>OY776127.1:8241959-10749959 GCA_963675135.1 Galeopsis tetrahit | reverse complement strand
AATATGCAGAAACTCATTTATCAACTCAGGAGTAAAAGGTACATCCCTCCCCCTAAAGTTTACAGTCCCATACCACTTAGATGATCTCCTACCAGTACTCTTTTTCATGCAAGCATAAAATTCATAAGCCCAATTTGTCAAGAAAGATTCACCAAAATTCACAGCATGCATCAAATTCCTTTCTCTAAGAAACTAACCATGCCTTTACTTTCAAAATCAGGGATATTAATCCTCTTCTCTATCAGCAGTTTCCTCTTAGAATAAATAGCCAACCTATTCTCTAGAGTCTCAAGAGAATCAGAATTACCTTCCTCTTCAGAAGCAAGGTCATTGGAGCTTGATGTGGAGTCTTTAGCAGAGCTTTCCTTCGAGCTGCTTTCTGCACTGGAAGAGCTATCACCACTGCCATCATCTTCAGGTTCTGGTGCAGCTTCCTTTGCAGCAGCAAAATGCTCAGCATTTTTCTTAAGAGAGTTCAGAATATCTCTTAAACACACATCAGAATCAGAATTGGAATCTGATTTTGCAGGTTCATCTTCAGCAATCATCTTGGCCTTCCCTTTGCCTTTGGGATCAGCAGCAGCTTTCTTCCTTCTTTCAACAACAGCCTTCTTGGGTTTCTCAGCAACAGTCTTTTTAACTTTCTCAACAACAACAGCTTCCTCTTCAGAGTCTGTGAACACTTGGATGGGTTCAGCAGCTTTAGCTCCAGCTTTCTTCTTCTTCCTCATGGATTCAGAATAATCCACACGAGTGAACACACGGTATGATCTTCTTCTTTGAACTGGACTCCTTTGTCTTTTTCCTTTCTGCGCATTCTTCTTGAAAGGAATGGGAGCAGATTCATCAGAAACAGAGAGTGAAGAGTTTGTACCGTCTTCAGAGATGTTTGCATCCTCCATTTCAACATCTTCAGGGTCGGAAGTAGCAGTAGCTTCTTCTTCAGCAGTAACTTCCTCATTTTCAGCTTGCGAGGTGTGAACAGTAGGTGATTTAGGGCTTTTTGAAGCAGCAGCCATTTGGGCGGTTTGATCAGCTAAATAGCTTGAGATATCCACTGTGATATCTCCAAATGTCATCACGGGCAGATGACCAGTTGTTCGAAGAGAGTCAGACACTTCTTCGATAGCCTTATTGAACTGTTCGACAGTTGCATCTTGAGGAATGTTGGTTGTTGGTGGAACGGTTTGAGGAGCAGTTTGAGGAGTGGGAGTGGTTGTTGATGGTGTTGCAGAGACATTTGAGTCAGCATTTGACGAGGTTGATTTCTGAGACGCCATGGAAGCAAGGATTTCGAGAGGGTTTTTGTGAGAAGGGGATGAGTTCTTCGAATCAGAGTGAGATTGTGAGTGGGATTGAGGTCGGTTTCCAGCCATTTAAGGGACGGTTGGAATTTCAAGATGGTTTTGAGGAGTGTATTCACAAAATTTGAGAGATACACGGCCAGTAATCAATTCTGCAGAAGCTTAGTACTTAACAAACTCAAAAATCACGATTAGCAACATAAGTCACAATTAATTGAGTTTTATAGAGAGAATGTATGTGTAGTTGGAGGTTAACATGATTAATTCCATAAATAATGTGATAGTGCTCCACATTTTTAGCCACAACCTTGATCATGGTTTAATTAGTGGGAAAAATCCATTTTATTAATTAATTAAATAATTAAGAAATTTCTAGAATAAAGACTAAGTCCAAGCATAATCTAAAAATAAAAAACGTGGGTTAGTTATATAATTGAATAAATAAAATAAATCTCAATAAATAATTAAATAATTACAACTTATAAAAATAAATTCGAATCAGGCAATGTTGTGCTCAAAACTGTTACAAACACCTCAACACGGTTTTTACATGAATTTGCTTCATTTGTGTTGCACCATATTTTTCTTTTTGTGTTATAGCATCTAATTTGTATTGATCCATTGTTCCTGTAGAGTACATCGTAGTAGCGAACTCCGTGCCCCATACTTACTTAATGGATTACAAATATATTGATGTTTTTACCAAAGAATCACCTTTTGAAAAGAAGGCATCGTAGTAGTGAACTCCGTGCTCCATAGTTACTCAGTGATTTGGTACATCTTTTAGTATGCTAATAACATTCTCATTTTTATGCATTTGAGAGGTGTAAGACATGTTTATTTTTGCACTACAAGGTTCTTAGATTCGTAGATATTTTACAAAGGAATTATTTGACTAAGTAAGAAATAAATTCAACTTATAAAATTTTACAACCCATGATGTTGTCCCAAATGCTGACGCATTTGTGACAACATCCATCCGAATTTTTCAGATAGTGCTCATCCCAAGAGATTTCCTCAAGATTGAGAATCTCTCATGGTCTAATGCTTTAGTAAAAATGTCAGCATTTTGTTTCTCAGTAGGTATATACTCCAACTTAACAATATTCTTCTCTACTAAATCTCTCATAAAGTGATGTCTTATGCTAATGTGCTTTGTGAGTGAGTGTTGTACAGGATTCTTAGAAATGTTAATAGCACTAGTATTATCACAAAAGATTGTAAGTATACCATTCTCAATACCATAGTCATGGAACATCTTGCTCAGCCACAAGAGTTGTGTACAGCAGCTTCCAGCAGCTATATACTCAGATTCTGCAGTAGATTGTGAAACACAATTCTGCTTCTTGCTGTGCCATGAAACAAGATTGTTTCCCATGTAGAAACATCCTCCACTCGTACTCTTTCTATCATCTATATCTCCAGCCCAATCAGCATCACTGTAGCCAATCAAAATGTTGTTGGTGTCCTTAGTATACCAGATTCCAAGGTCACTTGTACCTGCAACATACTTGATAATCCTTTTCACAGCATTCAGGTGAGATTCCTTTGGATTAGCTTGGTACCTAGCACAAACACACACACTGTACATAATATCTGGTCTACTAGAGGTTAAATACAGTAAACTACCTATCATGGATCTGTAAGTGTTGGATCAACATCTGTTCCAGCACTGTCTTTGCAAAGTTTCAAAGAAGATCCCATAGGAGTTTTCATTGGTTTTGAATTCTCAAGACCAAATCTTTTAACCAAGTTCTTAGCATACTTACTCTGGGAGAAGAAAATACCATCACTGCTCTGTTTGATTTGAAGACCTAGAAAATAGTTCAAGTCTCCAACCATACTCATTTCAAATGTTGCAGTCATTGCCTCAACAAATTTACTCAACATTTTATCACAAGTAGAACCAAACACAATGTCATCAACATATATTTGAGCAATTAGTATATCATTTTCAGTGTGCTTAATGAACAAAGTTCTATCTGCCTCTCCTCTAATAAATCCATATTCCAAAAGAAAGTCAGTAAGCCTACCATACCATGCTCTAGGAGCTTGTTTAAGGCCATATAATGCTTTCTTAAGTTTATATACATGATCAGGATACTGTGTGTTGGGAATAAAATGATTTTGATCTAAGATACCAAAACCCCTGATTGATGATGTACAAGTTAGTTGAGATATGCTCAAGTCATTGTTCAGGCAAGTTGTCCCAGAACACTTGATGTGTAGTTTGCTTAAGTTAAAATCTCAGAAATGTTATGAGATATTAGTAATCAGGATAGTTGTCCAAAGCTGAAATGTTAGGCAGCTTGATAGGTCTATAGGACAAAGCTGCTGATCTATTCAAGACAAACTGATCAAATGGACAACCTGGCTGAAGAGTTCAAGAATACTAAAGCTGTGCTCTTAAATGCAAATGATCAAGACAGTTGAAGTACAAATAATCAAGTGGATTAAGTGTCAAAAGCTTACAGAAGACATATTAAATGAAGCATTTATTGCCAATCATGCCTGAACCAAGCATTAAAAACTTAGAGCATTAAAGAGTGAAGCATTGAATGAGTGTAGGAACATTCTAAACTGCAACAGGAATGTTCAGGGAGCTTGTCCCATCTGACCGTTGAAAGTGTGTAGAGTTTGCCACAAATCAACCTAGGACAATGTGCAAAATTGGAAACTGACACAAGTCTTCCCAGCCGCCTTTGTCAGAAGTCAACACATTCATTCAAGCAACCATTGAAGACCTCTTTTACACAGTGGATAAAAGGATGTCAAGCTTCTTAGCCGTTTCAATGGTGCTGCAAATAGACATATTTGAATTACTAATCCCTCCAACGGTTAGCTGTTCAAATTGTCTATAAATACAGAAGTGATCAAAGGAATTCTGTATCCAACAACAAGCTATCAAACTATCATCAAGCTTACAAAAGGAAACCAAGCTGTTCTCTAGAATTCCAAGTTTCCTGAATCACTTCAAGTTAGCTAAGCCAAATTCTTGTAAACATCCTAGCTTAGCATTGAGATATCCTATTCCTTTTCCTTGTTCTTATTGTAAAGGATATCTCTATTAGTTGGAACCAAACCTCAAACCTTATCTCATTTAGTGAAGAGAGTGTTTGTTGTAGAAGTGAGGAGTTAAGGACTGTTAGTGTGAAACACAGTCTTAACTCAGTGAGATTGAGCACTAGGACTCAAGTTATCCTAGGGATCAAAACACTAAGAGAGTGTTGTTGATCAGTGCACCTTGGCACTATAAAACAAGCTAATTCCATTGAGAAGGAATTATCCTGTTCAATCAGGGAAAGTGGATGTAGGAGCTTGAGTCTCTGAACCACTATAAATTTGTGTCTCATTTTCTTACTGCATTCTTAACTTCACTCTATTCAATCATATTTCAAAGATTCATAACTCAGTAAGTAAGAAAATCTGTTTTGGACAAAGTCCCTGATAACCTGTATTTTTCAGAAATCAACTTGGAGTATTTCTTTGAGTAAAGGCCAACCACATTCCGCACTTAGCAACTCTTTTAGATATTTAGCCAACTGATCACTTAATAGTAATCAGTAGGACAAGTATCTATTAAAGTTCACACTCAGGCCAGTTGTGAGACAACTTGCCTGATAGGACCAATTTATCAAAAAGTAAAGAAATTTGCATACACAAGTGCATTCCCCCCCCCCCATACACTTGTGTTATACTCCACCAAGGACCAACACTGTGGATCTTCAAATCCTATAGGTTGTTCAACATATGCTTCTTCATTTAATATGCCATTTAGAAATGCAGCCTTTACATCCATTTGATGAAGTTTAATATCAATAAAACATACAATAGCTAGCAGTAATCTAATAAATTCTATCCTAGCAACAGGTGCAAAAGTTTCATCAAAATCAACTCCTTCAACTTGGGTGTAACCTTGTGCTACTAACCTAGCCTTGTTCCTAACAATATTACCAGATTCATCAGTTTTATTCTTGAATATCCACTTTGTTCCAATGACATTAGTATGACTAGGTCTAGGAACAAGTGTCCACACTTCATTTCTTTCAAACTGACCAAGTTCTTCATGCATAGCATTAATCCAGTTTTCATCAGTTAAGGCTTCTTTAGAACTCTTAGGTTCAATTTCAGATAAATAGCATTCAGCATTTACAACATTACACATAGAAGACATGCATATTGTTCTTACCACATCTACTTTGTTTGATCTTACTCTTCCTCTTGTTTGCACTCCAACTGTAGCATCGCCTATGATCTGGTCAGAAGGATGATTTTTGCCTATTCTTGAAGAGGAATTTATTTTGGGGATGTACTGATCATTCTGTGAATTTACAGCTGACTGTTCTGTAGATGTTGACCCAGATGTGTTAACATTTGGTACAACATTTTCAGACTTCAGTGTATTCTCAGAAGTGTCAGTAACATGTGATACATCTTCTTCATCTTTGTCATCTGTAAGACCTTTATCAACATCAAACACAACGTTAACAGATTCTTGAACAGTGTTAGTTCTAAGGTTATAAACTCTATAAGCTTTACTATTTCTAGAATAGCCTAAAAAGAAACCTTTATCACTTTTAGAATCAAACTTATGAAGTTGATCCCTATCATTCAGAATATAACACACACAACCAAATACATGAAAATATTTCACATTAGGTTTTCTGTTGTTCAAAATCTCATAAGGTGTTTGATTAGTACCAGAACGAATAAAAACCCTATTAATAATATGGCATGCAGTATTTAATGCTTCTCCCCAAAATTTCTTAGCAAGACATTTGGATGTAAGCATAACTCTAGCCATTTCTTGTAAAGTTCTATTCTTTCTTTCAACAATTCCATTTTGTTGTGGAGTTTTAGGAGATGAATATTCTTGCAAGATACCCTTTTTATCACAAAAATCATTAAACATGCTGTTTTCAAATTCCTTACCATGATCAGTTCTAATACGGCCAACTTTCAAGTTAAACACATTTTTGAACCTCTTATAAAGAATTTTAAATGCAGCAAATGCTTCAGATTTGTCTCTCAAAGACTCTACCCAGGTATATCTAGAAAAATCATCTACCACAACTAAGGAATACCTCTTTCCTCCAATGCTTTCAGTTTCCATAGGACCCATCAAATCCATGTGCAGTAATTCAAAGCATCAATGTGTAGTACAATGTGACAGCATTTTGTGTGACATTCTTACCTGCTTGCCTTTTTGGCATGGTCCACATACAGTGGTGTTGTGAAACCTCAGTTCTGGAATTCCTTTTACTGCATCTGCTTTGATTAGCTTTTTCATTGCTCTGTAATTTGCATGACCCAATCTTTGATGCCATAGAACATTTTCATCATGTTTTGACAAGTTACACATATTTGTTCCAATAAGATAGCAATTATCAGCTGACCTAGTACCAGTCATGACACAAACTTCATCTTTATTAAGAACATAACATCAATCTTTATCAAATTTCACATGCAAATTATCATCACAAAGTTGACTAATGCTAATCAGATTTGCAAGTAAGCCATCAACATGTAATACATTTTTAAGCTTAGGAAAACCTTCAACATTCAAAGTTCCTTTACCAACAATCTTTCCTTTAGAACCTCCACCATATGTAACACTACCACTATTCAAGGTCACATAATCAGATAAGAAATCAATACGACCTGTCATATGTCTAGAACAACCACTATCAAAGTACCACAAATCAGGTAGACATGCTTTTAAGGAGGTATGAACAACATTACAGGTAGCTTTTGGTTTCCATGTAGATTTCAAAAACTGTTTACCAGGATGTGACAGTTTCTTATGCAGCATTTTCAAGTTTTTCTGTTCTTCAAACAACTTTATACAGTAAGGACGAATATGACCAATTTTGAAACAGTAATGACAGATATACTTCCTTTTAACCTTGTAAGACTCTGTTTCTGCAGATGTTGCACCAGATGTGTCAACATTTGCCTTAACAAATTTCACAGGTTTTCTAAATTTATCAGAAATAGAAGCAGTAGTACCATCATAACCTAAACCATGATTGTTAGACTTACCAGTAGCTATAGCATTATTTACCTCAGAAGCACTCTTGGAATATTTCTTGAAACATAAAGTAGAATTTATCAATTTCTCCTTTAAGTTACAGATTTCCAGATCTCTTTTGGTAAGAATAACTTCTAGCTTGGTGATTGTGTCTGTCAAATCCTCATTCCTTTTATTCAGAGAATCAAGGGTGAGTTTCTGATTTTTCCAATCATCTAACAGCTTTTGGTATTCATTGTCATCATTCCTTTTTCCTGCATCATCAACTAAACCATTAAAACAGTTCAAATCTGGGTGACTCTGTTCTGATGTTGCTGTAGATGTTGAACCATCAGGTACAGCATCAGAATCTGTTTCATCCAGATCATCATCTGAGGAATCATTGTAATCAATTCTGATAAAATTAGAATATTCATTCTGATTTAATTCATCAAGATCATCATCAGAATCATCACTCAAGGTAGCACTAAAATTCAGTTTTTGCTTAAGTCTAGTATTGGCACATTCATTTGCATAATGGCCATAACCAGAACAAGCATTGCATTGAACTGATTTTCGAAATTCAGGATCATACCTTGGTTTACCTTCACTCTTTGATAGTCTTGGTGTGAATTGACCTTTCCTCCTTTCTGGTTGAGGTGTTGATGTGTTGATTTGAATCTTAGGCTGAATATTTCTAGATTTGTTCACAGATTTCTTAAGAAACTTATTAAAGTGCTTAGTAAGTAAGGCAATGTTGTTAGGATCGTTGAGACATTCATCAAGCAATTCTTCATCAGAATCAACTTCAGTAATGATAGGTTGAGACTCAGAAATGTTTGATGTTTCTCCTTTAAAAACTACAACTTTCTTATCAGCATCATTTTCATCAACTTGATTAGTGTTTATTTCATATGTTCTAAGAATACTCACTAACTCATTTTGACTTAATGTATCTGTATTTTTTGCCTCTTCAATAGCACAAATTTTAGCATCAAATCTTTTAGGAACAGATCTTAATATCTTATGAACTACTCTAACATTAGAAATAGGGTCACCAAGAGAATGTGATTCATTGATTATCTCACTTAACCTTTCATTGTAGGCTGAAATGGTTTCATCTTCCTTCATTCGGAGATTCTCAAACTTTGTCCCCAACATTCGAAGCTTAGTCCTTCGAACACTGTCTAAACCCTCACAATGCTCTTGCAACCTGTCCCATGCATCTTTAGAAGTAGAACAGTTAGATATAATTTTAAACATTGAAACATCAACAGAAGTGAAAATAGCATTTAAAGCTTTAGAATTGTAGCTTGCTGTTATTATTTCATCAGCCGTCCAATCAACTTCTCTTTTGAGTTGAACTTCACCATCTGCGTCTGCTGGTCTTTTTGGAGCTTCCCAACCTGTAAGTACAGTCCTCCAAGCACGTTCATCAATTGACTTGATGTACATACGCATCTTAGGCTTCCAATAGGAATAATTTGAACCATCTAAAACGGGTGGCCTAAGTGCAGTGGATATGTGATGTGTTTCCATTGCTAAACTAAACTAAAAACACACTTGACCAAAGATCTAACCTAGTGTCGTCAGGTATCAGCTCTGATACCAACTGAAAGTGTGCTGGGTGTGGGGTGTATAGAAGTGTTTAAGTATAAGTAGATAAATGTTGCACAGAATGTTGAGACAAATAGTGCAACACTGACTCTAACAGAATATCAGAAATTAAGATTCACAGCGGAAGACTTGAAACACTAAAAACAAACGAGACACAATGGAAATACTTTTAACATAGATTTTATAAATAAAAATCTATGTCTGCCTTATGGCGTAAAATCAATACTTATCTTCAAGTACAAATGTTGTGTGAAATGTTACAACAATAACTTTCACAACGAAACTATAAACGAGGCAGGTGCCAAGTCTAGAAAACGAACTAAGTGTATAAATTATACACTGTCGAAATGCCTAGTCTATCTAATGATTACACTCTCAATAGATAAGAAGACACACAGTCATACGGGTGGTATACAACGTATGAACTAAAATGTAGAACTATTGGCCACAATTTCCTAACAGGGATGAACGCTCTGTCTAGGATATTGATCGAATAGAGCACACTGAATTATGAAGCCTTCAATGGGTATTTATAGTGTGGGATACGAAATTCTAGAGGCTTCCACATTGAGGTCCTATTTTTTAGGAAACTCAACTTCCACTACTTCCATGATCTTTCTAGATCCTTCTAGGATGCTCCAGGTCGTGCCAAATGTATCTAGGCTGTTCCAGCATGTTCTCCAATGTTCTGGAATCTTCCAGGTTCCAGATCCTTGTAGAAGCTTCTAGATCCTGCCAGAAATGCGACAACATTTAGATCAACATTTAATGTAGCATTTCAGAAAAGACTTAGAAAAAATCTCGGAAGGTCAAATTAAGATGTTGTTGATAATGTTAAGGCATTTAAGAATTAACAACATCTACAATATGCATATGATCTACTTGAATCATCATCAGCCCAAAAACATCTGAGAAAAACCCCTGCATCATCTGTTTCATAAGCAAAATAAAAGTTGGCATTTTTCTCTTTTTCCATCTCAAAATGTTGAACTAATGTTTCAGCATCATGCCCAAAAAACTCACTTTCAACCCTTCTTTTATGATTCCTAATATCCCTTTCCAAACAACCAATTTGTGACGGACCTCCAGCATCTATCTCTAACAACCGTACTTGCTAACATACGGGTATATTAGCTTCTGAAAGTTGTTTAGTAAGATCTTTTTTAACCGTAGATATTTTTCGATGAGATTTTAAAAGATGAACTCTACTAGGAGTCGTCAAAGCATGGTTATGTTGCTCAATAAAGTAACTAATAAGCCATGTATTATCCTCCTTAGATCTCTTAACTGTCATTTTTGCTTGACACTCACATCGAGTAAGTCCCCGGTTCCTTTCCCCTATCGGTGCCACATCATTTTTCTTTCTATGACTTTCATTTGTCTTTCCTTCCTTTGAGCACACAAACATTTTCCAACAAATATTACCTGTATCCCTATCCTTCTTACTGTTCCCGATACGTAGGCTAAAGCCTCTTTCTTTCGCATATGCATTATAAAATTCAAATGCTTCTTCTGATGTTTGAAATTCATGTCCAATTTTTGGAATAAAATTAGTTGCAACCTGAGGGATAAACACTGCATCATCTTGTTCTTCTTCCATTCCTGTATAGATATAAGGTTTCAAATAATCAGAAGCAAATTGGAGAGAAGAGATTCTGAGAGTTTCTACCATGGTGGAGAAGAGTCTGAGAAAAAATCAAATGGTGATAGAAAGATTTAAGAAAAGATTAATGGGTTAGTTACGCATAAAATAAAATATTGATATAAGATTTGAGAAAAAATTAATGGTGATGGAAAGATTTGAGAAAAGATTTATGGTGTTAGTTAGCGTAATTTGATAGAGATAATATTAAATATTAAATATAAAAAAAGATTTTTTAAAATATTGATATGGATAAAAAAATAAAATATTGATATTTTATTAAGTTTAAATTAAATATAAATAAGAATTTATTGACGTGGTAATGCCACATAGGCGGTGGGCAAAACTGGTGGGCACAATTGGTGGGCTCTATATCATTTCCGAATAATAATAATCAGTATTACCTGGGAAACAAGAGGTGCGTACTGCTAAAATTTCTCATATTTGACTTGAATTACAACATTAAAATTTTTATACCTTAATTAATAAAACTACCGAGAGAAAATTAAGGAAAAGATTTTCTAAAATATTTATGTTTTAAATATTATTTTATATATATATAAGAAATTTTTTTTAATTAAATAATAATAATAGTAAGCATTACATATATGTATATATGTACACGTGTATATATTTACATATAATCAAATCTCGAATAAATTATTTGAGATATAAGATAAAAGTAATTATAAAATACAATTTAATAACTAATTAAATAAAGAATTGTACACCCCAATAAAAATAAATTTTAGATTGTATTTTACTCAGAAGAACATTAAATAGTTCTAAAATAAATTAAACTAAAGAATAAGATGAATACTACAATAAATAAAGTTAAGTAAATAAAATAAAAATTAATTTAATTAGTCAATGTTAAAATAATAAGAATATAATATTTGGAAAGAGTTTATTAATCAAAATTTACTCAACCAATAACTTAATTACACATAATTATACTTTTTAAAATTAACAACTTCATTAAATTATGACACATAAGCCAAATCAACCACAAAATGACACATAAACCAAATTAACCACAAAATGACACATCATCAATTTAAACTCCCTATTAGTATATAAGGGGATTATATACTATAGAAATAGTGTATTATGTATATATAACAAATTTGTTAATCTTGTAAAATAATATAATTATTTATATAATAAATATTATGTATAAAATTATATAATAAGTTTTACATATATATTTTCGAGCTCTATTTTTTAAATGCATTAAACTTATAATAAATTTAAAATAATTGAAGAAAAAATTACTTGAGATATAAGATAAAAGTAATTATAAAATACAATTTAATAACTAATTAAATAAAGAATTTTACACCCCAATAAAAATAAATTTTAGATTGTATTTTACTCAGAAGAACATTAAATAGTTCTAAAATAAATTAAACTAAAGAATAAAATGAATACTACAATAAATTTAAGTAAATAAAATAAAAATTAATTTAATTAGTCAATGTTAAAAATAATAAGAATATAATATTTGGAAAGAGTTTATTAATCATATCTTACCCAACCAATAACTTAATTACACATAATACTTTTTAAAATTAACAACTTCATTAAATTATGACACATAAGCCAAATCAACCACAAAATGACACATAAGTCAAATTAACCACAAAATGACACATCATCAATTTAAACTCTCTATTAGTATATAAGGGGATTATATACTATAGAAGTAGTGTATTATGTATATATAACAAATTTGTTAATCTTGTAAAATAATATAATTATTTATATAATAAATATTATGTATAAAATTATATAATAAGTTTTACATATATATTTTCGAGCTCTATTTTTTAAATGCATTAAACTTATAATAAATTTAAAATAATTGCAGAAAAAATTACTTGAGATATAAGATAAAAGTAATTATAAAATACAATTTAATAACTAATTAAATAAAGAATTGTACACCCCAATAAAAATAAATTTTAGATTGTATTTTACTCAGAAGAACATTAAATAGTTCTAAAATAAATTAAACTAAAGAATAAAATGAATACTACAATAAAGTTAAGTAAATAAAATAAAAATTAATTTAATTAGTCAATGTTAAAATAATAAGAATATAATATTTGGAAAGAGTTTATTAATCATATCTTACTCAACCAATAACTTAATTACACATAATACTTTTTAAAATTAACAACTTCATTAAATTATGACACATAAGCCAAATCAACCACAAAATGCCACATAAGCCAAATTAACCACAAAATGACACATCATCAATTTAAACTCCCTATTAGTATATAAGGGGATTTGTCACATCCCGATTTTAGGGGCCTAGATGAAAATACTATACAATGCATATTTTTATAAAAATTGGCAGCAGAATTATTTTGGTAAATAAATACTCAAACACTTTTAAGAAATTCATATTAAAATGTAACTTCAACTAATATTGAGTACCAAAACTTGTTAAAAAAAGGGATGTGAACATTCCTAAAATGAAAATAGTTTAAATTTTGAATGCAAATAATTAAATAAAATAGCATGAAGGCATTCCTTAATGACATGAAACACATCCACCGTCCCTCCACCGCAACTTCGTCAATTTGTAAAGTGTTAAATATATTGGGGTGAGCAAAACAACTAGCTCAGTGGGATTAACTTTGTCACTGTTAAATATAACATATATGAATAACATCATAACTCACAAACATGCATACAATTTCATAAGCTTGTTGGCAAAGCCAACCATAATAACATAGGCTTGTTCGATCAACAAACCATAAGTTTGTTGGATGAACCAACCATAATAACATAGGCTTGTTGGATAAACCAACCATAAGTTTGTTGGATAAACCAACCATAATAACATAAGCTGTAAGATGCAGTAAGAAATAAAATCACTCATACGAAATACTTAAAAATGACAAAGTAGCCAATCAAGAAAAATCTCACCTTAAACCATGAGTAGTCTCGTAAATACGTAATTTGAATTAATGCAAGAGTTCTTCGTCACCTATAATAATAAATATGTAGAAATAATAATTAAGTTGGTGTCTTATAATTTAATTGATTATTAATTGAATGGATAACTGATATATTATTATTAAATTAATAATTAATAATATATATGTACCTTAAAATTGTGATTACAAAATCATACTCTACAACTAAATAATTAATAGGAAAGATATTGAAATACTATAATAATAATAGTAATAACAATAACACTATAATTTCCTAACTACTGATCTGAAAGTGTAGCCGATTTTATAATTGAAATGGCGCTACTCAAGAAATTAAAATAAACAAAGCCTAAGCGGACTAATAATTTAATAATCTGTTGTAAACTGCCTAATGCATATATACCATAATTAAAATATTAATTACGTATGTATATATATATATATATAAATATATAGATTAGCAACAAAAGATAAATAATTTAGCAATAATATACGTCTAGGTTGTCCACGATTTCTTATTATGTAGAAATAAGAATATGAGTAGTTTAGCATTATCCCTAATTTAATGAATAAAAATGGAAACACCATTAAATACCGGTAAAAAGAGAAAATATCAGATGTGTGAGCTTCTTCTAATCCAGAGATATACACAATATTGTGGTAGCTTAAAATCTAAATTTTAGAGTGAGGTGTTTTTATCGAATGAGAATTCTTTTCTGTGAAAGTGACCGAGTAAATATAAGGATATAAGTATTTTGGATAATGGACTCAAGTTGAGAAAATTATGGGAATAGTGGACTATCTAAAATGAAGAAACTAAATAATTATGAGATAAATATTTAAAATAAATATAATAGTTTAAACGTATTTTCATAATATATGCATATCTTATCTAAATATATTAATTTATTATAATTTATCTTAAATAAGTATCTTATGTCTGATAAAAATCCGGAGTGTTACAATATTCATCCTTTTTTTTTATTAAATAATATCTTATACAAATTTTTTTTATATAATATATGGCAAAATTTTGTGGTGTTACAATCTACTTAGCATAAGTCAGTCCTGTGATAAATGATATAATGTTGAGTCTTCAAGTAACACATGTTTAGTCAACAACAAGTCAACTCAACAAACTCTACTGACTGGCATAAGAAGAAATGTGTATTTAGCAGATTGGAACAAATCTACTGATTCTACTTGCTTTATTGCTAAGAGCTCAAATGAGCAGAGTTGGTTGACATAAGAAGCTATGTAACACCCCGTCCCAAAATTAATATGGAATAAAGAAATATATGATTTAAGAATATTTCGATTATATTAACAGTGTTATTTGTTCTCAAAGATTTGATTTTCAGGAAGACGGACGAGCATTCTGATTCGGGAGCACTCCTAGCACATAATAAAGAAATAAATAAAGTATGAGGTTTGATGAATATTAATAAGTGTCGAAAATGAATGGAGTCTAATTTATAACCATGGAGGAGAATGCTGGTTTGGGAAGGGCGTATGCTACAACTACCGTCGGCCGGGACACAAGATTGGAGAATGCCCTGAAGAACTATTTGAACGACCACCGCTGAGGATTAATCAATTCGGTGACAACCAAAGCATGCCGCTGCCAATAAGGAGTGTCTCGGGACAAGATCATCAAGAATGGGCTGTGGTAAATGCTATCCTCGAGGAAGGTAACGAAACCGACACATAATAAATCACGTTAGGCATATTACTAGTACTCGATTTCACCTACATACATATTATTTCGTACTGAAGCTTACTAAACTTTTATATTCGATAACCTTAAAAGAAGCTTGAAAACTAAAGTGTTAAAATATAAACATAAATATTAAATATGCATGTTTAATATGGGAATTCTGAAAAATTTGAGAGGTTGAAATATAAATATATTTATATATATTTACATAGGATAAGATGGAGGCCAAATAAATTTTACTAAAGAAAATATTTGTATTGATAAATACAACTTATATGGTTATGGAATTTGAAGTATAGAATATTAGAAATAAATGTGATTACCTTTTTTTAAGAAAACTTGTGTAGTCAATGCAATAAGAGATATGAAAAATGACTAAGCGAAATTTCGGGGACGAAATTTTGTTAAGGGGGTAGGGATGTAACACCCCGTCCCAAAATTAATATGGAATAAAGAAATATATGATTTAAGAATATTTCGATTATATTAACAGTGTTATTTGTTCTCAAATATTTGATTTTCAGGAAGACGGACGAGCATTCTGATTCGGGAGCACTCCTAGCACATAATAAAGAAATAAATAAAGTATGAGGTTTGATGAATATTAATAAGTGTCGAAAATGAATGGAGTCTAATTTATAACCTTACGATTTATTTTAAAGCTAGCTTATGATAAACTATTTAACAAAGCATAATATATTCAAATAAATAATATTGTCATGTTATCTTAATTTTAAATATAAAGATTTGATACAATTGCTTGCTTGATAATGATAAATAATAGTATCGCATGTATAATAGATTAATATTCATGAAAATTACATTTTCTTGGTTGTCATGTTTTTCGTGTCTATGTGATATAATGCTTTCCTTATCTGATTTTATAATATGACTTATTCTGATAATTTGCTATTAAATAAATATTAGAATTAAAACAAACATAATATAAGCCAATCTTGAGTCAATGTTATACTTAAATAATTTTCGTCTCGAAGCGCGACGATTTCATCACTATAATTCCTAAATAAATATTTATAGCTCTCGTGTAATTTTCCGCGAAAAACTAACACCAAAATAAGTAACGACTTTGTAGTAAATACCGAGTACTAACGAATACCGTGATAAATAAATATCAACAACTTTAACTTTTAAACCACATAACTCATGTGGTCACTTTTGGTTCACCTCACCAATTACTATTCATAACTGACCATCTTCTTTCTATATATACCTTCCACTACATCAGCTTCTTCTTCATTAGCTCCTTTCAAAACATTCCCAAGCTCTGCCAAAATAATTCTCCACTCCATCTACAGAATCGATCAAGATTAAGGAGGAGAACACACCACTTCTTTTCCTTTTTGCCCCTTCGATCGGTCTTCCTAATCCGTAGGAAGAACCGATTCATGTTTACAATTTCAGCTCGTCTTGAAGCTTTTCCATCCATCAGAAACGTCTCCCAGCTGGTGTTTGAGTTGGAGGATCAGTCATCTCCATCTAAGCAAAGTGAAGAAATCCACTCTTCTTCTTCTTTTTTTCGTGTTCATTTTCACATATTACATTGCTAACTTGTTCTTCAAAATTTCTTGCTAAATCCTTCAAGAACCAAGCCCCTGTTGTTCTTCTATCATTCCTCAGGCCTAAGCACGAAACGATCAGCTCTGTCCAGCCTAAATCAACAAGGTTGTTCCGTAAATCCGTAAACTAAAACTGCACGGTGTTGTTTTTATATCTGCTCTTAACTTCTTTATATCTGATGATATTTGTTAGTTTGAACCTCTGGTGTGTTTCTTGATAGTTGTACTTTACATTCGTAATTTTAGTTTTCAATTATAGTAACGTTATGCTGCCCATTTTTATGCACGAACATGGTAAGTCGGAAAACCGAAAAACTGAAATTGAAGGACAAAGCTACTGCTCTGTACTTTGACTTTTCATACGGGGAGTTTTTGCTAAAACTAAAAATATTGAAATGAACTATGTCGAGTTATAACCTTACTGTATAAATCTTGTACGAATTGAGCCAACGGTTTAAGAGATATGAATTTTTAAAGATAATGTTTCGAAACTACTAAAGCACTGACTTTGGAGGCTTATATCTTTTAAACGAAAATTGATTTTGACACGAAACCAACTCGAGTATATTCTCCATATGGTAGAGAGTCTGAATGTGAAATATTACATAAATTGGTGTGATATATCAGGAGATATTCATATTTGAAAATCAACCAGTAAGCTGGGAAAAACTGGGAAAAACAGAGCATTCGTTTTATGTTCAGTACTTCGGGGTAATTTTTACTCGACTTCGAGACGCGTTTTTCACAAAAGTTTTTATTTACAGTAAACTTGATATATCATAGTGTAATTAACCCAATATTTCATGTTAATTGAATTAACCGTTTGACGAGAAATGATTGACGAATATACGCAAAAATTCACTATTTTAAGAATGTCCAATATTGCAAAATTACAAATATTATCTTTTGAGTCACAATTAAATTCTGGAAAAATATCTATGTTGATAGAAATATTTTGAAATGCTATGGAAATGATTTTCATAAAAATCAAACAACTATAGCTATTTTATTATAATTTTCCGAGCAAAAAGGACCAGTTTTGAAATATGCATAAATACACCTTCTGTTTAATTGCCGTACATTTAAACATAATTCTTTTGTCATTCTAATGCATGTTAAGGTGTTTTCAGTAGTTGCAATATTTTCATAAGTGGTTAGGACTGAAATTGATAAAAAGTGTTGCTTTTTTAATGATTGAAGTTTAATGATCTTATTTATATGTTGCTTCTTTTAAGATTATTAAGTGAAGTGTGTGTTTAAATTTTAGTTGATCAATTGTTCCATAACTTATTATTATTTGTTAATAATCATTTATTGTTTCGATATTACTTTTCGTGTAATTATGAGTTATTCATGAAGGAAAATTGTTATGTAATTTTAAGAACAAAGAGTCCTTATAATGGATAAATATTCAAGGAAACGTGCTAGGCGAAGTGCGGCTTAATCGGAGCTCGGACGGTCCCTGCGTTACGCTTGCTAAAATCATTCAAGAAGTTTGTAACTTTTCTTAAAAGTTAATCAGGTGGGTGTCACTACTGTATTGCCGATGTAAATGTTATATGGACTGTTGGTGTATTCTGAATTGAACTAAACAAACATCAACATATAACTAAGAATACAAGAATAAATTATGATATACTTATTTTATGATTTTATGATATGTGATATATGACTTTGATTTCACGAAGGAGGTGGGAAGTGTTTATGGGGATTGCACGTGGTAAGTCGTTGCCAGTGTGGTCCCACTATGATAAAAGACTTGTATAGTCAACAGACTTTTGTAGTCAAGGGAGATGATGGGGATTGCACGTGGTAAGTCGTTGCCAGTGTGGTCCCAATATGATAAAAGACTTTCGTAGTCAATAGACTTTTGTAGTCAAGATATGTGATGGGGATTGCACGTAGTAAGTTTTTGCTAGTGTTGTCCCCCCTATGATAAAGGAGATGAGATGATGGGGATTGCACGTGGTAAGTTGTTGCCAGTGTTGTCCCCCCTATGATAAAGGAGATGAGAATATGATTGTGATATAAAAGGAGATGATGGGGATTGCACGTGATAAGTCGTTATCAGTGTCGTCCCACTATGATGAAGGAAATGATGAGGATTATTATCAATGATATAAATGTGAATGCAATTTGAATGAGGATTATTTACGATAAAATACTAATAATAATTATTTCGGCGTACTGCCAATCTGTATAGCAACGTACAAGGATATCCACTGAGATTTTTATCTCACACCCCAAAACTAATATTTTTCAGGTTATGATCGAGAGGGGCCGGCGTTGCAGTAGGGATGACACGGAGTTTCCCCATATTAAAATACAATAATATTACATCTATTTCAGACATATGATGATAAATGAAATGTGTTATGGAAGACTATCTTTATTATTATGTCGAGTGACAAACATTTCTAAAGTAACTCGATGATCATTATGTAAGGTATCTTCAAACCAAATATTGCTTATCATGTTCTAAGTTTCCAAATAAATGGGACCACATTGCTTCTATTGCAACTTATAACTATCTTTAAATTATTTCCGCTACAAAACTCTTATCGATTCACTTGTGTTATTATATTTTTAAAGAAATTTTCAAGTTCGGATTTTCAGTCACTAAGTGGCGACTCGAATTTAGAGTGTTCGAGCCTTAAAGGCTGCATTTCGGATTCGGGGCGTTACAAGCTAAATCACCTTAATTTTAAATCTATGAACAAACTAGCAAGAAATGCATTAGTAAAAGGGCTACCAGATGAAGTATTCATAAAAGAGTATGTATGCAAACCATGCCAAGAAGTAAAACAGATAAAAGCTTCATTTAAGGGAAAGCCAGGCATCTATACTGATAGGGTGCTTCAACTTTTACATATGGACCATTTTGGACCAATTACCCCTGCTAGTATAAATGGAAGAATATACACATTGGTAGTAGTTGATGATTTCTCTAGATACACTTGGGTAGTTTTTCTCCTTAATAAGAAGGAAACACAAGTCAAACTACCTGAGTTAATGAAGAGATTGAGCAATGAGAAAAGCCTTAGTATAGTCAAGATATCTGACAAAGGCAATGAGTTCATAAATTCCTATATAAAGGAGTATTGCATTGAACATGGTATAACACATGAAACCTCAGCAGCTAGAACACCCAAACAGAATGGGGTAGCTGAAAGAAGAAATAGAAATCTTAAAGAGGTTGCTAGAACCTTAATTGCTGAATTTAAATTACCTAAGAGATTTTGGGTTGAAGTCATAAACACTGCATGCTATACTCAAAATAGATGTCTAATCACTAAAGGTCAAGGAAGGACCCCCTTATGAACTCTAGAAGAGAAGATTGCCAAAAGTATCTTACTTTCATATATTTGGTTGTAAGTGTTTCACTACAGGAAATCATACATTTCGTGACGAATTTTTTTGTGACGACACAAAAATCGTCACAATTTGTAACTTAAAGGCGACAAATTTTATTTTTCGTCATTAAAATAGTAGACATTATGACAAAATTTAATTTTGTCGCAACTTATAATTTTTTCGTCATTAAAATAGTTGAAGTTATGACAAAATTTAATTTTGTCACCACTTATAATTTTTTTGTCACAAATTTGTAACTTTCATGACGATTTTAATAAACATGTCACAATAATTCTATGTGACGATTTTAATAATAAGTGGTGACGAAATTTGATGTCATGAAAAATATGTTTTCTCGACGATGCTACACTTTCGTCATTAATTATAAGGAATAATTTGTGATAAAATTATTTTGTCACAATAATAATTATTGGCGATTTTAATAACAATTAATGACGATATTCAATGTCATAAAAAAAATATTTCTTCTTGACGATAACACTTTTTGTCATCAATTTTTTGAAATATTTAGTGACCAAGTATTTGCGTCGCCCTAATAATTGATGACGATATTCAACGTCATAAAAACACATTTTTCATGACGATAATACTTTCTGTCATTAATTGTACGAAATATTTTAGTAACAAAATATTTTCGTCACAATAATAATTATTGACGATTTTAACAATAATTGATGACGTTATTTGATGTCATAAAAATACTTTGTTTCATGACGATAATACTTTTCGTCATTAATTGTTCAAAATATTTAGTGACAAAATGTTTCGTCACAATAATAAGGGGTGACGATTTTAATAATTACCGGTGACTATATTTGACATCATAAATAAAATATTTTCATAACGATGTAATTTTTCGTCATTAATTATTCAAAATAATTGGCGATAAAATTCTTTCGTCACAATAATGAATAATGACGATATTAATAATAATTAGTGACGATATTCGATGTCATAAAAAAATATTTTCATGACGATAATATATTTCGTCATTAAGTAGTCGAAATACTCAAAATTCTTTGTTTGATCACCATTTACCTGAAATCAATATGTTTCGTATCCACCTCAAGAAAAAACTTTTAAATAAGATCCAGATTACATGACCTGCTAGTTTGCAAAAAGCCAATATTATATATATATATATATGCAAAATACCATAGATAATGGCATTATGGACTCCCCTATGCACAAACCCATAAAACAAAATTCGTATTATGCAACTTTAAAAGTTTTTCGCATATAATCCTGAAATTCTAAAACAATCCAATGGTTTCACTATACTTTGTTTTATTACAATATCATGAGGACAGGAATGGACCACAAACATACATAAATATTTTGTCATCAATCACTCTCGTCATCAAAAACACTATTTTTTTGGGAATCCTCTCCACTGCTACAATAATTGACCATGGTGTCATCTAATTCATCCCTATCATAATTATGATGAGGACAGGAATGGACCACAAACATACATAAATATATGCCTATGTTGGAATGGTTGCACTACTCGCCAATCACCTCCTAATTTGGGATCATTAATGTAGAAGACCTGTCTAGCTTGATCAGCCAATATGAAAGGATCATTCTCATACCATTTTCCCGTTACTCTAATACTTGTTATATTTCCTTCCTTTAGTATCCCTGATTTCTTTCTAGTCCCAAGATCAAACCATTCACATTTGAATATAGTTACATGTCTATCCTTCACGTAGTCTAACTTAATTATATCAGTCAAAATACCATAAAAATCTATGATATCTTCACCATGGTTCCATTCTACTACAATTCCACTATTTTGACTCTTACGACGATTATCTCGTTCTTTAGTGAGAAATCGCACACCATTCACAATGCATTCAGTGTACTTTCGTATACACCTATAAGGTGCACAAGAAAGAGAATAAAGAGACTCAATCATTTTAGACCGGTCTGCATGATATACTTGAGTCATCTAGGTCAAAGAATGTGAAAAGAAAATAAATTAAATGAGGGAAAGATATTCTGAAATTGCAAAACAAATATTTGAAAACCTAGTTATTTAAATACGTCGCAGATATTCAACAAGTTAAGGTACACACAAAATAAACTTACTCAAAATATGGTTCAATCTTCTCACAATTCTGGTAAACAAACCACTGCATCACATTGAAGTCATCGTCCGATAATTGAACATAACGTGTTGCTCCAAGATGACTACATTTTTTACTAAAGATACAAAGACTATCATCAGTTGTTGTATCATTCTTTCTCTCATCTCTAATAAATATGGTCTTAATTCCATGCAAATACATTGAGCAAAAAGTTAAGCTCTCATTCGCCACATATGCCTGAGCAACTGACCCTTCAGGATGAGCTTTATTACGCACACTCTTCTTCAAGCCACATAATGATCTACATAAAAAAGTAAAAAGTAAATTAATACGTTATTAATAATGTGACTAGTATCAAAGAAATAAGAATAAAGGGAAAAAATTGAACACTACTTACCTTCCAATTGGATACATCCATCTAAATTGCATTGGTCCACCTAATAAAGCCCCTCTTGGTAAATGAATAGATAAATGAACCATTATGTCAAAAAGCAGGAGGAAATATTTGCTCAAGCTTACACAAAATCAAGATGATATCTTCTTCCATTTTATGCAATTCTGATTTTTTCAGCTTCTTACAACACAAACGTTGAAAAAAAATGACCCAACTCCGCTATTACTTCGGACACATTCTTGTTTAAAGATCCACGTATGCCAACTGAAAGTATACGTTGTAATAGTATATGACAATCATGACTTTTCAATCTAGATATTTTTTGATCACTTATACCAACACAACGAGAGATGTTAGAAGCATATCCATCCGGAAATTTAATAGACTTTAGGAACTCACAAAATTCGTGTCTTTCTTTCTTTTTCATAACATAACATGCAGGTGGCACAACATATTTACCATCATTTCTCTTGATTAAATGTAGCTCCTTCAGAATATTCATGTCCTCTAAATCTAGTCTTGCCTTTATTGTATCTTTTATTTTGCCATCTATACTCATTAAGGTTCCTAATATGCTCTCACAAATGTTCTTTCCAATATGCATCACATCTAAATTGTGTCTTAATTTCAACTTGCTCCAATAAGGCAAATTAAATTAAAAAATATACTACGTTTAGACCAATTAACCTTCTTACGCGTGTATTTTTTCTTCTTGGATGGATGTTTTCCTGGTGTTTGCTCTTGAACTCTCTCCAATTGTATCAACATGCACATCATCTCCACTTAATTCTTTAGGTGGTTCTCCATTTTCTATTTTACTATTGAAATTTCTACTTCTCCTCCAAGGATGATCTTTTTCTAAATAACGACGATGTCCCATGAAACACAACTTATTACGTATTGACTGAGAGTAAGTGTCCTCACTACAAACCGGGCAAGCCCTATATCCTTTAGTAATCCATCCAGACAAGTCACCATACGCTGAGAAGTCATTTATTGTCCACAAGACAGCAACATGCATTTGAAATTTTTTTTTTACAGGATACATCAAAGGTTTCGACTCCTTCGACCCACAACTTAGTTAGTTATTTTACTAACGGTTGTAAGTACACATCAATGTCTTTTCCTGGTGACTTTTTCCCCGGGATAAGCAAAGACAATATAAGGAATGGTTGTTTCATGCAATCCCAAGGAGGGAGATTCAACGGTGCTAGAAGAACTGGCCACAAGCTATAAGTAATGCTCAAGTTTCCAAATGGATTAAAGCCACCAGCAGCTAGGGCTAGTCTAACATTTCTTGGATCATTAGCAAACCAATGAAACTCATTATCAAACTCTTTCCATGATAAGAGCTATATCAGATCAGTTTCAAGGCTTGAAGATCAAGAACATTGAATGATGCACACAGAAGACAAATTAAATGAAGCATTTAATGCAATCAAGCCTGAACAAAGCATTGAAGACTTAGAAGCATTAAAGACTGAAGTACTGAATGAATGGAAGAACATTCCACTTGCAACAGGAATGTTCAGGGCACTTGTCCCATCTGACCGTTGGTAGAGTGTAAAGTCTGCCACAATCAACCTTGGAAAATGTGCAAATTCGGAAACTGACACAAGTCATATCAGCCGCATTTTTCAGAAGTCAACACATTCATTCAAACAACCATTGAAGAGTCTTTTACATAGTGGATAATAGAAGGTTGGCTTCCATAGCCGTTTCAATGGAGCTGCAAATAGACAATTTGAAATGCTATCTCTCCAACGGATAGTTGATCAAATTGCTCTATAAATTCAGAAGTGTGAGTGTTATCTCATAATCTCAAAATCAGCACAGTAAACTACTGAGCTGATAGGATCAGATAAGATAACTTAGGCCTTATCAGATGAGTTGAAGGGTTTCAATCAGATGAGAAGGTGATGCTTAGAGTTCAGCACAGTTGGGATCAGCACAGTAAGATCAGCACAGTACCGGATTAAGATCAGTACTTCAGCAG
This sequence comes from Galeopsis tetrahit, assembly GCA_963675135.1. Lineage (NCBI taxonomy): Eukaryota > Viridiplantae > Streptophyta > Magnoliopsida > Lamiales > Lamiaceae > Galeopsis > Galeopsis tetrahit. The sequence goes on along the minus strand of OY776127.1, from coordinate 10,725,283 downwards.
ACTGGACTAAGATCAGTACTTCAGCAGAGTGTACCAAGATCAGTACTTCAGCAGCGTAGATCAGCTCAGTACCAGATCAGCACAGTACCAGATCAGCACAGTACTTGGGTCAGCACAGTACCAGGTCAGCACAGTACTTGGGTCAGCACAGTACTTGGTCAGTGCAGTTAAGATCAGCACAGTATGGAGTCTATCAGCAGAGTTAGCTTTTGATCATCAGAGCAGAAGAGTTGGGTATCAGAACACTAAGTAGTGATCTGATCTTTATGGGCAAGTCTTCTGGTTTGAAGTTAGTTAGTTTAACTAACAGTTTTACAGTTACAACAACTTGAGGGCATAACTACCATTTCAGTTGGGCAATAACAGAGCACATGGGTTGTTACAAGCGGTTGCAAACGGTTGATAACTACTCAAAACAGTTCCTAACAGCAGCAACTACCTTTGGTCTTTATAAACTCTTGATTGTGTACATTGTAAAGGTTGACACCTTTTTGGGATGAGAGATTTAGTACGTTATTGTATTCTTTGAGTTGTGTGAGTTCACGAGTGAAGTGAGGAAATATCCTATTCCGAGTGAATGAGTGTGTAAACATTCTTTATCAATCAAAGAAGTACTAGTCTGGTCCAGTGGATGTAGATCACATTGATCGAACCACTTAAATCCTTGTGTGTTGTTTGTCTCGTTGATTACTTTTCTGAATTACTATCCTAAGAGCAGTTATTTCTTCTATATTCAAGTGTTCTAATTAGTTGGAGACGTCTAGCTGATCGGAATCATCTTGACAATTGGCGCCGTCTGTGGGAAACCGAAGTAGCTGCAGATCTAAGATGGGGAATTCTACCAAGTACAACATAGAGAAGATTACAGGCACTGGAGATTTTGGGCTGTGGAAGGTCAAGATGCAGGCCCTCCTTGAACAGCAAGGATTATTCGAAGCCCTCGAAGAATCCGAAGAGATTGCAGAAGAATCTGCAACAGCTGCGGCTGAAAGGAGCAAGTTGCTCAGGAAAGCTCGAAGCACGATCCTACTCTGCCTTGGAGATAAGGTCTTGAGGGAGGTTGCTAAAGAGAAGTCAGCGAAGGAGGTTTGGGATAAGCTTGAGAAGCTATATATGGTGAAAACTCTTGCTAACCGACTCTATTCGAAGCAGAAGCTGTATGCCTTTAGAATGGGAGATGACAAACCCATTACGGAGCAGCTAGATGAGTTCAACAAGATTCTTGATGATCTGGAGAATTTGGATGTCAAGTTAGAGGAAGAGGATAAGGCTCTGATCTTGTTGAGTGCTCTGCCTAAGTCCTTTGAAATCCTAAAGGACACCATCTTGTATGGTAGAAAGGAAGCAATCACATTGGAGGATGTGATCTTGGCTGTCAAGTTCAAGCTGTTGCATAATAAGACATCTCAAGGAGATAAAAGTAGCAATGGGGAAGGATTGGCAATCAAGGGAGGTCAGAAGAAATCTGTCTCCGAGAAAGGGTCTAGTCAACCCAAAGGAGTTGATAAGGGAAAATCAGCAGTGTCAAATCAAGGGGAAGTAGTGTGCCACCACTGCAACAAACCTGGGCACTTTAAGAGTACTTGTTACAAGTACAAACAGCTTATGAGAAAATCTGGTCCTAAGAACCCTGTTGATAAGAATCAAGCAAATCAAACCCAAGATGATAAGGAGCAGAAAGGCTATGAGTCAGCTCAGTCCCTATCCATCACTTCCACTAAAGAGAAGCAAGATTGGATTTTAGATTCAGGGTGTTCTTTCCACATGACTCCAAGAAGAGAGTGGTTTCATGATTTTAAGCATCAAAATGGAGGTTCTGTGTTGTTAGGGAATGATCACACTTGCAAAGTCAGAGGTGAAGGTACAGTACACTTGAAGATGTATGATGGAGTAGTGAGGATTCTCAAGAGGGTCAGGTATGTCCCTGAACTCAAGAGAAATTTGATATCTCTTGGTATGTTGGATTCATTGGGCTATAAATTCCAGTCTGAAGATGGAGAGCTCAGAGTTTCAAAGGGGAAGCTTACTGTTCTTAAAGGTGAGAGAAGAAATGATCTCTACTTTCTTAAGGGGGGAACAGTTATTGGCAGATCAGATGTGGCAAGGGTGCAAGACAACTCAATGTTGTGGCACAAAAGATTAGGTCATGTAGGAGAGAAGGGCCTACTTGAGCTAAGTAAGCAAGGATTGCTATGTGGTGACAAGATCACAAAGCTGGATTTGTGTGAGCACTGCATTCTTGGGAAATCCAAGAGATTGAAGTTTGGGAAGAGTTCACACTCTACCAAAGGAATTTTGGACTATGTCCATTCAGATTTATGGGGGCCAGCTAGGAATCAGACCAGAAGTGGTGGGAGATACTTCATGTCTATCATAGATGACTACTCAAGAAAGGTATGGATCACTATCCTGAAATCCAAGTCAGAAGCATTTGAAAAATTTAAGGAATGGCTCACTGAAGTGGAGAACATTTCTGGAAAGAATCTAAAGCATTTGAGAACTGATAATGGGCTGGAGTTCATATCAGAAGAGTTCAATGTTTTCTACAAGAAGAAGGGTATAGTGAGGCATAGAACAGTACCAGGTACACCTCAGCAGAATGGAGTAGCTGAGAGAATGAACTAGACATTACTTGAGAGAGTTAGATGCATGTTGAGCAGCTCTGGATTGCCTAAAGTATTTTGGGGAGAAGCAGTGTCAACAGCAGCCTACTTGATAAACAGAAGCCCTTCCTCAGCTGTGCAATTTAAAACCCCAGAAGAGTTATGGTCTGGCCATGCAGTTGAGTACAGTAATTTGAAAGTTTATGGTTGTTCAGCATATGCCCATGTCAAGCAAGATAAGCTTGAGCCTCGAGCCTTGAAATGTGTGTTCGTAGGGTATCCTTCAGGTGTGAAAGGGTATAGGTTGTGGTGCCTTGAAGCTGGGATGCAGAAGTGTATTATCAGCAGAGATGTAACTTTTGATGAAAGTAGAATGCCATTGAAAGAGGAGGCAAGCTCCAGTACAGCACACAACAAACCAGATGAGACACAGGTGGAGGTGGAGCATGTTGAAACCAGAACAGTAACTGAAGATCAGATTGATCCAGATGAGGAGGAGAATACTCATAGTGATACTGAGCTTCATGACTATCAGCTGACTAGGGACAGAACCAGAAGAGAAGTCCACCCACCTCAGAGGTATGGTCAAGCTGACATAGTATCATTTGCATTATGTGCAGCTCTTGAGGTGGAGTCTTTGGAGCCTAAAACTTACACAGAAGCCATAAACTGCCATGACAAAGAGAAGTGGTTAGTTGCTATGGAGGAAGAACTGTTATCTCTGAACAAGAACCAGACTTGGGAGATTGTTGAGAGACCTAAGAACAAGAAACTTGTTGGGTGTAAGTGGATCTACAAGAAAAAGGTGGAGGCTCAGAGAGGTGGCAAGATTAGGTACAAGGCAAGACTTGTAGCTAAAGGATTTACACAGAAAGAAGGTATTTACTTTAATGAAATCTTCTCACCTGTTGTAAAGCATTGTAGCATCAGAATCTTGTTGGCTATGGTTGCTCAATATGAATTGGAGCTGCATCAGATGGATGTGACCACAGCATTTCTTCATGGGACCTTAGATGAGAAGATCTACATGAAAATACCAGAAGGGTTGGACATAGAAGATGGAGGAGACAAAGTGTGCTTACTCAGAAAATCACTCTATGGCCTCAAACAAAGCCCTAGACAATGGTACTTAAGGTTTGATGAGTACATTTGCTCAGTTGGTTTTGCAAGAAGCTTGTATGACAGCTGTGTTTACTTTAGGAGGGTTGGGAGTTCAGTTACCTATCTTCTGCTGTATGTAGATGATATGTTAATAGCTGGGGAGTCTATTAACAGTATCAATCAAGTTTAGGAGATTCTCAAAAGGGAGTTTGAGATGAAAGATCTTGGTGAAGCTAAAGTGATTCTTGGGATGGAGATCAGTAGAGTTGAGGGAGCAATTCAGCTTAGTCAGCCTACCTATCTGAGGAAGGTGTTAGAGAGATTCAGGATGAATCAAGCTAAGTCAGTTTCTACACCAATTGGTCAGTATCAGAAGTTATCCAATCAGATGTGTCCCAAGAACAGCCAAGAAAGAACTCAGATGAGTAAGGTTCCTTATGCCAGTGCAGTAGGGAGTTTAATATATGCTATGGTGTGTTGTAGACCAGATTTAACTCATCCAATGAGTGTAATCAGCAGATACATGAGTGATCCAGGTTTGAGTCATTGGGAGACAGTTAAGTGGGTCATGAGATATGTTCTAGGATCAGCTGAGAAAGGTCTGAAATTTCAGAAGATATCAGATGAGGGAGAAGCACTTGTGGGATATGTTGATGCCGACTATGCAGCCAATGTAGACACAAGAAAGTCCTTGACAGGGTATGTATTCACCTTATTTGGTACAGCTATATCATGAAGGTCAATACATCAGTCCGTAGTTGCATTATCTACTACAGAATTAGAATATGTAGCCTTGACTGAAGCAGTAAAGGAGAGCATGTGGCTTAGGGGAATCTTGAAGGAGTTTGGTATATCACAAAGAAGTGTGACTGTCTTCTGTGATAACCAAAGTGCAATACATCTTGCAAAGCATCAGGGGTATCATGAGAGAACTAAACATATAGATGTAAAGCTGTACTTTGTAAGGGGTATTGTAGAGAAGGGGGTGGTCCAGGTAGTGAAGATTGCTACAGAGGAGAACCCTGCTGATGCATTCACTAAGGCATTGCCAAAAGAGAAGTTTGGCTTGTGTCTTAGACTTATTGGATTGCATTAATTCCTCTGAGGAGAAGGCTACTGTTCTTGTGGCAGAAGATCAGTAGTGGAGGCTATTCTTTGAGGAGAATAGTGTTGGTGTTTTTTGTTTTGGTGGACATTAGTTCGATTATGAGCTAAAGGTGGAGAATTGTGAGTGTTATCTCATAATCTCAAAATCAGCACAGTAAACTACTGAGCTGATAGGATCAGATAAGATAACTTAGGCCTTATCAGATGAGTTGAAGGGTTTCAATTAGATGAGAAGGTGATGCTTAGAGTTCAGCACAGTTGGGATCAGCACAGTACTGGATTAAGATCAGTACTTCAGCAGACTGGACTAAGATCAGTACTTCAGCAGAGTGTACCAAGATCAGTACTTCAGCAGAGTAGATCAGCTCAGTACCAGATCAACACAGTACCAGATCAGCACAATACCAGGTCAGCACAGTACTTGGGTCAGCACAGTACTTGGTCAGTGCAGTTAAGATCAGCACAGTATGGAGTCTATCAGCAGAGTTAGCTTTTGATCATCAGAGCAGAAGAGTAGGGTATCAGAACACTAAGTAGTGATCTGATCTTTATGGGCAAGTCTTCTGGTTTGAAGTTAGTTAGTTTAACTAACAGTTTTATAGTTACAACAACTTGAGGGCATAACTACCATTTCAGTTGGGCAATAACAGAGCACATGGGTTGTTACAAGCGGTTGCAAATGGTTGATAACTACTCAAAACAGTTCCTAACAGCAGCAACTACCTTTGGTCTTTATAAACTCTTGATTGTGTACATTGTAAAGGTTGACACCTTTTTGGGATGAGAGATTTAGTACGTTATTGTATTCTTTGAGTTGTGTGAGTTCACGAGTGAAGTGAGGAAATATCCTATTCCGAGTGAATGAGTGTGTAAACATTCTTTATCAATCAAAGAAGTACTAGTCTGGTCCAGTGGATGTAGATCACATTGATCGAACCACTTAAATCCTTGTGTGCTGTTTGTCTCGTTGATTACTTTTCTAAATTACTATCCTAAGAGCAGTTATTTCTTCTATATTCAAGTGTTCTAATTATTTGGAGACGTCTAGCTGATCGGAATCATCTTGACAAGAAGTGATCCAAGGATTCAAGCATCCAATTATCTGCTATCAAACTATCATCAAGCAATCAAAGGAAACCAAAATTGTTCTTCACAATCCCAAGTTTCCTGATCACTTCAAAAGCTAAGCCATTTCTTGTAATATCTCAAGCTTAGCATTGAGATATCCTAAGCCTTTACACAGTTCTTATTGTAAAGGATATCTTTATTAGTTGGAACCAAAACCTCAAACCCTTACCTCATTGAGTGGAGTAGAGTTTGTTGTAGAAGTAAGGAGTTAAGGACTGTTATTGGAAAACACAGTCTTAACTCAGAGAGATTGAGCACTAGGACTCAGATTATCCTAGGGATCAAAGCACTAAGATAGTGTTGTTGATCAGTGCACCTTGGCACTATAAAACAAGCTAATTCCAGGTGTTAAGGAATTATCCTGTTCAATCAGGGAAAGTGGATGTAGGAGCTTGAGACTCTGAACCACTATAAATTGTTGTGTCATTTACTTACTGCACTCATTTTATTACTTACATTCCTTGCAATAATTATTCTTAAAGAAGTAAGTTCAGCAAAGTTAAAGAAAAATTGTTTTGGACAAAGTCCCTGAACAACTGTTTGTTTTCAGAAATTAACTTGGAGTATTCTTTCAAAGAAAAGGCCAACCACATTCCGCACTTAGCAACTCTTTTAGATATTTATCCAACTGATCACTTCATAGTTTTCAGTAGGACAAGTATCTATTGAAGCACCACTCAGGCTAGTTGTCAGACAACTTCCCTGATAAGACCAAACTGTTTTGAAAAAGAAAGAATTTGCATACACAAGTGCATTTCCCTCCCCCCCCCAATACACTTGTGTTATACTCCACCAAGGACCAATACCATCATTTACTTTCCAACGAGAAGTCCCACATGTAGGGCAAGCCTCTAAGTTTTTATTTTCATTCCAAAACAAGGCACAATCATGCTCACATGCATGGATACACTCATATCCTAATCCCAAATCGCGTAAATATCTTTTAGCTTCATAATAAGTGTTTGGAAGTGTCTCACCATCGGGAAGAGCAGACTTCATCATACTCAACATCATTTCTATAACTTTATTACTCAACTTATTGTACACTTTTAAATGGACCAATTGAATAACAAAGGATGTCTTTGATATTTTCTTACAACCAGGATATAATTCTGTTTGAGTATCTGCAATGAGTGCCTCAAATTATGCGGGGAGACCATGAATATTGTCATCATCCATTGACATATTACCACCATTTGTTTGAGAGTATTGTTCGCTAAGGTCAAACAACATTTCATTAACGCCATCATCTTCATCATTGTCTTCCTCATAATTGTTTTCTTCTATCGAATCACTATCAGTTCTTATACCTTCATTATTCAACCTAGGCTCACCATGATAAAACCATGTAATATACCCTGGATCTATCCCATTCACCATTATGTGATCTTTAACTGTTTTTTGATCTCTGAAATTTAAGTTTAAACACTTTCTACACGGGCATCGAACATCACACTCTCGACCCATATGAGTTCTAACATATTGCATAAAACTATTCACTCCATCTACATAACTCTTAGAAAACTTGGTACCACGCATCCAAGTCTTGTCCATTTTGCACCTATCATATTATTTGTTTATTTAGGTAATTAAAAAATAGCGTAAAAAGAAGCAAGAATTATATCAAAGAGTTTCCAAAATATGAAGATCTTTATGAATGTTCCCATGACTTTGTTAGGCTTTCATTGATGTAACCAATGTGCTAATACATCCTTTTTTTTATCCTTTAAGATTTTGATTATCGTTTTCTATTTAAATTTGTTTTATAGATTTCTAATAGTAGTAAGTCGACTAATTTTGATTATCATGTCTATTTATACCTCTCTATACTTGATTATTTCTTTTGACTATATATAATTATGATTTAAGGTGATATTATATAATGAGTTATGGTGATTTCTCTTGTACTTCGTCTTGGTATAATATATATATATATATATGTGTGTGTGTGTAACCCATTGCAAAGCCAAATATGTATTAGTGATTTCAAAAAGAGCTAAAGTTAAAGTAGAAATGAAAAATTATTTATCGAGCCATAAATTAAACACAAAATGTTATTCAAATGAGTGTAAGCCCAAACACATATCCTTAGTTCTTGCATTAATTTTTTCCACCCGTGCAAGAGACCCAAAAATAAATATGCAACTATATAACCCATCAAATTTTTTTTAGAAAAGTTTGATTCTAATTTATTAAGTTGTCCAAATAATGTTCATTGGCACAGTAAAAAAAAAAAACAGATTCAATAAAGTACCTATTAGTTGACATTAATATCTCAGCCCAAATGCAAATGAGAACAGAGGATCAGGAGATTTCTCCAACCATGGGAACAAATTAAAGATGCAGTACCTATTACTAGTTACAAATAATTCATGTGCCATTATTTCCAATCAAATACAACCAAATAATCTCGAAACAAATAGATTTATCCAACCAAGTAAGCATTCACAGTTAATAATAATATAAAATAAAATTTGTAATCATATCAGCGTGATCATTAATTTCATAATAGAGATAAGAGAGAATGCTACAAGTACAATCATATAGTTGAAGCAATTCATCAAACAAATAGAGGGCGTGTAGATTAAGGCCAGTGAAAGTAAATGTAAGAGTTCTACCAATGTTTTATCATTTTTATTCCATTTGCACCTACAAACTATGAATTTTTTTAAAAAAATTATGATTTCCAAATAAATTTATTCAGTAGTTAGCTATGGTGTATCCATTTTGCAAAGCTTAGATTGTAGTATGTATACGAAGTGTAGGTTGAATCAAATCATTTAAAATCTAATGATTCCCTTTATACATAAAGCCTGTCAAGTAAGAGACGAAGTGAATGCTTACATAGTTTTCAATCTATTAAATAGTTAGTTATTATGTATCCACCTTAAAAGGCCACAATGCTTAATTTTTTTTTTATCGGTAAAGTAGATATTTTATTGCAGCCACAATAAGGGCATAAGGAATACCCTTAATTACATATGCACAACATAATTAAATGAGTGCGAAAACGACGTTAACAATGTTTCCGTGTTACAAAATCAACATCATTCTGGGATTAGTATTCCAGGCCACAATGCTTAATTATGTGGTGTTTAGATTTTTAATTTAAGGTAATCACTATTATAGTAGATCAACACATTTACAAAATATATACAGTATATATATATGTGTGTGTGCGCTTAATGCGCATTGTACAAATTGTAGCAGAAATAGTGTGCACTTTAGAAAGAGCATAAACAACTCATCAAGTTTTAAGAGTTTAATTATGGATTAAATATTGAATGTAAATTATTCAATCATGGGAAAACTATTATTTACTGCACATGTCTTGGTCCTAAACAAACAGATAACAAATAGATTTCTGATAAGGGGTTGAGAATTATGCCTACTTGGTTTAAAGTACTAAATACAAACAAACAAATTAATTATTTACTGAACAAGTTTAGTCCTATACAAACAAAAAATTATGGGAGGAATGCAAATTTTATATGAGATAATAAAGAAGGCACAAATGGTTGTTCAGGTTGAGGCAGCTTTAATTAACTTCGTCTTAATTTTTCTAACTCTTGATCCAGCCTCTTATATAGCCTAATTAGACAAATACTAATTTATTGAACACTGTAAATTAACAAAGATTCAGCAATGATTCAGAATGACGCGCCATTAATCTCTCCAAGAATTCGGTAGTTACGTATCTAAATTATCATTCTCAAAACCAATGTTGTCAAAACCGGACCGTCATCCGGTTCGACCGTGAACCGGTCACGGTATCGGTCCGAAAAGTGCATAAAACCCGTTTTTGTGGTTGGACCGGTCAAAACCGATCAAAAACCGGTCCAACCGGCCAAAACCGGTAAACTGGACAAAAACCGGTCTGACCGATTCTTCTTCTTTTTTCTTTTTTTTTTATATTAAATAATAAATGTAATTTGACTCCTTCATCGACTCCATTGTTTCTTGCTTCTTCCCCCAATTCATTTTCTTCTGAACCCCAGCCACCAGCCCACCACAAACAGGCAGCAATGCTGCAAAGCAACAACTCCCAACACTGTGGATTGTTATGAATTGATAAATTTATAACTATAAAATCAATATATGTTACACAAAAAATAAGAGATGTTATTTACCTTAGAAGGTTTCAGCGAGGACACTTTAGTTGGAAGAAGTATGAAGAAGTGAAGTGAAACCCTAATTTCCTCTTTATAGTAAGGTAAATGGGCTTGGTTAGGCCCAACTTCATACCCATTGTATTAAGCTATTTAACATAAACTCAAACTATATTTAGCTAGTATTAGGGATAATTTTTTTTTAAAAAAAATCTTGTATTTTATAACTATGATAATAAAAATACATAATACATTATTTTTTTGTGAGGCAGTACTTTTAACTATATTTCACATTTTTGTATTCAATAATCCACTCTTTATTTTTCAAATTTATGTTTAAATATATATTTTTTAATGATACATAGATAATATTAAAAAAATACATAAGAAATATTTTACCGGCCGGTCCAACCGGTTGAACCGTGAACCGGTGGCCTGTCCGGTTTGGTCACCGGTTCGGTTATGAAAACACTGCTCAAAACAAGTAATTCAATAAATCACAACGACAAAATTGGGATTTGAGATTTAGGATTGTTTTTAACGCAAGATTTTGGACATGGGATTTATAACCTTAATTAACATCACCTAAATTTTTCTAGCTTTTGTTCCAGCCTCTTGTACAACCTAATTAGACAAGTACTAATTTACTATGACAAAAATATACAGAGATCGTCTTTTACAAAGTGGTACAAAGAGCAAGGAGATATATGGAGGACGCAATCACAAATTGAGTATGGAGCACAATCTGAGTATGGTTGCTGTATTTAATTACTTAATGTTAGCCATGATCTCATATTCCCCTTTCTAACTAATATGGTACTTGATCTAGTACCAAATCATGTTATATCTTCTATTTCTTGTAATTTCTAGTATTAATAATTTTCTTTGCCGGATCAAAAAAGAAAAGAAAAAAAAAGACAAATACTAATCTACTAAACACGTTAAAACAAAGATTCTACAATGGTTCAGAATGACACCATTAATCTCTTCCAGAATTCGGCAATTATATATCTAAATTAGCATTCTCAAAATAAGTAATTCAACAAGACCGTGTGATAGCATAATTAGAGGAAGAGTAAAAAACTACTGCTTACACAAATCTGCGGAGCCCCAGACGCGATTCTTCAAGAACACAGTCCCAATTCAAGAACACTAATCCAAGGCACAACAACAAAATTGAGATTTGTAATTTATGATGGTTTTAAAGCAAGACTTGGAAGTGTGGGATTTATGATCGATTTTAACGCAAGATATGGGATTAAGTATGAGTGTGGGATTTATGATGGTAGGTTGATTAAGGATGAGTGTGGGATTTATAATCGTTTTTAGCGCAAGATTTGGGATTAGGGATTTAGTTTCCCTCCTTATTCTCCCAGCCTCTCAAATATTTTTCTAACTACCGCCAATTTTTTCGAGCCAATTTTTCCTTTACATGATAAAAGGGAAATTATTTATATCTTTTAAAATATTTAAGTATATACTATGTATAATTTTATTTTAGAATATTCCTCACATAATGTAATATTGTTATTACAATTTTTATAGAATTAATACTGTAAAATTAGAGTAATATTTGGACAAAAAATATAATATTGTAAGGTACTAATTTAATTACGAGATCGGACATTGGATAAATGATTATTTGGTACTTGCTACTTGATATGAATGATAGTTGGGCATAAATAATATGCTCAGGCTTGCGCTTTCAATTTGTTTCCAGCAACTTTTGATAAGTATAAGAAAATTGTAACGCTTTGTTGCAGCTAACACGTCTACTTTTGCAATAACCTAGATTACTAAATATCATGTTATACATAGTGCAACTAATCAGTGAACTGATGAATCAACACTAACGTACTTCGTTTCATAAGTCTCGTATCCGTAAAATAATTTAGATCACAGAAAACCCTATTATAGTGAAACTGATCAATGAATCGACACTCGGTTAGTGAATAGACACTAACATACTTCGTTTCGTTGGTCTCATATCATTGTAAAGTAACCTAGCTAGATCACTCGAAATCTAATGTGGCACCCGAAGATTGAGTAATAGTTACGCGTATTCCGTGAATCAGCGAATTTTGATTGTTTTTCATCCCTAATTTTATCATGGACCATCAATCAATCGGTGTGTACCTCACGTTGTTGATCACGTATCACCCTAAAATTCTACTTCATATAGTAGAAATGGGTACATGGCTTGCTCTTAACAGTGTCGAATTGTTAGGGTTGTAAACAAATCGAATGGAAGTGAATATTGCAGTATTCGATTCGATTCAATAAAGTATTCGAATTTTCGTATTCGTTTATATTTTTAATAATGGTTTTGATTTAGTATTCGATTCGAATTATTATTTGATATTATTCGATTCAAATTTTTTGATACATATTCTAAACATTAATAATTTTCAAGTATTCAAATCGAAATTTATTTGTATTCGATACTATTCGATTCAAAATTTTATGGAAAAAATTGTAAAATAATAATTTAAATAATATTATAGGACATGACACAAATATACATTTAAAAATATATGTGTGTATATATATTATAATTATAATCGAATACTTACGAATATCAAATCGAATATTATAGTTTTGTATTTGTAGTTTTTTATTAATCGAATCAAAAAGAAATTTTTTATACAAAATTGAATAATAAAATTTCGAATATGAATAAAAATCGACTAAAATTATTTGTTTAGTTTACAACCCTACTAATTGTGCATTCATCCATCAACGTTTGATTAATAATTAAATTATCTATAAAAAAATACATATATGTTTATTCCTTTTTTTATTTAAATATAACATTCTGATTTTTTTTAAATATATATAAATAACTATGAAACATATATTTTTTTTAAATTGAGGCTAAAAACGAGTAAAAAATGGTCCCCATTTTTTCTCCAAAATCAAATGAAATTAAATGTTAAAAAATTAAAATCGAAAAATAGAAACAAATCAAAAAATATCTTCTGCCCATATTTCTCTCCATGATCAAATCAAAAAATTATTTTATAAGATACGTATTTTCCCCCAATGAAAACTAAATGAATAATTGGCTCCACTTTTAATATATTAATCTTCTTTCTACGCTTTCTCTCTCTACGAGAAAAAGAATAGTAAGCTTTCTTCCGGCGTTAGAGGCGGTCGGAATTCCTCTTTTATGAAAATTTTTATTTGATTTTCTTCTTTGTCTCATTTTTTGATTCTAATCATTGTGTGTCTCATACAGCGTGGTTTTGACATTTATTGTGGGTAGTTTTGCTTTTTACGCTTTTTGAGTAGTAGTTTTGAGCGTGATTCCCACCTGTTCTGGTATTGGTTTACTTCTTTCAAGGCAATACGTGTCGTCTTCATATTATTTCCCCTGTTGTGCTGTCCTTTGTTGTATTGGTGGTGGAAATTACGCGCTTCTTCCCTGATAGTATAATGTTGCGGTACAAAATCTATCTAAAATCTCCTCTTAGGGAGTTGGGACAAGCAAACCCTTTTGATTGCTTCCTTTTGCTTCCCTTTATAAACAATCATTTGCATGTCCTTTTCGCTTCACACTTTTTCTACTACAGTCTTTTTGCATTCTCCCCTCATTCCCTCTCCACACAAATGGCTGATTCACTTGCTGATATGCTGAAAAATTTCTCACTTTCGACAAGGGAAACCACCAATACTGTTGTCAAGAGCACTGCCCTTCAGAAGCCCAAGGCGGCCATTGTCATGAAGCTGGTGATGAAAAAAACGGTGGGAATCCTGGAACTTCAAGAAGCTCTTAAAAGAATCTGGAAACTGACAGGTTCTTTAAGGATCTCCACTGTTGGAGAAGGAGTCTATTTGCTGGACTTTTCTGAGGAAACTGAAAAGGAAATGGTTATCCATAAACAACCTTGGAACTTTCGCCGATCTGTGATGGTGATGGGTAAGGTGTATGGATATGAGAGGCCGACCGAGATTCAACTGTGCTATGTGCCTTTTTGGGTACAGATCCATGGTTTGCAGATACATGCAATGACAAAAGCGGTGGGCCATGAAGTAGGGGCTGTTATTGGAGGAGTGTTGGAGGTTGATACTGATGAGGATGATGTTGCATGGGGGCAATGTCTACGAATCCGAGTGGCCATTGATGTTCAGCTTCCTATTTGCAGGTGCTCGTTGGTTACTGTGCTGGATGAGAGCATGGCGGTAGCATTTCGGTATGAGAGGCTCTCCGACTTTTGCTTCTTGTGCGGAATGCTGGATCATGTGGAAAAGGACTGTGTGGAGGCAATCGGCAGAAAGGAGCAGTGGTGTGTCAAGAATCGTGAGTTTTCGGCGTGGTTGAAAGCGGATGCCAGAAATGGAATCCCAGAAAGAGACATGCAGATGCTGAAAAATTTGCTGGAGAAAAGGACGCTGAATAGAGAAGGAAATAGGCCTACTGTGCATAATAGGCTTCTGGTTATGATGACAGAAAATGAAGAAGTGATTGGTGTCAACACTCGCCCTAGACATACGGTGGTTCATAACTTCACGGATCTTATGCATGTGCCAAGAAATCCTCTTTTGTATGGTCAGGATGTGAATAACTCAAGGATTCATCAGGTGAATCCACGAAGGGGACTAGATCTTGAACCCATGGCTTTCATCGTTCCAAATTCCAGGCAAGGACAAGTGAATGGAAAGGAGTTTGTGGCTGCACAGCTACTGCGTGGGGCTTTTGATCTCAATGAAGGAGGTGCTCACAAAGCTAAGGGAAAGGAGATTGTTCCAATGGAGGTTACGGACTCGGTGCATAGCAACTTTGTTCCCTGCAAAAAGAGGGCTTTTGCTAAAGAATATGATATGATGCGTAGTTTCTGGGAGCCAGTGCATGGATGGAAGGAAGGACTAGGAGGCCCAAGCAAGAAAGCCCGGAGCTTGGTGGAGCCTATGGACTATGAAGAGGAAGGTAACAGTCCGGGTATGGCGGAGGCTGAAGAAGTTCAGTCCCGCCGTATAGAATGAGTGTTATCTGCTGGAACGCAAGAGGGGTTCGGGGTACTCGTGCGTTCAATCGTTTAGATAGGTTGGTTAAGCTTTATCATCCTTCTTTGTTGTTTATTTCAGAATCTAAATGTCAAGCTTGTCATGTTGGTGTGATTAGATCTAGACTAGGTTTTACTTCATGCTTTTGTGTGGATGCCAAGGGTACTTCTGAGGGCTTTTGTTGTTTTGGAATGAATGGCAGGTTTTCGTGTTGTCTTTCTCTTCTGGTCATGTTGATGTTTCTGTTCTTTCTAATCACTTCTTGTGGCGTTTTACGGGTTTTTATGGTCATCCTATGGTTGCATTAAGGGAACATTCGTGGGAACTTTTAAAACGTCTCTACAATTACAATCCCACAGCTCCCCTACCTTGGTTAGTCGGGGGAGATTTTAATGAGACCTTATTCCACAAAGAAAAAAGTGGAGGTGATATAAAACCCCTGAGAAGAATGCAAGGCTTACAAGATGCTCTTTCACATAATGACCTAAAAACCTTGCATACAACTGGTTATAAGTTTACATGGTTTAACAAAAGGAAAGGGCAGGAATTGATTAGGGAAACTTTAGACAGGTTTGTTGCTAATGAGTCTTGGTGTTCAATGTTCCCTAATTTTTTGGCAAAAAATTTGGACTTTCTGGGCTCAGACCATAGGCCTATATGGATTCGATGTAACTTTGAGAATCGAAGTGGTTTAACTCCTAAAAAAGTGCATTTTAAATTTGAGAACTACTGGGTTAAAGAATTTGAATTTCATGATTTGGTATCAAAAGTGTGGAGACAAAGAGATCAAAAGGCAAGTCTGGACGAAATGCTTTCATCTTGCAGTAAATCCATTCAGCATTGGGCACAGGCCAAAGGTGGTTCTCTTACCACCCGCATCAACAAAACTCGAAGTTTGCTTTCGAAAGCCCTTGATCAAGAATTGAAGATAGTGGAATCTGATGAAATAAGTCAATTAGAGAGTGAATTGGAAAAGCTCAATACTCAGGAGGAGTGGTATTGGAAACAACGAGCTCGGATTGATTGGCTCCGGACTGGTGATCGTAATACTAAATCTTTTCACACAAGGGCCAATACGAGAAGAAGAATCAATTACATTGCTGGTATTCATTCATCAGTTGGGGATTGGGTCTCTTCAGAGCATGATATTCAAAAGGATTTCCTGGCCTACTATCAACATTTGTTTATGTCCTCTAGGTCAAATATCTCGGATATTACACAGGCTATTGATTGTGTTCCAATAAATATCACGCATGAGATGAGTGTTTTCTTGGATGCCCCTTTTACAGCTGCAGAAGTCCAAAGGGCAGTTAAAGAGATTAATCCATGGAAGGCCCCGGGTCCGGATGGATTTTCTGCATTATTTTACCAATCAAATTGGGAGACTGTAGGGGAGGAAGTGACATAAAAGATTTTGAGAGTTCTGAATCAGGGAGAGAGTGTGGAATCTTGGAACAACACCATCATTACTCTTATTCCAAAAGTGAAGGACCCGAAACTGGTCTCTCAGTATAGGCCGATTAGTTTGTGTAATGTTTGCTACCGGATTCTGGCCAGAACAGTCACTAACAGACTCAAGATTGTGATGAATGATATCATTGATGAATACCAGAGTGCCTTTATCCCGGGAAGGTTGATCTCAGACAATATTTTGATTGCATATGAATGTATGCATTGTATTCGATCCTCTAAAAGCAAGGAAGGATTTGCAGCACTAAAACTGGACATGAGCAAGGCCTATGACCGAGTAGAAAGGACTTTTTTGCAAGCCATGATGAGGAAGCTGGGGTTTTCCAATTATTGGGTGGAACTTGTTCTCAAATGTGTTACCTCGGTGTCTTACAAGCTCAGAGTTAATGGTTCCACGTCCTGTTCATTTAGACCTTCAAGGGGACTGAGACAAGGTGACCCGCTATCTCCATATTTATTTGCAATTTGTGCTCAAAGTCTTTCCTCCTTAATAACAAATGAAGTGGCTCGAAAACGTATTTCTGGAGTCAAAATTGCCCGTACAGCACCCACTATCTCCCACTTATTTTTTGCTGATGACAGTCTCTTATTCTTCAAGGCTTCAAAAAAAGAATGTAGTAGGATTTATGAGTGTCTTAGCATGTATGAAAAGGCATCAGGG
The DNA here is from genome assembly GCA_963675135.1 of Galeopsis tetrahit. Taxonomy (NCBI): domain Eukaryota; kingdom Viridiplantae; phylum Streptophyta; class Magnoliopsida; order Lamiales; family Lamiaceae; genus Galeopsis; species Galeopsis tetrahit. Next base: position 10,708,100 of record OY776127.1, on the reverse strand, counting down.
CAATTAATCAATTTTGAGAAATCAGATATAACTTTTAGTCCCCATACCAAACATGAAAATGCTGAACTAGTTAAGCAAAAAATGGGGGTCAGGTCTGTACACGGGCACAATGTGTACCTGGGATTGCCTGCACTATCTGCCAAATCCAAAAAGCATCAATTTGGATATCTTCTTGATCGCGTTAGGCAAAAAATTGGAAGCTGGGATAATAAGTTTTTTTCTGAAGGAGGAAGAGAGGTTCTTATCAAGGCTGTACTTCAAGCAATTCCTTCTTATGCTATGATGTGCTTTCGTATTCCAACCTCTATTTGCTCAGCAATTGAAAAGAGTATAGCCAACTTCTGGTGGGGAATGAATGGGAGCTGCAAGAGAATGCACTGGACAAAATGGTCAGATTTGTGTAAAACAAAAGATGAAGGTAGCTTGGGCTTTAGGAGAATGGTCAATTTCAATAAAGCTCTTCTAGCAAAGCAAGTATGGCGATTAATTCAACACCCAAATATGCTGGTGAGTACCATTCTTAAAGCTAGATATTTTCGAAATACTCATATCTTGAATGCAGAAATAGGCTCAAATCCTTCTTTTATTTGGAGATCACTCATGTGGAGTAGGGATTTAATTGAGCAAGGAGCTAGATGGAAAATTGGAAATGGTAAAACGGTGGAAGTTTTTAAGCATAGATGGGTTATGGGTCTGAATGAAGGGATGATAGACTCCAGGATTGCAAGTGGATCAAAATTTGATAGGTTTATTGATTGTAATTATTCCTGGAATTCTCAGCTTGTTTTTCAAGCCTTTCTTCCATTTGAGGCTGATGCAATTGCTAAAACCCCCTTGAGCGGAGCTGATCTTGAAGACACTCTATACTGGAATCAACAAGGATGTAGTAAATTTTCAGTAGCCTCAGCATACCATTTCATCAATAATAGAATGGAGCATCAATTAATCAGGAATGAGCCTGAATCCAGTCAGGGTACGGATGGATCACTTTTCAAACGGACTTGGAGTCTAAAAATACCTCCGAAGGTAAGAATTTTTGGCTGGAAGATGGTAAAGAATCTGATTGCCTCGGAAGAAAATCTACACAATCATCATGTTCCAATCAATCCGTATTGCCGTTGCTGTGGTTTTTCTCAGGCGAGCACCTTTCATGTTATATTTGCATGCCCATTTGCAAAAATGATTTGGAAGAAGCATGGATATTGGGGATACATTAATCAATTCCCGTCGGAAGATGTGTACGAGATATGGTTATATTGGGGAAGGCACAAGAATGGACAAATAGAGGAAATGATGATCATTGCGTGGGCCATCTGGAAGGAAAGGTGTAGTTTCTTACACTCACAGGATACTAAGAAGAATGATCATTATTGTTTCTCTGTTGATTGGGCCCTTAGATATCTCACAGATTTTCAAAGAGAAAATGGAATACAAGAAAAGGAGGAAACAAATACAAACCAAATGAAGGGATTAGGGGTTGTTCTTCCAACAGGTAATTTACTGTTAACAGATGCTGCTTTTAATTCCGATAAAAACTCCTTTGCAGTAGGATATGTGATCATTGACCAACATCATAATGTGATGCGGGCTGGATTTAAAAGAATTCTCAATCCCATCACAGTACTTGCTGCTGAACTCAAGGCCATTGAATTTGGTCTAAAAAAGTGCAGGGAGTATGGACTTAGCATTGTGGGTATTAGGTCGGACTCATCTCAGGTCATTGATCTTATTAATAACATAAATCATGGTGATCAGTTGGAAAGTGATATTGTTGACAAAATAAGACGCCTTTTGAGAGAACTCCTAGTGTGGGATTGCCAGTTCATCTCAAGGAAATTCAATGAATTAGCTCATAATTTAGCAGGAATGGCGTGCACCTCTTCCATGTCTCAAGATTGGCTTGGAAAGGATCTTCCACAACATATTGAGGAATGCTGTTTGAATGATTAATTTTTTTCATTCCTTGTAATATGTTGGTTTTTAGCCAAGTGCTCTAAAAAAAAAAAAAAATTGGCTCCACTTTTTGCCCCCTATAAATGAAAATTAAATGAATATTTCGCTCCAATCAGCGAAACCCTCCCCTATTGTCGATTCCTTCTTCACAGAAAAAACCCTTCCCTATTGTCGATTCCTTTTTCATAGAGACAACCCTTCCACGGCGACGCCAGAGAAAATTAGTATTTAGAGTGAAAACCCTTCCACGTCTCAAGTAACTCCCTTCTGTGAGCAAATTCTCAGGTAACTACTCTCTCTCTCCCTCTCTCTCTCTCTCTCTAATCATCTCAATTACACAATCTTTTTTTTTTTTTAACATAGAGTCATATTTATAATACGTGATTTTAAAAAGTTCTGAAAAAATAAACACTACAAGAAAACTGATTTTTAGTGACAGCATCCTCTCATTATTGATTCTCTAGCTAAAAGTTTTTAGTGATAGGAATTTGAGAATTAATGACAGGACCTCTCACTAGTTAGAGAGGCTATAATGACATGAATTCTGTCACTAAAAGTCAATTTTCTTGTAGTGAAATGTACGTACAGGATCCCAATATCTCTGTGATTGAATCAGATTTGAAGTGCAACCTTGAATTTTGTTTTGTTTTTGTTAGAATTGTTAGATTTTTCATATTTTCACTAATTATTACAAGTATCGTGTATCCATTTTACAAATCACAGATTGTAGTATAAGAAGTGTAGGTTGAATCAAATCATTTAATATCTAATGATTCCCTTTACATAGAAAGTCGGCCAAGTAAAAGACGAAGTGAATGTTTACATAGTTTTTACTCAATTAAATAGTTAGATATCTCGTATCCACCATAAAAGGCAACAAGGGTTAATTATGTGGTTTTATATTTTTCATTTAAGGTGATTACTATTGTAGAAGCTCTGCACATTTACAATTTAGATCTATGCTTAATGGGCATTGTACAAGCAGAAATAGTGTGCAGATTAAGTTGCTCTACACTATATGAATTACTCAAGTGCAATTTAAGTTATAAGAGTTGAGGCAGCCTTAATTAACTTCGCCTTAATTTTTCTAACTTTTGATCCAGTCTCTTATATAGCTTCATTAGAAAAATGCTAATTTACTGAACACTTTAAACAAAAAGTACAGATTGTAGGAAAATAGTGTGCACTTTAGAAAGAGCATAAACAACATTTTTTGTAGTCCTCACTTTTCCATAATTGTGAAAGTCATGAGCCTATCACATAAAATTAGTATTTGTCCCTTTTTTTTATCAGAATTTTTTTTATTGCAAAATCGCGTAAGAGAATTAGCCACAAGAACACATAGCGTTTACATAAATCGTTGAGTTATTAATATTTTCTTAACTTGTCTCAACTGCTGTATTTCCTCCCATTATAGAATCACTACATTAATATATTTGTTAGTGTGGAATGATTTAAGCTTTGCTGCTCATATTTGCCACAAACCAAGAAAATTTACTGGAAAAAATAATTATAACATGCAATAACTATTATACCTGTTGTGATTGTTTTGTTTATACAACTTGATGCATGTCCTCTTTCACTTGTATATTTGAATGTGCATTTATTAAGGTTTTATGAAGTTTGTACTATTTAGCTTAGATGCTAATAGGTCATATCATTTGTTTTGTTTATATAGCTTAATGCACGTGATCTTTCACTTGAACGCAATAACCATGTACTGTTGTTAGTATTTTATTAAATACTGAAATATGGACAAGTTAATTTGTGGTTACATAGACAACTTAGACAAATGGGACGAAATATAGAAGAAATGGAAGAAGTGTTTCGTGAACTTGTGAATACATATTGGTAGCTTCATTTTGTAATTTTCTTGGCCTAACTTGCATATTTAAGTTCTATTTCGATTCTCAATTCTTGGTTATCCTCATCAACCATTACTGTGTTGTTTCATTTAATTCGATATGCGATAAACCTGTTAGTGCATCACTAGCTTTAACTTTATTTTTTTTATGTGATTGCTCTCTTCCAGGTTTTTGATATGGCTCCTGGAGGTACAAAAAATTTGAAACAAAAACACAACTACATTGCAAGAACAAGTATTAAAGAAATATTCAATAAGGAAAGTGGTGGTACTAGAGGCCAACATGATACTACAACTCAACAATTGAAAGGAGGTGCACATATTACTCCACCAAATTTAGTTGTTGCAACCTCCCAAATTCCATCCCAAACTTCTGAAATACCTGAAAAAGAATCCTCTGAAATTCCATTTATAGAGAACATTCATCATGCATCAATTGAAGATGTTGCTGCAACAACAGGTAAATGTATATTTTTTTCTATTTAATGTGTTAAAATTTCATTTTTGATATTATGGAAAATTATGTATTGTAATAAAATTTTATTGTTGACATGTAGTAGTTGGTTCCAAGAAAAGGAGTCGAGGTAAAACATTTGGAAAAAGAATCTTGAAGTATTTTGATACTTGTAATAAAAAAAATTAAGATCAATGTGGATCCATCAATCGGGAGACCTATAAATGGAGATGAATCCGCGAAGCTGGCCAGTCAAATTGGTGTTATAACTAGGGATGTTATTCTGATACCCAAGAAATGGAAAGAAATAGACGAGGCCAATAGATTGGAGCCAGGATTTGACCATCTACAGGTATGAGTTAAAAATTAAATGTGTTTATTTTATAGCTTTCACCTTCTTGTAATCAAATGTGCATGTTTGTATGTGAATTGTAGATCCACATGGATGTGAATATCGATGCCCCTGGTGTGAAAAATGTTTGGTCAACAGAATGAAAAGCAGTACTCGACAAAAGCGTTATAATTTGCATCAACACTTCCTTAAGTTTTCAACTTTACAAGAGGCAAAGAATAACAAACCCAATTTATGTCCTAGACAAGATAACTGGGAAGAACTATGCGATCATTTCGCATCAGATAATTTCAAGGTAATTTTTATTGTAAATTGCAAGAAAAGAATATTATAAATACAACTCAGTTATTTATGAGTATGTCTATCAACTTAATTAAAATATTTGGTGCTTCACTTACTCCTAAATTGACTTATTTTATGCTCTTGCAGCATAGAAGCGAGATAAATAGAAGCAACAGGAAAAAACTGAGATGCAAATATACATTTGGAAGAAAGACTTTTACAGTTGTCAACCATGAAATTGTGAGTACACAATAACATTCTTGATTTCTATATTTGTTGGGTATGTATATATATTTTAATTTGTAATATTGGAGTCATGTTATGATTGGTTTGGCGCATGTTGCTTGTATGTAATATTTGGTGTTAGAAAGAAATACTAATTTTGTGTGCATCCAATTATTGGATTGGTCATCCTTATCAAAATCAACAAACAAATTACACTACATATTCTTGTTAAATTCAAAATGATATGAATTTATGAATTATGTATTGAAACCAACTCGAATTGATGTTTGTCATTATATTTGTTACTCTGTATGGACTTCGACAAGTGAAAAGAATTTTGATGAGGATAGTTGTGGAGATATGTTTCCGTATTCTAATTATATTAATTAGTCTTATTATATTTCAGTGTGTAATGATTATACTATTAATTTTTGGCTAGTGTGATCAAGTATTAACCTATTTTTTATTGTAGTCTGAACGTGAGTTAGATGGAGAAGCGTGTGACCGAATTGACTTGTATGAGCGTACACACAGTTCAGAGAAAAATGGTTGGAAATCCACAGTGGCAAAGGAAAATTGGGTAAGTCAGTAGACACATATTAAACAAAATAATCTCTTTATTTATAAGATTTAGTTTTATTACTAAAATTGGCAATTTACTTTTTTTTATGCTTAATTATTAGGAGTTGATGAAAAAAAAAAGACAAGAATATATTGAGCTCGGAATTGAAAAGGGTGTAGATGAGATTGTCTTGGAGGTGTTGGTCATGGAACAGGATATATAAAAGGTCTTGGTTATGGTCCAAAACCTCCAAGCAGACGCAACACACTATACGATTCTTCAAATCACTTGCAAGAAGAATTAAAAGACATGAAAGAAAAGTTGCAAGAGTTTGAAGATCAGGTGCAAGAACTCAAGACGCAAGTGGATGTTTTGAATGCAAATATGGCAGCACAAGGTGTAAATATCGAAAAATTATTGGCTTTTTTGAGTGGTAAAGGGATGGAACTATAAATTTTATTTTTTGGTTTAATGTACGTAGTGATAGATTTTTTATTTTTTTTTGTTAGTTGTTACTTTCTAAATGTTTTGAATGAATTTTTTTATTAATGCAAAGTTATTTTTTATCTTTAAGTTTGTTATTATTGTTATAATTTTTTTTCTTACATTAAGTAATTGAAATTAATTTATCATGAAAATTGTAATCATTTCATGACAAATGATATATCGCAATATGTATTACTTTTATGATAAAATAATATTTTGTCATTGTCTGTTAATTAATAATGACAACATATGTTGTTATTGTAGTTATAAAAAATTGTAACAAATATCATTTTCACCATTCAGAAAAAATTTATGACAAAAAAAAAAATCACTATTTTTACATTATCTAACGACATTGAACAATTTGTCACTAATGTCTTATTTTTGGTGACAAAATGTATCGTCATTATACATATATATATAATGACGCCAAATTTTAGTGACTATAGAGTAATTATTTCATGACGAAAGATTTGAAATATGACAAAAAATGTGTTGTCACTTTTGCTAAACTTTTAATGATGACCACCGTTTTTGTCACTAAATAATATAAATTAATGACAAAAATATTTGTCACTATTTCCACATCATTTAGTGACAGTGAAAATTTTGTCACTAAATCATATTCTTTAGTGATAATTTTTTTCGTCATTATATATACACACATATAACAGCAAACAACATTTTGTCACGAAAAACAATTTTTTTGTGACGAATTATATAAAATATGACGAAATAGTTAATCAAATTGTGACAAAAAATTATGTCACTAAAATTTTATAATGTTAGTAATATATGGAAAATCGTCACAAAAAGTTTTTTTTTAGCGGCGATAAACCAAATCGTTGCGTAAATTTTAACCTTTAGTGACGAAATATCATATTAAGTGACGAAATTTTGATGCCAAATGTGACGATTTATATGTCACCATAGATGAAATGTATAATGACAGTGACATTTATTGTTACCAAATGATGATATTCGGTGACGAATCCAAATTTCGTCGTATTGATCTATTGTGACGCTCATACGGTGACGTTCTTTGCGACAAATTTCTTTGTCGCCAAACATCATTTGTGACGAAAAATGATGTTTTTATGACGAATGTTTTCGTTGCGATTTCTCAAATTTCCTATAGTTTCATTCACAACAATGGGAAAGAATAATTGAAAGCCTTTGATAGCTGATTCACGTATTATGCAACACTAAAATACACGACCGCAAGTATACGGCGTCTATCGTAGTGTGATAAGTACGAGGTCGATCCCACGAGGAGGTGTAGTATAAAAGTGAAGTTTGTCGACGGAATTCTAAATAGACGTGATCGATTAAAGTGGAATGGTGTGATTACCCCTAAATTATCTACCAAGTTGTCACAAGTAAACAATTAAAAGAGTAATGTAAAATCGATCAAATAACATGCAAATCAAGAAAACGAGATGGAAAACGAATGAAAACTCAAGTATGAGAAGGTAGGTTCTAAAGCACATGTAATACTAATGAATCCATCTATGATTAACTATCTACTTAGGTGGTGTTCATGCTTTGTCTATAAGATTGATCACATAATAATGAATTAAAAGTTTCTTCAATCCAAATAATCCAAAGGAAATATCACACAACTTAGTATTTCTACCTAAATTGCACAATAGAACCCAATCAAGCTCCTAGGATCATCACACATCTTCCTAATCATTGATCATCTTTCAATCTCACAATAAAATTAGGTCAAATGCTTGCAATCAATCAATCAAAATAGATTTCTCAACCTAATTCAATTAACTAAGATTAACATATCACCATTGTACACTAATGACATGTTTTGCAATGAAAATCAAGCATCCAAATAGAATTAAGCCACACAAACACCAAATAAGCAAAACATTAATTCATAAACTTCAACAAGAGTATTTACAAGGCTCTAGAACCAAAAGTGTTCTAGCCAATCTACAACATAATCAAATAAACAAAACTAAATGAAATAACTAAATAAAAAGAGAGAGAAATAGAAAGCTTAGTCTAAAATGTGGTGGGGAATGAAATTTCCAAGCTATTGATGCCTTCCTTGCATGAATTGATGAAGAGATGGAGAAGTTATGGCCAAATCACCTTCAATTGTGTGTTTTTATGTGTGGAATTTGAAGAATTGGGGGAGAGTACAAGTGATTTCAAGAATTGGGGCTTATATAGTGTTGGGGTAGGGTTTGAATGCAAAAATTGCAAGTTGGTCCCTAAAAAATGGAGAAAATGGCAAAAAAACCCCCGAGGAGCATGTGACCCGGCCGGGTGGAACCACCCGGGCATGCCACCCGGCCGAAATACGAAGCGAGAGGTGAAATTTGGCTTGCCCGGGTGATTTTGACCAGGCCGGGTCGATTCTCCCCGGGCAAAATACGAAGTTTTAGGCAAGGCCGGGCTAAAACCACCCGGCCGGGTGATTTTACCCGGCCAAAATACGATAGTTGTGTTAGAATAAGGTATGGTCGGGCTAAAGTGACCCGCCCGGGTGATTTTACCCGGACAAAACCTTTGATGGGTGAACTAATAGAAAATGTGGGTGTACAGAACTGTGGCCGGGTCGTTCTACCCGACCGGGTCATTCCACGTGGGCATGCTTTTTCGTCTCTTCATATCTCGAGCTTTCGACCTCTGATTGACTCAATTCTTTTTTTCATTCCACTCCGTTTTTCGAGCCGGATCTAATGGTGCACTCCTCTCTTTGGTCTAGTGAATTGTGGTAGGTGTTTTGCTCCCAAAATCCTTCGTTTTTCCTACAAAATCGACAAAACACCACATTTCTCTTATTTTGACCAAAACAATCATAATCAACCCATAAATCAATGAATTCACACTAAAAATGAGCTTCACATGCGCATAAAAAATGTGTAAATTCCACCCGAATCAACCCCCCCAAACTTAAAATGTTGTTTGTCCTCAAACAACTAAGCACTTAAAGCAATGAGGGTGGAATGATCACAATGAAATATTCAATGCAAATCACACATCCAAAGTAAAGTGTGGTGAGATCTCTTTCTCAAAGTGCTTTCTCAATGAAGATAGGTCATAGACTCATTATTGCAATTCACACATAGATCAAAGAATGTCCAGGCACACAACACATTGTGAATGGGAAACATAATCCAAATGCTCAAGTACTCTACTCACATGATTCACATGATAGAGTGTTTCTCTCAATGAATTTTATCTTTATTCCGGTCTTTAATTCTTCATCAGGTTATTTGTCTATTATATGAGTATATATTTTCCCCAAGGGTACCGCTACTAACACCCAAAAACATGTTATACACACCCCCATCATTTTAAAAATAAAAATAGATAATTGTAAAATGACTAAGTAACCCTTATACAAATTAAAGATAATTTTTTTATAAAAAATTATAAAAATCTTAAAAAATGTAAATAAAATCTGTATAAAATAATCTGAAAAAACTAAATATTTTTTAGAAAGAAAAAATAAATTATTCAAATAAAAAATTTAAAAATCAATTAAAAATAAATACAGTAAATTCGTAATTTTTTTAATAAATCGTAAAAAATAATTAAAATTAAGAATTCGATAATGATAAATAAAATCTAAAAAAATTAAAAATCACCCAAATCTTAAGAATTAATTAAATTAATTATAAATATTAAAAATATAATTGATTTAATTATTTTTTAAAATTTAGTTGAAATTTTTAAATTTTATTTAGATTTATTTTATTTTTTAATTTAATATTGAGTTGATTTTTCTTAAAAAAAAATCGTTAATCTTAATTTTTTTTATTTGATTTATTTTTCAGATTTTATTTAGATTTAATTATTATTTTTATTTTCTTAATTTTTTTTAATTGATTGTTTCATTTTTAAATAATTTTTAAAATTTTACTTATTTTTTAAAATATTTTCATCATTTACACGTAATTTTATTGTATTATTGATTTTTTTTGTGTTAATTAAATTTTAAATTTTATATGTTTTTAAAGATTTAGTTAATTTTTATTAGTTATGAGGGTTGAAGGGTAAATAGGAAATACTTGGGGTGTGTATAGTAATAAAAATAGAATTTTAAATTTTAATTGGGTGTGTTTAACATTTGGGGTGTGTATAACATTTTATAGGGTGTTATTAGCCCCACCCTATCCCCAAATCTCACTAATTGTTTGAAACCCTAGAATTGTGATGCCCATTTTTAGTTACTACCTCCGTCCCACAATAACTTTCACACTTTCCTTTTCGAGATGTCCCACAATAACTTTCACACCCTTAAAATGGAAAATTATTTATAAACTCAACCCTCATAATAACCTCAATTTTACACAAATGCCATTACTTTATCTTCACACATCTACAAAAGTCAACTCATTTTTTTACTTTATACATAAATTTTACAAAATTACCCCTCAAAACTTCACTTATTATTACACTTTTTTAATTTACGTGTCCATCTATCTATGAAAATTAATATGCGACGGAAGGAGTATTTGTTTGTGAGGGAAGGTATCGTGGTGAAGAAGAATTCCATCAGGTATTGCGGTGAGGACAGAACTCTCGGGCATTCAGGCTCAGGATATGTTTCTCTGGTTTCCGGTGATTGAAATCTGCGTCGATATTTCCAGCTCGGGGTTAATTTACTTGGATGTCGGCGTCGTTTCCAAGCAGTTTTCTCTCTCTTCTTTTGAAACACCACAGGATTGTTTGGCGGTTTCGGTCCCGGATCTTCAGGCTCGAAGTCAAACAGTGGAGTGGAGACGGTTTCTAAGGTCATATATTCTTCGTAATGATTGTGTCTCTGTAAAAATCTCTGGAATGTCATTCTCTTGATTCAAAGTGGTTGAAATCTGTTGGAATTTTCTGTGAACCTGTGATATTGTTTTTGTTTTTATTTTATTTTTCAGTTCTAGATGATTCAGTTATGCATAATATGCTAAAGGCTTGGATCCTTTGCCTACTATATATATTCAACTTTGCAGCTTCACTCAAATATTATTTTCAACATTGGGAAATCTTACAAAGCTTTGATAATTGATATAGCATGTATATGCTGTTTTATTGAAGATGAATGATGTTCATGTGCTTGAATTTGAATTACTTTAGGAATTAAACTAGTAGTGATTTTGTTTCCATTGCTCTGATTGATGGTGTCTTGTGTATGATGTGCTTGAATATTGCTTTAGTTGGATATGTGTTTCAGTGTGAAAAGAGGTGCTAATTAATGTCCCTTTTTCATCAGATTCGGTCTGGAAAGCTGTGGTATAAGCTTGATCAGGATAATGTTGCAAGAAGAGCACTGTAGACTTCACAAACAACCTCGATAATGCACAAAAGCTCAATCACTTTTTAAATTTCCGTTACTTGTATGTACAGGTTTTCAGGGAGTCTTGTCTAGAGATCGTATTACTTCATTCTCGTGTGCGTGGTCTTCAAAGTAGTCATGTTGCCTCACATTCTTGATTCAATTGGGATTTTGGAGGCATTAAGGGGCAAAACACCGGAAATTTATCTACATGATGAAGGCATGGGAGATAACCATGTGGGCACATCAGGGGTGACCGGGTGAGGAATCAGGTGATCTATTTACCACAATTTGTTACTACGTAATTTTTCTTATGAATACGGTCTTAAATGCATTTGTTCAATTGATTCTCTTTTTTCCAGTATAAGATGTTAGATTGATGAGTGTATCACTATATTTTGATTCTTACTAATTTGGTTATGAGTCGTTCCCTGTTTAGCTGGCGGTGAATTTCGCACAATAGATGAAATCTCTGCATCAGAGACAGTGGTGATCATCGAAACGATGAAGCTAATTTATGTTTCAAATATTCATCAGGTTATCTGTCTATTTCATGAATATATATTTCCCACAACTCTCACTAATTATTTGGACTCTATTTTTCCCGAGACTATAAATTGTGATGCAAAATTCTAGGTGAAAGATATTGCGGTGTGAAAGATATTTCTCAATCACTCAATTCAGGTATTGCTTGTAATTCTTACTCTTTGATTCTAATTTCGAGCTTTCTAGATTTTTAACTTGCTCTGAAACATTTGATTCTAAAGTTACTATAGATAAATAAACTGGGGAGGACGTTTGTTGTTTAGTTTTATAGTTGATTTAGAAGGTGAATATGGATATACATATACATGGCAAAAGACTACAACAAATATAAAAGTGTGCTCACCCTGAAGAAAGTTGATAATGCAATGGATTAATAATAATTCTGAAGTTAGGTTGAGTAAATTAGAGTTGAGATTTTTGGGACATTGATTTAGTCAGCTTTGGATTCATGTTTTGAATTATATCTTCATTTTTTAAGGGAAAGGCATTGAATTCTAGTTGTTGTAATTGTAGATTTTGCACTACTCAATTATATTGCATCAGGAGATATTGCTTGTATATGTTTACAAGGGTCTTTTCTTTTCAATTAGTATTAATAGGAAACCTATTTGTTTAGATAGAACCAGTGATTAGTTTAAAGATTAGAAAGCTTAAATTTAGCTTTAAGTTTTAAGTTTCCTTGCTGTAATGTTGTTTTTTCAAATTCATTTTCTTAGTTTGTATAGTTTGTTTAGTAGAGATGATCTTATAATTTTGAGATGTTTACAATGTATTACTTATGTGATTCAATGTTTCTTGTGCAAGGACACCCCTCCAAATAAATTGTTTGCTTGGTTGTTCATCAAATAATTTTAGGATGGATTGATGAGTTAACATATTATTCTTTGAACGAAGAGGGTAATTATGGCCAAGTATGACCCACAACATCATTAAATTAAGTAGCAGGCATGCTGCATCTTGAGTTTAAGGAGCACATATCAAATATCAATGTTTATATGCTCTACTTCATATATACAATATCTAATTTTATCAGTGGATTAACCTTTTCATTTTTTGCATATACAAATGATTGGATGATGTTGTAACAAAAATTATTTCTATTTGACAGGTTTTGCAGTTATGTTCCATCAATACTTTTTGATGCACTAAAGTTGTTTACATTTTAGCAACATTTATAGAAGTTTGAGCACCAAAGAGTTGCAGTAATATTTTGCAGACTGTTGGGTATATTTTTGTTCTATTTTCAATATACTATGTAAGGATATTTGCTACTTTGGAATTGTTGTTTAGGGTGAATGATTGACACTTTAAAAAATATATTCATTTTTATGTTATTCTACAATTTATAGAACTATTTTTATGCTTACAAATATATCATTTAGTGTTGAATGAATTACAGGTAATTTTAAAATTTGAAAAATAATAAAAATAATTTTCTAAATTTGAAACGGTTTGGTTGGTAAACAAAAAAAAAAAGGGATTTATTAATAAAATATTTAAATATAAATGTATATAAAATTTGCCCACCGAATTTTTTGGTTGCAAAAGATGCCCACATAATTTTTTTTGTTACAAAAGTTGCCTACGGAATTACCAACTAAATATTCTGTAGCTTTTATTTTACCTATAGAATTTTATGTATTTTGGTATTCACTTTACCTACGAAATTTCATGTATTATGCTATGAAATTTCGATAGACAATTACCTATGAATCACATTTTCGTGGGTAAATAAATTATCTACGAGCGAAATACCTACTTTTTTTGTCGGTTGGTATTCCGTAGGCAAAAAAGTTAATACCTACAAAATTGTGATTATTGCCTACGAAATATTTCGTAGCCAATTGAATATTTTCTTGTAGTGTGAGGATATGAATGCACTCAACAACCAAGTTATGCTATGCAATCACCATAAGCTTGCCCACATTCTACTTTCTACACCATTCAAGTGTTTAACAATGTGATCAATAGGGCTTAATCAAGGATGTAACATTGGCTCTTTGGACAAGGTAGGATGAATTTGAGAATTGTGACTCTTCTAGTGGAGGACAAAGTTTGTTGTTTTACAATGTGTGCTTTCACTTTCAAAGCTACAAACTCCATCCCCACTTTTCATTTTCCTTTCTTTTTCAAGCATTCATCACATCATCTTTTTGAACCATTTTTCTTTTCAAGCTTTTGGGGCTCTTTGTCCCTTTTTTCTTTTCCATTGATTTTCTTTTTCATCTTTTCTCTTTTCTTTCAACTTTTTCAATTTCCCCTTTTTCACCAAAGATATTCAAGCACATGTTTATTCACTTTGTCTTTTATTCCCCACTAGATGTAGGTATCAAAGGCTCAAAAAGGCTAAGTGGTTAAAATTGTAGTTTGCCAAGAAAATGAGGAATTAAGCTCAAAGGGGCTAACTACGGAAGATTACTTCGGTTTTAGGAAATTTTGGCTAAGTGACTCTTTAGAACAAGATGGCCTATATCATATCACAACATCTCACACAATCATGCTTTCAAACAAGAACTTGGGCAATTTCTAGGATCACTAGCAATAACTTAATCCACTCTCAAATGAACTAAACCGAATTACATGTTCGATTTAGGGCTCAAGTCTCACCGGTTTATTCAATAGAACTCTCACATTCATCAAATGTTTCCAAACAACAACACATAATGCATTCATGCTATCAAAGACCAACAATTATGAACATAACACGATACTACTATCCATCACCAATCATGCATACATTCAAAGCAAATAGACATCACCACAACTACTCACTGTGGATTCCAAAGATTATTCATGCTCACATTTCACCAAAGATCCACTACCCAACACATGATCAAAACCAACTCAAACAACAATAAGCATATGAAAGCAAAGTGTGCGCTGGTGCAAAATATACACAAACAAAATGACAAAACGGTGCAAAGGGTAACAACTAGTAGAAAAATAAAAGAAAAATAACTCCCCCAAACTTATAATTTTACTATGTAAAAATTCTAAGTTTGGGGCTACAAGTTGTTACCTCCCTCCTTGCACATCCAATGCTCTTCAAAGATCACCATTGCTACACTTGCTTTCCCTCTCCAAAGTTAGTTTGCCTCCTTCTTCATTCTCCAAGATATGATGTCCGCAATGCTCTTCGTCCATACCTACAAAAGAAACTAAGCTATCAAAACTACCAAAGTAATAAAAACATGAAAGCAATAAAACCTTGGGTTGCCTCCCAAGAAGCGCTATTTTTAACGTCCTATGTCGGACGATTTCTTTCTACAAAGGTTGCTCATTTCAAGCCTCATCCAAGCGAAGCGACTCCACCATTCGAAGTTGCTCATTTCCAAAATAGTGCTTCACTCTTTGACCGTTCACCACAAAGGTTGTTCCATCTTTGCCAATAAGTTCCACATTTCCCATGGGCGTCACATTCTTAATCACAAAGGTTCCCGACCACTTTGACTTCAACTTGACCGGAAATAGCCTCAACCTTGAGTTGAACAATAGGACTTGTTCTCCAACTTGGAACTCCCTCCTTTCAATCATCTTGTCATGAAACTTCTTGGCCCTTTCTTTGAGAATCTTGGAGTTCTCAAATGCTACATTCCTAAACTCATCAAGCTCATTGAGCATCATCTTTCTACTTTCTCCGGATGCCTTAAGATCGAGATTCAACTCCTTAATAGCCCAACGAGCCCTAAACTCCACTTCCACGGGTAGATGACAAGACTTACCATACACAAGTTGATAAGGAGATGTGCCCAAAGGTGTCTTGTAGGCGGTTCGATATGCCCAAAGAGCATCATCTAACTTGATGGCCCAATCCTTCCTCTTTATCCCAACGGTCTTCTCCAAAATTTGCTTCACTTCTCGATTAGCAAGCTCCGTTTGTCCATTAGTTTGAGGGTGATAAGGTGTGGTCACCCTATACTTCACTCCATACTTTGCCAAGAGTTGATCTAGCCATCGGTTGCAAAAGTGTGAACCACCATCACTCACTAGTGCTCTTGGAGTGCCAAAACGAGTGAAAATGTTCTTCCTCAAAAAGTTGAGGACTACCTTGGCATCATTTGTAGTGGTTGGAATGGCCTCAATCCATCTAGAAACATAGTCAATGGCCAAAAGGATGTAGAAAAATCCACGAGAGATTGAAAAGGGCCCCATAAAGTCTATTCCCCACACATCAAAGAGCTCCACTTCAATCACATTTTTCATAGGCATCTCATGTCTTTTTGAGACATTTCCCATCCTTTGACACTTGTCACGCTTCTTCACAAAAACTTCACAATCTCTAAAGATGGATGGCCAATAGAAACCACTTTGAAGAACTTTGTGAGCCGTCTGATTTGCTCCAAAGTGCCCTCCATAAGGGGATGAATGACACTCTTCAATCACTTTTTCCCACTCATCTTCCGCTAAGCACCTCCTCATGATCATATCCGAACACCATCTATAGAGGAATGGATCCTCCCAAACATAGAACTTGACATCATGGTAAAACTTCTTCTTTTGGTGGAATGAGAGATTTGGTGGGTGTGTTCAGGTGGCTATGTAATTCACAAAGTCGGCAAACCATGGACATGCTTCTTTGATAGCAAGAATTTGCTCATCGGGGAACCACTCCTTGATAGGGACTTGGACATCTTTTTCCTCCACATTCTCAAGTCTTGAGAGATGATCCGCCACCACATTATCACACCCTTTTCTATCTCTAATCTCCACATCAAATTCTTGCAAAAGGAGCACCCATCGTATCAACCTCGATTTAGCCTCTTTCTTCTCAATCAAGTACTTAAGAGTCGTGTGATACGTGTACACTATGGTCTTAGCTCCCACCAAATATGCTCTAAACTTGTCAAAGCTATAGATCACGGCTAACATCTCCTTCTCCGTTGTGGTTTAATTCTTTTGAGCCGGATTCAAGGTCTTGCTTGAATAGTAGATCACACGAAAGTTCTTGTCTCTCTTTTGACCCAAAGCTACTCCAATGGCATAATCACTAGCATCACACATGACCTCAAACGGTTGACTCCAATCGGGTGTCACCAACACGGGAGCTTTGATCAAAGCCTCCTTCAATATCTCAAATGACTTCACACACTCTTCACTAAAGATGAAAGTGGCCCCTTTCACCAACAATGAACACATGGGCCTGGCTATCTTTGAAAAATCTTTGATGAATCTTCTATAAAATCCGGCATGCCCAAGGAAACTTCTCACCGCCTTCTCATTGGTTGGTGGAGGTAACTTCTCAATTGCCACAATCTTTGCTCTATCCACCTCAAGTCCCTTAGCCAAAACTTTGTGCCCAAGCACAATTCCTTCCTTTACCATGAAGTGGCATTTCTCCCAATTGAGCACCAAGTTAGTATCTATACATCTTTGCAAAACACAAGAGAGGTTACGTAGACATGCATCAAATGAATAACCAAATACGGAAAAATCATCCATAAACACCTCCATTATGTTTTCAATCATGCCATGAAAAATAGCCATCATACATCGTTGAAAGGTGGCGGGAGCATTACACAATCCAAATGGCATTCTCCTAAAAGCAAAAGTACCATAAGGGCAAGTAAAAATTGATTTCTCTTGGTCCTTGGGATCAATCAAAATTTGATTGTATCCCGAGTAACCATCAAGAAAGCAATAATACTCGTATCCCGTCATCCTATCCAACATTTGATCAATAAAAGGCAAAAGGAAGTGATCTTTCCTAGTGGCATTATTCAACACACGATAATCAAAGCATACTCTCCACCCCATAATGGTCCTAGTAGCAATTGCTCTAAGGCTTCGGTTGTAACAATGGTCATGCCCCCCTTCTTAGGTACCACTCGTGTTGGACTCACCCACTCATTATCACTTATGGGAAAAATTATGTCATTATCTAACCACTTCAACACCTCTTTTCTCACTACTTCTTGCATGATGGGATTCAATCTTCTTTGACCTTGGGCTTTAGGCTTAATAGACTCATCTAGTCTAATTTTATGCATGCAAATATGAGCCGGTATACCCTTCAAATCCGAAATATCCCAACCAATAGCCGATTTATAAGTTCTAAGCACCCTAAGTAACTTTTCTAACTCAATATCATGCAAGTGTGAAGAAACAATAACTGGAAAGAGGTCACCTTGTTCGAGATATACATATCTCAAGTGATCCGGAAGTGGTTTCAAGTCTAGCTTCCTCCTTTTCTCTTGAGATTTCGGTTCCTCCTTAGCTCCCTCCTTTGGTGCCTCCAACGAGAAACATGAGGGCCAAGTGTCAAGATTTTTGTTAGGAAGTCTTTGACACTCTTCAAGTAACCCCCCCCCCCCCCAAAACTTGGCTTCTCGTCGTATCTCCATGAATTTCTCCTCCTTCTTGATTGGGAGCTCCTATAGAACATCAAGAGAACACATGTATTCAAACAATTCTATATCCTCAAGTTCATCATAGTTAAAATCAAAAGGAACAAGAGAAGGTGGAGTAAGAGAGTTTCTTATGCAAAAGTCAAGTGGATCTTTTGAGTTGCTCTTCTCCATGTGCATATCTACACGAGCTTGAACACTATTGATCATGTTGCACTCCAAGACCTCATCCACATCATCCCGAAACTTGATGGCTTTGTAGATGTTGAAGAAGACTTTCTCATTTTTCACTTGAAGCTCCAATTCCCCTTTCCTCACATTTATGATAGCCCCTCCGGTTGCAAAAAATGGCCTTCCCAAGATCAGTGGAATGTATTTGTCCTCCTCCATATCCAAAACCACAAAGTCCACCGGAAAAATGAACTTGTCAACTTTAACCAACACATCCTCTACTATACCCAAAGGGTATGTCATGGATCTATCCGCCAATTGAAGGCTCATCGTGGTTGGTGTGAACTTTCCCAAACCAAGAGTTTTGAATATGGACAAAGGCATAATATTTATACTAGCTCCTAAATCATACAAAGCTCGAAATGTACCTCCATCCCCGATGACACATGGCAAGGTGAAGGATCCGGGGTCTCTAAGTTTTTTAGGTAACTTGGGTTGAATGATCGAGCTACACTCCTCGGTCAAATGTACTGTTTCATACTCCACCATATTCCTCTTATTTGACATGATTTCTTTTAGGAACTTGGAGTAGTGGGTCATTTGCTCAAGAGCTTCGGCAAAGGGAATGTTAATGTGAATCTTCTTGAATATTTCCACGAACTTGGCAAATTTGTTGTCCAATCCTTTCTTCTTCAATCTTTGAGGGTATGGGAGAGGTACTTCATTTTTGCCTTTGTCTTGAGGAGGGATTGCCTCCTCACTCTTCTTCTAGCCCTTATTTTTCCTCTTCCCTCACTATCTCATCTTGCCTTTCTTTCTCTTGACCTCCTTCTTTGCCAACACCCTCGGGTGCCCTTACCATTTCCTCCTCTTATGGCATCTTTGGCCCCTCATAGCTTGTCCCACTCCTTAGTTTGATAGTCTTGCATTGTTCCTTGGGGTTTAGCTCCGTGTTTGAAGGAAATTGCCCCGGAGTGTGTTGACTTCCAACAATATTGGAGAGTTGGCCCATTTGCTTCTCCATGGCTTTCATGTGGGTAGTCACATCCTTTATCATCTCTCCTTGTTCATCAAGCCTTTGCCATGTCTTTACCATGTAGCTCTTCGTTTCACCCATGAAAGCACCGAACATGTCTTCCAATGACGGCTTTGATGAAGGTTCCACAATCATTCCATCTCTCACATTGAAATTAGGAGGTGGTTGGATGGCGTTCCTTGGGTTTTCATAAGAAAAGTTCTCGTGTTGCCTCAAACCGGGGTGATATTGATTCGGGTTAGGAGGGTTTTCACGGTTTTGCCTCTCATTCCAACCTCTTTCTCGAAAATTCTGGTCCCGTTGATTGTTCATGTAGTGGGCCTCTTCATATTGTTCATCACTCGGTCCCACTAATGACTTGGCTGTCATTAACGAAGTCAATTTATCCATCTTGTTGGATAGAGTAGCAAAATCCTCCGTTTCTCGAGTGGAAGCAACTTTCTAGGTTTGTCTTCTCTCAGATGGCCATTGGTTCCCGTTTTTCGCCATCTCCTCTAAGAGAACATAACCCTCATCCGTCGTCTTTCCCAACAAAGACCCTCCACCGGCCGAAGCGTCTACTATCCCTCTTGTACGGTGATCCATCCCGTTATAGAAATAACAAATTATTTTATCCCTTGAAAACCCGTGTTGAGGACAACTTCTTGTGATATCCTTAAAGCGCTCCCATGCCTTGGCCAATGATTCATCCTCATCTTGTCGAAATGAAGATATTTCCCCCCGTATTTGAATAGTTTTGCTTGGGGGAAAATACTTCATTAGGAAAGCATCCACCAAATCATTCCAATTCTCTATCGTCCTTAGATCAAGAGACATGTACCATTGTTTTGCACGATCACGGAGTGAGAAGGGGAACAATTGGAGACGATTGTAGTTTTGAGGGACTCGGTTTATCTTCACCGTCCCACTTATCTCTAATAATTGAGATAAATGGAGGTTAGGATCCTTTTTTAACAACCCTCCGAATTGGTTGTTTTGGACCATCATGATCAATGCCGGTTTGAGCTCAAAGTTATGAGCGTCTACGGGCTCCCTACCCGCTCCTCCGTATGGCCTTGGAATAGGTCGAAAGTGATCCCTCAAAACTCTTTGAAGTCTATGTTCCTCATTCACCCTTGGTGCTCTATCTCTTTCCTCTACATTTGGCCCTTGATTCTCAACTTCTTCCTCAACCTCTTCTACGATTGGATTCTCTCTTCTAAATCAATTCTTCTTCTTTCGACGTTTTGCCTTCGACAACGAGCTTCGATTTCCAGGTCTAGAGGTAGAAAAACTTGTTGATCTCTCCTATCTCGGGTGATCATAGGCCATGTCCAAACAAGAGTTCAAGAGAAAGTGAAAATTGCAAGTGGAATCAAAGTAAAACACACAAATATTTTTGGATTTTTGCAAATAAGGAAAGCAACTAAAATGTCTAAACTAAAATTCTATCAACCTACACTCTAGGACTACAAAACCTCCCCGGCAGCGGCGCCATAAACTTGATTCACGTATTATGCAACACTAAAATACACGACCGTAAGTATACGACGTCTATCGTAGTGTGATAAGTACGAGGTCGATCCCACGAGGAGGTGTAGTATAAAAGTGAAGTTTGTCGACGGAATTCTAAATAGACGTGATCGATTAAAGTGGAATGGTGTGATTACCCCTAAATTATCTACCAAGTTGTCACAAGTAAACAATTAAAAGAGTAATGTAAAATCTATCAAATAACATGCAAATCAAGAAAACGAGATGGAAAACGAATGAAAACTCAAGTATGAGAAGGTAGGTTCTAAAGCACATGTAATACTAATGAATCCATCTATGATTAACTATCTACTTAGGTGGTGTTCATGCTTTGTCTATAAGATTGATCACATAATAATGAATTAAAAGTTTCTTCAATCCAAATAATCCAAAGGAAATATCACACAACTTAGTATTTCTACCTAAATTGCACAATAGAACCCAATCAAGCTCCTAGGATCATCACACATCTTCCTAATCATTGATCATCTTTCAATCTCACAATAAAATTAGGTCAAATGCTTGCAATCAATCAATCAAAATAGATTTCTCAACCTAATTCAATTAACTAAGATTAACATATCACCATTGTACACTAATGACATGATTTGCAATGAATATCAAGCATCCAAATAGAATTAAGCCACACAAACACCAAATAAGCAAAACATTAATTCATAAACTTCAATAAGAGTATTTACAAGGCTCTAGAACCAAAAGTGTTCTAGCCAATCTACAACATAATCAAATAAACAAAACTAAATGAAATAACTAAATAAAAAGAGAGAGAAATAGAAAGCTTAGTATAAAATGTGGTGGGGAATGAAATTTCCAAGATATTGATGCCTTCCTTGCATGAATTGATGAAGAGATGAAGAAGTTATGGCCAAATCACCTTCAATTGTGTGTTTCTATGTGTGGAATTTGAGGAATTGGGGGAGAGTACAAGTGATTTCAAGAATTGGGGCTTATATAGTGTTGGGGGTAGGGTTTGGATGCAAAAATTGCAAGTTGGTCCCAAAAAAATGGAGAAAATGGCCAAAAACCCCCGATGAGCATGTGACTCGGCCAGGTGGAACCACCCGGGCATGCCACCCGACCGAAATACGAAGCGAGAGGTGAAATTTGGTTTGCCCGGGTGATTTTGACCCGGCCGGATCGATTCTACCAGGGCAAAATACGAAGTTTTAGGCAAGGCCGGGTTAAAACCACCCGGCCGGATGGTTTTACCCCGCCAAAATACGAAAGTTATGTTAGAATAGGGTATGGCCAGGCTAAAGTGACCCGCTCGGGTGGTTTTACCTGGCCAAAACCTTCGATGGGTGAACTAATCGAAAATGTGGGTGTACAGAACTGTGGCCGGGTCGTTCTACCCGTCCGGGTCATTCCACCTGGGCATGCTTTTTCGTCTCTTCATATCTCAAGATTCCGACCTCCGATTAACTCGATTCTTTTTTTCATTTCACTCCGTTTTTTAGCCGGATCCAATGGTGCACTCATGTCTTTGGTCCAGTGAATTGTGGTAGGTGTTTTGCTCCCAAAATCCTTCGTTTTTACTACAAAATCGACAAAACACCACCTTTCTCTTATTTTGACCTAAACAATCATGATCAACCCATAAATCAATGAATTGACACTAAAAATGAGCTTCACATGCGCATAAAAAATGTGTAAATTCCACCCGAATCAATAGCAAAGCTGATGAAGGGATATTTCTTGGATATTCGCAAATCAGTAGAGCTTTCAGGGTCAACAATTGTAAATCTCTTCTTGTGGAAGAAACACCTCATGTTGTGTTTGATGAAGCTATTTTTTAGAACAGTGATAGAACCTTAGAAATAGAAGACATAACATATAGAACAACCAGATGAAGCTTAAAAAACAGAGATACTTTGTTCACTGAAGTTGTCCAACCAAACCTCACTAAAAATCAAGCAATTGAGAACTCATCTGATGCCAACTCACCTGAAGCAAACCCCACTGAAGGAAATGATGAACTGATTGATCCAATCCCAGTTCATACTCAGGTAACAACTACCAATGAAGAAGCCAGTAGTGCTGAGGTAGTTAATGAATGTAATATTCAAGGGGGGCTAATTCCACTAAAAATGCCAATGTCCCTGACATTGAGGATAACTCCACTGAATATGATCCTGAATTAGATCCTTCAATAAATTTTCCTGTATTTTATAATCCTAGTGACTCAACCTTACCAGAGGACAACTCTACTGAAGGGATTAGGCAAAGAAGGAATTGGTTATCTGACCATCCAACTAGCCTGATACTTGGAAATCCAAGTACTGGAGTCAAAACTAAAAGGTTTCATGGTGAAAGTGTTTTGTTTTGTTGTTTCTTATCAGAACATAAACCTCAAGACATTGAAGAAGCACTTCAGGATACAAACTGGATAATTGCTATGCAAGAAGAGCTTAAGCAGTTTACAAGGAATAATGTTTGGGAGTTGGTTGATAGGCCATCACATCAAGATGTTATTGGAACAAAGTGGGTGTTCAAAAATAAGAAAAATGAGAATGATGTGATAGTAAGGAACAAATCCAGATTGGTGGCTAAAGGATACTGTCAATCAGAAGGCATAGACTATGATGAGACATTTGCACATGTGGCAAGACTTGAGGCTATAAGGCTATTTCTAGCATATGCTGCTCACAAGAGGTTCAAAGTCTATCAAATGGATGTCAAGAGTGCTTTTCTGAATGGTGTACTCAAGGAAAAAGTCTATGTGGAGCAACCCCCAGGATTTGAGGAAGAAGATAAGGTGTACAAACTCAAGAAAACCATTTATGGACTTAAGCAAGCTCCAAGAGCTTGGTATGGCACCTTGTCACAATTTCTGTTAGATCATGGTTTTGTCAAAGGGACAGTGGACAGAACCTTATTCAGAATTTGTGAAGGAGATGATATCTTGATAGTCCAAATCTATGTGGATGACATTATATTTGGATCTCCAAATGAGAAGCTGTGTGAGAAATTCTCAAAGCTTATGACGAGCAAGTTTGAGATGTCAATGATGGGATTTATGAACTTCTTCTTGGGACTTTAAATCAAACAATCAAAGGAAGGAATATTCATCAATCAAGCCGAGTATACAGGGGATACGATCAAGAAGTTTGGATGCTCAACAAGCAAACCTGTAAGGATTCCAATGAACACCAACTGGAAGATGGATCCAGATGAAAGTGGAGTATCAACTAACTCCACTAAATATGGAGGAATAATTGGACCACTCTTATATCTCACAGCAAGTAGGTCGGACATCACCTTTGCAGTAGGTGTATGTGCAAGGTTTCAGGTTAATCCAAAGAAGAGACATCTTGAAATTGCAAAGAGGATATTGAGATATCTCAAAGGCAATGAAAATGTAGGTCTTTGGTATCCTTCAGATGACAACGTAGAACTCACTGGTTATTCAGATGTTGATTATGGAGGATGCAGACTTGATAGAAAATCCACCCCAGGAATATGTCAGTTCTTGGGAAGCAAGCTCATCTCTTGATCTCAAAGAAGCACTGTGACAACTTCAACCACTGAAGCAGAATATGTTGCAGTTGGGAGTTGTTGTGCTCAAATTTTATGGTTGAGGCAACAATTAAGGGATTACAATGTCAACACCACTGAAGTGCCAATATTTTGTGACAACAATAATGCCATTGCTATCTCACAAAATCCAGTGTTACATACAAGATGCAAGCATGTGGACATCAAACATCACTTCATAAGAGATCATGTGAAAAAGGACATCAAAATGGTGAAAATCCACACAGATCATCAAAATGTTGATATTCTCACCAAGCTATTAGCTGAAACTAGATTCATGGAATTGTCAGCAGAGTTGGGATTACTATATCCAGGGAAGATGGCCAATTAGGTTTAATGGATTTCAAGGAGTAAGGGAGAACATGTAATGTTCATCATTAGACTTAGCAAACCTCACCTCTGACAGACTTAAAGCCAACTTTATCTCAGAGGAGATGATCTAAATAAGTTCAGAGAAGTTGGGTCGACCAATTTATTATGATGGGCCCACTTCAGGTGCTTTAGGTCAGGGTAGTTGTCCATGTGGGGCCAGATAAGTTGAAATGGCTTTCACTTGAAAAATATAGATTGATAAGTACCTATTTTGGGTAATCATTGTCTATTTCGATGGTTGTCCCATTCCTTTTCAAGCAAATCAACCTTTTCAATATATATTTTGTCCCCTACCCAATTAGTAATTTTCAGGCAATTAATGCAAAAGATATCCACTTTGTTTGCATTAACCTTTTAGCCCACAATCTACCTTGTTAACTTCCACAAGCATTTAAAAGTCTTAACTTCTAACCCCACGATCTGATTTCATTGTTTCATTGGATCAGTTTTAAATCTTAACCGTTGGATCAATTGATGACCAACCCCCTGAATCAATCATGGTCGTCCAAAATTGGTTTCCCAATTTGCTAACCTTTGAATTGCCTTAAGACTCACCAACTCAATGATAAACATTCCTTTTGGAATATTCACAAGTCTTAAGAACCCTAATCCAATTCATTCTTCCTTACGCGAACTATTTCAAATTTCTTTACCCATTCTTCTTAAACACTCTAAAGGTTTCTTACTCTCTAATGGCACCAAAGATTCAACAAGGCAGACTTGTGAACTTCTCTCATTAGAGACTAGATGCTGATTTCTCTTATCTAAGCAGCAAGAACAATCTCTAGTTCGAACCTATTGTTTCTTTTGACATTGAGAAACCTAAAATCACTACAGTTCTTAGATGGCTAAGAAGGGAAGGTCTTCAGAAGTTCATGGAAAGCAAGCCTACATCTTTCTTGGAGCAATTCATGGCTGAGTTCTTTGCTCTCCTTAGATGGAGAGGAAATGCAAGTGGTGGAGAAGTAAGAACAAGGCTGACCTTTGAAGATCAGAAGATGAAGGTCAAGAGGAAGAAACACCCCATGTCATCACTTTCACTGAAGATGACCTAGAGGCTGCTTTTGGATTACCTTCAAAGGGAAGGAATCCAGAAAACTATGGAGCTGGAAATGAGCAGGCCACTGCTGATGAATGGCTCATCAAACCTGCACCACTTGTTTCTACCCAGCACAAGAACACATTGAAACTTGTGTTTCAAACTCTGTTTGAAGTAGTTACTAAGAGAATTCTTAGTAACATTGGAAGTCTTGAACAGATAAGCTATCCTAGATTGAGGATAATGGCAGTTGTAGTTGATGCTAGTGACAAAGGCATCAAGTTCAATTGAAGGGATTTTATTTTGGGTGAAATGATGAAGGAGAAGTGTAAGTTTAAGGTAAAGGCTCACAACAAGGTTGTTGTGGAGAGTAAAATCAGATATTGCACTAGGGCAAGTCTTATGATTGAGAGGTTTTCACATTACTCTCAAATGCAAACATTTGCAAAGCCTTTACCAGCCCAAAAGATCTTGTATAGAAAGTTGTCCAAGAAAACAGAGAAGAGGAAGATGGAGAGTACCAAACCTGCTAAAGAAGAAGAAGAATAAAAGCCCCCAATGAAGCCAAGGAGGAAAGCAAGGGTTGTGAAGATAAGAGAATTGAAAGAAATAATTTCAGAAGAGGAGTCTAATACTTCAGCAGAGTTGGAGAAAGTGGTTGAAAAAGGAGTAAATGTCCCTTCTGATTCAGAAGAGTTAAGGGAAAAGTTCTCTATGGCTGTGAAGGAGCATGAGGAGGTGTCTTCCAAGAGAAAATGGGTCAGGGAAGTTGTCCCATTTGAGGTAGAAACTCCAAGGCCAAGTAAGAGGATTGTAAAGATTTCTGAAAAGATGCTAAGACTGAAGGAGGGGGAAACTCTTAAGCAAATCATCAAGGAGAGCAGAGTTGCAAGTAGATCCAAATCCAAATCCAAATTCATCTCTCCTGAAAACAAAACCCCTGAGTCCAAATCTCCTGAAATTCAATCCTACCAAGTCAATTCCCCTGATACCCATAGAACCCTAGAAAATAAACCTATCATTCCCATTGTACTTGAAAATAGATACTCTCTTGAGGGAACAACTCAAAAGGAGGGCCAATAGACATTTTGACTAATATTGCAGTAGATGAGTCTAGGCTATAATCATCTCTTGATGTTGAATTGCTTTCTTACTCAAAGTTTCTTGAGTTAGCCATTATGGAACCAACTCTCTATCCAAAAAGCCTATCAGGACCATTGCTCTCAAAAGCACCTGATTCCAACCCTTCTGAACCCAATATCCCTGACACAACCCAATTTTCCAATCCTCCTAAATCTGAAGCCAACTCTCCTATAGCCCAAAGTCACCATTCTGATGATGATGGGGAGGATTATACCTATGAGGGTATGCTCAGATGAGTAGCAAGGGCCAATGTTGATGCCGTGTATCTAACCTTGAACAAATATCCTAGATTGCAAAAGCAGTTCCATGATCTGAGAGCTTTAGTAGAGATTAAAGATAAAACCATCATGGAAATTGCTCAGGCCATTCAAGATAAGGGTGCAAGTTGGTGGCAAATAGAAGAAAACAGACTTCTACACTTTGCTGTGTCCAGAAGACTAAAACTCTCATTGAAGAAGCTATTTTTGCCACCTTGGTGGAAAAGAAAATGGAAGAGGAAGCTAAAAAAATTGCTAAAGGGATCAAAAACCCTGATAGTAGCTCAAATGATGATGATGATGATGACCCATCTAACCCTAAGCCCCCTGGCTCCAAGAATGTTGAGGTACAACTCTTATCTTAAGAAGGTGCAAAGGACTCTGATAATTCAAAGTGTCAGAAAAGTTGGACACTGAGGTACTTCCTTCCATTCAAGCCGACTCAATTGATTTGGGAAACCCAAACACTGTGATCACCTCACAACTGCCTTCTATGAATCCTATTGAGGATGTAGAAGTGTCAGGTTTAGAAGAAGGAGTTGAAAAGGAGCTTAGTGCTGAAAAATTAGAGGAAGTTGTTGGTGAGCATGATGTTGAAATCACTAGAATAGTGAGTGCACCAACAAAAGAGGGTGATTGAGGTATTAGTGAGGAAGGTCGGGTTATTTTTCAAGTCAAATCTGAACTTGAAGAATCCCTTGGTGAAAGGAGGCCTGATCTTAGTGAATGTGAGAACATAATTGTTGATGAAGGAGAAAAGAAAATAGTTGGAAATGAGAAGAAAGGTGTTGATGAGTTAGAGCTTTTGGAAAAAGATTTTGAGGGTGATTTACCTAACAAAATTTTCTTTGCATATAATGAAGCTATGTATCACTTTTGACCAGATTTTTGTTGTAAATGATTTCACTGAAACTCCAATACTAGCTGATCGTGATCTATTAAGTCTAAAATTTGCATCTGATGCAATTGAAGTTCACTCAACTAAGTTGGATACTCTAGTGAAGGAGGTGGGAAAGGCCCATGCACACACTTCATAGGCTCTAGATGAGCAAGGGAGAACCTTAGCCTCAGTGGAGATGAGGCTAACTGGATCTGAAGATGTAGTGCTTCCTACAATTGAAGCACGACTAGGTGGTGTAGAAACTGGGTTGCAGACCATATCTACTGGTGTGCAAGGAGCTAAATCCACCATGGAGAAGTTCACCAAATCTGTGCAGAATGAACATAAACTGCTTGCCAAGAGCCACAACAAGAATGTTCTTGCTCTTAAGCATATTGTGAAGAAAGCACTAAGGCAAAAGACTGCACTTCAGAGGAAGGGGGCTGAGGAACTTAGGCTGGCAATGGTGAAGGAGGCCTCAGCTAAGTTTACAAGTGATGTACTTGCCAAAATTTCTAAAGATGCAGTGGCCAACCTCACTGAACTTCTCATAGCCAAGTTAGATGAATCTCTAAAGGCTACCATGGAGGCTCTTGTAGAGCGGAAGATGAAGCCAGTTCTTGCCTCTGTTGGTTTGAGCAATGACAAAATGCATAACATCCATGATGAGAATGTCTACCTCTTGGAGGAGATAAAGTCCATAAACCAGGCACAAGCTCAGTTGTCAATCACTATGAGTGATTTGAAGCCCCAATGATTTGATGCTGCCAAAAAGGGGGAAAGAAAAAGAGCTAGAGCTAAGGGTGACATGAAGATTGGTAGCAGCAGCAGCTATGATCCTAAGTCCAAACAACCTGAAGACAAAGGAAAAGGGAAGCAAGTGATGAGCATAGAGGATTTAACTGAAGAAGAACAACTAGAAATTGTTGTAAAGAACTCTATGGCATCAGTCCAAGAAGATGAAGCTAGATGGCAGCAAAGGTCAGGTGGTGAATCAACGGGCTTGGATAAGGAGGATGAAGATATCTAAGTCAGGGGAAACGTGAGGAAGACTAAGAAGAGCAAGACAAGAGAAGAAACATTCATTGAATTCTCAAGTACCCTGAGTCTACCAGCTGAGTTTCAAGTTGAAGATCAACCCATTAATTCCCAAGAAGAGCATGACTACTGAAACAGAAGTGGACAAGACCCCTGAAGAGAAGAGAGCTCATATCTTAGATGATGATCCTTCAAAGCTATTTGAAAAAGGATTTGGGAAGGATCCTGAAACTCAGGAGAAGCTGTCAATGGAAAGAGCCAGAGAGAAGATGGAGGCTCTTATGGAAGCAAACAGAGCAAGGGACAAGAGAAGAGAACAGTTTGTGAAGCCAAGAAGAAGAAGGGCAACATACACTCAGTTGAAGCCCAAACTGTTGATCAAATGGGATACCAAATACCCCCATCTTGATATTTGGGTCCCAATCTCACTGAATGACCAATGGGAGGAAGCCAAGAGAGAATTTGTGTATGACTTTTATGTCATAGGGAGGTGGCTGGATGAAGATGTGGATAGTATTTTCACTCAGTTCACGTATAATAT
The DNA here is from genome assembly GCA_963675135.1 of Galeopsis tetrahit. Lineage (NCBI taxonomy): Eukaryota > Viridiplantae > Streptophyta > Magnoliopsida > Lamiales > Lamiaceae > Galeopsis > Galeopsis tetrahit. The sequence continues at coordinate 10,678,192 of OY776127.1, read as the reverse complement.
CCACAAAGATCTTTATCAGAAACTCTTTGCTGCACCTGAAATGGCAAGAGTTGAATTCAAAGCCCCTGGACCAATTCTCTACATGCCCCCAAAGTTCAGTGGAGGATACATTGATCAATATAAGATCTTGCAAGAGTTCATTGATATAATTAAAATTGAGAAATTGAAGCAGGACCAAAAGGAACAAACAAGGAGATCATGAATCTTAAAAAAACAGTGTGGGCACAATATGGGATGGTGCCACTACTTGAAGATGATCTCTGAAACTGATAAGTTTCCTTTTTATATTTATGCTTTGATCAAATCATGCTCTGGTTAGTTAACTGTACAGTCATCATGCCATGTAATGTCTATTACTATCTATGAAAAGTTAACTATTTTGCTTCAAGAGATAATATCTCATTATCTCAACTAACCTGACTTAACATATATGTGCTTGAACTATTATTGTGCTAACACCTTCTTTCAGGAAATTTGACTTAGTCATCTCTACTGAAGATCTATAAAAATATAGTCAAGTCACCATTTTATAGGTTTTGACATCATCAAAAAAGGGGGAAATTGTTGGGAATAAAATGAAATTTTGATTAAGATACCAAAACCCCTAATGATATGCCATATTAGATAAGTCAATTTGATTAAGTGTGTTTCAGAACTGTTGGAACAAATAGATCAAGTTAGTTGAACAGCTGTGTTAGGCGGCTTATGAATGCTAGAAAGCATAAGTTGGGGGGAACATAAGTGTTGGTCCTAAAAGGAATCTCAACAATAAGCTTAGTGGATCACATAAATCAAGTTCCCTTAGACTTAAGATCAGCTGAGTAGGATCAGAATAGTGAACCCTGTTGATGGCTCAAGATCAGTTGAGTATGATCAGAAGACACAACCCTACTGATGGATCAAGCATAGAAGACAAAATCATCCATGCTCACACCAGCTTGACCAGATCAAAAGAGTTGATTAGTAGAGAAGATCAGCAGAGTAGACTAGTAGAGTTCATCAAAAGAATAGAATTATTTATAAGGCAAAAGATAAGTATGATGATCAAGCAAATCTCACTGATAAGAAGACATGTTCATCATAATTGATTTAAGTAACAATTAGTGAAGATGGGAAGACAACTCAACTGAAGAAGTATGTCAACACAGCTGATAGTCAGCTGAAGAGATAAAGAAGAGCACAAATCTGTCTTGTTGATCATAACGAATGTTGTCCTTTAGACAAGAATCAACTTTCATGAAGAATATCTTCAAGTTGACCATTGAAGAATCAAATCAGACATTAGGAAGAGAACCACACAAGTCAAGACAAAGATGTTTAGTCGTTTACTTCCTAAACTGAAGACATGTCACTTTCATAGATTCTATTTACAAATTGCTCATTCCTAAGAGCATCCACAGTGCTAGTGAGGAATTTTGGGTTTTAAGTTTGCCACATGTGTGCCACATAGGTGTCACCTCAAAAGTTTCTTACTTCTACCCCAAAAAAACAGTACAAATAAAAAATAGTTGGGACCACATTAAAGCCCACTCTCGCAAGTGAGTTACACTCTCCAAATTGTTCTATTTTTTTCTCATGTGTTGTACACTCTCCCTCTATCCTACTCTCTTTTCTAATTTTTTACTTCTACTTTTAAGTCTACTTGGGTAGAAGGATTTCCAGGTAGTGAAGATTGCTACAGAGGAGAACCCTGCTGATGCATTCACTAAGGCATTGTCAAAAGAGAAGTTTGGCTTGTGTCTTAGACTTATTTGACTGCATTAATTCCTCTGAGGAGAAGGCTACTGTTCTTGTGGCAGAAGATCAGTAGTGGAGGCTATTCTTTGAGGAGGATAGTGTTGGTGTTTTTTTTTTTTTTTGGTGGAGATTAGTTCGATTATGAGCTAAAGGTGGAGAATTGTGAGTGTTATCTCATAATCTCAAAATCAGCACAGTAAACTACTGAGCTGATAGGATCAGATAAGATAACTTAGGCCTTATCAGATGAGTTGAAGGGTTTAAATCAGATAAGAAGGTGATGCTTAGAGTTCAGCACAGTTGGGATCAGCACAGTACTGGACTAAGATCAGTACTTCAGCAGACTGGACTAAGATCAGTACTTCAGCAGAGTGTACTAAGATCAGTACTTCAGCAGAGTAGATCAGCTCAGTACCAGATCAGCACAGTACTTGGGTCAGCACAGTACCAGGTCAGCACAGTACTTGGGTCAGCACAGTACTTGGTCAGTGCAGTAAAGATCAGCACAGTATGGAGTCTATCAGCAGAGTTAGCTTTTGATCATCAGAGCAGAAGAGTTGGGTATCAGAACCCTAAGTAGTGATCTGATCTTTATGGACAAGTCTTCTGGTTCGAAGTTAGTTAGTTTAACTAACAGTTTTACAGTTACAACAACTTGAGGGCATAACTACCATTTCAGTTGGGCAATAACAGAGCACATGGGTTGTTACAAGCGGTTGCAAACGGTTGATAACTACTCAAAACAGTTCCTAACAGCAGCAACTACCTTTGGTCTTTATAAACTCTTGATTGTGTACATTGTAACGGTTGACACCTTTTTGGGATGAGAGATTTAGTACGTTATTGTATTCTTTGAGTTGTGTGAGTTCACGAGTGAAGTGAGGAAATATCCAATTCCGAGTGAATGAGTGTGTAAACATTCTTTATCAATCAAAGAAGTACTAATCTGGTCCAGTGGATGTAGATCACATTGATCGAACCACTTAAATCCTTGTGTGCTGTTTGTCTCGTTGATTACTTTTCTGAATTACTATCCTAGAGCAGTTATTTCTTCTATATTCAAGTGTTCTAATTAGTTGGAGACGTCTAACCGATCGGAATCATCTTGACAATTTCCATTTTGTTAGAGACTTGATCAAGACATCTCAACTTCGGGTCTCACATGTCTCCTCTGCAGACCAACTTGCTGATGCACTTACAAAGCCCCTTTCTCGACTCTGTCTACAACTTCTTATGATCAAGATTGGACTCTCCTACGGCGCTCCATCTTGAGGGGGCGTATTAGGCATATATAAATATATTAAAAGATATTATATATATCTTGTATAATATATTTTATATATATTTTGCAAATCTTTATTTTCATTAATTAGAGATTTAAGATAAATATATTTTATATTTATAAATACTTCCTTCGTGTATTCTTTATATTCCTTTAATGAAATAATATTTTTTCTATTCATTGTTTCTCTATAGAATATTGTCTGCATCTCCCAAAATCTAACGCATTTAACTTTTGAGCGTTGTTTTATCATGTTAACTTACTGTTTATATTGGTACTTACATTATTTAAATGTTCTCTGATGCAGTATTTATTTATTTCTAAATTTGTGATTTCAGGTTGTTTTTTAGATCATTATTAAAAACTTGACATTTCAAGAAATTTATCATTATAGGTGTTGAAGGTGATGTTAAGGGGGATTTTTTTGGATAGTCAATTTCATAAATCGTCAAGTTTGGTTTCTTTTTATTTTTGAGTTAACAAATTAAAGTTCGTGATGATAGATAAAGTTATTTTACATGCTGACAATCTTTTGAGTTAATTACAAAGTTTATGATTGATAGAATATTTTATTTTACATGCCGACTTGATTGAGTTTGTTAGAAAATAATATTTTACATGCTGGCTTGATTGAGTTTGTTAGAAAATTATATTTTACATGCTGGCTTGATTGATATTGTTAGAAAATTTTATTTTACATACTGACTTGATTGAGTTTGTATTTTAATTTTTTACCGACTTGATTGAGTTTGTATTTTAATTTTTTGCATCGGTTATATCACTATGAAATGCATTTACTTAAAAATTATTTACATTTATTCTCTTGCACTTTCTCTAAATTTTGTACGGTTAACATGCACTTGCATTTCAATAATTCATAATATTGTGAATGGGCAAATTACCTTCTTAATTTTTTTTAAAAATTATCATTTTAAATAACCTATAATTGATAATTCATGTATTACACACACAAATTATAAAATTAAATTGAAAAAAACATTACTATAATTACTTTGAATTAATCCGTTTAAATAAAGTGTTAAATTTTTTTAATCCTACGCGGGTATGCACTAGTTAGTATATATATATATATATATATATATATATATATATATATTATTTCCTTAATCGAAAATGACACTCTAATTTATTTTAGCTAACATTTCAATAAAGAGTTCGTTGAATGTAGAAAATAATTAATGCAATATTTTATAACATTAATTAATTATTCAATTAACTTAGCTTTAATTTTTTTTATTGTATTAAAAAATGTTCCAAATATTAAGTTAATTTCATAAAAATAAATGTTATAAAATATTACATTAATTATTTTTTTTTAAAAATTCTACCCAATATATATATATATACTAGTGTAATTTAAAAAATATATATATAGTAATTTCTTTTCATTTACGAAAATTAAAAAATATCATGTAAATCTTAATTAAAGAATAATATATTACAATTTGCACTGAATAACAAGAAGAAAAGTAATACGGAGTATACATTATAAATTTCTAAACACAGCTTCATCATCAAACATATAGTTGAGTAGTTGACCATGTGTAAAAATTAGTTTTAATTTTGGAAGAAACAACAATCCCATTGGGGAAAGAGATTGTCAATATTTATTCTTATAACAAAAACACAAAAGAATTGGAAACTGACTTCTCTTAAATCTAAGAAAAAATGTTTACTGTGAAGTAGAGGTAGTCCAGTCTAGACCTGTCGGGCTAACGATGCGGGCCGGTTTAAATCCGGCCTCAATCCATCATTTTATGGACTTTGGCGGGTCGGTCCACGGTGGGTACGGGTTGAAAAATAGTCAACCCAACCCATGGCGGGTGGCGGGCTATTCCACATGCTTTTTCATTGAAATTTATTTTTTTACATGTATTATTATTATATTTTAAACACTTTATAAACAATTAATAAATAATAAATTTTACATATACTTAAAATTCAATCCATCATTATGTCCACAAAATAGTCCAAATAAATAAAACGTACATATAAAAGTTTATCAACATAAACATAAAATTATGAAATAACTTTCAAAGTTCATCAACATAAAACATAAGATATTAAAATAATCATTTAAGTTCAAATACATAAACACTTTCTAAATTAAAAATCATCTTTCATATCATCATCAAAGTCCTCTTCATTTCATTCTTGTTCATCTTAGCAATTTTCACCAACATTATATAAAGATTCCTCATTCAACAAAGTTGTCTTAGTACATGCACAATCCTCATCTATATATAAAACACAATAGTTAAATAGTTGAAATTTTTCAAGAAGCATAGAACTTCAATACTTAGAATGCATATAAAAATAAAAATAAAAAAGCTTGTGGACCAACCCGCCCCGTCCGCGGTCTAACCCGCTAAAACCCGCGACCCGTACAGTGTAAACCATACGGGCCTGCTCTTAAACAGATTTTTAAATACTTAGTCCAATCCACTATATTAATAGGCGGGGGCGGGTCGACCCAACGGGCCCAGCCCATTTTGACATAAACATTTGTTAGCTGTTTAATTAAAATCATGTTCATAGTATACAAGGGTATATATTAAGTTGTAGTCTAATTAAAATGAATTCAAGTTAATTAAAATCTTTTTTTTATAATGAAATAATTTGTAAATATTATAAGTGAGTAGTTTAAAATGCAATATATTCATTGTGAGGCAACTGGTCTACAAAGAATTTGACAGAAGCTTTGAGAATTTGACCGAAGCTTTGGAAAAGCTTAGCCACAACTCACTGATGTACTCTTTCGAATTCGTGAATTTAAGAAGTATGTATATACAAAGGCAGAGTCGAATTCTGGATGCTTATATTTTCTAAATTTCTGGATATTATGGTGATATATCTACGAATGGATTAGAGCCATGCATATAATTAATTTAAACAAAAGTTTAGTTTGGACTTATATGTAGTGTTAAGAAGAAAAATATTGTGTTGAATTAATTGTTAAAGTTTTGACAAATAAACATGTATCAAAATAATTCAACTAAGCTCAAATGCAATTGTATACTAAGCCCAAATGCAATTGTAGAGTTAAAATATTTTGCAATTCATCCACTTCAAAAAGATAAACATACTCCTGAAAAAAATGCAAGCAATTAGTAGACGAGTAAAATTCAATCACAAATTAAATTTTACACGTGAAAATAAATTAAATTTGACACGTGAAAATTACGGGTTAAATATTAATTAAGTTTATTATTTATTTGTTGGAAATTAATAAATTTAATTTCTAAAATAAATATATAAATAATTAGTTATTTATTTAATTAGTCCCTCAAATTAATTTGGACCTCTAAAGTCCAATAAATTAAGATGAGCTTTCAAAGCCCAATAAATCAAGTTAAAATTCAAGTTGGGCCTCTAAAGTCCAATAAATCAAGACTGGTCTTTAAAGTCAGTAAATCAAATCGGGCCCAAATTTGGTATTCTTAGCCCATCAAGTAATTCAACCCACCATTGATTTGTCGTGATATTGCTTGAATTTGTGGATAAATTATGCTTTGAATATCAAGTTATTCTCGCAAGAATAGTGAGAAAGTCAATCTTGCTTGATTTCTAGATAAATAAGGTGTTTTGAAGCAAATCACGAAAGATCGGGCCGATTGATCAATTCAATGTGTGGATCACATGAAATATATCGAAGAGAGAGTCGTAATGAAATAAGAATCAAGCCGATCGGACCTCCGGATCAAAAGTTCTGCACAAAACAAGGACGAAAGATCGTCACGGCCGAGTGTACAGAAACGGCCGAGCAAGCCTTCAGACCTGAAATTGTGCACATCAGTGACTCGGTCACATCAGTAGGAGACTGTGACTCGGCCGTGCAACATAACTCGGCCGAGTTGCTGAGTGAAGAAAGTGTGCCCACGTACCAAACTCGTTTGGAAGGGTATAAAAGGCCACAAATTCATTTTTTGCAGGAGGAGGCAGCCATTAGAGAGTGTAGAAGCTCCCCCACACCATTTTCCATCTTCTTTGTTCTTAAATACTTAGTTTTAGCCATAGAAATTAGTGGGTTTTCATAGAATAGAGTGCAATATAGTTGTAATTTCATTTCCAAGCAAGAGATTGAAGATTTTTCTGAAGCTTTTCAAGGTTTATTTCATGTTTGCAAGCTTTTGAATTTCTTCATTTATTTTGTAGATTTAGTAATGGGCTAAGCATCTTGGTGTTTGGGTGTTTTGATTTGTGATGAAATTTGAGTTTTAGATTGATTTTGCTGGTATAATTCAAATGGAAGGTGTGTTGGTTATGTTAATGGGTTTTGATTGATCATTTGCTTGAATTCAATTATTAGATTATATTTTGACGCATGATTAGTGCAACGAGAGTTGGTTAGTCTTGATGATAGTATAATCGAGGGTTGGGAATCGAGTGGATTGAGTATATATTGGATTATCGCAATGAGAGTTGTGTAATTTTCATTAGAACCCCATTAATCTACATTGATTGCTTGAATGTGAGTTTAGGTAATTGGTGAGAAGACCATATGAGCTTGATTTCTAGTATTCAAGTGGAAAAACATGATTAGGGATTAGATTAACTTAATTTAGATAGAGTAGAACCCCCTAATTGTGTGATTACCCGGGCAAGAACGACTCTATTCTTCCTCCCGTTCCTATGTGTTAGATTATATGTATGCATAGTGATTGCTTCTACTAAACACCGACCTACGAATTATACATCGAAGTTGAACTTTAACTTGATTTCCACACAATGACGAACACCCGAACATTCTCTCTTATTACTTGATTTATATCATCACCACACTTAATTCTTATTGATCATTAGTTGTTCCATTTAAACATCATTTACATTTCATTGCATAAACCATGATTTTTCATTATATTCAAGTGGTAACACAAAGTCGGATAGCTCAAGTGGTAACACATAGTGATGCAGCCAAAATGTGTCGTCCTATGGAGGATATATATTTTTAATTAAATATAATATTTAAAAACAAAAAATGGCGGGCCAGCCCGCCAAAGACCGCGGCCCAAACGGGCCAGCCTGCCTGGGCCCGCCTCTTGGCGGGCTTGGAAAATCCTAGCTCAACCCACTATTTTTAGTGGCGGGGCGAGCTGGCCCAATGGGCCCAGCCCATTTTGACAGCTCTAGGCATACTTGAACATATTTTTTGTAGGGTCATAAGACCAAAAGATGTTGGAGAGAAAGACGACACACTGTTTGCTACTCTCAAGAGACCTGAACTTCATGAGAGTAGGGGGGAGTGGTTGATGCGGCCAAAATGTATCGTCTTATGAGATAAAGACACGTGGAATATACGAGTAATGTTATTATATGTTATTCGTCTATTTATTTCTTTAATTACGCTTAAATTATGAGATTAAGGTCCATGCTAGATTAAGTTGGGATCATGTTAGTTGATACCCCTATGGTGGGCCGGATTGAATGGGCTGGGACCTTCCCTGGGCTTTGAGGCCCAGGACCAAACAGAAGGCCCAAACCCACATTTGCACAGGTTTATGGAGAATCGGGTTGAAGCCCAACGAAGATCGCCCCTGATATGAAGAAGTCTTGAGGCTTCCACCTTTTTAGGTGGATTGTTGAACAAGAAGCTGGATTTGCGGAGTTTAAACCTGCAGGGGCTCGAGCACCTGAAGGAGCTAAAGGTTCGAAATACGAGATTCACGTAGTTAGTTGGATCCCACAATGCGGATAACAGAATGTGCCCGAGGAATTCGCCCATTTCCGCCTTTCTTGGAGCTCGGGTGAGCTGAGGCAGATGAGCCTTTGACTGAAGATTACTTGGCCCATTACTTGGACTCAAGCCCACTACCTACAGTTGAGAGAATTATGGAAGTGTATAACCCTTCCCCCCAAGGTATTTTTTAAATACGCATTCACTTATTATTTTAGGGAGGATAAGATTATTTAGGAGAAGATTATTTACCAAAATTAAGGATGAGATTATTTATCAAGAGATTATTTATGAGAATTATGATAACTTATATCTGAAATATACATCACGTATTCTTATATACGTACATTTGCACACACTGTGGAGAACAGTTTTACCTTAACTGTTCTCCGACAATACATTATTTTGAAGATCAGCGGTAATCTAACTTGAGCGTCGGAGTTCCCGCGCCGGAGATTTCTCCGGCGTGTTTTGCAGGTGCTGGAGCAATGCCAGCTACAAGGCAATTTCGTACGACACCATTTTGATCCATTCCCTTACCAATATATTGAGGTTAGTTTTGTCATTTCGTTGTGTGCTCTTTTTTTACACATCACATAGCATTAAAGATACACGAGCAATCTAGTCCGTAGATTGATACTAAATCGAGCACTTACTAAGATTAGAAGGATCCTCTTATACTTGAGAGGAGAGTATTATAAAATACGTGTCAAACATCAAGTTGTACATAAGGATTTGATTAAGTCTTAACTAACTTAGCACAAAAATCTCCATCCCATCAGATTTGGTCCATAAAAGCCCTAGGTTCTACACTTATAAATAGGGGTCTCATTCCACTCATTTGATCATTAGCAATTAGAAGCATTCAAGGCTCTAAAATTTTTTGTAAAGATTTTAGAGTGTTCTTCAACATTCGAAGGAGTTTCAAAGTCGTTCTTCGTGCAAAGCGGATTCGGCGTTTCTTCAAGGAAGATCTTCGTGGATTTCCAATGACGTTCGTTCTGAAAGTTTCGAAAGTCCCTAAAATCAACGTTTAATCCAGCAGGAAGATATCGATAGAAGAAATGGGAGATTAAATTCGAGCCAGTGACAATTTCAGTGGCAATTAGAGGAGCTAGAACTCTTGAGGAATTTTAATTCATGGGAGCTAGGGAGCCTTGACTGGAGTGACTGGAGTCGGATTCCGAGAAACCTGAGATAGCCAGCTCATTTATGTAAGAAAGGAAAAACAGAGGAGTTAACTAAACAATGAATGCATGAGAGAAATAGGAAGCGTGAGATGAAGCACTAATTACCATCTGTGGGCTCGAGAGGAATAACTCTAATACTAAAACCAAAATGGGAGAGGGCACGAGGATTGTTACAAATGCTGGAAACATCAAAGAGTTGATGAGATTCCGAATGCAAGTTGAGGTTACGGATGACTAACATGTTGAGAGAAGAGACAGACGTGGGATGAGGACCTCGAGCTCGAGGGTTCTCATATACCTATCCTCTATGAGGAAAAGCCCAAAGCGTAGGGGGAGTCACAAACAAATACTGACTCCTCCATTCTTGGTTTCCTTCTGAAGGCCCTTCCATGAAATCACAAACCCGCTTAACACGGCCGCTAGTATAGAAGAAGTCATCCAAGAGTTTGCAGCCGTATTGAGATTGAAAAAGTTCTGCAGTAGGATTACCCCCATTACCATTGATGAGGGCATAAAACTAATCATCATTCTGAGGGAGTTAGGGGTAAACTGATTCAAAGGAATACGAAAGAGAGTGGAAATCCGAGATAAATAATCGGGAACAGGAAATCTAAGCTCGACCGGCTTGAATTTGGGCGTCCCAGAAAGCTAAAGTGGGGAGATAAGTAAAAATAGGCCTTTCCTCTTCATGAGGGATCCTAAGGATATAAGTAGAAGGGAAGGCATGAAGACGATGATACAAGGTTAGAGTCTTTTGAGTAATAGAGGAAGGACCGGTAGCGTGGTCCTCGAGATCAAGGTCAGTTACCAGGAAAAGCCTTTTGGGAGGAGAAGAAGTGTAGCCTGGAGATCGGGTCTCCATAGAAACATCATCCGATGGAGCAGACATGTAAGCTAGATAAATCTAACACTAAAGATTGAAGAGCAGTGAAGGAATGAAGAAAATACCTGGAAAAAATTACTCTAAAAGAGGATAAGTATGGAGGTGCTCGACCGTCGGGAGCCTTAAAGACGAATATTGATTCTTGAAGAGAAAAGTAAAATTGAAGTTTGAGAGGAAATTGAGTTTTGAAGAGAAGGGATGATGATTTTATATGGGGATATGAGAAACGGGAACGGTGGAGATTAGGGCGGTTACCAAATTAGATTTAATGACTTGTAAGGAGGTCCAATCGGTGCAGAAGATGGAGAGAGAAGGTCATAATTATGGATAGAGAAACTGAAAAAGGGGCCTAATACCATGCGTTAGTCGAGAAAGCGCGTGGAATTCTAGGTGACGCTTATTGAGAAGGCCGTCCGAGTTTCAAAAAGAGTTTAATTCGGATTCGAGTCCGAATTTTCTTGAACACCTCAAGGTGCAGGAGATTTTAAGCTACGAAAATGCAAATGACACCCATCCGGGAGTTCTTCATGATATTTGACGCTTGGGAAAAGTTATACTTTGAAAGTTGATAAGGATTTAATTCGGGTTTGAACCCGACTGAATTGAGGAGACATTTGAGGTATAAGATATACAAGAGATTTGAGGTAACCAATACGTGGACCACATATGAGGATGGAATGAGGTAATTCGATTATAGAGCCAAACAACCTCAAGACCTCAAGGTCCGAGAAGTGGCATACTTAGACCTGTCATGACGGATCAGCGGGGTGGGACAGGTTAAAACCGCAAAAGCCCACCAATTGGCGGGGTGGGCCAGCCCGTTTGCTAAGCGAGCTGCCAAAACCTCAACCCAACCCAAAAATGGGCGGGCCACGGGTTTCGACGGACTAACTTTTTTTTTTTTACAAAAATATTAATTAAGAAACATAAAAAGTTACAGTAATATATATGATGCGGCCTAAAATTGTCACCTTAGGAGATGTCGACACGTGTACAGAAGACAAGATTTATGTGGAGATAGATATGTGAAGAGAACTCCTCCAGATATAAAATCCCTTCTGATGTCCTTCCAGAGGGAGCTCCACCTAAGGGTCTCGAGGGAGAAATATCAGGAAGACCATGTTCTGAGGGAAATTGGTCTGCCTAGATTTCCGAAGGAATTTCCTATAAAAGGGGATAAAAGCAGGTAAAGGAAGACTAATTCTTTCTTTTACTCAAACGGCTAGAATTTAGTAGGCGAAGTGGTTGCGATTCTTGAGGGAGAGGAGATTCGCAGACTCGTTCAAGGATAGAGGAAGGGCCGATCCGAGAAAGGGGGAAAATCTAATTCCCTTTCGAGGGGACTCCTCTATAAATAGCCGAGCCTAGGTACATTAACAGGTTACGATCTCTGAAAACTACTTAATTTTATTATACTTCTTTTATAAAGCTCCTGAATCTCTTCTCCGAGAACCCTATCATTAAAAAGAGGACTCTTAAGTCCCCATTATCGACTGAATTACATATATTGACTTGAGCGTCAGAGTGTTCGCGCCGAACTCCCCTCCGGCGTGTCTTTTGCAGGTTCTTGGAGGATTCTTTTGAAGGAGGCTTTTGACCCGGATTCTTCATATACCGGTTCAAGAATCTGGATATCTGACGTGGGAGATATCTAGCCTATCCGTAAAAATTTTGGCACAACAACTGGCGCCGTCTGTGGGAACGTTGGGCGGAGGAAATAACACAATTATGCCTACTCTAGGGAAGAAGACTCTCCTGGGGGATATCCCTCCCCTACCATCTGATCCAGCATCGAAGGGAGACCGCGGAAAGGACCCTATGTATGTTCCTTTTGGATCAAATCCGCCAAGAGCCCCGGCCACCACGCCAATCCCGGGCCTGGGCGACGGAGTGATGGAGAATGCTGAAATCCCAGAGTTCCGGGCCTCAGGTTCTCAACATAGGGATGCTTTGAGCGCAGAACCATTCCTGGTTTCTCCAGATCAGTTGAATGCCCTCATTGACCGAGCTGTAGAAAGAGCTTTTGCAGCTCAAGGAGGTCGAGCCCCGAGAACCGTACCAGTGAACGCGGAGACGCCTACTCCAAGACTTCAAGGCGAGGCCCCCCGGGGCCTCCCAAGCACTTTCTAAGGAAGAGGGAGTACGAGTAGAGGGAGATGAGAAAGCGCCCTCTCGGGCAGAAAGAAGTATCCCCCCTCGGGGTGCAAGAAGGAATGCAGACTTGATGTCCCGAGAGATAGACCCCCCCGAAGGAGAAGAGAGTACAGATGACACCTATCCGGGCCCAGTCAGCGACCAACTACAAGCCCTACAGAAGGAAATGAAAGATATGAGGAAGCAGATGAGTAACCGAACGAGCAGGTCCGCTTACATTACTGCATGTCAATTTTCTTCTAACATATTGCAGGATGAGTTGCCATTCAACTTCAAACCCCTCAACTTCGAGTACGATGGCACCGCAGACCCCTACGAGCACCTGGTAAGATTTGAGAATGCAGCCCTGCTACATCGATATGTGGAAGGGGTCAAATGTAGGGTATTCTTAACCACATTGGCTAAGGCGGCACAACAGTGGTTCGCCTAGCTTGAACCCAATACCATTCGATCATGGGAGGAGTTCAGCGAATTATTCCTCCATCAGTTCGCGAGCGCCCGGAGGCAGCCGCGGGCCACGTTAACCCTCTTCAATATGAGGCAAGGAGAAAACGAAAGTTTGAGAGCCTTTCTCCGGAGATTCAATCAGGCAGCTCTGGAGGTCCCTACCGCCTCTACAGAGGTGAAGATCAATGCCCTAACCAATGGGTTGCGCGACGGAGATTTCTTTTCCTCCTTGGCCAAGAAGCCAGTCCAGAACTTTGACGAGTTATTACACAGAGCGGAGAAATACCTCACCTTGGAGGAGGTTCGTAAAGCTAAGAGACTAGAAGTTAGACCATAGGACCGGGAGAGAAGGAGGGAGCCACCCTCAAGACGATCCAGTCCAGAGGTCCCTCGAGGTTCCGGGCCATCGGGAAATTCTAACTCCTCTAGGGGTCCCCGTTCGGGCCCTCGAGGGAGGTTCGAGAAGTATACACCTCTAAGGATAGAGCCTGCTGAAGTACTGGAAATAGCGGGCGATCACCCCGATTTGAAATTCCCCCATTCCAGAGGTAGGGGCCCTCAGAAACCAAAATCGGATCGATTCTGCAGATTCCACAACGAATACGGACATGACACGAACCAATGCTATCACCTGAAGGATGAAATCGAGAGGATGATTCAGGCGGGGCATCTGAAAGAATTTATATTCCGAGATAGGCAGGGCCCTCGAGGGCAGAAGCGGAAGGAACACGATCGGAAGCCGGAGGAAAAGGAACCCAAAGAGGCAACCGAGGACATGCCCCCTCCGCCGCCAAAAAGAGGAGTAATTCACATAATCATGGGGGATCCCGCGGACGGATATTCTTTCCGAAAGAGAAAATAAAGTGTTCGAGCCTTGAGGGCTGGACAGGGAAGCCAACCGAAGGAGGTAGGGCGCTTGATAGAGACACCCAATATCAAGTTCGGGCCAGAGGACGTAAGGGAAATTAAAGAGAATCACAATGATGCCTTGGTGATCACTACTGATATAGCAGGATTTGATGTCGCCCGAATCTTTGTAGACACGGGAAGCTCGGCCGATATTATGTTTTTTGAATGTTTTAAGAGGATGGAGCTGAATGTGAAGTTGCGGCCGGTAGATACCTCCTTATACGGTTTCTCCGGAGGGGCCATCCAGCCCCTAGGGTCTGTAATGTTGCAGGTAGGATTGGGAGATGCTCCAACCCGGAAGGTTCACATAATAAAATTCCTCATAGTGGATATCCCCTCATCATATAACGTGGTGATGGGAAGACCTAGCCTGAATCTTTTCCAAACGGTCATCTCCACATTCCATATGAAAATGAAGTTCCCCACGGCTGGAGGAGTAGGAGAAGTAAGAGGGGACCAGTATCAAGCACGGAAGTGCTACGCAGAGTCTGTGAAGATGGCAGATAGAGCATTGACCAGGGGACTGGAAAGATCGAAGGAAGATGACCCCGAACTAAAGAAGAAGAAAATTGAGGGGATCACACCCGAACAGGTGAACGTTAAGACAGATGAAGAGCTGATGAACGTGGAGCTCTTTCCCGGAAAAGTTGGCTTCGCTACCAAGATAGGGACCCAACTGGGACCCGAAATGACGGAAAAGTTAATCTCTACATTACGTCGAAATTCTGATATATTTGCATTTTCTCCAGCTAACATGATAGGTATTCCCCCGGAGATAGCCATGCATTGCCTTAATGTCGACCCAAAAGCGAGGCCAACAAAACAAAAGCTACGGAATTTCGGTATTGAGAAGAACAATATAGTGAAAGAAGAGGTTGAGAAGTTATTGGAAGCAGGACATATCGTGAAAGTACAATTCCCGGAATGGCTCTCCAATGCGGTGTTAGTATCTAAGGGAGCCGGGAAATGGAGGATGTGTATTGACTTCAGAGACCTCAACAAAGCGTGCCCTAAGGATCATTACCCGCTGCCGAGAATAGATCAATTAGTGGATGCGACCTCAGGCGTTGAGCTACTAAGTATGATGGATGCGTATCAAGGTTACCACCAGATCCAGCTGAACCCCTCAAATGTCCCTAAGGTGTGCTTCATAGCAGCGTGTGGAACGTTTGGTTATGTTTGAATGCCCTTCGGGTTAATCAATGCCGGTGCAACGTATCAGAGGATGGTTGATGCTGTCTTTCGAGGGCAGATAGGGATAAACATGGAAATTAACGTAGATGATATGTTGGCCAAGTGCGTGAAAGCAGAAAAGCATGTGGAGGACCTGGAGGAGATCTTCCATGTTATTCGAGAGAATGGTATCAAATTGAACCCGGCCAAATGCTCTTTCGAGGTGAAGTCGGGGAAGTTCCTGGGATACATGGTTACTCAGAGAGGGATAGAGGTGAACTCAGCTAAAGTAAAGGCTATACTAGATATGCAGCCACCAAGGAACGTGAAGGAGCTCCAGACGTTAAATGGGAGAATCATGGCGCTGAGTAGATTCATAGCTAGGTCTGCTAAGAAGAGTTACCCCTTCTTCAAAATCTTGAAAAAGGGAACCAAGTTCGAGTGGGACGAGACATGCTAGAAGGCCTTTCAGGATCTAAAACACCACCTGTCCCAGTTGCCGAAGCTGATCAAACCTTCCCCCGGAGATACTCTCATATTGTATCTCTACATAGGGGAATTCTCGCTGAGCACAACTCTGGTAAAAGAAGAAGGATCCATCCAACACCCTATCTATTACGTCAGTAAGGTCATTCAAGGGGCTGAAACTCGATACTCAGAAATTGAGAATGCTGCTCTAGCCGTAGTATTTACAGCGCGGAGATTGCGCCCGTATTTTCTTTCCTATAAAATATTGGTCCGCATTAATTACTCATTGAAATAGGTTATCGGCCGAGCAGACCTCTCTAGAAGGATGGTGAAATGGGCAATAGAGCTCCAGGAATATGACGTGGACTTTGAGCCACAGAGGGCCATAAAAGCCCAGGCTTTGTCTGACTTTATCCAAGAATCCACCAAACCAGAAGAAACAGAAGGATGGAAAGTATATGTGGATGGTTCAGTAACCTTGAGTGGATGCGGAGCAGACATATTGCTGATGAACCCCCAAGGAGAGTCCCTACAGTTTTCAGTGTAATTCCAATTTATGATTTCAAACAATGGAGCGGAGTATGAAGCCCTGATCAGAGGAATGGAGATGGCGGCCGAGTTGGGAGCTCTAAAGGTAATCTTATATTCTGATTCCCAATTGGTGGTTCAACAGGTAAATGGAGAATACGCAGCCAAAGACAACAGAATGGCTGCTTACCTGGAACGGGCTAAAGAAATAATGGGCAAATTCCAAGATTGCAAGGTGATCCAAGTTCCTCGAGAAGAAAATGTACAGGCTGATAGCCTCTCCAAACTTTCCAGTTTCACTAAATTTGAGGGACGGGGAACGGTGACTTTGGTGGTAGCAGAAAAGGAGGTACTGGGGAGCCCCATTGGCTCCATTGAGGAAGGAGACGATTGGAGGAAAGATATCTGGGCAGAGCTCACCAGAAGAGCAGATACCCCCACTACCCGAGAGGCCCGAGCTCTCAGGATCAAATATTGCATCATCGGAGGATATCTATACAAGAAATCGTTTACCCAACCATACTTGAGGTGCATATCAACCCGAGAGGCAGCTTATACGCTCAAAGAGATTCATGAAGGCCAGGCAGCCAGTCATGGCTACAAAACAATGGTAAAGAAAGCCTTGAGGGCTGGATTATACTGGCCCTCCATGACAAGAGATGCCAAAGAATTTGTGAAGAAATGCACGAAATGCCAAAAGAATGGCCCCCTGATCAGGACCCCTGCAGAGGAGATGGGGGCTATGCACTCTCCGTGTCCCTTCGCCAAATGGGGAGTGGACCTGGTGGGACCCTTTCCTCCAGCTTCAGGAGGAAGAAAATTCTTGATAGTAGCAGTGGATTATTTTAGTAAGTGGGTTGAGGCCGCCCCCTTAGCTACAATAAATGAGGAGAACGTGATCAGATTCTTGACGAGACAGATCTGCTGCAGGTTCGGAGTACCTAGGATACTGGTCTCCGACAATGGGACACAGTTCAACGGAGAAAATGTACGAGGATGGTGTGCAAGGCTAAATATAGTGCAGAGATTCACTTCCGTAGCTCATCCCCAAGCTAACGGCCAGGTGGAAGTTACCAATCGAACTATAGTAGATGGTATCCGGACAAGACTGAAGAAACTAGGTGGGGGATGGGTGAACGAGTTAGACAGTATTGTGGTCTTATAGGACCAGTCCAAAGACAGCAACTGGAGAGTCCCCTTTTCAGTTGGTATATGGAGCCGCAACAGTAATACCTCCAGAGGCCGTATTGCAATCCCACCGAATTGCCCGATTTGAAGAACATCAAAATGAGAAACTAATGAGAGAAGCTTTGGATTTAGTGGAGGAAGAAAGAGAGATGGACCGAGTACGCGCTGAAAGATACAAGAGTCGAATCAAAGCTGCATATGACCGAAGGGTGATCCCGAGGTCCTTTAGAGTGGGAGATCTGGTGCTGAGAAGAGCGGATGCACTAAAGAACACAGGGAAGCTGGAGCCCAACTGGGAAGGTCCATACAGAGTCACGGAGGTACTGAAGGGAGGAGCATATAGATTGCAGAGCATGGAGGGGGTCAATATAGCTAGACCCTGGAATATTTGTCACTTGAAGAGGTTTTTTGTCTGAAGAAAATGTAAGGTTTTGAGGCCATTCGTGAATTGATATTGTAGATGTTGTTAATTCTTAAATGCTTTAACATTATCAACAACATCTTAATTTGACCTTCCGAGATTTTTTCTAAGTCTTTTCTAAAATGCTACATTAAATGTTAATCTAAATGTTGTCGCATTTCTACCAGGATCTAGAAGCTTCTACAAGGATCTGGAACCTGGAAGATTCCAGAACATTGCAGAACGTGCTAGACCACCTTGGAACCATTTAGAACGACCTGGAGCATGCTAGAAGGATCTAGAAAGATCATGGAAGTTGAGCTCCTAAAAAATAGGACCTCAATGTGGAAGCCTCTAGAATTCGTATCCCACATCTATAAATACCGATTGAAGGCTTCATAATTCAGTGTGTTCTATTCGAGCAATATCCTAGACCGAGCGTTCATCCCTGTTAGGAAATTGTGGCCAATAGTTCTACATTTTAGATCATACGTTGTATACCACCCGTATGGTTGTGTGTCTTCTTATCTATTGAGAGTGTAATCATTAGATAGACTATGCATTTCGACAGTGTATAATTTATACACTTAATTCGTTTTCTAGACTTGGCACCTGCCTTGTTTATAGTTTCGTTGTGAAAGTTATTGTTGTAACATTTTACACAACATTTGTACTTGAAGATAAGTATTGATTTACGCCATAAGGCAGACATAGATTTTTATTTATAAAATCTATGTTAAAAGTATTTCCATTGTGTCTCGTTTGTTTTTAGTTTTTCAAGTCTTCCGCTGTGTATCTTTATTTCTGATATTCTGTTAGAGTCAGTGTTGCACTATTTGTCTCAACATTCTGTGCAACATTTATCTACTTATACTTAAAACACTTTTATACACCCCAGCACACTTTCAGTTGGTATCAAAGCCGATACCTGACGACACTAGGTTAGATCTTTGGTCAAGTGTGTTTTTAGTGTAGGTTAGCAATGGAACCACATCACATATCCACTGCACTTAGGCCACCCGTTTTAGATGGTTCAAATTATTCTTATTGGAAGCCTAAGATGCGTATGTACATCAAGTCAATTGATGAACGTGCTTGGAGGACTGTACTTACAGGTTGGGAAGCTCCAAAGAGACCAGCAGACGCAGATGGTGAAGTTCAACTCAAGAGAGAAGTTGATTGGACGGCTGATGAAATAACAACAGCAAGCTACAATTCTAAAGCTTTAAATGCTATCTTTACTTCTGTTGATGTTTCAATGTTTAAAATTATATCTAACTGTTCTACTTCTAAAGATGCAGGGGACAGGTTGCAAGAGCATTGTGAGGGTTCAGACAGTGTTCGAAGGACTAAGCTTCGAATGTTGGGGACAAAGTTTGAGAATCTCCGAATGAAGGAAGATGAAACCATTTCATCCTACAATGAAAGGTTAAGTGAGATAATCAATGAATCACATTCTCTTGGTGACCCTATTTATAATGTTAGAGTATTTCATAAGATATTAAGATCTGTTCCTAAAAGATTTGATGCTAAAATTTGTGCTATTGAAGAGGCAAAAAATACAGATACTTTAAGTCAAAATGAGTTAGTGAGTATTCTTAGAACATATGAAATAAACACTAATCAAGTTGATGAAAATGATACTGATAAGAAAGTTGTGGTTTTTAAAGGAGAAACATCAAACATTTCTGAGATTCAACCTATCATTACTGAAGTTGATTCTGATGAAGAATTGCTTGATAAATGTCTCAAGGATCCTAACAACATTACCTTACTTACTAAGCACTTTAATAAGTTTCTTAAGAAATCTGTGAACAAATCTAGCAACATTCAGCCTAAGATTCAAATCAACACATCAACACCTCAACCAGAAAGGAGGAAAGGTCAATTCACACCAAGACCATCAAAGAGTGAAGGTAAACCAAGGTATGATCCTGAATTTCGAAAATCAGTTCAATGCAATGCTTGTTCTGGTTATGGCCATTATGCAAATGAATGTGCCAATACTAGACTTAAGCAAAAACTGAATTTTAGTGCTACCTTGAGTGATGATTCTGATGATGATCTTGATGAATTAAATCAGAATGAATATTCTAAGTTTACCAGAATTGATTATAATGATTCCTCAGATGATGATCTGGATGAAACAAATTATGATGTTGTACCTGATGCTTAACATCTACAACAACATCAGAACAGAGTCGCCCAGATTTGAACTGTTTTAATGATTTAGTTGATGATGCAGGAAAAATGACTAATGACAATGAATACCAAAAGTTGTTAGATGATTGGAAGAATCAGAAACTCACCCTTGATTCTCTGAATAAAAGGAATGAGGATCTGACAGACACAATCACCAAGCTAGAAGTTATTCTTACCAAAAGAGATCTGGAAATCTGTAACTTAAAGGAGAAACTCATAAATTCTACTTTATGTTTCAAGAAATATTCCAAGAGTGCTTCTGAGGTAAATAATGCTATAGCCACTGGTAAGTCTAACAATCATGGTTTAGGCTATGATGGTACTACTGCTTCTATTTCTGATAAATTTAGAAAACCTGTAAAATTTGTTAAGGCAAATGTTGACACATCTGGTGCAACATCTGCAGAAACAGAGTCTCACAAGGTTAAAAGGAAGTATATCTGTCATTACTGTTTCAAAATTGGTCGCATTCGTCCTTACTGTATAAAGTTGTTTGAAGAACAGAAAAACTTGAAAATGCTGCATAAGAAACTATCACATCTTGGTAAACAGTTTTTGAAATCTGCATGGAAACCAAAAGCTACCTGTAATGTTGTTCATACCTCCTTAAAAGCATGTCTACCTGATTTATGGTACTTTGATAGTGGTTGTTCTAGACATATGACAGGTCGTATTGATTTCTTATCTGATTATGTGACCTTGAATAGTGGTAGTGTTACATATGGTGGAGGTTCTAAAGGAAAGATTGTTGGTAAAGGAACTTTGAATGTTGAAGGTTTTCCTAAGCTTAAAAATGTATTAGATGTTGATGGCTTACTTGCAAATCTGATTAGCATTAGTCAACTTTGTGATGATAATTTGCATATGAAATTTGATAAAGATTCATGTTATGTTCTTAATAAAGATGAAGTTTGTGTCATGACTGGTACTAGGTCAGCTGATAATTGTTATCTTATTGGAACAAATATGTGTAACTTGTCAAAACATGATGAAAATGTTCTATGGCATCAAAGATCGGGTCATGCAAATTACAGAGCAATGAAAAAGCTAATCAAAGCAGATGCAGTAAAAGGAATTCCAGAACTGAGGTTTCACAACACCACTGTATGTGGACCATGCCAAAAAGGTAAGCAGGTAAGAATGTCACACAAAATGCTGTCACATTGTACTACACATCGATGCTTTGAATTACTGCACATGGATTTGATGGGTCCTATGGAAACTGAATCATTGGAGGAAAGAGGTATTCCTTAGTTGTGGTAGATGATTTTTCTAGATATACCTGGGTAGAGTCTTTGAGAGACAAATCTGAAGCATTTGCTGCATTTAAAATTCTTTATAAGAGGTTCAAAAATGTGTTTAACTTGAAAGTTGGCCGTATTAGAACTGATCATGGTAGGGAATTTGAAAACAACATGTTTAATGATTTCTGTGATAAAAAGGGTATCTTGCAAGAATATTCATCTCCTAAAACTCCACAACAAAATGGAATTGTTGAAAGAAAGAATAGAACTTTACAAGAAATGGCTAGAGTTATGCTTACATCCAAATGTCTTGCTAAGAAATTTTGGGGAGAAACATTGAATACTGCATGCCATATTATTAATAGGGTTTTTATTCGTTCTGGTACTAATCAAACACCTTATGAGATTTTGAACAACAAAAAACCTAATGTGAAATATTTTCATGTATTTGGTTGTGTGTGTTATATTTTGAATGATAGGGATCAACTTCATAAGTTTGATTCTAAAAGTGATAAAGGTTTCTTTTTAGGCTATTCTAGAAATAGTAAAGCTTATAGAGTTTATAACCTTAGAACTAACACTGTTCAAGAATCTGTTAATGTTGTGTTTGATGATGATAAAGGTCTTACAGATGACAAAGATGAAGAAGATGTATCACAGGTTACTGACACTTCTGAGAATACACTAAAGTCTGAAAATGTTGCACCAAATGTTAACACATCTGGGTCAACATCTACAGAACAATCAACTGTAAATTCATAGAATGATCAGTACATTCCCAAAACGAATCCTTCTTCAAGAATAGGCAAAAGTCATCCTTCTGACCAGATCATAGGTGATGCTACAATTGGAGTGCAAACAAGAGGAAGAGTAAGATCAAACAAGGTAGATGTGGTAAGAACAATATGCATGTCTTCTATGTGTAATGTTGTAAATGCTGAATGCTATTTATCTGAAATTGAACCTAAGAGTGCTAAAGAAGCCTTAACTAATGAAAACTGGATTAATGCTATGCATGAAGAACTTGGTCAGTTTGAAAGAAATGAAGTGTGGACACTTGTTCCTAGACCTAGTTATACTAATGTCATTGGAACAAAGTGGATATTCAAGAATAAAACTGATGAATCTGGTAATAATGTTAGGAACAAGGCTAGGTTAGTAGCACAAGGTTACACCCAAGTTGAAGGAGTTGATTTTGATGAAACTTTTGCACCTGTTGCTAGGATAGAATCTATTAGATTACTGCTAGTTATTGCATGTTTTATTGATATTAAACTTCATCAAATGGATGTAAAGGCTGCATTTCTAAATGGCATATTAAATGAAGAAGCATATGTTGAACAACCTATAGGATTTGAAGATCCACAGTATCCTGATCATGTATATAAACTTAAGAAAGCTTTGTATGGTCTTAAACAAGCTCCTAGAGCATGGTATGGTAGGCTTACTGACTTTCTTTTGGAATATGGATTTATTAGAGGAGAGGCAGATAGAACTTTGTTCATTAAGCACACTGAAGGAGATTTACTTATTGCTCAAATATATGTTGATGACATTGTGTTTGGTTCTACTTGTGATAAAATGTTGAGTAAATTTGTTGAGGCAATGACTGCAACATTTGAAATGAGTATGGTTGGAGACTTGAACTATTTTCTAGGTCTTCAAATCAAACAATGCAGTGATGGTATTTTCTTCTCCCAGAGTAAGTATGCTAAGAACTTGGTTAAAAGATTTGGTCTTGAGAATTCAAAACCAATGAAAACTCCTATGGGATCTTCTTTGAAACTTTGCAAAGACAGTGCTGGAACAGATGTTGATCCAACACTTTACAGATCCATGATAGGTAGTTTACTGTATTTAACCTCTAGTAGACCAGATATTATGTACAGTGTGTGTGTTTGTGCTAGGTACCAAGCTAATCCAAAGGAATCTCACCTGGATGCTGTGAAAAGGATTATCAAGTACTCCCTCCGTCCGCCTATAAGCTTCCCATTTTACCATTTTTGTCCGTCCGCCTATAAGCTTCCCATACCTTTTTTGGTAAGTACTTTTTCTCACACTTCACTTTATATTTTATTTTCTCTCTCTATCTCTCTCCTCTCTCAATCACATCACTTGTACTATATCTATTATTTAATCACTTTTCTTAATCTATGTGCCAAAAAGTAACGTGAAGCTTATAGGCGGACGGAGGGAGTATGTTTCAGGTACAAGTGACCTTGGAATCTGGTATACTAAGGACACCAACAACATTTTGATTGGATACAGTGATGCTGATTGGGCTGGAGATATAGATGATAGAAAGAGTACGAGTGGAGGATGTTTCTACATGGGAAACAATCTTGTATCATGGCACAGCAAGAAGCAGAATTGTGTTTCACAATCTACTGCAGAATCTGAGTATATAGCTGCTGGAAGCTGCTGTACACAACTCTTGTGGCTGAGCAAGATGTTCCATGACTATGGTATTGAGAATGGTATACTTATAATCTTTTGTGATAATACTAGTGCCATTAACATTTCTAAGAATCCTGTACAACACTCACTCACAAAGCACATTAGCATAAGACATCATTTTATGAGGGATTTAGTAGAGAAGAATATTGTTAAGTTGGAGTATATACCTACTGAGAAACAAAATGCTGACATTTTTACCAAGGCATTAGACCATGAGAGATTCTCTATCTTGAGGAAATCTCTTGGCATGAGCACTATCTGAAAAATTCGGATGGATGTTGTCACAAATGTGTCAGCATTTGGGACAACATCATGGGTTGTAAAAATTTTATAAGATGGATCTATCTCTTACTTAGTTAAATAATTCCTATGTAAAATATCTACGAATCTAAGAACCTTGTAGTGCAAAAATAAACATGTCTCACACCTCTCAAATGCATAAAAAATGAGAATGTTATTAGCATACTAAAAGATGTACCAAATCACTGAGTAACTATGGAGCACGGAGTTCACTACTGCGATGCCTTCTTTTCAAAAGGTGATTCTTTGGTAAAAACATCAATATATTTGTAATCCATTAAGTAAGTATGGGGCACGGAGTTCGCTACTACGATGTACTCTACAGGAACAATGGATCAATACAAATTAGATGCTATAACACAAAAAGAAAAATATGGTGCAACACAAATGAAGCAAATTCATGTAAAAACCGTGTTGAGGTGTTTGTAACAGTTTTGAGCACAACATTGCCTGATTCGAATTTATTTTTATTAGTTTTAATTATTTAATTATTAATTGGGATTTATTTCATTTTATTTAATTACTGACCAACATTTTTTATTTTTCAGATTATGCGATTTTAATTATTCTGGAAGCTTCTTAATTATCTAATTTAATTTAATTAAATTTTCCCACTAATTACCCATGATCTACATTGTGGCTAATTATGTGGAGCATGATCGAAAGACTTCTGGATTATTTTCTTTTCTCTCCAGCTACATAATTCTCTCTATAAATATCACTCATAAGATTAAATATTAATGCTAATCGTGATTTTTGATATTGTTGAGTACTAAGTTTTTCAGAATTGTTTATTGGCCGTGTATCTCTCAAAGTTTGTGAATACACTCCTCAAACCTATCTTGAAATTCCAACCGTCCCTTAAATGGCTGGAAACCGACCTCAATCCCACTCACAATCTCACTCTGATTCGAAGAACTCACCCTTTCTCACACAAACCCTCTCGAAATCCTTGCTTCCATGGCTTCTCAGAAATCAACCTCGTCAAATGCTGACTCAAATGTCTCTGCAACACCATCAACAACCACTCCCACTCCTCAAACTGCTCCTCAAACCGTTCCACCAACAACCAACATTCCTCAGGATGCAACTGTCGAACAGTTCAACAAGGCTATCGAAGAAGTGTCCGACTCTCTTCGAACAACTGGTCATCTGCCCGTGATGACATTCGGAGATATCACTGTGGATATCTCAAGCTATTTGGCTGATCAAACCGTCCAAATGACTGCTGCTTCAAAAAGCCCTAAATCACCTACTGTTCACAACCCGCAAGCTGAAAACGAGGAGGTTGCTGCTGAAGAAGAAGCTACTGCTACTTCCGACCCTGAAGATGTTGAAATGGAGGATGCAAACATCTCTGAAGACGGTACAAACTCTTCACTCTCTGTTTCTGATGAATCTGCTCCCATTCCTTTCAAGAAGAATGCGCAGAAAGGGAAAAGACAGAGAAGCCCTGTACAAAGAAGGAGATCATACCGTGTGTTCACTCGTGTGGATTATTCTGAATCCATGAGGAAGAAGAAGAAAGCTGGAGCTGAAGCTGCTGAACCCATCCAAGTGTTCACAGACTCTGAAGAAGAAGCTCCTGTTGCTGTTGAGAAACCTAAGAAAGTTGCTGAGAAATCCAAGAAGAAAGTTGTTGCTGATCCCAAATGCAAAGGGAAAGCAAAGATGATTGCTGGAGATGAACCTGCAAAATCAGATTCCAATTCTGATTCTGATGTGTGTTTAAGAGATATTCTGAATTCTCTTAAGAAAAATGCTGAGCATTTTGCTGCTGCAATGGAAGCTGCACCAGAACCTGAAGATGATGGCAGTGGTGATAGCTCTTCCAGTGCAGAGAGCAGCTCTAAGGAAAGCTCTGCTAAAGACTCCACATCAAGCTCTAATGACCTTGCTTCTGAAGAGGAAGGTATTTCTGATTCTCTTGAGACTCTAGAGAATAGGTTGGCTATTCATTCTAAGAGGAAACTACTGATAGAGAAGAGAATTAATATACCTGATTTTGAAAGTAAAGGCATGATTAGCTTCTTAGAGGAAAGGAATTTGATGCATGCTGTGAATTTTGGTGAATCTTTCTTGACAAATTGGGCTTATGAATTTTATGCTTGCATGAAAAAGAGTACTGGTAGGAGATCATCTAGGTGGTATGGGACTGTTAATTTTAGGGGGAGGGATGTACCTTTTACTGATAAATGAGTTTCTGCATATTCCCAATGTTGAGGTGGATGAAGAACCTGACATGGATGTGGTTATTGCTGCTATAACTGGTGGTAGGGTAGTTAAGTGGACTAGACAAATGCTAGCCAAAGACCTCACTTCCCTACATTCTGTGTTATACAAACTCATTATTTACAATTGGATTCCCACTACAAATACTACCAAGATCACAAAGGATCAAGCTGTTTTGATGTATAGGATTTTTGTGCTTAAGATATTCAATTTGGGCCTTACAATTTTCCAACATATGATGAGATTTACTGGAAGAGTTTCTGAAAAATGCAATTTACCCTATCCTGTTTTGATTTCCAATAACTTTAGGCATCATGGATTTGTTTCCAAGAACACTGATGTGTTGAGGGGGAGAGTTCCATTACTGGCCATAGCTCCTGCCTTACTCACTGGGGATAGAGTAATTGATCTGCCTTTGATTGCTCCTGGTACTGAACATCAACACAGACCCTCAACTTCTGATCATCCAGAATCATCCAGATCAAGACAGAGAAATGCACCCCCAAATGTTGAGAACATCCGTATCAACATTTCTGGTAATGTGTATCTTTCATAGGAATTCATCAAACTACAGCTCAACCACTTGTGGTTGCAGGAAACAATTGATGAACTACAGTTTCTGAAGAATAGGTGGACCAGTATGCTTTCACATACAACAGGGGGAGTACCACCACCATCAAACTCCAATGTGGTGATTGAAGAGCTGAATGATGATGGAGTTCCAGCTGCTGCTGCTGGTGATGGACCTGATGCTGGAGATGCTGCAGGAACTGATGTAGTTGCACACCTTGCATCTACTTACTTTGTGGATGAAGCTGATGATGAGCTGTTGAGATGGACACCATTGATGAACAGGGACACTGATGAACAGGGACAAGCTAGACAGGGGGAGATCTGAATATATCATAATGGCTATTGTGCAGGAAGTTGATGCTGCAGCTGTTACCACAACAATATATGCCATTTTATTCAGTTCAATCTCTGTAATTAATGTTTAAGTTTGAATTCTGAAATTCTGATACACTTGTTATTTATGTTTTTAGATGATAGGCTGTTTTTGTCTGCAACTTGCTTAAATTATGGTTACATTTGGTAATATTTGTTTACTGCCCTTGCTTAATTTGTTTACAGATTACCATGTGTTTACTGCAGGTTATTTAGTCTTAGTTTCTGTCCATTTGTTGTGTTTATTCTTTTTGCTCTGATTTTTTGTATTTTGTTTTTGTTAGTGTCTTACTTAGATTCTAAGTTAATTCTTCCAGTTCAACTTATGATCTTAGTATAGTTACTTATGTTGTGAATAAGTGTACTGTTTATGCTTATTCTATTTTGGATAAAATAGTTTTGATCCTTTGGCACGGATCATTATGAAATTATCATTGATCTTCATTTGATTTGATCCAACGGTTACAACAGGTATTGACTTGACTAGTACTTAACAATGATGTCAACCTCAACTAAGTACATAAAACTGAGTATGTATAGAAATATATGTGCATCAGGTGTGTTGTAGTCGAAAGGTCAAATTGGGGGAGATTGTAGATGTTGTTAATTCTTAAATGCTTTAACATTATCAACAACATCTTAATTTGACCTTCCGAGATTTTTTCTAAGTCTTTTCTGAAATGCTACATTAAATGTTGATCTAAATGTTGTCGCATTTCTGGCAGGATCTAGAAGCTTCTACAAGGATCTGGAACCTGGAAGATTCCAGAACATTGCAGAACGTGCTAGACCACCTTGGAACCATTTAGAACGACCTGGAGCATGCTAGAAGGATCTAGAAAGATCATGGAAGTTGAGCTCCTAAAAAATAGGACCTCAATGTGGAAGCCTCTAGAATTCGTATCCCACATCTATAAATACCGATTGAAGGCTTCATAATTTAGTGTGTTCTATTCGAGCAATATCCTAGACCGAGCGTTCATCCCTGTTAGGAAATTGTGGCCAATAGTTCTACATTTTAGATCATACGTTGTATACCACCCGTATGGCTGTGTGTCTTCTTATCTATTGAGAGTGTAATCATTAGATAGACTAGGCATTTCGACAGTGTATAATTTATACACTTAATTCGTTTTCTAGACTTGGCACCTGCCTCGTTTATAGTTTCGTTGTGAAAGTTATTGTTGTAACATTTCACACAACATTTGTACTTGAAGATAAGTATTGATTTACGCCATAAGGCAGACATAGATTTTTATTTATAAAATCTATGTTAAAAGTATTTCCATTGTGTCTCGTTTGTTTTTAGTGTTTCAAGTCTTCCGCTGTGTATCTTTATTTCTGATATTCTGTTAGAGTCAGTGTTGCACTATTTGTCTCAACATTCTGTGCAACATTTATCTACTTATACTTAAACACTTTTATACACCCCAGCACACTTTTAGATATTGATTCTTGTTTTTACTTAACGTATTCAATAGCTTCACTGGAGCTCTTTTTCCCTCTTTTCGGGTTTCCCCCGGGGTTTTTCCGTAGAGAGGTTTTTAATGAGGCCGGCATAGGTTATCTATCACCTATGTTGAGAACTAATAATTTATCAATGAAGCTTCTTCCCTTTTTGAAGAATTATGCAGAGTTATTATGTCTTGATTATTCTCTTTTCATATTAATGTATGAATATGAATCCTGAAAATACGAGACCCAAGTGGGTTACTTGAAAATGAAAGAAAAGATTTTACAAACTAAAATCTTTTAAGAATAAGAGTGAGAGACACTCAGAGGCCTAGAAGCCGAGGAGAATTAGAGAGCCCCTCACTATACTCGAGACCCAAGTGGGTTACTTGAAAATGAAAGAAAAGATTTTACAAACTAAAATCTTTTAAGAATAAGAGTGAGAGACACTTAGAGGCCTAGAAGCCGAGGAGAATTAGAGAGCCCCTCACTATACTCGAGACCCAAGTGGGTTACTTGAAAATGAAAGAAAAGATTTTACAAACTAAAATCTTTTAAGAATAAGAGTGAGAGACACTTAGAGGCCTAGAAGCCGAGGAGAATTAGAGAGCCCCTCACTATACTCGAGACCCAAGTGGGTTACTTGAAAATGAAAGAAAAGATTTTACAAACTAAAATCTTTTAAGAATAAGAGTGAGAGACACTCAGAGGCCTAGAAGCCGAGGAGAATTAGAGAGCCCCTCACTATACTCGAGACCCAAGTAGGTTACTTGAAAATGAAAGAAAATATTGTACAAACTAAAATCTTTTAAGAATAAGAGTGAGAGACACTCAGAGGCCTAGAGGCCGAGGAGAGTTAGAGAGCCCCTCACTATACTCAAGACCCAAGTGGGTTACTTGAAAATGAAAGAAAAGATTTTACAAACTAAAATCTTTTAAGAATAAGAGTGAGAGACACTCAGAGGCCCAGAGGCCAAGGAAAGCTGGAGAGCATCTCCCCCTGATCAAGACCTAAGAGGCTTACTTAGAAAACAAACACTTTCATGAGCCGAAATCATTTGCCAAGATTCTACCTAAAGAAGGAAAGAAAAGATAGACAGACAACCTCCTCAAGCCACCTGAAATTAGAGGTGGTTCCTCGAATCTTTTGAGAAGATCCCTTGAAGGTTATGTAACCAGGAGAAAATAAGGGTGCAGCCTATAAGACCAATAAGGGGAAGGGAAGAGAACACTTCCACCTTGTTCTTTACTTGCCTTATAGGCTGCCCTTGTAAAAAAAAGGAAAAAACATGCCAACAAACAGATAGTATGAAGCTACCACAGTTACCACAAAAGCCCCCACATATCCAGGAGTGTGGGGTGATTGGGTGTGAGATTTCTCGTTTTTGTGCTCACTATTGCTATGTTATCGTAGCATTTTGATGTGATTTTGGTCATAATTGTTAGAAATGGTGCTACTAACCTTGTTGTCAAGAAATGTGTTCAAAGTGTAGGAAACGAGGTGAAATAGTCCATTTAAAGGGAAAACGAGCATTGGCGCATTGGAAGAGAAGTTCGGTGGAAGGACGAGCAAGGAAAGTCAAGAAAAATCGAAGAAAACGTCCAAGGGTGCAGGATCCAAACGGCCGGTCGAGTAGGCCCACACTGGCGGTCGAGTGAAGTCGAGTTACAGAAACTTTCAAAGTTTCTCATCTCACTCGACCGGCCGAGTGAGCCCAAACGGGCGGTCGAGTGAGTTAATTTCACTCGACCGGTCGAGTGACCCCAAACGGGCGGTCGAGTGAGTTCATTTCACTCGACCGGTCGAGTGACCCCAAACGGGCGGTCGAGTGAGTTCTGGAACCACTTTTGGTTCTGGAACTTTTTCTCACTCGGCCGACCGTTTCACCTCACACTGGCGGTCGAGTGAACTTACATTTTCGGGGTTTTTCGCGAATTTTGAAGAACTTCAAGGACCAAAGTGCTAATTTCGTCTCACACACTCTTGGAAGCTTTAAATAGCTTCAAAACTCAGTTTGTGAGGAACTTTTTTGCCCTCATTTATTACAACTCTTGAAACCCTAGTCATCTTAATCTCCTTTTCCACATTTATTGCTCATTTAATTCATAGTTTAGCTTCAAGATAGAGTACTTAGCATAGGTTTTTGAAGAAGAAGGCTCCACACTTTTGTAATAGCTAGGTATTTTGAAGAAACAACAAGGTGACTTCAAACCATTCTCTCATTTTCTATATAATTCCATATTTAATGTTTATCTTGAGTTCTTTTTATGTTTTAGCCATGGGTGTTTCTCAAAACACCATGGGCTAAGTTTATTTATGCTTTGGGTGTTCTAAAACCATGTGAATATTGAGTTTGGAATTGTTTGAGCTTTGTTATTGTTAAGATTAGATTTTTTGCTTCTTTTAATGGTATTATTGGTACTTTGTATGTTAACTTCTATTAATCCATATTTAGATGCATGTTTAGCGTAGACGAGAGTTACATGGACATGTCTATATTTATGGTGTGAGTTGTTGGTATGCAAATGTGTTAGTTATACTTTTAATTCGTCGAGAGAGAGTTAATCGTATTAGAACCCCATTAAAGGACATTAATTACTTGAATGGTTGTTTGAGTAGTTGGTGAGGATTAGGAAGAAAACCTCATTACCGGGTTTGGGAACACCTTAGAATTAAGGCTATATTACCCGAAGGGAAATGGTTGTCATCCTAGCATTTAGGTGCTCTTAGCAAATATTGATTAAAGCAATTAACAAAGTAAAAGCAATTCCTCTCTATTTCACTAGGTGGAGAACACCCGAAGCATTCTCTCACCCTTGCACTTCTTCGAATTATATTCGTAGTTGTTCTTTGTTTAATTGTTAAATTCTTGCTTAGTAGTAATTTTCTTTGTTAAGTTGTGGTAATCTCTCTTATTGGTGCTTTTCTCACTTTTAGTAGTATAAATCACTTGTTAGTTTTTAGGTAGGTAGTTGAGTTAATTTCTCGCATCTTGGTAGTAATTTAGCTTTAATTTTAGAAATCCATAAACCCGAAACCGTAGTTACATTAGCTATTACAACACAAAACTCTAGGGATCCATTGCACAAACTCACCTCCTAGGTCGAAACTACTTGGTCGAATACTTCCATTACTACTACGAACCCTTATGCTTGAGGGGAAGTAGTTAGTCAACACTTAGTGACCAAAAATTCGTTCAAGTCAATGGCGCCGCTGCCGGGGAGGCGACGTAGTGCTATAAGTGGGACTTAGAGTTAGTTGAATACTAGTGCTAGCTACAATTACTTGCTTTCTTTTGATTTTATTTTTGTTTCAAGACTTTGATATTTGCAATTTTCCATAGGTGCATGTTAACAAGAGCACGTGGTGGACAAATTGAACCTATCAATCTTGAGATTGAAGCCACCGCAAGAAGGAATCGAGCTATAAATCGAAGAATGGCGGAGAATAGACAAAATCAACCTCCGGGTACCGTGGTAGATGATGAAAGTGATGAGATCAATACCCAAGAAAATCTCCAAGTTGAACATCAAGGAGATGTTCAAATACAAGGCGGAGGAGGAAATGGTATGCAACACCCACCTACTGTTCAAATGGCTGGTGTGCTCAATCAAGGCCACTATGGTGGACAACCTCAAGGGTATCCCCCTAATATCCAACAAGGAGGGTATCCCCACGGCTATCCACCATATCCATACCCACATTATCCTCAAGGATATTATCAACCTCCACCTCAAGGGTATTATCCCCCACCTTATCCATACCATCCACCCCAAGGTGCATATCCTCAAGAGGTACCCGTTCCACCTCAACCGGAAAGACAAGAACCTCGTCCTCCAATACAACATGGGAGGCCCATGAGAGAGTACTTTGAGCCTCAACAAAGGGAGCATTATGATGGGATAGCAAGGCCAAATGTGGAGGCCAATAATTTTGAGATTAGTGCTTCTTTGTTGAGAATGCTTAGAGAGAAGCAATTTGAAGGGAGGACCGAGGAAGGCTTTGAAGAAGACCCAAATGAGCACTTGGCTCAATTTTTAGAGATAGCCGATACACTCAAACAAAATGGTGTTTCCGAAGATGCAAAGAAGTTGAGGCTATTTCCCTTCACACTTTCCGGAAAGGCAAAAGCATGGTTACAAACAAGCATTCCGGCGGGAGAGGTGAGAACTTGGGAAGAATTGAAGAAAAGGTTTTTATTGAAGTACTACCCTCCTTCCAAAACAATGGAAGCAAAGCAAAATATCTCTCAATTTAAACAAGGAGCTAATGAGAGCCTTAAAGAAGCATGGGAAAGGTTTACCAACCTACTCATAACTTGTCCTCAACATGGTTTTCCATTGGAGCAAACGACTTGTTGGTTCTTTTGTGGCTTGAGAGAAGAAGACCAACATCATTTGGATGCTTGTGCCGGAGGTTCGATATGGCTCAAGTCGGCGGAAGAGATCAAGCAAATAATGGAGGGGATATCGAACAATTCTTTTAAAATAAGGATTGATAGAGGAGGAAGGCATCGAGTTGCTCAAGTTAATGAGGTGGACGCCATGAAAACAATGATCACCACGTTAATTGAGAAGGTGAATGCTCTTTCGTCTAATCAACCAAGTGAAAGCCCATTACCAATGGTTCAAGGAGAGCTTTCGATGAATCAAATGGAAGATGTGAACTACATGGGTAGGCCACAATATCAAGGAAACCATCAACAAAACTTTCAAGGTGGTCGTCCATATCAGGCTCCTCAACAAAATCGTTTTCAAGGTGGTCAATCCTCAACACTCCAACCCAATCAAAGTCACCCGATGCAAGGGGGGCCATCCACCTCATTTCAAGGGAATCAAAATCAAAACTTCCGAAGGCATGACAACTTGGCGTATTCTAACCCAAAAGGAGCAATGCAATATCCACCCGGATTTGATCCCGGGGCAAGGCTTCCTAATGGGGAAGGAAAAGCTACTACGGAAGATACACTTTTACGGATGGAAGAGTTGTTCAAGAAAGCTCAAGAGCAACAAGTTAAAACGAATTTGGAACAAGCAAAGATCAATGAACAACACTCAAGGGGGATTAAAAATCTCGAGCATACGGTGGGGCAACTTGCAACGTCCGTTGGAGAGTTGAGCACGGCGGTTAATCAAATGCTAAACAAGGGAAAATTTCCCTCAACAACCGAGATAAATCCCAAAGAGCATTGCAAGGCAATGGAGCTTAGAAGTGGCACCAAATATGAGGGTCCATCCATGCCCTCTCAACCGGGAGATGATGATGTCAAGGCAAATTGTGAAATTGAAGAAGAGTGTGAAGAGGTAGAGATGGGAAAAGCCGAAGAGGAGGAAGGAAATGGGATGGAGTCAAAAGAGAAAAAGAAAGTTGATGGTGAAGAAAGAATACCAAAGTGGAAAAAGATGAAGGAGAAGAAGATTGAGGAAGAAAAGAGCATACCATGTGATGAGTGGGGGGTACCAAAGACAATGGTACCATTCCCTCAAAGATTCATGAAGAAGAAATTGGATGAGAAATTTGCTAAATTTCTTGAGGTTTTCAAGCAACTCCACATCAACATTCCATTCTCCGATGCTTTAGAGCAAATGCCCAACTATGCCAAATTCCTCAAAGACTTGATCTCCAAGAAGAGACGAATTGATGAACCCGAGCTTGTTAAGTTCAACAAGGCATGTAGTGCTATGCTCCAAAAGAACATGCCACAAAAGATGAAGGATCCGGGTAGTTTTATCATCATGTGTGATATTGGAAATGGGATCAAGAGAAATGCTCTTTGTGATTTGGGGGCTAGCATTAACTTGATGCCCCTATCTTTGTTTGAAAAGCTCGAAAGGGGGGAGTTGAAGCCCACTTCTATTGCACTTCAACTTGCCGATCGATCAATCACAATTGCCAAGGGCATGGTTGAGGATATTCTTGTTATAGTGGACAAGTTTGTATTTCCCGCCGACTTTGTGGTGCTAGAAATGGAGGAAGATGAACAAGTGCCTATAATTCTTGGGAGACCATTTTTAGCAACGGCGGGAGTCGAGCTTGATGTTGGGAGAGGAGAGATAACATTGAAAGTTGGTAAAGAAGAAGTGAAGATATCGATGTACGACGCAATGAAGCATCCCATGGATGTGGAACAATTGAACTTCGTCGATATTGTGGACTTATGTGTCCAAGAATCTTTGGAAGACCCTTCCTACTCTCTCTTCTTTGATGATTTAAATGATATTGATTCTCATTCATATTTTTCCTCTACTTATGAAAGTTTCAATTTTGACTTTGATAATAGGGAACAAATGGAGATTGAGGAAACTTTAGAGATCAAACATGGAAATTTCACTCTACCACCCTTGTTGAAGTTGGAGGAAGGAGAGCCTAAAATGGAGGAGAAGAAAGAAGGCCTCAAACCACTTCCCGAGCACTTAAAGTATGCCTACCTAGGAGAAAATGAGAAGAATCCGGTAATTGTATCATCTTCTCTTGCATCACATGAATTAGATAGGCTACTAGAAGTGCTACGTAAGCACAAATCGGCCATCGGTTGGTCGATTGAGGATTTGAAGGGCATTAATCCATCAATTTGCATGCATAGGATCCGTCTAGAAAAAGATAGGAAGCCTATAGTCCAACCCCAAAGGAGAGTGAACCCTATTATCCAAGAGGTTATTAGGAAAGAAGTCATAAAATTTCTCGATTCGGGTATGATATTTCCTATTTCGGATAGTCCATGGGTGTCACCTTTACATGTTGTATCTAAAAAAGGGGGAATGACGGTTGTACAAGGTGAGGGAGATGAGCTAATAGCCATGAGAGTCGCCACGGGGTGGCGCGTGTGTGTTGATTATCGGGAATTGAATAATGCTACTTGCAAAGATCATTTTCCCTTACCTTTCATGGACCAAATGCTTGATAGGTTAGGAGGTTTTTCACACTATTGTTTTCTTGATGGTTATTCGGGTTACAATCAAATCATGATTGCACCGGAAGACCAAGAAAAGACCACTTTCACATGCACGTATGGTACATTTGCATGGAGGCGTATGCCTTTTGGGTTGTGTAATGCACCCGCCACTTTTCAACGTTGCATGATGTCAATTTTTCATGGTCTTATTGAACGTATCATGGAGGTTTTTATGGATGATTTCTCCGTCTTTGGAGAGTCATTCGAATCTTGTTTGACTAACCTTGATATTGTTTTGCAAAGGTGTGAGGACACTAACTTAGTGTTGAATTGGGAAAAATGTCACTTTATGGTGAATGAAGGAATTGTGTTGGGTCATCATGTGTCATCCAAGGGGCTCCAAGTTGATAGAGCGAAGGTGGTAGCAATTGAAAAGTTGCCTCCACCATCGAATGAGAAGGGCATTCGGTCATTTCTTGGCCATGCGGGTTTCTACCGCCGATTTATCAAAGATTTTTCTAAGCTCTCTAAACCCTTATCTCATTTGTTGGAAAAGGATGTTCCTTTTGATTTTACTAATGAGTGTGTTGAAGCTTTTAGGAAACTCAAGGAGGCCTTGGTGAGTTCACCCATACTTGTGACACCAAATTGGGAGAAGCCGTTCGTGTTGATGTGTGATGCGAGTGACTATGCGATGGGGGTTGTTTTGGGGCAAATGAGGGAAAAGAGATTTCATGCCATATAATATGCCTCAAAGACATTCAACACCGCACAAGTCAATTACACTACAACCGAGAAAGAGCTCTTAGCGGTTGTGTATGCTTTTGACAAGTTCCATCCTTACCTTGTGGGAGCTAGAACCGTTGTCTACACCGATCATGCGGCTATCCGCTACTTGATGAACAAAAAGGATGCAAAACCGAGGCTCATTCGGTGGGTCCTTTTACTTCAAGAATTTGACATAGAGGTGAGAGACAAGAAAGGAAGTGAGAACGTCATAGCCGATCACCTCTCAATGTTGGAGCGAAATGAAGAGCAAAAGCAAGATGTGGTTGAGGTTAAGGAAAGCTTTCCCGATGAAAGCTTATTGATGATCGACACTATACCGGTGATGGGAGTGAGAGGAGACATCCCATGGTATGCCGACTTTGCCAACTTTTTGGCAAGTGGAATGATCCCCGAAGATTTGGGTCCCTATGAAAGAAAGAAGTTTAACAAGGAAGTGAAAAGCTACATATGGGATGAGCCGTTTCTTTTCAAGAGAGGGGTAGATTCGGTGCTTCGGAGATGTGTGCCTCAAGAAGAATGGGAGGACATAATCAAACATTGTCACTCTCTTCCTTGTGGGGGACATTTTGGTACTTCAAAGACGGGAATGAAAATTCTCCAAGCCGGGTTTTATTGGCCAACAATCTTCAAAGATTGTCAAACATTCATCCGAGGATGTGATCGTTGCCAAAGAATGGGGGGAATAACGAAGAGGGATGAGATGCCTTTAAACATGTTCATTGAAGTTGAGCTATTTGATGTTTGGGGCATTGATTTCATGGGGCCGTTTCCTCCATCATGTGGGTACACCTACATTCTTGTTGGTGTTGACTATGTTTCTAAGTGGATCGAGGCTATTCCAACCAAGATGAGCGATGCAAGAGTGGTGATTCAATTCTTGAAGAAGAATATCTTCACTCGATTTGGAGTTCCAAGAGCTTTGATAAGTGATGGGGGGAGTCATTTTGTGAACAAAGTGATGGCTAATCTTCTAGCCAAATATAATGTGAAGCACAAGGTGTCAACCGCCTATCACCCTCAAACTAATGGTTTAGCGGAGGTGTCTAATTGTCAAATCAAGCAAATTCTCGAGAAGACGGTCAACACCACTAGAAAGGATTGGGCATTGAAGTTGGATGATGCTTTGTGGGCATATCGAACGGCATATAAAACTCCATTGGATATGTCCCCATACCAAATTGTCTTCGGGAAGGCTTGCCACTTACCCGTGGAACTAGAGCACCGTGCTTATTGGGCAATAAAGAAGTTGAACTTCGATTGTGACTTGGTTGGAGAGAAGAGGTTGCTCCAATTAAGTGAGCTAGAGGAGTTTCGAGAGCATGCCTATGAGAATTCTAAGATTTTTAAGGAAAAGACCAAGAAATGGCATGATGCTCGTCTCAAGAAGAAGGAGTTCGAAGAAGGAGATGAGGTGCTCGTGTTCAACTCCCGTTTGAAGTTGTTTGCCGGAAAGTTGAAGTCAAAGTGGAGTGGTCCGTTTGTGGTGAAAAAGGTGTTTCCTAGTGGATTTCTTGAGTTACAAAGCAAAGATGGGAGTCGCTTCACCGTGAACGGTCATCGTGTGAAACTCTACTTCAACCCGTGTCAAAAAGACGGTGGAGGTACAAAGTCTCTTGAAGAGACTTGAACTCGAGAGAGTTCCGTCCGGCATAGGACGTTAAACCTAGCGCTAAATGGGAGGCAACCCATTCGTTTATTGCTTTCTTTTCGTTTTTGTTTGTTTTAGTTAGTTTTAGTGCTTTTTGATCTTTTTGGTTTAGTTTTGTTTAGTAGGTTGAGGTATGATGTTGATACTTAATGGAGCTTGGACATGAACTCTTTATTGAGGAGAAAGGATACAAGAAGAAGATGGAATGGTGTATGGTGCAAACTCAAAGGTAAACACTCATTTCCAAACTTAGATTTGCTTAGCAAAGTCTAAGTTTGGGGGGGTGTAGTCGTTTTTACAATTTCATTTGCACCGTTACACTGAATTTTGGGGCAAAACTTTTGTGAATTGAGGTTGTGTGGTGTTTGAGTATTGCTATGGTGTAGTGTATATTGATTTGTTGTAGGAATTTTGGAGGAAAACACTGAAAAAGGGGAAATTGGGTTGGAAGCAGAACCCACTCGACCAGGCGAGTGAGCCCACACGGGCGGCCGAGTGGGATAAAAATTCAAAAAGTTTCTGGAACTCATTTTCACTCGACCGACCGTTTGAGCCCAAACGGGCGGTCGAGTGAGTTCTGGTCGTGGGAGAGTTTCTGGAACGCATTTTCACTCGACCGTCCGTTTGAGCCCAAACGGGCGGTCGAGTGAGTTCTGGTCGTGGGAGAGTTTCTGGAATTCATTTCCAAACGGGCGACCGTTTGAGCCCAAACGGGCGACCGATTGGGATCTGGGAGCGCGACAGGTAAGAATTTTCAAATTTTTTTTTGGGTCGACCCGACCCGAAGCCCGACCCACGCGAATTTTGTGCACATAAAACCCTACTATTCCTCAATTTTTCACACACTACACACATTACTACCCCCATTTTCACAAACTCACTCTCTCTCTCTCTAAATTTTTCTCTTCATTTTCTTGCAACACCTTCAAGAAATCACTCCCCAAGGTATGTAATCTCCTTCCCCTCTTTTATTTTGCAAGAACAAGCATGATAGTGTAAGTTTTATACTAGTTTTTGCATGACATAAGGGAGGTGACGAAAGTTTCAAATTTTTGGTGGGTTTCTTGATTTCTTGCAAATTTCTTCCATGAGTTGTGCTTATTGGTGATTATTGATGATGGGTAACTCATACCTATGCCTATTTTGTGCTATCATGGTCTACTTTGGGAGAATTTAGGCTAGACATTTGAGGAAATTTTGCAAGAATGGTGAACTTTGGGGATATTTTTGAACTTTTGTTTAATTCTTGAGCATGTGATGTTGTAATTTTGTGAATGTGTTTGATTTGAAGAATACATGCTAGGATAGAGTTAACATTGGTGAAAGCAAGGTGTCTTGATATTTTGAAATTCTTGTAAAAATTGGATAAACACCTTGTGAGCATGATAGTTGTTGAAGAATTGAGTAGTGAGAGGTAGAATGTGAATTTGAACATTTGGGATGCATATGAACTTAAATTCTTAGAACTCTAATGAATGGTGAATTTTAGTTGAGACTTTATGCACATTCTAATGAGTTTCTATTCTTTTGAGTTGTAGAAAATGGCGAATAACGACGGACCAAGTGTATAAGAGATGAACCAATGGCTCGAGTGGAATTTGTATGAAGTGTGTGGCACTTACCCCTCTTATTTCGGAATTGATTTGGGAGAGAGAGGGGCGTCATTTGCCGACAACTTTGTAAACGTGAGCCGAATGAGTTTTTACCCCACGAAATACATTGATGATGACTGCATGAGGCACATGGGGATCAAGGAAGACGTTGATCAACTCTTTGCAAACATAGGATGGAGAGATTTTTTGCAAATCCAAAAGCCATCCTACAAAGAGTTGATGGTGGAGTTCTTGACCACCGTTGAACTGCAATGCGATCGATAGCGCGTGCCTCGGATGATCACATTCCGCTTGGGGAATGTGGACCGTAGTTTGACTGGGAGCGAGTTGAATGACATCTTTCGGGTGCCCAACATTGGTGATAACGAGGTCCATTTGGGTATCCAAGACTTCGATGATCAAGACTTTTGGGTGAAAATAGCCCGAAAGGATAGGAACGACATTCCAGTCTATAATCCGAGCACGTCGAAGTCATCTCTCATCCGTAGTCCAGTATTTCGATATGTCCAGAGGGTGTTAGCAAACTCAGTTTTTGCTAGATCCGAGATTGGAGCGGTGAGAAGAGAGGAGTTATATGTGATGAAGTGCATGGTCGATCGCAGACCAGTCAACATGGCCTCATATCTCATGGCACAATTGGTATGCCAAGCCCGAAAACCAGTTAGGAAATCGCAAATGGGGGGATTCATCACTCACATAGCGGAGCACTTTGGGTGGGTGCCAAGAGAGGAGGATGAGCCACTAGCGGGGGACTCAAGGCTTGACGTTGGGGTATTGATCCAAATGAAAGTGCTCAAGATGGTCAGGGGAACTTATTGCCTGAGACTTGATGATGAGGAAGTTTTCCCCTTACCCAACAAGCCACTAACAAGAGTGAGCCGACGGAGATATGGAAGCTGGGATTTAACATCTGGTGCTCATCGCGCTTGGATAGACAACTTCGCGGCCGGAATGCCAGTCGATGAAGCGGTTCCCATGCCTGTAGACGAGCCCGAGCCTGAGCCTGAGCCTGTGCCTGAGGAGCATCAAGGGCCCCAAGAGCAAGAAGGAGGTAGTTCATGGCGGGCAGCTCCGGACCAAAGAGGGAATGCTACCCGTACTTATGAAAGAAGAGACAGGGAGCTTGAGTCACTTAGGGCTAGTATCGAGCAGTTGGGTCTAGCAAGTCGTGAAGATAGAGCGTGGCGAGAAAATGTGGACACTCGCCTAGCCAACATGGAAACTCACTACGCGAGCATTGATGCACAACTTCTCGAGATGAACAACATGTTCCGCCCCCATTTTGAGTGGCTCGCCCAACAAGGCTACTACAACCCACCTCAACCACCTCAATGATGCCTCAAAACTCCGAAGATGGTGTGGTATAAGTGTCCTAATTTTCTCTCATTTTCGGTGTTCATGTTTATGTCCGTAGCATTTTGTTATTTGTACCTTTGGATCTTTGTTTTGGGTTCATGTATTTTGGATATTTTTGTGGATTTTTGTGGATGGGGATGTTTTTCTTTTGATATTTTGTTTGGATGGGTGTTAGGGAATTTTATTTTATGTGATGGTGGATTTTTGGAGAATTTGTGGATGGATGCATAAGTTTACTATAATTGATCTTGTGATGTTTGTTGGTGATTGGGAAATTAATGCATGTATGACTCTATCAATTGATTGCATTTTGTGTGAAGGGCTAGGCTTAGGAAAACAGTTGAGTTACCACATTTAGCCGGTGAGATTTGAGCCTTTTTTAATCGAAATATCATTCCGGTTCGATTTTTCTTGAGTGAGTCATCCACGAATTATGCATGCTAGAACTTGCACTTTGACTTGTTTGAAACTTGATTTAGGAGGAAATTGTCAAAAATGATAGGAGGCATTTCTTTGAATTTGAGTCACTTGGCCAAATAAATCCCACCAAAC
This sequence comes from Galeopsis tetrahit, assembly GCA_963675135.1. Lineage (NCBI taxonomy): Eukaryota > Viridiplantae > Streptophyta > Magnoliopsida > Lamiales > Lamiaceae > Galeopsis > Galeopsis tetrahit. The sequence goes on along the minus strand of OY776127.1, from coordinate 10,636,455 downwards.
GATACATTTTCGTAGTTAGCCCCGTTGAGCCGTAAAACCAATTTTCTTTGGCAAGCTACAAAATGTCACCATGAAACCACATCTTTTGAGCCTAATTGTCCTAATCATTTGTAGAGCTTCAATGTTGGTTGACATGGTGAGGGGATTGAAGTGAGTGGATTTGTTTTGATCAAAGTGAATTCAAGAGAAAAGAAAATGGTTGAAAAGAAAAAGAAGAGCAAATGAGCTTGTGCTTAATGTGAAAAATAAAAGGGAAACAAAAAGTCCCAAAAGCTCAAATCACAAAAGTGAAGAGAAATGGCTCCAAAATGTGGTGAAAAGAAGGAAAAAGGGGTGAGGTTCATTTTGAGTGAAAAGAAAAGAAAGTGAGCAAGTGTTGTGTGAGAGTTGAATGAAAAATGAGAGAAATACAACATTTGTTGCTCTACAAGTGAATGAGTCACTAATCCAAAATTTATCCCACCCCTTCCAAAGAGCCTACATTACAACCCTTGAAAGACCTCTTTGATTGACAATCGATGCCTAAATATTTGGTAGAGAATTGAGTTGAAAAGCAAGCCTATGGTCTTTGAGTTTTTCGTGGATTGACAGTTGAGAGCTTACATGCCCAATATACATTTGTGTGTTGAGAGAAACACTTCTTGAGAGAGTGGTGAATCAAGTGTGTTGAATTTGTCTTAGCTTGGATCACATTTTGTCTTGAAAGTGGTAGAGAAATTGCATGTGTTGATGAACCATTCATTGGAGATATTGTTTGATCATGCCTACTATGCATTGTATCCATTCGCAAATCTTTCACAATCTCCCTCCTTTTGTTTTTCTTTTTCTTTGCTTGGGGACAAGCAAATCTCTAAGTTTGGGGGGGTTGATTGGGTGTGAGATTTCTCGTTTTTGTGCTCACTATTGCTATGTTATCGTAGCATTTTGATGTGATTTTGGTCATAATTGTTAGAAATGGTGCTACTGACCTTGTTGTCAAGAAATGTGTTCAAAGTGTAGGAAACGAGGTGAAATAGTCCATTTAAAGGGAAAACGAGCATTGGCGCATTAGAAGAGAAGTTCGGTGGAAGGACGAGCAAGGAAAGTCAAGAAAAATCGAAGAAAACGTCCAAGGGTGCAGGATCCAAACGGCCGGTCGAGTAGGCCCACACTGGCGGTCGAGTGAAGTCGAGTTACAGAAACTTTCAAAGTTTCTCATCTCACTCGACCGGCCGAGTGAGCCCAAACGGGCGGTCGAGTGAGTTAATTTCACTCGACCGGTCGAGTGACCCCAAACGGGCGGTCGAGTGAGTTCATTTCACTCGACCGGTCGAGTGACCCCAAACGGGCGGTCGAGTGAGTTCTGGAACCACTTTTGGTTCTGGAACTTTTTCTCACTCGGCCGACCGTTTCACCTCACACTGGCGGTCGAGTGAACTTACATTTTCGGGGTTTTTCGCGAATTTTGAAGAACTTCAAGGACCAAAGTGCTAATTTCGTCTCACACACTCTTGGAAGCTTTAAATAGCTTCAAAACTCAGTTTGTGAGGAACTTTTTTGCCCTCATTTATTACAACTCTTGAAACCCTAGTCATCTTAATCTCCTTTTCCACATTTATTGCTCATTTAATTCATAGTTTAGCTTCAAGATAGAGTACTTAGCATAGGTTTTTGAAGAAGAAGGCTCCACACTTTTGTAATAGCTAGGTATTTTGAAGAAACAACAAGGTGACTTCAAACCATTCTCTCATTTTCTATATAATTCCATATTTAATGTTTATCTTGAGTTCTTTTTATGTTTTAGCCATGGGTGTTTCTCAAAACACCATGGGCTAAGTTTATTTATGCTTTGGGTGTTCTAAAACCATGTGAATATTGAGTTTGGAATTGTTTGAGCTTTGTTATTGTTAAGATTAGATTTTTTGCTTCTTTTAATGGTATTATTGGTACTTTGTATGTTAACTTCTATTAATCCATATTTAGATGCATGTTTAGCGTAGACGAGAGTTACATGGACATGTCTATATTTATGGTGTGAGTTGTTGGTATGCAAATGTGTTAGTTATACTTTTAATTCGTCGAGAGAGAGTTAATCGTATTAGAACCCCATTAAAGGACATTAATTACTTGAATGGTTGTTTGAGTAGTTGGTGAGGATTAGGAAGAAAACCTCATTACCGGGTTTGGGAACACCTTAGAATTAAGGCTATATTACCCGAAGGGAAATGGTTGTCATCCTAGCATTTAGGTGCTCTTAGCAAATATTGATTAAAGCAATTAACAAAGTAAAAGCAATTCCTCTCTATTTCACTAGGTGGAGAACACCCGAAGCATTCTCTCACCCTTGCACTTCTTCGAATTATATTCGTAGTTGTTCTTTGTTTAATTGTTAAATTCTTGCTTAGTAGTAATTTTCTTTGTTAAGTTGTGGTAATCTCTCTTATTGGTGCTTTTCTCACTTTTAGTAGTATAAATCACTTGTTAGTTTTTAGGTAGGTAGTTGAGTTAATTTCTCGCATCTTGGTAGTAATTTAGCTTTAATTTTAGAAATCCATAAACCCGAAACCGTAGTTACATTAGCTATTACAACACAAAACTCTAGGGATCCATTGCACAAACTCACCTCCTAGGTCGAAACTACTTGGTCGAATACTTCCATTACTACTACGAACCCTTATGCTTGAGGGGAAGTAGTTAGTCAACACTTAGTGACCAAAAATTCGTTCAAGTCATGGGGTCCCCTACAGAGTATAGGAAAAACAAAGTATCATGAGCAGAAATTAATAGAGTGTATCAAAATAAAGGTAAAATGTTTGTTACGACCATAGAAACACGAATCTTAAGCTGCCTTTTCAACAGCAGTTTCTTCAACTACAGCTCTCTCGGCGGAAGCTCCCTCAACAGCGGCAGGACCGCTAGACCCTCCACCCTCCTCTGGGCCCTCTACTCCTTCGGGGGTAGCTTCAGCATCCTTTCCATCACCTGCTTTCACCTCATCCTTGGGGGCAGAGGCATAAGGATATACTAATTGTTCCAAAGGCTCCAGCTCAGCCATGCCTACCTTGGCCGCCTGCAAATTGGCAATAGCCTGACCCATTCCAGGTAACCACCAAGGATTGTCAGCATTTTCTACCGGATCCCCTAAGAATTTGGGAGGAGGAGCAAGCTTGTCCAGACGAAAAGCACGAGAGTAGGTCCCATCGAATTCTGGGGCTGAGTGCTCGGCCACGGCATTGCTGAATCCATGATCGATGAAGTGAGGAATGTGGGGCCCCATAGCACACAGGAAGCTGGAACTCTTCAAGAAGCTAGACAACCATTGAGTATGGAGAGTCCCCATGAATTCTTGACCTAAAGGAGAGGCAAACAGAGATTTGATGCAGGCCTGTACTCCAACATCTGGCAGCTCGCGCTCCATTCTCTTCATCTCATTCTCCATCCGCTTTATCTCCCCTTCCATTCGTTCTACCTCTCCTTCCAAATGCCTAGTCTTAGCCGCCTCTTGCTTACTTTGAGCCCGGAGGATAGGCAGCTCCTCAGCTAGAGCTTGAGCCCGCTTCTGAGCCTTGTCCCTCTCCGCAGTGACACTCCGGAGAGTCCGTTGAGACGAGGACGCCTCAGCCCGAAGGAGTTCGGTCTCAGCAACCATTTCAATGGTCTGGTCGAATATCTTGGTATAGACAAGTCCGAACTACATGACAAGAAAAGATAATATTTCAGACATGAAGAAGTTAGATGACTGTAAAGATAAAGGGACATACCTCAGAAAACAGGTGAGCACCATGGAGCAACAAGTCCTCAGGAAGAGGCTTGCAGGGGAGCGTGCTGGAAGAAGGAGGAGGACATCGGCTGATGAGACGTTGGAGAGGTTCGTAGGAAGTAGGAAGGGAGGCCTCTTTCTCAGGAGCGGCACGAACAGTCTTTCCTTTCTTCTTCTTAGAGGTGACAAGCATGGAAGCATTGGTAGCCGAACGGGTTCTCTTGGAAACAGAACCGGGGACTTGAGCGGAAGAACTAGGAACAAGAGGAGCCTTGGTAGAACTCTCTGGAATTGGAATCTTCACTAAGCTTTCAGGAACCGCAGCCGGAGAAGGAGGAGCCTCAGGAGGGTTATTAGCAGGGGCGACCGTAGGTGCCTTTACCACTCCTAGAGCAGTAGCATCCCATGAAATGTGAGTCAACCAGCTCATACCTGCAAAGCACCAAGAAACATTCAGGAAAATAACCATGTAGGAAGAGCGAAACAAGATAGTAAGGATTCTTTTTACCGTCATGAGGCTCTAAAGGTAAATCCTGAGGGCAAAATCCGAAATGGGCGAGGATACGGGGGTTATTGCAGATACCAATGATATCAAAGAAATCGCGTAGGCGAACATGACCATTGAGGCCAGTCATAACAATATGATTTGAGGAGGAATTCCGGGATTGTGATATAACCAACCTTCGTGGGGAAATGGCCAATCCGAGGATTTGGTCACAAAAATATAGTAATCTCTCCAAGACGATTTCTCTTCGTGAAGTTTTTTCATGAACTTGCAAGCGCGGGACCTCCTCCCACAAACATAGAAAAAGTCGTCGTTCAGCTTACAAGAGTGCTGGCTCAGAAATAATTCAGCGGAAGGCTCCCCACCGTTCCCCTTCACCAAGATGTAAAATCCGATCATAGTACGGATGGTGTTGGGAGTGAACTGATTAAGAGGAATTTGCATGCGGGTAGATATTGAGGCCAAATAAGGATGGATAGGAAATCGAAGACCAGCCCTAATCTGGGCTTCGAAGAAAGCTAGGGTTCGAGGTCCTGAGAAATTAGGGCGTTCATCCGGATGAGGGATTCGGGGGATGTACTCTGGGGGAAAGATTTGGGCTTGGATGAGACTAGCCAGGTGGGCGTCATCGATTAGAGAAGAGGTCGAAATCTTATCCCTTAGTTGAGGATCCTCTATTGGAAACAGTATCGACTCGGGAGGACTCGGTCTGAAGGATTCAAACGGGTTTGCCTCGCCGGAAGACATTGACAAAGTAGTGCTAAAAAAGAAAAGGAGGTAGAGGATATCTAGGTTACCTTGTTCGAAGAAGTACGAAATCAGACGGGGCGACCGGTAACGATGAGACCTGGGGAGGAAGACGCCCGAGAAGAAAAGAAAAAATATAACAGGGAAACTTTCGAGAAGATGAAATTTGAAAGAAGGATGCGTGAAGTGAGTAGGAAAATGGGTAGAATCGAGGTTTCTCCTCGAGAAGGTAGCAAGAGAGAGAAAATTGTGACTGTGTGGGACCCAGGCGCAAAAGTCGAAGCGTTTTCTCGAGCTTTGGGCGGGAAAACTCAAGAAGGTACGTATTTTCGAAACCTCTCTCCGGACGGAAGTTAGAACATGTCTCTCCAGAGGTGCCCTTTATTCCGGATTCCCTTGAACTTTTTACTCTCACAAAAATACAATCACTTTATGAGAGTAGGGGGGAGTAGATGATGCGGCCTAAAATTGTCACCTCAGGAGATGTCGACGCGTGTACAGAAGACAAGATTTATGTGGAGATAGATATGTGAAGAGAACTCCTCCAGATATAAAATCCCTTCTGATGTCCTTCCAGAGGGAGCTCCACCTAAGGGTCTCGAGGGAGAAATATCAGGAAGACCAGGTTCTGAGGGAAATTGGTCTGCCTAGATTTCCGAAGGAATTTCCTATAAAAGGGGATAAGAGCAGGTAAATGAAGACTAATTCTTCCTTTTACTCAAACGGCTAGAATTTAGTAGGCGAAGTGGTTGCGATTCTTAAGGGAGAGGAGATTCGCAGACTCGTTCAAGGATAGAGGAAGGGCCGATCCGAGAAAGGGGGAAAATCTAATTCCCTTTCGAGGGAACTCCTCTATAAATAGCCGAGCCTAGGTACATTAACAGGTTACGATCTCTGAAAACTACTTAATTTTATTATACTTATTTTATAAAGCTCCTGAATCTCTTCTCCGAGAACCCTATCATTAAAAAGAGGACTCTTAAGTCCCCATTATCGACTGAATTACATATATTGACTTGAGCATCAGAGTGTTCGTGCCGGACTCCCCTCCGACGTGTCTTTTGCAGGTTCTTGGAGGATTCTTTTGAAGGAGGCTTTTGACCCGGATTCTTCATATACCGGTTCAAGAATATGGATATCTGACGTGGGAGATATCTAGCCTATCCGTGCAAATTTTGGCACAACAATATATATATATATATATATAATAGAAATAAATATCAAGAATTACCATAATTATTAATTAAGAATAAAATTAAATAGAAATATTATAATTATTAATGGTATAATGTATTATAAACTACAATTATATACATATATATTCAACAATTAATTCACTATAACAATTTTTTTAATACAATATACATGATGTTAATTAACTTATAAAAAATAACGTATAACATTGCAGTTTGTAAATAAATTACAGTTATGAGATTAGCTCAGCTTTCATTAATATAAACAAATTTACAACATTATTTATTCACCAATCCGTCAAAGACCGCGGCCCAAACGGGTCGGCTTGGAAAATTCTAGCCAAACCCACTATTTTTAGTGGCGGGGCGGGCTGGCCCAACGGGCCAAACCCGTTTTGAGGGCTCTAGGCATACTTTAACATATTTTTTGCAGGGTCATAAGATCCAAAAGATGTTGGAGAGAAAGACGACATACCGTTTGCTACTCTCATGAGACCTGAACTTCATGAGAGTAGGGAGAGTGGTTGATGCGGCCAAAATGTATACGAGTAATGTTATTATATGCTATTCGTCTATTTATTTCTTTAATTACGCTTAAATTATGTGAGTAAGGCCCATATTAGGATAAGTTGGGCCTATTTTAGTTGATACCCCTATGGTGGGCCGGATTGAATGGGCTGGGACCTTCCCTGGGCCTCGAGGCCCAAGACCTAACAGAAGGCCCAAGCCCACATTTGCACAGGTTTATGGAGAACCGGGTTGAAGCCCAACGAGGATCGCCCCTGATATGAAGAAGTATTGACGCTTCCACCTTTTTAGGTGGGCTTTTGAGCCAGAAGCTGGATTTGCGGAGTTTAAACCTGTAGGGGCTCGAGCACCTGAAGGAGCTAAAGGTTTGAAATACGAGATTCACGTAGTTAGTTGGATCCGACAACGCGGAAAAAAGAATGTGCCCGAGGAATTCGCCCATTTCCGCCTTTCTTCGAGCTCGGGTGAGCTGACTGAGGCAGATGAGCCTTTGACTGATCTCGCTCAATCCCGGGCACCACCGTCTCCGCTGCTTGTTTACAAGGGGCTGGATTGAGTACGATTACTTGGCCCATTACTTGGACTCAAGCCCACTACCTATGGTTGAGAGAATGGGGGAAGTGGATAACTATGAGAATACTGGCTCTGATACTATGTGAGAATTATATTCAATTATTGTTAATGAGATGATAAAAGTGGTCCACTAATATAGGGATTACAAGAGATACACAAAGAAATACATAAACAAGAAAATAAATATAAACTATAAATAAAAGATTGCTACCTATAATATATTATACTATTCCTATAATATATTATTCTATTATATTATCTAATACTACCTATAATATATTATAGTATTCCTATAATATATTATTCTATTATATTCTCTAATACCCCCGGTCAAGCGAAGTTAGGAATGTAAATGAACACGAGTTTGGTACACAACAATCTGAAGCGAGTTTAAGATAGTAGCTTTGTGAAGACATTCGTAAAACAATGCACTTTTGTTGTCATAAAGCTGGAGAAATAATGGAAATTCGGAATCACCAAATAGGACATGCCAAGAAGCATAAAAGCGGGAAGCAAATGGATCGAAACACTGAAATCCTTTGCAGGACGGACGATGACAAAAAATTAGGCAAGAAACACTTGCAAGTTTTGTGGAAGCAATTGAACCGAGCACAAACAAGATAGCTAGGAATGGCGCGAAGCCAATAAATTCGGTCATGGGCTCTCTACAGAGAGAGGAAAGTAGAAGAAGAAAGATGTAGCGTGAAGCTATAGAGAAAATTAAAGTGTAGGGGAGTGTGACTAACACTATATGTGTGAAGACAGTCATGGAGATAACTTGATCGGCCATTAGAGGGGACGAGGAATACAAGCTCGTCGGTGGCGGTTAAAAGCAGCCAAGAGAGGGAACGAGGGAGACCAGCTCGTTCGAGAAGAAGGGGGACGAGGAATACGAGCTCGTCGGCGGCGGCTAAAAGCGGTCGGGAGATGGAATGAGTGAGACCAGCTCGTTCGAGATAAAAAAAATAAAAAAATAAGGCGGCGACGAGGGATACCTGCTCGTCGAGGACGCCGAAAAAATTGAGAATAAAGGGCAAGGGGCAAGGCGGCGACGGGGGATACCAGCCCATCGGAGACGCCGAAAAAATAGGGAGGGGAGGAGAAGGGTTTCAATGTATTAGGCTGATACATGTGAGAATACCAGCTCTGATACTATGTGAAAATTATATTCAATCATCGTTAATGAGATGATAAGAGTAGTCCACTATATACAGGGATTACAAGAGATACACAAGGAAATAGATAAACAAGAAAATAAATATAAACCATAAATAAAAGATTGTTATCTATAATATATTATTCTATTATATTCTCTAATACTACCTATAATATATTATAGTATTCCTATAATATATTATTCTATTATATTCTCTAATAATAACACTTCCCCAATGTATTCTTTAAATACGCGTTCACTTATTATTTTAGGGAGGATACGATTATTTAGGAGAAGATTATTTACCAGAATTAAGGATGAGATTATTTATCAAGAGATTTTTATGAGAATTATGATAACTTATATCTGAAATATACATCACATATTCTTATATATGTACATTTGCACACACTGTGGAGAACGGTTTTACCTTGAATGTTCTCCGACCAGACATTATTTTGAAGATCACCGGTAATCTGACTTGAGCGTCGGAGTCCCCGCGCCAGAGATCCCTCTGGCGTGTTTTGCAGGTGCTGGAGCAACGCCAACTGCAAGGCAGCTTCTCACGACACCATTTTGATCCATTCCCTTAACAGTAGATCAAGGTTAGTTTTGTCATTTCGTTGTGTGTTCTTTTTTTACACATCACATAGCAATAAGGATATACGAGCAATCTAGTCCCGTGGATTGATACTAAACCGGGCACTTACTAAGATTACAAGGATCCTCTTATACTTGAGAGGAGAGTATTATAAAATACTTGTCAACCATCAAGTTGTAGATAAGGATTTCACTAAGTATTAACTAACTTAGCACAAATATCTCCAGTCCATCAGATTGGCCCATAAAAGCCTAGGTTCTACACTTATAAATAGGGGTCTCATTCCACTCATTTGATCATTAGCAATTAGAAGCATTCAAGGCTCTAAAATTTCCTGTAGAGATTTTAGAGTGTTCTTCAGCATTCGAAGGAGTTTCAAAGTCGTTCTTCGTGCAAAGCAGAGCATTTCTTCAAGGAAGTTCTTCGTGTATCTCCAATGACGTTCGTTCCGAATTCTTCAAGGAAGTTTTTCGTGGATCTCCAACGATGTTCGTTCCGAAAGTTTCGAAAGTCCCTAAAATCAACGTTTAATCCAAAATACACCGTCCCTAAAATCAACGTTTAATCCAAAATACGTTGCCAAACCCTTGGATTAACGTTATAAAGTCCCGAATTCAAGAACGATCTTCAACGATGTTCGTATCCCAAAAGTCCCTAAATTCGACGTTTAATCCAAAATACGGCGTCTAGCCTTTGGATTAACGTTACAAAGTCCCGAGTACAAGATTGGATATGATCCGGCTACGGATTCAACCCCGAAAATCAAAGAAGTCAACGAAGAGAGAATCAGAGGTAAATTAAGTTTCGAAAGTCCCTAAAATCAACGTTTAATCCAAAATACACTGTCCCTAAAATCAACGTTTAATCCAAAATACGTTGCCAAACCCTTGGATTAACGTTATAAAGTCCCGAATTCAAGAACGATCTTCAACGATGTTCGTATCCCAAAAGTCCCTAAATTCGACGTTTAATCCAAAATACGGCGTCTAGCCTTTGGATTAACGTTACAAAGTCCCGAGTACAAGATTGGATATGATTCGGCTACGGATTCAACCCCGAAAATCAAAGAAGTCAACGAAGAGAGAATCAGAGGTAAATTAGAGATTGTAACTCGAAGATTCTCGGTTTAATCTAAAATAAATAAATTGCATTTTCACGTTTAATTTAATTCACGAAATTTATGTTTAAATTAGAGATTGGTAATTCAAAATAAATAAATTGTATTGCATTTTTGTGTTTTAATTTAATTCATGAAATTTATGTTTAAATTAGAGATTGGTAATCCTAAATAAATAAATTGTATTGCATTTTGCGTTTTAATTTAATTCACGAAAATTTTCAAATTAGGAAAAAATTGTAATGTAACACGAAATGAAATGAAATGGAGAATAAAAAAATAAAATGGAAATTAAGAGAGTAAATAAAATGAAATGAAAATTAAGATAGTAAATAGAAAAAATTTAGAGCACTGCATCGAATCTGAAAATACAGTGGTTACCTGATTACTTTTATGATGATAGGAAAAAGAGAAATACAGTGGTTAACTGGCTACTTTTAATTTTAAGTAGAGAGAACGAAAAAATATAATTTTGTTGGTTACTTTTAATTTAAGTAGAGAGAATGGAAAAATAGAATTTTGTAAAAGATTTAAGTTTATTAAGGAATGTATAAGAAAATAAGAGAAGAAAAATGGAGAGAGAAAAAATAATTAAAAGGGAAAGAACCGAAAAAATAATTTATAGCTAAAACATTATAAGTTAATTGCATAAAAATAAATGTTATAAAATATTACATTAATTATATTTTCTTAAAAAATCTACCCAATATATATGAAAAAGGAAATATATTATCAACTATATGAGAAAGGAACTGTATTATCATTATCAACTGTGCTCCTTTTTTTTCTCCATCTACAACTTTTTTTTTCTCCATCTACAACTTTAACTTTCCGTAAATAACGCTTCATCTGAAATCATTATTCCTTTCACTACTCTCAGAACTTCATTCTCCATCTGTATCAAATAGCTTTCATTATTCCCTTCACTATTCTTCTTAGTAAAGACGTTATCTGAAATGAAATATAGCTCTCATTATTCCCTTGGTCTGAAATATCTATTTCATTATTCCCTTCACTATTCTCAGGGGAGACTTAGCTCAAATTTATTTTAATAAAAACCCTAAAATATTAAAACATTATTAATAAAAAATTAATATTTAATTAAAAAATCTACGTGCATGTCGATTATCTATAATTTGAATAATGTACGGATGCAATGAATGGAATCCTGTAAAAAAAATTATTTTAAAGAGAAAAAGAAATGTACACATACATACATAATGTAATACACTTTTCCGACCTTCTCTTTTGGTTTTGGGTCGAAATACACGCATTTGATAAACCCTGCAGAATATGTAACCCTACAAAGAGAGGCTACACCCCCAACACTTTTTTTTTTCCACCCCCTTCTTCTTCTTCCTTTTTTGCCCTACTCTACTCAAAAGGGTTTCTTCAACGATCTGAATCTTCTTCTCTGATGCATTTAGACCTTCTTGATTTTGTCCTTGTTGCTTGATTTGCCCAGGCACTGTTCCCATGTATAACCAGAGGGTTTCCATGGGTTTTCGCACTGTTGTTCCCATCACTCGTATGTTCTCAGTCTTAAGCTTTATATATGGGTTTCATGAATTTCTGATTTTTTTTTTACATGGCCGTTTAGTGAATTGAATTTGTGTTAGTTATGTAGCATGTTTTGAAGTTTTTTTTTGAAATACTTTCTGGTTTTGCTGAAATTTTGTATCCGCTTTTATTATCGTTTGTTTGTTGTGTATTGTTATTAATTCGTTAATGATTATTAGTTCTTGCCCGATTTGTTTTTTTAAATTTATGTGTGTTGCAGATGGAAATTCAGTGATTAACTAAACGGATTCTCTGCTCTAATTTTTAATATGATCGATCTTGTCTGTATCTTATCTTAACTTTGCTGGACTTAATTATACTTGATCAACTATTGTTTTAATTATGCAAATGCAAAGCTATTACAAAGATGTCTGATGCAAGTTTCCACAGGTGTTGCAATGCGTTGCCCTGAGGGGTTTTGCCCGAAACCAAGAAACAGGAAAAATTTTTTATCCCACAGTGGTCTGCCTTTCTTGCCTCAGAAAAGATCCCGCAAGAAGAAGGCGTCCTTGCCTCAGAAAAGATCCCGCAAGAAGAAGGCGTCCTTGCCTCAGAAAAGATCCCGCAAGAAGAAGGCGTCTCAAGATGAAAAGCAGCAGCCATCCATTGATGCTCTTCCTGACGAGTGTCTCTTTGAGATCCTCAGACGTCTTCCTGGTGGCAAAGTGAGAACTGTTTCGGGCTTTGTATCGAAGCGATGGCTCATGCTTCTAAGTAACATTCAGAGACACGAAATATGTGATTCTGCTGACGAAATGGGTCCTCATGGTTATCTCTCTAGAAGTCTTAATGGAAAAAAGGCAACAGACGTGAGGCTAGCTGCCATTGCTGTTGGAACTGCAAGTCGTGGAGGTTTGGGCAAGCTTTCCATTTTTGGAGATATTGACCCTACTCGTAAGGTAACGAACCTTGGACTCAAGACTATATCCCGAGGTTGCCCTTTTTTGCGTGTTCTTGTTCTTTGGAACTTATGTTCAATTAGTGATGAAGGACTATGTCAAATTGCCAAAGGTGTTCGTTCTCTTGAGAGGATTGAACTCAGCTATTGCCCGACTATCACCGATAAAGGGCTAATTGCCATCGCGATGAACGCTCCCAATCTGATTTCAGTTACACTCGACTCTTGCTCAAGCATTGGTGATGAGAGTTTGCAAGCTTTAGCTCGTTTCTGCCCCAAGCTGAAGTGTATCACTCTTGTTAACTGCCCACTCGTTGGAGACAAGGGAATTGCGGCTCTGTTTTCATCAGCTGGTCATGTCAATGTTCTGACAGAAGTAAGACTCGATGCGCTCAAGATTAGCGATGCTTCTCTTGCAGTTATTGGACAGTATGGGAAAGCATTGACTGATCTCACGCTCATTGGGCTCCAAAACGTAAACGAAAGAGGTTTCTGTGTCATGGGTAAGAGTCGAGGTTTACAGAAGTTGAAATCTTTATCAATCACATCCTGCCCAGGAGCCTCCGATTTGGGGATTAAAACTATCGCAGAAGGCAGCCCGAATCTCATGATGTTTACCCTTAGAAAATGCCCTCGTTTTTCTGACCGTGGAGTGGAGTCGTTGGCCAAAGTTGCTGAATCACTGGAAAGCCTTGTATTAGTGGAGTGCCATGCAATCACACAATGTGGTGTTCTCGTTATTCTTGTAAAATGTGGTAAGAAATTGAAGGCCCTTTCATTGGTTAACTGCTTTGGGATTCGAGACTATGAAGTTCTAGTCCGTTTAACAACTCCTTGCAACTCCCTCAGATCATTAACCATCAGTAACTGCCCGGGATTCGGTGACGCTACCTTGGGCATATTGGGCAGGCTCTGCCCCAACCTGGCTCATGTTAATCTTACAGGCCTTCAGGGTATAACCGATGCTGGGATTCAACCTCTAGTTCAGAGCTCACAAGTTTGTTTAGTGAAGGTGAATCTGAGCGAATGCGTTAACCTGACAGACAAAACAGTCACAGCCATTGCGGAGCTTCACGGGGAGACACTCGAGCTTCTGAACCTGGCTGGTTGCAAATACATCACAGATGTCAGCTTGATGGAAATTGCAAGCAACTGCTTGCCCCTAGACGAACTGGATGTTTCGCAATGTGGGGTCACAGATACTGGGATAGCTGACTTGGCAGCAGCTGGGCAGATCTGGCTGGAGACATTTTCCATCTATGGTTGCTCTTTGGTAACTGAGAAAAGCCTACCTTGTTTGGTTGTGTTGGGTAAGACTTTGACGGAGTTAAACATCAAGAAATGCAGTGGAATCAGTTTTGAAGCTGTTAATTTTCTTCTTGATCAGATTCCGTGGTGCAATATCCTTTCATAAGGAATTTCTACGTGTGATGATCGTAGCTTTTTGGTACATTTGAAGGGTCTTTGAACTCGTTCAGTCCAAAAGTCCACGATTTTTTTCCAGCTGAGTTTTTTCGATCCTTTAGACCACTTCGCTGAGAACTCAAAGTGGCCTGTGGATCCTTTAGACCTTTCAAATGGTCCCTACTAGTTTTTACAGTGTCTTGTATTGTGTGTCGAGTCTGTTAGGTTGTTTGAAGGTTGCTTTTTGACAGTTTCACGTTTGCTGCCTTGCGTTTCGTGGGCTTTGGCCATGGTGACGACTTCTTTTGGTCTGCCATTACCATCGTTGATCATCTCCTATGGAGAAAAGGGTTTTTTTTTCCAAGCCCTAGTTTTGTTTTGCAGGTTATTGTGAACTGTCCCATGCAACCTAGCTTGTTGTTAATGTAATTATTTATTTATTGTGCTTTGGTTTGGTTTGGTTTGTACTTTGTTGGACTGTTCTGTTATGAATTAAAGCTACTGTAATATTGTTGTGTGAAATTCTTTCCTAAGTTTTAGTTTTGTTTATTGCTCCATTAGTATTAAGTTCATTCATATTGTTTCTGGGAATAGTAATATTGTTGTTACTTACTGGAGTTGTTTCTGGGAATTCCCCAGTTTTAGTAGGCAAAGAATAAAATTTCTCATGGTGTAATTTGTTTCTTCAAAACTTATTCAATTTTTATGATTTAGTGTTTATTCTTAGGAAAATAATCACCATTTTTCTCATGGGGTTTTCACACCTAGTATAAAATAATCACCATTTTTTTAGGCATTTTTAATAGAATATTAATATTTAAAAAATAATTTAATATAATATTATTGTGTGAAAATGATTTAATAAAATAAGAAAGAGTACCGTTATGATTAGGGGTGGGAATGGGCTAGGCCTAGGTAGGCTTTACGATAAAAAGCCTGGCCTGTTAAATATTTTTTAGGCCCGAACCTGGCCCATGGCCTGATATAGGCTTTTTTTTTTAGGCTTGGCCTGGCCTTTTTAATAAATAGGCCGGGCCCGAAAGCCTTTTAAAGGCCTTTTTAGTTCTATTAGTGCATTTAAAAAAAAATCCTCCACCACTTGTATTTCATCAAATCATAAAAAAACCACGAATTGTATTGCTTAATGCTTACTAGTTAGAAATTATATTCCCTCCGTCCAATTTTATTATGCCCACTTCTCCGGGCA
This sequence comes from Galeopsis tetrahit, assembly GCA_963675135.1. NCBI lineage: Eukaryota > Viridiplantae > Streptophyta > Magnoliopsida > Lamiales > Lamiaceae > Galeopsis > Galeopsis tetrahit. The sequence goes on along the minus strand of OY776127.1, from coordinate 10,621,227 downwards.
CGGGTTTTAATGAATATTGATTAGTTTATTCATAAAGTAGATAAATTGAGGGTATGATAGGGTATTGTGGGGTCCACTTGTAAATAAATGATTGTTTATGAATAATGTGAATGGCAAAATGGGTAAATAAGTGATGGTAAGAGGGTGGAGATAAAGTAATATGAATAGTATTGTTTCAAAAAAGGGTATAGGCATAATAAAATTGGACAACCAAAAAAGAAAAGTGGGAATAATAAAATTGGACGGAGGGAGTATATATTAGACACTCTTATTTAAAATGTTTCTATATTTAAGTATAAGTATTAGGTATTTATTATAATTTTATATTATATATATATATATTATATATTAAATTAATTAAATAGGCCGGCCTGTTGGGCTTGAAAGGCCTACGAAAAAGCTCAATTCCGACCTATTTAACTAAATAGGCTTTCAAAAAAGCTTGAGCCCGGCTTGTTTATTAAACGAGCCAAGCCGAGCCGAGCTTTAATAGGCCGAGCCGTAGGCCCCTGTCGGGTAGCCTGACCCATTCCCACCCCTAGTTATGATCCGTGCTTTCTTTCTCCATATATTTAATTTAATTTAATAAATCTCTTATTATTGTACTCCCTCCTTCCCACAGCACACTTTCTATAAATTGATATCTCATACCAATTTGCACACTCCATAAAAAAGGAAATATCTTCATAACCCCCACTCTCAAAATATACTCTTATTTACCCATATGCCATTACTTTTCCACACTCAATCTACTTTTTACTTTACTTTATTCATAAAACTTTACAAAACTACCCCTTAAAATATCACTCATTACACCTTTTCTTACCCATTTCTTAAATTTACCCATTTCTTAAATTGTATGTCCACCCAAGTGTGCAAGTTTCTATGAGACAGAGAGAGTATATATTTAATTTAATTAAATTTTATCCCTATCAATAAAATCTATTCACCTATTTTTTTATTATTTAATATAATGTATCTCTATCAACTGTCATCTTAATCTTATCTCAATTAGTTAAGATTAAAATTACAAGTGTCTAAATTAAAGTAAAAAAAAAAATTAGATGGATAAAAATTTATTAAATCTTATATCTTATCTTATCTATCTAGTTCTATATATTTGCAAACTCATTTTGTGCCACATGTCAAAATTTCCTACATCTACCTCATTCTCTCTCCTCTCAAATTCTCTCATTTCAAATTCCTTGCATTCTTAATCAAATTTATCTAAGTGTCCTAATATAAGTTTTAATCTCAGTCTTACATTATATTTTAATCTCATCCGTCCATTTATATTTTGATTCCTATATAAGAATCATTTTGGCTTCTTCATTTAATATAATGTTTCTCTATCAATTATTAGGTCATCTTAATCTTATATTAATATCACAAATATAGAATATTAAGTAAGATTAAGATTACATGTGTCTAAATTAAAGTAAAATATATATATATATATAAATGGATAAAAATTAATTAAATATATATGAAGAGATTTATTAAATTAAGTGTCCAGCGATTAATGTAATATATAAAACATTCCAGGGAGAATTATATGCATACCTTGTAGCCTAGTTATTTTAATATAAGGTATTGTTCAATTTCTCTATTTTATTAAACTCTTTCTAAATAATAATATTTTATTAATTTATTTTTCAAATATTAATATTCTATTAAAAAATCCATTTTTTTTTTTTTTATCTCAGGCACTATGTTTCTCTCATCCAATACAATATAATAATACATCATTAATCACGATATTTTATTATAATGCACCATTTTTTCTATTTTATCTTCAACTTTAGAAAATTCTCATTTTTTCAATGTTTGTACACAATTAAATGAAATTTTATCTTTCTAATTAGTTAAATATATTTTCTTATCTTGTCAATGAATACCATTTTTAATTTTTCACTAAAAAAAAATTAAGAAATCACTTATTTATTTTATGAACAAATAGAGTATTAAATATTGATTTGACATAAGGTTGAATTTTACTCTATCAAACTTCCAAAACAAACACAATAATTTTATTATTCATCATGATTTTAAAATAAAAATTAAAAAATACTCATGTATATTAATTTTTTAAATGACAAATTGATAATTCAATTGCCAAAATCAACATGTGCGTATTTTTTTTTTGTAAGTATAGTGTCGTAAAAAAAAGTTCTGATTTATTTTATTAACAACCATATTTTTTCCCATAATAGATACTAAAATGCCAAATATGCCAGTGACATTATTTTCGAGGCTCATCTCACGATCAAGAATAATGAGGCAAATGAAGGGTATTGCCTTGTATGTTTCCGTTTTGTGAGCAATTAAGTGAATTAGTGAACCAATTACATGAATTAGCTATGAATTTGGGTTAAGCTAAAGGCTATCACATATATGTGTAGACCCCCTCGAAAGGCATAGGTGAATAACATGCATTGATTAACAATTATAGGATCTAACCAAATACTATAAGCTCATAAGATAGTGTTTCATAAGCACTTTCAACATGGTTACTAATGTTTATGAAACACCCTCTCACCAAACTCCTAGACGACCTCTATTCGTTTAGTGTCTAAAATTGTCGGTCTAGCAATTAATCCTCTCTCGGTTAAGCTAATTACTACTTAACTTCTATTTAATTGACCAAAGCTCACACTCACACCCCCAATCATGCTACCCAACTCTCGTTGCAATAAACATAATCGACATGCTCGCTAATAGGGTTGATCAACTAAATGAATCAATCAAAATACAACTCTAGAAACATAAACACCCAAATCTTACGCTAATCATGCAATTAATCCACAATTACACTAAACACCCATCAAAACATCCACACCCAAGACAATTAGAGCTTAGCCCATGGTTCTAGAGGAGAATCCCATGGCTACAACACAAGATAACATAAAGCCCATGCCAATTAATAGAGAAATTGCAATATAAAAAGGTAATTACCAAATTGAAACTTAAAAATGAGAGATATCACCTTGATAATGGAATTGTAGCTACAAATGGATGAAATAAGCAAAGCCCACTTACAATCCTTGATGGAAATGACAAATTAACAAAGTTCTAAGATAATCTATGGAGGAAACTAGAAGAAAAATGCTTATCAAACCTATCATTATGTGTTACTATGTGTAGAATCTTCAAAATGTGTGTGTAGATTCTTCAAAAATGAACTTTAGCCTTTATATACCCTTCCAAAAGTGTTTGGCACGTGCCCCCAGGTAGAAAAACGTGTTTGGGCCAAATTGCACTGCCACACAGCCGAGTTAGGGTCACTCGGCCGAGTCGGGTTCTAACAAAAGCGTGAAAATGGTTTTTCCTTTCAGTAGCTCGGCCGAGTCAGGTAACTCGATCGAGTCGGGCACTTTATCTATAGTTGCAGGCCCTCGGGCAACTCGGCTGGTTCTAGGAGCTCGATCGAGTTACAAATCATCCTCAAGCCTCTACTCGGCCGAGTTGTTGAGCTCGACCGAGTTGTTCACCTTTCCAGTCTCTGGTCCCTTCTTTGAGCTCGGTCGATTCTGGGAGCTCGACCGAGTTATGGACTTTGTCTCTAGCTCGGCCAATTATGTCCAACTCGGCCGAGTTCCATTTTGACTCTTCTTTTGTGCATAATTTTCGATCCGAGGCTCCGATTGGCTCGATTCTTCTTGCATATCGACTATCTCTTCATCTTCTTTCATCTGACCTTTTCCTCGGATTGATCTATCCGTGTGATTTGCTTCAAAACTCATCGTTTTTCCTAAAAACTATGCAAAACCGTCATGTATCAATAATTCGATAAACAACTACTTTTACATAACTTTTGCAACTTTAACACGACAATTGTTGGGATGTAAATTCACCCTAAGCCCCACTTGATGTTAGAATAGTTTTGATGGCCAAAACACTTAGAGTTTATAAAAGTAATAGGATCAGCTGACTTGTATAGAATAGCTTAGACTAGTCTTGTGCAATCAACTGTATGTATATCAGCTGATTGGCACAGTCCCGACTTACATGCGCTTCCTCAAGATGAGAAGAGTAGAAGACATGAAGACTAGAAGATCCTTGAAGGCCAGTTAAGTAAGGTGCTTGTATACCTACTTATCTGATGGAGTCCAAGATTGAAGATGGCCTAAAGCAGCATAAATAATCCTCAAATCAGACGAGTGCTACTCGACTGATAACAGAAGACAGAAGACCTAAGGCCAGAAGAGTAGTCAGAAGACTAGCAGTATAGATCAGAAGACTATATACTCTTCCAGGACTCGGCTGATTCCCAAAGTCATCTTACAATTCAAATGAAGACCTACCTTATTTAGAAGATTGACATAATCCCAGGATTGGAGCAATCAAGCAGCTGGAATCAAGATATCAAGCCAATATGGAAAGATTGTCCCAACGGCTAGTCAACTCCAACAACTAGTTGCAAGCAATCACCATTATAAATACAAGAGGATGAGAAATCACAAGTACGAGATCACACAGAGAATTCAACAAGAAAAACAAGCAATTAAGCTAAAGTCATACTGTTCTAAGAATTCTCCAAGAGCCCAGAAAGCCTTAGAATACTTTTAGCTCTTAAGTGATTTCTATCCAACCTATAAGAACCTGAAACTTGTTCATATTGTATATCAATTGTTTTAGGCAAAGTGGTTAAGCAATTTATAAGCTTGAACCATTAGTTGGATACACTTCAAAAACCCCAAACCCTCACCGAAAGGTTAAAGTTTTTGAACCCCTCAAAGTGCAAGTGCTTACAATCACTTGTGGAGACCGTAGCTGTTAGGACGGCTCAGATCTCAAAGTCCTATCCTTGGGACTATAAAGGTCAAGACCCTTGTAATTTGTGGTAAATTAAAGGGATTAAACTTCACGTTAGGACGTGAGAGTGGACATAGGATCGTATATCCGAACCACTATAAATCTGGTGTTATTTACATTTCTGCACTTTACATTTCTGTCTCTACATATATTTTATATAGTGCATACTGTGTTTTCAACATCCTTCAACTAAGGCCACAACTTTCAAACCAGCATCAGCTGAGTACTTTCATTAAGTAAAACAAGTTAACACTTTCACAAGAAACAAAGAACGAGTCTAAACAAGGCCTACCATAATTCCGCATATAATCTCTTCTATCAGATCACTATAGTCATCTGGACCAGCAGACTTGTAGTCCAGCTGACATAGAGATCAGAAGAGGTTTCCAACTCTTGAAAAAGTTTTAAAGTCTATTCACCCCTCCCCTCTAGACTTTAATCCCATTCACTACTCGTTCAGGGACCAACAAGTGGTATCAGAGCGGTGGTTCTAACGGACTACTGTCTCTAGATTCTCAGAAGACTTGAGGGAGTCTTTCTGTAGTCCTCTTGAACAGATCTTTTGAAAAACTTGTTTTCGAAAACTCATACAGCATGAGTGCTAATATGCGTAAGTTGCCTAAGTTTTCAGTGGAGGATTATGATTACTGGAAGATCAGGATGAGGAAGAATCTCACATCAGTCCACTACAAGATGTGGTCAGTAATCACTGAAGGCCCAATCACCATCATGGCAGTCAACACTGCAAATGGTGATCCAGAAGTTCCAGTTGAAGAACTTGCCCCCAAGCCGATGAAGGACCTCACTCCAGAAGAAATGAAGCAGTCAAATCTTGACAGCATTGCTCAAGACTACATCATGCAAACTCTTCCAAATGAGTACATTGCAAAAGTAATCAATTGTGAAACAGCTAAAGATATGTGGGATGCTCTAGCACTCCTCTGTGAAGGAACCGAGCTGATTAAGGAGAGCAAGCTGACAACAGCAGTCAAGAAGTTTGAACACTTCAAGATGCAACCAGAAGAGTCTATTGATCAACTAGACAATAGATTTACCAAGATCATCAATGAGATAGAATCTCTGGGCAAGAAATATACAAATAGAGAGAAAAATATAAAGATCTTAGACTCTCTAACCAAGAAATGGAGACTCAAGAAGACCATCATCAAAGATACTCAAGATATCAAGGAATGGTCTGCGCAGACTCTATTTCAGAACCTGAAAGCTCATGAATATGATCTTGAAAGAGAAGAAAACTCAGGAAGTGATGAACCTACTGCAACCCCATCTACTTCCAAGACTGTAGCTTTCAAGGCAGCAAATACAAAAGCTGCAAGCACCTCATCTGGCAAGACTTCTCTGAAAACAGAAGACTTTGAAGGATCAGACATGAGTCTAAAAGAGCAAATGGCCCTTATGATCAAAAGATTCGAAAGGATGAACACTCTCAACAGCAAATATAGAAAATTCTATAGAAACTACAAAGATAGAAGAGCCAGTTCACCTTCTAGAGGCTCCAGAGAAAGAACAAACCAGAAAGGTATCCTAGAAAGGATATGGAGTCATCTGACAGCCGAGGCTCCAGAAGAAGAGATGCCACTCCTCCAAGGAAAGGCAGTTCAAATCAAAAACCTGGAGCATGCTTCAATTGTCGCAAACCAGGACATTATGTCTATGAATGCCCTGAGCTGGATGACAAAGAAGAAAGAAGACCAAGAAGAGACAGAAGAAATTCAGATAAGCAAGCAATGGTGACTGAAGAATCTGAATATCAAAGTGATGAACTTCCTACATCACCAGACTGTCAAATCTACTCAGATGATTCAGATGATCTAGCTATGATGGCCATAGGAGAAAATGAGGTAAATTCCTACACTACTACTTTCCATTCACCTATTTTCTCACAAACAGATGACATAAACTCATCTGAAGGCGAATCAGAAGACACCTATTATCAATCGTTAAGAAAGGTAAAAGGTGATCTGGATATTGCCACTAGAGCTTTTATAGAAGTGGAAGAGGAGAATAAGGATTTAAGGAAATAAATTGCTAGGTTGAAAAAGGTTAAGTTTGATAACACCCCTGAGTTAGTCACCATGAATGAAAGGTTGACCAGAGAAGTAGAACTTCTTAAGGAAGAAAATACCACAACAACTCAGTTGTATGAGGGGATGTTAGAAACTCAAGCCTTAGAAACCAAGGAATTTCGTATACTACAATCTAAGTTCGATGATCTCTTCCAAGCACACAAGCTCTTAGAAAAGGAGAAGGAATGCCTAAATCAAAAGATATCAGAGTTCAATAAAGCTTCGACTACTATTGAAAGTATCTCTGAATATTATAGATCAAATGGCAATAAGATGGGTTTAGGCTATGAACTTAATCCATCAACATCCTCTCCAGCTGGGGGTAGTACACCTAACAAGTGCACTACTCAGACACATGAACAGGGTGAGTGTTCTAAACACAATGAACCCAATATGAACCAAAAGTCATCTGTACAAACTAAGGCTAACTATTCCAACACCAAAAATGGTAAAAGAAAAGTTAACCCCAAACCTGTACAGAGGAACAGCAAACAGCCTAGACCATCTCGTCTGAGACAGTCTCAGCTGTATGCTGCTCCAGCCAAGAAGAAGAAATCTTCTTCACACAAATCTGTTCTCTTTGCACCCCCTATCTCTTATGATATTGTGAGAACAGAGGAGTATGGTCCATATAATCGTGTGCATCGACCAACTAATGCACCCAGGCCGAATGTAACTAGTCAAAAGATAATGTATGTGCACTCCTATAAAGGGAAACCATTTGACTATTACTTAGCTGATAAGATTTGGTTATGTGATGCCCGAGGGAAACAACTCAAGTGCTCAAGGTTGTTCAAACGACCAATCTATATGTGGGTTCCCAAGGGTAGTACTAACACCCAAGGACCCAAGACAAAATGGGTACCTAAGACTTAACCTTTCTTGCAGGAAAGAAGGGACCTATACAAAAAAGGAGGTCTAGCAGGAGAAATATGGTACATAGATAGTGGATGCTCAACCCATATGACTGGAACCAAAGACCTGCTGACCAACTACACAGAAAAGAAAGGTCCAAAAGTCTTCTTTAGTGATAACGCGTACGGTAACACAAAAGGATATGGCACCCTTCAAAATGGTGACATTGAGGTACATGATGTATCATATGTAGAAGGTTTAAAGTTTAATTTATTATCTGTTTCTCATTTTTGTGACACCGGTTATTCAGTAAAATTCTCTAAAAATGAGTGTCTCATAAGTGATAAAAGAACAAAACAAAACCTTCTAACAGGATCTAGAAAAGGAAGTATGTATCTTGCAAATTGGAACAGCTGTCCTAAGGATACATGTCTGCTTGTGAAGAGCCCTAAAGATATCAGCTGGCTATGGCACAAACGTCTTAGTCATCTGAACTTTAAGACTATGAACAAGTTAGCAAGGGAATCCTTAGTTGATGGTCTGCCTAATGAACTCTACTGTAAAGATCAGGTCTGTGATGCATGTCAACAAGGAAAGCAAACAAAGGTCTCTTTCAAAACCAAGAAGACAGCATCAACCAGCAGAACTCTTGAATTGCTTCACATGGATCTATTTGGACCAGTCACTCCAACTACACTTACAGGGAGGAGGTATACTCTCATTGTTGTAGATGACTACTCCAAGTTTACTTGGGTTGTCTTCCTATACAAGAAGGGTGAAACTCAGCAGAAGCTTCCTGAACTATTAAAGAGGATCCAAGTAGAGAAAGGAGAACCTATTGTGAAAATCAGAAGTGACAAAGGCACTGAATTTATTAACTCTTATATTATTCCCTATTGTACTTCTAATGGTATTCAGCATGAGACAAGTGCAGCAAGAACACCACAACATAATGGTGTAGCTGAAAGAAGAGTCAGAACGCTCAAAGAAGCTGCAAGAACACTCCTTGCTGAATTCTCCACTCCTAAGAAGCTTTGGGCAGAAGCTATCAACACAGCTTGTCACACTCAAAACAGGTCAGGTATTCACAAAATTCATGAGAAAACCCCATATGAACTGTGGAAAGGAAGAAAATTTAGAGTATCTTACTTTCATATATTTGGTTGTAAGTGTTTCATTCACAACAATGGGAAAAGTAAGTTGAATGCTTTTGATGCCAAAGCAGATGAGGGGATATTCTTGGGATACTCCTCAACTAGCAAAGCATTTAGAGTATTCAACAAACGAACCCTTCTTGTGGAAGAAACACCTCATGTTGTTTTTTATGAATCTTGTGAAAAGAGTGCAGTAGAAACAGACTCAGCTGCAGATCAGATGAAGAAACTAGTGATCAAAACCAGGTCTGATGAGTTTATTGAAGTCAATGAACCATTTTCTGAAGAACCAGAGGAGGATAAACCACACAGACCAGTCACTAGATCTCAAACTCAAGCTGAGCAAGCTGTCCATAATCAAGATGCAACAATCCCAAATGCAAGGGGGAATGATCTCTTTGACACACAAGATACAGATGATGATCGACCTAATCAAGTCAACCCTCCTGATGGCACTAGAACAGATGAGAATCCAAGCTCATCTAATACAGATACTCCTGTGAGACATACATGGAGAAGCAACCATCCATCAAACCTCATCTTAGGAGGAGCAGACTCAGGTGTCAAGACCAGAAGACAACTGAATCAGAACCCCCAATCATCTATGTTCTGCTGGTGTGCTTTCTTGTCCAACATTGAACCAGCTGACATAGAAGAAGCAATGACAGATAGCAATTGGATTGTTGCTATGCAAGAGGAATTAAACCAATTCGAAAGAAATGAAGTATGGGAATTGGTAGATCGTCCTGAAAACCACAATGTAGTAGGAACAAAGTGGGTATTCAAGAATAAAAAGGACGAAAATGATGTGATAACTAGAAATAAAGCAAGGCTAGTTGCAAAAGGATACTCACAATCTGAAGGAATTGACTATGATGAAACCTTTGCTCCAGTAGCCAGATTAGAAGCCATTCGACTGTTTCTAGCTTATGCATCGTATATGGGCTTCAAGGTATATCAAATGGACGTCAAGAGTGCTTTTCTGAATGGTATTCTGGTAGAAGAAGTGTATGTAGAGCAGCCTCCAAGATTTGAAAAAGGAGATCAAGTATATCGTCTGAAGAAGGCTCTCTATGGTTTGAAGCAAGCTCCCAGAGCCTGGTATGACACATTGTCACAATTCCTACTTGACAATGGGTACACAAAAGGCAATGTTGACAGAACACTTTTTAGAATTCAAGAAGGAGAAGACATTCTAATGGTGCAAATATATGTAGTTGACATTATATTTGGATCACCCAATCAAGATATGTGCAAGAAGTTCTCTGAACTTATGCAAGGAAAATTCGAAATGAGTATGATGGGTGAGATGAATTATTTCTTAGGACTCCAAGTCAAACAGAGTCCAGAAGGGATCTTCATCAATCAGTCCAAATACACCAAAAGCCTATTAGAAAGATTCAAAGCTCTACAAAGCAAGACTGCAAGAATTCCGATGATGACATCTTTCAAGATGGAACCAGATGAGTCTGGAAAGGCAGTTGATCAAGCTGAATATAGAGAACTTATTGGATCTCTACTATATCTTACAGCTAGCAGACCAGACATAACATTTGCTGTAGGAGTATGTCCTAGGTTTCAAGCAAACCCAAAGCAGAGTCATCTAGAAGCACCAAGGAAAATTCTCAAGTACCTAAAAGGAACAGTCAATCTAGGACTATGGTACCCTGCTGATGACAATCTAGAGTTGAGTGGTTATTCTGACTCAGACTATGGAGGATGTAGAATTGATAGGAAATCCACATCTGGAACCTGTCAATTCCTAGGCAACAAGTTGATATCATGGTTCTCAAAGAAGCAAACTTCAGTTGCAACCTCCACCACTGAAGCAGAATATATGGCAGCTGGAAGTTGTTGTAGTCAGCTGCTCTGGCTAGTTCAACAACTCAAGGATTACAATGTAGAGGCAAGAGAAGTTCCTATCTACTGTGACAGCAGCAGCGCCATTGCAATCACTCAAAATCCAGTCCTTCACACAAGATGCAAGCATGTCGACATTCGACACCATTTTATAAGAGACCACCTTGAAAAGGACATCAAGATGGAGAAAATTCACACAGATATCCAAAGAGCAGACATCTTGACTAAGCCCCTAGCTGAAGAAAGATTCAAGACCCTATGCTATAGTTTAGGACTCTTGGATCCAAGCACATGAAGAACTCAAGATCAACTGAAGGCATCAGCTGATTCAATTGCAGCAGACTAGGAGGATCAGATGAGGTGAATAGACACCCTCATCTTCAGGTAAGTTTTTCCCAATGAAGACAAATAAAGCTGAGGGAAAACATAGAGTCATCTAATCAAGGGGGAATCAATGATACCTTAAGAAACCTTGATGAAATACTCTATAATCTGCATCGCATTACATACTTACATTCAGAAGATTTGAATAGAGTTAATTGGTAATCTATACTTAAGCAATGTATATCTATGTATAGTAATAAACTATTCTTCATAAAATACTTCATCACTATACAAGTATACAGTATATTAGTGAATCATACTTGGTTGGATTAATACACCATCCTTACCGACTCAATAGTATACATGCACTGTACGGACTCCAAATAACTCTTGTTAAAAAATTTATAAATTCTGCATTCCATAAGATAGAGTCTGAACCTCTTTAAATGTAAACCCTTAGATCAAGAATCTCATTGTTGATCTTAAGAAATAATTTTTCAGAAATTCAGACCTATCAACTCTATAGTTTTTGTCATCTTACGCTCCATTACCTCATTTATACCTCTATAAAAGGAGGAAGTTATGAGAACACCTAAGAACACAAATCACTAACTATTATTCTTGTTTCAGGTATGGAGATAATCGAGAGAAGAGATGGAATGGAGATCATCCCTCAACCAAGGTCTTGGATTAAGGAGATGAAGATTTGTCCAGAAGAAGAAGATGATGCAGATCAGCATACTTGGGTTATCCAACATAAGTATGCCTATGAAAACTAAAGAAAGAAGAGACGTTCTTGTTGAAAACTAAAGGAAGAAGAGATGCAGAGGACAAAGTAGCCAGCAAGCAGAGCTTCTTCTCCAGGGGGAAGTTCTACATGGAGAGCTTGCTATCAAAGACCACTTTGTCAAAAGGTGTCAAGAAGACCAAGTCCATGGCCCTCTCTTCACACTCCATTGAAGCCTCTTCCAACTTTTCTTCTCTTTCAAAAGAAGCGAAGAAATTCAACAAGGACACATTAGATGCTACATCCCATCTGATGATGAGGAACATCCGATGGTGAGGAGCAGTTAAGCCAGTGGGATTTCATCTAGGCTAGTCCCATTTGGTTTAAAGAAGGAGCTGAAAGATCCATCAAACCAGGTTGGATCATCACTCACAATAAAGCTGGAAAGATCCATCCAGGTTGGATCATTACAGCAAACCCCTATCCTCTACTCAGCTGATCAGAAGACCAACTCAGCTGACCAGAAGACTTTCAAGAAAAATCAGCAGACATTTCGTTGAAATCAGAAGACTTCACTCTGCTGATAAGAAGACCTTATTTTAGAGTATAATGACTATCTTTGATCATGTAATTCATTCTAGATTCATTCATGAATGTAATTAAAGAAATTTGCCTATATAAGGAATGCAATTCACTTATAGAAAACGGCCTTGATGATCAATTCTTGCCACAAAATTAGTCACAACGGCTATTTTTGGTATGATGTCATTAATACTTGATTACCATATTGCCAGCAAGTCAACAGTTGCCAAATGGCAAATTCAGCCGGCAAATTTAAGGAATGGCCCGGATTCAAAGAAGGAAAATCTTGGGCACTACTCCACATTAAAATCTAATCTGACCGTTAGATCAAGTTTCTACTGGAGTATATATACAACCCTTAAACCTCTTCCAAACTCCTTTCGCTCACAATACTCCATTACTCTCAAATCTCTCTCGTCCTGAAATATTCTTTCAAAAGCATTCCTACCTTCAATACTCAACATCCAGAATGGGAATCATCAAAATTTACGACGAGAAGACCAAGAGTTCTGGCACCTTAGATGCTCAAAAATGGTCTAAGGAAGGAAAAGTATTCACTGAGAATGCTCTGTTCTTCAAGGGCAAACATACATCTGCGAACAAGGAGATACTTCTTCGCTGCATCAATCTCAACCTTCGTGATTTTCTGGAAGCAGCACCAACAAATGTCTATGAACAAGATGTGCTGACCTTCTATGCAAACGCAGTGATGATGGATTCTCATGTTGAAAGTGTCATGGGTGGACACAGAGTCGAGATCTCAAGGGAGATCCTTCAAGAACTGTTCGGCTTATCAAGGGGAGAGATAGACATCTCTACCTACATCATGGGAAGAGAAAAGGAGTATATGGAGATGTTTACTGATGGAAGGGTCAAGGCTGAGGATACCTTTGGGCTCAAGAAATCCCAACTTGAACCTAAATTCCAAACCTTGATGGATATTGCAGGCAAGATGTTGCTTGGTAACACTTTTAGCCATGATGTTGTTACCACTCTAAAAGTTAGAGTTATGGCTGCAATCTGGGATCAGATTGATGGAGATTGGCAAGGGCTATTCTTGAATAGGATTGCTCTTGAAGCCAAGAAGGTTACCTTGGACCTTCAATCAAGAGAATGGAAGGTCACATCTACAGTCAGCTTTGTCAACAAGTTGAGTATCATCCTTCCATATATTCTCCCAAAGAAGTACAAGATGGGACCTCACAAGACCTTCCACACCTCCAAGTATTACTTAAGAAAGGAAGCTCTTGCAGAGGCAGCAAGGTTGAAAGAAGAAAAAAGGAAGCTGTTGGCTGAAGCATCTTCCAAAGATGTTGATAAGGAGGCAGAAGAGTCTGTTCATGACTCTGCTGAAGAAGAAGAGGAGCCATCCAAAGAAGAGGTTCAGGAGAAGGCTGCTGAGGATGATGATGATGACAATCAGACCTTAGCCCAGAGACGATTTCTAATCAGATCAGGACTCATCTCCCCATCTGATTCAGATGCCACTCCAACTGCCTCTCCCTTGAAGAAGACAGGTACCTCTAATCCCTCTCTCACTTTTACTCCTTCTAAATTGTCGAAGGGTCAGAAGAGAAAGAAGAACAATTCTTCTTTCACTAAGAAAACCAAGAAATCCAGGCTCCCTACTCCCATGAGCATAGCCCCTATTACTTCCTTCCACCCCTCTGATGATTCAACCCTTTCTGAACCCTCAAACACTAATATCCAAATCCCTACTGATACTCACACAGCAGAGGAACAAGCTCAACATCAAACAACCCCAGAGCCACATTTGCCTACCCCTGCTGATATTCAAATGGCAAATGTCCAACCATCTACTGATCTTCAAGCAGAAATAGTCCCAGATCAGCAGACTCAAAACCCTGCTGATGATCAGTCCACTGAAGATCAAGAAGATATCACTTCCCAAATCCCTGCTGATACTCACACAGCAGAGGAAACCATTCCAACCTCTCAATCCCCTATCCTCACTACCCCATCTGCACCAGAAGATTTGGCACCAGCAGACCAGGATGAAGCAGGCCCCTCTCAACCTCAGTATAGAATGGTGCACTATCCTATGTGCACAAGGGAGAAGATAATGAGGATGAAGATAGCAAACCTGCTCAAGTCTACTATTTCTGGTATTGATGAGGAATCAATTCAGTTTGAACAAGTTCTCAGAATCTGCACCTGGATTGAACTCAGGAGAGATGATGTGGATGACCTTATTGAGGTCATGGAGGGAATGAGAGGAAAAGCTAATTTCCTCGACTGGGAAATGGAGCAGAAAGAAGTTGCTCAAGTTAAATCTTTTGCTCAGCTGCTGCCAGAAGAGGCCCTTGCAGCAGTATGCCACAGGATTCTAGGAATTCCCACTGATGATACCTCTATCCCAGAAGGCATATCAGGTCAGCAGACAGCTGACACAGCAAAAGTGAATGACTCAGCTGCATCCGTTCCTGCGGAAGACTCAGCTGAACCAGCTGACAGAGCCGAGATTGAAAGAGAAGTAATCACTATTCCTGATCACTTCATGCCTAAGGATACTCTAACTCACTTCATTGATAAAGGAGACACTATCATGTCCCACCTGGTTAAGGCCACTACCTCATTCCTCAATGAAGAGTACCTTTCAGCTGAAGAAAGAGGCAAAGCCCTGATTGTTCATCCAAAGCCTCAAGGTACTGCCTCAACTTCTACTTCAACAGTTGACTATACAGCAGACATATGCTCACAGGTCAAGGCTGCAATAGACCTACATTTTGAGAAAGGTTTAGGCCTACAACTTGGAAGATATGTTGAAAAGGCTGTTAAGGAGCAGAGAACTCGTCTTCATGACCAGATCATTGACATTGAAGACAAGTTTGGAGAGTCACTTCACAATCAGATAAGTGAGTATCTGACCAGCATTCTGAAGAAGGCAGGTGAAAATTCCACCAGGTTTGCTGAACTCTACACTAATGTGGTCAACCGCATGGAAAACACCTACAAGACAAGAATTGAAGATGCTGAAGCAAGAGCTACTGAAGGTCGAGCTCTTCTCCAATCAGCTACAGCAGAAAATGAGAAACTTCAGACTCAGCTGAAGGAGACAGTAACCAAATTGGAAGCAATTACAGCTAAACTTGAAGCTGCCTCCTCCTCCAACTCTCATGCTCAGATCCTAGACCACAACATCACTCATCTGACCCATGTTGGCAAAGTCAATGCCATGGCTCTACAGCAGACCCTGAAAGTAGAGATTCTGAATGCCATGAAGCCTTTTGCGGCTGCACTTGCTGAAGCCAAAAAGGGGGAAGATGTATTGATAAAGGCTCTAGAGAAGGCTACTGCACAGCAAGCTGTGATGGTAGTATCTCAAGATGAGCTGAATGAAACCTTGGGTGGCTTATCAAGCAAAATCAAGAGCAGGCAAGGCAAAGGCAAAGAAATTGCTCAAGAAAATACCCAAGCTTCCACTCAAGCTCCTGTCAAGAGTCTACAGATCACTGCCTCTACAGAACAAGTCCCTGAAAAGAGGATGACAAGGAAAATAAAGGCAGATGAACAAGCAGATGAGCAAGCTCAGAAGTCAAGCAAGAAGTCAGTTCCAACAGAGCCTACTGCAGAAGAGAAAGAGGCTTTAGAGCTGAAGAAAAGAAAAGAGCTTGAAGCTCAAGAGCTTAAGCAGAAGAAGCTAAAAGATACGAAAGCAGTCAAAGCCAAATTTGACAGGAAGATAGCCAAACTCAGGAAAGCTCTCAAGGACAAAGCATTGAAAGAAAATGCTCTGGCACAGAAAGACAAGGTCCTGGTGTTTGATAGCAACTATGTGGATTATTTAGCCCTTCAAGATGAGCTACCAAGGTGGTACCCTCTGAAGAAGAAGTGGCAAATTCAACACCACATTGTAAGAAAATTTGGCCCTCTCCCAACCTATGAAGATGAATTCTTCCAGTTCAATCAGTTCATGAACATTGAAGATCAAGAGTTCTGGAAATAAGTAGTCAAGACAGCCAAAGAACTTGACAACTGCAGAATCCTAACTCCAGAAGAACCTAAATGGGATCCTCCCACTCTGAGCTCCGGAAGGACAGACTTGATTGAAGTCAAAAGGATTCTAGAGAAGATCTATGAAGAGGAGAATGTTACAGACCTGCAGCACATGGAAGAAGTTCGAACTCGTCTGTACCTTGCTTTCCGCATCTGAAGATCAGAAGACCTGATGAAGACTACTTTCAAAGCTTTAAAGAAACTATCACTTGTAATCTGTAAAACCTCTATATATTAATCAAGTTTAGTTCTCTTTGCTTTCAAGACAAACTCTCATTGTCTTCATCAGATACTTCAGCTTTTATGAAGTTTATAAACTCTTATCTTATTTACTAAGAGCATTTATCAAATATAGTTTTGGCTTCATCAAAAAGGGGGAAATTGTTGGGATGTAAATTCACCCTAAGCCCCACTTGATGTTAGAATAGTTTTGATGGCCAAAACACTTAGAGTTTATAAAAGTAATAAGATCAGCTGACTTGTATAGAACAGCTTAGACTAGTCTTGTGCAATCAACTGTATGTATATCAGCTGATTGGCACAGTCCCGACTTACATGCGCTTCCTCAAGAGGAGAAGAGTAGAAGACATGAAGACTAGAAGATCCTTGAAGGCCAGTTAAGTAAGGTGCTTGTATACCTACTTATTTGATGGAGTCCAAGATTGAAGATGGCCTAAAGCAGCATAAATAATCCTCAGATCAGACGAGTGCTACTCGACTGATAACAGAAGACAGAAGACCTAAGGCCAGAAGAGTAGTCAGAAGACTAGTAGTACAGATCAGAAGACTATGTACTCTTCCAGGACTCGACTGATTCCCAAAGTCATCTTGCAATTCAAATGAAGACCTACCTTATTTAGAAGATTGACATGATCCCAGGATTGGAACAATCAAGCAGCTGGAATCAAGGAATCAAGCCAATATGGAAAGATTGTCCCAACGGCTAGTTGCAAGCAATTACCATTATAAATACAAGAGGATGAGAAATCACAAGTACGAGATCACACAGAGAATTCAACAAGCAAAACAAGCAATCAAGCTAAAGTCATACTATTCTAAGAATTCTCCAAGAGCCCAGAAAGCCTTAGAATACTTTTAGCTCTTAAGTGATTTCTATCCAACCTATAAGAACCTGAAACCTGTTCATATTGTATATCAATTGTTTTAGGCAAAGTGGTTAAGCAATTTATAAGCTTGAACCATTAGTTGGATACACTTCAAAAACCCCAAACCCTCACCGAAAGGTTAAAGTTTTTGAACCCCTCAAAGTGAAAGTGCTTACAATCACTTGTGGAGACCGTAGCTGTTAGGACGGCTCAGATCTCAAAGTCCTATCCTTGGGACTATAAAGGTCAAGACCCTTGTAATTTGTGGTAAATTAAAGGGATTAAACTTCACGTTAGGACGTGAGAGTGGACGTAGGATCGTATATCCGAACCACTATAAATCTGGTGTTATTTACATTTCTGCACTTTACATTTTTATCTCTACATATATTTTATATAGTGCATACTGTGTTTTCAACATCCTTCAACTAAGGCCACAACTTTCAAACCAGCATCAGCTGAGTACTTTCATTAAGTAAAACAAGTTAACACTTTCACAAGAAACAAAAGAACGAGTCTAAACAAGGCCTACCATAATTCCGCATATAATCTCTTCTATCAGATCACTATAGTCATCTGGACCAGCAGACTTGTAGTCCAGCTGACATAGAGATCAGAAGAGGTTTCCAACTCTTGAAAAAGTTTTAAAGTCTATTCACCCCTCCCCTCTAGACTTTAATCCCATTCACTACTCGTTCAGGGACCAACAACAATTAAAGCATAATCACACTACAAATTCGTGCAATCTCACCACAAATCAGAATATACGAGTAATTTTATTATATGTTATTCGTCTATTTATTCATTTAATTACGCTAAAATTATGTGATTAAGGTTCATAAGTTGGGCCCATGTTAGTTGATACCCCTATGGTGGGCCGGTTTGAATGGGCTGGGACCTTCTCTGGGCCTTATGGCCCAAGACCTAACAGAAGGCCCAAGCCCAAATTTGCACAGGTTTTTGGAGAACCAAGCTGAAGCCCAACGAGGAATGACCCTGGTATGAAGAAGTCTTATGGGTGCGAAACTAAAGGTCCTGGAGAAGGTCCAGGTTTGAGGTTCGAGATCAAAAGAAACTTAATTTACATCTTCTGATTATCTCGTATTTGAATTATATGATTAATGTTTATAACCCTCACCTAAGCACTTGAAAGCTTGTGTTGGAGGCCTTTTCTTCTTTTTGGTGTACATTTGTTGGCAAGAGAAGCTCACAGGTGGCACACTTCTCATGAGAAGGCGAGGTGGACTTGAATTCGTTAAAGAGCGCTAAAATTTATTGGGGTCGAACCACTCCTCCTCCGTAACCCAGATGGATGACTCCTCCTCCGTAACCCGGATAGATGGATGTTCGATAACAAGCCCCGGAATTGGCAAGAACAACACCATGCTTTTAACGAAAGGTTGATGGATGTTCGATTAAAGCCACCATTGAATTGGGGTCGGACCACTCCTCCTCCGTAATCCGGATGGATGGATGTTCGATAACAAGCCCCGGAATTGGCAGGGACATCACCATGCCTTTGAGGAAAGGATGATGGATGTTCGATGTAAGCCCATTGAACTAGTCTACCTCCCTGGTCAAGAGGATGGATGTTCACAAATTGAATTACGGGTCACTAGACCCAACGCGTTGAAGAAGGAATCTCCACATCCCTCGATGGATGTTCTCAAATTGAATTATGTGTCACTAGACCCAACGTGTTGAAGAAGGATTCTCCACATCCCTCGATGGATGTTCACAAATTGAATTGTGGATCGCTTGATCCGGCGCGTTGAAGAAGGAACCCTCCACGTCCCTTGTAGGATGATGGAGGTCCAGGAGTGGAATAATGGGTCATTGTACCTGAAGTTTCGAAGCAGACCTATTCTCAGTACCCTCCGAATGATGAATGCCTAAGGATTGAGACACGATTCGAGAAATCTAATCTGGGGAGGATTTGACTTCTGGTTTGAAATGATAAACTGCTGATCAAACCTCAACCCACTCAAGGAACTGCAAATATACACGATATTTTTGCCATCCCGGAAATGGATACCGAGGTAACAAGTAAATTTATATTACTTGTGATTTATGTGGTTTGATACCCAGGAAATTGAAAGCTAAGACGCTGAGAGGAAGATAGGAGTGAAGTACACTTCGACTTACAAAGCTCGAGAGATTTGAGACCTAAGAAAAGGCTAATGAGAAAACAGAGGATGATGCAATGGCAAAGCATCAGCTCAAAAGAGTATATATGCTCAAAACTACTAGCTCTAGAAACTCTAGAAACACTAGAACGTGGGCTGAATTTCAAGAGGATATGAATTGAGTCTAGAATTTTTGTATGGATGACAAAAGCACTTTGCAAGCATCACAGATCTTGAGGTTTGAGGGAGGTGAAGGTGAACTACGTCTAACTCCTAAAATAAAATAAGCCCTGAGACCAAGTAAGTAAATAATGCCAACTTTTATTTTTTTGCATAAGATGAATGCATTTGTTCTTGCTTAAGTTTTATTGTTCAAACTAAGCACGAACTTTCGAGGTCTACTAATAATTTCTATGTATGTGAAAGAGAAAATGAATATGTGTGAAGTTATGTTTGCATGACCTGAAATGCCGTTTAAGATGATTGCTTTATTTTGAGTTTTTTAACAAATTCGGTTATAAAACATGTCTATGTGTTTGAGATGATAGTTTATAGCTTGGTGGATACCATTCTAATATGTATGGTAAAGTATGATTACTTTTAGTACTGATACGCTACTTAGAATTTACTTGATTTGATTAAAATCATTGATTTATGTTAGATGAACTAGAACTTTAGTGTGTGAACATGTTATTTGAGAATTATGCAAGCATGATCTTTTGAAATGTGAAAATGATATATTTTTTCCTAGAATTCCCTTAGAACTTATTCAGAGTTTATTAAGCATGCAATGTGATGTGATACATTGAGTTATGGGACCGTGAGAACCTCGGAAGAGCAAAAACAGGTAGGAAGACCTTAATCGAAATGAGGTTTCATAAAATCACAAATATTGAACGAGTTATACAGAACTAGTTGTTACAGACCTTAAGCTGCTCAAGGATCTAGAGATATGCGAGCAAATAGCTCTAGCTCGAAGGAAAATACTAAAGGTGGATAGAATGAAATGAGAAAAGATAAATTGATTCGAGTCTTAAATTTGCCACAAAGTTACTCTTGGGACCTTGCGTGCAATATAAACTTCGATGTTTGAGGGGGGTGAAGGTGGACTACATCTAACTCCTAGAAGATAACAAGCCATGAGTTTAAGTAAGTGAAATGTACAACTTTCAACTTTTTCCTAAATGAGGACATGTTTTAGGAAGGTTGACTACATCTGACTCCTAGAAGATAACAAGCCATGAGTTCAAGTAGGTGAAAGGTACAACTTTCAACTTTTTTCTAAATGATGACATGATTGAGTTCTAAGCTACACTATTGTTTAAAACCTCGAAGCCTACATATGCTAAGAATGATAAGAGATGAAAGAATGATATACCATTTACAGTCTTAAGCTAGACTATGCGATGTAGTTGTTATACTTAAAATGCAAGATGGATAAAAGCATGTTGTTTGAGATGATATCATGATGTTTGAAAAAAAACTAACAATTACTTTGCAAGCAAGATATGTATGTAGAAAGTTAGAGCAGGAGATGCACATAGCATATGAGCAGTTATGCAGGAGATATAAAGTAAAAAAAAAAAAAAAAACTAGATTATGAGGCACAAAGGCCTCAACCATTCAAAAGAAAAATAGGGGACACGAAGATCCCAAACTATTCCAAAGGCACGAGGGCCTTAGCAAAATGGGAGCATGAAAGCCCCAACCACCATGAGGTTATGTAAACCCTCAAATTGTTTAGAAAGTATTTAAAAACATATGAAATTGTTTGATATTGCTTAAAGATAAAGTGCAGGAAAAGATAAAATACTTCAAGTATGGGGGAGTTCTCGGCTGCGACCACTTCTTCACCAGCATATTTGCTAGATCCGCCTCCCTCTTCATCTACTTCTTCATGACCTGGAGCTACTCGAGGTGCAAAAGCATAATCGAAAACATCCACGAGATATGAGGGTGAGGCTTCAGGATGGAGGTCCTCAAGCTTTAACTTCCGGCCCTTGAGATCCTTCATTGCCTGCTGCATTCCAGGGAGCCACCATGGCGTGCATATGGGCTCGTTAGGGTCTCTGGGAAACTCAGGTGGTGGGCTCATCGTTGCAAGAGGAGTATCGCGATTGTATTTGCCATCAAAGTCAGCCGCCTGATGTTGGCCTTTGGCAGCATCGAATCCGACCTCAAATAAGTGAGGAATATAACGCACATAGCACCAAGGAAGCTGGAGCTACGAAGGTAAGCCTCCAACCATTCCTTATGAAGAGTTCTGAGGAAATCTTGACCTACAGGAGAAGAAAATAGATTATGGATGCACATGTTTACCGGATGGGGAGATTATTTTCCTAACTTTGAAGCCTAGAGTGGAGTAGTTTAATTTCCTTTGAGTGGATTCGGGCCTGCTCCTTTCCCCTTTCGCGCACCCTCTCTAATTCCAATAGCCGAGTGGAAAGCTTATCAGCCCTGGAGCGTTCACGATCAGCATCAGCCTTGAGCGTTTCACTTTGTTGAACGGAGGTGATAACCTGATTAAAAAGGCCAGAATAGAGAAGGTCGAACTGAAAAGAAAAAAAGGAAAAATTATCAACTAAGAGTGTATGAGATAAGCCTGCGAAGTAAGTTGGGAAAATGAAGATTATACCTGAGAAAAGGTATGAGCTCTTTGAATCAGCTGGTTCTCGAGGGAGATCCGTAAAGGACCGGGCAGCACCAGGAGGAAGATATCGATAGAAGAAATGGGAGATTGGATCCGAGCCAGTGGCAATTAGAGGATCTAGAACTCTTGAGTAATTTTCATTCATGGGAGCTAGGGAGCCTTGACTAGGAGTGACTGGAGCCGCATTTCGAGAAACCTGAGATAGCCAGCTCATTTCTGTAAGAAAGGAAAAACAGAGGAGTTAACTAAACAATGAATGTATGAGATAAATATGAAGCGTGAGATGAAGCGCTAATTACCATCTGTGGGCTCGAGAGGAATAACTTGAATACTAAAACCGAAATGGGAGAGGGTACAGGGATTGTTACAAATGCTGGAAACATCAAAGAGTTGTTGAGATTACGAATGCAAGTTGAGGTTACAGATGACTAACATATTCAGAGAAGAGACAAACGTAGGATGAGGACCTCGAGGTCGAAGGTTCTCATATGCACATCCTCTATGAGGAAAAGCCCAGGGCGTAGGGGGAGTCACAAAGAAATACTGACTCCTCCATTCTTGGTTTCCTTCTGAAGGCCCTTCCATGAAATCAAAAACCCGTTTAACACGGCTGCTAGTATAGAAGAAGCCATCCAAGAGTTTGCAGCCGTATTGAGATTGAAAAAGTTCTGCAGTAGGTTCACCCCATCACCTTTGATGAGGGCATAAAAGCCAATCATCCTTCTGAGGGAGTTGGGGTTAAAAGCCAATCATCGTACCGAGGGATTTGGGGGTAAACTGATTCAAAGGAATACGGAAGAGAGTGGAAATCCGAGATAAATGGTCGAGAACAGGAAACCTAAGCCCGGTCGGCTTGAATTTGGGCGTCCTAGAAAACTAAAGTGGGGAGATAAGTAAAATTAGGTATTTCCTCTTCATGAGGGATCCTAAGGATGTAAGTAGAAGGGAAGACATGAAGACGATGATACGAGGTTAGAGTCTTTTGAGTAATAGAGGAAGGACCAGTAGCGTGGTCCTCGAGATCGGGGTCAGTTACCAGGAAAAGCCTTTTGGGAGGAGAAAGTGTGTGGCCTGGAGATCGGGTCTCCATAGAAACATCATCCGATGGAGCAGAGATGGAAGTTAGAGAAATCTAACACTAAATATTGAAGAGCAGTGAAGGAATGAAGAAAATACCTGGAAAAAATTACTCTAAAAGAGGATAAAGATGGAGGTGCTCGACCGTCGGGAGCCTTAAAAACGAATATTGATTCTTGAAGAGAAAAGTAAAATTGAAGTTTGAGAGGAAATTGAGTTTTGAAGAGAAGGGATGATGAGTTTATATGGGGATATGAGAAACGGGAACGGTGGAGATTAGGGCGGTTACCAAATCATATTTAATGACGTGTAAGGAGGTCCAATCGATGTAGAAGATGGAGAGAGAAGGTCATAATTACGGATAGAGAAATTGAAAAAGGGGCCTAGTACCGTGTGTTAGTCGAGAAAGCGCGTGGAATTCGAGGAGACGCTTATTAAGAAGGCCGTCCGAGATTCAAAAAGAGTTTAATTCGGATTCGAGTCCGAATTTTCTTGAACACCTCAAGGTGCAGGAGATTTTAAGCTACGAAAATGCAAATGACACTCATCCGAGAGTTCTTCTTGATATTTGACACTAGAGAAAAGTTGTACTTTGAAAGTTTAGAAGGATTTAATTCGGGTTTGAACACGACTGATTTGAGGAGACATTTGAGGTATGAGATAAAAAAGAGACTTGAGGTAACCAGTACGTGGACCACATATGAGGATGGAATGAGGTAATTCGATTATAGAGCCAAATAACCTCAAGGTCCGAGAGGTGGCATACTTAGACCCGTGAAGACGGGTCGGCGGGGCGGGAAATTTCACCATTTGGCAGGGCGGGCCAGCCCATTTTATAGGCGGGCTACCAAAACCTCAACCCAACCCAAAAATGGACTGGTCGCGGATTTCGACGGGCCAACTTTTTTTTTTTTTTTTGAAAAATATTTATTAAATTAATTAAAAAACATAAAAAGTTACAGTAATATATATATATATAATAGAAATAAATATCAAGAATTACCATAATTATTAATTAAGAACAAAATAAAATTAAATTGAACTATTATAATTATTAATGGTATAATATATTATAAACTACAATTATATACATATATATTCAACAATTGACAATTTTTTTATTACAATATACATGATGTTAATTAACTTATAAAAAATAATGTATAACATTGCAGTTTGTAAATAAATTACTATAATGAGATTAGCTCAGCTTTCATTAATATAAACAAATTTACAACATTGTTTATTCACAAATAATCTTATTTTCAAACTCGTACATATTAATACAGTACAAACATTGCTTTTGTATGTACAAATAATTTACTTTCATTTACATGGTACATGCATCAACTTAATTGTTTTTTTATAGACAAAGTTGGATAGCTCAAGTGGTTAGAGCACTATTACCTAGGGCTAAGGTTCTAGGTTCGAGTCCTGAAAAGGGAAAATGGAGGATATATATATATATATATATATATTTTTTTTTTTTTAATTAAATATAATATTTAAAAACAAAAAATGGCGGGCTAGCCCGCCAAAGCCCGCACCAACCTGCCAAAGACCCCGGCCCAAATGGGGCGGCCTGGCCCCATGGACCCAGCCCGTTTTGACGGCTTTAGGCATACTTGAACATATTTTTTGTAGGGTCATAAGATCCAAAAGATGTTTCGTCCTATGAGATAAAGACATGTGGAATATACGGGTAATGTTATTATATGTTATTCGTCTATTTATTTTTAGTTGCGGGGCGGCCTGGCCCCACGGGCCCAACCCGTTTTGACGGCTTTACGCATACTTGAACATATTTTTTGTAGGGTCATAAGAACCAAAAGATGTTGGAGAGAAAGACGACACACCGTTTGCTACTCTCATAAGACCTGAACTTCATGAGAGTAGGGGAGAGTGGTTGATGCGGCCAAAATGTACCGTCCTATGAGATAAAGACACGTGTTATTATATGTTATTCGTCTATTTATTTCTTTAATTACGCTTAAATTATGTGATTAAGGCCCATACTAGGATAAGTTGGGCCCATGTTAGTTGATACCCCTATGGTGGGCCGGATTGAATGGGCTGGTGTTGGTCTTTGATGGAGTATGACACAAGTGTATGGGGGGGGGGGAATGCACTTGTGTATGCAAATTCTTTCTTTTTCAAACTGGTTGACCTATCAGGGAGGTTGTCTCACAACTGTCCTGAGTGGTAACTTTAATAGATATTTGGCCTACTGAAAACTATGAAGTAATCAGTTGGAAAACTATCTAAAAGAGTTGTAAAGTGCGGAATGTGGTTGGCCTTTTCTTTGAAAGAATACTCCAAGTTAATTTCTGAAAGAAATAGTTAATCAGGGACTTTGTCCAAAAACTGTTTTACTCAACTTTGCTGAAATTGACTCTTTAAGAATGATTATTGCAAGTAATGTGAGATATAGAAAAGTGCAATAAGTAAATGACACAGCAAGTTATAGTGGTTTAGAGACTCAAGCTCCTACATCCACTTTCCCTGATTGAACACGATAATTTCTTAAACCTGGAATTAACTTGTTTTATAGTGCCAAGGTGCACTGATCAACAACACTATCTTAGTGTTTTGATCCCTAGGATAATCTGAGTCCTAGTGTTCAATCTCTCTGAGTTAAGACTGTGTTTACACTTAACAGTCCTTAACTCCTCACTTCCACAACAAACTCTACTTCACTCAATGAGGTAAGGGTTTGAGGTTTTTGTTCCAACTAATAGAGATACCCTTTACAATAAGTACAGTGTAAAGGCTTAAGATATCTCAGTGCTAAGCTTGGGATTTTACAAGAAAGGCTTAGCTTGAAGTGATCAGGAAACTTGGGATTTATGTAGAACAACTTTGGTTTCCTTTGATTGCTTGATAGTAGTTTGATAGCAGATAGTTGGATACTTGAATCCTTGGATCACTTCTGAATTTATAGACCAATTTGATCAACTATCCGTTGGAGAGATAGCATTTCAAATTGTCTATTTGCAGCTTCATTGAAACGGCTATGAAGGTCATCCTTCTATTATCCAGTGGGTAAGAAGGCCCTTCAATGGTTGCTTGAATGGTTGTGTTAACTTCTGAAAAATGCGGCTGATATGACTTGTGTCAGTTTCCAAATTTGCTCATTTCCCAAGGTTGATTGTGGCAGACTTTATACTCTACCAACGGTTAGATGGGACAAGTGCCCTGAACATTCCTGCTGCAGTTGGAATGTTCTTCCATTCATTCAATTCTTCAGTCTTTAATGCTTTGTTTAGGCTTGATTGTATTAAATGCTTCCTTAAATTTATCTTCTGTGTGCATCATTCAATGTTCTTGATCTTCAAGCCTTGAAACTGAACTGACATAGCTCTTATCAGTACTTGTAGTTTCTCTTTGCATTCTTGATTATCAGCTATGTTGTCCTTTTCAGCATGCTTATCTCTGTGGCATCAGCAGACTTGTCCTAAAACACTAAACCTAAACAAGCTGCCTAACATTCCAGCTTTGGACAACTACCCTGATCTATAAATCTCACAACATTTCTGAGATTTAGACTTAGGCAATTTTGTTGTCTCAACAATCATGAGACAACTAGCCTGATGTACTATCTCAACCGAGCTGACCATCATCAATCAGGGGTTTTGGTATCTTAATCAAAATCAATTCATTTCCCAACAATTTCTCCATTTTTGATGATGCCAAAACCTATTACAAAGGGAACTTGACTTATACTAAATTTTATCTTCAGAATGAATGATCTAGTCAAGTCTCCCGAAATAAACTGTTAGCACAAAAATAGATCAAGTATAGGTTAGGTCAGGTTAGTTGAGATAATGAGTTGTTATCTCTGATACAAATAGTAGTCCTTCAATATATATATCAATCAGCATTACAAGACAGAAAATTAGAGGGACTAACTAAACTGATATGTAGACAACAAGCAAATAAAAAAAACAACACATTTAGCCAGATAAGGGAAGGAGTGACTTATTCTTTAGAGAGAACCATCATCTTGGGGAGCAATTCCATACTGAGCCCAGACTCTCTTCTTCAGCTCCCAAATCTCCTGATTAGTTCCTTTGGGGCCAGGCTTCATCTTTTCCATCTTCATGATGGAAATAAACTCCTCCAAGATCTTCCCTTCATCAATCATGTTCCGATTGAACTTGGGAGGCATGTACAATATGGGACCATGGGCTTTGAATTCAATCCTAGCAATGTCAGCTGCTGCAAACAACTTCTGGTACAGGTCCCTGTGATTTTCAAACATGAATTGGACAAACACTTCTTCAACATTTTCACCAAGCCACTTTCCTATGACAAAGAAGTCATAAACAAAACTCCTCTTGGATTCCTCCCATGCATCATTCAATTGAATTGGCACCCATTTGTCATGGTGAGGATATTGAGTGTCCCATCTTTGAAGCATTTGTGGCTTCAATCTTCTGTAAGAGGCCCTTCTCCTTGGAGCTCTGAAATTTGCCCTTTTGGCATCTCTTGCTTTGTTGGCCTCAACCAACTGATCCATTCTTTTCTTAGCTCTCTGAAGAGCCAACTTCTCTTGTGTTTCTAGATCTTTCCCAAAACCCTCTTCAAACAGTTTTGAAGGGTCATCAGCAAGTTTGGGCTGTCTCACTTCAGGCTCCTTGTCCTCTTCCACTTCTTCAATTTCTTCTTCCTGGATCTCAGGCAACTTGGCTGCTTTCTTCAGCCTCTTTGATTTTCTCAATTGAGTTGCTTCTTCAGCTTGAAACTCAGAAGGGAGTGTCAGGCTTGATGGGAAGTCAGTGAAGGTTTGTTCTTTCCTTTTTCTTTCGGAGGCTCTAGTAACCTTCCCCCTTACTTCAATCACCTTCTCTTTGGGGTCTAGGCCTGCAGATTCTCCTCCAGGCCTCTACTGCCATCTAGCCTAATCCTCAATGACAGAAGCCATAGACTTCTTCATTGCATTCTGGATATGCTCCTCTTCTGTCAAATCTTCAAAGTTCGTAGGCCCTTTGCCTTTTCCAGTGACTTCTTCTTCTTCTTCTTCTTCTTCAACTTCAGGCTGTTTGTCCTTTCCCTTAGGCTCTCCAATTTTCAAAGTTCCCTTTGCTCTTGCTCGCTCTCTTTCCCTCTTTTTGGCATGATCAAAACACTGGGGCTTTAACTCACTCATTGTAACAGAGAGGTGGGTGTGAGCATGAGTAAGAGACTTCAGTTCTTGCAGAAGATAAACATTCTCATCATGAATGTTTTGCATCTTATCATCTGCCATGCTAAGAAAAGCATGAACTGGCTTCATTTTCTGTGCAACAATTGTATCAAGTGTGGCCTTCAGGGATTGATAAAGCTTGGCCTGCAACTGTTCAGTGAGATTGGCCACAACCTGATCAGAGACCTTGGCCATCAGTTCCACAGTGAACTTCTCAGCAGCCTCTTTCACCATTGCAGTTTTAAGTTCCTCAGCTTTTTTTCTTTGAGCTGCTATCCTCTGCCTCAGAGCATCCTTGATTGTTCTCTTCAGGGCTAGCACATTATGCTTGTAGCTCTCTTTCAGGCTTTTCTTCTCTTTCTTCACAGTCTTTGTAAATGTGGTCATTGCATCCTTTGCCTTTGTTACTTCAGTTGAGACTATTTGCAGACCAGTCTCAACACCACTGATTCTGGCATCCAAGGTGGGCAACACCACATCTTCAGAGCCTGTGAGCCTCATCTCAACAGAGGCTAGAGTTCTTCCTTGACCATCAAGAGCATTTGTGGTTTCTGCATGAGCTTTTCCAACCTCTCTGACCAAAGTGTCCAACTTGCCTGACTGTTCTTCATTGGATGTTGCAGTCTGAGAAGCAAGTTGCAGTCCTGCTTCAGTGGCATTGGCCTGTTCAAAATATATTTTGGACAATGTGGACATGTTGGCTGAGATGGCCTCAAGATCAACATCAGTGTTGACTGGAATATTAGTGAGGGAAGCATCTGAAAAAATCTGTTCAAGAGTAACAACTACTGAATCTGCAAAACTCAAAGGGTTAGGTAAATCACCCTCAACACCCTCTTTCTTTTCATCTCCCAAAAGGTCTGATACATCAGCACCTCTGCTCTCATTTTCAACTATTTTCT
Organism: Galeopsis tetrahit; assembly: GCA_963675135.1. Taxonomy (NCBI): domain Eukaryota; kingdom Viridiplantae; phylum Streptophyta; class Magnoliopsida; order Lamiales; family Lamiaceae; genus Galeopsis; species Galeopsis tetrahit. Next base: position 10,591,760 of record OY776127.1, on the reverse strand, counting down.
TTTCTTCATTTATATCAGATAAACTCACATTCACTGGAGAATCAGGCCTCTTTTCACCAAGGGATTCATCAAGTTCAGATTTGACTTGAAGAATAGCCTGACTCTCATGTTGGGCTTCACCCAACATTTCACTTTCATCTCCCTTTATTTGTGGTGCACTCATGCTACCTATAATCACACACTCACCTTCAACTCCCTCTGGAGTTTTATCACTACAGTCCTTTTCAACTCCTTCAGGTCCTAAACCTGACACCTCCATATCCTCAGAAGGATGCACAGAGGGCAGTTGATGGGAGATCACAGTGTTTGGGCTTCCCAAGTCCACTGAGTCATCCTGAATGACTAAAGGCTGGTCAGTGTCCAACTTCTCTGACACTGATGAGGCTTTAGTCAAACCAATTTCTCCTATGGAAGTCTCAACATTGTCAAGCTTTGCCTCAGGCTCAGAAGAACCATCCTTGGACAATGTATCTTTGACTGAGTCACCATTCTTGGTCAACTCCTCTGATTTATCAAAGTCCTGAATTGAATGATAAGTCAAGTAATGTACCTGAGCAGAATTGGGTCCAGGAGGGTTGGGATTGGTGGTGTCATCATCATCATCTGCATCATCTGAAGTGATGTCAGGATGCTTGATTCCCTTAGCTATCCTTTCTCTTTCAGCCATCACCTTCTCAAGAACAATTGTGCAGAAAAGTGCCTCAGTGGTCAACACACTGGATTTCTTAACATTTGCAAAGTGCAATAGCCTGTTCTCTTCAACCTGCCACCAGCTAGCACCTTTATCCTTGATAGCCTGAGCTATTTCCACCATTGTTCTATCTTTGATCTCAACAAGTGCTCTGAGATCATAGAACTGCTACTGTAGCCTGGGGTAATCCTTCAACCCTGGATAAAGTTGATCAACATTTGCTCTGGTAATCTGCCTCAGCATGCCTTCATATGTGTACTCCTCTGTATCCTCATCATCATTGTCATCAGAGGAGTTGTCTTGGGTATCAGAAGGGTTGGACTTGGATTCAGGAAGGGTGAGTTGGGTTTCAGAAAGGTTGGGTTCAGAAGAACTAGGAATCAGGTTTGTCTCAGTTGCTGTAGAGAACAATGTATCTGAGGGGTTAGAAGGAAGGTTAATGGGGATAGGCTGGAAGGCTGGAACTTGGGGTTGATCATCAGCAAGAATGGCACTTTCAAGAAACTTGGTGTAGGAAATTAGTCTTGGATCAAGAGGAGAGAAATGTCTATCCTCCTCATCAGCTAGGTCAGCCAAAACATCAATACCTTCTCTGTTAGGAGCACCTTCAGGAGAGTAGGTCTTTTTAGCAAGAATTGGGGCATCTTCAGGAGTTTTGCACTCCTCCTCTTCAGGCTTTGGATCATCATGTGTTGGTGATATCCTCTGGGATTGAATATCAGGAGAGTTGGCTCCAGGGCTCTTGGACTTGGACCTTGTTTTGGAATTATACCTACTTGCTTGTCTAATTTCCTTGAAAAACTCCTTCTTCTGTTTTTCCTCCTCAATTAACCTCTGATTATCAGAAGTTTTGATGATCCTCCTTCTTCTTTCAGCCCTTGTAGGCTTATCAAGATCCCTGAACTCAGTGACCACTTCAGGCTGTAGAGGGACAATCACCCTGAGTTCTTCATCAGCTTCAGGAAGGTTGACCCCTTCTTGTGCAGTTTTGTCAATCTCCTCAGAAGTGGCACCTCCACTGTTGGATTGACTGTCTGGGGATGATTCACTGAGAATTTGCTTCATCCTCTTCATCTTTGGTTGAGTCTTGGGGGTCTGAGCTTTTCTCTTCCTTGGAGAAGATCCGGTAATACGTGCAACAGTCAAGGCCTGCTTTGCTGCAGCACCTTGCTTTCTCTTTTCTGTCTTGGAAGACAGTTTCCTAAACATCACCTTTTGGGCTGGAAATGGTTTTGGTTTGGCTTGTAGGTGGGTGTAGTGAGCAAATCTTTCCAAGAGAAAGTTTGCTCTTGTGCAATACTGAAGCTTCCCATCAACCACAACTTTGTGGTGCTTCATCTCCTTGAACTTATATTTCTCATTCATCATTTTTCCTAGAATGAAAGTTTTCCAATCAAACTTGACTCCTCTTTCAGCAGAGTCAATCACAGCTGCCATTACTCTCAACTTTGGCAAACTTATTTGCTCTACACTCCCAGAATGGCTCAGCAAGCTTTTTACCACAATATCAAATAAGTGCTCATACTTTAGTTTCAAGGTCTTTTTGTTTGGAGCACTTACCAGTTTCTGGGGAACTTTCATCCATGGATTTGAGAACTCCTACTCCTCTCCTTCTCTGTAAACTTCAGGATTAAGTCCTTTAGAGGGTAACCCAAAGCTTGCATCCAAGTCTTCTGAAGAGAAGATGATGGTGTGTTGGGATTCCTCCTCTTCTCCTTCTTCTGCATAAGTGAGTTTGGTGCAGACATCACCCTTCTTGCCTTTCTACCTTAGATATGCAAAGAATTCAGCCATGTAGGGGTTAAGACAGGAATCAAGTTTGGTGCCTAAAACTGCTCAAGCCCTGCATCTTTCAACCATTGTAGCACAGGAAGAACTTCCTCATCAGGGCTGTCAAAAGCCACAATCTTCTCGAACCATAGTGAGTTGATTGTTGCTTAGATAGGTGAAGTCAATATCCAAGGATGGATCATTGAAGTTTACCAGTTCCTCTCTTTTGATTTTGGGGGGCCATGGACGTTTGGAGGAAGAGAAAGGATTGGAGATGGGTAAGAAAGATTTGAGAGTTCAAAGGTTTTCAGAATATTGCTTAAGGGTTTTGAAAATATGAGTGCGTGAGAAGTGAAGTTAAAACCGAAGGTTTTTATATCCAGTGGTTTTATTAACTGTTGGATAATGGCATTTGAGGGTGGACAAATCATAAAACAATATGGATAAAGTGGGGTAGTGGCTTGAAAACGGTTAGATGTAGGTTTAAGAATAATCAATGGCTTTGATGAAATGCACAGTAATTAATGCAATCTTTAAGAAGATTTTGCATTTAATGCAGATTTGCCATTTGGGGGCTAAAATCTTAATAGCACACGCCATCCTAAAAATAGACTACTCTTAGCCCAAGAATTCCTTTAAATGTCCAATCAATGCTAAAAATAGCACTTATCACCTTATCAGTTTGGACAAGTGTCCTAATAAGTGATTTGACCTTTATTTTGGTTAAAATTTTCGACCAACATGCTTGAGTAGGTCCCAATGTTGCTGACTGGGTCCCACAAGGTCAATTACCCTGACCAACATTGCTGAAGGCCATATGGACAACTCTACTAAGTTCTTCTTTAAGGTAGACAGTTTCAGTGAGGTTGGTCAACTTTGCCGAAGTTCAGTTTAATGAACGTCCCCCTTCATTTGAGCTCTCTTCATCATTTTTCCATCATCCCTGGATCAAGTAAGCCCAACTCAGCTGAAAGTTCCAGAAATCTTGCTTCAGCTAATGGCTTTGTCAAGATATCAGCCTTTTGCTTATCAGTGTGAATTTTGACAAGCTTGATATCTTTCTTCTCCACATGATCCCTTATGAAATGATGCTTGATATCAACATGTTTGCATCTGTTGTGGAGTACTGGATTCTGTGAAATAGCAATTGCACTATATTGTTGTCATAGAATATGGGAACTTCATTAGTGATGACTTTGTAGTCTCTGAGTTGCTGTCTGAGCCAAAGTATCTGAGCACAACAACTCCCAGCTGCTACATATTATGCTTCAGTTGTTGATGTTGCAACTGTATTCTGCTTCTTTGAGAACCATGAAATCATCTTGCTGCCCAAGAATTGACATGTTCTAGAGGTGGATTTTCTGTCAATTCTACATCCTCGATAATCTGCATCTGAGTATCTAGTGAGTTCAATATTATCATCAGTTGGATACCATAGTCCAAGATTCTCAGTTCCCTTGAGATATCTTAGAATTCTCTTGGCAGCTTCAAGATGGCTCTTCTTTGGATTTGCTTGAAATCTGGCACAAACTCTAACTGCAAATGTGATGTCAGGCCTACTTGCAGTGAGATATAGTAGGGATCCAATGATGCCTCTATATTCAGTGGAGTTGGTGGGTACTCCACTTTCCTCAGGATCCATTTTCCAGTTGGTATTCATGGGAATTCTAACTGGCTTGCTTGTAGCACATCCAAATTTCTTGATCATATCCCTTGTATATTTGGCCTGATTGATGAATATCCCTTTCTTTGATTGACTGACTTGAAGTCCAAGAAAGAAATTTATCAATCCCATCATGGACATCTCAAATTTACTTTGCATGAGTTTTGAGAATTTCTCACACAATTTCTCATTTGGAGATCCAAATATAATGTCATCCACATAGATTTGGACTAACAAAATATCATCTCCTTCACAGATTCTGAACAGGGTTCTGTCAACAGTACCTTTGACAAAACCATGATCTAGAAAAAACTGTGATAAGGTGTCATACCAAGCTCTTGGAGCTTGCTTCAGACCATATAGGGCCTTCTTCAATCTGTACACCTTGTCTCCTTCTTCAAAGTCTGGGGGCTGTTCAACATAGACTTCTTCTTTAAGTACCCCATTGAGAAATGCACTCTTCACATCCATTTGATACACCTTGAATCTCATGTGAGCTACATATGCTAGGAAGAGTCTGATTGCTTCAAGTCTGGCCACTGGTGCAAATGTCTCATCATAATCAATCCCTTCAGATTGACAGTATCCTTTGGCCACCAGTCTTGCTTTGTTTCTCACAATGATGTCATTTTCATTCTTCTTATTTTTGAATACCCATTTGGTTCCAATGACATCTTGATGAGTTGACATATCCACCAGTTCCCATACTTCATTTCTGGTAAACTGGTTCAGCTCTTCTTGCATGGCAATGATCCAATTGGTGTTTTGAAGTGCTTCCTCAATATCCTTTGGTTCCTGTTCTGAAAGAAAACAACAAAATAAGGCACTTTCTCCATGAAATCTTCTAGTTTTGATCCCCTCACTTGGATTACCAAGTATCAGGCTAGTTGGGTGGTCATGCAACCAAGTCCTTCTAGACCTGATCCCTTCAGGAGGATTATCCTCATCTGAAGTTGGATCACTAGATTCATTAAATTCAGGAAAGTTAATTGAAGGATCAAGTTCAGGATCATATTCAGGGTTATTGTCCTCAATGTCAGGAAGATTGACATTTTCATTGGTTCCCCCTTGAATATTGGATCCATTAACTACCTCAGTAGGACCTGCTTCTTCATTGGTAGTTGTTACCTGGTTTTGAACTGGGATGGGGTCAGTCAGTTCAGTTTCTCCTTCAGGTTGGTTGTCCTCTGGTTGATTACCATCAGGTAGGTTGTCCAGTTTCTGATATTCATTGAGTTCAGGCTGGGCAACATCTACAAACACTGTTTCCTTGCTTTGAAGCCTTAATCTGGTTGTTCTTTGTGTTATTTCCTCAATATTCAGGTTTCTATCCCTGAACTCATTAATAGTTTCATCAAACACAACATGAGGTGTTTCTTCCACAACAAGGGTTTTGCAATTGTAGACTCTGTAAGCTTTGCTGACTTGTGAATATCCAACAAATATTCCCTCATCAGCTTTGCTGTCAAAAGCTTTAAATTGCTCTTTCCCATTATTGTGAATGAAACACTTGTAGCCAAATATATAAAAATAGGCAACAGTGGGTAATCTACCTTTCCATAATTCATATGGAGTTTTACCTTGACCTTTAGTGATTAGGGACCTGTTTTGAGTGTGGCATGCAGTGCTGATGGCTTCAGCCCAGAACCTTTTAGGCAATTTGGATTCAGCAATTAGTGTTCCTGCTGCCTCTTTTAAGGTTCTGTTCCTTCTCTCAGCGACACCATTTTGCTGAGGAGTTCTTGCTGCAGAAGTCTCATGGGTGATGCCATTTTTACTGCAGTACTCATTGATGTATGAGTTTATGAATTCAGTGCCTTTGTCTGATCTGATCTTGACAATACTTAGGCCCTTTTTCATTACTCAGCTTCATAAGCAGTTCAGGTAGTTTGACTTGAGTCTCCTTTTTATTCAGAAGAAACACCACCCAAGTGTACGTAGAAAAATCATCAACTACTACTAAAGCATAGTTTTTTCCATTTATGCTTACTGGTATAATTGGACCAAATAAATCCATGTGTAGTAGTTGGAGAACTCTTTCTGTGGAAATGACAGGCTTTCCTTCTTGACATGGCTGACATACATGTTCTTTGGAGAACACTTGGTTTGGCAGCCCTTTCACTAGAGAGTTCCTTGCAAGTTTGTTGATGGTTTTGAAGTTCAGGTGGTTCAATCTCTTGTGCCATAGCCAGCTCTGCTCACTTGTGCTTTTGGCAACAAGACAGACTGCTTCAGGGGTTTTGCTCCAATCTGCAAAATAAACATTTCCCTTCCTCACCCCTGTTAGTAGCACCTGTTGTGTTGATTTATCTTTGATAGTGCATTCATTTGGTGCAAATTCAACATTGTATCATTTATCACAGATTTGACTTATATATAGCAAATTAAATTTTAGGCCTAGGACATATGAAACATCAGTATTTTTACACTACCAATATTTAATGTACCATAACCTCTTATGATCCCTTGAGAGCTATCTCCAAAGGCTACTGAAGGACCATCTTTTTCAATGAAATCAGAGAGAAGCTCCTTGTTTCCAGTCATATGTCTTGAACATCCACTATCCAAGTACCATGCTGTTCTTTTGTTTATGCTTCTCTTCTTCCTGTGGTCCTTGCACACCTGCAAAGTCAGACTTTAGGTACCCTTTGCATGTTGGGTCCTAAGGGGTTAGTTGTACCTTTTGGAACCCAAACCTGCCTGATTACTCTGATTGACTCAAAGTGACTGGTTTGGTTTCCATTTACATCTACATACACAGTCCTGCCCTTAAATGCCTTAGGTGGTTTCTGTGCATAAGTGTTAGTCTTGTAAGGTTCAGGAGATTTAGTGAATAGCTTTGTGACATATCTCCTGAAGTTACTAGACTTAGGTGCAGCTTGGTAAGATTTTTGTGGATAAGAGCTTGAATGGCCTTTTCCCTTTGGTATGAAGGGTCTAGGCTTCCTGAAACTGTTATACCTATCAAGGGGATTGAGCCTTGACCTATTTAGTTGAGGTTGCCTCATTTGAGTTGGCCTCTTCTGAACAGATCGTGGACAACTCCACTAATGAGTGTTCAGTTGGGTTGGTTCAGTTGGGTTGGCCTTCCAACGGTTCTACCCTTCTGAAACTCATTTCTCTTGTATCCAATCTCCTTAACCTTTTCCTTAGGTATGGGTTTAGGAATATTGTTTACTTGAGTTGGTATAAGAATTTCTTTGCCCTTATTCCTGATCAGTGGCTGATTTACTTCCATTTCATTTTGCTTTACTTGAGCCACTGACCTTACAAAAATCATCTTAGAATTGCTTGTTGAGGAAATACTAAGACCAGGTGAGGGTTCACATGGATTATAGCCTAATCCACTTCTTTGAGCCATTGGTCTTTGAAACCCTTGAATTTCCTCTATTGCTTTAGAGGATTTGTTCAAGGCAGACATTTTTTATTTTAGGCTCCCCTCACTTAATTTTAGAGCATCAAATTCATGTGAGAGATTATCAAATTTAGCTTGAAGGATTTTAAAATCAAAGTCCTTTTTCCTTAGAATCAGATTCTGCTCATCAATCAGCTTTTGTTGTTCAGAGACTTTGAGAGACATTTCATCATGTTCTCTCACAATCTGCTGACACAACTCAGTTGATCTAATGTCAAACTCGGGTTCAGGAAGGTTGGGGATTTTGACTTTAGAATTCAATAGTTCATTTTCTCTCAATGCCATATTGCATACTTCTTGAAGTCTGGTGAAATCCTCAAGTAACTTTCCAAAGTTAAGTTTCAAGTGGATTTCACTGGACTCATGTGTGTTATTTGAAAAGTTGGAAGATGAACATACCTCTTCATTTTCAAAGGCCATTTGACAGTCATCATCACTGTCACTGTTGGAGAATAGCCCATCATCAGATGAGTACACACTTTCTTCACTTGCTGACTCCCCAGCTACCATGGCCTTTCTGTTATTCAACCTCTAATCTCTTTTATTTTGCCTCTCTTTTCTTTCTTTTGAACTTAGGTCAGGACAGTCATACTGGAAATGTCCTTTCTTCTGGAGGTTATAACACACATCTTCATCATCATTTCTCTTGCTAGAGGACTCTTTCCTCCTGGATGATGATGGATCATCTTTGTTGTACTTCTTTTTGTCAGCATATTTATCTTCTTTCTTTTCATCAGAGAGTTTGTCCTCTGATTTGTTGTCAGGAGAGTTGAATCTTCTCGTGGTCCTGTTGTCTTGGTAGAACTTTTTGTATCTACCAAATCTGGAGTTGAGCTTCTCAAATCTTCTGGCCATGAGAGCTAGTTTTGAAGACAACTTGAGATGATCTTTGTGCATTCTTCTTTTCTGTCTCAGCAGTTTTGAATGCAACACCTTTGCTTGAGGAAGATGGCTCTTCATGCACCTTCTTTCTGTTCAGATCAAACTCATGTGCTTTGAGTTCAGAGAATACTTGTTGCATGGGCATGTTATCAAGATTGCTGGTATTCTGCATCATGACTGAGTATATGTCCCACTTGGATGTGAGACTTCTCAGGATTTTCAGTGCAACTTCTCTTTTGGCATAGAACTTGCCAAGAGAGTTTATCTCATTCATGATGTCAGTGAATCTGCCATCAAGATGATCAATGGTTTCATTTGGCTCCATAGTGAATTGTTCATATTTTTGGATAGCCACTTGAAGCTTGTTTTCTTTGATCTTTTGGGTACCTTCACACATAAGTGTTAAGGTATCCCAAATCTCTTTTGTTGTGGTGCAGTGGTACACTCTTCCCATCACTGCATCTGGAATAGTTTGGTACAATGTGTTCATGGCAATGTAGTTCAGGTTGTGCCTTTTTCTTTCTTCTGCTGTAAATTCATCCTCATCCTTTGGCAGCAACTCCCTTGGGTCTGCTTTCTGGGCATCAGTGACTTTAGGGTTAATTTTGGTGAATGGGAATGGCCCTCTGGTGATGACCTTGAGCATTTCATCATGCTGGCAAGCAAGATGTGCTCTCATTCTGATCTTCCAGAAATCATAGTTTTCTATTGAGAACATTGGTAGTTTGTGATGAGAGATGTGATTCACTTGATTTGGACCCATGTTGTTGATAGTGTTGACTATATCTCCTGGAACTGCATTGTTAGCCATCTCTATAGAGTTTGGTTAGATAAGCACAAATAGGTTTTTCAGAAATTGGATCAGTTCAGTGACCACAGAAAAGTGTGATTTGAAAACCAGTTGGATTTTCAGAGGCAGTGGTCTTTGAACCCCTGCTCTGATACCACTTGTTGGTCTTTGATGGAGAATGACACAGGTGTATGGGGGGGAATGCACTTGTGTATGCAAATTCTTTCTTTTTCAAACTGGTTGACCTATCAGGGAGGTTGTCTCACAACTGTCCTGAGTGATAACTTTAATAGATATTTGGCCTACTGAAAACTATGAAGTAATCAGTTGGAAAACTATCTAAAAGAGTTGTAAAGTGCGGAATGTGGTTGGCCTTTTCTTTGAAAGAATACTCCAAGTTAATTTCTGAAAGAAACAGTTAATCAGGGACTTTGTCCAAAAACAGGTTTACTCAACTTTGCTGAAATTGACTCTTTAAGAATGATTATTGCAAGTAATGTGAGATATAGAAAAGTGCAATAAGTAAATGACACAGCAAGTTATAGTGGTTCAGAGACTCAAGCTCCTACATCCTCTTTCCCTGATTGAACATGATAATTCCTTAAACCTGGAATTAACTTGTTTTATAGTGCCAAGGTGCACTGATCAACAACACTATCTTAGTGTTTTGATTCCTAGGATAATCTGAGTCCTAGTGCTCAATCTCTCTGAGATAAGACTGTGTTTACACTTAACATTCCTTAACTCCTCACTTCTACAACAAACTCTACTTCACTCAATGAGGTAAGGGTTTGAGGTTTTTGTTCCAACTAATAGAGATACCCTTTACAATAAGTACAGTGTAAAGGCTTAGGATATCTCAGTGCTAAGCTTGGGATTTTACAAGAAAGGCTTAGCTTGAAGTGATCAGGAAACTTGGGATTTATGTAGAACAACTTTAGTTTCCTTTGATTGATTGATAGTAGTTTGATAGCAGATAGTTGGATACTTGAATCCTTGGATCACTTCTGAATTTATAGACCAATTTGATCAATTATCCGTTGGAGAGATAGCATTTCAAATTGTCGATTTGCAGCTTCATTGAAACGGCTATGAAGGTCATCCTTCTATTATCTAGTGGGTAAGAAGGTCCTTCAATGGTTGCTTGAATGGTTGTGTTGACTTCTGAAAAATGCGGCTGATATGACTTATGTCAGTTTCCAAATTTGCACATTTCCCAAGGTTGATTGTGGCAGACTTTACACTCTACCAACGGTCAGATGGGACAAGTGCCCTGAACATTCCTGCTGCAGTTGGAATGTTCTTCCATTCATTCAATTCTTCAGTCTTTAATGCTTCTAAGTCTTTAATGTTTTGTTCAGGCTTGATTGTATTAAATGCTTCCTTAAATTTGTCTACTGTGTGCATCATTCAATGCTCTTGATCTTCAAGCCTTGAAACTGAATTGACATAACTCTTATCAGTACTTGTAGTTTCTCTTTGCATTCTTGATTATCAGCTATGTTGTCCTTTTCAGCATACTTATCTCCGTGGCATCAGCAGACTTGTCCTAAAACACTAAACCTAAACAAGCTACCTAACATTCCAGCTTTGGACAACTACCCTGATCTATAAATCTCACAACATTTCTGAGATTTAGACTTAGGCAATTTTGTTGTCTCAACTATCCTGAGACAACTAGACTGTTGGTCCAGAAATGAGTATATAACAAGTGTATGGGGGGGGAATACACTTGTATGCAATTGTTTTGCTAATTTGATCAAACCAGAGTTCAGCAAGGTTGTCTTGGACAACTCTGCTGAAGAAGATTAACTCTTCTAAGATAATCAGACTACTAAGTACTATTGAGTACTTAGTTGAATAACTATCTAGGGGAGTTATATGTGCGGAATAGTGGTTGGCCCTTTAAGTTTAGACTCCCTTAATTTCTGAAATCACTTTCCCAATCCAAAACAGTCCAGTTAAGCTTCAGGGAAGTTGTCCAAATCAGTTTTGCACATTCTTTGAATATGTATCTTGAAAGATCAGTTTTGTGTGCAGTGTTGAATGAATGTAAGTATTTGTAAAGTAAATCAACACAAGAGTTTATAGTGGTTCAGAGACTCAAGCTCCTACATCCACTTTCCCTGATTTAACAGGATAATTCCTTCACTCTTGGAATTAACTTGTTTTATAGTGCCAAGGTGCACTTGATCAAGAACACTACTCCTTGGTGAATTGATCCCTAGGATGTCTAGAGTCCTAGTACCCTCTTCTCAACTCAGAACTGAACTGTTCTTCTCTCAACAGTCAGCTCCTACCACTTCTACTACTACAACCTTCTCACTTTCTCACTTGAAAGGGTTAAGGGTTGAAGTAAGGTTCCAACTAATGAGATATCCTTTACAATGGAGATCAATGTATAAGGATAGGATATCTCTCTAAGCTTGTGTATGAATATACAATGAGTTCAGCTTAGAAGAAGTGTTTGAAGACTAAGATAGTCTTTTGAAAGCTTAAATGTTCAGAATACTTGAGTAGATGGATTCTGTTGAGGTTGGTTGGATGCTTTCAAATGGTCTTCACACTTCTGTATTTATAGACAAAATGGAGGATTTGCCCGTTGGAGAGGCAGCCCCAAATTGCTATAAATGTCTTCCTTGAGTTCTTCAAACTGGAAGACAGATTCTTGATAGTGACATGTCCTCATTTGGGTAATAAACGGCTTGTAAGACTTTGTCTTCATTCTGCAGCACTTTTCCCAATGTTTGACTTCTTGTTAGGACTTGGACATGGCTTCTGAAGGTTAATCCAATGATAGGACAACATTCCTTATCATCTGGACAACTCTCCTTATCACTATCAGCAGTTTTGCCTTTCAGCAAGTTTGGCTTGCTCTTCTTCAGATGACTTGGCTCTTTCCCTTTATTTCATTCCAAGATGATCTTGGCATGTTGCATTGTATTTCTTTAGGGCTTGGTTATCTCTAATTCTTCAGCATAGTTGACCTTCAACCTTTAGAGCATCTGTTCTGATTCAATCATGCTGAGACAACTCTTCTGGACAACTCTTCTGATCAGCATATTTGGTCTTTTAGCATTAGATCGTTTTACTCATAGAGTTGGCTTCTATGGACAACTCTCCTGATCCAAAGTCTTTGAGTAGCCTTGTCCTTTTGAGCTAGGTAAGCTTGTTCTTGCATATGGACAGCTTCTTTGGACAACTCTCCTGATCAGAGCTTTTGGTTTTCCATAGAGTGTCCTTGTTCTTAAGTGATTGTTCCAGAATTTTGAGCCTTGAGGGGACTTGATCTTGATCATCTTAAAAGTAGGTTCCCCCTCAAATTGTGCATCTAATTGTCTAAGAGTTGCCTAACACTTCAGCTTCTCATCTAGCCTATATTCTATATGTTCTAACATTTCTAGAACATGCTTATCTTGACTTAGGCATGTCTCAGGGGGTTTTGGTATTAGATCAAAACATATCTCATTTTATTCCCAACAATTTCCCCCTTTTTGATGATGCCAAAACCTACATTATCTAAGCAAGAGTGACTTGTCTACACCTATTACATGTATCTTCAGAAGACATGACTAAGATCAATATTCCTGAAAAGATAATGTGTTAGTGTATTCACTGTTTCTGTTGCAAGTAGGTTTCAAGATAGGCATTGAGAGATTAGTGTTTCTTGATTCAAAATAAGTTCAACTATCATTCATTCAAAGATCATTACAAGCATGTTGATTGTTGAAATTAACATATCAGAGCATGAATCAATAACACTTAAATACATCAGAGCACTTCATTCTAACAATTCAAGACATAAATAAGATTTTCAGCATCAGATCACAGAGCTTGTATCAGAGCAATCCATAACAGATCAGAGCAGACAGATTAGCACACCACATCAGCAATCTTGACCATATTTCAGCATAGTTGATTAATCAAGAAAGGTCAGAAGACTTAGCCATTTCAAAGATCATCCTCAGGGGGTGGCAGCATTCCATACTGTGCCCACACTCTTCTTTTCAATGCCATGGCTTCTTGGTTGGTTCCCTTAGGTCCAAGAACCATCTTGTTTAGCTTAAGGATCTCAGTGAATTCTCTCAGAATTCTTGCTTGATCAATCCATCCTTCAAGCTTTGGAGGCATGTATATGATTGGCTTGGGAGCTGTGAGTTCAAACTTTGCAATGTCAGCAGCTGCAAGTAGTTGTTGATACAGCTCTCTGTAGTATTCTAGCATGAACTCAGTGAAGGCAGAGTTTGCATCTCCTCCATTCCATCTGTCAATGACATAATAGTCATAGACAAACTCCCTTTTTGCCTCTTCCCATGTATCATTCAGTTGAATTGGCACCCATTTATCCAAGTGTGGATATTTGGTGTCCATTGGGATTAGAAGCTGAGGCTTCATCTTGCTATAAGTTGCTCTCCTCCTTCTTGGTTTCTGAAAGTTTGCTCTTCTCTCATCTCTTGCTCTGTTGGCTTCTTCCATCAGATCCATTTTCTCTTGGGCCCTCATCATGGCCAATTTCTGTTGTGTTTCAGGGTCTTTGCCATACCCTTCATGAAACAGCTTTGATGGATCATGGGCTAGAACAATTGTCTTCTTCTTAGGTTCAGGTCCAAATCCTTCAGCAAATAACTCTTCAATGTCTTCAGAGGACTTGGTACCTTCAGCAGTTTTGCCAGATTCAGAAGATTTGTCCTTTTCAGTAGATTTGGGCTCTTCAGCAGTTTTGGCTTTCTTTGATGTAGGCTCATCTTCATCAATTCTGAATTCAGGTGGAAGATCAAGGCTGCTAGGAAAGTCAGTGAATTTCTCAACTTGTCTCTTCTTTCCTTGGGCCTTCTTGATCTTTCCTCTAGTTTGGACACCTTCAGCACTCTTGTCCAAACCTGATACTTCACCACCTGGTCTTTGTTGCAACCTCATCCTCTCTTCTTGAGCTGAGGCCATAGAATTCTTCAAAGCAAGTTCCAATTGCTCTTATTCATTCAATTCTTCCAGATTCAGTACTTCAGGCTCTTTGCCTTTTCCTTCAGCAATGTTGTCTTTCCCTTTGACTGGGCTCCCAATCACCAAGGCACCTTTTGCTCTAGCTCTTTCCCTTTCCCCCTTTTTGGCAGCATCAAAGCACTGGGGCTTGAGGTCACTCATTGTTGAGGCCATCAGGGATTGGGCCTGGTTTAGAGATTTCATTTCTTCCAACAAATATACATTCTCATCATGTATATTTTGCATCTTGTCATTGCTCAAGCTAAGAAAAGCAAGAACAGGCTTCATTTTCTGGTGAACAACCTCCTCCATGGTTGCCTTAAGAGATGCATCCAATTGGGTCTTCAGAAGCTCAGTGAGGTTGGCCACTGCACCTTCAGCAATGTTGGCCAACACTTCTTGGGAAAACTTTTCTGAGGCAGCTTTGACCATAGCTAGCCTTTGCTCTTCAGCTCTTCTCTTTTGCTGTGCAGTCTTCTTTCCAATAGCTTGTTTGACAGTTAGCCTGAGAGCTTTGACATTGGCATTGTGATTGTCTCTCAGCAGCTTTTGCTCTTTCTTGACCTCCTCTGAGATGGCTTCCATGGTTGATTTGGCATTTTGAACTTCAGTGGAGATGGTTTGGAGACCAGATTCCACACCACTGATCCTTGCCTCAAGGGTTGGTAGTACAACATCTTCAGAGCCAGTGAGCCTCATTTCTACAGATGCTAGAGTCCTTCCTTGCTCATTCAAGGTTCCTGAAGTTTCAGCATGAGCAGATTGGACTTGATGAGCCAAGGAGTCCAACTTCTCTGATTGCATTCCAAGTAAGGCCTGAGCTGAGCCTGAATCTACTTGGATAGGTGCATCTGTTAGGAATTCATCTGCAAAAATTTGATCAAGAGAAATACCTGCAACATCAGACAAGTCAAACAAGTTAGGAAATAAGCACTCATCACCCTCAATTTCTTTTGTATAAGACTCTGATACATCAGCAGTCTTCTTCTCATTTTCAACTTGTTCTTTTCTCCCTTCTTTAATAATGTTCTCACTCAAGGAATCAGGCCTCCTCTCATCAAGGGATTCTTGAAGTTCAGATTTGACTTCAAGAATAACCTGTCCTTCCTCACTTATTCCACCCTCATATGGTGGTACACTCACTATCTTAGTGATAACTACCTCTCTATCATCCATAACTCCCTCTGATTTTTCAAGACTACTTTCCTTTTCAACTCCTTCTCCTAAACCTGCAGCATCTCCACCTTCAACAAGGTTCAAAGATGGCAGTTGTGAGGAGATCACAGTGCTTATCTCAGCAGCCACTGAGTCATCCTGAATGATTAAGGGCTGATCAGTGTCCAACTCTTCTGACACTGAATAGGCCTTAATCAAACTAGCCTCTAGTACAGGAACCTCAACATCTTTAGGCTGTGCCTTGGGTTCAGGAGAACCTTCATTGGCAGATGTGTCTTTGGTTGTGTTACCACCCTTGGTCAACACCTCTGAAGATACAGAGCCTTTCCTATGATAGGTTTTAGGAGGGTTTGAAAGTCTGTCTGCTATAGAAGACTTGGGTTGAGAGAGTTCAGGGAGATTGGCTTGAGGGGTTTCAGGAGGGTTGGGGTTTGAAGGGTTTGAAGGATCATCAGGGGAATCATCATCATTGGAGCTACTGTCAGGGTGTTTGATTCCCTTGGCTTTTCTTTCTATCTCCTCCTCAATCTTATCAGCTACCAACTTTGCAAAAATCTCCTCATCAATGAGAAATCTTATCTTTGAAACTCCAGCAAAGTGTAATAATCTGTTTTCCTCAATCTGCCACCAGTTTGCACCCTTATCTTGGATGACTTGTGATATCTCCATCAAGGATTTGTCTTTCACATCAACAAGCATCCTTAAATCTTGAAAGGCCTTCTGAATTCTTGGAAATTCAGCAAGTTGTGGATACAAACTGTCCACAGTAGCCTTGGCTCCTCCTCTGAGCATACTTTCATAAGTATACTCCTCCTCATCTCCACTTGAGTGGGGACTTTGGGTTATAGGGGAGTTGACTCTGGGTTCTCCTACTAGGGCTTCAGGCAGATTAGGTTCAGGGATGTTGGCTTCAGAAGGGTTGGGTGCAGTAGAAGGGTCTTCAGTTGCTTTTGAGAGCAATGGGTCTGAAGGGGCTTTACTCAGGGGGGTTGGCTCATTGAGTGCATGCTCTAAGAGCTTTGAATAATTAAGCATGGATGAGTCAAGGGGAGACAGGAGTCTTGTCTCATCTACTGCTAACTCAGCAAGCACATCAATGCCACTTCTTTGCACATTCCCTTCTGGAGAATATCTCTTAGTGAGATTTACAGGGGTAATGGGTTGGTTGGAAGGGGTGACATGGGTTTCAGGGGAGTTGGGTTCAAGGTACTGAATTTCAGGGGGGTTGGCCTCTATAGGTTGACCTTCAGGGACTTTGGATTCTGGAGTTCTAGAACCAGAAGAATTAGTCCTTGACATGGATTTGGTCCTGCTTTCAGCTCTGCTCTCCCTTAGAGCCAATTGAAGAGACCTTTCTTCTTGAAGCTCCAACACCTTCTCAGTAGGTTTGGCCCTTCTCTTGCTGGCCCTACTGCTTCCACTTCCTTCCTTCTCAGGGACAACTTCCCTGATTCTCTTATCACCCTTCTTCTTTTGCCTAGTCTCATTGTACTTCCTCCTCAACTCTTCTGAGTGGTCAGAAGGCACACTCACTCCCTCTTCTGCCACTGCATCAACTTCAGCTGATGCTCCTGAGACTTCTCTTGAAGGCAATTGAGACATCTTCCTTGTTTTGACAGCCCTGGCCTTTGTTCCCTTTTTCATCTTAGGCTTCTCTTCCTCCTGTTCTTCAGCAGGTTTGACCATGAGCATCCTTCTCTTTTCAGTTTTCTTGCTAAGTTTTCTGAACAGGATCTTCTGGGCTGGGAGGGGCTTTGCAAAGGTCTGCATCTGGGAATAGTGGGAAAACCTCTCAATCAACAAGCGTGCCCTGGTGCAATACTTGATTTTCCCTTCTAGCACCACCTTATTGTGGGTTTTTACCTTGAATTTTGCCTTTTCCTTCATCATCTCAGACATGATGAAGGTCCTCCAATCAAATTTAATGCCCTTATCACTGGCATCAATGATGGCAGCCATGATTCTGATCCTTGGATGACTAACCTGCTCTAAACTTCCAGTGTTGCTTAAGAGGCTCTTAGCAACTACCTCAAAAAGGTTGAGAAACTCTGGCTTGAGAGTTTTCTTGTTTTGAGTTGAGGAGAGAGGGCCTGGAACTAGTAGCCATTCTTGGGCTATCTCATCTTCGTGGCCAGTACCATAAACTTCTGGATTCCTTCCCTCATAAGGCAATCCAAAAGCTCCTTCCAGATCCTCTGAGGAGAATTTTACTCTGTGGAATCTCTCCTCCTCCTCTCCTTCAGCAGTGTAAGATAGTCTGGTTGATACTTCACCATCTTCAGGTTTGCCTCTCCACTTGAGGAAGGCAAAGAATTCTGCCATGTCGCTTTCCAAGCAAGAGCTTGGTCTTTCCTCCATTAACTTTTGAAGTCCAGCTCTCCTCAGCCATCTCAAGGTTGGTGTGATTTCAGGATCCTCATTCTCAAAGGATACTATTGGCTCAAAATGAAGATTTTGTTTATGGCTTAAGTAGCCAAAATCCAGGTCTAGATCCTTGTTAGAGAAATCAACAAGCATCTCAGGTCTAACTTTGGGGGCCATTGAAATTTGCAGAGAGAGCTTTGAGAGAGTATGAAGAGAATTTGAGTTAGGGTTTCGAATACTTGGGGAAGAAGTGTTTGTGGGGATCTTAAGACTTGTGAATATTCTAAAAAGAATATTTGTCAATGAGTTGGTAAGGTCTTGAAGCAATTCAAAGATGAGCAAAAATGGAAATCCAAAATGGACGGCTAGGATTGATTTCAGGGGAGTTGTCCATTTTTGATCCAATGGTCAAAAACCAATGTAACAGTGAAATAACTGTTTTATTCAAAACGTGGGTGGTTTTTTAATGTTTGTTTAAGGCTGGGGGTTTTTCGAGATAGATCATGTCCCAAAAAGTTTAATGCAAACAAGAGTTAAATCTTAGCATTTAATGCATGGAAAGTGACCTTTTGAGTGGGAGACAAATTAAATCCCAGAAAGGTGAAAACTGTATTTCAATGGGACAGATTTCGAAATAGGTATTGATCACCAAAAATAGGTGCTTATCATACCAAGATTTGGTTTGATAGCTGGGACAACTTATCTGACCTCATTTGGACAAGTGTCCTGAAGAGAAGTGGACAAGGGTCCTGAATGTTAATGGACAAGTGTCCTGAAGAAGTAAGGTCATATTTCTGATTTTCAGTAGACTTGACCAAGTCTGCTGAAGTTTGGGTTTATTTCCCCTTCAATCAATGAATTTCTTTGGACTCATTTTTCCAGCTTCCCTGGATCAAGAAGTCCCAACTCTGCTGATAATTCCAGGAATCTTGCCTCTGCAAGTGGCTTAGTTAGTATATCAGCTTTTTGATTGTCTGTGTGAATTTTCACCAACTTGATATCCTTCTTCTCCACATGATCTCTAATGAAGTGATGCTTGATGTCCACATGTTTGCATCTTGTGTGCAAGACAGGATTTTGTGATATAGCAATGGCACTATTGTTATCACAGAAAATTGGCACTTCAGTAGAGTTGACTTTGTAGTCTCTGAGTTGTTGTCTTAGCCAAAGTATTTGAGCACAACAACTTCCAGCAGCAACATATTCAGCTTCAGTGGTGGAGGTGGCCACTGTATTTTGTTTCTTGGAGAACAAAGATATGAGTTTGTTGCCCAAGAATTGACAAGTCCCTGAGGTGGACTTTCTGTCAATCCTACATCCTCCATAATCAGCATCTGAGTAGCCAGTTAGCTCAATATTGTCATCAGCAGGGTACCAAAGGCCTAGATTCTCAGTGCCTTTGAGGTACCTCAAAATCCTCTTTGCAGCCTCAAGGTGGCTTTTCTTAGGATTAGCTTGAAACCTTGCACACACACCTACTGCAAAGGTGATATCAGGTCTGCTGGCAGTGAGATAGAGGAGTGAACCAATTATTCCTCTATACTCAGTAGAGTTGGTTGGAATACCACTCTCATCAGGATCCATCTTCCAATTTGTGTTCATAGGGATCCTCACTGGCTTGCTAGTTGTACACCCAAATTTCTTGATCATTTCTCTGGTGTACTTAGCTTGGTTGATGAAGATTCCTTCTTTAGATTGCTTGACTTGTAGACCCAAAAAGAAATTCATCAACCCCATCATGGACATCTCAAACTTGCTTTGCATGAGCTTGGAGAATTTCTCACACAGCTTCTCATTAGGGGATCCAAAAATTATGTCATCCACATAAATTTGGACAAGCAAGATGTCCTCTCCTTCAGAGATTCTGAAGAGAGTTCTGTCCACAGTTCCCTTGGTGAATACATGATCCAAGAGAAATTGTGACCGTATATCATACCAAGCCCTAGGGGCTTGTTTGAGTCCATATAGAGCTTTCTTGAGTCTGTAAACTTGATTTCCAATTTCAAAACCTGGGGGTTGCTCCACATAGACTTCTTCTTTCAAGACTCCATTCAGAAAGGCAATCTTGACATCCATTTGGTATACTTTGAACCTCTTGTGGGCTGCATAGGCTAGAAAGAGCCTTATTGCTTCTAGCCTTGCCACGGGTGCAAATGTCTCATCATAGTCAATGCCTTCATGTTGGCAATACCCTTTTGCCACTAGTCTTGCTTTGTTTCTGACAATCACATCATTTTCATTTTTCTTGTTCTTGAACACCCACTTTGTTCCAATAACATCTTGATGTGAAGGCCTATCCACCAGCTCCCATACTTCATTTCTGGTGAATTGGTTCAGTTCTTCCTGCATGGCTGTGATCCAATTGGCATCTTGAAGTGCTTCCTCAATATTACTTGGTTCTTGCTCTGACAAGAAACAACAGAACATAGCACTTTCACCATGAAACTTTCTGGTTCTGACTCTTATACTTGGATTACCAAGTATCAGATTAGTAGGGTGGTCAGACAACCAAGTCCTTCTTTTCCTGATCTCTTCAGCAGGGTTGTCCTCTACTGAAGGTGAGTCATTTTGATCATAGAATTCAGGATAATTTAATGCAGGATCTAATCCAGGATCATAATCAGGGGTGTTGTCCTCAATGTCAGGGACATTGGCATTTTCAACATTTTGAGTTCCCCCTTGATTATTTGACCCATTAACTACCTCAGCAGGAACTGCTTCTTCATTGGTAGTTGTTACCTGGATGTGAACTGGGATTGGTTCATTCAGTTCACCATTTCCATCTGTAGGGTTTGTCTCAGGAAGGTTGCCTTCAGGATTGTTGTCCAATGTAGGTTCTTCAGGCAGATTGGCCTGGACAACATCTATGAATTCAGTGTCTTTGTCTTTAAGGCTTAGTCTGGTTGTCCTCTGTGTGATTTCTTCAGGTTCCAAATGATCATTCCTGATCTCAAAGATAGACTCATCAAACACAACATGAGGTGTTTCTTCCACTATAAGGGTTTTCTTGTTGTAGACTCTGAAAGCTCTACTGATTTGAGAGTATCCAAGGAATACTCCTTCATCAGCTTTGCTGTCAAAAGCTTTCAACTGTTCTTTCCCATTATTGTGAATGAAACATTTACAACCAAATATATGAAAATATGACACTTTAGGCAATCTTCCTTTCCAGAGTTCATAGGGGGTTTTGCCTTGCCCTTTAGTGATCAAACATCTATTTTGAGTATGGCATGCAGTGTTTATAGCTTCAGCCCAAAACCTCTTAGGTAAATTTGAATCAGCAATTAGAGTTCTAGCAGCTTCTTTTAAAGTTCTATTCCTTCTTTCTGCAACTCCATTTTGTTGGGGAGTTCTAGCTGCTGAGGTTTCATGGGTTATTCCATTAGATATGCAATACTCATTGATGTATGAGTTAATGAACTCAGTGCCTTTATCAGATCTTATCTTGATAATGCTAAGGCTTTTCTCATTTGACAGTCTCTTTAGAAGTTCAGGTAGTTTGACTTGTGTTTCCTTCTTATTAAGGAGAAATACTACCCATGTGAACCTAGATAAGTCATCTACTACCACCAATGTGTATTTTCTACCATTTATGCTTGTAGGGGTAATTGGTCCAAACAGATCCATATGTAGAAGTTCAAGTACCCTTTCAGTGGAGATGACTGGTTTACCTTTAAATGAGGCTTTAATCTGTTTTCCTTCTTGACATGGCTTGCACACATGTTCTTTAATGAAAACCTCATTAGGCAGTCATTTAACTAATGCATTTCTAGCAAGTTTATTCATAGATTTGAAGTTCAGGTGGTTTAGCCTTTTATGCCATAACCAACTTTGTACACTAGAACTTTTAGCAATAAAACATGCAGCATCAGTAGACTTGTCCCAGTCTGCAAAATACACATTTCCTTTCCTAGTTCCAGTCAATAGAATTTGTTGAGTCTTATCTTTGATTAAGCATTTTCCACTTGAAAACTCAACATTGAAGTTCTTATCACAGAATTGACTGATACTTAGGAGATTATATTTGAGACCAGCCACATAAGATACATTGGATACTTTGATGTTACCAATCATCAAAGTACCATAACCTTTTGTAGTTGCTTGTGAGCTGTCTCCAAAAGTAACATTTGGGCCTTCTTTTTCAATGAAGTCAGTGAGGAGTTCCTTGTTTCCAGTCATGTGCCTTGAACATCCACTGTCAAGGTACCATGCTGTCTTTTTGTTCATGCTCCTCTTCTTGTGGCCCATTGGTACCTGCAATTAGATAGGTTTAGGTACCCTTTGAGTTTTGGGTCCTGAGTGGTTAGTTGTACCTTTAGGAACCCAAACTTGCCTAATAACCTTGATTGATTCAAGGTGGCTAAGTTGTCTTCCTCTAGCATCTACATACACTGTATTTCCCTTAAATGCCTTTGGGAAAGTGTGTGTGAATGTGTTAACTCTATGAGTTTCAGGAGAGTTGTCAAATCTCCTGAACTTTTGAGTTCTTTGTGCTACTTGAGGGAATCTTTGAGGAAAGGCTTTCTTTTGACCATTACCCTTTGGCATGAAGGGTTTTGGTTGTCTTATTTTATTCTGCCTTAGAGGGTAGCTTTCCTTGGGTCTATTCAGCTGAGGCTTTCTCAGATGAGTTGGCCTAGGCTGATTATACCTTGGATAATTCCTCTGAACATTGTTCAGGAGAGTTGCCCTTCCATTGGGTCTACTCTGCTGACCAATATTCCTCTTGTGTTCAGGAGCTTTGGCCATTTCCTTAGGTTTTGGCTTATTCTCCTGAATCACTTGAGTAGGCAGATCATCCATTTTGCCCTTTCCTTTGTTCAGTGGTTGAATTGCTTCATTTTCAGTTTGTGCCACTGACTTAACAAAGATTCTCTTAGTGTTACTTACAGAAGCAACACTAAGACAAGGTGAAGATTCAAATGGATCAAAGCCTAATCCACTTCTTTGAGCCATAAGTCTTTGATAACTTTGAATTTCCTCTATTACTCTAGAGGATTTGTTCAAAGCAGACATCTTTAATTTCAGGCTTTCTTCACTTAATTTAAGAATATCATATTCATGTGAGAGATTTTCAAATTTGGCATTGAGAATTTTAAGTTCAAAATCTTTTCTCTTCTGAGAGAGAAGTTGATCATCAATCTCCTTTTGTTGGTCAACTATCCTGAGATTTGCTTCCTCAAGCTCTCTCAAGATTTGTTGATACAATTCAGTAGATTTGATATTAACAGCTACCTCAGAGTTTTTCGAAAGTTCAATAGCCAATCTTTCATTTTCTTTCACACAGTTATCATGAAATTCTTGTAATCTAGTGAAATCTTCCATCAACTTTCCCAAGGAAAGTTTCAGGTTAACCTCACTAGTGTTTTGTGAGATGAATGATGGTGAACTAGAAGTAGAGGATACCTCATCATCCTCAAGAGCCATGTTGCAAACATCATCATCATCATCACTGTTGGAGAATAATCCATCAGAGGAGTTGAAGCTTTCAGCACTATCAGATTCTTCACCAGCCATCATGGCTTTTCTATTGGTGAACTTTCTGTCCCTTTTTGCTTGTCTCTCTCTTCTTTCTTTAGAGCTCAATTCAGGGCAGTCATACTGGAAGTGCCCTTTCTTTTTACAGTTATAGCACAGATCTTCATCATCTTCTTTCTTTGATTCTTCTCTTCTTTTTGATGATGAAGGTTCAGCTCTACTGGACCTTCTCCTATCAGAGTACTTGTCCTCTGATCTTTTCTCTTCAGGCTTTTTGACTTCAGCCTGTGCTTCAGGAGAGTTGTATCTCCTGAATTTGTTGTCCTGGTAGAATTTCTTGTATCTACCAAACCTTGAGTTCAACTTTTCAAACCTTCTAGCCATCAAGGCTAGTTCTTCCTTCATTTCAGTCTTTGAGACTGTCTTTGATGATCTGGGAGTGGGTTGCATTTCTGGTTCAGCAACTTTGGCTTTGAATGCCACTCCCTTAGTAGGATTTGAAGGTTCCTCAATAGGCTTTCTTCTATTGAGGTCGAACTCATAAGCCTTGAGTTCAGAGAAGATTTGTTGCATGGGCATGGTGGAAAGATCTTTAGTGTTTTGCATCATTACAGCATAGACATCCCACTTTTGAGTGAGACTTCTCAAGATTTTTAATCCCACTTCTCTCTTGGTGTAGACCTTGCCCAATGAGTTAATTTCATTCATCACATCAGTGAATCTACCAGCAAATTTGTCAATGGACTCATCAGTTTCCATTGAAAATTGTTCAAACTTCTGCACAGCAACTTGGAGCTTGTTCTCCTTGATTTTTTCAGTGCCCTCACACATTTCAGCAAGAGTATCCCAAATTTCTTTGGCTGTTGTGCAGTGGTAGACTCTTCCCATGACTGCATCTGGAATTGTTTGATAAAGGGTGTTCATTGCTAGATAATTCAGATTATCCTTCCTCTTTTCATCAGCAGTGAAGTCATCTTCATCTTTGGGAATCAGTTCCCTTATATCTGCTTTTTGCTCAGCTGTCACTCTGGGGTTAGTTTGAGTAAACACAAAAGGTCCTCTTGTGATTACTCTTAGCATATCAGTATGGAGAGATGCAAGATGAGCCCTCATTCTAATTTTCCAGAAATCATAATTGTCTATTGAAAACATAGGCAGTTTGTGATGAGAAATGTGGTTGACTGGATTTGTGGCCATGTTGTCTAATCCTTGAACAGTAGGTGGAGGAACAGCATTGTTGTTGGCCATTTCTCAAGAATAATCAGTTAGTCAACAAGTAATAGATTTCAGATAAAGATCAGTTCAGTGACCACACAAATATGAGAGTTTTGAAAATCAAGATGGATTTTCAGAAGCAGTGGTCTTTGAACCCCTGCTCTGATACCACTTGTTGGTCCAGAAAGGAGTATATAACAAGTGTATGGGGGGGGAATACACGTGTATGCAATTCTTTTGCTAATTTGATCAAACCAGAGTTCAGCAAGGTTGTCTTGGACAACTCTGCTGAAGAAGATTAACTCTTCTAAGATAATCAGACTACTAAGTACTATTGAGTACTTAGTTGAATAACTATCTAGGGGAGTTATATGTGCGGAATAGTGGTTGGCCCTTTAAGTTTAGACTCCCTTAATTTCTGAAATCACTTTCCCAATCCAAAACAGTCCAGTTAAGCTTCAGGGAAGTTGTCCAAATCAGTTTTGCACATTCTTTGAATATGTATCTTGAAAGATCAGTTTTGTGTGCAGTGTTGAATGAATGTAAGTATTTGTAAAGTAAATCAACACAAGAGTTTATAGTGGTTCAGAGACTCAAGCTCCTACATCCACTTTCCCTGATTGAACAAGATAATTCCTTCTCAATGGAATTAGCTTGTTTTATAGTGCCAAGGTGCACTGATCAACAACACTCTCTTAGTGTTTTGATCCCTAGGATAACTTGAGTCCTAGTGCTCAATCTCTCTGAGTTAAGACTGTGTTTTACACTAACAGTCCTTAACTCCTCACTTCTACAACAAACACTCTCTTCACTAAATGAGATAAGGTTTGAGGTTTGGTTCCAACTAATAGAGATATCCTTTACAATAAGAACAGTGTAAAGGCTTAGGATATCTCAATGCTAAGCTAGGATGTTTACAAAGATTGGCTTAGCTGACTTGAAGTGATTCAGGAAACTTGGAATTCTAGAGAACAGTTTGGTTTCCTTTTGAAAGCTTGATGATAGTTTGATAGCTTGTAGTTGGATATGAATTCCTTTGATCACTTCTGTATTTATAGGCAATTTGAACAACTAACCGTTGGAGGGATTAGCAATTCAAATATGTCTATTTGCAGCACCATTGAAACGGCTATGAAGCTTGACATCCTTTTATCCACTGTGTAAAAGAGGTCTTCAATGGTTGCTTGAATGAGTGTGTTGACTTCTGACAAATGCGGCTGAGAAGACTTGTGTCAGTTTCCAATTTTGCACATTGTCCTAGGTTGATTTGTGGCAAACTTTACACACAACCAACGGTCAGATGGGACAAGCTCCCTGAACATTCCTGCTGCAGTTTTAGAATGTTCCAACATTCATTCAATGCTTCACTCTTTAATGCTCTAAGTCTTTAATGCTTGGTTCAGGCATGATTGGCAATAAATGCTTCATTGAATGTATCTTCTGTAAGCTTTTGACATTTAATTCTCTTGATCATTTGTACTTCAACTGCCTAGATCTTTTGCATTTATGAGCACAGCTTCAGTATACTTGAACTCTTCAGCCAGGTTGTCCATTTGATCAGTTTGTCTTGAATAGATCAGCAACTTTGTCCTATAGACCTATCAAGCTGCCTAACATTTCAGCTTTGGACAACTATCCTGATTACTAATATCTCATAACATTTCTGAGATTTTATCTTAAGCATACTACACATTAAGTGTTCTGGGACAACTTGCCTGAACAATAACTTGAGCATATCTCAACTAACTTGTACATCATCAATCAGGGGTTTTGGTATCTAGATCAAAATCATTTTATTCCCAACAAAACCCTATAAAAGTTAATCCTATAAATACCTACAAATCCTATATAAATACCTATAAAACCTATAACCCTATTCTATAAAGTTAAATCCTACCCTACATAAATCTCAAAACAAACACAAAACATAAAAAACATTATGATTTTAAAATCCACTATATTTTGAAATTCGGATTTCAAAATCCTCCAAATCCCAAAACAAACATGCCCATAATGATCCTGATTACATGGCTTTTATGACTAGACAGTTTAAAACCTTCATAAAGAATAAAAAGTTCAAAGACAACTTTCAACCTAAGGTTCAGATTACTAATAATCAACAATTGCCTATTAAGAAAAACACCTTTAATCCTTCTAGACAATTAGAAAGAGGAAACAGGTTTAAATCTGACCAAGATTATAGGAAGAATGTTAAATGTGATGCATGTTCTGGATTTGGTCATTATGCTAATGAATGTGCTAACACTATTCTGAAAAAGAAACTAAATTTCAGTGCTACTTTAAGTGATGAATCTGATGTTGAGCATGATCCTGAAAAAGACATTGAACAAGCTTTTTCTGCTAGAATTATTTATGATGATACCTTTGATGATGATCTGGATGATTTTTATTATGATGTGAAGACAAATGAGCCATCATTTGAGAAATCACTGAGTAATAAAATTCCAGAATTTAATTGTTTCACAAGTTCTGTTACAGAGACAGGTACATCCAGAAAAGCTGCTGATATTCAAGACTTATCTAATACTGTGTTCAAACTAGAAAATCTTTTAACAAAGAAAGATAAAGAAATTTCTAATCTAAAAGATAGACTAGAAGTATCTGTTCTTGATTTCAGAAAATATTCTTATAAAAATCCTTTGACAAATGAAGAACAACACATTTCATATTCTGAAACTGAAAAATTAAATCGTATTATCAAATCTTTAACATTTGAAAATGATGATTTAAGAAATTCTGTTTTAAAACTTGAGAGTGTTCTAACCAAGAAGGATTGTGAGATTGAAAAACTTGAAGAAAAGATGAAGGAAGTGTCTTTAAGCTTCAAGAAATTCTCTGAAGGACAAGTAAAATTGGATGAATCACTGCTGCTCAACAATACAAGGAAAGCAGGTATTGGTTATAAAGGTAAAACAGTTCTTAAATCTCAAAGTAATGGATCTACTGTTTTTGTCAAAGCTGATGATGCTACTGTTTCAAAGATAAATCTTGTCAATATGAAAGAGCTTGTGTGTAACTACTGCTTTAAAAAGGGACATAAAGCTTATTATTGTTTAAAAAGACAAAAGAATTTAAATGCTACTGGATTGTCTAAAATGACACCACACACAAAGCAACATTCACATAAAACAGAATGGATTTCCAAAAATACTATATGTAATGTTGTGCATATGTCTTTGAAAGCATGTGTTCCTAGTTTATGGTATTTTGACAGTGGCTGCTCAAAACATATGACAGGTCAAATTGATTATCTATCTGATTATAAAGCTTATAATGGTGGTAATGTTACTTATGGAGGTGGATCTAAAGGGAAGATCGTTGGCAAAGGAACCTTAAATGTTCCTGGATTTCCTAGATTACCAAATGTTTTACATGTTAATGGATTACTTGCCAACCTTATTAGTATAAGACAATTATGTGATGATGACTTGCATGTAAAGTTTGATAAAAATTCATGCTATGTACTAGATGAAAATTCTGATTGCATTATGATGGGTAATAGATCTGCTGATAATTGCTATTTAATTGAATCCAAAGTGAGCTGCAATAATGTGAAAACTGATGAAAGTACACTATGGCATCATAGACTTGGGCATGTTAATCATAGACAGATTGATAGGTTAATTAGACTCAAAGCTGTTACAGGTTTACCAATGCTGAAATTTTCAGACAATCACATCTGTGGACCATGTCAAAAAGGCAAACAGGTAAGAGCTTCACACAAACTATTAGGTCAGTGTTCTACACAACATTGCTTTGAATTGCTTCATATGGATCTTATGGGTCCTATGGAAATTGATAGTATAGGTGGAAAAAGGTATTCTTTTGTCATTGTTGATGATTATTCTAGATTCACATGGATAGAATTCCTAAAAGAAAAATCAGAAACCTTTTCTGTCTTTAAAATTTTATGCAAAAGATTCAAGACTGTCTATAACTCTAAAGTGTGTAGAATTAGATCAGACCATGGAAGAGAGTTTGATAACAGTGCAAAGAGATGGCTAGAGTTATGCTATGTTCTAAAAATTTAGCCAAAAGGTTTTGGGCTGAAGCTCTAAATACAGCTTGTCATATTTCTAATAGAGTCTTGATTAGAACAGATTCTAATAGTACACCTTATGAAATACTGAATAATAGAAAGCCTAATCTTAAGTATTTTCATGTATTTGGCTGTGTTTGCTACATTCTAAATGATAGAGAACAATTGCATAAATTTGATTCTAAAAGTGACAAAGGTTTTTTTCTTGGTTATTCAAGGAATAGTAAAGCATATAGAATCTATAATCTCAGAACAAATACTGTTCAAGAATCTGTAAATGTGGTTTTTGATGATAATTTAAGTATTACAGGAAACAGTATTGAAGAGGATGTTTCAGACCTTGCTGATATTCCAATAATTACTGACAGAACAGATCAGATCAAAGATGATGAACAGAATGAGGGAACACTCACAGACACATCTGCTGAAGTTACAGAAAATCCAGAAAATCTGTACAATCTGCATAAAACTCCTTCAAGGAGAGTTCAAAAGAATCATCCACATGAGCTGATTATAGGTGATCAATCTACTGGAATTCAGACCAGAAGAAGGTTGGGTATAAATCCAAAAGATGTGGTAAGATCTATTTGCATGACTTCTGTGTGTAACAAGGTAAATCATGAGTGTTATCATTCTGCTATAGAACCTAAAACAGTAAAAGAAGCCTTAAATGATGAACATTGGGTAGAAGTTATGCATGAAGAATTGAATCAATTTGTTAGGAATGATGTATGGACCTTAGTACCTAGACCAGATCATACAAATGTTATTGGTACTAAATGGATTTTCAAAAACAAAACTGATGAAATAGGCAACATTATCAGAAACAAAGCAAGACTTGTTGCTCAAGGATATACTCAAGTAGAGGGAGTAGATTTTGATGAAACATTTGCTCCAGTTGCTAGAATAGAATCCATTAGACTTTTACTTGCTATTGCATGCTTTATCAACATTAAACTATATCAAATGGATGTTAAAGCAGCCTTTCTAAATGGAATCTTAATGGAAGAAGCTTATGTTGAGCAACCAAAAGGTTTTGAAAATCCAGAATTTCCTGACCATGTGTTTAAGTTAAAAAAGGCTCTTTATGGCTTGAAGCAAGCACCTAGAGCTTGGTATGAAAGATTAACTGATTTTCTGATTGAATTTGGTTTTACTAGAGGAGAAGCTGATAGAACTCTATTCATTAAGCATGAGAAAAATGATATTATGGTAGCTCAAATTTATGTTGATGATATAGTGTTTGGCTCTACTTGTGATGATATGCTAAAACTGTTTGTGAATGAAATGACATCAACCTTTGAAATGTCCATGGTTGGTGACTTAAACTATTTCCTAGGCTTGCAAATCAAACAGCAAAATGATGGTATCTTTATATCACAGAGTAAATATGCTAAAAATCTTGTGAAAAATGTTTGATTTAGAGAATGCTAAACACATGAAAACACCTATGGGATCAACTCAGAAACTGAGTAAAGACAGTGTTGGCCAAAATGTTGACCCAACATTGTACAGATCAATGATAGGTAGTCTTCTTTACTTGAGCTCTACAAGGCCTGATATTATGTTTAGCGTATGTTTATGTGCTAGATATCAGTCTGACCCAAAAGAATCTCATATGCATGCTGTAAAAAGGATAATTAGATATGTTGCAGGAACTTGTGACCTAGGCTTATGGTACAGCAAGGACAACAATTTTCCCTAATTGGCTACAGTGATGCTGACTGGGCAGGAGATGTTGATGATAGAAAGAGCACCAGTGGTGGCTGCTTCTACATGGGAAATAATCTCATATCTTGGCATAGTAGGAAACAGAACTGTGTATCAAAATCCACAGCTGAATCTGAGTATATTGCAGCAGGGAGTTGCTGTACACAATTACTTTGGTTACATAAAATGTTGTGTGATTATGGTTTACCCTGTGATACTCTAATTGTTTTTTGTGATAACACTAGTGCCATAAATATATCAAAGAATCCAGTGCAACATTCTTTGACTAAGCACATAAGTATAAGGCATCATTTCATAAGAGATCTAGTTGAAAAAGAGGTGGTAAAGTTGGAATATGTTTCTACAGAAAAACAATTTGCTGATATATTCACAAAAGCTTTAGATGATAAGAGATTTTCCTCTCTAAGGAAGTCTCTTGGATTATGCAATATCTGAACACTGTATCAAAAGTGTTGTACCAAATGCGGCAGCATTTGGGACAACACCAGGATTGTTCATTTAATTATTTCTTTGTATAAATTTCGTAAGTGTCGGATTTAACATAATTCTCTATAATCTTAGTCTAGAAGTCTTAAATTGAGTCATGTGGAATATGTGAAAAGCTTGTACAATCTCTCAAATGCAAATGAAATCACAAATTAGATGCTTTAAAAATCACTGAGTAACTAGGGACACGGAGCTCGCTACTACGATGTTCTCTTTTCTAAAGGTGATATATACTGCATCAAATTAAACACAAATCCATTGAGTAACTATGGGGCACGGAGTTCGCTGCTACGATGCACTCTTTTGAAAAGATGGATCAATGTGTATATGTGATAAAAATTAAAGTGCAACACATATGAAGCAAATTCATGAAAAAACTGTGTTGAGGTGTACAAAATGCCAACAATCTATTCAACACTTGACTCAGACTTATGATTTTGATTATTTATAGAATTAATTAATTTCTGATAATTATTATTTTTATTATCTACAAATATTTATTTGAATTTAATTATTTTATCTGTTCAGTTATTCTTTAATCCGCTTCTTTTATTTTTTTAAATATCAGTAATTATTCTCCACAACACACGAACTTTTATGGAGAAGTTAATTCTTCCACTCTCTCAATTTCTTCACATACTGAATCGTGCTTCAACTCCCGCCTGAAATCCTCTATAAATAGATCTCATATGAATGCTATTTTATACCATCGAGCTTACTTCTGTTTATGCAACACTCATTCCAGATTATAATTTTTGGCATAAGTGTTTATTCAAAAATTGGTATAATTGGTTGAATTTTTTATGATTATCCTTCCATTCCAGTATTCGAAGAGGTCTAATCAAATTAACTTCTACTTTTGCAGGTACTTATCACTTTGGTCGAACAGCACCTGGCTTTTCGCAATTCAAAATTCAAAATCAAACAAGCCATTCTCAACTACCCTGTAATTTCGTCTCTGAAACTCAAAATTAACCCGAAAATGGTGACTATCACTGAACTTCCAAGCTCTCCCGCACCTGGTTCGCCATCCTTTGTTGTTGGAACCATGATTGTTCCATTTGAACCAGAAACCTCTGCACTTCCACTCGTTGTGTACAATCCTTTTGATATCCGATCGGAAATGGCACATGCAAACATCCTTGAGTCAAAGAGTGCTGCTGCTGATAATCGCTCACCTCCTCCAACACCAATCGCCCAAAAATCATTCCCTCTAGGAACCCCTTTCGAAAAGCTAAAACAGTCATACGATGCCCTACCTCGCAGGACAACCTCTCCAAAAATTATCTTGGGTGGAGAAACTCTTGACAATGCAATGTTTAGATAAGATGTGCACATGGAAGACGCCTCCTCGTGTGATGGGGAGATTTTAGCAGCAAAGATAGCAAAGTTACGGCAAAAGAGGAAATTCCCCACACAAACGGCAAAAGGCACGGCAAAAGCGCCTGCTCCCGTCACTCGCAGATGGCCTGGTGGCCGTCGTGTTTCGTACAGAACACTTGGGAGACGAGTCGACTACTTTGGGAGGAAAAAGCCCAGAACGGACGGCGGCATAGCTCAACCGATTATTGTATCCAACTCAGATTCTGAGGGGGAGCCTCAAAATATCGATGATATCATCGATAACTTTCCCGAAGCTGTGTCCGTTGAGCATGCAGATGAAGACAGCCCCATTCCTCAGTCCGCACCCAAAAAGGCTCGAAAAACTCCACCAATTGTCTCTCCAGTGGCTACATCCAAAAGCTCTTCTTCAGATTCGAGCTCATACGCCTCTGCTCCCGAAGAAGAGGTACCTTTTTCGTCTGATTCCGATTTTAGTGATAATGAGGTTGAGTATAATGATCACAAGAGCACCCGTTATAAAACTATTCGTAATAGGACAATTATGAGCGAACGTATCCTGAAAATTTCTGATTTTGAAGCTGCAAATCTCATGGATTGGTTTAAAGAACGATCTATTTTGGATGCCTTACTATTTGCTGTACCGTATGTTGTTGATTGGATTCATGAATTTTATGCGAATGTAAGTTCCAAAACCGGTGATACAAACTCTAGAAGATATGGTTGTGTTCCTTTTCGGGGTCTTGAAATTATTGTTACTCCTAGGAAGATCAATATGCTGCTGAAAACGAAAATTATGGAAGATCCAGTGGTCACAGACTTTGATTTCATGATCAATGTACTTACAGGAGGTAAGATTACACACTGGGTACCAAAACTGCTTGCATCTAGATTAACCAGCCTATATTCGGTTCTGCATAAAATTGTGTGTTGTAATTGGTTACCAACAACTAATAATACACTTTAACCTTGGAACAAGCTGTCCTCATGTTTAAGATTGGACACCTGAAGCAATTTAATCTAGGCCATGTCATATTTCAAAATATGATGAATTTCACTTGCAATATGACTGGTAAAGGTCTTCTCCCATATCCCTGTTTGGTGTATAAGCTGCTGGCAGATAAGGAATTCAACAGATTGGACACTGAGGTCATTAGTGGCTATGTTCCTTGTCTCTCCATCTCACCACAGCTCCTACTTCGTGGTAGTGATCGAATTGTGGACCTGCCTATACCGAAGCCTAATGCCCCCTGCAGTGCTGATCCGAATATGCCATCAACTTCCAGAACACATCCTTCCTCAGGTTGTGTCGCCTCGGTTTATTTGTCCTCACACTTTATTCTAAGGCAAGTGGACATTCTTCAAGGCACAATCACCAATCTTCAAAGTACTGTTGAAGACTTACTCATTCAGAAACGTTTCTGGGAGGACCTACTTTCTACCTCAACAGGGGGAGTAAGCTCAAATGTTCACAATGCAGGTACTGTTCCTATTCCAGGTCAACAAGATGCAGGTCCAGCTCAACAAGAGAGTGCTATTCAGATTCCAAACCAAGATGCAGATGCTGATGCTCAAGATATTGAGGATCTCTATAGAGATCTCAATGCAGCTTTTTTGAAGGCTTTGAAGAATGAGGAAGTCTAGAGTATGGGGGAGTTTGTGCAGACACTTGAAGATGCAGCTGATTATATCAGCCCAATCCTCCCCTTTACTGCTTTCATTTATTTCCTCAATCTGTAAAAGCTTTACTT
Source organism: Galeopsis tetrahit (assembly GCA_963675135.1). NCBI lineage: Eukaryota > Viridiplantae > Streptophyta > Magnoliopsida > Lamiales > Lamiaceae > Galeopsis > Galeopsis tetrahit. Next base: position 10,557,967 of record OY776127.1, on the reverse strand, counting down.
ATGTTGCCTACATTTCTGTTTTTATTGTTTTTAAATCTAAGTACATTGTTTTTGACTTAGATGCTGTGATTAAATTTGGTTAAATACTGATATTGGTTCTGATTTGAAATATCATGGTATTGTTTTCTTTATCAAAATTCTGAATGTTTTGAACATTAGGAGTGTTGATGTAGAAAGGCCAAATTTGGGGAGATTGTTGATGTTGGAATAGGTGTTGTATTTTATGATCCAACATTTCAGTTACATGTTGTACTAAATGTGCCAACACCTACCACAACATCAGAATTTGCCCTTTCTCCCTTTACTAACTCTTGCTTAACTTGTGTTGCTTAGTGATGTCCCAAATGCAGGTAGAAGACGTGGGCAACACCCAGGTCAAGCAGTTGCATGGGAGTGAGAAGTTTCTAAGCATCACTATGGAAGTTCCTACAATTGTGGAGTGTGAAGGGAAGTTACAAGAAACTACCTTTGATCCAATGGCAAAGATTGATCAAGGGAGTTGTAGGAGTTGCAAGACAGTTCGAATTGAAGCCTATAAATAGACCACACTGCCTTCATTCCAAAGTACAACAAGAGAGAAAGCTAAACTACATTACTATCTATGGAATGCGTGACGCTTCTAGTTAGAAAAACACTTTGTTCTTTCTTGTAGATTAGTGCACACTTATAAGCCCGAATATTTGTGTACTCAATCATAGTCGTTTATTAGGAAAATATGTTAGATCTATAAGGGAGATAGTTTCGTATTTTTCTAGTAACTTTTCGAACTCAATTAGAGTTGTTATTGTTCAAAACCTTACAAGGTTGTTGATTTTGTTTCACTGATATTAAGAGATAATATAAGTGATTCGTGTAGATTAATTATTTAATCTACACAATTTTTGAAATACTCTTTGCAAAGTGTTTGTTTAAATTCCGCTGCTCATTGTTGTCTCGTTTGTGCCAACACTAAGGACAACATCTCTGTATATCGCACGCACGCACACTTTCATACTGTATTAATTTGTGTTTAGTCATGTTCAATGTAAAAAAAAAAAAATCATGTATAATTGATTGTTTGTGTATAATTGAATTTTGGTTTTCTATGTAGTTACTTTTTTTATGTTTCTGAAATCTATACATATGATATTGGAATTATTATATTTGTTATTATTAAGTTAGTATGAAATTTAAATTAAATGTAATATATAATAATTTAATTAATCATATATTGAGTTAAAATTTTGGGTGTTAGAATTTTTTATGCATTCAATCCATATATAATGTTCCTTAGCTGATGGATTTGAATTGAATTGAAAAAATTAGTATATATATTGTTTCTTAATTTTTTGACTTTTACTATTTTAAGTAGTTATTTAAAATATTAGTTTTGCATAATTTGGAAAATAGTAAAAAAAATTAGCCATTAGATATCACGGAGTATATCATTTCTTGAATACAGATTTTAAGATACCATAAAAAGATTAGTATGTAAACGATAATACATATTTTCTTAATATTCAGAATGTTAGTTTCAAAATTATCTAATACTACTAATACTATTATGACATGTGTTGAAATTACATGTATAATTTAAATTTATAGGTATATAAATTAATTTATATTACTAATATAGATTCTCTTATATTTAATTTGGATGGTAGTATCAAAATATCCATAAATAATTTGAAACTATTGGTCAACTCAATATCATATTAAATACATGCCTAATTAAGTTAAGTTTTACATGTGCCGTAATTATGTGTATAATTTAAATTTATAAGAAATTACAATAATGTCCCAAAATAATAATAAAAACGAAAGTATAATTAAAAATAATTCAAATATTACTATTCCTAAATTCTAACTATATAATTTGAAAGTAATTATATCTAATTTTTTAATGCTAATTGTATAACATCATATCTAATTTCTTTTATCGACGCATTATCTATTTAAATTTCAAAATTTACTGAATTTAGATTCTCTTTTAAATATAAGTTTTGAAATTTATGGAGGTAAGTTAGGTATAATTCTGAATAATGGAGAAAGCTATAATATTGCTAATTAGTATTTATATCCGTAAATTATGTTAATTAATACTATTATTCACCTTATAAATAGGAAACAATATTATAACATTATATATGTATTTAATGAGTTATTCGAATTAATATATGGCATATTCTCTTAATGCCAAATTCTTGTATGTTTCTGAGTACACGGTGTACTCTAGGCCCATTTGTAGCCCTACCCTACCCAATGCTTTTCCCAGGCCCAATTTTTGCGACCCGACCCGACCCGCAGCCCAGTAGACTTTGACCAGTCAAATGTTGACCGTTGACCAGTCAACGGTCAAACTTTGACTTTTTTTTTCGATTTTTTTTTTCAATTTTTTTTTCAATTTTTTTTTTCGATTTTTTTTTTTCGATTTTTTTTTTTTTGAAAAAGTGTATGTTATTATAACTAAAAAGTGTATCTTTGTTTTTTTAATTAAAAGTGTATGTTACTATATTAAAAAGTGCAACATTGTTTTTAATGAAAAGTGTATGTTATTATAATTGAAAAGTGTATGATATTATAACTGAAAAGTGTAAGTTATATATTAAAGAAAAGTGTATGTTATTATAACTGCAAAGTGTATGATCTATTAATGAAAAGTGTATGATCTTTTGGTTATTAATAATTGCACTTTTATAATATACATAAACTGTTCCTAATATTTTGAAAAACATTGTTATTAATTTGACACATTTTATTATTTAAACTTGCACTTTTATGACTATCAATGATACACCTTTTTGTTATTAGTCTTGCACTTTTATAATCTAGATAAACTGTTCCTAATTTTTTTTTTTAAATTGTTATTAATTTCACAAATTTTATTATTTAATCTTGCATTTTTATGACTATCAAGATACACCTTTTGGTTATTAGTCTTGCACTTTTATAATCTAGATAAACTGTTTCTAATTTTTTTTTTAATTGTTATTAATTTCACACATTTTATTATTTAATCTTACACTTTTATGACTATCAACGATACACCTTTTGGTTATTAGTCTTGCACTTTTATAAGCTAGATAAACTGTTTCTAATTTTTTTTTAAAAAATTGTTATTAATTTCACACATTTTATTATTTAAACTTGCACTTTTATCCTTTTGGTTATTAGTCTTGCACTTTTATAAGCTAGATAAACTGTTTCTAATTTTTTTAAAAAAAAATTGTTATTAATTTCACACATTTTATTATTTAATTTTTTTTTTAAAAATTGTTATTAATTTCACACACTTTATTATTTAAACTTGCACTTATTATTTAAACTTGCACTTTTATGACTATCAATGATACACCTTTTGGTTATTAGCAGTGGTGAAAAACGCAATGGGTGACCACTAGGCTGTTACGACTAGTTGGTGGTATATGAGCATGCAATATGTTATTTATCCACATAATTAGGGCTGCAAGTGGACTCAAGTACACCGTGTACTTGAGTACACAGCAGCCCTACCCTCTCTTAATTTGCGTTGTGTTTAAGCTTTGAAATTAAAAAAAAAATAGTTAAATAATTAAGACATTAATGACATATTCTATGTCAATTTTTTTATAATTTATATATTGCATGCTAGATGTATTATTTAAGAAAATATATTTTTATTTATTATAAATCTGACTTTATTATTTTATTATATTGAAAATGAAAATTGAATAGGACAAGTTTGACTAAATCTTTTTATTCATTATCATCTTCGTATAACATTGATGAAGAATAAATTTGAAAGTTTTATCTATTTATTATTGTATTTAAATCGGTAAGCTCTTAAAATAATTGTGATAACAAATGTCAATTTACATGCATAATTATTAACTGTGATAACAAATGTCAAGTTTATCTATTTATTTATTATTATATTTTTTTAATGTAAATTAATTATATATATTTTTTAAAATTTACCTTTAAGTACTCAAATATATATATATATATATATATATTACTTTTAAAGAAGACAAATATTCATTTATTAAGGGTATACAGAGAGAGTACTATATTTATATGTGTGGTAATTTTAATCAATCATTTATTACAATATTTTCAATTTATCGACATTTTTTTATAGATATTTTATTTTATGCCCTGTAACTTAATTTTAATTCAATTTATATTCTTTAAGTATTCATTTTTTTAATTTACGATTTTTTTTGTCCGAGTTTTTTTTTTTAAACAATTTAAAGTTGAGGAACGAATTTAGATTTCATCTAATTTATTTTGTGATGGCATGTTTTCAGTAATTTTGAAAATATTAAATATAATTTTAATATAATTATTCTTTATTCATTCTGAATTATATAATTATATTTAATTAAAAAAATTAAAATATGTGATTATTTGTAATAAAAATATTAATTTACACTATCAAATTATTTTTCGTAAAGAAAAAATGAATGTACATCTTACTATTAGGGATGAGAATGAGGTAGGGTGGATAACTAGATACATGGACCCGCTCCCAAAAAAAAATGTTATAAAAATAATACCTATATATTTTAAAAGATATAATATAAAATTAAAATTTCACGATCCGGACAATAGTGTTCTAACCACTTGAAATATTTCACTCTTTATACATAAAATAATCTAAGAATCATGTTTATGAATTTATTTTCACATCATAAAGAGGTTGAAATTGATATAAGATTTTTGTTAAAATACCATATCACATTGTATTTTATATTACTATGTATTATTTTTTTTTTGACAGTATATTACTATGTATTATTAACTATATGATACCCCCACTTTTTTTTTTTATAAACTTAAACATTAAATAATTGTATTCTATTTGATAATATTTTATATTATATTATATTTTAAATTTAAATTTTTCTTTTTTTAATAATTTTGATATGTGCATGTGAGTTGAAGAATACTACAAAATTGGATGCGTTAATACTTAATAGTTGACGAAGTGAGAAGAATGATTTGAAGGTTGGTTTGTGCAATGAAGCTAAACTTATTGTCGTAAGACTTAAAAATCACAACATTAAAGTTCAAATTCTTTTTGGAAGGAATGTTAGTAATAAAGTTTTTATCCCGAGAATGACATTTAGTGTTTTGGATGACACGACTCCCGTAAAATTTCGAAGGAGTCAATTTAATTTCATATATTATCTTTTGCATTGCAATGACAATAAATAAAAGTCAAAGTTAGTCTCTTTCTATGGTAATTGCCTACCTTCTGAAATCCGTGTTCATACATGGACAATTGTATATTGCATCTTATAAAGTAAAAAACAAGAGTCGATTGAATTTTTTTTTTCCTAGATTCAAATGAAAAAACATGTAAACGTACAACGAACCGCAATTTGTAATTTCGTATATTGATTTATTTTATAAATAAATTTATAATTCTCTATTCTATTTTTGTTATATACACAACATTTCATTTTTTAATCTTTTAATAAAATAATAAATTTAAAAATCTATATATATTTTAAAGATTCTTTTTTAATTAACAGTAATTAAAATTAAAATACATTATAATTTTATTTCAACCCCGCGTAAAACGCGGGTATTACACTAGTATTTATATATTTGCAAACCTCTCTTGAGACACATGTCACAACCACATCACTCTACTTCAACCTCTCTCCTCTAAATTCTTCTATTTCAAAAATCCTTCAACCTCATTCATTTTCCTTTTTTTTACTTTAATCTTCACCGTTCATTTAAATATTAAATTTTAACCGTTAGATCTTAATTCAATATACTATATAATATATAATAGTAGCTTATTTCTTTCATTTTTATTAATTCATTCCATCAGTTCTCAAACATTTCATTTGTTCAAATCTTTATTTGTCCTTAGAAATAATAAATATTCTCGATTAATTTGTGGGGTATCACTATTCTAGGTAAATTATGAATTTAATATTCTCTTCATACATATATTCATTGTTAATATTGCTTTGATCATGAGTATAAAAAATGTTACATGTATTACTTATGTTGATAAGACATACCTTTGTTCATTTTCAAGCCGTGTTGCAGGGTATCACTATTCTAAGTAAACTATGAATTTAATATTTTCTTTATACATATATCCACGGTTAATATTGTGTTGATCATGCATGAGTATAAAAAATATTACATGTTTTATTTGTGTTGGTAAGATATATTTGTTCATTTTCAAGTCGTATTGCATCAGCGGTGACAATAACTCCTTGCAGCGGCGGTATTGGTTTGGACATTCAGCCCTATTGTTTAGACGAGGTGTTTAGAGAAGGTGGGAGATTTTGAGATTTTAGAGATTGAATAATGGAGAAGTGAGAAAAAACATGTTAGTGATGTGAAGGTGAAATGAAGAAATAGATTTATGAAGAATTTTTTTTTTGAATTAATCATTTTGATGTAATATAATTTTATAATGATTATTGATTTCAGCCAATCATGTTTTATTTTGGGGTTATATCTAAATTAATGTTTAATTTGAATATATTTGACATTGTTGATTAATTTACATTTAATATTTCTATTAAAGTTTTTAATTTATTATAATTAATTTGAATTATTAATACGCAGATCTCCAATAAAAATGAATTCTTAAACATTGGGATCATTTGTTACACACTAATGTACTATTTCACTCACATTTTTATGGAAATATAAATTTATTACGCCCTAATTGTTTAAGAAACGCCTAAAGTTTTGACTAATAAGATTTATGACATACTCGGTTTCCTATACTAATTGTGAGTTATTAATCTAATATATATTTCTAAAGATTTCTCTAACAATCTATATTATTTGCTATAATTATTTTTTCTACATTTAATATCAAATTACATTGTTGATCTAATTATAGAAAATTAACATTAAATTCAAATGAAACTGTTGACCTATTTATATGGAAAATATAATGAAACTTGACATATTCAATACTTTCTTTCAATAATGTAAATATAATTATAAATTTTAGTTAGCAATTTACATGTAAATTTAGAATTAATATATCAAATTTCACATTTAAATTTAACGTTACAACTTTTTTGCCAATTAAAACTTTCTATAATCTTAAAATAAAATTATATGAAAAATAAATGTTTGACCGTAATAGATTCATTAAACTAACTTTAATATCAAATTAAATTGTTGACCTAATTGATTAATTATATGAAAATTAACATTAAATTCATATTTATTTTTTGACCTAATTATAGGGAAATTAGTCTTAAAAGAAATTAGAATGAAATTGTTGAGATATTCAATACTTTCTTTCAATCATGTATTTAATTATAGAATTTAGTTAATAACATTAATTGAAATAAATTTTATACGTAAATTTAGAATTAATATATGAAAATAAGGCCCTAATGCAAAATGGATTATATCTTTTAGGCAAAAACTCTTGGAAATAATTCTTAAATTCTAAATTTACGTATAAAATTTAGGAATATTGAATTATAATCTTTAACTATTGTCCAGATCATATACAACTCATTCGTAACAAACAATTAATTTGATGATTTTTTAATTTAGAAATTCGAAATTAAGTATATATTATTGAATATCTTTTTAGTATTCATTTAAAGATATATTACGTAAAATAAATTGAGATATATAGATGGTTTAATTGAATTAAAGGTACTCATGCGAATTTACCATATAGATAAAATATATTTATCATATTAATTTTAGAAACAGTAAAATTAATAATTTTACCATTTTATTTTGTTTTATATTCATTTTTGTGTGAGTAAAAGGATTAATAATAATCACTCAAGAATTAGTTGTGTGGTAGGGAAAGCCAAATAGAAAGTCAATGACTTGCAATATGCCCTCATTACAAATTAAATAAGATAAACATGCGTTTCATTTGGAGTTGAATTTTAATTTTACATTGATATATTTTTTTTTCCTATTTAATTTTTTAGCATATTTCCTATTTTTCTTGGAATAGGGCCCTAATGCAAAATCGATTATAATTTTTAGGCAAAAACTTTTGCCTAACTATAGTTAGGGCCGGTAATTAGGGTGGTGTAATAACTTTTGATTTTGAATGGATGGTGATTCATGAATATAAGACAAAATAATTAAAATGAATTTTAAAAAATATTGAATAAAATTTGACTTTCAGAAAATAGATTTTGAATCACCAACAAAATTAATTACATGATATTTGAATATAAAGTACATTTCTAAATGCATTTTCAATTAAAAAAAAAAAAAGAAGTGTACATCGAATTCATTATAACTTTATAATTTGGGAAATAATGAGTGAAACAAATCTAATTGTTGTCCTTGAATTTAAGACGCGCTATTTGAACCGCTTAGCTTCCGCTACGTCATATGTTGCGAGGTAAAATTTATGCAAAACATAATTCAAGACAAATAAAATTGATTTTCCATTTGAGTTTGAGATCAAAGCATTAAAAATAAATCCCTTATGTGATATTGGAAGTAATGTTGGTAGTAAAGTTTTTATTCCGAGAATGACATTGAGTGTTTCGGATGACACTGCTCCCGTAAATTTTGAAAGGAGGCAATTTCAAATTCTATTGTCTTCTGCAATGACGATAAATAAAAACAAGGTCAGTCCATTTTCATGGTTGGTAATTCTTAAACCTATGTTGATCACATACGGACAATTGTATGTTGCAGTTTTTAGAGTCAAGAACAAGAGTGGAATATATATATATATATATATATTGTCTAGATTCAAATGGAAAAATAGGTAAAAATACAATGTTGTCTACAAGAAAGTTTTCCGCAATAAGTACAATGTTGTCTACAAGTAATTTATCATGTATTTATTATTTTTTATATAAATGACATAATTTATATTGCTACAACATTTTTTTTTTTTTTTTTTAATAGAATTAAGAAATTTAAAAATCTATGTATGTTTAAAAAAATAATTTTTAATTAATAAATTTGTTTCAACCCGCGTAAAACGTGGGTCTTACACTAGGTGTGTACCTTAAAAGACATGTGTTCACACATAGACAATTAATCATACAATGCAGCCTCTAAATTCAAGAGCAAGAACAGATTTAATTAAAATTACTTGGCACGATTTAAATAGAAAAACATGCATGTAAACGTGCAACAAATGTTGTGTATAAGCTTTTTTTTTTTAATTTGTAATTTTGTATATTCATTTCTTTTATTAATAAAAATCATACATCTCTATTCTATTTTTTTAATACTATATTCATTTATTTTATTAATAAAAACCATAATTATTTTAATCTCTAAAGTATTGTAGAATAACAATTTATCAAATTTGTGCCTAATTAAAAGATTGATTTTTTAATTCAATTTTCATACTATAAAATAAAAATTAAATTTACTTACTCGAAAATATAAATTAAAATATTCAAACAGTGTAATACGTACGGAACCTGTGTTTACACAAGAACAATTATATATTGCAGTTTTTTTAAAGTAAAAAATAAGAGTGTACAGTATATTGAAAATTATTTTCCTAAATTCAAATGATAAAATATTTAAACGTACAACAAATGTTTCAGCAAACAATCTTGGACCAGACCCAGAATCCAGGGTATTAGATGCAGCAGAGTGGATAAGGTTGACAATCTCTTCCTATGCAGTCAGTTCTCGAGAGAGGAAATCATTCGTGCTATGGAGGATTGTGGGGCGGACAAAAGTCCTGGCCCTGACGGGCTGAACTTCAGATTTATAAAGACTTTTTGGAAGGTGATGGAGGAGGATATCATAAGGGCAGCATCGGAGTTCAACACTAATGCAAAATTGGCTAAGGGTATCAATGCCTCATTCATCACTCTTGTCCCCAAAGTGAGAAATCCAACTGACATCAAAGTATTTAGACCCATTTCTCTAATCAACAGCTTTTACAAAATCCTGTCTAAAACTTTGGCAAATAGGCTATCAAAGGTCCTGGAAAGTATTATCTCCAAGAATCAATCAGCATTCATAAGGGATAGGAATATCCTGGATAGTGTGATTGTCGCAAACGAAATGATCAATGAGGCAAAGTTTAAAAAGTCCAGCATGTTTATATTCAAGTTGGATTTTGAAAAAGCCTACGACTCGGTCGATCATCACTTCTTAATTGATATGCTCCAACTCATGGGTTTCGGTAGCAAATGGATCAGATGGATAAAGGAGTGCCTCTGATCTGCGTCTCTGTCAGTTTTGATCAACGGGAGCCCAACTAAAGAGTTTGATATGGGTAGGGGTATTCGTCAAGGCGACCCTCTTTCCCCGTTCCTATTCACTATAGTGGGTGAGGGCCTCTGCAGAATGATGGACCAAGCCGTGGAATCTGGAATGTTCGACCCGATGGAAGTGGGCCTGAAGAGGGTGAAGGTTTCCCGTTTACAATTCGCAAACGACACTCTCTTCTTTGGGGAGGCCTCTACAAGAAACATTGTGACTCTAAAAAGTATCCTCAGGCTTTTCGAAGTGTGGTCTGGTCTCAAGATCAATTTCCATAAGAGCACACTGTCGGGAGTCAACGTCTCGGAGGTCACGCTGAATGCTTGGGCGCGAGCTCTTAATTGCAGACTGGCAGAATTTCCAATTAAATATCTGGGTCTGAGATTGGGGGATGACTCCCGAAAGCAGGCTTGCTGGAAGGATGTGATATCGAAAATGGAAGCTAGAATGAATTCATGGGACGTCAAATCTTTATCTTTTGGTGGGAGAATGGTACTTATCAACTCCGTATTATCAAGCCTTCCGACATGCGCCTTATCCTTTAACAAAGCCCCTATCAAAACCTTAAAATCCATTCAGACCCTTCAACGGCGATTTCTATTGAGCGGTGGCGATTTAAAGGTTAGTAAAATTCTGTGGGTTAAATGGGATATTATGCGTAGGGCCAAAAACAGGGGGGGTCTGGGTTTTAAAAATCTTGAGTTATTTAATATTTCTCTTTTGGGTAAATGAGGTTGGAAAATGAGGGAACCTGGGGTGAGTCTGTGGAAAGAAGTTGTGGGGTCTTTATATGGTAGTTTAGAGGAGTGTGTGGAAAGTTTTAGGTCCAGTGGAAAATGTAAGAAAAATTGGTCGGTGTGGTGGGCATCTATCATCAGATATGTGGGGTCTCGGGATTGGTTTTTGGATAATTGCACTAGATTTGTGGGTAATGGGAAAAGCACGAAATTCTGGGAGGACGGCTGGGTGGGGGGTAAACGTCTTATGGAGTTATATCCAAGGCTATATCGGATTGATAATAAAAAAAAGTGTTCAATTTTTTAAAGGGTGAGCTGGAGAGGGGACACCATGGAGTTCAATTGGAACTGGAGAAGAACTTTATTTGAGAGAGAGGAGAGGGCTACTGATTCTACTGTTAGTTTGATTAACAGGTATTTTGCTAAATCAGAGGAGGAGGACTCTTGGACCTGGGACTTAGAGAAAGATGGAAGATATTCTACCAAATCTGCATACAAACTGCTGCTAGAAAATATCACAATCAACAATCAAGTATTGGAAGAGCTGAGCGGCATTTGGATCAAAGGAATTCCATTAAAAATCACCGGGTTCTCTTGGAGGATGCTATCCTACAATTATGAACCTGAAACGACGGGGAGCCTACAATCAGCATTTCTCGACCTATTGCAAACTTTGCGACATAGAGGAGGAAGAAACATCTCATCTCTTTTTCCGCTGTCCGACATCAAAGAGCATTTGGGACGCTCTGTACAGTTAGTTCGGACTTAGATATGATACACAAGAGGAGGGGCTGATGCACTATCGCTACCACGAGCAACAGGCCGACAAAAGATGGAGGACAACATGGAAGTCACTATGGCTCTACACAATCTGGGCAATATGGAAGCTAAGGAATGATCGTTCGTTTAGAGGAATGGAGATCAACATAGAATTAGCTTTAGAAAATATCAAGATCTTTATCATTTAGATGGCTCAAAACTTTTAACAAAGTGGCGAGTGACAATACTTTAGAGGACTGGCTTAGAGAACCAATTCATTGTTTTAGATAAAATGTTGTTCCATTCGTAGACTGATTTTGATGTAATTGTATTTGGTTGGGGTATCTCTGATACCCCGTGAAATAATAAATTTGGCGGCTTCAAAAAAAAAAAGTTATTGCGTATTTCTTTTATAAATAAAATTATAATTTTCTATTCTATTATTGATTTTATACATATGTTTCATTTTTCATCTTTTAGTTAAATAATAAATTTATAAATATATATGAAAGATTTTTTTAATTAATAAGTTAAAATTAAAGGCAATTGTTTATGTATACCAGTTACATGTGTAACTAGTTATTTACCCCCCTTTTTTAATAAATTCACACTCCCTTTATATTAGGCACTCCCTTCTCTTAGGCACTTATGTGTACAAGTTACATACATGTAACTAAATTCAATTTTTTACATGGGTTATTAGTTATTTACCTTCTTTTTTATTAATTTCACCCCCAAATTTTTTAAAAGAAAAATATATGTAAAATACTATATTACTATTTTATCAATTAAATTAAAATACAACTCATTAAAATTATAATTATACAGTGACTATCGATTCACCAATGAATCACCACGAAGTCAAATATTATTCTATTTTTTTAACTTTTAAAAAATAAATATAAAAACATAACGAATATTAAAAAAATATAAACTCAAAAATAAAATTATGAAATAAAATTTCCAGTTTTTTTTTTAAATGACCAAAATTTAGGAAAAAAATACAAAAAAAATAGAAAAAAAAAACTAAACTAAAAAATTTCAATTTTTTTCTAATTTGGGTATAAATGTATGAATATGACATGCTCACTTTCTAACTTTAATCTGATTTATAATAACTAAGATTATTTTGTTATGTTTTCATTATTTCTAAAATGATATCTAGTTTGTTACAAGTTTTTTAAGGTTGTAGATTATTTTTTAAAACTAATTAATAATATAATCTAATTGAAAAATAAAATTTATATTTAGAAACTTAAATGAGTTGAGAATTGGGGAAGAAACGAGCATAATATTGCATCAGCTTTATTATTTTTTTTGGGGTCATCGTCATGTTGATGCATTCATATGTTTATTGAGTGTGACCGTATCTATTAATTGAATTGTGTGTTCAGTGTGATTCATTCTCACTTTTGTTCTTCTTACTAGTTAGTTAATATCATTTTTTTAATATTGATGTATTAATTTGCATGGTATGCCTAGAATTATAAATGTATTAAGTTATGCATTTTTTGTTAAATATACATATTAGTTTAAATACGATATAGTATAACTACGCCTATGGTATAGTACTAGTTAATATATTGTATAGTACTAGAGATTAATGTGGGTATAAAAATATTACGGAGTATTTAATATATGAACTAATACTATACAATATTTGAATTTATATTATACTATATTTGAACTAGTACCATAGAGTATGTGAACTAATACTATACAATATCTGAACAAATACTATATTATATTTGAACTATTACCATAAAGTATGTGAACTCGAAACTAGATAAAATTAAAACATGTACCAATATAAACTAATATTATATTGTATATGAACTAATATGTACAATACTGCATATTAACTAATAATATATCATAATACTTATCAACGGTTATCATAACACTTATAAACTAAAAATTATATTCATAAAAAATTAAAATAAAGTGATTAAAAATGAAAGTTCAAATGAAAAAAATAATTAAACAATGTAAAACGAATTGAAATTTGTAAGGAATGAAGTAAAATTTTGAAAGGATAAGGTGAAAATTATACACCAATTAATTAAAGTAAAATAGTACCAATAAAATTGAACAATTGCCTAAGAGAGGTGAGAGATTTATTTTTTTTTTAAAATTATTATTATACTATTTAATACTTAAAAAAACAATTAATATTATTTTAAAAAAAATTTATTAGACTTTAAAATTTTATAATAATTATTTATGACATAAAAAGAAAGTACGTTAAAAATATTATCATTTGAAACACAAATGATAAACAGAAGAAAAATAAATTTAAAAAATAATATTAAAAAGATAAATATAAATATCAATTGAGTAAAATAAAAAAAAAAATTTTTAAAAATTAATGGAGTATTATTTTTTAATGATAAAATTAAAAAAAAAATTAATCGAAGTAAAATAAAGGCACATGAAAAAATGTATGTGTTAAATTGATATAGTAAATGAGTCATGTGTTATTGGATTTGATATAGTAAATGGATCATGTGTTATTTGTAATGGGTTATTGGATTTGATATAGTAATTACATATATTGTGGATTGGATATAGTAGTTACATACATGTAACTGGTACACAAGAGTGCAACTCAAAATTAAAATATATTATAAATTTATTTCAATTCCGCGTTTTAAAATTATAATTTTCTATTTTATTATTGATTTTTATACGTATGTTTCATTTTTCATCTATTAATCAATAATAAATTTATAAATTTAAATATATATATATTGTTGGTCCTTGGTGGAGTATAACAGAAGTGTAGGGGGGGGGGGGGAATGCACTTGTGTATGCAAATTCTTTTTTTTTTTTTTTTTTTACAAACTGGTCTTATCAGGCAAGTTGTCTCACAACTGGCCTGAGTGTGAACTTTGATAGATACTTGTCCTACTGATTACTATTGAGTGATCAGTTGGCTAAATATCTAAAAGAGTTGCTAAGTGCAGAATGTGGTTGGCCTTTGACTAAAGAAATACTCCAAGTTAATTTCTGAAAAGATACAGGTTATCAGGGACTTTGTCCAAATCAGATTTTCTTACTTACTGAGTTTTGTTTCTTTAAAATATGTTTGAATGAAGTGCAATAAAGAATGCAGTAAGTAGATGGCACACAAGTTTATAGTGGTTCAGAGACTCAAGCTCCTACATCCACTTTCCCTGATTGAACAGGATAATTCCTTCACAATGGAATTAGCTTGTTTTATAGTGCCAAGGTGCACTGATCAACAACACTCTCTTAGTGTTTTGATCCCTAGGATAACCTGAGTCCTAGTGCTCAATCTCTCTGAGTTAAGACTGTGTTTCACAATAACAGTCCTTAACTCCTCACTTCTACAACAAACTCTCTCTTCACTAAATGAGATAAGGGTTTGAGGTTTGGTTCCAACTAGTAGAGATATCCTTTACAATAAGAACAGTGTAAAGGCTTAGGATATCTCAATGCTAAGCTTTGGATATTTTACAAAGATTGGCTTAGCTAGATGAAGTGAATCAGGAAACTTGGGATTCTAGAGAACAGCTTGGTTTCCTTTGAAAGCTTGATGATAGTTTGATAGCTTGTAGTTGGATGTTTGAATCCCTTGATCACTTCTGTATTTATAGACAAATTTGAGCAGCTAACCGTTGGAGGGATAGCAATTCAAATATGTCTATTTGCAGCACCATTGAAACGGCTATGAAGCTTTGCATCCTTTTATCCACTGTGTAAAAGGGGTCTTCAATGGTTGCTTGAATGAATGTGTTGACTTCTGAAAAATGCGGCTGAGAAGACTTGTGTCAGATTCCAAATATGCACATTTTCCAAGGCTGATTTGTGGCAAAGTCTACACTCAATCAACGGTCAGATGGGACAAGCTCCCTGAACATTCCTGCTGCAGTTTAGAATGTTTCAACATTCATTCAATGCTTCATTCTTTAATGATCTAAGTCTTTAATGCTTGGTTCAGGCATGATTGGCAATAAATGCTTCATTGAATGTGTCTTTTGGGCTTTGACATTCAATGCTCTTGATCATTTGTACTTCAACTGTCTTGATCATTTGCATTTATGAGCATTGCTTTACTGGTCTTGATCTCTTCAGCTAAGTTGTCCACTTGGTCAGTCTGTCTTGAAGGTTCAGCAACTTTGTCCTAAAGACTTATCAAGCTGCCTAACATTCCAGCTTTGGACAACTATCCTGAACACTAAAATCTCACAACATTTCTGAGATTTTCACTTAAGCAATCTACAAATTCAAGTGTACTGAGACAACTTGCCTGAACTAGACTTGAGCTTATCTCAACTAATCTGAACATCATCAATCAGGGGTTTTGGAATCTAAATCAAAATCATTTTATTCTCAACAATTTCCCCCTTTTTGATGATGCCAAAACCTATTACAAAGGGGACTTGACTTATACTATACTTTTACCTTCAGGGAGAGTGAACTGGTCAACTTGCCTGAAAGAAACTGTTAGCACAATAAATCAAGTAGGATATGTCATGATAGGTTAGTTGAGATAATGAGTTGTTATCTCTTGATAGAAACATAGTGATCCTTTTATATAAGTGATAGAGCATTACAGAGCTGAAAATTAAAAAAGGACTCACTAGTCTAGAGCTGCAAAATAACAACAAACATAAAAATCATAACAGCAAATAGGGAAAAAGTGAACTTATCCATCACAGAGTTCCATCATCTTGAGGAGCAATGCCATACTGAGCCCATACTCTTTTCTTCAGTTCCCAGATCTCTTTGTTGGTTCCTTTAGGGCCAGGCTTCAGCTTCTCCATCCTCATGATGTTGATGAATTCTTCCAGTATCTTTCCCTCATCAATTAAGTTCCCATTGAACTTAGGAGGCATGTACAGAATTGGACTAGGGGCCTTGAATTCAACTCTGGCCATCTCAGCTGCTGCAAACAGCTTTTGGTAGAGGTCCCTATGGTTCTCAAACATAAACTGCACAAAGACTTCATCTACACTCTCTTCAAGCCACTTTCCTATGACATAAAAGTCATATACAAAACTTCTCTTGGCCTCCTCCCATGCATCATTCAGTGAGATTGGAACCCACTTATCATGGTGAGGGTACTGAGTGTCCCATCTTTGCATCATTTGAGGTTTAAGTTTTCTGTAAGAGGCCCTCCTTCTTGGAGCTTTGAAGTTTGCCCTCCTTCCATCTCTTGCCTTGTTGGCCTCAACCAACTGATCCATTCTTTCTTTAGCTCTTAAAAGAGCTAGCTTCTCCTGTGTTTCTGGATCCTTTCCAAATCCTTCTTCAAACAGCTTAGAAGGATCATCAGCAAGCTTGGGCACAACAACTTCAGTCTCTCTGTCCTGTACCTCCTCTTCAACTTCTTCTTCAATGGCAGGCAACTTGGCTGCTTTCTTCAATCTCTTTGATTGCCTTACTGGAGTAGATTCCTCAAACTGAAATTCTGAAGGCAAAGTCAGGCTGGTTGGGAATTCATTGAAGGCTTGCAATTCCTTCCCTTTTCTTTCAGATGACCTAGTCACCTTCCCCCTTACTTCAGCAACCTTCTCTTTGGGTTCAAGTCCTGCTGACTCACCACCAGGCCTTTGTTGCTTCCTTGCCTGACTCTCCATTGCAGACATCATGGACTCTTTGACATCAATTTGAATCTGTTCTTCCTCAGTCAAGTTCTCAATGTTCATTGGGCCTTTTCCTTTCCCAATGTCTTCTACTGCCTCCTCCTCAGCATCAGGGACCTTCTCCTTTCCTTTGGATTCGCCAATAACCAAGGTCCCCTTTGCCCTTGCTCTCTCTCTTTCCCCCTTTTTGGCATTATCAAAACATTGGGGCTTTAATTCACTCATAGTGATAGAAAGATGTGAGTGAGCATGAGTGAGGGACTTCAACTCCTGCAGTAGGTAAACATTCTCATCATGAATGTTTTGCATTCTGTCATCTGCCATGCTCAAGAATGTGTGGACAGGTTTCATCTTTTGAGCAACAATGGCATCTAAAGTGGCTTTCAGTGATTGATCAAGTTTGGCCTGAAGTTGATCAGTGAGGTTGGCCACAACTTGATCAGACACTTTGGCCATTAGTTCAACAGTGAACTTCTCTACAGCTTCTTTCACCATTGCAGCTTTCAACTCTTCAGCTTTCTTTCTTTGTGCAGCAGTCCTTTGCCTTAATGCATCTTTGATTGTCCTTCTCAAGGCTCTCACATTATGCTTGTATAGAACTTTGAGGCCTTGCTGCTCTTTCTGCACAGATTTTGTGAACTTGACCATTTCCTCCTTTGCCTTTGTTACCTCTGTTGAAACTGTTTGCAGTCCAGTTTCAACACCACAAATTCGTGCATCCAGTGTTGGCAAGATTACTTCCTCTGAACCAGTTAGCCTCATCTCCACAGAGGCTAGAGTCTTTCCTTGGCCATCTAGGGTATCAATTGTGGCTGCATGTGCCTTACCAACTTCCCTTACCAAAGTATCCAACTTCTCTGATTGTTCTTCAATGATAGTTGCAGTTTGAGTAGCAATTTGAAAGCCTGCTTCAGTGGTGTTGGCTTGCTCAAAATACATCTTGTTCAATGTGGATACATTGGCTGAAACTGCTTCAAGGTCAATATCAGCATTGACTGGTATATCAGTAAGGGAGGCATCTGCATAAATTTGCTCAATTGTAACAGCTACAAAATCTGCAAAACTAAGAGTGTTAGTAAAAACTCCCTCAACACCCTCATTCTTTTTATCTCCCAATAGGCCTGATTCATCAACACCTATACTCTCATTTTCAACTTCTTTCTTTTCTTCATTTTCAGTAGATAAGCTCACATTCACTGGAGAATCAGGCCTCCTTTCACCAAGGGATTCATCAAGTTCAGATTTGACTTGAAGAATAGCCTGACTCTCATATTGGGCTGCACCCAATATTTCTACTCCATCACCCTCTTTTTGTGGTGCACTCAGGGAACCTGTAATCATACAATCCTCACCATCATCTCCCTCTGAGTTTTCACCACTATTTGCCTTTTCAACTCCTTCTTTTCCTAAACCTGACACCTCCATATCCTCTACAGGATCCACAGAGGGCAGTTGTTGGGAGATCACAGTGCTTGGGCATCCCAAGGCCACTGAGTCATCCTGAATGACTAAAGGCTGGTCAATGTCCAACTTTCCTGACATTGATGAGGCTTTAGCCAAACTAGCTTCTCCCATGGAAGTCTGAACATTGTCAAGCTGTGCCTCAGGTTCAAGAGAACCATCCTTGGCCAATGCATCTTGGACTGAGTCACCATCTTTGGTCAACTCCTCTGAATGATCAGAGTCCTTTTCAGAATGATAAGTCATGTAATGTACCTAAGCAGAGTTGAGGCCTGGAGGGTTGGGATTGGTGTTATCATCATCATCATCATCAGATGGAGTATCAGGGTGCCTGAGTCCCTGTGCAATTCTTTCTCTCTCAGCTAGCACCTTCTCATGAACAATGGTGCAGAACAAGGCCTCAGTGGTTACACACTGGATTTCTTCACATTTGCAAAGTTCAAGAGCCTGTTCTCTTCAACCTGCCACCAGCTTGCTCCTTTATCCTGAATAGCTTGAGCTATTTCTACCATAGTTCTATCCTTGATCTCAACAAGAGCTCTGAGATCATAGAACTGTTGTTGCAGCCTAGGATAGTCCTTCAACCCTGGATATAGTTCATCCACATTAGCCTTGGCAATCTGTCTTAACATCCCCTCATAAGTGTATTCTTCACCACTTTCATCTTCAGAGGAGTTGGCTTGGGATTCAGGAGGGTTGGATTGGGATTCGGGTAGGCTTGACTGGATTTCAGGTAGGTTGGGTTCAGAAGGGTTAGAGCTTAAAACAAGTTGGGATTCAGGTGCTTTTGAGAGCAATGTTCCTGAAGAGGTAATTGGAATGGCTGGAATGGGTGGGAGAGCAACTTAATCCCCTTCTTGAAGGACAGTTTCAAGAAGTTTGGTATATGAGAGAAGTCTTGGATCAAGTGGGGAAAAAGGTCTATCCTCAAGATTGACCAAGTCTGCCAGCACATCAATACCTGCTCTATCTGGGGCACCTTCAGGGGAGTAAACCTTCTTGGCAATGATTGGGGCATCTTCAGGAGTCTTGCACTCCTCTTCTTCATGCCTTGATGGGGATATCCTTTCTGATTGAATATCAGGAGAGTTGGCTTCAGGGCTGTTGGGCTTTGATTTTGACTTGGAGTTAGACCTACTAGCTTGCCTAATCTCCTTGAAAAACTCTTTCTTCTTCTTCTCCTCTTCCATCAATCTCTGCTTCTCAGAGGTTTTGATTATTCTTTTCCTCCTTTCAGATCTTGTTGGCTGGTCAAGATCCCTGAATTCTGTTACACTTTCAGGCTGTAAGGGGACAACCTCTCTGAATTCTTCACCCTCTTCAGGGGGGTTGACTCCTTCATCAGCAACCTTCTCAATCTCCTCAGAAGTGGCTCCTCCACTTCTTGACTGGCTTTCTGGGGAAGATTCTCTCATAATCTTCTTCATCTTCTTCACCTTTGGCTGAACTTTTGGTGGTTGGGCTTTCCTTTTTCTTGGAGAGGTTCTGGTTGTGGGAACAATTGCAACAGCTTTCTTGGAGGCAGCCTCCTGCTTCCTCTTTTCTGTCTTAGAAGACAGCTTTCTAAACATCACCTTTTGAGCAGGAAAAGGCTTTGGTTTTGCTTGTAGATGAGTGTAATGAGCAAATCTTTCTAAGAGCAGGCTGACTCTTGTGCAAAACTGGAGTCTTCCATCAACCACCACCTTGTGGTGTTTCACCTCCTTAAATTTGAATTTCTCATTCATCATCTTGTCCAAGATAAAGCTTTTCCAATCAAACTTGACTCTCTTCTCAGCAGAGTCAACCACAGCAGCCATTACTCTTAACTTAGGCATACTGATTTGTTCAACACTCCCAGAATGACTTAACAAACTCTTCACCACACAATCAAACAAGTGTCTAAAAACTGGCTTTAGAGTGTTCTTGTTTTGAGCACTTACTAGCTTCTTAGGTGTAAGCAGCCATGGAAGGTAGAACTCCTGATCTTCTCCTTCCTTGTAAGTTTCTGGATTTAGGCCTTCTGATGGTAGCCCAAAGCTAGCATCCAAATCCTCTGCAGTGAAGATGATGGTGTGTTGGCTTTCTTCTTCTTCATCTTCCTCTGCATATGTGAGCTTAGTGCATACATCTCCCTTCTTGCCCTTCCATCTGAGATGGGCAAAGAGTTCAGCCATGAAGGAGTTCAGGCAGGAATCTGGTTTAGTGCCTAAGAACTTTTCTAGCCCAGCCTCTCTTAGCCATTGGAGGACTTGATGAACCTCAGTGTCTGGACTATCAAAGGCAACTAGTTTTTCAAACCAAAGTGAGTTTGGATTGCTGAGATAGGAGAAATCAATGTCCAAGGATGGATCATTGAAGTCTACAAGTTCTTCCCTCTTAATTTTGGGTTCCATGGATAGGTTTTTTGGAAAGTAGTTGCAGGTTTGAGAGGTTTTGAAAATCTTAAGAGTTTGAAAAATTATGAATGCGTGAGGAAGAAAGTAAAAATGAGGAGTTTATATATGAATGGGATTTATTAACCGTTGGTTAATAGAATATGACAGTGGGTAATTTTGAAGAACCAATTGGATATAGTGGGGTAGTGGGCTTTCAGCGGTTTGATGGAGTTTTAATGCAAATCAATGGCCTTGATGATGGCTCAAGAATTCATGAAATCTTAATTAAGATTTTGCATTTAATGCTGATTTGCCATTTTGGGGGCAAAGATCTTCATAGTACACGCCATCCTAAAATGGCCTACTCTTAGACCAAGAAACCTTTTAAATGTCTAATCAATGCTAAAAATAGCAAAAATTATCCAATTAATTCGGACAAACATCCTGAGATGTGTTTTGACTTCTCTCTTGGTCAAAACTGCCTGATTAGCTTGCCTGAGTGGGTCCCAAAGTTGCTGACTGGGTCCCACTTGGACAAAGCTCCTGACCAACATTGCTGAACATCATAAGGACAACTTTGCTGAGTTTCCCTTTTTGGCTGACTGCTTCAGTGAGGTTGGTCAACTTTGCTGAAGTTCAATTTAATGAACTTCCCCCTTCTTATGAGCTTCCTTCCTTCATTCCTCCATCTTCCCTGGATCAAGTAAGCCTAATTCAGCTGAAAGTTCCAAGAACCTTGCTTCAGCCAATGGTTTAGTCAAGATATCAGCTTTTTGCTTATCGGTGTGGATTTTTACAAGCTTGATATCTTTCTTTTCCACATGATCCCTTATGAAGTGATGCTTTATATCCACATGCTTGCATCTGGTGTGGAGCACAGGATTCTGTGAGATAGCAATTGCACTATTGTTGTCACAGAATATTGGCACTTCATTTGAGATTACTTTGTAATCTCTCAATTGTTGCCTGAGCCAAAGTATCTGAGCACAGCAACTTCCAGCTGCTACATACTCTGCTTCAGTTGTTGAAGTTGCAACTGTATTTTGCTTCTTGGAGAACCATGAAATAAGCTTGCTGCCCAAGAATTGACAAGTTTCAGAGGTGGATTTTCTGTCAATTCTACATCCTCCATAGTCTGCATCTGAATATCCAGTGAGCTCAATGTTGTCATCAGCTGGATACCATAATCCAAGATTCTCAGATCCCTTGAGATATCTTAGGATTCTCTTGGCAGCATCAAGATGGCTCTTCTTTGGATTAGCTTGAAATCTTGCACATACTCCAACTGCAAATGTGATATCAGGCCTGCTGGCAGTGAGATATAGCAAGGATCCTATGATTCCCCTGTAGTTAGTGGAGTTTGTTGACTCTCCACTTTCATCAGGATCCATTTTCCAGTTAGTATTCATAGGAATTCTGACTGGTTTGCTTGTAGCACATCCAAATTTCTTGATCATGTCCCTTGTATACTTGGCCTGATTGATGAATATTCCCCTTTTTGATTGAGTGACTTGAAGTCCTAAGAAGAATTTCATCAATCCCATCATGGACATCTCAAATTTTCTTTGCATGAGTTTGGAGAACTTCTCACACAACTTCTCATTTGGAGATCCAAATATAATGTCATCCACATAGATTTGGACTAACAAAATATCATCTCCTTCACAAATTCTGAACAAGGTTCTGTCAACAGTGCCTTTGACAAAACCATGATCTAGAAGAAACTGTGATAAGGTGTCATACCAAGCTCTTGGAGCTTGCTTTAAGCCATAGAGGGCTTTCTTCATTCTGTACACCTTGTCTCCTTCTTCAAATCCTGGGGGCTGTTCAACATATACTTCTTCTTTGAGCACCCCATTGAGAAATGCACTCTTCACATCCATTTGATACACCTTGAATCTCATGTGAGCTGCATATGCTAAGAAGAGTCTGATTGCCTCAAGTCTGGCCACTGGAGCAAAAGTCTCATCATAATCAATCCCTTCAGATTGAAAATATCCTTTTGCCACCAGTCTTGCTTTGTTTCTCACAATGATGTCATTTTAATTTTTCTTATTCTTGAACACCCATTTAGTTCCAATGGCATCTTGATGAGTTGGCCTATCTACCAGCTCCCAAACTTCATTTCTGGTAAACTGGTTTAGCTCCTCTTGCATGGCTATGATCCAGTTGGTATCTTGTAGTGCTTCCTCAATGTCTTTTGGTTCCTGTTCTGAAAGGAAAAAACAAAACAGAGCACTTTCTCCATGAAATCTTCTAGTTTTGATCCCTTCACTTGGATTACCAAGTATCAGGCTAGATGGGTGGTCTTGCAACCAAGTCCTTCTAGACCTGATCCTTTCAGGAGGATTGTCCTCATCTGAAGTTGGATCACTAGATTCATTGAATTCAGGAAAGTTAATTGAAGGATCAAGCTCAGGATCATATTCAGGGGTGTTGTCCTCATTGTCAGATAAGTTGACATTTTCATTGGTTCCCCCTTGAATATTGGATCCATTAACTACCTCAGCATTGCCTGCTTCTTCATTGGTAGTTGTTACCTGGTTTTGAACTGGGATAGGGTCAGTCAGTTCAATTTCTCCTTCAGGTTGGTTGTCTTCTGGTTGGTTGCCATCAGGTAGGTTGTCCAGTTTTTTATTTTCATGAAGTTCAGGCTGGGCAACATCTACAAATACTGTTTCCTTGCTTTGAAGCCTTAATCTGGTTGTTCTTTGTGTTATCTCATCAATATTCAGGTATCTATCCCTGAACTCATTAACAGATTCATCAAACACAACATGAGGTGTTTCTTCCACAATAAGAGTTTTGCAATTGTAAACTCTGTAAGCCTTGCTGATTTGTGAATATCCAACAAATATTCCTTCATCAGCTTTGCTATCAAAAGCTTTCAATTGCTCTTTCCCATTATTATGGATGAAACACTTACAACCAAATATGTGAAAATAAGAAACAGTGGGCAATCTACCTTTCCATATTTGATATGGAGTTTTACCTTGTCCTTTGGTGATTAAGGACCTGTTTTGTGTGTGACATGCAGTGCTGATGGCTTCGGCCCAGAACCTTTTAGGCAATTTGGATTCAGCAATCAAAGTTCTTGCTGCCTCTTTCAAGGTTCAGTTTCTTCTTTCAGCAACCCCATTTTGTTGAGGTGTTCTTGCTGCTGAAGTTTCATGAGTGATGCCATTCTTACTGCAGTACTCATTGATGTATGAGTTTATGAATTTTGTGCCTTTGTCAGATCTGATCTTGACAATACTTAGGCCCTTTTCATTGCTCACTCTCATCATCAATTCAGGTAGCTTGACTTGGGTCTCCTTTTTGTTCAACACGAATACTACCCAAGTGTACCTGGAAAAATCATCAACAACAACTAATGCATATTTTCTTCCATTTAAACTTACTGGGATAATTGGACCAAATAAATCCATATGCAGTAGTTGAAGAACTCTCTCAGTTGAGATGACAGGTTTTCCTTTGAATGAGGCTTTGATCTGCTTTCCTTCCTGACATGGCTGGCATATATGTTCTTTGGTGAACACTTGATTAGGCAGCCCTTTAACTAGAGAGTTTCTTGCAATCTTGTTGATGGTTTTGAAATTCAGATGATTCAATCTCTTGTGCCATAGCCAGCTTTGCTCATTTGTGCTTCTGGCAACAAGGCAAACTGCTTCAGGGGTTTTGCTCCAATCTGCAAAATAGACATTTCTCTTTCTCACCCCTGTTAGTAGCACCTGTTGTGTTGATTTGTCTTTGATGGTACATTCATTTGGTGCAAATTCAACACAATATCCTTTATCACAAATTTGACTTATAGACAGCAAGTTGTATTTTACGCCTAGGACATATGAGACATCAGTAATTTTAACATTACCAATGTTTAATGTACCATAACCTCTTGTGATTCCTTGAGAGCTGTCTCAAAAGGTTACTGAAGGACCATTCTTTTCTATGAATTCTGAGAGAAGCTCTTTGTTTCCAGTCATGTGTCTTGAACATCCACTGTCCAAGTACCATGCTATTTTCTTGTTGATGCTTCTCTTCTTCTTGTGGTCCTTGCAGCCCTGCAAAGTCAAAATTTAGGTACCCTTTGAGTGTTGGGTCCTAGAGGGTTAGCTGTACCTTTTGGAACCCAAACCTGCCTGATTACTCTGATTGACTCAAAGTGACTGACTTGGTTTCCATTTACATCTACATACACAGTTTGACCCTTAAATGCCTTGGGTGCCTTCTGTGTATAAGTGTTGGTCTTGTAAGGTTCAGGAGGGTTGGTGAATTTCCTTGGGACATTTCTCCTGAAGTTACTAGACTTAGGTGCAGCTTGGAAAGACCTTTGAGGATAGGATTTTGGACGGCCTTTACCTCTTGGCATGTGAGGTTCAGGCTTCCTGAAGGTTTTATACCTGTCAGAGGGGTTGGGCCTCAATCCATTCAGTTGAGGTTGCCTCATTTGAGTTGGCCTTTTCTGAACAGATTTTGGACAACTCTTCTGATGAGAATTCAGATAGGTTGACCTTCCATTGGTTCTACCTTTCTGAACCTCATTTCTCCTGTAAGCAATGCCTTTAACCTTTTCCTTAGGTATGGGTTTAGGGACATTGTTCACTTGAGTTGGTATAAAAATTCCTTTTCCCTTATCCTTGATCAGTGGTTGATTTACTTCCATTTCATTTTGTTGTGCCACTGATCTTACAAAAGTCATCTTAGAATTGCTGGATGAGGCAATACTAAGACCAGGTGAGGGTTCAAATGGATTATAGCCTAATCCACCCTTTTGAGCAAATGGTCTTTGAAACCCTTGAATTTCCTCTATTGCCTTAGCAGATTTGTTCAAGGCAGACATTTTCATTTTTAAGCTCCCCTCACTTAATTTCAGAGTATCAAATTCACTTGAGAGATTGTTAAATTTAGCTTGAAGAGTTCTAAATTCAAAATCCTTTTTCTTTAGAGTCAGAGTTTGTTCATCAATCAGCTTTTGTTGTTCAGAGACTCTGAGAGACATTTCTCCATGTTCTCTCACAATCTGCTGATACAACTCAGATGATTTAATGTCAACCTCAGATTCAGGAAGATTGGGCATTTTAATTTTAGACCTCAACTGTTCATTTTCTCTCAGTGCCATATTGCATACTTCTTGCATTCTGGTGAAATCTTCTAACAACTTTTCAAAGTCAAGGTGGATTTCACTAGATTCATGTGTGTTAATTGAAATATTGGAAGATGAACATACCTCTTCATTTTCAAATGCCATTTGGCAGTCATCATCACTGTCACTGTTGGAGAACAGTCCATCATCAGAAGAGTAGACACTTTCTTCACTTGCTGATTCTCCAGCTACCATGGCCTTCCTGTTGTTCATCCTCTTGTCTCTCTTGTTTTGCCTGTCTTTTCTTTCTTTGGCACTTAGGTCAGGACAATCATACTGAAAGTGACCCTTTTTATGGCAGTTGTAACACACATCTTCATCATCATTTTTCTTGCTTGAGGACTCCTTCCTCCTTGATGATGATGGTTCACCTTTGCTGTATTTCTTTTTATCAGCATATCTGTCTTCTTTCTTCTCATCAGAGACTTTGTCCTCTGATTTGTTATCAGGAGAGCTGAATCTCCTTCTGGTTCTGTTATCTTGGTAGAGCTTCTTGTATCTACCAAATCTGGAGTTCAGCTTCTCAAATCTTCTTGCCATGAGTGCCAGCTCCTCCTTCATTTCTGATTTTGACACAGATTGAGAAGATCTTTGAGTATTTTTCTTCTCTGTTTCAGTAGCTTTGAAGGCAACATCTTTGCCTGAGGAGGATGGCTCATCATGCACCTTCTTTCTGTTGAGATCAAACTCATATGCTTTGAGTTCAGAGAATACTTGCTGCATTGGCATGTTGTCAAGATTGCTGGTATTTTGCATCATGACAGAATATATATCCCACTTTGATGTGAGACTTCTCAGAATCTTCAAAGCAACTTCTCTTTTGGCATAGAACTTGCCCAAAGAATTCATCTCATTCATGATGTCAGTGAATCTGCCATCAAGATGATCAATAGTTTCATTTGGCTCCATAGTGAATTGCTCATACTTTTGGATAGCCACTTGAAGCTTGTTTTCCTTTATCTTTTGAGTACCTTCACACATAAGTGCTAGGGTATCCCAGATCTCCTTTGCTGTGGTGCAGTGATACACTCTTCCCATCACTGCATCTGGAATGGTCTGGTACAAGGTGTTCATGGCAATGTAGTTCAGATTGTGCATTTTTCTCTCTTCTGCTGTCAGCTCATCTTCATCTTTTGGCAACAGCTCCCTTGGATCTGCTTTTTGAGCATCAGTGACCTTGGGATTGAGCTTGGTGAAGGTGAATGGTCCTCTAGTGATGACTTTGAGCATTTCATCATGCTGGCAGGCAAGATGTGCTCTCATCCGGATTTTCCAGAAATCATAATTCTCAATTGAGAACATTGGCAGCTTGTGATGAGAAATATGATTGACTTGGTTTGGACCCATGTTGTTGGTGGTGTTGGCAGCATCTCCTGGAACTGCATTGTTAGCCATTCTTATACAGTTAGACAAAGGAAAATACAAGTAGATTTTTCAGAAATTTGGATCAGTTCAGTGACCACAGAAATAATGTGAGTTTTTGAAATTCAATTTGAATGTTCAGCAGCAGTGGTCTTTGAACCCCTGCTCTGATACCACTTGTTGGTCCTTGGTGGAGTATAACACAAGTGTATGGGGGGGGGGGGAATGCACTTGTGTATGCAAATTCTTTTTTTTTTTTTTTTTTGACAAACTGGTCTTATCAGGCAAGTTGTCTCACAACTGGCCTGAGTGTGAACTTTGATAGATACTTGTCCTACTGATTACTATTGAGTGATCAGTTGGCTAAATATCTAAAAGAGTTGCTAAGTGCGGAATGTGGTTGGCCTTTGACTAAAGAAATACTCCAAGTTAATTTCTGAAAAGATACAGGTTATCAGGGACTTTGTCCAAATCAGATTTTCTTACTTACTGAGTTTTGTTTCTTTAAAATATGTTTGAATGAAGTGCAATAAAGAATGCAGTAAGTAGATGGCACACAAGTTTATAGTGGTTCAGAGACTCAAGCTCCTACATCCACTTTCCCTGATTGAACAGGATAATTCCTTCACAATGGAATTAGCTTGTTTTATAGTGCCAAGGTGCACTGATCAACAACACTCTCTTAGTGTTTTGATCCCTAGGATAACCTGAGTCCTAGTGCTCAATCTCTCTGAGTTAAGACTGTGTTTCACAATAACAGTCCTTAACTCCTCACTTCTACAACAAACTCTCTCTTCACTAAATGAGATAAGGGTTTGAGGTTTGGTTCCAACTAGTAGAGATATCCTTTACAATAAGAACAGTGTAAAGGCTTAGGATATCTCAATGCTAAGCTTTGGATATTTTACAAAGATTGGCTTAGCTAGATGAAGTGAATCAGGAAACTTGGGATTCTAGAGAACAGCTTGGTTTCCTTTGAAAGCTTGATGATAGTTTGATAGCTTGTAGTTGGATGTTTGAATCCCTTGATCACTTCTGTATTTATAGACAAATTTGAGCAGCTAACCGTTGGAGGGATAGCAATTCAAATATGTCTATTTGCAGCACCATTGAAACGGCTATGAAGCTTTGCATCCTTTTATCCACTGTGTAAAAGGGGTCTTCAATGGTTGCTTGAATGAATGTGTTGACTTCTGAAAAATGCGGCTGAGAAGACTTGTGTCAGATTCCAAATATGCACATTTTCCAAGGTTGATTTGTGGCAAAGTCTACACTCAATCAACGGTCAGATGGGACAAGCTCCCTGAACATTCCTGCTGCAGTTTAGAATGTTTCAACATTCATTCAATGCTTCATTCTTTAATGCTCTAAGTCTTTAATGCTTGGTTCAGGCATGATTGGCAATAAATGCTTCATTGAATGTGTCTTTTGAGCTTTGACATTCAATGCTCTTGATCATTTGTACTTCAACTGTCTTGATCATTTGCATTTATGAGCATTGCTTTACTGCTCTTGATCTCTTCAGCTAAGTTGTCCACTTGGTCAGTCTGTCTTGAAGGTTCAGCAACTTTGTCCTAAAGACTTATCAAGCTGCCTAACATTCCAGCTTTGGACAACTATCCTGAACACTAAAATCTCACAACATTTCTGAGATTTTTCACTTAAGCAATCTACAAATTCAAGTGTACTGAGACAACTTGCCTGAACTAGACTTGAGCTTATCTCAACTAATCTGAACATCATCAATCAGGAGTTTTGGTATCTAAATCAAAATCATTTTATTCTCAACATATATATATATATATATATATATATATTAAATTGTTTTTTGTTAAATTAATAAATTAAAATTAAAATATATTATAAATTTATTTAAATCCCGCATAAAACGCGAGTTTTACATTAGTATAATATATATTTGTAAACTTTTTTTGGCACATGTGACAATTTCTTTGTTTAACCTTCTCTCCTCCAAAACTCACCATTTCAAAATATCTTCATTAATTCTCCTTCATTCTAGCACAACAATTTAATTCAAACCCTCCCTTCCTAAATTTAATCTAAATCTAAGCCATTGATCTAGATTAAATTTTAATCTCCACCCTTCCTTTTTAATCTTACTCCTATATAAATCTCTCCACCTTTCCTTCATTTCAATGACTCAGTCTTTTGTATATTCAAGGTTCATAAAACCCATGAGAAATATTCTTCACCTTTTGTTTACATTATTGAATTCATGTATATTTTTTTTCGTTGATCTTTAATTGTAATTGTTATTCAGGTGATTTCATGCATATATTCAAATTTGTTATGATCCGTCAAAGGTGTATTAATTGAAACATTGATATATTTTTTAAAATTTTAGATCTCTATTATTGTATTTTCTCTTAATTTTCATGTTTGAATTTATCACCTCTCGATGTGCAATCATACTACTCCAAAAGCCAATTCGATCATATGAATCAGTCAAGTTGAGAAATGCACATCTTCGTTTCTTTATGCACGAAATTATTCGACGTCGTTTGACTCTACCATAGATGATTCATTGACAAAAGGATCTGAAATAAATACAAAAGTCAACGTAAATGCAAGGAATATACTTTATTGTTGAATTAATGTAAATAATTTTGCATAGTTATGTGATTGATAATTTATTTTCACATTCAATTTGTATATAACATGTTTTCAAGGTTTCATTATAATTATTATTGTGGTCTTATATTTAGTGTTTGATTCAAGTTTCTCATAAATTGTAATACAAGTTGAGGATTTTTATAATTGAATCAAATTACTCCAAAATTTATCAAAAGAAAAAAAATACTAAAAAATGATATACAAATTACTCCAAAATTAATCCACAAAAAATTCTCCAAAATTTATTCAAAAAAAAAAAACTAAAAAATGATATACAAATTACTCCAAAATTACTCCACGAAAAATTCTCCAAAATTTAAAGATTAATGGGGATAGATTTAAAACAATGTGTGAATTTAATAAATATTTATATTGTATATATCTTACTATATTACATAATTTTAAATTTTAAAGATTTAATTTATTATACTTATAAGAATTGACTAATTTACATTTAATATCTTTTTTAAAGATTTTAATTTATGGTAATTAATGACAAATTATTATTACATCATTTAAGTTAAATACATTTACACAGTAATTATATTTAAGTCAATTATAACTTATTCCATTAAAATCATTAATTATTGACTATTAAATGATATTTTCTTTACATATATTTGAGTAACAAATATATACAATTTTATACTCCCTCCATTTTTAATTAAGTGTCACTTTGCCTTTTTTAATATTTTCAAAATAAGTGTCATTCTACATTTTTTTCTTTAATTTTGACAATTTTACCCTTATACATTATACTCCCTACCTTGATTTAAGTCTTTTCCCTTTTGAATATAATATTATAGCATAAATCATGGATAAATCTTAATTATTGTATATAAGAATATCACCTACAATATTGGCCACATTCATTACTAAACATAAATTTAATATTAAAACTAGTTATCATTAATGAAGGGTAAAATAGTCCATGAATATATATCTTAATTTGTTGAAAATTGTTAAAATGACACTTAATTAAAAGTGAAGGGAGTAATATTTATTGATTACCTTCATAAATTATAGATTTTATAACAAGATTAGTGTCATAAGGAAATATTTCATTCAAAGAGTTAAATCAGTGAAAGAAACCATGATTGGTGAGGGGAGTGGCTATAAATGCGACTCAATAATTTTAAACCCAATGTTTGACCATTCTATAAATGAGGCAGACGAGAATGACGATTCTGACCTCCAGGATGTGCGAAAGAGGAAAAGGCAATTAGTACTGCGCGCATAGCAACTCTGTGGACCATGTTCATTTTTTATCGGCTGGTCCCAGCTCGGAGGCCAGCCGGGATCAATGAAAATCCTCAGTTGGAACTGTAGGGGTTTGGGTCACCCGGCTGCAGTTCCGGCATTGTGTGAACTCGTTCGAGTTCGAAAGCCTGATATTTTATTTTTAGCCGAAACTATGTCATTTGGTGTTCGTATTGAGTCTATTTGAGTCAAACTCAAATTTAATTCCTGTATCTCGGTGGATTGTATTGGTCGCAGTGGCGGTTTAGCGATATTTTGGAATAATAATACATGCTCGATTATGAATTACTCTCAGAATCACATTAATTTACATGTTCGGAAGGGGAATGAAGGATAACAGGTTTCTATGGAATGAAGCAGGCGCCACCTATCCTGGCCTGGGCCCTGTTACGTTCGATAGCTAATGCTAATTCTCTTCCATGGGTCGTCATTGGAGATTTTAATGACCTTTTATCCCCGGCGGACAAGAGGGGACGTACACCACACCCGCAACACCTATTTCGTGGTTTTCGTGAGGCTACTAACGACGTACTGCCACCTCACTGATATCAATTTACAGGGGTATCGTTTCACATGGAGTCGGGGGCGTGACCCCCAAACAGCTATCGAGGAAAGGTTAGACAAAGCGATGGCCAATCCGAACTGGCATGGGCGTTTCCCGAATGCGGAACTGTTGAACCTTGTGGCCCCAGTATCAGATCACTCACCAATACTTCTTAATTCCTCGCCCTCTGTGATTCGAATGAGAAGGCACACATTTCGTTTTGAGAACCGCTGGCTAGAGGAGCAGGACCTTACAGAAATGGTGAAGAATTGTTGGCTGGGATTTAAAGACATGGAGCTTACCAATCGGCTTCTTGCTATGGGGGATAATCTCATGCACTGGGGAAAGAATGCTGATCGATGCCGAATATCTAGCCTACAGGGAAACATGAGTGCAGAAGGTAGACTAAATTATCAAGCTGCCAGAACTGCATTAGGGACAATTTTGAAACAGGAAGAGGTGTATTGGCGACAAAGAGCAAAACTCCATTGGCTCCAAGAGGGTGACCTCAACACCAAATTTTTCCACCAACCGAAAGAAGAAAAACACTATCACTCGCTTGCAGAATGATGAGGGAAGGTGGGTGTCCTCACAACAGGAGATTAGTGCTCTGATTCGCGATTATTTTGTCGAATTATTTCGACATAATGAGGAAAGAACGGAAAGTGGAAGGTTTCTACAACCTGTTGGGCAGATGATCTCAAGGGAGCAAAACATGCATGGAATTAGTCCGCGATTTCACAAAGACAGAATTCGATCTGGCAGTGCGGCAATTAAAGGGTGATACAGCACCGGGGCCGGACGGGTTTAATCCGATTTTCTACCAAAAACACTGGAGCCTGATGGGGGAGAACATTTATCGAGAGGCCTCAAACTGGTTACACCGCTGTGAATTGCCACCCAGCCTAAATAACACAAAGGTTGTTCTCATCCCAAAAATTAATATGCCCCAATCGGTACGTGATTTGCGCCCTATTTCATTATGCAACGTGATATATAAAATTGTCTCTAAATTTTTATGTAACCGTCTAAAAGAGGTTCTCCCAAATCTAGTCGATAAAGCACAGTCGGCCTTCGTTTCTGGTAGGACTATTCAGGATAACATCCTTATAGCTTTCGAGGCTATACTTTCCATGAAAAACAAACGATACGGTTCCAATGGGGATGTGGCAATTAAAATTGACATAAGCAAGGCTTATGACCGTGTTGATTGGTGCTATCTTCAGGCTATATTAAAAAAATTGGGTTTTGATGATAGATGGATCGCTTGGATGCTAATGTGTGTTCGTACAGTCCGGTACTCATTTGTGGTGAATGATGAAGAAGTAGGGCCAATTATCCCGAGCTGAGGCCTCCGTCAAGGGGACCCCCTGTCACCCTATTTATTTATACTGTGCTCAGAGGGTCTATTAGTGGCTCTAAATCACACAAGCACGAGGGGGGCAATACATGGGAACCGCGTGTGTCGTGGAGCGCCACATATCACCCATTTGCTGTTTGCAGACGACAGCCTATTATTTTGTAAGGCTACTGAGGAGGAGAGTCAAGAACTTAAGAATATTCTTGACGCATACGAACGAACATCCGGCCAAGCGATTAACTACTCCAAGTCGGGAGTTTATTTTAGTAAGAATGTGGGGCCTATCCAGAGAGCTGAAATTAAGAATATACTAGGTGTGCACAGTAACATTAACACAGGCAAATACTTGGGATTGCCTTCACTAATTGGTAGACGTAAATGTGAGATATTTGGTTATATTAAGGAGCGGCTTTGGGCAAAGCTTCAGGGCTGGAGGGGGAAAAGACTATCGAAAGCTGGGAAAGAGATTCTAATCAAGTCGGCGGCGTAAGCGGTACCAACATACTGCATGACAACATTTCTACTTCCCAGAACCTTATTAAACGAGCTCCAGGTTATGATGAACAAATTCTTTTGGGGAAACTCCTCACATGCCACCAAAGGAATTAATTGGATGCGTTGGGAGAGACTATGCGCCGAGAAACAAGATGGAGGCAGAGGCTTTCGGGACCTTAATTCACAGTTTTAACTTGGCATTACTCGGCAAAATGGGATAGCGTTTGATTAAGGAACCAGACGCCTTGGTTTGTCGAGTGTTGAAGGCAAAATACTTCCCAAGGAATGACTTTATATCTTCATCTCTAGGCTGGAACCCAAGCTTCACATGGGCGAGCATTTATGCTAGCCAACCACTTATCAAGAAGGGGCTACGCTGGAAACTTGGCTCGGGGCAGGGAGTTTGATCATGTTTGGGGAGACTCTTGGATTCATGGCCCGGGCTCAAGACAGGTCCTATCGGACAAGGTGGAGGGTTTAGACGAGTTGCACGTCTCTGCCCTATTTGATCCAGATACTCGAGCATGGGATATTGGGTTGATCCAGGAATTACTGCCATTGGACGTTCAAAGGGTAAGCAACATGGCACTCCCGCCGATGGGTGCAATTGACAGATTAATGTGGCAACATGAAAAATCTGGAAACTATACTGTGAATTCAGCTTATAAAATGTGGAGGGAAGTGCACGCTGATCCAAACATCCGAGTGGAGGGGAACTAGAGGGCCCTATGGAAACTCGACATCCCGCCGAAAGTTAAAGATATGCTTTGGCGGGCAGGGCGCGGCTGTTTACCTACGAAACACAACCTATTCAGAAAGCATGTCCTTCTAAATACGGAGCGTGCCCTCTGCAGTGATGGATTTGAGGACGATTGGCACTTATTTGTGGAGTGTGCTTACGCACGTGGCTGCTGGAACAGCGCTGGTTTAATGCAAAAAATTGAAAATTGTGTTGAGCGTGTTCATAACATACATGATCTAGTGTTGGAAATGTGTTCGGGTTAGTGTAAAGAGGTTAATCCCAGCTTCGCCATGGTCCTGTGGCAGATATGGAAAGAAAGAAATTATATGGTTTGGGACGGAACGAAACGGACGCCGTGTCAAGCGGTGCATGCATCGGCATCATTCTAGCTAGAATGGAAGTCTGCTGCAAATTTGAATACAGCAGCAAATAACGTGTGCCTGGTATGGCACGCCCCAAACAGATGCAGCTTTCTTTGAGGACTCTAACCAAACGGGTCTCGGGTTTGTCCTGCGAAATAGTGCTGGGCATATTATAAGGGGCAAATACATGGTGCTCAAGGGCTGTTATGAGGTCATGTTAGGGGAAGCTGTGGGATTTTTTGAAGTATTATCATAGTTAAAGGCTCAAGAACTAGATAATTGTATAGTCGAGGGGATGCAAAAGTTGTGGTTGACGCAATAAACTCAACGGAAACCATGACCTCAATCTATGGAGACTATATTCAAGCTTGTAGAGATTTAATCTCCAAATTCACAAATGTTCGAATAAATTTTGTATACCGCGGTGCAAATAGTCTAGCTCATAAAATAGCTAGAGATGCTCGGAATTTTGGGAATAATTTTATGTGGACAGACCCTCCGATGAATGTGAATGGGCTTCCTATCTCACCATGCACGTGCAATAATGAAAACTAAGCATTTTTGTTTAAAAAAAAAAAAATTCAACGTATTTTTTGAATTTTTAATTTTTTGAAACTAATTAATGCTCACTTATGCTTTATTTTATATGAATAATCTCTATATTATTATTTTGTCTTTATAACGATAGAGTTAAACTCATGATCATATTACATAATTTAATCAATTACATTCTCACAATTCTAGATTCTTTATACTATAAATTACAACGTTAATACGCAATTTAAGTAAGAAAATGCAACAAAAATTCTGGCCTTTAACTTATTAGTTATGTTAAAAGGTTTAGAATATTTAATTTTGAAATTATAATTTTTTAATATCTCTTAAACTAATATGAAAATTTAAATAAAAAACTATTACGCGTGTCATCGAATTTAAGTATATAGACATAAAATAATTAAAAAAAATAATTATTTGTTTATTGAATTCTATTTTACTTTATATTATCTAATACTATAAATTACTATGATTTAATAAAAACTGTTGATTACATTTTATGATATTATTATTATTATTGTTGTTCTTTTTTTTATAATACAAATGTTTTTTTTTAGAGTATTTACTAATTTATATCAATCATTTAAATTTAATTTACACTCTTCATTTTAATTGAAAATTTTACTCTTATTTATTTATGTTTAAATTGTTTCTTAAATTACATTAAAATCTCTTTCCAAAAAAATTATTTAATATCTTCTAATAAATTTACATTTATACTCCGAAGTACGTTATATACAAGAACACATAAGTAATGACTATACTTAGAAGAATCGAATAATTTATATTTACTATTTCATTTAACGATTTTAATTTGTTATAATTATTGGCAAATTATTAATACACAATTCTTCAATTTAGAATTAAATTAAACACATTTAATTAGATTTAAGTCATTCATAACCTATTTCATTAAAACTAATAATTATTGAATATTAAATGGTATATATTATTATGGTTTAATAAAAATAAATATACAAAATTTTATAATTTTTATTGATTACCTCCCCAAATTATGAGATTTTATAACCGGGATAGTTTCATATTGATTATTTCATCTCAAAAGTCATTTTTTTTTCAAACGTTTTTTTTCGAATATTTAATTTTTCTAATCTATTAATTTTCACTTATGAGTTATTTTATAGAAATATTTTTTATAGTATTATTATTATTTTGTCTTCATAACGGTAGAGTTAAATTCATGATCATATTGCATAATTTAATCAATTACATCCCTATAATTCTAGATTCTTTCTACTCATAATTAATTACACCATTAACACAAAATTTAGCAAGAAACTATAATAAAAATCATGGCATTTGCTACTTTTTTGTGAAATTTAGCAAGAAACTATAATAAACTAATACAAAAATTTCAGTAAAAAACAATTAAACGCGTATCATTGAATTTAAGTCAACTATAACTTAACTATTTAAAACAAATAATTATTTGGCTATTTTTTTTTTTACTATATACTATCTAAGACTATAAATTATTATATTTTAATAAAAATGAATATATGCAATTTTATATGCATTATTTAATTATGTCAAAAAATTATGCGATTTTAAAATCACATTAATATTAATTTTTTGCTTAAGCATATATACATTCGCACACCTTCGTTAGACTATTTCAAATTAAGAGTTAATTTTTTTTCTAAAAATATTTGAAATATTTAATTTTTTTATGGAAGTTTGGTTCATTTATTTCTTATTTTATCTAAATAATTTTTGTAATATATTTTTCTATTCATAACGTAACAATTAATATCTTTAACACTTTTACAGAATTGCATCGATTACATCCTCATAATTCTAGACTATTAATGACTTTGTTTACATAAAATAAATGTTATATAAGTTTCTCAATTTATATAAGTTACTATGTCAATAATAAAAAGAAAGAAAGGTCTTAACTTCAATTTATTGTTGATTCCTAATTTCTCAAAATTAGTCCATTCATGAGTGACTCAATTTTAAAAGGTTTATTTTATAATAAAATATATCACATTATTTTAGTTAATTTATCAAACAATTGTTGAAATTAATAGTATATTCTTTTGCAGAAACTTTTGTCAATATACTTGCCAATTTCAGACATCACTCCATTTGAAGAAGATGATTGTTGAATTTACCTGGTACATATTACTCCCTCCGTCCCAGGATTACTTGCACTGTTTGACTGGCACGTTGTTTAAGAAAAGTGAATTTAGTGGTTGATGATGTAAGATAAATGAGGGGTATTTTAGGTAATTTGATGATGTGTAAAGTGGATTTGATGATGTGTAAAGTGAAATGTATGAAAAAAAGGAGTGGCAAATTTGAAAATAAAATGATGTTGTGAGGTTATTAATTTTGTGGAGTATTTCCATATTAAGAGTGTGCAAGTAATTTTGGGACGTCAAATAAGGAAAGTGTGCAAGTAATCACGGGACGGGGGGAGTATATTTTTATGTGTGTATTTTTTTTATTAAATAATTGTTAATGTATAATATAAATATTATAATCTAATAAAAAAATTAGGTTTACGTCTGACTGATGAGCAACTAAAGAATTATACATTTCTGATGAGCAACTAAAGAATTATACATTTCTTAAGATTGATCAGTTACTTCAACAAAATGGGAGCATTTAAGTAGATTTTCATCAATGCATGTTCCATATGATACATCTATACAACAAGATTCAATGATTCTTAAAGAACCCGTGTTAAGATCGTACAAAGTTGCTAGAGGAGTACAATAGGTTGTCTTCAACCCTTACTACAGACACTACAAAAAAACTAAGATTTGGAGACGGATTAGATACCATAAACATTGTCTCTAAACAGGTTAGAAACGGATTTTGGAACCATTTTCTATCTGTTCCTAATCGCATGGTATCTAATGTTAGAAACGGTTTTCTAAATTCTGTTTCTAATAAGAGACGGATTTGAGACCCTTTTTTTTGGTTTATAATGAGAGACCGACACCGTATATTTCCTTATCTAAACGATGAACGACCCGTTTTATATCCGGGTCAAAATTCTGTTCCAAATGTCATTTCGTCTCTAAATCCGTATCTAAACGATAAACGATCCGTTTTACATTCGGGTCAAAAATCCATCTATAATTTCGTTCTTAATTAGAAACGACGTTTTGTCGTCTCAAAATTCGTATCACAAGGCAAAAATCAGTTTCCAAGAGTTAACAACCCAATCCCCATTTCAAGACTTTAATCACCATTCCAATCCCGAACCCGACCCGACGCCCATCCCACCCCACCCCACCCCACCCTGTAACCACCCCCCCTCTCCAATTATTTAATCCACATTTCAAGCCTTAATCCCAATCCCACCAAGCCCGAACCCAGCCCGACCCCACACCGTCGCAGCCCGAACCCAACCCGACACCCATCCCACCCGGCAACCACCCCCTCTCCAACTATTTAATTGACATTTTTTTGGTCTATATGGAAATTGAACCTAGGTGGGCAAGTGTCTATTATTGAGCATCTACCACTAGGGCAGATAACTCTTTTATTTTATCTTTTAATATTAATTGTATATGTATATTAATTAGTTTTTTTTTACATGTATTCAAATTGTAACTTTTAAATTTGTAAATGTAATTTTTTTTATTAATTTCTAAAAATTGTAATTACTCACCGCCGTCAATAAGCTGTAAAATACTAAGAACTATGCATAGTTTAGACACTTTATTTTATTATAATAGTTTAACATATATAATTAATTGATTAATTTGTAACTTTAAAAATATATACAAAAAAATTGTTATTGAATAATTATAATTGTAAAAATCGATCTTACTTTACAAATTTTATTATTTAAAACTTGCACTTTTATTAGTATTAATGATATGAATTGTTATTTAAAACTTGCACTTTTATTAGTATTAATGATATGAACCGGTACTAGGTGCTAAAATTAAATTAAATTAGTTATTAATATTTGCACTTTTATTAATATAGAAAAACTTGTATAGGTGTAAAATTAAATTAAATTTAAAAAATTGGGTTTTGAGCATGTGACATTATGGTAAGGCAATTCAAGGACAATTAAATTTGTTACTCATGTGACTCAAGTATACCGTGTAATTGAGTACACAGCAGCCCTACCCCTAGACAGGTGCAGCCGTGCAGCAGTATACTTGACACACTTGAATGACAAATACAAATTTATCATACCATTTATATCTTTGTTCCTATACTATTTATATCTTTGTTCCTAAGGGAATGTGATCAAACTAATCACATTTGAACAACACTAGATATCCAGATATTCTACTTCAACGACTTTGTTGGTAGTCAATCTTCTTGATGCAAACTCGGATGTATGAAATTTGTATCCAACGAGTCCTGAATGAATTCTGAATTGAGTCAGTATTATCTTGAGATTTATTCAATGTGACATTGATTCAAGGTGTTTGCCTACTTGAATTTAGTTATGTGTACGTGTATGTGTGTTCTAGATGCATGCGAATTTAGTTGTGTGTACGTGTATGTCTGTATGAGCATGATAAATCTCATTTTTATACAATAATTTACTAAATTAAATGATAATTGTAATTTATAGTAGGCGAATTGATATGTAAATTGATATATTATAATATGGGTAAAGTCTAGTATGCACTCGAGTGTGCACCCTAGTCCATGTGCACTTTTCAGTTTAATGACTTACACATTTTGGTAAATGGTGTTGCAATTTTCAATTATTACTAAAAATATTATTATACAGTTTAATAATTGAAAAGTGCAACACCATTTACCAAAAGTGTAAGTCAGTAAACTGAAAAGTGCAACATGGACTAGGGTGCACTCGAGTCCACAGCAGACCAACCCTATAATATGCACAACTTACCTCGTCGTGACTCATGTTGGATTGACATACGTTCTTATAAGAGTTGTTAAATACGCTCTTTATTTGCACCCTTTTAAGATGTGTACTCTCTAGGTTTATTACTAAGCTAATACAGTTAGTTAGGCGGTTTATCAGTTTGGTTAGATTAGGATTAGCAGTTATTAGTATGATGTATATAAGAAGGCAAATAGTCTTCTTCTTCATTATTCGATTCATTCATCACTTCTGTAAAACCTTTTGATACTCTGTATTCTCTCAAGCTTTGATTCAAAAATATGTTTTGATTCTTTGATTCAATATGGTATCAATTTCATGATGAAATTGACGACCAATTCGATCCGTTCGCTTTCGCTTTAAGTCTTTCGATTCTCATATCGATTTCCTTTTCTTGGGGGCTTTCCTTTTTTTTTCTCTTGCTGATCGATTCCGATCGTGTTTCCCCCATCTTCGTTCGATTCAGTAATTGCTCTGATCGGCGACCTCTTCTACATCCATGGCGCCTACCGTCACCGATCCCAATTCCCTCGTCCCAGCCAAGAACCCCTTTTCTGTCCTGGCTCTTCACCAAAATGACAATTCGGCGGTGGCCATCGTCCTCGAGCCTCTCAACGGCACCAATTATGTTTCTTGGAGTCATGCCATCAAAAGAAGCCTCAGCGTGAAGAATAAAATTCAATTGATCGACGGTTCCTTGGAAATTCCTTCAGAAGATGACGATCCAGCCACCTACGCTGCCTGGGTAAGGGCAAACAATCTGGTTTTGGTATGGATTCTTAACTCTATTTCACCTGATATCAAACACACCTTGGAATATTTTTCTCTTGCCAAAGATGTGTGGGATGAATTAGTGATTCGATATAAACTTTCTGATGGAACTAGGGTTTATCATTTAGAAAAATCCTTAAGTACCATCTCTCAAGGCTCTCAGTCCTTAGTTTGTTACTACAATCAATTCAAGGCTCTTTGGGATGAGTACTTAAGCTTTAGACCAATTCTTAAATGTTCTTGTGGGGCTATGGATGGGTGCACTTGTGATCTGCCTAAACTTATGACCAAAATCTTAGAGCAAGATGCTGTGATGAAATTCTTAGTTGGCCTCCATGATTCCTATAGCACTATTAGGAGTCAATTTCTTTTACAGTCTCCCTTTCCTGCTATATCCAAAATATATGGGTTACTGCTTCAAGAAGAGTCACAAAGAGCCCTTAATACTGAGCCTGTTTCTATTGACTCCATTGCTATGTTAACCAAGAATCCCAAATTCTATAAGGATAAAAGAAAACCCCTTAAGTGCAGTCACTGTGATGGTTTAGGTCATACTATTGACAGATGCTTTCAAATCATTGGTTTTCCCCCTGGTTGGAGAGGCCCTAGAGGTCCTCCTAATAAAGATCACACTAAAGCTGCAACTGTCTCCACTAGATCCCCTACTAAGAGGAATCACCCCATGGATTCTAACCCTCTTTGTACTCAGGATCTCTTTGATAATTTTTTAAGTTTTTCTAAGATGCAGAACTTAAATGATGGGAGGGACACACCACACTCTGTGGCAGGGGCCTCCACTTCTCATATTGAGGAAATTCCAGCTCCCAAGGATGCAGGTATGTTGCCTATGTTTCCTTTTAATTCATGTTTCAATACCATTAAAGTCTCTACTTGGATCTTATACACTGGTGCTACTGATCATATGGTATTTGATATTTCATTGTTTACTATTCCTCCCTCTGTAGTTGATATTAAGATATCATTGCCTAATAATGGTATATCTACAGCTACACATATGGGAAATATTGTCATAAATGAACATCTCGCTTTATATAATGTGTTGTATGTTCCTGATTTCACTTATAATTTACTGTATATTAGCCATTTAACTAGATATTCCAACTGTATTGTCAGTTTCTTGTCATCTCATTGTGTCTTACAGGACAATTCAACCAAGATGGTGATTGGTTTTGTTGAACAAGTTAGGGGCTTATATCTGTTACAAACTGCTCACCCATCTGTTTCTGTCATTAGTCCTCCTGTTTCTTCTAATGTTGTCACTAATGACTCTTGTAACTTTGAATTGTGGCATAAAAGACTAGGACATATCTCTAGCAAATGTTTGTTACAAATTCCCAATCTGAATGTAAAAGCTTCTA
The DNA here is from genome assembly GCA_963675135.1 of Galeopsis tetrahit. Lineage (NCBI taxonomy): Eukaryota > Viridiplantae > Streptophyta > Magnoliopsida > Lamiales > Lamiaceae > Galeopsis > Galeopsis tetrahit. Next base: position 10,515,397 of record OY776127.1, on the reverse strand, counting down.
GTATACATAACAATTGCATGATTTGTCCTTTAGCTAAACAAAAGAGGAAGCCCTTTCCTTTGAGTACTTCTGTTTCTCCTGGTATTTTTCATTTGATACACTGTGATGTTTGGGGTCCCTTTTCTGAAATATCTATCACTGGACATAGGTTCTTTCTTACTATTGTTGATGACTATAGTAGATGCACATGGATTTATCTTTTAAAGGCCAAAAGTGATGTTAAAATTTCTTTACAAAACTTCTACAACATGGTTCTTACTCAGTTTGGTGTTAAAATAAAAATATTGAGGAGTGATAATGGAACTGAGTTCATTTTATCATAATTTTATCATACTTTAGGCATTATACATCAAACTTCATGTGTTTAAACTCCCCAACAAAATGGTATTGTTGAAAGAAAGCACCAATACTTACTTCAAATTGTTAGGGCTTTACTCTTTCAATCTTCTTTGCCTCTAAAATTCTGGAGTGAATGCATTAAGACTGCTGCTTTCATCATAAATAGAATTCCTTCATCTGTTCTTAAACAGAAAACTCCCTTTGAAAAATTATATGGCAAGCCTCCTGACTATTCCTTTTTTAAAACATTTGGTTGTTTATGCTTTGCTAACACACTCATGTCCCACAGACATAAGTTTGATCCCAGGGCAACAAAATGTGTCTTCATTGGATACCTTTTTGGTACAAAGGGATACAAACATTTTTATCTTTCTTCTGGCAGAATTATTATCTCTAGAAATGTTAATTCTCCTATTCTTACTAATCCTGGCCATTACAGAAAACTTGTGGGCAAATTGCTTTACTTGACTGTCACAAGACCTGATATTTCATATGCTGTTCAAACACTTAGCCAATATATGCAATCTCCCACTATGGCTCATTTAAGTGTTGTTCATAGAGTTTTGAGATACATTAAAAGCAACCCTGGTAATGGTGTTTTCTATCCCAAAGATATTACTTTCAAATTGCATGTTTTTTCTGATTCTGATTCGGCAAGATGCATTGAGACTAGGAGAAGTATTACTGGTTTTAGTATCTTTCTTGGCCTCCACCACTTGTGAGCTACAATGGATTCATTACATATTGGATGATTTGGGAGTCCTTCATTCAAAGCCTTCAACCATGTACACTGACAGTCAAAGTGCTTTCTCCATAGCTCATAATCCCTGCCTTCATCAAAGGACAAAGCATATCTCCTTGGACTATCACTTCACAAGGGAGAAAATTCAAGATGGCCTCTTTACCCTTATTCACATCCCTACTTCAGAAAATCTGGCTGACATTCTCACTAAGCCACTTCCTCCTGCAGATTTTTCCAACCATAAGTCCAAAATGGGCTTGTTGGACATCCATTCCCATTTTGAGGGGGGTATAAGAGTTGTTAAATACACTCTTTATTTGCACCCTTTTAAGATGTGTACTCTCTAGGTTTATTACTAAGCTAATACAGTTAGTTAGGCGGTTTATCAGTTTGGTTAGATTAGGATTAGCAGTTATTAGTATGATGTATATAAGAAGGCAAATAGTCTTCTTCTTCATTATTCGATTCATTCATCACTTCTGTAAAACCTTTTGATACTCTGTATTCTCTCAAGCTTTGATTCAAAAATATGTTTTGATTCTTTGATTCAATAGTTCTTGAGTTACCGAGATTGGAAGAAATTCATGAATTATACGTCCATGTATTATATATATTGTCATATAAAATATATTTATATGGAATATATAACATAATATTATTATAATATCTATATTTATTATATAAACTTATTTTAATGAACAAAAATCCACATATTATTAGATAGGTTTTAGGTACGGTCATATTTTCAAGAATAGAAAAAAATTGACATATTATTAGATAGAGATTAGGTTTAATTTCCTTTATAATATATTTTTCACAAATATAGGAAAATTAAATAAAATTAATTTCTATAAAGATTTTTAATTTTTATTTCAAATTCATTTTGATACAAAATGATTTTTGATTTTTATCTCAATTGATCTTATCCCTTTTACTATGCTAGACTTTTTATACTTTTTCTAAGTGTATGATAGAATTATTTTTTAATCTAAAACTTTTTTAAAAAATATCATACAAGTTTCTTTATAAGTCTTAATAGTAGTTTTATAAAAATTTAGAAACTTTTAAAAATTATTGAATGACTCTTTTTTTTTTAAATCTAACATTCATACAACAGAGTGATGTTCTACAAAAAAATACTTGAAGTTGTTCGTTCCAGTGATGGTGTAGTCTTTTTTTCTTTTTCTTTTTGGGATATGGAGGTACTGAAAAAACTTTCATATGGTGAACTCTTTTTGCAACCATTAGATCCCACAGAGACATAGTTCTTAATGTTACATCGAGTGGTATAACTTCTCTTATGTTGCTTGGAGGACGTATTGCACATTATATGTTTTGTATTCTAATAAACATTTTTTAATCATCCACCTGCAGCATAATACGAGATACTTATTTGTCATAACTTATAATAAAGTCAAATATGATAATATGGGACGAGACACTGATGATTAACATATTTTATTTTGAGGCACTTGATTGAAGCTTAAGAGATAAAGTTAGAACTCCTAATGGATCAAGGTCCAATTTACCTTTTGCAATAAAGACAATGGTTCTTGAAAGAGATTTCAAACAAATACTTCATGCATGTTATTTTCATAACGGTAGAGTTAAATTCACTCTGCCATCAATTCTTTATATCTATGAGAACATTGCAAGACACTGAAGCTGACAAAGAACATGAGGTTTCAAACTGGAAATTATAATAGCATTAATACGTTTGATGAAATAGTTGGATTCTTAGATTGAATTTTGAAAGTTGGAGATGAGGATCTTGAAGATAGCGATGTGAGTTTTGGCTACATTGATATTTCTAAAGAGAATTTAATTTTAGATGCCCGTGATCATGTTGCTGCTATAATTGATATTAACATTTACCCATCTGTCTCTGATAACTTTAGTATTGATAAATATTTTGAGGATAGAGCTATACTTACTTCAAGACAAAGAAGTTGGAAGCATTAACGAGACATGGTGGAATGGGACATGTGTTTTCAGTTGACAATGATACTTGGTGATATAATGGAATATTTAAGTTCAGACAATATTTGTTCATCGAAATTTAGACGTGGTAGAATGGGACATGTGTTTTCAATTGACTTTCCCAACTCTCTTAAAGTTTTGAAGGAGACAATTTTCTATTAACATATTGTCTTTTGCAATGATGATAAATAAAAATCAATGTCAATTTCTTTCAATGGTACGTAGGTGTGTACCTTCCGAAACCCGTGTTCACACACGGACATTTGTATGTTGCAGGCTTGCAGCCTTTAGAGTTAAGAGCAAGAGTGGATTAATTTTTTTTTGTCTAGATTATTTGTCTAAAAGGAAGTTTTTTTACAATTTGTAATTTCGTATATTGATTTCTTTTATAAATAAAATTATAATTCTCTATTATATATTGGTACAATATTTTATTTTTTATCTTTTAATAAAATAACATATTTATAAATCTATATATTAAATATTATTTTTAATAAATTAAAATATATTATAAATTTATTTCAACTCCGCGTTACGCGGATCTTACACTAGTTAAATATATTTTGAAAGGATGTCATTGAAAACGTTGCTGCTGATATACACTAGTTAAATATATTTTGAAAGGATGTCATTGAAAACGTTGCTGCTGATATATTCTGCAAGGGGCCACGTTTAGAGAAAGAACGTGTTCATAATAATAGTGCTCTTCCTTATTTTATTAAACCCCTTCTAAACAATAATATTTTATTAATTTATTTTTCAAATATTAATATTTTATTAAAAAAGTCAATTTTTATCTTAGGCACCATGGTTCTCTCATTCAATATAATATAATAATACATCATTAATCACTACACTCCCTACATAAATAAATGATGTTTTATTATAATGCACCAATATTTTTTCCAATTTTATCTTTCAACTTTAGAAAATCCTCATTTTTCCAATGTCTGTTCATAATTAAATGAAATTTTATCTTCCTAATTAGCTAAATATATTTTTTATCTTGTCAATGCATACCCTCGTTAATTTCACTAAAAAAATTAAAGTCATTTATTTGTGAGCAAAATAGAATATTAAATATTGATTTGACAAAAGGTTGAATTTTACTCTACCAAACTTCCAAAACAAACACAATAATTTTACTATTCATCATGATTTTAAAATAAGAATTAAAAAATAATCATGTATATTAATTTTTTAAATGACAAATTAATAATTGAATTGCCAAAATCAACATGTGCGTATTTTTATTTTAATTTGTAAGTATAGTGTCGGAAAAAAAAAATCTGATTTCTTTTATTAACAACGTACCATCTTTTTGGATATATTAAAGACAGAAATAAAAAGCATATTTTTGAATATATTAAAGAGAGATTGTGGCAGAAACTTCAAGAATGGCGAGGGAAGAAGCTTTCGAGAGGCGGCAGAGAAGTTCTGATCATTAAATCCGCGGCACAATCGATGAGTATTTTTCTTCTCCCATCGACTTTACTTCATGGCATGATGAATTCGTTTTGGTGGGGGAGATGCGGCGAAAGGCATGAAGTGGATGAGATGGGAGAAGGTTTGTGTGTGTTCGTAAATCAGCTGGTGGGCGTGGGTTTCGTGATTTACACTTGTTCAACTTAGCTTTGCTAGCCAAATGTTGAGAGCTAAGTACTATATATCCTAATAGTTGTTTCCTTGATGCTCGATCGTTTGGGTACATGGTCGAGTATACATTCGGCACAAGGTTTGATCCGATGGAAGGTGGGCTCAGGGGAGGACGTCTGCATATGGGATTTTCCATGGATGAGAATAGTTTCTTCTATGTGCAGACGCCAATTGTGGAGGGGTTTGCTGATATGCGGGCCAGGCAACTTGTTGTCAAGGGACGTTGCTGCTATCCTAAACACACATATCTCCCCAAGGCAGTGTGAGGATAACCTAGTGTGGCACTATGAAAGTATACTCAGTAAAGTCAGGGTATAAACTGGCGACAAACTTAACATTATTCGATGAAAATTACTGGAAGGCACTTTGGAGAATGAAAATTCCACCCAAGGTAAAAAGATTATAGACAATTACTTATGTGTAACTGGCTTACACTCTTTTTTTAATAAGTCCACACTCCCTTCTTTCTTTTAGACACTTATGTGTACAAGTTATGTAACTAAATTTAATTTTTTTATTATTAGTTATTTATCTTATTTTTTATTAATTTCACCCCCAATTTTTTTAAAAGAAAAATACATGTAAAATACTATATTGTTATTTTATCAATTAAATTAAAATACAACTCATTAAAATTATAATTATACACCGACTATCGTGTCACCAATGAATCACCACGAAGTCAAATATTATTTTATTTTATTAACTTTCAAAAAATAAATATAAAAACATAACGAATATAAAAAAAATATGAAACTCAAAAATAAAATTATGAAATAAAAATTTCAGATTTTTTTTTTTTAAATGACCAAAATTTAGGAAAAAAATACAAAAAAAAAAAAAGCTAAACTAAAAAAATTCATTTTTTTTCTAATTTGGGTATAAATGTATGAATATGACATGCTCAGTTTTAATCTAATTTATAATAACTAAGATTATTTTGCTATGTTTTCATTAATTCTACAATGATATCTAGTTTGTTACAAATTTTTTAAAGTTGTAGATTATTTTTTAAGACTAATTAATAACATAATCTAATTGAAAAATAAAATTTATATTTAGAAACTTAAATGAGTGGAGAATTGGGGAAGAAACCATCATAATATTGCATGAGTTTTATTATTTTCTTTATGGTCATCGTCGTGTTGATGCATTCATATGTTTATTGAGTGTGAACGTATCTACTAATTGAATTGTGTGTTCAGTGTGATTCATTCTCACTTTTATTCTTCTTATTAGTTACTTAATATCAATATTTTATTATTGATGTATTAATTTGCATGGTATGCCTTGAATTATGAATGTGTTAAGTTATGTATTTTTTATTAAATATAATATTAATTTAAATACGATATAGTATTAGTATGCCTATGGTATAGTACTAGTTAATATATTATATAGTACTAGAGATTAATGTGAGTATACAAATATTGTTTAATATATAAACTAATACTATACAATATGTGAATTAATACTATACTATATTTGAACTAGTAACATAGAGTATGTGAACTAATATTATACAATATGTGAACTAATATTATACTATATTTGAATTAGTACCATAGAGTATGTGAACTAATACTATACAATATGTGAAATAATACTATACTATATTTGAACTAGTAACATAAAGTATGTGAACTCGAAACTCGAAAACATTAGAACTTGTACCAATATAAACTAATATTATATTGTATATGAACTAATACGTACAGTACTGCATATTAACTAATAATATACCATAATACTTATCAATTGTTATCGTAACACTTATAAACTAAAAATTATTATTTATAAAAAACTAAAATAAAGTGATTAAAAAATGAAAGTTCGAATGAAAATAATAATTAAACAATGTAAAACGAAGTAATATTTGTAAGGAATGAAGTAAAATTTTGAAAGAATAAGATGAATATTATACACCAATTAATTAAAGTAAAATAGTACCAATAGAATTGAGCACTTGTAGCTAAAAGAGATGAGAGTTTTATTTTTTAAAACAAATTATTATTATACTATTTAATATTTAAAAAAAACAATTAATATTATTTTTAAAATTTTCTTATTATACTTTAAAATTTTAGAATAATTATTTGTGTTATAAAAAGAAAGTACGTGAAAAAAAATATCATTTGAAACACAAATGATAAATAGGAAGAAAAATAAATTTAAAAAATAATATTAAAAAGATACATATAAATATCAATTAAAGTAAAATAAAAAAATAAAATGTTAAAAAATTAATGGAGTATTATTTTTTAATTATAAAAAAATTAAAAAATTAATTGGAGTAAAATAAAGTACCAAAAAATCTATGTGCTAAATTAATATAGTAAATGGGTCATTGTTATTTGTAATGAGTTATTGGATTGTATATAGTAAATTGGTCATATGTTATTTGTAATGTGTCATTGGATTGGATATAGTAAATGAGTGGGTTATTGGATCCAGTTAAGGGCGAAGCCAGGAAAAAAAATTAGGACGGGCTGAAAAGCCTCAAATGAATATAGTACAAAAAAAAGTAAAAAAAAAAAAAACGATTACATAAGTTGCATCCTACAATTTTTTATCCAATCTAATTCATCGATGATAAAAGTGATCTTTACTTTGAGTTTTTGTAGATTTTGAAAATCATCAAGATAAAATTTGTCGACGAGATCATAAATAAAATCTTCATTAAACAACGTAAAATTCAAGGCATTATTAAGCTTAAAAGTTTCACCGTCATGTCTTAATTTCAATTTACTATTGAACTGAATATATATATATATATATATATATATATATATATATATATATCATATTGTTAAAGACAAACTAGATCGGTATGGAAGTCACTAATTGGAATTTAATATGCATTTTTACATTAGAGGTTTGAAATTGGGGGTCTAGTTTAGAATTTTTTATCTAATTAAAATTTAAATTATGTGAAAAATTAATATGTATTATATTTTATCATTAGTTAAACTAAAATTGAATTAGTGGTAAAATCTCTCGTCTAAGTGAAAGTTGTTGTTTCCAATTAATTGAGTTGGAAGGCTTTTTTTTTTAATTATATATATATATATATATATATTATAGTATATTATTTTTTAAAATCATGGTGGGCTACAGCCACCCCTCAGCCATGCATACCTCCGCCCTTGGATCCAGTTACATACATGTAACTGGTACACAAGAGTGTAACCCAAGATTATATGTGGAGGCTATGTCGAGATGTTTTACCAAATAAAATTAACTTGGCTAGCTGCGAGAGGGGTGGATAGTGACAAATTGTGTGTTATTTGTGGATGTGTGGACGAAACATCATGGCATCAATTTTTTTGTTGTGGGTTTGCTTGATGAGACTGAGAATTGTATACAAGTATTTGTGGGCAAGAGAACTTGCCTCACCGGCACTGAAGGGCTGCTGTTTTTGCATGAATGGTTGTAGGTTTGTGATGGTAGGACCTAAGCTACTGCTGCAAATCAGTGCGGAGTTTGGCACAAGCCGACGCAGGGCTGGTTTAAATTAAACGTGGACGCGACCTTCTTTTCTGATACGTTAGAAACTGGTGCTCCGGGATGATGAAGGTGAGTTCATGGCGGCTCGCTCAGTTGTCATTACAGGTTGTGTTGAGGTGGCGGTGGGCTTTGTGGAAGCTTTGTCATGGGTTCGTAATTTGCAGCTTGAAAATGTAGCAGTTGAAGGTGATGCAAAGAGAGTAACAGATGCCATCGATTCTCAGGCGAGGGACGATTCCTCTTTTGGTGATTACATTAAATTATGTCGAAGGTATTTAGCTTCATCAAATAATTGTTCTATTTCCTTTGTTAAGCCAAGTGCTAATACTTATGCACACGCTATTGTTAGGGTTTCCCGTTTATATAAAAGTTCTCACTGTTGGGATGATCCATCGGAGTTTGTGGTAGGACTTCCCCCAAACAACTGCTCTTGCAATGAATAAACGAGTTTGTTGTCGAAAAAAACAACCATCTTTTTTCCCGTAATAGATAATACTCCCTCCGTCCAATTTTATTATGTCCACTTCTTCGAACACTGAATTTTAATGAATATTGATTAGTTTATTCATAAAGTAGATAAGTTGAGGGTATAATAGGGTATTGTGGGGTCTATTTGTAAATAAATGATTGTTTATGAATAAAGTGAATGGCAAAGTGGGTAAATAAGTGATGGTAGGAGGGTGTAGATAAAGTAGTATGAATAGTATAGTTTCCAAAAAGGGTATGGACATAATAAAAAGGAAAGTGGAAATAATAAAATTTGACGGAGGGAGTAGATACTTAAATATATAAATTCTAAATTACTTTGGTTACGAAAAGATTCACAAAAGTCTTTAAAAATTAAAAAACCATTCTTATACATGAAAGTAAAATTATAATATGTGAATATGAGTTTTGGTAATGTTTTCATCATCAAGCATATGACCAGATATGTTGGCCAACATTACTCAATTCAAATATGTTCATTATATAAAATTACAAAATCAGAAAAACGAGTTTTTTGTAAATTAAAATTTTGTTAACAGTTTATTATTCTTGCGTATAATATGAAAATTCAAAAGGGTTGCATTTCATTACCTAGATACATGACGACAGAACTAAAAAAATCCAAAGTTATCACATGTAACATGTTTAAATATACAATTCCAGATGATGAAACATGCAACGGAATAAATAATGGAACAGAGTTACAAAACTTGTAAGATTATGAAGTAACAAACAATTCGAGGCAAAATCGAACAGCTAAAACTCAAACAGACTTTGGTCGGAAACTGAATCATTTCAAGACAGAATAATATTTCTCCAAAATTTGAACATGGACTCGGGTGACAATCATACACCTAAACATAAATTAGGATAACAAATCCACCACATATGCATATTAAACAACCAAATATCGTCGCTGACTATGGTAAAATGACACTCCAACCCTTACTACACTTTCCTCCACGCCTTCATTGTTGAACGAGTCGAGACTTATTCAAACATCTTCGACATTTTATAGTGATATTGATGATCGTATTGAAGGCTAATTTAAGAGAGAGATATATATAACTTGTGCCACTTCTATTGATTGAACACTCACACAGCAATAGGTTCATGTCCCAGCGCGGGGTGTTCTTGATCTTCCAGAGCAGGCTCGTTTTCTACGATCGTATGGCTCTCGTTCATGGGCCCCGCCTCTTCCTTGGATGAGTCATTTGGATGATTCATTGACTCTCCGGTTTCTTTAGGAGTGGTCTTATGGGATGTAGCTTTTTTCTTTTCAAAGGATGATAAGCTGATGTTCTCGGAGGGCAATTTGGGGAGAGATTTTCTTTGCGGCTTCTTAACATGTGCAACTGGTGGTGCTTTGGGGGTGATGCTTCTAGAAACTTTCTCGTCCAAGCTAAGCCTGCCTGGACGAACACTTGCAGCATCATTTTCTTCAGAGTCAGCAGCAGATGGACTCTTTTTTCGACCGAGCTTAGGAGATTTGGCTCTTGTAGTAGGTATCTGCATCAAGAAAACAAGATTAGAAAAGTTATTAGATCTCGTTAAAATTTGGTAAAAGTTAACAAAACATCATCGTATTAAAAACTAAAAGACAGGACATCAAGTGCCACATGTGAAAGTAAGTTTATGAATTCATAATCATAGTCAAGGGCCTTTAAAAAAAATCAACCAAGCTATGTTTTTATATTTTTTCCTGAATTATAGAAAAAGTGGTCGAAAAATATTAGTTCATGAGATGAAAAGTAACAGCTCGTAAGGTGAAAAGTATTTTGTATATTGAAAAAATAATAATATTGTTCAGTCGTCAAACCAATAATACTCCCTCCATCCCAGCAGAAGCTTCACATCATTCATTTTTCATCAAGCTTCTCATTCCTTTTTTAGTAAACTACTCCCTCTCATTTTTCACTATATTTTTCTTTATCAATCACATCACCTTTAATACATCTATTTATTTTATCATTTTTATTAATCTCCGTGCCCAAAAGCTATGGGAAGCTACTCCCAGGAGAGAGGGAGTACTTTTTTTTGTATGAACTAATAATTTTCTTAATATGAACTAATTACTTCTCATTATATATTTCATTGTTTTTGGTGAATGAGTCAAACATTGGTCAAAATTGCACGGTGCGATTGGTGCGGTAGAAGTTTTTCCTTAGGTTGTTATATTAGAAAAACAATCACATACAGAAAATAAAATGCATAATGAAAAAAAAAAGAACTGTAGTATCTTGTTGAAGTTGAAAAGCACAAACAATGCCAACAGATAAAACAGAGTTTTACTAGACCAATATACTGCTTTTATTAATTCCAGAATCTGCTGCCTTCTTATTGGTCATTCACAAGCCTGAGAAGTTCTTGGTACTCACAAGCACAATTTTTGGTAACTACTATACAGCAACAAACTAAACCTTAATATCATCGTTTGGGGTTGGATATATGGATAATGTCCAGTCGTCCTATTCAGTCAAGACATAAGTTCTCGTTTATATTTAAGTCTATTTTCGCAATCATGGTAAGAATAAATCAGTTTATGGCCTCGGTGATGATTTTCATAGAAAGCTTAAACAACAAACAATACAATTTTGGTTCTTGTATAAAGCCTTCTCCACTACAGCCAAAATGTAGGCATGCATAAACATCAGATTAAACTCAAAATAAGATACGATTTTGGTATCTAAATTTAACCAATAGAATCAGCAGAAAAGAGGTTTATTAGCAAACCTCAAGTCAAAATTTACACCTAAAATTGTTATATTTTGAGACAACATTCTGACACATAACGATATTACAAACAGTGGGTAAAGATTTGCGACTTCATGTGTAATAAGTATAAATTTACCTTCTTTAATTCCATCTTTGGAGGTGTGGGTTCCTGATAGAAGCTCGGCATCGGTGTTGCTTTAAATTTTAAACTCTTTCTTAACATTTTGAGCTCAGCTTCCTGTGATTCCTGTGAAACAAAATAAGACAAAAGTAAATATCAAAGTCAACGAGCTAAAATCTAAAATATGTAGTATGACACTGAAATCAAACCTTAGTCTTGGCTTGAATGGTAACTTTCAAGACTTCTTTTGCATGAATCTTTTCCTCAAGTTTTGAATAGAACTGCAAAACAAGTTGAAAGATATAGCAAAATCTTTGAGGATTAGAATGCAAGGAAGATGGGAAAACATAACTGAATTTACACTAACCTCTCTTCTTTTCTCAGCCCTCTCATCACACCTAAAACTCCAATTATAGGACGGAAGAGTGCCCACTTTGCGAGGTTTCGTATCTTCTGCAGTTGGACTTCAACAACGTAGTTAAGGATTAACCAAACACAAGGGGAAATAGTTTGTTTAGTTCTAGTCCTGTCGACTTTCAAGGATTGAAAATAGTCTTGTAACTTTAATGTTTTGATATTTTGGTCTAACAGGCTGTAGGAGGTAAAACAATTGGTTGACGCTGTCGTGGCCGAGTCTGATTGGCCAATCACATTTTTACCTCAACAGCCGGTTGGTGTTACCGGACCAAAATGTCAAAAAATTGAAGTTACCGGACTATTTTCAATTCATGGAAGTTGACAGGACTGATACCAAAATAGGAATAACTTACAGGACTAAAAAACTATTTTCCCCTAAACATAACTTTTACAGCACATTATCGACAACAATATCAATATATACTTTTTCAATATTATAGGAATTCAATACAATGTGAGAGGATACAGGGATGAATCTGAGATCTCTCCAGCTTTGCTGGCAGCGTCTTTGTTATGGGCTTTCAGTTTTGCATCCTCCCTGCAATCAGAAAATCAGCCACAAACCACTTTTGGAAAAATAATAAAACATGTAGCCTTCATGGATGGGGTATAATGAAAAGAATTTAAGAAAGGAGATGAAAGTTCAGATATTTCATCTGAAGATCCACGCTACGGACCTTGCATTTTCTGACAAAGAAGGTTCAGTAAATTCTTACGATTTTAGTAAGACATATTAGGCAAGGAAATTAAGCCATCGGTAATAACAACATACATAAGTTCTTCAGACGGTGCTCCTCCACTCGTGGAAGATGATGTTGCATCAGGATGCACATGCTGCTGATTGAATATACAAGAAAATATGTTAAGAAACCAAATACTTACGGAGAAAATATACCACTCATGACTCATGGTTAATTCATACACCATTACCTCAGAACTAGTTTGATTATCTTGAGCAGATTTTGGTTTGATAGCAGCTTGCTTATCATTGAATGATTTACTTTTTGTTTTAAGAGCTGAAGTCTTCCCAGGGAGTGACCCCGAGAGAGTTGTACCATTTGAAGAAACAGAAGATTTAGTCACCTCTCTCCTAACTTTGATCTTGCTCAAAGTAGGCAATGTAGCTTGTTTAGGGCTTAAAGATTTCCCATTCTTGGCCCTCCTCCCTGACCCCTTTTGTGATTTGGAATCCTTCGAATCATTAGACTCTTTAACTTCAAGTTCCTACATGTATAGTATACAAAGGTTATAATGGGCATTTTCAAAAGAACTACTAAGTTTAAAAAACAACAACTCATACTTGGGGTTGCAAAGCAATTTCATCCACGATTTCATTGTCAGAGCCAAACGAATGATCTCTAAGCTTCATGGAATCTTCAAGATTAGCACTTAATTCTTCGACCCCAAAATTGTCATTCGAATTCCCATTTACCTTCTCAGAGATAGGGAGTGACTCATGAAGACCATTTTCAAACTCCAGAACAGGAGCAACACTATCAGCAGCCATCATGCTTATTTACCTAACAAGATCATAGCATATTTCCTATTATTATAAGTCCTATTACAGACCAAATTGCATACTCAAAATCAAATTAGCAGGGCTAAGCAGCATTTGTAGCAAAAGTCAATCTCCGAAATGCAATAGACACAGCTGCAGCATTTTCACTACCAAAAGGAACTTAAAAACACCCACACCCACACCCACCCACCGGAGTTTTAATTGAATTGCATCTCTACCAAACAAAATCAAACAAGAAAAATCTTGTGGCAATAGCAATACAGCAATCTAATAACAGTGGTATGAAAAGTATAACCCCAACAAGAAATTGAATATAGCAAAAAACCTAGAGAAAAGAAGACAAACTCCACACTAGATCTCCAACTCCAACCCTTGAAAAGATCCAATCTCAAGTCGCGGCCAGATTTAGATTGAACAACTCATTTCCACTTCGCAAACAAAAGCTCGTCGCATCTAGACACAAGCCCACATTCTCGTTGAAGTAATTTCATCTCAATTCAATGACAAACAATAGAATGTACTAATGCTCAAGAACAAACTTACCTGTTAAAGCATTTGAAACGAGTAAACCCCAGGACCGCTAAATCAGCAAAAGACTGAAAAGATCTGGAATGTGGTTAAATGGGTCTAAACTTTGAAATGATCTTGAAGTTTTGAAGTGCTCTCACACTCTCTCTCTCTCTCTCTCAAGAAAGGAGGGGAATAATTTTTTTTTTTTTTTCTACTATTATATGGTATGGTATGGACACACTTCTTGAATTGGAAGGTTTCTCTCTCACACACACTAAAATTGAGAAAACAGTGAGGCAATCGCCAAAGCTGTGTTTGTTTCTCGTGGTTTGCCAGCTCTTCTAATTATCAAAAATTCCATGAATATTAAAAATTCTCGTCTATATACAATTGAATTTTAAATATTTAAAAATTATGTCTCAATTATATTATACGATTGAATGTAAAAAAAAAAAATCAATTTATATATACAAAAGTAAGTTAAAAATATAGATACCAACAAAACATTCTATTGAAATATCACATTGAAAAGGGGGGATTTGGAAAATATGTATATTAAAAAATTTAATACTAAATTTTAAAATTATTTCAATAAAAACTATGTTAAATAAATCTATAGAGAATAGCGTAAATCTGTATTTTCTAAAATTGGAATATAATTTAAAGTTATTTGATTATGGAAAGAGTAGGGCAGGAGTAGCATATTGCAATTATAATACACAATTTATTACTTGCATTGTTTTAGCAAGTCAAAATTAAGAATTCAAATTCATTGATAGTATTATTGAATTTCCTAGACATTTAATATTTTGGTCATATTTTTTCTTAAAATGCAATTGGACGGTGACTCCATGAACTCATGGATCATAGTAATGAAAATTCGTCTCATTTATGAAATTGTTTCTACAAGTTCTTGTCTTAAATATTTGGCGTAATTAATTAGTAATATTGCAAGTTTTGTTGGTTCATCTCAAGATGAGCTACATATGTCACGCTTAAAAAAATGGTTTTGGACATGTCACGACACCACAAATAAATTATAGATCTAAGCATGTCAATCTCGTTAAAGCCTACAATTCCTGTTGATTTGCCCGCCCGTTAAAGTTTGTTTGTAGATAGATTAAAAAAAAAAAAAAACTCAATTCAACTTTCAATTGAGGCTCTTTATTCATTTTGACAGCTCTAACTATAAATATTGATATTTTAGTGCATATGAAAGAATCTGGAAATCTATTATTTTTAAAATATTAATATCATATTATAATACTAATTACCGAGCAACTTTGTTCTTTGGGAGTGAGCTTCGATTTCTGCTACCGTTGATTTCAATTGGTCTATTGTGCGTAGTAAGCTAATGAAAATATAAAAATAGCCATATTTAGGGAGTGCAATAGAAAACATGGGGTCCACTTTTATGGAAAGTGTTCGCAAACTTTGAGTTATCTTTTTCTGATACGGGAATTAGGTGACTTGTTTGTCGCCTACTTTAGACTTTTCCACTTATGTGGAAAGTGTTCGCAAACTTTGAGTTATCTTTTCTGACACGGGAATTAGGCGATTTGTTTGTCGCCTACTTTAGACCTTTCCACTTCTATGGAAAGTACGTGTTCACAAACAATTGCAATCTATGAAATTGATATGTCAAAAGGTTGACTTCCACGCAAACCATATTTGTCTAGGAAAGTTAATTAGTCAAGTTTTATCGTGAATATTGTCAGTTTTAACTTTTTTCAGATCTTTTCCAATAAAGGAGTCCTTATTGGTAACGAATTGGTAACATTTTGATAACTTTTATTTTTTTTAGTACATTATAAATGTCAATGTTGTAATATACAAGTAGGTCAAATTGATAGGGATGAAAATTTATACCGAACTTGTGGTGATCCATCCCGTTCCCGCCTTGATCAAGAAAGTTTTTTTTTTTGGTCTTATTTATCGATTTTGGTTCGGTTTTCGAAGAAAATCAAAAAATTAAAAAATCGAGGCGGGGCAGAGACCATATTTATATGCCCATCCCCGAGATATATATATATATATATTAATATATATCTCTATATATTTATTTAAATGCTACTCCTTATTTTGATTATTTATGTTATGCTCTTATAAATTATTTTGGGTCATGTTTGATAGTTTAGATTAAACCTATATTAGTTCTATTTCATCTCTTATATGTTGTTTGATAACTTAGATTAAGGGTAGATTATGCTTTAAAATCTATGAAATTTAGATATCATCTTAATCTTAGTCTAATCAGTCTTTGTTATCAAACATAGTCTTATAATATAATTGATTCTCAATTACATAATAGTTTTTGTTAGTGAGATATAATAATTATTAAAATAGAAAAATAATAACTAAATAAATAATTTAATTTTTGGGTTGGGGTCGGGGATACCCAATACCGTTTGCGGCAGGAATAGGAATTTTAAAATTTTCTCCGCCAGGGTTCGGACCGGATCCGGGGATGAAAATTTCCCGTTGGGGGAGGCATAAACCGACCAACCCCGTTGCTCCTCCTACAAATTGAGCATTAATGAACACTCACATAATTGTATTCTCTTGTTTAACATTAAAACACATATAAAAGTTAACCAAGGGTAGAGCCTTCCACAAGGTTGTCAGGGCTTTAGCCCCCGAAACTTGTCGTGGTCGACGAGTTGTGATTCATGTATTTTTCAACACTAAAATACACAACCGCAAGTATACGGTGTATATCGTAGCATGATAAGTATAAGGTTGATCCCACATGGAGGTGTAGTATAAAAGTGTATTTTGTCGATTGAGTTCTAAATAGAAGGTGATCAAAAATTTTAAGTGAAGTAATTACCCATAATATTGCCTATCAAGTGTCATGAATAAACAATAAAAGAGTAACAGAGAAATTCGATCAAGTGTGCTCATTCACAAAAACGAAGAAAATACGAGTGAAACTCAAATAAGAGAAAGTAGGTTCTAAGGCACATGCAACACTAATGGATCCATCTATGATTAACAATCTACTCAAGTGATTTTGTGATTTTTCTATAAGATTGATCACAAAATAGTGGGTAAAAAGTCCTTTCAATCCAAATAACTCAAAAGAAATACAATTCAATCTAGTATCTCTACCTAAATTGCATC
Organism: Galeopsis tetrahit; assembly: GCA_963675135.1. NCBI lineage: Eukaryota > Viridiplantae > Streptophyta > Magnoliopsida > Lamiales > Lamiaceae > Galeopsis > Galeopsis tetrahit. The sequence goes on along the minus strand of OY776127.1, from coordinate 10,498,282 downwards.
ATAAAATTCAATTAAGCCCATAAGATCATCACACATCCTCCTAATCATTGATCATCTCTCGATTTCTCAATAAACTAAGTCAAATGCTTGCAATCAATCAAAAGAGATTTCTCAATCCAATTTTAATTAATTGAGATTAACACATCACTATTGTACACTAATGACATGTTTTGAAATGAAAATCAAGCATTCAAATAGAATTAAGTCGCACAAACACCAATTAAGCAAAATATCAATTCATAAATTTCATCAAAAGTATTTACAAGGCCCTAGAACCAAAAGTGTTATAGCCAACAATCAACATGCTCTAACTAACACAAACTAATGAAATAAGTAAATAAAAAGTAAGAGAAAGAGAAATTTTAGTCTAATGGATGATGGGGAATGAAATTCCCAAGCTATTGATGCCCTCTTTGCTTGATTTGGTGAAGAATTGAAAAATTTGACGGTGATTACCTCAAAGTGTGTGTTTGTAGGTGAAAGACTTTTTGTGTAAGGGGTAATGAGTTTAAATTTCAAGAAAAGGGGTATTTATAGTGTTGGGGTAGGGTTTGGGGGTAAGATTTGCACTTAGGCCCATTGAAAATGGAGAAATTTCACACTTGGCACTGAAAATGAAGTGGCCTGATCGGGCGGGAAGTTGGCCCGGCCAGGTGGAACAATGGTCGAAAAAATGGCTGGCCGAACATATGTGGCCCAGCCGGGCGAGTGATGCCGCTCGGCCGGGCGGAAGTTTCGTAATTGGGGACGCTTGATGTTGGGCTCGATCGCCCGGCCAGGCCAAAACTTCGTAAATGGGCGATTTATGCAGCTCGGCCGCCCGGTCGAGAGAGTGGTGCCGCCAGGCTGGGCCAAAGTTTCGACTTGGACTCTCCATCCTCCAACTTCGTCCCTCCGTATCTTGAGCTTCCGGCCTCCGATCGACTCGATTATTTTTGCTATTCCACTCCATTTTTCGAGCCGGATCCAATGGTACACTCTTCTCTTTGGTCCAATAACTTGTGGTAGGTGTTTTGCTCCCAAAATCCTTCGTTTTTCCTATAAAATCGACAAACCACCATCTTTCTCTTATTTTGACCAAAACAATCATAATCAATGCATAAATCAATGAAATTACACTAAAAATGAGCTTCACATGTGCATAAAAAACGTGTAAATTCCACCCGAATCCAACCCCCCCAAACTTAAAATGTTGTTTGTCCTCAAACAAATAAGCATTTAAAGCAATGAGGGTGGAATGATCACAATGGAATATTCAATGCAAATCACACATGCAAAGTGAAGTGTGGTGAGGTCTCTTTCTCAAAGTGTTTTCTTAATGATGGTCATAGGCTCATTATTGCAATTCACACTCATAGATCAAAGATAACACAAGTACACAACACATTGTGAAGGGGAAACAAAATTCAAATGTTCAAGCTCTCTACTCACATGATAGAGTGTTTCTCTCAAACAAACAAACAAATTGAGGATATAAGTGCACTCAACAATCAAGTTATGATATGCAATCTCCATAAACTTGCTCACATTCTACTTTCTACACCACTCAAGTGTTCAACAATGTGATCAATAGGGCTTAATCAAGGATGTAACATTGGCTCTTTGGAAAAGGTAGGATGAATTTGGAATTGTGACTCTTCTAGTGGAGGACAAAGTTTGTTGTTTTACAATTTGTGCTTTCACTTTCAAAGTTTACAACCTCTATCCTCACTTTTCATTTTCTTTCTTTTTCAAACATTCATCACTTCATCTTTTGAGCCAATTTTTCTTTCTTTTCAAGAACTTGGGATCCCTTGTCCCTTTTTTCTTTTTCATTGATTTTTCTTTTCATCTTTTCTCTTTTTCAACTCATTCCAATTTTTCCTTAAATCAAAGATATTCAAGCACATGTTTTTTCACTTTGTCTTTTATCCTCCACTAGATATGATTATCAAAGGATTAAGAAGGCTAAGTGGTTAAACATTGTAGGTTGCCAAAAAAATGAGGAATTAGGCTCAAATGGGCTAGCTACGGATAATTGCTTCGGTTTTTGGACAATTTGACAAAGTGACTCTTTACAACAAAAGATGGCCTAAATCATATCACAAAGTCTCACATCATCATGGTTTCAAACAAGAACTTGGGCAAGTTCTAGGATCACTAGCAATAACCTAATCCACTCTCAAATGAACTAAACCAGATTAAAGTTCGATTTAGGGCTCGATTCTCACCGGTTTATTCAATAGAACTTTCACATTCATCAAATGTCCCCCAACAACAACACATTATGCACTCAAAGTATAAAAAATCAACAAATATGAACACAACATAAACACTACTATCCATCACCAATCATGCATACATTAAAAGCATAGAAATCACCACAATTCCTCAACTATGGATTCCAAAGATTACCCATGCTTACATTTCACCATAAATCCACTACCCAACACATGATCAAAACCAACTCAAATAACATAAGCATATGAAAGCTAAGTGTGCGCCGATGCAAAATGTAACACAAGTGGAATGACGAACCGGTGCAAGGGATAACAAATATAGTGGAAAGTTAAAAGGAAAAACTCCCCCAAACTTGTAAAAAAATATGAGTTTCTCTCTCCTAAAAAATGCACATTAGGTGCGATTTTTTATTCTGCTGCAATTTTTTTGTTTGTTTCTCTTTCTTCGGCGAAATCCTCCACCATATCACCATATGCATACATAGATCTGTAAAAAGCCACTGATACACTGCCTTCGTCATAGTACTACCTCCGCCGCCATAGCACCGTCTCCGTCTCCACCGCCGTCGACACCACTTACGTCGGTTAACCGATTTTATCTCAGATCTGTTCTTAAATTTATGTAGTTTTTTTTTCAGAGGGTAGTTGGGATCAACAGATAAATTTTTCAGGCGGCGCCACGTTGGCCGATTAGCGAATTTATTTGTTGATCCCGTTTCTTTCGTTTTATTACTGCTTTGTAGGTTGTTTTAGTTTTTTTTAATTTTCTTTTAGTTTATTCCTTTATGCATCGTTTTATTTATTTTCCTATGTTCTGTTCATGCGGCCATTTTCCTGGTTATGGGATTCTCCTGTTGGGATTGTGGTGTTGGTTCAGTTATTATTTATGGTTGTACGCTTTCGTTTCCCTTTTGTGGGCTCTCTTTCCCCTGTGTGGGACTTTGGTTTTTTTTTTTGTGGGATTTGCTCTCCCCAGTGTGGGATTTGCTTTCCCCTGTGTGGGACTTTTAGACTTTTTTGAGTGGTTTGAAGTTTGGTAGGTCATGGTATTTGGTGGAACTTTGTTCCTTTTTTTGTTTCCGGTTTATTAATATGAGGACACCTTAGTGTGGGGCTGTCTCGTATTGAGAATGAAGACCTGGACGTTTATGTGGAGCAAAGGGTACACTCGTTTTCCTCTTCCTTACGATTGGATGGGGCAGCGACCGTGACGCAAAAGACTGTGTGTCTTGGTTTGAAGATCATTTGATTTGGGCGCAAAATTATATTAACATTTGATTTTGATCTTGTAAACCCCTCAAAAAAAAAAAAAAAAACTCCCCCAAACTTAGAATTTTACTATGTAAAAATTCTAAGTTTGGGGCTACAACTTGTTACCTCCCTTCTTGCACATCCCAAGCTCCTCAAAGATCACCATTGCACCACTTTCTCCCTCTTTCCAAAGTTGGCTTTGCACCTCTTGCTCCCTCTTTCCAAAGTTGGCTTTGCTTTCTTCTTCAATCTTCAAGAAGACATATCCACAATGTTCCTCATCCATATCTACAAAAGAGACTAAGTTATCAAAACTACTAAAATAAGAAAAATATGAAAGCAATAAAACCTTTGGTTGCCTCCCAAGTAGCGCTATTTTTAACGTTCTATGCCAGACGGTTTCTTTCTACTTTCAAGCCTCATCCAAGTGAAGTGACTCCACCATTCGAAGTTTCTCATTTCCGAAATAGTGCTTCACTCTTTGACCATTAACCACGAAAGTCTCTCCATCTTTACCAATAAGCTCCACATTTCCCATGGGCGTCACATTCTTGATCACAAAGGGTCCCGACCACTTTGACTTCAACTTGCCTGAAAAGAGCCTTAACCTTGAGTTGAACAACAAGACTTGTTCCCCCACTTTGAACTCTCTCCTCTTAATCATCTTGTCATGAAACTTCTTGGCTCTTTCTTTGTGAATCTTACAGTTCTCAAAAGCCCAATTTCTAAACTCATCAAACTCATTGAGCATCATCTTCCTTCTTTCTCTGAATGCCTTGAGATCAAGATTTAACACTGTGATGTCCCAACGAGCTTTGCACTCCACTTCCACGGGTAGATGATAAGACTTACCATACACAAGTTGGTAAGGAGATGTGCCCAAAGGTGTCTTATAGGCGGTTCGATACGCCCAAAGAGCATTATCCAACTTGATGGCCCAATCTTTCCTCTTTATCCCAACGGTCTTCTCCAAGATTTGCTTCACTTCTCGATTGGCAAGCTCCGTTTGTCCATTAGCTTGAGGGTGATAAGGTGTGGTCACCCTATGCTTCACTTCATATTTTGTCAAGAGTTGATCTAGTCATCGGTTGCAAAAGTGTGAACCACCATCACTCACTAGTGGTCTTGAAGTGCCAAAACGGGTGAAAATGTTCTTCCTCAAAAAGTTGAGGACCACCTTAGCATCATTGGTAGTGGTTGGAATGGCCTCAATCCATCTAGAGACATAATCAATGGCCAAGAGGATGTAAGAGAATCCATGGAAAGTTGGAAAAGGTCCCATAAAATCTATTCCCCACACATCAAAGAGCTCCACTTCAATCACATTCTTCAAAGGCATCTCATGTCTTTTTGAAATGTTTCCCATCCTTTGGCACTTGTCACATTTCTTCACATACACTTCACAATCTCTAAAGATGGATGACCAATAGAAACCACTTTGAAGAACTTTGTTGGCCGTTCGGTATGCTCCAAAATTCCCTACATAAGGGGATGCATGGCATTCATCAATCACTTTCTCCCACTCATCTTCCGGTATGCACCTCCTCAAAATCATATCCAAGCACCATCCAAAGAGGAATGGGTCCTCCCATACATAGAACTTTACATCATGATAGAACTTCTTCTTTTGATGGAAAGTGAGATTTGGTGGATGTGTTCTGGTAGCTATGTAATTCACAAAGTCGGCAAACCATGGACATGCTTCCTTGATGGCAAGGATTTGCTCATCGGGAAACCACTCCTTGATAAGGACTTGGACATCTTTTTCCTCCACATTCTCAAGTCTTGATACATGATCCACCACCACATTCTCACACCCTTTTCTATCTCTCATCTCCACATCAAACTCTTGCAATAGAAGCACACATCGTATCAACCTCAGTTTAGCCTCCTTCTTCTCAATCAAGTACTTGAGAGCCGTGTGATCCGTGTAAACAATGGTCTTAGCTTCTACCAAATATGCTCTAAACTTATCAAAGCTATAAACCACAACTAGCATCTCCTTCTCCGTTGTTGTATAATTCATTTGAGTCGTGTTCAATGTCTTGCTTGCATAGTATATCACTCGAAAGAGTTTGTCTCTCTTTTGACCCAAAGCTACCCCAACGACATAGTCACTAGCATCACACATGACCTCAAACGGTTGAATCCAATCGGGTGTTACCAACACGGGAGCCTTGATCAAGGCCTCCTTCAATATCTCAAATGACTTCACACAATCTTCATTGAAAATGAAAGTGGCCCCTTTCTCCAACAATGAACACATGGGCTTGGCTATCTTCGAAAAATCCTTGATAAATCTCCTATAAAATCCGGCATGCCCAAAGAAACTTCTTACCACCTTCTCATTGGTGGGTGGAGGTAACTTCTCAATTGCCACAATCTTTACTCTATCCACCTCAAGTCCCTTAGCCGAAACTTTGTGCCCAAACACAATTCCTTTCTTCACCATGAAGTGGCCCTTCTCCCAATTGAGCATCAAGTTAGTATCTATGCATCTTTGCAAAACACAAGAGAGGTTACATAGACAACTAACAAAAGAATGACCAAATAAGGAAAAGTCATCCATAACACCTCCATTATGTTTTCAATCATGCCATGAAATATAACCATCATACATCTTTGAAAGGTGGTGGGGGCTTTACACAATCTAAATGGCATTCGTCTAAAAGCGAAAATACCATATGGGCAAGTAAAAGTTAATTTATCTTGGTCCTTAGGATCAATCAAAATTTGATTGTATCCCGGGTTACCATCAAGAAAACAATAATACTCGTAACCCGCCATCCTATCAAGCATTTGGTCAATAAAAGGCAAAGGGAAGTGATCTTTCCTAGTGGCATTGTTCAACATGCGATAGTCTATGCATACTCTCCACCCCACAATGGTTCTAGTAGCAAGTATCTCTAAGGCCTCAGTAGTTATGATAGTCATGCCCCATTTTTTAGGTACCACTTGTGTTGGACTCACCCACTCATTATCACTAATGGGAAAAATTATGTCATTATCTAACCACTTCAACACTTCTTTTCTAACTACCTCTTGCATGATGGGATTCAATCTTCTTTGACCTTGGGCTTTAGGCTTAATAGACTCATCGTGCCTAATTTTATGCATGCAAATATGAGCCGAAATGCCCTTTAAATCCGAAATATCCCAACCAATAGCCGATTTATAAGTTCTAATTGCACCCTAAGCAATTTTTCTAACTCAATATCATTCAACTGCGAAGAAACTATAATAGGAAAGAGGTCACCTTGTTCGAGATATGCATATTTCAAGTGATCCGGAAGTGGTTTCAAATCTAACTTATTCCCTTTTTCTTGAGCTTTCGGTTTTTCATGAGCTCCATCCTTTGGTGCCTCCAACGAGAAACATGAGGGCCAAGTGTCAAGATTTTTGTTAGGAAATCCTTGACACCCTTCAACAAACCCCCCCCCCCCAAACTTGGCTTCTCGTCGTATCTTCATGAATTTCTCTTCACTTTTGATTGGAAGCTCCTGTGACACATCAAGAGAGCAAATATAGTCAAACAAATCCACATCATTAAGCTTATCAAAATTAAGACCAAAAGGAACAAGAGAGGGTGAAGTGATAGAATTTCTTATGCAAAAATAAAGTGGATCTTTTGAGTTGCTTCTTTCCATATGCACATCCACACAAGCTTGAACACTATTGATCATGTTGCACTCGAAGCTCTCATCCTCATCATCCCGAAATTTGATAGCCTTGTAAATATTGAACAAGACTTTCTCATTGTTCACTTGAAGCTCCAACTCTCCTTTCCTCACATCAATGATAGCCCCTCTGGTTGCCAAAAATGGTCTCCCCAAAATCAACGGGATGTACTTGTCTTCCTCCATATCCAAAACCACGAAGTCTACCGGAAAGATAAACTTCTCAACTTTGACTAGTACATCCTCTATTATACCCAAATGGTACGTCATAGGCCGATCTGCCAATTTAAGACTCATTGTAGTTGGTGCGAGCTCTCCCAAACCAAGAGTCTTAAAGATGGATAAAGGCATGAGGTTTATACTAGCTCCCAAATCACACAAAGCACGAAATGTACCTCCATTTCCAATGATGCATGGCAAAGTGAAAGATCCGAGGTCCCTAAGCTTTGGAGGTAGCTTAGCTTGGATTATGGAGCTACATTCTTCGGTTAAGTGCACCGTCTCATACTCCACAATTTTCCTCTTCTTTGACATGATTTCTTTCAAGAACTTTGAGTAATGGGGCATTTGTTCAAAAGCTTCGGCGAAGGGAATATTGATGTGTATCTTCTTAAACATCTCCACGAACTTGGAAAACTTGTTGTCCAAGGCCTTCTTCTTCAACCTTTGAGGATATGGAAGAGACACCACATTCTTGCCTTTGTCTTGTGGAGGAATGGTCTCCTCATTTTTCTTACTCACATCCTTCTCTTCTTCCTCTCTTGTCTCTTTTTCTTCCCTTACTAGATCTTCTTGCTTTTCTTTCTCTTGGCCATCTCTTTTGTCAACACTCTCGGGTGCCATTACCACTTCCTCCTCTTTTGGCATCTTGGGCCCTTCGTAGCTTTTCCCACTCCTCAAATTTATGGTCTTGCATTGCTCCTTGGGATTGAGCTCCGTGATAGAGGGGAATTGCCCCGGAGTGTGTTGACTTCTAACGATATTGGCAAGTTGGTCCACTTGCTTCTCAATGGCTTTCACATTGTTTTCCACGTTCTTGATCATTTCCCCTTGTTCATTGAGTCTTTGCCAAGTCTTTGCCATGTAATTCTTAGTTTTCCCCATGAACGACCCAACCATATCTTCCAAGGATGGCTTTGATGAAGGTTCAACGATCATACCGTCTCTCACGTTGAAATTCGATGGTGGTTGAATGGCATTCCTTGGGTTGGCATAAGAAAAGTTCTCATGATGCCTCAAACCGGGGTGATATTGGTTCAGATTATGAGGATTCTCACGATTTTGCCTTTCATTCCAACCTCTTTCTCTAAAATTCTGGTCTCTTTGGTTGTTCATATAGTGGGCCTCTTCGTATTGATCATCACTTGGCCCCACTATTGCTTGTCCCGTCATTAGAGAAGTCAACTTATCCACTTTGTTTGATAAATTGGAAAAATCTTCCGATACTTGAGTTAAAGCTACCCTTCGGTTTTGCCTTCGTTCGGATGGCCATTGATTTTTGTTTTTAGCCATCTCCTCCAAGAGAACATAACCTCCCTCCATAGTCTTACCCAATAATGATCCCCCTCCCGCCAAATTATCCACCATACCTCTCGTTCGGTGGTCCATTCCATTGTAGAAGTAGCAAATGAGTTGGTCTCGTGAGAAACCGTGTTATGGGCAACTTCTAATCAAATCTTTGAACCGCTCTGGGAGAGATACCATTGCTTATCTCGGTATCGGAGAGAAAAGGGGAATAGTTGCAATCGGATGTGAAAGTGTGCGTGCGTGCGATATACAGAGATGTTGTCCTTAGTGTTGGCACACACGAGACAACAATGAGCAGCGGAAATAAACCAAACACTTTGCAAAGAGTATTTCAAAAATTGTGTAGATTAAATAATTAATCTACACGAATCACTTATATTATCTCTTAATATCAGTGAAACAAAATCAACAACCTTGTAAGGTTTTGAACAATTGCAACTCTAATCGACTTCGAAAAGTTACTAGATAAAATACGAAACTATCTCCCTTATAGATCTAACGTACTTTCCTAATAAACGACTATGATTAAATACACAAATATTCGGGCTTATAAATGTGCACTAATCTACAAGAAAGAACAAGGTGTATTTCTAATCTAGAAACATCACGCATTCTATGGATAGTAATGTAGTTTTGATTTCTTTCTTGTTGTCTTTTGGAATGAAGGCAGTGTGGTCTATTTATAGCCTTCAAGTTGAACTGCCTTGCAACTCCTACAACTCCCTTGATCAATCTTGGCCATTGGATCAAAGGTAGTTTCTTGTAACTTCCCTTCACACTCCATAATTGTAGGAACTCCCATAGTTGTGCTTAGAAACTTCTCACTCCCATGCAACTGCTTGACCTAAGTGTTGCCCACGTCTTCTACCTGCATTTGGGACATCACTAAGCAACACAAGTTAAGTAGGAGTTAGTAAAGGGAGAAAGGGCAAATTCTGATGTTGTGGTAGGTGTTGGCACATTCAGTACAATATGTAACTGAAATGTTGGATTATAAAATGCAACACCTATTCCAACATCAACAATCTCCCCCAATTTGGCCTTTCTACATCAACACTCCTAATGTTCACAACATTCAGAATTTTGATAAAGAAAACAATACCCATGATATTCAAAACAAATCAATATCAGTATTTAACCAAACTAAATCACATCATCTAAGTCAAAACAAAGTACTTAGATTTAAAAACAATAAAAACAATAAATGTAGAGCAATGTATGTGAGACAGAAATGTAAGCAACATAAGAAAGACTTTTACAGATTGAGGAAATAACTGAAAACAGTAAAGGGGAGGATTGGGCTGATGTAATCAGCTGCATCTTCAAGAGTCTGCACGAACTCCCCCATACTCTAGACTTCCTCACTCTTCAAAGCCTTCAAAGAGCTATATTGAGATCTCCATAGAGATCCTCAATATCTTGATCATCTTGAGCATCTGCATCTTGGTTTGGAATCTGAATAGCACTTTCTTGTTGAGCTGGACCTGCATCTTGTTGACCTGAAATAGGATGAGTACCTGCATTGTGAAAATTTGAGCTTACTCCCCCTGTTGAGGTAGAAAGTAGGTCCTCCCAGAAGCGTTTCTGAATGAGTAAGTCTTCAACAGTACTTTGAAGATTGGTGATTGTGCCTTGAAGAATGTCCACTTGCCTTAGAATAAAGTGTGAGGACAGATAAACCGAGGCAACACAGCCTGAGGAAGGATGTGATGTGGAAGTTGATGGCATATTCGGATCAACACTGTTGTGGGCATTAGGCTTCGGTATAGGTAAATCCACAATACGATCACTACCACGAAGTAGGAGCCGTGGTGAGATGGAGAAACTAGGAACATAGCCACTTATCACCTCAATGTCCAATCTGTTGAATTGCTTATCTGCCAGCAGCTTATACACCAAACATGGATACGGGAGAAGACCTTTACCAGTCATATTACAAGTGAAATTCATCATATTTTGAAATATGACATGGCCTAGATTGAATTGCTTCAGGTGTCCAATCTTAAACATGAGGACAGCTTGTTCCAATGTTAAAGTGGTGTTATTAGTTGATGGTAACCAATTACAACACACAATTTTATGCAGAATAGAGTATAGGCTGGTCAATCTAGATGCAAGTAGTTTTGGTACCCAATGTGTAATCTTACCTCCTGTAAGTATACTAATCATGAAATCAAAGTCAGTGACCACTGGATCTTCCATAATCTTCGTTTTTAACAGCATATTGATCTTCCTAGGAGTAACAATAATTTCAAGACCCCGGAAAGGAACACAACCATATCTCCTAGAGTTTGTATCACCGGTTTTGGAACTTACATTCGCATAAAATTCATGAATCCAATCAACAACATACGGTACAGCAAACAATAAGGCATCCAAAATAGATCGTTCTTTAAACCAATCCAAGAGATTTGCAGCTTCAAAATCAGAAATTTTCAGGATACGTTAGCTCATAATTGTCCTATTACGAATAGTTTTATAACGGGTGCTCTTGTGATCATTATACTCAACCTCAGTATCACTAAAATCGGAATCAGACGAAAAAGGTACCTCTTCTTCGGGAGCAGAGGCGTATGAACTCGAATCTGAAGAAGAGCTTTTGGATGTAGCCACTGGAGAAACAACAGGTGGAGTTTTTCGAGCCTTTTTGGGTGCGGACTGAGGAATGGGGCTGTCTTCATCTGCATGCTCAACGGACACAGCTTCGGGAAAGTTATCGATGATATCATCGATATTTTGAGGCTCCCCCTCAGAATCTGAGTTGGATACGATGATCGGTTGAGCTATGCCGCCGTCCGTTCTGGGCTTTTTCCTCCCAAAGTAGTCAACTCGTCTTCCAAGTGTCCTGTAAGAAACACGACGGCCACCAGGCCATCTGCGAGTGACGGGAGCAGGGGCTTTTGCCGTGCCTTTTGCCGGTTTAGTGGGGAATTTCCTCTTTTGCCGTAACCTTGCTATCTTTGCTGCTAAAATCTCACCATCAGACGATGAGGCGTCTTCCATGTGCACATCGTCTCTAAACATTGCATTGTCAAGAGTTTCTCCACTCAAAATAATTTTTGGAGAGGTTTTTCTGCGAGCTAGGGCATCGTATGCCCGTTTCAATTTCTCGAAAGGGGTTCCAAGAGGGAATGATTTGTGTGCGATTGGTGATGGAGGAGGTGAGCGATTATCAACAGCAGCACTGTGTGACTCAATCATGTTTGCATGTGCCATTTATGAGCGGATATCGAAGGGATTGTATACAACGAGTGGAAGTGTAGAGGTTTCTGGTTCAAATGGAACAATCATGGTTCCAACAACAAATGATGGCGAACCAGGTGCGGGAGAGCTTGGAATTTCAGTGATAGTCACCATTTTTGAATAATTTTGAGTTTCTGAGACGAAAGTGCAGGGTAGTTGAGAATGGCTTGGTTGATTTTGAATTTTGAATTTGCGAAAAGCCAGGTGCTGTTAGATCAGAGTGTTAAGAACCTGCAAAAGTAAAGTTTAATTGATTAGACCCTTCGCATTCTGGAATGAAGATAATCATAAAAAAATTCAACCAATTATACCAATTTTTTGAAGAAACACCTATGCCAAAAATTATAATCTGGAATGAGTGTTGCATAAACAGATGTAAGCTCGATGGTATAAAATAGCATTCATATGAGATCTATTTATAGAAGGATTCAGGCGGGAGTTGAAGCACGATTCTGTATGTGAAGAAATGGAGAGAGTGGAAGAATTAACTTCTCTCCATAAAAGTTCGTGTTGTTGTGGAAAATAATTACTGATAATTAAAAATAAAAGAAAGTGGATTAATAAATAACTGAACAGATAAAATAATTAAATTCAATTAAATATTTGCAGATAATAAAAATAATAATTATCAGAAATTAATTAATTCTATAAATAATCAAAATCATAAGTCCGAGTCAGGTGTTGAATAGATTGTTGGCATTTTGTACATCTCAACACAGTTTTTTCATGAATTTGCTTCATATGTGTTGCACTTTAATTTTTATCACATTTACACATTGATCCATCTTTTCAAAAGAGTGCATCGTAGCAGCGAACTCCGTGCCCCATAGTTACTCAATGGATTTGTGTTTAATTTGATGCAGTATATATCACATTTAGAAAAGAGAACATCGTAGTAGCGAGCTCCGTGTCCCTAGTTACTCAGTGATTTTTTAAAGCATCTAATGTGTGATTTCCTTTGCATTTGAGAGATTGTACAAGCTTTTCTCATATTCCACATGACTCAATTTAAGACTTTTAGACTAAGATTATAAAGAATTATGTTAAATCCAATACTTACGAAATTTATACAAAGAAATAATTAAATGAACAAATCTGGTGTTGTCCCAAATGCTGCCGCATTTGGTACAACACTTTTGATACAGTGTTCAGATATTGCATAATCCAAGAGACTTCCTTAGAGAGGAAAATCTCTTATCATCTAAAGCTTTTGTGAAAATATCAGCAAGTTGTTTTTCTGTAGAAACATATTCCAACTTTACCACCTCTTTTTCAACTAGATCTCTTATGAAATGATGTCTTATACTTATGTGCTTAGTTAAAGAATGTCGCACTGGATTCTTTGATATATTTATGGCACTAGTGTTATCACAAAAAACAGTTAGAGTGTCACAGGGTAAACCATAATCACACAACATTTTTTGTAACCAAAGTAATTGTGTACATCAACTCCCTGCTGCAATATACTCAGATTCAGCTGTGGATTTTGATACACAGTTCTGTTTCCTGCTATGCCAAGATATGAGATTATTTCCCATGTAGAAACAGCCACCACTGGTGCTCTTTCTATCATCAGCATCTCCTGCCCAGTCAGCATCACTGTAGCCAATTAAGGAACAATTTGTGTCCTTGCTGTACCATAAGCCTAAGTCACAAGTTCCTGCAACATATCTAATTATCCTTTTTACAGCATGCATATGAGATTCTTTTGGGTCAGACTGATATCTAGCACATAAACATACACTAAACATAATATCAGGCCTAGTAGAGCTCAAGTAAAGAAGACTACCTATCATTGATCTGTACAATGTTGGGTCAACATTTTGGCCAACACTGTCTTTACTCAGTTTCTGAGTTGATCCCATAGGTGTTTTCATATGTTTAGCATTCTCTAAACCAAACATTTTCACAAGATTTTTAGCATATTTACTCTGTGATATAAAGATACCATCATTTTGCTGTTTGATTTGCAAGCCTAAGAAATAGTTTAAGTCACCAACCATGGACATTTCAAAGGTTGATGTCATTTCATTCACAAACAGTTTTAGCATATCATCACAAGTAGAGCCAAACACTATATCATCAACATAAATTTGAGCTACCATAATATCATTTCTTTCATGCTTAATGAATAGAGTTCTATCAGCTTCTCCTCTAGTAAAACCAAATTCAATCAGAAAATCAGTTAATCTTTCATACCAAGCTCTAGGTGCTTGCTTCAAGCCATAAAGAGCCTTTTTTAACTTAAACACATGGTCAGAAAATTCTGGATTTTCAAAGCCTTTTGGTTGCTCAACATAGGCTTCTTCCATTAAGATTCCATTTTGAAAGGCTGCTTTAACATCCATTTGATATAGTTTAATGTTGATAAAGCATGCAATAGCAAGTAAAAGTCTAATGGATTCTATTCTAGCAACTGTAGCAAATGTTTCATCAAAATCTACTCCCTCTACTTGAGTATATCCTTGAGCAACAAGCCTTGCTTTGTTTCTGATAATGTTGCCTATTTCATCAGTTTTGTTTTTGAAAATCCATTTAGTACCAATAACATTTGTATGATCTGGTCTAGGTACTAAGGTCCATACATCATTCCTAACAAATTGATTCAATTCTTCATGCATAGCTTCTACCCAATGTTCATCATTTAATGCTTCTTTTACTGTTTTAGGTTCAATAACAGAATGATAACACTCACGATTTACCTTGTTACACACAGAAGTCATGCAAATAGATCTTACCACATCTTTTGGATTTATACCCAACCTTCTTCTGGTCTGAATTCCAGTAGATTGATCACCTATAATCAGCTCCTGTGGATGATTCTTTTGCACTCTCCTTGAAGGAGTTTTATGCAGATTGTACAGATTTTCTGGATTTTCTGTAACTTCAGCAGGTGTGTCTGTGAGTGTTCCCTCATTCTGTTCATCATTTTTGATCTGGTCTGTTCTGTCAGTCATTATTGGACTATCAGCAAGGTTTGAGACATCCTCTTCAATACTGTTTCCTGTAATACTTAAGTTATCATCAAAAACCACATTTACAGATTCTTGAATAGTATTTGTTCTGAGATTATAGATCCTATATGCTTTACTATTCCTTGAATAACCAAGGAAAAAACCTTTTTCACTCTTAGAATCAAATTTATGCAATTGTTCTCTATCATTTAGGATGTAGCAAACACAGCCAAATACATGAAAATACTTAAGATTAGGCTTTCTATTATTCAGTATTTCATAAGGTGTACTATTAGAATCTGTTCTAATCAAGACTCTATTAGATATATGATAAGCTGTATTTAGAGCTTCAGCCCAAAACCTTTTGGCTAAATTTTTAGAACATAGCATAACTCTAGCCATCTCTTGAAGAGTTCTATTTTTCCTTTCTGCTATCCCATTTTGCTGAGGTGTTTTAGGTGATGAGAACTCCTGTAATATGTCTTTAGATTCACAAAACTCAGTGAAAGCACTGTTATCAAACTCTCTTCCATGGTCTGATCTAATTCTACACACTTTAGAATTATAGACAGTCTTGAATCTTTTGTATAAAGTTTTAAAGACAGAAAAGGTTTCTGATTTTTCTTTTGGGAATTCTATCCATGTGAATCTAGAATAATCATCAACAATGACAAAAGAATACCTTTTTCCACCTATGCTATCAATTTCCATAGGACCCATAAGATCCATATGAAGCAATTCAAAACAATGTTGTGTGGAACACTGACCTAATAGTTTGTGAGAAGCTCTTACCTGTTTGCCCTTTTGACATGGTCCACATATGTGATTGTCTGAAAATTTCAGCATTGGTAAACCTGTAACAGCTTTGAGTCTAATCAACCTATCAATCTGTCTATGATTAACATGCCCAAGTCTATGACGCCATAGTGTACTTTCAGCAGTTTTCACATTATTGCAACTCACTTTGGATTCAATTAAATAGCAATTATCAGCAGATCTATTACCCATCATAATGCAATTAGAATTTTCATCTAGCACATAGCATGAATTTTTATCAAACTTTACATGCAAGTCATCATCACATAATTGGCTTATACTAATAAGGTTGGCAAGTAATCCATCAACATGTAAAACATTTGGTAATCTAGGAAATCCAGGAACATTTAAGGTTCCTTTACCAATGATCTTCCCTTTAGATCCACCACCATAAGTAACATTACCACCATTATAAGCTTTGTAATCAGATAGATAATCAATTTGACCTGTCATATGTTTTGAGCAGCCACTGTCAAAATACCATAAACCAGGAACACATGCTTTCAAAGACATATGCACAACATTACATGTAGTATTTTTAGAAATCCATTCTGTTTTCTGTGAATGTTGCTTTGTGTGTGGTGTCATTTTAGACAATCCAGAAGCATTTAAATTCTTCTGTCTTTTTAAGCAATAATAGGTTTTATGTCCCTTTTTAAAACAGTAGTTACACACAAGTTCTTTCATATTGGCAAGATTTTTCTTTGAAACAGTAGCCTCATTTTTATGCTCAGCTTTGACAAAAACAGTAGATCCATTACTTTGAGAATTAGGAACAGTTTTACCTTTATAACCAATACCTGCTTTCCTTGTATTGTTGAGCAGTAGTGATTCATCCAATTTTGCTTGTCCTTCAGAGAATTTCTTGAAGCTTAAAGACACTTCCTTCATCTTTTCTTCAAGTTTTTCAATCTCACAATCCTTCTTGGTTAGAACACTCTCAAGTTTTAAAACAGAATTTCTTAAATCATCATTTTCAAATGTTAAAGATTTGATAATACGATTTAATTTTTCAGTTTCAGAATATGAAATGTGTTGTTCTTCATTTGTCAAAGGATTTTCATAAGAATATTTTCTGAAATCAAGAACAGATACTTCTAGTCTATCTTTTAGATTAGAAATTTCTTTATCTTTCTTTGTTAAAAGACTTTCCAGTTTGAACACAGTATTAGATAAGTCTTGAATATTAGCAGCTTTTCTGGATGTACCTGTCTCTGTAACAGAACTTGTGAAACAATTAAATTCTGGAATTTTATTACTCAGTGATTTCTCAAATGATGGCTCATTTGTCTTCACATCATAATAAAAATCATCCAGATCATCATCAAAGGTATCATCATAAATAATTCTAGCAGAAAAAGCTTGTTCAATGTCTTTTTCAGGATCATGCTCAACATTAGATTCATCACTTAAAGTAGCACTGAAATTTAGTTTCTTTTTCAGAATAGTGTTAGCACATTCATTAGCATAATGACCAAATCCAGAACATGCATCACATTTGACATTCTTCCTATAATCTTGGTCAGACTTAAATCTGTTTCCTCTTTCTAATTGTCTAGAAGGATTAAAGGTGTTTTTCCTAATAGGCAATTGTTGATTATTAGTAATCTGAACCTTAGGTTGAAAGTTGTCTTTGAATTTCTTATTCTTCATGAATGTTTTAAACTGTCTAGTCATAAATGCCATGTAATCAGGATCATTATAATAATCCTCAAAGTTTTCTTCATCAGAATCAATTTTAGTAACATAAGGGGATTTTCCAGAACTGGATGTTGCAGATAATGATGCATCACCTTTGAAAACAAGTACTTTCTTTTCATTATCAGCCTTTTCAGATATGTTCATCTCATAAGTTTTCAAAATACCAATTAATTCATTTTGACTCAACACATCTGTATCTTTAGCTTCCTCTATAGCACATATCTTAGGTTCAAAACGTTTAGGAACTGATCTAAGAATTTTATGTACTAACCTTGTATTAGAGATTGGATCACCAAGAGAATGAGCTTCATTTGAAATCTCAGTCAGCTTTTCATTGTAAGATGAGATGGTCTCATCTTCTTTCATCCTCAAATTTTCGAATTTTGTTCCAAGCATACGAAGTCTGGTCCTTCGTACACTGTCCGATCCTTCACAATGTTCTTGTAATCGATCCCATGCATCTTTGGATGAAATGCAGCTTGAAATGATTTTGAACATTGATGCATCTGTTGAGGTGAAGATTGCATTCAATGCCTTTGAATTGTAACTAGCTGTTGTGATTTCTTCGGCTGTCCAGTCGAGCTCTCTCTTGATTCGGGCTTCATTGTCCTCATCCGCAGCAGTTCTTGGCTGAGTCCAGCCAGCAAGAACACTCCTCCATGCTCTTTCATCAATAGATTTGATGTACATCCTCATTTTAGGTTTCCAGAAGGCATAATTTGTGCCATCCAGAATTGGAGGTTTTAGTGCGGGCGAAAGTGGATACTCCATTGCAAATAAACACACACTCTAAGCAGAATCTCTACTTAGTGTATCAAGTAGTTGGCTCTGATACCAACTGAAAGTGTGCGTGCGTGCGATATACAGAGATGTTGTCCTTAGTGTTGGCACACACGAGACAACAATGAGCAGCGGAAATAAACCAAACACTTTGCAAAGAGTATTTCAAAAATTGTGTAGATTAAATAATTAATCTACACGAATCACTTATATTATCTCTTAATATCAGTGAAACAAAATCAACAACCTTGTAAGGTTTTGAACAATTACAACTCTAATCGAGTTCGAAAAATTACTAGATAAAATACGAAACTATCTCCCTTATAGATCTAACGTACTTTCCTAATAAACGACTATGATTAAATACACAAATATTCGGGCTTATAAATGTGCACTAATCTACAAGAAAGAACAAGGTGTATTTCTAATCTAAGAAACATCACGCATTCTATGGATAGTAATGTAGTTTTGCTTTCTTTCTTGTTGTCTTTTGGAATGAAGGCAGTGTGGTCTATTTATAGCCTTCAAGTTGAACTGCCTTGCAACTCCTACAACTCCCTTGATCAATCTTGGCCATTGGATCAAAGGTAGTTTCTTGTAACTTCCCTTCACACTCCATAATTGTAGGAACTCCCATAGTTGTGCTTAGAAACTTCTCACTCCCATGCAACTGCTTGACCTGGGTGTTGCCCACGTCTTCTACCTGCATTTGGGACATCACTAAGCAACACAAGTTAAGTAGGAGTTAGTAAAGGGAGAAAGGGCAAATTCTGATGTTGTGGTAGGTGTTGGCACATTCAGTACAATATGTAACTGAAATGTTGGATTATAAAATGCAACACCTATTCCAACATCAACAGGATGTAATCTTGAGAAACTCGGTTGATCTTAACTGTCCCACTTATCTCGAGGAATTAAGATAAGTGGAGGTTAGGATCCTCCTTGGAAAGTCCATCAAATTGGTTGTTTTGGACCATTACAATCAAGACCGGCTTGAGCTCGAAATTGTGAGCGTCCACGGGTTTCCTACCCACTCCTCCATACGGCCTCGGTATTGGACGGAAATGGTCTCTCAAAACTCGGTGTGGACCATTCTCCTCATTCCCAAGTGGCATTTCGTCTCCTTCCACATTAGCATTTTCTACAACCCTCCGGTGAAGGTTGTCTCTCACGGCTCTTTGTGGTCGGTTTTCTCCATTCCCATTCGACTCTACTATCCCTCCAACATCCTCATGATTCCCTATCTCCTCTTCGACTCCCTCTACAAACGGATTTTCCCTTCTATTCATTTCTTTCAACTCTCTTCTTCTTCTTCTTCTCTCGGTGTTTAGTCTTCGACAATTAACATCAATCTCCGGGTCTAGAGGTAACAACTCTTGTCGGTTCCTCCTAGCTCGTGTGATCATAAACCATGTCTAGGTAAAATTTCAAAAGAGGGTGCGAATCACAAGCAAGATATAAATTACAAACACAAATATTTTTGGGATTTTTGAGAATAAAGAAAGCAAATAAAGTGTCTAGACTAAAACTCTATCAACCTACACTCTAGAACTACCAAACCTTCCCGGCAACGGCGCCATAAACTTGATCCATGTATTTTTCAACACCAAAATACACAACCGCAAGTATACGGTGTATATCGTATCGTGATAAGTATAAGGTCGATCCCACATGGAGGTGTAGTGTAAAAGTGTATATTATCGATTCAGTTCTAAATAGACGGTGATCGAAAATTTTAAATGAAGTAATTACCCCTAATATTGCCTATCAAGTGTCACGCATAAACAATAAAAGATTAACAAAGAAATTCAATCAAGTGTGCTCATGCAATTCACAAAAAATGAAGAAAATACGAGTGAAACTCAAATAAGAGAAAGTAGGTTCTAAGGCACATGCAACACTAATGAATCCATCTATGATTAACAATCTACTCAAGTGGTTTTGTGCTTTTTCTATAAGATTGATCATAAAATAGTGGGTTAAAAGTCCTTTCAATCCAAAAAACCCAAAACAAATACAATCCAATCTAGCATCTCTACCTAAATTGCATCATAAAACCCAATTAAGCCCATAAGATCATCACACATCCTCCTAATCATTGATCATCTCTCGATTTCTCAATAAACTAGGTCAAATGCTTGTAATCAATCAAAAGAGATTTCTCAATCCAATTTTAATTAATTAAGATTAACACATCACTATTGTACACTAATGACATGTTTTGAAGTGAAAATCAAGCATTCAAATAGAATTAAGTCGCACAAACACCAATTAAGCAAAATATCAATTCATAAATTTCATCAAAAGTATTTACAAGGCCCTAGAACCAAAAGTGTTCTAGCCAACAATCAACATGCTCTAACTAACACAAACTAATGAAATAAGTAAATAAAAAGTAAGAGAAAGAGAAATCTTAGTCTAATAGATGATGGGGAATGAAATTCCCAAGCTATTGATGCCCTCCTTGCTTGATTTGGTGAAGAATTGAAGAATTTGATAGTGATTACCTCAAAGTGTGTGTTTGTAGGTGAAAGACTTCTTGTGTAAGGGGTAATGAGTTTAAATTTCAAGAAAATGGGTATTTATAGTGTTGGGGTAGGGTTTGGGGATAAGATTTGCACTTAGGCCCCATGAAAATGGAGAAATTTGACACTTGGCACCGAAAATGAAGTGTCCCGGTCGGGTGGAACAATGGTTGAAAAAATGGCTGGCTGAACATATGTGGCTTGACCGGGCGGAAGTTTTGTAATTGGGGACGCTTGATGTTGGGCTCGACCACCCGGTCGGGCGAGTGGTGCCGCCCGTCCGGGCCAAAGTTTCGACTTGGCCTATCCGTCCTCCAAATTCGTCCCTCCGTATCTTGAGCTTCCGGCCTCCAATCGACTCGATTCGTTTTGCTATTCCACTACATTTTTCGAGCCGGATCAAATGGTACACTCTTATCTTTGGTCCAATGACTTATGGTAGGTGTTTTGCTCCCAAAATCCTTTATTTTTCCTATAAAATCGACAAAACACCACCTTTCTCTTATTTTGACCAAAACAATCATAATCAATCCATAAATCAATGAAATCACACTTAAAATGAGCTTCACATGTGCATCAAAAACGTGTAAATTCCACCCGAATCAAGTTGCTGATAGCTTAAAACGCAATCGCTGGTTGGACAGAGGTGGCGCCCGATCGAGAGACCACTTGTGTCTAAGTACTCAATAGTTTTTCATGAAAATAATAAAAAAGTATGGAATTATCTCGAGCATTGATCACACTCGTTAATACTTTGTACGAATCGTTTAACCCATTGAGGATCTTGAGCATTAGATCCTCTCTATCAATGGCGACTACAAGAAAGACGAGTTCTTCAACCACTCATTTGATTCCAAGCATGAAATCAACTACATGGCGTGTTCTTTTGGTTGGATTTTTCAAAGAAATAACCCATCCACGTGATAATTTATTGTACATTGGCAAGAGTTTGGCATGCTTCGTGTATGCGAAATTTTTATAGTAGCAATAATGGTATTATGGATGGAGTGAGAGTGTCAACTGCGCTGGGGATCAATTGATCCTAACCAACCTAAGTAGCATACTCTGGGTTAGTGATTCGGGTGGAATTTACGCATTTTAGAGCCATATGTGAAGCATGTTTTTGATGAGATTTCATTGATTTATGCATTGAAAATGATTGTTTAAGCCAAAATGAGAGAAAGGTTGTGTTTTGTCGATTTTGTAGGAAATACGATGGAATTTGGAGCAAAAAACCAATCATACTTTACTGGATCAGGAAGAGGAGTGCACGGTTGGATTCGTCTTGAAAAACAGAGTGGAATAGCCTAAAGAATTGAGTCAATCGGACAACCGAGGTGAGAGATATGCACGAAACAAGTTTGGAGTGGCCAGCAACTCGGCCGAGTTCCCTGACTCGGCCGAGCTCCTGATTGAGGCAGAAACTGGAATGTTTTTCCATTCGGCCGAGCTAACCAATTCGGCCGAGTTCGAGGTTAAATTTTGAGAGCCAATTCGGCCGAGCTCACTGACTCGGCCGAGTTACTGATCGAGGCAGAATCGGGAACAACCTTTCACTCGGCCGAGCTCCCTGACTCGGCCGAGCTACTGAACAAAGTTTGAAATCTGGAACAATTAATCACTCGGCCGAGTGACCGAACTCGGCCGAGTCGTGAGGCAAAGTTAGAAACTGGGATGAATTGTCATTCGGCCGAGCTAAGGGGCGAATTCAGAATCTGGAACGAATTGCACTCGGCCGAGTGAGACAACTCGGCCGAGTCCTGAGATAAAACTTGGAATTGGGAACGAGCTACACTCGGCCGAGTGACCGAACTCGGCCGAGTGACCGAACTCGGCCGAGTCGTTGGATAAAGTTTGGCCCCTGGAATGAATTGCACTCGGCCGAGTGGGACAACTCGGCCGAGCCCTAAAGATTTTCTCACATTTCTAACACTCCAATTCGGCCGAGTCGCCCTTGCTCTCGGTGCCTTTTGCATATTTTATCCAATTTCCAAGGACCTAAGTGCAATTTTCATCCTTAAGCCCTACCCCAACACTATATAAGGCCTCATTCTTAAAACCCAAGACATTCTTCCCCAATTCCTCAAATTCCACACATAGTTACACACAATTGAAGGTGATTTGGCCATTTCTTCTTCATTTCTCCATCAAATCAAGCAAGGAAGGATGCAATAGCTTGGAAATTTCATTCTCTACCACATTTTAGACTAAGCTTCCTCTTTCCCTCTCTTTTTATTTAGCTATTTCATTTGGATTTTGTAATTTGATTATGTTTGTTCTTTGCTAGAACATTTGTGGTTCTAAGGCATTGTAATTATTTGGATTGAAGTTTATGAACTAATTTCTTGCTTTAAATGGTGTTTGTCTCTTATTTGCATGTTTAATTCTCATTTGGAAGCATGTTGTTATTGGCCATGATGATTTACTTAATTCATTGTTAATTGAGATAAGATTGAGAGATTTATTCCATTAATTGTATGCAATCATGCAACCCGGTATTATTATGAGCTCGAGAGATGATTAGTTATCGGAGAGGGAATTGAATGATCTTTGGGGTTATTTTAGGTGGTGTGATGTTTGTAAGGTAGAGATACGAACTTATGTCGCATGCTCCTTTGAATTAGTTAGATCGAGAGATTGATTAATTCTTCTTTTGTGATCAACCCTATATGAAGACAACCTTAATGGCCATTTGAACGAGTAACAATTCATAAACGGATATCTAAGTGTTACAATTGCCTTGGAACACACCTTCTCATTCTTGAGTTTTAATCCGTTTTACTTTCGTTTTCTTGATTTACATGATATTTGGTTGATTCTTCATTACTCTTTATTGCTTATTTGTGACAATTTGGTAGGCAATCTTAGGGTAATTCAATACACTCACTTAATCGATCGTGTATAAATAGAATTCCGTTAACAAAATACACTTTTACGCTATACCTCCTCGTGGGATCGACCTCGTACTTACTTCTCTACGATAGACACCGTATACTTGCGGTCGTTTATTCTAGTGTTGTAGAATACGTGAATCAAGTTTATGGCGCCGTTGTCGGGGAGGTTTTATAGCTCTAGAGTGTAGGTGAATAGAGTTTTAGTTTAGACATTTTACTTGTTTTTCTTATTCTCAAAAATCCAAAAACAATATTTGTGTTTGTTACTTGATCTTACTTGCACTTATCACTTTCATTTGATCCTTTGATAGATATGGTTTATGATTACACGATCTAGGAGGAATCAACAAGAAGTGTTGCCTTTAGATCCGGAGATCGAAGCCAATTGTCGACGAAGGAACGCCGAAAGAAGAAGGATTGAATTAGAAGATATGAATATAAGGGAAAATCCGATAGTGGAAGAAGAAAGGAACCAAGAGGATGTTGGAGGCGTAGTAGAGCCAAATGGAAATGGTGGTAACCGACCACAAGGGGTTGTGAGAGATAACCTCAACCGGAGGGTTGAAGAGAATTTCAATATGGAAGGAGATAGAGAGCAACGGGGGAATGAGGAAAATGGGAATCAAAGAGTCTTGAGAGACCACTTCCGTCCCATCCCAAGACCATATGGAGGAGCGGGTAGGGAACCCGTAGATGCACAAAACTTCGAACTCAAGCCGGCCTTGATCGTGATGGTGCAAAACAATCAGTTTGGTGGGCTCTCTAAGGAGGATCCTAACCTCCACTTGTCTCAATTCCTCGAGATAAGTGGAACGGTTAAGATCAACCGTGTTCCTCAAGATTATATCTGATTGTAACTTTTCCCATTCTCACTCCGGGACCGAGCAAAGCAATGGTACCTCTCTCTCGACTTGAGGACCATCGAGAATTGGAATGACTTAGTCGATGCATTCCTAATGAAGTACTTCCCTCCAAGCAAAACAATCCAAATCCGAGGGGAGATATCCTCATTTAGGTAAGACGACGATGAGTCATTGGCCGAGGCTTGGGAGAGCTTTAAGGATTTGATAAGGAGTTGCCCTCAACATGGTTTTTCACGAGACCAATTGATATGTTACTTCTACAACGGGATGGACCACCGTACAAGAGGTATGGTGGATGCTTCGGCCGGAGGAGGTTCTTTGTTGGGCAAGACAACGGAAGAGGGGTACGTTCTATTGGAAGAGATGGCCAAGAACGGAAATCAATGGCCCTCCGAAAGAAGACAAAACCGAAGGATTGCCTCAACCCTAGAGTCGGAAGATTTTGCAACTTTATCCAACAAGAAGGATAAGTTGACTTCTCTAATGAAGGCAAAGGCATTAGTGGGGCCTAATAATGAACAATATGAAGAAGCCCACTATATGAACAATCAAATGAACTTTAGAGAAAGGGGGTGGAACGAGAGGCAAGCCCGTGAGAGTCCTCCCAATCCAAACCAATACCATCCAAATTTGAGGCATCATGAGAACTTCTCTTATGCCAATCCGAGGAATGCTATCCAACCACCACCGAATTTCAACGTAAGAGATGGTGCAATTGTGGAATCTCCATCAAAGTTATCGTTGGAAGACATGTTTGGCGCATTTATGGGGGAAACCAAAAATTTCATGAGAGAGACTAGGGATAATGCAACCAAGACTTGGCAGAGACTCGATGAACAAGGGGAAGTGATCAAGAATGTGGCAAACAACATGAAGGCCATGGAAAAGCAAATGAGTCAACTCTCTAATGTCATTGGAAGTCAACATACTCCGGGGCAATTCCCTTCAAACACGGAGCTTAACCCCAAGGAACATTGCAAAGCTATCAAGCTAAGGAGTGGGACAAGTTATGAAGGGCCAAAGATGCCACAAGAGGAGAAAATGGTGAGTGCACCCAAGGATGTTGACAAAGAAGAAGGGCATGAGGAAGAAAAGCAAGATGAGATAGTGAGGGAAGAGGAAAAAGAAGGGGAGAAGAAGAGTGAGGAGGCAATCCCTCCTCAAGACAAAGGCAAAAAGGAGGTACCTCTCCCATACCCTCAAAGATTGAAGAAGAAAGGGTTGGACAACAAATTTGCCAAGTTCGTGGAAATGTTCAAGAAGATTCATATTAACATTCCATTTTCCGAAGCACTTGAGCAAATGCCCCACTACTCCAAATTCCTAAAGGAAATCATGTCAAATAAGAGGAATATGGTGGAGTACGAAACGGTGCATTTGACCGAGGAGTGTAGCTCGATTATTCAAGCCAAATTGCCTCAAAAACTTAGAGACCCCGGATCTTTCACCTTGCCATGTGTCATCGGGGATGGAGGTACATTTCGAGCCTTGTGTGATTTGGGAGCTAGTATCAATCTTATGCCATTATCCATATTCAAATCTCTTGGTTTGGGGAAGCTTACACCGACCACAATGAGCCTTCAATTGGCGGATCGATCCATGATATACCCTTTGGGTATAGTAGAGGATGTGTTGGTTAAAGTCGATAAATTCATTTTCCCGGTGGACTTTGTGGTGTTGGATATGGAGGAGGATAAGTACATTCCACTAATCTTGGGAAGGCCATTCTTAGCAACCGGTGGGGCCATCATAAATGTGAGGAAAGGGGAGTTAGAGCTTCAAGTGAACAATAAAAAAGTTTTGTTCAACATCTACAAGGCCATCAAGTTTAGAGATGATGAGGATGAGGTTTTCGAGTGCAATATGATCAATAGTGTGCAAGCTTGTGTGGACGTACACATGGAGAAGAGCAACTCAAAGGATCCACTTGACTTTTGCATAAGAAACTCTCTTACTTCTCCTTCTCTTATCCCTTTTGATTTTAATTATGATGAACTTGATGATATAGAATTGTTTGAATATATGTGCTCTCTTGATGTTTTGAAGGAGCTTCCAATCAAGAAGGAGGAGAAATTCATGGAGTTACGACAAGAAGCCAAGTTTAGGGGGGTTTTACTTGAAGAGTGTCAAAGATTTCCTAACAAAAATCTTGACATTTGGCCCTCATGTTACTCATTGGAAGCACCAAAGGATGGAGCTAAAGAGGAACCAAAAGCTCAAGAGAAAGGGATGAAGCTAGACTTCAAACCACTTCCGGATCACTTGAGATATGCTTATATTGAACAAGGTGACCTCTTTCCGGTTATTGTTTCTTCACACTTGCATGAGCTTGAATTAGAAAAATTGCTTAGGGTGCTTAGAACTTATAAATCGGCTATTGGTTGGGATATTTCGGATTTGAAGGGTATACCGGCTCATATTTGCATGCATAAAATTAGACTAGATGAGTCTATTAAGCCTAAAGCCCAAGGTCAAAGAAGATTAAATCCCATCATGCAAGAGGTAGTAAGAAAAGAGGTGTTGAAGTGGTTACATAATGACATAATTTTTCCCATAAGTGATAGTGAGTGGGTGAGTCCAACACAAGTGGTACCTAAGAAGGGGGGCATGACTATTGTTACAACCGAAGCCTTAGAGGCAATTGCCACTAGGACCATTGTGGGGTGGAGAGTATGCATTGATTATCGTGTGTTGAATAATGCCACTAGGAAAGATCATTTTCCTTTGCCTTTTATTGATCAAATGTTGGATAGGATGGCGGGATACGAGTATTATTGCTTTCTCGATGGTTACTCGGGATATAATCAAATTTTGATTGATCCCAAGGACCAAGAGAAATCAACTTTTACTTGCCCTTATGGTACTTTTTCTTTTAGGAGAATGCCATTTGGATTGTGTAATGCCCCCGCCACCTTTCAACGATGTATGATGGCTATTTTTCATGGCATGATTGAAAACATAATGGAGGTGTTCATGGATGATTTTTCCGTATTTGGTTATTATTTTGATACATGTCTACGTAACCTCTCTTGTGTTTTGCAAAGATGCATAGATACTAACTTGGTGCTCAATTGGGAGAAATGCCACTTCATGGTGAAGGAAGGAATTGTTCTTGGGCACAAGGTTTCGGCTAAGGGACTTGAGGTGGATAGAGCAAAGATTGTGGCAATCGAGAAGTTACCTCCACCAACCAATGAGAAGGCGGTGAGAAGTTTTCTTGGGCATGCCGGATATTATAGAAGATTCATCAAAGATTTTTCCAAGATAGCCAAGCCCATGTGTTCATTGTTGGAGAAATGGGCCACTTTCATCTTTAGTGAGGAGTGTGTGAAGTCGTTTAAGATATTGAAGGAGGCTTTGATTAAAGCTCCCGTGTTGGTGACACCCGATTGGAGTCAACCGTTTGAGATTATGTGTGATGCTAGTGATTATGCCATTGGAGTAGCTTTGGGTCAAAAGAGAGACAAGCTATTTCGTGTGATCTACTATGCAAGCAAGACCTTGAATCCGGCTCAAAAGAATTACACCACAACGGAGAAGGAGATGCTAGCCGTGATCTATAGCTTTGACAAGTTTAGAGCATATTTGGTGGGAGCTAAGACCATAGTGTACACGGACCACACGACTCTCAAGTACTTGATTGAGAAGAAAGAGGCTAAACCGAGGTTGATAAGATGGGTGCTCCTCTTGCAAGAATTTGATGTGGAGATTAGAGATAGAAAAGGGTGTGAGAATGTGGTGGTGGATCATCTCTCAAGGCTTGAGAATGTGGAGGAAAAGGATATCCAAGTCCCTATCAAGGAGTGGTTTCCCGATGAGCAAATTCTTGCTATCAAAGAAGCATGTCCATGGTTTGCCGACTTTGTGAATTACATAGCTACCGGAACACACCCACCAAATCTCTCATTTCATCAAAAGAAGAAGTTCTATCATGATGTCAAGTTCTATGTTTGGGAGGATCCATTTCTCTATAGATGGTGTTCGGATATGATCATGAGGAGGTGCCTAGCGGAAGATGAGTGGGAGAAAGTGATTGAGGAGTGCCATTCATCTCCTTATGGAGGTCACTTTGGAGCGAATCGGACGGCCCACAAAGTTCTTCAAAGTGGTTTCTATTGGCCATCCATTTTTAGAGATTGTGAGGTTTTTGTGAAGAAGTGTGATAAGTGTCAAAGGATGGGAAACATTTCAAAGAGGCATGAGATGCCTATGAAGAATGTGATCTAAGTGGAGCTCTTTGATGTGTGGGGGATAGACTTTATGGGGGCATTCCCCACCTCTCATGGATTTTCTTACATTCTTTTGGCCATTGACTATGTTTCTAGATGGATTGAGGCCATTCCAACCACTACTAATGATTCCAAGGTAGTCCTCAACTTTTTGAGGAAGAACATTTTCACTCGTTTTGGCACTCCAAGAGCACTAGTGAGTGATGGTGGTCCACACTTTTGCAACCGATGGCTAGATCAACTCTTGACAAAATATGGAGTGAAGCATAGGGTGACCACACCTTATCACCCTCAAGCTAATGGACAAACGGAGCTTGCTAATCGAGAAGTGAAGCAAATTTTGGAAAAGACCGTTGGGATCAAGAGGAAGGATTGGGCCATTAAGTTGGATGATGCTCTTTGGGCTTATCGAACCGCCTACAAGACACCTTTGGGCACATCTCCTTACCAACTTGTGTATGGTAAGTCTTGTCATCTACCCGTGGAAGTGGAGTTGAGAGCTCGTTGGGCTATTAAGGAGCTAAATCTTGATCTTAAGGTATCCGGAGAAAGAAGAAAGATGGTGTTAAATGAGTTTGATGAGTTTAGGAATGTAGCTTTTGAGAACTCCAAGATTCTCAAAGAAAGGGCCAAGAAGTTTCATGACAAGATGATTGAAAAGAGGGAGTTCAGAACAAGTTCTATTGTTCAACTCAAGGTTGAGGCTATTTTCGGGCAAGTTGAAGTCAAAGTGGTCGGGACCTTTCATGATTAAGAATGTGACGCCCATGGGAAATGTGGAGCTTGTTGGTAAAGATGGAGTAACTTTTGTGGTGAATGGTCAAAGTGTGAAGCACTACTTTGGAAATGAGCAACTTCAAATGGTGGAGTCACTTTGCTTGGATGAGGCTTGAAAGTAGAAAGAAATCGTCCGGCATAGGACGTTAAAAATAGCGCTTCTTGGGAGGCAACCCAAGGTTTTATTGCTTTCATGTTTTTATTGCTTTGATAGTTTTGATAGCTTGGTTTATTTTGTAGGTGAGGATGAGAAGCATTTTGGATGTCATAGCTTGAAGAATGAAGAAGGAAGCAAAACCAACTTTAGAGAGGGGAAGCAAGTGTTGCAATGGTGATCTTTGAAGAGCATTGGATGTGCAAGGAGGGAGGTAACAACTTGTAGCCCCAAACTTAGAATTTATACATAGTAAAATTCTAAGTTTGGGGGAGTTATTTTTTTTTTATTAGTTGTTACCCTTGCACCGGTTCGTCATTCTACTTGTGTAACATTTTGCACCGGCGCACACTTGGCTTTCATATGCTTATTGTGTTTGAGTTGGTTTTGATCATATGTTGGGTAGTGGATCTTTGGTGAAATGTGAGCATGAATAATCATTGGAATCCATGATTGAGTAGATGTGGCGATGTCTATTTGTTTTGAATGTATGCATGATTGGTGTTGGAGAATAGTTTCATGTTGTGCTCATATTTAATGATCTTTGATAGCACGGATGCATGATGTGTTGTTGTTTGGGAACATTTGATGAATGTGAGAGTCCTATTGAATAAACCGGTGAGAATTGAGCCTTGAATCGAGCATATAATCCGGTTCAATTCATTTGAGAGTGGACTAGGTTATTGCTAGTAATTCTAGAACTTGTCCAAGTTCTTATTTGAAAGCATGATTGTGTGAAACTTTGTGATGTGATATAGGCCATCTTGTTCTAAAAGAGTCACTTAGCCAAAATTTCCTAAAACCGAAGTAATCTTCCGTAGTTAGCCCCTTTAGCTTAATTCCTCATTTTCTTGGCAAACTACAATGTGAACCACTTAGCCTTTTTGAGCCTTTGATGCCTACATCTAGTGGGGGATAAAAGACAAAGTGGATAAACATGTGCTTGAAATACCTTTGGTGAAAGGAGAAATTGGAAAAGTTGAAAGAAAAAGAGAAAGATGAAAAGAAAATCAATGGAAAAGAAAAGAGGGACAAAGAGCCCCAAAAGCTTGAAAAGAAGAATGGTTCAAAAAGATGAGGTGATGAATGCTTGAAAAAGAAAAGAAAAGAAAAGGAAAAGTGAGGATGAAGTTTGTAAGCTTTGAAAGTGAAAGCACACATTGTAAAACAACAAGCTTTGTCCTCCACTAGAAGAGTCATAAAATTCCCAAATTCATCCCACCTTCTCCAAAGAGCCAATGTTACATCCTTGATAAAGTCCTATTGATCACATTGTTGAGCATTTGAGTGTTGTAGAAAGTAGAAGTTGGGCAAGCATATAGTGATTGCATAGCATAACTTGGTTGATGAGTGCATTAATATCCTCATTTTTTTTTTTGTTTGAGGGAAACACTTTGTCATGTGAGTAGAGGACTTGAGCATTTGGATTATGTTTCCCATTCAAAATGTGTTGTGTGTTTGTGCATTATTTGATTCATGAATGTGAATTGCAATAATGATGTTATGATCTTCATTGAGAAATGCACTTTGAGAAAGAGACGTCACTACATCTTACTTTGCATGTGTGATTTGCATTGAATATTCCATTGTGATCATTCCACCATCATTGCTTTAAGTGCTTAGTTGTTTGAGGACAAACAACATTTTAAGTTTGGGGGGGTTTGATTCGGGTGGAATTTACGCATTTTAGAGCCACATGTGAAGCATGTTTTTGATGAGATTTCATTGATTTATGCATTGAAAATGATTGTTTAAGCCAAAATGAGAGAAAGGTTGTGTTTTGTCAATTTTGTAGGAAATACGATGGAATTTGGAGCAAAACACCAATCATACTTTACTGGATCAGGAAGAGGAGTGCACGGTTGGATTCGTCTCGAAAAACAAAGTGGAATAGCCTAAAGAATCGAGTCAATCGGACAATCGAGACGAGAGATATGCACAAAACAAGTTTGGAGTGGCCAACAACTCGGCCGAGTTCCCTGACTCGGCCGAGCTCCTGATTCAGGCAGAAACTGGAATGTTTTTCCATTCGGCCGAGCTAACCAATTCGGCCGAGTTCGAGGACAAATTTTGAGAGCCAATTCGGCCGAGCTCCCTGACTCGGCCGAGTTACTGATCGAGGCAGAATCGGGAACAACCTTTCACTCGGCCGAGCTCCCCTGAGCTCGGCCGAGCTGCTGAACAAAGTTTGAAATCTGGAACAAAGTTTGAAATCTGGAACAATTAATCACTCGGTCGAGTGACCGAACTCAGCCGAGTCGTGAGGCAAAGTTAGAAACTGGGATGAATTGTCATTCGGCCGAGCTCCCTGACTCGGCCGAGCTAAGGGGCGAATTCAGATTCTGGAACGAATTGCACTCGGCCGAGTGAGACAACTCGGCCGAGTCCTGAGATGAAACTTGGAATTGGGAACGAGCTACACTCGACCGAGTGACCGAACTCGACCGAGTCGTTGGATGAAGTTTGGCCCCTGGAATGAATTGCACTCGGCCGAGTGGGACAACTCGGCCGAGCCCTGAAGATTTTCTCACATTTCTAACACTCTAATTCGGCCGAGTCGCCCCTGCTCTCGGTGCCTTTTGCATATTTTGTCCAATTTTCAAGGACCTAAGTGCAATTTTCATCCTTAAGCCCTACCCCAACACTATATAAGACCTCATTCTTAAAACCCAAGACATTCTTCCCCAATTCCTCAAATTCCACACATAGTTACACACAATTGAAGGTGATTGGGCCATTTCTTCTTCATTTCTCCATCAAATCAAGCAAGGAAGGATGCAATAGCTTGGAAATTTCATTCTCTACCACATTTTAGACTAAGCTTCCTCTTTCCCTCTCTTTTTATTTAGCTATTTCATTTGGATTTTGTAATTTGATTATGTTTGTTCTTTGCTAGAACATTTGTGGTTCTAAGGCATTGTAATTATTTGGATTGAAGTTTATGAACTAATTTCTTGCTTTAAATGGTGTTTGTCTCTTATTTGCATGTTTAATTCTCATTTGGAAGCATGTTGTTATTAGCCATGATGATTTGCTTAATTCATTGTTAATTGGGATAAGATTGAGAGATTTATTCCATTAATTATATGCAATCATGCAATCCGGTATTATTATGAGCTCGAGAGAGGATTAGTTATCGGAGAGGGAATTGAATGATCTTTGAGGTTATTTTAGGTGGTGTGATGTTTGTAAGTTAGAGATACGAACTTATGTCGCATGCTCCTTTGAATTAGTTAGATTGAGAGATTGATTAATTCTTCTTTTGTGATCAACCCTATATGAAGACAACCTTAATGGCCATTTGAACGAGTAACAATTCATAAACGGATATCTAAGTGTTACAATTGCCTTGGAACATACCTTCTCATTCTTGAGTTTTAATCCGTTTTACTTTCGTTTTCTTGATTTACATGATATTTGGTCGATTCTTCATTACTCTTTATTGCTTATTTGTGACAATTTGGTAGGCAATCTTAGGGTAATTCAATACACTCACTTAATCGATCGCGTCTAAATAGAATTCCGTTAACAAAATACACTTTTACGCTATACCACCTCGTGGGATCGACCTCGTACTTACTTCTCTACGATAGACACCGTATACTTGCGGTCGTTTATTCTAGTGTTGTAGAATACGTGAATCAGTTAGGTTTGGTGACAATATCATACGTCAATGTGGTGGACATGTATGGTCAAGAGCCATCGACATAACTAAGAAAATGTTGTAGCCCGTGAGAAGCATGTGAAACTGACGCTCCACACATTATAATTTGTGGATGTTAGTTTTGATAGTGCTTGTGCATTGACGTAGAAGATGATCAAGGTTGGGGTTGCGATATTATCGGTTATGGTGGGGTTGATTGGATTTTCCATAGAGGAGGTGATGGTTGTGTATAGAGTAGTGTTTGGGGGTTGTGATGCTAGGGTTTTGTCGGAGTAGATGACCAAAGCATAGAATAAGTAGTGTATTTTTTGCTAAAATGTTCTGAGAATATATTTTTGTGATTGAGAAGATCAGAAAAAAAAAAAAAAAAAGGAAATTGTGGTGTTAGTCGTTTATGTCTTGGTTAGAGATGTTTATCCGGGCCGGGCTGGCCCGTTTAACCCTGAAAAATACAGGGTTAGGGTTCATGAATTATAGGCCCGTTTAAAACCGGACTTTTTTGACCCGGACCGATTAGCCCGTGGGCTAAACCGGGCTAGCCCGCAGGGCTATAGGGCCAGCCCGCTAGCCCGAGTTGTTACCCTTTTTTTTTTTTCTTAATAAATAACCTAAGAACAAATTTCGGGTCATTCGACCAATAACCATAACTATAAACATTAAGAAGCCCATTACCATCCATTAGTCATTATTACTATTTTTTATTAGATTATGATATTTGTTTAGCTTTATTTGGTCATATTAAGGACCAATGAGTTGTAGAATTGTGTTTAAATTATTTTTTTTTTTTCTCATTTACTGATCATTATATTTTTCTATTTTATTTCCTTGTTGGACGTGCCAATTGAGACCTTTAATTTTAAAAGAAAAAAAAATATTGTAGCCCGTTAGTGGCCCGTTTAGCCCGTGGCCCGCTAGGGTTAGGGTTAGGTCCCAACAATTGTAGGCCCGTTAAATATGAACCGGTTAAGGCCCTAACCCGTTTAGCCCGTAGCCCTGTAGGGCTGGCCCTATAGACATCTCTAGTCTTGGTACATTGACGTTACAAATTGTGATGAACTTGGACGTTCGGTTGTCCAGGTTCGTAGACGTTTCGGTAATGAATTTGTAACCGCAGAGGAGTTACAAAATCATGAATGTCATACTTAAATCTTGTAATCGCAAGGCGTTACAAATAGCATGAATGCCATAATAAATATGGAGACCCCTCACATGTTTGGAACATGCCTATAAATAGGGTACATGTTTTATGTTGAAAAACACTCATACACACACTTGCATACTCATACAAAGAGACACGACACTTGATTTCATAGAAAAAATCATAACATCATACATATTTGCATCGAGCATATAGAGTGCAGTCCAGTTTTCGTGTCGATTCAGTTCGTTGGAACTCTATACGTTGTGGTGCTGCTCGTATAGAGGCGAAAGTCGTTTTACCTTTTAAAACGTTACGTCAAACCGTGAGCACTAACCGGGACACATTCGTTTTGCGGGAAAAGGGTTTCCTTGGCTCGACTTTAACTTTGTTCCTATTGTTCGTGAGATGGGGTCGTTGCTGCTGATTTCAAGAACCTGCTTGTTTTGGAAAGCTGCTAAAAGAGAAAAAATCGAAAACATTGTGTAAATATTAATTTAATTGTATTTACAATTTTATTATTTATTTCTCTCAATTTTGTAAAGTCATTGTTGGGTGCTCAGAAATTCCAACATATTGTGTCTACATCTTTTCACATGACACATATACAATTACAATAAGATCAATGAAGTCACAAGTAATTCATGTGGGACCAATTCAATAAAATAAATACAAGTATACATTTCTATTATATACTTTCAATATCACAGTCACTCGTTCCAACCTCATTCCTTCCGTTCACGATAAAGCCTCATGCAACCTCTTCACTTCCATTTCATCAACTTGAACACTCCCTGCCACGCCCTATTTTCTTCTCAATTGTCATAACAAAATCGCTCAAATCATCTTTAACCATCACACCATTTTTCCAATTTTTTAGAGCTCTAAAAAGCATTGCATCAACATTGATCTATTTAAGTATTGTTTATATTATAGAAAAAACACAAAGATTGTAATACAATGTTGCACCTTTCAATATCTCAAAATATATAGAGAGAGAAAAAAATTGTAGGTCAAAAAAATAGCGAGTTAAAATTAAGTCAATGATAATATTACTTGTTATTTTAACTTAATAGTATTGCATGATTATCCTTATAAAAACTATGTTAATCAATAGTATTATATAATATAATATAGTTTTATATTGTTTTCGTGTAATATTATTGTTTGGTCTCTTTAAAAAATATCGCTACAACTGAGTTAACTAACTGGTGAAATTAGTCGGCTTCAAATAAAGATTGGCAGTGCATAATGTTCAACTCAAACTAATAACTAACTTACTGGCAGTTCGAGATAGAAAACTATCAAATTAAGTTGAGTGTTGAAATGTGTAGGCCTTAAATTATACTCAGCCGATTATGAAAACTCGTCTTTCTAATTTCAAAAAACTCGATATATTATATTTGGTTTGAAAACTGATCTAATGTGTTATGTTTTTATGTAAATATATTATATGACAAATAAGTAGGTTAAGTAATAAATAACTCTAAGTTGTATAATGGTTAATTTGAAAACTCAACTTCTACATTCACTCTACAAACTCAATAATGAGGTAATTTCTTTCAAGGAATGCTTCATTTAAAGTGTTAAGGAACACTTGTAGATTTATCACTCTTCCCAAACTTTGTTTTCTGGAATTAATTTGAGCCTTAATCCTCTTACAAAGTTGTTACTTAACAAATAAGACTAAGACTCGATACTCAAAGGTAGATAGGTTTGTAAAGTAGTTCTAACTAAGTGAAATCTTTCTTACAAGTTGGACTTGAGAGTTTTCTTCTAAGTTTTAGGATTTGGAATTATAAACCTAGAATAGAGAAAATTTCATTTTACGTCGGGTAACTTAGGTCTAATCCAAAATATATCATTTAAGTTTTCACATTTTCAATTTACGTCCTAGGTTGTCCAATTTACATCCTTTTCGGTCCAATTTACGTCCTTTCCACCGGAAAATTGGAAATCCGGTCAAATTGTCCAATTTACATCCTTTATGTTTGAAAATTATAAATTAATAATTAAAAAATTCTGAAAATATCATTAAAAATTAAAAAAATCTCATTAAAGTCTAAAAATCTCATTACAAACTTATATATTGGGTAAAATAAATATAAAAAATCTAAAAATTTTATAAATTCTACATTAAAAAAATCTGAAAATGTGTAAAAAAAATTTTTCTAAAAACTCATAAAAAAAAATCTATAATTTCTACAATTCAAGAAATCTGAAAATGTGTAAATTAAAAAAAAAATTCCTAAAAACTCATAAAAATAAAAATATCTATAAATTAAAATTTTAAAAATGTTTAAAATAAAAAATTCCACAATTTTAAAAATATCTTGAAAATGAATTTGAGATGATTCCAAAATCGATCAAGGTGTGGAACTTCCACTCAACCTCGACGGTGACTTGGAAAATCTCGTGGGACCCAAAAATTTTTGGAGTTCAAGCAAAACTTTATGGTAGACGAGTCTGAATTAAGTCTGATTTTTATTTACACATTTTTAATAAATTAATGAGATTTTTAGAGTTTTTAAAAATTTTAATGAGATTTTGAATTTTGAATTTTTAAATTACACCTTTTTCATTCTTTGAATTGTAGAATTTTTTATTTTTTGTATTTTAGAATTTTTTTTATTTTTATTTTACACATTTTATAATTTGTAATGATATTTTTGAAGTTTTAGTGATATATTTTGAATTTTATTTTACACATTTTATATTTTTTAATTTTAATGAGATTTTTGGATTTTTAATGATACTTTTATAGATTTTTTATATATTTATTGGGATTTTTAGAAAATTTTAATTATTAAATTTTAATTTTCAAACTTAAAGGACGTAAATTGGACTATTTGGCCGGAACCCCA
The DNA here is from genome assembly GCA_963675135.1 of Galeopsis tetrahit. Taxonomy (NCBI): domain Eukaryota; kingdom Viridiplantae; phylum Streptophyta; class Magnoliopsida; order Lamiales; family Lamiaceae; genus Galeopsis; species Galeopsis tetrahit. The sequence continues at coordinate 10,461,006 of OY776127.1, read as the reverse complement.
ATTTATTCCTCAAATTCCGGTGAGTTTTAAAATTTTCCGGCGAAAAGGACGTAAATTGGACCAAAAAGAACGTAAATCAAAAAAGTAAAAACTTAAAGGATATATATTGGATTAGGCCTAAGTTACGGGACGTAAAATGAAATTTTCTCACCTAGAATACAAGGTAGAACGCTAAGGGGGTGTTTGTTTTGGGACTCACATGTCCAGATGGGGGACGTAACGTCCCCCATCCTGTTCTAGTTCTGGATTTCACCATCCAACTCCATCCACTCCTAATAATATATATATATATATTATACTATTATAATAATACAACATCATACATTCTTACACAATTGATTTGACATAAAGTTACATTAAAACCTAATATTTCCTATGTTCACGAAATGTAGTCTCATTTGTCTTATATTCTCCGAATACAGAATATAGTCATATACACTTTATGGAAACCATCACCCTCAATCATCACTTAATTACTCAAATTGTTATCAACTTTATTCACAAACAATCATTTTACTCACAATGTACCTACAATACCTTACAATACTTTTCATTTGTCTATTTTATCTATCTTTTTTTAAAACATGTATCCCATTTTTAATAGAACTACATTTGATAGATGGAGAGAATATAATGTTTTTAACACAGTGTTTGCAAACTCTAGTAGAACTTCTAGAACCATTTCTTCAAATTTTGTGAGCTCTACATTTAAAAAACATACTTCTCTAATTTATTGAATTTGCAAACACATCGTACAAGTAATTTTGTTAAGAAAAATAGGTATGATCCAACTATCCAAGCAATTACACAAGAAAGCGACTTAGGAAAACTATTGCGACAGAAAGTCTAAATTACAATCTGTAAAAGTGACATACAGAGTTGTAGAAATTATATTTATAAAGATGTATTAAAATGTGCAGCTAATTGAATGAAACGTATAATTCTAATAATTAAAATTTAAAAAGCGTAGAAGGTACAACTAAATCATCCGAGTATTACCCTAAATCTAAGTAAGTTCTTAAATATTTTTTGGTGCATCTAACTGCAAGTATTATTTAAAATTCAAGTAAACCTTTAAAATATAGTTTTTTTTTTTTAGCAAATAAATCCTTATATTTTCAAAATTGAACAAATTAATACTACTATAAATCCAAAATTACTTTTTCAACTAATAAATTCTCCAATTTAAGACGAAGGAAAAGATAATAAAAAAATTGTCCAAGAATTTAATCATGCCAACATAAATAAAAAATGTAAATTTCATATTTTTCTATAGAAAATATACAATAATTATTTCAAGAAACTCTAAATTACAAAAATATAAATAAAAACATAATGTCAAATTTTGGAGGGTGAACAAATTTATAAGAAAATTTGGAAATTATTTTTACTCTATATGTAATGGAGTACAATTTTAATTTATTTTGTCTTTTAGAAACATAAATATACTTTGTCATGAAACAAAAATTAGATTTTTATAGATTAATAACAGGGAAAATATCACTTTTGATCACTCAACTTTACCACTTTTCACATTTGGTCACCCACATTTAATCACTATCAAAATTGGTCACTCACTTATTCTTTACTGTCAAAATTGGTCACTCACTTATTCTTTTTTTATCAATTTTGATGCTATTGTTAGTGAATCCGTCATTTACTAACGGAGAGAAGAGGTTTTGAGGCGCGAACTTTTATTTTCCCTCTTTTAATTTCTTAACCCTAACCCCCCCCCAAACCCTTTTTTTTTTAATTTTTTTTACTTTTTAAATTTTTTTTACTGAATTTATCTCCAATTAATATTACTGTGTGTGGTTAAGAATAGATTATCAAGTCGAATAATTATAAATGTGGAAATGAATTCTAATAATTAACTATTTTGAAATAAGTTTATATTCCCCATCATTATACAAATTCAATATGAAAATCAGTAATTGAAATATTATTCAAAAATGTTTGAAAATCAGTAATTGAAATATCATTGTACTCTGTTTTTTCAGACTTTTTTGAATAATATTCCAATTAATGATTTTCATATTTAATTTGTATAATGATGAGAAATATAAACTTATTTCAAAATAGTTAATTATTAGAATTTATTTCCCCATCCACACACAGTAATATTAATTGGAGATAAATTCAGTAAAATTAAAAAAAAAGGTTTGGGGGGGTTAGGGTTAAGGAATTAAAAGACGGAAAATAAAAGTTTGCGCTCAAAACCTCTTCTCCGTTAGTAAATGACGGATTCACTAACAGCAACATCAAAATTGATAAAAAAAAGAATAAGTGAGTGACCAATTTTGATAGTAAAGAATAAGTGAGTGACCAATTTTGATAGTGATTAAATGTGGGTGACCAAATGTGAAAAGTGGTAAAGTTCAGTGACCAAAAGTGATATTTTCCCTTAATAACATAAATTGTGCGTACTCTATAATTATACAGTATAATACCCCATTTGTACTCTTATTAAAGATGAAGTTACACTTCCAACTTTTATTATGAAAGTTGACCTCATAGCTTGAATTTATTCAATGTCAAAATTGTGGTTGACGATACACCAAATGAACCTTTCCTTTTATTTAATTTCTTGATAAATTAAAAAAATGGCCAAATTTGAAAATGGGTCATTTGAATTCGTCTAGCACAACACCATGGACGGAATCGGTATGAGATCACATATTTCAATTTTACTGTTTCACTTTGAATTTTATTATATATCTGATTTATGAATATATGCCATATCAAAAAATAATTAACACATATAATAATAGAAACAACATTTATTAAAGATTTATGAACACGAAAAGTGAAATAAAGAAATTGATCTACGATGAATCATTCCAATAATTAACTTGTATAAATAATAAATAATTCAAAGACACAATGCTTTCATCGTGTTAATTTCAAACATGAAAATAATCTAAACAATGCTTTCATGGAATTAATTAATTCAGGATTACGAAATTGTCGATTGATTTGTCTGCGGAATAATCTTATCTGCAAAGACGTTTGAATTATGATGTTTGTTTGAATCTTCTATTTATATAAAATATAATACCTACTACTGCGTTTAATTAATAATGATTTCGTATAATTTAATTTGTATGTATTATATTTATGATAAAATATCGACATTAATCACTATACACATGATGTGGTCTAATAGAAAAATATGCAGTACAAGATTGATGCGTCGAAAAAGAATGCTTACGGATATAAGCCGTTCTCTTCCTAACACTGTTAATCACAATCTCAATCACTCGTTCGCCTTTGACAATCCTTGTGTGAATCTTCTCGTAAGTCCGAATTTGGCCTGCAAAAGTACACCGGAGGGGGCCTCCGGCGTAGAAACTCCGACGCTCAAGTCAGAACTTATCGTAGGCGAAATCAAAGAGAAATTCCCCTGTATATCTAGGGGAATTCCGGCGAATATCGTGAAGTCTCTCTTCACTATTAGCGTATATTTTGTATGGCAGTGTGTATAATCAATAAAATGTGTATATCGTAATAATAACTTAATTTAGAATATAGAAATAACCTTCTTTATATACCTGGCCCCTCTCTGCGGAGAGGGAGAGACCTATTCTCCCTGAATTCTCGGCATGTATCTGGGAATTCGGCCTCAAATCTCCAAGGACTCGGCTCATCCCCCTGAAGACTCGGCTCTTCAGCTTATCCAGTCCTCTTTTCGTGGGTTTGAACAATTCCCAAGACTTAGCCAAGGAAGACAGGCTATAATTCCCTTCTTGGGCCAAATCTTCCCCAGCCCAAGACCTATTAATTTCTTCACATATGGGCCGAAGGCCCAATTTCTCTGATTTCCCTGATTCCTCTACTCGAACCCAGGGGGTGTATTAATCCTATTTCTTCAATATATTAACCTAATTACAACTATCATAACTTATCCCGTTTCCACATGTCGACTCCTCCAAGAGCGACATATTTATCTACATCAACCACTCCCCCCTACTCTCATAAAAATGAATAATTTTTAGGAGAGTAGGAAAATAATAACCCTGGGATAAATGCCAGAGAAATATTTCATTTCCTTTCTTAAAAGCTCAAAATACCTCTCGAAATATCTTTATTGATTTGATTCCCTCTAGTAATAATTACTTCTCAAAAAGCGTTGGGTCTTTTACACTTCCACACGCAACTGTGCCCTTGAATCTCGCAATCACGCGCCTATATCCAACATCAAGCCGCCGTTTGTCTTTCACGCGTTTTTTAATTGGGAGGATCATTTAATTCTCCTCGATTCTCCCTCTTCTCTTTTCAGCGTAATCATTCAAATTCATCTTTTCCACCAAAACCTTGTTTTCCCTTCATTTCAAATTTATCTATTCTCTATCTTCGTTTTCACCTTTGCGATCTTAACTTCTTCGTGCACGTCCAGCGGCTGTTTCGTCGTCACTCCTTAAAACCGACCTTCCTTCAGGTACCTATTCCTTCCCTTTTACTCTCATTTATACCATGTCATCTTCTTCAGATTCCGTTTCAATGGAAAGTTCAACTTCCCATCCTCTTTCTATCTTTCCTGTAATCGACCTTGCTTTAAAAAACACCATCGCTGGTTCTTCCTTACTTTCTTCTGAGCGTGTTGCCGCTTTTCTCCGGTCGGGAATCTTTCCCACCGATTACGCCGTTAGGGCCGCCCATAGGAGGGAACGCCCGAATTTTCCTGGTACCAACACCTTGGCCTTCTGGGAGGCTCAGTTAAAAGCAGGACTCCGCTTCCCGATTCACCCTTATTTTTCTGAGATCTCTACTTACCTGCGCATACCCCTCAACCAATTCACCCCCAATGCTATTCGAGCAATGCTAGGTTTTTACATTTTGATGAAGGGGAATGGTGGCGAACCCTCAGCCCAGCTTTTCCTAACTCAGTACATGTGTAAGTATGCGGATGAGTTTTTCTATACTGCTGGCCGTCCTTCCAGGGCTGGAAAATTCATGGAGAAGCTCCATGAAGGAGTCCAAGACTGGAAGGACTATTACTTCTTTGTTACGAACCCCGTTCCTTGGGATTTTCCTCATGAAGGGTGGATTTATGAGAACCCTGGGGTGCCTCGTCCTCCTCTCTCTGTTTGTTCTTCTCTGAATTTGGAAGTGATGAACCATCTAAATGACAATGTTTCCGCTCATGGCTTTTTCGATGTAATGAGCATTTGCAAAAATCCTAGAGCCCTTTCTCATTTTGGTTTCGGTCGCCCCGATTACCCCCTAGGTCCCGACGATGGTAATACCATCTCTTTTTCCTTAGTATTGTCCTCACAATTTGAACTGCAGTGTTTATTAATGTCGTTTGTATTCCTTTATGCAGCTATGAGTTGGTTAACCCAAATTTCTCGCGATGCTGCTCCTCTCTCGATGGTTGCAAAGTCTCCAGCCCCTGAAAGCTCTTCAAAGGCCCCTGTCATTCCTTCCTCAACGAAACCTGCCACTGGGTCCGTTGCTAAGCGCACCCGTTCCTCTACCGAGAAAACCATGGTCTCCGTCTTGCCTCCTGTCTCCGATGCCTCTAAGAAGAAGAAATCCAAAACCAAATCTTCCATGCCTAATGTTGCTCCCGATGCTCCAGACGAAGTCAATGTTGACCATCTCTTGGCCTTTATAGAACGTTATACTCCGACTCCCGCTACCGAAGCCCTTAATGCTCTTTCTCCAGAAGAGCGAATTGTGCACGCCGCCCACAATTTCACACAGGTAGGTTTTCAATATGGATATTGCTTTGAATGACTCATAGAAGAGAATATAGATACCTTACTTCTTGATGTTGTTTCTTGTGTAGTTTGGTCTTCTGTTTTCCAGCATGTCTGAAAGAGCCCTCCAGTCCCTCCAGCAGGTAGATGACCTCCAAAGTCAGGTAGAGCTGGAGAAGGTGAAGAAGGAGATACTCGATGCAGAATTACGGGACGCTAATCAGAGGTGTAAAACACTCCGAGCAACGCTCTCTGGGGAGATTTCTTCGTTGAAGGAAGAGTTCGGTAAACAGGTTAAACAGCTGGAGGTTACTCTTCCCCTGACTGGTATGAAATTATGCATAGAGTCCTTGTTTACCTCTGCCATAGGTCAACAATTTCTAGGTACCTTGCATCAGGAGTGGTTGGAGGCCTTTCTTCAGAGCAGCAGTTTCCTAGGGGCCATGGGTGCATATATCCCTCACTTCATTGATCATGGGTTTTCTAATGCTGTGGCTGAACATTCTGCCCCTGGTTTTAATGGTCAATATACCCGTGCTCTTCGACTGGATGAGCTGGATACTCCCCCTAAGTTCCCCGGAGATGCGAAGGAAGATATCAACACTCCTTGGTGGTTGCCGGGGATGAGGAAGGCGATCTTGGAGCTGAAGGATGCTGCTCGGAGTTTAGATGATTTGGCACCGGCGAAGGATACGACTTTTCCTGTTCACGTGGATAATCCAACTCCGGTGACTACTGTGGCAGCACACGCTCTGGTGGAGAAGGCAGAGGGGGGTGATTCTAGCGGGCAAGCTGAGGAGACAGGAGCAGGTGCTGAGGGGAAGGATACCATTCCCTTCTCTTGATAATTTCTCTGACAACAATTCGATACTTTAAGACACTTTTTATTTTGCTAAGGCCTCTAAGGCTTCTTTTGGTATTTTCCGGAGACTCCACACTCCGGGGTTTTCTTGTGGAGGGCCTAGGCATGGTGCCTTAGGTCTTTGGATATTTCTGCTTTCCTTTTGATATCGTACCTGCACAATTACTGTTTGGCATGCATACATATATCTCTAATTCTGTTGATTAGATGTGTAACATAATATTCATCCTGCTTATGCATCTAGCATGTTTTCAGCATTTTATTAACACGTAAAGGCTCTAAAGTTTCTAGAGGAACCTTAATGAGGAGATAGGGTTGATATCCCTGTACTTACTTGGCGATTTTGGTAGATTACATCCCCCAGAGGTTAGGGTCTCAGGGATCATCTTTTCCCTTAGGCTGTTTATACTCGTGGGAGTTAGTTTATACTCGTAAGAGTTCGTTTATACTCGTGAGAGTTAGTTTATACTCGTAAGAGTTCTTAGGGATTATACTCTCCCTGAAGTTAAAGTGTTTATACTCGTAAGAGTTAGTTTATACTCGTAAGAGTTCGTTTATACTCGTGAGAGTTAGTTTATACTCGTAAGAGTTCGTTTATACTCGTGAGAGTTAGTTTATACTCGTAAGAGTTCGTTTATACTCGTGAGAGTTAGTTTATACTCGTAAGAGTTCTTAGGGATTATACTCTCCCTGAAGTTAAAGTGTTTATACTCGTAAGAGTTAGTTTATACTCGTAAGAGTTCGTTTATACTCGTGAGAGTTAGTTTATACTCGTAAGAGTTCGTTTATACTCGTGAGAGTTAGTTTATACTCGTGAGAGTTAGTTTATACTCGTAAGAGTTCTTAGGGATTATACTCTCCCTGAAGTTAAAGTGTTTATACTCGTAAGAGTTCGTTTATACTCGTGAGAGTTAGTTTATACTCGTGAGAGTTAGTTTATACTCGTAAGAGTTCTTAGGGATTATACTCTCCCTGAAGTTAAAGTGTTTATACTCGTAAGAGTTAGTTTATACTCGTAAGAGTTCGTTTATACTCGTGAGAGTTAGTTTATACTCGTAAGAGTTCGTTTATACTCGTGAGAGTTCGTTTATACTCGTGAGAGTTAGTTTATACTCGTAAGAGTTAGTTTATACTCGTAAGAGTTCGTTTATACTCGTGAGAGTTCGTTTATACTCGTGAGAGTTCGTTTATACTCGTGAGAGTTCGTTTATACTCGTGAGAGTTAGTTTATACTCGTAAGAGTTCGTTTATACTCGTGAGAGTTATGTCTTCCACTGTACCCCCTCGTGAGGGTTTTGAGAATCTTCTTGAGAATCTTCTAGGATAGGGTTTATCGACAAGTTCATTATATCTTCCGCTGTATCCCCTACTCCCCCTAGCTTTAGAGGCTATCGTGGATAGGAACTTTGGGAAATATTCTTAAGTATTCTCCATTCGAGCGTTTATGAATCGGTGTAAATTTTTCTATCTTTGCAGTATCTTTAACATGCTATATTTCAGTTTCCAAAACATATTCGTTATTTCAGCACTCATCTTGCAGATCTTCAACAATTATCTTAACATGATATTAACACATGAGAAACATTTCATCATAAAATTAGCGCATAAGAGTCATCTTATCACAATATTAACATGCATTTAGGGAAATTGCTGAGATTTTATCAAAACCGATGCTCCATTGATCGAAAATGTTTATCAACATAGGCAAATAAGGGGAACCTATGCCGGCCTCATTAAAAACCTCTCCGTGGTAAAACCCCAAAGGGAAACCCACGTAGAGGGAAAAAGAGTGCCGGTGAAGCAATTATTCGAACGAGAAGTAAATATTCAAAATTGTTCATAAAGAAAAAGGAAGCAGGGGAATTACCCCTTCCTCAAACATAAAATCTCTTCAAGTGGCATACGTTCCATGGCCTTAGTATCTCTTTCCCTGTCATGTCTTGGAGCTTGTATGCCCCACCCTTGAGTACCTGTATGACCCTATACGGACCTTCCCAATTGGGTTCCATCTTCCCAGTGTTCTTCAAAGCATCTGCCCTCCGAAGGACTAAATCCCCAACTTTAAAGGAGCGAGGGATTACCCTGCGGTCATATGCTGCTTTGATCCGACTCTTGTACCTTTCTGCCTTTAATCTCGCCATCTCCCTCTCTTCATCTACTAGGTCCAGCGCTTCCCTCATTAATTCTTCATTTCTCTTTTCTTCGAAATAAGTGATCCGGTGTGATTTGAGTCTGGCTTCAGGAGGTATCACTGCTGCTGCTCCATATACCAAGTAGAAGGGAGATTCGCCTGTAGCCGTCTTAGGGCTGGTTCGGTAGGACCAGAGGACGTTGTCCAACTCCTGCACCCATTTTCCTCCTACCTCTGCCAATCGTGTTCGAATACCATCGACCAAGATCCTGTTTGTAACCTCTACCTGCCCATTAGCCTGGGGATGGGCTACTGAAGTGAACCTCTGCGTGATGTTCCATCTCTCGCACCATCTTCTTACTTTATCTCCATTGAACTGCGTTCCGTTATCGGAAACCAAGATTCTAGGTACTCCAAACCTGCAACAAATATGTCTAGCAAGAAAAATAATTACATTGTCCTCTTCGATTTTAGCCAAGGGCACAACCTCTACCCATTTACTGAAATAATCCACGGCTACGATTAGAAATTTTCTCCCTCCTGGTGCCAAGGGGAAGGGTCCTACCAGATCGATTCCCCATTTAGCGAAGGGACAGGGCGAGTACATAGCCCCCATTTCTTCTGCAGGTACCCGTATCAAGGGTCCATTCTTCTGGCACTTCTCACATCTCTTCACGTATTCTCTAGCGTCCCTGATTATATTAGGCCAGTAGAAACCTGCTCTGAACACTTTCTTCACCATGGTCTGGTACCCTTCATGGCTGGATGCGCAACCTTCATGGATGTCTTTGATCACTAGCTCTGCTTCTCTTTTTGGGAGACACTTCAAATAAGGTTGAGTGAAAGATCTCTTGTATAATTGGCCTCCCAGGATGCAATACTTCCTTCTCCACGCCTTTGCTTCCCTGGACATTGGGGTTACTGGACCCCTGTTCAATTCTTCCCATATTTCTTTCCTCCAATCATCCCCTGCTGTTATCTCTCCGATCAGGGTTTCCGTAGCTACTTGATCTGCCACCAACAGGGTTACCTGTCCGTCTCCCTCGAATTCAGTGGAACTAGCTAATTTTGACAGTCCATCCGCTTTCGTATTCTCTTCTCTTGGTACCTGTACCACTTCAAAAGTATGGAATTTATTTTTTAATTTCTTTACCTCTTCTAGATAAGTGATCATTCTCTCATCCTTGGCGAGGTACTCCCCCATGACCTGCTGTACTATCAACTGTGAATCGGAGTACAAGGTGACCTTTTGCGCCCCTAACTCTGCAGCCATGCTAGCTCCTCTGATCAGGGCCTCATATTCTGCACCATTGTTTGAGGTGGAAAATCGAAATTTGACAGCCACCTGCACTTCCTGACCCTCAGGGTCAATCAGTAATATCCCTGCTCCACATCCTAAGGCAGATGCTGAGCCATCCACATATACCTTCCATCCCTGTTCTTCTTCCACTCTGGTGGACTCTTGAATGAAATCCGCTAGAGCTTGAGCCTTGATGGCTCTCCTTGGTTCATAGTCTATATCATACTCCTGCAGTTCTACTGCCCACTTGACCATTCTTCCTGATAAATCTGCTCTCCCTAGCGTCTGCTTCAACGGGAAATTAGTCCTCACCATCACTTTATAAGATAGGAAGTAAGGGCGTAGTCGCCTGGCCGTCACCACCACTGCCAAGGCTGCCTTTTCCACCTCCGAATACCTTGTTTCCGCTCCTTGGATTACCTTGCTCACATAATATACAGGCTGTTGTGTGGAGCCTTCCTCTTTCATCAGGGCCGTGCTCAGGGAGTGTTCCCCTACTGAGAGGTATAGGAGTAGGACGTCTCCCTGAGTAGGCTTAGTTAATTTTGGAAGTTGTTCCAGATGGCGCTTCAATTCTTCAAAAGCCTTCTGGCATTGCTCATCCCATTCGAATCTTGACCCCTTCCTTAGCGTTCTGAAGAAGTGATGACTCTTCTCTGCTGATTTAGCTATAAATCTGCTAAGGGCTGCGATCCTTCCGTTCAAAGTCTGCAATTCTTTCAAATTCCGAGGGGGTTGCATGTCGAGCACCGCCTTTACCTTAACAGGGTTCACTTCTATCCCTCTCTGAGTCACCATATATCCCAGAAATTTCCCTGACCCTACTCCAAAAGAACATTTAGCAGGGTTCAATTTAATGCCATTCTCTCGAATTACCTGAAATATCTCCTTCAAGTCGTCAATATGTCCCTCTGCTTTGACACTTTTAGCTAGCATATCGTCCACGTAAACCTCCATGTTCCTGCCTATCTGCCCTCGGAACACCGAGTCTACCATTCTTTGATAGGTTGCTCCTGCATTTATCAGTCCAAAAGGCATACGTACATAACCGAAAGTACCACATGTCGCTATAAAGCATACCTTTGGTATATCGAGGGGGTTCAGCTGGATCTGATGGTACCCCTGATATGCGTCCATCATGCTGAGTAATTCAAACCCAGATGTGGCATCCACCAGTTGGTCGATCCTGGGCAAAGGGTAGTGGTCTTTAGGGCAGGCTTTGTTCAAGTCCCTAAAGTCAATGCACATCCTCCACTTGCCAGCTCCCTTGGACACCAACACTGCATTCGAGAGCCATTCAGGGAACTGGACTCTTTTCACGTGCCCTGCATTCAACAATTTATCGATTTCCTCTTTTACTATGAGGTTCTTCTCTTTACCGAAGTTCCTCAACTTCTGTTTCACGGGCCTGGCTTTGGGATCCACATTCAAGTGGTGCACTGCTATTTCTGGAGGGATACCCGTCATATCCGTCGCTGTGAATGCAAAGATGTCTGCATTTTGCTGGAGGGCAAGTATCATCTTTCCCTGGAGCTCAGGGTTCATGTTCGTACCTATCCTGGTTGTAAATCCCTCCTTTCCTGGGTAGAGCTCGATGCTCATTAGCTCCTCGTCTGCTTTAACTTTGGGTTTCTCTTGTACTAGCTCACCCACTTTCTGTCTCTTCAATTCAGGGTCTTTTCCCTTAAATCTCTCCATTCCTCTGAACACGGCCCTGTCTGCTATCTTGACCGATTCCACATAACACTTCCTTGCCTGATACTGATCACCACATATCTCTCCCACACCCCCCAAGGTAGGGAACTTCATCTTCATGTGGAAGGTGGAGATCACTGCCTGAAAAATATTCAAGCTTGGCCGTCCCATTACTACGTTATAGGAAGATGGGACGTCTACAATCAAGAACTCTATGACTTGTACTCGACGATTAGGGGCAACTCCTAACCCTACTTGTAGTAACGCTGAACCAAGGGGTTGAATGGCTCCCCCTGAGAATCCATACAGAGCTGTTTCCACCGGTCTAAGCTTTATATTCAAGTCCATCTTCTTGAAGCAGTCGAAGAGCATGATGTCGGCAGAGCTTCCAGTGTCTACAAAAATTCTTGCTACATCGTATCCTGCTATATCCGTGGTAATGACCAGTGCATCATTATGAATTTCTCTAGGCTCCCCAGCGTCCTCTGGCCCAAAATGGATGTCTGGGCCTTCTGCCATCTTTCCCACTTCATGGTGCTCTATATTTCTCTCATTCTTCAGCGACCGAACGCTCTGCTTTCTTTGCCTGAAAGAATCCCCATCAGCAGGGCCTCCCATTATCATATGAATAGTTCCCCTCTTCTGAGGAGGGGGTGGTGGCTCCTCATTGCCCTTCCTCTGATCTCTCCTGTCGTCTTCCTGCTTCCCCTCGGGGTCTTTTCTCTTTGACCCCTAGGGCCTTGTCGATCTCTGAAAATAAACTCTTTGAGGTGGCCTGCCTGAATCATCCTCTCTATCTCATCCTTCAGATGCCAACATTGGTTGGTATCATGGCCATAATCGTTATGGAACCTACAAAACTTGTTTGACTTTGGGTTTTGGGGACCTCTGCTTCTTGAATAGGGGAATTTCATATCTGGATGGTCCCCTGCCACCTCTAGGACTTCGGCTGGTTCTATCTTCAAAGGGGTATATCTCTTCGCCCCTCTCCTGGGATTCCAGGGTGCAACTTCCTCTCTTCTCACGTTTTCCAGTCTCTTGGAGCTCCGATGTCTCTCTGGACTTGGTCTTCTAAGTGGAATTTCTTTCCTCCTTTCTCCATTACCCACTATAGCCCGGGTCTCCGATCGTTTAGCTTTCCTTACCTCCTCCAGGGTGAGGTATTTCTCTGCTCTCCTCAACAATTCATCGAAAGTCCGAACCGGCTTCTTAGCTAAAGAGGTGAATAAATCTCTGTCACGCAACCCGTTGGTGAGGGCATTGATTTTAACCTCCGAGGAGGCTGTAGGTACTTCTAATGCCGCTTGGTTGAATCTTTTCAAGAAAGCCCGTAAGCTCTCATTCTCTCCTTGACGCATGTTGAACAAAGTAAGGGTAGCTCTAGGCTGTCTCCTAGCGCTGGCAAATTGGTGCAGGAACAACTCGCTGAATTTGGTCCATGAGTGGATAGTATCTGGTCCTAACTGCGTAAACCACTGCTGTGCAGCCTTGGACAAGGTAGTCAGAAATACTCGACATTTGACACCTTCTCCATACCGGTGCAGTAAGGCCGCGTTCTCAAATCTCATCAAGTGCTCATAGGGATCCGAAGTGCCATCGTATTCAAAATTTAAAGATTTGAAGTTAGAAGGCAGTTCGTCTTGTAAAATAGTAGGTGAAAATTGATATCCAGTGGTGTAAGAGGGTTTACTTACGTTGTCAGTAATATGTCTCTGCATATCCCTCATCTCTTTACGCAGGGCTTGTATCTGATCACTGACGGCCCCTTGATATGTGTCGTCCGTGCTTTCTCCCATCCCCGTATCCAGGGTGTTATCTCCAAGGACTCTCTCTGCATCCCTCCGAAGGGGTCTTTCCAGGACGCTTCTCTCAGCCTGGGAAGGTACTTTCTCTTCCGGGTTTCGAGGGAGATCTTCGTTCCTGGAAGGGACTGGGACCGAATCAATGACATGTTCGAGTGGATTTGGTCGTGTGCCCTTATGAACAGGTGCGGGAGGGCGAAGTCCTCGAGCAGCAATTATCCTCTCCACTGATTGCGCTATCATCTCATCCAACTGATCTCGAGAGACGGTCAAGAGTTCTGGTTGAGTGTTAGGGTTATCCTTATTGATCCCACTCCCTGATGCTCCTGAGATACCTGGTGTGTCTCCATCCTGAGTGGGAGGGATATCCTCCGGTACATGGTCTACCGGTTGTTTCCCTAGATTTTGGCTTGAGGGAAAACCTGGAGGAGGGATATCTTCTGATGTGTGATCCATGGGACGTTTCCCTAAATTCCGACTTAAGGGAAATCTTGGAGGGGGCGGAGGAAAAGGAGGCGGAGGAGTGGAATCTCCTTTCTCCTTCGTCTGCTTTGTTGGATCTTGTCCTCCACCCATATCAGTACGGAACTTTTCTCACGCCTTAGCTTGAAATGTTCCCACAGACGGCGCCAGTTGATGCGTCGAAAAAGAATGCTTACGGATATAAGCCGTTCTCTTCCTAACACTGTTAATCACAATCTCAATCACTCGTTCGCCTTTGACAATCCTTGTGTGAATCTTCTCGTAAGTCCGAATTTGGCCTGCAAAAGTACACCGGAGGGGGCCTCCGGCGTAGAAACTCCGACGCTCAAGTCAGAACTTATCGTAGGCGAAATCAAAGAGAAATTCCCCTGTATATCTAGGGGAATTCCGGCGAATATCGTGAAGTCTCTCTTCACTATTAGCGTATATTTTGTATGGCAGTGTGTATAATCAATAAAATGTGTATATCGTAATAATAACTTAATTTAGAATATAGAAATAACCTTCTTTATATACCTGGCCCCTCTCTGCGGAGAGGGAGAGACCTATTCTCCCTGAATTCTCGGCATGTATCTGGGAATTCGGCCTCAAATCTCCAAGGACTCGGCTCATCCCCCTGAAGACTCGGCTCTTCAGCTTATCCAGTCCTCTTTTCGTGGGTTTGAACAATTCCCAAGACTTAGCCAAGGAAGACAGGCTATAATTCCCTTCTTGGGCCAAATCTTCCCCAGCCCAAGACCTATTAATTTCTTCACATATGGGCCGAAGGCCCAATTTCTCTGATTTCCCTGATTCCTCTACTCGAACCCAGGGGGTGTATTAATCCTATTTCTTCAATATATTAACCTAATTACAACTATCATAACTTATCCCGTTTCCACGTGTCGACTCCTCCAAGAGCGACATATTTATCTACATCAAAGATTAAAATATAGACTGGGATAAATGAAAAGGAGAGTACTCGTGATTAATGAATATATATTAAGAATTAAAATATGATATAGATTTTGAATCTTTTTTAGTTGATAAAGTCAAATATTCACAAAAAGGAGAGTACTCGTTGTTACTCTGTTGCAGCGGTACTACTACTTTAGAGTTGTTAAGTCGTTTTAAGTGCAAAAAAAAAAAGTATTAATTATACACCTAAATTTTGATGGAAAGTTTATAATACTCGTTTTTTCCATTTATAGGAGCCTTATTTATTAACCTAATTGTTACACATACAATTTTTTTTTTTTATGGAAGTTAAATACCCATCCCTTTTTCCCCTCCCCATGACTCGAACCCAGGACCTAAGGTCTAGGTAGTGGTGCTCTAACCACTTGAGCTATCCCACTTTGTCATTATTACAGATACAAACCACCCAACATTTGCAAGTGGTTATATATATTATAGTCCATCCCCAATTAATGATCCATTGAATAACTCCTCAATTGAAATTAATGAACCAAAAATGGAAAAAAAAAAAAAAGATATATACTCCATATATTGATATTACTCCTTTAAAACGAGAAAAAAAAAATAAGAAACAGTTTAAAATCCACAAGACTTTTTTTTTATATTTATAGTATTTGTGACGCAATAAAACACACGGGATCACGAAGTGATAAAAAATTAAATGCTATTTTTTTTCATTTCTTCGCAAGAACCGAATATAGGACTTGATTAGCATTGTTGTATATATATTTCCCTAACCAATTATTGAATTAGTATGTTCTCTCTCATAATTTTTATTAAAAAAAAAAGTACAACAATTTATGGGACCGTCCCATAAAATTGATTTCCTGCTATGTTAAAAAATTAATACTTTGAACATGAAAATTTATGGTATTCTAATTTTTTTTAACTAAAATATACTTCATTCTTCGAGCCATAAGCTTCTTATATACTTATTTTAATGTTACGTGTTAGAACCAGCTAGGATAAACTACAATGTTTATATAAAAACAATAGATTAAAGTTGAGTCAAGATAAAACTTTTTTCCGCAAGACAAATACGTACTGACAAATGCTCACAAAATTAACGTAATGTCCCCAAAAGTAAAACGACTTAACAACTCTAAAGTAGTAGTACCGCTGCAACAGAGTAACAACGAACATACGAGAGTTTTAGAGAACTTAACACAAGGGTACGAAATAATAAGAAGGTAGAACGGTTGTGAAAAACTTTGTGGCTATTAAGAAAGAGTGTTGATATTTATAGACAAACCCTCACTCGGAGATTGAGAAAAACGTGGCTCAGTCCATGAAAATAGCGGGCGAAAATCGTGGCAGTCAACAGTCTTGAAGCCCACGAAACGTCCAAGTTCAATGAACCTGGTTGATGAATTTAAATTTCAAATTCGAATAAGCATCTTAGAACCTTCCGACTTCTGGATCCTTCTGATATTATCTTAAGTGGTCAGGGTTTGGCCCACATCCGAATGAGCTTAATTGGGCCGGCCCAATTGCAAAATGGATTTTTAAAGTTTTTGGGTCTCCAAAAAAAAATATATAAATGGCCCCCAAAGACCAAATTCAAATCTGGGTCGATCCGCTCCGTGCTGAGCCAGGCGGCACGCGCGTTGTGTATGGGACACTTCATGAACACTTAAATGCTTAAAAATCTTTCAAAACTTTTGTAAACTTGACCTTGTCAGCCTTTCACTCATAACTTATCATTATTTTTAAAACGATCACTCATCTTAATAAATTAATTTCTCACTTATCGAAATTCAATTTTAAAACTTTAAATATACCATATTCATATACTCTGCGAATATATCGACTATATCACGTTTAATTTCCTAATAATTAACGTTTAATCCATTAATTATTTTTTGTCAAACATAAGTGTCAAAACCCATAATTTCCAACAATTATGTCATGAGATTTTCATTTCCTTAAATACCAAAATCCACTATGACGTCTCTACAGCTAGGGGTGGGAATGGGTCAGGCTACCCGACAGGGGCCTACGGCTCGGCCTTCTAAAGCTCGGCTCGGCTCAGCTTGTTTAATAAACAAGCCAGGCTCAAGCTTTTTTAAAAGCCTTTTTAATTAAATAGGCCGGACTTGAGCTTTTTCGTAAGCATTTTAAGCCCAACAGGCCGGCCTATTTAATTCTATTTCTACATGTATAATTATATAATATATAAAAATACAATAAATATATAATATAATACATGATATGTGACACATAATAAATAATATTCAATATATAATGAGATTATCTTGAAGAAATTATATAATTTTTTTGTTTCATTTTTCTTTGTAATACTATAAAAATAATTGATATGAACATTTGCATTTGAGTATAATTTTATGGACCTTTTGATTAATTTTTTATTGTTCTTATTTCTTCATTTTGAGATTTAAAAAGTTAGTTTTTATGATTTAATGGTAATGCTATAAAAAAATAATTTTGAATAACACTAAAAAGGCCTTTAAAAGGCTTTCGGGCCAGACCTATTTACTAAAAAGGCCAGGCATAGCCTCTTAAAAAAGCCTATGATAGGCCACAGGTCAGGCTTGTGCTCAAATATTATATACCAGACCCAAACTTTTTTTCTTAAGGCCTGGCCTATTCCCACCCTTATCTACAGCTACCTCTTTTTTCTACATTCTTTCTTCCATACAGACCATAACCCCCCCCCCCCTCTCCGTACATTTTTTTTTCTTAATTTCTTATCTCTTCTCACCTCAATTATTCACTATACATTTTATTTTTAAAATTATCACTCCTTTTTTATTCACACTTTATTTTATATCACCGGATCTCTTTTACACATCAAATTTTATTTTTCTGTTATTAAAGACTTTCAACTAAAGAATCGAAGCTGGTGTTGTGAGTAAGGGGTAAACGAATCTAAGCAAATAATGTAGTATTTGATTCGAGTCGTGAAAATATTTGAATATTTGTATTCATTTATATTTTGAATAATAAATTTAATTCAATATTCGATTCGAATGATTACGATACTATTTGATTCAAATTTTTTGAACCATATTCTAAACAATATATTTTGAGTGTTCGATTCGAAATTGATTCGTATTTGTGAGATTTCATAACAAGAATAAATTGAATAGAATACATATGGAGAGAACTGAGAAATATATAATTGAAATTGAATAGTACGTAGTTGAATTGAAAAGGGAATTAGATGATCAAAATGATTTTCATCTCTCCTCTATATAAAAGGGAATCGACCCGTGCCGCACCTCACTTGGCCCGCCGTCCCACCCTATTCCTTTTTTAAAAAATTTCTATTCCACCCCGGTTAGAAATCCCGTCGACCATGGCGCAGCCCAAGGTATGCTCACGGCCGTCCCACCCCAAGGCTGCCCCGCTTCCCACCTTCCCCACCTTACGGTTGTCGCCTACGCGTAGAGGTGTAGTACACATGTAGGATTTCTATTTTTTTTCGACTACTTATGGTCGAAAATATTTAAAAAAATTTGTAGCATTTCGACAAATGTTGTCGAAAGGATACTCCGACACTTGTTTGTCGAAAATATATCAATTTTTTTTTTTTTTTAGATTTCTAGGTTTTTTTTTTTTAAAAAAAAAAATTGGGTAGGGCGGCCGCCGGAGGTGGCAGCGACTGTCCCTGCAATTAGGGTTAGGGTTATTAAAAGAATTATGTCTCATCTAAAAGTCCGAACTTGTAGAGAGGTGAGGAATTAGTTGTTGTATATTAATTCCTAATACTCCCCTCACTCGTTGGCCGAATTATCACCTCTTACCCTTTGGGGAGGAGGCCCATCGAGTGGACAATTTAAATGGGTTGAGTTGCTTCCAGCAGGAATCGAACCCAGGTCGTTTGCTTGGAGGCTCTGATACCATGAACGAATTATGTATCATCTAAAAGTCTGAACTTGTAGAGAGGTGGAGAATTAATTTTTGTATATTATTTCCTAATAGTTTTAATTTTAGGGGGAGTGTATCTATTAGGAAATATTTTGCTAAAAGGGAAAATTGAGTATTTTACATGTATATTTAATTACTCTCTCCGTCCCGAAAATGTTTGCGCCATTTTATGGGCACACAAACTAAGAAAATCGAGTATTGAGTGTAGTGTTGAGGGGTAATTTTGTAAACTTTTATGAATAAAGTAAAGTAAATGATTGAATTGAGGGTAAAAGTAATGACATTTAAATAAATATGTGAATATTGTGAGGGTGGGGGTTATGATTTTTTTTTTTTTCCTTTTTAAGATGTACAAATAATTGTAGGACAGACGAATAAGGAAAGAGTACAAACAATTGTAAAATAGAGAGATTAATAAATAAAAGGGAAAGTGCATCTAAGGTGGGGCAAATAACCCATGCATTCCTATAAATAAGAAATGGGTTTGACAATATGCAACCCCTTTATTTAATTAATATAATAATTATGCAAAAAACTAAAAATATCATATACTAAAATGCAGCATACTAGATGCACCCCATTTATTGAATGCAACCATATTGTCATTTCTTTCACCTTTCCACTAAACCACTATTTTCGGTCGTCGACGACATCATTTCAGATGACCATCAAACCAAAAAAATCCAGAAATTTCAAAATAATGCTTAGAAAAATTACATTTTTTGTAAATTTCGATCAACAAGTGTCGACCATATACACTCCTGTCGACAACGATTTATCGACGAGGGTGTATTTGGTCGACATTGATTGGTCGATTTTTTTTTTTTAACATTTCCGACTGTATAATGTCGACTAGATACACCCTCGTGTATTTGGTCGACATTATATGCTCAATTATGTTAAAAAACATTCTGCAACTTTTCTGTAGAAACCCTAATTAACCCAAAACTAAAAAATGGCGGCCGGCAGGGGGCTGCCGACCGGTGGTGGGGGAGGGAGAGAGGTGGCCTTGGACGCCCGAAAAACGCGGCGGTCGTGAGATGGGGGGGGGCATGGCCGGTGGTGGGGGAGGCGACCTCCATGTGCGCCGTTATAACATAAATTAAAAAAAAAAATCCTACCTTTGCGCGTCAATGGCGGCAGGAGGGTAGACGACCGGTGGTGGGGGAGGGAGAGGGGTGGCCGCGTTCGGTGGTGAGGGAGGCGGCCCCTGATGGTCGCGGATGAAGGATTTTTTTTCCTTTTTTTTGCCGCGGCCGGTGGTGGGCGGGCACGGCGTCAAGTGGATGGGGAAGGAGGCTGTCGGACGAAGGGGAGGGGGCGGCCGGACGAGGAGGCGCGTCGGCCGGATGACTGGGCTGTGTGGGTGGTGGAGGAAATGGAGAGGATGAAGATGAAATTAGATTTGGGGGAGGGGGTGTGGATTGTAATAGAAATTTTATGGAGACAATGGCATGGGGGTGCATCTATTTTAGACCAATTTTAGAGGGGTGCATTGATTGGGTGTGAGATTGCTCGTTTTTATGCTCACTATTGCTATGTTATCGTAGCATTTTGATGTGATTTTGGTCATAATTGTTAGAAATGGTGCTACTAACCTTGTTGTCAAGAAATGTGTTCAAAGTGTAGGAAACGAGGTGAAATAGTCCATTTAAAGGGAAAACGAGCATTGGCGTATTGGAAGAGAAGTTCGGTGGAAGGACGAGCAAGGAAAGTCAAGAAAAATCGAAGAAAACGTCCAAGGGTGCAGGATCCAAACGGCCGGTCGAGTAAGCCCACACTGGCGGTCGAGTGAAGTCGAGTTACAGAAACTTTCAAAGTTTCTCATCTCACTCGATCGGCCGAGTGAGCCCAAACGGGCGGTCGAGTGAGTTCATTTCACTCGACCGGTCGAGTGACCCCAAACGGGCGGTCGAGTGAGTTCTGGAACCACTTTTGGTTCTGGAACTTTTTCTCACTCGGCCGACCGTTTCACCTCACACTGGCGGTCGAGTGAACTTACATTTTCGGGGTTTTTCGCGAATTTTGAAGAACTTCAAGGACCAAAGTGCTAATTTCGTCTCACACACTCTTGGAAGCTTTAAATAGCTTCAAAACTCAGTTTGTAAAAAACTTTTGGCCCTCATTTATTACAACTCTTGAAACCCTAGTCATCTTAATCTCCATTTCCACATTTATTGCTCATTTAATTCATAGTTTAGCTTCAAGATAGAGTACTTAGCATAGGTTTTTGAAGAAGAAGGCTCCACACTTTTGTAATAGCTAGGTATTTTGAAGAAACAACAAGGTGACTTCAAACCATTCTCTCATTTTCTATATAATTCCATATTTAATGTTTATCTTGAGTTCTTTTTATGTTTTAGCCATGGGTGTTTCTCAAAACACCATGGGCTAAGTTTATTTATGCTTTGGGTGTTCTAAAACCATGTGAATATTAAGTTTGAAATTGTTTGAGCTTTGTATTGTTGATATTAGGTTTATTGCTTCTTTTGGTGGGTATTATGAGTACTTTGTGTGTTAACTTCTATTAATCCATATTTAGATGCATGTTTAGCGTAGACGAGAGTTACATGGACATGTTTATATTTATGGTGTGAGTTGTTGGTATACAAATGTGTTAGTTATACTTTTAATTCGTCGAGAGAGAGTTAATCGTATTAGAACCCCATTAAAAGACATTAATTACTTGAATGGTTGTTTGAGTAGTTGGTGAGGATTAGGAAGAAAACCTTATTACCGGGTTTGGGAACACCTTAGAATTAAGGCTATATTACCCGAAGGGAAATGGTTATCATCCTAGCATTTAGGTGCTCTTAGCAAGACATAATTGAAGCAATAACAAAGTAAAAACAATTCATCTCCATTTCACTAGGTAGAGAACACCCGAAGCATTCTCCCACACTTGCACTTCTTCGAATTAAATTCGTAGTTGTTCTTTGTTTTAATTGTTAATCTCTTGCCTTAGTAGTAATTTTCTTTGCTAAGTTGTGTTGATTTCTTTTAATAGTCATTTTGCTTACATTTAGTGGTTTAAATTATTTGTTAGTGTCTAGGTTGGTATTTGATTTGATTTCTTGCATCTTAGTAGTAAGTTAATTTAATTTTAGAAATTCAAAAACCCGACACCGTAGTTACATTAGTTATTACAACACAAAACTCTAGGGATCCATTGCACTAGCCCACCTCCCATGGTTCGATACTACTTGGTCGAATACTTCAATTACTACTACGAACCCTTATGCTTGAGGGGAAGTAGTTAGTCAACACTTAGTGACCAAAAAATCGGCCAAGTCAATGGCGCCGCTGCCGGGGAGGCGACGTAGTGCTATAAGTGGGACTTAGAGTTAGTTGAATACTAGTGCTAGCTACAATTACTTGCTTTCTTTTGATTTTATTTTTGTTTCAAGACTTTGATATTTGCAATTTTCCATAGGTGCATGTTAACAAAAGCACGTGGTGGACAAATTGAACCTATCAATCTTGAGATTGAAGCCACCGCAAGAAGGAATCGAGCTATAAATCGAAGAATGGCGGAGAATAGACAAAATCAACCTCCGGGTACCGTGGTAGATGATGAAAGTGATGAGATCAATACCCAAGAAAATCTCCAAGTTGAACATCAAGGAGATGTTCAAATACAAGGCGGAGGAGGAAATGGTATGCAACACCCACCTAATGTTCAAATGGGTGGTGTGCTCAATCAAGGCCACTATGGTGGACAACCTCAAGGGTATCCCCCTAATATCCAACAAGGAGGGTATCCCCACGGCTATCCACCATATCCATACCCACATTATCCTCAAGGATATTATCAACCTCCACCTCAAGGGTATTATCCCCCACCTTATCCATACCATCCACCCCAAGGTGCATATCCTCAAGAGATACCCGTTCCACCTCAACCGGAAAGACAAGAACCTCGTCCTCCAATACAACATGGGAGGCCCATGAGAGAGTACTTTGAGCCTCAACAAAGGGAGCATTATGATGGGATAGCAAGGCCAAATGTGGAGGCCAATAATTTTGAGATTAGTGCTTCTTTGTTGAGAATGCTTAGAGAGAAGCAATTTGAAGGGAGGACCGAGGAAGGCTTTGAAGAAGACCCAAATGAGCACTTGGCTCAATTTTTAGAGATAGCCGATACACTCAAACAAAACGGTGTGTCCGAAGATGCAAAGAAGTTGAGGCTATTTCCCTTCACACTTTCCGGAAAGGCAAAAGCATGGTTACAAACAAGCATTCTGGCGGGAGAGGTGAGAACTTGGGAAGAATTGAAGAAAAGGTTTTTATTGAAGTACTACCCTCCTTCCAAAACAATGGAAGCAAAGCAAAATATCTCTCAATTTAAATAAGGAGCTAATGAGAGCCTTAAAGAAGCATGGGAGAGGTTTACCAACCTACTCATAACTTGTCCTCAACATGGTTTTCCATTGGAGCAAACGACTTGTTGGTTCTTTTGTGGCTTGAGAGAAGAAGACCAACATCATTTGGATGCTTGTGCCGGAGGTTCGATATGACTCAAGTCGGCGGAAGAGATCAAGCAAATAATGGAGGGGATATCGAACAATTCTTTTAAAATGAGGATTGATAGAGGAGGAAGGCATCGAGTTGCTCAAGTTAATGAGGTGGACGCCATGAAAACAATGATCACCACGTTAATTGAGAAGGTGAATGCTCTTTCGTCTAATCAACCAAGTGAAAGACCATTACCAATGGTTCAAGGAGAGCTTTCGATGAATCAAATGGAAGATGTGAACTACATGGGTAGGCCACAATATCAAGGAAACCGTCAACAAAACTTTCAAGGTGGTCGTCCATATCAAGCTCCTCAACAAAATCGTTTTCAAGGTGGTCAATCCTCAACACTCCAACCCAATCAAAGTCACCCGATGCAAGGGGGGCCATCCACCTCATTTCAAGGGAATCAAAATTAAAACTTCCGAAGGCATGACAACTTGGCGTATTCTAACCCAAAAGGAGCAATGCAATATCCACCCGGATTTGATCCCGGGGCAAGGCTTCCTAATGGGGAAGGAAAAACTACTACGGAAGATACACTTTTACGGATGGAAGAGTTGTTCAAGAAAGCTCAAGAGCAACAAGTTAAAATGAATTTGGAACAAGCAAAGATCAATGAACAACACTCAAGGGGAATTAAAAATCTCGAGCATACGGTGGGGCAACTTGCAACGTCCGTTGGAGAGTTGAGCACAGCGGTTAATCAAATGCTAAACAAGGGAAAATTTCCCTCAACAACCGAGATAAATCCCAAAGAGCATTGCAAGGCAATAGAGCTTAGAAGTGGCACCAAATATGAGGGTCCATCCATGCCCTCTCAACCGGGAGATGATGATGTCAAGGCAAATTGTGAAATTGAAGAAGAGTGTGAAGAGGTAGAGATGGGAAAAGCCGAAGAGGAGGAAGGAAATGGGATGGAGTCAAAAGAGATAAAGAAAGTTGATGGTGAAGAAAGAATACCAAAGTGGAAAAAGATGAAGGAGAAGAAGATTGAGGAAGAAAAGAGCATACCATGTGATGAGTGGGGGGTACCAAAGACAATGGTACCATTCCCTCAAAGATTCATGAAGAAGAAATTGGATGAGAAATTTGCTAAATTTCTTGAGGTTTTCAAGCAACTCCACATCAACATTCCATTCTCCGATGCTTTAGAGCAAATGCCCAACTATGCCAAATTCCTCAAAGACTTGATCTCCAAGAAGAGACGAATTGATGAACCCGAGCTTGTTAAGTTCAACAAGGCATGTAGTGCTATGCTCCAAAAGAACATGCCACAAAAGATGAAGGATGTGGGTAGTTTTGTCATCATGTGTGATATTGGAAATGGGATCAAGAGAAATGCTCTTTGTGATTTGGGGGCTAGCATTAACTTGATGCCCCTATCTTTGTTTGAAAAGCTCGAAAGGGGGGAGTTGAAGCCCACTTCTATTGCACTTCAACTTGCCGATCGATCAATCACAATTGCCAAGGGCATAGTTGAGGATATTCTTGTTAGAGTGGACAAGTTTGTATTTCCCGCCGACTTTGTGGTGCTAGAAATGGAGGAAGATGAACAAGTGCCTATAATTCTTGGGAGACCATTTTTAGCAACGGCGGGAGTCGAGCTTGATGTTGGGAGAGGAGAGATAACATTGAAAGTTGGTAAAGAAGAAGTGAAGATATCGATGTACGACGCAATGAAGCATCCCATGGATGTGGAACAATTGAACTTCGTCGATATTGTGGACTTATGTGTCCAAGAATCTTTGGAAGACCCTTCCTACTCTCTCTTCTTTGATGATTTAAATGATATTGATTCTCATTCATATTTTTCCTCTACTTATGAAAGTTTCAATTTTGACTTTGATAATAGGGAACAAATGGAGATTGAGGAAACTTTAGAGATCAAACATGGAAATTTCACTCTACCACCCTTGTTGAAGTTGGAGGAAGGAGAGCCTAAAATGGAGGAGAAGAAAGAAGGCCTCAAACCACTTCCCGAGCACTTAAAGTATGCCTACCTAGGAGAAAACGAGAAGAATCCGGTAATTGTATCATCTTCTCTTGCATCACATGAATTAGATAGGCTACTAGAAGTGTTACGTAAGCACAAATCGGCCATCGGTTGGTCGATTGAGGATTTGAAGGGCATTAATCCATCAATTTGCATGCATAGGATCCGTCTAGAAAAAGATAGGAAGCCTATAGTCCAACCCCAAAGGAGAGTGAACTCTATTATCCAAGAGGTTATTAGGAAAGAAGTCATAAAATTTCTAGATTCGGGTATGATATTTCCTATTTCGGATAGTCCATGGGTGTCACCTTTACATGTTGTATCTAAAAAAGGGGGAATGACGGTTGTACAAGGTGAGGGAGATGAGCTAATAGCCATGAGAGTCGCCACGGGGTGGCGCGTGTGTGTTGATTATCGGGAATTGAATAAGGCTACTTGCAAAGATCATTTTCCCTTACCTTTCATGGACCAAATGCTTGATAGGTTAGGAGGTTTTTCACACTATTGTTTTCTTGATGGTTATTCGGGTTACAATCAAATCATGATTGCACCGGAAGACCAAGAAAAGACCACTTTCACATGCACGTATGGTACATTTGCATGGAGGCGTATGCCTTTTGGGTTGTGTAATGCACCCGCCACTTTTCAACGTTGCATGATGTTAATTTTTCATGGTCTTATTGAACGTATCATGGAGGTTTTTATGGATGATTTCTCCGTCTTTGGAGAGTCATTCGAATCTTGTTTGACTAACCTTGATATTGTTTTGCAAAGGTGTGAGGACACTAACTTAGTGTTGAATTGGGAAAAATGTCACTTTATGGTGAATGAAGGAATTGTGTTGGGCCATCATGTGTCATCCAAGGGGCTCCAAGTTGATAGAGCGAAGGTGGTAGCAATTGAAAAGTTGCCTCCACCATCGAATGAGAAGGGCATTCGGTCATTTCTTGGCCATGCGGGTTTCTACCGCCGATTTATCAAAGATTTTTCTAAGCTCTCTAAACCCTTATCTCATTTGTTGGAAAAGGATGTTCCTTTTGATTTTACTAATTAGTGTGTTGAAGCTTTTAGGAAACTCAAGGAGGCCTTGGTGAGTTCACCCATACTTGTGACACCAAATTGGGAGGAGTCGTTCGTGTTGATGTGTGATGCGAGTGACTATGCGATGGGGGTTGTTTTGGGGCAAATGAGGGAAAAGAGATTTCATGCCATATACTATGCCTCAAAGACATTCAACACCGCACAAGCCAATTACACTACAACCGAGAAAGAGCTCTTAGCGGTTGTGTATGCTTTTGACAAGTTCTGTCCTTACCTTGTGGGAGCTAGAACCGTTGTCTACACCGATCATGCGGCTATCCGCTACTTGATGAACAAAAAGGATGCAAAACCGAGGCTCATTCGGTGGGTCCTTTTACTTCAAGAATTTGACATAGAGGTGAGAGAAAAGAAAGGAAGTGAGAACGTCATAGCCGATCACCTCTCAAGGTTGGAGCGAAATGAAGAGCAAAAGCAAGATGTGGTTGAGGTTAAGGAAAGCTTTCCCGATGAAAGCTTATTGATGATCGACACTATACCGGTGATGGGAGTGAGAGGAGACATCCCATGGTATGCCGACTTTGCCAACTTTTTGGCAAGTGGAATGATCCCCGAAGATTTGGGTCCCTATGAAAGAAAGAAGTTTAACAAGGAAGTGAAAAGCTACATATGGGATGAGCCGTTTCTTTTCAAGAGAGGGGTAGATTCGGTGCTTCGGAGATGTGTGCCTCAAGAAGAATAGGAGGACATAATCAAGCATTGTCACTCTTTTCCTTGTGGGGGACATTTTGGTACTTCAAAGACGGGAATGAAAATTCTCCAAGCCGGGTTTTATTGGCCAACAATCTTCAAAGATTGTCAAACATTCATCCGAGGATGTGATCGTTGCCAAAGAATGGGGGGAATAACAAAGAGGGATGAGATGCCTTTAAACATGTTCATTGAAGTTGAGCTATTTGATGTTTGGGGCATTGATTTCATGGGGCCGTTTCCTCCATCATGTGGGTACACCTACATTCTTGTTGGCGTTGACTATGTTTCTAAGTGGATCGAGGCTATTCCAACCAAGATGAGCGATGCAAGAGTGGTGATTCAATTCTTGAAGAAGAATATCTTCACTCGATTTGGAGTTCCAAGAGCTTTGATAAGTGATGGGGGGAGTCATTTTGTGAACAAAGTGATGGCTAATCTTCTAGCCAAATATAATGTGAAGCACAAGGTGTCAACCGCCTATCACCCTCAAACTAATGGTTTAGCGGAGGTGTCTAATCGTCAAATCAAGCAAATTCTCGAGAAGACGGTCAACACCACTAGAAAGGATTGGGCATTGAAGTTGGATGATGCTTTGTGGGCATATCGAACGGCATATAAAACTCCATTGGATATGTCCCCATACCAAATTGTCTTCGGGAAGGCTTGTCACTTACCCGTGGAACTAGAGCACCGTGCTTATTGGGCAATAAAGAAGTTGAACTTCGATTGTGACTTGGTTGGAGAGAAGAGGTTGCTCCAATTAAGTGAGCTAGAGGAGTTTCGAGAGCATGCCTATGAGAATTCTAAGATTTTTAAGGAAAATACCAAGAAATGGCATGATGCTCGTCTCAAGAAGAAGGAGTTCGAAGAAGGAGATGAGGTGCTCGTGTTCAACTCCCGTTTGAAGTTGTTTGCCGGAAAGTTGAAGTCAAAGTGGAGTGGTCCGTTTGTGGTGAAAAAGGTGTTTCCTAGTGGATTTCTTGAGTTACAAATCAAAGATGGGAGTCGCTTCACCGTGAACGGTCATCGTGTGAAACTCTACTTCAACCCGTGTCAAAAAGACGGTGGAGGTACAAAGTCTCTTGAAGAGACTTGAACTCGAGAGAGTTCCGTCCGGCATAGGACGTTAAACCTAGCGCTAAATGGGAGGCAACCCATTCGTTTATTGCTTTCTTTTCGTTTTTGTTTGTTTTAGTTAGTTTTAGTGCTTTTTGATCTTTTTGGTTTAGTTTTGTTTAGTATGTTGAGGTATGATGTTGATGCTTAATGGAGCTTGGACATGAACTCTTTATTGAGGAGAAAGGATACAAGAAGAAGATGGAATGGTGTATGGTGCAAACTCAAAGGTAAACACTCATTTCCAAACTTAGATTTGCTTAGCAAAGTCTAAGTTTGGGGGGGTGTGGTCGTTTTTACAATTTCATTTGCACCGTTACACTGAATTTTGGGGCAAAATTTTTGTGAATTGAGGTTGTGTGGCGTTTGAGTATTGCTATGGTGTAGTGTATATTGATTTGTTGTAGGAATTTTGGAGGAAAACACTGAAAAAAGGGGAAATTGGGTTGGAAGCAGAACCCACTCGACCAGGCGAGTGAGCCCACACGGGCGGCCGAGTGGGATAAAAATTCAAAAAGTTTCTGGAACTCATTTTCACTCGACCGACCGTTTGAGCCCAAACGGGCGGTCGAGTGAGTTCTGGTCGTGGGAGAGTTTCTGGAACGCATTTTCACTCGACCGACCGTTTGAGCCCAAACGGGCGGTCGAGTGAGTTCTGGTCGTGGGAAAGTTTCTGGAACTCATTTCCAAACGGGCGACCGATTCACACCAAACGGGCGACCGATTGGGATCTGGGAGCGCGACAGGTAAGAATTTTCAAATTTTTTTGGGTCGACCCGACCCGAAGCCCGACCCACGCGAATTTTGTGCACATAAAACCCTACTCTTCCTCAATTTTTCACACACTACACACATTCCTACCCCCATTTTCACAAACTCACTCTCTCTCTCTAAATTTTTCTCTTCATTTTCTTGCAACACCTTCAAGAAATCACTCCCCAAGGTATGTAATCTCCTTCCCCTCTTTTATTTTGCAAGAACAAGCATGATAGTGTAAGTTTTATACTAGTTTTTGCATAACATAAGGGAGGTGACGAAATTTTCAAACTTTTGGTGGGTTTCTTGATTTCTTGCAAATTTCTTCCATGAGTTGTGCTTATTGGTGATTATTGATGATGGGTAACTCATACCTATGCCTATTT
The DNA here is from genome assembly GCA_963675135.1 of Galeopsis tetrahit. Lineage (NCBI taxonomy): Eukaryota > Viridiplantae > Streptophyta > Magnoliopsida > Lamiales > Lamiaceae > Galeopsis > Galeopsis tetrahit. The sequence goes on along the minus strand of OY776127.1, from coordinate 10,431,623 downwards.
TGTGCTATCATGGTGTACTTTGGGAGAATTTAGGCTAGACATTTGAGGAAATTTTGCAAGAATGGTGAACTTTGGGGATATTTTTGAACTTTTGTTTAATTCTTGAGCATGTGATGTTGTAATTTTGTGAATGTGTTTGATTTGAAGAATACATGCTAGGATAGAGTTAACATTGGTGAAAGCAAGGTGTCTTGATATTTTGAAATTCTTGTAAAAATTGGATAAACACCTTGTGAGCATGATAGTTGTTGAAGAATTGAGTAGTGAGAGGTAGAATGTGAATTTGAACATTTGGGATGCATATGAACTTAAATTCTTAGAACTCTAATGAATGGTGAATTTTAGTTGAGACTTTATGCACATTCTAATGAGTTTCTATTCTTTTGAGTTGTAGAAAATGGCGAATAACGACGGACCAAGTGTACAAGAGATGAACCAATGGCTCGAGTGGAATTTGTATGAAGTGTGTGGCACTTACCCCTCTTATTTCGGAATTGATTTGGGAGAGAGAGGGGCGTCATTTGCCGACAACTTTGTAAACGTGAGCCGAATGAGTTTTTACCCCACGAAATACATTGATGATGACTGCATGAGGCACATGGGGATCAAGGAAGACGTTGATCAACTCTTTGCAAACATAGGATGGACAGATTTTTTGCAAATCCAAAAGCCATCCTACAAAGAGTTGAAGGTGGAGTTCTTGACCACCGTTGAACTGCAATGCGATCGACAGTGCGTGCCTCGGATGATCACATTCCGCTTGGGGAATGTGGACCGTAGTTTGACTGGGAGCGAGTTGAATGACATCTTTCGGGTGCCCAACATTGGTGATAACGAGGTCCATTTGGGTATCCAAGACTTCGATGATCAAGACTTTTGGGTGAAAATAGCCCGAAAGGATAAGAACGACATTCCAGTCTATAATCCGAGCACGTCGAAGTCATCTCTCATCCGTAGTCCAGTATTTCGATATGTCCAGAGGGTGTTAGCAAACTCAGTTTTTGCTAGATCCGAGATTGGAGCGGTGAGAAGAGAGGAGTTATATGTGATGAAGTGCATGGTCGATCGCAGACCAGTCAACATGGCCTCATATCTCATGGCACAATTGGTACGCCAAGCCCGAAAACCAGTTAGGAAATCGCAAATGGGGGGATTCATCACTCACATAGCGGAGCACTTTGGGTGGGTGCCAAGAGAGGAGGATGAGCCACTAACGGGGGACTCAAGGCTTGACGTTGGGGTATTGATCCAAATGAAAGTGCTCAAGATGGTCAGGGGAACTTATTGCCTGAGACTTGATGATGAGGAAGTTTTCCCCTTACCCAACAAGCCACTGACAAGAGTGAGCCGACGGAGATATGGAAGCTGGGATTTAACATCTGGTGCTCATCGCGCTTGGATAGACAACTTCGCAGCCGGAATGCCAGTCGATGAAGCGATTCCCATGCCTGTAGACGAGCCCGAGCCTGAGCCTGAGCCTGTGCCTGAGGAGCATCAAGGGCCCCAAGAGCAAGAAGGAGGTAGTTCATGGCGGGCAGCTCCGGACCAAAGAGGGAATGCTACCCGTACTTATGAAAGAAGAGACAGGGAGCTTGAGTCACTTAGGGCTAGTATCGAGCAGTTGGGTCTAGCAAGTCGTGAAGATAGAGCGTGGCGAGAAAATGTGGACACTCGCCTAGCCAACATGGAAACTCACTACGCGAGCATTGATGCACAACTTCTCGAGATGAACAACATGTTCCGCCCCCATTTTGAGTGGCTCGCCCAACAAGGCTACTACAACCCACCTCAACCACCTCAATGATGCCTCAAAACTCCGAAGATGGTGTGGTATAAGTGTCCTAATTTTCTCTCATTTTCGGTGTTCATGTTTATGTCCGTAGCATTTTGTTATTTGTACCTTTGGATCTTTGTTTTGGGTTCATGTATTTTGGATATTTTTGTGGATTTTTGTTGATGGGGATGTTTTTCTTTTGATATTTTGTTTGGATGGGTGTTAGGGAATTTTATTTTATGTGATGGTGGATTTTTGGAGAATTTGTGGATGGATGCATAAGTTTACTATAATTGATCTTGTGATGTTTGTTGGTGATTGGGAAATTAATGCATCTATGACTCTATCAATTGATTGCATTTTGTGTGAAGGGCTAGGCTTAGGAAAACACTTGAGTTACCACATTTAGCCGGTGAGATTTGAGCCTTTTTGAATCGAAATATCATTCCGGTTCGATTTTTCTTGAGCGAGTCATCCACGAATTATGCATGCTAGAACTTGCTCTTTGACTTGTTTGAAACTTGATTTAGGAGGAACTTGATTTTCTTGAGCGAGTCATCCACGAAAAATGATAGGAGGCATTTCTTTGAATTTGAGTCACTTGGCCAAATAAATCCCACCAAACGATACATTTTCGTAGTTAGCCCCGTTGAGCCGTAAAACCAATTTTCTTTGGCAAGCTACAAAATGTCACCATGAAACCACATCTTTTGAGCCTAATTGTCCTAATCATTTGTAGAGCCTCAATGTTGGTTGACATGGTGAGGGAATTGAAGTGAGTGGATTTGTATTGATCAAAGTGAATTCAAGAAAAAAAAAAAGAAAAAAAAAAGAGGAGCTAATGAGCTTGTGCTTGATGTGAAAAATAAAAGGGAAACAAAAAGTCCCAAAAGCTCAAATCACAAAAGTGAAGAGAAATGGTTCCAAAATGTGGTGAAAAGAAGGAAAAATGGGTGAAGTTCATTTCGAGTGAAAAGAAAAGAAAGTGAGCAAGTGAATGAGTCACTAATCCCAAATTTATCCCACCCCTTCCAAAGAGCCTACATTACAACCCTTGAAAGACCTCTTTGATTGACAATTGATGCCTAAATATTTGGTAGAGAATTGAGTTGAAAACCAAGCCTATGGTCTTTGTGTTTTTCGTGGATTGACAGTTGAGAGCTTACATGCCCAATATACACTTGTGTGTTGAGAGAAACACTTCTTGAGAGAGTGGTGAATCAAGTGTGTTGAATTTGTCTTAGCTTGGATCACATTTTGTCTTGAAAGTGGTAGAGAAATTGCATGTGTTAATGAACCATTCATTGGAGACATTGTTTGATCATGCCTACTATGCATTGTATCCATTCGCAAATCTTTCACAATCTCCCTCCTTTTGTTTTTCTTTTTCTTTGCTTGGGGACAAGCAAATCTCTAAGTTTGGGGGGGTTGATTGGGTGTGAGATTGCTCGTTTTTGTGCTCACTATTGCTATGTTATCGTAGCATTTTGATGTGATTTTGGTCATAATTGTTAGAAATGGTGCTACTAACCTTGTTGTCAAGAAATGTGTTCAAAGTGTAGGAAACGAGGTGAAATAGTCCATTTAAAGGGAAAACGAGCATTGGTGCATTGGAAGAGAAGTTCGGTGGAAGGACGAGCAAGGAAAGTCAAGAAAAATCGAAGAAAACGTCCAAGGGTGCAGGATCCAAACGGTCGGTCGAGTAAGCCCACACTGGCGGTCGAGTGAAGTCGAGTTACAGAAACTTTCAAAGTTTCTCATCTCACTCGACCGGCCGAGTGAGCCCAAACGGGCGGTCGAGTGAGTTCATTTCACTCGACCGGTCGAGTGACCCCAAACGGGCGGTCGAGTGAGTTCTGGAACCACTTTTGGTTCTGGAACTTTTTCTCACTCGGCCGACCGTTTCACCTCACACTGGCGGTCGAGTGAACTTACATTTTCGGGGTTTTTCGCGAATTTTGAAGAACTTCAAGGACCAAAGTGCTAATTTCGTCTCACACACTCTTGGAAGCTTTAAATAGCTTCAAAACTCAGTTTGTAAAAAACTTTTGGCCCTCATTTATTACAACTCTTGAAACCCTAGTCATCTTAATCTCCATTTCCACATTTATTGCTCATTTAATTCATAGTTTAGCTTCAAGATAGAGTACTTAGCATAGGTTTTTGAAGAAGAAGGCTCCACACTTTTGTAATAGCTAGGTATTTTGAAGAAACAACAAGGTGACTTCAAACCATTCTCTCATTTTCTATATAATTCCATATTTAATGTTTATCTTGAGTTCTTTTTATGTTTTAGCCATGGGTGTTTCTCAAAACACCATGGGCTAAGTTTATTTATGCTTTGGGTGTTCTAAAACCATGTGAATATTAAGTTTGAAATTGTTTGAGCTTTGTATTGTTGATATTAGGTTTATTGCTTCTTTTGGTGGGTATTATGAGTACTTTGTGTGTTAACTTCTATTAATCCATATTTAGATGCATGTTTAGCGTAGACGAGAGTTACATGGACATGTTTATATTTATGGTGTGAGTTGTTGGTATACAAATGTGTTAGTTATACTTTTAATTCGTCGAGAGAGAGTTAATCGTATTAGAACCCCATTAAAAGACATTAATTACTTGAATGGTTGTTTGAGTAGTTGGTGAAGATTAGGAAGAAAACCTTATTACCGGGTTTGGGAACACCTTAGAATTAAGACTATATTACCCGAAGGGAAATGGTTATCATCCTAGCATTTAGGTGCTCTTAGCAAGACATAATTGAAGCAATAACAAAGTAAAAATAATTCATCTCCATTTCACTAGGTAGAGAACACCCGAAGCATTCTCCCACACTTGCACTTCTTCGAATTAAATTCGTAGTTGTTCTTTGTTTTAATTGTTAATCTCTTGCCTCTTAGTAGTAATTTTCTTTGCTAAGTTGTGTTGATTTCTTTTAATAGTCATTTTGCTTACATTTAGTGGTTTAAATTATTTGTTAGTGTCTAGGTTGGTATTTGATTTGATTTCTTGCATCTTAGTAGTAAGTTAATTTAATTTTAGAAATTCAAAAACCCGACACCGTAGTTACATTAGTTATTACAACACAAAACTCTAGGGATCCATTGCACTAGCCCACCTCCCATGGTTCGATACTACTTGGTCGAATACTTCAATTACTACTACGAACCCTTATGCTTGAGGGGAAGTAGTTAGTCAACACTTAGTGACCAAAAATTCGGCCAAGTCATGCATCAATCGGGGGAGTGCATCCATCTGAAATGGAGGTGCATACGGTCAAACCCATAAGAAATGTGGGGGAGGGGGAGGGACCAATTTCGACCATCCAACCAAATAGCCCAAAGCCCATATAGTTCATATCTACGTAGTATAAATAAATAAATAAATAAAAATATTAAGCTTCAAATTTACCGTATGATTGAATTACAAAAAATCTGTAAATTCCAAATAGAAATCCTCTCTGATTTAGAGAAAAATAAAATAAAATATCGTGAATCTTGAGAATTTCATTAACCAGTAAATATATTATTTTAGTAATTACTTGTAGAGTTGACAAAAGATACGTTTGGTGAACTTTTCAACAGTAAAAAGATGTAGTAGATTCACCTACTCTAAGTGAGACAGAGCAATAAAATTGAAATTGGGCAAAGTTGTTGCCTGTTGGGGCATAACTTTATTTAAAGGGTGAAATATATTTAAAAAAATCGCGGATTTGATCCAAGTCACTCGAAAAAAATTGGGGTCGTAAACGGACGTTTTACTATAATATCAAAATAGATTATTACAAATTTAAAATAAAGTTAAAAAAATGTTAAAATATATTGCAATAATAGTAACACATACTAGTACTTAGTATTTTTGGGCGAATTTTTTTCATAGCATGTGAACATGAAGATTAAAAAATGTGATAAGTAAATGTATTAGAGGTGATTGATATAGAAAATAAATACTAATAAAGGGTGAAAGAGAGTAGTTTACTAAAAGAAATGAAAAGCTTTTATTGAAACTGACAAAAAATAAAAAATATGTTACTATAATATAAATGCAATTTGTACTACTTTAAATTTTTTCATCCTTGTAAGATAATGTGCTATTTTTTTTTACAAGGATGATTAAACCATACAGCTAAGTTTAGAAATTAAGGATCTGAAGATGACAGCATTTGCATTAGCTGGGCAGCACAAACACATTTCTTTTACTCGTATTTTTTCTCCATTTTATTTTATCAGTAAAATATTAGTAATAAACAACGAATTTACTCAGAGATAGATAATTCAATATGATTTGAAACCAATAATTTACAAATCAAGAACATAATAAACTTACAAAACTTATGCTATTGATCTAACAAATTTACACAAAAAAACTTAATAAAATCATCTCCAAAGGCCTACAAACATGATTCAGCAACTGTTATCTCGGCCCCGAAAGACGAACAGCTGACAGATAGGCGTCGCTGTTGCAATCCGACGGTCCAGAAGACGTCCCCTCGCTGATCGTCTTAAAGACAGTCGAGTAAAGGCGGGACCCGAGCTGAGAAGCCGTTGGCGGTTGAGGGACGGGACTTAGCCCTTCGAGCATTTGGACAACTTTAGTCATCGGGGGCCGTAGATACATGTCGTCCTGAATGCACCACAATGCTACCCTTATTGCTATTTCCACACTCTCATCCTCTTCATCTATCTCCATTGTACCATCAATGATGTCTTTCAATTTCCCTTCTTCCAACATCTTGAAAGCATACGACGGGAAGTGGGATTTCTCCGAACTCTCTGTCGCATCGTAGTTTTTACGCCCACCAATTAGCTCCAGCAATACCATCCCGTAGCTATAAACATCGCTCTTTTCTGATATCGCGTAGTTCGTGATCCATTCGGGCGCAAGATACCCTCTCGTCCCCCTCATTGTCGTAAAAACATGGCTTTGTTCTCGAGTCATGAGCTTAGCGAGGCCAAAATCGGAAACTTTAGCCATGAAATTATCGTCTAGAAGCACGTTTTCAGGCTTTATGTCACAATGAACGATCTTTACATCACAATCCTCGTGGAGATACGCTAGGCCTTTAGCCGTACCCACAGCAATGTTGAACCTTGTGTTCCAATCTAACATGAATTCCCCCTTCTCTTTCTTGAAAAGCCATTTTTCCAACGAGCCATTCGCCATGAACTCGTAGACGAGGAGCCGGTGGCTTCCTTCAGCACAAAAGCCTTTTAGTCTCACCAGATGAACATGATGGATGCTACCAATGATGCTAACTTCAGCCCGAAATTCCTTTTTACCCTGCCCGACACCTTCCAGTTTTTTCACAGCCACTCGAGCCCCATCAGGCAGGGTACCCTGATAAACCGACCCAAAACCCCCTTGCCCGAGCTTCACAACAAAATTATTCGTTGCAGTTTGAAGATCTTTGTAGCTAAACCGAACTGGCATCCCCGATAAGCCTTCCAAGAAATTATCCTCTTCTGAGCCGTCCCCCCTAGGAGTATCCGGAACTTTCTTGCTCTTCCTATAGAAACGGAATCCAACGAAAACGAGAGCTATTATAACTACAACCGTCACTATCACAATCACAACTACGACGGGGAAATGCTTATTGCCCCCACCACCGTCTCCACTATTTCCACCACTGCCACCATTTTTCGAGATTTTGATGTAGGACTTATATTCGGTTCCTTGAACGGATCCTTCCATGCTGCCAATCTCATTAAACAGATAGCAATTCCCCGAACCCGAACCCCCATCGAAGAACATAGCACCACAGGAACAATTCCCAAGACAAGAAGCTTTGCAGCCATCTAAAGTGGTTTTAGAGAATGGCTGAACATATCCAAGTGCAAAATAACTGAGCCCATCTCCAGCACTCACAAGATCTATTGAATCTTTAGAGTTTTCGCACGAAGGAAGAGTCATGGACTTGCAAGACGGGATGGCCGATGGACACTGGCAAGTGTTACCGGGATAACAGATGGAATACGGGTCACAAGCTGCAGGCCTGCTGCATTGATCTGCAGGTATTTTTATCGAGGAGGGATTAGACGACCCATCTTGAAGCATCGCGAACGAGACAACCCCGTCGTTGCCTATCACTGCCACCCACGTCCCATTTGCATTGTTCCCATTGGAAAAAATGAATTGCCAAAGCAACACTTTGTTTGAGTCAAAAAACTTCCAAGAATTGCCATTAAGAACTGCAGACGAAACTTGACCGCTCCCTTTATTGATGGTTATTCGATTATCTCGTCCCATGGACCAATACGTCTGTGGGGGACGAAAACCTGCAGAAAGAATCATGTCCCCCGACTTTATCTCGAGGGAGTAGCTCAAGTTATTCGATCCAGGATTACTACTAAGTTTCATCCCTTGGGAAAATTCTTGATTGGAGAGAAGGGTATCGGTTGGATGGCTAAAACTTTGCCAAATTATGCTCCCATCGTCTCCAACCATAACCAAATTGCCAGAGTCGAGCAATTGCATAGAGGAAACTCCTTTATTAGCAGTATTTGAGGACCATATTGTTGATCCCCCACTCTGTAAGTAAGCATTTCCACTAGAATCGAACTGAAAGTTGTCTGAATTCTGAATTGGGGAGCCTCGATTAGCAGCCCAAACAACAGTTGAGCTGCTCTTGTGAATCACAACGAGCAGAAACTGAGTAACATCTGGGGTCGTTTCGAAACCAAAACCGAAATTCGAGTTATTGGACACTAAAAACAACCCATCATTGTCTATCCAAAACATTTGTGACCCTTTGAACCCCAGATCCAAATTCCCAATATGCTGCACACTCCCAACGCAAATTTCTACCAAGAACAGACACAAAATTGCAAAGTACAGAAACCCCCAATTTCCCATGACCACATAAAGAAATTTCTCCACCAGCAACAAGAAAATATCAACTCACAAAAGTGGATTCCGGAATTTGGCTTTGCCCAATCTTGAATCTTGAAAGAATTTCAAGAAATTCTGAAACTGCAAAACAACATAAAAACAGGACATGGCCTGAATTCAATATATTCTTCACATCCAAATGTTGTAGAAAGCTCTGGAAATGACAAAACAACAGAAGAGAAAAGAAAATTCTGGCAATGCAAAGCTACCCTTGATAAAGTTTTCACAAAGAATTCAAACAAGAAATTACACAAAACTAAACTAAAGATATGATCCCTTAAAAACAGGCCACAGAAAAGTAGTCCACCAACACAAATTGAACCACACAAGTGGCAAAAAATAATGTAAGAAAGAAACCCAATGCTTATGAGGAGAATTCTACAGGCAATAAAAGCTATTAAATGCAGGTAGGTAAGAAAGTAGTACAACATGCATACATACATACCAGTTCAAAACAAGAATTGAGGGAGATGAAGATACACAAGTGGTGGGTTGTGGAAACATGGGCAAATTTTTCCTGATTTGAAGGTGGAAAAATACAAAAAAAAGGATTAAATTTGGATGAATCTGTTTCTGCTTATGTCAAAGAGTCTTTGAGAGATCTGAGGTAGGCATTAACATTTATTTCACTAAGATTAGTCCAAAATACAGGTGGGCTATTAATAAATAATGAATGGGGCATGCCCAAATTTTTGAATAATCTAGTACTCATCTATCTATCTATCAAGATTGGTTTGTGTTGTGTTGCATGATGCAACTTTTCTTACTTACTCGCTCTAGTTGTTTTTATTGCAGCGGTGATATTTGACTTATATCCAATATACATCTATTATTAGAACAATTATACTAACTTTTCTACTATTACGAGGTTTCACAATAAGTTCTTTTTATTTCACTTTTTGTATATTATTTTCTCTTAATCAATCACTTTGTATTATTTTATTATACTTTATTTCATATTAATATATTATTATATCTCTCTCAATCACATTACTTATATTACATCTATTATATTATTATATTTTTTATTCAAAACATCAAAAAAAAATAAAAATTTATAGCGAAACGAAGGGAATACATTGTTTTCCAGATAGTCCTCCCGAGATTATTTTCAGGTGTGCAATAACACACAAATAATCGCGAGATGTAGGGAGTATATATATGATATACACTTGATTTACAACAAATATTTTTAATCAAAACAATTACTCCCTCCGTCCCGTAGGAACTTGCACATTTGGGTGGACACACAATTTAAGAAATGTGTAAGAAAATGTGTAATGAGTGATGTTTTGAGGGATAGTTTTGTAAAGTTTTATGAATAAAGTAAAGTAAAAAGTAGATTGAGTGTGGAAAAGTAATGGCATATGGGTAAATAAGAGTATATTTTGAGGGTGGAGATTATGAAGATATTTCCTTTTATGGAGTGTGCAAATTGGTATGTGACATCAATTTATAAAAAGTGTACAAATTCCTGTGGAACGGTGGGAGTAATACTTATTAACTAAAACTCTACTGTTTCATAAAAATAACTAACATTGTTAAATTAATAGTAACAACTAATACTTTTCAATAAAAACATCTAATATTGTTTAATGAAAACAATTGATATATTATTTTAGTGAAAACAACTCATATCATTTAAAAAAATTATGGTGCACACAAGACCACATGATGTATAGAATGGTTCGGTGCAATATACCAAAAATATCATTTAGTACCGTATCGAAAAATACTGTTTCATACCTAGATTTTTGTACTTCATTTTATAACGAAATACCGATTTTATTGATATTTTAGTATACATACTAATTTTTTTTGGGTATGTCGTATATACTGAAATATTGAAATTTTTGATAGTGAACATCGTTGCAAATTTTCGGTACAGTATTAATTATATCACGCTGAAAATCACGATATAGAAAAATTGATATTTTCAGTTTATCGAGATTTTTATTTATTTATATATATTTTCTCCGCCCTAGCTATATGTGTACGTGTGTGGATTGTAATCGTTATAACACCATAGAAAAATAAGTCAACAAATTGAAACATAAAGAAAGCCAACTAAAAGTTATTTTAGACTCGTGTTTGATGCAAAGAAATTCAAACCATATGAACATTCTAAATTTGAATTTGCACACAGCTTCACATTGATAGAGTTGAATATAAGTGGAAATTAAGGGTCCACAACAAATTCACGTTTAAAAAACAATTAATTAGGCAGGTTTTGAATTGATCTCATTCTTAAGGGAGGAGTTAGGTATATTTATTTGTAGGCACTTTCATCAATAGTAATAAAAAAGAAAAGAAAATTATTAATGAGTAAAAAAAATGAATAAAATATTTTATTTAAATTTATTGCATGATCCATCTCACACAAAATTTTGTTTTTATTTTATTAAACCTATCCCTATTAATTTTAGGAATGGAAGGGGAGAGGGAGAGGGCGAGGGAGAGAAAATTTCTCCCTCTATACCGTCGGAACCCTAGCCTACACCTTAAACATATGAGAGCACCGGTAAGCAAATACCCTAAAACCTGGGCGAAGAGCAGCGGAGGTAGAAACAGAAGCCAAACGGAGACAACCCAACCAGCGAAAGACCCGGCAAGCCGAGCACAACCAAACATCCCGGACAACAACAACAGCAGGACAGCTGGGGATGGTAGGGAGAACTCAACAACCTTCTACATCACTAACTTCCCCGATCATTGGTCTTCTAAGGATTTACCGGAAATCCTTAGAAGATACGGAAGAGTGCTGGACACATTAATACCAGACAAAAGAAATAGAAATGGGTGGCGTTTCGCGTATGCACGCTTCGTGGAAGTCACTGATCGATCTTGTTGCGTTAGAAAGACGCATGGATAGCATCTGGATCGGGAGCTACAAACTCAGAGTCAATATAGCCAAATATGAGTTTCAAGCCAGCAAAGAACTTGCAAAAGCCCCGAAGGTTACAAAGATACTAAATCCGGCATGGGTCAAAGTAAACCGAAGTTTCGCTGAGATCACTACTAATGGCAGTAGAGGCAATGAGAAAGCAAATATTTCTAAGGAAGTAAGCAAGGTGAAAGGGAGGGGAGAAGAACAGACACAAACACCAGAAGACGTATCGATCGAGAGAAAAGGTTGCACGAAACAGGCCTCACATTTCAGCCTAAGTGCGAAAGAAGTCCGATGGACACAGGGTGCTATCGTTGGAAATCCAAGAAGGCCGGAAGAATGGGGGAAAGAGGTTAAGTTATTGAGAGAAGTCGGATACAGAAACATAACAATCAGCATTCTAAACGGGGACCTATGGGCGATCTCTGGGGACAAAGGAGATACTATGGCCAACTTCATGGTGGAAGAGAAAGAATGGATAACTGAATGGCTTCGAGAATGGAGACCATTGGAACTCATAGACGGAATATCAGAGAGAGAGACGTGGATACAGATTAAAGGCATCCCGGCCGCCTGCTGGAACAAGTCCTTCATGCAGTGGCTCTTAGCGGAAGATGGCATCATTAGTGAAATTGATCCATGGACATCCCACAGATATAGAATGGACTCGACAAGAATTAAAATAAGAACGGGTATATTCAAACTAATATCCAGGCAGATGTCCCTCGTAGTGAATGGGGTAGAAGTCGAAACGATGATACAAGAGGAATTACCAACAGGAGGAAGATGGGGAAACCAAGATACGGGGGATGATGTTAAAACAATCGCTGGTAGTGGGTCACACACACAACTCAATGGTCTGACCAATGATGGCTCTCCGTCGGATTCATCCGTGTCGGATACAGAGGCCCAAAAGACTGACATTGAACGTGCCGGCAGCTGGAACGGTCAGAAATCGGAGGAATCCAACGGCTACATGACCGCCGGGAGTAATGATGGCAATGTTTTGGAAAGCAACATTGCATTGAATGACGCTGGGACCAATGTAATCAAGGGAACACCAACAAGTAATGAAGAATGTCGGTTATCTCCATCGGTAGACGTGTCAAATAGTATTCAATGCCAGTATCCGTTAGAAGCCAAGGGGGGACTGGATGATAACTTAAAGGCAGGTAACACTGATGCGCTAATCAAGCCATACCAGGACGACGTACTCGAATCAGTGAGATGTATGGGCTTAGGTTCACCACGTCCAACGGAAGTTAATGACATATCGACATCACCTATTCTGGGCATAGCTAATTTGAAGATAAATTTAACGAAGGAGAAAGAAGATTTGGGGATGGATGCGACATTAAGAGGAAATAACAGCCCGTTAAATTGTCGAGAGTGGAGAACGGAACCCATAGACCTCTCATGGATCAACTACTCACCTCTAGGAATTAGACTGGTCCAAAATAACACTAGCAATGATCGGCAAGAAACAGGGGCCTCTGCAACTGATTGCCTAAGCATAGAAGTTGAGACAAACACCTTAAAAGAAATGAATGTGGAGATGAGCTTCGTTAATCAGATCGCACGAAACACAAAGGAAAAGAAAATCGTCAGTCTGAGGATAAGCGGTCAAAAAGAAAGCACAGCTAAGGAACTAGATCATAATGCCTCTAGCAACAACGACGTGGAGATAGAGGACCAAGAGATCTCTCACACCGACACCCAAAGAAAATGTAGGAAAGCCCGTAGAAAGAGAATGAGGAAGCTATAGAAGAAAAGAGAGACAAGCATGAAAAAATACTAATGGTCAGTCTTCACCAGAGGATTAGCGGATTCAGCCTCTAAAAAAGGAACCGCCCACGGAGAAGCAGAGCTACAAACAGTCTTAGCGCCCACACCTGTTCTTATGGGTCCGGAAGAAGTATGGCAACTGGGTAAAGAAATGGGTGTCATCAACAAGGACAACGAAGAGGCAATCCTCCAAAGAATTAGAATTATGAATCAAAGAGATGAGGAAGAGAAGAGCAAAAACCAACAAATCGTTAATCAATGAAGGTTCTCTCATACAATATAAGGGGTCTAGGTGGAAGGCTGAAGAAACAGGAAGTACGGGACCTGATTCGAAAGTTCAATCCGGATGTTGTATGCATCCAAGAGTAAAAAATTGTAGACCACAGGAAGCTCCACACCAGCTCCATTTGGGATGAACCTAATGTGGGTTGGGCGGCAAAGAACGCGGAAGGGAGATCCGGAGGGATATTGAGCCTGTGGAATGAAGAAAAATTGGAGGTAATCAATTCTTGGTCTATTGACGGGGCAATAGGAATCGAAGGAAAATGGACAACAAGTGGGAAGATGCAGATTGTGGTAAACATATATAGTCCTTGCGATATAAGAGGGAAACGCTTACTATGGGATACCATACGGGAGAAAATACAGAACAACAACATCACAAATTGGTGCGTCATAGGGGACTTCAACGAAGTACGCAACATAAACGAGAGGAGAGGGAGGGCGATTTATCAATCTAGCACAAGCTGAAAATTTGACGAATTTATTGAGGAAACAAGTCTGATCGAAGTTCAACTTACAGAAAGGAAGTTCACTTGGTCTAGACTCGATGATAAGTGCTGCAGTAGAATCGACAGAGCCCTCGTCTCTAACGGGTGGCTCGCGGAATGGGGCGAAAACAAGCTGCGAGGGCTCCCAAAGTCAAGCTCGGACCACTGCCCAGTCTTTTTACACTCCTGCACGCAAAATTGGGGTCCAAAACCTTTCAAATTCTTCAACTCTTGGCTCGACCATCCCGAGTTAATGAAATTTGTCAAGGAGAAATGGGCAGAATACACAATTGAGGGAAACAGAGGATTCGTCATGAAGGAAAAACTAAAATTACTGAAATGGGATATTAAAGAGTGGAGCTTCAGTAATTTCAACTCCCTAGACAAACAGATTGAGGAGGCACATACAAGAATGAATGAAATTGACAGAATACAAGAGGATAGAAACCTTACAGGTGACGAGAGTATAGCCTTGAAGGAGGCCAAGAGTACAGCTTGGAAGCTCCGAAAAATGAAAGACATGAATGATTTTCAGAAATCCAGGATCCAATGGATTAAGGAAGGCGACACAAATTCATCATACTTCCACAGGTGCATCAACGTTAGGAGAAAGGTGAATAAAATCGACGGCATTATGGTAGGAGAGGTATGGGCCGAGGAAGTAGCAAAGGTCAAAGGAGAAATATTCAATCACTTCAGAAATCAATATAAGCAGCCTCAAGGAGCTAGATTCCACATAAAGAACTTGGTATCAAGAAAACTAGGACGAGAGGAAAACACAAGCCTAACAGAAGCCTTCACGGAAGAAGAAATAAAAAATGCAGTGTGGAATTGTGGGGGTAGTAAAAGTCCAGGCCTTGATGGATTCACGTTCAAATTTATAAAAAAAGATGTGGCCTATTGTAAAGGAGGATATCATCAAAACAATGGAGGAGTTCCACCATCACGGTAAGATCACTAAAGGAGGAAACCCGAGCTTTATCACGCTCATCCCAAAAAAGAAGGGATCTAACCTCATTAAGGACTATCGCCCGATATCACTTATCGACTGCGTTTACAAAATCCTGGCGAAAGTCCTATCCAACAGACTGTCAAAAGTCATAGAGAGGGTCATATCGGATAACCAAAGTGCGTTCGTGGGTAATAAACAGATCATCGACAGCATCCTGGTCCTAAACGAATCAATCGATTGCATCAAAAGGGAGAAGCGTGATGGAATTATTTTTAAGGTAGATTTCGAAAAGGTATACGACTCAATCCTATGGGAATTTGTTGACGAAATGATGGAAGGCATGAATTTCAACTGGAAGTGGAGACAATGGATTCGGGGTTGCCTATCGTCTGCTTCCATGGCCGTCTTGGTAAATGGAAGCTCGTCTGGTGAATTCCAGCTTAAAAGAGGTTTACGCCAGGGTGACCCACTATCCCCTTTCCTCTTTCTTATAGCGGCCGAAGGCCTCAGTTGCCTTATGCAGAAAGCAGTTGACATAAATTGCTTCCATGGGTTCGAAATTGGGAGGCACAGGGTTCAGGTCAGCCATCTGCAATTTGCAGACGACACAGTTCTACTTAGGGGTGTGCACCGGTCCAGAACCGGACCGGACCGGACCGGGACCGGTTTGGACCGGGACCGGAATTATAAAATTTTACGGACCGGAGACCGGACCGGAATTAATCCGGTCCGGTCCGGGTTTGGACCGGTTGGACCGGATTTTTTTTTTTTAATTTTTAATTTTATGGATGCAAGAACAAAATTGATGAATTTGTGTATGAAAATTAAAGTGTTTCTTTTCATTACGCCAATGTGAATTTTATTTACATTATTATTAATGATCTTTTGACCCTAAAAAAAATTAAATATGTTTGTTAAATTATATATTTGCAAAAAATGTAATAGATCTCAACACATTTTCACCAATTACTTGGTTTTAAAAAATAATTGAGAGTGCATTAGTAAAAAAAAAATTAAACAAAAAAAATTCCGGTCCAAAACCGGTCCGGACCGGAAAATTCCGGTCTTGGACCGGACCGGACCGGAAGACCGGAATCCAAAATTTGCCGGACCGGAGACCGGACCGGAATCTAACCGGTCGGTCCGGTTCCGGTCCGGTCCGGTTCCGGTCATTTTTCCGGTCCGGTTTTTTTTTGAACACTCCTAGTTCTACTAGGGCAAGCGTCGATCAGAAACGCTAAAACAATGAAAAGAGTAATGAGGCTATTTGAGATTTCTTCTGGTCTTAAAGTGAATTTATTTAAAAGCTCTCTACATGGGATAAACACGGACGAACTAACCTTGAGAAATCTGGCTGAGATTATTGGATGCAATACTGGCCCTCTTCCTTTCACTTATCTCGGATTACCCATTGGAGCCAATCCTAAGAGGTCGATCATGTGGGAACCCCTTATTGAGCGCTTCAGGAGGAAACTTTCGGGATGGAAAGGAAAGCATCTGTCGATGGGTGGGCGAATCACCTTACTTAATTCGGTCCTATCTGCAATGCCTCTCTATTATCTATCTTTTTTCAAAATCCCTCTTAGAGTGCTATCAATTATCAAGCGAATCCAAAGAAATTTTCTATGGGCGGGATGCTATGGGAGCGGACGTAAAATTGCCTGGATAAAGTGGGAACTTGTATGTAGAGATAAACGATCGGGGGGTCTGAATGTTAAAGACATTGGAAATTTTAATAAAGCCCTCTTACTTAAATGGGCATGGAGATGGGCTAGGGAAGGAGAAGCGCTATGGGTTCTTATCCTTAGATCAAGATATGGAAATATGATGGAACCGCCTCAGAACAGAGGCAGTGCATTGACCGGATCTATATGGTGGAGAGATTTGGGCAACATAATCAGGGGCACGGAGGGAGAGAGATTTTTCAACAATATGCAGGTCACGGTGGGAAGGGGAGAGAACATTAGATTCTGGCACGATCCGTGGCTGGAAGACAAGATTTGTCTCAAAGAGAAGTTCAAAATCCTATTTAATATATCAGCAAATAAGGATGGGTTTTTGAATGAGTTTTATTGTCACGATAGTTCAAATTGGGTGCTACAGTGGGTGAGGTTTTTTTATGCCCATGAACTAAATGAATTTACTAATCTGTGGGCTTGTATCCACAGGGTCAAACTCAATCGAAATAGGCAGGATGCATTGAAGTGGAAAGGAGCAGAGGATGGGAGATATAAAACAAAGAGCATGTACCAGATCTTACTGGAGAACGAGAATGCGACAACGGAAAATATTTTTCCTTGGCATAAAATCTGGTGGAAAGCGGTACCAACTAAAGTCTCGACTATGACGTGGAGAACTATTTACGGCAGAGTGGCAACGGCAGAAAATCTACGAAAGCGTGGAATTGAGCCAGAGGCACTTGACATCGTTTGCCCGAGATGTAGATCGGCACCTGAGTCGGTCCAGCACACCTTCATCACATGCCCGATGTCACTACTGGTGTGGAGATATATACAAGTCTGGTTGGAAGGCCCTATCCAGTCATCAATTTCGGTTAGTGATCACTACGCGGAGTTTTGCAGTAATGGGAAAAACAATACGAGTAGGAAGATACTTGGCTTAGTGTGGCAGTGCACAATCTGGAGGTTGTGGAGATGCCAGAATGATATCATCTTCAAAGAACGAAGCCTACCTACGGAGGAAATAGTTGATGCGATCAAATTCAGTACATGGAAATGGATTAAGGCGTATAAGCCGAGTGTGTTTAGATACAGCTATCACGGTTGGAAGATTGCCCCATGGATGTGTATTTCAAATAAGATATAACCACTTGGTATATCGGGTTTTGAGTTCCCCTAAACTCACATAATAAAATACCTCACTTTTACCTTTCAAAAAAAAAAATTAAACTTATCCCTATTTAATATTAGAGATATTATAAACTATTAATGTTGTAAGCGCTATGCAGTCCAAAATCGTTTGAGTGTCAATTTTCGATTTCAACACCATTCATTTATATCATTGATGCAATTGATAGAACTTAACTCCACCGCTTGAACTCCATGGATGTGTATTCTTAAAAAACTTTAAATTATATTGTGCGTGTATTACAATAATGTAATCGAAATTTAAGTACCCCTTTTATTTAGTGATAAGATTTATTTTATCTTTATCTTTAAAAAAAAAAATACACCTCAATTAATAATGATCAAAATTAGTAGATGGGGGATTCTAGTTAACGTACGGGTAAAATAAATGCTGATTGGGATATAAATATAAATTGAAATTGGGGGTTGGATAATTAAAGCAAATAACCACTCAAGTAGTCCAAGGCCAGAAGGCCCTCTTCTGAAAATGTCAGGGATTTGAGAACGCTGAGATTTTTTTTTTGACAATGTTGAATCAAATACAATAGGACGAGGGGAAGGAACTTCCTAAAATACACTATGGTTCTCCTAAATCTTCTCCATATCTGTCACGAGAAATGGTAGAGATAGCCCTTTGGGCTAGGTTATGGGCACGAAAATTCTGCTCACGGTGAATATAGACAAATTTGCACACTACAAATTCATTCTTTAGTTCCAATATCCGCTTCGCAGACACACACTCCAGGCCCCTGGCTTGACTAGGGAGGCCAGTCGAACAAAGAGAAATGGCATGAGTCGAGTCCGATCTAATTTCAATTTTCCTCTCCCCCTATTAGCGGCAATTTCCAATGCTGTTTCATTGGCCTTAAGTTCTGATCCCAGAGGAGAGAACGCGAGTTGTTGTGTTCGATATTAGTCATGTAATGTAATTTGAAGGTAAAATTATTGGCATTCACTGCACTAAAAGAAAATTAACTTTAACAAAATATCTTTTTTTTTTTTTTTTTTATTTCAATTTAGAACTCAACTAATTTTCTTTTATTTTGAAACCAAAATCATTTTTATCATCTAAGTTCGATTGGTGTAATGAAAGAGTACTCGGACCATACAAAACAAAAGTTCTTCCTTAGTTTTATCCTCCTCTTGTAAGCCTTTCTTCATCACTAAGTCAGTCGTCGCCTTCCTTCATCTCTAATTCGTTGCCTCCGCACCTATTACACCGCCACCACTCTCTCTCTTCCGCAACGCTGTTGTAGTCGCCTATTGTACCTTGTGACCACCATCCCTCGTTGTTTTCACATTAGATTCGAAAGCAACACCTATTTAGTAGTTTTCCTTCGTACACTACAAAATAATTGATTTTTAGTGATAAAATTTTCTCATTATAAATTATTTAGCTAAAAATCTTTAATGATGGGGGTTTTGAGAATTAATGACAAGATTTGTCATTAAAAATCAATTTTTCTCATTAAATTTTTTAGTTAAAGAAACTATGATGAAAAGATTTTTATCATTAAAGATCTTTTTTTTTTTGTAGTGGAAGGTAGTTGTGGTGTTTGGTCCAACAATTCGATCTTTCCAATAGAGTTGTACATACAATGGTTGATGGGTAGTTTGATTTGTTGACCTCTTCTTTTTTGTTTTCTTAGTTTTTTAGTTTTTTTTTTTTGCCTCCTCTAGTTTTCTAGTTGTGAGTTTTTCTCACACCTTCGTGCGATGTTTGTAAGTTTTTTTTCCTTGCATTTTGTCGTTCCCCTACCTCCTTGGGCTTTGCTTTGCTTTTTTTTTTTCCTGAATATTAAGTGGTCATTTGGTGTTTGGTGGAACTTTGTCTTCTTTTTTTTCGTTTTCTTGAGGTGGGGTACCTTAGCGTTGTGTATTTACTTTATTTTGAGAATGGAGATTAGATGCGTACATTTTTTGTCAAAGTTTACACTTATCTTTCATTTTTTCAGAATTGAAAGGGAGTTGCGTTTCTAGATCGAATCTAAGGAGATAGCTTGAAGTTGTTTGACATTTCTTATATTTATAATTTGGAATCAGATGATGAATTTATTATGAAACAAATTACATGCATAAAATACTTGTACATGCTAAAGTGTACAAATAATTTATGCATGTGGTTGGTTCGTAAGAAACTTACCATTGAATTTTGTATCATGGAAGGACATTCTTTGGTATCCATTTTAAAGATCTCGTTATTTAACCTGAATTAAAATATCAAAGAAGGTCAAGAAAATTATGTAGCCACATGACACGCGGCTTAATCAAGAACGTGAATGATTAAGGGGTATAATATATATTCTATTTTCCAATCTCTAATTTCTTCATATAATCTTGAGACAATAATCCGTTAATCCAGTTGGAAATTTACACGTGCAATGATGTTTGTTGGTCTTCTGTAATCAAAACAATACTCCATAAATTTGACATTTTTGTTATTTTTATAGAATGATCAGTTGACACATTTATTCTCGACTAATATTTTCCTTTGTTTTCTCCTTTCCATTCTAAGAGCATGTTTTACTTTATGAATTGAGATAAGATGGATTTAGATGTGGTGGGTTGGCTAGATAAACTCAATGGAAATGCTAGATAAAATCAAGAGGAGGCTAGGTTGTCTAAACTCATGAAATCTAGTTTATAAAAACCGGGTTAAATTATAAATCGGGTCAAGGTGTTTAAAGTTATGAGAAACCAAATATGAGAAAAGATGAGTTTACATATCAAATCCATCACTAAACCCCCCCTAAACTCATGAAGCAAACATACCCTAAAATGTAGTATTGTATATATTACCTTTTTAACTATTACTCATTTATTTAAATTTTCATTTAATATTTCACTTTATTCCTAAATGGTCTACATCTTAATTTGTGAAGTTTTCTCTATTCATTTATGAGTTTTTCATACAATTTTTAATAAATATTTTTTAATTTTTTATTCTTTTATTTTACTTTTTTTTTTTTTTTCCTACCTCCCTTTATATTGTGTTAGATTAATGAAGATGAAATTGTTGAAAATTGAAGATAGAGATCGTGATTGGGTGTGTTGTGTATGTATGTACATCGATTTCGGGATTTGCATCCCATTATCGTATCACTTTCTCTGCCTATCAATTATTCCCTCTTCCTAAGCTTCAATAAATTCAAAATATAAATTATTTTAAATTAATGTGTATATATTAAAATTATACTCCCTCCCTCCGTTCTACAAAAATAGTCACGTCCTTTTTTTTTTTCCGATGTACCAAATTATAGCCACATTTCCTCTTTTACTTTAGTATTAAATATTTTATTGTTAGTTTTACCCTTAATTAATAAAAGTAATTAATGCTTAACAGATTTTGGAGTATGAGATTATAAGGGCAAAATTGACATATTAGCTAAACTTGACTGCATTTATTGATTTTTCTTAATCACTACAAAAAACGCGTGTTGTAGGGACGGACAAATGCCGACGGATTATAGTCCGTCGACATTTCCGACGGATATGCTGACGGAATGCCGACGGATTGGAAAGTCAACATCAATGCTGACGGATTTCCGTTCCGTTAGCATTTACCGAGGGAAATGCTGACGGATTTCCGTTCCGTCAGCATTTACCGAGGGAAAATGCTGACGGATGTTTTGAAATATGTATGCCGACGGAAATGCCGACGGATAATCCGTCGGCATATGACACGTTGAATCCGCACCGCCTCGTTTTCCAATAAGGTAACCGTTGGCATTAAAAGTGGGTGGTTACCGAGGGAAATGCCGACGGAATATCCGTCGGTATTTGTTTTTTTTTTTATATAAGGGCCTCGATGATCAGAATGCGTTTTAGAAAAAAAAAAAAAAGGGAGTGCGTGAGTGAGGATTCGGTGGGGAAGACGAAGACGAGGACGAGGCTATTGAAGCAAATTTCTCCGATTACATTGATACGGTACGTTTTCTTAATTAGTTCTATTACTTAGTTTTAATACTTATATATGTTTATGCATGGATATATGTAAATATGAATAATTTAATGTTGATTTGCATGTTATATTGATTTAGTTAGTTGTTAAAATATTATGATCATGTTAGTACGTATGTTTAGTTAATTTAATTTGTTGATTAAGAATAATTTTGATAGAGTAGTTTTTTAAGGTTAATTAATTAATTAATTGTTATATGTATACATTAATTAATTATTATATAGTTAATTACTAGTTTAATT
Source organism: Galeopsis tetrahit (assembly GCA_963675135.1). Taxonomy (NCBI): domain Eukaryota; kingdom Viridiplantae; phylum Streptophyta; class Magnoliopsida; order Lamiales; family Lamiaceae; genus Galeopsis; species Galeopsis tetrahit. The sequence goes on along the minus strand of OY776127.1, from coordinate 10,409,497 downwards.
TAATGGTGTAATTTTGATATAGAATATTTTTAATGTAGGTAGTGCATGTTTCAATCAATTGTTTAAATTAGTTTAGATATAGTGGTTCGACCGTTGGATCACGTTTTAAATTAGGAATATGTTCATTAAATTGATAGTTATTGACCCAATTAGAAAATTATTATTTTAATTAGTTTTAGGTTTGTTAATTTAGGAATATATATGTTCAATTTTTTATTATTGATTAAGTTAGGTAGAAAAATAATAATTAGAAAAATAATAATTAAATTAGGTTATTGTTGATTAAATTAGGAATATGTTGATTAATTAAATTAGAAATATGCTATATTAGTAAAAAATTTAAATTATGAATATGTTCATTAAATTGATAATTAGAAAACTCCAATTAGAAAAGTATTATTTTAATTATGTTTAGATTTGTTAATTTAGGAATATGTTAATTTAGAAATATTTTTAATGCAGGTGATGCATGTTTCAATCAATTGTTTAAATTATTAGTTAATTAGATGGTTCGACGGTGGTATCACGTTGTAATTAGGTTATATATATATTGTTTTGATTTAAATTAGGAATATGTTGATTAAATTAGTAATTGATTAAATTAGGAATATGCTATATTAGTAAAAAATTTAAATTAGCAATATGTTAATTAAATTGATAATTAGTAAAATTATGTATTTTTTATTGATTGAAACAGATGAGTGAACAAGTACCGAATCAGGGTTCTGGTTCACGTAGGTCGTCATTTTGGTCACGTCGTTCAAGGAGGTCTCGGGATGAATCAGTACCTGTGATGGCTCCTCCTCCTCCTTCTGTGGCAGTGTCGCCGCCGCCGCCGACTACGATGTCGGTTGGTTCGTCATCCTCTTCTCGTCAGCATCCTGTTCGAGACCAAAGGCAACCCATTGAAATCATTTCAGGAGCGTAAGTCAATAATTCTAATGTTTAACAGTATTCAATAACGATTAACTTTATATATTTATTTATAATGTGTTAGTTTATAAATTTGTTAATAATTTTACAGGTTGGTGCCCGGTAATGAGGTGTCCAGGATCTGCACACAAGCCTTTAAGACGTGTAAGATTTCTAAGGGTGCTATCACTTGGTTGACGGTGCCACAATCTAAAAATGATGAATATTTCGAGGAGTTCCAGGTATATAATTATAATAATTAAAGTTTATTAAATAACTAATTATTCATATTATTTGATAAATATGTTGAATATTTGTATAGAAAAAGGCCCGTTGGGATACGACGATCTTCTCGGACGACGCTATTTACGAGAAGTGGTACGGTGTTTGTTCTACTCGGTACACGAACATGATGTACGACTGGAGAACGGCCTGGCGTGATAAAGACATAAATCTTGTTCTGGGGGTAGAGGATGGTGTTGACCTGTGGGAGTCGTTGGTTGAGAAGTGGTTGGACCCGGCTTACCAAGAGAAGTGTGACAAAGCTCGGGCCAACCGCAGAACCGACGTTGGAGGCGGGATGGCAGTGCATCGGGGGGGAGCTCGGTCCGTCCTCGAGCAATCACTTGTTATCGTAAGTTTTCATTAATTTTTAAAAATTAAATAATTATAGTTAATTATTTTATATTAGTTATCTAAATTAATTTGTATATGTTTATTTGATACGTAATAGGAGCGGGAGACTGGACGTCCACACTCCCACTTGGATCAGATGAGTCTTCTTCATCCGTTTAATGTCGATACACAGACGTCCACCTACGGGCGCACTACTGACCTCCACGTAAGTTTAATTAAATTTATGTATTAATTACATTATATATATATAGATAATTAAATTAATTTTAATTTTTTAATTATGTAGTTGAGCGTCCGACAGAGGATTGAAGAGGTCGAGACGCAAGCCGCCACGACTACTGCTGAATTCGGAAGCAGCGGTACCCCTCCGGCTGTTGACGTGGACCGGTGTTACCTTGACGTTGCCCCGACCTCCAAGGGAAGGGTCCTTGGCCTTGGTGGGATGAGCAACGCCGTGAGGACACCAAGTGGTCGGTCGGCCCGGAGTGCATCGCAGCCGTCCGTATCCTCCACTGCCGTCCCGGATCCGAACGTCATGGCAACGTTCGAGAACTACTTCCGCCTCTGGAGTGCCAATGCGGGTCGGACGTTGGGGATGTCTGCTGAGCAGATCGAGGCCATCTATCAACAGACGATGGGGCAAGCACCGCCAGCTCCAGCTCCAGCTCCAGATCAAGCTGCAGGTCAAGATGCAGGTCAGGCCGACGGTGACGACGTCAACTTGAATGACGATGTGGAACAATTTTTTAGCAACTATCCTGGTTGAACAATTTAATTTTGTGTTGAACTAATTTATTTTTCTGTTGAACTTATTTAATTTTCTGTTGAACTTATTTACTTTTCTGTTGAACTTATTTATCTTTATGTATATATTTATCTTTATGTTGAAATATATGTTGAACTATATATTGCAGTTTATTTGTGTAGTTTATTGGTGTATAGATGAAAATAGGGTGTATTCATTTGTTTCATTGAGTACAAAATAATCTCATTTAGAGTGCATTCTAGATAGATTTAAACCAGTTGAAGGTGGAAGTGAATTTTAGTACAAAATAGCCTCATATAGAGTGCATTATACATATATTTAACCAAACCACTTGAAGGTGGTAGATGCAACCATGACAACTAGCACAATCAAAATGATTTTGTTCACTTTGATTAAATCCTTGATTTCTTCAGTCAAATTCTTGATCTCTGTAACCAATTTCTTCATCTCTTGAGTCATTTTCTTCATGTCTTCAGTTTCTTGGTCACTTTGATTAGATCCTTGATTCTTGTCAACACCACAGTTTTCTAGAGTATCAGCCCATACAAAGAAACCACATCCACCACCACAACCATCACTTAGGGAGTCAGGACAATTATGAAATATCCTCCATTTACTTCTAGGTTGTTTAGAAGCATATGTACGACATGCCTTTCCACAATAACAAACAAGGCCTTGCTGAAATCGAATAGAAGATGAAGAAGACATGATATTTCTTTGCAAAATAGAAAAAATCGAATATGGTGTGTGTGAGCTTTGTGTTGCTATATATACAAAAAATTGAATTAATTAATAAAAAAAAAAAAAAAAAACCCGCCAAATGCCGACGGAATATATTTTCCGTCGGAATTCGGAATTTGATAAATGCCGACGGATATTCCGTCGGCATTTATCTTTACTGACGGCAATTTGGGCGGGTGAAATGCCGACGGAATTAACTTTCCGTCGAAATTCACCATTTGATAAGTGCCGACGGATAATCCGTCGGCATTTATCTTGACCGACGGAAATTTGGGCGGTTGAAATGCCGACGGAAAGATAAGTCCGTCGGCATTTCCGTCGGGAAATCCCTAAAACTTTCTACTACCTAATTTTTTTCCACTTCACTTTCGTATTGCAAATTTACACCAAAACTTTCTACTGCCTAATTTTTTATGCTCATGCTCGGGTATTCAGAAACATCAAATTACGGTACATTTTCTACCATTTTTAATTTACTGTATATATAAAATTCAATATAATGTAATTACATGTTTTATATATATCATAAGTTTTGTTTGAATTTATTATAAGTTTAGTTTAGTAATGTGTTGCTCCACTTAAATGTTTAGCAGATGGATTTGTCTGACCGTCGTTGGATGTATTGTACTCCTAGAATGATTAGAGGAAATGTGAATGTGGAATTTTATAATGAACTCGTGTTATTTGTTGAATTTGCAAAAAGCCAGCCACATTACATGAGTGGAAATTGCATTAGGTGTCCGTGTAATGCTAAGAAATGTCAGAATAAGCAATATAAAGAGATTGATGAGGTCCTAGTACATATTGTGAAGAATGGTTTCGTTGATAATTATTATAATTGGACTAGTCATGGCGAAACACGTTGGCCTTATAGATTTGATGAAGTGTTTTACTATTACACTGTTGGAATCTATCAACAAGAAGCAAATTTCGATCATGTTGGCACTAGTAACGAGGTAGAACAACGGTTTGGGGACGAAGAACAACAGTTTGGGGACGAAGAACCGAATATGTATCAAACAATGATCAGGAAAGCTGGTTTTTCAAACATGGAAGAGGAGCCGACGAATGAGGCATTTCGGTTTTATGAGATGCTCAAATTAGTCGAAGAAGATTTATATCTGGGTTGTGAATCTCACTCACAGTTGTCATTTAATGCACGACTCATGAACATTAAGACCGAGAACAAGCTTTCTAACAGGGCATAGGAGCAAGTGACACAGTTATGCAGTGAAATTTGTCCTCAAAATAATAAGGTGCCTACGACGTTTCATCAAAGCAAACAAATGTTGAAGAATGTTGGTTTGCCGGTTGAGAAGATTGATTGTTGTGTGAAGGGTTGCATGTTATATTGGGGTGACGAAGATAGTAGTCTGAACATGTGTAGATTGTGTGGCCATCCCCGGTACAAAGAGGCACGTCGAAAGGGACCTGGTGGTCAATCGAAGAAGACAAAGAAGAAAGTGCCATATAAGAAGATGTACTACCTTCCTATCATTCCCCGTTTGATGAGATTATATCAATCAAGTGCCACTGCACAACACATGACGTGGCATGCTACAGATTCCTCTTCGGCTGAGTCGAGGGAGATGCGACATCCGACAGACTTAGAGGCCTGGAAACATCTTGACAACGTGTTTCCAGATTTTGGTTGTGAACCGAGGAATGTGAGATTAGGTTTGTGTACTGATGGTTTTGCACCGTTTGGGATGCATGAGAAGCAGTATTCTTTGTGGCCGGTGATACTGACTCCATATAATCTTCCTCCGTGGATGTGCATGAAACCTCAAACAATGTTTCTGACTGTATTGGTGCCTGGACCAACGAATCCAAAGGACAAACTGGATGTTTATCTCCAACCTCTTATAAAAGACTTGATCTTCTTATGGGAGAATGGAGTCCAAACATACGATGTTTTTAGAAAGCAGAACTTCACGATGCGTGCTGCTCTTTTATGGACCATTAGCGACTTTCCTGCATATGGTATGTTGTCCGGGTGGAGTACGGCCGGAAAGAAAGCATGTCCGTATTGTATGGAGAATTCTGAAGCTTTCAGTCTCCCGGTGAGTAGAAAAGTTTCATGGTTCGATAATCACCGTAGGTTCTTACCTCAAGGTCACCCGTTTCGAAGAAATAAGAAGAACTTCGTAAAGAACAGAGCAGTCACAAACAATCGACCTCCACTTCGAGATAGTATTTTATACATTTATTTAATGATCGAGTACTAAACGTATATTTATCTATTGCTTTTAGTGTCACTTATAATTTACTCTCCGTACAGGACGTAGGTTGTTATATGAGGTTCAGTGGACGGGGTTGAAAAAAAGTACTGAGGAAAATGCAGCGGAACACAACAGAGGAATTGAGGGTGGTTGGAACAAAAGGAGTATTTTTTGGGACTTACCATACTGGAGTTCACTATTGATACGACACAATTTGGATGTGATGCACATTGAAAAGAATGTGTTTGACAATGTGTTCCACACAATCATGAACACGGAAGGCAAGACGAAAGACACTCCAAAGTCTCGGGAGGATTTGGACACTCTTTGTCGCCGTCCAGAGTTGAAAAAGGATGAGCGTACAGGTAAATTTCCAAAGGCTAGCTACACACTGGATAAGCCACAAAAAATAAAGATTGTGTAGGTGGATAAAGGAGTTGAACTTTCCGGACGGCTACGTGTCGAACTTGAGTCGATGCGTAGACACAACAACGGGTAAGGTTGCAAGGATGAAGAGTCATGATTGTCATGTATTTATGCAACGCTTGATACCGATTGCGTTCCGAGAACTTCTTCCTCTCAATGTGTGGAGGGCTATCACTGAATTAAGTCTATTTTTTAGAGATTTAACGGCTACAACGATCACGATCGATGATATGATTCGTTTAGATGAAGACATTCCAGTGATTTTGTGTAAGTTGGAACAAATTTTTCCACCTAGCTTCTTTAACTCGATGGAACACTTACCCGTTCACTTAGCGTATGAAGCGAGAATTTGTGGTCCGGTGCAATACAGGTGGATGTACCCATTTGAAAGGTAAAATCTTACTTTTTTTATTTCATTACAATTACACATGCATTCTTATAAGTTTTATATATATATATGTGTGTGTGTATATCAGGTATCTCCACAACTTGAAACGCAATGCTAAACAAAAGGCAAACGTTGAAGCATCGATTGTGAATGCTTATTTGAATGAAGAGGTTGGCATGTTTTGTTCTTATTACTTTGAAGACCACGTCAACACAAAGTTAAGAAGTGCTCCACGTAACTTCGGTGGTACATCCGCTGACGATATCAGTGAAGAGGTCGATGGAATGCTCTCCATATTCAAGTCTAAGGGACGGCCAATAGGAAAACCCACTGAACGATATTGGGAGACGAACTCGGAGGCGGAAATAGCACAAACGTATGTGTTATTGAATTGTGATGAAGTTCAGCCATACATTGAGTAAGTATTTCATATATAAATCGTCTATTTAAATACCACTTCATTTATGTCATTTAATATTAACCAAGTTTTTGAATGTTGTGAATTAGGATGTACACTCAAGAACTACGACGAGCAGAACCAAACATCTCAGATGCATATATAGATGCTCGTATTCAACGTGAATTTTCTCGATGGTTCGAACGTTATGTGAGTACCATTTAATTAATTATGTTTTACGTAAATAAATTAATATTTATTTTAATTAATTTTAAATTGAGTCGTATAGGGACGGGATAACGCTCTAGACAGTCGATTCTTACGAGATCTCAGCAAGGGACCACTACGTCGTGTAAAGACTTACAACGGTTATATTGTGAAGGGCTACAGATTTCATACGTCTGGGTATGCATCGACAAAGGCAACTACCAACAGTGGCGTCTGCGTTAGCAGTGCGAATTACAATGCAGATGCAAGTGATTACTTTGGGGTGTTACGGGAAGTCGTCGAAGTAGAATATCCAGGATATCCAGCAAAGACTGTAGTGTTGTTCAAGTGTCATTGGTTTGATTCAGGCCATCTAGGAACAAGAATTCACCCGGAGTACAAGCTCGTTGATGTTAGTTCGAAAAGGACGTATGTTGGGGATGATCCATTTGTATTTGCCCATCAAGTATCTCAAGTATACTACTGCACATATCCGGGAGCTCCACGTGGTTATGAATGGCACGTTGTTTGCAAAGTAAAGGCAAGGTCAATGGTAGAAGTCCCTAAAAAGGACAAAAATACTGAAGATGAATCTCCATTTCAACCAGAACAAATAGAGACTCCAACTGAAGTCTTTACGGGAGATTTCAATCTTTCTGTACCCTTGACGGCTGCAAATTCCCAATTAATCGAAATTGAAGGTGAAGAGGAGGGGGATGAAGAAGAGGATGAAGAGGAGAATGAAGATGAGGATGAAGAGGAGAATGAAGAAGATGAGGATGAGGAGGAGGATGAGGAAGATGATGATGAGGAGGAGGAGGATAAGGACGAAGAGGAGGATGAAGACGATGAAGATGAAAATTAATTCAATTAATGTAATGTATTTATTTCTTATTTTATAAAAGTTAATTAATTATTTATCATTTAGGTACAAATTATAAAAATTAAATTTACTATAAATATAAGTCACAACCAATATATATATTAATATATGTGGAAGAAATGAATTAGTAGGTCTAGTATATAGTAGGGTTTAGGGTTTTGGTAATTTATTAGGTCTAGTATATAGAAAAAATTGAATTATTTAAAAAAAAAAAAAATTGCCAAAATGCTGACGGAATTAACTTTCCGTCGGTATTTACTTTTTGAAAAATACCGACGGATTATCCGTCGGTATTTATATATGTCCGTCGAAATTCACCATTTGATAAATACCGACGGAATATCCGTCGGTATTTGTACATGCCGACGGAAAATAAGCCCTTATATAAAACCTCAACCTAGGGTTTTCTTTCACTCTTTCCAAACTTTCCTCTTTACAATCCCTACTCCTCTTCTCCAACCAACTCTTCGGCGACAACTACCTCACCTCAGAATCGGCGACAACTACCTCACCGGCCCTATTCCCGCCACCCTCGGCACTCTAACCAATCTTCCGCGCCGATTTCTCTCCACCGTGAAGCATGGCCGCCGCCCAATCTGTGCTCCTTCGGCGTTTTAATAAGTTGGCCGACTCCGACTCCGACGTAAGTGATTTTGAGTTTAGATTGAAAATTTTTGAACTTCAACATCGATTTTTTTTTAAATTTTTTGGTTGTTTCCTTGAAGTAGACGAAGTCGCCGCCCTTCGCCGGAGACTGGAAGAAGACGAAGCCACCGTCCGTTTCTGGAAGTATTAGATGATGATGATAATGATCAAGTAAGCTACTAATTAATTTGATTTGATTATAATATATTAAAGAAATTGGTTTAATTTGATCAATGTGATTGTACTACTGGTGTAGGTGGATGTGTAATAAAAACAATGTCAATTTCTTCACATTCCCAACATAATATTTCATGTAATATTATTGTTTCATTACATAATATTTTAATTTTTACATAATGACATTTATTACGAAATTTCTTCACATTCCCAACCTCTCGGAAAATGTAATTCTGGTCGGAAAATGTAATTCTGGTCGGAAAATGAAATTCTGGTCGGGGCCTCCCCGGCCACGCATATTTTTTTTATTAATATTTTGTTTTACTGACGGATATTCCGTCGATATGTGAATTTCGAAATCATATTTTTTTTATTAATATTTTGTTTTACTGACGGATATTCCGTCGGTAAAATGCCGACGGATTTTCCGTCGGTCAAATGCCGACGGATATTCCGTCGATATGTGAATTTCGAAATCAATTTATTCAAAAATTAATTTCTTTTATAATTATTTTAATTCATTCTAATTTCTTTTATAATTATTTTAATTCATTCTTTCCGACGGAATGTTGACCCGGTTTGTTAAACGGGTTGTCCGGAATGCCGACGGACATTCCGTCGGAAAAAGATGACGGCCATTTTCCCTCGGTATTTCCGTCGGAAATTCCGACGGAATTCTAAAATCCGTCGGCAAAAAAAGCTGACGCCGAGAAAGGGGACGGCCGACTTTTCGTCGGTAACCTCGGCGGCCGACGGAAAATCCGTCGGTAAATCCGTCTCTAAAACGCCCTTTTTTTGTAGTGAATGTGTGTGTAAAGTTAAATGTGACTATCTTTGTGGGATGGAGGGAGTAATTAATTTTTCATTTTGCTCTTAATTAATATTTACATTTTTATTAATATATGTTGGGATATGAATCCTAGAACAAGTCCTAAATGATGAACAAAAGATAAAAGATAAGGTTTTGATAAGCCAAAAAGAAGACTTGAATATTTTCTAAGTGTTGACTAATCTAGTCTAGTTGAGTTGAAGTCATCTTGTACAGATCAGTAGAATTCAAAAGACAAGTACAGTTTTACATGTTATTAAAAGATAAGTACGATTTATAAGTACTTCATATATGTTAGATTGTTACTGAGCTATTTAAATGTTGTATAGAGCTCATGATTTCTATATGTAATAGATAGATTCATTGTATAGTTTATAAGTTGACTAAGCTTGTATTATAAAAGCTTAAAGTAATGTAATAGTCTTTATAAGATTAGTATAGTCTACTCTACTGTTTGAAGAAGGAAGACCAGACAAGAAGAGTCGAAGTCTACTACTCAAGATAAGAAGACTACACAAGACAAGTCAACTTGGAGTTAGTTACAAATACGCGTATTAAAGATAAAGATACAGAAGTTAGTTATGGAATAACTAATTCATAACAGAAACGCGTGGATTAATAAAAAGATTCAGTTGAAGATAGTTATCAAGAAAAGTTGGTTACAACTAAGTTCTTGAAGATTGAAGTCTATAAATACCCCAAGGTATTCATTAAGGACGGACTACTGAAGATACTGAAGAATTACTACTTACAAACGATATTGAAGATATTCAAAACGAAGTTTACTCTCAGAGTTGATTGAAGTTCAGAAAGATAGCCAGAAGACAAGTGAAGAATTCAGAAGGCTACTACTGAAGAACAGAGAAGTTTTTAGTTTTTGTTTGTTATTTTCAAGGTGCTAGATACTTGTAAAATTTCTAGTAAGATCGTAGACATATCTGGCGGTATAGTCTGTTGAAGATCTAAGTCTTCTTCTTGGGACTTTAAAGACAGGAATACACACTTGTACTCGATTGGAAGAGTTTAGTGGAAACATCACAACTGGGTTTGTGAGGGTGGATGTAGACAAGTTGTCGAACCACTATAAATCTTGTGTTTGATTTACTTTACAGTTTTGATTGTTTAAATTGCTTAATTGGTTTAACTACTTAACTGATCTAGGCTAGTTGAGTATAGAACAGAGTTCTCGAAAATAAGTTGAGTATAATTTTTAATTGGGCTCATTGATAAAATTTCGTATTCCGCACATTGTCATTCTGATATATCGAAAGATTTTAGAAAAGTCTATTTACCCCCCTCTAGACATTTTCTTTAGCTTCCCTCGATATTAAACTCAACTTTGGGACCAACAAGTGGTATCAGAGCAGTAGTTTACGAACTGCTGTTTCTTGATAACCGACTCAAGACTTAGGGTGAAGTCTTGGTCCTTGACTGTTTTTGTATACGTGTTCTTGATCATATTCTTGTATCATCTGTGTTTCGTGCTCCCTGTTCTTGACTTATCTGTTGTTCTTGATCATAACTCTACTTAGCACTTATTTCTTGAAATCATGTCTCTTGAGATCAGCGCTAACAAACTACCTAAGTTCCAGGTACAAGACTACGATTACTGGAAGCTAAGGATGGAAGCCATCTTCAGCTCCACTCACGACTTAATGATCTCCGTCGTTACTGAAGGTCCAATTGTGACCATGATCCCCAACACTGCTGCCCTTGATCCAAATCAACCAGTGGGTACTCTCGTCAAGAAACCAAGGTCAGAACTTACCTCTGAAGAAATGAGACAGAATAATTTGGATAGCTTGGCCAAGAATTACATCTTACACACTCTTCCTAATGAGTATCTGGGAAAAGTGTTAAAATGTAAAACTGCCAAAGAAATGTGGGATCGCTTAGCTATCATTTGTGAAGGGACATCCCTAATCAAAGAAAGCAAGCTTTCCACTGCTGTCCAAAGATTCGAATCATTTCATATGAAAGCTGGTGAAACAATAGACCAGTTGGATACTCGTTTTACCAAAATCATGAATGACTTGGAAGTCCTTGGTAAAACTTATACTCCACGTGAAATCAATCTTAGGATTCTAAAAAGCCTTGATAGTCGATGGAAGATGGTAAAAATGCTTGTTAAGAATACCCAAGATATAGACGTATGGACAGCAGAGACTATGTTTCAAACTCTAAAGGCTCATGAGTTTGATCTAGACGAAGACGAACCCATAGTAAGTAGTGACAGAGAACATGCTGTATCTAAGAACGTTGCGTTTAAGGCTAGTTCGTCTAAGATAGACAGGTCTAAAACTAAGACTAGGTCTGCTTCTGTGAAAGACGAGTTAGATACTGATCTTAGCCTGAAGGATCAGGTAAGCCTCATGGTTAGAAAGTTTGATAGGCTGAATAAACGTTTCGGAAGATATAAGAAGTTCTATAGAGAGCATAGAGGGTCTGCTTCTAAGAACTCGTCTGAGACCAGACGAGACCGAAACTCGTCCGAAAGGAGAGACGAAGTCTCGAAAGGTAACAGACAAGATAGAGAGTCTGATGGTAGGAAGATTACTCGTTCTGATAGACGTGATAAACGAAGGAACAACTCTCCTATTAAAAAGGCTACTAATGATCTCGTGTGCTATAACTGTGAGAAACCAGGTCACTACATATATGAATGTCCAGACCTGAGTACTGATGATCGAGAAGAACGCAAAGCACGAAGGGAAAGAAGATACAACCGTGGTAAAAAGGCAATGATGGCCAATAATGACTCTGACTCCGACTCAGTCGAGTTGCCATCATCCTCATCTAGCTACCCGTCTGAACCAGATCACGATGAAGCATTCATAGTTGATGATGGTCTATGCTTCATGACTAAAATCGACCAAGAGGTATCATCTGTTACATCCTTTCAATCGTGTGATGAATCAGATTCTGATGAAAGTGACACTGTCAGTAGCAAAGTAGGGAGTAGTCTTCAGCACTCTACTAGTGCAGTTGAAGACGACCTCCTACTTGCCAACAAGGCATTCATTGAAGTCAGTGACGAAAACATCACCTTAAGACAAGAAATCATTGATCTTAAGGAAGAACAATCTAAAGTAGATCCTAATATAACAGTCCTAAATGAACGCTTGCAAGAAGAGTTGAAACAACTCAAAGACAAGTGTGCATTGACAGACAAGTTGTATCAAGACCTACTTAAGACACATGCGACTGAGAAACATGAATTCAATGTCTTACAAAGCAAGTTCAAAAAGCTCGAAGAACGTAATAAGTTCTTAGAAACCGAAGTTGTCACTCTAGACCTTAAACTTACTGACCTGGTTAAATCTTCTAAGGTTAACCTTGAATTGTCAGATAGGTATAGGGCTCCTGCTGACAAGACAGGCATAGGTGCTGAGATACCCAGCTCGTCTACTCAAGTTCCTAAGAACCCTACTATTTTCATCTCAAGCTCTTTGACTAATGATAAAGGAAAAGAACCATTGATATACGATATTGACACTCCATCAAAAGGTACTGTACCAAGACAAGCTCGAGTTAACATTCCAATTACCAAGGGAGGTAAAAAGAATGGTAACAACAAGCCTGTTCAACCTAGAACTAACCTTCAAAGGACTAGGAATCGTGGACGACCAAATCAGGTCAGATACGAGGACTGGTATCCTGAGGAGACTAGTACTAGACAGGTACAGACTAGACGACAAGAGTCTAGACCTCCTTTCATAAGGCAGTCTCAACTCTACTCGTCTAGACCTAGACAGGAAGGTCCAAAATATCGTACACAACCTGTTCTATATCCTCCACCTTTGTCATATGATATCCAAGGAGAAGAAAGACCTAAACATGTCTATAAACCATATGGACCTAATGCATATAAACCTTACTCTGACTATCATAGACAAGTGCCTGCTCAAGTAGAGATTAAGTCAAAAGGCTATCTCCAAAGAGTAGACCCGAACTCAACTGATAGGCCAGATAAGGACAACAAGGTCTTATTTTGCAACAAATATGGTCGAAAGCTTAGAAGGTCAAACTTGTTCAGGACTCCAATGTACATTTGGATTCCATTGAACTCGACTAACCCCCAAGGACCCCAATAAACAAGGAGGGTACCTAAATTATGTATTATCATCTATTGCAGGGTCGACTCGATCTATACAAGAAAGGTGGCTCAACAGGAGAAACTTGGTACATAGACAGTGGTTGTTCGCACCACATGACTGGTACTAAGACTCTCTTATCAAGCTATCGTGAGCAAGAAGGACCAAAAGTGATATTTGGTGATAGCTCCATTGCTGTTACTAAAGGATTTGGTTATGTTCGAAATGGTGACATAGAAATTCAAGACGTTTCTTATGTCGAAGGCTTGAAATACAATTTACTCTCTGTTTCACAATTTTGTGATCGTGGATACAAGGTGCAGTTCAAGAGTCAGAAATGTGAAATCATCGACAAGAAAACACATACAGTCCTACTAGTCGGCATTAGACAAGGAAGTGTGTACATAGTGAACTGGAACAGTTGTCCGAGGGACACCTGTCTACTTACTAAGAATCCTAAAGAACTTGGCTGGCTCTGGCATAGACGCCTTTGTCATCTAAACTTTAAGGTTCTTAATAAGATAGCCAGAGACTACCTTGTGGAAGGTATTCCCAATGAAGTCTACTATAAGTCACATGTATGCACCTCCTGTCAAAAAGGTAAACAGGTGAAGGGCTCTTTTAAATCTATTCCATCCCTCTCAACCAGTAGAGTTCTTGAACTTCTACATATGGACTTACATGGCCCAATAACTCCTCCAACCTTGAACGGTAGAAGGTACACACTTGTTGTGGTAGACGACTATTCTAAGTTCACTTGGGTAGTCTTCTTACACAAGAAGAGTGATACACAAACACTTTTGCCTGATCTATTGAAGAAGGTACAGGTTGAGAAGAATCAGTCAATTGTCAAGATACGTAGTGACAAGGGTACTGAATTCATTAACTGCTATATTAACGAATTTTGCTCTAAGCGTGGCATCCAGCACCTTACCAGTGCAGCTAGGACACCACAGCAAAATGGAGTAGCAGAACGAAGGAACAGAACTCTTAAGGAGGCCTGCAGGACCATGCTGACAGAGTATAATACACCTCAGAAATTTTGGGCAGAAGCTATCAACACTGCATGCCACTCACAAAATAGAAGTGCTATCAATAAAGCACTAGGTAAGACGCCCTATGAGGTATGGAAAGGTAGAAAACCCAGAGTTTCATATTTTCATATATTTGGATGCAAGTGTTTCATCCATAATAATGGGAAAAGCAAGTTGAATGCATTCGATGCTAAAGCAGACGAGGGGATATTCTTAGGATACTCCTCAACTAGCAAAGCATTTAGAGTATTCAACTACTCAACCCTTTGTGTGGAAGAAACACCACATGTGGTTTTCGAAGAATCCCAACAGGACCCATCTACCAACAAGATCAGTGAGAAAGCTACTGAGCTAACTGTCGAATCTGACAAAGACTCAGAGGCATATGAATCCGTTCAAGCATACAATCCATTTATGAAAGCTCTCGAGTCAGACGACCAGAAGAAGGTGAGTGCTCAAGGTAACTCTACTAGACCAGTTGACATACCTAAACTAGTCGACTCGTCTACTCCCATTAAAACTTCTGATGATAATGATGTTGACATGCATGATGCTGTACATGACATAGATGATAGTATTATTGTTAAGAATAGAAATACATGGAAATCAGCGCATAATACTGAAAATATTATTGGTGACTCTACTGTTGGTGTTAAGACTAGACGACAACTCTTTGAGTCGCAAGACCAATCTAGTCCATCTCTGTTTTGCTGGTGTTGTTTCCTCTCATCTATCGAGCCAAAAACCATTAATGAGGCATTGGCTGATAGTAATTGGATCATTGCCATGCAAGACGAGTTGAATCAGTTTGTTCGAAACGACGTCTGGGAACTTGTCGATAGACCGAAACATCATAATGTAGTTGGCACTCGATGGATTTTCAAGAATAAGAAAGATGAGAATGATGTAGTTGTTCGTAATAAGGCTAGACTAGTCGCCCAAGGCTACTCACAAGCTGAAGGCATAGATTATGATGAAACATATGCTCCTGTTGCTAGACTAGAAGCCATTAGATTGTTCCTTGCATATGCTGCTTACATGAAATTTACTGTATATCAAATGGATGTTAAAAGTGCATTTCTTAACGGTATTCTTGTGGAAGAAGTATATGTTGAACAACCCCCAGGTTTCGAAGTCAAAGGTAATCAGGTATACAAATTAAAGAAGGCCTTATATGGACTAAAGCAAGCTCCAAGAGCCTGGTACGATACTCTTTCTCAATTTCTATTAGAAAATGGTTTTACCAAAGGCAAGGTAGACAGAACCTTGTTTAGAAGACAAGAAGGGAAAGACATTTTACTCGTCCAAATTTACGTAGATGACATCATTTTTGGTTCACCTAACAAAGAGCTGAGTGAAAGTTTTTCAACACTCATGCAAAGTAAATTTGAGATGTCTATGATGGGTGAAATGAATTACTTTCTTGGACTTCAAGTAAAACAGACCCCTGAAGGGATTTTCATAAATCAAGCAAAGTATACTAGAAATCTTCTAGACAAGTATGGTATTAAGACATGCAAGTCTGCTGGCGTACCTATGCTACCTACATACAGAATGGACCCAGACGAACAAGGTAAGTGTACTGATCAAACTCATTATCGTGGTCTAATTGGTTCATTACTGTACTTGACTGCTAGTAGACCAGATATTGCATTTTCTGTTGGTGTATGTGCTCGCTTTCAAGCTAATCCAAAAGAGAGTCATATGGAAACCACTAAAAGGATATTGAAATATTTGAAAGGAACCATCAATCGTGGTATATGGTATCCTTCAAATGATGATTTATCTCTAAGTGGCTACTCTGATTCTGATTTTGGTGGCTGTAGAATAGATAGGAAATCTACATCTGGTTCTTGTCAATTCTTAGGCACAAAACTCATTTCATGGTTTTCGAAAAAGCAGACAAGTGTTGCTACCTCTACTACTGAAGCCGAGTACATGGCTGCTGGTAGTTGTTGTAGTCAATTATTATGGCTTATACAACAGCTTAGAGATTATAATATTTGTGAATCAAATGTTCCTATATTCTGTGATAGTAATAGTGCAATTGCCATTACACAAAATCCTGTTCTGCACACACGTTGTAAGCATGTTGATGTGAAACACCATTTCATACGTGATCATGTAGAAAAGAAGGATATTCGCATGGAAAAGATTCATACTGAGTTTCAAAGAGCTGATATCTTTACAAAACCATTAGCTGAGGCACGATTTCGTGAATTATGCATTAGTTTAGGGCTAATTGATTTAGATCCTACTTGCCTATAGCTGTGTACTAACCAGACAGGTACATCAAACGAAGTATGGAGACAAGATCACTAGACTAGGGCACTCGTCTACTCACGCAACAGACAGGTATACAAGGCTAGACAAGATGATCAGACAACCCGATGAGGAAGCTGGTAAAGCTGAGGGTAAAACTAAAGGAATAAACATTTAAGGGGGAATCTATGATTTCTTAAATATCCTTATGTTGACTTTTATGTTGGTCAATAGTCATCTTGTTCGAAACCTTGATTATTGCCTTAGATTGATATTCATCTTATTTATTGTTACTTTACTTGTACCATCGATTACACGTTGGATGTGATAAGATATGTACATGAAGTCGTTCGATGTTCAGAATAGATATGCACAGACGAAGGGGGAACTCGTCTTGTGTACTTAAGTCAACTCGACTGGTGAAGCTTGAGTCTACTCGTCTGTTCTGGATGGACTCGAACAGACAAGCTAAGTTTTTTTTATGCTAAGTGTTTAATCAAAACGGATTAAGAATATTATAGTACTTAGGTATTGATAGAATTTGAAAAACCCTGAATTAGATTTATACACTCTCATGTGATGTGGTGTATACATCCAGTTCTCACTCATCTACACTAGGACAGATGAGTTCACTCCTTTGTTCTCACTAAGAAAGGGCGGATTTCAAATTTTACAATATCAAATTACATACTACTCTCGGTTCCGTAACCGAATGCCAAAGGTCTTAACCGTCTTGATCAAAACCCATATAATCACATGACTTAGTCACATTTGGATTAATTCCTTGTTTTTCTCAAGAAGTTTTTACCTCTCTCTATTTTCAAGCAAACCAGTTACTGTTTTTTTTAAAAGATGTCTATTCGATCTATCTTCGATCTTAGAACTAACATGCAGGTCACATTCGACTTAGGCCGGTACATTTCCGATAACAAAGTAAATGTGGAACCATCTGTGTTCTTCAAAGGCACTCACTCAGACGACGATGCTGAGATTCTGGATAAATGCACTCGATGTGGGCTCAAACCGTATCTAGAATCATTTCCTCAAGTGGTCTTGGAGGAGGAAGTGCTAGAATTCTATGCCAACATCATCAGACAAGGTGATGTTCTTGAATCGTTTATTGGTGAAGATCGTGTGCAAATCACTCCAGAAACGATGTTCAACCATCTACAGCTGCCCATCGGTTCAATTGATATTGATAATTATGCACTTGGACAAGAAATTCGATATTTGAGCATCTTCTGTGGCAAGAAGCTGAAACAGAAACCGGATGGCAAGTATGCTCCAGTCAAGAAGGGTGATCTTCTTAAGAAATATCGCACATTGTTGGATATTGCCAGCAAAATTCTGTTAAGTTCGACTGGTTCTCATGACTCTGTGACCTTTGTGAAGGCAAGGGTTATGGCTGTAATTTTTGACGGTATCACTGAATGCAACTGGTTCAAGCTGATTGCAGACCGCATTATGTATTTTGAGCGTAGTGTTCGAGTAGATGAAAATACTCGAAATTGGGTGGTGTCTACTGCAGTTGGATATGGTAATAAGCTAAGTGTCTTACTTCCTCTACTTATACCAAACAAGGCGAAATGGAGCAAAGGAAAGCCATTTCACCCTTTGAAGTTTTACTTGAAGAAAGGGGCAGTAAGGAAACAGGCTGCTGCTAGGCCATCTGCACCTAGACAAAGCCAGAATTGACCCCATGGAGGCTTTGCCATATGCTGGTGAATCTGGATCTTCAGAAGATGAGTCCGTTGAAGACAAGCCAATGGAAGCTGCACAAGACTCATCTAGTGCAGAAGACTCAGAGCAGACTCAGTCAGAAGAAGAGTCGACTCAAGAGCAGGAGTCGAGTGGACAAATACCTGAGATGTACACTTTGGTGAGAGTTGGTTCGCCTACTCATCCAGCCGAGTCGAGTTTACAGGTTGGTTCTACCACTCAATCTGTTTCAATTCCTCTCTCTCTCCCATCCTCTTCTGTTCGAACCAAGGCAAGATCACATCGATCTAGGCCTAGACCTATTCCCACAACTTCACAAGTGCTGCCAGCATATCCGCTGAGGGTCAGCCTACCTGAAAACACTCCCATAATAGATACAACTGATACTCCGACAGTTGTCATACCAAACCAAGACACATTAAAGCTTTTTGAAACCAGTCCTTTCACACCCTCTCCCTCAACAGAATATGTTGAACCCTTGATCCCATCTACTTCAGATCAGACGATAGTTGCCACTGCAACAACTGAGTTAGAGACCCCATCTACTCAGACCCCGACTGAAGCTAGATTCGAATCCCTGGTCTATTATCCCATGTGTCTAAGAGAGAAGCGAGTCCGTTCAAAGATGAGCAAGAATTTGAAGAAGCAGCTCTCATCTGTTGAAGTCGACTACTCCTCAGAACAGTTTGAGAAACTGGTTCGAATTTGTACTTGGGTGGCCTTGAAACAGTCTGGTACAGATGATCTTTTCGAAGTCATCTTAGGAAAAGGTGGTATTTCAAACTTCATGGATTGGGAAATGGAGCAGAAGGAGAACAGTGGTGTTAGTGATCACTCAGAGCTTTTCCCAAATCATGCTATCACTGCTCTTGCGAAAAGACTACTTGGTATTTCTGATGATTTGATGTGTTCAGAATTCAAGTTTGAGGTTGGTATTCAGGTTCCAGATCTTGATGATGTGCAAGACATTGTGGTGATTAAAGGTGATCAAGCTGCGTTGATTCAGTCTACTGATCCAGTCTTAGATTTGGACAATGTCTCAGATCAGTTGAGAGGCATTGTGTTCAAATTTCAGATAGAACATGCTGATAGTCCAAGATCAGATTTTACTTTCATAAATCGTTATTCTAATGATTTACTGCCATTTGAACTTTGTGGATACATGACAAAGTTGCATGCCTTATTGAAGAAGGACATAGCTATTGCTGAAAAGAAGGCTCATGAAGCGAAGTTTGCTATTATCTCTTACTCTCCTCAACTTAATCTAAGAGCTATTGCTGGAAGTGTGCTTCCAGAGGTTGATCCAGTTGAAGACGAGGTCTTGACTACTGTTCCAGCAGATCAGTTGGTGAAAGCTTTAATTCCGGCAGATGAAGTCATGCTTGATGCTCCTCATGATGAGAGTGGACAGTCATCTCATGCTATCTCAGTCGCCTCCTTAGATGTATTGAAGGACGAATTGAAAGCTGTTATCAAAGCATCGATTGATAAGTTTCTTAAATCTGATATCAAGAAGGCTCTTATTGAACAAAACAATGTCCTTGTGACAAGTTCAAAGGATTTGATAGTTGATGCAGTCAGTCAGGTAGATGAAGAGTACAGACAGCATATGTTTGAGCAACTTGAGGGATTTCTTCAAGATCAAGTTGAATACTCAGAGAAGAGCTCAGTCGATTTTGCTCGCGTACTAGCTACTGAATCCAGGAAGTTGGAACGAGTCTATAGAGCAAGAATCGAAGTCGCTGATGTTCAGAGGAAGGAAGCATATGATCAGTTAACTCAAGCTCAACAACTTATCTCAGCTATGACTGATGAAAACAAGAAGTTACGTTTAACTGCTACACATTTTAAGAATGAGTTGAATTTGTCTACTCAGAAGCTAGAGTTGGTTGCGACCAAGCTGGACAAGTTAAGTCAAAACAAGTCGCATGAAAAGCAAATTGAGAAAGCTACAGACCTCATGAAGCAAGCGATGATGGAAGAAATGACTCGATTCACTTCTCTTTTCTCTCTCAAGGCATCTGATGAAGCCAAAAAGGGGGAAGAGGCAAGTCAAGTTGAATTTGCTGCTGAAGGAGTTAAAGAGGCAAGTGCTGAACCAGAAGCTAAAGATGCTGCTGAAGCTATGCAAGATCTTAAAAGGCCTAAAAGAGGCAGGGGCAGATTGGTTAAAACTGCAGAAGCTGAGCAAGCTAAAGTTGAAGCTGATGAATTGAAGAAGAAGGAGAAGGGCAAGTCTATTGCGTCTCCAGAAGCTGAAGTGCAGAAGAGAATAGTATCGAAAAGAAAGTCCATTACCATTGAAGAGCCTACTCCTGAATCAAAGAAGCAAAAGGTTAGTGAGCCAAGTGATGAAGCTCATTATGCGAAGAAGAAAAAGATAGAAAAACACATTGAAAGTTTGTTGAAGCAGAAGCCTGATGAAGATCAAATAGAAGACAAGCTCATTGATCATTTTATTGACAAAGAACATCGTCAAGATTGGATGAAGGTGAAGAGACAATGGGAATTAGATCACTGGATTATCAGGAAATTTGGAGATTCTGATAACTCTGATGATCTTTATGCTATGTTTGATAAGTTCATGGAAGGACAGCATAAAATGCTATGGAACTTAATCATAAGGATATCTACTGCTGCTAATTTTAATATTCTTGTTCCTGGTTTTCCGAAATGGAAGTGTCCCATGACGAGTTCAGGTAAAAGAGCAGATGTGAACCAGATCAAGAAGTATGAAGATGAGTTGCTAGATAATGAGAAGATTGAAGACGAAGAACATATCCAAGGAATCCATACTAGACTACTCAATGCTTTCTGTGTTCCAGATTCAGAAAGAGGTAATTTTCAAGTATAGTTTAGTTTGTTTTGATTTCGTTATTTTTGAAGTATTTGTAATATCTACTGATCTACTTCTGAATGAATGGAAAAGATAAAGTACTATTTTGATGTTTAAAGACAAGATAACTACTTAACTAGTCTACTTAATAAGAAAAGATTCAAGTAGTTTTGGCTTCATCAAAAAGGGGGAAATTGTTGGGATATGAATCCTAGAACAAGTCCTAAATGATGAACAAAAGATAAAAGATAAGGTTTTGATAAGCCAAAAAGAAGACTTGAATATTTTCTAAGTGTTGACTAATCTAGTCTAGTTGAGTTGAAGTCATCTTGTACAGATCAGTAGAATTCAAAAGACAAGTACAGTTTTACATGTTATTAAAAGATAAGTACGATTTATAAGTACTTCATATATGTTAGATTGTTACTGAGCTATTTAAATGTTGTATAGAGCTCATGATTTCTATATGTAATAGATAGATTCATTGTATAGTTTATAAGTTGACTAAGCTTGTATTATAAAAGCTTAAAGTAATGTAATAGTCTTTATAAGATTAGTATAGTCTACTCTACTGTTTGAAGAAGGAAGACCAGACAAGAAGAGTCGAAGTCTACTACTCAAGATAAGAAGACTACACAAGACAAGTCAACTTGGAGTTAGTTACAAATACGCGTATTAAAGATAAAGATACAGAAGTTAGTTATGGAATAACTAATTCATAACAGAAACGCGTGGATTAATAAAAAGATTCAGTTGAAGATAGTTATCAAGAAAAGTTGGTTACAACTAAGTTCTTGAAGATTGAAGTCTATAAATACCCCAAGGTATTCATTAAGGACGGACTACTGAAGATACTGAAGAATTACTACTTACAAACGATATTGAAGATATTCAAAACGAAGTTTACTCTCAGAGTTGATTGAAGTTCAGAAAGATAGCCAGAAGACAAGTGAAGAATTCAGAAGGCTACTACTGAAGAACAGAGAAGTTTTTAGTTTTTGTTTGTTATTTTCAAGGTGCTAGATACTTGTAAAATTTCTAGTAAGATCGTAGACATATCTGGCGGTATAGTCTGTTGAAGATCTAAGTCTTCTTCTTGGGACTTTAAAGACAGGAATACACACTTGTACTCGATTGGAAGAGTTTAGTGGAAACATCACAACTGGGTTTGTGAGAGTGGATGTAGACAAGTTGTCGAACCACTATAAATCTTGTGTTTGATTTACTTTACAGTTTTGATTGTTTAAATTGCTTAATTGGTTTAACTACTTAACTGATCTAGGCTAGTTGAGTATAGAACAGAGTTCTCGAAAATAAGTTGAGTATAATTTTTAATTGGGCTCATTGATAAAATTTCGTATTCCGCACATTGTCATTCTGATATATCGAAAGATTTTAGAAAAGTCTATTCACCCCCCTCTAGACATTTTCTTTAGCTTCCCTCGATATTAAACTCAACTTTGGGACCAACAATATATAATATATATATATATATATATATATATATATATTTATTGATCTCAGGAATTAACATTAAAAGTGCAAAATGATATAATTTGTAAAACAAATGAAATGTCATATATTATAAAATAGGAGAAAGTGTCTCTATTTGTTATTAATTGTTGTATTTTATTTGGGTTGGTCTGCTATGGACTCGAATGCATCAACATGCACTCTAGTCCATGTTGCACTTTTCAGTTGTACTGACTTGAACTTTTTCATAACTTACATTTTTTGGTAAAATGGTGTTGCACTTTTCAATTATTAAACTGTATAATAATATTTTTATTTATAGTGACTTACATTTTTAGTAATATTCTGTTGCACTTTTCAGTTTAATAACTTACACTTTTCATTAAAAATTGTGATACTGATTTGCACTTTTAAGAAAAAAAATTGTTGCACTTTTCAGTTATAGACTCTTACCTTTCAGTTATATTGACTTACATTTTTCATTAATATTATGATGCTCTTTTCAGTAATACCGACTTGCACATTTCAGAAATATTGTATTTCACTTTTAGTTATACTAATTTATACTTTTAGGGCTTGTTTGGTTTACTAGATATGATAGATATATTGGGATATGATAGATATATTATGATAGAATTTAGTGGGACAATTTGAAAATTTGATTTAAAATTCATATTTGGATTGATTGATTAAATTTTAAAGTTTATATGATAATTTATAATCAAGTTGTTTGGATTGTGGGATAAAATTGAAAAATATTATTGTACAGTTTAATAATTGAAAAGTGCAATACCATTTTACCAAAAAATGTAAATTATGAAAAAGTGTAAGTCAATACAACTGAAAAATGCAACATGGACTAGAGTGCACAACAACTCAAGTGTATACTAGACTAAAACATTTTATTTATTCACCCAAACTAATTTTCTTAGCAATTAAAATGTTAAAAGACTCTTATACTATAATTTATTCATATAAATTACAATTATAAGAAGATGATTTGTATTTGTTAGGATTTTTTTTTTATATAACTGATAAATAGGAACATTGTTTTTTGATAAAATGAGTAGTTAATAGAGTTTATTGACATTAAGAGCTAAAATCCACACCCCTACTATAATTAAATAAAAAAATCAGCAATTCAATTGTTAAAGATAGTTATATACGAAACGTATCTAAAATATTTTATAAGTTAATAAATATAAAAGTTACAATTGCATATGTTATAAATATATATTCAAATAAAATCAAACATAATTGCATATGTGACGTATCTAAGAATGTTTATAAATTAATAAATTATAAAAAATTACAATTGAAGGTTTAGTCTTAAAATACGGGAAATTATTATGATTCTGATTTTCAGATTTTTTTGGAAAGGTCGTGTTTAAGGAAAGTATTAGTCTTAAAATGCAGGAAACTAATTTTGATTAGGAATTTAAATTACTTTGACTAATTCCGAATTATTAATTCTATTGAATGCAAGGGTATTTATGTCTAACATAATTCTGATTTGTCTCTAATTATTTCTCCATATTTCATTTGTATTAATTTGATAAAATTCGTAGTGAAGTGTTGTAGGTGTAACTCCCCTAGGCCCTTCTTAGTAACTTGTAAATTAATGAATTAGTAAATTTTTTTTTTTTTTTGATAAATAGAATAAAGTAGAAATTCTAGAAATTAAAAATAGGGACCAATCAAATTTATTAATTAAAAGAGTTATTAATTTATCTATAAATTAATAATTATTAATTTATACAGTATATTAATTAATATTTTATTAATTTATGGAGTAATCAAATTAATGCTCAATTTATAAACACCCTTTCAAACTTTCACCTGTAATTAATTATTGAATAATGAAGGACCTACTTTAAAAGAATCCTTCAATCTTTCACATTATTATACTTTCTTGTGTTCATTGTATCACTTTCTAGAAATTAAAATATTTTATATATAAATATACAAGATCAAAATATGCTAACACAAACAACTTTTTATATATATACTTATGAAGCTATTAAATCAGCAATCACGTTGAATAATTTCTTGTTGAGCTATGAGAAAACGACACCAGAAGTTCTTACAATGATAAGAAAAATTGATTTCAACAAAAAAAAAAAAAAAGACAATTGAGTTATTTTTTAAGAAACCTTCATAAATCATTCATGTAATAGGTAGTATATAATGAATTATTAATTTATATTTTATATGGGGTCTATGAAAATTATAAAAAATATTATTTTATAATTTTAGAGAAATTTATTAATTTAGCACTCTATCCGCGAGTCGAATCGACCAAAAATATTATCTTAAAAAATTTATTAATTAATTGAGTATTAATTTATAAAGTTTCTAGTTTAGTTAATAAAGAAATGAGATAGTTATAACTTGTTAATAAATGAATTAGTATATTAATTAAATATATTTTATGATGTGGTCGTATTCATGCAAGAATATAAAATATAGTAGTAATTTTGTATTTCTATCAAAAGTCTAACCTTGTATTTTCATGGTTGTATTTATGCTAAATTGCTACTAAGTAGCCCTGTCTTGCTTGCTTGTTTAAAAAAATTTACACTCATTTTGAATTTAAAAGTTAATTTCTATCTTAACCTCAAGGAATTGACCTAGTGGTGTAGACTTGGAACTTTGGAGTATGCTCCTCTCTAGGTCTCAGGGGTGAATTTGCCACTAAAACCCCCCACTTTGCCACTAAATTTGAGTCAAAGTTCGAAATGGACATCTACATCTCTGATTTGTTTATGTCGACGAAGAAAGTTCTGATTTATTTATGTCGACGAAGAAAGTTTTGAAATTTTGAAGTTGTCACTAAATTTGAGTCACACAATAAAATCATCTATAACCATTCAACTCAAATTTTAATTCAATGAGAATAACTTTCGAAATTAGAATTTTTTTCCCATAGATGTTCAATCAATGCATCGAAATTAGAAAAATTTCCCATAGATGCTCAATCAATGCATTCTGAAGTTCAAAATGGGTATCTACATCTCTAATTTGTTTATGTCGACGAAGAAAGTTTTGAAATCTTTAAGTTCTCAAGTTTCGTTGTTTAAATTGTACTTTTAATTTTAAAATCTTAATAATTATTAATTAAAATCAAAATAATAAACTAGATTTTTTATATATATATATATATGTATATATATATATATATATTTTGCCAATTTGCCACAACACTATTCATTTGTGGTAATTTGCCTCCCAATTAGTCTCTCCTTTGGAGATGTTTTGCCACAAAAAATTTAGGTCTTAAGTTTAAACAGAATCAGTCAATATTTTAAACGGCCCCCCATAAGTAGACGGTTGAATTGATCCTTCAAATTATAGTTAATCGGGACCCACAAGTGAACGGTTGTTCCATAAAAAACCCACTAAGCCACCATCGGTTCCATATCACTACACTCCAGAGTATTATTTTTGTTGGCAAAAGAATTTGTACCTGTTATCCTTGAGGGTTGGTCTGCTATGGACTCGAGTGCATGTTGTGCACCCTAGTCCATGTTACACTTTTCAATTTTACTAACTTACACTTTTTAGTAAATGGTGTTGCACTTTTCAATTATTAAACTGTATAATAATATTTTTAGTTATAGTAATTTACACTTTTTAGTAATATTGTGTTGTACTTTTCAGTTTAATAACTTACACTTTTCTTTAGATTAGGGTGCACAATATGCACTCGAGTGCATACTAGACTTTACCTATTCTCAATATTTATGAGTATAATTACCCCATAAATGGAGGAGGATATTTAACTATATATAGACTATAGTGTACAGTTTATTGATGAAAATAGACTAAATAGTACTAAAGAAATGGAATTAATTATTAGGTAAGCATCTGGTAAGCATGATATGAGAGAAGTTAATTACAGGCGATCGCATTCGTCGTAAAGGGTTTCGTCTTCGTGGGTTAGCACAATGAAAGAATATTACTTTAATTAATTTTTTATTAATATTAATCTTTTAAACATAATTAAAATATTGCTTCCAACTTGCTAATTATTTAAGATCAAAGTAATTAATTAGTAATTTTTATTAGGCTGTAATATCGATTTCTTGAAAAGTGAAGAAACTTGGAGAAAATTTTGGCTGATATGATAGTATTACTTTTGTCGAGATGTGGTAATAAATTATCTCATTTATAAGTATCATTATTTATTTTATACGTATGCATTCGACGTCACACTCTTGGACAATTTATTAAACACGTCTTTGTTTGAAAGATATAATCAACATATATGATATATAAAACTTTATTTTATAAAATGTTTTTATTTTATAAATGATTGATAAATTAATGACCCTAAATAACATTAGTTTTTCTCTTAGAAACAAAATGTTAAGTGACCGTGCATTATCAATTTATCATACTATAAACTCAAACGATTCATTTAACATAATTTTTTTTTAAAAATGATTGTTAATATATAGAATAGACGTGTGTAAAGTAAAAAGTGAATGATGCATTAGTATATTGAGGAATTACTGTTTCCAATTATGGATATTTGCATATTAAGTTTGAAATAACCAAAAAAATATTGAGGAATTACTGTTTCCAATTATGGATATTTGCATATTAAGTTTGAAATAACCAAAAAGAAAATGAGACTTACTAAGTTTAGATGAAATTGATATATTATAACTACCTTCATCTATAAAATATAAATACAAGTGATTTGAACTCAGGATCATATTGAATTAAATTATAACGCTAGCTCCTATAATTTAAATTATCTCACTTCGTCAATTTGATTCGTGACGTGTAACTATTGTAACTTGGAGCATCTAGAAGTTATCAAACAATTAGCTTTTCTACGTTGGGATTAGGCATTGAAAAAATGGCAGCAAGAAAAGAACAGAAATGCATAATCAAAAGATGTAAAGCTACTTTTGCTTCTTTCAAGTGCACAATTAGTTAATTTAAAAAACATTAGGTTAGAAACTTTGCCTTTTGTTTTTCTTTTTAAGCTGTGGAGTTCTTTAATTAATTGGACAGATTTAGCTAATTAGTGGGTTTACATATTATTTAATTGTGATATAATTCAATTGGATAATGAAGATGCTTTTGCACATATTAAAAGTCAAGTCTTTTGTTTGGTTAAGGATTGTGGGATTAAGTAGAATAGTGGGATGAAATGTCATTACCCACACTTACATGGATTCTAACATTTTGGATAATATGGAAACTTTTCTTTATTTTAGCAATATTTATTGTTTCTTATATGGAGATAAATTTAATTTTTTTTAAAGAATGTTTTAAGAAGAGTAAATTCTTGTTTGAGAGCTTTTTTATTTTTGTTAATGATTTGCTAGCTGTGATGCAATATAATGGACTAATTATAATTTTTGTGAAGTCTCATATGCCGCAGGTGCATCCATCTTAAATTCGTGCAATCTCTTCATATGAATCGTTTATACATTTTAATACGTTTCAGTTGAAGCTAGCTATTATCACATTTTAATATACAAAATTAACATTGTTTTTGTGTAGATAACAAAACCTACTTTGTGATGTACTGTTTTGTTTCAATAACTTACACATTTCAGCTAAATTTAGTATTACGCTTCGATTAAAACTGATATCACATGTGCTCAATTTCATGTGGTGCATCTAGTGGACTAATTATTTTCACAATTTTAAGAGTGAGTATTTGTGAATATTTTATGAAGAGGTAGCAATTAATGTGACACTAGTATTATTAAAACCAACAAGTTGACTCTGAAATTATTCTTGCAGCGGATCATCTGCTCACTTCTTACCTATATCAATTTTTTATGATTTTTTTATGAACATAGTATCCTTTATTCTGTGACGCGCATAATTAACACACATACATGACACACACATATATACAAGGATAAAAATATCTCTATCGCAACAAATATCACAATCTTAATTTTACGGATATATCGCGGGATATATTGATATCGCATATTGATATCGCAAAAAAATTAAAAAAATGAAAGAAATCTTATTAAAATCTTAAAAATTTAACATGAAATTTTAGAGATTATTAAAACATACTATTATACATGTATTTCATTCAAAAGTCATTAAAATTATATGTTTAAAACAAACATATAGATAATAAATTGGGTTGGTCTGCTATGGACTCGAGTGCATGTTGTGCACCCTAATCCATGTTGCACTTTTCAGTTTACTGACTTACACTTTTTGATAAATGGTGTTGCACTTTTCAATTATTAAACTGTATAATAATATTTTTAGTAATAATTACCAAAAAGTGTAAGTCAGTAAACTGAAAAGTGCACATGGACTAGGGTGCATAGCATGCACTCGAGTGCATACTAGACTTTACCTAATAAATTATATAAATACTGCGAAAACTAATTGACAACATAATACAATATAAAATAATTAAATATACATGATGAAATACAATTAATATCAAAATGATGACCTATGAGGTTCAAATATAGTAGGTGAAATGACATCTTTGTCCAAACAAAATTGATAAAATACAATTAAATACTGGCTGACGAAAACTAATTGACAACATAATACAATACATGATTAAATAAATATACATGATAAAATAAAATTAATATCAAAATGATAACATATGGGGTTCACAAATAGTAGGTGAAATGACATATTTGTCCAAACAACATTCATACTAACTCATCACATTATAGTAATTTAGAATATAGTTATGCACATGTAATTCATATGTCTAAAAAAAACTACTAAATATATGAGGTGAATTGAGAATATATTTGCTTACACTATTAAAAATAAAATAAAATGTATAATTTTGTACATATAAAAATAAAATTTCAAATAAGTTTGCGATTTTTCCAGATTTTGCGATATCGTGCGATATATCTGCGATATTTCCCGATTCCCGTCCAATTTTACACTACGGTTGAATGATATCGATATCGACATCGATATTTAGCGATATATCCGCGATACTCGGGAAAAAATACATTAGACCCCAATATCCATATCGCAATATCCAAATTTACGATATATCTGCGATATTTCGCGATATTTTCATCCATGCATATATATATACTAGGTAAGGGTGCACCTCAATTTTTGAGGTGTTAACCCAGATTTTTATGGTTTAATATTTACATTTATATTTTATTTTTACATTTAACATTAGAAATAAACAAAATAAATTATTATTAAAATAACGAAAAATTAATAGGAATTTCCCATACATATACAGATCTAGTATATACTCATTTTTTATAACTACATATTTACATAACTGACATTTCTTCTTCAATATTTATTGCGTAATCGATCAACAAAGAAAACTTCTAGTTTATAGAAGTTCAAGCTTAGCACCCTTAGTAAAATAATAGTCGAAAAGAACCAACTTATTAACTTCAACTTCAACCTAAATGCTAAAGTATTTCAACTAAGTGTTACCCAGTGATTTCAACACCTGGAAAGAAGTTGCTCAAAGGTTCTAACAGTTGAAAAATTATCTTTTGAAGTAGAAGATGCTCTACCCAATTCATACCCTGCACCATTCGTCAAACAATTGATTTGGTCATCCAACGCACATGTTTCACCACATCATTTTTTGAAAGACCATCCTTCAAATTTGGACCAAATTATATATTGTAGTGACTACTTATTTTTGGCAGAACATTAAACACAAACAAGGAAGAAGGAGAATTCACTAAGATGGTTTACAGTTTTTCATTGATAGTCTATTCAATATTTTTCGAAATTCCTGTAAAATGTTAGAAACCATTAAACTTATGTTTAAAGAAGTCCAACAATGACTACAAGTGTACATGCATATGGATGGTTGTAAATAATTGACATGTATTTTTTTTTTGAAAACGGCTAAAAGATTTTATAAATAGGGTATCAGGAATACCCCTCACTCAGTACATAGAATCTTACAAACAGAGTAGAGAAAGAAGACATAAATTAAATAATGCACTGTTTAGGTTCCCTAATCCACTCACTTAAGGTTATCTCTCTAGCAATAGCACCCCTCACCTTCAACCATCTAAAAGTGTGGCCCTTAATAGTGTCCACCACTTCATCACAGTCCGTTTCTTTTCCTCTAAAAATCAGATTGTTTCTGCAATGCCAAATCTCCCACACTGCACAGTGCCAGATGGTGATCCAAGGTCTCCTCCATTTTTGTTCGGCAAGATTACCATGAGTAACAAGGTGGCTTACGCCTGCCCCTCCCCCCCAGTTCGTATTGCAACTCGAACCAAGAGTATAATTTGGACCAGATTACCGTCGCCCTGGAACAAAAGAAAACAGGTGCTTCGTGTCTTCGTCTTCCTTCCCACAGAGCTTGCATTTCGTTAAAAAATTCATGTTGTATGCACCCATTTTCCTCAGATTCAAGATGGTTGGGATTTTATCTTGAAGTAGCTTCCATGAAAAACTCGTCACCTTCAGCGGAATACCTTTCACCCAAACGATCTTTAGTTCTTCCAGGTCGTCTCTTGCCTTCGTGATTTGCGCCAAAAGGATTTTGTACGTTGATTTAACTCCCGCTCGATTCCAGCTTCCACGACCAGCTATCTTCTTCCCGAGATTCTGAAATAAAACTGCTTATCCTGCTACAAATGGAGTTAGCCACCTCTAATTCTCTATCAAACAGATTTCTAACCCACTCCCACTGCATTGAAAAATTCCCCCTATCCCACACCACTCTATCAGCTATCGTGCATTGTTTATTTCTATCTAGCTTATACAGCCTAGGGAACAATAATTTGAGACAGCTCCCCCCAACCCAATTATCATCCCAGAATTTTGTGTTTCTGCCATTACAGACTATTTTAGAACAGTTTTCAGAGAACCATTGACTCGAGCCAACCTATCTTATGATATCAGCCCACCATTTTGACCATGATTTGCAGACTTTTCCTACAGACCTAAATGACTCAACACAACTCTCAAAACTACCATATTTGGATAACATAATTTTCCTCCATAGACTGTTGTTTGGTTCCTTTTCCTATAGACATGTATGGATATATATATATATTTTTATCTTAACTAAGCAATTGAGAGATTAGTCTAATTTCACCAGAATTATAAATTATGAGCAAAAAAAAATAAAAATGAGGCCTACTGCCTACTGCAGTATATTTTTTGGGTTGGTAAAACGGTCACTGTGTTCATTAATTCTTTAAAGCTATCATGAGAAATTGAGAATGACACGTACAATAAATAGATCATGCTACGCATGGTGGTCCATGTTAAAATTCCCTTTATTTTCCAATCACTTGTTTACCGTCTCGTCTGTAATTAGTTTGTTTCTGCTTCTGTTCTTGTTATATGTTGTTGTACTATTTCTTTTTCTCTCGGTTGTATCTCAATTTTGTAACTTGCAATTTTTTGTGTACTACTGGTACTGAGCAGTAATAATACCTCATCTTCACCTCTGTTCATATTTATTTCTACCTAATGCTAAAATAAGTTCTCCCTAAATCATCTCACACTACGGTCAAACTCATGATTTATTTTTAAATTTATATACAATGTGTACTTCTCTAATAAAATGATAGGAGTTTACAAACCTATTACATAGAAATTAGCATGAGGAACGAAAGCAATAATTAAATTAATCCAGATGTCATTTTTTCTTAGCAAAGAAAATCTATTGCTAACTTATGCAAATGAGTGAAAGCTGCAATACAACAAAAGTACAGTCTGG
This sequence comes from Galeopsis tetrahit, assembly GCA_963675135.1. Classification (NCBI taxonomy): domain Eukaryota; kingdom Viridiplantae; phylum Streptophyta; class Magnoliopsida; order Lamiales; family Lamiaceae; genus Galeopsis; species Galeopsis tetrahit. The sequence goes on along the minus strand of OY776127.1, from coordinate 10,377,150 downwards.
ATTAAGACTCTAACATTACCAACTCGATAGTTCTAGCGCATGTCTATTTTTTTTTTCTTCATATTATCACTCAACAACATGATATTGCAAATTTATATCCAAATTTCAAACATTTTAATGCAGTCTACGCAAATTGTTATGTATTATTTATCAAGAACAAACAAATTTATAACAATTGCTACACACGGTCAGATAAAATCTGAGACACACTTATGCAACTTCAACTAAAGCTGACCTATTAACACCAAAAATGAGCTTGACTTTCACTTTGTTAAATTTTGCAACTCCAGTAATCAGAAAATATTTTTTCACACAAGACCTACGAAATAAGAAAATCAAACACCAAAATCGTATTTTATCACCGTAATTACATTTAATATATTATCAAACATACTAATCATTTACAAGAATGTGGTCAACCTTCCTCACCACATTGAGAACAAGAGGTTTCCCTTCTTTTTATTTACCAAATATAGAGCCCAAATAAAAAAAAAAAAAAATAGAATAAGGCATCTTGAAATCTACGCATAATAAACTTTTTGCACTAAGTGTGTGATCACAATCAAATTGAATTAGATGGTATCACAAAAGGCAGTAAAAAACAGACTCAAGAGCAGGTAATACAATTAGCATTTTCTAAACAAACAATTTATCAAACAGTTGGTGTGCATATAAATACTCAAACTACAGTATCCTAACCCTTTCCCCTTTATCAATAGTTTCTGAGACAATAAAAGAAGAAGTTTTTTTATCTTTTGAAAAACACAAAAGATGATTTCTATATCAGAGGACAGCCTCACAAATGGTATGAACTAAAAATTTATTGTGTCAACAATGAATATGTGAGTTGTAGAAAACAAATTACTATATAAGAGGAAAGCTCCACAAATGGTATGAACTAAAAAAAATTGTGCGAACAATGAATTTGTGAGTCGTAGAAAATTCTAAACATATAGAAAACAAGGAGCAATCCAAAGCTAAACAAATTGACAAACCAAAATACACAAGATTACGCGAGAGACGTGAGTGAGAGAGAGATGTTGAAAACTGTCATAGCTAGCAAAGTCCTTCGCTAATGTTCGGTGGAAATAAGGATTTTGAAAGGGCGGTGGAGGTGAGATAAGGAAGATGCAGCGTATGAAATGAAATTGGCCACCTGCGGCCACCTATAAACACAACAAATTCAAATAAGTACCAAAATAGTCACAAAAAATCATGAATGGACGCACAAATCAAATATTAAACCCAATATTTACAAGTCTCAATTGAGGTGCTATTCCTATTTGATATTTTAAAAAATAAAACTATTATCATGCATTTCTCATACCGGACTATACTAACTTATACACCCTTTATATATAGGGTATGATATTTAAAGCATTATCAAATGTCAACTACTTTTTTGAGATAAATAAAAACTCGAACCATCCATTAGATAGTAAAATAGGATGTATAATGGAATTTATAGAGTAGATGATAGGTATGTCAGCAACAATAGTGCCGCAGCTGCTCAATACGTAATTGTAATATGCAAAACCCAATATTTGACTGCTTGTTCTAAATGAAATTTTCTTCAATATATGTTTAAAGAAAATGAACAAAATGTGGATATATTGACAAAGAGAACTTAGCATGTGAAACTCAAAACTAATCTAAGTAATTCTTATAGTGATTACCAATAAAATAGTCTAAACATAAGAGAAGAATATGCAAACAAATAGACATGTAATCCTCTGTTATGTATCGTAAACGAGAGGAATGTTGGCAGGCAGTCGAGGGGAATATTACTGATGAGGGAAATATTAGTAAATAGCAGTTAGTTAGTTTGTCTTGATGCCTTGATAGCAGTTAGTTAGTTTTGGGAGTTTCTGTTATTAGGTATTATAAATAGAGGCTGAAACTATTTTTGTGGGGGAAGATTAGAAATTGGAATCTGGAATTGGAAATTGGGCAGCTTCGGCTGAGCTCTTGTTATCACTTTCTTAAGTCTTTTATTCTACTTCTTTGCACTCCATATCATCCTCCCTATGCAAATTGTGTTATTGTGGAATAAGACACCTTCTTATCTTAATGCAAAACTACAAGAACTATGGGTCTAAATTCTAATTAAGGAGAGTTCAAAATAGAGCAAAAAATATATTCACACTCAATTTCTAAGAATAACAGTGTTGAGAGGAAATAGATAGGGCAACTTATAATTGGACAACACTTTGGCTTCTAAAAAGAAAAATTTACATTTTCTCAAAAAACAATTTATCAAGCAGTTGGTGTGCATATAAATACCCAAACTACATTAACCTAACCCCTTCCCTTCATCAGTAGCTTCACATACCGAAAAAGAAGATGTTTTTTCTTCTTTTCAAAAGCACAAAAGAGAGAGATTATTGTTTCAGAGGAAAGCTCCCCAAATGGTATGGAAAAAAAAAATCCATGTCAACAATGAATATGTGAGTGTAGAAAATTTTAGACACATGAAACAAGGAGTAATCAACAGCTAAACAAATTTATAAACCTAGATACACAAAATTACAAGAGAGAACACAAGAAATGCTGAAGAACTTACCTGAAATGCTGAAGAACATAAGAACACACGGTCCTTCACAAAGGTTCAATTGAAGGGAACGAATTCGAAATGAGATGAGGCAAAGAGTTGTGTGTGAATTGAAATGAGTAAAGATCGAAGAAGAGTAGAGAATGACATCTGCCAAATAAACAACATGAAGCGTCTAGAGAAATGCAGGGAGGGAAAGACGCGTGTCCACTTAGAGTATAACTTGAAACCGGAATAAAACCGAACAATACTAACTTATACACCCTTTATATATAGGGTATGATATATATATATATATATATTTTTTTTTTTTTTTTTGCTGATTATTGAATCTGTATTCTGTTGTAAAAAATTACAAGTAGTTTAATTTATTGAGTTGAATTCTCTATAAAACTCATGATTTAGCTCTATATCTAATAATGACAAGGACTGTTAAATTTTTTTTTTTTTTTATAGAAGTGAACCAACTCAATATAAATTAGTGATAAATTGATATAGTTAATTATTAAGGATCTATTTTAAATTGTATCCCTTCGTTTTAACATAAACTTCATATTTTCATTCGTCTAATAATAGACTTTACACTCTTAAAATAAAAACTCCTTCATAAACTTAACTGTCATAATATTCACAGTTTTTTTTTTATAAAACGTCATTACTTTTAAACTCACACATACACGTAATTCAATTTATTTATTTATTTTATACATTAAAACTTACTAAATTACCCTTCAATATTTATCCAATACTCATAAGTCTGTTTTTTTATTTTTAAAAAAATGTGTCCTCCCACATCTCAAATTTATGGAGTAATTCATAAAAAAATCAATTTATTGTTCCTTATCATTAATTACTGTGTAGAAGCAACATGTCTATTGTCTAGCAATATGCTTAAGGACGGCATTATTCTATATTCTTCGTGTATCTATAAATAAATAAATAAAATATCTGAATTGATTGTTCCTTTCTTTCTTCAATTATAATATTATTATTCTCTGTCATGGATAGGAGTGTGCATCGGATCGGGACCGGAATTTTAAAATTTTACGGATCGAAGATCAGACCGGTAAATTTCGGTCCGAATTTGGACCGGTTGGACCAGATTTTTTTAAATTTTTTTTTTTTTAAGTTTATGGAAATAAGAACAAAATTGATGAATTTGTGTATGAAAATTAAAGTGTTTGCTCTTTATTACGCCAATGTGAATTTTATTTACATTATTATTAATGATCTTTTGACCCTAAAATAAATTAAATATGTTTGCAAAAAATGTAATAGTTCTCAACACATTTTCACCGATTACTTGGTTTTGAAAAATAATTGAGAGTGCATTAGTAAAAAAAAAAATTAAAAAAAAAAAATTCCGATCCAAATCGGTCCGGACTGGAAAATTCCGGTCTTGGACCGGACCGGAAGACCGGAATCCAAAATTTGCCGGACCGAAGACCGAACCGAAATCTAATCGGTCGGTCCGATTCCGATCATTTTTTCGGTACGATTTTTTTTTTAACACTCCTAGTCATGGATATGGATCGATAAATATCTGAAATGACTAATAAAAAATCGATTACTATTAATGTTTAATGGGCCATTAATTAGTATATCGATTATTATTATTTTTTATTCTCTTTCTTCAATTCTTCTAATAATAGAGTCTTTCCTTAATCGTTTATTTTCACTTTTATCCAAAAATTATCGGCCCTTCTTTTTTCCAATTAAAATTTAAAATCTTTAGGGCATATTTGATTTGAGATTATCTCAATCAAAGATAAAATGTTGTGTCTCTAATTCTATTTTAGTTTGAGATTTAAATTCTGAATTTTATTGAATATCATCTACTCCTAAAAAATACTCCGTACATACCTACTCTTCTATAATTAATATGAGTATAAAGTTTTCTAACAATAATTTAATAATATTGCATCATCATTCGTATACACTTAATTTGATATAAATTTATTCAACAATTAATAATATTAATTAGAGCACATACTCTTAACTGATTACTTGATTTAAAATATAAAGTTACATTCACATTTATTCAAAATCTAAAACCAAACACATACGGAGTAATATTTTCTCCTCCGTTCCGTAATTACTTTCACACTTTCATTTTTATTTTTAGGACGTTCCACAATAACTTTTACATCTTTAAAATGATTTTTTTTTTAATAAACTTCACATATCCTCAATTTTACACCAATACTATTATTTTTTTCTACACATACATAAAAGTCAACTCATTTATTTACTTTATACATAAAAATTTATAAAATCCCCACTCAAAATCCCCACTAAATTCACATGTCAAAAAATCATGAGAAGTAGGGAATATTATTCATCATAATTTTAAAATTCTAATCAAATTTTAAACAAATTGGTGGATATGAATTTGAACCTCCACCTCTTCAAAAGTAAAAAAGATTAAGCATCAATTATTTGGGAAGCTCGTTTCCAGTTGTAATCTATTTATTATGCTCTTTTCCCATCAGGCCATCAGATAAAAGAATCTATATAATTTAATTAACTCCCAATTTTAATTGAAAACATATAAAATGTTCCAACCATCAAAATATGGAAAAGTGTGCTAAACAAATAGTCCAAAGTGTTAAAATAAAATAATAGTGTATTTCAGGGGTTGTTAATAATAAAAATAAGGGAGTATTATTTTATTTAAATTGATGGCTATAAAGAGTAATATAACTAACAACAGCTTAAAAAATGAAAAGATACTAGTAATTATGGGCCCAACGTATACGGCCCAACAAAAAATCCAAACGGGCTGATAATTGAAGCAGTTTATATGGGCTTATGGGCCTGACTATTTACACCTCCATTTAGGTTGAGAACAATCCCTCGATTGATGCACCCCTAAAAAGTTATCTAGGATAGATGCACCCCTCGAATTGTCCTAAATACCTTTTTTTTTTTTAAAAGAAAAATTACTAACCGCACTCCACCCCCAAAACCCAAATTTCTTGTCAACCTCCCTTTCTCCTTCCCCACTTATTCTCTCCTTTCTCACCCGCCGTCGGCCGCCACCTATCCGCCGTCGGCCGCCCCCCTCTCTCCCTCCCCCTCGTAACAATAGAAAAAAAAAAAAATCCCCTTTCCACCTCGCACCCACCCACCAGCACACCTCCCCCAACCTCAAAAAAATAAACAGTAGCAGCACTGCACGCAGGTATGTTCTTTTCAAAAAAAAAAAATTAAAAATTTTGTAATATTAGGGTCGACCATATACACTCTCGTTGACAACATGAATTTATCAACGAGAATGTATACGGTCGATTAATTGTTGTTGAAAATTAAAAAAAAAAAATTCAACAATAGTTCGTCGACCATATACACTATTGTCGATAAATTGTTATCAGCGAAAGCGTATAAGACATTTTGACAGTTTGAAGATTTGTATAAGATTATTGGTACAAATCTATAAATTTGTATTTCATGTAACATTTTTGTTTTATTCTTAACTTTCGTATCACTACTATTTATTGATTTTTTAATGAATGTAAACATTATGTGTATTTCAATATCCTTAATTTCTATTCTTAATTTTTGGATTTTTTTTTTTTGCAAGATTCTTCATTAATATGAACATTAGATCCCTTCAAGATAAATATTGCATAATCATCTTAATCTTTAAATGTAGAATTAAAAATCGAAAAAATGGAGGAAAGAAAATAATTAATTAGACCGAATTAATGTGAAAGAACTAAAAAAAAAAAAAAAAATTATTGTTGTTATTTTAGGTTTTTTTTTTTTTTTTTTTACAATATTGTACAACAAGGATTATAGACCAGATTTCTTCTTAAAGAGAAGAAGAAGCTACCAAATCCCTGATATATTGTGGAGAAACATTTTCAATCCAATCATGAGGATATGAAGTGTGTAATAAACTTTGAGCCAGGACATGAGCCACACGATTCTTGTGTCTTGGAACATATTGACAATCCCAAACCAAAATTCGTTGGAGCAGACTCTTGATCCTATTAACCATACAACTCTCACAATTTCCAACTTCCATAGCGTGCGTAATTGCCTTGATAGCTTCAGATGAATCCGAACGCACACCATTAATTGTAATTTTCTTGCTAATGCATCTTTCCAAGGCCAACTCAATAGCTCTTAACTCAGCTCCACAAACAAAATTAGGATTCTCAATCCGTAAAGCTCCTGCTCAAAGTAAGTTAAAGCTAGGACCAAGCACAACGTAGCCAATCGCAAAGAAATGTTTTTCAATATTATAAGCCGCATCTGTGAATAAGAGATTACCTTCACCATGTGTTGGATACATTTCCTTCGACTTGGTTACAAAATCCGAAATTGTATTTTCAATAGTACTTGAGCTTTTGAAGTCATGCCAATAAGAAACTGTCCATTCAACATTATACCATGGTTTACCACTCTTACCATACCTAACTTGTGCATCTGTATGTATGAACTTGCACCTTTCTATCCAAATTGCCCAAGCCACCATAATCACCAAAGCCATATCATTCAAATTCAGATTATAATGACACCAAGTGATAAAATCCATTCCATCACCCACTAAAGCATTGTTAATCATGCTCCATAACCCAACAGCCTTCCAAGTGTGCTTTGAAAAAGGACAAAGGAAGATACAATGCATAGTATCCGCCCTGTTAAAACCACATCACTTACAGCAAGGATTCATCGGCACATGATGCAAGGCCAAATTACCTTCAGAAGCTATCAAATTCTTTGCCAATTTCCATCAAAATATCCACACCTTTTGTGGGATCTGAAGTTGCCAAATACTCCCAAAAGCTTTTTGGATGACCGTGTGATTAGAAGGGCCTGCAGCATGAATGACCTTGGACTTCACTTGGCTTGACATAGCCACCTCGTAACCCGACGACACTGTAAATTTTCCATTCGAAGAATAAGGCCAGACAAGATGATCTCGTTCTTGAAGTCCTGAGAGCGGAGTCGCCAATATTTTTTCAGCTTCATATGGCATGAATGCCTAACGAACCAGCTGCTCATTCCAGTTTCCAGACTCAAGAAGAAACCGATTAACACTGGAAGCACTAACATTTTTAGATTGAATACGCCCCTTCTCCAATCCCATAACCCAATTATCGTTAAAGATATGAATATCATCACCATTGCCAATTTTCCACAAAGCACCTGTTTCAAGTAGATCTATACTCCACATAAGTGATCTCCAAACAAAAGATGGATTAGATCCCACCTCAATATCCGAAAACCTCACTTTATCAAAATATTTGGATTTAAAGATTCTCCCTAGCAAAGTATCTGGCAAATTAATAATCCTCCACAATTGTTTAGCCATGAGTGCTTTGTTGAACAAAACAAGACTTTGAAAACCCATTCCCCCTTCCTTTTTGGGGATGCAAAGATCCATCCATTTCTTCCAATGTTTTTTCCTTCCTGACTCGCAATCCCCCCAGCAGAAACCAGCCATAATTTTCTCAATATCATCACAAATAGCAATAAGAATTCTAAAGCAGGACATTGCATAAGAAGGTAAAGATTGTAGTATAACTTTAATAAGAACCTCTTTACCTCCCTCAGAAAAAAACTTATGGTTCCAAGATAACACCCTTTTTCGAACCCTATCAACCAAATAACCAAATTTGAGTCTTTTGGCCTTAGGAATGACTGCCGAAAGACCAAGGTAAAACTCATGGCCTTGAGAAGAACTGATTCCCAAGGTTAGTTTTGATTGATCACTATTTGCTTGACAAGTGGTGCTGCTAAATGTGATTGATAATTTATCCCTATTCACAAGCTGACCAGAAGTCTTTTCATAGATGTAAATACAATTAGCTAACATCTATGATTCATCCCTTGTTTCTTTGAAAAATAATAAACTATGTTGGGATATGAATCCTAATATAAGTCCTAATTGATGAAAGAAGTAGTTTTGATAAGCCAAAAGTAGACTTGAATATATTTCTAAGTATTGACTGATCTAGTTATGGAAGTCGTCTTGTGACAACATCAGTAGAGTACAAAAGCAGGGAAGAAAAGATAAGTATAAAAGAAAAGACAAGTACGTTTTATAAGTACTGGATTAAAAGAAATATTTTGTAGGTTGTTTGATGAGCATATAATTGTTGTATAGAAGCTCATAGTTTATGTTTGTGATTATGTTTATATTGATGTATAGTTTTAAGGCGACTAAGCTGAAATTATAAAGCTTAATGTAATGTAATAATCTTGTTAACATTAGATTGATAGGACTAGTTTAAGTTCTATAGATTAGGTTTGTATTGGAAGTCTACTGCTACAAGAAGACTGCTGCAAAACAAGAAGACTTGAGAAGACTAGACATGTGAAGTGAAGACTGAAGAATTGTTTAAGTGTTGGAAACTAGAAAAGTCAAGTTCGCGAAAACAGAAGACAAGTACGCGTGAAATAACTAAATGAAGATAAGATCGTATATTGAAGAGTTAGTTATGGAAATAACTAATTAACTGAAGAAACGTGTGAAAGGATAAGAAGAAACCGTTCAAAGTTAGTTATCAAGAAATGGTTGTTAGAATAACAAATTTATCTTGATATTGAGAAATCTATAAATACTTGAAGACTTTGAAGCGTTGAAGACTACTGAAATACTGAAACACTGAGAGATCAAAAGCGTTTAGTGAGAAAATATTCAAAGCAAGAAGAAAACTCGCAGAGTTGAAATTCAGAAGTTCAAGCCAGAAGACAAGTCATATTCAAGGAGGCTACTACTGAATTAGAGAAGTTTTTCTTTAAAGTTTTGTTCGTTAATCAAGTTGCTAGTTGCTTGTAAAATAACTAGTTGTTAGATCGAAAAAGCACTTGGTAGTGTTATCGAAAAGATCGAAGTCTTATTTCTTGGGACTTTAAGCCACAAGAACATACTACTCGAAGAGAAGAGTTAATAAGAATTTCACGACTGGAGTTGTGAGAGTGGATGTAGACAAGTTGTCGAACCACTATAAAATCTCGTGTTGATTTACTTTACTGTTTTATTTGTGTTTAGTTGATTAATTGTTTAATTGATTAATCTGCATATAGAATAGACAAGTTCAGTGTTCATATTCGATATTAGTTGAGTATAAATTCTTAAGGGCTCATTGTTAAATCTGATAATTCCGCATTGTGTACTTTGATATTTTGAAAGATTTTTAAAAGTCTATTCACCCCCCCTCTAGACTTTTAATAGCTTAATCAATCTTATCACTCAACTAGGGACCTACAAGTGGTATCAGAGTAGTAGTTCTTTGGACTGCTGTTTCTTGATCACCCTAAAAGACTTTGAGGGAAGTCTTGGTTCTTGATTGTACTTGTTCATATCACTGCTCTTGTTTTTTGTATCTTTGATCTATCTGCTATATTCCTATTTGATCTTCTTGAAATCATGTCTATGGAAATAAGTGCTAACAAACTACCTAAGTTTTCAGTCCAGGATTATGATTACTGGAAACTCAAGATGGAAGCTATCTTCAGCTCAACTCACGACCTGATGGTGTGTGTTGTAAAAGAAGGACCGATCGTTACTATGATTCCAAACACTGCTGCATTGGAACCGTCAAAAGCTGTTGGCGTACTCGTCCCCAAACCAAGGCCAGAACTCACTTCGGAAGAAATGAGACAGAACAATTTGGACAGTTTAGCTAAGAACTATATTTTACATACCCTTCCCAACGAGTATCTGGGAAAAATATTAAAATGTAAGTCTGCTAAAGATATGTAGGATAAACTTGCTATCATTTGTGAAGGGACTACCCTGATCAAGGAGAGTAAGTTGTCCACTGCTGTTCAGAGGTTCGAATCATTTAAGATGAAGGCTGGTGAAAACATAGACAAGTTAGATACTCGTTTCACTCGTGTTATGAATGATTTGGAAGTACTAGGCAAGACATATACTAATCGTGAAATCAATTTGAGAATCCTTAAGAGTTTGGATGCTAGATGGAAAATGGTCAAAATGATCATTAAGAACACTCAGGACATTGATGAATGGTCTGCCGAGACAATGTTCCAAACACTCAAGGCCCATGAGTTCAATCTAGATGTGGATGATCCTATAGCCAGTAGTGACATAGAGAAAGCTGTGTCGAAAAATGTTGCATTTAAATCTAATTCGTCTAGGAGCTCTAGAGTGGACAAGTCTAAAACTAAGTCTGCTAGTGTTAAGGACGAGTTGGATAGGTCTGATCTAAGCCTGAAAGATCAAATGAACCTTATGGTTAGGAAGTTCGACAAGTTAAACAAACGATACGGTAGATATAAGCGCTTTTACAAAGACTTTAGAGGTTCTGCTAACAAGGACTCGTCTGAGACCAGACGAGATCAAAACTCTTTCGAAAGGAGAGATGAGATCTCAAAAGAAACCAGGCGAGATAGAAACTCTGAGGATAGGAAGGTTAGACGTTCTGATAGGCGAGACAAGAGAAGGGATAAATCTCTTATGAAAAAGTCTTAAATCTCCTATGAAAAAGTCTACTAACGATCTATTATGCTATAACTGTGAGAAACCAGGTCATTACATTTACAAATGTCCGGACCTGAGCACTGATGATCGAGAAGAGAGGAAAGCCAGACGGGAACGAAGATACAACAGGGGTAAGAAGGCAATGTTGGCTAATGATGACTCTGAAACGGATTCAGACGAGTTACCTTCGTCTTCATCTAGTTACCCTTCTAACAGCGAAGAAGAAGCATTCATAACAGACGATGGCCTAATTCTAATGACAAAAATTGAACAAGAGGTATCATGTGCAACTTCTTTTCGTTCATGTGATGACTCAGACTCTGATGAAAGTGATATTGCCGATAGTGGAGTAGGGAGTAGTCTTCAGCACTCGACTAAAGTAACTGAGGAAGACCTCCTACTTGCTAACAAGGCATTCATCGAAGTCAGTGATGAGAACATCTCTTTAAAACAAGAAATCATTGATCTTAAAGAAGCCCAGTCTAAGGTAGATCCCAATATAACTGTCCTAAACGAACGCTTGATAGAAGAGTTGAGATAACTCAAAGACAAGTATGCGTTAACAGACAAGTTGTATCAAGACCTGCTAAAGACCCATGCTACTGAGACTAATGAATTCAATGTTTTAAAGAATAAGTGCAAAAAACTTGAAGAACGCAATAAGTTCTTAGAGACTGAGGTCGTAAATCTAGACCTTAAACTTACTAACTTGGTTAATTCATCAATAACTAATCAAAAACTGTCAGATAGGTATAGGGCTCCAGATGACAAGACAGGGTTGGGTGCAAATACACCTAACTCGCCTACTCATGTCATTAAAAACCCTAGTGATGTTGGTTAAAGTTCTTTGACACACGATAAAGGAAAAAGAACAATGAATTACGATATTGAAGCACCAATTCAAGGTAATGTACAAAGACAGACAAGAGTTAACACTCCGATTAGCAAAGGTGGTAAAAAGAATGATAACAACAGACCTGTTCAATCTAGAACAAATCAAAAGAGGACTACTAGTCGTGGACGACCAAACCAGGTTAGATACGAAGATTGGTATCCTCAGGAGACAAGTTCTAGACAAGTACAAACTAGTTGGAAAGAGCCCAGACCTCCTTTCATAAAGCAGTCTCAGCTCTACTCAACTAGACCCAGAAATGTTGCTCCAAAATATCGTACTCAACCTGTCTTATATCCTCCACCTTTATCATATGATATTATTGGAGAGGAAAGACCTAAATGAGTCTATAAACCGTATGGCTCAAACGCTTATAAACCATATTCGAACTATCAAAAGGCTATGCCTGCTCAAGTAGAGGTTAAGTCGAAAGGCTACCTCAAACGAGTAGACTCAAAGTCTGATGATAGATTAGATAAGGTTGATAAGGTACTATTCTGCAACAAGTATGGCAGAAAATTGAAGAGGTCCAATATGTTCAAAACTCCTATGTACATTTGGATTCCTCTTAACTCTACTAACCCCCCAGGACCCCAATAGACAAGAAGGGTACCTAAGTTATTAAATATCATCATTGCAGGGTCGACTCGACTTGTATAAGAAGGGTGGCTTAGTAGGAGAAACTTGGTACATCGATAATGGTTGTTCGCACCACATGACAGGTACTAAGGCTCTTCTATCGAGCTACTGCGAACAAGAAGGACCCAGGGTAGTCTTTGGTGATAGCTCAATGGCCATTACAAAAGGATTTGGCTACATCAGAAATGGAGATGTAGAAATACAAGACGTATCCTATGTAGAAGGTTTGAAGTACAATTTATTATCTGTTTCTCAATTTTGTGATCTTGGTTATAAGGTACAATTCAAAAGTAAAAAATGTGAGATCATCGACAAGAGGACTCACACTGTACTACTCGTTAGCATCAGACAAGGCAGCGTATACATCGTGAATTGGAATAGCTGTCCGAAGGATACTTGTCTTCTTAGTAAAAACCCTAAAGAGATCAGTTGGCTATGGCATAGACGCCTATGTCACATGAACTTCAAGGTGATTAATAAGATTGCAAGAGATTACCTTGTTAAAGGTATACCCAACAAAATCTATTACAAGTCACATGTATGCGATGCTTGTCAGAAAGGTAAGCAGGTAAAAGGTTCTTTTAAATCTATTCCTACTCTCTCAACAAGTAGAGTTCTAGAACTATTACATATGGATCTCCATGGTCCAATTACTCCTCCAACCTTGAACGGTAGAGGGTATACGCTTGTTGTGGTAGACGACTATTCTAAATTCACTTGGGTAGTCTTCTTACACAAGAAGAGTGATACACAAACACTCCTACCTGATCTGTTGAAGAAGATACAAGTTGAGAAGAATCAGTCCATTTTCAAGATTAGTAGTGACAAGGGTACTGAATTCATTAATTTCTATATCAAAGTTTTTTGTTCTAAACGTGGTATCCAGTACCTTATTAGTGCAGCAAAGACACCTCAACAAAATGGTGTAGCTGAGCGACGGAATAGAACTCTCAAGGAAGCCTGTAGGACCATGTTGACCGAGTATAATACTCCTCAAAAGTTTTGGGCAGAGGCGATCAATACTGCATGCCACTCCCAGAACAGAAGTGCAATCAATAAGGCACTAGGTAAGACGCCCTACGAGGTATGGAAAGGTAGAAAGCCCAGAATTTCATATTTCCATATATTTGGATGCAAGTGTTTCATCCATAACAATGGGAAAAGTAAGTTGAATGCATTTGATGCTAAAGCAGATGAGGGGATATTCTTAGGATACTCCTCGACTAGCAAAACATTCAGAGTATTCAACTACTCTACTCTTTGTGTGGAAGAAACACCACATGTTGTTTTCGATGAATCTCAACAGGACTCGTCTACCGAACAGATCAGTAAGAAAGTGGACGACTTATCGATCCAAACTGAAAAAGAATCAGATGTGTACGAATCTGTTCAAGCCTACAATCCATTCATGAAAGCCCTCGAGTGTGATGATGAGGTAAAGGTAAGTGACAAAGGTAAGTCTACTACACTAGTTGACATGCCTGCTCTAGTTGGCTCGTCTACTCCTATTAAAACGGTTGATACAAATGATGTTGAAATGCATGATGCTATAGTTGATTTAGATGATGATAGCATGCCTGTTAAGTCTAGAAAGACATGGAAATCTGCTCATGATACTGAGAATATCATTGGTGATTCTACTATTGGTGTAAAGACTAGACGACAACTCTTTAAGTCACAAGAACAGCCGAGTCCATCTATGTTTTGTTGGTGTTGTTTCCTCTCATCAATCGAGCCTAAAACCGTTAAAGAGGCATTGGCTGATAGTAATTGGATCATCGCTATGCAAGACGAGTTGAACTAGTTTGTTCGAAATGACGTCTGGGAACTTGTCGATAGGCCAGAACACCATAATGTAGTTGGCACACGATGAATTTTCAAAAATAAGAAAGATGAGAATGATGTAGTCGTTAGAAATAAGGCTAGACTAGTAGCCCAAGGCTATTCACAAGCTGAAGGCATAGACTATGATGAAACGTATGCACCTGTTGCTAGACTAGAAGCCATTCGATTGTTTCTTGCATATGCTGCTTATATGAAGTTTACTGTATATCAAATGGATGTTAAAAGTGCATTTCTTAACGGTATTCTTGCGGAAGAAGTGTATGTAGAACAACCTCCAGGTTTCGAGGTGAAAGGCAATCAAGTGTACAAATTGAAGAAAGCCTTATATGGACTGAAGCAAGCTCCAAGAGCATGGTACGATACTCTCTCTCTCTCTTTCTATTAGAAAATAGTTTTACCAAGGGCAAGGTCGATAGAACCTTGTTCAGAAGACAAGAAGGCAAGGATATCCTACTTGTTCAAATTTACGTGGATGATATCAGTTTTGGTTCACCCAACAAAAAGCTGAGTGAAAGTTTTTCTACACTCATGCAAAGTAAGTTTGAGATGTCAATGATGGGTGAAATGACCTACTTTCTTGGCTTTCAAGTAAAACAAACACCCGATGGGATTTTCATAAATCAAGCCAAGTATACTAGAAATCTTCTAGACAAGTATGGTATTAAAACTTGCAAATCTACTGGAGTACCTATGCTACCCACCTACAGGATGGATCCAGACGAACATGGTAAGTGTGCTGATCAATCATATTATCGTGGTCTTATTGGCTCATTACTGTACTTAACTGCTAGTAGACCTGATATTGCATTCTATGTTGGCGTATGTGCTTGATTCCAAGCTAATCCAAAAGAGAGTCATATGGAAACCACTAAACGAATATTGAAATATTTGAAAGGAACCATCAATCGTGGTATATGGTATCCTTCGAATGATGATTTATCCCTAAGTGGCTACTCTGATTCTGATTTTGGTGGCTGTAGAATAGATAGGAAATCTACTTCTGGTTCTTGTCAATTTCTAGGCACAAAACTTATTTCATGGTTTTCGAAAAAGCAGACCAGTGTGGCTACATCCACAACTGAAGCCGAATACATGGCTACTGGTAGCTGCTGTAGTGAACTACTTTGGCTAATTCAACAGTTTAGAGATTATAATATCGTTGAATCTAATGTCCCTATATTTTGTGATAGTAACAATACTATTGCCATTACACAAAATCCAGTTTTGCACACACGTTGTAAGCATGTTGACGTGAAACATCATTTTATACGCGATCATGTTGAAAAGATAAATATTCGCATGGAGAAGATTCATACTGATATTCAAAGAGCTGATATCTTTACAAAACCATTGCCTGAACCTCGCTTTAGAGAATTATGCATTAGTCTATGATTGATTGATCTAGACCCTACTTGTATATAGCTGTGTACTAACCAGACAGGTACATCATAAAGAAGAAAGGAGAACATACAAGTTTAATACAGATATAGAGCACTCATCTACTCATCCACAAGACAGGTATACAAGGTCAGACAAGATGACCAAACAACCCGATGAGGAAGATGGTAAAGCTGAGGGTAATACTAAGGGAATATACATTTAAGGGAGAATCTATGATTTCTTAAATATCCTTATGTTGACTCTTAAGTTTGTTAAAAGTCATCTTGATCGACACCTTGATTACTGCATTTGATTGATATTCATTTTAATTATTCTACTCTACTACTCGTATCTACTCTCATACGTCGCACAAGATGAGATAGGTACTTGGAATTGATGGTCGACAGACAGACAGATAAGCACAGTCGAAGGGGGAACTCGTCTAGTGCAAAAGAAGTCTACTAATCTATTTTGATGAACTCGAACAGACCAGATAAGTTCTCAATTAGTTTAGATTCTCTAAATATTTGGCTTGAATTAAGGGTATTATCATAATTTTAGGTTGTGAAATTTGGAAACCCTAAAACTGGATTTATACACTCCATTTAATGAGGTGTATACACTCAATTCCCGCCTAAATCTATTGCATTAGGTCATATGAGTACACTCTCTCCTAGCCAATATAATAGTCGGATTCCATAAATTACAATATGAAATCACATAATATTCTTGAATCCATAACCGAATTCCAAACGCCCATTCTTTTTGTGTTACCGTTGGATCGATCATATTGATCCTGGCCACTCATTTCAAAACCCCCAAACTCTTAAACCCCCTCTTTCCGAAAATTACTCCCCACGTTTCATAACAATTCTATTCGCAAAAACTTGAAATTCCCTTTGAACCCTACTTTTCTACTGCATATTTGTTTGCATTTCTTACTATTCTCATATTGACGATGTCTATTATCACTCTATTTGATTTTGAGACTAACATGAAAGCAAGGATCGATGTTGGTAAATTTACAGCGGAAGGAAAAGTTCATGTGGAGAGTTGTTTGTTCTTCAAAGGAAGGCATACAGATGATAATCGAGAAATTCTGATGAAGTGTTACAACTGCGGTCTGAAGCCGTTCTTGGAGTTGTATCTGGAGGTGGTTTTAGAGGAAGAGGTTCTGGAATTCTATGCATCTGCTACCCATGGAGACGAGTACATTGAGTCTTTCATCAGTGGAAGGCGAGTAAAGGTGACTAGAGAGATTCTGGATGAAAAGCTCCACTTGAATCCAGGATCGATCGATGTTGAAAACTATGCTGCTGGTCAAGAGATTAGATATTTGAGCATTTTCTGTGGAAAGAAGCTCAAGCCTATGAATGATGGTAGCCCCCCCGCTATAAAAAAGAAGCAATTGTTGCCAAAGTACAAGACTCTACTAGACATCGCAAGCAAGATGTTACTGGGTGTGACTGGTAGTTTTGATTCAGTAACTCTGCAGAAGGCAAGAGTTATGGCCGCAATTTATGATGGCATAACTGAAGGCAACTGGCAGAAGCTGTTTATGGATAGGTAAATGTACTTTTCGAAGTATGTTAAGGTGGATGTTGAGGCTGGAGAATGGAATGTGTCTGCCACAGTGAGTTATGGAAACAAGTTGAGTATTCTTCTACCTCACTTGTTGCCATCGAAGTCAGCCTGGAGTAAGGGCAAGCCGTTTCATCCTCTTAAATTTTATCTCAAGAAGGATGCTATTGATAGACAGACTCAGGGCAGACTAGCTGAGTCGAAGAAGATTCAGATAAATCCTAGAGACGCAATGATTGAAGCTGAGTCGTCTAGTGTAGAAGAAGAAGAAGAGGAGGAAGTGGAAGTTGGAACTAGTGGTGCCCTAGTCGACTATGTTTCAGATGAGGCAATGAATGAGCCTGTTGATGATTCTGAAGAAACGGAATCAGACGAGTCTTCAGAACTTGAGAAGGAGACTGAAGAAGAGTACCAGCACAAAATAAGTCAAATACTAAGAGGTGACTTGTCTGGTCCTCCACCTCCTACTCGTCTGGTGGCCGAATCATCCTCCTCTCCTGCCAAGAAGGCGAGGGGAAAGGCAACAGATTCCCCCTCACTAATCATCAAGGTAACGGCAAAGGCAACTGTTGGTCTTGTGTGGAGTATCCTTATCAGGAAGGTTGTCTAACAACTTCTCTGAGTGATAACTTTAATAGATAATCAACCTACTCAAAACTATGAAGTAATCAGTTGGATAACTATCTAAAAGAGTTGCTAAGTGCGGAATGTGGTTGGCCTTTTCTTTGAAAGAATACTCCAAGTTAGTTTCTGAAAAACTAGTTAATCAGGGACTTTGTCCAAAAACTGTTTTACTTAACTTTGTTGAATCTAACTTTTTCAGAATGATTTTTGCAATAATATGAGTTAGAAAGTAATGCAGAATGTAAATGACACAGCAATTTATAGTGGTTCAGAGACTCAAGCTCCTACATCCACTTTCCCTGATTGAACAGGATAATTCCTTAACACCTGGAATTAGCTTGTTTTATAGTGTCAAGGTGCACTGATCAACAACACTCTCTTAGTGTTTTGATCCCTAGGATAATCTGAGTCCTAGTGCTCAACTTCTCTGAGTTAAGACCGTATTTTCTCTTAACAGTCCTTAACTCCTCACTTCTACAACAAACTCTACTTCAGTTAATGAGGTAAGGGTTTGAGGTTTTGGTTCCAACTAATTGAGATACCCTTTACAATAAGTACAGTGTAAAGGCTTAGGATATCTCAGTGCTAACCTTGGGATTTTACAAGAATGGCTTAGCTTTTGAAGTGATCAGGAAACTTGGGATTGTAATGAACAACTTTGGTTTCCTTGAATGCTTGATAGTAGTTTGATAGCAGATTGTTGGATGCTTGAATCCTTGGATCACTTCTGAATTTATAGAGCAATTTGATCAACTATCCGTTGGAGAGATAAACTTTCAAATTGTCTATTTGCAGCTCCATTGAAACGGTTATGAGAGCAATTTTCTATTAACCACTGTGTAATAAGGTACTTCATTGGTTGCTTGAATGAATGTGTTTGACTTCTGAAAATTGCGGCTGAAATGACTTTTTCAGCTTCCAAATATGCACATTTCCCAATGTTGATTATGGCAGACTTTGTACTCTACCAACGGTCAGATAGGACAAGTGCTCTGATCATTCCTGTTGCAAATGGAATGTTCATTCATTCATTCAAGGCTCATCAGTCTTTAATTCTTCTAAGTCTTTATTGCTTGTTCAGGTTTGATGACATTAATGCTTCATTAAATTTGTCTTCTGAGTAGGCATCATTCAATGCTCTTGATCTTCATGACTTAAACCTGATCTGATACTGCTCTTATCAGTGCATGTAGTTTAGACTTTCATCTTGATCATTCAGCCATGTTGTCCTCTTCAGCATACTTGTCTTTGTTCATTCAGCAGACTTGTCCTAAAACACAACAAGCTGCCTAACATTTTCAGCTTTGGACAACTAACATGAACACTAATACATCTCAATAATCCTGAGATTTGACTTAGGCATTGTTACAGTCACAACTATCCTGAGATAACTAGGCTGATGCACTTTTCTATCTATCTCAACTATCCTGACCATCAACATTCAGGGGGTTTTGGTATCTTAATCAAAATCAATTCATTTCCCAACAATTTCCCCCTTTTTGATGATGCCAAAACCTATTTACAAAAGGAAACTTGACTTATACTAAACTAGTCTTCAGGAAGGATGATCTGATCCATTTTCTTGAGACAAACTGTTAGCACAATAATAAATCAAGTATATAGGTTATGTCAGATTAGTTGAGATAATGAGTTGTTATCTCTGATGAAAATAGTAGTCCTTTAATATATATATATCATTAAGCATTACAGTGCAGAAAAATAGAAGGACTAACTATGCTGAATTTTAAGCAACAGATAGAGAAAACAACAGATTAAAAACAGATAAGGGAAGGAAGAACTTATTCTTCAGAAGGAGTCATCATCTTGAGGTGCAATCCCATACTGAGCCCATACTCTCTTCTTTAGTTCCCAAATCTCCTGATTTGTTCCTTTGGGGCCCAGCTTCATCTTTTCCATCTTCATAATGGAAATGAACTCTTCCAAGATCTTCCCTTCATCAATCAGATTCCCACTGAACTTGGGAGGCATATACAAGATGGGGCCTGGTGCTTTGAACTCTACTCTAGCAATGTCAGCTGCTGCAAACAGCTTCTGGTACAACTCTCTATAATTGTCAAACATGAATTGGCCAAAGATTTCTTCAACATTCTCTCCAAGCCATTTGCCTATGACATAGAAGTCATAGACAAATCTCCTCTTAGCCTCCTCCCATGCATCATTCAGTTGAATGGGCACCCATTTGTCATGGTGAGGGTACTGAGTATCCCATCTCTGAAGCAGTTAGGGCTTCAATCTTCTGTAAGAGGCCCTCCTTCTTGGGGCTTTGAAGTTTGCCCTTCTTTCATCCCTTGCTCTGTTGGCCTCAACCAACTGATCCATCTTTTCCTTGGCTCTTTGGAGAGCCAACTTCTCCTGAGTTTCTGGATCTTTGCCAAATCCCTCTTCAAACAACTTCGAGGGATCATCAGTAAGTTTGGGTAGAGCTGGCAAATCGGGCCGCCCGGCCCAGCCCAACCCAGCCCATCGGGTCAAGTGATGTTCGTGGGCTAGGCCGGGCCGGCCCATGAACTGGTCGGGCCTATAAAATTGGAGCCCAGCCTAGCCCATCTGGGCTACTGGGCTAGCGGGCCAGCCCATTACATAATTTTTTTTAAAAAAAATATTTCTTGCAAAAATTATATATTAACTAGTAACTACACATAATTTATAAACGACCATAACCATTATTGCATTAATGTACATTGCAAGTCCCACCCCATGAGATAAAAAAAATATTTCTAGCAAAAAGTATACTCTGTATATATACTCCCTCCGTCCCGGCTTAACTTTTATACCTACGTTTTCGGTCCTTTAGAAACTCTACCCATACAATATCTAAAATATTATATTTAATGTTATTATTTTTATGGTACATACATACACACAAGTCAAATCACTTATTTATTTTTTTATAAAATTATATCTCAAAATTCTATTTATTATAATATTTTTTAAAAAGGGGGTGAACAGTAAGTGTGAAAGTTAAGTTGGGACGGAGGGAGTATAAACTTATTAGGTAATGGTCACATTCTCATATATATATTTTATTTATACAAATAATTATAATTAAAAATATACATTACTAATATATTAATTATACATAATTTATAAACGGACATAACTAGTACGGAGTATAACATTACACTATCTATCAAGTTCAAATAGAATTATAAATAATTCATAAGTTCAAATTTTAAAATCAAAATAAAATTAAAAACATAATACTAATATTTAAGTATATATAGTATTGTAATAATTTTAATTGTTTATTTATCTTAAAAAAAAATTGATCGGGCCAAATGGGCTGCCCATGGGCTGTCGGGCCAAAATCAGCCTAGCCCATTAGGCCCATCGGGCCTATCGAGTCGGGCCAAATAGGCCCAGTTTTTATGGGCCTATAATTTTAGAGCCCAGCCCATACTAGGCTTCGGGTTGGCCGGGCCGGCCCGTCGGGTCGGGCCCAAATTGCCGGCTCTAAGTTTGGGTAGTTTCACTTCAGGCTCCTTGTCCTCTTTCTCTTCCTCAATCTCCTCTTCCTGGATTTCAAGCAACTTGGCTGCTTTCTTCAGCCTCTTTGACTTTCTCACTTGGGTTGCCTCTTCAGCTTGGAACTTAGAGGGCAATGTCAGGCTTGTTGGGAACTCATTGAAGGTTTGCTCCTTCCTTTTTCTTTCAGTGGCTTTGACAACCTTCCCCCTTACTTCAATCACCTTGTCCTTGGGGTCTAAGCCTGCAGATTCCCCTCCAGGCCTCTGCTCCCATCTAGCCTGATCTTCAATGACAGAAGCCATGGATTTCTTCACAACAATTTGTATATGTTCTTCCTCAGTTAAATCCTCAAAATTCATCTGTCCTTTGTCCTTTCCAATATCCTCCACTCTCGCTTCTTCTTCAGCTTGCTTGTCCTTTGCTTTGAGCTCACCTATTTTCAAGGTTCCTTTTGCTCTAGCTCGCACTCTTTCCCCCCTTTTGGCATGATCAAAACATTGGGGCTTCAATTCACTCATAGTAACAGAGAGGTGGGTTTGAGCATAGTTGAGGGACTTCATTTCTTGCAGCAGATAGACATTCTCATCATGAATGTTCTGCATCTTATCATCTGCCATGCTGAGGAAGGCATGTACATGCTTCATTTTCTAGGCAACTATTTCATCCAATGTGGCCTTCAAGGATTGATCAAGTTTAGCCTGCAGAAGGTCAGTAAGGTTGGTTACAACCTGATCAGAAACCTTGGCCATAAGTTCCACAGTGAACTTCTCAGTAGCCTCCTTCATCATTACAGCTTTTAGTTCTTCAGCCTTCTTTCTCTGAGCTGTTGTTCTTTGCCTCAAGGCATCCTTGATTGTTCTTTTTAAAGCTAGCACATTATGCTTGTAGCTTTCTTTCAGGCATTTCTGCTCTTTCTTCACTGTTTTTGTAAACTTGGTCATTGCCTCTTTTGCCTTGGTTACTTCAGTTGAGACTGTTTGCAGGCCAGTCTCAACACCACTGATCCTAGCATCCAAAGTTGGCAATACCACTTCCTCAGAACCTGTGAGCCTCATCTCAACAGAGGCTAGAGTCCTTCCTTGGCCATCAAGAGCATTTTTAGTTTCTGCATGGGCTTTCCCAACTTCCCTGACCAGAATGTCCAACTTCCCTGACTGCTCCTCAATGGATGTTACAGTCTGTTGCATTTGCTTGCTCGAAATAAATTTTGGACAGTGTGGTCATGTTGGCTGAAATTACCTCAAGGTCAACATCAGTGTTGACTGGAATGTCAGTGAGGAAAGCATCTGCAAAAAATTGTTCAAGAGTAACAGCTTCTGAACCTGCAAAACATAAAGGGTTAGGTAAAGCACCCTCATCACCCTCTTTCTTTTCATCTTCCAAAGGATCTGATACATCAACATCCTTACTCTCTTTTTCAACTATATTCTTTTCTTCATTTTTATTTGATGGACTCACATACACTGGAGAATCATGCCTCCTTTAACCAAGGGATTCTTCAAGTTCAGATTTGACTTGAAGAATAGCCCGACTCTCATGTTGAGCTTCACTCAACATTTCAATCTCACCACCCTCTTTTGGTGGTGCACTTTTGCTATCTAAGATTTCACACTGCTGATGTCACAGAATTAGTGGTTGGCCCTTTAGTTTCAAACTCCTTTAAGTTCTGAAATCCTTTCACAGTTTCACAGTTTCAGGGAACTTGTCCAAATCTTGTTTTGCACAGTTTAGGATATGTATCTTTGAAAGTCCAGTTTGTGTAGTGTTGTATGTATGTAAATGCTTGAAAGTAAATCAACACAAGAGTTTATAGTGGTTTAGAGACTCAAGCTCCTACATCCACTTTCCCTGATTTAACAGGATAATTCCTTCACTCTTGGAATTAACTTGTTTTATAGTGCCAAGGTGCACTTGATCAACCACACCACTCCTTGGTGCCTTGATCCCTAGGATGTCAAGAGTCCTAGTACCCTTTCTCAACTCAGAACTGAACTGTTCTTCTCTCAACAGTAAGCTCCTTTCACTTCTACTACTACAACCTTCTAACTTTCTCACTGAAAGGTATAAGGGTTGAAGTTTGGTTCCAACTAATGAGATATCCTTTACAATGAGGTTCAGTGTATAAGGATAGGATATCTCTCTAAACTTTGTATGAATATACAATGAAGTTCAGCTTAGGATGAAGTGTTTGAAGACTAAGATAGTCTCTTTGAAAGCTTGAAAGCACTTATGAACTTGTAGGATAGTTGGATGTGTTGAGGTGCTTCAAATGATCTTCACACTTCTGTATTTATAGACAAAATTGAGGATTTGCCCGTTGGAAAGACAGCCTCAATTGTCTATAAATGTCTTCCTTGAACTCTTCAAACTGGAAGACGGATTCTTGATAGTGACATGTCCTTAATTTGGGAAATAAACGGATGTAACAGTTTTGTCTTCATTCTGCAGCACTCTTCCCAATGTCTGACTTCAAGATTCACTTGGTTAAACATGGACACTCATTCTGATGATTGATCCTTGGATAAGGACAACTATCCTTATCATTTGGTCAACTCTACTTATCAAGATCATTAGTTTTTGCTTATCAGCAGTGTTGGTATACTCTTCAGATGACTTGGCTCTTTTTCTTTTCATGAGTCTTAGGGTTGGCCTTTGAGCACTCATGGCTTTAGATAGGTGGACTTGACTTCTTCAGCATAGTTGGCTTTGAGCTTCAAAGCTTTTGATCTGGTTCAAGTGTGCTGAGACAATATTGCTGGACAACTCTTCTGAACTTGATATTCATTTCAGTAGGCTTGATCTTGATGATCTATTCCACTTAGTTGATCTTCAGAAAAGTTATTTTATACTGAGTTGATTTTGATCAGCAGACTTGGGGTCACACCAAAGCTGAGCCTTGAGGGGACTTATTCTATATAAGCTTCTAAACATGAGTTCCCCCTCACTTAGTGCATCTATTAATCTAAGAGATGCCTAACATATCAGCTTCTCTACTTGTCTTAGGCTACATGTTCCAACAATCCTGAAACATGTTCATGTATTTTGACTTATCTACTTGGCATGTCTTAGGGGGGTTTTGGTATCATAATCAAAACTCATTTTATTCTCAACAATTTTCCCCTTTTTGATGTTGCCAAAACGTATACAATCTATGCAAAGGTGACTTGACTATACTTATTACATTTTTCTTTAGTGGAGGTGACTGAGGTCAAGTTCCCTGAATGAAAATGTGTTAGTGTATTTTCTGTTTTCATTGCATATAGGTTGATAAGTCAAACAAGTAAGATTTATGTAATGTTGTTTCTTAATTCAAAATGTGTTCAACTATCATTCATTTAAAGATCATTACAAGCATTTTGATAGTTGAACAAACATATCAGAGCATGAAACATTACATCAGAGCATAAATTAACAAGGTACATGATCAGAGTATCAATCATAAGTATCAGAGCAAATAGCACATATCAGAAGACTTGAGCAGCTTTCAGCATAGATGACCAAATCAATCAGAACAGCAACCAAGACATGTATTTTTCATTTCAGCACATGAGGGTCAAGAGGACTTAGCCAATTCAGAGATTGTCTTCAGGAGGTGGCACCATCCCATACTGTGCCCACACCCTTTTCTTTAACTCCATGGCCTCTTGGTTAGTACCCTTTGGTCTAAGTACCATCCTGTTCAGCTTCAGGATCTCAAGGAACTCTTGGAAGATCTTGGATTGGTCAATTCACCCATCCAGCTTGGGGGGCATGAAAATGATTGGTTTAAGGGCAGTGAATTCAATTCTTGCCAGATCTGCAGCTGCAAGAAGTTGCTGGTATAACTCCCTGTAGTACTCAATCATAAATTCAGTGAATGTGGAGTTGACATCCTTTGCATTCCATCTGTCAATGACATAGTAGTCATAGATAAATTCTCATTTTGCCTCTTCCCATATATCATTCAGCTGAGTTGGGACCCATTTATCCAAGAGTGGATATTTGGTGTCCGTGGGGATAAGTAGTTGTGGCTTCAACTTGTTGTAGGTAGCCCTCCTTCTTCTGGGCTTCTGAAAGTCAGCTCTTGTTTTATCTCTTGCTCTGTTTGCTTCTTCCATCAAATCCATCTTTTCTTGGGCTCTCATCATAGCCAACTTCTGTTGTGTTTCAGGGTCCTTCCCATAACCTTCTTGAAAAAACTTTGATGGATCATTGATCAGCACTGTTGTCCTTTTCTTTGGTGCATGTCCAAAGCCTTCTTCAAACAACTCTTCAACATTTTCAGTAGCTTTGGCACCTTCAGCAATCTTGGTCTCAGAAGACTTGACAATTTAGCATTCTTGACTTGTTCAGTAGTCTTGACCTTTTCAGCATTTTTGGCCTTCTTGGAGGTAGGCTCTTCTTCTTCAATCCTGAATTCAAGTGGTAAATCAAGGTTGTTAGGAAAGTCTGTAAAGGTTTCAGCTTTCCTCTTGTTTCCTTTTGCCTTCTTGATTTGGCCTCTTGTCTGAACTCCTTCAGTAGACTTGTCCAGTCCTGATGCTTCTCCTCCAGGCCTCTGCTGAAGCCTTGCTCTCTCTTCTTGAGCTAATGCCATTGAGTTTTTCAAGGCTATGGCCAATTGTTCTTCTTCATCAAGTTCTTCCAAATTCAGCACTGCTTGCTTCTTTCCCTTGTCTTCAGCAGCCTTGTCCTTGCCCTTGTCTGAACCACCAATTATCAATGCACCTTTTGACCTTGCTCTTTCCCTTTCCCCCTTTTTGGCAGCATCAAAACATTGAGGTTTGAGCTCACTCATAGTAGTGCACCAGCTATTTCACTAGATTCTCCTTTTCAACCCCTTCTCCTAAACCTGCAACACCTTCACCCTCAACAGGGTTCAAAGATGGTAGTTGATGAGAGATCACAGTGCTCATATCAGCAGCCACTGAGTCATCCTAAATGATTAAAGGCTGATCAGTGTCCAACTCTCCTGACACTGAATAGGCTTTAATCAAACCAGCTTCTAAGGTAGGAGCCTCAACATCTTTAAGCTGTGCCTTGGGTTCAGATGAACCTTCATTAGCAGATGCATCTTTGGTTGTGTCACCATCTTTGGTCAACACCTCTAAAGATACAAAGCCCTTTCTATGATAGGTTACAAGAGGATTTGAAAACTTGCTAGTTTCACGAGGGTTGGAATGAGAGGGTTTGAGAGGGTTTGAAGGGTCATCTTTGCCATCATCATCATTTGAGCTGCTATCAGGGTGTTTGATCCCTTTAGCCAGTCTCTCTTTCTCTTCATCAATCTTGACAGCTACTAGCTTTGCAAACACTTCCTCATCAGTGAGGGATCTGGTTTTGTTTACTCCTACAAAGTGAAGTAGTCTTCCTTCTTCAATTTGCCACCAGTTTGCACCCTTGTCATGGATAACTTGTGCAATCTCCATGATTGTTTTATCTTTGACATCCACCAGTGTCCTTAAATCATGGAATTGTTGCTGCAATCTTGGAAATTCTACAAGTTGTGGGTACAAACTGTCCACAGTAGCCCTTGCTCCACCTCTGAGCATACTTTCATAAGTATACTCCTCCTCATCCTCATTTGATTGAGAACTTTGGGTTATAGGGGAGTTGACTCTGGGTTCAGGGAAATTGGCTTGAAGAGTGGCTTCAGGAAGGTTGAGATCAGGGATATTGGCTTCAGAAAGGTTAGGCTCAACAATTGGTTCCTCAGTTGCTTTTGAGAGCAATGGATCTGAGGGGGCTTTGCTCAGGGGGGTGGACTCAATCATGGCTTTCTCAAGTTGCTTAAAGTAGTTCAGCATAGATGAATCAAGTGGAGATAGCAATCTTGACTCATCAACTGCTATGTCAGCCAAGAGATCAATTGGACTCTTTTGAGCAGTCCCTTCAGGAGAGTATCTCTTTGTAAGATCAACAGGGATAATGGGTTGGTCTTGAGGAGTGATATGAGTTTCAGGGGAGTTGGGTTCAGGATTTTGGTTTTCAGGAAGGTTGGGCTCTAATGATTGGTTTTCAGGAACTTTGGACTCGGGAGTTCCAGAACCAGAAGAGATGGTCCTGGACTTGGATTTAGTCCTGCTTTCAGCCCTACTTTCCCTAAGAGCCACTTAAAGTGTCCTTTCCTCCTGAAGCTCCAGAATCTTGTCAGTAGGCTTGGCTCTCCTCTTGCTAGCCCTACTGCTCCCACTTCCTTCTTCTTCTTTCTCAGGGACAACTTCCATGTGCCTCTTATCACCCTTATTCTTCTGCCTTGTCTCATTATATTTCTGTCTCAACTCTTTTGAATGGTCAGAAGGAACTTGCACACCCTCTACTGCAACTTATTCAATCTCAGTTGAAGCTCATGTGGTTTCTTCTAAGGGTATTTGAGACAGCTTCTTGGTCTTGACAGCCCTGACCTTTGTCCTTTTCTTCATTTTTGGTTTCTCCTCAACCTCCTCTTCAGTAGGTTTGGCCATCTGCATCCTCCTTTGCTCAGTTTTCTTGCTGAGCTTTCTGAACAAGATCTTTTGAGCAGGTAAAGGTTTGGCAAAGGTCTGCATGTCAGTGTAGTTGGCAAACTTTTCAATCAGGAGGCTTGCCCTGGTGCAATACCTCAATTTCCCTTCCAACACAACCTTATGGTGGACTTTCACCTTAAATTTTGCCTTTTCCTTCATCATCTCAGACAAGATGAAGGTTCTCCAATCAAATTTGATGCCTTTATCACTGGCATCAATTACTGCAGCTATTATCCTTATCCTTGGAGCACTCACTTGCTCCAGACTGCCAATATTGCTCAATAGACTCTTAGTAATTACCTCAAACAGGTTGAGGAACTTGAGCTTGAGAGTCCTCTTATGCTGGGTAGAGGAGATTGGCCCTGGAACAAGGAGCCATTCCTGAGCAATTTCTTGCTCATGGCCATTGCCATAGAATTCTAGATTCCTCCCTTTAGAGGGCAATCCAAAAGCAGCATCTACTTCTTCCTCAGAAAATTTCACCCTGTGAAATCTTTCTTCCTCTTCTCCTTCAGCTATGTAGGATAGCCTTGTTGCAACTTCACCATCTTCAGGCTTGCCCCTCCACTTGAGGAAAGCAAAGAACTCAGCCATGTAAGTCTCAAGGCATGAACTGGGCTTTTTCTTCCACAAACTTTTGAAGCTCTGCCCTTCTAAGCCATCTGAGAGTTGGAGTGATTTCAGGGTCCTCACTCTCAAAAGAAAGGATTGGCTCGAATGTGAGGTTATTTTTGTGGCTAAGATAACCAAAGTCAAGGTCTAGATCCTTGTTGGTGAAATCTACAACCATTTCAGGTCTAGCTTTGGGAGCCATTGAAGAAACAGTAAGGTTTTTGAGAGAGTTTGAGAAGATGAAAGCTAGGGTTTCAAGAAAAGTTTGAATACGTGGGGGAGAATGAACTTGGTGGGTTTCTTAAGACTTGTGAATATTCCAAAAGGAATGTATGTCAATGAGTATGTGAGTCTTAAGGCAATTCAACGGTTTACAAATGAGGAAATCAAGTTTGGACGGCCAAGATCAATTTCAAGGGAGTTGGCCAGTTTTGATCCAACGGTTAATAACCAATGGAACAGTAGAAAACTGTTTTTATTCAAACGTGGGAAGGAGTTTAATGTTTGTTTAAAACCGGGGGGTTATCAATGTTGATCATGTCTTGAATTGTTTAATGCAAACAAGAGTTAAATCTTGACATTTAATGCATTGAAAGTGACTTTTTGGGTAGGGGACAAATTGAATCCTTGAAAAGGTGATGGCTTGAAGAGGAATTGGACAGCCATCGAAATAGACAATGATTACCCAAAATAGGTGCTTATCAGACCAAGATTTGGTTTGATAGCCAAGACAACTTATTTGACCCCACATGGATAAGTGTCCTGAAATGTTATGGACAAGTGTCCTGAATTTCAGTGGACAAGTGTCCTGACCAATTTTCTGAATTTCAGTAGGCTTGACCAAGACTGCTGAATATCACTCTCAATTCCCCCTTGATTAATCAACTCCTTTGGACTTACTTGTCCAACTTCCCTGGATCAAGAAGTCCCAATTCTGCTGATAATTCTAGGAATTTTGCTTCTGCAAGTGGTTTTGTCAATATATCAGCTTTTTGATGATCAGTATGGATTTTCACCAATTTGATGTCCTTCTTCTCCACATGGTCTCTAATGAAGTGATGTTTGATGTCCACATGTTTACACCTTGTGTGCAACACTGGATTCTGTGATATTGCAATGGCACTATTGTTGTCACAGAATATTGGCACTTCAGTAGAGTTGACATTTTAGTCTCTTAGTTGTTGTCTCAACCAAAGGATCTGAGCACAACAACTTCCAACTGCAACATACTCAGCTTCAGTGGTGGAGGTAGCCACTGTGTTCTGCTTCTTAGAGAACCAAGATATGAGCTTGTTCCCTAAGAATTGACATGTCCCTGAAGTGGACTTTCTGTCAATTCTACAGCCTCCAGAGTCAGCATCTGAGTAGCCAGTTAACTCAATGTTGTCATCAGCAGGGTACCAAAGGCCTAGATTTTCAGTGCCTTTGAGATACCTCAAGATCCTTTTAGCAGCCTCTAGATGGCTCTTCTTAGGATTGGCTTGAAACCTTGCACAAACACCTACTGCAAAGGTGATGTCAGGTCTGCTGGCAGTGAGGTAGAGGAGTGAACGAATGATTCCTCTATACTCAGTAGAGTTGGTTGGAACACCACTCTCATCTGGATCCATCTTCCAATTTTTGTTCATGGGGATCCTTACTGGCTTGCTAGTAGTACATCCAAATTTCTTGATCATCTCTCTGGTGTACTTAGCTTGATTGATGAATATTCCTTCTTTTGATTGCTTGACTTGAAGACCCAAAAAGAAGTTCATCAACCCCATCATTGACATCTCAAACTTGCTTTGCATAAGCTTTGAGAACTTTTCACAAAGCTTTTCATTGGGGGATCCAAATATGATGTCATCAACATATATTTGGACAAGCAAGATGTCCTCTCCTTTAGTGATTCTGAAGAGAGTTATGTCCACAATTCCTTTGATAAAACTGTGGTCCAAGAGGAACTGTGACAGTGTATCATACCAAGCTCTTGGAGCTTGCTTGAGTCCATAGAGAGTTTCTTCAGTCTGTAGACTTGGTTTCCTTCCTCAAAACCAAGTGGTTGTTCTACATAGACTTCTTCCTTTAAGACTCCATTCAATAAGGCACTTTTGATATCCATCTGGTACACTTTGAACCTCTTGTGGGCTGCATAGGCTAGGAATAGCCTTATTGCTTCTAGCCTTACCACAGGTGCAAATGTTTCATCATAGTCGATACCTTCTGATTGACAGTATCCTTTGGCCACCAATCTGGCCTTGTTTCTCACTATCACATTATTTTCATTCTTTTTGTTCTTGAACACCCACTTGGTTCCAATAACATCTTGATGTGAAGGTCTATCCACCAGCTCACATACATCATTTCTAGTGAATTGATTTAATTCTTCCTGCATTGCTGTGATCCAATTAGCATCTTGAAGTTCTTCCTCAATGTCACTTAGTTCCTGTTCTGATAGGAAACAACAGAATAGGGCACTTTCACCATGAAACCTTCTAGTTTTGACTCCTACACTTGGATCACCAAGTATTAGATCAGTAGGATGGTCAGATAACCATGTCCTTCTTTTTATGATCCCTTCAGTAGAGTTGTCCTCTACTAAGGTTGAGTCACTAGTATCATAAAGTTCAGGATAATTGAGTGCAGGATCTAATTCAGGATCATATTCAGGGGTGTTGTCCTCAATGTCAGGGACATTGGTATTTTCAACGTTTGTGGTTCCCCTTTGAATGTTAAATCCATTAACTACCTCAGCAGGGCCTGCTTCTTCATTGGTAGTTGTTACCTGTGTGTGAACTAGGATTGGGTCATTCAGTTCACCATTTCCTTCAGTGGGGTTTGTCTCAGGAATGTTGCCTTCATGATTGTTGTCCAGTGTGATATTTTCAAGAAGATTGGCTTGGACAACATCAATGAATACAGTGTCCTTATCTTTTAGGCTCAATCTGGTTGTTCTTTGTATGATTTCTTCAGTGTCCAGGTTCTTATTCCTGATCTCAGAAGTAGATTCATCAAACACAACATGAGGTGTTTCTTCCACAATAAGGGTTTTACAGTTGTAAACCCTGAAAGCTCTACTGCTTTGGGAATATCCTCTCATCATCTTTGTTGTCAAAGGCTTTCAACTGCTCTTTCTCATTGTTGTGAATGAAACACTTACAACCAAATATGTGAAAATATGACACTTTAGGCAATCTTCCTTTCCAGAGTTCATAAGGGGTTTTGCCCTGTCCCTTAGTGATCAAACATCTATTCTGAGTATAGCATGCAATGTTTATGGCTTCAGCCCAAAACCTCTTAGGTAGGTTAGAATCAGCAATTAAGGTTCTACCAGCTTCTTTTAAAGTTCTTTTCCTTCTTTCTGCAACTCCATTCTACTGGGGAGTTCTAGCTGCTGAGGTTTCATGAGCTATTCCATTTTGTGTGCAATACTCATTGATGTATGAATTTATGAACTCAGTGCCTTTGTCAGATCTTATCTTGATTATATTAAGGCTTTTCTCATTAGACAGTCTCTTTTACAGTTCAGGGAGTTTGACTTGTGTTTCCTTCTTATTAAGGAGAAATACTACCCAAGTGAACCTAGAGAAGTCATCTACTACAACCAATGTGTATTTTCTTCCATTTATGCTTGCAGGGGTAATTGGTCCAAAGAGGTCCATATGTAGTAGTTCAAGCACCCTTTCAGTAGAGATGACTGGTTTTCCCTTAAATGGGGCTTTTATCTGTTTCCCTTCTTGGCATGGTTTACAAACATGCTCTTTAATGAAAACCTCATTAGGTAGTCCTTTAACTAATGCGTTTCTAGCAAACTTGTTCATTGATTTAAAGTTCAGGTGGTTTAGCCTTTTATGCCATAACCAGCTTTGTTCATTAGAGCTCTTAACAATGAAACATGCAGCATCAGTAGACTTGTCCCAGTCAGCAAAATACACATTTCCTTTTCTACTTCCAGTCAGTAGAGTTTGTTGAGTTCTATCTTTGATTAAGCATTTTCCACTTAAAAACTCAATATTAAAACCTTTATCATTGAACTGACTAATGCTTAGCAGATTATATTTGAGACCAGCCACATAAGATACATTGGATACCTTGATATTACCAATTATCAAGGTACCATAACCTTTTGTTGTTGCTTGTGAGTTGTCTCCAAATGTGACATTTGGGCCTTCTTTTTCAGTGAAATCAATGAGCAGATCTTTGTTTCCAGTCATGTGCCTTGAGCATCCACTGTCAAGGTACCATGCTGACTTTTTTCTCATACTCCTCATCTTCTTGTGGCCCTTAGGTACCTGCAATTAGCAAGTTTTAGGTACCCTTTGAATTTTGGGTCCTGAGAGGTTAGCTGTACCTTTAGGAACCCAAACTTGCCTAATTACCCTGATTGATTCAAGGTGGCTAAGTTGTTTTCCTCTAGCATCAACATACACTGTCTTTCCCTTAAATGCCTTTGGGAAAGAGTATGTAAAAGTGTTGACTGTATAAGTTTCAGAAGAGTTGTCAGATCTCCTGAACTTATGAGTTCTTTGTGCTTCTTGAGGAAATATTTGAGAGAGGGCATATCTGTGACCATTACCCTTTGGCATGAAGGGTTTTGGTTGTCTCATTTTGTTCTGCCTTTGAGGATAGTTGTCCTTGGGTCTGTTCAGCTGAGGCTTTCTCAGCAGAGTTGGCCTAGGCTGATCAGACCTTGGATAACTCCTCTGAACATTGTTCAGGAGAGTTGCCCTTCCTTTGGGTCTACTCTGCTGACCAACACTCATCTTATGCTCAGGGACTTTGGCCTTTTCCTTAGGTTTGGGCCTAGTCTCATGAATCACTTGAGTGGGCATCTCATTCATTTTGGCCTTTCCTTTGTTCAATGGCTGAATTATTTCATTTTCAGCTTGTTGTGCCACTGATTTAACAGAGTTTTTCTTAGTGTTACTTGTAGAAGCAACACTAAGACAAGGTGAAGATTCAAATGGATCAAAGCCTAATCCACTTCTTTGAGCCATAGGTCTTTGGTAACTTTGAATTTCCTCTATTGCTCTAGAGGATTTCTTCAAAGCAGACGTCTTTAATTTCAGGCTCTCTTCACTTGATTTAAGAATGTCATATTCATGTGAGAGGTTTTCAAATTTTGCTTGAAGAATCTTAAGTTCAAAATCTTTTCTCTTCTGAGAAAGCAGTTGATCATCAATCTGCTTTTGTTGGTCAACTATCCTGAGATTTGCTTCCTCAAGCTCTCTCAAGATTTGTTGATACAACTCAGTAGATTTGACATCTACTGCTGACTCAGAAGGTTTTGTAAGTTCAATTGAAAGCCTTTCATTTTCTCTCACACAGTTGTCATGAAATTCTTGTAACCTAGTGAAATCTTCCATTAACTTTCCAAAAGAAAGTTTCAGGTTGACTTCACTGGTATTCTGTGATAGAAATGATGGTGAGCTAGAAGTAGAGGATACCTCATCATCCTCTATGGCCATGTTGCACACATCATTATCATCACTGTTTGAGAACAGACCATCATCAGAAGAGTTGAAGCTTTCAGTAGAATCAGACTCATCACCAGCCATCATGGCTTTCCTATTGGTGAATTTTTTGTCTCTCTTTGCTTGTCTCTCCTTTCTTTCCTTAGAGCTGAGTTCAGGGCAGTCATATTGGAAGTGCCCTTTCTTCTTCAAGTTATATCACATGTCCTCATCATCATCCTTCTTTGAATCATCTCTTCTTTTGGATGATGAGGGTTCAGCTCTGCTGGACTTTATCCTATCAGAGTACTTGTCCTCTGACCTTCTCTCATCAGGCTTCTTGTCCTCAGCCTGGACTTCAGGAGAGTTGTACCTTCTCCTGAATTTTTTGTCTTGGTAGAATTTCTTGTATCTACCAAATCTTGAGTTCAGCTTGTCAAACCTTCTGGCCATCAGGGCCATTTCCTCCTTCATTTCAGCCTCAGAGACTGACTTGGATGATCTTGGAGTGGACTGCATTTCAGGTTCAGCAGCCTTGGCTTTGAATGCCACTCCTTTGGTTGGAATAGAAGGTTCCTCAACAGGTTTCCTTATGTTTAGATCAAACTCATAGGCTTTGAGTTCTGAGAAGATTTGTTGCATGGGCATGGTGGAGAGATCCTTTGTGTTCTGCATCATTACTGAGTATACATCCCACTTTTGGGTGAGACTTCTCAGGATCTTAAGAGCAACTTCTCTTTTGGAGTACACCTTGCCCAGTGAGTTGATTTCATTCATAATATCTGTAAATCTACCAACAAATTTATCAATGGATTCTTCAGACTCCATTGTGAATTGCTCAAACTTCTGCACAGCAACTTGGAGCTTATTCTCCTTGATTTTGGCAGTACCCTCACACATTTCAGCAAGGGTGTCCCAAATTTCTTTGGCAGTTGTGCAGTGGTAGACTCTTCCCATTACTGCATCTGGAATGGTCTGGTAAAGAGTGTTCATTGCAAGATAATTCAAATTATCTTTTCTTTTCTCCTCAGTACTGAGATCATCTTCATCTTTGGGGATTTCTTCCCTTATATCTGCTCTTTGTTCTTCAGTCATCCTAGGATTAATTTGAGTGAACACAAAAGGTCCTCTTGTGATCACTCTCAACATATCATTATGCAGGCATGCAAGATGAGCTCTCATTCTAATCTTCCAGAAGTCATAGTTCTCAATTGAGAACATGGGCAGTTTGTGATAAGATATATGGTTGATTGGATCAGTGGCCATGTTGTTGATTCCTTGGACAACATCATATGGAACAACATTGTTGTTGGCCATATCTCAAGTAGAAAAGGTTAGTTACAGATATGATAAGATTTCAGATAGAGATTAGTTCAGTGACCACAAAAGAATGTGTCTTTGAAAATCAAAAAGGATTTTCAGAAGCAGTGGTCTTTGAAACCCTGCTCTGATACCACTTGTTGGTCCTGAAAGGAGTATATAAAAAGTGTATGGGGAGGGGGGGGAATACACTTGTATGAAAATCCTTTTTACTTTAACCAAATATGACTCCAGCAGGGTTGTCCTAGACAACTCTGCTGATGTGATTAACTCTTGGAGTGCTTAGTTGAATAACTATCTAATGGAGTTATATGTGCGGAATTAGTGTTTGGCCCTTTAGTTTCAAACTCCTTTATGTTCTGAAATCCTTTCACAGTTTCACAGTTTCAGGGAACTTGTCCAAATCTTGTTTTGCACAGTTTAGGATATGTACCTTTGAAAGTCCAGTTTGTGTAGTGTTGTATATATGTAAATCCTTGAAAGTAAATCAACACAAGAGTTTATAGTGGTTCAGAGACTCAAACTCCTACATCCACTTTCCCTGATTTAATAGGATAATTCCTTCACTCTTGGAATTAACTTGTTTTATAGTGCCAAGGTGCACTTGATCAACCACACCACTCATTGGTGCCTTGATACCTAGGATGTCAAGAGTCCTAGTACCCTTTCTCAACTCAGAACTGAACTGTTCTTCTCTCAACAGTAAGCTCCTTTCACTTCTACTACTACAACCTTCTAACTTTCTCACTTGAAAGGTATAAGGGTTGAAGTTTGGTTCCAACTAATGAGATATCCTTTACAATGAGGTTCAGTGTATAAGGATAGGATATCTCTCTAAGCTTTGTATGAATATACAATGAAGTTCAGCTTAGGATGAAGTGTTTGAAGACTAAGATAGTCTCTTTGAAAGCTTGAAAGCACTTATGAACTTGTAGGATAGTTGGATGTGTTGAGGTGCTTCAAATGATCTTCACACTTTTGTATTTATAGATAAAATTCAGGATTTGCCCGTTGGAAAGACAGCCTCAATTGTCTATAAATGTCTTCCTTGAACTCTTCAAACTGGAAGACAGATTCTTGATAGTGACATGTCTTTAATTTGGGAAATAAACGGTTGTAACAGTTTTGTCTTCATTCTGCAACACTCTTCCCAATGTCTGACTTCAAGATTCACTTGGTCCAACATGGACATTCCTTCTGATGGTTGATCCTTGGATAAGGACAACTTTCCTTATCACTTGGTTAACTCTACTTATCAAGATCAGCAGTTTTTGCTTATCAGCAGTGTTGGTATGCTCTTCAGATGACTTGACTCTTTTTCTTTTCATGAGTCTTAGGGTTGGCCTTTGACCACTCATGACTTTAGATAGGTGGACTTGACTTCTTCAGCATAGTTGGCTTTGAGCTTCAAAGCTTTTGATCTGGTTCAATTGTGCTGAGACAATCTTGCTGGACAAATCTTTTGAACTTGATATTCATTTCAGTAGGCTTGATCTTGATGATCTAGTCCACTTAGTTGATCTTCAGAAAAGTTATTTTATACTGAGTTGATTTTGATCAGCATACTTGTCCTTCAGCAGACTTGGGGTCACACCAAAACTGAGTCTTGAGGGGACTTATTCTATATAAGCTTCTAAACATAAGTTCCCCCTCCCTTAGTGCATTTATTAATCCAAGAGATGCCTAACATATCAGCTTCTCTACTAGTCTTAGGCCACATGTTCCAACAATCCTGAAACATGTTCATGTATTCTGACTTATCTACTTGTCATGTCTTAGGGGGGTTTTGGTATCATAATCAAAACTCATTTTATTCCCAACATCACCCTTTTTGCCTTTCCACCTGAGGTAGGCAAAGAACTCAGCCATGTAGGGGTTGAGGCAAGAATCAGGTTTGGTGCCCAAAAATTGCTCAAGCCCTGCATCCCTCAACCATTGGAGAACAGGATGGACTTCCTCATCTGGACTGTCAAAAGCTACAATCTTTTCGAACCAAAGAGAGTTTATGTTGCTGAGATAAGTGAAATCAATGTCCAAAGATGGATCATTGAAGTTGACAAGTTCCTCTCTTTTGAGTTTTGGAGCCATGGATGTTTGAAGGAATGGATGGATTGAAAGTGAGTAAGAAAGGTTTGAAAGTTTGAAGGTTTTCAAAGTTTTGCTTAAGGGTTTTGAAAATTTTTGTGCGTAAGA
This sequence comes from Galeopsis tetrahit, assembly GCA_963675135.1. Classification (NCBI taxonomy): domain Eukaryota; kingdom Viridiplantae; phylum Streptophyta; class Magnoliopsida; order Lamiales; family Lamiaceae; genus Galeopsis; species Galeopsis tetrahit. Next base: position 10,339,646 of record OY776127.1, on the reverse strand, counting down.
ATGAAAGTAAAAACTGAAGGTTTTTATATTTAGTGGTTTTATTAACCGTTGGATAAAAAGATTAAGGGGTGGACAATTTTCTAGGCATGGTGGATAAAGTGGGGTAGTGGCTTTAGGAACGGTTAGATGTGGGTATTAAGATCATCAATGGCTTTGATGAGAGGCTCGGTAATTAATGCAATCTTTTAAGGATTTTGCATTAATTGCAGAATGACCATTTGGGGGCTAAAATTTGAATACCTCACGCCATCCTAAAAATAGACTACTCTTTGCCCAAGAATTCTCTTAAATGTCTAATCAATGCTAAAAATAGCACTTATCACCTTATCAGTTTGGACAAACGTCCTGATAAGTGATTTGACCTTTAATTTAGTCAAATGATCCGACCAAGGTGCCTGAGTGGGTCCTAATGTTGCTGACTAGGTCCCACAAGGTCAATTGTCTTGACCAACATTGCTGAAAGCCAAGTGGTCAACTTTATTGAGTTCTTCTTTCAGTCTGGCCATTTCAGTGAGGTTGGTCAACTTTGCTGAAGTTGTTTTTACTGAACTCCCACCTTCATCTGTAATTCCTTCTTCATTTTTCCATCTTTCCTAGATCAAGTAAGCCCAACTCTACTGACAGCTCCAGAAACCTTGCTTCAGCTAATGGCTTTGTCAAGATATCAGCTTTTTGCTTATCAGTGTGAATTTTGACAAGCTTGATATCCTTTTTCTCCAAATGATCCCTGATAAAGTGGTGCTTGATGTCAACATGTTTGCACCTTGTGTGAAGCACTGGATTCTATGAGATAGCAATTGCACTATTATTATCACATAATATGGGAACTTCATTTGTGATGACTTTGTAGTCTCTTAGTTGTTGTCTGAGCCAAAGTATTTGAGCACAACAACTCCCAGCTGCTACATATTCTGACTTAGTTGTTGATGTGGCAACTGTATTCTTTTTCTTTGAGAACCATGAGATCAGTTTGCTTCCCAAGAATTGACAAGTTCCAGAGGTAGATTTTTTGTCAATTATACAGCCTCCATAATCAGCATCTGAATATCCAGTGAGTTCAATGTTGTCATCAGCTGGATACCATAATCCAAGATTCTCAGTTCCCTTGAGATATCTTAGGATCCTCTTGGCAGCTTCAAGGTGACTCTTCTTTGGATTTGCTTGAAATCTGGCACATACTCCAACTGCAAATGTGATACCAGGCCTACTTGCAGTGAGATATAGTAGGGATCCAATGATGCCTCTATATTCAGTGGAGTTGGTAGATACTCCACTTTCATCAGGATCCATCTTCCAGTTGGTGTTCATAGGAATCCTGACTGATTTGCTTGTTGCACATCCAAATTTCTTGATCATGTCCCTTGTGTATTTGGCCTGATTGATGAATATTCCTTTCTTTGATTGGGTGACTTGAAGTCCCAAAAAGAAATTCATCAATCCCATCATGGACATCTCAAATTTGCTTTGCATGAGTTTTGAAAATTTCTCACACAGTTTCTCATTTGGAGATCCAAATATAATGTTGTTAGGATATGAATATCCCTAGTTTAGTTTTGATAAACCAAATCAAACATGTAATAGGATAAGTTGTATTGTATAGACAACTTTATTATACATCTTGTAATAGATAGGACTCTGGTTAGAAGAGAAGACATGTCAATGCTCAAGAAGAGAAGAGAAGGCCAAGACCAGAAGTCTCCTGATAAGATGAGTTGAACTCAGCTTATAGGATAAGAAGAGTAAGAGCAAGATGAGTATACACAAGCAGAGTAGAAGTCTTCTTACCAGCAGAGTGAAGTCTTCTTACCAGCAGAGTGAAGTCTTCTTACCAGCTGAGTGAAGTCTTCTTACAAGCAGAGTAGAAGACTTCTTACCAGCAGAGTAGAAGTCTTCTTACCAGCAGAGTAGAAGTCTTCTTACCGGCAGAGTGAAGTCTTCTTACCAGCAGAGTGAAGTCTTCTTACAAGCAGAGTAGAAGTCTTCTTACCAGCAGAGTAGAAGTCTTCTTACACAATTAAAGGAAGGCCAATTAAGGATTGACAAGATTCGTGCACAAGAAAGGAAAGTCAAAGATATGATTGAAATTACATGACAATGGTAATATTCAATCATATCATATCAAGAGATTGCCAATACCTAAATTAGTGGAGATTTGAATGCTATCATCCAACGGTAACATTCAAATCTCAACACTATATAAATGAGTCCATACATCATTGGGAACAGTGAAGAGGTGTGAGATGCAAAGGTCGAGCAAAGTTCTTAAAGTCCAGAAATAAGAAGAGCTCAAGAAGATCGTTAATTAAGATTCAACACGCATCACCTCATCCCCAGTGAGTGAACTCATAACATCTAAGCCAGTGCAGCCACTTATATATATCCATAGCTTAGAGAGAATTTCCCAATCCTAGCATGAGGCTAAAACAGATTGTAAGGGAAATTCTCACCTAGTTCATATACACAAAACCCACCTTCTACCATAAAACCCTAGAAGTCAAGTTGAGTGTTCGTCACTATAAAGAGTCCAAGTGCTCTATAATCACTTGTGGAGTGTAAGTGCAAGTGCTTCCAATCACTTGTGGAGACCGTAGCAGTTAAGGAACTGGCTCAGATCTCAAAGTCCTACCCTTGGGACTATAAAGGACAAGCCCTTGTAATTTTTGGTAAATTAAAGGGATTAAACATCACGTTAGGACGTGAGAGTGGACGTAGGAACGTATATCCGAACCACTATAAATTAATGTGTTATTTACATTCTGCACTTTATTTTTTCAAGTCTTTTCATACATACTTGTGCATAAAATGTTTTACACACTGTATTTTTAATAAATAGACGAGTATAATATTTATGGGCACACTACAATTCCGCACTTAACTCCGATAGGTAATTAATCAGCCGACTAACTAGTCCTAGGCCCCTAGTGAAATCAGCGGACTAGTTACTTTGAAGAGTTAGTATATTTTCCACACCATCAGCAGACATCAAGTCAGCTGATCTTACACTCGTCTCAGGGACCAACAAATGTCATCCACATAGATTTGGACTAACAAGATATCATTTCCTTCACAGATTCTGAACAAGGTTCTGGCAACAGTGCCTTTGAAAAAACCATGATCTAGAAGAAACTGTGATAAGGTGTCATACCAAGCTCTTGGAGCTTGCTTTAATCCATATAGAGCTTTCTTTAATCTGTAAACCTTGTCTCCTTCTTCAAAGCCTAGGGGATGTTCAACATAGACTTATTCTTTCAACAACCCATTAGGAAATGCACTATTCACATCCATTTGATACACCTTAAATCTCATGTGAGCTGCATAGGCCAAGAAGAGTCTGATTGCTTCAAGTCTGGCCACTGGTGCAAATGTCTCATCATAATCAATCCCTTCAGATTGACAGTATCCTTTGGCCACCAGTCTTGCTTTGTTTCTCACAATGATGTCATTTTCATTTTTCTTATTTTTGAACATCCATTTGGTTCCAATGACATCTTGATGAGTTGGTCTATCCACCAGTTCCCATACTTCATTTCTGGTGAACTGATTCAGCTCTTCTTGCATGGCAATGATCCAATTTGTGTCTTGAAGTGCTTCCTCAATATCTTTAGGTTCCTGCTCTGAAAGAAAACAACAAAACAAAGCACTTTCTCCATGAAATCTTCTAGTTCTGATCCCTTCTCTTGGATTACCAAGTATCAGGCTAGTTGGGTGGTCATGCAACCAAGTCCTTCTAGACCTGATTCCTCCAGGGAAGTTATCCTCATCTGAAGTTGGATCACTAGGCTCATTAAATTCAGGAAAGTTAATTGAAGGATCAAGTTCAGGATCATATTCAGGGTTGTTGACCTCATTGTCAGGAATATTGACATTTTCATTGGTTCCCCCTTGAATATTGGATCCATTTACTACCTCAGCAGAGCCTGCTTCTTCATTGGTAGTTGTTACCTGGTTTTGAACTGGGATGGGGTCAGTTAGTTCAATTTCTCCTTCAGGCTGGTTGACCTCTGGTTGATTGCCATCAGGTATGTTGTCCAGGTTCTGATTTTTATTGAGTTCAAGCTGGGCAACATCTACAAACACTGTTTCCTTGCTTTGAAGCCTTAATCTGGTTGTTCTTTGTGTTATCTCATCAATATCCAGGTTTCTATCTCTGAACTCATTAATAGATTCATCAAACACAACATGAGGTGTTTCTTCCACAACAAGGGTTTTACAATTGTAAACTCTATAAGCTTTGCTGACTTGTGAATATCCAATAAATATTCCCTCATCAGCTTTGCTGTCAAAAGCTTTCAATTGCTCTTTCCCATTATTGTGAATGAAACACTTGCAACCAAATATATGAAAATAGGCAACCGTGGGCAATCTACCTTTCCATAATTCATATGGAGTTTTACCTTGACCTTTAGTGATTAAGGATCTGTTTTGAGTGTGGCATGCAGTATTGATGGCTTCTGCCCAGAACCACTTAGGCAGTTTGGATTCAGCAATTAGATTTCTAGCTGCTTCTTTTAAGGTTCTGTTCCTCCTTTCTGCAACACCATTCTGTTGAGGAGTTCTTGCTGCAGAAGTCTCATGTGTGATGCCATTTTTGCTGCAGTACTTATTGATGTATGAGTTTATGAATTCAGTGCCTTTGTCTGATCTGATCTTGACAATACTTAGGCCCTTTTCATTGCTCAATCTCATCATCAATTCAGGTAGTTTGACTTGGGTCTCCTTCTTGTTCAGAAGAAACACCACCCAAGTGTACCTAGTAAAATCATCAACAACTACTAAAGCATATTTTCTTCCACTTATGCTTACTGGGATAATTGGACCAAATAAGTCCATATGCAGTAGTTGGAGGACTCTCTTAGTGGAAATGATAGGTTTTCCTTTAAATGATGCTTTGATTTGTTTTCCTTCCTGACATGGCTGGCACACATGTTCCTTGATGAACACTTGATTAGGCAGCCCCTTCACTAGAGAGTTTCTTGCAAGTTTGTTGATAGTTTTGAAGTTCAGGTGGTTCAGTCTCTTGTGCCATAGCCAGCTTTGCTCACTTGTGCTTTTGGCAACAAGACAAACTGCTTCAGGGGTTTTACTCCAATCTGCAAAATAAACATTTCCCTTTCTCACCCCTGTTAGTAGCACATGTTGTGTTGATTTGTCCTTAATAATGCATTCATTTGGTGCAAATTCAACACTATATCCTTTGTCACAGATTTGACTAATAGATAGCAAATTATATTTTAGGCCTAGAACATTTGAAACACTAGTAATTTTTACACTACCAATATTTAATTTACCATAACCTCTTGTGATTCCTTGTGAGCTATCTCCAAAGGTTACTGAAGGACCATCTTTTTCAACAAAATCTGAGAGAAGCTCCTTGTTTCCAGTCATTGTCTTGAGCAACCACTGTCCAAGTACCATGCTGTTCTTTTGTTTATGCTTCTCTTCTTTTTGTGGTCCTTGTTAACCTGCAAAGTCAAGCTTTAGGTACCCTTTGAATGTTGGGTCCTAGGGGGTTAGTTGTACCTTTTGGAACCCAAATTTGCCTGATTACTCTAATTGACTCAAAGTGACTGATTTGGTTTCCATTTACATCTACATACACAGTCCTACCCTTAAATGCCTTAGGTGGTTTCTGTGCATAAGTGTTAGTCTTGTAAGCTTCAGGAGAGTGAGTGAAATTCTTTGGGACAGGTCTCCTAAAATTACTTGACTTAGGTGCAGCTTGGTAAGGCCTTTTTGGGTAAGTACTTGGATGGTCTTTTCCCTTTGGCATGAAGGGTCTAAGCTTCCTGAAACTGTTATACCTATCAGGAGGGTTGGGCCTTGACCTATTCAGTTGAGGTTGTCTCATTTGAGTTGGCCTCTTCTGAACAGATCTTGGACAACTCCACTGATGAGTGTTCAGATGGGTTGGCCTTCCATTGGTTCTACCCTTCTGAACCTCATTTCTCTTGTAAACACTGTTCTTAACCTTTTCCTTAGGTTTGGGTTTAGGAACATTGTTTACTTGAGTGGGTATAAGAGTTTCTTTGCCCTTACTCTTGATCAGTGGTTGATTCACTTCCATTTCATTTTGTTTTAATTGAGCCATTGACCTTACAAAGGTCATCTTAGAGTTGCTGGTTGAAGCAACACTAAGACCAGGTGAGGGTCCACATGGATCATAGCCTAATCCACTTATTTGAGCCATTGGTCTTTGAAACCCTTGAATTTCCTCTATTGCTTTAGAGGATTTGTTCAAGGCAGACATCTTTGATTTTAGGCTCCCCTCACTTAATTTTAGAGCATCAAATTCATGTGAGAGATTATCAAATTTGGCTTGTAAAGTTCTAAGGTCAAAATCCTTTTTCTTCAGAGCCATATTTTGCTCATCAATCAGTTTTTGTTGTTCAGAGACTTTGAGAGACATTTCATCATGTTCTCTCACAATCCGCTGATACAACTCAGCTGATTTAATGTCAATCTCATGTTCAGGAAGGTTGAGAGTTTTGACTTTAGAATTTAACAGTTCATTTTCCCTCAATGCAATGTTACATACCTCTTGTAATCTGGTGAAGTCCTCCATTAACTTTCCTAAGTTGAGTTTTAGGTGGACTTCACTGGATTCATGTGTGTTGGTAGAGGAATTAGAGGATGAACATACCTCTTCATGTTCAAATGCCATTTGACAGTCATCTTCACTGTCACTGTGGGAGAATAATCCATCATCAGATGAGTAGACACTTTCCTCACTTGCTGATTCTCCAGCCACCATGGCTTTCCTGTTGCTCAATCTTTTGTCTATTTTGTTCTGCCTTTCTTTTCTTTCTTTTGAGCTCAAGTCAGGACAATCATATTGGAAGTGTCCGTTCTTCTGGCAGTTGTAACACACATCTTCATCATCATTTCTTTTGCTTGAGGACTCCTTCCTCCTGGATGATGATGGATCATTTTGCTAGACTTCTTTTTGTCAGCATATTTGTCTCCTTTCTTCTTATCAGGAGAGTTGAATCTTCTCCTGGTTGTATTGTCTTGGTAGAACTTTTTGTATCTACCAAATCTGGAATTTAGCTTCTCAAATTTCCTGGCCATGAGTGCCAGTTCTTCCTTCATTTCAGCTTTAGAGACAGTTTGAGATGATCTCTGAACACTCTTCTTTTCTGTCTCAGTGGATTTGAATGCAACTCCTTTGCTGGAGGATGATGGCTCCTCATGCACCTTCTTCCTATTTAGATCAAACTCATATGATTTGAGTTCAGAGAACACTTGCTGCATTGGCATGTTGTCAAGATTGCTGGTATTCTGCATCATGACTGAGTATATGTCCCACTTGGATGTAAGACTTCTTAGGATTTTTAGTGCAACTTCTCTTTTGGCATAGAACTTGCCAAGAGAGTTTATCTCATTCATGATGTCAGTAAATCTGCCATCAAGGTGATCAATTGTTTCATTGGGCTCCATGGTGAATTGTTCATACTTTTGAATTGTCACTTGGAGCTTGTTTTCTTTGATCTTTTGGGTACCTTCACACATAAGTGCTAGGGTGTCCCAGATCTCTTTGGATGTGGTTAGGAGTGTTCAAAAATAAACTGGAGCGGAAAAAAGACCGGAACCGATCCGGACCAGAACCGGACCGACCGGTTAGATTCCGGTCATGTCTCCGGTCCGGGAAATTTTGGATTCCGGTCTTCCGGTCCGGTCCAAGACCGGAATTTTCCGGACCGGAATTTTTTTTTTATATATTTTTTTACTAATGCACTCTCAATTATTTTTCAAAATCAAGTAATTGGTGAAAATGTGTTGAGATCTTATTACATTTTTTACAAATATATAATTTAACAAACATATTTAATTTATTTTTAGGGTCAAAAGATCATTAATAACAATGTAAATAAAATTCACATTGACGTAATGAAGAGCAAACACTTTAATTTTCATACACAAATTCATCAATCTTGTTCCTGCTTCCATAAATTTTAAAAAAATAAATAAATAATTCCGGTCCAACCGGTCCAAACCTGGACCGGATAGATTCCGGTCCGGTCTCCGGTCCGACCTTTTGGTAAGATTCCGGTCCCGGTCCGGTTTTGGACCGGTGCACACCCCTAGATGTGGTGCAGTGGTATACTCTACCCATCACTACATCTGGAATAGTCTGATACAGAGTATTCGTTAATATAGTTCAGATTATGCATTTTTCTTTCTTCAGTTGTCAAGTCATCTTCATCCTTTGGCAGTAGCTCCCTTGGGTCTGCTTTCTGAGCATCAGTGACCTTGGGGTTAATCTTGGTGAAGGTGAAGGGCCCTCTGGTGATGACTTTGAGCATTTCATCATGTTGGGAGGCAAGGTGTGCTCTCATTCTAATCTTCTAGAAATCATAGTTCTCAATTGAGAACATTGGCAGTTTGTGATTTGAGATGTGATTCACTTGGTTAGGACCCATGTTGTTGATGGTCTCAACAGCATTTCCTGGAACTGCATTGTTAGCCATCTTAGAGAAATATGGTTAGATAAACACAGTAAGATTTTTCAGAAAATGGATCAGTTCAGTGACCACAGAAATTATGAGAACTTTTGAAAATCAATTTGATCTTCAGAGGCAGTGGTCTTTGAACCCCTACTCTGATACCACTTGTTGGTCCTGTGTGGAGTATGACACAAGTGTATGGGGGGAATGCACTTGTGTATGCAAATTCTTTCTTTTTAAATTGTTTTAACGTTATCAGGAAGGTTGCCTAACAACTTCGCTGAGTGATAACTTTAATAGATAATCAACCTACTCAAAACTATGAAGTAATCAGTTGGATAACTATCTAAAAGAGTTGCTAAGTGCGGAATGTGGTTGGCCTTTTCTTTGAAAGAATACTCCAAGTTAATTTTTGAAAAACCAGTTAATCAGGGACTTTGTCCAAAAACTGTTTTACTTAACTTTGTTGAATCTAACTTTTTCAGAATGATTTTTGCAATAATGTGAGTTAGAAAGTAATGCAGAATGTAAATGACACAGCAATTTATAGTGGTTCAGAGACTCAAGCTCCTACATCCACTTTCCCTGATTGAACAGGATAATTCCTTAACACCTGGAATTAGCTTGTTTTATAGTGCCAAGGTGCACTGATCAACAACACTCTCTTAGTGTTTTGATCCCTAGGATAATCTGAGTCCTAGTGCTCAACTTCTCTGAGTTAAGACTGTATTTTCTCTTAACAATCTTTAACACCTCACATCTACAACAAACTCTACTTCACTTACTGAGGTAAGGGTTTGAGGTTTAGGATATCTCAGTGCTAAGCTTGGGATTTTACAAGAATGGCTTAGCTTTTGAAGTGATCAGGAAACTTGGGATTGTAATTAACATCTTTGGTTTCCTTGAATTCTTGATAGTAGTTTGATGGCAGATTGTTGGATGCTTGAATCCTTGGATCACTTCTGAATTTATAGAGTAATTTGATCAACTATCCGTTGGAGAGATAGGCTTTCGTATTGTCTATTTGCAGCTCCATTGAAACGGTTATGAGAGCAATCTTCTATTAACCACTGTGTAATAAGGTACTTCATTGGTTGCTTGAATGAATGTGTTTGACTTCTGAAAATTGCGGCTGAAATGACTTGTGTCAGCTTCCAAATATGCACATTTTCCAATGTTGATTGTGGCAGACTTTGTACTCTACTAACGGTCATATGGGACAAGTGCTCTGATCATTCCTGCTGCAAGTGGAATGTTCCTTCATTCATTCAAGGCTCATCAGTCTTTCATTTTTCTATGTCTTTAATGCTTGTTCAAGTTTGATGACATTAATGCTTCATTAAATTTATCTTTTGAGTAGGCATCATTCAATGCTCTTGATCTTCATGACTTCAACCTGATCTGATATTGTGCTCTTATCAGTGCATGTAGTTTAGACTTTCATCTTGATCATTCAGCCATGTTGTCCTCTTCAGCATACTTGTCTCTGTTCATTCAGCAGACTTGTCCTAAAACACAATAAGCTGCCTAACATTTTCAGCTTTGGACAACTAATCTGAACACTAATACATCTTAATAATCATGAGATTTGACTTAGGCATTGTTACGGTCTTAACTATCCTGAGACAACTAGGCTGATGCACTTTTCTATCTATCTCAACTATCCTGACCATCATCATTCAGGGGGTTTTGGTATCTTAATCAAAATCAATTCATTTTCCAACAGCAACAGTGTTGGTGGTCCCAAGTTGAGTTAATAACGAGTAAGCTAGTGAAAATGTCTAGAGGGGGGTGAATAGACTTTTCAAAATTCTTTCGAAATATCAAAGTACAATGTGCGGAATACGAAATTAACAATGAGCCCAATTCAAGATTATACTCAACTTAGATTCGAGAACTCTGTTCTATACTCAACTAATCAAGTTCAGTTAAGTAGTTAAACCAATTAAGCAATAAAAACAGTAAAGTAAATTGAACACGAGATTTATAGTGGTTCGACAACTTGTCTACATCCACTCTCACAAACCCAGTTGTGATGTTTCCACTAAACTCTTCCAATTGAGTACAAGTGTATGTTCCTGTCTTTAAAGTCCCAAGAAGAAGACTTAGATCTTCAACAGACTATACCTCCAGATATGTCTACGATCTTACTAGAAATTTTACAAGTATCTAGCACCTTGAAAATAACAAACAAAAACTAAAAACTTCTCTGTTCTTCAGTAGTAGCCTTCTGGATTCTTCACTTGTCTTCTGGCTATCTTTCTGAACTTCAACCAATCTCTGAGAGTAAACTTCAAATATATCTTTGATAATGCTTTACTTGAGTATGAACGTCAGTGTATCAGTAGTTTTTAATTGATCACCATCATGAAGTATTTATAGACTTCAATCTTCAAGAACTTAGTAAGTTGTAACCAACTTTTCTTGATAACTACCTTTAACTGAATCTTCTTATCAATCCACGCGTTTCTGTTATGAATTAGTTATTCCATAACTAACTTCTATATCTTTATCTTTAATACGCGTTTCTGTAACTAACTTCAAGTTGACCTGTCTTGAGTAGACTTGTATGCACTTGTCTTGTCTTGTAGTCTTCCTATCTTGAGTAGTAAACTGGTCTTCTCTTCTTGTAGTAGACTTCTAATAGAACTAATCTAGTCCTATCATCTAACCTAACAAGACTATTACATTACTTTAAGCTTTTATAATACAAGCTTAGTCAACTTACAAGTTATACAATGAATCTAATCTATTACATATAAAAACATGAGCTATATACAACATTTAAATAGCTCAGTAACAATCTAACATATATGAAGTACTTATAAATCGTACTTATCTTTTAATGAATACTTTTCTTTTAAACTGTACTTTGTCTTTTGAATTCTACTGATCTGTACAAGATGACTTCAACTCAACTAGACTAGATCAGTCAACACTTAGAAAATATTCAAGTCTTCTTTTTGGCTTATCAAAACTTTATCTTTTATCTTTTGTTCATCATTTAGGACTTGTTCTAGGATTCATATCCCAACAATTTCCCCCTTTTTGATGAAGCCAAAACTACTTGAATCTTTTCTCATAAGTAGACTAGTTAAGTAGTTATCATGTCTTTAAACATCAAAATAGTACTTTATCTTTTCATTCATTCAGAAATAGATCAGTAGAAATTACAAATACTCTTAAAAACAAAATATCAGAGCAAACATCAACTAAAACAATCAACTAATCTGAAATATTACCTCCTTCTGGGTTAGGAACACAGAATGCATCGAGGAGTCTCTTGTGAATTAAGCTAATCTGATCTTCATCTTCAATCTTCTCTTTGTCAAGTAGCTCTTCTTCAAACTTCTTGATTTGATTAACATCAACTCTTTTTCCTGAGCTTGTCATAGGAGTCTTCCATCTTGGAAAGATTGGTATCAGAATGTTGAAATTTGCAGCAGCAGATATCCTCAATATCAGATTCCAAAGCATTCGATTCTGACCTTCCATAAACTTATCAAACATCGAGTATAATTCATCAGAATTTTCAGAATCTCCATACTTTCTGATTATCCAGTGATCAAGTTCCCATTGTCTCTTTACCTTGAGCCAATCTTGACGATGCTCTCTGTCAATAAAGTAATCAATGAACTGATCTTCCATTTTCTCTTCATCTTCCTTCAGCTTCTGCAAATTCTCAATGTGTTTTTCTATCTTCTTTTTGCTTGCATAATGCATCTCGTCATCTGCAATTCTTTGTTTCTTCTCAACTTCAGCAGCAGCAGTAGGTTCTTCAATACTCAGCTTCCTCTTAACTCGTCTAGTCTGAATCTCTGCTTCAGGAGACGAAGCAACACCTTTACCTTTCTCTAATCTCATCTGCTTTTCAGTTTCAGCTTGCTCTAGATCTGCCTTCTTCACTAATCTGCCTCTTTTAGGCCTTCTTAGTTCTTCAATTGCAGTAGCAGCATCTTTCATCTCCGGTTCAGCACTAGCAGACTTAACAACTTCAACTAGACTGGTCTCTTCCCCCTTTTTGGCTTCATCACTTGCCTTAAGAGTAAAAAGAGAAGTAAAGCGAGTCATTTCTTCTTTCAAAGCTTCCTTCATAGCTTCAGCAGCTGACTCAATGTGCTTCTGATGCAATTCCGCATTGCTCATCTTGTCTAAGCGTGCAGTAACTAGTTCCAACTTCTGTGTACAGGAAACTAGGTCATCCTTCAGTTGAGTAGCCGTCTGTCTTAGAAGGGTATTTTGTTCAGTCAGCTCATGTAGAACAGCCCGAGAACGCACCAACTGATCTTGTGCTTCCCTTCTCTGTTCATCAGCAATGGAAACTTTAACACTGTAGAGTCTTTCCATTTTGCTTGACTCTTCAGCTAACGATCGAGCAAACGAGATTGATCTCCTTTCTGAACTATCAAATTGTTTCTTCAGAAAATCTTCAACTTGAGCAAACAACTCTTCTCGAAAAGTCACGTCCATCTTGTTGATTTCACCAATAAACAAGTCTCTGGATTGGTCAACAAGTGACTGATTTTGTGTAATCAGCACATCCTTCATTTTCAAGTTCAAGAATTCCTCTATAGCAGTGTGAACAACACTTCTCAGATCAGTCTTTAAATCATTCAGAAATCTGTCTGGCATAGCTTGAGTTAAACTGGAAGTTCCAACAACATTATCAACTGCCTTGAGTTCATCTTCATCAAACATCTCAGCATCCAAAAACTCATCATCTTCTTTTCCAATCATGAGTGAGGCGACTTCATCTTCATCACTATGAACAATTTCTTCCAACTGTTCTGAAGTCTGGACTGCTATCTCAGCTACTTCTGGCTTGATCTCTGCTTCAACTAGATCAGTCTGAGTTCCAACGTCAAAAGCAAACACATCCTCAATAACACCATCTGGAATGTTCAAAAGCTTCTTGACGAGATCAACCAAGGCTTTGCGCGGGAATAGTTCGGAGTGATCCTTAACTCCACTATTTTCTTTCTGTTCCATCTCCCAATCCATGAAATTGGAGATACCGCCTTTGCCTTGAATGACTTCAAACAAATCATCCGTAGACGACTTCTTTAATGCGAACCATGTGCAAATCCGGACTAAATTTTCAAACTGCTCGGATTCATAGTCGACTTCTATAGTTGAGAGCGTCCTCTTCAGATTACTGGTCATTCGGGCACGAATTCTCTTCTCTCGTAGACACATCGGATAATACACGAGGGATTCAAATCTAACAACAGACGGGTCCTGAGTAGATGGGGTCTCCAACTCAGCTGTTGCAGTGGCAACTGGCGTTTTGTCTGAAGTAGATGGGTTGGGGGGTTCACCATATTCTGGTGAGGGAGAGGGAGTGAAAGCAATGGTTTCAACGGGCTGTAATGTGGCTTGGTCAGGTATGACAACTGTAGGAGTATCAGTTGTATCACTTATAGGAGTGTATAGGGGAAGACTGGCTCTCAGCGGTCGTGCTGCCAGTACTTGCGAGGTTGGGGGTATAGGTCGAGGCCTAGATCGATGTGATCTAGCCTTGGTTCGGATAGATGAAGACGGGAGAGAGAGAGGAATAGAAACAGATTGAGTAGAGGTACCAACCTGTATACTCGACTCGACTGGACGAGTAGGTGAGTCAACTCTCACGAGAGTGTACATCTCAGGTATTTGTTCACTCGACTCCTTCTCCTGAGTCGACTCTTCATCTGACTGAGTCTTCTCTGAGTCGGCTGCACTAGACTCTGCCTCTTCAGACTTGTCTTGAGAAGAACTGGATGAATCGGCATACGGCAACACTTCTGACTCATCAATTTGAACCTGCCTTGGGGCAGCTGGCCTTGCAGCAGCCTGCTTCCTCATTGCTTCAATTTTTAAGTAAAACTTAAGAGGATGAAACGGCTTTCCTTTGCTCCAATCATTCTTGTGTGGTAGCAAAAATGGAAGTAATATACTCAGCTTGTTTCCATATCCGACTGCTTGAGATACCACCCAATGTCTGGTATCAGCATCCACCCTTACACTTCGTTCGAAGTACATTATCCTGTCAGCTATCAATTTGAACCAATTAACCTCAGTGATTCCATCATAGATAACTGCCATGATCCTTGTTTTGGCTTGAGTGACCGAGTCATGAGACCCAGTGGCACATAGAAGCATCTTGCTTGCTATGTCCAGCAAAGTGCGATATTTCTCCAAAAGATCACCCTTCTTGGCAGTAGGAGCTTTACCATCTGGCTTGAGCTTCATTTTCTTTCCACAGAAGATGCTCAAATACTTCATCTCCTGCCCTTCAGCATACTTCTCCACATCAATCGTTCCGACGGGTAGCCTTAATCTTTCGAACATCACTTCCCTAGTGATTTCCACTCGATGCCCATCAATAAAAGATTCTAACACTTCTCCTTGTCTATTGACGTTGGCATAAAATTCCAGAACCTCTTCTTCCAACACAACCTGTGGAAATGCCTCTAGGTAGGACTGTAGACCGCATCTGATGCATTTGGTCAAGATTTCCATGTTTCCTTCCTTGTGATTGCCTTTGAAAAATAGTGATGGTTCAACATGCACCTTGTTATCATTTATATATCTTCCGAGATCAAATGGTACCTGCATGTTGGAACTTACATCGAGAATCGATCGAATAGACATGGTGAATGATTTGCTATGAGCACAAACAAATGGATTATGCAGTAAATTACTGTTAGCAAGAAGTAGAGAGGTTATGAAACGTGAGGCAAGACGTGTGCAAGAGTTGGTTTTTGTTTAAAACAGAATTTGATCCAACGGCCAATATAGACGAATTAGATCCAACGGTGAAGACCTTTGGCATTCAGTTACGGAATCGAGAAAAAAATGTGAATTGATTTTGTACAAAATGAAATCCGCCTTTCTTATTTGCAAAATAAAGAGTGTATTCATCTGACCTATTTTGGTCGTGTTTGTCATGAATTGAATATGTACACCTCATTAACCAGTGGTGTATAAATCCAATTCTAGAATTTTCAAATTTGAACACAATCTTATTATTTTAACATTTGTTAATTGTTTCGAGTAAACATATTAACACATATTCAATGAAGATCAAAGAAAACTTAGCTTGTCTGTTCGAGTCCATCCAGAACAGATGAGTAGGACTAAGCTTCATAAGGCGAGTAGGGTGAATGGCACAAGACGAGTAGTCTTATGTCCACCAGATGAGTTCCCCCTTCGACTATGCATATCTGTCAGAATGTTGAACAGCTCTATGTACCTGTCTTCTTTAGTACGACAGATAGGCGAGTAGAATTCATATGCCGAATATTAATTTAAAACAAAGATCAAGGTTCAAACAAGATGACTGTTACCAAACTAAAGAGTCAACATAAGGATCTTTAAGAAATCAAAGATTCCCCCTTAAATGTTTATTCCCTTAGTATTACCCTCAGCTTTACCAGCTTCCTCATCGGGTTGTTTGGTCATCTTGTCTAGCCTTGTATACCTGTCTGTTGCGTGAGTAGACGAGTGCTCTAGTCTAGTGATCTTGTCTCCATACTTCGTTTGATGTACCTGTCTGGTTAGTACACAGCTATAGGCAAGTAGGATCTAAATCAATTAGCCCTAAACTAATGCATAATTCACGAAATCGTGCCTCAGCTAATGGTTTTGTAAAAATATCAGCTCTTTGAAAATCAGTATGAATCTTTTCCATGCGAATATCCTTCTTTTCTACATGATCACGTATGAAATGGTGTTTCACATCAACATGCTTACATCGTGTGTGTAATACAGGATTTTGTGTAATGGCAATTGCACTATTACTATCACAGAATATAGGAACATTTGATTCACAAATATTATAATCTCTAAGTTGTTGAATAAGCCATAATAATTGACTACAACAACTACCAGCAGCCATGTACTCGGCTTCAGTAGTAGAGGTAGCAACACTTGTCTGCTTTTTCGAAAACCATGAAATGAGTTTTGTGCCTAAGAATTGGCAAGAACCAGATGTAGATTTCCTATCTATTCTACAGCCACCAAAATCAGAATCAGAGTAGCCACTTAGAGATAAGTCATCATTTGAAGGATACCATATACCACGATTGATGGTTCCTTTCAAATATTTCAGAATCCTTTTAGTGGTTTCCATATGACTCTCTTTTGGATTAGCTTGAAAGCGAGCACATACACCAACAGAAAATGCAATATCAGGTCTACTAGCAGTCAAGTACAGTAATGAACCAATTAGACCACGGTAATGAGTTTGATCAGTACACTTACCTTGTTCGTCTGGGTCCATTCTGTATGTAGGTAGCATTGGTACGCCAGCAGACTTGCATGTCTTAATACCATACTTGTCTAGAAGATTTCTAGTATACTTTGCTTGATTTATGAAAATCCCTTCAGGGGTCTGTTTTACTTGAAGTCCAAGAAAGTAATTCATTTCACCCATCATAGACATCTCAAATTTACTTTGCATGAGTGTTGAGAAACTTTCACTCAGCTCTTTGTTAGGTGAACCAAAAATGATGTCATCTACGTAAATTTGGACGAGTAAAATGTCTTTCCCTTCTTGTCTTCTAAACAAGGTTCTGTCTACCTTGCCTTTAGTAAAACCATTTTCTAATAGAAATTGAGAAAGAGTATCGTACCAGGCTCTTGGAGCTTGCTTTAGTCCATATAAGGCCTTCTTTAATTTGTATACCTGATTACCTTTGACTTCGAAACCTGGGGGTTGTTCAACATATACTTCTTCCACAAGAATACCGTTAAGAAATGCACTTTTAACATCCATTTGATATACAGTAAATTTCATGTAAGCAGCATATGCAAGGAACAATCGAATGGCTTCTAGTCTAGCAACAGGAGCATATGTTTCATCATAGTCTATGCCTTCAGCTTGTGAATAGCCTTGGGCGACTAGTCTAGCCTTATTACGAACAACTACATCATTCTCATCTTTCTTATTCTTGAAAATCCATCGAGTGCCAACTACATTATGATGTTTTGGTCTATCGACAAGTTCCCAGACGTCGTTTCGAACAAACTAATTCAACTCGTCTTGCATAGCAATGATCCAATTACTATCAGCCAATGCCTCATTAATGGTTTTAGGCTCGATAGATGAGAGGAAACAACACCAGCAAAACAGAGATGGACTAGATTGTTCTTGCGACTCAAAGAGTTGTCGTCTAGTCTTAACACCAACAGTAGAGTCACCAATAATATTTTCAGTATTATGCGCTGATTTCCATGTATTTCTATTTTTAACAAAAGTAATGTCATCTAAATCATGTACAGCATCATGCATATCAACATCGTTATCATCAGAAGTTTTAATGGGAGTAGACGAGTCGACTAGTTTAGGTCTGTCAACTGGTCTAGTGGAGTTACCTTGAGCACTCACCTTCTTCTGGTCGTCTGACTCGAGAGCTTTTATAAATGGATTGTAAGCTTGAACGGATTCATATACCTCTGAGTCTTTGTCAGATTCGACAGTTGGCTCAGTAGCTTTCTCACTGATCTTGTTGGTAGACGGGTCCTGTTGAGATTCTTCGAAAACCACATGTGGTGTTTCTTCCACACAAAGGGTTGAGTAGTTGAATACTCTAAATGCTTTGCTAGTCGAGGAGTATCCTAAGAATATCCCCTCGTCTACTTTAGCATCGAATGCATTCAACTTGCTTTTCCCATTGTTATGGATGAAACACTTGCATCCAAATATATGAAAATATGAAACTCTGGGTTTTCTACCTTTCCATACCTCATAGGGTGTCTTACCTAGTGCTTTATTGATAGCACTTCTATTTTGTGAGTGGCATGCAGTGTTGATAGCTTCTGCCCAAAATTTCTGAGGCGTATTATATTCTGTCAGCATGGTCCTGCAGGCCTCCTTAAGAGTTCTGTTCCTTCGTTCTGCTACTCCATTTTGCTGTGGTGTCCTAGCTGCACTAGTAAGGTGCTGGATGCCACGCTTAGAACAAAATTCGTTAATATAGCAGTTAATGAATTCAGTACCCTTGTCACTACGGATCTTGACAATTGACTGATTCTTCTCAACCTGTAACTTCTTCAACAGATCAGGCAAAAGTGTTTGTGTATCACTCTTCTTGTGTAAGAAGACTACCCAAGTGAACTTAGAATAGTCGTCTACCACAACAAGTGTGTACCTTCTACCGTTCAAAGTTGGAGGAGTTATTGGGCCATGTAAGTCCATATGTAGAAGTTCAAGAACTCTACTGGTTGAGAGGGATGGAATAGATTTAAAAGAGCCCTTCACCTGTTTACCCTTTTGACAGGAGGTGCATACATGTGACTTATAGTAGACTTCATTGGGAATACCTTCCACAAGGTAGTCTCTGGCTATCTTATTAAGAACCTTAAAGTTTAGATGACAAAGGCGTTTATGCCAGAGCCAGCCAAGTTCTTTAGGATTCTTAGTAAGTAGACATGTGTCCCTCGGACAACTGTTCCAGTTCACTATGTACACACTTCCTTGTCTAATGCCGACTAGTAGGACTGTGTGTGTTTTCTTGTCGATGATTTCACATTTCTGACTTTTGAACTGCACCTTGTATCCACGATCACAAAATTGTGAAACAGAGAGTAAATTGTATTTCAAGCCTTCAACATACGAAACATCTTGGATCTCTATGTCTCCATTCCGAGTGTAACCAAATCCTTTAGTAACAGCAATGGAGCTATCACCAAATATCACTTTTGGTCCTTCTTGCTCATGATAGCTTGATAAGAGAGTCTTAGTACCAGTCATGTGGTGCGAACAACCACTGTCTATGTACCAAGTTTCTCCTGTTGAGCCACCTTTCTTGTATAGATCGAGTCGACCCTGCAATAGATGATAATACATAATTTAGGTACCCTCCTTGTTTATTGGGGTCCTTGGGGGTTAGTCGAGTTCAATGGAATCCAAATGTACATTGGAGTCCTGAACAGGTTTGACCTTCTAAGCTTTCGACCATATTTGTTGCAAAATAAGACCTTGTTGTCCTTATCTGGCCTATCAGTCGAGTTCGGGTCTACTCTTTGGAGATAGC
The DNA here is from genome assembly GCA_963675135.1 of Galeopsis tetrahit. NCBI lineage: Eukaryota > Viridiplantae > Streptophyta > Magnoliopsida > Lamiales > Lamiaceae > Galeopsis > Galeopsis tetrahit. The sequence goes on along the minus strand of OY776127.1, from coordinate 10,320,187 downwards.
CTTTTGACTTAATCTCTACTTGAGCAGGCACTTGTCTATGATAGTCAGAGTAAGGTTTATATGCATTAGGTCCATACGGTTTATAGACATGTTTAGGTCTTTCTTCTCCTTTGATATCATATGACAAAGGTGGAGGATATAGAACAGCTTGTGTACGATATTTTAGACCTTCCTGTCTAGGTCTAGACGAGTAGAGTTGAGACTGCCTTATGAAAGGAGGTCTAGACTCTTGTCGTCTAGTCTGTACTTGTCTAGTACTAGTCTCCTCAGGATACCAGTCCTCGTATCTGACCTGATTTGGTCGTCCACGACTCCTAGTCCTTTGTTGACTTGTCTTAAACGGAACAGGCTTGTTGTTAACTTTCTTTTTACTACCTTTGGTAATTGGAATGTTAACTCGAGCTTGTTTTGGTACAGTACCTTTTGATGGAGTGTCAATATCGTATATCAATGGTTCTTTTCCTTTATCCTTAGTCAAAGAGCTTGAGATGAAAATAGTAGGGTTCTTAGGAACTTGAGTAGACGAGCTGGGTGTCTCAGCACCTATGCCTGTCTTGTCAGCAGGAGCCCTATACCTATCTAACAATTCAAGGTTAACCTTAGATGAGTTAACCAGGTCAGTAAGTTTAAGGTCTAATGTGACAACCTCGGTTTCTAAGAACTTATTACGTTCTTCAAGCTTTTTGAGCTTACTTTGTAAGACATTGAATTCATGTTTCTCAGTCGCATGTGTCTTAAGTAGGTCTTGATACAACTTGTCTGTCAATGCACACTTGTCTTTGAGTTGTCTCAACTCTTCTTGCAAGCGTTCATTTAGGACTGTTGTATTAGGATCTACTTTAGACTGAGCTTCCTTAAGATCAATGATTTCTTGTCTTAAGGTGATGTTTTCGTCACTGACTTCAATGAATGCCTTGTTGGCAAGTAGGAGGTCGTCTTCAACTGCACTAGTAGAGTGCTGAAGACTACTCCCTACTTGGCTACTGGCAGTGTCACTTTCATCAGAATCTGATTCATCACATGATTGAAAGGAAGTAACAGATGATACCTCTTGGTCGATTTTAGCCATGAAGCATAGACCATCATCAACTATGAATGCTTCATCGTGATCTGGTTCAGACGGGTAGCTAGATGAGGATGATGGCAACTCGTCTGAGTCGGAGTCAGAGTCATTATTGGCCATCATTGCCTTTTTACCACGGTTGTATCTTCTTTCCCTTCGTGCTTTGCGTTCTTCTCGATCATCAGTACTCAGGTCTGGACATTCATATATGTAGTGACCTGGTTTCTCACAGTTATAGCACACAAGATCATTAGTAGCCTTTTTAATAGGAGAGTTGTTCCTTCGTTTATCACGTCTATCAGAACGAGTAATCTTCCTACTATCAGACTCTCTATCTTGTCTGTTACCTTTCGAGACTTCGTCTCTCCTTTCGGACGAGTTTCGGTCTCGTCTGGTCTCAGACGAGTTCTTAGAAGCAGACCCTCTATGCTCTCTATAGAACTTCTTATATCTTCCGAAACGTTTATTCAGCCTATCAAACTTTCTAACCATAAGGCTTACCTGATCCTTCAGACTAAGATCAGTATCTAACTCGTCTTTCACAGAAGCAGACCTAGTCTTAGTCTTAGACCTGTCTATCTTAGACGAACTAGCCTTAAAAGCAACGTTCTTAGATACAGCATGTTCTCTGTCACTACTTACTATGGGTTCATCTTCATCTAGATCAAACTCATGAGCCTTTAGAGTTTGAAACATAGTCTCTGCTGTCCATACGTCTATATCTTGGGTATTCTTAACAAGCATTTTTACCATCTTCCAACGACTATCAAGGCTTTTGAGAATCCTAAGATTGATTTCACGTGGAGTATAAGATTTACCAAGGACTTCCAAATCATTCATGATTTTAGTAAAACGAGTATCCAACTGGTCTATTGTTTCACCAGCTTTCATATGAAATGATTCGAATCTTTGAACAGCAGTGGAAAGCTTGCTTTCTTTGATTAGGGATGTCCTTTCACAAATGATAGCTAAGCGGTCCCACATTTCTTTGGCAGTTTTACATTTTAACACTTTTCCCAGATACTCATTAGGAAGAGTGTGTAAGATGTAATTCTTGGCCAAGCTATCCAAATTATTCTGTCTCATTTCTTCAGAGGTAAGTTCTGACCTTGGTTTCTTGACGAGAGTACCCACTGGTTGATTTGGATCAAGGGCAGCAGTGTTGGGGATCATGGTCACAATTGGACCTTCAGTAACGACGGAGATCATTAAGTCATGAGTGGAGCTGAAGATGGCTTCCATCCTTAACTTCCAATAGTCGTAGTCCTGTACCTGGAACTTAGGTAGTTTGTTGGCGCTTATCTCAAGAGACATGATTTCAAGAAATAAGTGCTAAGTAGAGTTATGATCAAGAACAACAAATAAGTCAAGAACAGGGAGCACGAAAAACAGATGATACAAGAATATGATCAAGAACCAAGACTTCACCCTAAGTCTTGAGTCGGTTATCAAGAAACAGCAGTTCGTAAACTACTGCTCTGATACCACTTGTTGGTCCCAAGTTGAGTTAATAACGAGTAAGCTAATGAAAATGTCTAGAGGGGGGTGAATAGACTTTTCAAAATTCTTTCGAAATATCAAAGTACAATGTGCGGAATACGAAATTAACAATGAGCCCAATTCAAGATTATACTCAACTTAGATTCGAGAACTCTGTTCTATACTCAACTAATCAAGTTCAGTTAAGTAGTTAAACCAATTAAGCAATAAAAACAGTAAAGTAAATTGAACACGAGATTTATAGTGGTTCGACAACTTGTCTACATCCACTCTCACAAACCCAGTTGTGATGTTTCCACTAAACTCTTCCAATTGAGTACAAGTGTATGTTCCTGTCTTTAAAGTCCCAAGAAGAAGACTTAGATCTTCAACAGACTATACCTCCAGATATGTCTACGATCTTACTAGAAATTTTACAAGTATCTAGCACCTTGAAAATAACAAACAAAAACTAAAAACTTCTCTGTTCTTCAGTAGTAGCCTTCTGGATTCTTCACTTGTCTTCTAGCTATCTTTCTGAACTTCAACCAATCTCTGAGAGTAAACTTCAAATATATCTTTGATAATGCTTTACTTGAGTATGAACGTCAGTGTATCAGTAGTTTTTAATTGATCACCATCATGAAGTATTTATAGACTTCAATCTTCAAGAACTTAGTAAGTTGTAACCAACTTTTCTTGATAACTACCTTTAACTGAATCTTCTTATCAATCCACGCGTTTCTGTTATGAATTAGTTATTCCATAACTAACTTCTATATCTTTATCTTTAATACGCGTTTCTGTAACTAACTTCAAGTTGACCTGTCTTGAGTAGACTTGTATGCACTTGTCTTGTCTTGTAGTCTTCCTATCTTGAGTAGTAAACTGGTCTTCTCTTCTTGTAGTAGACTTCTAATAGAACTAATCTAGTCCTATCATCTAACCTAACAAGACTATTACATTACTTTAAGCTTTTATAATACAAGCTTAGTCAACTTACAAGTTATACAATGAATCTAATCTATTACATATAAAAACATGAGCTCTATACAACATTTAAATAGCTCAGTAACAATCTAACATATATGAAGTACTTATAAATCGTACTTATCTTTTAATGAATACTTTTCTTTTAAACTGTACTTTGTCTTTTGAATTCTACTGATCTGTACAAGATGACTTCAACTCAACTAGACTAGATCAGTCAACACTTAGAAAATATTCAAGTCTTCTTTTTGGCTTATCAAAACTTTATCTTTTATCTTTTGTTCATCAATTAGGACTTGTTCTAGGATTCATATCCCAACAAACAGATTTCCCCCGTTGCCAATATACTCGTTGCCATTTTATAGGTAACGGAATTGGGGAATTCGTTGCCTTTTTTCAACGGCATGTGGCTAAGTCGTTGCCTTTTGACGAGTGCGACAGCCGTTGCCAATTAGCAACAACTCACATCCGTCGTCGTTTCACAACGGGCCCATATCCATTGCCATTTAGCCCGTCGCCTTTTTATCAGTTTTTAAAAAATGCGAACCTGGGTTTCGAACCCAGGTATCGAAGGCCACCCAACATTAACTATAATTATTTTCACGTATTCATTTAAAAATATCAATTCACTTATCCATTTAATTAAAACAATTTTCATCTTAATTAATATCATTATCAAGTTCATTTACAATTAAAATAACATAACAAACAACATTAATTATAATCATTAGCATGTTCACGTCAATTAAAATAACATCACACACAACATTAAAATAAACAATTCTCAACGTCATTGTAATATAATTAAACATAACAAAGTAATAGAAAATGTATCACTCATCATCACCACCATCATCCTCAACATCACCCTGATCCTCAACCTGGTTACCATCCTGAACATTCCTCAACGCCCCCGACGGCCTCGGCGCCCTCGGCGCCTCACCCATCTGACCCATCTGACCCATCATCGCTTGCATTTGTTCCTGAAAATGTTTGAGTAAGCGCTCCTCCGTCTATTGCATTTGTAGGAGTAAGTGTTGCTCTCTGTCCTCATTGATTCTTCGTTCTTCAGCAATATCATGGTCAATGTCGGCCTGGGTGAATCGTCCATAAGCCGTACCACGTGACGTCTCGCTAGGACCGGAGGAGACCCGTCTGTTCTTGCCTACTTATCCAAGGCCCTTAACACGTCCATGAGACTTGCCGACCTTCTTCAAGTACAATTCAGACAGGTCAGGTACCAATGGGGTCTGGATTGAACCATCCTCCGAAGTATGTCCATCTGACGGTTCACCTGAGAGATTGGACAACTCCTCCTGTACTTGGTCCTATACGTGCATATTTAAAAGTGGGTTAATACACAAATGACAACACATTCTCTTATTCAATTTGAACTTATGCAAACGTGCCTTTTGTTGTCGGTATTGTTGAAGACGACATGAATTATCAAATACATTAATTATCACCAAATATATTTTAAAATAATAAATTATATAAAATCTTATTAAATAATAATATAATTTTTTTCAATCCCGCAAAATTCGTGGGTCTTAAACTAGTTTATTATACCTTTTCAAATATATTAAATCATCTATCTTTATGAAAAATTATCAGATTATATTTTTATATATAATATTACTCCCTCCGTCCCACAGTAATTTTCACACTTTCTTTTTCGGAACCTCCCATAATAACTTTCACACTCTTAAAATGGAAATCTCTTCATAAACTTCAATCTCACAATATTCTTAATTTTACATAAATATCATTACTTTTTCTCCACACATACACAAAAGTTATCTCATTTATTTACTTATACATAATAACATAAAGTTTTATAAAATTACCCTTCAAAACTCACTCATTATTACGTTTTTTTTAATTTATGTGTTCACCTACATATAAAAGTTATTCCCAAACGGAGGAAATATTATTTACAATATATAAATAATAAATTATCTTTATATTTTGATTTCAACCGTTGGCATAGCATGTATATTTACTACATATTTTAAAAATATTTTTTACAAATCGTAATTGGAATTATGTTTTGAATAATTATAAAGGTTTAAATATCATATTAAAGTATTTTTTACACAGTCATTGGAGAAAGCTAAAGATGAAATTAATATGCATCAATTTTGAAGCTAGTAGATTAGGAAAGTAACCCCAAGAAGTTGGTCTAGTGGTATAAGCTTGTTACTTAGGAGTATGCTACTCTCTAGGTTTCAGGTTCGGTGCAAACAATTTCTATGGGATCATGTTCATATAGAGCGCAAAACTCTGGCTTTAAACGGGACCTCGCAAGTGGACATGTCATTTAGTTCGCGCAAGTTCAGATTTTAAAATAGATACTCATATGGTCCCTCGGGATTAGTCGGTTATAAAATCGAATACGGCTAAAACTTCAAAAAAAAAAAAAATAGATTAGGAAAGTATTTTTAAAATTGGAATGTCATTTAGTTCGCGCAATTTTCGAGGAAATCATAATGCAGATTTTATAATTTTGTAGTTGACTTTTATATTAATAATATTAATGAAATTTAATTAAAATTTTGAAATTCATTTAGTTAAAAGGGTATAGTTGTACATTTATGCAATTTTGATTTTAATTATAACTCCAAAAAAATTGTACTTAATTGTAATCACTATAGATGAATTGTCCCTTAGAGTAATTCCCTCAAATTAGGGGATTTAACAACTTTTGTTTATTTTAAAGGGAATTAATTTTAATTGTTCTGCCTCGTACTAAGGGAAATGGTTTAACTTGCAACCCTGCATAGACATTAGTTACTAGTATTAGATAAATGCAGAGCTTAAATTATACTCCCCGTCTCGTGATGTCTTGCTTCACCGGCTCACTTTTAAGAAAAATGAATTTAGTTGGGGTGTGAGGTCAAATAAAGGAGGAGTATTTTGGACGAATATTTATTGAGGTGTAAAATAGAATTTAGTGAGGTGTAAAAGAAAATGTGGGTAAAAAATGAGTAGCAATTTTAATAATATAATAATGTAGTGATCAGGATATTAATTTTATGAATTATTTTCGTATTAGGAGTGTCCAAGTAATCTTACAACATCTCAATAAAAAAAATACATAAATTATTGTGGAACAAAAAATATATAAAAAATATTAAAAAATTGTGTGGGGGCGCACTGCCCCCGCTAGTAGACATGTGCAACCGCCTAAAACCGGCGGTTACGTTTAAAAACCGCCGGTTACGGTTTTGCAATTTCCTTAATCGAATCGATAAATCGTCGATTACGATTTTTGAACCGTCGATTCGAAAAACTAACGATTCGACGGTTTTCTTTTTTTTTTTTTTTGTCATTTTTTCTTTAAATTTCAATCGGATGGAGGCAAAGCAAAGTAAAAAGCACTTGCTAGAAAGTAGTAGACTTTTCTATTTTTTAAGAATTTTGGCTATAAACTCTTAGTTGGGTTTTTAAAGATATAATCTAAATCTTTGAAAAGGGAGAGTTGGTGTAAAATATATATATATATATATATATATATATATATATATATATATATATATATACTCTACTGCTCTACACCTAAAGGGAAATGGTCAAAAGTTTTTGAGATTTATGTAACAATCAAAACCATGGCTCTGTGACCTCTGTCCTTTCATTTAATATATTCACGGGGTGGGTAATAGCTAATGAGCCATTAGTTTTGCAGTCTATACCCATTAGCTAATGAGCCATTTAATATATTTACGGGCAGCCGCTAGGCCCCTACTGGGTCCGTCACTGCTCCTTCTATCAAGTGATTACTTGCACACTTTTTTATTCGAACGTTCTAAAATTATTTGCACACTCTTAGTATGAAAAATGAAAATATCCAATAAAATTAATAATTTCACAACATAATTTTATTTTATTTTCAAAATTGTCACTCATTTTAACATACATTTGACAATATAACTCATCAAATCATTTAAAATATCTCTCATTTATTTTACATCATCAATCACTAAATTACATTTTCTTAAAACACGTATTGGTAAAACTATGCAAATTATCCCGAGATTGGAGGGAGTAATTCACTAATACACAGTGACGGACCTAGGCAAGTGACATGAAGGTATAACTGTACCCAATGTAAAAAAAAATTACTGTAAATCACAACAACATTTTAGCTCTTCCTTTGAGCATTCAATGTCAAGAAATTTTAAATCACAGCAACATTTTAGCTCTTCTTTGGGCATTCTTTCCTCTATCCTAGCCCATTCATAATGTTAACCCACCTATCAATTTCAATCTACATGCCATACATATAAATTCTTTGTTTATTCAATTCATAAACACATAATTAATGTTTTGTTGTTAATTAGGGTAATATGTTAATTGATAGTGTGTGTTTATACTTGTTGATAAATTTGTACATTTTTCGTAATATATTTATGGCATGTTCGATAGCAAAAACTGATTAGATTGAATTAAGATGATACGTTTAAATTATACTCCCTCCGTTTTTAATTAAGTGTCACTTTGCCTTTTTTAATATTTTTAAAATAAGTGTCATTCTACACTTTTTTCTTTAATTTTGACAATTTTACCCTTATACATTATACTCTTTCCATTTTTTTTACCTTGATTTAAGCCTTTTCCCTTTTGAATATAGTAATATAGCATAAATCATGAATAAACCTTAATTATTGTATATATGAATATCACCTACAATATTGGTCATATTCAATTTCTAAACATAAATTTAATATTAAAATTAGTTATCATTAATGAAGGGTAAAATTGTCCATAATTATATATCTTAATTTGTTGAAAATTGTTAAAATGACACTTAATTAAAAGTGGAGGGAGTATAAATTTTAAAGTATAATCTACTCTTAATCTAAATTATCGGATAAACTATAAAGATGAGATGGAGTTAATCTAGGTTTAATATAAGTTATCCAACATGGTCTTAAAAATTAGTTGTCCTAAATTTATAATTAATTCTTTTGAAGTTATATGCATTATCATGCTAATTCCTTATTGGTTAATTATACTCCGTATATATCATGTTATTTTGGTACTACATGGTGGAAATAATATTTTTTGGAATACACTATATAAAAATAGGTTGTGAAAAAATATAAATGGTTAGTTTTATCAAATTGTTTGACCACTCTCCTTAAAAATGAGTGTTTCTACAAATTCTCCATAAAAATAGAATATATAGCTTCCAAAATTTGAAGACCCAATATAGCCCTTCGTAATTGTATTTTTAATTTTATTTGAACTTTGTGAAATATCTTATTTATTTTCACATTTAATTTGATTATGTGCATTTTATATATAAGATATTAATTACATATAAATATTTTTAAATTGTGTATTGCTCTGACCCCTAAATTTAAAATCCTGAGTATGCCACTGCTAATACTAGAGCCGGCAATTTGGGCCCGACCTGATGGGCCGGCCCGGCAAACCCGAAATCTAGTATGGGTTGGACTCTAAAATTAGAGGCCCAGATAGAACTGGGCCTATTTGGCCCGACCCAATGGGCCCGACGGGTCTAATGGGCTAGGTTGAATTTGGCCCGCGGACCATGGGCAGCCCGTTTGGCCCGATCAATATTTTTTTCTTTAGACAAATAAATAATTAAAATAAGTAAAGTACCTTATATTTAAATATTATTGTATTTTTATTTTATTTTTTAACTTTGAAATTTGAACTTATGAATTATTTATAATTTTATTTGAAGTTGTTATATAGTGTGATGTTATACTGGTTAAGTGGCTATGACCATTTATGAAATATGTATAGTTAATACATTAATATTGCATATTTTTAATTATAATTATTTGTATAAATAAAAATTATATGTGAGTGTGTGACCAATACATAACAAGGTTTGTATATATACATAATTTTTGCTAAAAATATATTTTTTTAAAAATTATTTCATGGACTGGGCCGGCCCGCTAGCCCAGCGGGCTAGGATGGGCAAGGTTGGACTTACATTTTATAGGCCCAACTAATTTATGGGCCGGTCCGACCCAGCCCACGAACATCGCTTGGCCCGATGGGTTGGGCTGAGCTGGGCAGCCCGATTTGCCAGCTCTAGCTAATACAGTATGTGAGTAACATTTGTTGATTTTCACCTTATTTTAATTCAATTACTTAAAAATAATAGGAGTACGTATTAATTTAGGGTAGGTCTCCTGTAAACTCTCAATTCTTTATAAGGAATTGAGTCCATTTTAAAAAATAGGTAGGATCAACAAGAAAAATAAAATACACGAAAAATGTGTATGTTAATTGATGTAGCTCAAATGGTTGGTATAGTTTATTTTAGTGTTCAACTCTCACATCTAACAATATTCACATATATATATATATATTGTTATTAGAGTCATTAGCTAAAAGATTTCTTTCCAACATTTCTGCATTTTAGTTCGAGGGATTTCGAAAAACCAAGTTCATTATTTTCGACAAAAAAGTTCACTCAAGCTTGGAGATTCTAGCATTCTGCATTTCATTCCACCGATAATAATATAAAGACATACTCTACATTTTCTCACACCTAACAATATTCACATATATATATATATATATATATATATATATATATATATATATATATTGTTATTAGAGTCATTAGCTAAAAGATTTCTTTCCAACATTTCTGCATTTTAGTTCGAGGGATTTCGAAAAATCAAGTTCATTCTTTTCGACAAAAAAGTTCACTCAAGCTTGGAGATTCTAGCATTCTGCATTTCATTCCACCGATAATAAAGACATACTCTACATTTTTCGGCGACGAAGAAGACGATCCACTGCATGGGTTGTATATGCACGGTTGAATGCATACAATCACACTTAATTAGATATTTTATAATTTGAAACTTTTTTAATTAATTAGATTTTTAAATTTATTTAATAGGTGCATTTAATTAACTTCCAAAATAAATTATTTCTTACAATTTAATTAAAATATGATGATTATTTTGCATATAACATTATGCATAATTCAAAATATGATGATTATGTTGCATATCACGTTATGCATAATGCATTCGATTGTAATATGATGATTATTTTGCATATCACTTATTCATAATTCAAATCATTTCTTACAATTTAATTAAAATCTGATGATTATTTTGCATATAACGTTATGCATAATTCAAAATATGATGATTATGTTGCATATCACGTTATGCATAATGCATTCGATTGAAATATGATGATTATTTTGCAATATCACTTATACATAATTCAAATCATTTCTTAAAATTAGATTAAAATATGATAACTATTTTGCATATCACATTATGTTTATGCATAACGAAAATTACAAAACACTAAAGTATAATTGTTGCTTTTTTCCATATAAAATGTGTGACAAAAAATGGCATGATAAGAATAATGAAGACTGAATATCTTAGAAGGTCATTTAACACATTCTTATTCCATCAAAGAACAAAGCTGTTGAGTTTTTGTAGATTCAATACAAACGGAAAAAAAAAGATTATCACCAAGGACTCATCGCGTAACTTGAATTAGATGACAATCACATGGATTTTACTTCTAAAACAATCTCCACAGTTAAGCTCTTTGGAACCCTACATAACACAAAATATTCACATAATTGTAGCCCAATTTAGCTAAGCCCGTGCTAATAAGTGCATCAGCTACCAAAGATAAAAAAACAATGATTAATATATGGTAAGGGATCTCAATGAGTATAATCCTTGATGATGCATCGAGGTAATACTCAATAGAGATGATGGACTAATTTGTAAACTGAGTATTTAAGTTTCTGAAATATTTATGTGTATCAAATTATTAGATGTAGTTTATCAACTATGTGATGTTTGGCCCCCAAATAAAAAATGAAAAATAATATCCCTCGTGAGATTTAAGAAGTTACTGAAATTTCACAATTAGACAATCATTAGGAAAGCATTTCTATATAGTATTCATCCATCATCACAGGAACAAACATATATGTATGCACTTTCATTATAATAAGAAAAAAAAATAGAAAAACAGAGAACAAAAAATATACGATGTTTACTTACAGCCATCAAGAAGAAAAACCATTTATGGCTATTAGCGTTGATACCAATAACAGGGCAGATTCAGCTACATGAGAACCAGACCAAATATGCACAAATTCCTTCATGTGCACAAGAGTAGAATTCAGTCCATATAACTTCTCAAATGTACAAGGATCTGGGATAAGTTGACAAAGTGGATAATTTGTACATAATTTAATCTAGCAATGAGCATAAATTGCAAGATACCTTCATGTGCACAGCATAGCGTTGGAGTATCTCCTCCAGTTGTACCAAAGGTTTGCGTTTGGATGGGTGTATTTGATTTGAGGAGGTATTTCAAATGAGAGGATTTCAAAATAGATGGATTTCAAATGACATGGTTTTAGTGAGGATTTAAAATCCTCTCAATTTTAACTATAAAAATATGCTAAGAATTTGAAATTCATTAATTTAATTTTTAATCCAAACAAGTGGAGTGGATTTGAATTGTGAATTTAAAATCCATAGACCAAATCCTTCCATCCAAACGGAGCCAAAGTGTTTGCTCAGTATCTATTACTAGTTCAACAAATCTCATGTTTCATTCTGAATTATTAGGTCTACAAAGTCTGTTACAATCAGAGATATTCAGCTTGCAAACGAGAATGAAAACTTTGTAATCATCAACTAGAGTCTATTGAAAGCTTAAGAAAATAGTAGAGAATCAAGGGTGCTTCAGAATACTTAACTGTTTGAAGAAGACAATTTCATGAAAATGGACATTATCAATGGGTTGGATATATTCCCTGATACATGAGAAAAGGGAAATGAAGTCAGGTGCACAGTCATAGAGATGCCAAAATAGGACATGAATCACATGATCATTTTACTTCATTTCGAATGTAGATTACGCACACCTCTCAAAGATATATTGTATCATAGTCAGCAAATCTATCTGATTCTTCTGCATGCTACATTATGGACTTATTTATATTTATGGTCGGGTTCACCAAAATATTAGTCACAATTATGCACAAATTCCTTCCCCCCTTTTGTATTTTCCCCATTACTAAGGTTCAAACGCACAATACAAGAAACCTCAAAGGGCCCCAATTTGATTTGTGGCCAAATCAATCGCAGAAAATTCACAGGACCAGGATCGCATAAAATTCTAGTAATTTATACTCACAAGAAATTGTGCCCCACAATCCAAAGACTTGGAATTATAAAAAAAATCAAAACAGGGAAGGGGTGGCCATTCCCGTGCCATAAGCTTCCCATCGGCTGAAGAGGAAAGCTGCCCGGAGTCGGAACTTGCGGCAGGGAGCCGCGCCTGGTCGGAGTGTGGCGCAACGTCCGCTGGAACGGACCGCGGCGGCAGGAGCTCCATGGGAGAGGAGCTAGATCTGGATCGAGCGGACGCCATTAGCAGCGAGATGCCAACGATGGCACCGATCAAGGGGAAGACGGGTTTGAGGGCGGCGGCTAGGGTTTGAGGTCTAGGTTTTTTTTTTTTGAAGGATTATAAGATCGGTACAGAAGATAATACAATTTTAATCACTAGATCTTCAACTCAAGACTGATCAATTCGAAATCGCTGCCCGCTCCAATCGTGAGAAAGTGGGGAGACGAGTGAACACTTTGCCAACAAACAACGTCCAGTTCTCCTTCCCACACTAAGGTGCTTCGTATGAAGAAAAACAGAGAAAAAAATACAAGACAAACGTCACCATGCACCAAGATTCAACCATCCAAGCACCATCGGGAAAAACAAAAGAGACTCCACAAAGGGATACAAATCCGCAAAAAGCGCAGAGGTCGCATAAGGCGAAGAGATACGCAACAAGCAGGGAGTAAAAGACCAAAGAACTAGAAAAGAAAATTGTCAAGTAATTCCAGTCGATTAGACGTCTCCAACCAAGTAGAACACTTGAATATAGAAGAAATAACTCCTCTAGGATAGTAATTCAGAAAAGTAAGCAACGAGACAAACAGCACACAAGAATTTAAGTGGTTCGATCAATATGATCTACATCCACTGGACCAGACGAGTACTTCTTTGATTGATCAAGAATGTTTACACACTCATTCACTCGGAATAGGATATTTCCTCACTTCACTCGTGAACTCACACAACTCAAAGATTACAATCGTACTAGCATCCAAAAATGCCAAAAATCAACATTTACAATGTACACATACAAGAGTATATAAAGACCAAAGGTAGTTGCTGCTGTTAGGAACTGTTTTGAGTAGTTATCAACCGTTTGCAACCACTTGTAACAACCCATGTGCTCTGTTATTGCCCAACTGAAATGGTAGTTATGCCCTCAAGTTGTTGTAACTATAAAACTGTTAGTTAAACTAACTAACTTTCATATCAGAAGACTTGTCCATAAAGATCAGAACACTACTTAGTGATCTGATACTCAGCTCTTCTATTCTGTGATCAAAAGCTAACTCTGCTGATAGACTTCTATTGTGCTGATCTTACTGTGCTGATACAAGTATTGTGCTGATATACCCTGCTGAAGTACTGTGCTGATTTACTCTGCTAAAGTACTGTGCTTGGTATACTCTGCTGAAGTACTGTGTTGATCCAGTACTGTGCTGATCTGACCAACTATGCTGAAATCTAAGCATCACCTCCTCAGCTGATTGAACACCTTCAACTCATCTGATTTCAGCCTAAGTCATCTTATCTGATCCTATCAGCTCACTACTCACTTAGTGTGCTGATTATGAGATTATGAGATAACACTCACAATTCTCCACTTTTAGCTCATAATCGAACTAATCTCCACCAAAAACACAACACCAACACTATTCTCCTCAAAGAATAGCCTCCACTACTGATCTTCTGCCACAAGAATAGTAGCCTTCTCCTCAGAGGAATTAATGCAGTCCAATAAGTCTAAGACACAAGCCAAACTTCTCTTTTGGCAATGCCTTAGTGAACGCATCAGCAGGGTTCTCCTCTGTAGCAATCTTCACTACCTGGACCACCCCCTTCTCTACAATATCTCTTACAAAGTACAACTTTACATCTATATGTTTAGTTCTCTCATGATACCCCTGATGCTTTGCAAGATGTATTGCACTTTGGTTATCACAGAAGACTGTCACACTTCTTTGTGATATACCAAACTCCTTCAAGATCCCCCTAAGCCACATACTCTCCTTAACTGCTTCAGTCAAGGCTACATATTCTGATTCTGTAGTAGATAATGCAACTACGGACTGATGTATTGACCTCCATGATATAGTTGTACCAAATAAGGTGAATATATACCATGTTAAGGACTTTCTTGTGTCTACATTGGCTGCATAGTCGGCATCAACATATCCCACAAGTGCTTCTGCCTCATCTGATATCTTCTGAAATTTCAGACCCTTCTCAGCTGATCCCAGAACATATCTCATGACCCACTTAATTGTCTCCCAATGACTTAAGCCTGGATCACTCATGTATCTGCTGATTACACTCATTGCATGAGTTAAATCTGGTCTACAACACACCATAGCATACATTAAACTCCCTAATGCACTGGCATAAGGAACCTTACTCATCTGAGCTCTTTCTTGACTGTTCTTGGGACACATCTGAATGGATAGCTTCTGATGCTGGCTAATGTGTGTAGAAACTAACTTAGCTTGATTCATCCTGAATCTCTCTAACACCTTCCTCAGATAGGTAGGCTGACTAAGCTGAATTGCTCCCTCAACTCTACTGATCTCCATCCCAAGAATCACTTTAGCTTCACCAAGATCTTTCATCTCAAACTCCCTTTTGAGAATCTCCTTAACCTGATTGATACTGTTAATAGACTCTCCTACTATTAATATATCATCTACATACATCAGAAGATAGGTAACTGAACTCCCAACCCTCCTGAAGTAAACACAGCTGTCATACAAGCTTCTTGCAAAACCAGCTGAGCAAATGTACTCATCAAACCTTAAGTACCATTGTCTAGGGCTTTGTTTAAGGTCATAGAGTGATTTTCTGAGTAAGCACACTTTGTCTTCTCCATCTTCTATGTCCAACCCTTCTGGTATTTTCATGTAGATCTTCTAATCTAAAGTCCCATGAAGAAATGCTGTGGTCACATCCATCTGATGCAGCTCCAATTCATATTGAGCAACCATAGCCAATTAGATTCTGATGCTACAATGCTTTACAACAGGTGAGAAGATTTCATTAAAGTCAATACCTTCTTTCTGTGTAAATCCTTTAGCTACAAGTCTTGCCTTGTACCTAATCTTGCCACCTCTCTAAGCCTCCACCTTCTTCTTGTAGATCCACTTACACCCAACAAGTTTCTTGTTCTTAGGCCTCTCAACAATCTCCCAAGTCTGGTTCTTGTTTAGAGATAACAATTCTCTTCCTCCATAGCAACTAACCACTTCTCTTTGTCATGGCAATTGATGGCTTCTGTGTAAGTTTTAGGATCTAGAGACTCCACCTCAAGAGCTGCACATAAAGCAAATGATACTATGTCAGCTTGACCATACCTCTGAGGTGGGTGAACTTCTCTTCTGGTTCTGTTACTAGTCAGCTGATAGTCATGAAGCTTAGTATCACTATGAGTAGTCTCCTCCTCATCTGGATCAATCTGATCTTCAGTTACTGTTCTGGTTTCAACATGCTCCACCTCAACCTGTGTCTCATCTGGTCTGTTGTGTGTTGTACTTGAACTTGCCTCTTCTTTCAAGGCATTCTACTCTCATCAAAAGTTACATCTCTACTGATAATACACTTCTGCATTCCAACTTCAAGGCACCACAACCTATACCCTTTCACACCTGAAGGATACCCTACGAACACACATTTCAAGGCTCGAGGCTCAAGCTTATCTTGCTTGACATGGGCATATGCTAAACAACCATAAACTTTCAAATTATTGTACTCAGCTGCATGGCCAGACCATAACTCTTCTGGGGTTTTAAATTGCACAGCTGAGGAAGGGCTTATGTTTATCAAGTAGGCTGCTGTTGACACTGCTTCTCCCCAAAATACTTTAGGCAATCCAGAGCTGCTCAACATGCACCTGACCCTCTCAAGCAAAGTCTGGTTCATTCTCTCAGCTACTCCATTCTGCTGAGGTGTACCTGGTACTGTTCTATGCCTCACTATACCCTTCTTCTTGCAGAAAACATTGAACTGTTCTGATATGAACTCCAACCCATTATCAGTTCTCAAATGCTTGAGCTTCTTTCTAGAGACATTCTCAACCTCAGTGAGTCATTCCATAAATTTTTCAAATGCTTCTGACTTGGATTTCAGGATAGTGATCCATACCTTTCTTGAGTACTCATCTATGATAGACATGAAATATCTCCCACCACTTCTGGTCTGATTCCTAGCTAGCCCCCATAAATCTGAATGGACATAGTCCAAAATTCCTTTTGTAGAGTGTGAACTCTTTTCAAACTTCAATCTCTTGGATTTCCCAAGAATGCAGTGCTCACACAAATCAAGCTTTGTGATCTTGTCACCACATAGCAATCCTTGCTTACTTAGCTCAAGTAGGCCCTTCTCTCCTACATGACATAATATTTTGTGCCACAACATTGAGTTGTCTTGCACTCTTGCCACATCTGATCTACCTATAACTGTTCCTCCCTTAAGAAAGTAGAGATCATTCCTTCTCTCACCTTTAAGAACAGTAATCTCTCCCTTTGAAACTCTGAGCTCTCCATCTTCTGACTGGAATTTATAGCCCAATGAATCTAGCATACCAAGAGATATCAAATTTCTCTTGAGTTCAGGAACATACCTGACCCTCTTGAGAATCCTCACTACTCCATCATACATCTTCAAGTGTATTTTACCTTCACCTTTGACTTTGCAAGTGTGATCATTCCCTAACAACACAGAACCTCCATTCTGATGCTTAAAATCATGAAACCAATCTCTTCTTGGAGTCATGTGGAAAGAGCACCCTGAATCTAAAATCCAATCTTGCTGTTCTTTAGTGGAAGTGATGGATAGGGACTGAGCTGACTCATAGCCTTTCTGCTCCTTATCTTCTTGGGTTTGATTTGCTTGATTCTTATCAACAGGGTTCTTGGGACCAGATTTTCTCATAAACTGCTTGTACTTGAAACAAGTACTCTTATAGTTCCCCGCTTTGTTGCAGTGATGGCACACTACTTCCCCTTGATTTGACACTGCTGATTTTCCCTTATCAGCTCCCTTAGGTTGAATAGACCCTTTCTTGGAGGCAGATTTCTTCTGTCCTCCCTTGATTGCCAATCCTTCTCCATTGCTACTTTTATCTCCTTAAGATGTCTTATTATGTAGCAGCTTGGACTTGACAGCCAAGATCACATCCTCCAATGTGATTGCCTCTTTTCTACCATACAAGATGGTGTCCTTTAGGATTTCAAAGGACTTAGGAAGAGCACTCAACAAGATCAGAGCCTTATCCTCTTCTTCAAGCTTGACATCCAAATTCTCCAGATCATCAAGTATCTTGTTGAACTCATCTAGCTGCTCCGTAATGGGTTTGTCATCTCCCATTCTAAAGGCATACAGCTTCTGTTTCGAATAGAGTCGGTTAGCAAGAGTTTTCACCATATATAACTTCTCAAGCTTATCCCAAACCTCCTTCGCTGACTTTTCTTTAGCAACCTCCCTCAAGACCTTATCTCCAAGGCAGAGTAGGATCGTGCTTCGAGCTTTTCTGAGCAACTTTCCCCTTTCAGCCGCAACTGTTCCAATTTCGTCTGCAGTCTCTTCGGATTCTTCGAGAGCTTCGAATAATCCTTGTTGTTCAAGGAGGGCCTGCATCTTGACCTTCCACAGCCCAAAATCTCCAGTGCCTGTAAACTTCTCTATGTTGTACTTGGTAGAATTCCCCATCTTAGATCTGCATTTACTTCTGTTCCCACAAACGGCGCCAATTGTCAAGTAATTCCAGTCGATTAAACGTCTCCAACCAAGTAGAACACTTGAATATAGAATAAATAACTGCTCTAGGATAGTAATTCAGAAAAGAAAGAAACGAACAAACAACACACAAGAATTTAAGTGGTTCGATCAATGTGATCTACATCCACTGGACTAGACGAGTACTTCTTTGATTGATCAAGAATGTTTACACACTCATTCACTCGGAATAGGATATTTCCTCACTTCACTCGTGAACTCACACAACTCAAATATTACAATCGTACTAGCATCCAAAAATGCCAAAAATCAACCTTTACAATGTACACATACAAGAGTATATAAAGACCAAAGGTAGTTGTTGCTGTTAGGAACTGTTTTGAGTAGTTATCAACCGTTTGCAACCGCTTGTAACAACCCATGTGCTCTGTTATTGCCCAACTGAAATGGTAGTTATGCCCTCAAGTTGTTGTAACTGTAATACAGTTAGTTAAACTAACTAACTTTCATATCAGAAGACTTGTCCATAAAGATCAGAACACTACTTAGTGATCTGATACTCAGCTCTTCTGTTCTGTGATCAAAAGTTAACTCTGCTGATAGACTTCTACTGTGCTGATCTTACTGTGCTGATACAAGTACTGTGCTGATATACCCTGCTGAAGTACTGTGCTCATCCAGTACTGTGCTGATCTGACCAACTGTGCTGAAATCTAAGCATCACCTCCTCAGCTGATTGAACACCTTCAACTCATCTGATTTCGGCCTAAGTCATCTTATCTGATCCTATCAGCTAAAAAGTCACTTAGTGTGCTAATTGTGAGATTATGAGATAACACTCACAAAAATTAATCTAAGCTAAAAACGGGAAGGAAGAACAAGAAAGCTAAAGAAAACAAACTAAATGAAACAGGACTAAGCTAAGAACAAGAAATTAAAAGGGATTAACGGATCGCTCACCCGATCGGCCAACGTAGCGCCGTCAGGGAGTATTGATCCATTGATCCCACCTAAAAAAGTAACAAAAAACTTATAAACTCAAATGATACAACGGAACAAAGATCACTGCACTGGAGACAACAAGTAGAAGGCTACATTGGCAACTCCGATCACACAGCGAAGGGGGCGACTGATAAGATATAGTTTTAGAAACTCACCAGAAAAAACCAGCTGCGGCGGTGATGGAAGAAACTTACAAGCGGTGGACGGTGGTTGAATGGGGTTTGAGGTCTAGGTGTATTCTTCAATTTCTTATGATCGGGATAAATTGAGGATTTGGGATTTCGACATATAATATAATTATAATTTGAATTAATGGTTGATTTAATTTAAAAAAATAATAGGTTTTTTAAATCTATTTTGACCCTATTAGAAAATTTTAAAAATGGTATTTCTACTTGCTTAAGGTTCTATAGGAATGACTCTATTAGAGAATAATCTCATATA
This sequence comes from Galeopsis tetrahit, assembly GCA_963675135.1. Taxonomy (NCBI): domain Eukaryota; kingdom Viridiplantae; phylum Streptophyta; class Magnoliopsida; order Lamiales; family Lamiaceae; genus Galeopsis; species Galeopsis tetrahit. The sequence continues at coordinate 10,300,320 of OY776127.1, read as the reverse complement.
TATATTCACTTTTCAGTTGTAGTGACTTATAATTTTCAAAAATATGTTCAGTTATAGTGACTTACACTTTTTATTAATGTTATGTTAAACCTTTTAGTCGTATTTTGTTGCACTTTTCAGTTATAATAACTTACACTTTTCATTAAAAAATTGTATTGCACTTTTCAAGTATATTGGCATGCATTTTTTAATAATATTGTGTTGCACTTTCTAGTTATACTAACTTGCACTTTCTAGTTATAATGACTTACATTTTTCATTAAAAGTTGTGTTGCACTTTTCAATTTTTGAAAAAAAATTACCAATAAAAAAAATTACAAAAAAAAATAATAATAAAAGAAATTGACCAAATCAAAAAATTTTATTCACAAAGTCAACTCAATTTCTTATAAGAAATTGATTCTAGGGTAAATAACTAATAGAGTCATCTCACCCCATCTTTTTTCTAATATAATCTAGCATAATTTTTTTAATCTAATAGAGTCAAAATTTGAATTTTTTGTCAATTATGCCCTTCCACCATATTTTGAAATTTCGAATTTATAAAATACACAATTATTAGTCAACTAAACATCCAATCAATTCTTAAATGCAATTTTTCGAATTCCCGAAAATCTATTACCTTCTAAAATTTAAAATCTTTCCTAAAAGATAGGTCTCTCCATTTATTTCGTTTAATTTTGTTAAGTTAAGGGATTCTGGAAATCTGCATTTCAACCCACATATATGCAGTGTCGAATGCATATTCATATGAACTTGTAACCTTTTAACTATAGAACCACGTAAACTATCAACAACTAAGACATTGCATATCCGTATGACATATATCATGTGCATACATAATAATATGCGTGAGTAGGTGCATATCATTTAAACACTTATGCATAATTCAAAATAATTTCTTCCAATTTAATTAGAATTTGATGATTATTTTGCATATAACGTTATGCATAATTCAAAATATGATGATTATATTGCATATCACGTTATGCATAATGCATTCGATTGAAATATGATAACAATTTTGCATATCATATTATGCATAATTCATATCATTTCCTAAAATTAGATTGAAATATAATGATTATTTTGCATATCAAATTTACTAAAATAATATGATGAAAATTCTGCATAACCTAAAAAAACACTTAAATATAATTGCATAAACGATCAACTAATAACAAAATTTCATAACACTGCATAACCTAAAAAGCAAGTTTATTCAGAGTCTTTGATGCCACAAGCGACGGGTTTACACCAGCAGACCTAACACGTTTAGATTTACTTTCAAGAACGGAAACAGGGTTTTGAGTCTCTTGAATGCTGGCAGATTTGTTCTATCGGCAGATATGTGAAGTAGATGCTACAACACCGTTGGACAACGATTTTTGCTCTTTAGCTTCAGTGATCTGTTCATTCACCGATGCGAAACAATTAGAGCAAGACCAATTCACATATACATCAATAGAAATGACCAAATGGATAACATGTATGTAAGTAAAACAAATTGAACTACATATTAAAAAATATAGAAAGATTTACTGGAAATACAACATGTAAATCGTATTACAAGGATATTTTACAGCGTAACGCAAATTACACAGGCCTCTTGTATAAAAAATCTTTACACAGACACTTAAAGGCCAGAACTGGTATATTCCACGTTTTGTTCATCAACCTCTTCATTTAGAATAGAGAAAATGAGTAAAACATTTGTTCACATAATTAGAATGGATCATAACAACATTTACTCTAATTCATAATCTTGAAAGCTGCAACAAAAATATGCATCAACATAGGGAGTCTCATAAGCAACTGGTATGTGAAGACATCGATCAACGCCTAAGAGTCACAAAAACCTTTGAATGTCTGACTTCAAATTGAATACTACATGTATCCAACTAAACTATTGAGATAAAATAATGCGACAAATAGTAAACTATGACATTAGTCAAAGTTTATTACCTGAGATTAGGCAAAAATTATCATACATATTGCGTTCTCAAAACAACTTGAGAAGACAATTACAGATTATAGATCTCAACTTTTTTTTTTCAAAACAATTTAAGAAGGCAAAAGCAGATTGGGAGGTTTGTTAAAATTCAAAAATCACAAATCAACAATTGAAAATGGGTTAGAAAAAAGAAAACTTACATATAAAAACACCATCAATAAGAAAGCCTAGCAGTCGATAGATCGGCGCATCGGAGTCGAGGGGGTTGCAGATCGGCGGCTGCTTCGTCTTCGACGGCCAGACGACGATGTCCACGAGGCTTTCTTCTTCGGCCACTTCGTCTTCCTCGGCGAGTGCGGCGGCAAAGCAACGGCGGCGGTGAAGGTGCTACTTCGTCTTGGTTTGTGCGGCGGCAACAACTCCCCAAACGGCACAAATCTGTTCGCCTTGGTCGTCACTTCGACTTCTCCGGCTATGGCAAATCAGCGACAACACCTCCACACACGACACAGATCGGCGGCCATGGAGGGGGCGGCGGGGAGGCTGTGAGTAGCGACGCCGCGTGGGAGATGGAATTGCAGACGACGGCGGTGGGAAAAGGGGCGGCGACACCGAGGGGATGGTGGAGAGGGAGCTAGGGTTTTTATTTTGGTTTTGGGTGAATGAGGAGAAGGAATTACAGAGTAGATGAGTACAGAGATTCCTATTTATAGGAGGGTATTCTTGGTTTTTTAACTCTATTTTGATCCTATTAGAAAATTATACATGTTGTGTTTCTATTAGCTTAATGGGTTCTATAGTGGACTTATTAGACAATAATCTCTATTCTCTTGATTCTATATAAAATCAATCCATTAATTTAATGTAGAAGATTTTCTTTTCTTCCGCAGAATCAATTTTCGTACAAATGCATATAGAAAATTATCCGTTCATACGAGGAAGAAGAATGCAAATGTAGTACAACATATATAGACAAATATTTCTATATGAATGAGTATTTTTACATGTACTTTCTTGAAGATAGACATAACGTAATGTTATCTTATCGGGTTCGTATCGTTATCGGGTCGATCCGATAACGATACGAAAATTACCGTGTTCGTATTTAGTTTTATTGTGTTGTGTCACTATTGCACGATTTGCCGCCCTTTGTAAATGTGCTATTTGTTGATTTTCTCAACGTACACTTAGGCGGTGTTTATTTTGGGATTGACCAATCCGAATTTGGATTGACCAATCCGGATTTGGATTGGTCCAATCCCAATCCAATCTCTCTTAATCCATCTCAATCCAAATAAAAATTCAAATATCAATTCATCTCTATAATACACTTATACACCTATTTTTATACAATTAAATCACTATTTTTCTTTTCAATCACTCATCCTCTTTAATACTTTCTTCTATCTTTACTTTTCTTTCATAGACTCATTCTCTCTTCTACTTTCTTATCTTTTTTACTTTTTTTTTACTACTAACAATAATAAAATATTATAATTGATATGACATAAAGTTAAATCTACCCCTAGTTCTTAATCTTTAACCAAACACAACTTACACACAATTACTAACCAAACACAACTTACACACAATTACTCCCTTGTTCTGTAAAATTTTGCTCAGACAGATTTTTGGGTCCACAAAGTATATGTTTATTCTATTTAAATAATTAACTTTTGAGTATTTTTTCTACTTTATTAACAAGATTGAGTATTCTATTTAAATAATTAACTTTTGAGTATTTTTTCTACTTTATTAACAAGATTGAGTACGTACCAACAATATTTTGTTTACTCGTTATTCCACATATATTTTTTATAATTAAAATATATTTTTTTAAAAAACATATATAAAAAGAAGTGAACAAAATTTTACTGAAGAAAGTGAGTACAGATTATCCAAATCTCAATTCAATCCACCCGAATCAGAAACACCACTTACGCAACTTCCACTCTACGATAAATACATACACTGCCCTGCCACAATTAAACAACCTGCAGAATCAAAATGAATAAGCTACCAAAGTGTGAAGCTAATTATGTGCCTCTCACTCCTATCACTTTCTTGAAAAGGGCTGCCCAGGTTTATTCCACACGCCTCTCCATAATATACGGCGACGTTCGCTTTACTTGGGCACAAACCTATGACAGGTGTCGCCGCCTCGCCTCCGCCCTCAACTCCCTCCACATTTCCAAGAACGATGTTGTGAGTATTTTATTACTGTATTAATTCTATAGTGTATACTACCTTACATTTTTAAATTTTATGTGATTTCTTTAAATTTCTAAATTACTGTATTTAAATTAAGTTAAAATTGTAGTTTAATTGCACGTATATAACTTTTAAATTGAAAGGTGTCTGTGCTGGCGCCGAACGTTCCGGCGATGTACGAAATGCACTTCGGCGTCCCGATGGCCGGAGCGATTCTCAACACTGTAAACACTAGGCTCGATGCTAACACCATAGCCACCATTCTGAAGCATTCCGAAGCCAAGATTTTCTTCGTCGATTACCAGTTTGTGCCTCTGGCGACAGAAGCTCTGCGAGCACTAGCGGCGGATTGTTCGATGCTGCCGATTGTGGTGGTCATTTCCGAGATCGGGAACCCGATGACGACGGGTACTGTAGGTGATCAACTCGAGTACGAGAATCTCGTTCAACAAGGAAATCCAGGATTTGTTCCAGAGGAAATCACAGACGAGTGGGATCCGATCGCGCTCAATTACACCTCCGGCACGACGTCGGAGCCGAAGGGGGTGGTGTACAGCCACCGCGGCGCCTATCTCAGCACTCTCAGCCTGGTTCTAGGTTGGGGGATGAACACGGAGCCGGTGTACCTATGGTCGCTTCCGATGTTCCACTGCAACGGCTGGACTTTCACCTGGGGCGTGGCGGCGCGCGGCGGCACAAACGTCTGCATCCGCAACACAACCGCCGCTGAAATGTACGAGAACATTTCATCCCACAATGTGACGCACATGTGCTGCGCGCCGATCGTGTTCAACATTTTACTAGAAGGGAAGCCGCACGAGATAAAGGGCAAGGTGGAGATCTTGACAGGCGGTGCGCCACCGCCGGCGGCACTCGTGCAGAAAATAGAGGGGCTGGGGTTTCACGTGGTTCACGCGTACGGGATGACAGAGGCAACGGGGCCCGCGTTGGTGTGTGAGTGGCAGAAAAAGTGGGACCATCTGACGTGTGAGGAAAAGGCGAAACAGAAATCGCGGCAGGGAATCAGTATTCTGTCTCTGGCAGACGTCGACGTTAAGGATCCGATAACGATGGAGAGCGTGCCGCGTGACGGAAAAGCCATGGGGGAAATTGTGCTCAGAGGAAGCAGCCTAATGAAGGGGTATTTCAAGGACGAGAAGGCCACCGGAAAAGCTTTTCACAAGGCCGGCTGGTTTATGACCGGAGACGTTGGAGTTATCCACACCGACGGGTACCTGGAAATCAAGGATAGATCCAAGGACGTGATTATTTCGGGCGGAGAAAATATCAGCAGCGTGGAGGTGGAGGCGGCGCTGTACAAGCATCCGGCGGTGATAGAGGCGGCGGTGGTGGCGATGCCGCATCCGAAGTGGGGAGAGAGCCCATGCGCATTCGTGACGTTGAGAAAGTCGCGGGATTGTGACGTGAAAGAGGAAGAAATCTTGGAGCATTGCCGGAAAAACCTGCCGCGTTTCATGGTGCCGAAGAAAGTAGAATTCTTGGAAGAATTACCCAAGAATTCTACCGGAAAAATTAAGAAATTTCAACTGAGAGCTTTGGCCAAGATTATTTCATCACAAACCAATTGGGAAACGCCCCCGATTCATCATGCTCAATCTCGTCTCTAATATTGCACCTATACCTATATATGCTTACATACTACTCCTCCAATCCATTTTAAGTGACGTTTTGGAAGTTTTAAGAATTTACAAATTAAGTGACGTTTTGAGCATTATTTTATATGGGAAATGATCTTCATCCAGAATCTGGATATCCAGAATTTATTTTTCTAATTAATTAATATTTTATTAATTACATAATTACTGTTGTACCCTTTATTACATATTAAGACAATTAATTAATCTTTATTATTTAATTTGATGCGCATGCTCACACTCTCCCACCTTTCTCGTCTATCAACAAGCTGACTTAATCTCCCCATAAATATAATCATTGCTTGAAACGGTAATACTTGCACCACCCTTTATACCATCATTAAATCCCACCATTAACACCATTATCGCGAGCTTCAATATTTTTTGCCGTTCTCAGTTTTGCTTGCACCACCCTTTATACCACCATTAAATATAACATTTCCCACCATTAAAACCATTATCGTTTCAAAAAAAAAAAAAAAACACCATTATCGCGAGCTTCAATATTTTTTACGTTCTCAGTTCTGTCCTTCTCCATCAAACACAAAATCTTCACATTACATTATCAACAATGGCTGATCGTGAATTACTTCGATCACTTTTTGGAGATGATTACGACTCCGAAGAAAATATTAAAGATCACTCGATTCACTCGACAGTCAATAGTGAGCAACAAATTAATAACGACGAAGTTGTTGTAGAATCTGGAATGATTTATGGAACCATTGATGAGTTGTTTAGAGCTTATCAAGAACATGCAAGAAGGAAGGGTTTTAGCATTGTTAAACGGACATGCAAGAAGGATGAATCACAATACAAATATGCGTTGATGGTTTGTGATAAGGCTGGAATTTCTAAGGCAGATAAGTTGTCGAAAAAGACTAACTGCAAAGCTCGTTTGAATGCGAAGAAACTCGATGATGGAACTTGGGTTATTAGTAAAATGGTGCATGACCACAACCATGAAATTGATCCAATCTTTTCTCCGTTAATGCCAGCTCATAGGCATTTGAGTGTCCACATGAAGAGGTAATTAGAAGCTAATGATATTGCAGGAATAAGGGTATGTAAAAATGTAAGATTGTGTGAAGTTCAATCGGGTGGACCAGAAAATATTGGGTGTCTCCCTAAGGATTGTAGGAATTTCATTGACGAAAGAAGAAGGCTGAGATTGGGTGATGGAGACGCATAAGCAATCCGTAAGATGTTTGTTAAACTTCAATTGAGAGATAGTAGTTTTTTTCACTTGATGGATATTGATGATGATAATATGCTATGCAACGTTTTATGGTTCCATCCTAGAAGTAAAGTTGCGTACAAAGAGTTTCACGACATCGTGAGCTTAGACACAACGTACCTCGTCAATAGGTATGTATTTATATTGGAATGCTTACATTATTTAGCTAGGGTTTTTTTTTGGGTGTATGTCGTAATCAATATTTAGGGTTTAAGGGTTTAATATCTAGTTGTGCACTGTATAATGCATTGTTTTATTTTGGAAAATAGGTACAAAATGCCATTTGCATCAATTGTTGGCGTTAATCATCATGGTCATTCGATATTGCTAGGATGCGCTTTGGTGAGCAATGAAAAAGCATCTACATATAAATGGATTTTTTTCAATTGGTTAGAAGCAATGGGTGGCATTCACCCTACTGCCATAATTACGGACCAAGCCGAAACCATTAAGATAGCCATAAGAGAGTTGATGCCGAATACTATCCATCGGTATTGCATATGGCATATTCTATCAAAAGTTGGAGAAAAGTTTAAAAGGGTTCGTGATATTAAATCATGCACCGTTGAATTTAAAGGACTCGTGTACGACAGCTTAACCATCCAGATATTTGAGAGGAAATGGGCCGAGTTCTTGGTTAAATACGGGTTGGAAAATAATGAATGGTTAATCCGTTTGTACAATGAAAGGGAGAAATGGGTTCCGGTTTACTTGCACCATACGTTTTGGGCCGGAATGATTTCAACACAACGAAGTGAGGGAATGCATGCTTATTTTGATGATTTTGTTCACTCAAGAAGCACGCTCAAACAGTTCATGGAACAATACGATATTACTATTGGTAATAAATTTCAGAAGGAGTTTCAAGCTGACTTTCAATCGAAGAACAAGGTCATTAAGTGCATTACTCATTATGAATGGGAGAAGCAATTTCAACGGGCATACACGAATTCGATTTTCAATCGTGTTCAAGATGAACTACAAAGAACGATTCATTGTCATGTTATTCAACCAACTACCGAGGAGGCAGCTGAAGATTTGAATGTTGTTGGAGTTGAAAGATTTAGGGTTATTGAAAGATGCATCGTGAACAATTTCTTTGTCAAGGAATTTACGTATATGGTTGAGTGGAGGCCAACGGGGAATACATCAATTGCAATTGCAGGAAGTTTGAGTTCAAGGGGATATTTTGCTCTCATATAATGAAGGTGTTGGCACAAGAGGACATCCAAAGTGTGAACGAAAGGTATGTGTTACATCGATGGAGAAAAGATGTGTACCGACCACATTGCCATATTTTTGTCGGAGGTGGTTATCCTCACATGACCGATGAGTACAAGAAATATCAAGAAGTTGAAAAATTGTTTCAGCAGGCAGCAGATTTGGCAATGGGGAACAATGCGAAGTTGGAGTTTATTAAAAAAAGTTGTCACGAGATGAAAAATGCACTGCTAGTTAATTGGAATCCCCCTACAACCACAACTGAAGATGAAAATGATGGTCCCTCAAGGAGATCACCAAGTCCTGAAATATCAGGGAATCCACTACTAGACCCCCATGTTGCAAGAACAGTAGGAAGGCCTAAAACTAATCGTTATATGTCAGCTTCGGAAACACGTGGAAGAGGTGGACGTGGAAGTGGACGTGCACGTGGACGTCCACCTGGAAGAGGAAGGGGAAGGGACGTGGACGGTGAACCCGCTACAATGGATGGACGTGGAAGGGGTGCAACAATGCAACGAGACAACGATGAGTTCCTTTTCGACTTAAATGTGTAGATTCATAGTTGTAATATTAACTATCGATTTTATGCTAATCTATACATGTTAATTTATGTAATACAGTAATGTTATGAATCGGGTCATACACGCCAATTTATATAATAAAATACATCAACTAATCAATTTGTCATACACCATAATTCATAATATTAAATCCAAAAACCAAAATACATAATATTAAGTTCAACATCAAATTACAACAAGTCCAAACATTGAAATATTAAACTTAAACAATGAACCTTGAACCTTAAATCCAACCCTCGTCCTCAACCTTGATTGCTTTGTCATGTTTGACGACAGACACATAAAATTTGGAGAGAATCTGGACATCACGCTCAAAGTGTAGAGTATCTCCTTGGCTAATTCTCATAGTGTTCGCAACTGAGGTCCAACCACTCGGCAATCGACTAATCCCCCTAATCCCTATTTCGTTAACCCGGTGAAACTCGTACCTGCACTCAAACTGAAGTCCCGAGTACCCTACACAAACTGTGACCATTTTCTCACTATACCCAAAAAGCTCATGAGCATTCGTCGGTATGTTCTGCAAAAAAAAAAATACGGCAAATCTAAGTTAAAAAAGACGGCAAATGTATGTCAAAATTAAATATTACTCAGTAGTAGAATTATATGGGAAACAAAATACCAAACGATTGTGACATTCGATTGTCTTGCATTTTATTGTAAAAAATATTTGTGGATTCCACCGAGTTTCATTGTTCATCTCTTCAGAGTTGTTTCCAAGTGTGAATCGTATTTTTCTTGCAGCTGATCTTGTGGTAGGCATGTTTAGGTTTTTCGGATCGAAAGGTTTTTCGGATGGAAAGACAAGGGTTTGATAAAATTGATAATGAATGAAAGTTTGAATTAAACCCTAGTCATTCGAATTTGAATTTAGATTTGTATTTGAATTTGAATTTGAATTTGAATTTAAATTTGAATTAAACCCTATGTTGACTTTTTAATTGGAATATATGATGGCTATAATTAGGGCTTTCAATTGCCATTAAAATGGCTGATTGGTTGAGAGAAGTGTGTCAAGTGCTTCAAAGATGCATGTATACGCTTCAGCTCCCTTGATATTTCCCAATAAATCACAACCGTTGATTTAAATCAAAAGAATTTATCTTGGCCATTGATCACAAAAACAACTTGCGGTGAATGGTTTTAGGGGGTTTTCACTGTAATGATTACTCCATTGGAAAACGTATATAATTATTCTGCATGGCATTGGGTAGTGAGAGAGCCGCGTTAATTAATGAAATCTATAATGTCGTGGAGGGCAGATGGGGACTGAATGTGGAGGAGGGAAGATTTGGAAGATTGGGATTGATCTCATTCATTAATGACGTGTTTAATGCCAGATTTAAATTACATTGATTTGATTTGAAGCGGTGTAGTTTAGACTAATTTGCGTGTAAGAATGTGTAACAATATTGGGAAGATTGGGATTGATCTCCTTAAATTAAATTAAATTAATTTGTCCTTAAATTAAGGATATTAGTGTAACATTATGAATTTTTAAATCTTAAGTGTGAAATAATTCATTTTAACAATATTAGTGTAACATTATGAATTTTTAAATCGTAAGTGTGAAATAATTCATTTTAACAATATTAGTGTAACATTATGAATTTTTAAATCTTAAGTGTGAAATAATTCATTTTAACAATATTAGTGTAAGATTATGAATTTTTAAACCTTAAGTGTGAAATAATTCATTTTAACAATATTAGTGTAACATTATGAATTTTTAAACCTTAAGTGTGAAATAATTCATATTAACAATATTAGTGTAACATTATGAATTTTTAAACCTTAAGTGTGAAATAATTCATTTTAACAATATTAGTGTGCCATATTTAATATAAATACATTAGTGTAACATTTGAATTTTATTTATTAATGAAGCATAAACCCTAAACCCTAAACATGATATACCGAGAAATACCGAGAAACTAGTATTCGAAGATAAGTGTGCCATATTTAATATAAATACATTAGGGTTTGAATTTTATTTATTAATGAAGCATAAGTGTAGTGTAGACATTGAAACGAGTAGTCGGACCCTAAACCCTAAACATGATATACCGAGAAACTAGTATTCGAAGATAAGTGTGCCATATTTAATATAAATACATTAGGGTTTGAATTTTATTTATTAATGAAGCATAATTGTAGTGTAGACATTGAAACGAGTAGTCGGACCCTAAACCCTAAACCATAAACCCTAAACCCTAAACATGATATACCGAGAAACTAGTATTCGGAGATAAGTGTGCCATATTTAATATAAATACATTAGTGTAACATTTGAATTTTATTTATTAATGAAGCATAAGTGTAGTGTAGACATTGAAACGAGTAGTCGGACCCTAAACCCTAAATCATAAACCCTAAACCCTAAACATGATATACCGAGAAACTAGTATTCGGAGATAAGTGTGCCATATTTAATATAAATACATTAGTGTAACATTTGAATTTTATTTATTAATGAAACATAAGTGTAGTGTAGACATTGAAACGAGTAGTCGGACCCTAAACCCTAAACCCTAAACATGATAAATTGTTATATTAACATAAATTTTTGTATTAATTACTAAATAAATATGGTGAATTGGTAAATAATAAATTATTACATTATATTTACTAAAATTAAAATTATTTTTCAGTAAATTAATTTAAAGTAACTAAATAAATTACGACCCTTAATTATGTATACTAACTTAATTTACGTCTATTCACTTAAATTACGACCCTTCGCATCCACACACTTTCTTTTGAATATAAATAGCCCTTATCATACCATTCAAAACACACTTTCATTATCATCCATCATTCCTCATCTCTCTCGCATATCATCAACCATGTATGCTAAGGGAAAGTTAGAGTTTGTCTTCGATTTTATTCTGTTTTCCATTTACTATTTAACATATTGTTTAATATGATTTTTTTTTTTTTTTCACTGTAGGACTTTTTCGATGGACTTATGGAGATTGTTCAAAGAAACCGACGGGAGTTGGATCTACTGCGACAAAGGCAGCAGGCCGAACGGCGTTATCTCAATATGTGCTGGGACAAACTTCTTTCCTTACTCGACAAACGTCAGGCTCTAGAGCGCAGGGTCATGTTTCTAGAGGACGAGTTGTATCAAGGAGATGATGTGGATAGGAAACACGCTGAAGAACTACTTGCCGAGGCGAAAGCGGAACTGGAAGTTGCTGCTGATGAGTACGATGATCACAGCAAGTTATGCTTTGGTTATTGATGGGGATTATCTGTCGGTGGTTGCTGGATTTTAGGGTTTTAAGTGTTTGTCGATGGTTGCTGGATTTTAGGGTTTTAAGTGTTTGTCGGTGGAAGAACTCTTTTAAGTTTTTAGGTTTTTTATTTTCTGTTTTTATGTAGATCATGGGCGTGCTGGTTAGCCCTTCTATGGGTTGTAATATCTTATTTTGGCCTCCTTTTGCTATTATGATCAATGAACCTCTTTTTGTTATTAATTATCTGTGTAATTTTATTTACTTAATTGAAAGATAAAATGAAAGAATAATTGGAAAAAAAGTTACAAAAATAATTAGCAAACACTAATCACAGAATCTGAAAAGAGAAAAATATTCAATCAAATTATATCTTATCAAATTATATCACATAACAATAGTAATATTTTAAATCATTTTTTAAATCTAATTCAAATTCAAATTCAAATTCAAATTCAAATTCAAATAATTAGCAAACACTAATTTGGTTATGGATGAGTTATGTCTAACTTTTTATAAAATTACGAAAAGAACAAAAGAGTTATGCTAATTACACCAATCTTATGGTACCAAAAATATTATTAACGAATTTTTAGGGTACAAAAAATATTACTATAAATAAGTAGTAGTTAATAATTTTAGATCAATTTTAGAAAAATATTAGAAAAATATTAATTAGATTTAAAAAATGATTTAAAATATTAGTATTGTTATTTTTTATTAAATAAACCCTAATTTAATGTGGGCAATTATAACCTTTTTTGGGCGATGCAACGCGTGGCCAAATTTGTTGTTGTTGCGTACACAAGATGAACATAATGATGAAAACTTGGGGATGCCAAAGGTTGCAAATTTAAACCCTTAAGGGTGCTGCTAAGATGTTAATATAAATACAGACCTAACCATGTGAATTTATTCATCCTCAACCCTTAAATCCAGTAAAAATCTCAAATGGCAAGAACACCTTCGAAATCGGGCAAATTTCAAGATTTTGTGCCTTCCTCTCCAAAAGGCATACTATCAATGTATAAATATACGAAGAAGCAAAACGAAGAATTGAAGGACGAAGTGAGGATCTTCATGAAAAGGTTGTTGGTTCACTGCACACCACACTCTTTGAGCGATGTGATCTTGGATGAGGACCCTTTACATAAGATTTATGAGTTCTTTGTTGAAGCACATAAGGTAAGGGAAATTCCAGTCATTGTGCTTTCTGATTCAACCGTTCGAGAACATTCGGCAAGTGTTGGTGGTGGCGGTGGCACTACAAGAAAAAAGGCTTTTTGCCACAGTGCTTTTATCACATTATAAAATAGATATTGTAAAAAGTATCATGTAGCCACATTAAAAAATTTAGTGTGTTAATATGTAAATTTTTAAAGACATTGAATAATAAGTGTGTGGATATATACTCAATTACCACACACAATAAAAAACGTTGTCTATTGTCACACACCTATTAACACACTAAAAATAAATGTGTTCATAAGTACCTTTTAAATACATTATATTTTAAATGTGTTAATAAGTATGTTATTTACACACTAAGAAAAATAAGTTGTGTTAATATTAACTTTAATGCCACATTTTTATGTTAGAATTAAAAAAAAAAATCAAATTATATTATTTTTTTATTTCATTTTATATTAGCTAATAAATAATATTTAAAAAATATAAATAACAAGTTTAATTTAATTAATTTAAAGAAATTTATTTTTTACTTAGATAAAAAGTTTATATTCATAAATTATAAATTTTTAAGAATAAATAAAATTAATTTTAATTTTTAATCAACAAAATTATACGATTTTTTTCCTTTCTAAACTCTGGTATACAAAAAGCTTTTTTTTTTAATAAAATAATATGTTAAATTAATTTAATTACCATAGTATACAATATTTAAAAGGATTGTATATATATATTTATATTCGTTCATTTATTTAATACTAAATGTGTTTTAGCCTACTGGCAAAGTCCTTACCACTGATCTTGCAGGTACAGGGTTCGTCATCTGGGGTTCAATTGGTTTGTTTTTTAAATTTTATTTTTAATTAATATATAAAAGTAGATCTCAGAGTGTGACCACATCTACTTTTTCTCCTCGTTTTAAAGTGTGATTATATCTGGTTAGTCTATCCCCACACGAGTTTAGACCACACATAAAATAAATGTTATAATAGATAAAATGTGGTTATAGATATTTTATTATAACATTTTACGTGTCTTTAAAAGTAATTTTTTTTGTAGTGTGGTGGCGGTGGCGGTGGCAACGATGGTGATATGGAAGAAAGTGTTGAAGGAGGTGGTGATGACAACGATGCTTAGGGTTCGATGCTTAGGGTTTACAATTTATGTTTATCTTATCTTTTGTCTTCAATGTTTTTAATTTAGGGATGTAATCTTCCCCCATTTTCCAATCGAAGTATATTGAAATTTTAGTTATTATCTTATATTTGTGTACAATAAACAACTGTTTAATTCACCACTAACAGTAAGTAAACAACTGATTTTGAATTCCGGTTTTCAAATCAATTTTAATTGAACTATATACTTGTAAAAATACAAATTCATTTTTGATTGAATTGTGAAATTTTGGAGGATGAATTTTAATTCCAGTTTTCAAAACAAATTGAACTATACTTGTAAAAATACAGATTCGAAATAGGGAAAACACAATTAATGGAGTTGTCAAAATTAATACAAATTGAATGTGAAATCAAATTAAACCCCTAAACCATCGGATGGAAATCAAAATCCTAATAATAAGCCGAAATTGACGTATGTTTCACAAATCTTCTCCATTTTCTCAATCTAAATCATCCCTACCCCTAAAAAATCTCACACAAAAGAATCATTCATACCCTATTTGAAACTCAAATAAATTCTTAACAAATCTGTAGAAAAATCGAATTGAACACGTCGAATACATCGATAAGGTAAAATGTTATTAGTTGTTACATTTGTGGAATGAACACCAAAAAAATAAACTTGCAAAACCACCTACAATTCCAGAAACAAAACAAAAAAACAAAAGTAGAGGAAGAAGAAACAAAAAAGACTGATAATATTGCAAAACTTCATTTCCAATTCGTTTCGGATGATAACAACTTGAGGCCTCCTTCGTATCATCTTCTTTCAGATTTAGTCCAAGATTGGAATCACCTCCGTACGACTTCTGCTGGAAATACGTCAGGTATGCATCGATAGCATCTTCTTCAGTCCGAAAAGATCTGTACATAGATCCTTTGAATCCGAGAACATGTGGAGCGCATTCACTCCAACTATCATAAATCCCTACCCGAACGCCTTTGAAGACTATATAATATTTTTCAGCCTTTTTTTCGGTTCTGCTAAACATTCTCGTATAAGATGAATTTTTTTTTTCAAAGCAGAAGATGAAGTTTTCTTAGTGTCGAAAGAAAGAGGTTCAACGGTCACAAAGAAGAGAGAAGACTTCGAATTTAATTAACATTGAAATTTGTTTCTACTGTAATTATTGTTTACCTTGAAAAAATAAGAAGAGAGAGAAAGGTGTGTCAGATTTTAATTTTTTATTCAAAAATAATATTTCAGCACTTTATTTACATTAAGGGTATTTTAGTCATTTCATCACAACTTAAAATAGAAATTGACTAAAATACCCCTTTCTGGATATTCAGATTCTGAATGTTTAGCAGCACCCATTTTATATTTATCCCTGATATACCCTTTTACTTCATTAACTCTCAAGTAGAATAATTAATTGATAAAATAAATTACATACATTTCCAATAAAATTATACATGCACTCAAGTGAAATCAAACTTCAATCATTTAGTAATTAAATTAAAACACACAACACCACAATCTTCCTATATTTATTTTAACAATTATGTGTAATGTTTCAAAAAAATTATGTGTAATTTGTTGCAAACTAAAATTTTTATTTTGACTCTCATTATTTTTGTTTTTAGGATTTGAAACTAATTTTGCATACTTTCTCATTTCCATCATCTAAATCATACACATGGAAGTAGTAATATTGATTTGAAATCGTGTTGCATATGGAAGTAGTGGGTGGTTTGGTGTATTTGTTTTGGTCAATTATAATTTAAATAAGCATTAAATAGATATAATTGTATGTTGAATAATTAATTTGAAACGT
This sequence comes from Galeopsis tetrahit, assembly GCA_963675135.1. Taxonomy (NCBI): domain Eukaryota; kingdom Viridiplantae; phylum Streptophyta; class Magnoliopsida; order Lamiales; family Lamiaceae; genus Galeopsis; species Galeopsis tetrahit. Next base: position 10,284,075 of record OY776127.1, on the reverse strand, counting down.
CAAGTATTTTGTTGATTAATAAAAAATGGTTTTACTTAATTAAGGGTATATTAGAAAAGTTTTATTCTTCTTAATATTTGTGAGGAGATGTAGCCTGTAGAACGTCACTTAAAATGAATTGGAGGGAGTAATTAAATGTTTACTGCTGTCAAAAAAGTAAATAAACTTGCTTTCTTGGGTGGCAATCACATTATAATTGCAACGCCTTTCGTTTAACAATTACTGAGAAAATTACGTCCTGTAACTTAGGTCTAATCCAGTTTATATCTTTTAAGTTTTCACTTTTTCAATTTACGTCCTAGGGTGTCCAATTTATATCCTTTTAGGTCCAATTTATGTCCTTTTCGCCGGAAATTTGGAATTCCGATCAAATAGTCCAATTTATGTCTTTTAAGTTTAAAAATTAGAAATTAATAATTAAAAAATTCTGAAAAAAATTAAAAATATCATTAAAATTTATAAACTGTGTAAAATAAAAATAAAATATTCTTAAAAAAAATTAAAAAATCTACAATTCTAAAAATTTTAAAAATTTGTAAAGTAGAAATAAAAAATTTCTAAAAATCTCATAAAAACATAAAATTCTAAATAAAAAAAATCTATAAATTTTTTTTTTTAAAATAAAATAAAAAATTATACAATTCTAAAAACCTCATTAAAATGAATTTGACACGGTTCTATAATAAATCAAGGCGTGGAATCCAAAAAAAATTAGGAGTTCGTGAAAAAATTTAATGGCGTATGAGTTCGAATCAAGTCTGATTTTTATTATTATTATTATTGGGTTTTTAGAATTTTTAATATTTAATCTACACATTTTTTAAAAATTAAAGAGCTTTTTAGAATTTATAATGAAATTTTTAGAATTTTTAATAAGATTTTTGAATTTTTAATTTTAAGTTAAACATTTTTTATTTTTTCAATTGTAAAATTTTTTATTTTTATTTTACACATTTTATAATTTTTAATGAAATTTTTAAAAAATTAAATAAGATATTTGGAATTTTATTTTACACATTTTATATTTTTTAATTTTAATGATGTTTTCGGAATTTTAATAATATTTTAAAATTTTTAAAGATATTTTTAGAAAAATTATTTATTAAAATTTAAAAAATTTCAAACTTAAAGGACGTAAATTGGACTATTTGGCCGAAATTCCAATTTATTCCTCACATTCCGGTGAGTTTGAAAATTTTCCGGCGAAAAGGACGTAAATTGGACCAGAAAGGACGTAAATCGAAAAAGTGAAAACTTAATGGATATAAATTGGATTAGGCCTAAGTTACAGGACGTAAACTGAATTTTTCTCACAATTACTCCATGAATTTTTTCTTTTTATTTTTAAACAAAATTCATTATAATTTTATATTTTATAATTAATGTATAAAAGTAAATGAACAATTTTAAAGAAATATTATTAACTATTATAGGACTATAATTATTTGACCTAGATTATCTTTTACACCATACAAAATTATTTTTAATTTAATTTATCATGTATTCTACTTCCACCTCAATCTAACAATTAATTAAGCTTTAAGGGCATCTTCAATTAGACATGCGCAAAATCGAATCGACCAACCGGATGGTTTTTAACCGTCGATTTCGATTTAAAAACTGAATCGAAACCTTAAAATGACGATTCGATTTTGGTTCGATCAATTTGAAACCGTCGATTTCGATTAAACTGTCAGTTTTTCGACAATTTTTTTTTTTTTAAATAAGGCTGGTGTTGCAACTGATTATTAGTTGTCCCCCCTTTGGTAGTCACAGCCCAATAGCCCATATCCCTCCATCTGCAACTAGCCTCTTTTTTTTACTTATATAAGTTATACTAATCTTTTTTTTTTAGAGGTAAGTTATACTAGTCTTACACGCATCAATTAACTCAACTCCCTTCTGATTATTGGAGACAAATTTTCAAAAACCCATAATAACAACTCTTTTTTACTGTCCGTAGACCATGTTTATCCATGTCAAGTCATGATCGGGTCATTAAATATAAATTTATGGGAAAGTCTTATATGCACCCTACACACCAAATCAGATTTGGTGCACCCTATTTTGTAACCGCCGTCCTTTTCTCCTTCTTTCTTCTTTCTCCTCCCATATGCTTAAGCATAGACCAGAAACCTATTATCGGGTCAATCAACCATTCCAGAAAAAACTTTGAAATATTTGGTCGAAAAGCTCAGCCTCTCAATCATGGAGAATCATCAAATTAGGGCTCAATTTCCAAATTTCGCAACTGATGATCCAGCCTTCGTCGAACTCGCCGCCCGATTCTCTTGCTTTGCGAACAAGGGTTTCACTGAAATTCCCCTCAAATCGGATTCAGGTAAAATTTCTAGGGTTTTAGTTGAAGAAAATTGGGACGGAAGTTCGAAATTGAAGCGATTCTCCAGATCTTCAACGCCTGAAAATGGCGATTCAAGGAAGAATCCTTCCATTTCCGAGCAGATCGCAGCTGCCGAAATTCATCTGAATTCCATAAAGAGAAAATGGAATCCCAAAGGAAAGGGGAAACAATCCCCTACTCCAACCCCTGCCAAAGATGTAATCAAATAGAGAGATGTGATTGAATTTAAACCTTTGATATCAACATATTTTGATTCTTGATGTTTCTTGATTGCAGGTTTACAAAAAGTGTAATTCTCTCTTAAAAAAAGTAAAGTGGTAATTTTGTTATTGAAAAGTGTATTTTTTTTAATTGAAAAGTGTTAATGTTGTTAATGAAAGGTATAGTTCTTTTTTATTGAAAAGTGATACCGTAGTTGTTATTATTGAAAAAAGTGCAGTTATTTTCTAGTACTAATTATTATTAGTGAAAAGTGTAAGTTTTGTTAATGAAAAGTGGTAATTATTATTAGTGAAAAGTGTAAGCATTATTATTGAAAAGTGGTAATCTTTATTATTGAAAAGTGGTAACTATTATTATATTGAAAAGTGGTAATCTTTATTATTGAAAAGTGGTAACTATTATTATTGAAAAGTGGTAATTATTATTAGTGAAAAGTGTAAGTATTATTATTGAAAAGTGGTAATCTTTGTTATTGAAAAGTGATAGATATTTTAACTGAAAAATGTGATTTTTATTATAAAAAAGTGAGTTTAATTCTTATTATTATTGAAAAGTGGTAATTATTATTAGTGAAAAGTAGTAAGTATTATTATTGAAAAGTGGTAATCTTTGTTATTGAAAAGTGATAACTATTATTAGTGAAAAGTGTAAGTATTATTATTGAAAAGTGGTAATCTTTGTTATTGAAAAGTGTTAAAAGTGGTAAAAAAGTTAGTTTCTTATTATTAAAAAGTGGTAAAAAAGTTAGTTTCTTATTAAAAAGTGATACATATTTTAACTAAAAAAGTGAGTTTAATTCTTATTATTAAAAATTAAAAAACTGAAGGACTTAAGTATCATCGAACCGGGGAACCCTTACCTTGCGTACAAGTGCCAAAACCACTACACCACCAACTTTTTTGATATAAATTTATGCCTTTTCTAATTAATAATGATTTACCTGTGCATTAGTGTGCACGGTGCACACTACGCACAGGAGACCAACTCTAAATTTATTTCTCACTCATCCACCTACACATTTTACATTACAACAAAACTCATCTTTTTCATACTTTATTCATAACCACCACAATCGCAAACAACATTTAATAAATTATTTTTTATAATATAATAATTATATCTATTTTTAATTTTTTATAATATTCACACAATGTTTAGAAAATATATACAGTTATTTAATATTAAAAATTTATAATTATAATAAAAAATTACCATACACTTTAAAAAAAATTACAACATTCAATAATAAAATTAAAATTACAAAAATTGAAATACAACTGAAATAAATAAATCGAACTACAAATAAATGTCTAATTACAACAAAGCAAAAGATGCAAATTACATATTTAATTATCAGTGTCGATTCATATATGCTCAATCAAGGAAGTGTATGAAATTGTGATCCAAAATATATCAAGATTGGTCTCTATTTATAGAGAATTTAATTTTATGAATTTTAGTTTTTTTTTAAGTGAAAATCGAAAATTATCTAAATAAAATATAATCAACGAGTAAAAATTGGACACGTAGCATACTTAGATTTTTTTTTAAGTAAAAAATTACCCCACACTTATTTGGTTGTTGTTGGTTGTTGATCAACCCTAGTCATGCATGAAAATTCAATTTTCCTTTTTTTTTAGTCGTCACATTGACGCCCTGGGCATCTTGTATGATGGAAAGTTCAAATAAAAGTTTCTTTCTTTATCACTAGTATTTTGTATTTGCTTTCAATTTCAATTTATTTGCAGGTGTGAGATGTGTTCCTCCATGGCTCCATACTCTATTTCTTCTTCCTTTTCATCCAATGAATCTACACAACTCTTTCTAAAAGCTTGTGTAAATGGCAAGAAATGATTGCATAACTTCAATTCCATCACTCTTTACTCCTTCAAAAGCTTTATATTTCTGCTATTTCGTTGTCCTCTCTCAATAAGAAACAATAGATTATGAGGGTTTTGTAATGGCCTTCCAAACACAGATTTTATTTTTATTTTTTATATATTAAAAAAAAAAGATAACCGACCGAACCAGCGGTTCAAAAATCGAACCGTAACCGGCTCGATTCGGGTTACATTTTTTGACAAACCGGCTCGGTTCTTAATTTTATCTTTTTTATTTTCCATTTTATCAAACATTTATTTATAATCAAATATTTAATTTTATTACAAGTAAATTTAAATCAAATAAATTAAGCAACAAAATGATTCATTCAATACAAAATAAAAAATACAAATTGATTTCACACAAAACACCAAATTAAATTACATAATACATCTTTCTCAAAAAAAAAAAAATTACATAACACATCACACACAATTACATATTAATACTAAGAAAATAAATATTAGTACAACAAAATGCAATACTTAATTAAATACAAATAACATATGCATAATCATTAACTTTCAAAATTAGAAAAATTTTCCCATATATAGATGTTCAATCAAAGCATTCTGAAGTTCGAAGTGGGCATCTACATCTCTGATTTTTTTTATGCCGGCGAAGAAAGTTTTGGAATCTTGAAGTTTCGTTATTTGCCATTTCTACATCTGGAGTTGACACTTCTCCCGTTTTCTACAATCGGAGCGCTGAGATCTTGTTCATCCTCGATTATCATATTATGTATTAGTATGCATGCAATCATTATATATTGCAAGTCACTTGTCGTCCAAATATCTCGTTCATCTCCCTGAAAATATTGTAAGTGGATACTCTTGCTTTATTTAAATATTAAATCCTTATGTATGTGTTTCAATATTAACTTTCTTAATATAAATTTTGCAGATGTATAAATTTGATCATGAAGTTGTGAATTTGAGAAATAATTATTGTCAGAGAGTCAACAATAATACGACATCATCACAATCAGATGCATCAGTGCCGGAGTTCCCCCTGGGAGATTCATTTTACTACATTTGCCACTAAAAAAAAAAGTCCTCATTAGCCTCTCGATCCATTGGAGATGGTCTAATTATTCACAATCTCTTATAAAAGTGGATCGTTACACGTTTATAGGGGTGTAAACGAGTCGAGGCGAGTCGAGCCGGTAGTGCTGAGATGGAAACTCGACTCGACTCAGACGAGTCTAAAATTTTAAAGATCGAGCTCAACTTGATAAGAAATTCGATAAACTCGAGCTCGACTCGACTTGATTGTCTATATAATTTGCAAAATTAATTTTAAAACATATTTCTTTCTAAAATAAACTCGAGTTCGACTCGACTCGATTACTCATATATAAATATAAATTATATATTAATGGTAAAATAGTAAATATTGTTCAAGCTCGATTAGGCTCGCGAGCCTTTCGAGCCGAGTATTTATGAACTCGAACTCGATAGCTACTCGAGTATCTCGAAATTCAACTCGAATCGATTTTGATCTTTTTTCAAGTCGAGCACAAGTAGCTCTCGAGTAGGCTCGACTCACTTACATCCCTATACGTATATCGTTGTTAGACTAGACAAGTATAGTTACTTAGTTAAAAGTTATTAGTGGAGGTTACATTAATCCTCCTTTGTACCTAACTTCTACATATACTTCTTTTATTATTATTATTCCTTTTATAATTCACTAGGTAAGAACAAAAAAACATTTACTTCTTGCTCTCTCAACTTTACAATTGTACATTATATACTACTCCCTCCATCCCTCCATCCCGTGATTACTTGCAAATTTTCCTTATTTGGATGTCTTAAAATTACTTGCACACTCTTAATATGGAAATACCCCATAAAATTAATACTTTTTCAATATCATTTTATTTTCAAAATTGTCACCATTTTTTTACATACATTTTACTTTACACCTCATCATATCCACTTTACACCTCACCAAATCACCTAAAATACCCCTATTTTATTTTACATTATCAATCACTAAATTCACTTTTCTTAAAAAACGTGCCGATCAAACCGTGCAAATAATTCTGGAACGGAGGGAGTATTATTCTCTTCTTCTGTGTGGTGCACTGCTCGATAGTGATTTGGTTGGGACAAAAAATATCTCCTTAGTAGTACCAAAACTTTTAATTTGTAAAAACAATAGTACTCCTTCCATCCATGAAAAGTAGTCCCATTAGAGTGGGGCACGTGTTTTAAAAAAAATGTTAATAAAGTAGATAAAGTAAGAGTATTATGGGGTCCATTGTGAATAAAGTGATTGTTTGTGAATAAAGTTGATGACAATTTGAGTAATTAAGTGAGGGTTGAAAGGTGATTGTTTCAAAAAAAAAGTATGGGACTACATTTTGTGGACAAAAAATATAGGGCAAATGAGACTACTTTTCGTGAACGGAGGGAGTAAAACATTATGGATATATCGATATTTATGGTAAATTTAAATAATTTTTAATACATAATTTAATAGAAGATTTTGAACAAATTTAAGTTTACGTGAAATATTTTCTTCCGTTTAAATTTATTATGTCGATTTTTTAATTCAACATGATTTTATAATTATTTACTGATACAATATTAAAAAATACTCCCTCATCCGTCCACGAAAAGTAGTCACATTTGTCTTATATTATTTGTCCATAAAATGTAGTCTCACACCCTTTATGAAAACTATTACCTTCAACCATCAATTAATTATTCAAATTGTCATCAACTTTATTCACAAACAATCATTTTATTCACAATAGACCCCACAATCAGGGGCGGAGCCACAATGGGGCCAAGGGGGCCCAGTGGCCCCCCACCAATTTTTTTTTTTTTATATATATACTCCTTCTGTCCCGCCATTATTTACACACTTTTTTTATTGGGACGTCAAAAAATTATTTGCACATTCTTAATATGGAAACATCCAACAAAATTAATACCCTCTCAACATCATTTTATTTTTAAAATTGTCACTCAGTTTTGCATAAACTTTATTTTACCCCTCACCAAATCACCCAAAATATTCATACTTTATTCACCAACCACTAAATTCATTTTTCTTTAAAATTGTGCCGATCAAACCGTGCAAATAATAAAGTATTGGAACACATTAATGTATTAATTAAAAGACATTTACAATCGAAGATGAAAGTTAGCTTATTTTTTGAATCAAATGTTTAATTTTGAATCGAACTATCAAAACTTCAAGTCAAAACGTTTTTAATTTTTTTGAATAAAATGTATTAATTAAAAGACATTTAATAAAATGTTTTTTGAATTTAATATTTTAGCAATTTTTAAATTGTTTCTCTTAATTTTGAATCGAACTATCAAAACTTCAAATCAAAATGAAAGTTAGTTTTTTCAATTTAATTTAATGAAATGTATTAACAATTATATCATGTAAAATTTTGATGAGTATAATAAGTACATATTATTTTATTTTAAAGTAATGATAATCGGGCCCCCCTACCGAGATTTCCTGGCTCCGTCACTGCCCACAATACTCTACAATACTCTTACTTTATCTACATTTTTCTTAAAACATGTGTCCCACTCCAATGAGACTACATTTCATGTATGAAGAAATTTTATTTTTAGTCCTATAAGTTTGAGAGATTACAAAATAAATTTTTTAAGTTTCAACTTTATAAAATACGTCCTTTATCTTTTAACCTTTTAATTTTAATCATTTTTTACATCAATATTAATCTTTTATGTTTTGAAGGAATTAAAGTTGGTAAACTTGGTGTCATATGTATTTTAAAAATGCCACATCACCAAGCCACTCTATATATATTTTTAAAAAATAGAGTTAATAATTCAAAATACTTATACACATCCCATAATTTTAAATACAAAAATAATTTTATATAAAATGACTAAGTAACCCTTATATAAAAAAAAGAAAAAATATTTTTAAAAAATAACTTGAAAAAATCTGAGAAAAAAAAATGTAATTAAAATTTAAAAGTATTTTAAAATCTAACTAAATCTTTTAAAAAAATGTTATTAATTTTTTTGAAAAAATTCTTAGAAAATTAAATAGATTATGAAAAGAAATAAATCAAGGATCTATTTAGTAGGGTAGATTAGCTTAAGATATATATATAATTAATTAGACTCAGGATAGATGTCTTATTGGTTTAAAATATTTTTTTTATCCAATACGTCAAAAGATATTCTATTGACGGTATACTAAATGATCAAAAAAACATGTTATTTATCATTCAGTATGAATCAATTGAGATATTCAAACTTACCGCAAATAACTCAACATATCTATTAAATAAGGCCTAAAAAGATAAAATTGATCAAAGGTAAAATGGTCTAAAATAGTCTAAAATAGAGTTCTTTAATTTTTATACACACTGAAATCAAAACATATCGTCTTTTGTTTTCTAAGAGATACTATTAAATAATTTTGTTCTTAATTTGTGTGAAAATAAAAATAAAAAGGACAATTAAAGTGAAAAAATGAACATACAAAATATCATCCATTTTAATTTACATTTAAGGATGTTTAAATTATTAAATAACAATAAATACATGTATAATTTTTTTAAAATTTTTAATTACATTTTTTAAAATACTTTTAGATTTTAATTATTTTTCAGATTTTTTAAGTTACTTTTTAAAATTATTTTACTCTTTATTTATGTAAGGCCGGGTTACTTAGTTATTTTACATACATTTTTTTTTGTATTTAAATTATAAAGTGTGTATAGAGTATTTTGAGATGTTATTAACTCTATTTTTTTTTAATATATATAGGAGAGACAGTGATGTGGCATGATGACGTGGCATTTTTTAATATATGTGACATTAAATTTGTCAATTATAATTCCTTCAAAACATAAAGGATTAAAATTGATATAAAGAATGACTAAAATTAAAAAGTGAAGGACGTATTTTATAAAGTTAAAACTTAAAGAATTTATTTTGAAATCTGTTAAACTTATAGGACTAAAAATAAAATTTCATCTTTCATGTATAATTAAAATCACATAATGACCTGTTGAGTGACCTGTTATTCCACGTCACATGACTAAAATCAAAATTTATGTAAAATTTTTGGATCAAAATCAAAAAGTTAAAAACTTTTGAAACAATTTCAAAAATATGACAACACAATGGACTAAAAAAAATCCCTATTTTTTTTTTTTAAATTTGAAGACTTTATGCTTTATGATTTATGAATGTTAAAATTTGAATTTGTATTTTGTAGGTGACAAATTATTCATGTTTATGAATTATAATTATCTTTTGATGATTGATGAATTATGTTTAATATTTTGTAGGTTGATATAAATATGTTTAATTTAATTAATTTTGTTAGATGAACTTTATTAATGAATTTAATAAATATTTTTGTAAAAAAAAGGGGAGGGGGAGGGTTGGCCCACCCCTCCCCGTCAAATGGCGACGGGCTTTTTGTTGTTTTGGCCCGCCACGTTCCGCCGGCTCATCTTGACAGGTCTACCCCTGGGGAACGAGTCTACACCCAATCAAATAGGCCAAAAGGTTAGGTCAGGTTCGGTTGGGTCGTTTTATATTGAACGTAAGACTGTAATGAGGAGAATTGAGTTGAACATGTTGTAGTGTAAGTTTATTTAAGATGTTATCAAGGTATGATATTTATGTTTAAGTTTGTTTAATAATTAATCAAGTCAAACACGAGTTGAAATTTAGACTGTGCTACACACAAATTTATGTTAAAACTTGTTTAATATCTACGTTAAGTTGAACTCAAACGAACTTTTACCGAACAATCTTGAATTAAATATCAAATAACTTGATTTGATTTCCCGTCATAATTGGATGCAAACATATAGTAACTCCATTAGATTAAAAGGGTAATGTCCTACACCACTAATACTATTGTTTTGTATGAACGGTTATTTCATGTGTTTAATTAGCATAATTTTATAGGATTTCATGCATTATTTACATTAAATTGACTAATTGAACTTGATTTGAAAAAAAAAATGTGGTTTGCTATTTTTTAGGAAAAAATAAGGAATTTTGGAGTAAAATACGCCGTGATTATTTTATGAAGTCAATTGAAAGAGTGAGACGGAAATAGAGCCAACACTAGAAAAGATAGAAGTAAAATTTTGGGCTTGGCCCATTTAATTTTTTGGTGGCCATTTAATTAAAGGGTGGGACTATTTACACCTCCAGTTGCGTTGAGAACACTCCCTCTTATTGTTTTATATTATAATAATACTGTGAAATACCAAAAATACCATTTTAGTAAAATGGTACATACTAAAAGCACCCCACTTACTGGACGCATCCCCCCATATTTTCGGCCCTTTCACCTTCCATCCTAAACCCCACATTAAACCCCATATTGTCACTTTCGTTTCGTCACATTCAAGTTACCGAAAAAAAATTCGGCCACTCTCATTTCTCATCTTCTTTCTCTCTTTATTTCACCATTTTAACTCGTGAAAATCGTTCCTTTGTATTCGGGGTCCTTGAAGGATAACAAAATGGTTGAAAAACGTGAAGGATTCTTCAAATATGTAAGTTTAATGTTTTGCTTTTGACATTTTTTTTCGTAATGTAGGGATATACAAGGGTATTTTCTTAGTTCAATTCATCATATATTGTTCCTTGCTTGGTTTTGAGTAGTTTATGATATATATTTGGAAGAAAATTGTTTCTTGGGATGTTGGCGCGTTTAAAATTTTTGAGTTTGGTAGTGTATGTATGTCGATACTGGTTTATCGACTTGGTATGTTTTGGTCGATGGGAAGACATCGACTGTGTATGGTTTGGTCAGTTGGACGGCGTCGACCATGTACTTGTTGGTCGATGGGAAGAAGTCGACCATGTGTATGCTGGTCGATGGGACGAAGCCGACCACCGAGTATGTGGTCGGTTAGTACTTGCCGACCTAAAGTATTTTGGTCGATACGGGGATGTCGACGGATAGTGTTTTTATTCGATTTGTCCTTTCGATTACGATTATAGCATGGTTTAGGGTTCAGTGTTGGCACATAAGTTAATCCTAATGTATGATACGAGAGTTGAGTGTTTGAATTATTATACAACTATATTATTTTCGTTGACATCCTTTCGATTATAGCATGGATTTTGTGTTTGTTTTCAGAATTTGGCGGATGATGAAGAGTTTGATCCGGATTTCTTTTATTATTCGAATGATCCATTGGGGCCTTGTGATGATGAAGCCAACAAGGGTGCTTCAACTAATGAGGATGCCCCGGTCAATGAGGATGCCCCAGGTAATGAGGATGCCCCAGTTAATGAAGATGCCCCGGATAATGATCTTGTGATGGACTACACCAATGTCTTCACCAATTTTAACTATTTTGAAACTCGTGAGGCCTTACAAGAATGGGTTCGAGACGTAGCCTTACAACACAACATTGTCATTGTTGTAAAACGCTCAGATAATGGCAGTGGCAAGAAGAAGGCACAAGTTTTATTGGCATGTGAGCGTGGTGGAACCTATCGCCAAAATAAGCCAAGGGGAAGAAACCAATTAGCTGTGATACCAAACGATGATGATGATGTTGATTTTGATGATCAAAAGGGCCGAAAAAGGACAACGAGGTCGAAGAAGTGTGGATGTCCTTTTCTGTTAAGGGGCATAAAAATATCAAAAAATGAGTGGAGGTTGGACGTGAGATGTGGGACCCACAATCACCCTATAGCCATCTACCTCGAGGGCCACTCATAAGTTGGTAGGCTAACGCCCGAAGAAGAAGAGTTGGTTGTTGATATGTCCAAGTGCAACGCTCCACCGAAGGATGTGTTGAAATTGCTTAAGTTGAGGGGACAACTATAGATGGGGCAACTAGCAGTTGGGGTGCAACTTGTTGTTGTTGTTCTAGCACGGGGGAAATTTGTTGTTCTTGAGGTTCAGGTGCACTTTGTTCTTGCGGTGGTGAGGAGGCACTTTGTTCTTGCGGTGGAGGTGCAATTTCTTCTTGAGGTGGAGGTGCACTTTGTCCTTGAGGGGGCTCAATCATTTGCTCTTTCTTTTTTTTTTTTTCTGTTAGAAGCGGTTGGCCTCACTCTCTTGTACACTACAAACAAGATTTGAAGAATCAAACACACGTCGATTAGTAGGTGTCGACTTAAATTCGCATCGTCGACGAGAGAGGATCCACCAACAACAGTTGTGGTCGATCATCCGATGTCGACCAACAACTGATGTGGTCGATCATCCGATGTCGACAACAAACTACATCGCCGACGAGCCAGAGTTGACGGGGTGAATTTCTTTCGACACTGGTTCAGCGATTACGACAACCAACCAAAAAAAACGAAAACCAACCAAAAAAAATGACAACCAACACCAAACCGCGTACCAAATCACCATACATACATAGCTTTACAAACATCGCGTACCAAATCACCCTAAACCCTAAATCGCATCCTTAATAGCACATACAAAGCATTACAAAATCAACCATTACATTCCGAAAATAATAACGCATAAAAATCACCATACATACACCATAAAAACTAAACAAGTGCACCATAAAAAAACTAAACAAATGCACCATCACCCTAAACCCATTAAAACTCAAGAACATTAATTTTTAAATTACATACCTGCGTCTTTTCGTTTGTCCATGAGTAGACTAGAGAGGGAGCGCGAATGGGTGTCGTCGGTGGTTGTGGATGGGTGAAATCGATCGGAGGGGGAGATTAATTGTTTTTGCCTTCAAACGGAAAGGGGAGAAGAGGGAGTCTTTCAAAATAGGGGGGGTGCATCAAACGGAGGGGGTGTTGTTAGTATGAATACATTAAATGATAGAAAGGACATTTATTACAATTTGAGGGGGGTGCATCTATCTTGACGAAATTATGGGAGGGTGCATCAATCGGGGGAGTGTTCTAAACCGAAATGGAGGTGTAAATAGTCAGACCCTTAATTAAATAGAAGGCCAAGGTTAGACTATTTCTTCAAGGGCCACAGTTATACACACAGCCACACAGGGATATCGAGGACACCCACCAAAAGTTTTTTTTCCACGCCGCCCACATGTAGGCAATTAGGAAATTTATTAGGGCTTCTTTTACAGTTTTAAAATTAGGGTTTTGAAATTTGTTTAATTTTTAGTATTTGTCCGAAATTTTTGCCGAACACACCAACTTTTTTCGAAAATTTTCTCCATCCGATGACATTTAATCCGTTTCCAAAATATTTTTCTGAACATTTAATCTAGGTTCTTTTTTTTTCGAACATTTAATCTATGTTCATTTTTTATTTTCGAACATTAGTTTTTCAAAATCATGTCTAATACTTTTTATCCAAATCTTACATAATTCTGTATTTTTTCCTGGAATTTTTTGTTTTGTTAAAGAATATTTTTTTCCTTGACATTTTGTGTTTTTTAGTTTCTTTTTTAACCGTGAAAATGTGGAATAGATGGATATACTCGTCTATCGTGGTTTTTTCAAAATTTTAGTAAAAGGGTATATTGAACATTTCATGTGCTCTTCAATTGTAAATTTTTTTTAGATGGATGTACTCAATAAATTCGTGTGTATAACCGTGGCCTTTCAATATCTCCAATTAATCAAGCATAGGCCCATTTGATAAAAATGAGGAAGCTGGCATACAAAAGACACGACGCAGAGGAACAGGGGCTCCATTAAAATGCAAATTACTAAAGTTGCAAATTCGTCATGTAGATTAAGAAAAAAAAGACAACGTAACCTACGAAAAAATGTTTTATGTGATTAAGAACAAATAAGATGAATAAATATGATTTACGAAAAAATGTTTTATGTGATTATGAACAAATAAGATGAATAAATATGATTCAGATTAATGACTTGTGTAGATGTGTGATTAGGAAAAAAAATTGCAAAACACGTTAATATACAGAGAAATAAATATGATTATAAGAATTGTTTTATTTAGCGGAACTTCTTGATTTTTTTTTATTTTTTTTTAATATTATAGATAATAACGTTGTGCAGGGAATAAGAGAACTTTAAAATGGAAAACACCAAGTCAATTCTCATAATTGAAGCGTAAAGATGGCTAAATTTAATTTAGCTCAAAATCAATGAAAATATTGATGAATTCGATATGCAATTTATGTAAAAAAAAAATTAAAAATATGTGTTTCGTTTAAAAAAATATATTAGTCCGGTGTCAAGTTAAATTAAAATTGACCGAAAAATATATTGGTGCATCGAATTACAAAACATCTTAGAGTGGTGTATTAAATTGCAAAGAAAAAAAAGAATATATTGTAATTGATAAATACACTAAAAGTGGTGATTTTTTTTTACAATTAACCTAGGCAAAAACTTATGTGAGACCGTCTCACGAATCTTTTTCTGTGAGACAGATTCCTTTTAACACATATTTCAAAATTTTGAGTGAGATAACCCATATTTTTTTCCAGATTTTGGTTTGTAAAAAAAGTGATGATATTTAAGTAAAAAGTAATAGTAATATTTTTAACAAAACCGACTGTCACTTTTTACATAAACAGTATCACTTTTTGCTCAAATATTATCACTTTCTATATATGGGGTTAAGGGAGGCCCGTCTCACGGATCTAATATGGAAAACAAGACTCACATAAAACCAAAAGTCTTCCATAATAGTAAGTGGACCAAGTCAGTTTGTGAAGATTGAAGGACGGGGAGGGTCAAAATAGGTGAGTTTGGGTGTAACTTTTCTCCAAGGGACAAGTTTCAAATTTGACCCAGTTAACCACATTCGTCCTAGACCCACCCGGCGTCAGGGTAAATAGGAGTACAAAATTAAATATGTACCATAAATTTGTAGTACATAAATTCACCAGTTTGTCAACAAGTCAGCAGCCATAATTTGATCACTAAGCATGTTAACAGCTTTAGTAATGTGCATAGGGTCCAAAAGTAAAGGAAAAGAAAGGCACCAAAAGAGCTTAAAGACAACACAACTAAAACAAAAAAAAATAAGGTTTTATATTCCATCCAAAAGTGTCCTTGGATTCTTGCATTAAAGGAGGCCAAACAATCAAAAAGTTGACCCATTTTCGACAAAAATAAGAAACACTGTATTAGTATACAACCAGTCTAACCAAACAGGACAATGAATCAACCAAGTTACATAGTGTTTCTTCGATAAGAACTAAGGCCAAGTTTGTGAAAGATACAATGAAAAAGCATAGTACTACTAGCTAAACAAGATGTCAATTTCATTAAATATAACACTATCGAGACATCTATTTCCGGTATTGACAAAGTTTCATACTCTACTACTCCGTAAACACATGGAGGGGAGCAACTAGGAATGTAAAATCATGTATGAGTTGCAAATCAAGAAGTAATGATCGAGAAACTAGTTCAGCATACCAAACAAGATCGTTATACTATACTAGAAACGAGTACATATATTAGCATCAACATCACAAAACGACATCACATAAACAGAGAGATACATGAGAATTCCCCAAAATCACTAATCGCTCTTCCTCAAACCCTCCCTGCCCTTATATAATTCATGCAAATTTGCAAGTAATATAAAACCACATAAATACAGTGGTACAATAAACAACCAAATCAAAGTAATCTAATGTATAAAGACATACAGTATATTATAAAATCAGTAAGGAGCATACGAATACCCGGGAGGCGGCATTCCTGCAGGTGGCATTCCATAAGGCATCCCCGGCTGCATACCCGGCGGATAATATCCTCCACTCCCGATCTTAGTCAAACTTGTTTGTCCTTGCATCCCGTCTCTCGAATACTGTTGCCACACCATTTGTTCCTGCACGAGAAAGCCCTGCTTTTTCTCCATATCAGCCATTTGGACATATGCTGGTGGGGGAATACTCAAAGACGCCGCGAATGGATCTCCTCCAACTGTTTGAACGGTCCCATCTGGTGCAGGGAGCGCCAACACGGGAGTTTTGCTCGCTCCGGGCCCCGGCAATGCAACGCTGCTAGAACTTCCGCCGCTCAATTGGGTGGTGCTCACATGGTGCCTAACCACCCCCTGATCGTACATCCCGTTCAACAATAACGGGTCTAATCCACCCCCCATTGCGGGCTTTTGGTGCGATAAATGGCTTGCTGATTCAACGAGCGCCAACTCCCAATCGGCCTTCCCCGTCTCGGCCGCCGGATTCTGCCATGCTGAACTCACCTCCGCCTCTCCGTTACTCGAGAAAGCCTCCCACTTCCCGTTCCCATTGTTTTCTGTGGGTCCCGCAAACAACGCCAAAGCAAACTTGTTCCCTTGATCGTCTGCACTCACTCCCTCGTCTCTCAAATCGACCAAATACGTGGGCTCTGCAACGGGAGCCTTGGGTAGCTCCCGCTCGACCGGAGGAGGTGGCGCGTGGATCTCCGGTGCTGGCAATGCTTTAATCTCGTTCATCTCCGGTAACTTCTCCTCCTCCTGAGGCGGTGGCTGGCTCTCGACCTTCCGTTCAGGACTCTTCATTGCCTTTGCCCTATCCCTCACAAACTCCTCCAACGTCTCGAGTAATTTGTTTGTAATCTTTTGCACTTCGGGATATTCGGACGACCTCGCCACACCCGTATCCTTGCACCAATTATAGAACCCGACGAGCTCATCTATCTGCTTTGCAGCACTAGCATAAGCATCAAAGGCCTTAAGACAATCTTGATACTCCATATCAAAGAACTTATCAAGAAGCACGGCTAGAACCTCACAGACGTCGGCATAGAGCTTGAAACTCTCCTTCACAATGCCATACAGAGCAACCAAAATCATACGCTCGTTTTTCGCAAGTCCCGTAGGCCGAGACGCCAAAAACCGATCCAACAGCCTCTGCAAGTGGCTCATCTTCCCTAAAATCCTTTCCGAATTCATTTCCCTCAACGGAGTAACATCTTTTGTCTCATTCGGAGACTTTCTTACATCGTCAGAAGACCTGGATCTACGCATTCCATAATTCGGCGAATGACGGGACTCGTTATAATCATAATCATACCCCCCTCTGTTCGATCCAGGAGGCGAACGAAAATTCTGCCCATCGTCTCTACCCCCAAATCGCTCTATTTCACCTCCCTTTCCACTCAGCTTTCGTTCATAAACAATCAACTCGAGCCTCTGATCCAAGTACAGAGCATACGTCCTGACAAAAGCCGAATGATCCCACGAGTTTGAGTGTGCCTCATCGCGAAAATCAGACAAATTCAACAACCTAGTTCCTCTCCTAGTAGCATACATAATTTCTTGCTGAAACACAGCATCTCCCTCATTAAGCAAACGGTGAATGAGCATCAAACACTTGAGGGCAACAATCCAATCACGAGTTTTCCCCAATCTTTTAGATACAGCAACAACACAAGCACTAAGATAACCACGAGAATACGATGTCAATTGAAGTATTTCCCTTATATACTTCTCAGATGCAGGGTCATCATCGTGGCTCGTAGCTTTGACAATGGCAACCTCAAGCTCCGGCGCCATATTGCTCGCGACTTTCGCGATCCCAATGCTCGTTTGATCCTTCACCGCCCCGATCGCCTTGCGAATCGTGCTCGGAGCCATGGCTTGAATTCACACACACCCTAATACCTAAATCCAAAAAAAATTAATTCATTACTTGCCACAACAATCTTTCTTTATCACCTAAACTAATTCAACATCTGAATTGCTAATCTAAGATCAAACAAAAACGTTACAATTACTTATTAATTTCATTTCTAAAACCTTCCTTTATCACCTAAAATAATTCAACAAACAAATAATCTGAACTTCTATATCAAGATCAAACAAAAACGTTACAAGAAGCACATCACAAACTAATTTGGCGCAAAAAACATTAGCAAAAGTGATGAATCTTACAAGGGTTTTGCAGTTTAGTTACCTTACAGTAATCAAACACTTAGATCCGGTCACAGACAGCGCAATCTCAACGTTAGAAACCAGAAATTGACATTTACACTCAGATCTAGGCTCAAACAAGAAAAACCTAACAACTGTGAATTGGGTTTTGTGTGAGAAGTGTTCTCTCTCTCTCTCTCTTAAGTAGATTTGGAGCGAGTTTGGAGAGAGAAAGGTAAATTTGAACAGAACAAGAAGCGATGGAGAAACAAGAATTTGAGACGAGATTTACGGTGTCGGAGCCACAGTTGTTGGTTTAAGGACAACGAGTTGACAACCTTTTTTACACTACTACATTTTTTCTTTAACAAAATATTTGAGTCAACTTTTTATTAATTACTGTACTAATTTAATTAAATTGAATTGACGGAAATTAAGATTTGATCATTTATAGTAATTCATTAATTTTTTTTTTCTTTTCATTAAAAGTGTTCACCGTAATAGTGGGAAGTTGGAACATTTATGATAAAATCTCGCTACGTATTTATTTGCTGGAAAATAACCCCCCCTTTTTTTTTGTGAAATATTAAAGAGGAAAAATTATTAGCCATCACCATTTTAAAAAAATAAAAATATATCGATTTTTTTGCCCACATCTCATTTGTTCTCGAATCTCGATGAAGCTCACTGGGTATTTTTGTTTGAAAAATGAGCAATGTGTAAAAAAAAAATTATGAAAATTGGTATTTTTGTGTCTCAACTATTCATATTAGTAAATTGAATTTAATAAGCAATTATATATTTTCCTTACAAATCCAATAAAGAGAATCCAACGGACACTCACACTTTCTATTTTTAATGCAACAAAATAAATTATACTACTATAGTATGATAATTGCATATGTTACGTTAAAAATTAACCAAATCCGTTAATCAAGAATGATAGTTATGTAATAAATACACTTGAAAATATTGTATTGCCACAATTTTTATGGGTCTGACTATATGCACCTCCATTTCGGAGAGATGCACTCCCCCGATTTATACACACCCATCAAATTGGCACACTCCCCCTAAATTGTCATAAATACCCTCCCTTCATAAAAACTCTATTACTACACACACCCCCAACCCTTCATCTTCTTCATCCTCATTTCCCCCAACCCACCCCCTCCTCACCATCACCCACCAGTCGCCGGCGACGCCCACCCACCCCACCCACCCTCGCCGCGGCCGCCGGCCACCCCCTCCCCTCCGTTTAAAAAAAAAATTCAGCTTTGCAGCTGCGCGGCCGCTCCCGTCCGTCGGCCGTCGCGGCCGCCCCATCCCCCTCCCGTCCGACGCCGACGCCGACCCCCAGGTTTGCCCCCTTCCTCCCCCTCCTCCTCCCATCTGAAAAAAAAAAACAGAAGACCTGCGGCTGCGCGGCTGCTCCCTCCCCACCCCCTCTCCGACGCCGATCCACCCCCCAGCCCAACCCAGATTTGCCCTCCTCCCAAGGGTTTTCTGCAAAAAAAGCAGAAAACCCTAATTTTTTTTAAATTTTTTTTCCATTTTCGACTATGTAATGTCGAATAAATACACTCTCGTCGGTAAATTTTTGTCGACGAGGGTGTATTTGATCGACATTACATAGTCGAAAATGGAATTTTTTTTTTATTTTCGACGAAACCGTGTCAACCACATACACTCCCGTCACATACACTCCCGTCGACAACTCGTTGTCGACGGGAGTGTATATGGTCGACACTGGTTGGTCAAAAATTATAAAAAAAAAATTGTAATTTTTTTGAGTGTATGGTTGATTTCTGTATTTTTTTTTAGCTTGATGGTCGCCGGCGACCTAAAGTTGTGGGTTAGGAAAAGGTGAAAGAAATGAAGGGGGTGAGTAGGGGGTGCATCTAGTACTGTATATTTAATTAAGGGTATTTTAGGTTTTTTACCCTATTATTTTTTTAAAAAATTGAAAGGGGGAGTGCATCTCTCCAAAATGGAGGTGCATATAGTCAAACCCAATTTTTATTCAAGTTGTCGGTTCATCTATTATGATCAACTTTGCAACTTAACACACACTCTAACCATAACATATTTATTTCCAAGCCCAATGTTGGCTCATTCTATTTCTGGGCCTTCTTGAAGCCCCCATCAATGGCCCATCAAAACTTTAAAAGATCAAGGGTACGGCTATTTGCACCTCCGTCTTTGTAAAGGGTACTCCCCCAATTCATCCACCCCCAAATTTGATTATGTACCCTTTTTAACAGTTTGATGTCTTTTACAAATCACATCCACCGTTAGATGCACCCCACCGTAAAATCTAATTTTTATCAACCTCTTTATTTCTTCTTTCACACTTTCCCCCTTCTTCCTCACACCTCACCATAGCAACTGCCCACCGCCTCTCTCTCTCTCTCACAGCAGAAGTAAATAAAGAAGGTAAGTCCTATTAGGTTTTTATATATATATATATATAGATAAACTAGGATCGAAAATGTATATTTTCGATCTTAGTTTGTCGAAAATTATAAAAAAAATTCTAAAATTTTTAGATTTTTTTTTTTTTTTTGAATTTATGAGATTTTGACACTATTTGGATGAAGTTGGTGGTCGGAAGTGGGGGTGGTGGCGGCTGTTATTAGGGTTAGAGTTTAAATGTTGAAAGAGAGTATAGTTAGTAGTGGAAATGCATTTAATAGTATTTTTATTTAAAAGGGTATTTTAGGTTTTTTATATTAAATTAATAAAGTTGAAGGGGGTGTCCTTAACAAAGACAGAGGTGCAAATAGCTTTACCCTAAAATCAAAACTATTTTTTCTAGTCAAGTCTCGAATCTAGAATGACTTTTTGTGTTCAATTTTCTGTGGAGCCAAATTCTCATAAGTATGGGTCAATTGAATAACCCCGACCTTCGATGTCCAGATAATGGATACGGTGAGCATAAATAACATACCCTCTTTAACTTCTAATCTAACGAATTGAATATTTTTTATTAAAAATCGAAAGAATATTCTAACAATTTTTTTTCCAGAAAATTCCCACCCCCTCCCCTCTGGCGAAAAATACACACCATTCCTTTCTTTTTAGACTTTTCCTAGCAATTTATAATTCACTTTTATTATTAGTCTTTATTATGAGAACTAATTGTCACACTCTCCAACTCAAAAACAATTATGGATAGATTTTTGTTTGCTTCTCAACACCAAATCATAATCATCCTCGGCATGTTTTTCGTTTACATTTACAGGATCTAAAATGGGTTCTAGCAACGGAAAAATTGAAGATTTTTTTTTTTCTGAAAGCAATGTTATTGAGCGTTTTGACATAGGATTTAATATATATATATATATATATTTCATTTTTGCGTTTCACCTTAATTCGGATAGAAGCTAACATTGATTTTATCAATTTTCCAAGGGAGTTTGAAGTTGCTTTCAAACCAATTCCTCCACTAAGAATCATAATACTTTGTTAAATTTAAAATGTTATTGTTAAAAAAAAAATTATATACTACTAAACTAATAACCAACAAATCTAGTTGGCATATCTTATCACAAATTAATAGGGTACACAACATTAATTTTACTTTAAAATCTAATTACTGATGTTAATCATCCGTCCAATCTTAAATTACTTTGATGAACTTTGCAAATTGTATCCCATAATTACAGTTTTACTGCCAAGCCCAATGTTGTTAGCCCATTATGTTTCTGGATTGGATTTCTGATAGGCCACGGTTAGATGGCATCCCTTTTTATATCTTCACCCCTCACTCCAATTTAATTTTTGAAGTATTAGTTAAAAATGGTGATGAGTTCACCCCACCCCCACCCCCAAACACAAAAACAAACAGACTTTCTATATTTGTTCTCCCATCCAAAACCCCAAAATGCCCTCCAAACTTAAAAAAAAAATGAAACCTTTGAAATTTTGAAGAAAACTTGAAGGAACTTAATTATAATGGTTGAAAAACGGAGAGTTTGCCAGTAACGGACTCAAAATTTTAAAGTTGGGGGTACGATCGACGGATAATTCAGAAATATTTTTATATAAACATTGTTATATATATATATATATATATATATATATGTGAGATATATATGAAATTTCATAAAGTACAAACAAATTAATTTACAACTACAAGTTACAACTGAGTTCGTCGAGTCTACGTTTTTTAAAAAAGCAATCTATGACACCATTTTCGAAAATTTGTAGGAACAAATCTTTCTCAATGAAAGTGAATTAATCACCATGTTATTTCACAACCTATTTTAAACATGAATCGTTAATAAAAATATTATTTCCGCACCTACAATAACGAGAATCAACATCAAATTCATTAACAAATAAATTGTCGGATAAGTCACATGCTTCTTGTTTCTAACAGCCTCATTGAAAGGGTTGGTATCACGATCAAGAAAATCCAAAAACCTGTAATCCATTTGAATTTATAAAATTGAAATGCAAGAGTCATCAAATCAGTATCTGAAAAATTAAATGTCCAAATATATCAACCCTTTGAATATCATTAATGTAGATGTTGTTACTCTTAAATGTCTTAACATTCATAACAACATCTTAATTCGACCTTTCTTATTTTTCCTAAGTCCAAATTCTATTTTCTAGCTAATGCTGCTTTGGATGTTGTAACATCGCAGGTTGAAGATCTAGAACATTCTACACAGTTCCAGACTGGAAGGTTCTGGAATGTTGCAGAATGATGTAGATCATGCGGCTGTATGGAGAAACGTCCAGAATAGGCTGGAAGGTGCTAGAATTCATTGGAATGAAGAGTGGACTAAAAAGAAGGGATGAGATCCTAAAAAATAGGATATGGATAGAATTCGTTTTTACCACTATAAATACACAAGGAAGCCTTCATTATTCAGCATGGAGAATTAAGAGTAATCACATAATGTCTATGTGAAGTGTTCGTCCTACTTAGACATTATCGTGATTATTATTTCTTCTTCATCAGATTCTCGTACAACATGAAGAAATACACATCAGATCCGAGAGTCACATATTTCACGAAGTGCTATTCTTTAAGTCCTAAACTAGTGTTCATCCTGTTAGGAATTAATTGCCATTAGCATGTTCATGTCGTTGTGCCGAAGAGTCCAAACTTCCTGTACAACATAGACTTTTCTATACTTCTTTGATAGATAGATCATAGAGTTAGATTAGTTTTTGGTAGTGTAATTTTTACACTTAAGTCGTCTTTAGACTAGATACATTATCAAGTCTTATTTTCGTTGTGAATAATTGTTCACACACCATTTGTATTCACATAATTATTAGTGAAAGTTTCGCCATGAGGCTCGCATAGATTTTAAATTAAAATCTATGTTAAAAAGTTAATTTTGTGTCTTTGTGTTTTTCATTCTTTAAAGTCTTCCGCTATTCGTATTCTGATATTCTGTAATCGAGTCAGTGTTACATTGAGTGTTCTAACATTGAGTGTAGCATCAGTCTTGTTTTACTTGTGTTCAGTTTATTTTTAGTGTTTTAGTCTTCCGCTGTGTCTGTCTTTTCTGATATTCTGTTTGAATTAATGTTACACCATTTGTCTTAACATTCAGTGTAACATTGTTCTATTTTTCACTTAAACACTAGTAATACCATCCACACACACTTTCAGTTGGTATCAGAGCCAATACCTGACGACACTAGGTTTGGATCCTTGTTTTAAGTGTGTTTTAGTTTATGTTAACAATGGAAACACATCACATATCCACTGCACATAGGCACCCGGACATATTATTCATATTTTAAAGTCTAAGTTGTGCATGTATATCAAGTCGATAGATGAACGTGCTTGGAGGACTGTATTTACAGGTTATGATGTACCAAAGATCCAAACCAACACATCAACACATCCACCAGAAAGAAGGAAAAGTCAATTTCAACCAAGGTTATCAAAAAGTGAAGGTAAACTAAGGTATGATCTTTAATATAAAAAATCAGTTCAATGCATGTTTTGAATGTGGTCATTATGAAAATTAATGTGCCAATATTAGACTTAAGCAAAAACTGAATTTTAGTACTACCTTAAATGATAAATCAGATGATGAATTTGATGAATCAAAAGAAGTTGAATTTGCTTTTCATACCAAGATTGATTATGATGATTCTTTAGATGATGATCTGGATGATACAGATTCTGATGTTGCACCTAATGTTATAACATTTATGGTAACATCAAAACAGAGTCACCCAGATTTGAATTGTTTTAATGGGTTTGTTGATGATGCAGGCATAAGGATTGATGATTCTAAATACCAAAATTTTTTGGATGATTGTAACTCTCAGAAACTCACTCTTAATTCTTTGAACAAAGAGAATGAGAATCTGAAAGGAACAATTACTAAGCTAGAAGTCATACATACCAGAAGAGATTTTGAAGTTTACAAACTGAAGGAGAAATTGATCACCTCTACTTTAAGTTTCATAAAATTTTATATGATTGCTTCTGATATATGTTATAGCTATTGGTAAATCTGATAATTGTGGTATACGTTATGATGGTTAAACTGCTTCTATTTCTAAGAATTTTAAAAATGATGTGAAATTTGTGAAGGCAAATGTTAAAACATCTGTTGTAACATCTGCACAAACAGATTCTCACAAATTCAAAAACATTGAAAAGAAGTTTGTATGTCATTATTTTTCGAAAATTGATCATATTTGTCCTTACTGCATAAAAATGTTTGATGATCTGAGATTGAGAAAATGTTACCTAAAATGATGTCAAATCCTATGAAACATTTTCTGAAATCTGCATGGAAATCTGATGTTACTTGTAATGCTGTTCACACTTCCTTGAAAGCATGTTTACTTGGTCAATGGTATTTTGATAGTGGTTGTTCTAGACATATGACATGACAAATTGACTACTTATCTGATTATGTGACCTTGAATGAAGGTAATGTTACATATGGTGATTGTTCAAAAGGACAGATTATAGGAAAATGAACTTTGAATGTTGAAGGTTTTCCTGAGCTTAAAAATGCTTTACATTTTGATGGCTTGCTTGCTGATTTGATTAGTATTAGTCAACTTTGTGATGATAATTTGCATGTAAGATTTGACAAAGAATCATGTGTTTGTTCTTAATGAGTATGAAAATTGTCTAGGTCAGTAGATAATTGTTATCTCATTGGAACAAATGTGTCTAATTTGTCAAAGAATGATGAAAATGTCTTATTGCATCAAAAATTGGGACATGCACATTATAGATCAGTGAATAGACTAATCAGATCAGATGCAGCTAAAGGATTACCAAAACTGAAGTTTCAGAGTACCACTGTATGTGGACCATGCCAAAAAGGTAAGCAGGTAAGAATGTTGCATAAAATGCTGTCACATTGTTCTACACATCAATGTTTCGAATTGTTTTGCACATGGATTTAATTAGTCCTATGAAAACTGAAAGCATTTGAGGTAAGAGATATTTTTTTAGTTGTGGTAGATGATTTTTGTAGATATACCTAGATTGAGCTTTTAAGAGACAAATCTGAGACATTTGTTGCATTTAAATTCTTTACCAAAGGTTCAAAAATATGTTTAACTTGAAAGTTGGCTATATTAGAACTGATGATGGTAAGGAATTTGAAAATAACATGTTTAATGATTTGATAAGAAAGGTATTTTGCAAGAATATTCATCTCCTAAAACTCCACAACAAAATGTCTTTGCTGAAAGAAAGAATAAAACTCTACAAGAAATGACAAGAGTCGTGCTTACTTCTAAAAGTCTTGCTAAGAGATTTTAGGCTGAAGCATTGAATACAGCATGTCATATCATTAATAGAGTTTATATTCGATCTGGCACAATTCAAACACCTTATGAGATTTTGAACATTAGAAAATCAAATGTGCAATATTTTCATGTATTTGGTTATGTGTGTTATATTTTGAATGATATGGATCAACTTCATAAGTTTGATTCTAAAAGTGTAAGGTTTCTTTTTAGGCTATTCTAGAAATAGTAAAGCCTATAGAGTTTATAACCTTAGGACTAACACTGTTCAAGAATCTGTTAATATTGTGTTTGATGATGATAAAGGTCTTACAGATGGAAATGAAGAAGAAGATGTTTCAGAGGTTACTGAAAAATCTGGAGATTCTCTGAGAACTGAAAATGTTGCTCCGAATGTTACAACATCTGGAACAACATCGACAAAAAGTTCAACAGAATCTACACAGAATAATCAGTATGTTCCCAAAAGGAATATTTCTTCAAGGATTGATAAAAGTCATCCTTCTGACCCGATCATAGGTGATGCTACAGTTGGAGTGCAAACAAGAGGAAAAGTTAGATCAATAAGGTAGATGTGGTAAGAACAATATGCATGTCTTCTATTTTGAATGTTGTTAATACAGAGTGTTACTATTCTTAAATTGAACCTAAAAATGTTAATGAAAATTTTTCTTATGAGTTTCGTAACATTGATAGTAACAAAGCTAGGTTAGTTGCACAAACATACACTCAAGTTGAGGTTATTGATTTTGATGAAACTTTTGCAAATGTTGCTAGGATAGAATCTATTAGATTATTGCTAGCAATTGCATGTTTTATTGACATTAAACCTTTATCAAATGGATGTATAAGTTGCATTTCTAAATGACATTTTGAATGAAGAATCATATGTTTAACAACTTAAAGGATTTGAAGATCCACAATACCCTGATCGTTCTGTTAGAGGAGAAACTAATATAACTTTGTTCATTAAGCACACTGGAGAAGATTTACTTATTGCTTAAATATATGTTGATGACATTGTCTTTGGTTTAACTTGTGATAAAATGTTAACCAATTTGTTAAAACAATGACTGCAACATTTGAGATGAGTATGGTTGGAGACTTGAATTATTTTTCTAGGTCTTCAACTCAAGCAATGTAAGGATGGTATATTCTTCTCTCAAGGTAAGTATGCTAAGAACTTGGTTAAAAGGTTTGATTTTGAAAGTTAAAAAGTAATGAAAACTTCTATGAGATCTACTTTGAAACTTTGCAAAGACAATGCTGGAAAGGATATTGATCCAACATTGTATAGATCTATGATAAGAAGTTTTACTTTATCTAACCTCTATTAGACCAGATATAATGTACAGTTTTTGTTTGTGCTAGTTACCAATATTATCCAAAGGAATCTCACCTGAATGTTTTGAAAAGAATTATCAAGTATGATGCAGGTACAAGTGAACTTGGGATTTGGTATACTAAGGACACCAACAACACTTTGATTGAATACAGTGATGCGGATTGAGCATGAGATATAGACGACATAAAGAGTAAGAGTAGAGGATGTTTCTACATGGGAAACAATCTTGTGGTTAAACAAGATGTTTCATGACTTATGAAATTGAAATTGATATCCTTACAATTTTCTGTGATAATACGAGTGCATAAACATTTCTAAAAATTCAGTACAACACTCACTCACTAAACACATTTGCATTAGGCATTATTTTATGAGAGATTTAGTGGAGAAGAACATAGTGAAGTTGGAATACGTACCTACTAAAAATCATAATGATGATATATTTACTAAGGTTTTGACCTTGAGACATTCTTATCTTTGAAAAAATCTCTTGGTATGTGTAGTATCTGAATAATACTAAATGGATGGTGTTACAAATGTTGTAGCATTTGAGACAACATCATAAGGTTGTATAGTTGTTATAGATTTAATTTATTTCCTATTTTCGTTGAATAATTCCTTTGTAAAATATTCTTGAATCTAAAATTTGTTGTGCAAAAATAAACATGTCTTACACCTCTCAAATGCATATAAATAGAATGTTGTTAGCATACTAAAAGATGTAGTTAATCACTGAGTAACTATGGAGCACGGAGTTGACTACTACGATACCTTCTTTTCAAAAGGTGATTAATAAAATACATCAACATGTTCATAATCCATTGAGTAATTATGGGGCACGGAGTTCGCTACTACGATGCACTCTTCTAGAAAAATGGATCAATATGTACTAGGTGCTACAACACGAAAAGAAAAAAAATGGTGCAACACAAATGAAGTAAATTCATGTAAAAACCGTGTTGAGGTGTATGTAACAGTTTTAAGCATAGCATTAGATGATTCGATTATATTTTTATAAGTAGTAATTATTTGATTATTTGTGGAAATTTATTTCATTTATTCTGATTATACTAACCCACGTCTTTGGTTTATTTTCAGGTTATACACATTTAAATGTTAAATATTCTAGATTGTTCTTAATTTAATTAATTATTTAATTATGATTTTACCCACAACTTATCCATGATCTATTTTTGTGGCTAAGTTTATGGAGTATTATCGAATTTCTTCTAGAATTAATCTTTCTTAGTTAGTTCTTATTTTTATACGTATTACTTCCAACTATGCATTCTCTCCTATATTCTTCTCATAACATGATATACTAAGCATTGCATTTTTTCGAGTGATTTGAGTATTGCGTTTTAAGATTTGCTAAAGCCTTGTTTGTCTCAGTTATTGTGATTATATTTTCGATTTCTTGATGCTTTAATGACAGGAAACAAAGCAACTACCTTACCACACTCAAACTCCCACGAAACCGTCATCTCCATCTTTCTCCAATCTTAATAGTTTTGCTTTCACGACCGCTTCACACCAAAACTCACCAACTGCTACAAGAAAAGCTGAAACATTTACCCAAACAACTCCAGTTACACCCATTCCTACAACTGTTCACATTCCACTCGATACGACCCTTAACGAGCTAAACCAAGCTGTTGAGAATATGTTTCAATCGAATGTGAATTCTGAGAATCTGTTTCTACTGTTGGAAATATGACCATAGACATTTCTCACTACTGAAAACCGAAAAACTCACCACTACACTTGATTCGTTCACCTCATAAAAGCCCCAATTTCCAAGTCCTAATACTGAAACAGAGGAAATTGCCTCGAGTGCTTCCTCTATGGGGGAGATTGAAAAGGAAATTGACGATTTTCCTGTTGCTGAGCAGAATGTGTTTGTAAATGCCGAGACATCCGATTTTGAGGACTCTCAAATGAAGGAGACCGACGCGAATGCTAACTCAGGTGAAACTAACTCTTATCTTTTTAATACTGATGAATCTGAATAGATTGCTTTTTGGAGGAATTTTGAGAAAGAAAAGAGAAAGAGGATCCCTGTTCAACGAAGGAAATTCGATTGTGTGTGTACGAGTTGATTACTCTAACTCATTGAGGAGAAAGAAGAAAGAAAGTAGTGTTACTGATGAACCGATTTAAGTTCTTTTCTTAATCGGTGGAAGAAAATGTGGTTACTGAGAAACGAGTCAAAAGGAAGTATGATCCAAAGGAAAAGAAGGTTGCTGCTGAATGAGACTTGCCCAAAAGAATTGAATCTGATCCAGAGGATAATCCCACTGTGCGTGAGATTAAGAAGACTCTGAGGAAGAATGCTGCATCAAATGCTGAAGCAAGTGCCGCAACACCAGACCTTGATGACAGCAGAAGTGATGATTCTGAGAAGAGCAGTAGTAAGGATTCTGAACCAGCCGAGGAAACAAATTCTGAAGGAGGTAATTCTGATCCTGATAATAATTTTTAGACTGATAGGTTAGTTGCTAAAATAACTAAACTATCTAGATGAAAGTTGTTATTGGAAAGAGAATTAACATTGCTGATTTTTTGAGAAGTAAGTGGTTAATACAATTTTTGAAAGGAAATTGTTGAAAACTGTAACTTTGAGTGATACTTTTGTGTTTGACTGGGTATATGTACTTTATGCTTGTCTTAGGAAGAGTACGGGTAGACGTAGATCTAAATGATATGGGAATGTACAATTTAGGGGGAGATCAGTTCTATTTACTCCGGAATTGATTAATGATCTCTTAGAGATAGAGCCTGTGATTGATGAAGATGAACTTGATTTGAACTTGGTTGCTACTTCTATAACTAGGGTAGATTAACTAGGTGACAAAATGTTATGCTTGCTAAAAATCTCACATCCCTATACTCTGTACTCCATAAATTGATTGTCTACAATTGGTTACCCTATACAAATTCCACTACGGTGATTAAGGATTAAGCTATATTGTTGTATAAGATGATTGTGTTGAAGAATTTCAATCTGGATTTAATTATTTTCACCACATGCAGTTTATAGTGATATTTATTATAAAGGGATTTTACCTTATCATTTGCTGATATGTTCATACCTCAAGAGGCATGAATTTTTAAACCTAAGGAAACTGGGGTTTTTAGAGGCAAGGTACCCTTGATGACTATCTCACCTGCTCTGTTACTTGGTGAAAGGATTGTTGATTTGCTTTGTTACAAAATTCAGTTAGTTCTGATCACAGAGATGCTCTTATTCCAGCTAGACCAGCTCCAGCAAGACATGAACAGAGAAATGCTACACCGAATGTGAAACACATTGGTGGTCACATTGGTCAAATATTTTCCGTTTCTGAATCTTTTATTTTACTTCAACTAAAACGTTTACAGGACTCTATTGATGGCCTTCAGTTCCTTAAAGTCCAGTGGTTATAGACGCTTTCTACTACCACAGGGGGAGAAACACCATCAACTTCTGAGATTCGAAGTGAAGAGCT
Source organism: Galeopsis tetrahit (assembly GCA_963675135.1). Lineage (NCBI taxonomy): Eukaryota > Viridiplantae > Streptophyta > Magnoliopsida > Lamiales > Lamiaceae > Galeopsis > Galeopsis tetrahit. The sequence goes on along the minus strand of OY776127.1, from coordinate 10,253,222 downwards.
CCATGAAGATGTACCAGAAGCTGATTGTGTACCTGATGCTGTTAATAAAGAGATTGTTGAACCGAAAGATGTAGTTCATTTATTGCTACACCAATCACTGTTGTTGAAGAAGAGGGGGATCAATATGCTGATGCTGATGAACGTATGGATGTTCTTTATGACATCTAAACAGGTTATGATAACATCTGAACAGGTTGATACAAGATAGGGGGAGAGCTGAACATTATAAGTGATAATGTGCAGGAACATGATGCTGCAGTTGTTGATACAACAATATATGTCACTTGTTTGGTTTCTTAAGTATTTGTGCCTTTTATACTTCCCTTGATCTTATTCATTTATGTTACTGTGTTTAAGTTGATTTACATATTCTGTTTTTTCCTTCCTAGTTGATAGGTTGTTCTTTATTCAACTTGCTTAAATTGTTTGCATTGATGATAATAGTTTACTGCTTTATGCTTAAATTGTTTTCATACTTATTATCATTTGCTTACTGTATGTTGTATATGTTTATGTTTATGTTAGTTGTTGTTTGTTTTGATTTTCTAACTTGCCGTATTATTCAATTTGCTTAAATTGTTTGCTTTGAGGATAATATAGAAGTACACCTCTCTTTAATTATCATGTGCTTACTGCTTACTGCTTAAATTGTTTGCTTTGATAATAATATAACTTAGAAGTACACTTCTTTTTAATTCTCAGTTGCTAACTGCTTATTGTTTAAGTCTTTGTTAGATATTGTTGTTTTTCACATTTTTTGCTCTGTTTTTTATTTTTAGTCTTTGCTCTGTTTGTTTTTCTTCATTATTGCTCTGATTTTATTTTATTTGAGTCATACATAAGTCTTAGGTTGATCTAGTACATATTCATATATGCTCTGATTTAACTTATGATTTTTGTAAAGTTTATATGTTGTTCAGATAAGTATATTGTTTATACTTATTGTTGTTTTGAGTGAGATCACATTGCTCTTATGGCACGGACTATGTGATATCATTCTTGGTCTTTCTTACTTTGATCCGGAAGCTACAACATGTGTTGACTTGACTAGTACATGAATATGATGATAATACTCTAGCATGTACATAATACTGAGTATATATAGAAATATATGTGCATCAGGTGTGTTGTAGTCGAAAGGTCAAATTGGGTTGGTATCACGATCAAGAAAATCCAAAAACCTGTAATCCATTTGAATTTATAAAATTGAAATGCAAGAATCATCAAATCAGTATCTGAAAAATTAAATGTCCAAATATATCAACCCTTTGAATATCATTAATGTAGATGTTGTTACTCTTAAATGTCTTAACATTCATAACAACATCTTAATTCGACCTTTCTTATTTTTCCTAAGTCCAAATTCTATTTTCTAGCTAATGCTGCTTTGGATGTTGTAACATCGCAGGTTGAAGATCTAGAACATTCTACACAGTTCCAGACTGAAAGGTTCTGGAATGTTGCAGAATGATGTAGATCATGCGGCTGTATGGAGAAACGTCCAGAATAGGCTGGAAGGTGCTAGAATGCATTGGAATGAAGAGTGGACTAAAAAGAAGGGATGAGATCCTAAAAAATAGGATATGGATTATGAAGCTTCTAGAATTCGTTTTTACCACTATAAATACACAAGGAAGCCTTCATTATTCAGCATGGAGAATTAAGAGTAATCACATAATGTCTATGTGAAGTGTTCGTCCTACTTAGACATTATCGTGATTATTATTTCTTCTTCATCAGATTCTCGTACAACATGAAGAAATACACATCAGATCCGAGAGTCACATATTTCACGAAGTGCTATTCTTTAAGTCCTAAACTAGTGTTCATCCTGTTAGGAATTAATTGTCATTAGCATGTTCATGTCTTTGTGCCGAAGAGTCCAAACTTCCTGTACAACATAGACTTTTCTATACTTCTTTGATAGATAGATCATAGAGTTAGATTAGTTTTTGGTAGTGTAATTTTTGCACTTAAGCCGTCTTTAGACTAGATACATTATCAAGTCTTATTTCCGTTGTGAATAATTGTTCACACACCATTTGTATTCACATAATTATTAGTGAAAGTTTCGCCACGAGGCTCGCATAGATTTTAAATTAAAATCTATGTTAAAAAGTTAATTTTGTGTCTTTGTGTTTTTCATTCTTTAAAGTCTTCCGCTATTCGTATTCTGATATTCTGTAATCGAGTCAGTGTTACATTGAGTGTTCTAACATTGAGTGTAGCATCAGTCTTGTTTTACTTGTGTTCAGTTTATTTTTAGTGTTTTAGTCTTCCGCTGTGTCTGTCTTTTCTGATATTCTGTTTGAATTAATGTTACACCATTTGTCTTAACATTCAGTGTAACATTGTTCTATTTTTCACTTAAACACTAGTAATACCATCCACACACACTTTCAATTAATAAATATATCAAGTTAACATTTAAATTCTTATAAATTTGAATGGTCCGTTTCTTAATTATTTACACACTTTTTTATCCTAAAATTATTTGCACACTCACATTTTTTTTTAATCAAAACATTTATTTAATCCTACACCTTCCTAAATAATCATGAAATGGATGAAATAATATTAATTGACTAAAATAAAATATACTACTGGAGTACATGGTGCATAATGGGCTTAGCTTTAGTTGACTAACTTTGTAAAATAATATGATTGGGCCTAGTGAATGGTGATATTGAGCTTTAGGCTTTACAACTAGACCAATCTTCTATTGGTGGGACTATTTACACCTCCATTTCGGTTTAGAACACTCCCCCTGTCAGTTTTATATTGTAATAATACTGTAAAATACCAAAAATACCCTCTTAGTCATATTATATACTAAATGCACCCCTGTTACTAATTGCACCCCTACTTCACTTTTAAACCCTAAACCTAATTTTACTCTCCTGCCACCGCCGCCACCGTCGCTGCCGCCGCCACCGTCGCTGCCGCCGCCACCAAACAAAAAAAATTCAGGAATTTAGAAAATTTTCAAAATTGATTTTTTAAATTTTCGACAAACCAGTGTCGACCATATTCATTCTCGTCGACAAATTGTTGTCGACGAGAATGAATATGGTCGACATTGGTTCGTAGAAAAAAAATTATAAAAAAAAAATTAAAAAATCGACGATGAAATGTCGACCATATACATTCTCATCGACAATAGGGTGCCGACGAGAGTGTATAGAGCCGACCCTGATTTGTCGAAGAAAAGAAAAAAAAACATACCTGTTGGGGGTGGGGGCGAGGGATAAGTGGGTGGGAGGGGAGGGGGTAAGGAGATAGTTTTTTTTTTCTTTTCTCCAGACGGGAGGAAGTGGGGCTGCAATTTGGGGGGTGGAAGTGGGGCTGCAATTTGGGGGGAGAGAGGGGTGGTGGAAGGGGAGGGGGAGAGAGGGCAGCGGCAAATGCAGAGGCAATTTGGGGGGGGGGTGACTGCAATTTGGGGGAGGGTGGGTGACGGCAGTGGAGGTGGGAAAGGGATCGGAAAGGGGAAGGAGAAAAGAAAGAGGAAGAAGAAGAATGAGGAAAAATTAGGGTTTGGGAATGGGGTGTGTTTAGTATATAATTTTTTTTTATAAAAGGGTATTTTGGATAATTCAAGTGGGGGTGCATCAATTCTGACAAATTTTAGGGAGGGTGCATCAATCGGGGGAGTGTTCTAAACCGAAATGGAAGTGTAAATAGTCAGACCCATCTTCTATTTACATTTCATGGCATTTCTATCACCATTTCATTCTTCATTAATTTGTACTAGTATATATAGTAGGAAAATAAAATTGGATTTAGGGGTACACTTGTCACTATATGGGCCCGCCTCTGGTGTTTGCAGTTCGGTACATATACCTAAGTTTTTTTAAAGCATAGTTTATATTTATTTATATTTTTATAATATTTCTTTGTATGATTTTTTTTTTTGAGATGAAAATAAGTGTAGTGTATTTCATTTATGAGTTTTAAAAAAAAAAATTACCTTTTACAAAAACTCAACACTGATTTATCGAGAATTTTGAAAATTCTCGACTATAGTTTATGAGTTTTTTGAGAATTTTCGAAAAAATATTCCACTTATTGTGTATTTTCTAAAAATAAAAAATAAAAAAATCCATGTATTTTTTCGGAAAAAGGTTTCACATAATTTGTTTATTTTTTTTTTTGGGAAAAAAATTCAAAACAGTACTGAAATTTAATTTTTTTCTTTATTTTTTTACATAACTCAGAAACTTTGATTGGGTTTCTTCACAAAACTCGACAAAATGTTCCGAGTTTCTATAATTTTTTCGGCCAACTAGTGTCCATTTTGACATGGTTCAAATCTTTTCGTTTTGTTTAAAAACCCAATATTTTCAACGAAATTCGATCAAAATCATACCTAAGAACAAATATTAAACAACTGAAAGGAAAAAAAAAACATTTAAATCAAATTGGTTTCACTATGAGAGAGTGGTGTTTTTAAATTGAGGGTGAAGTCAAATAGGATTTTATGAGATGAAGTCAAAGCAGATTTTTTAGAGTGAAAAATTAGGAAGGGTTATAAATAATATTTATATGGTGTGAATGTCCAATAATGTGACATTTGATATACATTGTTGGTTCATGTACCAACATTAATCTTCTTCAACTTATAGTGTTCCCTATAAATAGTGTTGCTAATGTTTGTAATACACACTTAGAGGTGGAAAAAGAGATTTATATATTATCTCTACATCTTGTTCACTTATGTAATATATGGAGTTATACTTTTAAGTTGTTTCACAACACGTTATCAGCACGAAACTCGTAAAACATTTCTACCGACGAAATTCAGATAGTGATAAATTTCAGGTATTGTACGGAGGTATGTATTGAAATGTTTAGAATATATTATCTTACAATATTTATTTGTCATATCTTATTTCATTACTATTTTGATGATTATGTTATTTTTCAATTAATCTATATCTTGTTTATTTTATAGTTTCCAACATGTCAAACTTGACAAAACTTAAATTTGTGGCTCTTGATATTATTGAAAAAAAAATTTGTAATGAATTCTTGATGTTGAAATTCATTTGGATGCCATGAGTCTTGAGGATTCTATAAAAGTCGCAAATCAAGCATATAATAGAAAATAAGGCCAAATGCCCAAAGCCATGATTTTTCTTTGCCACAATCTTGATGAAGGATTGAAAATTGAATATACCTCACGGTGAAAGATCCACTTTAATTGTGGACAAATCTTAAAGAAAGGTATGATTATAAATTCGTGAGTGAGCACAACTCAACTATGTTCAAAATCACTTCTCAATTAAAATTATGTGGAGAAAATATTAGTGAAGATGATATGCTTGAAAAGAAATTCTCCACATTTCATGCTTCTAATGTGATTTTGCAACAACAATATCGTGAGAAGAATTTTACTAAACATTCTGAACTAATTTCATGTCTCTTGGTGGCTGATAAAATTAATGAGTTTTTGATGAAAAATCAGGCCTCGATCGAGGGTGTGATTTTAACCAAGGCAGATTTCAAAACGATTATAATACATGTTCGAATTTTAAAGGCCCTAAAAAGGGCAAACAAATTTCTGAACATTAAAGGAAAAGAGAAAAGAGTTGAAATAAATTATGTGAATAATGAATTCGATAATGAGATGTTTGACATAACACAATTGGATGTTGATGATTACCTTACCCACCCTGAAGGTGAAAATTAGATCGTTCTAATACTCAATCATAATTTCCTTTCAATAATTTATTATGTAATGTTTGTTTTCTTATGTTATGCAATGTCTTAGTATTTCTTATCCTTTATAATATGAATGACTATTACATTTTCATTTACCTTAAAATAAAATAATTAAATTGTAAATTTCTTACTTTTGCATTTTTTTTAAATGGAAAATGGTATGTCAACATCAACATTCAAGAAAGAATGTGGAGATTTATGTCTTGTGGATAGTGCTACTATGCACACTATATTCAACAATAATAAATTATTCTCACATATAAAATGTGGAGAAGCCAATGTAAATACAAAACTTGGTTGTACAAAAATAATTGAAGGTTTTGGAAGAGCCACTATTCTATAACCCGGGGGGACAAATTCATTATCAATGATGCTTTGTTCTCTAGAAAGTCACAAAGAAATTTATTGAGTTTTAAAGATATTCAGTTGAATGGATATCATCTTGAGACTACAAATGAAGACAATATTGAGTATTTTGATATTACTACAATTGTTGCGGGAAATAAATGTATGTTGGAGAAATTACCCGCTTAATCCTCGGATTTATACGTATTGCATGAGTATAAGAACAATTGAAATTTATGTCGTAGTAAACCAAAAGGTCGTTACTACCGAATTTAATGATTGGCATGACCGGTTGGGCCATCCCGGTTCCATAATGATGCGAAAATTGTAGAAAATTCATGTGGGCAATCATTGAAAAATAGAAAAATGTTATACCCCAATAAATTTTCATGTGCTACTTGTTCACAAGAAAAATTAATTATAAGGCCATCACCAGCTAAAGTTGAGCATGAAAATCTTATGTTCTTAGAACGAATTCAAGGGGATATATGCGGACATATACATACGCCAAATAGACCATTTAGATATTTAATGGTTTTGATTGATGCATCGACTAAGTGGTCACATGTATGCTTATTGTCATCTCACAATTTGGTTTTTACAAAGTTATTGGGACAAATAATGCAATTGTAAGTACAATTTCCTGATAATGCAGTTAAGGGTCTAAGACGATTTGTCTTGCAAATGCTGGTGAATTTTTCATCTCTAGCTTTCAACGTTTATTGTATATCAATTGAAATACATATTGAACATATGGTTGCTCATGTTCGTACATAGAACAGTCTTGTTGAATCACCTATAAAGCATATTCAATTGATTGTCCGATCAATATTGATGAAATATAAACTCCATATTTTAGCTTGGGATCATTTTATATTGCATGCAACCGCACTTGTGCGCATCATGCCAACAAGTTATCATAACATTTTTCCCATACAAATGGTTCAAGGACAGGAACCAAACATATCCCATCTGAGAACTTTTGGATGTGTTGTATATGCACTGATTGCTCCACCACAACGCACAAAGATGGGTCCCCAAAGAAGAATGGGGGTATATGTTGGATATAAATCTCCGTCTATTGTTAAATATTTAGAACTATTGATTGGAGATCTATTCACGAAAATGTTTGTTAATTGTTATTTTGATGAAGACAATTTTTCCAACATTAGGGGAAAAAGTAAGCAGCTGGAAATGAATATTTCTTGAAATAAATTATCATTGAATTGCATGGATCCTCGTACAAAGTAGTGTGAACTTGAAGTTGAAAAGATAATTCATTTGCAAAACATTGTGAATCAACTGCTAGACACATTTACTGACCTTAAAAGAGTTACAAAATCTTATATTCTAGCTGCTAATGCTCCTAACAACACTGATGTCCCTGAAAGACCGTCTTCCATGGCAAATGAGTCTACGGCACGCCTGAAGCGTGGTAGACCTCTCAGTTCCAAAGAAAAAAATTCTCAAAAAATAAAAGGAGCAAATATTGAAGATGGTCATAATGTGAACATTCTTGTTGAAAAATATGACATACTACTTAAAGTCCCAGAAAATGATATTTCAGGCGCCCGAAAATGATGAAATATCGATAAATTATGTCAGAACAGGAGAAATATGGAACCGAAATGAAATCGACGTCGAAAATATCTTTGTATATAATATAGCGCTTAATATGATGGAAGATGATGAGGATCATGAACCTACATCTATTGATGAATGTAGAAAACGAGATGATTGGCCAATGTGGAAAGACGCAATAAATGCAAAATTACAATCTCTTATTAAACGAAAAGTTTTCGTACCTTTTGTCCGTATACCTAATGGTATAAAAGTCGTAGGTCATAAATGAGTAATTGTGCGAAAAAGAAATGAGAAAAATGAAATTGTGAGGTATAAAGTGCGACTTATTGCACAAGGTTTTACCCAAAGACCAAGTGTTGATTATGATGAGACTTGTTCTCCTATGGTGGATGCAATAACTTTTCGTTATTTAGTAAGTCTGGCAGTGCAAGAAAAAATTGAAATACGTCTATTAGATGTTGTTACAGCCTATTTGTACGACTCATTAGAGAAAGATATTTATATGACAATCCCCGAGGGATTAAAGGTACCGAAAATGAAAAACGAGAATTCTCAAAACATGTATTCAGTCAAGTTTAGCAAATCCTTATATGGATTAAAGCAATCTGGTCGCATGTGGTACACTTGTTTGATGCATTCTTGATTAAGGAGGGATATAACAATGATCATATATACCCTATGTTTTTATTAAAAGATCTGGATGTGAATATGTGATGATCATTACTGTATATGTTGATGATTTGAATATCATTGAGACTCCTAAAGAGTTATCAAAGGCCGTGGCTTCCCTCAAGAGGGAATTTGAAATAAAGGATCTTGGTAAAATAAAATTTTGTTTGGGTCTTCAAATTGTACAATTTTATAAATTTTTGTGCATCAATCCACTTATATTATGAAAGTGTTGAAACAATTTTATATGGATAAAACACATCCTTTAAGCACAAATATGGTTGTGCGTTCACTAAATTTAGCGAAAGATTCATTTCGACCTCGCGAAGAAAATGAAGAACTGCTTGGTCAAGAAGTACCATATTTGAGTGCAATAGGTGCGCTAATATATCTTGCTAGCAACACAAGGCTTGATATATAATTTGTTGTTAATTTATTAGCAAAATATAACTCTTCTTCAACTCATATGCATTGGAATTGTGTTAAACATGTTTCCCGATATCTTAGATAGACAATGGATATGGATTTATATTTTTCAAACTCATTAGAACCTTATTTAGTCAGTTATGCAGATGCAGGCTACTTATCAGACCCGCACAAAGTTCGATGCTAAACATGTTATTTGTTCACATATGGAGGTACAACTATTTCATGGCGTTCTATTAAATAAACTTTAGTTGCTACTTCATTTAACCATGCAGAGATCCTAGCAATTCACGAGGCATGTCGTGAATGTGTTTTGTTGCATTATGTCACACAACATATTTTGGACAGCGTGGATTAAACTTAGTGAAAGATAATACAACTGTGATATAAGAAGAGAATGTGTTGCCCAACTAACGAATGAATTTATCAAAGGTGATAGAAGAAAGCATATTGATCCTAAATTCTTCTTTACTCACGATCTTCAGCAAAAGGGTGACATCAGTGTGTAACAAATTTGTTGAAGTGATAATTTGGTTGATTTATTTACCAAATCTTTACCTACTTCAACGTTTGAGAAATTGAGATACAAAATTGGAATGCGGCATCTTAAGGATGTGAAGTGATGTAATCATTAGGGGGAGTTAATGCGCGTTTCTTCTCATTAGGTTTTAACGAGGCATAATCTTATATAATGGACATTCAAGGGGGAGTGTTATGAATAATATTTATATGGTGTGAATGTCCATAATGTGACATTTGATGTACATTGTTGGTTCATGTACCAACATTAATCTTTGACCTTTCATTTCATCTTCTTCAACTTATATTGTTCCCTATAAATAGTGTTGCTAATGTTTGTAATATACACTTAGAGGTGGAAAAAGAGATTTCTATATTATCTATACATCTTGTTCACTTATGTACATAAAAAGAGGGGGGTGTTTAACCGTGTCCTTTCGGATAAGATTTGGGCCTTCTTGAGAGCAATGGCCCATCTAAACTTTTTTAAGCAACCTATTTTCTTAGTGGGCCAGGCCACGTGATAAATATGGAATATAAAAAATTAATTTGAACTCAATTTCATAATAAACATACTCCAAAACTAGTTTGCATGAATTTCTTGATTTGATTACCAAGTACAAACAATTTCAGACAAATTTTAAACTCAATAAAAATTAAAATTGTAACATTTTCAAGTTTTCAACTCATCAGCCCAACGCGTCTACACCTCTAACCACACAAGTAACACGACATATTTTGAATGTAATGAAACATAAAAGAAACACGTCCGAACCTTAGAAAAACTAGTGACCTACTACAATTCTTCTACAAGCTCATCATGAAATACGATATATAATAACGGTAAAAATAAAAAATATTTAAAAAACAGTAATCAAGCTAGGATTATATATATATTGTTGGAAAACAATTACTATTAGCATTTGTTTCCTATAGTAACCTATATTCTTCCTCTTCTTCGATCTCCTTATATACCATTTCATAAAATAGTTACAATTTCTCCTCTCAGCCCTCAACAACATTAATTTGATCTGCTAATTAATTAAAATGTTATTGGAAAAAAACAAACTTATACAATAAAATTATAAGCAACTCCATTTAGTTGGCATTCCTTTGTATCTCCATGCGATGCACTGATTCAACAAATATCCTGCACAATTGTTCCAAATATTCAACGTTACTATTTCCAGTTACGATTTCTCTATTCCACTGATATTTGACCCTACGGAATATGAAAAATAAAGAAGTATATACTTACTCCCAAGGAACATCTCCTGCTAGCAACCAATCTCCTTCATTGTCTTTGTACAAGATTGTATAATCTCCCTCTCTCATCTCATTCTTCGTGTCTGAAAATCACAATATCACCAACAATTTAATTAATCTTTCAATATACATATATTCAAAATAAATATTTATGAAAATTATAAAGTGGGAAATTAATTAATTAAAAATATTACATTTGACAAACATGTTGATCAAAGTGTGCGTCAAAGCTTGGTAAGAATCAAAACGGGCGAGATCAATTTTCCTCCCAATTGGCACACCCGCCATCTTCACCTTCACAAACATCGAATTTCTCGCCGCCGCCGCCCCCCAACCACCACCCTCATCGTGGCGGTGGAGCGCCTCTTTCCTCCATGAATTGATCGGCGGCCACCCCTCCATATCTTCATCTTCTTCCTCGTTCTCAATCCTACATACAAAAAAAATTAACACATACATAATTAATTTAATTAATTAAACTGTTATATAACATGTAACTGTTACACAAGAGTGCAATAGACTGGAATCAAATAAAATACATACTCATTTTGTTGAATCGTCATTCTTGATTTGGGATGATCGCCACTCCCACCCCATACCAATGAAGACGAATTCTTGCTTTCAACTTCTTCATCATCATTATCATGATTAATATATTTCTTATAATTCATGTAACGATATTCATTCTCATGGTTTGGAAGAGCAAGGCCAAGTTCAAGCTCCATTTGTTCTTCACCCTAGCTTGATGAAATAAAATAGTTGGAGAGATTTCAAGAACCTACGTGCTCTATATATATATATTTTTTGAAGAATGTGTAATAGAATTAATTTAAGAGTGGGAGAAAAAGAAAAAGGGGGGTGGGGGGTTGTCGGGTTGGAAGGAGAAAAACGGGAGGGGCAGCATTGAAGTTGGGTCGGGTTAAAGAGGGGCAAAGAAAGGGACACAAGAGGAAAAAGAGTGGGGGTAGCCTTTCAAGACTTTGTTTACCTGTTTTTTCTTATATGCCCACCTTGTCCCTTTTTATGTTACACTACATTTAATTTCACTCTAATTCATCCCTTTTTTTTCACTCCAATCTACTATCTAGATTTATTTTATTGTCTCATTTAAAAGTTTTAACTTATACTAGATTAGATGTGAAATTAATTTTTGTATATTAATTTTTAATATTTTCCTCTCCCGAATCAGATTATCACCTCTACATTTTCTAAGAAAAGATTGGACAATTTAAATGAGTGGAATTGCTTTCAGCAGAAATCGAATTTAGGACGTGTGCTGCAGAGTGAGTCGTGTCCACTCGATGTGTCTCCTCCCAAAAAAAGGTAGATGTGATAATCTGGTTCACGAATGAGGTGGAGTATTAGAAAATTAGAGTATATAGGAATTATTTTTCCACCTCTCTACAAGTTCGTACTTTTAGATGAGACAAAAAAATTTCAATTATGTTACAATTAATAAATATAAGTGAAGAAGGAAGTGGTGACCCCCACATATACGTGTAATTCAAAATTAGGTATAACAGATGTGCACGTGTATGAAATTACAGGTGAATAGTAAGTATCTCGTACACACCATGTTAGACATCTGTAATATTGTTCAAAATGTTTAAAAATACATGACGCACCTGATGCGTACAAGACCCGGTGATAAGTGACAATATTCTCTTTGAACGTAGTCGTACTCTTTAATGGTTTTGATTGTGAATCATCGATTTGATTTGCTTTTTACATTTGTATTCTTTAAATAAGGTAAATTAATTGTTCGAAGAATCAATTTATGATTATCAAATTAAGAATCTTTGATCTCAAACATGTTTGAACCCAAAAATACAATGAAATTGATCAGTCCAATCTTCAATTTTCGAATCAGATGCGCCATTTTATTTATTTTTTCCAACAGCTCATTTAATTAAGTGTTATGTAAACCAAAATTATTGTATAGCATGTTGACATTTTGGATGTATTTTTATATAGTACGTATTAGTTGTTTTATATATTAAAATATACTGTCAATTAAAAATTTGTTTTAATATAGTTGCAGACTATTTGCACGTAAAACTTATGTAAGTGTAATTTTTAAATGTTATTGAAGTCAATGCAGAAGCAAATATATATAATAAAATAATATCAATACATACACACATTAGTGAGATAAAATTTAAAATTGAAGTTCTGTGCACACGATAAAAATGAGTGTTGGACTTTTGTGAATCAAATTTATTATATAATTATTTAATAATTAATACTCCCATTATCCGTTTATAAGTTTTTCATTTTGTAACTTTAGTTTTTCTGTCTATAAGTTTCTTATACACTTTTTGACAAATATTTTTGTCTATAAGTTTCTTATACACTTTTTGACAAATATTTTTTAATTTTTAATTCTTTTCTTTTATACCTCTCCCTCTTTCAATCACATCACTAGTATTATATCTATTATTTAATCATTTTTTTTAATTCATGTGCAAAAAATAATGAGAAACGTATACAGACATCTTATAATAAAACAATTAATAGTCCTTCCATCTCACGAAAAAATTCTCATAGTTTTTGTGTACGAAAATTAAAAAATATAATACAATAAGTAGATATATTAGATGTGTGGTAGTTAGTTAAAAGTGAGAATAATATGATAAAACATGAAAAATTGTTTACTAAAAAATGAACGAGAGGCTTATATGAGACAAACGAATTAAAAAAGATGAAAATTTTCTTCTAAAAGAATGAAAAAATCATTAAAAAAATACACACAAAATGTAAACTAGTTTAATATAAAAAGACATCTCCATCGGTATATTATATGGAATGGAAAGTAAAAATCCATAATTCAAGATTAGTGTGTGAATGTAATTCTCATCATGTCTCACATCATCCAACTTTGAAAGACAATTGGTCACTTCAATTAAATTTTTGACAAACTTGAATTAAAGATTAAATTGGCTATACATACTCAATGTTAACATCCTTTTCAAATTTTACTTTCTACATTAACTACAATTAAGTCTTAACACGTTACCATTAGCAACACTAAAAATCTTTAGTGTTATCATGCTTTTTTCTTTAAAAAAGAAAAAGTGCAATTTTGTTTTCTAAAAATAAAAGAAAATAAGAAGATGTGAGATCTAGAAGCTGGAGAAATGTAAAAGTTAAGTGATTAATATTCAAAAATATGTTACTTCAAAAAAAATAACCCAAATTTATAAATTATAATAGTAAAATGCGTGCTTTCCAATTTGTAACTAATTTAAGAATAGGTACGTCCAAATTATTTAATATTAAAAATATCATTCATTCATCCTGTTTAAAGAGATGTGTTCGTTCTCAAACTTTATTTTTTATTTTTTAATTGACTTATCTATTGCTTATGTATTTAAGAATTGCAATTAAGTTATCCAATTTGCATATTTTAGAACTGAAAAGGTATTGGAAAAAAAAAGTTGAAATTCAAAAAATTCCTGCGAAGATGGGAGCGGGGACAATTTTTTCTCCGTTCACTTTGCGAAAAGCAAGTGGAGATTGAACCCGTCCCACCCCAGCCTCACCCATTGACATCTCTAACCGTAACACGGTCTCTATGACATTTTTGGTTCGATTAGATGCAGTTTTGGTTTGGTATCTTTTAAATTTCTAATCTGAAAATTGCACACTATTAAAATATATGATAATTTTAGAGTTACATAACAAATACGCTATTCTCTAAATTTAATTATAGGATCAAAATTGCAATGTACTCTGCAAATTAAACGGTTCTACGTCTTTCAATTAGAAGCATTTTTGGTATTGGTATCTTTTAAAAAAATTATTTTAAAATTGCACACTTTTCTGAAATACCATTCTCTAAATTTAATTATAAGATCAAAATTGCAGTTTACTCCACTAATTAAATGGTGCAAGAAAAGTCATTATTATACCTAAAGTACACAAACATTACTCAAATAAATCAAACCCAATCCCTGCAATACAAGTCGTGCTTAATCAAGAATAGTGAAAATTATTTTCTTGGTAGTTGGTTCAATTAACCTCTAAACGTGTCGTAATTTGTTTATCTTGGTTGTAATTATGATAAGAGAGAAACTAAGTAAAGCAATTTTTTGTTCTTTTTAATTAAATTAAAGTGGTAATATGATTCTTTTTGTCGGATTGATAATATATATTTTGTTAATTTTAAAGAATATATATTAATTAATTACATCTCCCAATGAGGTGGTGGGAATGACCCTAGACAAAGCAACCAAGAAATTGCAAATATACGTTTGTTCGTGTTTCGAACTTCACATATGAATTGGCAATAACAAAAAAAGACATGATGGGTCATGAGGGATTCCCTATTTTGTCACAAAATCCTTTTTAAATATTATTATAATATTAGGATGAAAAGTTTTAAATGAGGGATCACTATGCTATATAAAGGGTATTTATGTAAACTCACTCATTTTATCTACTATTTATTTTTTATAAATACATTATTATCCCGATCTAGGAAAAAAGTACTCCAATATCAAACAGCTTCATAAACAACTCAACTGACTTACGGTGTGTGTTTTTTTGCAAACAATAGTGATCAAAAATGATTTTTACAATAAAATTGTAAGTGTATAGTGTTTTAAAATTAAACACTTTTAATCTATTTTGTATATATTGCCGTGTTTGCAAAATAAATTGATCATTTTTTAATAACTTTACAAAAAACACCCTTATTACATTTGGATAAGTAATGGGTAAATATGAAATATTATTTAATTTGTGAATGCAAATTTGTAAAATTGATTATTACAATGATAAGAAGCACGTAGAAGCTATTAAAAAAAAGGTGGAGAAATGTTTCACTAAAATCACTTTTAACAAATTAATTTAATCACTTAATTTTGTTTGAAAACACTCCAAAAATAAATTCTATTAAAAAAATGTTTTTAAACAAGTATTTTGCAAACACTAGTTTACCTGTAGCAAGATTCATTAACTTAGGTTCAAGGATGTTAACTCCTCTAATCTACCAAACCAGACTTAAATGGATACGTGCACTTAGAGATGTTTATTCGGACCGCGTTAAACTGGTCAAGCCTGATCAATCCTAAAAAATTCAGGTTAGAGTTCCTAAACTATGTAAATTTTTAAAGTGGGCGGAGGTAGTATACAATGAACTGCGCGCATGTACCAAGTAATGTTTGTAGTCCAAGGGACAATCCAAAAATTAATTAACCTCTCATGAATCCATGTTTTTCCATGGCATTGGCTGCATATATAATATTGATAGGTCTATTATCTTCAAATCGAATTCATTGAACACTCTTAGTTGTAGAAAGAGAAAATAAATAAAATAAAAACCAGAGTAGATAATTGATTCAGGGGTGTTTCTTTTGGGCTTTGGGTGGTTTTAAAAACCAGATTTTTGAAATCCTGATTTTTGAAATCCCGATAAATAGTAATATGGGTGTTTCTTTTGGGTTTTGGAATAGTGAAGGATTTAACTTTATGTCAAATCAAGTTGTAAGATTGAATGAGTTTGTATTATTATATTATTGTTTGGTGAGATTATAATGATTAGTTGATTAAATGTATTATATTATTATATTATTATAGTATTATTATATTATTGTTGAAAAAGTATATAATGATTGGAGTAATATTATATAAATATAACTTTTATGTCAAATCAATATGTTTGATAAGGGTGGTTTTGAGTGGATTTTGAAAACCGATTTTTAAATCCCGAAGTAAAACGGATTTTGGATCTTGAAATCCAAAACCTGGTTTTTAAAACCAAAAGGAAACATCCCCTTAATGTATTGGTGTAGATTTAAAATTTATGAATGTACTCCTATTTAGATTTTAGATTAAAAATTCAGTTCAAATAGAATTTTGCTCATACCACTTTAAGCATACCACCGTTAGTGGACGGTGGATTGGTCCCCTAAAATTTAGTCGATATATCCTCTCCTTTCATGGAAGAGTACCTCTCAGTGGCGGAGGGAGAATAGAATTTGGGGGTACAGCTGTACCCCCAAATTGAATTTTTTTTTTTTTTTTTTATAATTTTTTTATTTAAGGTTAAAAAAAAAATTGTATGAGGCTAACTCAATGCATCCCCACAATTAAAAGGCCTAAAAAAAAGTTTGTAACTATAAAATGCACTTGACACTTTGTCTATATAAGTACGAATATTACACATTCTTTATTCTGCTCTGAACTCGCAACCATTTCTTTAATTGTTAATTCATAACTTTCTCCATTCTGCTCTGAATTATAAAATGCATTTGACACTTAGTCTATACAAGTACGCATATTTTATATTTATGGAGTAATTATTATTTAATTTAATTATTGTGTTTAATTTATGAATAAATTTATTTTGGTCGATCTATAACTTATAAGTTATGAATTAGAGTTTATATAATAATTATTATTTTACTGTGTAATTCAATTAGGAATAAGTTATGAATTAAGAATTAGAGTTTGTATTATAATTACTAATTTGCTACATTATGCTAAATTAATTATTTTCCACTCACTATCTAATTCAACTAAAAAATGACGAAATATAAACTTATATTATAGAAGCTTAAGACAACGAAAAAATAATTCGATCTTCGAGAATTTATGTTCAAGGGAATGAAATCTCAAGAAGCTCCTTGCACTTTTCCAAATAGATGAGTCTCAAGGGAAGGGGAGTCTTCTTCAACCCCATCATTTAATTCACCTCAAATTCAAGAAAATAAAAGGAGTATAAGTGTAATTTTTTTTTTATTTGAAGGTTATGTAATTTTTTAAGTTTTCTCGAACCGTATGACTTTCAAGAAAATAAAAGGAGTATAAGTGTAATTTTTTTTTTATTTGAAGGTTATGTAATTTTTTAAGTTTTCTCGAACCATATGACTTAATATTTTTCGCACCCCCGAATTTGAAATCCTGGATCCGCCACTACCTCTAGTACGTGAACCCGAAAGTGGTAAAAGGTTGTTGGATCGGATACTGAGACTAAAAAAATATAGTTAATTGATCTTATGGGCAGGGACGGTGCCACAATGGGGTCGGAGGCAGTTATCCCCCCACCAATTTTTATTTTATTATATATATATATATGATAAATATTTTATAATAATTATATATATTGTGTAGTAAACTAGTACGAGTAATAGTTATTCCCATCATATATATATATATATATATATATGAAAATAAAAGTATTATTTTCATTTTGACACATACATATTAAGTATAAACAAATAAAAAATAAATGCTTGCATACAAAGTTTGGAAGGAAGAAATATTTTTTCTTTTCTTTTTGCATGTGTTTTTTACTCAAAATTGTTTCTTAATACTCAAAAAATAAATTATTTTTTCAATAGAGTCAATAATATAGATTGATGGTGTATTCTAAATTTTTGGTAAGAATCGCAAAAATGTCCTTAAAATTAAACAATATTATTGATTTTAGTTTAGTGTTCTAAAATTTTTGCCCATTTATATTTAATAGTATTTTATTGTATGAATCAATATAGATTATTGGAACACATTAATATATTAATTAAAAAACATTTACAATCGAAGAAAGAAAATGTTTTTTAAATTTAATATTTTTAAATTGTTTTGCTTCATTTTGAATCGACTATCAAAACTTCAAAATAAAATGAAAGTTAGCTTGTTCAATTGATAATTTTATCATGTAAATTTTAATGAGTATAATAAGTACATATTATTTTATGATTAATATTAGTAATATTAATCTAACTCTTACTGAAATTTTCTGGCTCCGTGTGAGAGTTGAGGGGGTGACATTTGAGTCTCCACCATTGTTGGGCGTGTCGAATGTATGTATAGATACAAAACAAGTACAGACAAGGCTTTCAAAGTACTCCACTTCGTCCCTGTGGGTTCGCACGTGTTGTGGATCCTCAAATAACGACACATTCAATGACCCTCTACTAGTTATACTCCCTATTTAAATAAACTATTTAATCTTACAATAATTCAACACCAATCTAACAATGAATTAATTAATCTAAACAACCTAATCACAATAATTTAACAACTAAACTAATTAATATTTTGCTTCAAAAAAAAAAACTAATTAATATATACAGTACGTATAAACATTTTATAACATATATATAATAAATAAATACGGTGAAATTAAAAAAAGTAACTAAGATATTGTAACCTCTCTCATAAACATTTTCTTATATAGAGGAGGAATGATAATCATTTTCTCTATTCAATTTGATGTTGTAATTTCAATCTAATTCTCTTTTTAATTCCCTCAATATGTATACTATTCAATTACTTCTTGTTATGAAATTTCACATGCTTTGTGAAGAATAACAACAAATAATAGTATTAGTTATAATAGTTGTTTTAGTTATAACTTCTATTACTAACATCTATCGTAAATCTCTTCTTATATAGAGGAGGGATGATAATCATTTTCACTATTAAAAATTGATAATGTAATTCCATCTAATTTTCTATTCAATGTAATTCTCTTAATATGACTTCTATTAAATTTATTCTTGTTATGAAATTTCACACTATGTGTAGAAATCATAGATTGAGATCCACAATGGAAGTTTGAAAGAGGGGTAGGGGCGGCGTCTTCATTTTTGCTTTTGTTATTGTAAAATGCGACTGAAATAGAGAAAAATAACTTTTTTATATTCAACATTCGCGAGCGATCTAAAGAAATGTGATTGTTCCTTATCTAATTCAAATCTAAAATGAAGATAATATGCATAATTAATCATTGATCTCAACAACATGGTTCCCAAATATAAAAAAAAAAAACCTCAGACATATTATGTGTAAATTAATCTTTGTTTCGCTTTTCATGAATGCTAGGTTTTTCATTTAAGATTTATTTGTTAAGTTATTTTTTCAATTTTATTTAAAAACAATAATTAGTCATTTCATTTAACAAAAGGGACAAATTAACTATATATGTAGGAAAATTGGATAGGACAAGTGAGGGTGAGGGTAATGTTTTGAACGTGATTAATTAGTTCACGAGAATGTTTTGCTCTCATTATGTTTAAATTGTCGGATTCTAATATAAAATTCAGAGCATAATAATAGAATTTATAAATAATTGGAAGCATTAAAACAAGTTTTTTAAAGGAAATTTGTAGACCCAGCGCAATATTTGTGCAATCACCCACAGTACCCCACGAGAGAGAAAAAAAAAAACTATTGACATATAATTTGGAGAATATTTTGCAAATTCAAATAGCCTAGACCTTGTAAATTAATTTAAATACCCCATCAAATTATTAGTATTGGAAATGTTGCATTTGAAAAAAAAAAAATTAGGAAAAAAAAATCTCGATTTACTTGTAACTCTATTTATCGATCGATTAGACTTGTATTTTTTATCGTTTTCAATTTTCTTCCCCAATATTAATATATTATTGCAATTAATTTGTTTTTCTTAATAAGAAAAATTCGACAGTGGTGGGAGGTGCATAATATATATATATATATAAAAAAAATATTCCAGCTGGAATTGGAATAAATAAATTAATTTAAACCAGATAGATATATATTGATGATGAGTTTGAAGTGGAAGTGGTTGAAAAAATTTAAAGATAAAGGTCCCCTACTTATCTATACTGTATATTCTTCCCCATGCTGTTTCTGAGTTGTTATTTTCACGTGGACTCTAAATAATTCATGGGGGAGAAACATAAAATCACTAAATAATATTGCATGTCTACATTTCATTATTTAACTTATTAAACATATACAATGAATTATTATTATATATGTATTGGGTCATCCATATCTACTCATTGAAAAATCCATAAATGGACTGCTTGCATCAACAAACTACTTTGAACACTGTAAATTTATATTTTATTTTTGAATATTTATTGGTAATTTTGAATTTTGGCATGTTCAAACACCCATGTTATCAAAATCCAAAATGTTGATGGACTAAACATTACTTTTCGAAAAATTGAACATGATAGAGCTAGTCATTCTACCCGCGGGTAGATGAACATAGCATATCTAAAATCTCAAAACTGAATTTTGGTAATTGAAAAATTATTTTGTAAGATTAAATGCCACACCTCTTTTGAGGAGATTGATAATGAGTTTGTGTGTGAATGTGGAGAGTCTCACCTTTGTCTCACACAAAAAACCTACAAGGACTTTGAGATCTTGATTCGGGTGGAATTTACACGCTTTAGAGGCACATGTGAAGCATGTTTTGATGTGGATTTCATTGATTTATGCATTGATTATGATTGTTTGAGCCAAAATGAGAGAAAGGTTGTGTTTTATCGGTTTTGTAGGTAAAACGATGGAATGTGGAGCAAAACACATACCACAAGTGATCGGACTGGAAAGAGGAGTGCACAGTTGGATTCGTCTCGGAAAACGGAGTGAATTAGCCGAAGGAATCAAGTCAATCCGACATCCGAGGCGAAAGTTATGCACGAAACGAGAAAAGGCCGAAATCGAAGTGCAGGGCAATTCGGCCGAGTGACCTTACTCGGCCGAATCTGCAAGTTTGGCTTCGACTGCGCACTCGGCCGAGTAACTCACTCGGCCGAATCTGAGATTTTGGGTTTTACTGCGCACACGGCCGAGTGAGGTTACTCGGCCGAATCTGCGAGTTGGAGCTCTACTGCGCACTCGGCCGAGTGACCTTACTCGGCCGAGTAAGGTTGAAATACGTAGGTGCTGGATTTGAAGACCACTCGGCCGAGTAAGCCCAACTCGGCCGAGTCTCGGCTAGAAAAAGCGCGAACACGCTTCCTTAAGTGTCCCACTCGGCCGAGTGACCCCAACTCGGCCGAGTAACCCCATTTTCGGTGCCAAACTTGTATTTTCTCCATTTTTGAGGGATCAACTTGCAATTATGCCATCCAAACCCTTCCCCAACACTATATAAGGCCTCATTCTTGAAACCCAAGACATTCTCCCCCAATCCACACATAGTTACACATACTTGGAGGTGTTTTGGCCATATCTTCATCAATTCTTCACCAAATCAAGGAAGAAAGGATGCAATAGCTCCCAAATTCCATTCCCTACCACATTCTAGACTAAGATTTCTCTTTCTTTTCCTTTTTATTTAGTTATTTCATTTGGGATTTGTAATTTGATTATGTTAGTTAGTAGCTAAACAACTTGTGGTTCTAAGGCATTGCAGAGATTTGGATTGATGTTTATGAGTAAATTCTTGCTTTAATTGGTGTTTATTTCTTATTTGCATATTCAATTATCCATTGCAAAGCATGTTGTTAGTGGCCATAATGATTTGCTTGATTCATTGTTAATTGGGGTGGTATCGAGAGATTTATTCCATTTAATCGTATGCGAATGTGCAACCCGGTATTATTATGATCTCGAGAGAAGATTAATTATCGGAGAGGGAATCGAATGGTCTTAGGAGCTATTTTAGATGATGTAATGTTTGTGATGTAGACATACGAGCTTATATTACATTGCGTCTTTGGATTAATTTGTATCGAGAGATCGATTAGTTCTTCTTGTGTGATCACCCTATTTGAGATAACCTTAATGGCCATTTAAACGAGATAACTCTTATAAACGGACGTCTAAATACTACAATTGCCTTGGAACCCACCTTTTCTCTTTGAGTTTACATCCATTTTACTTTCGTTTTGTGATTTGTATGCCATTTGATCGATTTTATCTTTGCTCTTTGTTGCTTATTCGTGACACTTGGTAGGTAACTTTAGAGTAAAACATTTTATTCAAAATTTCGATCACGTCTACTTAGTATTCGACTAGCAAACTCCACTTTTATGCTTTAACCTCCTTGTGGGATCGACCTCGTGCTTATCACGCTACAATAGACGCCGTATACTTGCGGTTGTTTATTTTAGTGTTGCATAACACGTGAATCAAGTTTATGGCGCCGTTGCCGGGGAGGTTTTTATAAGCTCTAGAGTGTAGGCTAGAAGAGTTTTAGTTTAGACATTTACTTGCTTTCTTTATTTGCAAAATTCCAAAAATATTTGTGTTTGTTATCTTGATCTTATTTGCAATTCTCACTCTCGTTTGCTCTTTTGATAGACATGGTTTATGATCACACGATCTAGGAGGAACCACCAAGAAGTGTTACCCTTAGATCCGGAGATTGAAGCCAATTGTCGAAGAAGGAACGCCGAAAGGAGAAGACTAGAGTTGGAAAGAATGAATCGACGGGAGAATCCGGTTGTAGAAGAAGTTGAGGAGGAGGTTGAGAATCAAGGGGTTGATGGATTTGAGGAACCGAATGGGAATGGGGGAAATCGACCACAAAGGGTACTAAGAGATCATTTCCGCCCAATTCCGAGGCCATATGGAGGAGCGGGTCGGGAACCCGTTGATGCTCATAACTTTGAGCTCAAGCCGGCCTTAATCATGATGGTTCAAAACAACCAATTTGGAGGGTTGTCAAAGGAGGATCCTAACCTCCATTTATCTCAATTCCTAGAGATAAGTGGAACGGTTAAGATTAATCGTGTCCCTCAAGATTACATCCGTCTCCAATTGTTCCCATTCTCCCTCCGTGATCGTGCCAAGCAATGGTACATGTCCCTTGATCTAAGGACGATCGAAAATTGGGCCGATCTTGTAGACGCTTTTCTCATGAAGTACTTTCCTCCAAGCAAGACCATCAAGATAAGAGGAGAAATTTCTTCTTTCATGCAAGACGATGATGAGTCTTTAGCCGAGGCTTGGGAACGTTTCAAGGATCTCATACGGAGTTGTCCTCAACATGGGTTCTCAAGAGATCAATTGATTTGCTATTTCTACAACGGGATGGACCATCGAACGAGAGGGATGGTGGATGCCTCGGCCGGTGGAGGTTCTTTGCTTAGAAAGACGACGGATGAAGGTTATGTGCTTCTAGAGGAAATGGCAAAGAATGGACACCAATGGCCATCCGAAAGAAGGCAAGGCCGGAAAGTTGCTTCCACTAAGGAGTTGGATGATTTGGCTACTCTATCCAACAAGATGGATAAGTTGACTTCGATGATGGCGGCCAAGTCACTAATGGGACCTAGTGATGAACAATATGAAGAGGCCCATTATATGAACAATCAAAGGGACCGTCAATTTCGAGAAAGAGGTTGGAATGAGAGGCAACATCCTAATCCGAATCAATATCATCCCGGATTGAGGCAACATGAGAACTTTTCCTATGCCAATACAAGGAATGCCATTGTCCCACCTCCAAATTTCAATGTTAGGGATGGAGCTATTGTGGAGTCTTCATCAAAGCCATCAATGGAGGATATGTTTGGTGCTTTTATGGGGGAAACCACGAAATTCATGAGAGAGACTAGAGAGAATGCAAACATAACTCGTCAAAGATTTGAGGAACAAGGAGAAATGATCAAGAATATGGCAAACAACATGAGAGCCATGGAGAAGCAAATGAGTCAACTTTCTAATGTTATCGGTAGTCAACACACTCCGGGGCAATTTCCTTCAAACACGGAGCTCAACCCCAAGGAACATTGCAAGGCTATTAAGCTAAGAAGTGGGGCGAGTTACGATGGGCCAAAGATGCCACAAGAGGAGGAAATGGTAATGGCACCCGAGGATGTCGACAAAGAAGATGGACAAGAGAAAGAGAAGCAAGAGGAGATAGTGAGGGAAGAAGAGAAAGTAGAGGAGAAGAAGAATGAGGAGGCAATCCCTCCTCAAGACAAAAGCAAAAATGAGGTACCCCTTCCATACCCTCAAAGATTGAAGAAAAAGGGTTTGGATCATAAGTTTGCTAAGTTTGTTGAGATGTTCAAGAAAATCCACATCAACATCCCCTTTGCCGAAGCTCTAGAACAAATGCCCCATTACTCTAAGTTCTTGAAAGAAATCATGTCCAACAAGAGAAAGATGGTGGAGTATGAAACGGTGCATTTGACCGAAGAATGTAGCTCAATCATTCAAGCAAAGCTACCTCAAAAGCTTAGAGATCCCGGATCCTTCACCCTACCATGTGTTATTGGAGACGGAGGTACATTTAGAGCTTTGTGTGATTTGGGAGCTAGTATCAATCTCATGCCTTTTTCCATATTCAAGTCACTTGGTTTGGGAAAGCTTACACAAACCACAATGAGCCTTATATTGGCGGATAGATCCGTGACATACCCTTTGGGTATAGTGGAAGATGTGTTGGTTAAGGTTGATAAGTTTATATTCCCGGTGGACTTTGTAGTGTTGGATATGGAGGAAGATAAGTATGTTCCATTGATTTTGGGAAGGCCATTTTTGGCAACCGGTGGGGCTAAAATTGATGTGAAGAAAGGAGAGCTAGAACTTCAAGTGAACGATGAGAAAGTTTTGTTCAACATTTATAGAGCCATCAAAATCCGGGACGATGAAGATGGAGAGTATGGATACTCTAGAGGAGATCACCCTCCAAGGCCAATGAAAGAGAAGGTGGAAGAAGATTTCAAGGTCAACTTTGTGAAAAAAGACCCCCAAAGGGAAGAGAATGAGTTGAAAATGGGCAAGAAGGCCAAGTTTGGGGGAGTTTTTGAAGAAAACTCCCCCAAATCAAGAAAAGTTACTTATACGAACTTGGGGATGAATGAGGCATCAACCTCATATGACATGATTGAAGAGCCGGATGGAGTGGCTTTTGGATGCTTTAATGATTTCAAGAAGGTTGCATGGGCCAAGAAGGTCAAAAACAAGAAGGGTGACAAGGGGGTGACTTGATATTCCCCTCAAGGAGAACCGTCCGGCATAGGACATTAAAAATAGCGCTTCTTGGGAGGCAACCCAAGGTTTTATTGCTTTCTTGTTTTTATTGCTTTGATAGTGTTGATAGCTTGGTTTATTTTGTAGGTATGGATGAAGAGTACTATGGACACCTTGTTTTGGAGGATGAAGAAGAAGCAAGGCCAACTTTGAAGAAAGAAAGCAAGTGATGCAATGGTGATCTTTGAAGAAGCATTGGATGTGCAAGGAGGGAGGTAACAACTTGTAGCCCCAAACTTAGAATTTATACATAGTAAAATTCTAAGTTTGGGGGAGTTATTTTTCTTTTAATTTTTCTACTAGTTGTTACCCTTGCACCGGTTCGTCATTCTACTTGTGTCACATTTTACACCGGCGCACACTTGACTTTCACATGAGTATATTGGTTTAGTTGGTTTTGAGCATATGTTGGGTAGTGGACAATTGGTGAAATGTGAGCATGAATAGTCATTGGAGTCCATTGTTGAGTAGTTGTGATGATGTTTATTTGCTTTGAATGTAAGCATGATTGATGTTGGATATAGTTTCATGATTGTGTTCATATTTGTAATCTTGGATAGCATGGATATATGATGTGTTGTTGTTTGGGGACATTTGATGAATGTGAGAGTCCTATTAAATAAACCGGTGAGAATTGAGCCTTGAATCGAGCATGTAATCCGGTTTAGTTCATTTGAGAGTGGACTAGGTTATTGCTAGTGATCCTAGAACTTGCCTAAGTTCTTGTTTGAAAGCATGATTGTGTGAGATGATGTGATGTGATATGGGCCATCTTGTTCTTAAAGAGTCACTTAGCCAAAATTTCCCAAAACCGAAGTAATTGTCCGTAGTTAGCCCCTTGAGCTTAATTCCTCATTTTCTTGGCAAACTACAATGTTAACCACTTAGCCTTTTTGAGCCTTTGATTCCTATATCTAGTGGAGGATAAAAGACAAAGTGGAAAACATGTGCTTGAATGAATACTTTTGGTGAAAAGGAAAAGTTGGAAAAGTTGAAAGAAGAAAAAAAGAAGGATGAAAAGAAAATCAAGGAAAAGAGGGACAAAGAGCCCCAAAAGCTTGAAAAGAAAAAGGGTTCAAAAGATGAGGTGATGAATGCTTGAAAAAGAAAGGAAAAAGAAAAGTGAGGATGAAGTTTGTAAGCTTTGAAAGTGAAAGCACAAATTGTATAAAAACAAATTTTGTCCTCCACTAGAAGAGTCACAATTCCCAAATTCATCCTACCTTGTCCAATGCATTGTACATCTATAAATACACCATCTAGTGCATAGGTTGTGGGTTACTGAATTTGAGAGTTTTGAGAGATCAAGCTTAGTGAATACTTGTAATCTATAACTTTCATTTGTGATTAGTGAAGAGAGTCTTCTATCCTCCGTGGACGTAGATCATTTGATCGAACCACGTAAATCCCGTGTTTTTCTTTGAGTTCTTTATACGTTTCAATTCATTGCGTTTCTAGTTGTCTTGATTTATCATTTGTAAGGAGTTGCTTTGTGAATACAATTCCGTAACATTACATATAATATTTATTTATATAAATAATTATAATTAACAATATACATTACTAATATATTAATTATGCATAATTTATAAACAACCGTAATCATTATAGCATTAAATGGAAATCAATAATGTTTGAATAGATTTTGTGAAGGATACATAATTAATTAGTTATTTAACGACAAAAAGCAATTAAATGGACAGTAAGAAGTGAAATAATACTACCCTTGTTTTTTGTTCTATTGAGATAATTTATAAATATTGGAAAAATCTACAAAAATTTAATAAAAGTATGGAGAAAAGAAACAAACTCATGATGAAACAATTGTTATAATTTGTTGAAGAAAAGAAATCATCCCAGTTAGAAGTTTTGGACGATGTCTTGCTACCGGAATCATGTGTGAGAAAAAGTGAAAAGTAAAAATCTTAGAATGAATTTCAATTTATGTATATATATAAATGTAAGTAAACTAATTTTAATTGTTAAAAAAAAAAAATTGCTCAGATCAAAGGAGTTGCGCATGAGTAGTCGGCCAAATTCAACCTAGCCCATAAAACCTGTCGAGTCGGACCAAATAGATCTGACTCTATATGAACCTGTAATTTTGGAACTCAATTTAGATAGAGCTTCGAATTGATCGAGAGTCGGGACCAAATTGATTCAATAGAATGCAAACTTACTTGGCAGACACTAACATGTCTAGGTTTTGAAGATGTCGATGTTATATCCATCTTTCACATCATGATTATGATCCACTCCTAAGATTTGGAAATTGATTTGATATTTTCATTAACTAATTGCTTCCAAATTTAGGTAGATTCATGAACCAACATTAATTTAAAAAAGCATTCAGCTTTTGTACATTTATTTTTTGTTTGATTATTTGTCTTTAGAATTTAATTATTTATCGTACTTGTTGCATGAGCAAATTGAATTAATTTACGTTTCTTGGATTATAACTCGAATGTTTGTCTTGACATTGTATCACATCAATATTATTATTAATGGGCTATGAATTAAAGCTATGAAGAAACATTAAGACTTCAATCAAACACGTTGATTCAATAAAAATATCAAATTAATAATTCAACTGATCTCCAAAATAATAATAAAAGCACATAAATAAAAAATTATTGCAATTGATCAAACAAGTGTCTAAAGGTTAAATACAAATATGCAATAAATCAAATAAAGAGGCATATTTGCCCAAGAATCGGCCGAGTCCCATTGTAAACAAAGGTAGCTTAAATAACATCATTATATTCCCGTAAAAAAAAAAAAATTATATTCATGTAGTAAAAAAAAAATCTAAAAATTATATGAGCTAATACGAGAATAGGTATGAGATCACCGTTAATGAGGTGATTGAGAAATTTCAATATATATAGTCAAGGTAGGAAATAATAACAAACAATTAAAGGAAATATTTACAAGATATGGTAAACAATAATTAAATTATTTATTTCCTATTATCCCCCTCAAGCGATGCAGTGGGTGAGTGGGCTTGGAGCGAAGTAATTCAAAACTGGGCCGAGGAAGACTCTTCGTAAAGATGTCGGCAACTTGGAGATCGGAGGGAACAAACTGAGTAGCAAGGCGACCAGACGATACGAGTTCCCGAACAAAATGACAATCAATATCAATGTGTTTTGCCCGCTTATGTGCAACAGGATTTTGAGATAGAAAGAGAGCACTCTTGTTGTCACATAGAAGGAGAGGGCGACTAGGGGGTAAGGCACCCAATTCGCGAAGAAGTTGGGTGACCCAAATGATTTCTTGAGCGGTGTTGGCCATGGCACGATATTCAGATTCACAGCTGGACCGAGAGACGGTAGGCTGCTTTTTAGCACTCCAAGAGACTAAATTTCCACCCAAAAAGATGGAATACCCATACGTAGAACGGCGTGTCTCAACACATCAAGCCCAGTCAGCATCCGAGTATCCGATGAGAGAGGGATCGGAACCACGAGTGTAGGTGAGACCGAAATTGATAGTACCTTGAACATAGCGAAGAATACGCTTTACGGCGGCGAAGTGATCCACCGTGGGAGAATAGAGAAACTGGCTGACGTGGTTGACAGCATAGGACAGGTCCGGGCGAGTGATCGTGAGATACTGCAATGCGCCGATCAGAGACCGATATAATGTGGGGTCATGGAAAGGTGCACCCGTGCTGACAAGCGAGGAACCAGCGACCAGAGGGGTAGAGACTGGTTTGGATTCCAAGAGGTCGGCATGAGCGAGGATGTCGCGGGCATATTTTGCATGACCGAGGAACAAAGTGTCCGAAGAGCGAGACACTTCAAGGTCGAGGAAGTAGTTGAGCTCGCCTAAATCTTTGACCCGAAACTCGGAATGAACGCGAGCAACGAAACGCTTGAGGAAGACAGGGTCATTGCTCGTCACAATGATGTCGTCGACATAAAGGAGAAGATATAGAGTAACCCCCTTGCAAGTAAAGTAGAACAAGGAGGTATCATCTCGGCTGTAGTGAAAACCAAGAGAGGCGAGGAAGGAACTGAACGGAACAAACCACGCCCGAGGAGCTTGTCGGAGCCCATAGAGTGCCTTCTTGAGACGACATACATGATTCGGAAAGTGAGGATCAGTAAAACCCGGAGGTTGAGACATGTAAACGGGTTTGGTCAGAACCCCGTGTAAAAAGGCATTGTTGACATCCAATTGATGCAGGGGCCAACCATTTCGAACAGTGAGAGAGAGCACAATGCGAACAGTTGCAGCTTTGACAACTGGGCTGAAAGTGTGTGAGAAGTCGAAACTAGGAATCTGAGAGAAACCCTGGGCGACCAGGCGAGCCTTGTAGCGATCAACAGAACCATCACTATGAAATTTTGTACGGAAAACCCATTTGGAACTGACAATGTTCGTGCTCGGCGGTCGAGAAACCGGATCCTATGTTTGATTCGCGTGAAGAGCATCAAGCTCCAAACGCATGGCCGCCGTCCAGTGGGGAAGCTTTAAAGCGGACTTGAACCCCTTGGGTTCATCGGAGACGGCGAGAGCAGTTAACAAGCCTGTGGTCGCAATGTTAGTCATATAACGAGGCTTGAAGATGCCAGACCGAGCTCGAGTAACCATTGGATGAGTGGATCGGGGCAGGTCGGTAGGCTGGGGCTCGGTAGGAGGCACAGCAGGACGAGCAGGAGGGTGCTCGATAGGCGGAACCTCAAGTGTGCGAGGAGGCAGTTGACGAGGAGGCAGGTCTGCAATAACATCAGTGGGATGCGGGCAAAGCGAGCAAGGCTCGGTGCGAGCAGGTGTAGGGCGAGCAACAAGTGTAGGGCGAGGAACCGGCGTGGGAGTGGGGGACTCCGGAACCAGAAATGAGCTGTAATCGAGGGACCTAGAGTCTGCCGAGGAGCCCTTGCCTTAAAAGGGGAACGATGACTCATCAAACTGAGCATGTCGAGTAGTGTAGAAGCGGGAAGCGACTGGATCGTAACACCGAAACCCTTTATGAGAAGAACTGTAACCCAAGAAAATGCAAGGAACACTGCGAGGAGCCAATTTATGAGGAGAGTAATCCCGAAGGTACGGAAATACACGACAACCAAATGTTCTGAAATTGTCGTAAATTGGAGGCGTATGAAAGAGCAGTTCATACGGAGACTTATCACCAAGCACATGAGTAGGCAGGCGGTTGATAATATAGGCTACAGTTGCAAAGGAATCTACCCAAAAGAGAGAAGGAACACTGGAATGAAGCATGAGGGACAATCCAGTTTCAGTGATATGTCTATGTTTACGCTCCGCACGACCATTTTGCTGAGGAGTATAGGGACATGACAATCTGTGATGAATACCTTTGGTAGAAAAGAAATCCCGAACTCTGCTGTTAACAAATTCTGTACCACCATCACTCTGAAAAACTTTCATAGAAACAGAGAAATGATTGCACACAAAGGTATGGAAGCTGACCAAAACACCGAAGAAGTCAGACTTAGCACGTAAAGGATAAAACCACGTGAAGCGAGAATAATCATCAATAAAGATAACATAATAACGATAACCATCGTTATAACAAATCGGGGCAGGTCCCCATAAATTACAGTGAAAAAGGTCCAAAACACAAAAAGCTCGCTTATTATTCAAAGTAAATGATAAATGTTTGCTCTTTGCCAATTGACAAGGAGTGCACAAAGAAGGCTTAGGCAAGACTGAAGTGACATCCAATTGACCCAAACGTTTCAAAAAATTAATAACTGAAATAGAAGTGTGCCATAATCTATGGTGTCAAAGCTCAAAGGAGGCCCACCGAGCAGCAGTGTGAAGAGCGGCGACGAGAGCTGGGCGACCATGTTCCAATATATAAAGTCCTCGGCTACGCCTACCGCGAGCTAGGGGCTCCTTTGTTACCCGATTTTGAACCACAAACGATCGATCAGAGAATATAACATCAATAGGATAATCAGAAGTCAACTTGCTAATGGACAATAAATTCTTAATGAGGTGCGGAACGACCTGGACATCCAATAAGTAAAACTTATCATGAGCACGAAAAGAGCCAATATGAGTAATGGGAATAGAAGTACCATTAGCGACAATAACGTGATCGTTACCAGTGAAAGGGGCGAGATCATCCATAGCAGTAGAGTCCGGTGTCATGTGGAAAGAAGCACCAGTATCAAGAAACCAGTCCGAGGCAGGGGAATGAGCAACCGAGCACTGTGACTGGAAGGCCTGGGGAGATTGACAAAAGGCTGAGGGGGACGAGCATACCTCTCAGGACAGCGACTAGCATAATGACCCGACTGGCGACAGATTTGACACATGGGGACAAAAGAGCGTTTTGTCTGAGGACCCTGTTGGGCAGAGGAAGGGCCACCACTGGAGCCAATAGAGGGACGACCACCTGATTCGGGTGGGCGAGCATGTGAGGAATAACGGGGCTGGGAGGAGCCCGAACGCTGATCAGCAGCAAAGGCAGGAACTTGAACGGGAGGAGCGTCCATTGAACGCTGCATAAGATCGAAACTTACAGCCTGATGGACCAGATCGCGAAAGGAGAGCATTGGGTTCATGGACATGCGAGTGTCGGAGAAGCCAATAAATTGAGGACCAAGACCATTGAGGAACCAGTGGCTTTTGTCGACAGCATCAACAGGGCGGCCGATGGAAGCCAACTGATCACAAAGAAGTCAAAACTTCTTACTGTATTCATCAACGGAAGAAGATCCGCGACGGAGATTGAACAACTCACTGCGTAGTTGATTAAGGCGGGAGGCAGAAGAATGGCTGAACGCTTCCTCGATGACCAACCAGACAGAGCGAGAAGAGGTAAGGCCGATGACTTCGGTCATAGTATCCTCAGAGAGGGAGGATAGGATAAGGCTCAGAATCTTTTGATCCAATGCAAACCAGGCAGTATAATCCGGGTTTGGGATGTCCTTGTTGTCGGACTTGACGGTTTTGGGCGGAGCCGGGCAAGAACCGTCGACATGTGAAAATAAATCGTGACTGGTGAGAACAGGGACGATTTGATTACGCCAAACAAGGTAATTTGACGCAGAGAGTTTGATAGTGAGCATATGGACAAGAGTGTTGAGAGGAAGAGAGGCGGTGGAGGAGGATTCCGCCATGGTGCCGGAGAGAGAGACCGACGGGGAAGGGAGAATTTTAGCGTAAGGCTATGAGTGACAGCTAGGGTTTAGGTGAGTTTGATTGATACCATGTGAGAATAGGTATGAGATCACCGTTAATGAGGTGATTGGGAAATTCCAATATATATAGTCAAGGTACAAAAGATTTACAAGGAAATAATAACAAACAATTAAAGGAAATATTTACAAGATATGGTAAACAATAATTAAATTATTTATTTCCTATTAAATACATATTTAAAATATTTCATACATAAAATATATCAAATTAAGACAAATTTTAAAAGTTCGCGGGTCATAAGTTTGGATTCGGATCGCTCAATAATTCGTGGATCACTAGCATATGGTTTACTACATGACTAATATATTGTTACTACAATGCCAAAACATTATCACTACAAGACCAAAAGAGTAATACTACATGTCAAAAAAAAATCTGGAAAATTCACCCAGAAAATTAAATTTTCAGAATATTTTTGGATTTGTAGTAGTACACTTTTGTTCTTGGGGTGACAATAATTTTGCCTGATAGTAACATAGTTTTGGTCCTGTAGTATCATAATATTTTTTGTCTTATAATAACATATTTTGATTTTATAGTAACATAAATAAATATTTTACTAGTACAAGACCAAAAATATGTTACTATATAAAGTTCAAAAATATTCTGACTAATTTAATAAAATATATTAAGTGTTCAAAATATTTTTGAACTTGTAGTAATACACTTTTGACATTGTAGTGACAATAATATGATCATTTAATAACATAATTTTGATCATATAGTAAAACAATACTTGAAAGCAATAATTATATTTTAGTTAAATTTGACCCACATTAATTCGTCTTAATATGGGGTTGATCCATAAATATTTTGTTCAAAATTACCTTAATTAACTATATTTCTTTTATAATATGGAGTATAAAATATTGTTAAATTATAAATGTTCCTATAACATATAGTATATGATATTCATCATCCATACTAAAAAGCACAAAATATTGATCGTCATCCACCCTATAAATATAGGATACCAACAAATTAATTTGGGGGTGATCCACTTGTGCACTCAAGTACACGGTGTACTTGAGTGGACTTTAATTGGTCAACAGTCAAATTTTAACTTTTATTTTTCATTTTATTTTATTTTTTTACAGAAAATTTACATTTTTCAATAATATTTTCAACTATATTATCATACACTTTTCAGTTATAATATCATACATTTTTCGGTTATAATAACATACACTTTTCATTAATAGAATATACACTCAGTTATAATAACATACACTTTTCATTAATAGATCATACACTTTTCAATTATAATAACATACACTTTTCATTAATATATAACTTACATTTTTCAGTTATAATAACATACACTTTTCATTAATAGAATATACACTCAGTTATAATAACATACACTTTTCATTAATAGATCATACACTTTTCAGTTATAATAACATACACTTTTCATTAATATATAACTTACATTTTTCAGTTATAATATCATACACTTTTCAGTTATAATAACATACATTTTTCAGTTATAATAACATACATTTTTCATTAATATAACATACACTCTTCAGTTATAATAACATACACTTTTCAGTTATAATAACATACACTTTTCATTAAAAACAATGTTGCATTTTTAAATATAGTAACATACACTTTTCATTAAAAAAAAAGATACACTTTTCAATATATATACTAACATAAACTTTTTCAAAAAAAATCGATTTTTTTTTTAAAAAAAAGTCAAAGTTTGACCGTTAACCGATGTACAAATGAGACTTTGGCTTAATTTGGAGGAGGGGATTTGATTTGAGAAACATTTTAAATGAAAGTGTTTAAAATACATTAATTTCAAATAACGTGATTTTAATGAGGATTTAATTTTTTTAAAATTTTAACTAAAAAGAAATGGGCATAAATCTAAATCTAAGTGTTTAAAATTCATTCATTTACTTTTTAACTGTAAATTTAAAATTCATCGAAGTAAATGCCTTCATCCAAATGGAGTCTAATATATGCACGCACACCTACATAAAACACAAAATAATGTTGTTAATTCTAAAAGTGCCTAAAAAATGATAATTAAATTCAACTACACTGATTCATAAATAATATAGTAAATGAGATATTGAAGAAAATCCTCATTTTTTTTATTAATCAAAACCATTTTTTATTTATTTTATGAAGATACGTTTTGATTGATTTTATATGTATAATTAATTTAAAATTTAGGAAACATTTGATTTATTAATTTTTTTAATTATGTCAGTCTAGCATATAGCAAGAATTAGCTCATCTAAGAGAAAACTAATTGATTTGCATATGAAAAAACAATATTTTTTTTCTTTTATGTTGCACGTCTTATTCATCTCTAGCTCACCATAGAATAATAATATCACTATTAAGAGTCATACTTGTACGTCTTCAATTACAAAAATTGAATTACAATTTTAACTTTAAAAAATTAATTGCACAATTAAAAATATACTCCCTCCGTCCGTCTATAAGCTTCCCATTTTACCATTTTGGTCCGTCCGCGTATAAGCTTCTCATACCTTTTTTGGTAAGTACTTTTTCTTACACTTCACTTTATATCTTACTTTTTCTCTCTATCTCTCTCCTCTCTCAATCACATCACTTGTACTATATCTATTATTTAATCATTTTTCTTAATCTCTGTGCCAAAAAGTAACGTAACACTTATAGGCGGACGGAGGGAGTATTCAATTATATAAAATTGAATTATATGTATACATTCTATTGTATACAAATATTTACCAACCGCATAGCAAGAGAATCTGATATCTTACATACTGATCAGGTGCAAGACGTACTCCAGACTTTGAATATTATTATATATCATATCAATTTATGAATTAGATCACGTTTTTATATTTAATCAATCTACTCTTTAAAATTTCATCCCAAACATCCCACACCATTTTAAAAAGAGGAGTATTTAACATGTAGCTAACCTTATTATTAATTTCTGGATTTGTTACTGTTATCACATATAATCTTTAACCTATTTCAATTCCATCCAGGTGACTCGAACCTACACTACAATAACCTAAATAGTGGTTTTTTCAATCGCTTGGAGTATTTCATTTTAAATGTTTGTCTGTTAGGATGATATTTCATTTAAAATTTCATCAAACATCTCACACCTCTTTTGAAGAAATATATTTAACATATGTCTATAGGTGATTTATTTGAAATATTTAGCCTTTAGGGAAAATAACTTAAAACTATATAATTGTAACTTCATACTCAAAACTACAACCTTAAAATTTAATTACTTAAAAGTTAAAACTACAAAACATGATCTAGAGTTA
The DNA here is from genome assembly GCA_963675135.1 of Galeopsis tetrahit. NCBI lineage: Eukaryota > Viridiplantae > Streptophyta > Magnoliopsida > Lamiales > Lamiaceae > Galeopsis > Galeopsis tetrahit. The sequence continues at coordinate 10,217,490 of OY776127.1, read as the reverse complement.
CCAATGTAACCTTCTCCTAAAAAGAAGTATGTGGTCCAAGTGATTTGAAATGCCTGACTTACTTACTATTGTGTCATCTACTTTTACTTATTCAGAGACAAAATGGTACCTGCTGCTTACTTTTAATTTTCTCGAGTAGTGTGCTGAAATTTGAAAAATTGTATATTTATGCACATTCTGCTTACTTTTAATTTTCTTGAGTAGTGTGCTGAAATTTGAAAAGTTGTATATTTATGCACATTCTGTCCCAAGCCAGTATAATTAAAATAATTGAATAATTAACTAATATTATTATATTATATTTGTATTCAAATTTATTTATATTCGCCACCCTAGACACACATCCTCATTCTGCCGCTAAAAAGAAACCCATCGATCTGTAATTGGGTTTTGTATGTGTCAAGTAATTCCAGTCGATTAGACGTCTCCAACCAAGTAGAATACTTGAAAATATAAGAAATAACTGCTCTAGGATAGTAATTCCAAAAGTAACCAACAAAACAAACAGCACACAAGAATTTAAGTGGTTCGATCAATGTGATCTACATCCACTGGACCAGACGAGTACTACTTTGATTGATAAAGAATGTTTACACACTCATTCACTCGGAATAGGATACTTCCTCACTTCACTCGTGAACTCACACAATTCAAAGTTTACAATCGTACTTGCATCCAAAATCGTCAACCTTTACAATGTACTCATACAAGAGTATATAAAGACCAAAGGTAGTTGTTGTTGTTAGGAACTGTTTTGAGTAGTTAGCAACCGTTTGCAACCGCTTGTAACAACCCATGTGCTCTGTTATTGCCCAACTGAAATGGTAGTTATGCCCTCAAGTAGTTGTAACTGTAATACAGTTAGTTAAACTAACTAACTTTCATATCAGAAGACTTGTCCATAAAGATCAGAACACTTCTACTGTTCTGATACCCAACTCTTCTGCTCTCATGATCAAAAGCTAACTCTGCTTATAGACTTCCATACTGTGCTGATCTTTTACTGTGCTGATGGTACTGTGCTGATAGTACTGATCTTGGTACACTCTGCTGAAGTACTGATCTTTTGTACACTCTGCTGAAGTACTGATCTTGGTCCAGTACTGTGCTGATCCAGTCTGCTGAAATCTAAGCATCACCTCCTCAGCTGATTGAACACCTTCAATTCATCTGATTTCGGCCTAAGTCATCTTATCTGATCCTATCAGCTCACTACTCACTTATTGTGCTTACTCTGAGATTATGAGATAACACTCACAATTCTCCACCTTTAGCTCATAATCGAACTAATCTCCACCAAAAACAAAAACACCAACACTATTCTCCTCAAAGAATAGCCTCCACTACTGATCTTCTGCCACAAGAACAGTAGCCTTCTCCTCAGAGGAATTAATGCAGTCCAATAAGTCTAAGACACAAGCCAAACTTCTCTTTTGGCAATGCCTTAGTGAACGCATCAGCAGGGTTCTCCTCTGTAGCAATCTTCACTACCTGGACCACCCCCTTCTCTACAATATCTCTTACAAAGTACAGCTTTACATCTATATGTTTAGTTCTCTCATGATACCCCTGATGCTTTGCAAGATGTATTGCACTTTGGTTATCACAGAAGACAGTCACACTTCTTTGTGATATACCAAACTCCTTCAAGATTCCCCTAAGCCACATGCTCTCCTTAACTGCCTCAGTCAAGGCTACATATTCTGATTCTGTAGTAGATAATGAAACTACGGACTGATGTATTGACCTCCATGATATAGCTGTACCAAATAAGGTGAATACATACCCTGTTAATGACTTTCTTGTGTCTACATTGGCTGCATAGTCGGCATCAACATATCCCACAAGTGCTTCTGCCTCATTTGATATCTTCTGAAATTTCAGACCTTTCTCAGCTAATCCTAGAACATATCTCATTACCCACTTAACTGTCTCCCAATGACTTAAACCTGGATCACTCATGTATCTGCTGATTACACTCATTGCATGAGTTAAATCTGGTCTACAACACACCATAGCACACATTAAACTCCCTACTGCACTGGCCTAAGGAACCTTACTCATCTGAGCTCTTTCTTGGCTGTTCTTAGGACACATCTGATTGGATAGCTTCTGATGCTGACCAATGGGTGTAGAAACTGACTTAGCTTGATTCATCCTAAATCTCTCTAACACCTTCCTCAGATAGGTGGGCTGACTAAGCTGAATTGCTCCCTCAACTCTACTGATCTCCATCCCAAGAATCACTTTAGCTTCACCAAGATCTTTCATCTCAAACTCCCTTTTGAGAATCTCCTTATCCCGATTGATAATGTTAATATACTCTCCTGCTATTAACATATCATCTACATACAGCAAAAGATAGGTAACTGAACTCCCAACTCTCCTGAAGTAAACACAGCTGTCATACAAGCTTCTTGCAAAACCAGTTGAGCAAATGTACTCATCAAACCTCAAGTACAATTGTCTAGGGCTTTGTTTGAGGCCACAAAGTGATTTTCTAAGTAAGCACACTTTGTCTTCTCCATCTTCTATGTCCAACCCTTCTGGTATTTTCATGTAGATCTTCTCATCTAAAGTCCCATGAAGAAATGATGCGGTCACATCCATCTGATGCAGCTCCAATTCATACTGAGCAACCATAGCCAATAAGATTCTGATGCTACAATGCTTTACAACATGTGAGAAGATTTCATTAAAGTCAATACCTTCTTTCTGTGTAAATCCTTTAGCTACAAGTCTTGCCTTGTACCTAATCTTGCCACCTCTCTAAGCCTCCACCTTCTTCTTGTAGATCCACTTACACCCAACAAGTTTCTTGTTCTTAGGCCTCTCAACAATCTCCCAAGTCTGGTTCTTGTTCAGAGATAACAGTTCTTCCTCCATTACAACTAACCACTTCTCCTTGTCATGGCAGTTGATGGCTTCTGTGTAAATTTTAGGCTCCAAAGACTCCACCTCAAGGGCTGCACATAATGCAAATGATACTATGTCAGCTTGACCATACCTCTGAGGTGGGTGGACTTCTCTTCTGGTTCTGTCCCAAGTGAGCTAATAGTCATGAAGCTCAGTATCACTATGAGTAGTCTCCTCCTCATCTGGGTCAATCTGATCTTCAGTTAGTCTTCTGGTGTCATCATGCTCCACCTCAACCTGTGTCTCATCTGGTTTGTTGTGTGCTGCACTTGAACTTGCCTCTTCTTTCAATGACATTCTACTCTCATCAAAAGTTACATCTCGGCTGATAATACACTTCTGCATTCCAGCTTCAAGGCACCACAACCTATACCCTTTCACACCTGAAGGATACCCTACGAACACACATTTCAAGGCTCGAGGCTCAAGCTTATCTTGCTTGACATGGGCATATGCTAAACAACCATAAACTTTCATATTACTGTACTCAGCTACATGGCCAGACCATAACTCTTCTGGGGTTTTAAATTGCACAGCTGAGGAAGGGCTTCTGTTTATCAAATAGGCTGCTGTTGACACCGCTTCTCCCCAAAATACTTTAGGCAGTCCAGAGCTGCTCAACATACACCTAACTCTCTCAAGAAAAGTCTGGTTCATTCTCTCAGCTACTCCATTCTGCTGAGGTGTACCTGGTACTGTTCTATGCCTCACTATACCCTTCTTCTTGCAGAAAACATTGAACTCTTCTGATATGAACTCCAGCCCATTATCACTTCTCAAATGCTTGAGCTTCTTTCCAGAGACATTCTCAACCTCAGTGAGCCATTCCTTAAACTTTTCAAATGCTTCTGACTTGGATTTCAGGATAGTGATCCATACCTTTCTTGAGTAGTCATCTATGATAGACATGAAGTATCCCCCACCACTTCTGGTCTGATTCCTAGCTGGCCCCTATAAATCTGAATGGACATAGTCCAAAATTCCTTTGGTAGAGTGTGAACTCTTCCCAAACTTCAATCTCTTGGATTTCCCAAGAATGCAGTGCTCACACAAATCAAGCTTTGTGATCTTGTCACCACCTAGCAATCCTTGCTTACTTAGCTCAAGTAGGTCATTCTCTCCTACATGACCTAGTCTTCTATGCCACAACATTGAGTTGTCTTGCACCCTTGCCACATCTGATCTGCCAATAACTGTTCCTCCCTTAAGAAAGTAGAGATCATTCCTTCTCTCACCTTTAAGAACAGTAAGCTCCCCCTTTGAAACTCTAGGCTCTCCATCTTCTTACTGGAATTTATAGCCCATTGAATCCAGCATACCAAGAGATATCAAATTTCTCTTGAGTTCAGGAACATACTTGACCCTCTTGAGAATCCTCACTACTCCATCATACATCTTCAAGTGTACTGTACCTTCACCTTTAACTTTGCAAGTGTGATTATTACCTAACAACACAGAACCTCCATTCTGATGCTTAAAATCATGAAACCAATCTCTTCTTGGAGTCATGTGGAAAGAGCACCCTGAATCTAAAATCCAATCTTGCTGTTCTTTAGTGGAAGTGATGGATAGGGACTGAGCTGACTCATAGCCCTTCTGCTCCTTATCCTCTTAGGTTTGATTTGCTTGATTCTTATCAACAGGGTTCTTAGGACCAGATTTTCTCATAAGCTGTTTGTACTTGAAACAAGTACTCTTATAGTGCCCAGTTTGTTGCAGTGGTGGCACACTACTTCCCCTTGATTTGACACTGCTGATTTACCCTTATCAGTTCCCTTGGGTTGACTAGACCCCTTCTTGGAGGCAGATTTCTTCTGACCTCCCTTGATTGCCAATCTTTCACCACTGCTACTTTTATCTCCTTGAGATGTCTTATTATGTAACAGCTTGGACTTGACAATCAAGATCACATCCTCCAATGTGATTGCCTCCTTTCTACCATACAAGATGGTGTCCTTTAGGATTTCAAAGGACTTAGGAAGAGCACTCAACAAGATCAGAGCCTTATCCTCTTCTTCAAGCTTGACATCCAAATTTTCCAGATCATCAAGAATCTTGTTGAACTCATCTAGCTCCTCCGTAATGGGTTTGTCATCTCTCATTCTAAAGGCATACAACTTCTGTTTCGAATAGAGTCGGTTAGCAAGAGTTTTCACCATATATAGCTTCTCAAGCTTATCCCAAACCTCCTTCGCTGACTTCTCTTTAGCAAACTCCCTCAAGACCTTATCTCCAAGGCAGAGTAGGATCGTGCTTCGAGCTTTTCTGAGCAACTTGCTCCTTTCAGCCGCAGCTGTTGCAGTTTCTTCTGCAATCTCTTCGGATTCTTCGAGAGCCTCGAATAGTCCTTGCTATTCAAGGAGGGCCTGCATCTTGACCTTCCATAGCCCAAAATCTCCCGTGCCTGTAAACTTCTCTATGTTGTACTTGGTAGAATTCCCCATCTTAGATCTGCTACTACTTCAGTTTCCCACAGACGGCGCCAATTGTCAAGTAATTCCAGTCGATTAGACGTCTCCAACCAAGTAGAATACTTGAAGATATAAGAAATAACTGCTCTAGGATAGTAATTCCAAAAGTAATCAACAAAACAAACAGCACACAAGAATTTAAGTGGTTCGATCAATGTGATCTACATCCACTGTACCAGACGAGTACTACTTTGATTGATAAAGAATGTTTACACACTCATTCACTCGGAATAGGATATTTCCTCACTTCACTCGTGAACTCACACAACTCAAAGTTTACAATCGTACTTGCATCCAAAATCGTCAACCTTTACAACGTACTCATACAAGAGTATATAAAGACCAAAGGTAGTTGCTGTTGTTAGGAACTGTTTTGAGTAGTTAGCAACCGCTTGTAACAACTCATGTGCTCTGTTATTGCCCAACCGAAATGGTAGTTATGCCCTCAAGTAGTTGTAACTGTAATACAGTTAGTTAAACTAACTAACTTTCATATCAGAAGACTTGTCCATAAAGATCAGAACACTTCTACTGTTCTAATACCCAACTCTTCTGCTCTGATGATCAAAAGCTAACTCTGCTTATAGACTTCCATATTGTGCTGATCTTTTACTGTATTGATGGTACTGTGCTGATAATACTGATCTTTGTACACTCTGCTGAAGTACTGATCTTGGTACACTCTGCTGAAGTACTGATCTTGGTACACTCTGCTGAAGTACTGATCTTGGTCCAGTACTGTGCTGATCCAGTCTGCTGAAATCTAAGCATCACCTCCTCAGCTGATTGAACATCTTCAACTCATCTGATTTCGGCCTAAGTCATCTTATCTGATCCTATCAGCTCACTACTCACTTAGTGTGTTGACTTTGAGATTATGAGATAACACTCACAGTATGAATTTTGTAGTTTTAAGTAATACCCATCTACTTTTGTAGTTTAAGTAAGACGTTAAGAGTAAATATTCACAAATATTTATTGCCCCATTTGTTTGATTTTTTTATTTCTATCCACATGACTCGAATTCATACCATGACCTAAATAGTGATTTTCTAATTAATTGAAATATTCACTTTCGATGTTTGTTTGTTTGGAGAATATTAATATTTTGTTTGTCTCCTTGAAAGTTATACATTTTGTAATTTTGGATGTTTCATCGATTTTTTCTTTTTTTTAACAAAACGCATTATTTTTTTTTTATCTACCTTTAATTTTCTATTTCCTACATTTTTCTACTTTAATATTTTTTTCTATCTCTATATATTAACAATACACTATCCATATAATATTATTTCTAATAAAAAAAAAAGTGCAAAACACAAATTAACAACTTTTGTACCAGGGAGTATATGCATGCCGGTTTCATTAATTATTTCCATGAAATTAATGAATCATAATTAATGTTGTTTTGACATATATATTGATGCACGTAATGAATATGATCATCTTTCAATGAACAATTATTTTATGAATTATTTATGTACATCTTTCAAATATAGGGCGGCTATATATAGTTAAAAGTAACAAGAAATCTATTCCGATTGTAATTAATTGAAGTGTACAAATTAATTTACACATTAGTTAAATTTGACTACATTTATTGATTTTTTTTAATTTGTATGTAAAATTAAATGTGGCTATTTTTGAAGGACGGAGGGAGTAATTTATTTATGCATTTATTTTTATTACCAATAATGCAGTATAAATATTTGGGTGATGGAAATCGATGAATTATACAACCTTGTAAATAATAAATTATGGTACGTGAGAATATAATCACTACAAAATATTGCCCAAAAGGCATCGGCAATTGGCAACGGCAGACGGGCCGATGCGAAATGGCATCGGCATTTAATGGCCGATGCAAAATGGCATCGGTAGTGGGCCCCAATGCGAAATGGCATCGGCATTTAATGGCCGATGCAAAATGGCATCGGCATTTAATGGCCGATGCAAAATGGCATCGGCACTGGGCCCCGATGCCATTTGGTAACGGCCCCCCCGATGCAAAATGGCATCGGCAGTGGGCCCGATGCCTTCCCCGTCGCCCTAAACCCTAAACCTCTAAAACCCTAAACCCTAAAATTGAAAATTATGATTTTTTTTAGGGTTTAAAGTTTAGAGTTTATGATTTAGTTTAATTAATGTAGTTATTATTTTTCAATTAATTATTTTTATAACTTTAATTTTAATTTTTTTGTTATTAAAAAAATTATATATATAAATGTATGGTTTTTTTTTTAATTTAATAATTATATACTGATAATAAACACGTTAATAAATAATTTTAAAAAATCTTAAAATAATTAACCTTGATTAATTAAAAAATCAAAATAATTAATCTTGATTAATTAAAAAATCAAAATAATTAGCATTGGTAATCTTGATTATGGTATCTTTGTCCTATGTTTCCTAATTTTATAGGAATATCCTTTAATTTTTTAAATTTCCATAAAATAGTGTTAATTATGTAAGTAAATATAATGATGTAGATAATGACACATCATCATTTGACTCCATAAGACCATCTCCAACCGTAGGCTATAAATAGTTTTGCTCCCTCCAACCGTACTCTATTTTGAAGTTTTGAAATAGAGTTTTGAATAGTAAACTCTATATATGAAGTTCACTATTCAAAACTCTATATTTTATATCTATTATTTTATTAATATTTACTATTCTGTATTACAATTCTATATTAATAATTTGTTAAATATAATTACAATTCTATTGTTATACTAATTTATAATATAATTTTAATTGTGTAACTTTTTTTTTTTGTGTATTATTATTACCAACAAAAAAAATAACTTAAAATACAATAAAACATACATTATACTCACATGTTTCGTTTTACGTCATTATGTGTTTTGTAATTTTATATTTAAATAAAAGTAATATTTAAAAACTACAAGTTTATTTACATTTTATGATTTTGATAAAATCAACAATATTTAATTTACTAATTGAATATTTAATTGTATAAATTAATTTAAATATGAAGATAAATATATTATTTAATGATTGTAATATATTGAAAATGTTTAAAATAATAAATAGAGTAAGATATAGAGTTTCATGGTTGGAGAAGGTTTTTAAAATAGAGTATGAAAAAGTGTGTTTTAGAGTTTAGAGATCTTCATTTGAGAGTTTGTGGTTGGAGATGGCCTAAGGAGCCCATTATATGGGCTCAATATCATTTCTATATATATATATATATATGTCATGCATATTTGCGTGAATTTTGATAGTTACGTGAGTATGACTTATGAATTTAGCATTACTCCTGATCAGAGTGAAACGAACATTATATATAATTAATCAAGCTTATTCTCTGCAATTAAAAAAAAAAGTATTCACTAGTACTCCGTATTAGATAAGTGTATTTTAATTGAAAATGAACTAGAGAATAATTTTATAATAGATGAAAATATTTTTAATTAAATGGATAAGTGAATTCATATTTTCAAATGGATAAGTGAAAATAATTATATATATTTAATGTTGTGAATTGAAAATTAGAATGAATTTAAATGATATGATTATAATAAATTTAAATGTATAAGTGAAAATAATTATATTCAATGTTGTATGTAATTATAATGTTGTGAAAAAAAAAATTAGAATGAATTTAAATGTTGTAAATTGAGGATTAGAATAAATTTAAATAGTGTGAATTGATACCGTAAATAAATTATTTAATTTGAAAAACATAATTTAGTTAATTTGAAAAACATAATTTAGAAATAATTATGATATGCTTTGATAAATAATTTAATAAGCAACAATTAAAGTTAGAATGGATTGAATTAATTAAAGAATTAAAAACTCAAATTAAATTGAATATATATTAATTGCATTCACAACATGTCGACTAAAAGCTCCTAGCCTAAACGGCACACAGGGGGCGCTCAAAGGCCTTCGAGACCGCGAGGTCCCGAGTTCGAACCCCACAAATCGCGAAAATGGCCAGATTTCCGAAAAATGGGGTGGCCCAGCGGTAGGGGGTGGGTGTTGGTGGCCTATCGACCAGGGTTCGAAACCCAGTTTCAGCTTTTTTAAATTTTAATAAAAAGGCATCGGCAGTGGGCCCCGATGCGAAATGGCATCGGCTGTCCCCGATGCGAAATGGCATCGGCAGTGGGCCCCGATGCCATTTGGTAACGGCGACCTGCCGATGCCATTTCGCATCGGTTTTCCCCAAATCCGATGCCATTTAAATGGCATCGAGCATATTGGCATCGGCACACTGCCGATGCCTTTGCCGTTGCCTTCATCTTTGGGGACGGCAGATCCGATGCCTTCCCCGATGCCATTTCTCCATTATTTTGTAGTGAATAGAGATTTTATATAAATGAATTGATTTCACATTTTTTCAATTAATAAAAAAAAATTAAATGAGATGATATTTTTAATTTTATAATATTAGAGTTTTACGCTCATGAGTCTTGACACCCACATATCCTGAATTGAAATCACGTCGAAAATAACTTTGCTCATATTAAATTGTTCACTATATAAGTCTTCTCTTCAAATGGTAAATGTGATAATCAGGCTCATGAGTTGAGGGTGGTGGGGTTAGAAAATTAATACTCCATAAACAAATTGATACTATACATTTTCAAAACTTCGAATTTTTAGATGCATGAGACGAAATTTTTCGAGGCTGTTTGTCCGTCGAGAACGTGACACGCTATTGGGAACCAAACGGGGTGCGCCGATCGAAAACAACAAATGTAGCAGGGACGTGACACATCTTATACTTATGATTGTTTTATTTTTTCCATTTCATTGTGATGCATCATGCATGATTGCGTACATTTTTTATTTTTTTTAGAATTAGATGTTAAAAATATTTTGTGCTCAAAATGCTGGAATATTTTGATGATGTTTTTTCTTGTAAAGTTTGAAGGTTCGAGTCCCATATATATATATAACTAGTATGAGACTCGCGTAAATAATTACGCGAGATTATAAAAAAGAATAATTTAAATAGAAATTTAAAAGTTTAAAAAAAAGTGATTATTGACTTTTTGATACAAAATTCAACTTTCCCCCACAATCTAATACAATCACTTTTAAATGTGAAATGTCTGTTGTAAATGTGAAATGTGAATGTGAAATATTGGGGGTTAATGTGAAATGTACTAGAAAGTGATTGTACTAAATTGTAGTAAGGGATCCCAAATGTAGGAGAGAAAAAATTGAGGAACTGCCGGAGAGGAAGAGGAAAGAGAAAAATATCAGAATTTAAGAGATTGTAAAACAAGGCTTCTTGAAAAGCCATGTCAACATAATAAAATTCAGAATTAGTATATAAGGGATATATATATATATATATATATATATATATATATATATATATATATATATATTTATTTGCATGCTGCTTTAAGATTTTTTTTTCAGCCTATTTTTTTAATTTTATTTATTAATAAAAATTGTATTTGTTTGTATTTTTTATTAATTAAGTTTCCTTTTTTTTTTTGTCTGTTTTAGTTAGAGATGTTTATTCGGGTCGGGCTAACCGGACTGGCCCGTTTAACCCTGAAAAATACAGGGTTAGGGTTCATGAATTATAGGCCCGTTTAAAACCGGGCTTTTTTGACCCGAACCGGTTAGCCCGTGGGCTAAACCGGGCCAGCCCGCTAGCCCGAGTTGTTACCTTTTTTTCTTTTTTTTTTTAATAAATAACCTAAGAACAAATTTTGGGTCATTTGACCAATAACCATAACTATAAGTATTAAGAAGTCCATTACCATCCATTAGTCATTATTACTATTTTTTATTAGATTATGATATTTGTTTAGCTTTATTTGATCATATTAAGGACCAATAAGTTCTAGAATTGTGTTTAAATTATTTTTTTTCCTCATTTACTGATCATTAACTAATTATGTATTTTTCTATTTTATTTGCTTGTTGGACGTGCGAATTGAGACCTTTAATTTTAAAAGAAAAAAAAATATTGTAGCCCGTTAGTGGCCCGTTTAGCCCATGGCCCGCTAGGGTTAGGGTTAGGTCCCAACAATTGTAGGCCCGTTAAATATGAACCGGTTAAGGCCCTAACCCGTTTAGCCCGTAGCCCTGTAGGACTGGCCCTATAGGGCTAGCCCGATAGACATCTCTAGTTTTAGTTAGGTTTTCGTTTTTTTCTCTTTTTTTTTTTTGTTAATTAAAATTTGTGTTTTTTTTGTTAATTAAAAAATTGCACCACAATAATTATATAAGTCCGTATAATTAAAAAGTGAAACACAACATTTTCTGAAACGTACAAGTGAAAAGTGCATCACAATATTAATGAAAAATGTAAATCAATATAACTAAAAGTGCAACACAATATTACTGAAACGTGCAAGTCAGTATACTAGAAAAGTGCATCACAATATTAATGAAAAGTGTAAGTCACTATAATTGAAAAATGTAAGTTCCTATAACTGAAAAGTGCAACACAATATTATTAAAAAGTGCAAGTAAGTATAACTGAAAAATGCAACACAATATTAGTGAAAAGTGTAAGTCATTATAACTTAAAAGTGCAACACAATATTACTAAAAAGTGTAAGTCTTTATAAATAAAAAAATTATTGTAAAGTGTAGGACACTACAATAGAAAAGTGCAATATCGTTTATTAAAAAGTGTAAGTCACGTAACTAAAAAGTACACCAAAATTAAAATAAGAAAATGTTGAGGGTTGGGGTTCGTTATTAAAAAGTGTAAGTCACGTAACTGAAAAGTACACCAAAATTAAAATAAGAAAATGTTGAGGGTTGGATTCGAACTGGGTTGTTATAGTAAAATAAAGAAAGTCCTACCATTATACTATAACCGAATTATGAGAGATATTCGCGCATTCTTATATATACTTAAAATTTGGACTCGACTGCACAACATGCACTCGAGTCCATACTAAATCTACCCAAGTTTGAAATACTTCCTTATAAATCATGTTTGTTGCCATTTGTCACTTATCGGTAGAGTTGTCAAAACGGGCTAATGGGGCGGGGCGGTCCACAACCCACCTCAACCCATCATTTTGCGGGTTTTGGCGGGCTGGTCTACGGCGAGTACGGGCTGAAAAATACTCAACCCAACCCAACCCACGGCGGATTGCGGGCTAGCCCACGGGCTTTTTCATTATGTATTCATTTTTTTCTTTTTTCACATTTATTATTATGTATATAATTACTAAAAATATAATTAAAATAAAGTACAAATAATTTGGGATAATCTTTGATTAAACCACACAATTGACATCAATAATTTTAATCTCTTATAATCAGGAAGTAGACCTCAAATATAGTATTATTTTGTTTAATTAACAAATCAATCGAACTAAAATTTAAACCTTCAAATTGTTTAAATCCTTATTTTCAAAAGGGTAGAATCAATATATACTATTTAATGAAAGATTAATTGACAAATCAACCCAACTATCACTAACAAATATCAATTTGCAAATACACATCTCACCATACACTCTCTCAATCTACGTATACTAATGATAATTATGCTCTTATAAAGAAAAAGTTAAAAAAGAGATTTAAATCTACATTAATTATTACATCTCTTCCGAAGTCATGTGAATACATGGACGACAATGGTGTATTCTCACTCTCAAATCTCAATTTCTAGTTATCACATTTTTACTTACAATTTAACTTAAAAAAGAAAACATTATTTCTTTATTCAATCTTAAAAAATTAAAAAAACATCTTTTTAAAAGTCCGCGGGCCAACCCGCCCCGTCCGCGGTCCAACCCGCCAAAACCCACGACCCATACGGACTCGCTTTTTAAACGGGCTTGAATTACTCAACCCAACTCACTCTTTTTATAGGCGGGGGCGGGTCGACCCAACGGGCCTAGCCCATTTTGACAGCTCTACTTATCGGCTTATCTCCGTCACATATTAAAAAAGAATTCATGATTAATTATTTTAGACATCACAACATACAACTAACTGTTGGGATATGAATCCTATAAACAATGTTCTAATTGATGAAAGTATGTTTTGATGGCCAAAAGCAACTTAAAGTTAGTGATATATGTGGTTCTAAGTCATCTTAACTAAGTCATCTGAATCTAAGCTTACTAATCTGATGAGAAACTTGAATTGAGATTACTGATCTTAATGCTAACTGAAGTAAGTTTACTGATCTTATAAAGTAATATTAACAATAAAGTTACTGATCTTAACTGAGTCATATGAAATAAGATTACTGATCTTAGTGTGGAAACTGAGAATATTTTAGTGATCTTATCTGAGATATTTGAAATCTGAGTTACTGATCTGATGTACTTACTGATCTTATATGCTTACTGATCTTATATGTAAGTTACTGATCTTAAGTGTTTACTAATCTTAGTATTTACTGATCTTATATGGAAGTTATTGATCTTATGAGTTACTGATCTTATGAGTTACTGATCTTATTGTTTACTGATCTGATATATGAACTGATAGGAACTAAGCTGATGTTTTGTATTGTATAGACAGCTTATAGTATAGGACTTAGTTGTACTCATCTGTATATAGTTCAGTTGATGTATAGATAGGTTTTATATATGTAAAGTTGTATTTTGTTGTATTCAGCATTGTAAAGTTCAGAACAGTAAAATCAGAACACTAGATTAGAATAGATTAGAAGAAGATCAGAAGACTAATGAAGACTCAGAAGACTACTTCAGAATAAGAAGACTTCAAGAAGAGTTGAAGAAGAGCTTAGAAGAAATCTGGAGAAGTTTTGAAAAGTTTTTGGTTACTGTGCTGATTGAATCGGAAGAGTAAAAATCAGCAGAGTAAAATCCGAAGAGTAAAAATCAGAACAGTAAGTTACTGTGCTGATTTAGTAAAATTGAAGAATAAGTTTGGAAAGCTTATTTAAAGAGTAACTGAAGATTTATTGAAGATATGCTGACTTGGAAGGAAGTTACAAAGTCGGTTACAAGAAGAAGTTACAAAAACAGTTTAGAGTTAGTTGAGAGTTAGTTCACAAACTGCTAACTGTCATACTAAGTTCTATAAATACTGTATGATCTCCTACTGCTGAAGACTACTGAGAAATTACTGATCTTAGAGAATTCAAGAGCAAGTCTACAAGCAAGAACTCACAGAGTTAAGGAAATCAAAGCAAGAAGAGCCACTGAATTGAAGAGAAGAATCAAAGGCTATTCACAGAGAAGTTTTACTTTTCAAGTTTAAATTTGTATTTTGTAAAACAAGTGTGCTAGTTAATTGGGAAATTACTAGTAGATCGAAGATATACCTGGAGGTATAATCGATAAGATCAAAGTCTTAATCTTGGGACTTTAAGCCACAAGAAGCTCAAGAAGAGTAATAAAACTTCACAACTGGAGTTGTGAGAGTGGATGTAGACATTTGTCGAACCACTATAAAATTCTGTGTTCTTTACTTTACTGTTTGTTATTTGTGTGAATTGTTTAATCAAGAACATTAAGAATTAACAAAGATAAAGATCTAGATAAAAGTTGAGTATAAACTTGATTGGGCTCATTAGTAATCTGATTATTCCGCATTGTGTATTCTGATATATTGAAAGATTTTTGAAAAGTCTATTCACCCCTCCCCTCTAGACATTTTCACTAGCTTACTCAATATTATTAACTCAACTTTGGGAGCAACAAGTGGTATCAGAGCAGTAGTTCATTGGACTGCTGTTTCTTGATAACCTTACAGATCTTGAGGGATACTTTGCTGATCTTACTGTTATTTCTTAATACTTGTTACTATCTGAATACCTGAAATCTATCTGCTATACTACTGATCCTATTTGTCTAATCAAACATGGATGACACTAATGTGAACAAGTTGCCTAAGTTCAAGATTGCAGATTATGACTACTGGAAGCTTAGGATGGAGGCCATCTTTAGCTCAACCCATGATCTGATGGTGTCTGTGGTGACTGAAGGACCAATTGTCATCATGGTGGAAAACACTGCTGTTCTGGATCCATCTAAACCAGTTGGAGCACTGGTCCCTAAACCAAGGTCAGAACTGACTTCGGAAGAAATGAAACAAAACAATTTGGACAGTCTTGCCAAGAACTATATTTTACATACCTTACCAAATGAGTATCTTGGTAAAGTATTAAAATGTAAGACTGCAAAACAGATGTGGGACAAACTGGCTATTCTTTGTGAAGGTACTACACTGATCAAAGAAAGCAAGTTATCCACTGCTGTCCAAAGGTTTGAATCATTTAAGATGAAGCCAGGAGAATCAATTGATGAGTTGGATACTCGATTTACCAAAATTATGAATGATCTTGATGTATTAGGAAAGACTTATACTGACAGAGAAATTAACCTGAGAATCTTGAAAGCATTAGATGAAAGGTGGAAAATGGTCAAGATGATCATTAAAACCACACAAGACATTGACTCTTGGCCAGCAGAAACTATGTTCCAAACACGTAAGGCACATGAGTTTGAGTTAGATGAAGAAGATCCTATTTCTGTGATACATAAGGATAAGGATGCCTCTAAGGACATAGCCTTTAAAGCCTCTACTTCTAAGGGGTCTAGATCATCTAAGTCTAAGGCCTCAAGCATAAAAGATGAACTAGATAGTTCTGATCTTAGTCTGAAAGATCAGATGAGCCTTATGATCAAAAGATTTGATAAACTGAACAAGAGGTATGGCAGGTACAAAAGATTCTATAAGGAAAATAAGGGTTCTAATAACAGGGACTCTTCTGTGAACAGAAGGGATCAAAACTCTTCTGAAAGAAGGGATGAGATCTCTAATGAGAACAGGAGATATAGGAACTCATCTGAAAAGAGAGATAGAAAGTATTCTGATAAGAAAGACAGGAACTCAATTGACAAGCATGACAGGAACAGAAAGCATTCTACTCCTAAAAGAACTTCTAACAATCCTGTTTGCTATAATTGTGATAAGCCAGGTCATTATGCTTATGAATGTCCTGATCTGAGTTCTGAAGATCGAGAAGAAAGGAAAGCCAGAAGAGATCGAAAATATGCAAAGGGTAAGAAGGCAATGATGGCTTACAATGACTCTGATTCGGAATCAGAAGAGTTACCATCGTCTTCATCTGACTACCCCTCTAGCAATGAAGATGAAGCTTTCATAGCAGATGATGGACTGGTAATGATGGCCAAAATAAATGATGAGGTATCATCTGCTAACTCATTTCAATCTTGTGACAATTCTGACACTGATGAAAGTGATGCTGCTGTTAGCAGTGTAGGAAGTAGTCTTCATCATTCCCAAGGAGTGACTGAAGAAGACCTTCTACAAGCTAACAAAGCATTCATTGAAATTAGTGATGAGAATATATCTTTAAAACAAGAAATCATTAAGCTAAAAGAAGCTCAGTCAAAAGTAGATCCTAATATAGCTGTCATAAATGCAAGACTATCAGAAGAGTTGTCTCAACTTCAAGAAAAGTATGCATCCATTGACAAACTATATCAGGGTATGCTTAAAACTCAAGCCAAAGAGACTAATGAATTCAATGATTTAAAGATTAAATGTGAAAAACTTGAAGAGCGCAATAGATTCTTAGAATCTGAAGTAGTGAGCCTAGATCGAAAGCTATCTGGGATGATTAACTCTACTAAGATTAATCAAACAATCTCAGACAGATATAGAGCTCCAAATGATAAAAGAGGAATAGGTACTGATCTGCCTAGTCCATCTACTTCAGAATTTAAGAACACTAATGGAGCTAGTACAAGTTCTTTGCAACTAGATAAAGGAAAAGAACCTATGACTTATGATGATCCAAAACTCAAAGTACAGTCTAAATACATCCCTCCTACTACCAAGAATGGTAAAATGAAGAATGTATTAAGACCAGTACAGTCAAGACCATACCAGAAGAGTTATACTCCTCTGACCAGATCAGATCAGTCCTGGAATCAGAAGAGACAAACTCAGAACAGTAGGTCAAGACAAGCTCAGGCAAGTTGGGAACAGCCTAGACCTCCTTTCATAAGGCAGTCTCAGCTGTATTCAACTAAACCTAGGAGATTTGTGCCTCATTATCATAACAAACCTGTTCTTTATCCTCCTCCTTTATCCTATGATATCTATGGAGAGAAGAGACCAAAGCAAATTTATAAGCCTTATGGTCCACATGCTTTTAGACCATATTCAAACTATTACAGACATACTGATCTTACTGAAAAAGGGATAGAACCAAGGAAAGGCTATCTCAGAAAAATAGATCTTAAGTCTGCTGATAATTCTGAATTGGTTAACAAAGTACTGTTTTGTGATAAATATGGAAGAAAACTGAAGAGGTCTCACTTATTCAAAACTTCAATGTTTATTTGGGTGCCTCTTACTGCTACTAACACTCAAGGACCCCAATAAATAGTGGGTACCTAAACTGCATGTATATAGAACTGTGCTAACATTTCAGGTACTGATCTTATACCAAGAAGGATATGAAGCAGAAACTAAGAGCAGTACATCAAAATTCAACATTCAGAAGAGACAATCCTATGTCAGATCACTAAAACAGGTAACAAGGTTACTAAAGTGACCTTAATCCCAATGAGGAAGCTGGTAAAGCTGAGGGACACTGAGAACATACATTAAGGGGGAATCTGTGATTTCTTAAAGATCCTTTTGTTGACTCAGATCACTAAGTCACTTTAGCATAAACCTAGATATGATCATTAAATTATGTATATTGTTACTAATTTGTACTGTTTTACACTTATATCTCATGAACTAACACTTTTACCAAGGTGAAACAAGCACAGAAGAGGAATTCTCCATTGAAGGGGGAACTGATCTGATTACAGATTTGAAAAGTCTACTAATCTGATCTGATTACAGGCTATATCAGTCTACAGATATATTCTGATTAATACATTGACTTGTCTACAGAACTGTGCTGATTACAAAGTTTCTTTGTCTACAGTACTGATCTGATTACAATTCAGTTATTCTACAGAACTAATCTGATTGCTGACTAATCTGTCTACAGAAAGACTTGTTTACTACTAATCTGTCTACAAGAAATCTACTGATCTGACACAGTACTAATCTGAGGATTACTGTGCTGATATCAAAAAGATGAAATCAGAAAATTTAGGTACTGATCTGAGGATTACTGTGCTGACCCATCTACTGATCTGAAATCTACTGTGCTGATTCATCTACTGATCTGATTTCTAAAAAGGTTACTCAGCTGATCACAGTACTCAACTGATCCAGATAAGTGAAATTTTCTTTATATACAAAGAAAATGAAGTGAAATTGTTTTGGAAACTACTGTGCTGATTTGCATCAGAACAGTCTTTTGGTTTAGATTACTCTAAGTCAAATATTGTTCAAATTTTTAGATTACTAATAGAGAAGATTAATACACTCTTCTATTTTTAACCTAAAAATTGTGGTGTATTTATCAAACACTAGTTGGCTCCAAAAATTAAGAATGTTACTAGAATGTGAACAGTTATTGTTTAACTCGAATTTTGAGATTTAATCCAAACCATTCTTTGTAATAATCTAATTCAATCCTAGCCCTAGATTGGTTTTGAATTATAACAAAAACAATCACACTTCATCTTCTTCGTTCTTACAAGCTCATTTCTGGAAATATCTTAATCTCATAACTTCTGAAAAATTTGATTTCTACAAAATTCTCAAATGGCAACTATCAATATTATCAATGAAGCTAACCAAGTAGCAGGAACTTTTGATTCGAATTTGTGGATGCGCAAGAAGGGAATTTTTGTGGAGAACGCTGTGTTTTTCAATGGCCGACATAGTGCTGAAAATCAAGCAATTCTAACTATGTGTGAAGAATGCGGACTACGAAAGTTTCTGGAGTCATTTCCCGTGAATGTCTACGAACCGGAAGCTGTGGAATTCTATTTACAACTTCAAGGAGATAAAAATGGTGTTCACTCCATGCTTGCTGGACACAAAGTCACCATTACGAGAGACATCCTCGAAGTAATGTTGGATTTACCGCAAGGTCCGGTGGATATTTTGACCTATAAAGCTGGTGAAGAAAAGGAGTGTGTGGGAAGATGGTCAGGTATTGAAACAGAGACCTTAACTAATCTGAAGAATGATGTACTTCCTACTGGTTTGCAGTTTTTGATGGATATAGCTGGAAAGTGCTTGTTAGGGCAACATCATAGCCAGGATGCCTTATCGAGTTTCAAGATTAGAATTATGGCTGCAATCATCGACAGAGTGCAAGGTGATTGGCAAGGATTCTTCCTGGAAAGGCTAATGACTGAAAAGGACAAAGTTTTATTTGATGAGGACACATTGGAATTCTCAATTAAATCAAAATTAGGGTTTGGAAACAAGCTGAGTTTCTTGCTGCCTCAGCTGGTGAAAAAGCCATATTGGAGTAATCCCAAGAAATTCCATCATGGGAAGTTCTTGATGAAGAAGGAGTCTGTTCAATTTGAACAAGAGAACCCCTTGGAACACTCTCAAGAAATTGAAGCAGAGGAGTCTGGAGCTTCAATGTACCAATCGGAGGACGATCAAACTGAGTTTAGATCAAAATCAAGGCATGATCCGAGCAGTACTACACTAAGGAGAGGAAGGTCTGCTACAGCTGCCTCGGAACCAACAGTTCGTTTTGTGGAAACTGTGGTGCAATCAAGCTCAGATGAGCAAGAGGTTAGTGTTCCTAGTCCAATTGCTGTTCATAAGAGGACTAAGTCAAGGAGTGCTAGGAGGAAGTTAGTTGTTGTCTCCCCTACCCCTTCAACCTCTGAACCAAGTCAAACTGAAACCCAAAACCCTCAACCTTCATGTTCTGGAGGATCAGATCACTACTTTTCTAAGACTCAGAACACTCCCCATTCATCACCTCAGCACACTAACTTTGAGCCTACTTCAATTCCTACCCCTCAACATCAAACTTCACATCAACCTTCACCACATCAATCCCCAATACATGTTCATGCTCACTCTACTGAACATGAATTTGAACCTTCTACTGAACCAATTGATATTTCATCATCTCCTGAACCTGAATTTATAACTCCTAAACCTACTGATTTGATGGAGTACACTATCTGTGACAAAGAAGATAGAATCAGGATTGATTTAAGGATAGCATTGTTGAAACAATTTCCTGGATTAGATGAGAGCTCAGTTGAGTTTGAGAAACTCCTTCGGATAGGCACTTGGGTGTATCTTAAGAGGAGTACTTTGAAGGAGAGTTTAGCTATCATGGAAGGAATGGGAGGTGCTTCAATCTTTGATGATTGGGAAGCAGAACAGATGCAAGCAGCTGGTGTTAACTCTTTTCTTGAGTTGGTCACTCCAGAATCTGTTGTACTTCTTGTTGAAAGATTAACAGGAATCAAGTACACTGTTGAGAAGATTACAACTCCTAACTCTGATGAGGATTTGTTTAGTGAAGAGAAAGGTCTTGATGAAACTGCTGCTGGAACTGATTATATGGATATTGATGAAGATATTGTCAATGCAAATGATGTGTTTGAGAACACTGTTGTAATTGAGGAAACTGAAGTTGTTGAAAATCAGGATGTAAATGCTGAAGAAATGGAAAGCATTCCAATTCACTCTACTGATCCTATTGAGGATGTGGAAGAACAGATCAGAACAGGTTCTGTTGAGAAAGAATCTGATGTTTCTGAATTTGAAATGCTGAAAAAGCAGAATGCAGAGCTTCAAGGCAAATTGGAAGCTGCTGTCCAAATGTTTCAAGAAGCTACTGAAAGGATGAACAAGATGCATTCTGAACACTCTTATGAGAAGGTAATGGAGTATACAATGTCCAAAATATTTGACCTTCATAGAGTACAAGAGAAGAATTTGTCTCAGGTGTTGCATAAGAAGCTGGAGCAACACATATCTTCCTTGAAAGAGTGGCATGATGAAGCCAAAAAGGGGGAAGATAGGACAAGACAAGTGATGGAACAAACACAGTCACAACAAGCTCAATTGGTTGTGAGTCAGGATGAATTAAGAGCTGAAATTGCTATTCTAAATGAAAAACTGAAGCAAAGAAAGCAACAGAAGCAACAAGGTCAAGAAATTGTTGAAAAGAGACCTGATATTGCTGGAAGTTCAAGTCAGAGGAAGAGGAAGCTAGTCCTATCTGATGAAGAACAACAAGAGGAAGAAGCTGGAAGAATGACTAGATCAAAAAGCAAAATGAAAGTTGTTTTGACAAGTGAAGAAGAAAGCTTGAAAAAGAAGAAAGAAAAGGATGTCAAGTTCTTGAAGACAAGATTTGATAATCGAGTCGCAGCTTTGAAGAAAAAGATGAATGCTCAAAAGAAAGCTGAAGGAAAACAGTTTGACAAAGATTTTCAAGATGAAAACTTTGTGGATTTCATAGTTTTAACAGAACATATGGAATACTGGAAGAATTTGAAGAAGAAGTGGCAGATTGCAAACTTCATTGTGAAGAAGTTTGGTGATCATTCGAGCAAGGAAGCAGAATTTATTGATTTTGAAGAATTTATGCTGAATATTGATCAAGAATTCTGGGAAGACATAGCACAGGTTGCTAATCGTGCTGGAACTAAGATTTTGTGCCCTGAAGAACCTAATTGGGAACCTCCAAGACTGGAAAGTGGAGAACCTGATTACAAGGAGATCAACAACATTATTGCTGAGATTATTAAGGAAGAAGGAATCACTGATCATCAACATATGATGGATATCAAGGCAAGAATGTATGTGGCATTTAGAATCTGAAGATACAGAATGAAGATGAAGGACAAGCTCAGAAGATAACATTTCTATCCTTAATCTTTATTTCTATATTTTGTGATCATTTCATATTTTGTGAGTATGTGTAATATGTGAAATATCTGATTTGATTGTGAAAATGATATGAAATTCTGAATTGATGAACTGTTATGATTGACTACATACTTAACTACTGATTTATTAACATTTAAGTAGTTTTGGCTTCATCAAAAAGGGGGAAATTGTTGGGATATGAATCCTATAAACAATGTTCTAATTGATGAAAGTATGTTTTGATGGCCAAAAGCAACTTAAAGTTAGTGATATATGTGGTTCTAAGTCATCTTAACTAAGTCATCTGAATCTAAGCTTACTAATCTGATGAGAAACTTGAATTGAGATTACTGATCTTAATGCTAACTGAAGTAAGTTTACTGATCTTATAAAGTAATATTAACAATAAAGTTACTGATCTTAACTGAGTCATATGAAATAAGATTACTGACCTTAGTGTGGAAACTGAGAATATTTTAGTGATCTTATCTGAGATATTTGAAATCTGAGTTACTGATCTGATGTACTTACTGATCTTATATGCTTACTGATCTTATATGTAAGTTACTGATCTTAAGTGTTTACTAATCTTAGTATTTACTGATCTTATATGGAAGTTATTGATCTTATGAGTTACTGATCTTATGAGTTACTGATCTTATGAGTTACTGATCTTATTGTTTACTGATCTGATATATGAACTGATAGGAACTAAGCTGATGTTTTGTATTGTATAGACAGCTTATAGTATAGGACTTAGTTGTACTCATCTGTATATAGTTCAGTTGATGTATAGATAGGTTTTATATATGTAAAGTTGTATTTTGTTGTATTCAGCATTGTAAAGTTCAGAATAGTAAAATCAGAACACTAGATTAGAATAGATTAGAAGAAGATCAGAAGACTAATGAAGACTCAGAAGACTACTTCAGAATAAGAAGACTTCAAGAAGAGTTGAAGAAGAGCTTAGAAGAAATCTGGAGAAGTTTTGAAAAGTTTTTGGTTACTGTGCTGATTGAATCGGAAGAGTAAAAATCAGCAGAGTAAAATCCGAAGAGTAAAAATCAGAACAGTAAGTTACTGTGCTGATTTAGTAAAATTGAAGAATAAGTTTGGAAAGCTTATTTAAAGAGTAACTGAAGATTTATTGAAGATATGCTGACTTGGAAGGAAGTTACAAAGTCGGTTACAAGAAGAAGTTACAAAAACAGTTTAGAGTTAGTTGAGAGTTAGTTCACAAACTGCTAACTGTCATACTAAGTTCTATAAATACTGTATGATCTCCTACTGCTGAAGACTACTGAGAAATTACTGATCTTAGAGAATTCAAGAGCAAGTCTACAAGCAAGAACTCACAGAGTTAAGGAAATCAAAGCAAGAAGAGCCACTGAATTGAAGAGAAGAATCAAAGGCTATTCACAGAGAAGTTTTACTTTTCAAGTTTAAATTTGTATTTTGTAAAACAAGTGTGCTAGTTACTTGGGAAATTACTAGTAGATCGAAGATATACCTGGAGGTATAATCGATAAGATCAAAGTCTTAATCTTGGGACTTTAAGCCACAAGAAGCTCAAGAAGAGTAATAAAACTTCACAACTGGAGTTGTGAGAGTGGATGTAGACATTTGTCGAACCACTATAAAATTCTGTGTTCTTTACTTTACTGTTTGTTATTTGTGTGAATTGTTTAATCAAGAACATTAAGAATTAACAAAGATAAAGATCTAGATAAAAGTTGAGTATAAACTTGATTGGGCTCATTAGTAATCTGATTATTCCGCATTGTGTATTCTGATATATTGAAAGATTTTTGAAAAGTCTATTCACCCCTCCCCTCTAGACATTTTCACTAGCTTACTCAATATTATTAACTCAACTTTGGGACCAACACTAACTATGATTGAACGTTAGTCAGAGTGACTACTATCAACTCTAGTTAATGATTATAACATTAGGGAAATGGATCCTCTATCATTCTCAAGAATGTGAGTAACATTCTGATTATTATCATTTATGTCATGTGTTTTTTTTTTTTTTAAATATATAAGAATCACAATTATCTCAAACGAAATTACATGGAAATACATTCCAATTAATGATAAAATGTAAAAAAAGCAATTGGTGGAATTTCAATCCAATGTCTCTCACACTATATATCTAAATTATGATGTTGCTTACATCCTTCCTTGCAAGAAAAGGCCGTGGGCGGAGTTTTCGGGAGAGATAATAGAGTTTTGGGGTTCTGGAAGGTGTTGGTCTGAAGGGGAGGTTGTGAAAAATATGGGTGGATTCTTCAAAAAAGCAAGAAGCTTGATGGGGGAATATGGAGGAGCCATTACCATCATTGATAAGGCGGAGGCTGAGGTGACCTAGCCCCGCCGGGCTGAATGAGCATAATTTGTTGGAACGCACGAGGCATTTGTGGCTCGCGTGCGTTCGGGTCGTTGGCTAGAATAGTTTCTAAATTCCGTCATTTTATTTTGTTCTTGTCTAAAACTAGATGTACGGCTAGTAGGGTTGATGCTTTGAAGTTTAAACTTGGCTTTGATGGTAGTTTTAATGTGAATGCTTCGGGTTTGGCAGGGGGGTTGGTTGTATTTTGGAAGATATGGAATGTCTCTATTTTATCTTACTCAAGTGGACATATTGACTAGTTGGTTGATTTCAATTTGAACAAATGGAGATTCACTGGATTTTATGGACACCCTAAATCTTCGGATAAACACTTTTCATAGGACCTTTTGAAGAGGCTTAAAACTTTTTCTTGCATTTCTTACAAAGCTTGGCTAATTGGGGGTGACTTTAATGAAACATTATATCACTATGAAAAATAGGGTGGTAATCAAAAACCTTTATCTCGACTCCTTAATTTCCAAGAAGCTTTGACATGTAATAACCCTGTTCCTATCAAATCCGAAGGACCAAGATTCACTTGGATCAATAAACGAAAGTGGGAAGGTCTTATTAAAGAAAAATTGGATCGGTTTGTTGCAAATGAGGAATAGTCTACGTTGTTTCCCAACTATTCTGCTAAAACTCTTGATTTTTTTGGGTCTGATCATCGACCAATTTTGCTCTCTTGTGGGTCGAATTTTGGTCAAATTGGACAGCAACATAAATCTGATTTTAGGTTTGAAAATCAATGGATGAAAGAACTAGACTCCAAAGTGATGGTGGGAAATGTTTGAGATACTGTTCATCCATTATGCAATCTTAATGAAGCTCTCTCTCATTGTGGTATGAAATTCAGGAAATGGGCTAGCACTAAAGAAGGCTCGTTAAAAACCAGAATTGATACTATCCATGAAAAGTTAGCTAATGAATTAAACAAAGAGGATGGTGCTCCTAATTTCGATGTTGTTTCTTCTTTGGAAAAAGATTTGGAAAAACTTTATACTCAGGAAGGGTGGTATTGGAAACAACGTTCTAGAATTGATTGGCTTAAAGAGGGCGATTGAAACACGAAATTTTTTCATGCCCAGGCAAACTTGCGCAGAAGTAGAAATTTGATTCACAAAATTCAAAAAGAAAATGGGGATTGGGCGGTTCAGGAACATTATCTTAATCAGGTCTTCTTGAGCTATTTTCAGCATCTATATCAGTCAATAAATCCGAGTGATGATGATATGGCACTAGTTACGAATAACATGAGCATGTGCATGGATGAAGAACTGAGTAGGGTCATTGATGCTCCTTTTACACAAGCAGAAATCAATAGAGCAGTTGGTGATCTTAGTCCTTGGAAGGCGTCTGGCCCTGATGGATTCCCAGCCTCATTTTTCCAGACGAATTGGCCGAAGATTGGGGATGCAATATCTAAATAAATGTTGGAAATTCTTAATGCTGACAGAACTCTAGAAGATTGGAATCGTACCCATAATTGCTCTCATTCCAAATGTGAAAACCCCTACTTTGGTTTCTCACTTCAGGCATATTAGTCTATGCAATGTGAGTTATCGTATCGTGGCAAGAACAATTACAAATAGACTCAAGAGTGTGATGCAATATATTGTTGATCCCTTTCAGAGTGCCTTTGTTCCAAATAGGATGATTACGGATAATATATTGGTTGCCTTTGAAGGCATGCATTGGCTTCGAAATTCGAAGAGTAAAGAAGGTTACGCTGCACTTAAGTTGGATATGAGTAAGGCCTATGACAGGATTGAGTGGCCTTTCCTTTTAAAAGCCATGCAAAGATCAGGGTTCTCAATGCGATGGATTAACCTCATCAAGAAATGTATTTCCTCAGTTTCTTATAGCATCAACATTAATGGAAAATTATCAGATAACATTATCCCTTCGCGGGGACTTCGTCAAGGTGATCCACTATCCCCATTTATTTTTGTTATTTGTGCTCAGGGCCTGTCTTCGTTGATTATTCAAGCTTGCCAACAAAATGTAATTTCTGGTATCAAGATTGCTCGAACAGCCTCTGCGGTTTCTCATTTGTTTTTTGCAGACGACAACCTTATCTTTCTTAAGGCTAATCATAAAGAAGGATCGAATTTGAAGACCCGTTTGAACATCTATGAAAAAACTTCGGGTCAGTTGATAAATTTTGAGAAATCGACGATCACTTTCAGTCCCAGAACTAAATCTAGCAATCGTACGCAGGTTAAACACATTCTAGGAGTTTGGGGTGCGGAAGGACATGAAGTCTATTTGGGACTCCCTACGTTCTCAATCAAAGCAAAGAAATTGCAGTTTGGATATCTTGTTGATATATTCAAAAAACGTATTCAATCGTGGGGCCACAAATGTTTTTCTGAGGGAAGGAAAGAAGTATTGATGAAGTTAGTTCTACAAGCCATTCCATCTTATGCTATGTCGTGTTTTCGCATTCCTATTTCAATTTGTTTAGATATTGAGAAGCTTATTGCTAACTTTTGGTGGGGTTCAAATGATACGTCTGGAGTACATTGGAAGAAATGGGTTGAGATGTGTAAACCTAAGGAGGAGGGTGGGTTGGGTTTTCGTAAGATGGTACTCTTCAACAAATCACTTCTAGCTAAACAGGTATAGCGTATGAGTAGTAATCCGGATTCTCTTTGCAGTAAAATTTTTAAGGCCCGGTATTTTAAACATGTAGACGTGATGGATGCTGGATTAGGTTCTAATCCGTCTTTTATTTGGAGATCACTCATCTGGAGTAGGGAGATTTTGGAACAAGGAATTAGGTGGAGAATTGGAGATGGAAGGACAATCCATATTTATAAAGACGGATAGCTACAAAATCTTAATAATGGATGTCTTCTTTCAAAAAAAGCTAGTGGTTCAAAGGTTAGTAGATTCATCACAGAAGAGTACAAATGGAATGAGGAGTTATTAAAAGAAGTTTTTCTACCTATGAGGTTACTGCAATCTTAAATACTCCTCTTCTAGGACTTCAACAAGTTGGCCTAAAAATTCATCTGGGAAATATATTGTTGCTTCTGGTTATGGCTTGGCTTGTACACAAAACAGGATTTGTAATAATGCTTCCTTTGTTGAGTCATCCAATAGGGACATGGTTAGGAAAATGCATAACACCATTTGGAAACTCAAAGTACCTCCTAAAGTGCGTATTTTCGGCTGGAAGATTTTAAATGGATGTCTGGCGACAGAAGGTAATCTTTTTACCCATCATATTCCGATTGAGCCATTTTGTTCTTGTTGTGGTGCTTTTTTTGCTGATTCTATGCATGCTCTGTTTGTATGTCCATTTGCAAAAAATGTCTAGAAATAGCATAATCTTTGGTGTGATATTAAGGCTTTCTCTAAAGGATCAATTGGAGAACTTTTTGGAGGAATAATTGGCAAATTGAATTCTGAGCGAGTGGGTCTGTTTATAGTTATTGCGTGGGCTATTTGGAAAGAAAGATGTAAATGGAATCATACTGACAACCCAATTGTTAAGAAAATTAAAGCGGCTGAACTTTTTAATATTGAGTGGGTTATTCAATACTGGAAGGATTTTTGAAATTTTGATGGGTTGGCCTTAGATCATTTGTGTTCGGCCAATTTGAAGGGTTCCTCAATATATGAAAATGTTTCTAGACAAGTTTTGTTTACTGATGCAGCTTTTGATAGTAAGAAAAATTTATATGCTATTGGACTTGTGGTTCTTGATCAAAACCATTCTACTGTTCTTGCTAGGAATCGTCAGATTAATTATTCGGGATCAATTGTTGCGGTTGAATTAAAAGCTATTGAATTTGGACTTGAAAGATGCATCCATTTTGGCCTACAAATTGATGGAATACGTACAGATTCAAGTCTGGCGGTTGATGCACTGAAAGATATTGAGACTCTTGAAGGTTTGGAAAACGATATTGCTCTCTCTGTTAAGCATCTTATGAGAAAAATCCTAGTGTGGAATTGCCAGAATATTTCTAGAGAGCAAAATAAAAAGGCTCATGCCATTGCACACTTTGAGCACGCCACTTCACTACCTCACGATTGGTATGGAGATGTTATTCCTCGATGGATCAAGGAGCTGTAATTCTCGGTTGTTTTTTCTCTACTCCTTGTAATTCTATCCTAAAAAAAAAAAGTTATGATGTTGCTTTGAAGTGCACATAATGTCAAATATTTTTAACTTTGGGTTTATATACGTTCTCTCACGAATCTCATTTCGTAACATGATTAAACACACCTAACTTACTTCATCTTTTCAGATTTCACAACTCGATGGAAAAAAGACAACTCACCTTCATTTTATTAAATTCCTGTCCTTTCACTATATTTTCATAAAATTTTGAAGAAAAAACTAATATGGTCCCCGAATTCAGAGGTTTGAAAATTCTAAACCCTGCATTAAAGATTTAGAAAAAATTGGGGCTAAATCTGGAATTCTTTCATATTTGTGGGGGGTGTCTTAAATCTTGATTATGGCCGTGTAGAGAAAATCTGAAAAAGAGTCAATTTTGTTATCCCACTAAAAGTGGAACTTATAAAACATTTAAATAGAATTTCATTGAAGCAAACAAAATCAATGGCGTCGAACGCGAAGAGCAGTTCGATTCTGCCAATGGTGTCGGGGGATCCTCCGGCGAGAGTGGAGGAGAATTTCTTCAAAGGATCCGCCATGACTAAACGCGGAGCTTATGCTGCCATCTCTTACATGACTTGTGCTGGTACCTTTTTTTTTTTTTTTTTTTCCGTTAGAATTTCTTGATAAGAACTGGTATTAGTGCGATTAAGTTGGTGATTAGCTTGACCCATGATTTAATTTTGCCTGATTTTCTTAAAAGTTAAAGTTAATTTTTTTTTCTGGGATTTTGGGTTGAGTTCATTTAATCAAAGGGGTGTTCTTGAATCTGTTCTATTGGTTTGTTTATATGCACATATATATCCTTGTATGTATATCTGAGGCCTTTCTTAAAAGTTTTTGATGGTGAAGTTTAAGAAGTGTTAAGTTCTGAATGGGTTTTGTGAGTCAAAATACTCTCATGAACATATTGAATTGTAGATTTTGCCATTTTGGTAGTCTGTCTATAAACTTCCCTTTTTGTGGCAAATATCTTCTAAATCTTTATCCTTTCACTTCACTTTATATCTTACCTTTTTTTCTATCTCGCAATCACATCACTTGTGCTATATTTATTAATCACTTTTCTTAATCTATGTGCCCAAAAGTAGTGAGAAACTTATAAGCAATGGAAGGAGTAACTTATAAAACTATTTATAAGTTTCAAATGTTCATGGTGATTGATAGTCATTTTAAACCATAAAGTGCAGATTTCTGATCTCTCTAGTTGGTATTTGATTACATTTTCGGCTTTTTAGTCTTACGTTTTAATAGCACGACATTTGGAGTTGTACTGTCCAAATTTGATTGATCTCCTTGCGGTGACTATGATTTTGCAGTGCTCTTGGTATTATTTAATAAAGCAGCTCTGTCTTCATACAGCTTCCCATGTGCTAATGTCATCACGCTTTGTCAGGTAAATGAATACGTTTATTTTGAATGGCTTATTGATAGGAAAGGGAAAATGAAAAGGAAAGAAATGGATTACGCCATATTTAGTCCTTAATGTACTTAATTTTGATTTATATTTTATTTTTCGCATTGCAATATTGCATAACTTTTACTATTGTATCTACTGTAGATGATGTGTTCATGCGGTCTGCTTTATGTTCTAAGACGCTCAAAGGTTATTTCATTTAGTGCTAATGAGTCCATTGCCTTCAGCGATAGTTCCAAAACATTTGTACCAATAAAGACATTGATCAGTACTTCACCTCTTGCTTTTACCTATTTGCTTTACATGGTAATATTTTCTCTCATTTATATCTTATTCCTATTGCAGCTAATAGTCCTGCCCTCATATTAATAAATTTTGTCTTGTTCGTTGAAAGCTAGTCACTATGGAGTCCGTTAGAGGTGTTAATGTTCCAATGTATACAACCTTGCGTAGAACCACAGTTGTATTCACAATGATCGTTGAGTACATACTCGTGAGACAGAGGTATACACCTCCTATTCTAGGAAGGTAAGCACTACTCGTATTCTGCCAATGTTTTTCATATAATCAGTTGGAATATTGAATCCTTACAGATGTTGTACCTGGTAGGCCAGAAAGATAAGTTACACTATTTGTAATTGAACATCCATTTTCTTTTTTCACTTTTGAGTACTTGCATATTGAAAAGAAAAAAGGGCATGTATATCTCAGGCCATTGGATGTGTAATGTAACGAAGGTCTCCTTTACAATGATTAGTGTGCAAATAGGCTATTAAATGGAGTATTTGCTTCATTTATTTGAAAATTGAAGGAACGAGCTGTGGAAGAATTTAGGGGGTGCTTGGTTCATATTCGTGTGTGTTTGTATATGTATATATTATAAAATCCTATATTTATTTACAGTTATATTATGCTCACTTTCCTTTTCCTACCCCTATCTGGAACTCTTTTATCACAAGAAAAATCATGCAGACAAACTTTCTTTTCTCGTTTGACGACGTGATATTTATGGTTTTGTCAGTGTGGCTTTGATAGTTGGGGGTGCTTTTATTGCTGGATCCCGGGACTTATCATATGACACATATGGCTATCTAGTTGTATTTCTTTCCAACTTCACAACTGCCATATACCTAGCAACTATAGCCCGAATTGGTACAATTACTTCATCCTCTCTTCAGTATGTTTTCTTTGCAGATTCTTTTCCTATTCTGATATTTTATTTGCCCAGGAAAATCAAGTGGGCTCAATAGCTTTGGCCTCATGTGGTGCAATGGTGAGTAATTGATCAATTCCCCTGCTTATTTATATGCCACTCTTTTCGATTAATTGTTATGAATTTTCTACAGGAATTTTGTGTGGGCCTGTTTTACTGCTGTGGACCCTTTTCCGAGGTGACTTGAAGATGGCGATGAATTTCCCGTATCTGTTTTCTCCTGGTTTTCTGGTAATATTAATGATGCTTTGGTGCTACTAAACTTTGTCTTTACACATTTGTAAGTTGTTATCTGTTTTTGTGATGTCAGATGGTGATGCTTTTGTCGTGTATACTAGCTTTCTTCCTGAATTATAGTATATTCCTCAACACGACCCTGAATTCTGCTCTCACACAGACAATCTGTGGTAACTTAAAGGTTTGTTCAGAAATACCGATTTTATCTCGTTTCCAAATTGCTCGTTTCTTGATTAATTGTAATGTCTCTTGTTTGTGTAGGATATTTTCACGATTACACTAGGCTGGATAATTTTTGGGGGTCTGCCATTCGATTTTGTAAGTCCCATCTGCGTTGTTTAATCTTCATATTCGTTTCTCATTGCAATTAACCCTCGTATGTTTTCTTGGCTTCCAGTTAAACGTAGTTGGTCAAATCCTTGGCTTCATTGGCTCAGGGCTATACGCCTATTTTAAGCTTGTGGGGAGATGATAGGTTTCAAGCTTCAACTTATCTAATCACTTAACAATTTAGAGTCTTTTAACATATACCACTTTCGAAAGAGTGTGATACAATACAATTGAGGCTCCATGAAGGTAATTCTTTCGGCTTTCGGAATCGGAATGCACGTTGATGATGTGATTGTTCTTCCCTTCCATGGGGGAGAAGTCTATAGTTACTGCTGATCATATTGTTTTTACTGTGGAATGTAACCAAAATTTGTGCAGTATTTGGGGTTTTAAGGAATGTAGAAATCACAGCATTTGTGTTTGTAGTGACAGAGAAAGTTGGGTATTGAGTTTTAAAAACCACTTCAATAGAGTTCAAAACTACATCAATTATAGTGAGATATTCTCTTTTCAGAGATTAAATATAATTTATCAATTATTTTAAAAAATATTAGTAAATGTGTTTGTAGATAATTGAATAGTTGAATAACATTAATCTATTTTAATAGAGAAATATATAGTTTTAATATATAATTTTTAAAGAAGATTAATTAGAAAAGTTCATATTAATAAAAACTTAATATTTTGAATTACGAAACATAGTGATAATTAAACATTGAAATTTTAAATAAAAGAAACATGTTTGTAAATAGATGTAAAGATACTCTCCCTAATAGATTTTACAAGTGAAAGTACACACTTTTAAAAAATGTTGAGTAATGAGTAGGATATTGCATTGGAGCCTGGCTCCGTTAGTGATTGGCACATAGGGGAGTGGTTGTCCGGGTTTCTTAACCTGGTATCCTGCACCTCGCGTTCATGATATCTACATTCAACTATGCCTCGAAGATACAGTCGAAGTACGTTCAGTGTGCATGTGCTTCTTAACTGTGCCTCGAAGATACAGTCGAAGTACGTCCAGTGTGTGTGTGCTTCTTTCACGACATGCTCTAGTGTTGGGTATCTTTCAGTGGTCTTCTAGCCTTAAAATAGAAGAAGCCGCCCGGACATCTGCAATGTCCTTTCACGTCTTTTTCTATTTTAAATTTGGGACAAATTGAAGGAAATGTAGTTTAGTAAATGTTTATGTATACGGTAAACAAATTAGTTGAATTGTGTGCATGTGTGCTCAAAAGTAATACTCTCTCTTCCCTTCTTAATTGACAGTTTATTTTTTATACAAATTTTAAGAAATATAGTATTAAAATGATATTGAATTAATAAAAAATGATATGAAGGATAAAAATAAATAGATATGAAAAAAAAAATGTAGAGAGATAGTGAAATGTTAACATTTTTTAAAAATATGTCACTTGGAACAACAATATGAAAAATTTATTAATTACATAGAAATCGAAAGAGTAGTATTTTATGTAAAATTGTGGATACCTTGAATGTGAAGTTTATACACTACAGATTTTTTATTTTAACGGTGTAAAGATTAAAGAGTACTCCTTATGAAACAGACTAAAAATAAAAGTGTGGGATTTTTATTTTATTTTTGGGATGGAGAGAGTTGTATTCATCACTTTATTAAAAAAAAAAGGATGCAATTTGTGAATTGAATGAGAGCCTCATTAGTTTGTGTGGCACAAAAAGAAGATAACATTTCTTCTTTAAACTATCTTCTTCTTTCTTCCTTCATAACACAATCAATCAATCAATCCTCAGACAGACGGACGACAATTCACAGTTGCAGAGCCGGCATGGCAAACATGATCATGGCTTCTTCTAAACCTTTACTCTCTTCCCCTACCCCCACCCCTAAACTCAAACCCCTCTCCCAACCCCAAGTTTCCCTCCCCAAAATACCCCTGCCCAGATTCTTCAAATCCCTCCAACTCCCCTCCCTTGTCGCCGCCGCCGCACTCATCAACGCGCCGCCCTCATTCGCCGTAGAGATCGAGAAAGCCGCCCTTTTCGATTTCAATCTGACCCTCCCGATCATAGCGGTGGAATTCCTGTTCCTAATGTTCGCATTGGACAAGATTTACTACTCCCCTTTGGGGAAATTCATGGACGATAGGGACGCGACGATTAGGGAGAGCCTGAACAGCGTGAAGGACACATCCGGCGAAGTGAAGCAGCTGGAAGAACAGGCGGCGGCGGTGATGAAGGCGGCGAGGGCGGAGATATCGGCGGCGCTGAACAAGATGAAGAAGGAGACGCAGGTTGAGGTGGAGGAGAAACTGGCGGAGGGGAGGAAGAAGATCGAGGCGGAGCTGCAGGAGGCGTTGGCTAGTTTGGAAACGCAGAAGGAGGAGACTATCAAAGCTCTTGATTCACAGATTGCTAATCTTAGTGATGAAATTGTCAAGAAGGTTCTTCCTGTTTCTTGAGCCCCTAATTAATTCTCTGTATTTATTTATTTACTACTTTTCATCATCATCAATGTACTTATAAATTACTGTAATCCTGGATATGATGATCAAATATGGCACATACTATTTGTTTGGCTTTGTGTTTGTGTTATTAGATTTGAGTATGGTGGATTTGTGTATTGATGAGATTGAAATAGAGTAGAGTAGAGGGGCTACATAGCGGCGTGGTGTTGTGATCCGTATTTAGGCTTTGAGAACGTGGAGGTGAAAATCATGGGAGAAGTTGTCTGAGTCATATCCTTGTACTCAAAGCTTTAATTAAAAGAATCATTTTTACTGTTCAAAAAAAAAGTAGAGGGGCTACATTCTTGAATGGTAGGTCGCCTAAGGTGCAGGCGTTAATCAGGAGGGAGAGATTGATCGTCTGCACCATAGCATATACGACCTACCATTCATCATCGGGTTGCATCACTGACTTTGTCGCTTCAGTGTCTTAGTGACGCCTAACTATGCATGTGTAACACCAAATTTCATGAATATTTAATATAAAAACATGAAAGAAAGGCAATTCAATTTGGATTTATGTGGATGAAACTAACAATTTTTTTGTGGTTTACAATATGTAAATAAGAACTTCTGATTCTTTTCTTCGAATTTGACTTTGATGATTTGTGGGTGAAATCTTTGGTTTGAATTGAAGGATTGGATTGTTAAGTCAAGGGCACAACTGTCTTACTTCAAATCAAACGTTAATTTTTTTAGATTTTTGTGATGAACGTTGTTCATTCAGCTAAGAATGTCGTTGAATTTAAATTGATGAACACCGTTCAAAGGGGTTTATCACCTTGATCTTGAATCAAAAGTAGTTGCCGATTGATTTTTGCAAAGAACAACATTGAATTTGAAGAACGCCATCGATTTAACTATAAACGGATTTATAATAAAAATTATGGAGTTGTACTCTCTCCGGTCTCGAGTCAGAAAAATTATGCATGATTCTTTGGGTGTGCCTGACTTTTAAGAAATATTAGTATTAATTTATGTATAAAGTAATGGATTGGAGAATATTATAAAATAAATTATGTAAGAATAAAGTGAATTACAATTTAACGAGTATAAGTATAAACTTAAGGTGTAAATTAGTTTTGTGGATGAGTATTATTTGTTGGACGAAGGGACAGAGTTATTCGAACCAAAATTGAGCTCAATGTGAATCATTAACAAGCCTAACAAAATAAAATTAAAATTTTAAATATTGAGTCGATTTCGAACTGACTCGTTAGTAAATCAACTATCGTTAGTAAATCAAGTATCTAATGAGCTTGACTCTTTAAAAAGTCGAGACGAGTCAAGCTCACGAGCAGCTCGATTCGTTTAACAGCATACGAAGGGAGTAATATTTATAAAGTCATAAAAATATTTTTTATAATTAAATAAATTGAAAGTACAAGTGTTTAATTCTTACAAAAAGTATGTGGATTCTAAACAAATACTTAGTTGGGACCTTCTATATGTAGTCAGGGTGTCGTAACGTGTCGTAATGACTACCGTAGTCAGTTAATCTAAGCTATTAAAAATCTAATCTAAAGGTTTAGATTTGATGACATGTTACCTTTTATAAATTTTACGATATTTATTGTCGTAATATGTCGTAAAGTGTCATAAATTTGTATTTTCTATTAAATTAAATTAATTAAAATATATTATTGTAAATTTACATTTTTATCCTTATACAATAAAATAATTTATTACAACAATTATCTACACCCGCTAATTTTATGAGTTCACCCCAAATCATTTTTTACCATAGTTATTTACACCCATTCATTTTATGAGTTCACCCAAATCATTTTTTACCATAGTTATCTGCACCCATTCATTTTATGAGTTCACCCCCAAATCATTTCTTTTTTACAACGGTTATCTACACCCGCTCATTTTATGAG
This sequence comes from Galeopsis tetrahit, assembly GCA_963675135.1. Lineage (NCBI taxonomy): Eukaryota > Viridiplantae > Streptophyta > Magnoliopsida > Lamiales > Lamiaceae > Galeopsis > Galeopsis tetrahit. The sequence continues at coordinate 10,181,261 of OY776127.1, read as the reverse complement.
TTCACCCCAAATTATATTTTTACCAAAATTATCTGCACCCGCTCATTTTATGAGTTCACCCCCAAATTATATTTTTACCAAAATTATCTGCACCCGCTCATTTTATGAGTTCACCCCCAAATTATTTTTATACCACAATTATCTGCACCCGCTCATTTTATGAGTTCACCCCAAAATATTTTTTTAAAAATAATTACATTTAAAAGACTATATTATTTTTTTATTAATTAACACAAAATATAATAAAATCAACCCTAATTTATACATTTACAATTTACAACCGAGTCATTGCCGAGTTACCGTCGATTCACCACCAAATCACTCATATTTTTAGAAAAAAAATCGTAAAAACATAATTAAAAAAAACTATCGAGATTATGCACAAATTTTAAATTTTTTTTCTTTTTAATTTTTCTTCCCATTTTCAATTTTTATTCCAAACTTTTTATTTCTTCGTTTTTTTTGTTTCCTACTTTTTTTTCATTAGTATATTTTTTAGTTTTAATACAAAATAATATTATATGTATGATTTTATTATAATCCCTCCGTCCCAATGAAAGCTCCTCATGAGCTTCGGACACAAAGGTTAAAAAATATGATATAATAAGTGGATGTATGAGAGGTGATGTGATTGAGAGAGAGAAAAATATAATGAAATGTGAGAGAGAATAGTTTGGCAAAAAAGGAATGAGTAACTTTCATTGGGACAAACGAATAAGGAAAGTTGGGTAGTTTTCAATAGGAAGGAGGGAGTAGTCGGTAATACAACAAGTAATAAGGGGAAATTATTATTAAGGTCATTTCACTAAGAGATTTATCTAATAGGGCATATGTTTTTTTTTTAAATCTATTAAGGTGAAAATGGCACCTAATAAGACGTTGTTGTCCTTTACCCATTTAAAATTTTGAAATTAATAAAAATTAATTGGATTTACATGAAATCCTTTGAATTAATGCATTCCTCGTTTTAAGCGCTTCATCACCTTCCAATTTGTTCCTAAATTGCAGCAAGCTCGAATTAATTAGCTGGAAGACAATCTTTACCAAATATTCTGCATATATCGGCCGACCCATTGTTTCCGGCGAAAATCATTCAAGAAAATCATACTACGGTGAGAAAAGGTATTCCGATCACTTGCATGCGTGACTTTTTCTTCTTATCTTCAGCGTAATTCGAAAACCTGTAAGTCATATACATAAACGGTGTAAATTCTGTGTAGATTGAAGCAAAACAAAATTTAAATAATTTGAAATTAATAATTTTGAATTAATGCAGTTCCTAGTTATACGCACCTTTCAATTATTAAAAAATTTCTAAAATTAAGCAATTCGAATTAATTGTTAATTATTCAAACAAATAAAATTAAAAAATCTGCATTTTATGATCCTTCCAATTATTCAAATATTCCTAAAATTAAGCAATTCGAATTAATTGTTAATTATCCAAACAAAAAAAGTTGAAAAAATCTGCATTTTATGATTTAGAAATAAGCGTGTGTATACAATTTCCCATATGTTGAATATGCATATATATATGAAATAGATTATGAATTTTAATATGAACACTGAAATGAATTTTGGTATGTAGAAATGGGTTATGAAAACATATGTTCATTTCAATATGAAGTTTAAAACGGCATACAGGACTGAAGTTTTTGGTATGCATAAAATAACATGAACCAATGTGCACAGAGTGACATGCATATCAATATGAAAAATAGATGTGCACATTTGTAAATGGCATATTCAAACAGGGGTTTGTTGTGATGTAGGGATATCATACTTAATTCAGTTAATATCACTGAAAATAATTGTTCAGAATAATAATACGAAGTCATAAAATGATAATGCCTACATCGGTGTCCATGTTTCATATGGAAAATTCATTTTGATATGAAGTTGTAAGAGTAGTATATGCACCTTTCAGATGCACTGCGAATAGCAATTGAATAATAAGTCTATCGAAATTCAAACTGGAAAAGCTGATTGTAAACCAAACAACATGTGAATAAACAACTTTTTTTTTTCCATAAACTTAAGTATAATCGCATAAAACAACACCAAAATTACATGTTACATTGCAACTCTCTCAAATTGTGCACTCTCACCAAATTCTGCACTCTCTCACCATAGATCATGCTAATGGGTACCCATTCATCCATGTCATCACCCCAGATAAATGTATGCTTGTCAATTATTCCGACACCCCAGGCTGTTTTGAGTTGTATTAGTTCCATTGGTCCTCTTGAACGACCCAATCGATCTTTATAGAACCACCCCCACTTCTCATGATAACTACGATAAGCATAATATAAACACATCAATTCACTGAAACAACAATTAATTGAACAATCCTCACAGAAGACAGAACATAAACAAGATGAAACGAAAAATCATGCAATGATGATAAAAACAACACTAAGAAATAAGCCTTGCAAGTAGCATGCACTCAATTGTTAAAAGGACACAAGCTGAAGGATATTACATATGATAGAACAAAAACCAAATCAAGTTCAGCTGTCTGGTGGAGTATGGTTTCCAACGTAATTTCGGTCCCAAAAACATAGATCTAAAGCAGTGGGCATAGTCTTTAAACAAATATACAGAGCCAGCTAATAAAAAAAATTGATGACCTATTGTACTTACAGTCATAGTACCGCCTCTCAAGTGCTTTATAACCGATAGCCTGAGCGACATCAATTGGTCTACCCGGTGGGTATGGCCGCTGTCGGAACCCCCAAAGCCCAAAAAAGAACTGCCTAGCAAAATCCCAAAAGACGACGACGTAACGTTGTCCGACATCGACAAGTTTTTGTTTGAGAATTTCCGGTCACTCTACCAGAAGGAATACGAAGAAGATAAATCGAAGAAGAACGAGACCAAAACGGCGTCGTTTCCGTTCGAATCGCCGAGGCTTCTAGATCCTCCGCCGCCCGGAAACCTCTGCCGTTCCGAACGATTCTTCATCTCGACCGGATCGTCGGGATCTCTCTCCACCGACGAGGCGAGCTCTTCCTCAACCTCCGCCACAAATAATTCTTCGGCCGGAGAGGCGGCGGCGCCGGAAGATTTCATCGCGCTGTTGACTTACTCGCCGAGTCCGTACGAGGATTTCCGGCGATCGATGCAGGAGATGGTGGATGCGCGAGTGGAGCATAACGACCTCTGTTTTTCTTCCGATTCCGCGTTTATGTGCTTCGTTTCATTAAACTTACCGGTTTTTTTGGGCGGCGGCGGTTGCGGCGGAAGGTGAGCCGACGGAAGAGCTGCGGGTGGCTGTTCCACTTTCCTCGCCGGAGCTAGCCTTTTTTTAATTTCAATTGGGAGGATCTTGCCGTCGAAGAAGAGTTCATCGGCAGAGGAGGATTCGTGATCGAAGCTTTCACGAAAAACGCAGAAATCAAAATCAATGGTGGAAGATGAACTTGTGCGAATGTATTGTTCAACCGGCCGCCGTCGAATTGAGAATTATACGGGAAAAGGAGATCTAGGGTTTTGTTTTTTTGGAATGAATGTGCCCTATAATTTGGGAATTAATTGATAACAATTAATTATGAATTTAAATTTCGAATAACATTTTAAATATATAAATTAAAGGATTATATGAATATTAAGGGTAAATACGGTTTTTTGAAAAAAAAATGACCTTATTAGAAAATTTTAAAAGTTGTATGTTTTAGTTGTTTAATAGTCTATAAAAGTGACCTTATTAGGTAATATTCTCAAGTAATAACCAGTAATACCATAAACAGTAATCAGTAATACCATTAACAATAATTAGTAATACTACGAACATTCAATAATACAAAAAATAATTATCAGTAATACCATGAACAGTAAGTAGTAATACCATGAACATTGAATAGTAATATCTCATGCAATAACAAATAATTCCACAAATCTAATTATATTCAATAATACCAAAAACAATTATCAGTAATACCATAAACAATAATATGTAATACCTTAAAAATAATAATAATCAGTAATACCACAATTAATAATCAATAATCATTAATATTAATTCAATAGTGTATTAATAGTAATACCGCAATCAATAACTAGTAATATCAGTATCAATAATACCAATAACAATAATACCATAAAAAAAGTGGAGAGAGTGCAGATCGGGGTGTACTAAAGAAAATAGAGGGTGCACATTACCAAGCCCAATTGAAGGAAACCCTAGCCCAATGGGAGGGCACCCTAGGTCAGTAGTCGTCGCTTGGGATTTCATCAGTAAGATCACCGGCTCCGAGTGTCGTTCGGTCAGAGATCCATCAGCAACATACTCACAGTCCTCCGTCGGGCAGTCGTCAGCCGGAGGAAGAGGCTGCGCAGGAGCAGGGTGAAGAAGACGGATGAAGCAATGTAGCTTCGATTTGGACAGAGATGAACGACGAGAGAGAGGCAGCGTCGATCCGAGTGTTGCAGGCGAGCGTCGTTGATGTAGGAGAAGCTCCTAGATCGCGAACGCAAGGGAGATTGATCGAAGCAGTCGCGTCGGTGGTCGAAATGAGGAGAGGATTTCGGCCACCATGGATCGTGGCCGAGATGGAAGATTATGTCGATTGTTATGGAAGTGAAGAATCGCGATTGCGATTCGAGGAGGGGTCTCGGGCTTCAGCGGCCGAGACCGAAGCGCCGCCTTCGCCGTCGAGGGGGTGGTCGGGCATGGTGGTGGCTGGGTCACCCGCCGACATGCATGGATTTCCGGCAGGTCCTTTACTCATCAAATTAAAATTAAAATTTAGGTGCACCGCCGATCGACTTTAATAAAATTATACCTATAATATTATTTTGTATTAAAATTTAAAAAATAAACATGCAAAAAATGGAAAAGAAAGATTGGAAAATTTAAAAAGGAAAAGAAAAAAAAACAAGAAAATAAAAAATTTGAAAAAAAAAATTGAAAATGGGAAGAAAAAAGAAAAAGAGAGGGGGGAAGAAAAATTAAAAAGAAAAAAAAATTGAGATTTGTGGCTAATTTCGATAGTTTTTTATTAATTATATTTTTACGCTTTTTTTTTTTAATATGGGTGATTTGGTGGTGAATTGATTTTTTAGAGTTTATTTTATTATATTTTGTGTAAAATAATAAAAGGATAATATAGTCTTTTAAATGTGATTATTTTTTAAAAAATATTTTGGGGTGCACTCATAAAATGTGCGAGTGTAGATAACCGTGGTAAAACAATAATTTGGGGGTGAACTCATAAAATGAGCGAGTGCAGATAATTGTGGTAAAAAATAATTTGGGGGTGAACTCATAGAATGAGCGGGTGTAAATAATTGTTGTAAAAAAGAAATGATTTGGGGGTGAACTCATTAAATGAGTGGGTGCAGATAATTTTTGTAAAAATATGTTTAGGGGGTGAATTCATTAAATTAGCGGGTGCAAATAATTGTAGTAAAAATATGATTAGGGGGTGCACTCATTAAATTAGTGGGTGCAGGTAAAATATAAATAAAATTTAAAAAGAAGGGTAATATAGTAAATAACAAAATATAATTTAAATAATGCTAAAAATAACTGAAACCTGTATGACAGGTAGTAGGTCGTTTTTACGGTTACGACGCCACGTGGCGCGATTCGACAAAGTGAATGCGTAGTCACTTTGTAAAATGTGACTACAGTAAGAATTGCCCTACTTAGTTTGTTCACCAAAAGTATGTAGAGTCTTTCTATGGTCAGGAAGGCTTCGCCCTTCCTAACAACAGGAAACGTATTAAATATCGTTGGATCATTGATCCAACGTATGCAATTATTTTGATATGATTGCACTTCGCAATAGTGCGTTTGAACTATGCAATGTGCAATTGCATTGATTCGCCCTACTAATAAATTAAATTAATAAATATAAAATGACAAAAATATCCTTAAAAATTTAAATGAGTAAAAATATCTAATTATAAAATAACAAATACATTCATTTTTAAATTAAAACAAATTGAAACACTTTTAACAATATAAAATTGTCATCAATCTAAAAATAAAAAAATGTTCTTCTTCCTCGGGCCGCCGTCCTAGAAATACATTTTTCTGCCATTTTTATGGACCTCCATCCCTAATTGAGTATTAAACCCAATCTCGATCATCTCCTCTCGTAATCCACTCTAAAAAAATCTGATTTCCCCTCTCATCTCCTCTTCTTCCCAATTATCGTCATCACTCCACGCGCACATCAAAAAATATTGATTTAATTAATTCCTTTATGTTTAACTACTGCAGCAATTGAAAACAAAAGGGAAATTTTGAAGGAAGATTTAATTCCTCACCAAGAAAACAGTCGCTATCAATTGAAATTTGGGGATTGAATTTTGGAACAAGATTTTAGTATTTTATCACTGATCTCTACCTGCAAAATCAGTTTGAAATAAGGAAACAATTGCTATTTGCTAATAATTTATGAAATAAGATTTTGGTGTAATAGGATTTTGAGATTTTTGGAAATTTGAAGATTTCTTGTAGAACTCTAAAATTTCCGTGAAGAATCGGCGAGAGAGATGGTGGGTGGTCAGGGTGGATGCGGTGGCGGTGGCGGCGGGATGGTCAGGGTGGAGGTCGGTGGCGGCAGCAGGCTGATGACAATGGTGGTGGGCACTAAAAGATATATTTCCATTCTTTTTTAAAAATATGTATAATTTGAGTGTTATAAGGGTATTTTGGTAATTTACCTATTATATTAAAAAATATAATTATTTAATTAAATGGCAAAGCTATATCGCACTATGGCAAAGATTGACGATGTGTCAGTTTTTTATTGGTTTCCTGTTGTCAGGATGGGCGATCACCCTTCCTGACGTTAGAAAAACCCAAGTATGTTCAATCTTTTTTTTTTTTTTTTGTCCACAAATCTTTTACACTTTCTTTTTCAACCCTTTAGAAATTTCACTCTTACAATATCTACAATATTACATTTAATGTCGTTACTTCTGGGCCTTAATTATAGTGGCCCAAAAAAAATCTGGCCGATTTGGCCCGGCCCAGATGGCCCGTCGGGCCGATCGGGCTCAGGTTGGGCGATGGCCCGATTTTTCGGGCCAGCCCGGTTCCTCTGTTTTTTTTTAAAACATTTTAATTTATTTATTTATTATAATTTCATCAAATTAAAACTTACGATTCGTTCCCAGAAAAACCCTAGTAGTCCACTTTCCTAATCTCATTCCCAAAATCAGAAGCCGCTCTCTCCCAAATTTCAGAAACTACCGCCCAATATCCACCGCGAGCGACGCACGGGCAGCAGCCGCCACCGCCCATCTCCAGGCTCCAGTCGTCGCACTACCCACCTTCAGCCGCCCTCGCTCTCACCCTCGCGCAGTCGCGCACGACGCACAACTCCGCCTCCAGTCCTCCACGGCCCACGCCCAGCGCCCAGATCCACATCCACGAGATGGTTTTTCTTCTGTGTAGCCTTAATTCTGTGTTTTTTTCTTCTGCTAGTTTTGACTTTTGAGGAAGTATTAGTCTTTGTTCTGGTACTTTAAGATAAGGTATTTTGAAAACAATTGAAATTTGCGAAACTTGTGGTATGCAATTTGTGCTTTGTGCAGCACTGTGGCCTCATAATTATTGATACAGCTGGTTTGGTTTTCAAAATTAATAGTGCGTGTTTGATCTTTTTTTTTATATTAATTATACAACGGGCCAAAATTGCCCGAGCAGGGCCAGACTGGGCCTCATATTTTCAGGCCCGATGGCAACCGGGCTGGCCCGGCCTGGCCCATTTGACAGCCCTAGGTTTTTTTTTTATGGAAGTTAAATACCCATCCCTTTTTTCCACTCCCCATGACTCGAACCCAGGACTTGAGGCTTAGGTAGTGGTGCTCTAACCACTTGAGCTATCCCATCCCACTTTGTCTTTGACAGCCCTAGGTGGTGCACTTACACATGAAAAGTTCTTTGAGAAGGAGTTTGAGAAGGAGGGAGTAGTTAACTTTTAAATATATTTTTTATTTTATTAACAAAGTTGATGAGTTATTAATAATACTCTTTATTCAATATCTCACAAATTTACTTTATAATTAAAATATGAATTATTTAAAACAAACACCTGTAAAAAAAAGTGAGCTAAAAAACACACGGGTTGGACTCAGCTCTTCTCAGTCCGTTAGGAAGTGGACCTACAGAGATCGCCCCAGGTTAGGAGCGGCCAACCCGCCTTTTTTTATTTTAAATAAAAAAATTAATATTATTATTATTATTCTATTATTATAATTAGTTTAATATTATTGAAAAATAACAAAAGTTTTTCACCTTTTTTTAGACTTATTCAACAACTCAAAATCTAGTTGTTGCATGAATTAATGATTCACGTGATATACAACACTAAATAAACAACCGCAAGTATACGGCGTCTATTGTAGTGTGATAAGCACGAGGTCGATCCCACGAGAAGGCTAAGCGTAAAAGGGTAGTTTGCTAGTCGAATTCTAAATAGACATGATCGATCGTTTGAATGTGATGGTTTACTCTAAAATTACCTACCAAGTGTCACGAATAAGCAACAAAGAGCAAAGATAAAAGCGATCAAAAAGCATACGAATCAAGAGACGGAAGTAAAAATGGATGTAACTCAATTAAGAGAAGGTAGGTCCTAGAGCACATGCACTACTAGTGAATCCATCTATGGGTAAATGTCTATTCAAATGGTGTTCATGCTTTGTCTATAAGATTGATCACAACATAATGAATTAAAAGTCCTTTCGATCCAAGTAATTCAAAGGCAATACTACACAACCTAGTATCTCTACCTAAGTTGCATAATAAGACCCAATCAAGCCCCTAAGATCATCACACATCTTCCTAATCATTGATCATCTTTCAATCTCACAATAAAATTAGGTTAAATGCTTGCAATCAATTAATCAAAATAGATTTCTCAACCTAATTCAACTAACTATGATCAACACATCACCATTGTACACATAATGACATGTTTTGCAACAAACACCAAGCATCCAAATAGAATTAAGCCACACAAACACCAATTAAACAAATATTAATCCATAGATATCATCAAAAGTATGTACAAGGCCCTAGAACCAAAAGTGTTCTAGCCAATCACCCACATGTTTGAATTACAATCAAAACAAAGATCAAAGTAATAAAACTGAAAATAAGAGAAAGCTTAGACTGTGGTGAGGTGGGGAATTGAATTCCTAAGCTAATGGCTCCTTCCTTGCATGAATTGGTGGTGAATTGAAGAAGATATGGCCCAAAACCTCCAAGTGTGTGATAGTATGTGAAAGAATTCTTGAGAGAGGGGTTAGATGGTGTGAAATTTAAGAAGTGGGGTATTTATAGTGTTGGGGTAGGGTTTGGTTGTGATATTTGCAAGTAAGTCCCTCAAAACTAGAGAAAATACGCGTTTGGCACCGAGATTGGGTCGGCCCGGCCGGGTGGATGAGTCGGCCTACTTAAACAAAAACAGGGGACGTATGGCCCGGCCGGGCGAGTGGTGCCGCCCGGCCGGGCCAAAACTTCGACTTTTGGCAAAAATCTGGCACGCTATCGCCCGGCCGGGCCAAAACTTCGTATTCAGTCAATAAATTCATGCTCGGCCGCCCGGCCGGGCGGGTGATGTGGCCCGGCCGGGCTAAAGTTTCGACTTTGGCTCCGTCCTTCGTTTTCGTCCTCAAACTTCGTCCCTCCGTATCTTGAGCTTCCGACCTCCGATTGACTCGATTCTTTTTCTATTCCACTCCATTTTCCGAGCCGGATCCAATGGTGCGCTCCTATTTTCGGTCCGATCACTTGTGGTATGTGTTTTGCTCTAAATTCCATCGTTTTACCTACAAAACCGACAAAACACAACCTTTCTCTCATTTTGGCTCAAACAATCATATCTAACGCACAAATCAATGAGATCCACATCAAAATATGCTTCACATGTGCTTATAAATCATGTAAATTCCACCCGAATCAAACCCCCCAAACTTAAAATGTTGTTTGTCCTCAAACAACTAAGCACTCAAAGCAATGAGGGTGGAATGATCACAATGGAATATTCAATGCAAATCACACATGCAAAGTAAGATGTGGTGATATCTCTTTCTCCAAGTGCATTTCTCAATGAAAGTCATAGGTTCACTCTTGCAATCCATATTCATAAACCAAAGAATGCACACGTGCACAACATATTGTGATGGGAAGCATAATCCAAATTCTCAAATCCTCTACTCACATGATGGAGTGTTTCTCTCAAACACACAAACAAATTAAGGATATTAATGCACTCATCAACCAAGTCATGCTATGCAATCACCATATGCTTGCCCAACTTCTACTTTCTACAACACTCAAATGCTCAACAATGTGATCAATAGGACTTTATCAAGGATGTAACATTGGCTCTTTGGACAAGGTGGGATGAATTTAGGAGTTTGTGACTCTTCTAGTGGAGGACAAAGCTTGCTTTTATACAATTTGTGCTTTCACTTTCAAACTTCACAAACTCCATCCTCACTTTTCTTTTTCCATTCTTTTTCAAGCATTCATCACTTCATCTTTTGAACCATTTTTTTCTTTTCAAGCTTTTGTGGCTCTTTGTCCCTCTTTTCTTTTCCCTTGATTTTCTTTTCATCTTTCTCTTTTCTTTCAACTTTTCTAATTTCTCCTTTCACCAAAGACATTCGAGCACATGTTTTTTTCACTTTGTCTTTTATCCCCCACTAGATATAGGAATTAAAGGCTCAAAAAGGCTAAGTGGTTAACATTGTAGTTTGCCAAGAACATGAGGAATTAAGCTCAAAGGGCTAACTACGGAAGATTACTTCGGTTTTGGGAAATTTTGGCTAAGTGACTCTTTTTAGAACAAGATGGCCTATATCACATCACAAAGTTTCACACAATCATGCTTTCAAACAAGAACTTAGGCAAGTTCTAGGATCACTAGCAATAACCTAGTCCACTCTCAAATGAACTAAACCGGATTACATGCTCGATTTAAGGCTCAATTCTCACCGGTTTATTCAATAGGACTCTCACATTCATCAAATGTTCCCAAACAACAACACATCATGCATCCATGCTATCAAAGCTCACAAATATGAACACAATCATGATACTATATCCAACATCAATCATGCTTACATTCAAAACAAATAGACATCATCACAACTACTCAACAATGGATTCCAATGATTATTCATGCTCACATTTCACCAAATGTCCACTACCCAATATATGCTCAAAACCAACTTAAACAATCTAAGCATGTGAAAGCAAAGTGTGCGCCGGTGCAAAATGTAACACGAGTAGAATGACGAACCGGTGCAAGGGTAACAACTAGTAGAAAAATAAAAGAAAAATAACTCCCCCAAACTTAGAATTTTACTATGTAAAAATTCTAAGTTTGGGGCTACAAGTTGTTACCTCCCTCCTTGCACATCTAATGCTCTTCAAAGGGCACCATTGCATCACTTGCTTCTCTTTCCAAAGTTGGCCTTGCTTCTTCTTCATTCTCCAAGACAAGGTATCCACAATTCTCCTCATCCATACCTACAAGGCAACTAAGCTATCAACACTACTAAAACAATAAACATAAAGCAATAAAACCTTGGGTTGCCTCCCAAGAAGCGCTATTTTTAACGTCCTATGCCGGACGGTTGCTTCTTCTTTCAAGCCTCATCCAAACGGAGCGACTCCACCATTCGAAGTTGCTCGTTCCCAAAGTAATGCTTCACTCTTTGTCCGTTCACCACAAAGGTTGTTCCATCCTTACCAATAAGCTCCACATTTCCCATGGGCGTCACATTCTTTATCACAAAGGGTCCCGACCACTTTGACTTCAACTTGCCCGGAAATAGCCTCAACCTTGAATTGAACAATAGGACTTGTTCTCCAACTTGAAACTCCCTCCTTTCAATCATCTTGTCATGAAATCTCTTGGCTCTTTCTTTGTGAATCTTAGAGTTCTCAAAGGCTCCATTCCTAAACTCATCGAGCTCATTAAGCATCATCTTTCTTTTTTCTCCGGATGCCTTAAGATCAAGATTCAACTCATTGATGGCCCAACGAGTTCTCAACTCCACTTCTATGGGTAGATGACATGACTTACCATACACAAGTTGGTAAGGAGATGTGCCCAAAGGTGTCTTGTAGGCGGTTCGATATGCCCAAAGAGAATCATCCAAATTGATAGCCCAATCTTTCCTTTTTAACCCAACGGTTTTCTCCAATATTTGCTTCACTTCTCGATTAGCAAGCTCCGTTTGCCCATTAGCTTGAGGGTGATATGGTGTGGTCACCCTATGCTTTACTCCATACTTTGTCAAAAGTTGGTCAAGCCATCGGTTGCAAAAGTGTGAACCACCATCACTCACTAATGCTCTTGGAGTGCCAAAACGAGTAAAAATATTCTTTCTCAAAAAATTTAGGACCACTTTGGCATCATTTGTAGTGGTTGGAATGGCTTCAATCCACCTAGAGACATAATCGATGGCCAAAAGGATGTAAGAAAAACCATGAGAGATGGGGAATGGCCCCATAAAATCAATTCCCCATACATCAAAAAGCTCCACCTCAATCACATTCTTCATAGGCATTTCATGCCTCTTTGAAATGTTTCCCATCCTTTGGCACTTGTCACACTTCTTCACAAAAGCTACACAATCCCTAAAAATGGATGGCCAATAGAAACCACTTTGAAGAACCTTATGAGCCGTCCTATTTGCTCCAAAATGACCTCCATAAGGGGATGAATGGCACTCTTCAATCACTTTTTCCCACTCATCTTCCCCTAAGCACCTTCTCATGATCATATCCGAACACCATCTATAAAGAAACGGATCCTCCCAAACATAGAACTTTACATCATGGTAAAACTTCTTCTTTTGATGGAATAAGAGGTTTGGTGGTGGTGTTCCGGTGGCTATGTAGTTCACAAAGTTGGCGAACCATGGACATGTTTCTTTGATGGCAAGGATTTGCTCATCGGGAAACCACTCTTTGATAGGGACTTGGATGTCCTTTTCCTCCACATTCTCAAGTCTTGAGAGATGATCCGCCACCACGTTTTCACACCCTTTTCTATCCCTTATCTCCACATCAAATTCTTGCAAAAGGAGCACCCATCGTATCAACCTCGGTTTGGCCTCCTTCTTCTCAATCAAGTATTTGAGAGCCGTGTGATCCGTGTACACTATGGTCTTAGCTCCAACCAAATATGCTCTAAACTTGTCAAAGCTATAGATTACGGCTAGCATCTCCTTCTCCGTGGTGGTGTAATTCTTTTGAGCCGGATTCAAGGTTTTGCTTGCGTAGTAGATTACACGGAATAACTTGTCCCTCTTTTGGCCCAAAGCTACTCCAATGGCATAATCACTAGCGTCACACATGACCTCAAATGGTTGACTCCAATCGGGTGTCACCAACACGGGAGCTTTGATCAAAGCCTCTTTCAAGATTTCAAACGACTTCACACATTCTTCACTAAAAATGAAGATGGCTCCTTTCTCCAACAATGCACACATGTGCTTGGCTATCTTTGAAAAATCCTTGATAAATCTTCTATAAAACCCGGCATGCCCAAGGAAACTCCTAACCGCCTTCTCATTGGTTGGTGGAGGTAGTTTCTCAATAGCCACTATCTTTGCTCTATCTACCTCAAGCCCTTTTGCCGAAACCTTGTGCCCAAGCACAATCCCTTCCTTCACCATGAAGTGGCATTTCTCCCAATTGAGCACCAAGTTGGTATATATGCATCTTTGCAAAACACAAGAGAGGTTACGTAGACATGTATCAAAGCAATAACCAAATACGGAAAAATCATCCATAAACACCTCCATTATGTTTTCAATCATGCCATGAAAAATAGCCATCATGCATCGTTGGAAGGTGGCGGGAGCATTGCACAATCCAAATGGCATTCTCCTAAAAGCAAAGGTACCATAAGGGCAAGTAAAAGTTGATTTCTCTTGGTCCTTAGGATCAATCAAAATTTGATTGTATCCCGAGTAACCATCGAGAAAGCAATAATACTCATATCCCGCCATCCTATCCAACATTTGATCAATAAAAGGCAAAGGAAAATGATCTTTCCTAGTGGCACTATTCAAAACACGATAATCAATGCATACTCTCCATCCCACAATGGTCCTAGTGGCAATTGCCTCTAAGGCATCGGTTGTAACAATAGTCATGCCCCCCTTCTTAGGTACCACTTGTGTCGGGCTTACCCACTCACTATCACTTATGGGAAAAATTATATCATTATCTAACCATTTCAACACCTCTTTTCTCACTACATCTTGCATTATGGGATTCAATCTTCTTTGACCTTGGGCTTTAGGTTTAATAGACTCATCTAGTCTAATCTTATGCATGCAAATATGAGCCGGTATACCCTTCAAATCCGAAATATCCCAACCAATGGCCGATTTATAAGTTCTAAGCACCCTAAGCAATTTTTCTAACTCAAGCTCATGCAAGTGTGAAGAAACAATAACCGGAAAGAGGTCACCTTGTTCAAGATAAGCATATCTCAAGTGCTCCGGAAGTGGTTTCAAGTCGATCTTCCTCCCCTTCTCTTGAGCTTTTGGTTTCTCCTTAGCTTCCTCCTTTGGTGCTTCCAATGAGTAACATGAGGGCCAAGTGTCAAGATTTTTGTGAGGAAATCTTTGACACTCTTCAAGTAAAACCCCCCCAAACTTGGCTTCTTGTTGTATCTCCATGAATTTCTCCTCCTTTTTGATTGGAAGCTCCTTCAAAACATCAAGAGAAGACATATACTCAAACAATTCTATATCATTAAGCTCATAAAAATTGAAATCAAAAGGAATAGAAGAGAGTGAGTTAAGAGATTCTCTTATGCAAAAATCAAGTGGGTCTTTTGAGTTGCTCTTTTCCATGTGCATATCCACACAAGCTTGCACACTATTGATCATGTTGCACTCATAGACCTCATCCTCATCATCTCTAAACTTGATGGCCTTGTAGATGTTGAACAACACTTTCTCATTGTTCACTTGAAGCTCCAACTCCCCTTTCCTTACATTAATAATAGCTCCACCGGTTGCCAAAAATGGCCTTCCCAAGATGAGTGGGATGTACTTATCCTCCTCCATATCCAACACCACAAAATCTACCGGGAATATGAACTTATCGATCTTAACCAACACATCTTCTACTATACCCAAGGGGTATGTCATGGATCGATCCGCCAATTGAAGGCTCATCGTGGTTGGTGTAAGTTTCCCCAAACCAAGTGACTTGAATATGGACAAAGGCATAAGATTAATGCTAGCTCCCAAGTCACACAAAGCTTTAAATGTACCTCCATCTCCAATAACACATGGCAAGGTGAAGGATCCGGGATCTCTAAGCTTTTGAGGTAGCTTTGCTTGAATGATTAAGCTACATTCTTCGGTCAAATGCACCGTTTCATATTCCACTATCTTCCTCTTGTTGGACATAATTTCTTTTAAGAACTTGGAGTAATGGGGCATTTGTTCTAGAGCTTCGGCAAAGGGGATGTTGATGTGGATCTTCTTGAACATCTCCACAAACTTGGCAAATTTGTTGTCCAAGCCCTTCTTCTTCAACCTTTGAGGGTATGGGAGAGGTACCACATTCTTGCCTTTGTCTTGAGGAGGGATTGCCTCCTCACTCTTCTTCTCCTCTACTTTCTCTTCTTCCCTCACTATCTCCTCTTGCTTCTCTTTCTCTTGTCCATCTTCTTTGTCGACATCTTCGGGTGCCATTACCATTTCCTCCTCTTGTGGCATCTTTGGCCCATCGTAGCTCGTCCCACTTCTTAGCTTTATAGCCTTGCAATGTTCCTTGGGGTTGAGCTCCGTGTTTGAAGGAAATTGCCCCGGAGTGTGTTGACTACCGATGACATTAGAAAGTTGACTCACTTGCTTCTCTATGGCTTTCACATTATTTGCCACGTTTTTGATCATTTCCCCTTGTTCATCAAGTCTTTGCCGAGTTATGTTTGCATTCTCCCTCGTCTCTCTCATGAAGTTCTTTGTTTCCCCCATAAAAGCACCAAACATGTCCTCCAATGACAACTTTGATGAGGACTCCACAATAGCTCCATCTCTAACATTAAAATTTGGAGGTGGGATGATAGCATTCCTTGTGTTAGCATAGGAAAAGTTCTCATGTTGCCTCAACCCGGGATGGTAATGGTTTGGGTTAGGAGGATTTTGTCTCTCGTTCCAACCTCTTTCCCGAAAATGACGGTCCCTTTGATTGTTCATATAATGGGCCTCTTCATATTGATCATCACTAGGTCCCATTAATGACTTGGCCGCCATCATCGAAGTCAACTTGTCTACCTTGTTGGATAGAGTAGCAAAATCATCTGACTCCTTAGTGGAAGTAACTTTCCGGGCTTGCCTTCTCTCGGATGGCCATTGGTTTCCATTCTTTGCCATCTCCTCTAGAAGCACATAGCCTTCATCCGTCGTCTTTCCTAGCAAAGAACCTCCACCGGCCGAAGCATCTACCATCCCTCTCGTGCGATGGTCCATTCCATTGTAGAAGTAGCAAATGAGTTGATCTCGTGAGAAACCATGTTGTGGGCAACTTCTAATCAAATCTTTGAAGCGCTCCCATGCTTCGGCTAAGGACTCATCCTCATCTTGCATAAATGATGAAATCTCTCCTCGTATCTTGATGGTCTTGCTTGGAGGAAAGTATTTCATAAGAAAGGCATCTACAAGGTCGGCCCAATTTTCGATCGTCCTTAGATCAAGAGGTATGTACCATTGTTTTGCACGATCACGGAGGGAAAATGGGAACAATTGGAGACGGATGTAATCTTGTGGGACTCGATTGATCTTGACCGTTCCACTTATCTCTAAGAATTGAGATAAATGGAGGTTAGGATCCTCCTTCGACAACCCTCCAAATTGGTTGTTTTGAACCATCATGATTAGGGTCGGCTTGAGCTAAAAGTTATGAGCATCAACGGGTTCCCGACCCGCTCCTCCATAGGGCCTTGGGATAGGGCGGAAATGGTCTCTCAATACTCGTTGATTCCCGTTTTCCTCCCGTTGCTCTACATTTCTTTCCATCCCAATGTTTTCTTCAACTCTACGATGGAAGTTGTCCCTTAGCACCCCTTGAGGTCGGTTACCTCCATTCCCGTTAGGTTCCTCGACTCCTTCAACCCCATGATTCTCAAATTCCTCCTCTTCTTCAACCGGATTTTCCCTTCGGTTCATTCTTTCCAACTCTATTCTTCTCCTTTCGGCGTTCCTTCTTCGACAATTGGCCTCAATCTCCGGATCTAAAGGTAGCACTTCTTGGTGATTCCTCCTAGATCGTGTGATCATAAACCATGTCTATCAAACGAACGAACGAGAGTGAGATATACAAATAAGCTCAAAGTAACAAACACAAATATTTTTGGATTTTTGCAAATAAAGAAAGCAAATAAATTGTCTAAACTAAAACTCTCCTAGCCTACACTCTAGAGCTTATAAAAACCTCCCCGGCAGCGGCGCCATAAACTTGATTCACGTGATATACAACACTAAATAAACAACCGCAAGTATACGGCGTCTATTGTAGTGTGATAAGCACGAGGTCGATCCCACGAGAAGGCTAAGCGTAAAAGGGTAGTTTGCTAGTCGAATTCTAAATAGACATGATCGATCGTTTGAATGTGATGGTTTACTCTAAAATTACCTACCAAGTGTCACGAATAAGCAACAAAGAGCAAAGATAAAATCGATCAAAAAGCATACGAATCAAGAGACGGAAGTAAAAATGGATGTAACTCAATTAAGAGAAGGTAGGTCCTAGAGCACATGCACTACTAGTGAATCCATCTATGGGTAAATGTCTATTCAAATGGTGTTCATGCTTTGTCTATAAGATTGATCACAACATAATGAATTAAAAGTCCTTTCGATCCAAGTAATTCAAAGGCAATACTACACAACCTAGTATCTCTACCTAAGTTGCATAATAAGACCCAATCAAGCCCCTAAGATCATCACACATCTTCCTAATCATTGATCATCTTTCAATCTCACAATAAAATTAGGTTAAATGCTTGCAATCAATTAATCAAAATAGATTTCTCAACCTAATTCAACTAACTATGATCAACACATCACCATTGTACACATAATGACATGTTTTGCAACAAACACCAAGCATCCAAATAGAATTAAGCCACACAAACACCAATTAAACAAATATTAATCCATAAATATCATCAAAAGTATGTACAAGGCCCTAGAACCAAAAGTGTTCTAGCCAATCACCCACATGTTTGAATTACAATCAACACAAAGATCAAAGTAATAAAACTGAAAATAAGAGAAAGCTTAGACTGTGGTGAGGTGGTGAATTGAATTCCCAAGCTAATGGCTCCTTCCTTGCATGAATTGGTGGTGAATTGAAGAAGATATGGCCCAAAACCTCCAAGTGTGTGATAGTATGTGAAAGAATTCTTGAGAGAGGGGTTAGATGGTGTGAAATTTAAGAAGTGGGGTATTTATAGTGTTGGGGTAGGGTTTGGTTGTGATATTTGCAAGTAAGTCCCTAAAAACTAGAGAAAATAGGCGTTTGGCACCGAGATTGGGTCGGCCCGGCCGGGTGGATGAGTCGGCCTACCTAAACAAAAACAGGGGACGTATGTCCCGGCCGGGTGAGTGGTGCCGCCCGACCGGGCGGAAACTTCGTAAATGGAGGCGTGGCTTGGGGTGTTCGGCCGCCCGGCCGGGCCAAAACTTCGACCTTTGGCAAAAATTTGGCACGCTATCGCCCGGCCGGGCGAGTGATGCCACTCGGCCGGGCCAAAACTTCGTATTCAGCCAATAAATTCATGCTCGGCCGCCCGGCCGGGCGGGTGATGTGGCCCGGCCGGGCCAAAGTTTCGACTTTGGCTCCGTCCTTCGTTTTCGTCCTCAAACTTCGTCCCTCCGTATCTTGAGCTTCCGACCTCCGACTGACTCGATTCTTTTTGCTATTCCACTCCATTTTCCGAGCCGGATCCCATGGTACGCTCCTCTTTTCGGTCCGATCACTTGTGGTATGTGTTTTGCTCTAAATTCCATCGTTTTACCTACAAAACCGACAAAACACAACCTTTCTCTCATTTTGGCTCAAACAATCATATCTAACGCACAAATAAATGAGATCCACATCAAAATATGCTTCACATGTGCTTATAAATCATGTAAATTCCACCCGAATCAATTAACAACCAAAATTTAGAAGCAAAAAAAAGTCAAGCACAACAAGCTGCGCCACTTGTTTTAGTTCCAACGTCAGACCGCCACTTGTTTTAGTTCCAACGTCAGACGTCGGCCTTCTAGTTATAGTTTCATTGTTAAAATTTTAGATTATGATAATAGATTTAATAATGAGTCGTGCAAAAAAAGATATATATTAAGAGACTTTGAATTTTGAAAATGAAGTTGATGAATTTAATAAATAATTTTATTTTTTTAAAAAAACTCAGGTTGGTCTGTCCAAACCCGCGGCCCGCCTCTTTATGGTTGGGTTGAGGTTTTGACAGCCCGTCTAGTAAATGGGTTAGCCCGCACCCCGCCCCACCAATTGACGGGCTTTTGCGATTTTGGCTCGCCCTGCTGACCCGTTTTGACAGCTCCACCCAAAGATGAAGAAACTAATCTCAATAGTGAAAATACATTTAAAAAAAGAAAAAGGAATGAAGAAATAATGAATAAAAAGGTAAGGTGCCAAATCAGCAAGCAATTCAGCCGTTTCCACCACACGTATACATCAACTGCCATATCAATGTTATCACTTCAAATTCTCCAAAATTACTTGTTCATGGCCACCATTTTCCATCCTATAATCCTTTCATACTTCATCACCAAAACTATTCTTACCATTTTTTATTTTTTTTTACATAATTTGATAGAGAAATAATGGTTCACAGTCTAGCTAATTGGCCTCGTTTCACTACCAATAAACCCTGTTTCTCTCTTTTCCTCCCCCCACAATTCCATTTCTCAAGTAATTTTCTCAACCCCCTTTCTCTTTGGATAACTACATTTATTTACTTTTTTTTTTTTGGAGTTTGTGAATATAATGTTCCTGTAGTTTATGCAATGACTCTGAATTGATACATTTTTGCTTTAGACAATTGAGTAAATTAGCAATTTTTTTCTGTTCTTTCTTTCTTTTTCCCAGAAAAATCAAGTCTTTGTGTGAATTGGGGTAAATTAGGAAATTGGGGTCTCTTTAACTGTTTTTGTTTTTCAATTTTTTTATTAGTGGTTGGTTTCTTGGCGAAATTTGAGTGTGTGATAATAATTACTCCAGTTACAGTATTATAATGTAGTAGTTGCTTTTCAAGAATCAGTGGCTTGTACACTAAAATATCAGCAAATGAAATTAAATCTCCTTGTAATGTTTCAATAATTTAGTTCTTAGATTCAAGAATTCATCTTCATCGTATAGTTGTTACTCATCTTCTAATATTAAAGAGAGATGCAATTGTGAGTTATATAGTTGTTGAAATTACTGGATAAAATTATGAGTTTTATAAATGCAATTGTGATATGTTTCTTAAGTGAAGCAAAATTGGTTTTGCTTGTAGGGAGGATTTTGTCTGCAAAGTCTTCGTATGGTTCTCAGTTCCCGTTGTTCACCGATACTACGTCGGAGAAGGTTAGCCACGAGCTGATTTTTAAGTATCCTATGCATAATGCATTCAGATTTTACTTAATCATCCTTTTTTTTTTTGTTATTGTTATTGTAGTTTGTGAGTTATGGCTAAATTATTGGCCTTTATTACCAAACAAAATAAAAACATTATGTGTTTGCTCAGGAAATTATGCTTACGAAGGAGAAACGTTACGACTTTAGACTGTTGGCAGATAGTAGTAAAATTTGCAGTTCGTCTGGAAAAAAATTAACGTTTTCGCATAAGTTAAGGAAGAATTGTGGAATACAAGAAGATGGTCCATCACTTAACTACCTAAAGCTCTTAGTGATGTGTGGATTTTTCACCCTTCAATCTACTCATCCAGCATTTGCCGGTTCAGATATTGTTACCAGCTTACCATCCCTTCCGTTTTTGGGAGATACGAGCGATTTAAGCACAGGTTTTGCTTCAGTTAGGAAATTCTCCCTTTCTAAATTGTTCCTTTTGGAATCTTTGTTAGATGAATCTTCTAGAACATTGATTTCATGAATGCACCCCCTTACTTGCAGGCATTCTTGTTGATATTTTTCTCCGAACTTGGCGATAAAACCTTCTTTATTGCGGTAAGACAGTAGTAGTGGCATTATGTTCATGAATTTCTGTCTCTAATACATTATCGAGATGTTTAATTTCCCATCTTTCGTTTTAACGAACTCTGCGTTAAACCATTATCTTGTTAAAAAAAATTATCAGGTGGAGCATCTTTACTGCCTGATTAGAAGTTTGCTAGCTCCTTTGTTCTTTTATTTTTATTTTTTCTACATAAGTAAACAGGTTAATGTTTTTTAAAAAAATGTTATTAGGTCAAGCGTTTGTTGAAATATGGGTTGCTAATATATTTTATATTAGCTTATTTGATGTTCTGAGCAGGCACTTCTGGCAGCTAGGAACTCTGCTGCAGTTACTTTCATAGGGACTTTCGGTGCCCTCGCGTAAGTTCTTAAATTTGGATTTTCGGTTGAATTTGATGCTTAGTGTGAAAAAATTGAATATTCGTAAGGTTTAATTTACATGTGTGTTTATGATTTGTGATATGGAAGTAATAGTCATATTATCGACATTGTTGGATTTGATCTTCTCTTTCTGCGAAAAGTGTAGGTCTTGTATGAACCAGATTCACGTGAACTCTCTTCTTCAAAGTACTACTGTTTTCTTTTACTGTTTTCTTTTGCAAAGCAATAACGTTTAGCATGCGAAATATCGCGTTTTTTTAAATGCTTGATTTTATTATGTTATTCTTCACAAAACCACTAACCATGATACTTAATTTGTATACTAAACAGTACCGAGTTCACCATAAAACTTCTGTGAACTAAGTTCATAGAAGTTTTTGTCAAGACAAAATAGAACGAACTACATTATTTTAGTTGTCCTGAAACGGAGACAACCTTTATTTCCTCAACTCTTGAATATTGTGTTGCAGGGTAATGACGGTTATATCAGTTGTTCTTGGCCGAACATTTCACTACGTGGATGATCTCCTTCCATTCAGGTTTGCCTCTCATGCATTTGTGGATGATCTCCTTCCATAAATAATATTGCGTTCACATGAAAAAGTGTCGACTTTGTCGTTATTACAACGCATGAACGTTTTGCTTAGTATATTGGTTTGGATAGTGTACAGGCTCCGGGACAAAACTGATTTAATTTAACATGGTATGATCAGGTTGGGAGATACTGATTTACCACTTGATGATCTTGCTGCAGTTTGCCTCCTTGTAAGAAGTCCCTCTTTTACGCACCAGTCGACATTTTGTTTCTCACTACTTTAACTGCAACTTTGATCGATATCAGGTATATTTTGGTGTTTCATCTTTGGTTGACGCGTCCTCTGGTGATGGCCTTAAAGCAGAAGAAGAACAAAAGGAGGTGGTTTAAAGCCTTAGTCGATCAATATTTGAATATGTTTTTCCGAGGTGCAAATTTAAGACAGAGTTACAACTTACGAATGCAGGCAGAGCTTGCAGTTTCAGAAGTTTCGGGATCTGGTGCAGGTATCCTGTCTGCTGCAAACACCGTCTTCAGCACATTTTTGTTGGTTTTTGTTGCTGAATGGGGTGATAAATCTTTTTTCTCCACAATAGGTGAGTGGACTTATCAATCTTTGGCTTAATTTGTTCGACTTGTCTCAAGAATCAACATTACTTCGCTTGAATCAGTCTAATTTTCTGTTAGACAAGAACTCGTATGAGACAGTATCATACGTGAGATGGGTCTCATCCATGAGACGGTCGCGCATACTATTATCCTCGTACAAGTCCAAGTTCTTTGTTCATTAGTTCTAATGCGGTATTCTATTTGTTCGATTAGCCCTTGCTGCAGCCTCGTCGCCTCTTGGAGTCATTGCGGGAGCACTGGCTGGTCATGGAGTCGCAACATTGGTATATTCAGTCATTACAAATTTCTCGTTGGCATTAGAAATAATCGGCCCCCATTTCTGGATATTTCCTTCACATTTTTTTCTGAACTATATATCTGCAGCTTGCTGTTCTAGGGGGCTCTTTCCTGGGAACATACCTCTCTGAGAAGGTACATTAAGTTTTTCGAAATATCAACACTTAACAAACTGTTCAAATTTCGTATAATCGGTTTTCTTGAAATATCAAGTGACCATATTTCCTGTCCCTTATATTGTTCGATAGACAATTGCGTACATTGGGGGCACTCTCTTCCTCGTCTTTGCTGCAGTCACGTTATTCGAGATCGTTAGCTAGGATCAAACGAACAAGAATTGTTTTTGATTTGATATTGCAAAGAGTTATGAAGAGCCATGAGTTTAATTAACTCCATATGACAGCAACTTCCATTAATGTAAATTCAAAAGGCGTGTTTTGGGCCATGCTTAACGTTTTATGGCAATGTTGACAACACTTTTAATGCTTTACAGAAGAGTTAGGTAGGGGCAATGTATAACATTTTAATGGTTTACACGTTGAGTTATATTATTCTTATCATCTCTGATTTCGAATCTTATGTTTTAGTTTGGTCCTTTCATTTCAACTTTTTATGAGATCATTTTAATGTAAGATGTTTTATCAGATAATTTCGATGATTCTTTTTGTTCTACTATATATGGATAGTGTGATTACTGATTAGTGAGCATATAATATATATATATGTGCAATATTAGTGTTAGAGAAATTAATACTTATTCCGAAATTTCAAAAGGTTGACACTTTCCTTTAATGTTTGTTTTGAGATTATGTAGGACGGGGGAAATTCTGGATGGAGAAATTATGATAAATATTGATTATGTGTGTTTGTTTAGGGATTTTGAGTAGGATAGGATGTAACTTTATGTCAAATCAATTGTGTAAGAGTGGATGATGTTGTATTATAATATTATATAATGTAACTTTATGTCAAATCACATTACTTGTAATATATCTATTATTTAATCACTTTTCTTAATTTTTGTGCCAAAAAGTAACGTGAAACTTATAGGCGGACGGAAGGAGTATTATTTTTTCTCTCATCATCACATCACTTGTACAACATCTATTATTTTATCATACAGTATTTTTTAATCTAAACATTTAAAAGAAGTGGGAAACTTACTCCGGGACGGAGGGAGTATAATGTTGTATTATTATAATAGTATAATATATATGTATTATTAGGGGTGGATGGAGTTGGATGGTGAAATCCCGAACTAGAACAGGACGGGGGAAGTTACGTTCCCCATCCAGACGTGTGAGTTCCAAAACAAACATACATTTATAGTCCTTCCCTCTCTACATTTTCTCTCTATTTATTTATTTATTTTTTTTCTTCGTATATCTCTCTACATCAACTACCTACTACACATTCAATGTTGCATTCATTAATCTCTACGTAAAAAGCATATGTAAATCTATTTAAAGAATGGAGAAAGTATATAATAAATGAATTGATTTCACACTTCTTTCACAAGTTTTGACGTTAGGAGTTCATCTCTCAGTGTATACTTGTTTAGAAATACTCAAATCAAGTCTATTTTTACACATTGTTTCCGTTTACAAAGGATAAAATACTACGATTTGGGAGCCCTCGGTGCAAAAGTACGGAGTAAAAGTTAGGCCATTCGAATTTCATATAATATAAAAAAAATTAGAAGTTTATATTAAGACAATTTCAATAATTTTACAAATTAGAGGATCTATACTAAATTATTGCATTACAGTTCAATCATTGTTCCTAAAAAATTTGTAAAATCTCAAAATAGAAATAATCATCACAATTTGCATCCTTACAATCTACATATATTTATCCCTCGTATCATTACTTTTGAACTTTTGGGCTCATCATACACTCAATCCACCTACTTTATATATATAAGTTTACAAAATCACTTCTCAACACTCTCATCATTACACTTTTTTCTTAAATCATGTGTCCTAGATTTCCTTAAACTTTTCAGAAATTGAGGAAGTAGTTATTCATCTTATTTTAAGTTTCGATATTCGAATCAATCAGTACATTGATCGACTAATTTGAAAGACCAATCCAATCGTTCACAGCGACGCCCAATTGTTGGAAGCAACGGACGAAATTAAATGAAGGCAATATGAAGCAGGTGCACGATGAGCAAAGTAGAGAAATAAATGATGTCCATTGATGAAATCCAACTTAGGTTGTCTGTACTGAAAACAGGACAAAATCTCTACAAAATCTTGCACGTGCTAATCCTGACCGTTGAATCTCGAGATAATCAGACATGTAAACAAAATCTTACAAATGATTGTGTTATGATAAGAAGAGAGTAGTAGTAGGTATTTTCATCAGGCGTGCACATCAACAGGGGATTTGGTAACGTCCGATCATCTTATCTGCACCCTTCTCCATTCGTATACTCTCTCCGTCTCGTCCTAAGCTTTTTTTTTTTTTTTACTTTTTGCAAGTAAATTAAAAGATACTCCCTTCGTCCCAAGATTACTTGGACGGTTTGACCTGCACATTGTTTAAGAAAAGTGAATTTAGTGGTTGATGATGTAAGATAAAAGAGGGGTATTTTAGGTAATTTGATGATTTGTAAAGTGGATTTGATGATGTGTAAAGTGAAATGTATGGAAAAAAGGAGTGGCAAATTTGAAAATAAAATGATGTTGTGAGGTTATTAATTTTGTGGGTTATTTCCATATTAAGAGTGTGCAAGTAATTTTGGGACGTCCCAATAAGGAAAATGTGCAAGTAATCACGGGACGGAGGGAATATGATATAAAATGTGTACTCCCTTCGTTACATTATTATTTGAATATTTGTCCAAAATATTTGTCACCTTACTAATTGAACATTTTATTATTTGAAAAAAACAATTTTTTATTCTTTTACAAAATTCTTTCAAACATCTATTATTTACACTCCATATCATTAAATTTTACTTACAAAATTGAATTACCCATTATATTCCTCCTAAAAAGTTATTGTATCATCTTTAATACTACGGAGTAATAATCAATTTTTACATTAAATTTTATATCAATAGTAAATATTCAATTAATAACTGGACGGAAGAATATTTAGTAATCAGACCTCTAATATAATTTTCAAGAAACACTCTCTTGGAAATCATCTCATTGAAACAACTAAATTTTATTGAGGAAAATAAAATAAAAATAATAATTTCACTACTAGTTGTCAACTTTCATACTTCCTCCGACCTCGTTCCAACAAAGATAGTCCTATTTCCTTTTTTTTTTTTTTTTTTTTTTTTTAGATATTTAAAATTATAGCCACATTTTTTATTTTACTTAAGTATCAAATGTTTTATTGACATTCTTACCTCTTCATAATCATTTATTAAAAGTAAATAAGATTCAACTGCTTTAAAATTTACATCAAATTTATAAAATATTAAAAATAAAATAAACATATTAATTAAACTTCATCACATTTGTGTAAATCAAATGTGACTATTTTTTCGGGCTGGGGTATTTATGAGTTTGCTAATTTAAATGCGAATAAATATTAGTGTGGAGTTTGAACGGATCATGTGTTGGAGCAGTAAAGGAAATTGATATCTATCTGTTTTTGTCTCATTTGAAATTGAACATTCCATAACAAACTTTTTATTATTTTATTAACGCTTAATCACAGTGTATATATACGTAATGTTTCAATCTCACAACAATCTGAACAAGATACTTTCTTCTATCTCGTCAAATATTTTCGATGACACTATTTACAGAAGAAAATATTATTTTCGATTAAAAAAATGGCAGTATTGATCGAGTGTTCGAAAAAAAGACCGGAACCGGACCGGTTAGATTCCGGTCCGGCAAATTTTGGATTCCGGTCTTCCGATCCGGTCCGGACCGGTTTAGACCGATTTTTTTTTTAATTTTTTTTATATTTTTTTACTAATGCACTCTCAATTATTTTTCAAAATCAAGTAATGGATGAAAATGTGTTGAGATCTATTACATTTTTTGCAAATATATAATTTAACAAACATATTTAATTTATTTTTAGGGTCAAAATATCATTAATAATAATGTAAATAAAATTCACATTGGTGTAATGAAGAGCAAACACTTTAATTTTCATAAACTTGGTCCATAAACTTGCTTCCATAAACTTAAAAATAAAAAATAAAAAAATCTGGTCCAAACCCGGACCGGAATTTACCGGTCCGGTCCAGTCTGGACCAGATTAATTACGGTCCGGTCTCCGGTCCGCCCTTTAGCACACATTCCGATCCGGTTTTGGACCGATGCACACCCCTAGATCCAGCACGCAGGTACCCGTTCCAAGATCTTTGTGCCAGGTCAGATTCGATCTGAATGAGCCGGATCAGTCCCGCCGTGTATGTAAACATCGAGTCTGGGTTTCATGTTCAAAGGATTACCCGTCCCCACCCACGTTTTTTTAAATTTTCAAAATATAGAAATTATATGAAACCAAGAATTAAGAAATTGTTGTATCATTATTATGAATTCCTATAGTTATTCTCAATTTTTTTTTAAAAAAAATCAAAATTAGTCAACCAATTTATTTGGAAAAAATAAAATTGCATACCAATTCATTCTTTTTCCCTCTCACCACGTACCATTAATGTTCTGAGTCTTTAATTGCATGTTTGTTTAATTTTAATTGGAGTGTTGATTACTAGTTATCATTGTGTACGTATTTATATTATTTTGGATTGTTTTAATGTTTACATGCATAAAAAATATTACTTTCAATGGTAAGAAACAATTTAAAGAAATTTAGGGTGGGGCGTGTGACGATTATGCAGAAACCGTGTGGGGCGCGAGGAGGGCCCGGAGCATAGTATATTAGCTCGGGGGAGTGTCGGGTATTCAACTATCCAGCCCAACCTACCCCATTGTCATCCTAAAAAATAAGTTACTCTTTCTATTCCACAAAAGTCTGCGAATAATATTGGGTTCAAAGTTAAAAAAAAAAAATGTTTAATGATTATTGGAGTGTTGATGACAATTTAGTAAACTTTTATATATAGAATGAAAAAATTAATTGAACTGAGTGTATTGTGTGCAATAATTTTGAGAGTTATTTCCATTACCTGTGTATCTATATTTTTATGTGGGAGTTGGACGGTTGTGCACTCGAGTCCAACTTTCAATCGCATATATAGAAAAATTCACGCATATTTATTTTCAATCGCATATATAGAAAAATTCACGCATATTTATAGATATTCACTTATAGCCCAGTGGAAGTACCTAGCTTATTTTACTCCAACGTCTGCAAGTAATTTTTTTAATAATTTTAACACCTATTTTTCTAAATTGTAAAAGTGCGAGTACTAATTAACAAATGTGTAAGATTAATAATAATAAAAGTCCAAGTAGTAAGTAATAAAAATGAGTAACATTAATAATATTTTTTTTAAATAATTTTAGCACCTATTACACTTTTTAGTTATATTACACTTTTTAGTTATATTGACTTACACTTTTTATTAATATTGTGTTG
This sequence comes from Galeopsis tetrahit, assembly GCA_963675135.1. Classification (NCBI taxonomy): domain Eukaryota; kingdom Viridiplantae; phylum Streptophyta; class Magnoliopsida; order Lamiales; family Lamiaceae; genus Galeopsis; species Galeopsis tetrahit. Next base: position 10,152,699 of record OY776127.1, on the reverse strand, counting down.
CACTTTTTAGTTATATTGACTTACACTTGTTATTAATATTGTGTTGCACTTTTCAGTTATACAGACTTGCACGTTTCACTTCTTAGTTATATTGACTTATACTTTTAGTAAATATTGTGTTGCACTTTTCTGTTATATTGACTTACATTTTTTTTAGTATATTGTGTTGCATTTTTTACAGAATAAATTTGTCTTCCTTAAAAGTTTAAACCTAAATGAAGAATGTGTATATTTTTAAGTACGAATTAAATAGTTCAAACATTATTCCCTCCACATTTTATTATAATATACATATAAAAGAAACTCAATATTTTAATAAGTATGTTAATAGTCTAAATGGTGGGTGTAAGAATTTTTAAGGTTTAAATACATAGTTCATTCGAGTGCATATGAGTCAAAACCTTTATGTGGAATAAACGAACAAGAAAATTATGTTATTGTAGAAATGGAAAAAATATTACTTCCCCCTTTACTTGTTCACTTTTTTAATGAGACATCCTAAAATTACTTGCATATTTTTAATATAAAAAAATATTCTACAAAAGTTATTACATTTACAATATTATTTTATTTTTAAAATTATTATTCATTTTTAGGTTTACATTCACTAAATCACAATTACATCCTCATTAAATCATTAAAAATATTTCTTTTTTATTTAACTCCACGTATATATCATTAATACTATTTTTTAATGAGAACCTAACCCACAACCCGTTATTTAAAGGTGCCCACGGCCACGTGTATATTCACATGGTGACTCGTCCAAGAAATCGTTTGAAGATGCATGCCTTCATGGATTAATACACAGTATTTGCACGAAAAAAGTAAAGTAATTTTGGGATATGCACAAACTTTATGCTCATAATTACACCTTTTTCCTTTAATAATAAAAGGATATTTTTTTATATGTTGAAAATTAAACAAATTAATATATAGCGTAAAAATATATAATCCCTCCCACCCAAAATTATGACTTCATTTAATTTTTCACACATCAATAAAATATCATTCATAATGTAGTAATATTTTTAAATTATATATATATATATATACTCTTATTTAAATGATCTTAAAATTGTAAAATTCTCATTTCTTTTATATTAAATACTCCGTATTCATTATATATAGGAGTAATTGTAATATTATACACAATTTTAAATTAAATCCTAAAATGTAAACGGTTGTTCGTTACGACCTGAACTAGTCGAGCTTCAAGGGTCTATCAACTTGAATCAATAGACAAACAACTTGGTAGTCTCTACGGCCACATACCTTTGTTCGATCACAATCAAGAAGATATAAAATGATACTTACGTCGTCCAATTTTATTATGTAATCTTTTTTTGGCACGGATTTTAATGAATATTTATTGATTTATGTATAAAGTAAATAAGTTAGAAGTGTGATGGAATTTTGTGGAGTCCATTTATAGATAAAATGATTACTTATAAATAAAGTCAATGACAATTTGAGTAAACAAATACTCCAATAATTGAATGGTAGAGATAAAATAATGTGAATAGTAACTTTTTCAAATAAGAATAATAAAATGGGAAGTTCGAAAAAAAAAAGTAGAAATTATAAAACCAATAAAAAATAAAAGAGAGCTCTTAAGTTCTCACAACCAATGTGTTCTTTTTTCTTTTTCTAAGAGGTCTCTAATTTTGCAAATTTGTTAAGATATATGACTTATTTATTTATTTATTTATGCTTTTTGGATAAATACACCAACATGGCAACATTTGATCCATCATTATCAAAGTTACTAAAAAAACAAAACTTTGAATCTGATGTGTCGATTGATTGATGATTAACCTCGATCACGTGACGTATGCACAATATGTTTTATTTTTTTTATATTTTTCGAACCCACAATTAACATTTTAGCTTCAAATTCAAAATTATTTTGAATCTGTGCTAGTTAAGGTAAATTATACTACTCCGTACTATTTTACTACTCCCTCCGTGCCGAAATTACTTGCATAGTTTGACCGGCACGTTGTTTAAGAAAAGTTAATTTAGTGGTTGATGATGCAATATAAAAGAGAGGTATTTTAGGTAATTTAATGATGTGTAAAGTGGATTTATGATGTGTAAAGTGAAATGTATGGAAAAAATGAGTGGCAAATTTGAAAATAAAATGATGTTGTGTGATTATTAATTTTGTGGGGTATTTCCATATTAAGAGTGTGCAAGTAATTTTGGGACGTTCCAATAAGAAAAGTGTGCAAGTAATCACAGGACGGAGGGAATACTTTTTTCGTCTATTTTTTAATTAATTTTCATTTGAGGTGGACTAGTATTTTAAAAAAACTGATTGTTTATATAAAAATTAGTAGAAATTGAAGGATGAAGATAAAGTAAAAATAAAGTATTGTGTGTGAAGAATATTTAGATTGATAAAAAAAAAGTGAGAATTATAAAAATGGACAACTGACATATTAATTATTGTACTGAACATTATTAATTATATTTATTAAAAAATATTAGTTGTATACATTTATACGTCATAACTAATATATATATATATATAAAAAAAACCCCTTCCATGCACGCTTATAAATTTAATTCTCATACTTATACGGAGTATTTGTTTTGGGTTGTTCGTCTATAAGTTTAATTCTCATACTTTTTTTTACAAATATCTTTTTATTTTTATACTTCACTTTATATCTTAATTTTTTTTTCTTTTTCAATTACTTTAAATCACATCACTTGTACTATATTTATAATTTAATCATTTTTCTTAATCTATCCCAAAAGTAATGAGAAACTTATAAACGGACGTATGAAGTACTTTAAGAAAAGATTAGGTTTCTTATGCACTAATACACGTATATTAGATCCGCGCACTCGCCACATTTCAGTTAAAGTTAGTGTCACTTTACATTTATTTGTGATTGATTTATATGAACACTGTTCATATTAACATGTGAATTGTTGCACAATGCAACTGGTGTACATGAGATTGACTCTAAATGATACACTCCCTCCGTCCATCTATAAACTTCTTATTTTGTTATTTTGACTTGTTCATCTATAATTTTTTTATACTTTTTTGACAAATATCTTTTAATTTTTTATTCCTACACTTCACTTTATATCTTACATTTTTTCCCTATCTCCATCTTTCTTTCAATCATATCATTTGTACTATATATATCTTTAATTTAATCAATTTTCTTAATTGTATACCCAAAAGTAATGAGAAGCTCATAAGTATTTGAGAAGAAAATTAAAACATCAAAATATGGAGTATATATAAGCAACATCACATCTCATATGCACTTGGTGTATGCATACGCTTTAATTGAATCTATTATCTATACTAATATCAAATTTCACCTTTTATGTAAATTGTATTTGCTCTGTTCGTTAAAAATTATAATCACTTTTTTTATTTGTATATTCATTAAAAAAGAAAATCTTTTATAAAAATGATTATTTTATTTTTATCTCGTAACAACTCAAAAACATTTTTACTTTATTTACCAAAGTAAATCAATTGGTTGGGTACTTGGGTGTTTAAACAAATGTAGGGTGAAAGGGTGGGGGATTATATTGGAAATATTAGTGGCATTGAGAAGGGTAAAAAAGTGAAAATAAAGAGAAAAGAAATAGGGAATCGGGAGTTGGGACCACAACAAAATCTTAAAAGCAGAACTCAATTTGATTCTCTGCAGATCTACAGCCGTCAATTTTCATCAAAAGTACCAAATTATCCTTACCTCGATTTCCCCCAAACTACTAATATCGCACTCCTTCCCCCGTTTAAGAACTATTTTGTCATTTTTATTTTACTTATTTAAATTTAAAATAGCAAAAGAATATTTTAATAATTATTACAAGAAGTGTTATTATTTCATTACACTAATTTTTTTTTTATTACCTACTTATAAAGTTACAAAATATTTCCTACCCTTAATTTATCTCTTATAATATTAAAAAACAATCTATACATTAAAATTCATATGCAAAGTTATAAGTTCTTAATTAAGATCAGGAGAAGTATTTCTCAATTTGGGTTGAACACGAATTTTAAGAAAAATTGATTACTCCCTCCATCCGTTTATAAGGGCATCCACAATGGGAGGTAGAGATCCCACGTGGAGCACTACCTCTACCAAGAAAATAAAAAATCCTGCACTATGAGGATGCTGAGGTGGCAGAGAAAGAGGTTTGGGGGAAGGGCTGTGACTACCCAGGTAGAGATAAAAAATGAGAAAAAGGGAGAGTGGAGATGGATAGTGCGTGAGGAACAAATATACAAAAATGAATGTATTTTCTTCAGCGTAGACTCACGCGCAAGTGGGCTGTAATATTGTGGGTCCCACCGCTAACTTTTTTTTTTTTTTTTAATATATTGAATTTCCGTTTCCTATATACTGAACACATTTAATTTGGAGTTTGTATAACTTTTGAACTACCATATTAATTCTCTAGATTATTCACAGATATTGGTGTTGTAATTATTATTTTAAATTGGTGTTGTAATTTATGAAGCATTTAATTATTATTTTAAATTGGTGTTGTAATTTATGTTTGCAATAATTTTTTTTTATGTTGTACTCTTAATTTTAATTTTTATTAGCAATAAATTTTTTTTTTTTTTTGTACTCCTTAATTGTATGGTTTAAATGAAATTTTAAAACCATTTTTTTAAATATTATGTTACACCAAGATTTTTTTTATTATTTTATTTGTATATTATAATTTTATAATTAATATTTAATTGAATAAATAAATAATTCATAACAAAAATAGTTAATAGTTAAAGATAATAAATACATATGATTTGATAGTGGGACCCATGAATAGTTACTTTTGAGGTAGGAATGATTGGAAGAGGAAGGAGTGTTTTGAGGTAGGGGTATAAAACTTTTGAGGTGGCACACATGTGGCGCAAACATGGCAAATTCATACCCAAAAATTTCTACCTAGCATAGGAGATGCTCTAAACTTCCCGTTACTTTTTGGCACAGAGATTAAGAAAAATGATTAAATAATACATATAGGGGGTGTTTGCAAACTCTATAAACAGCTTAAAAACACTTCTAAAAAGTAAAAGCTGTGAGAGGGCAACTTTAAAAAAAGTGATTCTGGAAGCTGTTTGTAGTGTTTGAAAACACTCCCATAGTACAAGTGATGTGATTGAAAGAAGGAGAGAGATAGAGAGAAAATGTAAGATATATGTAAGAAAATATACTTACCAAAAAGGGTATGAGAAGCTTATAGACGGACGAACCAAAATGGTAAAATGGAAAGCTTATAGACGGACGGAGGGAGTATTTATATAAAATGTAAACGTTTGAGGGTGGTGATAAAGTGAAAATAAAATAGTGAGAGATAGTAATATTTTATTTCTAGAAAAGATAATTTATAAAATAAAAATTATAAAATTGAACATAAGGAGTATTATATTCTTTAATTAGTATGCAAAAATTAAATGTACAACTTAAAAGGGTCAAGGGGAATATAATATACTTCTTCTTTGATTTTTGTAGTAATTCTTATTTATCTGAACATGGGTTCAAAAAATATTTCTTTCATTTCGTGAAAATTAACCAATTTATTTTTATTTTTTTATGTCTAAAAGAAAGTTACTCACTTTTTTTTAACTACTTTCTTTCACATTTCATTGAATTCTTCTTTTTTTCAATCAAATCATCAATATATGTACTATCGTCCTTTTTTTAATCTCTATATTCAAAACTAATAGATAATTTTAATCGGGAGGAAGATAATATTAATAGTGTATGTATAAAATAAAGTGAAATATAAAATTGATAAAGTAGATAAATAATTTGAAATAATATTATTTTTAAAAGAGAAATAAAAATAATAAAATTGAATAAACTAGAAAGTAAGAATAATAAAATGGAAGGAAGTGAATATTTAATTTTTTATATTTAAATTATGCTTGCTCTCATGTTTTGACCGGTAAGTTTGTACATTCACACAATGACATCATTATAATTTTATTGACAAAGTACTGCTAGAAGGTATATTTTAAACTACAGAAAAACATTAGTAAGATATTAATCGTAAATTCTTAATGATAAAATGTAAAAAGTACAGTTTAACTTAAATAATTAAAATGTATTAGTATTAATGCTGAATAGTATCCCTTAAAATTTCTCAAACGTAATATCAAAAAGTACAATATAAGTTATATAACTTAAATAATTAAAATGTTTTAGTCATAATACTAAATAGTATCACTTAAAATTATTAATAGCATAAATTCAATTTTATGTGATGTGAAATTTCATAAGAGGATGAATTAGGTGATAGAATGATTCTTAGGGAATCGAGTAGCGGTTATAGAAGGAAACGAGAAATTACACCAAATTAAATAACAAACTAAAAGTAATAAAACTATCTTGGTCACTTTGACTTAAACTTCTACATAATATTGATCATTTGAATTTTTATTTTTTTTACATGTGAAAACTTATCCACGTAAAAGCTACTCAATTTCATTATACATCCATTGAATTTAGAGAAACGTATAAATATTTAATTTGACATAGATTTGGTACTATAGAGTGTATATAACTCTTTCGGTGCCGATTTTGTAAATATGGGACGAATAAAAACAAAATGAGTCAATTCTTCTAGTATTTTAAAAGTAAATGAGTTTTTGCATAATGAGAATGAGTGAGAAAGAAAAATTATTTTTTATAAAGTGTATAAAGAGTATTTTACCCCATATTTTTTTACATCTAACAGTAATTATGAAAAAAGTTAGCACAAAAATGTAAAAAATGAGGTGTAAAAGCGGATAAAAAAAACTCTTAAAATAAGTATAAAATGTGTACATATGGACTTATATGAAACATGCGTATACATATCATGCACAAAATGTGCACGTACGAACCGTGCACGAAATGTGCACATTACATTTGTATTTTATTCACTATAGAGAAAAAAAATATATTTTGTCACACTTCTTTCGTCACACTATAAAATGTGTCACATATATATATTGTCGCTTACAATCCCTAAAATTAGATATCTTGCTAATTTTGTTTTCAATTTCTCAAATTAACTAATATTTTTAATTTAAAAATTATCAATCGCCACCATGGAATAAATTATACTGAATATGATTGATATGATTGAATAAGTTATTAATGAAATCACCATTCATAGATCTAATCTAAATTGCATGTATAATTAGTACTCCTGATTTATAGAATTGAATCATCATTGATGATTTCCAAAAGCATGGAATTCACATTTCTTCCAACCCCAACAGATTTGGTTAAGAAATCAATTTTTCAAATAAATAATTAATAAAAATAATATACTCTTATTTAATAATAATAATAAAAAAATTATATTTAATAAAAAAATTAATATAATATATAATCTCGATTAAAAATATAATATAATAAATTTAAAAAATATAAAAATAATAATATATTAAATTTTAACGATAATAATATTTCTCAATAATATTAAATTATAAATATAATAACATAAATAATAATTTAAAATTTCTCAAAAATATAAATAATATATCCAATATATTAATTCTAATAATATAAAATTATACGAGTAGTATAATAATTCTTGATAATATTAATACTAATAATATTTTTTAAAATGATTTAATATTAAAAATAATAATATTCTTATTTAAAAATAAAAATATCGTTTTCATATAAAATATACATTTATTATAAATAATAAAATAAATATATATTAATAATAATAATAACTCTTCTACCAATAATAATTATTAAAATATTAATAATAAAAATACTATATTTTTAACAATAATCAATAATAATAATTTTATTAAATAATAATAATATTAATTCAAAATAATACAGTAATATATTTTTAACAAAATTCAATAATAATAATTTAAAATAAATTTATGGAGTATAACATTTCATTCACGCATTCATTCCCATGTATACCAATCATAAGAATAATCATTCTTATGTCATTCCATTCAATCCTCATATTTTGCTTTCAAAAAAATATATTTAAATATATTTCATTTCATATTTTGATTCTATTAACTTTGTCCGATATACTCTGCATTTATCAGTGAAATTAAAATATAAAATAAAATACTCACTCTTTCCATCATAAGCTCCCTCTTTACTCATAGATTGGAATATGAAAATGTAGATAAATATATATAAAAAAAATAGAGAAATATAAGAATGAGAAAATAAATAATGAATTTTATTATTTAAAAAATTAAAATTTAAAGTGCAATATTCAAAAAAGATAAATGTGAAAAATAAACGATCAAATTTATAAATTTAAACGAGTGGCCATTGCATGAGATTGGCCCCCAATTCATCCAAATCACAACACTTGTGAAGTTACATTACATCTCACCTAATTTTTGTACTATTATTTAAATTGTGTCAATAATCTTGGTACAATAGCTAAAATTAGATATTGTATCTTATTAAGTTAGGTACTATAGATTCCTTTGTTTAAAAGGTCCATTAGACTATGTTTAGGTTTTAAAAATAACTCGAAGATTTTTTGACTCGATTAAAAAAAAAAAAGAGGGACAAGGTGATAGAAAAAGAACCCTCGTCGATTTTGTAGTCTATCTATAAGAGGAGATTATATGAAAAATGTAACCGATTCTTTCGTTTCTTTGGGCCACTGGCCATCTGCCGGGAGTTTCGGATTTAATACCGATATTTTAGCATTGGATTTTAAGATTCTACATCCGTTTTATTTCAAAATTTAAAAATCGATTTTTAAAATCCACTTAAAATCATTCATATCAAACATATTAATTTGACATAAAATTATATCTATATAATATCACTCCAATCATTATAATATTTCTCAACAATAATATAATAGTAATACTTTAATGATATAATAATACAATATTATATTATATTAAATTATTACACTACAAAAAAACTTACTTTTAGTGACATCATTCTCTCATTATTGTTTCTCTAGTTAAAATTTTTTTAGTGACAGAAATTTGAGAATTAATGACAGGACCTCTCATTAAAAGTCAATTATGGTCAATAAAAACTTTTAGTTAGAGAAGTTTTAATGATATGAATTGTTTGGGGTTAATTCTAAATAAATACACCACCTTTAGTTTCAGTATCAATTAATACTATTCAATGAAAAACCAACTATACTGTTAAATAAAAAAAAAATTGTTGTCATACCTTTTACAAAAACAATCACATTATCTTCCCCTTTAACAATTACTGTATTTATACCCTCAAAAAAAAAAAAAAAAAAAAAAAAAAAAAAAAAAAAAACAATTACTGTATTTAATTACTCAAATTACCATTTAACATACCCATAAATAATCATTTTAATCATTTATATTCCACAATACTTTATTTCTTTCTTAAAACTTTTGTCTTTTTTAATTGGAACCAAATTGATAAGGGAGGAGGGTACTCCCTATGTCCCGGTGAAAATAATTCAATTTTCATTTTTCGTCCATTTTAATAAAAGTTACTCTCTCTGTCCCACACTTGTTTGCACTCTTTCCATATTCGTCTGTTCCACAATTGTTTGCACTATCTAAAAAGGAAATTTTTTCATAAACCCCACCCTCACAATATTCACATATTTACACAAAATGCCATTACTTTTACCCTTAATTCAACCATTCATTTTACTTTATTCATAAAAGTTTACAAAATTACCCCTCAACACTCCCGTCATTACACTTTTTTCTTAGTTTGCGTGCCCATAAAATGGTGCAAACAATTCTGAAACGGAGAGAGTATTGATGTACAAAGTTTATGAATAGCTTTCCAGGGTCTAAAAACGTGTTAAAAAAGGGTGGGGGTTTATAAAAGAGAGATTTGGTAGAGGAATAGGGATATTTTAGTAAATGGAAATATAGTAAAGGTGTTGCCTAGATTTGTGAAACAGAGATTGCACACAAGATTCTTGCATTTCTTCTTCTATTACACCACCACAAACAATTTTGAATATTTCCCTCTCTCTCACTCACTTCTCCTCATCTATATAATTCCATACTCAACAACACACAGAGAGAGAGAGAGAGAGAAAAAAAGAGGAGAGAAGATGTTTGCTGCAGAGAATGGGTTGAAGGGAGACCCAAGGCTTCAGGCCATTTCTGAGGCAATTAGAGTCATACCCCATTTCCCTAAACCAGGTTTTCATTTCTCCCTTTCCTTTTTTATTTCTTCATTTGCAATACCATGCATTTTCTTTTCTTTGCTTTCTTTTTTTAAAAAATAAAAATAAATTATATATGTTGGGTTTTTTGCAGGAATAATGTTTCAAGATATAACCCCTTTGTTTCTCAACCACAAAGTTTTCAAAGACACAGTCGACATTTTTGTCCAAAGATACAAAGACATGGGCATCTCTGTTATTGCAGGTCCTCTCTCTCTCTCACTCACACACACTTGTTTCTTCTCTTACAGACACAGGAGATCTGTTTTCTTGATTTTTTTTTTATTTTTTCAAGAATTATTTTTGTTTGGAACCAGCTGGAATGAGGGATGTTTTTGCTTTTTTTTTTTTTTGAAATTATAGAGAGATTTTTTTTTTTTTTTAAAAATTTCAGGAATTGAAGCTAGAGGATTCATGTTTGGTCCACCTATTGCTTTAGCCATTGGAGCTAAATTTATTCCCTTGAGAAAGCGTGGAAAATTGCCTGGTATCTTTATTTCTCATTACATACTCTTTTCCAGTATGCATTTTACTCCTTCCTTCCCACAATAAGCTTCATAGTTAGATACACATATTAAGAAAGTGTAATAATGAGTGAATTGAGCGATTATTTTGTAAAACTTTATTTATAAAAGAAAAAAATGAGTTACTTTTGTGAATGTTTGATGAAAAAAGTAACTTCTTAGAATTGATGATATTGTGATAGTAGTAGTTTATAAAATAAATGTAAAAATTATTGTGGAATTTTAAGCTCGGTTAGACATCTATCATGGACATCTTGAGCTAATTTACCGACCTTACATTTTTCTACTAATTAATTAATGAATTTTGACCTTTTCAAAAAAAAAAAAAATCAATAATAATGAATATTGACATTTTTAGGTACCCATACCAAACTACATTTCAATTAGCATTGATTACATTGTATGGTATGGTCTATTATTGAGGTGAAGCGTGGTGGGGTAGAGAATAAACATTCTTGATTATTATGCCATTTCATAATTGATTGCTTTCTCATTTTTTTTTAAAAGTAATTTGTAGTATCAATTTTTCGCCTTGATATTGGTTGGATGGAGGTCTTGTTTGAGTCTCAATTCACCAGGAACACAAATTACGAGTTTTTATCGAGTCAATATTCACTCGTCGATATCATTCACGACGGAGAAGAAATGATGTGTTAAATGTTAAAATCATATACTTGTCTCTTCTTCAATTGGTATGATCAAAATGAATGAGGTGTAGGGCATGGAAATCTTGGACCACACAAAAATCTAGATGTTCGGACAATTCTGTACCTAACATAATAATAGTGAAATATGGTGAAAGAACCAAATTTTACTATACATGGCCTACTTGTTGATAGATGCAGCAGGGATTGATCTATTAGATATTTATTGGATTTATTAGGGTTCGGCTCCGTAGCGTTGAAACTTAATTATAGTGCGAAGATTTTCGCCCCCACTTGAGACGTGCGTAGGGTCTTTTTCGTCCCGGTAATGGCAGCAAAAGCCATGTGTGTTTATCACTATATAATATGCCACTTGATATTGTTGAATTAAATCCTTTGTTGATAGATTGGTGTATAATGTGTATAGGCAAAGTGGTGTCTGAAGCTTATGAGCTGGAATATGGTAAGGATTGTTTAGAGATGCATGTTGGTTCAGTACAAGAAGGGGAGAAGGTTGTAGTGATTGATGATTTGGTTGCAACTGGTGGGACCCTTTCTGCAGCTATCAAACTTTTAGGTATTTTTTTTTTGTCGGTGTACGAACAATAATATAACATCATTCACTCTTACACATTGATTTGAGATATTGTTCAGAACGCATGGGGGGTGAGGTGGTTGAATGTGCTTGCGTTATTGGAGTGCCAGAGGTTAAGGTACCCACTTCTTGTTTGTCTCGATGTTCATAAATCGTGGTTTTAAATTGTTGACAACTACCAATTGTATGGCTAAAACCAGAATTTTCATTTATGACTTGATTTTACAAGGATTTCCTTTGTTTTTCAGGGACAAAATAGGTTGAATGGAAAGCCACTCTACATGCTTGTGGAGCCAAGAGAATTAGAAAATTGTTGTTGAGGAGGTACCACTACGCATGCTTCTTTTATAAATGTTGTCGTAGGACCCCGTATTTTTACTCGTTATTTAATCATGTGTCTATCTCTCTTTTAAGTCTTGTCGACGGTATTTTAATTATCGTTAATTCTTCACAGGGGGGTTGTATTCTAAGAGTTGAGGCGAGTTTACAGTTTTGGCTTCTTGAATTCATGATCTGATGAAGAATCTCGTTACATTTTATGATAATTTCATTTTGTATTAAGAAACGATTAGGCAGTAGTTGCTAGCATGACTTGTGAGAATTTAGACATGTAATAGTTTCCAATCTTGAATCTTTCATTTTACTTCTTCTATAGCTGTTGAATTTTAAATTAGTACTCTCTCCGTCGTACACGAAATGTAGTCCCGTTTATCTTTAAATCATTTGTCAAAGCTCAAATCAATAGGAGCTGTAAAATGCAATAACTACTGTACACCATGACCATGGGGGACCAAAATATTTTCTGCCAATTGCATTACTCTGTTCACGTGGCAATAAATAGTGTAAGATGACCACGTTGATATATTTTGTACATCGCGTTGAATTGAATCATACTACACAAGACCTTTTATTTTCCTAATATTTTAATATATATATATATATATATATATATTTTTTTTTTTATCAATAATCTTGCAACATTTCGCTCAAATTCTGCCAATTCACATGCTTGACACACACATAATACTCTCACAGTCTCACCGTCCCATAAAAGTTAGTACTTCCTCCATCGACGAGTAGTTCCATTTGTCTTATATTCTTTGTCCACGAAATGTAGTCCCATACCCTTTATAAAAACTATCACTCTTCAACCATCACTCAATTACTCAAATTGCCATCAACTTTATTCACAAACAATCACTTTATTCACAATGGACCCCATAATACCCTACAATACCCTTACTTTATCTACTCTATCTACATTTTTCTTAAAACATGTGCCCCACTACCATGGAATTACATTTCATGAACGGAAGGAGTAATATTTTTCTCCTATGTTCTACAAAAGTTTTCATACTCTAAAATGAGAATAACTTTCACTAATAAACACATATTTAACCTTCATATTATTACTTTTAAAACCCTATCTATACACTCAATTCAATATATATATATATATATATATATATATATATATATAGTTTTTTACTTTATATACTCCCTCCAACCTTTAAGCTTTACGTTTGAGAGATGACAAAAATTTTAAGAAATATATTATTTTATGTCAAGTTGTTGGTGTAAAATGTAAGAAAAGTAAAAATGAGTAACAATTGGTATAATTTTATATAAATGTGGCGATAGTTGTTAATAAACGTGGGGCTGCTACCACTTGTAAAAAAAGGAAATGTAAAACTTTGAAGAAAACACCCAAAATGATAAAATGTAAAATTTAAATAAAAACAAATGGAGTATAAAAGTTTGGCTACCACTTGTAAAAAAAGGAAATGTAAAATTTTGAAAAAAACACCCAAAATGACAAAATGTAAAATTTAAATAGAAACAAATGGAGTATAAAAGTTTACAAAAGTATCTACCAATACTCTAATCATTACATTTTTTTTTGTGCGACGGGAGAGAGTACCATATTTTCATATAGCCAATGAAATCTATTAGAAAATCAACATGACTATATCAACAAGACCATTTAACTCCATAATTCAATGTGGTTACCAAAATTTGAGACAAACAAGACATCAAAAAATTGATAAGTATTAAAATGATTTGAAGGTGTATTGATTAGTGTGAAAATTATTCGAAATTCTTGTATTTAATTTGCATACTTTTATAGGATTTCGTGCATTATTTACACTAAATTGACTAATTGCACTTGATTCGGAGAAATGGTGTTGTTTGCTATTTTTGAAGGTAAAAAGAGGTGTTTTGAATCAAATCATGAAAAAACCAGCCGTGGGATCGAGTCCATGAGTTGACCACATGAAAGAAGGTGAAGTGAGGGTCGAAACGAGACAAGAATCGAGCCGATCGGACACCCGAATCAAAAGATATGAGCAAAACAAGAGAGGAGTCACACCGAGTCAAGGGAAGAGCTCGACCGAGCCCTCAGTCCGAGGAGGGACACCTCGTCACAGAGGCTTGGAACAAAACAGGTGCACGGCCGAGCCCAATTTTCACAGCCGAGCTCCTGAAGAAAGAAATGGCAGCTGGATTGCCAAGGGCCCAGGCCCATTTACTCATTTCTTGACACTGAGGCCGCAATCAAAATTGGAATCAGCCCACTTGGTTAATTAAACTGATGGGCCATCATCTAGAGAAAAAGGGAGCCCAATATTATTGCAAGCTGGAATTCTTAATAGCAACTGGGCCTATGCAATATTTCACCGGGTCTGACTATTTACACCTCCATTTCAGTTTAGAACACTCCCCCGATTGATGCACCCCCTAAAATTTATCAGGATGGATGCATCCCCTTCGAATTGTTCTAAATACCCTTTTGTCTCAAAACATTATTTATTAAACACATCCCACCCCAAAAACACTAATTTCTCATCTTCTTCCTTTCTCTTTCTTCTACTTCCCCTTCCCCACCCCCACCCTATTGTCGTCGCCTCCCCTCAACCCACTCACTGCCCCACCTTATTCCCCAGGCGCCGCCCCCTCCCTTCTCTCTTCCTTTTTTTTCTCTCCTGCGTATTTTTCTTCCTCTCCCTCACTCTCTCCCTCCCCTCCCCCCATCCCGTAAGTACCAGCAGGAAAACAAAAAACCAACCCCTTACCCCCAACCCACCCTCCCCCCATCCCCAACCTCCCAAAAAGAACAGCAGCGTGTGGCAAATGAAAGGTATGTTTTTTTTTTCTTTTCATCGTCAAACCAGGGTCGATTCTTTGCATTCTCGTCGATAAATTGTTGTCAACGAGAATGTATATGATCGACACTGGTTTATCAATTTTTTTTTTATAATTTTTTTCAACCTTTGTAGATCGATCATATACACTTTCGTCGATAAATTGTTGTCGACGAGAGTGTATATGGTCGACACTGGTTTGTCGAAAATATTTAAAAAAATTTTGAGGTTTTTTAAGTTTTTTATGAAATTTTTGAATTTTTTTGTCCATTTTCTACCGAAAATTAGAGCTGGCAAATCGTGCTATCGTGTCGTGTTTCGTGTCGACACGATAGTGACACGACACGATAAGCCCAAACACGAACACGACACGATAAGAATCTGTGTCGACACGACACGAACCCGATAATTTTCGTGTCGACACGACACGATAACGACACAATAACAACACGATAATTTTCGTGTCGACGTGACACGACACGATAACAACACGATAAGAAAATAAATCAATTTAAAATTGTATTAAATATATAAAAAATAATATATTTATATAAATATAAAAAATTATCGTGTTATTATCAGATATGTGTCATTATCGTGTCGTGTCGTGTCATATTAGGTTAACGGGTTACCTGTTAATTTTATCGTGCTTAACGGGTTGACACGAACCCGACATGAAATTTTCGTGTCGTTATGAGGTCGACCCGATAACGACACGAACCCAATAAGACCAAACACTAACCCGCAATTTTCGTGTAGGATTCGTATCGTGCTATCGTGTCGTGTCGAAAATTGTCACCCCTACCGAAAATGGTAGTGTATTGTGGTGGTGGTGGTATCGGCGGCGTTAGATTTTAGGTTTAGAGTTCAAAAGTTGAGTTGAGGTGTAATTAGTAGTAAGAGTGCATTTAGTAGTGTAATATTATTCAAAGGGTATTTTGAAATTTTTACACTATTATTATATTATTAAATTGACAAGAGGAGTGTTCTAAATCGAAATGAAGGTGTAAATAGTCAGACCCTATTTCACCATCTCAAATCAATTAATCAAGCCCACATGGAGAAGCAAGCAGCTGAGTTTATTTTTGGCCCATATCATTATGTAAAAAAGGGGACAGCAGCTGGAAGGAAACAATGCACGCGAGAGGGGAGGCGCAGTAATGGAGTATTTTGTTTTATTATAAGGATTTAAAGATCAATTGAGGTGATACTTTTCTTAAATTTAATGTTTTGCTATTTGTTTTTTATAAGCTTACTTTTTTTTTTTTTATTAATTTAATTATTGACTAGATTTGTTGGTGTTTGAATGTTTTGATTTGTGATGAAATTTGTGTTATTAGCTTAATTTTAATTGTGTAATTCATTGGAGGGAATATTGGTTAGGTTTATGAGTTTTGATAGATCATTTGCTATAACTCAATGTGAAACTCAATGAGAATATTTACGAAAAGGGCCATTCATAGAGACATTTTTCAAATTAAAAACAAAAATTTTAATCATTTAAAATAAGGTCAAGAAGGTAAAGAACGGATTATGTCCTCAGATTTAAATTGAAGACTAATTTTAAATTTTAATATTTAATTAATCAATTCTAATATTCCTTAATTTTCGCCACTTTCTTCAACAACATTATGATCAATTCTTAATATTCCTTAATTTTCGCCACTTTAATTAATCAATATTTTTTTTGGTTTTAATTCAATAATCAAGATCGTTGTTTTTAAAATAAATTCTTTGATTCCTAATTTTTATAATAAAAATCTACTATCGATTAATCGATTGACATTGTTTATGGTTTAAAATAAACAACATAGGCGTCGAACCCCCCGAATGGAAGACAAAACCATTGTCGATGGCAGATCTTCCTTGGCGTCGTCGTCCACGATCGAACCCCCACCCAATCTCATTCGCGGCGACGTGACAACACAGACGCGGTGCAAGTGACTGATTTTTCCGATTTCAATTACTATGTTAAATCATTGATTCCAGTTTCAAAATTATTATATGTTCATATATTTGGCAAAACACAAAGATTCAAATTGATTGTTAGTCGTTTGTACATGTTATTTTGTTATTATTCTAGAATTTTTCTTATAAATAACAGATTATCAATCAATGAATTATTTTCAAGAAGTCACTAGTATGTGACCCACATTAATAGACTGATTTTATTAATGCAGATTTAATTTGCATTAAATTCGTTTTTCTGCATAATGATATTTGCATATGCACATAATTTACTGCACACTTATGCATTATTAATATGTTGATGCAACTTTAGTATTTTTTTTTTCTGCATTATAGTCAGAGATTTTAGAGATTTTTCTGCAGATCTTTCTGCATAATCAAGTCAGACATTTTTCTGAAGAAAATATCTAATTTGATTTGACGATTTTTCTGCAGATCTTCAAGTTTGAAAATGAAATTGAATATGAGAAATTTGGTGAAGACTTGAATATCAAGAATTTTGGGAAGACTTGAATATCAAAGATTTTGGGAAGACTTGAATATCAGATATTTGGGGAAGACTTGAATATAATCAGCGGGTTTGAGAAAGAGAGAAAAATTTGCATTCAAATTTTAAAATTAGTTTACTTAATATTATATTAAGGGTAAGATGGTACATTTAAGTTGTATTTTGACCTTAATTTAAAATTAATTTGAACCTTGTTCTTATTTGAAAAAACTCTATGTGAAAAGACCTTGTTGGTGAAATCCCCAAACTCAATTAATGGAACGAGAGTTGCTCAATCGGGGTAGATAGTATAATAGAGGGTTGAGAATCGAGTGAATTGATCAAATATTGGGTTATCGCAACGAGAGTTTAGTAATTTTCATTAGAACCCCATTTATCTACATTGATTGCTTGAATGAAAATTTGAGTGATTAGTGAGAAGTACATAGGAGCAGTAACGGACCTACATGATGCCCAGGGGGCCCGTGGGCCCCCCACTAATTTTGTAATTTTGTTAAGGATATTTTGGTAATTTCACACATATTAAAATTAATACCTCGTTTTATAATTATTTGCACACTTCTGATATAAAAATAATCCATAAAATTAATATATATTCGAACATCATTTTATTTTAAAATCGTCACTCATTTTGGGTCTACATTTTATCCTAATTTTAACTAAATCTATTTTACATTCTACTAAATCCTCCTTACACCTTATCAAATCACTAAAAATATGCTTTCTTATTTGACTCTACACCATTAAATTCAATTGTTTTTTAAAGTGAATCGATTAAAATGTGCAAGTTATCACGGGACGGAGGGAGTATTAACTTGTACCAAAATATAGCAAAAATCAACTTATCTGATCAATTTAATTTAATGAAATGTGACGTATTGACAATTTTATAATGTGAAATTTTGATGAAAATAATGAGTACATGTTTTTTTTTTTATAATAATGTTAATCGGGCCCCCTACCGAAAATTTCTGGGTCCGTCACTGCATAGAAGTTTAGTTGTTAGTATTTAAGTGGAAAAACACAAAGAGGGATTAGTTTAGTTAATTAGATAGAGTAGAACCCCTAGTTGTTAGGGGTGGGCATTCGGTCGGTTCAGTTCGGTTTTGACCTTTTTTCAACCGAACCGAAATAACCGAAGTTTTAAAAAAATGAACCGAATCGAAATTATATAAAAACCGAACCGAATTACAATATAGTTGGTTCGGTTCGAACCGAATTTTTCCTGCCTAAAATAAAAAAAAATTATTTAAATATCCTCAATACTTTCTTCAACCTCAACTGTAAAATACCTTTTTTTTTTTTCGAGCAATTTCTGAAAGAATATAATCTAAAATTTATATTCAATGAAATTAAATATCTAAAAACATAATGTTTCAAGCAAAGCAAAACGACGAAGAGAGGCAGACGTTGAATACGGCGCTACTGGTGGGCCTAACGGCGATGGTGGCCGAACGCGAACGGCGATGGTGGAAGTAGGAGAATTGACAGAAATGGAAAAGAAACGGCAGAAATGAATGTTTAATTGTTTACTGTTAGATTAGATCTTTTATATATATATATATTTATTAATTAATTATATTTATTTTTATTTATAGTTCGGTCGGTTCGGTTTATTCGGTTTTTAGAAAATATAAACCGAACCGAAAAAATCGAAATTTTAAAAATTTCAACCGAACCGAACCAAATAAACCGAAAATCGTCGGTTCAGTTCGGTTTTTCGATTTTATGCCCACCTCTACTACTTGTGTGATTACCCGGGTAAAAACGCCTCTATTAATTCTCTCGATCCTAGGTGTCTTATGAGATATATGCATTAGTGATTACTTCTACCAAATTCCATCTAATGAAATACACATAGAAGTCGACTATTAACATTGATTCCACACAAGGACGAACACCCGAACACTACCTCTCATCACTTGATTTACATCATTATCACTCTAGTTATTGCTTATCATTAGTTGTTAATTGGGAGTTTAATTTACATTTCTTTGCAAAAACCTAGTATTTATTTTGTTGACTTTTGCATTTAGTTTAATCACTCACCCCATGTTTTATCACTATAATTACGTGACGCACGGCTACACAAGCAAACTAGTCCCGTGGTTCGATAATTTAATCAGACACTTACTTTTACTACGAGAATCCTCTTATACTTGAGAGGAGTGTGTTGGTAAAATCACGTGTCATGTACATGACACTAATGGTTTTGAATATGAAGCCCGTTTATAAAAGATGTAAATTGCTAGAATGAAAAGCATACCGAAATACAAGAGGTGGCTCCAACCCGAGTGCCTACTTCAGGGGACTCTGCCTCCGGGATCTCCAACACTTTTGAATCTTGCTTACTTCTCGATCGACAGTCGATCGTTCCAATATCGATCAACTGTCAATCGTTCCATTATCGATCAACAGTCAATCGTTCCAATATCGATGTGTACTAAATAACATGACTGAATGCATGCTTATAAGTAGTAGTATTTGACTCCTTTTATGATAATTTCAATATAAATTGAAACAAAACAGAGCAAGGGAAGCATCTGATTGACATTTATAAAGAAAAGGAAACATATGAACAAGTAAAGATAAACCCTGATGGCTCACTTGGATCAATCGAAACAAGATCGAGGTGTAAGTCCATGGCAAACGAAACCCAAAATTATATAAACTAATAACAAGAGAAGGAATACCAATGCCACCCTACAAAAAACAAAACAAAACATCAAAATCAATTTCAGGTTATAACAAACTCAACATGATCATGATCATGATCATAATCAACACAAGTAAAACTTACACTAGCTTGAGATTGCTCCACCACACTGCGTTTCTATAACGACGGCTCTGTTTCCTGAAGCGAATCGTGTTTTGTTGCATATTTGCAGTTTTTCCAACCAACAACTCTAATCGATCACCTCTATCTAATACTTTATCAATATTCTCAATCATCACATTTCTAACCTGGCTCATTTCACCTTTTATTCGGTTTATCCTATCAGCATTTGGATTATTCGAGCAGTAATCCATTTGTTGGCTAAGAACCCTAGAAAATTCATCGTTCATTCCGTACGCTTGTGCGGAAAACACAGATCTACCATAGCTTCTCACAAATCGCTGATGAATTTCTTCGAGAAACGCGAAAGGAATTCTCCCTGATTGAAATACATCCACATTATTCAGAATCGAATCGAATTAAATTGACAGAATGAAAGGAAAAATGAATTTCACCCAAAATTTAGGGCACGTACTTTCGGCGGAGGCGTCGGCCATGCAGAGGACGGTGAGGCCATCGGTGCGTTTGACATGGAAAGTGTAGCGATCTTGTGAGTATGTGAGGTTGGTGTCGTTGGTGTTGGCGGAGATTTTGTCGAGGATTTGGCGGGTGATTGAACTGGCGGTGGTGGAGGAGGCGCTGAACTCGGCTAGCACCACCGATCCACGCGCCACCAGCGCATAATGTATCGTCATTAATCTACTCTCGATCTCTCCAACAAATTATTGGCATACTAAAATGGCGAGAGCTGCGTTTTAGATTGTGAGAATTGCAGGCGCATTTGCATTTTGGAGGTCTAAGATTAGAGCCGCCCGCGCATTTTCTGGGGGAAACCACAATTTTATTTGGGGGTATAATTTTGTAATTCGATAATTGTTGCAATTCTTTGAAAATTTTCATGTTAACGTGATAGTGTATAAATTGAAAAAACTAGATTTAATTGAAATAATAACAACAAATTGTGAATTTATTAAAAACAAATTAATTGTAGAGAAGTATAGTTGTAATTAATTTTTTTGAAATCATGATGTTTAATGAATGTTGTAATTAAAAAAAGTTGAAATCATGAATCATGATGTTTAATTAGGCAATGTACAGAAGTATTTTAGATCAACTTAAATGTGTTTTTACAAACGGTATACATGAGTAGTATGCTTTTGATCAAAATACTGTGTTGTGCACATGAAACATGAAGTGCACTAAATCGAAATTAAAATCGGCGATTTCTGTTTAAAAATTGAATCCTAATTACCTTAAAATTAGGTTTCAGTTAGGAAAATTCAAAACTGAAACATTATATTTTTTAAAAAGAGAGAAAATGAACAAAAAACAAGTGGAATAAAAACTCAAACCGACAGTTCAAAATTGTAACTGTAACCTATCCGGTTAAAGTTTGATTTCAGTTTGTAAAATGTATGAACATGTCTACACTTATGTTAATTTTCTTTTGAAAACAACAACTCTACAATACTTTTACTTTATCTATTTTTTCTTTTAAAATTAAACCAAATATGCATGGAAACTAAAAAAAAAATTCAGACTCATTCCTATTCTGTAGATTTTGTAAACATCACCTACAAATAGTTAAAATTGATTTTTAGGAAACATTTTTTTCAACTTTATAATTTGGTCCAAAAATAACTCAAATTTCAAAGCCAATCCATTTACATCTCTCCTTCAAAAGCACATTCACTTACAATTTGCAAACACCCCCTCAATACAATACTACAAGCTAGAGTCCAATTTCATTAAAAAAAAAAAATTAATTAAGAAAGAAAGAAGAAAAATAATTAATAATAATAATGTGACAATATATAATTTTACATTTGCAGCCTAACATTAAGCCTCCTAAGCCAGAGAGAATGCATGACCATATTGAACACATCAAACGGCTGATTCGGCCGATGAAGAATAAAATGCTTCTTTACTTTCCAAACCTGCCTTTGTTTCTCCAAATACTCCTCCATCGGAATCCCCTCCAATATCCTCTTCAATTCCGGTATCTTCTCCACCGGAACTTCCACCGAAAATTTGCTCCAATCAAGGACATCCCCTAACGGCAACGGATAACCGTCCGAGATGACGACCGGGACGCACCCCATGTGCATCGACTCCACGAGCCTCGGGCTCGCCACCTCGTACCCGCTAGGGCAGAGGCAGAATCTCGCACGTGCCATCGTCTCGAAATAGTTCATGTGTTTCGGGAGGTATTCGTGGACTTGTAAGTCCTTGTCTTTGTCTTTCCAGTGGTGGAGTAGTACCTCTCGGATGTAGCCGTGGGACCCGCCCGCGAAGAACGCGAGGGTCGACTTCGTTTCGTTGAAGTCGGGCGGGTTGAGGGCCGTCGGAGGGACTTTGACTTCCGGTAGGGTTACGTCCCTTGTCGGGACGAAGCCTTCCGTGACGTTCGCGTTGCATAGGACTCGGATGAGGTTCTTGAAAAGTTTAGGGTTTGCTTGCGTCGCAAACGGGCCCTACAAATAAAACATCATTTATTATGCTTAAAATTCTGAATTTTACCTATAAAGTTTATTCATTGAACATGCACAATTAATATTGATATTTAATAGGAAGTTTTGCACGTGACTGATGTGACCGTCTCATATAAATTTTTATATTAATTTAATTATGTACGTACCCAATCATGGCATGCAACGTAGAAATGGTCAGCTCCGGCGCTCCGGTTCCAATAGGGATACTTATTGGCCACCACTCCGACGTAATCCTCCAACACATCCTGGACGAACTCCCGACCAAAGCCGCCGCGGTAGAGGTAGTGGACGAGGTTGGTGACGGAAATAGGGATGAAGAAGACGTGTGCTTCGTCGGGATGGAGAGCCGCGAACTTCTGATCGGGGCTCTCGATTTCGTCTATGAAGTGTCCTTCCGATGAGTATATGTTTTTCTGAGGGCCACGGTGAAATAGAGGGGGCTCACCCTCTCTATACACCCATACTTTGAACCTCTTTTCCATCTCTTTGTAGCTCCTAATTTTTAATACATAGGGTACTTAAAATTAGATTTATTAATTCAACCCAATTTTATATATTTGACAAAATAGTCCAAAATGTAGATCCTAGTATTTGAAAATTGGAGTATATCATTTTCTTTTTTAAACGTTTAATGAGTGAGGAATATCACATGGTGAGATTGCCTATATGGGCTATTTTGATCAAAGTGTCCAACTACGTACATTAAACATAAGCTAAAAGTATTGGAGGAAATTAAATGAGCTGTAATTCTAGATTATTCCCCTATTTTACTTTATGAAAAAAAAAGTTAGGTACTTAAATAACTAAATGGCGTTTTTTCTTTAAAAAAAAAAAGAAAGATAAATAGGTGCAATTTAATTTGCATTTTAACAATCTCATGAAGTGCAAATTTTTTCATATGAATTAGTGAAATGCGAAAACAATTTTTCCCCCTTAATTTAAAAAAATCAAAACTGATACAACTCAAGGAAGGGACAAAAATAAATAAATTATCCTATATATAATTAGACCTAGGGGTGGAAATAGGCCGGGCCAATCGATAGGGGCCTATGACCTGGCCTAGTCTATTTATAATATGAGCCGGGCTAAGACTTTTTAAAAAATCTATTTACTTAAGTAGGCCGGACTTAGGCCTTATATAATTAATTGTAGATAAATATTTTTATATATTTTATAATAAAATAATTCTTATATAATGCTAACATTAATAGTAAATTAATGCAAATTAAATCTATTTTTGTACTTGAGAAACTATTTTTTAGTTTTTATTTGAATTTATTATTGTATTGCACTTATTTTGATCGTGAATTTATTTGTAATTTTAAATTGAGAAACTATTTTTTAGTTTTTATTTGAATTTATTATTGTATTGCACTTATTTTGATCGTGAATTTATTTGTAATTTTAAATATTAAATTGCGTTTTTTACTTTTCATATTGAATAAATTTTAAATAGGCTTTTAACAGGCCTGACCTGTTTACTAAAAAAGTCGGGCCAAACCCATAAAAAAAGCTTATTATAGATAATAGGCCAGACTTAGACTAATTTTTTTTAAACTAGCTCTGAAAAAAAAATCCTAATTTATTAGGTTTTGGTCAACCTAGTAATTTCCAATTGAATATGACTCTGTCAATTACTTAAATTTTCAAAAATAACCCGTGATCTTACGTCACGTCTCTACTAAATTTAAACTCAATTTTTACCTTAGTTATTAAAAAAAAAAATCAATTTAGGGTTTCGAGTGCATAAAGGACACGATTGCACTCTTTATTCACACAATCGTAAATCATTGATGAATAAATGTTGAAATATATAAATAGATAGCCAATTAACTAGTAATTAATTAATTAATAAAATAAAAAAAATACTAGTGATTGAATGATAAAGATACTTAACTGATGAAAAGCATAAGGATTTGTGTAAACCGAACCATTTGGGACGTAAGTGTTGTCATTCATATAATACGTGTGTTTACGTTCTTTTCCTGCTTTTAGTATCTTTCCTCGAGCTATTGCTAATCCCTCCTCCAATCTCTCCAATCCATCCTTCTGCAATTCAACACTAAATTAATTAAAACGAAATCCGACGGTGAATTTTTTATGGAACCAACTAGAGACGGATTTAGGGCAATCGCCCCTTTGATTTTTTTTTTCACTATTAAATAATTTTTTTTTTTATCTCCACCTTCATATAATATGAAGATTTTCGCCCTAGCCTCCTTAAGTAAAATCCGGGATTCCCTGCCTAATTAATATAGACCTAGCTAAAATATTTGTACACTGTACCATAATAAAAATAGTTTATGCATTTCTATATATTATAATATAAAGATTTTTGCCTTGAATACCCTCCTAATACCTGTTGTGCAGTGTAGCATGATACAAGAAGTTTATGCAGATGTCGATTTACATGCATGAACAAATATAATTAGTTTTGAGAGAGAATACCTGTGTGTGATTGGAAGGAGTAGGAGTAGGAGTAGGAATAGGGGTAGGGGAGTAAGGAAAAGAGATGAAATGGAAGTGAAAATTGAGAAAAGAGAACAAGAGAATGAGAAAGAGAGAAGGGCATAAAAGGGAAGGTGGTTTGGAAAAGATATCCATGGCCGCCATTGATGAATGCTTCCATAATTTGTTTTTCACTTCTTATAATTTTGATTTGGTGGAGAGAGAGAGAGATAGTTTAGGGAGACAGTTGCAAGCCTAGTAAATAATCAGTCTTTCTTGTTATTTTCCTCCCTTTATTTAGTTCCAAACTAAATCTCACGTTTTTAAAAATATATATATTTTTAACATAGTGTATAATAATCACCTAAAATATCTCATAAATTATAGTATTTAAAATCTCACTTATAATTTTAATGATTTTATTTGACTTTTCCAATATATTTGAACACGAGATTTATAAAGAAATCCAAAAGTGCACTTTACAAGTTTTGTAAATTATTCTCTCAAAATTTCATTAAATTTTAAGTTTAATATTTTTTTGAGTGATTTTGATTATAATATGCAACTTTTAATTAATAAAATAAATTTAATCACAATTTTCTATATTTGATTTATATTCAAGCACGAGAAAAAAACTAAATCTGGACGATATGGAAGCCGATTTTGCATCTTTCAAATCTAAAAATTAAATCTGGACGATATGGAAGCCGATTTTGCGGCTATTTAAAATTTATGATGAATGCTTTCGAAAAAAAGAAAAAGGGTTGGACTGCGTGTACTCGAGTATGTTGTTTCATGACTTACACTTTTTTTATAAAATGGTGTTGCACTTTTCAATTATTAAACTGTAATATTTTTATTTATAGTGACTTACACATTTTTAGTAATATTGTGTTGCACTTTTCAGTTTAATAACTTACACTTTTCATTAAAAATTGTGATACCGACTTGCACTTTTTAATAATATTATGTTGCACTTTTCAGTAAAAAAATTTGCTGCACTATTCAGTTATAAACTCTTACCCTTTTCATTGTGATACCGACTTGCACTTTTTAATAATATTATGTTGCACTTTTCAGTAAAAAAATTTGCTGCACTATTCATTTATAAACTCTTACACTTTTCGGTTATATTGACTTACACTTTTCATTAATATTGTGATGCTCTTTTCAGTAATACTGACTTGAACATTTCAGAAATATTGTATTTCACTTTTAGTTATACTAACTTATACTTTTAGGGCTTGTTTGGTTTGCTAGATATGATAGATATATTAGGATAGAATATGATTTAGTGGGACAATTTGAAAAATTGATTTAAAATTCATGTTTGGATTGATGGATTAAATTTTAAAGTTTATATGATAATTTATAATCAAGTTGTTTGGATTGTGGGATAAAATTGAAAAATATTAAAAAGTACAACACCATTTTACAAAAAAGTGCAAATCATGAAAAAGTGCAAATTAATATAAGTGAAAAGTGCAACATGGACTAGAGTGCACAACATGCACTCAAGTGGACTAAACCTAAGAAAAAATTTATAATGATATTTACATAAAAAAAAAAAATCCTCTTTACTCTTACGAGTATCATGATCAAATTATATACAAGAATATGGGAACACATTTCAAATTAATAAATCGTATTGATAAATAATAAACTATATATCTTGAGATTTAACTCATTCTTAATTTTAAAAAATCATTTGAAATTGTAAAGTTAAGCCTATCATGAACAACTCATTTTAATTTGTACAAAATTTATATATACAAGCAAAAGTAGTGTTAAAAAAATACAATGACAACTTTGCAAATTACTTGTAACTTAAGTATTTGCTTTTGAGTTTGAGATACTAATTATCGTTATATATCTCATGATTTTTTAATATTTTTTCGATATGACACCGGCCCCACCAACCCAACGATAGAAAAAAAAAAAAAAAACTTATAAAAGATTTAAGTTTGATGAGAATGCTTCTTTCACCATCGATCTAACACGCATTAGTCAATTAAGCCCATATGGAACGCAAAGACTTTAAGCAAGCACTATAGGTGTTGAGAATATTATGCATGGAAAAATTACACATTTGAGGAATAATATACTACGGAGTACTAATTAACATCACAATTCACAACCTATGTTGGGAGAAGATTAATGATGGAAAGGTCAAGTTGGAAAATGTGAAAAGAGCCCCCACAAACAAAAAGTGATGGGAAATCGTACATCGATTCTTCGGTTCCACCGTAATCTTTAACACATGTGGCTTTCACTATTATAAAATACTCCGTATTAATTATTTTTTAACATGATACATGTTATTAAATTAGATAGTGAAACACTAAAAATATCATTGATGATCTCATGCCAAGAAATTGAAGTTAATATTCCTATTTATATTTTAATTGGAGGAAAGACTCATCATTATGTTCTTCTTGTGTAATTGTGATTTTTCACTAAATTTTCTTTGATGGAATAAAATTATCATGCGATCACGCGCGTAATTGTTGATGGTCTTATATGTTATTGCAGGTAATCGCGTATGATTATTGGTGATCTTATATGTGGTTACAAGTAATCTTGTATGATTATTAATGGTGTTGTATGTGGTCATCGGTAGTTACGAATGGTCGCGGTCTCGCAGTTGATCATATGCTAGATGACCACAACCTCGCGGTCCGTTGTGCATGGTCGTTGCTCATCCATTGGTGATTTGATTAAAAAAAAAAATTGGCATTCACACAATAAAAATATATGGTGGAAGTTTTCACTCTATTTTGAATATAAAAATGAGAATTTTTATGTATAAAATAAAGAGATGGGTTGAACAGTGTGTGTATGAGTCTAACATTTTTTTTGTATGTAAAATAGTGAATATTGTGAATGTGAGATTTACAGAGAGTTTTTTATTTTGAGTTGTAGTACAAGTTATTTTAGAATGTGATAAGAAAAATTCGTAAGTTTTTATATAAAAGAGAGATATTACGTTGTATACTAAACAATATTTTTCATATTTTGAATTTAGAGGAGTTTTTTTTTTTCTTTTTTTTTCCACAAGGTCTTGCTTCAAGATCTTGACTTGAATGTGCTATTTCCCCATCAAAATTAGGCCAAGGCAAGCACTCAGAATTGAGCCAATTGACAAACACCCACTTAAGGATAAATTAGTAATTACAACCACAACAACTAAGGCAACACTCTTTAAACACACTATTCCACACAATCAATATTTATAAATTATTAAGAAAAAAGGATAATAGTGACTACAAGGCTATATAAATTTATTTTAATAAAATAAAAGTCAATCGGACAAGGAAAATACCGTCACTGGATTCTAAAATTTTATTTTACATTAGAATTCATTATATTATTTGCATACTTTATGGGCCTTTTGCACGAGCGATTATATTATTTGTATTATACTATAAAAATTGTGCAAGTAACTTGAGATTTTGTGAAAAAAAGAAATATCAATTAGAGTTATGAGACAACGAGACGTATTCATTCATGCACAAATATTCCTCTCATAATTAGCTATAATAAAGTACACATATTACTTCATTAGGTTGCTTAGCTTATATCTTCTAAAAGTACGTTAGCATTTAGTCCATATTGCTCTTTATCAAATTAAACGAACTTTTTTTTTTGAACATCAAACTAATTAACATTTTGGTAGATGACATGTGAACCAAGTGGGGTGTGTATATATATATATATATATACATCAATACATGTAATGTGTCGTGTTGTGTTATCAAAAAGTTCTTTGCCTAAAATAAATATTTATTTTTATATATTTTACAAGAGAATTAGGAGTCATTATTTTGGAAATACGGTAAACCTCTATAAATTAATAACCTTGGGAAATTTTATTAATTTAAAGAGATATTAAATTATCGATAAATTAATATTTTATTAATTAAAAGAGAGACTTTTTAAATTCAACAAATTTAGTACATATGAAAATAAATGAATTCATATATGTTTCATTGATTATATTCATGCATCAACCAATTCTTTGTAACTAATTAAATATACTCATGTATAATATCAATTCATTCTATACAATTAATTATTATATTCATAGACGCATCTTTGTAACTAATTAAATATACTCATATATAATATCAATTCATTTTATACAATTAATTATTGTATTCATGGACACATGTATCAATTCATTGGAACTACTTAAATATATATGTTTATATTAATTTGTTGCACTTAAATAATTATTATAACCAATTAAATATATTCATGCATGATAAATGAAACATATACTATATAAATCTCAATATGAATTGTAATATTTATGAATTATTAATTTAGAATTTTAATGGGACCTAATATTTATAAAGGGGTTTTCCGAAAAATTATTATCTTATTATCTTATCGAATTTGATGATTTTTTTACATAGATTCAACTCGGGACCGGAAAATTTTATTATTTTAGAGAGGTTATTAATTTATAGAGTATTAATTTATAGAGGTTTTACTGTACTCCTATAACATAAGCAACTAATCCTATTTAGTATATGAAGTATCTTGTTAAAAAAAACACACCTGTGATTGACACAATTGCTTTTGATACAAGATTTAAGAAAATTAATAGTAGTATAAGGTCATTTAAGTCATTTTCAAAAAATTCAGAAAATTAATTATTAATTTGTTTCACCATATTGCAATATTGTGTCAATTTTTACTGAATGTCTGACGTCAAAAAGCATGCGAATACCCTGTACAACGGTCAATTGTACTCTTCGGGTCGTTTGTCACGACTACATTAGAAAAAAAACCCAGAAAATACTTAACTCAAATGTTCATCTCCAATATCCTTGTGCAACGTAACTATATTTTAGTATAAACAACTTAAAACCAAATTTATTTATTTTCACAATTCAAGCAGAGCCTGAACGAGAATCATAATAATAAATACGCATGCCAAAAAATCCAATGAACAAAGGGAGATATCACGTATTCAGTTTACATATTGTAAGATATTTCATGTTTCCCCTTGGGGAGTTTGATAATCAACTAAGCCTTGAGAACACCCAGTTTTTGCAGTGTTGCACGAATGTTATCCTCGTCACATTTTTCGCATTCCACACTCTTCGGATCGTTTGTCACGACAACATGGTCGAGAGGATAATATCTGTTGGCATGAATTTTACTTGCACCAAGACAGCATCCCTTTAGAACTACAGTTTTGTGTATTCCACCAAGCAATCCCTCATAATCAGAATCTCCCAACTCTCCCACGAAAACCACAACATTCGACAAGTCTAAGCCCCATCGAACATACAAATACCTGCAACATCAAAACTACTTGTTAACAATAATAACACCAACACATTAAGGGTATGTTTGATTTGGTATTAGAAAACCGGATTGGTAATTTTAAATCTACTTCCAGTTCTACTTTGGGATTTTAGAATCCAGTTTTTAAAATACCATTTTTTTCTACACCACACTCTCTCCGGTGACACAATAATGAAGTATGTTTTTTCTATTCTCACTCTTATTTTATTTATCACTTTTCACACATTTTATTCTAACTTCTGCAACTTTCAATTAACACACTAATTATTAAACAACCATGCAATCATTAATGATAATAACAAAACAATTCATTCCACACTCTTGCACATCCATTTGACATAAAGTTAAATTTGACCCTATATAAATCTCAACAAACACAACCATTACTATTTATCAAGATTTTGAAATCCACTAAATTTCAAAATCCTCTTAGGCTGCATTTGGTTGGGTGGATTTGGGCTTAGGGATTTCAAATCCACATCCCAAATTCATTCTACATGTTTGGATTATGAATGGATTTCAAATACTTAGATTTGTGTCCACACACTTTTTAGTTAAAAGTGAGAGAGATTTCAAATCCTCACTAAAACCATGTCATTTGAAATCCATATATTTTTAACTCCTTTCATTTGAAATGCCTCCTCAAATCAAATCCCCCCATCCAAACACAACCTTAATTCCAAATCAAACATACCCAAAGTTTTTATCCATCCCACTATGTAGTGGGGTTGGTGAGTCACCAAGAATTTGGAGATGTAACATGTTATACTGAGATGCGGGTCATATGCATTAGTAAAAATCGATGATATTGTACCTAAGGGCCTGAGCACGAGAAGCAAGAACAGGGATCACATTTATCCTATCACCATTCTCGCAGTATATAGCATTGCATCTAAGGGCCTGAATTCTCATCAACTTCTTAAGTTCCCTGAAAGGAGGAATCTGCAGCAAAACAATTAAGTTATATAAATTGATAGCATCGCATATATCAAGTAAAATGAGCACAGAATTTGGCAATAATGATAGAAACTCATTGCCATTAATGGAGTTCTCCTGATTCTTCATACCAGTGCTAGATCGCGCACTCTGAACTCGTGGCAATGTGAAGTTCCTGAGTCGAGCTCGGAGATGACAGGTTCTTCATTGTCTTTGTTTTTCTCATTTACAGAAGCAGCCCATCTGAGTAAAGTATTCCTCAAGCTTTCTGCCCCCCAACGATAATCAATGTGAGAATGATAATCTATATCTATCATGTACTGTGATTCAGAGGAATTTTGTTCACAGCTGGGAGATGGGAAGTATATTTCACTCCCACTGTTACAGATGAATGCATCAAAATCACTCGACTTCAAACGAGCCTTCTCCAGAAGACGGTTTATGTCGGACATACCATAAGATGTAGATAAAATGAAGCCAATAGACTGAGAATCTTTATCTTTTTTACTAGCTTCAAATATAATCTTGGCAATATCAAGAATATCAGCCAGCGAATCACAATCCACAGCAATGACGATGATGAATTTCCTCGTCCTCAATGATGGCAACTGGCAATTTTCTGGTTTTTCATTTGCTGATAACTTCAGAGGTGTACTCTTGACCTGGTTTTCCTTATCTTTTGCCATTTCTTGACCTTTCAGAACTAAGTTTCCAATCCCTTCATTCTTTTCACCATCAAACGATATCTTTAAACTTAACGATAGATCATGGATATCTCTCAAGGAACCTCCAGGAGAGTCTGTTTCTGAATACGCATAGGGGTTGTCAACTCTCTGCCATTTTGGCTGCCTTTGCTTGCAGCTTGTTATTCGGGCTAAATATGTCCTGCAATGCTCTGGCCATGAGAAACGGTGAATGTTTCTCAATCCGTGCTCCCTACATCTGGCCCAAAGATGCTTATCAGCAACAAGCTTCATTAGAGCATCAGCAATGGACTGCTGATCATGTGGATCGACTAGCACTCCATTATCAAGAACCTACAGAAGTTTTGCGGTTAATGTGGATGAAATCACATTATATATACCTACTAAAGTAACTTTCGAGAAATGATATACGTACCCTATGAATATCAACAGGACCTCCATTTTTTGTGGCAACAATTGGTAGACCACGTGCTGCTGCCTGTTTAGCAAGAATGGATTTTGGTCATTAGATAATATAAAAAATATGTCAAGTAATCATAGAAAATGGAGTCTGCATTTACCTCAATCAAGGTGAGACCAAATGGCTCAATAAACGCTGGATTGATGAAAACACCCTACATCAAAAAAGGTGTTACCAATAGCGTGTCATTAATAATTGAAGCATATATTCAATTACATGTGATTGATACCTTTGTTTTTGCAGCTAGATTGTATATGTCAGGTACGTCAGATTGTTTATGATGCTTAGGATACGCAACATGACCATACAAGTCATATTTGTCGACCAATTTGATTATGGAAAGAAGGACAGATGAACTTGTAGCAGACATATCATCAATATCATTCCTGTTACCCATTATCAAAACCTGCAACAAAATGAAATGGAAAACAAAAAAGCAATTGGAAACAGAGCCATAAATGTGCCATTTCAACAGCTCAACACACTTCTTCTCAGCACGAGTAAAGGAAATGGAAATTCAAGAGTTACAACGTACAAGGTTTGCAAGGTCTCTTAAAGCACGGCATTCTCCAAATGCTTTGACTAAAGTGATTAAATTCTTCTTTGGATCTGGCCTAGCAAGTGCAAGAATTATAGGCTTGTGTGGATTGGTAAAGAAACGCATGATCTGTAACAAAGAAGGAAAACCAAGGGCATAAGATATAGCATGAAGTTGATTAAGGATATATAAAGTTTCACTCAAAACCATCCACCTAATTCTGCATTGGTGTATAGTGTAACTTGATTGGAAGCATGATCATCTCACAACTGTTCATAAGGATATATATTCAGAGAACAGAGAATAGATTAAACCTCTGACCAAATAGGAGGATCTGTAGCTCCAAAACTATCTTCATTTTCACTCTCTGGGGGATCAACATTACGAAACTCCATTCCAGGAGGAATCACCTGAAATTTTTTTAGTTTTAGGCTAACAATTTTATTTCATAAGGGAGAAGTTTTTGTGCATGGTTAAAGGACGAGTATAATTGACTTACAACCATGCGAGGCATTATCCTTCCATAACAACTAACATTACGCTTAATACGAGCTCGAAGTTTACGCTCCAAAACAGGATCAAAACCATCATAGAGACGCCATTGCTCTTCTATTTCCTGCCTCGTGCTAGTAATTATTACCTCAGAAACATCAATAGTTATCTCCTCAGCCTCTATACGCCTCATTATTTTGTATGTAGAATTTATCTCCTCCCTCGATTGCCTCCCTTGCTTTAACAGTTGTTCTAGCTTATCACGCCCAAGTGAGTGGCCAGTGAAAACCATTGGCACATTCAGAACACCAGAAAGGAGAGCAGCAGAGTTTCCGGCATCAGCATAGTGACCATGGATAGCAATAGGCCAGAGTGGTTGCTCACTGCCTATTTGCCTTCCGAGGATTTTGGCCATCTGCAAAATGTGGCCTAGTGCACCATCAACAAACTCCGGTATATGAGGCCACAGAACTTCTTTAGAGAGGTACTTATCTTTAGGGCCAAAGGGGATACGGATTATATATGCACCACCACTCTCTCCAGTTTCATTCAAGCTCTCAGAGTTTAATGGATTTAGCATCTCTGTTGGCTCGCCGTATGTCCAGTCCACATCTGGTGACATTACTTGCCTTGTAAGCAAATCAACGCGATAAACTCCAGGCATTGAACCCAATGCTCTTGCTAATTCGACGACATACTTAACCTGAAAACACACAAGTAGAATCATGTATTTAACTGAGATTTTGACCTAAACCAAGTTTTGAAAGAATTGGAGAACGTATTTACCTGACCTCCCGTATCAGAATCCCGACCAAGTTCCATGTTTTCTCCCCTGATCAATCCATGAAGACTGCAGAAAAAAAAAAACATAATATTAACAGACAGCATACATTTGGAACAAAATAATTCTTTCAAAGAGAAGATATTGGATATGATGATAAACAGATCATGCTCTGGTTGATAAGGGGCTTGAAACCTGATCAGGACGATATAAAGCTTCTTATCCGCATGGGGACTACTAGCAATATTTGCCAACATATCCATAGAACTAACTCTTGGCATTCTTCCTCGAACACTCTCACCATGAGATGAAAGATCACCAACTGTATCCCCCTTTTCTCCTTCTGATAAGTCTTCTGACATTTCAGCAGCTGCCTCTCTACGAGCCTTTTCACGTAACTTATGCTTTGTTTTTCTTCGCTGTGCTTCCTCACTGTCAATCTAGAAGTGCATCCAAGTTAGACAACTTAAACTATTTCATAAATTACTATAAACCAGATATAAAAGCATGAAATTAGGACTAGCATCTGGTTTTCAATTATAAATCCTCAACAAACAATTACAATAATCACCTGTTTTTTCTTGCGAGCCAAGGTCCAAATCCTCCAACACATATTCTCCAACCTCGTGTTTCTCTCCTCCGAATTCCGGATTGATGATGCCTAGAGCCATTCAGAAGAAGAGATTGAAATATAAGCCTAGATTCATGCTTAGAGCCATTCAGAAGAAGAGATTGAAATATTAAGCCTAGATTCATCATGTTATCATTGGCGGATTGATGATGCCTAGAGCCATTCAGAAGAAGAGATTGAAATATTAAGCCTAGATTCATCACGTTATCATTGGCGCAGTGCCTGATAGATCGTTCACTCATGATTTCTCTATAACAGTGTACAGATATTCCAAATCAGCTTAACAAACAAATTATTGATAACTAAATCTCTTTTTTCCATCGACGATCAAACGAAAGGCAATCGTTAATCTCTTTGAAATTCACGATTTCACTAATCAGATAGGCAAATATATTGAACAAATCTATACGCGATCTATTTTTTTTTTTCCAGCTTACACATGTATACAGTAAGTAATACGATACGTACGCGAACCCAAGAGCGGTGGAGATCCGTCTCGTTGAAGCCGGTGATGACATTTTCGACAAAGTATTGGGCGGGGCTGAACCGACCTCGCTCCCGCAACAGCAGAGACGATTTCTGATCGTTACCGCCGGTATCCACATCGAGGATCGCCTCCAGGTAACTGTTAATCCAATCGTTTCCCGCCATTTTCTCCGCCGCGAATGTAAGATGTCGATTAGGATTTTAGGGTTGTGGTGGCGTTAATTTCATTGCGAGATAGTGTGTGTGTGATGGAAGCTCAAATGCGAATATGCGAATTGGGGATTCAGGTTTATTTGTACTTGTGGCCGTTAAAGTGAACAGGATGATAAGCCATGTGGCGCAATTCTGTAAGTTCTAAGAAAATTTCATTTTAGGTCCCTCAGTTAGGTCTAATTTAATTTATGTACGTATTTTTTAAATTTTTACTTTTTTAATTTATATTTTTTAAGTTCAATTAACGTTATTTTCGTCCTAAAATTTTCAAACTGATAAAAAATGTGATAAAGACAAATAGTTCACTTACGTCCTTTTATAAAATTAATAATTATTTTTTTTAAAAAAAAAATTCATTAAGAATTCAATAGGATCTAAAAATCTCATTAAAATTTAAAACTATAAAATGTACAAAATAAAAAAAATCCTATATTAAAATTTCTAAAAAACAATTTGTAAAATAAAAATTCTAAAATTTTGAAAAACATAAACATAAAAAATTGTACAAAAAATAAAAAAATGTGTAAATTCAAAATTTTTGAAATTAGGAAAAACTCTTTAATATTTCTAAAAAAAAATCCAAAACTCTTTTAAAATCACAAAAATCTCATTAAAATTTTATAAATGTGTAGATTAGAAATTACAAATTCTAAAAATCTTATAAAAAAAAAATATTAACGTTCATTAAAAATCTTACTGATTTGAACTCGTCCGCCATTAATGCTTTATTCGAGCTCCTCATATATAGTTTTAGATCACGAGGTTTTCTGAAAGTTTTAGATTTTTTATTTTACATATATTAAAATTTATTGTTTTAATTTATTTTATTTTATGAGTTTTTCAGATTTTTAATTAAATTTTTAGAATTTTCTTTGTAATTTATTTTAAAATTTTATTTGACACGTTTTATAATATTTGATTTTAATGAGATTTTTAGAATTTTTTAAATTTTAAATTAAAGTCATAAATTTGATTATTTAACAGAAATTTTAAATTTTTTGTGAAAATGATATAAATTGTATAAAAGAATATAAATTGAACACTCTAAAACATAAATTAAAAAAAATAAAAAGTTAAAAAATATAAATTGAAAATATAAGTTATAACGAAATTTTTTCGAAGTTTGACTTAGTTTCGGGTTTGGATCCGTACCCGACCCGGCTATAGACCCAATTAGAATGCCTAAAATATAAAGATATTTGTTACCGACTTCACTAATTATTTTAATTCATTTAAAAATTGATAAAGGAAAATACACGTGGCGGCAAGGAGACGCCTGCACGGTACACGTCACTGTTGACCCTTTTCAGTTTTTGGCAGGTGTTGTAACTAGAAACATCCCAAGTTTCAAACAAATAATTAATTAAAATCAAAGACTTTTTATTATTATTTTTTGTGGGAATAAAATCGAAGACTTTAATTTTTTGACAGGAATAAAATCAAAGACTTAATATGACTATAAGTACGTGTATGCACACCAGAATTAGTAATTTTATATTTTCCGTCAACATCATTGTTAATTTTTATTTTAATGACTATAAGTACGTGTAAGCACACCAGTATTAGTAATTTTATATTTTCTTAATTTTTTTAAATAGTAGGAGTACTAATTTGTATTTAAAATATAAATAAGTGTAGGTAGACATATGTGAAATATATCACATATGAAATATGTCTAATTAAGACATTTTTTTTAAAATTCGTAACTCAAAAGTCTGAATCAGGTCCCCCAAAAAATTTATGGGTAGCAAACAATTGATTTACTACATGACCAATATATCGTGGCTATAAGGCAAGTGTATTATCACTATAAAACCAAAAATGTACTATTTCATGTCAAAAATTATTTTAGAGAGTTCGCCCAAGAAATTAAGTGTTCAAAATATTTTTGGACTTGTAGTAACAATATTATTTTGATCATATAGTAAAACAATACTTAAAAATAAAAAAATATACTATTTTAATTAAGTTTAGCCCAAATTAACTTGTGTTGACCCGAGTTTCACCCACATATTTTTATCCCAAATTTACCTTATTCATCTATATTTCATGTATGAAATATTTTATATAAATTTTGTGCACTAAAAAAATTAAATTGATTTCTTAAATATTTTTATTAAATGTACATTCATTTTATTGAACACATTATATGAATACTTACATAATTTCAAGGGCAAATTTAAAATAAATGTAATAAATTCACATTGAAAAAGTGTAAAATGATTTATAAAATAAATAAGGTAATTAATTGTAAATTAAATCACCATATTTCTTTTATTTACAATCTAATTTAAACTTTGAAATAATTGTAAATAAAATACGAATATTTTAAATATTGTTGCAATTTAAATTTTTTGACAGTCTCATTAGTCTAAAGTAATTTAATTTTTGTACTCTTTAATGAAATATGATTATTTTTTAATTCAATCTAAATGTGAATGAAGTTATTAAAAAGTTTAATTTATAATAATATTTAAAATTACTAATTTATTTACAACTATTGCTCCTGAAAAAATGAAAATGAATTAGGTAGTTTAGTTATATGAAAGACTAGAGTAGAGTAGCCGAAGGCAAAAGAAAGGGATAGATTATACTAGGCGTTTATTCTTTGCCATATCTCTACTCTACTCAACACACAACACAACTACAAACATCAACTTTTTTTCTCCCTTTAACTTCAACTGACCGAAGCTATGAAATAATTTAGCAGAAATTGAAGAATCTTGGCTAAAAAGATGGGATTTATAGTGGGTTATGTTTTGGGTTTCGCTTTGGGAGTTAGTTTGATCGTGGGGTTTGGTCGGCTACAGAATACCAGATCAAAACTCCGCACTGATTTGGTATCTAGCTAATTTACTAATTCTTCTGACGTTTCCATATTATCATATGTATGCATAAATTCTGAGTGAAAATGGTTTTTGGAAATTGCAGGCAGCAGCAATTGCAGCATTTGCCAGGATGACAGTGGAAGATTCTAGAAGAATTCTTCCAGATAAGTTCTACCCTACTTGGGTTGTCTTCTCACAGACACAAAAGTTAAGTTGCATTTCCCTATAACTACTATCTCTTTTCTTATGTATGTGTATTAGAAGTGTAATGTGATTGAGAAAGAAAGAAAGAGAAGAATATTGGGATAGACGGAGGAAAAGGAAAGATGAGGAGAACCTTCTACTACTGAGACTGAGGGAGTATGCTAATATGGCTTTCTTTGTGGATTACAGTTAAATTGGCTCAATAGTCACGCTGATAAATTATGGCCTTACATTGATGAGGTTAATGCCTTTCTTTTAAGTTGTTTTGTGATTAAATAGCTTCTTCTGTTTAAATTCTGAGGTTAAGTCTTGTGACAACTTGTTTGTGTTGCATTGCATAGGCAGCGTCTGCGATAATAAAGAGTTCCGTCCAGCCAATTCTGGAGCAATATAAATCTGCAATTTTGGCGTCTCTTGAGTTTTCTAAGTTGACTCTCGGTACCGTTGCGCCACAATTCACAGGTCCATTTTAGTTGTCTGATTAATTGAATTGTGTTTCTGTATAGGATTAGACCCTTTTTTCTTTTAATTTGTTGTATTTAATGTGTTAAAAAATAGGAGTTTCGATGATAGAAGGTGAATCTGATGAG
This sequence comes from Galeopsis tetrahit, assembly GCA_963675135.1. Classification (NCBI taxonomy): domain Eukaryota; kingdom Viridiplantae; phylum Streptophyta; class Magnoliopsida; order Lamiales; family Lamiaceae; genus Galeopsis; species Galeopsis tetrahit. The sequence continues at coordinate 10,113,246 of OY776127.1, read as the reverse complement.
ATAATTATGGAGGTCGAGATACAATGGGACGGAAATCCGAATATTGTGATTGATATTAAGACCAAAGTTGGTGTGGCATTGCCTATACAGGTAAACACAGTTTTTACCATGAACGAGATCTATCACCTTGTACCAATAATCAATTTAACACTACTCTTTTTTTTGTTTTGTTTTGTTTTTTCACTTCAGGTAAAAAATGTTCGATTTACAGGGGTTTTCAGGATAATATTCAAACCACTAGTCGACGAGTTTCCTTGTTTTGGGGCTCTTTGTTATTCGTTGAGAGAAAAGGTGATTTCTAAACATTGTTTGTTCATTATCCACTTGAAAATTTCACATGTGAATGCACCATATTTTTCATAGTAAATCAACACTTTGTGCTTCATTAAATGTCACACGTTTGTGTTCTTTCTTACCTGCAGAAAAATCTTGACTTTAAGCTGAAAGTGGTAGGCAGTGATGTATCAACAATTCCAGGCATATCTGATGCTATTGAGGTTTGAAAATGTCACTTAAAAAAAATTCTCTTTAGAGTTGAATCCATTTTAGTCCTGTAACTCCTTAATATTGGTCTGATTTTGGTCCCAAAGTTGCCGGAATTTGAATTACAACATTGTTTTGGGGCACGCTTTTGAGACTTAAGGTGTAAAGATGGTCCCATAACTTCTGTCTTTTCTGCAAAAAGTCCCAAAGTGATGTTGTATTTTAAATTCTAGTGACTTTGGGATCATAATCGGCCAATTAAGGAGTTGAGGGATTAAATTGAAAACTGTACTTTTTTTGGACCTTTGAGAAAACACAAGTTATGGGAACTCAATTCTCTTCACTTTGGTTGACGTCTCTTTGATTTTGCAAATAATCACCTAATCTTGTGTTCATAGGAGACGATACGAGATGCTGTTGAAGATTTCACCTGGCCAGTTCGTAAAATCATACCCATATTACCGGGAGATTATAGGTCGACTATCTCTTCACCAGCATTTTTGTCTCTAAATTGTTTTATCCTAAAGAAAGTCTTTTACCTTTTACAGTTACCTTGAGATAAAGCAAGTTGGAACTTTGGTGGTGAAGCTTATAGAAGCAAAGGAATTAACAAATAAAGATATCATTGGCAAGTCTGATCCCTTTGTCAGGCTATTTGTTCGCCCTCTACGTGACAGGATAAAACGGAGCAAAACAATCGTGAGAATCTCAGCCTTATTTATTTGATTATTTCGTACATATTTAACTTTGTGGTAAACTGCTGTCTTATTATTCTTCAGAACAATCAAACAAATCCAATCTGGAACGAGCACTTTGAGTTTGTTGTGGAGGATGTATCGACTCAACACTTGACTATAAGAGTTAGTGATGACGAAGGAGTTCAGGCTTCTGAGTTCATCGGTTGTGCTCAAGTGCCACTCTGTGAGTTGGAAGCTGGTAAGGTTAAAGATGTTTGGTTGAAATTGGTGAAGGATTTACAGATCCAAAGGGACCAGAAAAACCGAGGACAGGTGAGCTGGCCAAACGTGAAATTAGTTTATATTTTCCTTGATTCTGATTCTTTCATGAATCTCTCTCATGAGTTCAACATTTCGTATGGGGATAATATGTTTTTTTGTCCTTAAAAGTTTACAGTTTTGCCCGTCTGTTGACTGATGGAAGCAACTATTTGGGGTGCTAAATGTTATTATCTGAAAATTATTAGTTACATTTAGCGCCCCTAAATAGTTGAATCTGTTCGTCAATGGACAGTCAACTAACGGGTGGACCAAAATTGAAAAAAAAAAAAGAGCTTTAGGGACGAAAAATGGTATTATCCCTTGGTAAACAATTGATAGTATTTCCAAACACTTGTACAATGAATTTGGTGATTGTACGTAGGTGCATTTGGAGCTCCTGTACTATCCTCTCAATGCTGAGAGTGAATTTTATACTCAGTTTGACCCCGACTATAGATTAACGACTGTGGAGAAGATCTTTAAGCACAACATTGATGAAGTAGAATACAACGATCCTCCGATGAAAAGAGAGATTATAATTAGAGGAGTTCTTTCTGTGACTGTGATCTCAGCCGAGAACTTGCCGGCTACAGATCTTATCGGAACATCTGATCCTTTCGTGGTGCTAACATTGAAGAAATCCGAACAGAAGGATAAAACGAGGGTACGATTAATTTTTCAATAGTCCCAAGCATGCTTTCTTGGTTGTCTTTTGAAAAACTTGAAGAGGAAAATGGTTTTTTTAGTACTATAGGTTACCTCTATTTCGATTTAGTCCTGTTAATTTTCACGAATTTAAAATAGAACTCTTGACTTTCAATTTTTCAATATTTTAGTCTGGTAACCGGCTATAGGAGGTGAAACGTCTTGTTGGCCTATCACACTCTGCCACGTGGACTAAAAATGTTGACGATTGAAAGTTAACAAAATATTTTCAATTTATGAAAAGTCAACAAGACTGAAATTGAAATGGAGATAACTTACAGGACAAAAAAAAAAAACACTATTTTCCTGAAATATAAGTGTTTAAAAGCACATACTTCACTTCAGAGTTGTTGTTCAATACACTTTTGCCTACACATTTTTTTATTATTAACCGATGTCATGAAGCTGGACCGTAAAATATGTTTTTCATCATGGCCTCGATTTTCGATTCAAGAAGCCACCATTCCACTCTTTCAAAAACTTACATCTCTAATCAGTCCTCTTATTTTCAGGTCCTGAATGATACATTGAATCCAATTTGGAACCAAACATTCGAGTTCGTTGTAGAGGATGGGTTACACGAGTTACTAATTGTGGAAGTCTATGACCATGATTTATTTGGCAAGGTAAACATATATAGCTAAATATACTTTCCTCCTGTGGTAATGATTCGTCTACATTGTAAGCTTTGTTAAGTGAAAATACATCAACGACATTTGCTCTTAACTAGATGAATCATTAAGTCCAATTATTTAAACGAGGATTTGGAATTGAACTACAAATAATCTCAAAGTAAACATACCCCAAGTGTTTTGTGCTTTAAGCCTGCACAGTGCATGGTTTGTGAGAATTCGTCTTTTTGCTCGATTTTTTCAGGATAAAATAGGAAGATGCATCATGACACTCACAAAGGCTATACTAGAAGGAGAATTTAGTGGCAGTTTTCCCATTGATGGCACTGAATCTGGAAAGTTGAACCTGCAACTCAAGTGGACACCGCAAACGATTGTTCGAGACTGATTGAATCGGACGAGCGGGCTCGGCCTTTCTTCATCCAGAGGTTGAGCCTTGACAAAATAAGAAAAGTCAAGTCTTGTAGATATTTTTGTATACAAATACTGATACATCTGTTGTAGTATAGGAGGGGGAATACTGTGTTGTTTTGATCACTGCGTATACAGCTTTTAAGGCTCAAACTTGGCTTGTTTATATTAATAGAGTTGACATTTGTAGGATATATAAATATTTGTTGGGTAGAATTTCAAAATTCTAAAACTAAAATCTTAAAGGTTTCAAATTTTACATCCTAAAATAAACATATTCAAAGAGATTTGGGTCTAGAAATAGAAATTTATTTAGTTGAGTATTAATGTACCCATTATTGGTCCAAAAATTCAAAACTCATAATATTTTTACCAATTATAAAAAAATACTCCCTTTGTGCCAGTAAAAAGCTACCAAACTTTTATTTTTCGTTCGTCTCCATAAAAACTACTCTCTCCGTCCCGGAAGTGTTTGCACCACTAAGTGGGCACACTTATTAAAAAAAAAATGTAATGAGTGGAGTGTTGAGGGGTAATTTTGTAAAGTTATATGGATAAAGTAAAAAGATGATTGGAAAGAGAGTAAAAGTAATAGCTATTTTTTGTAAATATGTGAATATTGTGAGGGTGGGGTTTATTAGAGAGTTTCCATAAATGGGTGTGCAAACAATTGTGGAACAGATAAATAAGACAAGTGTGCAAACAGTTGTGGGACGGAGGGAGTATTTATTCATTTTTTAGCAAACTACCCACTCTCACATTTCATTATATCATTATCTTTCTCAATCATATCAACTCTAATACATCTACTTATTCAAAGTTCATGGGGTGGAAATTAAATAGGTCGAGCCTACATCCTGACATATCATTATTAAATATATTATAATAAAATATTTTTTTTTAAATAATACTAACATTAATAGTATAAAAGTACAATAAATTTATTTTAGTACTTGAGAAAGTATTTTTTATATTTATATTTGAATTTATTATTATTGTAATACACTTATTTTGGCCGTGAATTTATTTGCAATTTTAAATATTGAACTGTGTTTTTAAATTTTCGTATTAAATAAATTTTAAATAGACTTCTAAAAGGCTCGTAGGTCTGACTTATTTACTTAAAAAAATCAGGTTAAATCCATAAAAATCTATCATGGGTAATTTGAGAGAGATTTTTAAAGGGGTAAAAAAGTTACTTTTTTCAAATAAGAAAAAGTTCAATTAATAATGAGACAGACGTTTTTAACACATGTTCAAATAATAATGAGACGGAAGAGAGTAAGTGATATAAATGTGGCAATGAACAACAGGAAAAATTGATTCGAGACTTTATGAAATTATATGCCCTGTTTCTTGAATTTGAAAGTATAACGAATGGAGAATATACACACATATCTCTATCAATCAATCTTCTAACGTCTCTATCCTATAATTATGCTGAGAAGAAAGAAATAAATATATACACCAAATAACTAGAATGGAGATATATGAAAAGCCAATGATAGGGGAATATCCCATCTCATATGCAAAATATTCATCACTCCCCCTTAAGTTGGACTATGAAAGTCTCGAACATCCAACTTGCTCACAAGTAGTCGTAGTTTTTCTGTTACAAGCGGCTTTGTGAAGATGTTCGCAACCTGTTTACCCAAATTTCGGCGAGGCCTAACCGCCGAAGTTCCGGAAGCATCGACACTAACATCAAATGGCAGTGGGCTATTCGAATTCCCAACTTCGTCGCCACCACCATCGACGCTACCACCAAGTACCATTTTTTCGAAGAAGAAAAGAAAGAAGAGAAAAACTAAGTTTTTTGCCTTGATGGCCGATCGGAGATACACACAGTCGTCGGAGTACACGAAGAAACAGGATAAACTTGCTTGAGAAGACTTGAAGGCTCGAAAATGGTGAAATGAGAGGGAAATGCCTATTTATAGGCAAAAACATTTCGGGGACTAAAGTGTAAAAAATGGGGTAAATCCTGCAATTTACCCAAAGTGTGGGGTCGTTTCCGAAGTCGACGCGTCCGGTGTTCGTCACACGCGTCAATTGGCTTCCCCTACGCGCCACACGCGCCCATTCAAATTTCCAGCCTTTCCACGTGCCTAACACCACACATCACATCAAAGGTCATTCAAGCACCTCGAAAAGGCGCGATTAAAGTTGGAAACATTTTGTTTTCTTCAAAGACACCTTGTAAATGAAAATCGGATACAAGGTCAAGAGCGAGCACTACTGCCCGCCTTCCTAGTGAGCATGAGGAAAGGCGACCAGGGGGCAAATGTTACACACGGTCAAAGAATCAACCTTTGAAAAGTCCAAGTCTTGATCCTAGTCATCACTCTTTAGAGACGATTAGTCAATGGGCAACCAATGGAATAGTCATGCGACGACTAGTCAACAAGTTAATTGTTTTACATGCTCGACGGGAAGAGATGGACGAGATCTCGCCGAGGACGAGAAGAGGAAAGTATTTTATCAAGATAGTGATCATGCTCGGCTCAAAAAATGACGAGCATAAATGGCGACCAAGGGATGCGATCCCCAATTTAGAGATTCATAAGTCTTTTTAATTGAGTACTCTTCTCGCCTAAGACGAGGATGAGCATATCTTCGACAATAATGTAGTATACTATTTCCCAAGGCGCATTTAATGTGGCCGTCCCATCAATTAAAGTTGATAGGACCTTTGGGCGAATAAAAGCTCGCCAGCTGTAAAGGTATGTAGCTAAAACCCTACTACTGTATATAAGCCCATTTGGGCTGAAGGAAATAACAAGTTGAATTAATTGCACAAAAACCAATACACTCTCTCTCCAATCTATATTTACCTCTTAGCTTCCTCAAGAAGCTTCTTCATGTTGGTCCCAAAACGAGTATGGTGACAGTTTAGGGGGGGGGGGGGGGGTTGAATAGACTGTCTAGTGCTTAAAACTTTTTCGTGATTCAGACCAGATGAGTTATATATATACTCAATCGTCTGAATGCAAATACGATGTTCTGATTTATAGAGTGCTAGTGTAATATAGCAGGTTAAGATAACAACCTTACTGACTGCTGAATTTAGCTGGTCAGTTTGAGAGTTATCTCAAAAACTATAGGTGCGGAAATGTGTAGGCCCCTAAATGTTTAGACTCGTGGGTTGATATGAAAACCTCTTTTAAAGAATGACTTTAAAACAAGAATGCTTATCAGTTGATTTGTAAAAACTTATACTTAGTGGATTTTGACTCTTTTGAAAACAACGTTTTTATCAAATATGAACAGTATGAATATGAATACAAAATATTAAATAAAGCAATAAGAACACAAGTATTTATAGTGGTTCAGATCTCAATATCCTACGTCCACTCTCTCTAATCATATAGATAAATTCACTATCTTGCTGCTTTATAGTCCCAAGAGAAGACTTGTGATCAAGAACCTCAACTACTTTTTGAGGCTACAGATCGACTTGTTGGTTAGGTAACAAGTAACCTTTACAACTGGTTTCTTACAAATAACGTAAAGAGTATGTGTATAACCAACTGGTTCTAAGCACTAAAGATAGAATTCTTTATGCAGGCTTAGGATCGAAAACTTAGAGCACTAAGGATAGAAATCTTTGCAGGCTCTAAAGAACTCGACACTTAGAATATTTCTGACTTGGCTGTTCTTGATATCAGCTGAATACGAGAGAGTTCTTGCTTGTAAGGTTTTCGGTACCTTGTTCCAAAGAACAAGTGTTGTATTTATAGAGAGATTTGGGCTTCAAACTAGCTGTTGGTGAGAACTAGCCGTTGCACCAAATCTTCTAAGTATGATCGATATCTTCATGGGAGAGTTGCTTGCAGATTTTCTGATACGACATTTCCTGAAGAGGTAATGTGCATTAAATGTTTCGTATTGCATCTGACAAATCTCTGTACGACCTAAAACTGGTCAACTCCATAGCTTTGTGTTGATGTATCATTGATCCACATCAGCTAAGTTAGTTGAAAAACTATATTGTCTCCTGATTGAGTAATTCAGAACTGGTCCGACATTCTCTTTGTCTTATGTTATTGTAGCCTTCAATGCACTTTAATGAACTAACACTTCTTCAAGGTGCTTTATCCATAAATGCTAACTGTCATCTGAATCTTCAAATGAGCTTGACTTTGAATAAACTATAAGGCTTTGCATCGACAAGATATAGATGAGCTCATATCTGCTGAATGGTCTTCTGATCTTCAATGCAGATGATCATATAGTTACTTTGAATCTATAAGGTATACAACAACCTTTAGATCTGATTTCACTATTGAGCTCTAGTGTCTTCTAGTCTTCAAGTCTTCTTCTCTTTAAGTCTTGAGCGAGCGCGTGTTTGTTCAAATGAGGTATCAGCTGATATACATACAGTTGATTCATCAAACTTAGACTTATACACTTTTACCTTACATCTAATATACATACAGCTGATTCATCAAACTTGGCAAGTGTAAGTTGTGTGGCACTCCTGGCCACTCTGCTCGCCGTTGTCCGGAGTTACAAGCTTACTCCACTTCGAATAATTCTCATGGGCCTTTTGCTTATTCGACCCCTTCAGCTCACACTGCAGCCTCGTCGCCCATATCCTCGGGGTGGATTCTTGACTCCGGAGCCTCCCATCACATGACTACGGACTTGGCTAATTTATCCATGCATTCTCCTTATAGTGGGGGTGATGATGTCGTTGTGGGCGATGGTAACAAGTTGTTTATTTCCCATATTGGTCATTTGCGTTTTTCTGAATTAGAGACTTTTAGTTTTGTGAATTTGTTACATGTTCCTTCATTATCAAAGAACTTGATTTCGGTTTCCCAGTTATGCAAACAAAATAATGTTATTGTGGTTTTCTCTGATTCTGATTTTCAGGTGAGGGACAGTCGTTCGGGGACTATTTGACTACGGGGTCCACGCGTTAACGGGTTGTACATCTGGCCAGTTGGAATTCACTCATCTCCTTCAACATTTTCTTCCTCTCGTAGCCCTTCCACTGTCTGGCATGCTCGCTTGGGTCATCCTTCACCTCGTATTTTGTCTTCCGCTTTATCTAGCTTAAATTTACGCTATAATAATTCTGTTTCTGTGAGTTGCGAGTCTTGTAAAACTGTTAAGAGTCACAAACAACCGTTTTTTTATTCTTCTTTGTCTTCAGAAAGACCACTACAATTATTATTTTCGGACGTTTGGTCCTCCCCTGTTTTATCCCATGATGGCTACAAGTATTATGTAATTTTTGTGGATCATTTTACAAAATATATTTGGCTTTACCCCCTTAAACGTAAATCTGATGTGTTACCTACATTTATTGCATTTACATCTTTGGTTGAGAATTTCTTCCACACACGTATCACTATGCTTTACTCTGATAATGGTGGTGAATATATAGCTCTTCGTCCTTTCCTTGCTTCTCATGGGATAACTCATCTCACCACTCCTTCCTACACTCCTGAACACAATGGCATGTCTGAGCGCCGTCATCGTCACATTGTTGACACTGGCTTAGCTCTTCTCCATCAAGCTTCCATTCCCCTCACCTTCTGGCCCTATGCTATCTCCGCTGCCACCTATATCATTAATCGCCTTCCCAAATTTGAATTTGCCATGACATCCTCCTATGAGAAACTTTTCTCTAAACCTCCAAATCTATCTAAAATTCGTGTCTTTGGGTGTCAATGCTTTCCCTGGCTTCTCCTATACTCTCCTCACAAGCTTGCACCTTGCTCCACCCCTTGCGTTTTTCTTGGCTACTCTCTCACTCAAAGTTCTTACATATGTCTTGACCATTCCTCTCAAAGGATTTACATATCTTGCCATGTTGACTTTGTTGAGGACACTTTTCCCTTTGCCACTCCGTTACCTATCTCTCCTTCCCCATCAACCTCGTCATCACTCGATACTGGTCCCATTCCCACTCCCCCACCTATCCCTCTGCCGAGTCCTTCTCAGATTTTCCCTCCCGTACCGCTGTCCCCCGAACGTGCTACCTCACCACCAGTGGCTCGGCCCTCTCACCCCATGGTGACTCGTTCTCGAAATAACATTTCCAAACCAAACCCGAGGTATTATCTTTCTACGTCTATCTCAGTTGATATTGAACCTACCACTGTAAAACAGACACTTGTTGATCCCCGTTGGCGCGATGCCATGTCGGCTGAATTCACGGATCTATTGAACAATGGAACTTGGGATCTAGTTCCATCAGCTTCTTCTCAAAACATCGTGGGGTGTAAATGGGTGTTCTGTATAAAACGAAAGCCCGATGGGTCTATTGACAAGTTTAAAGCTCGTCTTGTTGCTAAAGGTTTTCATCAACGCCCTGGCATTGACTTCTTTGAAACATTTAGTCCTATCGTCAAGCTTGCCACTGTTCGTATTGTCCTGAGCATTGCTGTTTCTCGGGATTGGCCTCTTCGACAGTTTGATGTCAATAATGCGTTTCTACATGGCTCTTTGTCCAATGAGGTATTTATGGCTCAACCTCCTGGTTTTTGTGATCAGGATCATCCCTCATTTGTGTGCAAACTTCGCAAATCCATCTATGACCTTAAGCAGGCTCCTCGGACTTGGTACAATACACTTCGCTCGTTCCTTGTCTCTATTGGCTTCGTATGCACCAAATCAGATGAATCTCTGTTTGTTTATAATCGTGATGGTATTCTGGCATATTTTTTGGTTTATGTGGACGACTTAATTCTCACGGGTAACAATGATGGCTTCTTATCCACCGTAATTACTTCACTTGCCTCTCAGTTCTCGGTTAAAGACCTTGGAAACCTCTCGTATTTCCTTAGAATTGAGGTCCTTCGAGCTGGTTCATCTTGTTTCCTCTTTCAAAGGAAATACATCACAGACTTGCTATCCCGTCACAACATGCTAGATGCAAAGCCTGTTCAGACCCCTCTTGCTCCGGGCTCTAAGTTATCTCTTCATGATGGCAGTGGTCCATCTGATTCCACTACTTATCGACAGGTTCTTGGTGGCCTCCAATATCTACTCATGACTCGTCCTGATATTGCCTATGTTGTGAACAAACTATCTTAGTTCATGCATGCTCCAACTAAGACCCACTGGGGGCAGTCAAGCGCCTGCTTCGCTATCTGAATGGCACTCGTCATTTCTCTCTACATCTTTGTCGTGATTTTCCCCTCTCTCTACATTGCTTCACGGATGCAGATTGGGTTGGGGATTGTGATGATCGGACCTCCACTAGTGCCTTTATCTTGTTTCTTGGGGCGAATCCGATCTCTTGGAGTTCTCGCAAACAGAAGTCTGTGGCTCGTTCTTCAACGGAGGCCGAGTATCGAGCCATTGCGGCTGCAGATGCTGAGTTACAATGGATCATCTCTCTTCTCACTAAACTTTTGGTTCCCTTATCTTTGCCAACACCTGCTCTGTATTGTGACAATATTGGTGCTACATATCTTTGCTCCAACCCTGTCTTTCACTCACGGATGAAGCATATTGACATTGACTATCACTTTGTTCGGGATCTTGTGAAGGACTCAAAGCTACGTGTGACACATGTTTCTTCCTCTGATCAACTTGCTGATGCCTTAACCAAGCCCCTATCTCGCAATCGTATCTCTATACTTATGGACAAGATTGGTGTCGTTAACCGCCCACCATCTTGAGGGGGTGTATTAGGAGTAGTGTATTTATCTTGTTTTACACTTTGTATATATTTGTCCCACATCGGGTTTAGCTTAGAGATCACTACAATGTACTTGTATATATTCTATTGTCTAGATTAATAGAATCATCTTTTGACCATTATCTTTTAGTCTGAAGGGTTGCGATGAACAAGAATCTTTGGAGGGCTGCAACTGCAATGAAGGAAATAATTTTTTGGGAAGACTCTATGACGATAACACGAAGAGATGTGGTATGCCACATCATCAATTTTGCTCTATAAAGAGCCCATTATGGACTTCATATCAAAACTCAAGTTTTACATTTTTAAATATTCAAATAAATATGTTTTTTTAATAAGATAAATCAATATTTATTAAGGGTATGGAGAAATTAATTAATTTTTTAATATATGTTTATTAATCTAAAATGACACTTATTTTTAAATAGAAGAGTGTATTTTTTTTAAATAGTTAACCCACAATTGATGATCCATCTGAGATTTTGCATTGTAAGAGGAAGGGCCTTCTATCATGTACAGGGATCTTGATCCGTTGTAAGAGAAGTCACACTATCATACTTACAACAGCTAGGGGTGTAAATGAGGAGTCGAGCCGAGCTATTGAGTAGTGATGAGCTCGAAACTTGACTTGATTCAGTTGAGTCTAAAAATTTTAAGCTCAAGCTCGGCTCAACTCGATTTCCTGTATAATTTTCAAAATTAAATGGAAAACATGTTTTTCTAATATAATTAATGATAAAATAAACTCGAGTTCCACTCGATTACCTTTATATAAATATAAATTATATATTAATGGAAACATAGTAAATATTGTCCAAGTTCGAGTATGCTTGCGAGTCTTTCAAGTCAAATATTTATGAACTCGAACATGATAGTTACTTGAGTAGCTCGAAAATCGACTCGATTAAATTTAAGGCAATTTGAATTGCTTAATTTACGTCTCATTTACGTTGGAGTGACCAAAACGACGTCGTTTTATATTAAATTTGAGATTTCCAGCGATTTTTTTTAACTCCGGTGAAAATTGAACATAAATTAAGCAATTGAAAAAGTTATGGGCCGTAAATTAAAATTTTAACTATTTTGGAACGTTTTTCAGAAAAGGTAAAAGTTACGGAACGTAAATAATCTTTTTCTCTAGAAAGTGATTGTTTGATTTAGTCTATATGTTGGGAATAAAATGAGTTTTGATTATGATACCAAAACCCCCCTGAGACGTGCCAAGTAGATAAGTCAATTTTGAATGAACATGTTTCAGGACTGTTGGAACATGTAGACTAAGACAAGTATAGAAGCTGATGTGTTAGGCAACTCTTAGATAAATAGATGCACTAGTTGAGGGGGAACACATGCTTATAAGTTTAAATCTGTCCAAGACCCCTCAAGGCTCAGTTTTGGATTGACCCCAAGTCTGCTGAAGGACAAGTATGCTGATCAAAGTCTACTCAAAATGGAACAACCTATCTGAAGATCAACTAAGTAGAATAGATCTTAAAGATCAAGTCTACTACAAGAAATGTCAAGATCAGAAGAGTTGTCCAGCAATATTGTCTCAGCACAATTGAACTAGAACAAGATTTGAAGTTCAAGGCCAACTATGCTGAAGAGGTCAGGACCACTTATCCAAGCTATGAATGCTCAAAGAACTATTCTAAGAAGCCATGGAAAGAGAAAGAGACAAGTCATCTGAAGAGCTAAAGAGCCAACACTGCTGATAAGTAAACTCTGCTGAAACTGATAAGTATAGTTGTCCAAGTGATAAGGAATGTTGTCCTTATCTCAGGATCATTGATAAGAAGAGATGTCCATGTTTGACCAAGTGAATCTTGAGGTCAGACATTGGGAAAAGTGCTGTAGAATGAAGACAAAGTGGTTACAACCGTTTATTTCCCAAATTAAGGACATGTCACTATCAGAATCTGTCTTCCAGATTGAAGAGTTCAAGGAAGACATTTATAGACATTTGAGGCTGCCTCTCCAACGGGCAAATCCTCAAATTTGTCTATAAATACAGAAGTGTGAAGACCATTTGAAGCAAGAACCACAAATCCAATCTACAGAATCCAACTAGAACTATTGTGAAGCTTCAAAGTCCTCAAAAGACTATCTTAGTCTTCAAACACTTCATCTAAGCTGAAACTCATTGTATATCTACACAAAGCTTAGAGATATATCCTATCCTTATACACTGATCTTCATTGTAAATGATATCTCATTAGTTGGAAACTTACTTAAACCCTTATACCTTTCAAGTGAGAAAGTTAGAAGGTTGTAGTAGTAGAAGTGGTAGGAGCTGACTGTTGAGAGAAGAACAGTTCAGTTCTGAGTTGAGAAAGGGTACTATGACTCTAGACATCCTAGGGATCAAGGCACCAAGGAGTGGTGTGGTTGATCAAGTGCACCTTGGCACTATAAAACAAGTTAATTCCAAGAGTGAAGGAATTATCCTGTTAAATCAGGGAAAGTGGATGTAGGAGCTTGAGTCTCTGAAACACTATAAACTCTTGTGTTGATTTACTTTCAAGCATTTACATACACTCAACACTGCACAAATTGGACTTTCAAAGATACATATCCTAAACTATGTAAAATAAGATTTGGACAAGTTCCTTGAACTGGATAAACTGTTAAGGTGATTTTAGAATTTAAAAGGAGTTTAAACTAAAGGCCAACCACTAATTCCGCACATATAACTCCCTTAGATAGTTATTCAACTAAGTACTCAATAGTACTTAGTAGTCTGATTATCTTAGAAGAGTTAATCATATCAGCAGAGTTGTCCAGGACAACCTTGCTGAACTCTGGTTTGATCAAAGTTTGAAAAGAATTTGCATACAAGTGTATTCCCCCCCCTTACACTTGTTATATACTCCTTTCAGGACCAACAAGTGGTATCAGAGCAGGGGTTCAAAGACCACTGCTTCTGAAAATTCATCTTGATTTTCAAAATCACATATTTGGTGTGGTCACTGAACTGATCTCTCTGAAATCTTGCATATCTATTGTCTAACCCTTATATTGAAGGTATATGGCAAGGGGTGGCAACAACAACAGGAATCAGCAACAAAATCAGAACCAGAACCAAGATCAAAATCTGGAACAGAACATGAATGTTGTTCCTCCTCCTGCTGTTCAAGGGCTGGACAATATGGCTACCAATCCAGTTAACCATATATCACATCACAAGTTACCCATGTTCTCAATTGATAATTATGATTTCTGGAAAATCAGAATGAGAGCTCATCTTGCATCTCTCCACACTGACATGTTGAGGGTGATTACAAGAGGACCCTATGTGTTCACTCAACTTAACCCTAGATTGACTGATGAGCAAAGAGCAGACACAAGGGATGTGATTCCCAAGGATGAAGATGACTTCACCTCTGAGGAGAAAAGGAAAGATAATTTGAATTATCTAGCCATGAATACCCTCTACTAAACAATTCCAGATGCAATCATGGGAAGGGTCTACCACTGCACAACTGCCAAAGAAATATGGGATACTCTTGCAGAAATGTGTGAGGGTACAAAAAAGATAAAGGAGAATAAGCTCCAAGTGGCAGTACAGAAGTTTGAACAATTCACAATGGAGTCTGATGAGTCCATTGACAAGTTTGCTGGTAGATTCACAGATGTGATGAATGAAATCAACTCCTTGGGCAAGGTGTACTCCAAGAGAGAAGTTGGACTAAAGATCTTAAGAAGTCTCACTCAAAAGTGGGATGTATATGCTGTGATGATGCAAAATACCAAGGATCTCTCCACCATGCCCATGCAACAAATCTTCTCTGAACTTAAAGCTTATGAGTTTGACCTCAACAGAAGGAAGCTAGCTGAGGAATCTTCCCTACCAACCAAAGGAGTGGCATTCAAAGCCAAAACTGCTGAACCAGAAATGCAGTCCACTCCAAGATCATCAAAGTCAGTCTCTAAGGCTGAAATGAAGGAAGAAATGGCCCTCACAGCTTGGAGGTTTGACAAACTCAACTCAAGGTTTGGTAGATACAAGAAATTCTACCAAGACAACAAATTCAGGAGAAGGTACAACTCTCCTGAAGCACAGGCTGAGGACAAGAAGCCTGAAGAGAAAAGATCAGAGGATAAGTACTCTGAAAGGATAAGGTCCAAAACCCTCCTCATCTAGAAGGAGAGATGATCCAAAGAAAGATGATGACGAGGATCTGTGCTACAACTACAAGAAGAAAGGGCACTTCCAGTATGACTGCCCTGAACTCAGCTCCAAGGAAAGAAGAGAGAGGCAAGCCAAAAGAGATAGAAAGTTCACCAACAGAAAAGCCATGATGGTTGGTGATGAATCTGACAGTGCTGAAAGCTTCAACTCTTCTGATGGACTATTCTCAAATAGTGATGATGATGATGATGTGTGCAACATGACTATTGAGGATGATGAGGTATCCTCTACTTCTAGCTCACCATCATTTTTGTCACAGAATACTAGTGAAGTTAACTTGAAACTTTGTTTTGGGAAGTTGATGGAAGATTTCACTAGGTTACAAGAATATCATGACAATTGTGTGAGAGAAAATGAAAGACTTTCAATTGAGCTTTCAAAACCTGCAGAGACAGTAGTTGATATCAAGTCTACTGAATTGTATCAACAAGTCTTGAGAGAGCTTGAGGAAGCAAATCTCAGGATTGTTGACCAACAAGGACAGATTGATGATCAACTGCTCTCTTAGAAGAGAAAAGATTTCGAACTAAAGATTCTTCAAGCAAAATTTGAAAACCTCTCACATGAGTATGACATTCTTAAATCAAGTGAAGAGAGCCTGAAATTAAAAATTTCTGCCTTGAAGAAATCCTCTAGAGCAATAGAGGAAATTCAAAGTTACCAAAAACCTATGGCTCAAAGAAGTGGATTAGTCTTTGATCTATTTGAATCTTCACCTTGTCTTAGTGTTTGTAGATGTTGTTAATTCTTAAATGCCTTAACATTATCAACAACATCTTAATTTGACCTTCCGAGATTTTTTCTAAGTCTTTTCTGAAATGCTACATTAAATGTTGACCTAAATTTTGTCGCATTTCTTGCAGGATCTAGAAGCTTCTACAAGGATCTGGAACCTGGAAGATTCCAGAACATTGGAGAACATGCTAGAACAGCCTAGATGCATTTAGAACGACCTGGAGCATACAAGAAGGATCTAGAAAGATCATGGAAGTTGAGCTCCTAAAAAATAGGACCTCAATGTGGAAGCCTCTAGAATTCGCATACCACCTCTATAAATACCGATTGAAGGCTTCATAATTCAGTGTGTTCTATTCGAGCAATATCCTAGACCGAGCGTTCATCCCTGTTAGGAATTGTGGCCAATAGTTCTACATTTTAGATCATACGTTGTATACCACCCGTATGGCTGTGTGTCTTCTTATCTATTGAGAGTGTAATCATTAGATAAACTAGGCATTTCGACAGTGTATAATTTATACACTTAGTTCGTTTTCTAAACTTGGCACCTGCCTCGTTTATAGTTTCAGTTGTGAAGGTTATTGTTGTAACATTTCACACAACATTTGTACTTGAAGATAAGTATTGATTTACGCCATAAGGCAGACATAGATTTTTATTTATAAAATCTATGTTAAAAGTATTTCCATTGTGTCTCGTTTGTTTTTAGTGTTTCAAGTCTTCCGCTGTGTATCTTAATTTCTGATATTCTGTTAGAGTCAGTGTTGCACTATTTGTCTCAACATTCTGTGCAACATTTATCTACTTATACTTAAACACTTTTATACACCCCAGCACACTTTCAGTTGGTATCAGAGCTGATACCTGACGACACTAGGTTAGATCTTTGGTCAAGTGTGTTTTTAGTTTAGGTTAGCAATGGAAACACATCACATATCCACTGCACTTAGGCCACCCGTTTTAGATGGTTCGAATTATGCTTATTGGAAGCCTAAGATGCGTATGTACATCAAGTCAATTGATGAACGTGCTTGGAGGACTGTACTTACAAGCTGGGAAGCTCCAAAAAGACCAGCAGATGCAGATGGTGAAGTTCAACTCAAAAGAGAGGTTGATTGGACGACTGATGAAATAACAACAGCAGGCTACAACTCTAAAACTTTAAATGCTATTTTTACTTCTGTTGATGTTTCAATGTTTAAAATTATATCTAACTGTTCTACTTCTAAAGATGCATGGGACAGGTTGCAAGAGCATTGTGAGGGTTCAGACAGTGTTCGAAGGACTAAGCTTCGACTGTTGGGGACAAAGTTTGAGAATCTCCGAATGAAGGAAGATGAAACCATTTCATCCTACAATGAAAGGTTAAGTGAGATAATCAATGAATCACATTCTCTTGGTGACCCTATTTCTAATGTTAGAGTAGTTCATAAGATATTAAGATCTGTTCCTAAAAGATTTGATGCTAAAATTTGTGCTATTGAAGAGGCAAAAAATACAGATACATTAAGTCAAAATGAGTTAGTGAGTATTCTTAGAACATATGAAATAAACACTAATCAAGTTGATGAAAATGATGCCGATAAGAAAGTTGTGGTTTTTAAAGGGGAAACATCAAACATTTCTGAGATTCAACCTATCATTACTGAAGTTGATTCTGATGAAGAATTGCTTGATAAATGTCTCAAGGATCCTAACAACATTGTCTTACTTACTAAGCACTTTAATAAGTTTCTTAAGAAATCTGTGAACAAATCTAGCAACATTCAGCCTAAGATTCAAATCAACACATCAACACCTCAACCAGAAAGGAGGAAAGGTCAATTCACACCAAGACCATCAAAGAGTGAAGGTAAACCAAGGTATGATCCTGAATTTCGAAAATCAGTTCAATGCAATGCTTGTTCTGGTTATGGCCATTATGCAAATGAATGTGCCAATACTAGACTTAAGCAAAAACTGAATTTTAGTGCTACCTTGAGTGATGATTCTGATGATGATCTTGATGAATTAAATTAGAATGAATATTCTAATTTTACCAGAATTGATTATAATGATTCCTCAGATGATGATCTGGATGAAACAGATTCTGATGCTGTACCTGATGCTTCAACATCTACAACAACATCAGAACAGAGTCGCCCAGATTTGAACTGTTTTAATGGTTTAGTTGATGATGCAGGAAAAAGGACTGATGACAATGAATACCAAAAGCTGTTAGACGATTGGAAGAATCAGAAACTCACCCTTGATTCTCTGAATAAAAGGAATGAGGATCTGATAAACACAATCACCAAGCTAGAAGTTATTCTTACCAAAAGAGATCTGGAAATCTGTAACTTAAAGGAGAAACTGATAAATTCTACTTTATGTTTCAAGAAATATTCCAAGAGTGCTTCTGAGGTAAATAATGCTATAGCTACTGGTAAGTCTAAAAATCATGGTTTAGGCTATGATGGTACTACTGCTTCTATTTTTGATAAATTTAGAAAACCTGTGAAATTTGTTAAGGCAAATGTTGACACATCTGGTGCAACATCTGCAGAAACAGAGTCTCACAAGGTTAAAAGGAAGTATATCTGTCATTACTGTTTCAAAATTGGTCACATTCGTCCTTACTGTATAAAGTTGTTTGAAGAACAGAAAAACTTGAAAATACTGCATAAGAAACTGTCACATCCTGGTAAACAGTTTTTGAAATCTGCATGGAAACCAAAAGCTACCTGTAATGTTGTTCATACCTCCTTAAAAGCATGTCTACCTGACTTATGGTACTTTGATAGTGGTTGTTCTAGACATATGACAGGTCGTATTGATTTCTTATCTGATTATGTGACCTTGGATAGTGGTAGTGTTACATATGGTGGAGGTTCTAAAGGAAAGATTGTTGGTAAAAGAACTTTGAATGTTGAAGGTTTTCCTAAGCTTAAAAATGTATTACATGTTGATGGCTTACTTGCAAATCTGATTAGCATTAGTCAACTTTGTGATGATAATTTGCATGTGAAATTTGATAAAGATTCTTGTTATGTTCTTAATAAAGATGAAGTTTGTGTCATGACTGGTACTAGGTCAGCTGATAATTGCTATCTTATTGGAACAAATATGTGTAACTTGTCAAAACATGATGAAAATGTTCTATGGCATCAAAGATTGGGTCATGCAAATTACAGAGCAATGAAAAAGCTAATCAAAGCAAATGCAGTAAAAGGAATTCCAGAACTGAGGTTTCACAACACCACTGTATGTGGACCATGCCAAAAAGGTAAGCACGTAAGAATGTCACACAAAATGCTGTCACATTGTACTACACATCGATGCTTTGAATTACTGCACATGGATTTGATGGGTCCTATGGAAACTGAAAGCATTTGAGGAAAGAGGTTGTTGGGAATAAAATGATTTTGATCTAGATACCAAAACCCCTGATTGATGATGTACAGTTTAGTTGAGATATGCTCAAAGTATTGTTCAGGCAAGTTGTCCCAGAACACTTGATGTATAGTATGCTTAAGTTAAAATCTCAGAAATGTTATGAGATATTAGTGATCAGGATAGTTGTCCAAAGCTGGAATGTTAGGCAGCTTGATAGGTCTATAGGACAAAGTTACTGATCTATTCAAGACAAACTTACCAAATGGACAACCTGGCTGAAGAGTTCAAGTATACTGAAGCTGTGCTCATAAATGCAAAAGATCTAGGCAGTTGAAGTACAAATGATCAAGAGAATTAAATGTCAAAAGCTTACAGAAGATACATTCAATGAAGCATTTATTGCCAATCATGCCTGAACCAAGCATTAAAGACTTAAAGCATTAAAGAGTGAAGCATTGAATGAATGTTGGAACATTCTAAAACTGCAGCAGGAATGTTCAGGGAGCTTGTCCCATCTGACCGTTGGTTGTGTGTAAAGTTTGCCACAAATCAACCTAGGACAATGTGCAAAATTGGAAACTGACACAAGTCTTCTCAGCCGCATTTGTCAGAAGTCAACACATTCATTCAAGCAACCATTGAAGACCTCTTTTACACAGTGGATAAAAGGATGTCAAGCCTCATAACCGTTTCAATGGTGCTGCAAATAGACATATTTGAAATGCTAATCCCTCCAACGGTTAGTTGTTCAAATTGTCTATAAATACAGAAGTGATCAAAGGAATTCATCATCCAACTATAAGCTATCAAACTATCATCAAGCTTTCAAAAGGAAACCAAGCTGTTCTCTAGAATTCCAAGTTTCCTGAATCACTTCAAGTCAGCTAAGCCAATCTTTGTAAACATCCTAGCTTAGCATTGAGATATCCTAAGTCTTTACACTGTTCTTATTGTAAAGGATATCTCTATTAGTTGGAACCAAACCTCAAACCTTATCTCATTTAGTGAAGAGAGTGTTTGTTGTAGAAGTGAGGAGTTAAGGACTGTTAGTGTGAAACACAGCCTTAACTCAGAGAGATTGAGCACGAGGACTCAAGTTATCCTAGGGATCAAGACACTAAGAGAGTGTTGTTGATCAGTGCACCTTGGCACTATAAAACAAGCTAATTCCATTGAGAAGGAATTATCCTGTTCAATCAGGGAAAGTGGATGTAGGAGCTTGAGTCTCTGAACCACTATAAACTTGTGTGCCATTTACTTACTGCACTCTTTATTGCACTTATATTCAATCATTTTTCAAAGAGCAAAGCTCAGTAAGCTAAGAAAACCAGATTTGGACAAAGTCCCTGATAACTGTGTTTTTCAGAAATCAACTTGGAGTATTTCTTTGAGTAAAGGCCAACCACATTCCGCACTTAGCAACTCTTTTAGATATTTAGCCAACTGATCACTTAATAGTAATCAGTAGGACAAGTATCTATCAAAGTTCACACTCAGGCCAGTTGTGAGACAACTTGCCTGATAAGACCAATTTGTCAAAAAGAAAAGAATTTGCATACACAAGTGCATTCCCCCCCCATACACTTGTGTTATACTCCACCAAGGACCAACAAGTGGTATCAGAGCAGGGGTTCAAAGACCACTGCTTCTGAAAATCCAACTGATTTTCAAAATCACATTTTCTGTGGTCACTGAACTGATCCAAATTTCTGAAAAACTTATCTGTGTTCATCTTATATTACATTTGTTGAAATGGCTAACAATGTAGTTCCAGGAGATGCTGTCAACACCATCAACAATATGGGTCCAAACCAAGTCAATCATATTTCTCATCACAAACTGCCAATGTTCTCAATTGAGAACTATGATTTCTGGAAGATCAGGATGAGAGCACATCTTGCTTGCCAGCATGATGAGATGCTTAAAGTCATCACTAGAGGGCCATTCACATTCACTAAAGCAAATCCCAAGCTCACTGATGCTCAAAAAGCTGATCCAAGGGAGTTGCTGCCAAAAGATGAAGATGACCTTACAGCTGAAGAAAGAAAAAGGCACAACCTGAACTACATTGCAATGAACACATTGTACCAGACAATTCCAGATGCAGTGATGGGGAGAGTGTACCACTGCACATCAGCTAAAGAGATTTGGGATACCTTAGCACTTATGTGTGAAGGTACCCAAAAGATCAAGGAGAACAAGCTTCAAGTGGCTATCCAAAAATATGAACAATTCTCTATGGAGGCCAATGAAACTATTGATCATCTTGATGGCAGGTTCACTGACATCATGAATGAAATAAACTCTCTTGGCAAGTTCTATGCCAAAAGAGAGGTTGCTCTGAAGATCTTGAGAAGTCTCACATCCAAGTGGGACATATACTCTGTCATGATGCAAAATACCAGCAATCTTGACAACATGCCAATGCAGCAAGTATTCTCTGAGCTCAAAGCATATGAGTTTGATCTCAACAGAAAGAAGGTGCATGAAGAGCCATCCTCTTCAAACAAAGGTGTTGCCTTCAAAGCTGCTGAAACAGAAAAGAAGATTACTCAAAGATCCTCTCAGTCTGTTTCAAAATCTGAAATAAAGGAGGAGCTGGCACTCATGGCTAGAAGATTTGAGAAACTCAACTCCAGATTTGGTAGATACAAGAAGTTCTACCAAGATAACAGAACCAGAAGGAGATTCAGTTCTCCTGAACATAAATCAGAGGACAAAGTCTCTGATGAAAAGAAAGAAGACAGATATGCTGATAGGAAGAAATTCAGCAAAGGTGAACCATCATCATCAAGGAGGAAGGAGTCCTCAAGCAAGAAGAATGATGATGAAGATGTGTGTTACAACTGCCAGAAGAAGGGTCATTTTCAGTATGACTGTCCTGACCTCAGTGCAAAAGAAAGGAAGGAAAGGCAAAACAAAAGAGATAAAAGGCTGAACAACAGGAAGGCTATGGTAGCTGGAGATTCAGCAAGTGAGGAGAGTGTCTACTCTTCTGATGATGGGCTGTTCTCCAACAGTGACAGTGATGAGGACTGTCAAATGGCACTTGAAGATGAAGAGGTATGTTCAACTTCCAACTTGTCAATTAACACACATGAATCTAGTGAAATCCATCTTGACTTTGAAAAGTTGTTGGAAGATTTCACCAGAATGCAAGAAGTATGCAATATGGCTCTGAGAGAAAATGAACAGTTGAGGTCTAAAGTCAAAATGTCCAATCCTCCTGAATCTGAAGTTGACATTAAATCAACTGAGTTGTATCAACAGATTGTGAGAGAACATGAAGAAATGTCTCTCAAAGTCTCTGAACAACAAAAGCTGATTGATGAACAAAATCAGGCTCTAAAGAAAAAGGATTTTGACTCTAGAACTCTTCAAGCTAAATTTGACAATCTCTCAAGAGAATTTGATACTCTAAAATTAAGTGAGGGGAGCTTGAAAATGAAAATGTCTGCCTTGAACAAATCTGCTAAGGCAATAGAGGAAATTCAAGGGTTTCAAAGACCATTTGCTCAAAGGGATGGATTAGGCTATAATCCATTTGAACCCTCACCTGGTCTTAGTATTGCTTCATCAAGCAATTCTAAGATGACTTTTGTAAGATCAGTGGTACAACAAAATGAAATTGAAGTAAATCAACCACTGATCAAGGATAAGGGAAAAGGAATTTTTATACCAACTCAGGTAAACAATGTACCTAAACCCACACCTTTGGAGAAGGTTAAAGGCATTGCTTACAGGAGGAATGAGGTTCAGAAAGGTAGAACCAATGGAAGGCCAACCTATCTGAATCATCATCAGAGGAGTTGTCCAAAACCTGTTCAGAAGAGGCCAACTCAAATGAGGCAACCTCAACTGAATGGATTAAGGCCAATACCCTCTGATAGGTATAAAACATTCAGGAAGCCTGGACCTTACTTGCCAAATGGAAAAGGCCATCCAAAAGCCTATCCTCAAAAGTCTTACCCAGCTGCACCTAAGCTTAGTAACTTCAGGAGAAATGTCCCAAAGAAATCTACCAACTCTCCTGAACTCTACAAAGCTAACACTTATACACAGAGATCACCCAAGGCATTTAAGGGTCAAACTGTGTATGTAGATGTAAATGGAAACCAAGTCAGTCACTTTGAATCCATCAGAGTTATCAGGCAGATTTGGGTTCCAAAAGGTACAACTAACCCTCTAGGACCCAACACTCAAAGGGTACCTAAATTTTGACTTTGCAGGACTGCAAGGACCCCAAAAAGAAGAGAAGCATCAACAAGAAAACAGCATGGTACCTGGACAGTGGATGTTCAAGGCACATGACTGGAAACAAGGAGCTTCTCTCAGACTTCATAGAAAAAGATGGTCCTTCAGTAACCTTTGGAGACAGCTCTCAAGGCATCACAAGAGGCTATGGTACATTAAACATTGGTAGTGTTAAAATTACTGATGTCTCATATGTTCTAGGCCTAAAATATAACTTGTTGTTTATAAGTCACATTTGTGACAAAGGATATTGTGTTGAATTTGCACCAAATGAATGTACTATCAAAAACAAATCAACACAACAGGTGCTACTAACAGGGGTGAGAAAGGGAAATGTTTATTTTGCAGATTGGAGCAAAACCCCTGAAGCAGTCTGTCTTGTTGCCAAAATCACAAATGAGCAAAGCTGGCTATGGCACAAGAGACTGAATCACCTGAACTTCAAAACCATCAACAAGATTGCAAGAAACTCTCTAGTTAAAGGGCTGCCAAATCAAGTGTTCACCAAAGAACATATATGCCAGCCATGTCAGGAAGGAAAGCAGATCAAAGCCTCATTCAAAGGAAAACCTGTCATCTCAACTGAGAGAGTCCTTCAACTACTGCATATGGATTTATTTGGGCCAATAATCCCAGTAAGTTTAAATGGAAGAAAATATGCTTTAGTTGTTGTTGATGATTTTTCCAGGTACACTTGGGTAGTATTCTTGCTGAACAAAAAGGAGACCCAAGTCAAACTACCTGAATTGATGATGAGATTGAGCAATGAAAAGGGCATAAGCATTGTCAAAATCAGATCTGACAAAGGCACTGAGTTCATTAACTCATACATCAATGAGTATTGCAGCAAAAATGGCATCACTCATGAAACTTCAGCAGCAAGAACACCTCAACAAAATGGGGTTGCTGAAAGAAGGAACAGGACCTTGAAGGAGGCAGCAAGAACCTTGATTGCTGAATCTAAATTGCCTAAAAGGTTCTGGGCTGAAGCCATTAGCACTGCATGTCACACTCAAAACAGGTCCTTAATCACCAAAGGACAAGGTAAAACCCCATATCAAATATGGAAAGGTAGATTGCCCACTGTTGCTTATTTTCACATATTTGGTTGTAAGTGTTTCATCCATAATAATGGGAAAGAGCAATTGAAAGCTTTTGATAGCAAAGCTGATGAAGGAATATTTGTTGGATATTCACAAATCAGCAAGGCTTACAGAGTTTACAATTGCAAAACTCTTATTGTGGAAGAAACACCTCATGTTGTGTTTGATGAATCTATTAATGAGTTCAGGGATAGAAACCTGAATATTGATGAGATAACACAAAGAACAACCAGATTAAGGCTTCAAAGCAAGGAAACAGTGTTTGTGGATGTTGCCCAGCCTGAACTTCATGAAAATCAAAAACTGGACAACCTACCTGATAGCAATCAACCAGTAGACAACCAACCTGAAGGAGAAATTGAACTGACTGACCCCATCCCAGTTCAAAACCAGGTAACAACTACCAATGAAGAAGCAGGCAATGCTGAGGTAGTTAATGGATCCACTATTCAAGGGGGAACCAATGAAAATGTCAACTTACCTGACAATGAGGACAACACCCCTGAATATGATCCTGAACTTGATCCTTCAATTAACTTTCCTGAATTCAATGAATCTAGTGATCCAACTTCAGATGAGGACAATCCTCCTGAAAGGATCAGGTCTAGAAGGACTTGGTTGCAAGACCACCCATCTAGCCTGATACTTGGTAATCCAAGTGAAGGGATCAAAACTAGAAGATTTCATGGAGAAAGTGCTCTGTTTTGTTGTTTTCTTTCAGAACAGGAACCTAAAGACATTGAGGAAGCACTACAAGACACCAACTGGATCATAGCCATGCAAGAAGAGCTGAATCAGTTTACCAGAAATGAAGTTTGGGAGCTAGTAGACAGGCCAACCCATCAAGATGTCATTGGAACTAAATGGGTGTTCAAAAACAAGAAAAATGAAAATGACATCATTGTGAGAAACAAAGCAAGATTGGTGGCCAAAGGATATTGTCAATCTGAAGGGATTGATTATGATGAGACTTTTGCTCCAGTGGCCAGACTTGAGGCAATCAGACTCTTCCTAGCATATGCAGCTCACATGAGATTCAAGGTGTATCAAATGGATGTGAAGAGTGCATTTCTCAATGGGGTGCTCAAAGAAGAAGTGTATGTGGAACAACCCCCAGGATTTGAAGAAGGAGACAAGGTGTACAGATTGAAGAAAGCCCTCTATGGCTTAAAACAAGCTCCAAGAGCTTGGTATGATACCTTGTCACAGTTTCTTCTAGATCATGGTTTTGTCAAAGGCACTGTTGACCGAACCTTGTTCAGAATCTGTGAAGGAAATGATATTTTGTTAGTCCAAATCTATGTGGATGACATTATATTTGGATCTCCAAATGAGAAGCTATGTGAGAAGTTCTCCAAACTCATGCAAAGCAAGTTTGAGATGTCCATGATGGGATTGATGAATTTCTTCTTAGGACTTCAGGTCACTCAATCAAAGAAGGGAATATTCATCAATCAGGCCAAGTACACAAGGGACATGATCAAAAAATTTGGATGTGCATCAAGCAAGCCAGTCAGAATTCCTATGAATACTAACTGGAAGATGGATCCTGATGAAGGTGGAGAGTCAACAAACTCCACTAATTACAGAGGAATCATAGGATCTTTGCTATATCTCACTGCAAGCAGGCCTGACATCACATTTGCAGTTGGAGTATGTGCAAGATTTCAAGCCAATCCAAAGAAGAGCCATCTTGATGCTGCCAAGAGAATTCTAAGATATCTCAAGGGATCTGAGAATCTTGGATTGTGGTATCCAGCTGATGACAATATTGAGCTCACTGGATACTCAGATGCTGATTATGGAGGATGTAGAATTGACAGAAAATCCACCTCTGGAACATGTCAATTCTTGGGGAACAAGCTTATCTCATGGTTTTCCAAGAAGCAAAATACAGTTGCAACTTCAACAACTGAAGCTGAGTATGTAGCAGCTGGAAGTTGCTGTGCTCAGATACTTTGGCTCAGGCAACAATTGAGAGATTACAAAGTAATCACAAATGAAGTGCCAATATTCTGTGACAACAATAGTGCAATTGCCATCTCACAGAATCCAGTGCTCCACACCAGATGCAAGCATGTGGACATCAAGCATCATTTCATAAGGGATCATGTGGAGAAGAAAGATATCAAGCTTGTCAAAATTCACACTGATAAGCAAAAAGCTGATATTCTGACCAAGCCTCTAGCTGAAGCAAGGTTCTTGGAATTGTCAGCTGAATTAGGGTTACTTGATCCAGGCAAGATGGACAAATGAGGAAAGTAAAGCTCATATAAAGGGGGAAGTTCATCAAAACTGAACTTCAGCAAAGTTGACCAACCTCACTGAAGCTGTCAGCCACAGAGGGAAACTCAGCAAGGTTGTCCCTGTAGTGCTCAGCAATGTTGGTCAGGGGATTTGTCCAAGTGGGACCCAGTCAGCAACTTTGGGACCCACTCAGGCAAAGCAATCAGGCAATTTGGTCCACACAGAAACCAAAGCACATCTCAGGATGTTTGTCCTAGTTAATTGGATAATTATTGCTATTTTTAGCATTGATTAGACATTTAAGAGGTTTCTTGGTCTAAGAGTAGGCCATTTTAGGATGGAGTGTGCTATAAAGATTTTTACCCCCAAAAAGGCAAATCAGCATTTAATGCAGAAATCTTAATAAGATTGCATGAATTCTTGAGCCTTCATCCAAATCATTAAATTACATTCAAAACTCCATCGAACCATTGAAAGTCCACTACCCCACTATATTCAAACGATTTTTCAAATTACCCACTGTTACATTCCTTTAACCAACAGTTAATAAATTCCTTCCATATATAAACCTCTCAATTTTCACCACCATCCTTACGCACTCATAATTCCTAAAACCTTTGAAGTCTCAAAACCTCAAAACCTGCAATCTTTCTCCGAAAAACTTTCTATCTCTCATATTATCCATGGCACCTAAGATCAAAAGAGAAGAGCTTGTAGACTTCAATGATTCCTCCCTGGACATTGATTTCTCTTATCTTAGCAACCCAAATTCCATTTGGTTTGAAAAGCTGGTAGCCTTTGATAGCCCAGACTCAGAAGTTCAACAAGTCCTCCAATGGCTGAGGGAGGCAGGGCTAGAAAAATTCCTAGGCACCAAGCCTGATTCCTGCCTGAATCCATTTATGACAGAATTCTTTGCCTATCTCAGGTGGAAGGGCAAGAAGGGGGATGTGTGCACAAAGCTCACATATGCTGAGGAAGATGAAGAAGAAGAAACTCAACACACAATCATCTTCACTGCAGAAGATTTAGAAGCTAGCTTTGGGCTACCTTCTGAAGGTATGAACCCAGAAATGTACAAGGAAGAAGATGATCAGGAGTTCTATTATTCTTGGATGATAGAACCTAAAAAGGTTGTGAGTGCTCAAAACAAAAACACTTTAAAGCCAGTGTTTAGGCACTTGTTTGATTGTGTAGTAAAGAGCCTGTTGAGCCACTCAGGGAGTGTTGAACAAATCAGTATGCCTAAATTGAGAGTGATGGCTGCTGTGATTGACTCTGCTGAGAAGAGAGTCAAGTTCAACTGGAAGAAATTCATTCTTGACAAGATGATGAATGAAAAATTTAAGTTTAAGGAAGTAAAGCACCACAAGGTGGTGGTTGAAGGAAAACTCCAGTTCTGCACAAGAGCCAGCCTGCTCTTGGAAAGATTTGCTCACTACACACACCTCCAAGCAAAGCCAAAACCCTTTCCTGCACAAAAGGTGATGTTTAGGAAGCTGTCTTCTAAGACAGAGAAAAGGAAGCAGGATGCAGTTTCTAAGAAGGCCATCACAATTGTACCAGCAACAAGAGCCTCTCCAAGAAAGAGGAAAGCCCAATCACCAAAAGCTCAACCAAAGATGAAGAAGATGAAGAAGATTTTGCATGAATCTTCACCAGAAAGTCAGTCAAGAAGTGGAGGAGCCACTTCTGAGGAAATAGAGAAGGTTGCTGAGGAAGGAGTCAACCCTCCTGAAGAAGGTGAAGAAGTCAGAGAGGTTGTCCCCTTACAGCCTGAGAGTATAACTGAATTCAGAGACCTTGACCAGCCAACAAGGTATGAAAGAAAAAGAAGAATAATCAAGACTTCTGAGAAGCAGAGGTTGATGGAGGAAGAAAAGAAGAAGAAAGAGTTCTTCAAGGAGATTAGACAGGCAAGCAAGTCTAACTCCAAATCCAAGTCAAAACCCAACAGCCCTGAAGCCAACTCCCCTGATATTCAATCTAGAAGAATATCTCCAAGGCAAGAAGAAGAGGAGTGCAAGACTCCTGAAGATGCACCAATCATTGCCAAGAAGGTGTACTCCCCTGAAGGTGCACCTGATAGATCAGGTATTGATGTGCTGGCAGATTTGGTCAATCTTGAAGATAGACCCTTTTCCCCACTTGATCCAAGACTTCTCTCATATACCAAACTTCTTGAAACTGCTCTTCAAGAAGGTGATCAAGTTGTTTTCCCACCCATTCCAGCCATTCCAATTACCTCTTCAGGCACAATGCTCTCAAAAGCACCTGAATCCCAACTTGCTTTGACCTCTCCTGACCCCAACCCTTCTGAACCCAACTTACCTGAATCCCAGCCAAGCTTACTTGAATCCCATTCCAACCCTCCTGAATCCAACTCTTCTGGAGATGATAGTGGTGAAGAATATACCTATGAGGGGATGTTGAGGCAGATTGCAAGAGCCAATGTGGATGAACTATATCCAGGATTGAAGGCTTATCCCAGGCTGCAACAACAATTCTATGATCTCAGAGCACTTGTTGAGATCAAAGATAGAACCATTGTGGAAATAGCTCAGGCTATTCAGGATAAGGGTGCCAACTGGTGGCAGGTTGAGGAAAATAGGCTACTACATTTTGCAAATGTAAAGAAGACCAGTGTATTAACCACTGAGGCCCTATTTTGCACCATTGTCCATGAAAAGGTGCTTGCAGAAAGAGAGAGAATAGCACAAGGAATCAAGCATCCTGACAGCCCTTCTGATAATGATGATGATGATGATGATCACACCAATCCCAATCCCCCTGGTATCAACTCAGCTCAGGTACATTACTTGACCTTTCATTCTGTGAAGGACTCTGATCACTCAGAGGAGTTGACCAAAGATGGTGACTCAGTCCAAGATGCATTGGCCAAGGATGGTTCTTTTGAACCTGAGGCACAGCTTGACAATGCTGAGACTTCCATAGGAGAAGCTGGTTTGGCTAAAGCCTCATCAATGTCAGGCAAGTTGGACATTGACCAGCCTTTAGTCATTCAGGATGACTCAGTGGACTTGGGATGCCCAAGCACTGTGATCTCCCAACAACTGCCCTCTGTGGATCCTGTTGAGGATATATAGGTGTCAGGTTTAGAAATTGAAGGAGTTGAAAAGGCTGTGAGTGCTGAAAAATCAGAGGGAGATGATGGTGAGGAGTGTGTGATCACTGGTTCCTTGAGTGCACCACAAATAGAGGGAGAGGAAGTAGAAATATTGGGTGCAGCCCAATATGAGAGTCAGGCTATTCTTCAAGTCAAATCTGAACTTGATGAATCCCTTGGTGAAAGGAGGCCTGATTCTCCAGTGAATGTGAGTTTATCTCTTGACAATAAAGAAGAAAAGAATAAAGTTGAAAATGAGAGAAAAGGTGCTGATGTATCAGACCTTATGGGAGAAAAAGAAATAGAGGGTGATGAGGGAGTTTTTACTAACACTATCAGTTTTGCAGATTCAGTTGCTGTCACTCTTGAGCAGATTTTTGCAGATGCCTCCCTGACAGATATACCAGTTGATGCTGACACTGATCTTGAAGCAGTATCAGCAAATGTGTCCACACTTAACCAGATCTACTTTGAACAAGCCAACACTTCTGAGGCTCACTTTCAGATGGCTACTCAGACTGCATCCATCATTGAAGAGCAGTCAGAGAAGTTGGACACACTAGTCAGGGAAGTTGAGAAGGCTCATGCAACCACTGCTGATACCTTAGATGGCCAAGGCAAGACTCTAGCCTCTGTGGAGATGAGGCTCACAGGGTCAGAAGAAGTGATCTTGCCTACTCTTGATGCAAGAATATGTGGAGTTGAAACTGGACTTCAAACAGTTTCAACTGAAGTAACAAAGGCCAAGGATGCTATGGTCAAATTCACAAGATCTGTGAAGAAAGAGCAACATGGTCTCAAAAATTTGTACAAGCACAATGTAAAAGCCTTGAGAAAGACCATCAAGGATGCTTTAAGGTAGAGGACAGCAGCACAGAGAAAGAAGGCAGAAGAGTTGAAAGCTGCTATGGTGAAGGAAGCTGCTGAAAAGTTCACTGTTGAACTCATGGCCAAAGTGTCTGACCAAGTTGTGGCCAATCTCACTGAACAGCTTCAGGCCAAACTTGATCAATCACTGAAAGCCACATTGGATGCCATAGTCTCCCAAAAGATGAAACCTGTTCACACCTTTTTGAGCATGGCAGATGATAAAATGCAAAACATTCATGATGAGAATGTTTACCTATTGCAGGAATTGAAGTCCCTCACTCATTCCCACTCACATCTCTCTGTCACTATGAGTGAATTGAAGCCCCAATGTTTTGATAATGCCAAAAAGGGGGAAAGACAGAGAGCAAGGGCAAAGGGGACCTTGGTAATTGGTGAATCCAAGGGAAAGGAGAAAGTCCCTGAAGTTGAGGAGGAAGCAGTAGAAGACATTGGGAAAGGCAAAGGCCCAATGAATGTTGAAGATTTAACTAAGGAAGAGCAGATTCAAATAGCTGTCAAGGAGTCCATGGTGTCAGCTATGGAAAGTCAGGCAAGAAAGCTTCAAAGGCCAGGTGGTGAGTCTACAGGACTTGAACCCCAAGAGAAGGTTGCTGAAGTGAGGGGGAAGGTGACAAGGTCATCTGAAAGAAAGAGGAAGGAACTGCAAGCCTTCAATGAATTCCCAACCAGCCTGACTTTGCCATCAGAATTTCAATCTGAAGAATCTACTCCAGCAAGGAAATCAAAGAGAATGAAGAAAGCAGTCCTGATGCCTGCTATTGAAGAAATTGAAGAGGAAGTACAGGACAGAGAGCCTGAAGAAGTAGTGCCCAAGCTTGCTGATGATCCTTCCAAATTGTTTGAAGAAGGATTTGGGAAAGATCCAGAAACTCAAGAAAAGCTAGCTCTCCTAAGAGCTAAAGAAAGAATGGATCAGTTGGTTGAGGCCAACAAAGCAAGAGATGGGAGAAGGGCAAATTTCAAAGCTCCAAGAAGGAGGGCTTCATACAAAAGGCTCAAACCTCAAATGCTGCAAAGATGGGACACTCAGTACCCTCACCATGATAAGTGGGTTCCAATCTCACTGAATGATGCATGGGAGGAGGCCAAGAGAAGTTTTGTTTATGACTTCTATGTCATTGGAAAGTGGCTTGGTGAGAGTGTGGATGAAGTCTTTGTTCAGTTCATGTTTGAGAACCACAGGGATCTCTACCAAAAGCTGTTTGCAGCAGCTGAGATGGCAAGAGTGGAGTTCAAGGCCCCTGGTCCAATTCTGTACATGCCTCCTAAGTTCAATGGGAACTTGATTGATGAAGGGAAGATTCTGGAGGAGTTCATCAACATCATGAAGATGGAGAAGATGAAGATAGGCCCTAGAGGCTCCAACAAGGATGTTTGGGAGCTGAAGAAGAGGGTCTGGGCTCAATATGGCATTGCTCCCCAAGATGATGGAACTCTCTGATGGATAAGTTTATCCCTTCCCTACTCTTGTTTTTATGTTTGCTGATGATGTTGTTATTCTTGTATCAGTTAGTATGTCCTTTTAATTTTCTGATCTGTAATGCTCCATGATATATAAAAGGACCAATGATTTTCTATCAAGAGATAACAACTCATTATCTCAACTAACCTAACATGACAAATATTACTTGATTTATTGTACTAACAGTTTCTTTCAGGCAAGTTGACCAGTTCACTCTCCCTGAAGGTAATATTGAGTATAAGTCAAGGTTCCTTTGTAATAGGTTTTGGCATCATCAAAAAGGGGGAAATTGTTGGGAATAAAATGATTTTGATCTAGATACCAAAACCCCTGATTGATGATGTACAGTTTAGTTGAGATATGCTCAAAGTATTGTTCAGGCAAGTTGTCCCAGAACACTTGATGTATAGTATGCTTAAGTTAAAATCTCAGAAATGTTATGAGATATTAGTGATCAGGATAGTTGTCCAAAGCTGGAATGTTAGGCAGCTTGATAGGTCTATAGGACAAAGTTACTGATCTATTCAAGACAAACTTACCAAATGGACAACCTGGCTGAAGAGTTCAAGTATACTGAAGCTGTGCTCATAAATGCAAAAGATCTAGGCAGTTGAAGTACAAATGATCAAGAGAATTAAATGTCAAAAGCTTACAGAAGATACATTCAATGAAGCATTTATTGCCAATCATGCCTGAACCAAGCATTAAAGACTTAAAGCATTAAAGAGTGAAGCATTGAATGAATGTTGGAACATTCTAAAACTGCAGCAGGAATGTTCAGGGAGCTTGTCCCATCTGACCGTTGGTTGTGTGTAAAGTTTGCCACAAATCAACCTAGGACAATGTGCAAAATTGGAAACTGACACAAGTCTTCTCAGCCGCATTTGTCAGAAGTCAACACATTCATTCAAGCAACCATTGAAGACCTCTTTTACACAGTGGATAAAAGGATGTCAAGCCTCATAACCGTTTCAATGGTGCTGCAAATAGACATATTTGAAATGCTAATCCCTCCAACGGTTAGTTGTTCAAATTGTCTAT
The DNA here is from genome assembly GCA_963675135.1 of Galeopsis tetrahit. Taxonomy (NCBI): domain Eukaryota; kingdom Viridiplantae; phylum Streptophyta; class Magnoliopsida; order Lamiales; family Lamiaceae; genus Galeopsis; species Galeopsis tetrahit. Next base: position 10,079,927 of record OY776127.1, on the reverse strand, counting down.
AAATACAGAAGTGATCAAAGGAATTCATCATCCAACTATAAGCTATCAAACTATCATCAAGCTTTCAAAAGGAAACCAAGCTGTTCTCTAGAATTCCAAGTTTCCTGAATCACTTCAAGTCAGCTAAGCCAATCTTTGTAAACATCCTAGCTTAGCATTGAGATATCCTAAGTCTTTACACTGTTCTTATTGTAAAGGATATCTCTATTAGTTGGAACCAAACCTCAAACCTTATCTCATTTAGTGAAGAGAGTGTTTGTTGTAGAAGTGAGGAGTTAAGGACTGTTAGTGTGAAACACAGCCTTAACTCAGAGAGATTGAGCACGAGGACTCAAGTTATCCTAGGGATCAAGACACTAAGAGAGTGTTGTTGATCAGTGCACCTTGGCACTATAAAACAAACTAATTCCATTGAGAAGGAATTATCCTGTTCAATCAGGGAAAGTGGATGTAGGAGCTTGAGTCTCTGAACCACTATAAACTTGTGTGCCATTTACTTACTGCACTCTTTATTGCACTTATATTCAATCATTTTTCAAAGAGCAAAGCTCAGTAAGCTAAGAAAACCAGTTTTGGACAAAGTCCCTGATAACTGTGTTTTTCAGAAATCAACTTGGAGTATTTCTTTGAGTAAAGGCCAACCACATTCCGCACTTAGCAACTCTTTTAGATATTTAGCCAACTGATCACTTAATAGTAATAAGTAGGACAAGTATCTATCAAAGTTCACACTCAGGCCAGTTGTGAGACAACTTGCCTGATAAGACCAATTTGTCAAAAAGAAAAGAATTTGCATACACAAGTGCATTCCCCCCCATACACTTGTGTTATACTCCACCAAGGACCAACAGAGGTATTCCTTAGTTGTGGTAGATGATTTTTCTAGATATACCTGGGTAGAGTCTTTGAGAGACAAATCTGAAGCATTTGCTGCATTTAAAATTCTTTATAAGAGGTTCAAAAATGTGTTTAACTTGAAAGTTGGCCGTATTAGAACTGATCATGGTAGGGAATTTGAAAACAACATGTTTAATGATTTTTGTGATAAAAAGGGTATCTTGCAAGAATATTCATCTCCTAAAACTCCACAACAAAATGGAATTGTTGAAAGAAAGAATAGAACTTTACAAGAAATGGCAAGAGTTATGCTTACATCCAAATGTCTTGCTAAGAAATTTTGGGGAGAAGCAATGAATACTGCATGCCATATTATAAATAGGGTTTTTATTCGTTCTGGAACTAGTCAAACACCTTATGAGATTTTGAACAACAGAAAACCTAATGTGAAATATTTTCATGTATTTGGTTGTGTGTGTTATATTTTGAATGATAGGGATCAACTTCATAAGTTTGATTCTAAAAGTGATAAATGTTTCTTTTTAGGCTATTCTATAAATAGTAAAACTTATAGAGTTTATAACCTTAGAACTAACACTGTTCAAGAATCTGTTAATGTTGTGTTTGATGATGATAAAGGTCTTACAGATGACAAAGATGAAGAAGATGTATCACAGGTTACTGACACTTCTGAGAATACACTGAAGTCTGAAAATGTTGCACCAAATGTTAACACATCTGGGTCAACATCTACAGAACAATCAGCTGTAAATTCACAGAATGATCAGTACATTCCCAAAACGAATCCTTCTTCAAGAATAGGCAAAAGTCATCATTCTGACCAGATCATAGGCGATGCTACAGTTGGAGTGCAAACAAGAGGAAGAGTAAGATCAAACAAGGTAGATGTGGTAAGAACAATATGCATGTCTTCTATGTGTAATGTTGTAAATGCTGAATGCTATTTATCTGAAATTGAACCTAAGTGTGCTAAAGAAGCCTTAACTGATGAAAACTGGATTAATGCTATGCATGAAGAACTTGGTCAGTTTGAAAGAAATGAAGTGTGGACACTTGTTCCTAGACCTAGTCATACTAATGTCATTGGAACAAAGTGGATATTCAAGAATAAAACTGATGAATCTGGTAATATTGTTAGGAACAAGGCTAGGTTAGTAGCACAAGGTTACACCCAAGTTGAAGGAGTTGATTTTGATGAAACTTTTGCACCTGTTGCTAGGATAGAATCTATTAGATTACTGCTAGCTATTGCATGTTTTATTGATATTAAACTTCATCAAATGGATGTAAAGGCTGCATTTCTAAATGGCATATTAAATGAAGAAGCATATGTTGAACAATCTAAGGGATTTGAAGATCCACAGTATCCTGATCATGTATATAAACTTAAGAAAGCTTTGTATGGTCTTAAACAAGCTCCTAGAGCATGGTATGGTAGGCTTACTGACTTTCTTTTGGAATATGGATTTATTAGAGGAGAGGCAGATAAAACTTTGTTCATTAAGCACACTGAAGGAGATTTACTTATTGCTCAAATATATGTTGATGACATTGTGTTTGGTTATACTTGTGATAAAATGTTGAGTAAATTTGTTGAGGCAATGACTGCAACATTTGAAATGAGTATGGTTGGAGACTTGAACTATTTTCTAGGTCTTCAAATCAAACAATGCAGTGATGGTATTTTCTTCTCCCAGAGTAAGTATGCTAAGAACTTGGTTAAAATATTTGGTCTTGAGAATTCAAAACCAATGAAAACTCCTATGGGATCTTCTTTGAAACTTTGCAAAGACAGTGCTGGAACAGATGTTGATCCAACACTTTACAGATCCATGATAGGTAGTTTACTGTATTTAACCTCTAGTAGACCAGATATTATGTACAGTGTGTGTGTTTGTGCTAGGTACCAAGCTAATCCAAAGGAATCTCACCTGAATGCTGTGAAAAGGATTATCAAGTATGTTTCAGGTACAAGTGACCTTGGAATCTGGTATACTAAGGACACCAACAACATTTTGATTGGATACAGTGATGCTGATTGGGCTGGAGATAGAGATGATAGAAAGAGTACGAGTGGAGGATGTTTCTACATGGGAAACAATCTTGTATCATGGTACAGCAAGAAGCAGAATTGTGTTTCACAATCTACTGCAGAATCTGAGTATATAGCTGCTGGAAGCTGCTATACACAACTCTTGTGGCTGAGCAAGATGTTCCATGACTATGGTATTGAGAATGGTATACTTACAATCTTTTGTGATAATACTAGTGCCATTAACATTTCTAAGAATCCTGTACAACACTCACTCACAAAGCACATTAGCATAAGACATCACTTTATGAGAGATTTAGTAGAGAAGAACATTGTGAAGTTGGAGTATATACCTACTGAAAAACAAAATGCTGACATTTTCACTAAGGCATTAGACCATGAGAGATTCTCAATCTTGAGGAAATCTCTTGGCATGAGCACTATCTGAAAAATTCGGATGGATGTTGTCACAAATGCGTCAGCATTTGGGACAACATCATGGGTTGTAAAAAATTTATAAGTTGAATTTATTTCTTACTTAGTTAAATAATTCCTTTGTAAAATATCTACGAATCTAAGAACCTTGTAGTGCAAAAATAAACATGTCTTACACCTCTCAAATGCATAAAAATGAGAATGTTATTAGCATACTAAAAGATGTACCAAATCACTGAGTAACTATGGAGCACGGAGTTCACCACTACGATGCCTTCTTTTCAAAAGGTGATTCTTTGGTAAAAACATCAATATATTTGTAATCCATTAAGTAAGTATGGGGCACGGAGTTCGCTACTACGATGTACTCTACAGGAACAATGGATCAATACAAATTAGATGCTATAACACAAAAAGAAAAAATATGGTGCAACACAAATGAAGCAAATTCATGTAAAAACCGTGTTGAGGTGTTTGTAACAGTTTTGAGCACAACATTGCCTGATTCGAATTTATTTTTATAAGTTGTAATTATTTAATTATTTATTGAGATTTATTTATTTAATTTAAATACTAACCCACGTTTATTTTTTTCAGATTATGCTTGGACTTAGTAAATTATTCTAGAAATTTCTTAATTATTTAATTAATTAATAAAATTGATTTTACCCACTAATTAAACCATGATCAAGGTTGTGGCTAAAAATGTGGAGCACTATCTTTTTTTTTGGAATTAATCGTGTTAATCTCCAACTACACATATTCTCCCTATAAAACTCAATTAATTGTGATTTATATTGCTAATTGCTGTTTGTCGAGCTTTGTTAAGTACACCTCTTGCAGATTTGTTCTTTTGGCCGTGTATCTCTCAAAGATTGTTTATACACTCCTCAAACCTACCTTGAAAATCCAACCGTTCCTTAAATGGCTGGAAACCAACCTCAATCCCACTCACACCCTGCTTCTGAAACTTCCGAATGAACTGCCCAAAATTCTCTAGAAATTCTTGCTTCAATGGCCTCACAACAATCCAACTCCTCAAATGCCGACTCCAATGTCTTTGCAAACCCATCAACAACAGCTCCCACTCGTCAAACTACTCCTCAAACCATTCCACCAACAACCAACATCCCACAAGATTCGACCGTTGAACAGTTTACTAGGGCTGTCGAAGAGGTGTCTGAGACTCTTCGAGCTACTGGTCATCTGCCTGTGATGACATTCGGAGATATCACTGTGGATATCTCGAGTTATTTGGCCGATCAAACCGCTCAAATGGCTGCCGAAACAAAAAGCCCTAATCCTACTGTTCCTGTTTCAACGGAGGAACATGTCGAAACTGTTGCTGAAGGAGAAGCTACTGCTGCATCCGATTCTGAGGATGAAGAAATGGAGGATGCCCAAGCTTCTGACAGTGGTACAAACTCCTCTCTCTCACCTTCTGATGAGTCTGCACCCATTCCTTTCAAGAAGAATGTGCAGAAAGGGAAAATACAGAGAAGCCCTGTTCAAAGAAGGAGATCATATCGAGTGTTCACTCGTGTGGATTACTCTGAATCCATGAGGAAGAAGAAGAAAACTGGAACTGATGCTGGTGAACCAATTCAAGTGTTCACTAATTCTGATGAAGAAACTGAAGTTGTCACTGTTGCTGCAAAGAAGCCAAAGAAAGTTGCTGTTGAGAAACCAATATAGAAAAAAGCTGCTGCTAATCCCAAAGGCAAAGGGAAGGCCAAAATGATCCCTGAAGAAGAACTTGTTGAATCAGACTCTGATTCTGATTTCAATGTTTGCCTAAGAGATAAGCAAGAGTCTCTTAAGAAGAATGCTGAGTCATTTGCTGCTGCAAAAGAGTTCACACCAGAACCTGATGATGGTGGAAGTGGAGACAGCTCATCTTCTGAGGCAAAGAGCTCATCTGCTGAAGCAAAGAGCTCATCCAAAAGCTCCTCTGCACATGATGGAGACACTGATCCTGATGAGGAACTACCTTCTGAGGAAGAAAGCGAAGGTATCTTTGATCACTCTAATTATGTTGAGAAAATGTTAGAAATTTACTCTAAGAGGAAGCTGTTAATTGAGAAAAGGATTAATATGCCTGATTTTGATAGTAAGTGGATGATTAAGTTTTTAGAGGATAGAAATCTGTTGAATGTTGTTACATTTGGTGAAGCTTTTCTTACAAACTGGTCTTATGAGTTCTATGCCTGTATGAAGAAAAGTTATGGTAAAAGAAGTTCTAGGTCCTATGGTACTGTTAATTTTAGGGGGAGGGATGTGCCATTCACTCCAGAACTTATTAATGAGTTCTTGCACACTCCTAATGTTGATGAGGATGATGATCCAGATATGGATGTTGTGATTACTGCAATCACAGGGGGTAGAAAGACTAAGTGGATTAGGAAGATGCTAGCTAGACACTTAACCTCCTTACATTCTGTGCTGTATAAGTTGATAATATACAATTGGATTCCCACTACCAACACCACTAATATTACAAGAGACCAAGCCATTCTTATGTATAGGATTTCTATACTTAAGAAGTTCAATCTGGGACACACTATCTTTCACCATATGAGGAAGTTTACTGGGAAAACTACTGGGAAAGGAAATCTGCCCTATCCAGTCTTGATTTCAAACTATCTGAAGCACCATGGCTTCACTGCTAAGAAGACTGATGTTTTGAGGGGGAGAGTGCCACTGCTTGCTATTGCTCCTGCCTTATTGATTGGGGACAGAATAATCGATATGCCCATAGTTGCTCCTGGTACTGATAGTCCACAGAGATCTTCCAGACCCTCTACTTCTGCTCAACCAGGCCCTTCCAGAACACATCAGAGAAATGCACCCCCAAATGTTGAGAACATTCGTGTCAACATTTCTGGTAATGTGTATCTTTCACAGGAATTCATCAAACTACAGCTCCAACACTTGCAGGAAACAATTGATGAGCTCTAGTTCCTGAAGGACAGGTGGACCAATCTGCTTTCACCTACAACAGGGGGAGTACCACCACAATCAAACTCCAATGTGGTGATTGAAGAGTTGAATGATGATGGAGTTCCTGCTGCTGCTGTTGGTGGTGAACCTAATGCTGCTGATGCTGGAGTAACTGATGTAGTTGCACATCTTGCATCTACTTACTTTGTGGATGAAGCTGATGATGAAGCTGCTGAGATGGAGACCTTGTATGGTGATCTCCATTGATGAACAGGGACAAACTACAAGACAGGGGGAGATCTGATTTCATAATGGCAGCTGTTTATGCCATTTATTCAGTTCAATCTTTGTAACTAATGTTTAAGTATTCTGAAATTCTGATACACTTGTTATTTATTTCTTAGATGTTAGGTTGTTTATTTGTTGCAACTTGCTTAAATTATGGTTACATTTGATGATATTTGTTTACTGCCTTTGCTTAATATGTTTACAGATTATCATGTGTTTACTGCAGGTTGCTGAGTCTTTGTTTTGTTTGTTGTTTTTGTTCTGATTTTTGTTATTTTGTTTTGTTAGTGTCTTACTTAGATCTTAAGTTAATTCTTCCAGTTCAACTTATGATTTTAGTAAATTAAGTTACTTATGTTGTGAATAAGTGTATTGTTTATACTTATTCTATTTTGGATAAAATTGTTTTGATCCTTTGGCACGGATCATTATAAGGTTACCCTTGATCTTCATTCGATTTGATCCAACGATTACAACAGGTATTGTCTTGACTAGTGCTTAGCAATGATGTCAACCTCAACTAAGTACATAAAACTGAGTATGTATAGAAATATATGTGCATCAGGTGTGTTGTAGTCGAAAGGTCAAATTGGGGGAGATTGTAGATGTTGTTAATTCTTAAATGCCTTAACATTATCAACAACATCTTAATTTGACCTTCCGAGATTTTTTCTAAGTCTTTTCTGAAATGCTACATTAAATGTTGACCTAAATGTTGTCGCATTTCTGGCAGGATCTAGAAGCTTCTACAAGGATCTGGAACCTGGAAGATTCCAGAACATTGGAGAACATGCTAGAACAGCTTAGATGCATTTAGAACGACCTGGAGCATACAAGAAGGATCTAGAAAGATCATGGAAGTTGAGCTCCTAAAAAATAGGACCTCAATGTGGAAGCCTCTAGAATTCGCATACCACCTCTATAAATACCGATTGAAGGCTTCATAATTCAGTGTGTTCTATTCGAGCAATATCCTAGACCGAGCGTTCATCCCTGTTAGGAATTGTGGCCAATAGTTCTACATTTTAGATCATACGTTGTATACCACCCGTATGGCTGTGTGTCTTCTTATCTATTGAGAGTGTAATCATTAGATAAACTAGGCATTTCGACAGTGTATAATTTATACACTTAGTTCATTTTCTAAACTTGGCACCTGCCTCGTTTATAGTTTCAGTTGTGAAGGTTATTGTTGTAACATTTCACACAACATTTGTACTTGAAGATAAGTATTGATTTACGCCATAAGGCAGACATAGATTTTTATTTATAAAATCTATGTTAAAAGTATTTCCATTGTGTCTCGTTTGTTTTTAGTGTTTCAAGTCTTCCGCTGTGTATCTTAATTTCTGATATTCTGTTAGAGTCAGTGTTGCACTATTTGTCTCAACATTCTGTGCAACATTTATCTACTTATACTTAAACACTTTTATACACCCCAGCACACTTTCAGTGTTGCTTCCACAAGTAACACTAAGAAAATCTTTGTTAAATCAGTGGCACAACAAGCTGAAAATGAAATAATTCAGCCACTGAACAAAGGGAAGGGCAAAATGAATGAGATGCCCACTCAAGTGTTTGAGGAGACTAGGCCCAAACCTAAGGAAAAGGCCAAAGTCCCTGAACATAAGAGGAATGTTGGTCAGCAGAGTAGACCCAATGGAAGGGCAACTCTCCTGAACAATGTTCAGAGGAGTTATCCAAGGTTTGGACAGCCTAGGACAACTCCACTGAGGAAGCCTCAGCTGAACAGACCTCAGGACAACTATCCTCAAAGGTAGAATAAAATGAGACAACCAAAACCCTTCATGCCAAAGGGTAATGGTCATAAATATGCCTTCCCTCAAAGATTTCCTCAAGTAGCACAAAGAACTCATAAGTTCAGGAGATTTGACAACTCTCCTGAAACTTACAGAGTCAACACTTTCACACACACTTTCCCAAAGGCATTTAAGGGAAAGACATTGTATGTTGATGCTCAAGGAAAACAACTTAGCCACCTTGAATCAATCAGGGTAATTAGGCAAGTTTGGGTTCCTAAAGGTACAACTAACCTCTCAGGACCCAAAATTCAAAGGGTACCTAAAGCTTGCTAATTGCAGGTACCTAAGGGCCACAAGAAGATGAGGAGTATGAGTAAAAAGTCAGCGTGGTACCTAGACAGTGGATGCTCAAGGCACATGACTGGAAACAAAGATCTCCTCACTGATTTCACTGAAAAAGAAGGTCCTAATGTCACCTTTGGAGACAGCTCACAAGCAACAACAAAAGGTTATGGTACCTTGATAATTGGTAATATCAAGGTATCCAATGTATCTTATGTGGCTGGTCTCAAATACAATCTGCTAAGTATAAGTCTGTTTTGTGATAAAGGCTTTAATGTTGAGTTCTCAAGTGGAAAATGCTTAATCAAAGATGAAACTCAACAAACTCTACTGACAGGAACTAGTAAAGGAATTGTGTATTTTGTTGACTGGGACAAGTCTACTGATGCTGCATGTTTCATTGCTAAGAGCTCTAATGAACAAAGTTGGTTATGGCATAAAAGGCTAAACCACCTGAACTTCAAATCAATGAACAAGCTTTCTAGAAATGCATTAGTAAAAGGACTACCTGTTGGTCCTTGGTAGAGTATAACACAAGTGTATGGGGGGGGGGGGGGGAATGCACTTGTGTATGCAAATTCTTTTTATTTTTGACAAACTGGTCTATCAGGCAAGTTGTCTCACAACTGGCCTGAGTATGAACTATGATAGATACTTGTCCTACTGATTACTATTGAGTGATCAGTTGGCTAAATATCTAAAGGAGTTGCTAGGTGCGGAATGTGGTTGGCCATTGACTTAAAGAAATACTCCAAGTTAATTTCTGAAAAAAACAGGTTATCAGGGACTTTGTCCAAAACAGATTTCCTTACTTACTGAGTTGTGTTTCTTTAAAATATGTTTGAGTGTAAGTGAAATAAGGAATGCAGTAAGTAAATGGCACACAAATTTATAGTGGTTCAGAGACTCAAGCTCCTACATCCACTTTCCCTGATTGAACAGGATAATTCATTCTCAATGGAATTAGCTTGTTTTATAGTGCCAAGGTGCACTGATCAACAACACTCTCTTAGTGTTTTGATCCCTAGGATAACTTGAGTCCTAGTGCTCAATCTCTCTGAGTTAAGACTGTGTTTCACACTAACAGTCCTTAACTCCTCACTTCTACAACAAACTCTCTCTTCACTTAATGAGATAAGGGTTTGAGGTTTGGTTCCAACTAGTAGAGATATCCTTTACAATAAGAACAGTGTAAAGGCTTAGGATATCTCAATGCTAAGCTTTGGATGTTTACAAAGATTGGCTTAGTTATAAGAAGTGATTCAGGAAACTTGGAATTCTAGAGAACAACTTGGTTTCCTTTGAAAGCTTGATGATAGTTTGAATAACTTGTAGTTGGATGGATGAATCCCTTGATCACTTCTGTATTTATAGGCAAATTTGAGCAGCTAACCGTTGGAGGGATAGCATTTCAAACTTGTCTATTTGCAGCACCATTGAAACGGCTATAAAGCTTGGCATCCCTTTATCCACTGTGTAAAAGGCCTCTTCAATGGTTGCTTGAATGAATGTGTTGACTTCTGAAAAATGCGGCTGAGATGACTTGTGTCAGTTTCTAAATATGCACATTTCCCAAGGTTGATTTGGGGCAGAAGCTATACTCATCCAACGGTCAGATGGGACAACCTCCCTGAATATTCCTGCTGCAATTGAGAATATTCCATCATTCATTCAATGCTTCACTCTTTAATGCTTCAAGTCTTCAATGCTTGCATGATTGGCAATAAATGCTGCAATGAATGTGTCTTTTGGATTTTGACATTCAATGCTCTTGATCATTTGTACTACAACTGACTTGATCATTTGCATTTATGAGCATTGCTTTACTGCTCTTGGTCTCTTCAGCTAAGTTGTCCACTTGTTCAGTCTGTCTTGAGGGTTCAGCAGCTTTGTCCTAAAGACTTATCAAGCTGCCTAACATTCCAGCTTTGGACAGCTATCCTGAACTAAAATCTCACAACATTCCTGAGATTTTTCTCTTAAGCAATCTACACATTCAAGTGACCTGAGACACCTTGCCTGAACTAGACTTGAGCTTATCTCAACTAATCTGAACATCATCAATCAGGGGTTTTGGTATCTAGATCAAAATCATTTTATTCCCAACAATTTCCCCCTTTTTGATGATGCCAAAACCTATTACAAAGGGAACTTGACTTGTATTATACATTACCTTCAGGGAGAGTGAACTGGTCAACTTACCTGAAAGAAACTGTTAGCACAATAAATCAAGTAAGATATGTCATGATAGGTTAGTTGAGATAATGAGTTGTTATCTCTTGATAGAAACATAGTGATCCTTTTATATAAGTGATAGAGCATTACAGAGCTGAAAATAAAAAAAAAGAACTCACTAGTCTAGGATTGTAAGATAACAACAGAAATCATAACAGCAAAATAGGGAAACAGTGAACTTATCCATCACAGAGTTCCATCATCTTGGGGAGCAATGCCATACTGAGCCCATACTCTCTTCTTCAGTTCCCAGATCTCTTTGTTGGTTCCTCTAGGGCCAAGCTTCAGCTTCTCCATCCTCATGATGTTGATAAATTCTTCAAGTATCTTTCCCTCATCAATTAAGTTCCCATTGAACTTCAGAGGCATGTACAGAATGGGACCAGGGGCCTTGAATTCAATTCTGGCCATCTCAGCTGCTGCAAACAGCTTCTGGTAGAGGTCCCTATGGTTCTCAAACATGAACTGCACAAAGACTTCATCTACACTCTCTTCAAGCCACTTTCCAATGACATAGAAGTCATATACAAAATTTCTCTTGGCCTCCTCCCATGCATCATTCAGTGAGATTGGAACCCACTTATCATGGTGAGGGTACTGAGTGTCCCATCTTTGCAGCATTTGAGGTTTGAGTTTTCTGTAAGAAGCCCTTCTTCTTGGAGCTTTGAAGTTTGCCCTTCTTCCATCTCTTGCTTTGTTGGCCTCAACCAACTGATCCATTCTTTCTTTAGCTCTTAGAAGAGCTAGCTTCTCCTGTGTTTCTGGATCTTTCCCAAATCCTTCTTCAAACAACTTAGAAGGATCATCAGCAAGCTTGGGCACAACCACTTCAGGCTCTCTGTCCTGTACTTCCTCTTCAACTTCTTCTTCAATGGCAGGCAACTTGGCTGCTTTCTTCAATCTCTTTGATTGCCTCACTGGAGTTGATTCTTCAGACTGAAATTCTGATGGCAGAGTCAGGCTGGTTGGGAATTCATTGAAGGCTTGCAATTCCTTCCTCTTTCTTTCAGATGACCTTGTCACCTTCCCCCTTACTTCAGCAACCTTCTCTTTAGGTTCAAGTCCTGCTGACTCACCACCAGGCCTTTGTTGCTTCCTTGCCCGACTTTCCATTGCAGACATCATGGACTCTTTGACAGCAATTTGAATCTGTTCTTCCTCAGTCAAGTCTTCAATGTTCATTGGGCCTTTGCCTTTCCCAATGTCTTCTACTGCCTCTTCCTCAATCTCAGGGACCTTCTCCTTTCCTTTGGATTCACCAATAACCAAGGTTCCCTTTGCCCTTGCTCTCTCTCTTTCCCCCTTTTTGGCATTATCAAAACACTGAGGCTTCAAGTCACTTATAGTGACAGAGAGATGTGAGTGAGCATGAGTGAGGGATTTCAACTCCTGTAGAAGGTAAACATTCTCATCATGAATGTTCTGCATTTTGTCATCTGCCATGTTAAAAAATGTGTGGACAGGTTTCATCTTTTGAGCAACAATGGCATCTAGAGTGGCTTTCAGTGATTGATCAAGTTTGGCCTGAAGTTGATCAGTGAGATTGGCCACAACTTGGTCAGACACTTTGGCCATTAGTTCAACAGTGAACTTTTCTGCAGCTTCTTTCACCATTGCAGCTTTCAACTCTTCAGCTTTCTTTCTTTGTGCAGCAGTCCTTTGCCTTAAAGCATCTTTGATTGTCCTTCTCAAGGCTCTCACATTATGCTTGTATAGAACTTTGAGACCTTGCTGCTCCTTCTGCACAGATTTGGTGAACTTGACCATCTCTTCCTTTGCTTTTGTTACCTCTGTTGAAACTGTTTGCAGTCCAGTTTCAACACCACAGATTCTTGCATCCAGTGTTGGCAAGATTGTTTCCTCTGAGCCAGTTAGCCTCATCTCCACAGAGGCTAGAGTCTTTCCTTGGCCATCCAGAGTATCAAGTGTTGCTGCATGTGCCTTACCAACTTCCCTGACCAAAGTATCCAACTTCTCTGACTGTTCTTCAATGATGGTTGCAGTTTGAGTAGCAATCTGAAAGCCTGCTTCAGTGGTGTTGGCTTGCTCAAACTACATCTTGTTCAATGTGGATACATTGGCTGAAACTGCTTCAAGGTCAATATCAGTATTGACTCGAATATCAGTAAGAGAGGCATCTGCAAAGATTTGCTCAATTGTAACAGCAACAGAATCTGCAAAACTAAGAGTGTTAGTGAAATCTCCCTCAACACCCTCATTCTTTTTATCTCCCATAGGGCCTGATACATCAGCACCCTCTCTCTCTTTTTCAACTATATTCTTTTCTTCACTTTCAGTAGATAATCTCACATTCTCTGGAGAATCAGGCCTCCTTTCACCAAGGGATTCATCAAGTTCAGATTTGACTTGAAGAATAGCCTGACTCTCATATTGGGCTGCACCCAATATTTCTACTTCATCTCCCTCTTTTGGTGGTGCACTCAGGGAACCTGTAATCACACAATCCTCACCATCATCTCCCTCTGAGTTTTTATCACTAATTGCCTTTTCAACTCCTTCTATTCCTAAACCTGACACCTCCATATCCTCAATAGGATCCACAGAGGGCAGTTGTTGGGAGATCACAGTGCTTGGGCATCCCAAGGCCACTGAGTCATCCTGAATGACTAAAGGCTGGTCAATGTCCAACTTTCCTGACATTGATGAGGCTTTAGCCAAACCAGCTTCTCCCATGGAAGTCTCAACATTGTCAAGCTGTGCCTCAGGTTCAAGAGAACCATCCTTGGCCAATGCATCTTGGACTGAGTCACCATCTTTGGTCAACTCCTCTGAGTGATCAGAGTCCATTTCAGAATGATAAGTCAAGTAATGTACCTGAGCAGAGTTGAGGCCTGGAGGGTTGGGATTGGTGTTATCATCATCATCATCATTATCATCATCAGATGGACTATCAGGGTGCCTGAGTCCCTGTGCAATTCTTTCTCTCTCAGCTAGCACCTTCTCATGAACAATGGTGCAGAACAAGGCCTCAGTGGTCAGCACACTGGATTTCTTCACATTTGCAAAGTTCAGGAGCCTGTTCTCTTCAACCTGCCACCAGCTTGCTCCTTTGTCCTGAATAGCCTGAGCTATTTCCACCATAGTTCTATCCTTGATCTCAACAAGAGCTCTGAGATCATAGAACTGTTGTTGCAGCCTAGGATAGTCCTTCAACCCTGGATATAGTGCATCCACATTAGCCTTGGCAATCTGCCTTAGCATCCCCTCATAAGTGTATTCTTCACCACTTTCATCTTCAGAGGAGTTGGCTTGGGATTCAGGAGGGTTGGATTGGAATTCAGGTAGGCTTGACTGGATTTCAGGTAGATTGGGTTCAGAAGGGTTAGAGCTTAAAGCAAGTTGGGATTCAGGTGCTTTTGAGAGCAATGATCCTGAAGAGGTAATTGGAATGACTGGAATGGGTGGGAGAGAGACTTGATCCCCTTCTTGAAGGACAGTTTCAAGAAGTTTTGTGTAAGAGAGAAGTCTTGGATCAAGTGGTGAAAAAGGTCTATCCTCAAGATTGACCAAGTCTGCCAGTACATCAATACCTGCTCTATCAGGGGCACCTTCAGGAGAGTAGACTTTCTTGGTAATGATTGGGGCATCTTCAGGAGTCTTGCACTCCTCTTCTTCATGCCTTGATGGGGATATTCTTTCTGATTGAATATCAGGAGAGTTGGCTTCAGGGCTGTTGGGCTTTGATTTGGACTTGGAGTTAGACCTGCTAGCTTGCCTGATCTCCTTGTAAAATTCTTTCTTCTTTTTCTCCTCTTCCATCAATCTCTGCTTCTCAGAGGTTTTGATTATTCTTTTCCTTCTTTCAGATCTTATTGGCTGGTCAAGATCTCTGAATTCTGTTATACTTTCAGGCTGTAAGGGGACAACTTCTCTGACTTCCTCACTTTCTTCAGGAAGGTTGACTCCTTCTTCAGCAACTTTTTCAATTTCTTCAGAAGTGGCTCCTCCACTTCTTGACTGGCTTTCTTGGGGAGATTCACTCAGAATCTTCTTCATCTTCTTCAATTTTGGCTGAGCTTTTGGTGGTTGAGCTCTTCTCTTCCTTGGAGAGGTTCTGGTTGTGGGAACAATGGCACCTGCTTTCTTGGAAGCTGCATCCTGCTTCCCCTTTTCTGTCTTAGAAGACAGCTTCCTGAACATCACCTTTTGAGCTGGAAAAGGCTTTGGCTTGGCTTGAAGGTGGGTGTAATGTGCAAATCTTTCTAGGAGCAGGCTAGCTCTTGTGCAGAATTGGAGTCTCCCATCAACTACCACCTTGTGGTGCTTCACCTCTTTGAACTTAAACTTTTCATTCATCATCTTGTCTAGAATGAAATTTTTCCAGTTGAACTTGACTCTCTTCTCAGCAGAGTCAATTACAGCAGCCATCACTCTCAATTTAGGCATGCTTATTTGTTCAACACTCCCAGAGTGGCTTAACAGACTTTTTACCACACAATCAAACAAGTGCCTAAACACTGGCTTCAAAGTGTTCTTGTTCTGAGCACTTACAACTTTCTTAGGCTCTATCATCCATGGATAATAGAACTCCTGATCATCTTCTTCCTTGTACATCTCTGGATTCTGGCCTTCTGAAGGTAGCCCAAAGCTAGCATCCAAATCCTCAGCAGTGAAGATGATGGTGTGCTGGCTTTCTTCTTCCTCATCTTCTTCAGCATATGTCAGTTTGGTGCATACATCACCCTTTTTGCCCTTCCATCTGAGATATGCAAAGAATTCTGCCATGAATGGATTCAGGCAGGAATCAGGCTTGGTGCCTAGAAATTTCTCTAGCCCTGCCTCCCTTAGCCAATGGAGGACTTGATGAACTTCTGTGTCGGGACTATCAAAGGCTACCAACTTTTCAAACCAAAGAGAATTTGGGTTACTAAGATAAGAGAAATCAATGTCCAAGGAGGAATCATTGAAATCTACAAGTTCTTCTCTTTTGATTTTGGGAGCCATGGATAATATTGAGAGATAGGAAGTTTTTGGAGAAAAGTTGCAGGTTGAGAGGTTTTGAAAATCCTAAGGGTTTGGAAATATGAGTGCGTGAGGAGGACTATGAAAATTGAGGAGTTTATATATGAATGGAATTTATTAACCGTTGGTTAATAAAATATAACCGTGGGTAATTTTGAAAAATCAATTGGATATAGTGGGGTAGTGGGTTTTCAACGGTTTGATGAAGTTTTAGTGCAAATCAATGGCTTTGATGATGGCTCAAGAATTCATGAAATCTTAATTAAGATATTGCATTAAATGCTGATTTGCCATTTTGGGGGCAAAGATCTTCATAGTACACGCCATCCTAAAATGGCCTACTCTTAGATCAAGAACCCTTTTAAATGTCTAATCAATGCTAAAAATAGCAAAAAAAATTATCTAATTAATTCGGACAAACATCCTGAGATGTGTTTTGACTTCTTTCTTGGTCAAACTGCCTGATTAGCTTGCCTGAGTGGGTCCCAACATTGCTGAATGGGTCCCACTTGGACAAAGCTCCTGACCAACATTGTTGAACATCATAAGGACAACTTTGCTGAGTTTCCCTTTTTGGCTGACTGCTTCAGTGAGATTGGTCAACTTTGCTGAAATTCATTTTTAATGAATTTCCCCCTTCTTATGAGCTTCCTTCCTTTATTCCTCCATCTTCCCTGGATCAAGTAAGCCCAATTCAGCTGAAAGTTCCAAGAACCTTGCTTCAGCCAATGGTTTAGTTAAGATATCAGCTTTTTGCTTATCAGTGTGGATTTTGACAAGCTTGATATCTTTCTTTTCAACATGATCCCTTATGAAGTGATGCTTTATATCCACATGCTTGCATCTGGTGTGGAGCACTGGATTCTGTGAGATAGCAATTGCACTATTGTTGTCACAGAATATTGGCACTTCATTTGAGATTACTTTGTAATCTCTCAATTGTTGCCTGAGCCAAAGTATCTGAGCACAGCAACTTCCAGCTGCTACATACTCAGCTTCAGTTGTTGAAGTTGCAACTGTATTTTGCTTCTTGGAGAACCATGAGATAAGCTTGCTGCCTAAGAATTGACAAGTTCCAGAGGTGGATTTTCTGTCAATTCTACATCCTCCATAGTCTGCATCTGAATATCCAGTGAGCTCAATGTTGTCATCAGCTGGATACCATAATCCAAGATTCTCAGATCCCTTGAGATATCTTAGAATTCTCTTGGCAGCATCAAGATGGCTCTTCTTTGGATTAGCTTGAAATCTTGCACATACTCCAACTGCAAATGTGATGTCAGGCCTGCTTGCAGTGAGATATAGTAGGGATCCTATGATTCCCCTGTAGTTAGTGGAGTTTGTTGACTCTCCACTTTCATCAGGATCCATTTTCAAGTTAGTATTCATAGGAATTCTGACTGGTTTGCTTGTAGCACATCCAAATTTCTTGATCATGTCCCTGGTATACTTGGCCTGATTGATGAATATTCCCTTCTTTGATTGAGTGACTTGAAGTCCTAAGAAGAAATTCATCAATCCCATCATGGACATCTCAAATTTGCTTTGCATGAGTTTGGAGAACTTCTCACATAGTTTCTCATTTGGAGATCCAAATATAATGTCATCCACATAGATTTGGACTAACAAAATATCATCTCCTTCACAGATTCTGAACAAGGTTCTGTCAACAGTGCCTTTGACAAAACCATGATCTAGAAGAAACTGTGATAAGGTGTAATACCAAGCTCTTGGAGCTTGCTTTAAGCCATAGAGGGCTTTCTTCAATCTGTACACCTTGTCTCCTTCTTCAAATACTGGGGGCTGTTCAACATATACTTCTTCTTTGAGCACCCCATTGAGAAATGCACTCTTCACATCCATTTGATATACCTTGAATCTCATGTGAGCTGCATATGCTAAGAAGAGTCTGATTGCCTCAAGTCTGGCCACTGGAGCAAAAGTCTCATCATAATCAATCCCTTCAGATTGACAATATCCTTTGGCCACCAGTCTTGCTTTGTTTCTCACAATGATGTCATTTTCATTTTTCTTATTTTTGAATACCCATTTAGTTCCAATGACATCTTGATGAGTTGGCCTGTCTACCAGCTCCCAAACTTCATTTCTGGTAAACTGGTTCAGCTCCTCTTGCATGGCTATGATCCAGTTGGTATCTTGTAGTGCTTCCTCAATGTCTTTTGGTTCCTGTTCTGAAAGGAAACAACAAAACAGAGCACTTTCTCCATGAAATCTTCTAGTTTTGATCCCTTCACTTGGATTACCAAGTATCAGGCTAGATGGGTGATCTTGCAACCAAGTCCTTCTAGACCTGATCCTTTCAGGAGGATTGTCCTCATCTGAAGTTGGATCACTAGATTCATTAAATTCAGGAAAGTTAATTGAAGGATCAAGTTCAGGATCATATTCAGGGGTGTTGTCCTCATTGTCAGATAAGTTGACATTTTCATTGGTTTCCCCTTGAATATTGGATCCATTAACTACCTCAGCATTGCCTGCTTCTTCATTGGTAGTTGTTACCTGGTTTTGAACTGGGATGGGGTCAGTCAGTTCAATTTCTCCTTCAGGTTTGTTGTCTTCAGATTGATTGCCATCAGGTAGGTTGTCCAGTTTTTGATTTTCATGAAGTTCAGGCTGGACAACATCTACAAATACTGTTTCCTTACTTTGAAGCCTTAATCTGGTTGTTCTTTGTGTTATCTCATCAATATTCAGGTTTCTATCCCTGAACTCATTAATAGATTCATCAAACACAACATGAGGTATTTCTTCCACAATAAGGGTTTTGCAATTGTAAACTCTGTAAGCCTTGCTGATTTGTGAATATCCAACAAATATTCCTTCATCAGCTTTGCTATCAAAAGCTTTCAATTGCTCTTTCCCATTATTATGGATGAAACACTTACAACCAAATATGTGAAAGTAAGCAACAATGGGCAATCTACCTTTCCATATTTGATATGGGGTTTTACCTTGTCCTTTGGTGATTAAGGACCTGTTTTGAGTGTGACATGCAGTGTTAATGGCTTCAGCCCAGAACCTTTTAGGCAATTTGGATTCAGCAATCAAAGTTCTTGCTGCCTCTTTCAAGGTTCTGTTTCTTCTTTCAGCAACTCCATTTTGTTGAGGTGTTCTTGCTGCTGAAGTTTCATGAGTGATGCCATTCTTGCTGCAGTACTCATTGATGTATGAGTTTATGAATTCTGTGCCTTTGTCAGATCTGATCTTGACAATGCTTAGGCCTTTTTCATTACTTAATCTCATCATCAACTCAGGTAACTTGACTTGGGTCTCCTTTTTGTTTAACAAGAATACTACCCAAGTGTACCTGGAAAAATCATCAACAACAACTAATGCATATTTTCTTCCATTTAAACTTACTGGGATAATTGGACCAAATAAATCCATATGCAGTAGTTGAAGAACTCTCTCAGTTGAGATGACAGGTTTTTCTTTGAATGAAGCTTTGATCTGCTTTCCTTCCTGACATGGCTGGCATATATGTTCTTTGGTGAACACTTGATTAGGCAGCCCTTTAACTAGAGAGTTTCTTGCAATCTTGTTGATGGTTTTGAAGTTCAGATGATTCAATCTCTTGTGCCATAGCCAGCTTTGCTCATTGGTGCTTTTGGCAACAAGGCAAACTGCTTTAGGGGTTTTGCTCCAATCTACAAAATAGACATTTCCCTTTCTCACCCCTGTTAGTAGCACCTGTTGTGTTGATTTGTTTTTGATGGCACATTCATTTGGTGCAAATTCAACACAGTATCCTTGATCACAAATTTGACTTATAGACAACAAGTTATATTTTAGGCCTAGGACATATGAGACATCAGTAATTTTAACATTACCAATGTTTAATGTACCATAGCCTCTTGTGATCCCTTGAGAGCTGTCTCCAAAGGTTACTGAAGGACCATCTTTTTCTATGAAATCTGAGAGAAGCTCCTTGTTTCCAGTCATGTGCCTTGAACATCCACTGTCCAGGTACCATGCTGTTTTCTTGTTGATGCTTCTCTTCTTTTTGGGGTCCTTGCAGCCCTGCAAAGTCAAAATTTAGGTACCCTTTGAGTGTTGGGTCCTAGAGGGTTAGCTGTACCTTTTGGAATCCAAATGTGCCTGATAACTCTGATTGACTCAAAGTGACTGACTTGGTTTCCATTTACATCTACATACACAGTTTGACCCTTAAATGTCTTGGGTGTCTTCTGTGTATAAGTGTTGGTCTTGTAAGGTTCAGGAGGGTTGGTGAATTTCCTTGGGACATTTCTCCTGAAGTTACTAGACTTAGGTGCAGCTTGGAAAGACCTTTGTGGATAGGAGTTTGGATGGCCTTTTCCTTTTGTCAAGAAAGGTTCAGGTTTCCTGAATGTTTTATACCTATCAGAGGGGACTGGCCTTAATCCATTCAGTTGAGGTTGCCTCTTTTGAGTTGGCCTTTTCTGAACAGATTTTGGACAACTTCTCTGATAAGGATTCAGATAGGTTGGCCTTCCATTGGTTCTACCTTTCTGACCCTCATTTCTCCTGTAAACAATGTCTTTAACCTTTTCCTTAGGTATGGGTTTAGGGACATTGTTTACTTGAGTTGGTATAAAAATTCCTTTTCCCTTATCCTTGATCAGTGGTTGATTTACTTCCATTTCATTTTGTTGTGCCACTGATCTTACAAAAGTCATCTTAGAATTGCTTGAGGAGGCAATACTAAGACCAGGTGAGGGTTCAAATGGATTATAGCCCAATCCATCCTTTTGAGCAAATTGTCTTTGAAACCCTTGAATTTCCTCTATTGCCTTAGCAGATTTGTTCAAGGCAGACATTTTCATTTTTAAGCTCCCCTCACTTAATTTCAGAGTATCAAATTCACTTGAGAGATTGTTAAATTTGGCTTGAAGGGTTCTAAGTTCAAAATCCTTTTTCTTTAGAGTCAGAGTTTGCTCATCAATCAGCTTTTGTTGTTCAGAGATTCTGAGAGACATTTCTCCATGTTCTCTCATAATCTGCTGATACAACTCAGATGATTTAATGTCAACCTCAGATTCAGGAAGATTGGGCATTTTAATTTTAGACCTCAACTGTTCATTTTCTCTCAGTGTCATATTGCATACTTCTTGCATTTTGGTGAAATCTTCTAACAATTTTTCAAAGTCAAGTTGGATTTCACTAGATTCATGTGTGTTAATTGAAATATTGGATGATGAACATACCTCTTCATTTTCAAATGCCATTTGGCAGTCTTCATCACTGTCACTGTTGGAGAACAGTCCATCATCAGAAGAGTAGACACTCTCTTCACTTGCTGATTCTCCAGCTACCATGGCCTTCCTGTTGTTCATCCTCTTGTCTCTCTTGTTTTGCCTTTCTTTTCTTTCTTTGGCACTAAGGTCAGGACAATCATACTGAAAATGACCCTTTTTCTGGCAGTTGTAACACACATCTTCATCATCATTTTTCTTGCTTGAGGACTCCTTCCTCCTTGATGATGATGGTTCACCTTTGCTATATTTCTTTTTATCAGCATATCTGTCTTCTTTCTTCTCATCAGAGACTTTGTCCTCTGATTTGTTATCAGGAGAACTGAATCTCCTTCTAGTTCTGTTATCTTGGTAGAACTTCTTGTATCTACCAAATCTGGAGTTCAGCTTCTCAAATCTTCTAGCCATGAGTGCCAGCTCCTCCTTCATTTCTGATTTTGAAACAGATTGAGAAGATCTTTGAGTATTTTTCTTCTCTGTTTCAGTGGCTTTGAAGGCAACACCTTTGCCTGAGGAAGATGGCTCATCATGCACCTTCTTTCTGTTGAGATCAAACTCATATGCTTTGAGTTCAGAAAATACTTGCTGCATAGGCATGTTGTCTAGATTGCTGGTATTTTGCATCATGACAGAATATATATCCCACTTTGATGTGAGACTTCTCAGAATCTTCAAAGCAACTTCTCTTTTGGCATAGAACTTGCCCAAAGAATTCATCTCATTCATGATGTCAGTGAATCTGCCATCAAGATGATCAATAGTTTCATTTGGCTCCATAGTGAATTGCTCATACTTTTGGATAGCCACTTGAAGCTTGTTTTCCTTTATCTTTTGAGTACCTTCACACATAAGTGCAAGGGTATCCCAGATCTCCTTTGCTGTGGTGCAGTGGTACACTCTTCCCATCACTGCATCTGGAATGGTCTGGTACAAGGTGTTCATGGCAATGTAGTTCAGGTTGTGCCTTTTTCTCTCTTCTGCTGTCAGCTCATCCTCATCTTTTGGCAACAACTCCCTTGGATCTGCTTTTTGAGCATCAGTGACCTTGGGATTGAGCTTGGTGAAGGTGAATGGTCCTCTAGTGATGACTTTGAGCATTTCATCATGCTGGCAGGCAAGATGTGCTCTCATCCTGATTTTCCAGAAATCATAATTCTCAATTGAGAACATTGGCAGTTTGTGATGAGAAATATGATTAACTTGGTTTGGACCCATGTTGTTGGTGGTGTTAGCAGCATCTCCTGGAACTGCATTGTTAGCCATTCTTATACAGATAGACAAAGGAAAGTACAAGTAGATTTTTCAGAAATTTGGATCAGTTCAGTGACCACAAAAATAATGTGAGTTTTTGAAATTCAACTTTGAATGTTCAGCAGCAGTGGTCTTTGAACCCCTGCTCTGATACCACTTGTTGGTCCTTGGTGGAGTATAACACAAGTGTATGGGGGGGGGGGAATGCACTTGTGTATGCAAATTCTTTTTATTTTTGACAAACTGGTCTATCAGGCAAGTTGTCTCACAACTGGCCTGAGTATGAACTATGATAGATACTTGTCCTACTGATTACTATTGAGTGATCAGTTGGCTAAATATCTAAAGGAGTTGCTAGGTGCGGAATGTGGTTGGCCTTTGACTTAAAGAAATACTCCAAGTTAATTTCTGAAAAAAACAGGTTATCAGGGACTTTGTCCAAAACAGATTTCCTTACTTACTGAGTTGTGTTTCTTTAAAATATGTTTGAGTGTAAGTGAAATAAGGAATGCAGTAAGTAAATGGCACACAAATTTATAGTGGTTCAGAGACTCAAGCTCCTACATCCACTTTCCCTGATTGAACAGGATAATTCCTTCTCAATGGAATTAGCTTGTTTTATAGTGCCAAGGTGCACTGATCAACAACACTCTCTTAGTGTTTTGATCCCTAGGATAACTTGAGTCCTAGTGCTCAATCTCTCTGAGTTAAGACTGTGTTTCACACTAACAGTCCTTAACTCCTCACTTCTACAACAAACTCTCTCTTCACTTAATGAGATAAGGGTTTGAGGTTTGGTTCCAACTAGTAGAGATATCCTTTACAATAAGAACAGTGTAAAGACTTAGGATATCTCAATGCTAAGCTTTGGATGTTTACAAAGATTGGCTTAGTTATAAGAAGTGATTCAGGAAACTTGGAATTCTAGAGAACAACTTGGTTTCCTTTGAAAGCTTGATGATAGTTTGAATAACTTGTAGTTGGATGGATGAATCCCTTGATCACTTCTGTATTTATAGGCAAATTTGAGCAGCTAACCGTTGGAGGGATAGCATTTCAAACTTGTCTATTTGCAGCACCATTGAAACGGCTATAAAGCTTGGCATCCATTTATCCACTGTGTAAAAGGCCTCTTCAATGGTTGCTTGAATGAATGTGTTGACTTCTGAAAAATGCGGCTGAGATGACTTGTGTCAGTTTCTAAATATGCACATTTCCCAAGGTTGATTTGGGGCAGAAGCTATACTCATCCAACGGTCAGATGGGACAACCTCCCTGAATATTCCTGCTGCAATTGAGAATATTCCATCATTCATTCAATGCTTCACTCTTTAATGCTTCAAGTCTTCAATGCTTGGTTCAGGCATGATTGGCAATAAATGCTGCAATGAATGTGTCTTTTGGATTTTGACATTCAATGCTCTTGATCATTTGTACTACAACTGACTTGATCATTTGCATTTATGAGCATTGCTTTACTGCTCTTGGTCTCTTCAGCTAAGTTGTCCACTTGTTCAGTCTGTCTTGAGGGTTCAGCAGCTTTGTCCTAAAGACTTATCAAGCTGCCTAACATTCCAGCTTTGGACAGCTATCCTGAACTAAAATCTCACAACATTCCTGAGATTTTTCTCTTAAGCAATCTACACATTCAAGTGACCTGAGACACCTTGCCTGAACTAGACTTGAGCTTATCTCAACTAATCTGAACATCATCAATCAGGGGTTTTGGTATCTAGATCAAAATCATTTTATTCCCAACACTACCTAATGAGGTTTTCATTAAAGAGCATGTTTTCAAACCATGCCAAGAAGGAAAACAGATTAAAGCCTCATTCGAAGGGAAACCAGTCATATCTACTGAAAGGGTACTTGAACTTTTACATATGGACTTATTTGGACCAATTACCCCTGCAAGCATAAATGGTAGGAAATACACATTGGTTGTAGTAGATGACTTCTCTAGGTTCACATGGGTAGTATTTCTCCTTAATAAGAAGGAAACACAAGTCAAACTCCCTGAACTGTTAAAGAGACTGTCAAATGAAAAAAGCCTTAATATAATCAAGATAAGATCTGATAAAGGCTCTGAGTTCATAAATTCATACATCAATGAGTATTGTACACAAAATGGAATAGCCCATGAAATTTCAGCAGCTAGAACTCCTCAGCAGAATGGAGTTGCAGAAAGAAGGAACAGAACACTAAAATAAGCTGCTAGAACCTTAATTGCTGATTCAAATCTACCTAAGAGGTTTTGGGCTGAAGCTATAAACACTGCCTGTTATACTCAGAATAAATGTTTGATCACTAAGGGTCAAGGCAAAACCCCTTTATGAACTCTGGAAAGGAAGAATGACTAAAGTGTCTTATTTCCACATATTTGGTTGTAAGTGTTTCATTCACAACAATGAGAAAGAGCAGTTGAAAGCTTTTGACAGCAAAGCTGATGAAGGGATATTCCTTGGATATTCTCAAACCAGTAGAGCTTTCAGGGTGTACAACTGCAAAACCCTAATTGTGGAGGAAACACCTCATGTTGTGTTTGATGAATCTATTTTTGAGGTCAAGAACAAAAACCTGGATACTGAAGAGATCACACAAAGAACAACCAGATTGAGCCTAAAAGACAAGGACACTGTATTCATAGATGTTGTCCAAGCCAATCCTCCTGAAAATGCTTCACTGGACAACAATCCTGAAGGCAATCTCCCTAAGGCAAACCCCACTGAAGGAAATGGTGAACTGAATGACCCAATCCCAGTTCACACTCAGGCAATAACTACCAATGAAGAAGCAGGCTCTGTTGAGGTAGTTAATGGATCAAACATTCAAGGGGGAAACATAACTGTTGAAAATGCCAATGTCCCTGACATTGAGGACAACACCCCTGAATATGATCCTGAATTAGATCCTGCATTCAATTATCCTGAATTTTATGATACTAGTGACTCAACCTTAGTAGAGGACAACTTTACTGAAGGGATCAGAAAAAGAAGGACATGGTTGTCTGACCATCCTACTAATCTGATACTTGGTGATCCAAGTATAGGAGTCAAAACTAGAAGGTTTCATGGTGAAAGTGCTTTGTTTTGCTGTTTCCTATCAGAACAGGAACCAAGTGACATTGAGGAAGCACTTCAAGATGCAAACTGGATCACATCAATGCAGGAAGAACTGAACTAATTCACTAGTAATGATGTATGGGAGCTGGTGGATAGACCTTCACATCAAGATGTCATAGGAACCAAGTGGGTGTTCAAGAACAAGAAGAATGAGAATGATGTGATTGTCAGAAACAAAGCCAGATTAGTGGCAAAAGGCTATTGTCAATCAGAATTGACTATGATGAAACCTTTGCACCTGTGGCAAGGCTAGAAGCAACAAGGCTTTTCTTAGCCTATGCAGCCCACAAGAGGTTCAAAGTGTACCAGATGGATGTCAAGAGTGCCTTCTTGAATGGAGTATTGAAAGAAGAAGTCTATGTGGAGCAACCACCTGGTTTTGAAGTTGGAAAACAAGTCTACAGACTGAAGAAATCTCTATATGGACACAAACAAGCCCCAAGAGCTTGGTATGACACACTATCTCAGTTCCTCTTGGATCATGGCTTTATCAAAGGCACTGTGGATAGAACTCTCTTCAGAATCACTGAAGGAGAGGACATCTTGCTTGTCCAAATATATGTTGATGACATCATATTTGGATCCCCAAATGAGAAGTTGTGTGAGAAGTTCTCAAAGCTCATGCAAAGCAAGTTTGAGATGTCAATGATGGGAATGATGAATTTCTTCTTGGGCTTACAAGTTAAGCAATGAAAAGAAGGAATCTTCATCAACCAAGCAAAGTACACCAGGGAAATGATCAAGAAATTTGGGTGTACAACCAGCAAGCCAGTAAGGATCCCCATGAATACAAATTGGAAGATGGATCCAGAAGAGAGTGGTGTTCCAACCAACTCTACTGAATATAGAGAAATCATTGGCTCACTCCTCTACCTTACTGCCAGTAGACCTGACATCACCTTTGCAGTAGGTGTTTGTGCAAGGTTCCAAGCAAATCCTAAGAAAAGCCATCTAGAGGCTGCTAAGAGGATCTTGAGGTATCTCAAAGGCACTGAAAATCTAGGCCTTTGCCTTTGGTACCCTGCTGATGACAACATTGAGCTCACTGGCTACTCAGATGCTGACTATGGAGGTTGTAGAATTGACAGAAAGTCCACTTCAGAGACTTGTCAATTCTTAGGGAACAAGCTCATTTCTTGGTTCTCTAAGAAGCAAAACACAGTGGCCACCTCCACCACTGAAGCTGAATATGTTGCAGCTGGAAGTTGCTGTGCTCAGATCTTATGGCTGAGACAACAACTTAGAGACTACAATGTCAACTCTGCTGAAGTGCCAATATTCTGTGACAACAATAGTGCCATTGCAATATCACAGAACCCAGTTTTGCACACAAGATGCAAACATGTGGACATTAAGCACCAGTTCATCAGAGACCATGTGGAGAAGAAGGACATCAAGTTGGTAAAAATCCACACAGATCATCAAAAAGCTGATATATTGACAAAACCACTTGCAGAGGCAAGATTCTTGGAATTATCAGTAGAGTTGGGACTTCTTGATCCAGGGAAGTTGGACAAGTGAGTCCAAAGGAGTTAATTAATCAAGGGGGAACTGAAAGCAAAGTTCAGCAGACTTGGTCAAGTCTACTGAAATTCAGAAGAGATGACTTCAAGTAGTCAGGACACTTGTCCATTGAAATTCAGGACACTTGTCCACATCATCTCAGGACACTTGTCCATGTAGGGTCAGATAAGTTATCTTGGCTATCAAACCAAACCTTGGTATGATAAGCACCTATTTTGGGTAATCATTGCCTATTTCAATAACTGTCCCATTCCTTTTAAAGATATCTTCTTTTCAAGGATTCAATTTGTCCCCTACCCAAAAAGTCACTTTCAATGCATTAAATGTCAAGATTTAATTCTTGTTTGCATTAAACAATTCAAGACATGATCTACCTTGGTAACCCCCCAGCCTTAAACAAACATTAAACTCCTTCCCTCGTTTGAATAAAAACAGTTCTTCACTGTTCCATCGGTTAATAACCGTTGGATCAAAACTGGCCAACTCCCCTGAAATTGATCTTGGCCGTTCAATCTTGATTTCCTCATTTGTAAACCGTTGAATTGCCTTAAGACTCACCTACTCATTGACATACATTCCTTTTGGAATATTCACAAGTCTTAAGAAGCCATACAACAGTTCATTCTTCCCCACGCATTCAAACTCTCTTGAAACCCTAGCTTTCAATTTCTCAAAACCTTTCTCCAAAACCTTACTGTTCTTCAATGGCTCCCAAAGCTAGACCTGAAATGGTTGTAGATTTCACAAACCAGGATCTTGACCTGGATTTTGGCTATCTTAGCCACAGAAACAACCTTATTTTTGAGCCTACCATCTCCTTTGAGTGTGATGATCCAGAAGTTACTCCAACCTTGAGATGGTTGAGAAGGGCAGGCCTTCAAAAGTTTATGCAAGAAAAGCCAGATTCTTGCCTTGAAACATATATGGCTGAGTTCTTTGCATTCCTCAAGTGGAGAGGAAAGCCAGAAGATGGAGAAGTTACCACAAGGTTTTCTTACAGAGCTGAAGGAGAAGAGTAAGAAAAATTTCACAGGGTGAAATTTTCTGAAGAGGATGTAGATGTTGCCTTCGGATTGCCCTCTGAAGGGAGGAATCCAGAATTTTATGGCAATGGCCATGAAGAAGAAATTGCTCAAGATTGGCTCCTTGTTCCAGGACCAATCTCATCTACCCAGCACAAGAGGACTCTCAAGCTCAAGTTCCTCAATTTGTTTGAAGTAATTACAAAGAGTCTTATGAGCAACACTGGCAGTTTGGAGCAAGTAAGTGCCCCAAGAATAAGAATTATGGCTACAGTGATTGATGCCAGTGACAAGGGCATCAAGTTTGATTGGAGAACCTTCATCCTGTCTGAGATGATGAAGGAAAAGGCAAAGTTCAAGGTGAAAGCCCACCAAAAGGTGGTATTGGAGAGCAAACTCAAGTATTGCACAAGAGCAAGCCTGCTGATTGAGAAGTTTGCTCATTACTCTGAGATGCAAACCTTTGCCAAGCCCCTCCCTGCCCAGAAAGTGATGTTCAGGAAACTGAGCAAAAAGACTGAACAAAGGAGAATGTAGCTGGCCAAACCTGCTGAAGAGAAGCAAGAGAAAA
Organism: Galeopsis tetrahit; assembly: GCA_963675135.1. Lineage (NCBI taxonomy): Eukaryota > Viridiplantae > Streptophyta > Magnoliopsida > Lamiales > Lamiaceae > Galeopsis > Galeopsis tetrahit. The sequence continues at coordinate 10,051,306 of OY776127.1, read as the reverse complement.
AGCCCAAGTTGAAGAAGAGGACAAAGGCCAGGGCTGTGAAAACAAAGAAGTTGTCTCAACTACCCTCACAAGAGACTTCAGGAGCATCAACTGAAGTTGATGAAGTGGCAGAAGAGGGAGTACAAGTGCCTTCTGATCACTCAAAAGAGTTGAGGCAGAAGTACAATGAGACAAGGCAAAAGAAAAAGGGTGATAAAAGGTCCAGGGAAGTTGTACCTGAGAAAGAAGGAGAAGGAAGTGAGAGCAGTAGGGCAAGTAAGAGGAGAGCCAAGCCCACTGACAAGATTCTTGAGCTTTAGGAGGAAAGGACTCTTCAAGTGGCTCTTAGGGAGAGCAGGGCAGAAAGTAGGACCAAATCTAAGTCCAGGACCAACTCTTCTGGTTCTGGAACCCCTGAGTCCAAAGTCCCTGAAAAACAAGCAATAGAGCCCAACCTCCCTAAAACTCAAAATCCTGAACCCAACTCCCCTGAAACCCATGTTACCCCTCCAAACCAACCTATCACCCCTGTTGATCTAACCAGGAGATATTCTCCAGAAGGGAGTGCACATAGAAGTGCAATAGATGTGCTAGCTGACCTTGCAGTAGATGAGACAAGACTACAATCTCCACTTGATTCATCCATACTCAACTACTCAAAACTCTTAGAAGCTGCACTTCATGAGCCAACCCCCCTGAGCAAAGCCCCTTCAAACTCATTGCTCTCAAAAGCAACTGAAGTACCTTCTATTGAGCTCAACCCTTCTGAAGCCAACCCTCCTGAATTCAACCTCCCTGAAGCTGTTCTGCAAGCCAACATCCCTAAAACCAGAGCCAACTCCCCTATTGCCCAAAGTTCTCAATCAAATGAGGATGAGGAGGAGTATACTTATGAAAGTATGCTCAGAGGTGGAGCAAGGGCTACTGTGGACAGTTTGTATCCACAACTTGCAGAATTTCCAAGGCTTCAGACAATGTTCCATGATTTGAGGACGCTGGTGGAAGTAAAAGATAAATCAATCATGGAGATTGCACAAGTCATTCTTGACAAGGGTGCAAATTGGTGGCAAATAGAAGAGGGCAGGTTGCTTCACTTTGCTGGAGTAAACAAGACAAGGTTCCTCACTGATGAGGAAGTATTTGCCAAGTTGGTTGCTGTCAAAATTGAAGAAGAGAAGGAGAGACTGGATAAAGGGATCAAACACCCTGATAGCAGCTCTAGTGATGATGGAAAAGATGATCCTTCAAACCCCCCCAAACCTTCTCAAGCCAACCCTCCTGAGCCCTCCCAGACCAACCTCCCTGAACCTCCCCAACCCAACCCTTCTGAATCCAGCAAGTTTTCCAACCCTCTTGTTACCTATCATAGAAAAGGCTCTATCTCTTCAGAGGTGTTGACCCAGGATGGTGACACAGCCAAAGATGCATCTTCCAATGAAGGTTCATCTGAACCCAAGGCATAGCTTAAAGATGCTGAGGCTTCTATCTTAGAAGCTGGTTTGATTAAGGCCTATTCAGTGTCAGAAGAGTTGGACACTGATCAGCCCTTAATCATTCAGGATGACTCAGTGGCTGCTGATATAAGCACTGTGATCTCCTCACAACTGCCACCTTTGAACCCTGTTGAGGGTGAAGGTGCTGCAGGTTTAGGAGAAGGGGTTGAAAAAGAGAAAATAATTGAAAAACAAGAGGGAGTTATGGATGATAGAGAGGTGGTGATTACTAAGATTGTGAGTGTACCACCAAATGAGGGTGGAATAAGTGAGGAAGGACAGGTTATTCTTGAAGTCAAATCTGAACTTCAGGAATCCCTTGATGAAAGGAGGCATGTTCCTTTGTGTGAGGACATTATTCAAGAAGGAAGTCAAAAATTAGTTGAAAATGAGAAGAAGACTGCTGATGTATCAGAGTCTTATGCAAAAAATACTGAGGGTGATGAGTGTTCATTCTCTAACCAATTTGACTTGTCTGATATTGCAGGAATTTCTTTTGATCAAATTTTTGCAGATGAATTACTCGCTGATGCACCTATCCAAGTGTATTCCAGTTCAGCCCAAGCAATCCTTGGTGAACATTCAGCAAAACTGGACTCCTTGGCTCAGCAAGTCCAAACTGCCTATGCTGAAACTTCAGGCACCTTGGATGAGCAAGGAAGAACATTGGCTTCAGTAGAAATGAGACTGACAGGCTCAGAGGATGTGGTGTTGCTTACAATTGAAGCCAGGATCAGTGGAGTAGAGTCAGGATTGCAAACTATCTCTGCAGAAGTTCAGAAAGCAAAGACAAGCATGGAATCAATTTCTAAAGAAGTTAAGAAAGAGCAGAAGTTGCTAAGAGACAACCACAATTCAAATGTCAAAGCTCTTAGATTAACTGTCAAGCAGGCTCTTGGAAAGAAAACATTTATTCAGAAGAAAAGAGTTGAAGCATTGAGGCTGGCAATGGTGAAGGCTGCCTCAGAAAAGTTTTCCAAGAAGTGATGGCCAACATTGCTGAGAGTGCAGTGGCCAATCTCACTGATCTGTTAAAAGCAAACCTTGATGCATCTCTTAGAACAACCATGGAAGAGGTTGTTGAGCAAAAGATGAAGCTTGTTCTAGCTTTTCTTAGCTTGAGCAGTGACAGGATGCAAAATATACATGATGAGAATGTATATTTGCTGGAAGAGATGAAGTCCCTGAACCAAGCCCAATCCTTAATGGCAACTACCATGAGTGAGCTCAAACCTCAATGTTTTGATGCTGCTAAAAAGGGGGAAAGAGAAAGAGCAAGAGCCAAAGGTGTCTTGATAATTGGTGGTTCAGACAAGGGCAAAGACAAGGCTGTTGAAGATAAGGGAAAGAAGCATGTAGTTCTGAACTTAGAAGATCTTGATGAAGAAGAGCAGTTAGCCATAGCATTAAAAAATTCAATGGCATCAGCACAAGAAGAAAGAGCAAGGCTTCAGCAGAGGCCAGGAGGAGAAGCTTCTAGAATGGACAAGTCCACCGAAGGAGTCCAAACAAGAGGCCAAATCAAGAAAGCAAAAGGAAACAAAAGAAAATTTGTTGAAACTTTTACAGACTTTCCTAATAGTCTTGATTTGCCACTTGAATTCAGGATTGAGGAAGAAGAGCCTCAGCCTACCTCCAAGAAGAGCAAGACTGCTGAAAAGCCTATGACTGCTGAAAAAGTCAAGACTGCTGAAGTGACCAAGACTGCTCAGAAAGCAAAGTCTTCTGAAACTGACAAGTCTGTTGAGACTAAGTCCACTGAAGGTGCCAAAGCTGCTGAGAATATTGAAGAATTGTATGAAGAAGTCTTTGGACCTCAACCAAAGAAGAAGACAATGATGCCTATCAATGATCTATCAAAGCTGTTTCAAGAAGGGTATGACAAAGATCATGAAACACAGTAGAAATTGGCTATGATGAGAGCCCAAGAAAAGATGGATCTGATGGAATAAGCTAACAGAGCAAGAGACAAGAGAAGAGCTGATTTTCAGAAACCAAGAAGAAGAAGAGCTACCTACAGCAAATTGAAGCCTCAACTACTGATCCCCATGGACACCAAATATCCTCACTTGGATAAATGGGTACCAAAACAGCTGAATGACTCTTGGGAAGAGGCCAAAAGGGAGTTTGTCTATGACTACTATGTCATTGACAAGTGGAATGGAAAGGATGTCAACTCCACCTTCACTGAGTTCATGATTGAATATCACAGGGAATTATATCAACAACTGCTTGCAGCTGCTGACATTGCAAGACTTGAACTCAAAGCTCCCAAACCTATCATCTTCATGCCTCCCAAGAAGGAAGGCTTCATTGATCAATCCAAAATATTTCAGGAATTCTTTGAGATCCTGAAATTGAACAGAATGGTGTTAGGACCAAAGGACACAAATCAAGAGGCCATGGTACTAAAGAAGAGAGTATGGGCACAATATGGGATGGTGCCACCTCCTGAAGATAGCCTCTGAATTGGCTAAGTCCTCTTGAGCCCTTTCTGTGCTAAAATGAATACAGTAAAACCTCTCTATAGTCATATCCTTGGGACCACAAAAAAATATTCCTAAATGGGGGTTATTCCTAAATAGAGTTATAAGGTTTTTTTTTTTTTTTTTTTAAATGCATGTATATTATATAATGGTATAATTAGTAGATACATGTACATGATGTAATGTGTTGAACTTAATTGAACTAATTTACTCACGTAATATGAAAAGACAATACTCAAGAGTCACCCACTATAGATGCATGTACTTGCTTTTGATTGCTTTAATTTTTTCATCTATAAATACTATGTATAATACATTTTTTTTTTATCAATTACATCAAATCAACATTTTCTTCACGCATATAATGACACCAAAAATAGAAAAAAGAACTCAAATGAGTGAAAAAATTCGTGTGGAGATGTGCAAAATGAAAGAACTACATCCAGGTTGGAAGCAAAAAGATTTTGCCAAGTGGTTGGAGGATACTCATAATCTTAAGCTATCGCAATCAGCGATATCGAAGGCGTTCAAGAGGTCAATAAACAATGACGACCAACAGGCTCTTTCTAATCCAAATGCAAAACGTTTGAGACCGTTGAAATACCCATTGATGGGGTCGGCTCTTTATGAATGGTTTGTATGCAACCAAGAGCATGTCAATATTAGTGGTGAATTACTCAAGGAGAAGGGCCGCATATTCTTAAAGAGTCTCTATCCAGAAGCAATTTCATTTGAATTTTCTAATGGGTGGTTAGAGAAGTTCAAGCATCGACATGCAATTCAGTCATTTCGGCGTTTCGGGGAGAGTGGCTCAGTTGATGTGGAGAAAATTGAAGCAAGTTTGCCATCAATAAGAGAAGAATTGGATAAATGGGATTGGAAGGATATTTACAACATGGATGAAACAGGTTTATTTTATCGAATGCAAGCTGATAATTCTCTTGCAACGAAGCAACTCGAGGGAAGAAAGCAAAACAAAGAGAGAATTACAATTGTCATTTGCACCAATGGTAATGGATCTGACAAAGTTCCTCTTTGGATCATTGGTAAGTTTCTCAATCCTAGATTCTTGAAGAATGTTAACCGTTCTACTCTCAATTGCACTTATCGAGCAAATTCAAATGTTGGGACTTATGTTGGCATTTATCTTAAATCTATTGTAAAATTATATATATTATTATGATTTATTCCTAAATGGAGGTGTATTTCTTTATGTTGGGACTTGAAAAAATATGAATTATGACAATATGGAGTTTATTCCAAATTTTAACTGGTCCCAAGTTGGGACCATGAATTTTTATTCCTAAAGAGAGTTTATTCCTTAATAGAGTATTCTTTTTGAGAGGTTTTACTGTATTTTGGTTGCTGACATGCTCAAATTGGTCATCTATGCTGAAATTGCTCAAGACTACTGATATATGAAGTATGCTCTGATGACTTTTTGCTCTGATACTTAAAGATTAAATGCTCTGATAGAATATCTTGTTAAGTATTGCTCTGATCATGTACTTTAGCTATTTTATGCTCTGATGTAATGTTCATGCTCTGATATGTTTGTTCAACTATCAACATGCTTGTAATGATTTTCATTTGAATGATAGTTGAACACATTTTGAATCAACATTACTGAATTCTAACTTGTCTGACTTATTAACCTCTATGCTCTGAAAAATAGAAAATACACTAACACATTTTCTTTCAGGGAACTTGACTCTAGTCACCTTCACTAAAGAAAAATGTAATAAGTGTAATCAAGTCACCTTTGCATAGATTGTATATGTTTTGACATCATCAAAAAGGGGGAAATTGTTGGGAATAAAATGAGTTTTGATTATGATACAAAACCCCCCTAAGACATGCCAAGTAGATAAGTCAATTTTGAATGAACATGTTTCAGGACTGTTGGAACATGTAGACTAAGACAAGTATATAAGCTGATGTGTTAGGCAGCTCTTAGATAAATAGATGCATTAGTTGAGGGGGAACACATGCTTATAAGTTTAAATCTGTCCAAGACCCCTCAAGGCTCAGTTTTGGATTGACCCCAAGTCTGCTGAAGGACAAGTATGCTGATCAAAGTCTACTCAAAATGGAACAACCTATCTGAAGATCAACTAAGTAGAATAGATCTTAAAGATCAAGTCTACTACAATAAATGTCAAGATCAGAAGAGTTGTCCAGCAATATTGTCTCAGCACAATTGAACTAGAACAAGATTTGAAGTTCAAGGCCAACTATTCTGAAGAGGTCAAGACCACTTATCCAAGCTATGAATGCTCAAAGAACTATTCTAAGAAGCCATGGAAAGAGAAAGAGCCAAGTTATCTGAAGAGCTAAAGAGCCAACACTGTTGATAAGTAAACTCTGCTGAAACTGATAAGTACAGTTGTCCAAGTGATAAGGAATGTTGTCCTTATCTCAGGATCATTGATAATGTTGGGATATAAATTCACCCTAAGCCCCATTTGATGTTAGAATAGTTTTGATGGCCAAAACACTTAGAGTTTATAAATGTAATAGGATCAGCTGACTTGTATAGAACAGCTTAGACTAGTCTTGTGTGATCAACTGTATTGATAGCAGCTGATCAGCACAGTCATGGCTTACATGCCTATCCTCAAGATAAGAAGAGTAGAAGACATGAAGACTAGAAGATCCTTGAAGACCAGATATGTTAAGGTGCTTGTATACCTACTTATCTGATGGAGTCCCAGATTAAAGATGGCCTAAAGCATTACAAAGAATTTCCAGATCAGAAGAGTAGTACTCGTCTGATACCAGAAGACAGAAGACCTAAGGCCAGAAGAGCAATCAGAAGACTAGTAGTACAGATCAGAAGACTATGTGCTCTTCCAGGACTCGGCTGATTCCCAAGTCATCTTGCAATTCAAACGAAGACCTACCTTATTTAGAAGATTGACATGATCCCAGGATTGAAGCAATCAAGCGACTGGAATCAAGGAATCAAGCTATTATGGGAAGATTGCTCAAACGGCTAGTCAACTCCAACGGCTAGTTGCACTCAATCTCCATTATAAATACAAGAGGTTGAACACAGAAGGAACACAAGAGAGAATTCACAAGCTAAGCAAGCCATCAAGCAAAAAGCTACACTGTTCTAAGAATTCTCAAAGAGCCTGAAATCCATTAGATTATCCATAGCTCTTAAGTACTTCTTATCCAACCCTTAAGAACCTGAAACTTGTTCATATTGTATATCAATTGTTTTAGGCATAGTGGTTAAGCAAATTATAAGCTTGAACCATTAGTTGGATACATCTCAAAAACCCCAAACCCTCACCGAAAGGTTTAAGTTTTTGAAACCCCTCAAAGTGCAAGTGCTTACAATCACTTGTGGAGACCGTAGCTGTTAGGACGGCTCAGATCTCAAAGTCCTAACCTTGGGACTATAAAGGACAAGACCCTTGTAATTTGTGGAAATTAAAGGGATTAAACATCACGTTAGGACGTGAGAGTGGACGTAGGATCGTATATCCGAACCACTATAAATCCGGTGTTATTTACTTTCTGCACTTTACATTTCTGCTTTTACATTCATTATTATATAGTGCATACTGTGATTTCAACACTCTTCAAAAAGGGCCATAACTTTCAAACCAGCATCAGCTGAGTAATTTCACAAAGTAAAACAAGTTATAAGAACGAGTCTAAACCAGGGCCACCACATTTCCGCACACAACCTCTTCAGTCAGATCACTATAGTCATCTGGACCAGCAGACTTGCAGTCCAGTTGACATAGCAATCAGAAGAGGTTCCCAACTCTGTTTGAAAAACTTTTAAAGTCTATTCACCCCTCCCCTCTAGACTTTAATTCCATTCACTACTCGTTCAGGGACCAACAAGTGGTATCAGAGCAGTGGTTCTAACGGACTACTGTCTCTAGATTATCAGAAGACTTGAGGGAGTCTTTCTGTAGTCCTCTTGAACAGATCTTTTTGAGAAAAACTTGTTTTCGAAAACTCATACAGCATGAGTGCTAATATGCGTAAGTTGCCTAAGTTTTCAGTGGAGGATTATGATTACTGGAAGATCAGGATGAGGAAGAATCTCACATCAGTCCACTACAAGATGTGGTCTGTAATCACAGAAGGCCCGATCACCATCATGACAGTCAACACTGCAAATGGTGATCCAGAAGTCCCAGTTGGAGAACTGGTTCCCAAGCCCATGAAGGACCTCACACCAGAAGAGATGAAGCAATCAAGTCTTGATAGCATTGCTCAAGATTACATAATGCAAACTCTTCCAAATGAGTACATTGCAAAGGTAATCCATTGTGAGTCAGCCAGAGAGATGTGGGAGGCATTGGCACTTCTCTGTGAAGGAACTGAGCTGATCAAAGAGTCCAAGTTATCTACAGCAGTCAAGAAGTTCGAACACTTCAAGATGCAACCAGAAGAGTCTATTGATCAGTTAGACAACAGATTTACCAAGATCATCAATGAGATAGAATCTCTGGGCAAGAAATACACAAATAGAGAGAAAAATCTAAAGATCTTAGATTCTCTAACCAAGAAATGGAGACTCAAGAAGACCATCATCAAAGATACTCAAGATATCAAGAAGTGGTCTGCACAAACTCTATTTCAGAACCTAAAAGCACATGAATATGATCTTGAAAGAGAAGAGAACTCAGGAAGTGATGAGCCAACTGCAACCCCATCCACCTCCAAGACTGTAGCCTTCAAGGCAGCCAATACAAAAGCTGCAAGCACCTCATCGGGCAAGACCTCTCTGAAAACAGAAGACTGTGAAGGATCAGACATGAGCCTGAAAGAGCAAATGGCTCTTATGATCAAAAGATTTGAAAGGATGAACACCCTCAACAGTAAATATAGAAAATTCTATAGAAACTACAAAGATAGAAGAGCAAGTTCACCCTCCAGAGGTTCCAGAGAAAGAACACCAGAAAGACATCCTAGAAAGGATGTGGAGTCATCTGACAGCCGAGGATCTAGAAGAAGAGATGCCACTTCTCTGGACAACTCTCCTGATAAACACCTTTGAGTAGTCTTGTCCTTTTGAGCTAGGTAAGCTTGTTCTTGCATATGGCTAGCTTCTTTGGACAACTCTCCTGATCAGAGCATATGAATATTTTCTCTGGACAACTCTCCTGATCAGAGCATCTTCATTGGACTTGTCCTTGCTCTTAAGTGATTGTTCCAGAATTTGAGCCTTGAGGGGACTTGATCATCTTCAAAGCATAGGTTCCCCCTCAAATTGTGCATCTAATTATCTAAGAGCTACCTAATATTTCAGCTTCTCATCTAGCCTATAATCTATATGTTCTAACATTCTTAGCACATATTTATATTGACTTAGGCATGTCTCAGGGGGTTTTGGTATTAGATCAAAACATATCTCATTTTATTCCCAACACCCTTATACCTTTCAAGTGAGAAAGTTAGAAGGTTGTAGTAGTAGAAGTGGTAGGAGCTGACTGTTGAGAGAAGAACAGTTCAGTTCTGAGTTGAGAAAGGGTACTAGGACTCTAGACATCCTAGGGATCAAGGCACCAAGGAGTGGTGTGGTTGATCAAGTGCACCTTGACACTATAAAACAAGTTAATTCCAAGAGTGAAGGAATGATCATGTTAAATCAGGGAAAGTGGATGTAGGAGCTTGAGTCTCTGAACCACTATAAACTCTTGTGTTGATGTACTTTCAAGCATTTACATACACTCAACACTGCACAAATTGGACTTTCAAAGATACATATCATAAACTGTGCAAAACAAGATTTGGACAAGTTCCCTGAACTGGATAAACTGTTAAGGTGATTTCAGAATTTAAAAGGAGTTTAAACTAAAGGGTCAACCACTAATTCCGCACATATAACTCCCTTAGATAGTTATTCAACTAAGTACTCAATAGTACTTAGTAGTCTGATTATCTTAGAAGAGTTAATCATATCAGCAGAGTTGTCCAGGACAACCTTACTGAACTCTGGTTTGACCAAGTGAATCTTGAGGTCAGACATTGGGAAAAGTGCTGCAGAATGAAGACAAAGTGGTTACAGCCGTTTATTTCCTAAATTAAGGACATGTCACTATCAGAATCTGTCTTCCAGATTGAAGAGTTCAAGGAAGACATTTATAGACATTTGAGGCTGCCTCTCCAACGGGAAAATCCTCAAATTTGTCTATAAATACAGAAGTGTGAAGACCATTTGAAGCAAGAACCACGAATCCAATCTACAGAATCCAACTACAACTATTCTGAAGCTTCAAAGTCCTCAAAAGACTATCTTAGTCTTCAAACACTTCATCTAAGCTGAACCTCATTGTATATCCACACAAAGCTTAGAGGGATATCCTATCTTTATACACTGATCTTCATTGTAAAAGATATCTCATTAGTTGGAACCTTACTTCAACCCTTTGTTGGTCCTGAAAGGAGTATATAACAAGTGTATGGGGGGGGGGGAATACACTTGTATGCAATTCTTTTGCTAATTTGATCAAACCAGAGTTCAGCAAGGTTGTCTTGGACAACTCTGCTGAAGAAGATTAACTCTTCTAAGATAATCAGACTACTAAGTACTATTGAGTACTTAGTTGAATAACTATCTAGGGGAGTTATATGTGCGGAATAGTGGTTGGCCCTTTAAGTTTAGACTCCTTTAATTTCTGAAATCACTTAGTCAATGCAACACAGTCCAGTTTAGCTTCAGGGAACTTGTCCAAGTCAGTTTTGCACAGTCTTTGAATATGTATCTTTGAAAGATCAGTTTTGTGTGCAGTGTTGAATGAATGTAAGTACTTGTAAAGCAAATCAACACAAGAGTTTATAGTGGTTCAGAGACTCAAGCTCCTACATCCACTTTCCCTGATTTAACAGGATAATTCCTTCACTCTTGGAATTAACTTGTTTTATAGTGCCAAGGTGCACTTGATCAAGAACACCACTCCTTGGTGAATTGATCCCTAGGATGTCTAGAGTCCTAGTACCCTCTTCTCAACTCAGAACTGAACTGTTCTTCTCTCAACAGTCAGCTCCTACCACTTCTACTACTACAACCTTCTCACTTTCACTCTTGAAAGGTGTAAGGGTTGAAGTAAGGTTCCAACTGATGAGATATCCTTTACAATGAGGATCCGTGTATAAGGATAGGATATCTCTCTAAGCTTGTGTATGGATATACAATTGGGTTCAGCTTAGATGAAGTGTTTGAAGACTAAGATAGTCTTTGAAAGCTTTGAAAGCACTCTAGCTTGTAAGAACTTTGAGCTTAATTGGATTGTGTTGAGGTTGGTTGGATGCTTTCAAATGGTCTTCACACTTCTGTATTTATAGACAAAATGGAGGATTTGCCCGTTGGAGAGGCAGCCCCAAATTGCTATAAGTGTCTTCCCTGAGTTCTTCAAACTGGAAGACAGATTCTTGATAGTGACATGTCCTCATTTGGGTAATAAACGGCTGTAACAGTTTTATCTTCATTCTGCAGCACTTTTCCCAATGTTTGACTTCTTGTTAGGACTTGGACATGGCTTCTGAAGGTTGATCCAATGATAGGACAACATTCCTTATCATCTGGACAACTCTCCTTATCACTATCAGCAGTTTTGCTTTTCAGCATGGTTGGCTTGCTCTTCTTCAGATGACTTGGCTCTTTCCCTTTATTTCTCTTGAGTATGGTCTTAGCTTATTTCTTTGAGGACCTTTAGGGACTGGTTGTCTCAAACTCTTCAGCATAGTTGATCTCAGGCTTTCAGAGCACTTGATCTTGATCAATTTAGCTGAGACAACTCCTCTGGACAACTCTCCTGATCAGTATATTTAATCTTTTTGCATCAGGGCACTTTATGCATAAAGTTGACTTCTCTGGACAACTCTCCTGATAAACACCTTTGAGTAGTCTTGTCCTTTTGAGCTAGGTAAGCTTGTTCTTGCATATGGCTAGCTTCTTTGGACAACTCTCCTGATCAGAGCATATGAATATTTTCTCTGGACAACTCTCCTGATCAGAGCATCTTCATTGGACTTGTCCTTGCTCTTAAGTGATTGTTCCAGAATTTGAGCCTTGAGGGGACTTGATCATCTTCAAAGCATAGGTTCCCCCTCAAATTGTGCATCTAATTATCTAAGAGCTACCTAATATTTCAGCTTCTCATCTAGCCTATAATCTATATGTTCTAACATTCTTAGCACATATTTATATTGACTTAGGCATGTCTCAGGGGGTTTTGGTATTAGATCAAAACATATCTCATTTTATTCCCAACAATTTCCCCCTTTTTGATGATGCCAAAACCTACACAATTTAAGCAAAAGTGACTTGTCTACATCTATTACATATATCTTCAGAAGACATGACTAAGGTCAATATTCCTGAAAAATAATGTGTTAGTGTATTCACTGTTTCTGTTGCAAGTAGGTTTTAAGATAGGCATAGAGAGATTTTGTGTTTCTTGATTCAAAATAAGTTCAACTATCATCCATTAAACAAAATCCTTACATGGCATGTTGATAGTTGAAATTAACATATCAGAGCATGAATCAATACATCAGAGCAATTCATTACAATAATTCAAAATATTTTCAGCATCAGAGCACAGAACTTGTTATCAGAGCAATTCATAACAAACCAGAGCAAACAGATTAACACATCAGCAATCTTGACCATATTTCAGCATAGTTGATCATTCAAGTAAGGTCAGAAGACTTAGCCATTTCAAAGATCATCCTCAGGAGGTGGCAGCATTCCATACTGTGCCCACACTCTTCTTTTCAGTGCCATGGCTTCTTGGTTGGTTCCCTTAGGTCCAAGAACCATTTTGTTCAGCTTAAGGATCTCAGTGAATTCCCTCAGAATTCTTGCTTGGTCAATCCATCCTTCAAGCTTTGGAGGCATGTATATGATTGGCTTGGGAGTTGTGAGTTCAAATCTTGCAATGTCAGCAGCTGCAAGTAGTTGTTGATACAACTCTCTGTAGTATTCTAGCATGAACTCAGTGAAGGCAGAGTTTGCATCTCCTCCATTCCATCTGTCAATGACATAATAGTCATAGACAAACTCCCTTTTGGCTTCTTCCCATGTGTCATTCAGTTGAATTGGCACCCATTTATCCAAGTGTGGATATTTGGTGTCCATTGGGATTAGAAGCTGAGGCTTCATCTTGCTGTAAGTTGCTCTTCTCCTTCTTGGTTTCTGAAAGTTTGCTCTCCTTTCATCTCTTGCTCTGTTGGCTTCTTCCATCAGATCAATTTTCTCATGGGCCCTCATCATGGCCAGTTTCTGTTGTGTTTCAGGGTCTTTGCCATACCCTTCATGAAACAGCTTTGATGGATCATGGGCTAGAACAGTTGTCTTCTTCTTAGGTTCAGATCCAAATCCTTCAGCAAATAACTCTTCAGTGTCTTCAGAGGACTTGGTTCCTTCAGCAGTTTTGCCAGATTCAGAAGATTTGTCCTTTTCAGCAGCTTTGGCTTTCTTTGATGTAGGCTCATCTTCATCAATTCTGAATTCAGGTGGAAGATCAAGGCTGCTAGGAAAGTCAGTGAATTTCTCAATTTGTCTCTTCTTTCCTTGGGCCTTCTTGATCTTTCCTCTGGTTTGGACACCTTCAGCATCTTTGTCCAAACCTGACACTTCACCACCTGGTCTTTGTTGTAGCCTTACTCTTTCCTCTTGAGCTGAGGCCATTGAGTTTTTCAATGCCAATGCTAACTGCTCCTCTTCATCCAATTCTTCCAAATTCAGCATTTCTGGCTCTTTTCCCTTTCCTTCAGGGACTTTGTCCTTCCCTTTCACTGGACTCCCAATTACTAAGGCACCTTTTGCCCTTGCTCTTTCCCTTTCCCCCTTTTTGGCAGCATCAAAACACTGGGGCTTGAGGTCACTCATTGTTGAGGCCATCAGGGATTGGGCCTGGTTTAGGGACTTCATCTCCTCCAACAAATATACATTCTCATCATGTATATTCTGCATTCTATCACTGCTCAAGCTAAGGAAAGCTAGAACAGGCTTCATCTTTTGTTGGACAACCTCTTCCAAGGCTGTTTTCAGAGATGCATCCAGTTGGGCTTTTAAGAGTTCAGTGAGGTTGGCCACTGCACCTTCAGCAATGTTGGCCAACACTTCTTGGGAAAATTTTTCTGAGGCAGCTTTGACCATAGCTAGCCTTTGCTCTTCAGCTCTTCTCTTTGGCAGTGCAGTCTTCTTTCCAATAGCTTGTTTGACAGTTAGCCTGAGAGCTTTGACATTAGCATTGTGATTGTCTCTCAGCAGCTTTTATTCTTTCTTGACTTCCTCTGAGATGGCTTCCATGGTGGATTTGGCACTTTGAACTTCAGTGGAGATGGTTTGGAGACCAGATTCCACACCACTGATTCTTGCCTCAAGAGTTGGTAGCACAACATCTTCAGAGCCAGTGAGCCTCATTTCTACAGATGCTAGAGTCCTTCCTTGCTCATTCAATGCTCCTGAAGTTTCAGCATGAGCAGATTGGACTTGATGAACCAAGAAGTCCAACTTCTCTGATTGCATTCCAAGTAAGGCCTGAGCTGAGCCTGTATCAACTTGGATAGGTGCATCTGTGAGGAACTCATCTGCAAAAATTTGGTCAAGAGAAATACCTGCAACATCAGATAAATCAAACAAGTTAGGAAATAAGCACTCATCACCCTCAATTTCTTTTGCATAAGACTCTGATACATCAGCAGTCTTCTTCTCATTTTCAACTTGTTCTTTTCTCCCTTCATAATTGATGTTCGCACTCAAGGAATCAGGCCTCCTCTCATCAAGGGATTCTTGAAGTTCAGATTTGACTTCAAGAATAACCTGTCCTTCCTCACTTATTCCACCCTCATATGTTGGTACACTCACTATCTTAGTGATGATTACCTCTCTTTCATCCACAACTCCCTCTGATTTTTCAACTAATCTCTCCTTTTCAACTCCTTCTCCTAATCATGCAGCATCTCCACCTTCAACAAGGTTCAAAGATGGCAGTTGTGGGGAGATCACAGTGCTTATATCAGCAGCCACTGAGTCATCCTGAATGATTAAGGGCTGATCAATGTCCAACACCTCTGACACAGAATAGGCCTTAATCAAACTAGCCTCTAGTACAGGAACCTCAGCATCTTTAGGCTGTGCCTTGGGTTCAGAAGAACCTTCATTGGCAGATGTGTCTTTGGTTATGTTACCACCCTTGGTCAACACCTCTGAAGTTACAGAGCCTTTCCTATGATAGGTTTTAGGAGGATTGGAAAGTCTATCTGCTACAGAAGACTTGGGTTGAAGGGGTTCAGGGAGGTTGGCTTGAGGGGTTTCAGGAGGGTTGGGATTTGAAGGGCTTGAGGGATCATCAGGGGAATCATCATCATTAGAGCCACTGTCAGGGTGTTTGATTCCCTTGGCTTGTCTTTCTTTCTCCTCTTCAATCTTATTGGCTACCAACTTTGCAAAAATCTCCTCATCAATGAGGAATCTTGTCTTTGAAACTCCAGCAAAGTGTAGCAATCTGTTTTCCTCTATTTGCCACCAGTTTGCACCTTTATCTTGGATGACTTGTGATATTTCCATCATAGATTTATCTTTTACATCAACAAGCATCCTCAAATCATGAAAGGCCTTCTGAATTCTTGGAAATTCAGCAAGTTGTGGATACAAACTGTCCACAGTAGCCTTGGCTCCTCCTCTGAGCATACTTTCATAAGTATACTCCTTCTCATCTCCACTTAATTGGGGACTCTGGGTTATAGGGGAGTTGGCTCTGGGTTCTCCTAATAGGGCTTCAGGCAAATTAAGTTCAGGGATCTTGGCTTCAGATGGGTTGGGTACAGTAGAAGGATCTTCAGTTGCTTTAGAGAGCAATGAATCTGAAGGGGCTTTACTCAGGGGGGTTGGTTCATGAAGTGCATGCTCTAAGAGCTTTGAATAGTTGAGCATGGATGAGTCAAGGGGAGACAGGAGTCTTGTCTCATCTACTGCTAAGTCAGCAAGCACATCTATGCCACCTCTTTGTTCATTCCCTTCAGGAGAATATCTCTTAGTGAGATTTACAGGGGTAATGGGTTGGTTGGAAAGGGTAACATGGGTTTCAGGGGAGTTGGGCTCAGGAAACTGAATTTCAGGGAGGTTGGCCTCTATGAGTTGACCTTCAGGGACTTTGGATTCTGGAGTTCCAGAACCAGATGAATTAGTCCTTGACATGGATTTGGCCCTGCTTTCAGCTCTGCTCTCCCTTAGAGCCAATTGAAGAGATCTTTCTTCTTGAAACTCCAATACCTTCTCAGTAGGTTTGGCCCTTCTCTTGCTGGCCCTGCTACTTCCACTTCCTTCCTTCTCAGGGACAACTTCCCTGATTCTCTTATCACCCTTCTTCTTTTGTCTAGTCTCATTGTACTTCCTCCTCAACTCTTCTGAGTGGTCAGAAGGCACACTCACTCCTTCTTCTGCCACTGCATCAACCTCAGCTGATGCTCCTGAGGCTTCTTTTGAAGACAATTGAGACATCTTTCTTGTTTTGACAGCCCTGGCCTTTGTTCTCTTTTTCATTTTAGGCTTTTCTTCCTCCTGTTCTTCAGCAGGCTTGGCCATTAACATCCTTCTTTTCTCAGTTTTCTTGCTGAGCTTTCTGAATAGGATCTTTTGGGCTGGGAGGGGCTTTGCAAAGGTCTGCATCTGGGAATAGTGGGAAAACCTCTCAATCAACAAGCTTGCCCTGGTGCAATACTTGATTTTCCCTTCTAGCACCACCTTATTGTGGGCTTTCACCTTAAATTTAGCCTTCTCCTTCATCATTTCAGACATGATGAAGGTCCTCCAATCAAACTGGATGCCCTTATCACTGGCATCAATAATGGCAGCCATGATTCTGATCCTTGGATGGCTGACCTGCTCTAAGCTTCCAGTGTTGCTTAGGAGGCTCTTAGCAACTACCTCAAAAAGATTGAGAAACTCTGGCTTGAGAGTTTTCTTGTTTTGAGTTGAGGAGAGGGGGCCTGGAACTAATAACCATTCTTGGGCTATTTCCTCTTCATGTCCAGTACCATAGACTTCTGGATTCCTTCCCTCATAAGGCAATCCAAAGGCTCCTTCCAGATCTTCTGAGGAGAATTTCACTCTGTGGAATCTCTCCTCCTCCTCTCCTTCTGCAGTGTAAGCTAACCTGGTTGATACTTCTCCATCTTCAGGTTTGCCTCTCCACTTTAGGAAGGCAAAGAATTCTGCCATGTAACTCTCCAAGCAAGAGCTTGGTCTGTCTTCCAAGAACTTTTGGAGACCAGCCCTTCTCAACCACCTTAGGGTTGGAGTTATCTCAGGATCTTCACTTTCAAAGGAAATTATGGGTTCAAAGTGAAGATTGTTTTTGTTGCTAAGATAGGCAAAATCTAGGTCTAGATCCTTGTTGGAGAAATCAACAAGCATCTCAGGTCTAACCTTGGGGGCCATTGAAAGTTGCAGAGAAAAGTTTGATGAAGAGTGAGAGAGTTTGAAGAACTTTTGAGTTAGGGTTTCGAATACTTGGGGAAGAAGTGTTTGTGGGTATCTTAAGACTTGTGAATATTCTAAAAAGAATGTTTGTCAATGAGTTGGTAAGGTCTTGAGACAATTCAAAGGTGAACAAAAATGGAAATCCAAAATGGACGGCTAGGATTGATTTCAGGGGAGTTGTCCATTTTTGATCCAATGGTCAAAAACCAATGTAACAGTGAAATAACTGTTTTATTCAAAACGTGGGTGGTTTTTAATGTTTGTTTAAGGCTGGGGATTTTTCGAGATAGATCATGTCCCAAAAAGTGTAATGCAAACAAGAGTTAAATCTTGGCATTTAATGCATGGAAAGTGACCTTTTGGGTGGGAGACAAATTAAATCCCAGAAAGGTGAAAACTGTATTTCAAGGGACAGATTTCGAGATAGGTATTGATCACCAAAAATAGGTGCTTATCATACCAAGATTTGGTTTGATAGCTAGGACAACTTATCTGACCCTACATGGACAAGTGTCCTGAAGAACTGTGGACAAGTGTCCTGAAGAGGTAAGGTCATGTTTCTGAATTTCAGTAGACTTGACCAAGTCTGCTGAAGTTTGATTTTGTTTCCCCCTTAATCAATGAGCTTCTTTGGACTTATTTGTCCAACTTTCCTGGATCAAGTAATCCCAACTCTGCTGATAGCTCCAGAAATCTTGCCTCTGCAAGTGGCTTGGTTAATATATCAGCTTTTTGATGGTCTGTGTGAATTTTCACTAGCTTGATATCCTTCTTCTCCACATGATCTCTAATGAAGTGGTGCTTGATGTCCACATGTTTGCATCTTGTGTGCAAGACAGGATTTTGTGATATAGCAATGGCACTATTGTTATCACAGAAAATTGGCACTTCAGTAGAGTTGACTTTGTAGTCTCTTAGTTGTTGTCTTAGCCAAAGAATTTGAGCACAACAACTTCCAGTAGCAACATATTCAGCTTCAGTGGTGGAAGTGGCCACTGTGTTCTGCTTCTTGGAGAACCATGAAATAAGCTTGTTGCCTAAGAATTGACAAGTCCCTGAAGTGGACTTTCTGTCAATCCTACATCCTCCATAATCAGCATCTGAGTAGCCAGTTAGCTCAATATTGTCATCAGCAGGGTACCAAAGGCCTAGATTCTCAGTGCCTTTGAGGTACCTCAAAATCCTTTTTGCAGCCTCAAGGTGGCTTTTCTTAGGATTTGCTTGAAATCTTGCACAAACACCTACTGCAAAGGTGATATCAGGTCTGCTGGCAGTGAGATAGAGGAGTGATCCAATGATTCCTCTATACTCAGTAGAGTTGGTTGGAATACCACTCTCATCAGGATCCATCTTCCAATTTGTGTTCATTGGGATCCTTACTGGCTTGCTAGTTGTACACCCAAACTTTTTGATCATCTCTCTGGTGTACTTAGCTTGGTTGATGAAGATTCCTTCTTTAGATTGCTTGACTTGTAGACCCAAAAAGAAGTTCATCAACCCCATCATTGACATCTCAAACTTGCTTTGCATGAGCTTGGAGAATTTCTCACACAGCTTCTCATTAGGGGATCCAAAAATTATGTCATCCACATAAATTTGGACAAGTAAGATGTCCTCTCCTTCAGAGATTCTGAAGAGAGTTCTGTCCACAGTTCCCTTGGTGAATCCATGATCCAAGAGGAATTGTGACAGTGTATCATATCAAGCCCTAGGGGCTTGTTTGAGTCCATATAGAGCTTTCTTGAGTCTGTAAACTTGGTTTCCAACTTCAAAACCTGGTGGTTGCTCCACATAGACTTCTTCTTTCAAGACTCCATTCAGAAAGGCACTCTTGACATCCATTTGGTATACTTTGAACCTCTTGTGGGCTGCATAGGCTAGAAAGAGCCTTATTGCTTCTAGTCTTGCCACAGGTGCAAATGTCTCATCATAGTCAATGCCTTCATGTTGACAATACCCTTTTGCCACTAGTCTTGCTTTGTTTCTGACAATTACATCATTTTCATTCTTCTTGTTCTTGAACACCCACTTTGTTCCAATAACATCTTGATGTGAAGGTCTATCCACCAGCTCCCATACTTCATTTCTGGTGAATTGGTTCAGTTCTTCCTGCATGGCTGTGATCCAATTGGCATCTTGAAGTGCTTCCTCAACATTACTTGGTTCTTGTTCTGACAAGAAACAACAGAAAAGAGCACTTTCACCATGGAATCTTCTTGTTTTGACTCCAATACTTGGGTCACCAAGTATTAGATCAGTAGGATGGTCAGACAACCAAGTCCTTCTTTTTATGATCTCTTCAGTAGAGTTGTCCTCTACTGAAGGTGAGTCATTTTGATCATAGAATTCAGGATAATTTAATGCAGGATCTAATTCAGGATCATAATCAGGGATGTTGTCCTCAATGTCAGGGACATTGGCATTTTCAACATTTTGAGTTCCCCCTTTATTATTTGACCCATTAACTACCTCAGCAGGAACTGCTTCTTCATTGGTAGTTGTTACCTGTATGTGAACTGGGATTGGATCATTCAGTTCACCATTTCCATCAGTGGGATTTGTCTCAGGAAGGTTGCCTTCAGGATTGTTGTCCAATGTGGATTTTTCAGGCAGATTGGCTTGGACAACATCTATGAATTCAATGCCTTTGTCTTTTAGATTTAGTCTGGTTATCCTCTGTGTGATTTTTCAGGTTCCAAATGATCATTCCTGATCTCAAAGATAGACTCATCAAACACAACATGAGGTGTTTCTTCCACTATAAGGGTTTTCTTGTTGTATACTCTGAAAGCTCTACTGATTTGAGAGTATCCAAGAAATACTCCCTCATCAGCTTTGCTGTCAAAGGCTTTCAACTAGTCTTTCCCATTATTGTGAATGAAACATTTACAACCAAATATATGAAAGTATGACACTCTAGGCATTCTTCCTTTCCAGAGTTCATAGGGGGTTTTGCCTTGCCCCTTAGTGATCAAACATCTATTTTGAGTATGGCATGCAGTGTTTATAGCTTCAGCCCAAAACCTCTTAGGTAAATTTGAGTCAGCAATTAGAGTTCTAGCAGCTTCTTTTAAAGTTATATTCCTTCTTTCTGCAACTCCATTTTGTTGGGGAGTTCTAGCTGCTGAAGTTTCATGAGCTATTCCATTTGATGTGCAGTACTCATTGATGTATGAATTAATGAACTCAGTGCCTTTATCAGATCTTATCTTGATAATGCTAAGGCTTTTCTCATTTGACAATCTCTTGAGAAGTTCAGGTAGTTTGACTTGTGTTTCCTTCTTATTAAGGAGAAATACTACCCATGTGAACCTAGAGAAGTCATCTACTACCACTAATGTGTATTTTCTACCATTTATGCTTGAAGGGGTAATTGGTCCAAACAGATCCATATGTAGAAGTTCAAGTACCCTTTCAGTGGAGATGACTGGTTTTCCTTTGAATGAGGCTTTAATCTGTTTTCCTTCTTGACATGGCTTACACACATGTTCTTTAATGAAAACCTCATTAGGTAGTCCTTTAACTAATGCATTTCTAGCAAGTTTGTTCATAGATTTGAAGTTCAGGTGGTTTAGCCTCTTGTGCCATAGCCAACTTTGTTCACTAGAACTTTTAGCAATAAAACATGCAGCATCAGTAGACTTGTCCCAGTCTGCAAAATACACATTTCCCTTCCTAGTTCCAGTCAATAGGGTTTGTTGAGTTTTATCTTTAATTAGACACTTTCCACTTGAGAACTCAACATTAAAATCTTTATCACAGAATTGACTGATACTCAGGAGGTTATATTTGAGACCAGCTACATAAGATACATTGGTTACTTTGATGTTACCAATCATCAAAGTACCATAACCTTTTGTTGTTGCTTGTGAGCTGTCTCCAAAGGTGACATTTGGGCCTTCTTTTTCAATAAAATCAGAGAGGAGTTCCTTGTTTCCAGTCATGTGCCTTGAGCATCCACTGTCAAGGTACCATGCTGTCTTTTTGTTCATGCTCCTCTTCTTGTGGCCCAATGGTACCTGCAATTAGATAGGTTTAGGTACCCTTTGATTTTTGGGTCCTGAGAGGTTAGCTGTACCTTTGGGAACCCAAACTTGCCTAATAACCCTGATTGATTCAAGGTGGCTAAGTTGATTTCCTAGTGCATCAACATACACTGTCTTTCCCTTAAATGCCTTTGGGAAAGTATGTGTGAATGTGTTAACTCTGTAAGTTTCAGAGGAGTTGTCCACTCTTCTGAACTTATGAGTTCTTTGTGCAGCTTGATGAAATCTTTGAGGAAAGGCATTTTTATGACCATTACCCTTTGGCATGAAGGGTTTTGGTTGTCTCATTTTATTCTGCCTTTGAAGATAGTTGTCCTTAGGTCTATTCAGCTGAGGCTTTCTCAGATGAGTTGGCCTAGGCTGATTATACCTTGTATAGTTCCTCTGAACATTGTTCAGGAGATTTGCCCTTCCATTGGGTCTACTATGCTGACCAATATTCCTCTTGTGTTCAGGAGCTTTGGCCGTTTCCTTAGGTTTTGGCCTATTCTCCTGAATCACTTGAGTAGGCATTTCATTCAATTTGCCCTTTCCTTTGTTCAGTGGCTGAATTACTTCATTTTCAGCTTGTTGTGCCACTGACTTAACAAAGATTCTCTTAGTGTTACTTGTGGATGCAACACTAAGACAAGGTGAAGATTCAAATGGATCAAAACCCAATCCACTTCTTTGAGCCATAGGTCTTTGATAACTTTGAATTTCCTCTATTGCTCTAGAGGATTTGTTCAAAGCAGACATCTTTAATTTCAGGCTCTCTTCACTTGATTTAAGAATATCATACTCATGTGAGAGATTTTCAAATTTGGCATTTAGAATTTTAAGTTCAAATTCTTTTCTCTTCTGAGAGAGAAGTTGATCATCAATCTCCTTTTGTTGGTCAACTATCCTGAGATTTGCTTCCTCAAGCTTTCTCAAGACTTGTTGATACAACTCAGTAGACTTGACATCAACAGCTACCTCAGAGTTTTTGGAAAGTTCAATAGCCAATCTTTCATTTTCTTTCACACAATTATCATGAAATTCTTGTAATCTAGTGAAATCTTCCATCAACTTTCCCAAGGAAAGTTTCAGGTTGACCTCACTAGTGTTTTGTGAGGTGAATGATGGTGAACTAGAAGTAGAGGATACCTCATCATCCTCAAGAGCCATATTGCAGACATCATCATCATCATCACTGTTGGAGAATAATCCATCAGAAGAGTTGAAGCTTTCATCACTATCAGATTCTTCACCAGCCATCATGGCCTTTCTATTGGTGAACTTTCTATCTCTTTTAGCTTGTCTCTCTCTTCTTTCTTTAGAGCTCAATTCAGGGCAGTCATATTGGAAGTGCCCTTTCTTTTTACAGTTATAGCACAGATCTTCATCTTCATCCTTCTTGGATTCTTCTCTTCTCTTAGATGAAGAAGGATCAGCTCTACTGGATCTTCTCCTATCAGAGGACTTGTCCTCTGATCTTTTCTCTTCAGGCTTTTTGTTCTCAGCCTGATCTTCAGGGGAGTTGTATCTTCTCCTGAATTTGTTGTCTTGGTAGAATTTCTTGTATCTACCAAACCTTGTGTTGAGCTTGTCAAACCTTCTAGCCATCAAGGCTAGTTCTTCCTTCATTTCAGTCTTAGAGACTGTCTTTGATGATCTGGGAGTGGGTTGCATTTCTGGTTCAGCAACTTTGGCTTTGAATGCCACTCCCTTAGTAGGATTTGAAGGTTCCTCAACAGGCTTTCTTCTATTGAGGTCAAACTCATAGGCTTTAAGTTCTGAGAATATTTGTTGCATGGGCATGTTGGAGAGATCTTTGGTATTCTGCATCATTACAGCATAGACATCCCACTTTTGAGTGAGACTCCTTAGGATTTTCAGTCCAACCTCTCTCTTGGTGTAGACCTTGCCCAATGAGTTAATCTCATTCATCACATCAGTGAATCTACCAGCAAATTTGTCAATGGACTCATCAGACTCCATTGAGAATTGTTCAAACTTCTGCACAGCAACTTGGAGCTTGTTCTCCTTGATTTTTTCAGTGCCTTCACACATTTCAGCAAGAGTATCCCAAATTTCTTTAGCTGTTGTGCAGTGGTAGACTCTTCCCATAACTGCATCTGGAATTGTTTGATAAAGGGTGTTCATGGCAAGATAATTTAAATTATCTTTCCTCTTCTCATCAGTAGTGAAGTCATCCTCATCCTTGGGAATCAGTTCCCTTACATCTGCTTTTTTCTCAGCAGTCACTCTGGGGTTAGTTTGAGTAAACACAAAAGGTCCTCTTGTGATTACTCTTAGCATATCAGTATGGAGAGATGCAAGATGAGCCCTCATTCTAATTTTCCAGAAATCATAATTGTCTATTGAAAACATGGGCAGTTTGTGATGAGAAATGTGATTGACTGGATTTGTGGCCATGTTGTCTAATCCTTGAACAGCAGGTGGAGGAACAGCATTGTTGTTGGCCATATCTAACAAATAATCAGTTAGTCAACAAATGATGGATTTCAGATAGAGATCAGTTCAGTGACCACACAAATATGAGAGTTTTGAAAATCAAGATGGATTTTCAGAAGCAGTGGTCTTTGAACCCCTGCTCTGATACCACTTGTTGGTCCTGAAAGGAGTATATAACAAGTGTATGGGGGGGGGGAATACACTTGTATGCAATTCTTTTGCTAATTTGATCAAACCAGAGTTCAGCAAGGTTGTCTTGGACAACTCTGCTGAAGAAGATTAACTCTTCTAAGATAATCAGACTACTAAGTACTATTGAGTACTTAGTTGAATAACTATCTAGGGGAGTTATATGTGCGGAATAGTGGTTGGCCCTTTAAGTTTAGACTCCTTTAATTTCTGAAATCACTTAGTCAATGCAACACAGTCCAGTTTAGCTTCAGGGAACTTGTCCAAGTCAGTTTTGCACAGTCTTTGAATATGTATCTTTGAAAGATCAGTTTTGTGTGCAGTGTTGAATGAATGTAAGTACTTGTAAAGCAAATCAACACAAGAGTTTATAGTGGTTCAGAGACTCAAGCTCCTACATCCACTTTCCCTGATTTAACAGGATAATTCCTTCACTCTTGGAATTAACTTGTTTTATAGTGCCAAGGTGCACTTGATCAAGAACACCACTCCTTGGTGAATTGATCCCTAGGATGTCTAGAGTCCTAGTACCCTCTTCTCAACTCAGAACTGAACTGTTCTTCTCTCAACAGTCAGCTCCTACCACTTCTACTACTACAACCTTCTCACTTTCACTCTTGAAAGGTGTAAGGGTTGAAGTAAGGTTCCAACTGATGAGATATCCTTTACAATGAGGATCAGTGTATAAGGATAGGATATCTCTCTAAGCTTGTGTATGGATATACAATTGGGTTCAGCTTAGATGAAGTGTTTGAAGACTAAGATAGTCTTTGAAAGCTTTGAAAGCACTCTAGCTTGTAAGAACTTTGAGCTTAATTGGATTGTGTTGAGGTTGGTTGGATGCTTTCAAATGGTCTTCACACTTCTGTATTTATAGACAAAATGGAGGATTTGCCCGTTGGAGAGGCAGCCCCAAATTGCTATAAGTGTCTTCCTTGAGTTCTTCAAACTGGAAGACAGATTCTTGATAGTGACATGTCCTCATTTGGGTAATAAACGGCTGTAACAGTTTTGTCTTCATTCTGCAGCACTTTTCCCAATGTTTGACTTCTTGTTAGGACTTGGACATGGCTTCTGAAGGTTGATCCAATGATAGGACAACATTCCTTATCATCTGGACAACTCTCCTTATCACTATCAGCAGTTTTGCTTTTCAGCATGGTTGGCTTGCTCTTCTTCAGATGACTTGGCTCTTTCCCTTTATTTCTCTTGAGTATGGTCTTAGCTTATTTCTTTGAGGACCTTTAGGGACTGGTTGTCTCAAACTCTTCAGCATAGTTGATCTCAGGCTTTCAGAGCACTTGATCTTGATCAATTTAGCTGAGACAACTCCTCTGGACAACTCTCCTGATCAGTATATTTAATCTTTTTGCATCAGGGCACTTTATGCATAGAGTTGACTTCTCTGGACAACTCTCCTGATAAACACCTTTGAGTAGTCTTGTCCTTTTGAGCTAGGTAAGCTTGTTCTTGCATATGGCTAGCTTCTTTGGACAACTCTCCTGATCAGAGCATATGAATATTTTCTCTGGACAACTCTCCTGATCAGAGCATCTTCATTGGACTTGTCCTTGCTCTTAAGTGATTGTTCCAGAATTTGAGCCTTGAGGGGACTTGATCATCTTCAAAGCATAGGTTCCCCCTCAAATTGTGCATCTAATTATCTAAGAGCTACCTAATATTTCAGCTTCTCATCTAGCCTATAATCTATATGTTCTAACATTCTTAGCACATATTTATATTGACTTAGGCATGTCTCAGGGGGTTTTGGTATTAGATCAAAACATATCTCATTTTATTCCCAACACCCTTATACCTTTCAAGTGAGAAAGTTAGAAGGTTGTAGTAGTAGAAGTGGTAGGAGCTGACTGTTGAGAGAAGAACAGTTCAGTTCTGAGTTGAGAAAGGGTACTAGGACTCTAGACATCCTAGGGATCAAGGCACCAAGGAGTGGTGTGGTTGATCAAGTGCACCTTGACACTATAAAACAAGTTAATTCCAAGAGTGAAGGAATGATCATGTTAAATCAGGGAAAGTGGATGTAGGAGCTTGAGTCTCTGAACCACTATAAACTCTTGTGTTGATGTACTTTCAAGCATTTACATACACTCAACACTGCACAAATTGGACTTTCAAAGATACATATCATAAACTGTGCAAAACAAGATTTGGACAAGTTCCCTGAACTGGATAAACTATTAAGGTGATTTCAGAATTTAAAAGGAGTTTAAACTAAAGGGTCAACCACTAATTCCGCACATATAACTCCCTTAGATAGTTATTCAACTAAGTACTCAATAGTACTTAGTAGTCTGATTATCTTAGAAGAGTTAATCATATCAGCAGAGTTGTCCAGGACAACCTTACTGAACTCTGGTTTGACCAAGTGAATCTTGAGGTCAGACATTGGGAAAAGTGCTGCAGAATGAAGACAAAGTGGTTACAGCCGTTTATTTCCTAAATTAAGGACATGTCACTATCAGAATCTGTCTTCCAGATTGAAGAGTTCAAGGAAGACATTTATAGACATTTGAGGCTGCCTCTCCAACGGGAAAATCCTCAAATTTGTCTATAAATACAGAAGTGTGAAGACCATTTGAAGCAAGAACCACGAATCCAATCTACAGAATCCAACTACAACTATTCTGAAGCTTCAAAGTCCTCAAAAGACTATCTTAGTCTTCAAACACTTCATCTAAGCTGAACCTCATTGTATATCCACACAAAGCTTAGAGGGATATCCTATCCTTATACACTGATCTTCATTGTAAAAGATATCTCATTAGTTGGAACCTTACTTCAACCCTTATACCTTTCAAGTGAGAAAGTTAGAAGGTTGTAGTAGTAGAAGTGGTAGGAGCTGATTGTTGAGAGAAGAACAGTTCAGTTCTGAGTTGAGAAAGGGTACTAGGACTCTAGACATCCTAGGGATCAAGGCACCAAGGAGTGGTGTGGTTGATCAAGTGCACCTTGACACTATAAAACAAGTTAATTCCAAGAGTGAAGGAATGATCATATTAAATCAGGGAAAGTGGATGTAGGAGCTTGAGTCTCTGAACCACTATAAACTCTTGTGTTGATTTACTTTCAAGCATTTACATACACTCAACACTGCACAAATTGGACTTTCAAAGATACATATCATAAACTGTGCAAAACAAGATTTGGACAAGTTCCCTGAACTGGATAAACTGTTAAGGTGATTTCAGAATTTAAAAGGAGTTTAAACTAAAGGGTCAACCACTAATTCCACACATATAACTCCCTTAGATAGTTATTCAACTAAGTACTCAATAGTACTTAGTAGTCTGATTATCTTAGAAGAGTTAATCATATCAGCAGAGTTGTCCAGGACAACCTTGCTGAACTCTGGTTTGATCAAAGTTTGAAAAGAATTTGCATACAAGTGTATTTCCCCCCCCCCCCCCCCCCCCACACTTGTTATATACTCCTTTCAGGACCAACACTATATATTCTACTAAATTTTACATTATAATAGATATAATTAAGTGTGATAATTACTAATAAAGTTGGTTCACTACTATATAGTGTGATAATTAGTCATTTTAGTTGGCCCAATATATGTAAAAGTCTTACTTTTTTTTTTTCAATCAAATCTCCCACTTTAGGTAGACTTAATTCAAGATTTATTTTTCTTTTCCTTTATCGAAAATCATGGCTAACGATCGATAATCGTGAGTGTAGTTCACTATATAATGAACACCGGTCCTTTTGGTGAATGAATGTGTGGTTTACAATACAGTACTTTTTAATATTGTATGAGTGAGAAAGGAGAGAGAGCTACCAAAAGTGAGAAATCGATGAGAGAAAGACCTCAAGATTGTTTTCTTACATCGTGTGACGTTCCACTTGAATCCAAGCGCTGAACTAGCAGGTTGTTTTCGTTTCTCTCTATTAATTCAATTTCTCTATTGTTTTCTTCCATTTTACATTTAGTTTTGCTAAAAAGAGGACATAACAAACCAAATATATCATTTAACCAGCTTGTTTTTAAACAAGTTTGATTACATCTCGGCGTAAGGCTCGAACAACGAGTGTGTGATGTGATCATGATGGTGCTGCATGCCATGCCCATCACCATCTCCATCTTTATATATAAACTGCGACGATTTTGCAATATTAATTGCATACTCAATTAACTCCTTTGGAAATGGAGGAGAATCCGACATTATTAACCTTGCCTTATTCATCTTTTTCCATGCCTCCCCTATCATACACCTTACATGCTCTCGTGCCTCTTTCTCTGAAACATTTTTTTCATTCATGTAACATTCTATTGATTTTGGCACATCCCCTCTCTTCATCTCATCCTATAACAAATTGTACGTGAAAAAATAAACGCTTTGAGCACAGAGGTTAAGAAATATAATATTCCCTCCGTCCAATTTTATTATGTCCACTTCTCCGGGCACGTGTTTTAATGAATATTGATTAGTTTATATATAAAGTCGATAAGTTGAGGGTATGATGAGATGTTGTGGGGTCCATTTATATGTAAAGTGACTGTTTATGAATAAAGTTAGTGGCAATTTGAGTAAATAAGTGATGGTTGGAGGGTGGAAATAAATTAAAGTAGTGTGAATGGTATTGTTTCAAAAAAGGAATGAACATAATAAAATTGGACAACCAAAAGGAAAGTGGGAATAATGAAATTGGACGGAGGGAGTATATATAATAGATTGGCGATGTGATATATTGAGAGAGAAGAAGTATGTACCACTGATGTTCCTAAATCATCGACAAGCCTTGAACTCATTGCTGACCAACGAACTATATCGTGGTACTTATATAAGCTCTGAATAGCTTCCTCTTTAATTGGATTTGCTACTAGAAAATAGAATTGGGATATGAGTGCAGGGACTGATATTGAAATCCACCCATTGTTGAGATATTCTTCCATGCTTGGTTTGTATCCATCGTAGTACCACTTTGCCTCTTGCAAATAAGCCCCTATCAAGTCTTGCCACTACGCGCACCATATATAAATACAGTATATTTAATTAATAACTCCATCTAATTGATTAATTACTAGCTCTCATTTAATATACTTCCTCCATCCATGAAAAGTAGTCTCATTTGTCTTATATTCTTTGTCCATAAAATGTAGTCTCATACCCTTTATGAAAACTATCACCCTTCAACCATCACTTAATTACTCAAATTGTCATCAACTTTATTCACAAACAATCACTTTATTCACAATGGACCCCACAATACCCTACAATACCCTTATTTTATTTACTTTATCTACCTTTTTCTTAAAACATGTGCCCCACTACCATGGGACTACATTTCATGGACGAGGGAGTATATATTACGTACCGATTTCCTTAAATAAGGAATGATGATGACACATTGGTCTTTCAGAACATTGTAAGCCATGTCGTTAACAAAGTTGTGGAGTGCAAGATAACAAATTTGCATGTAATCAGGAAGCTCTTTCATTGATTCCATATCCCATCTGAAATTAATTTCAAGCTTAAGAGTCTCCATACATACATTATACATACAATTTATAGATTCCAACATATTTAAGTCTTTAAGTAAGGGAGGGAGCGAGGGAGTACCTTTGAATGGTGCGGTTGAATAGTTGGAGTTCTTCAAGAGTAGCATAGACATCAAAAATGTCGTCTAATAGTGTTATTAGTGCATTCATTTTGGTGGCCATAATCCTGTGGTATCCAAATTCACGATGGTCCAAAAGTAGGATTCCACAACTCTATCCCTTGCAAATGGGAGCTAGCTTTTCAGCAAGGCATGTACTTTTCCACCACCTATATATATATTAATTCATTCTAAAAGATCAAATCAGTACAAATCATCGATAATTTTATTATAAACTTTTATATATAAAGTAAAGTAGTTGCCTGGAGACATGTTTAAGTTCTTGCTGGTGTTTAGCTTGAACAATGTTGAAGTCCAATTTTGCAAAGTTGAGGAGATGTGGATTCATGTCAGGCCTTGTCTCATAGGCATCAATATAGGATCTTGCATGCAGCCTTGGTGTCCTCCAATTAATTGGCAGCTGCTGGGAAATAGTACTGGCAAACTCTTTTCATCTTCTGTTAATAAGAAAGAAGCTTCGTACAGTTGCACCAATCCTTTCCTATTGCTGCTGTTAAAACTACCATTTTCATTCTTGAAACAATCCAACACTTCTGAAATATTATATGATCATTAATTAATTAACAATAAAGAAAGTGCATGTGCAAATAATTAATTACGAGAGAAGAAGGGATCGGAGCTAGCTAGTACGTAATTGTCAATTATATTATCGAGCTTCACACCTTGAGAGACTTTAAAACCATGTTGTCTCAATAGTCTGAACCCAAGAGCAGTTGAGTACAAATCCCAGCTTTCTCTTGTACGAGTCTTGTACTCAATGTAAACACGATTTAACATTTTCTTGATTTCATCTTTAAAATGATAAGATATACCCAGTCTCTCCAAGTCATCAATCAACTCTAGCTGTCGAACATGTCCCATCTGTTGACCATCATCTACCACCATCTTTACTTTCGCCATCAGCATACATAACTTCTTCGAGTACCTATCTTCCAGTACACACAGTGCCAGATTCAGAATTTAAAAATTGAGGGTATAAAAGATATTAAATTTAAAAATGGGGATACAATTTTAGTTATCGATTTTTTTTATTTTTTAGAATTGATGAATAGATCCGCCACTGATCTTGCATGTATATAGTAACACCAAAATTCGCACCGTAGAATATACATAACCAATTTTATTCATCTGTTCCACTTTTTATATTTCATTTTATGTTTCACCTTACTTGATTGTTAACACGTATGTGTTGCCCCCATTATTGTGGGACGTTGATTATTTTTTTAAACGTTAGATACCATTAGAGTCGGTTTTGAGATTTTGTAGACCCTAAGACAAACAAGATAAATGGATCTATTCTTCTAACATTTTTAGAGTAAATTAGTTTTTGCATAATGAGGATGGGTGAAGGAAGAAAATTATTTTTTATAGAAAAGGTATAAAGAGTATTTTACCACCTATTTTGCACCTAACAGTAACTCTGAAAAAAAAAGTAGCACAAAATATGCACGTACAAATCGTGCACAAAATGTGCATATGACATTTGTATTTTATTCACTACAAGAAAAATATATATTTTGTCACACATCTTTCGTTACACTATAAAATGTGTCATACATCTTTTATCAAATCCATTTATATATATATATATATATATATATATATATATAAGCAAGTTCCAAATTCTCGAAGTTCATAACGGTCGCTCCTACTATCCTGCCTCAGGACCACCCTTGCATACAATAATTCAATGTGGAACACCAAATTTAAAATGTAAAATAAAATAGATAAATGTACCTGGTATTCACTGGTGAGCGATTGAATAAAATCGAAATTCCAAAAGGAAGGCTTGTAGTTTGCGGATCGTCGTTGTATAGTTGGGGTCAGAGTACAACGATGCTTAGCATTGAATTGGAAGGTACAACCCCTAGGCTGGCCATTCACACACTGAAGTTCCCTACCTATTTGGTAGAAGCTACTTTGATGCTTCACTGGTTTGTAATAATAATTAGGAATCAGAGTACGCTTGATAAATATAGACATTCTATCTATATTCTATCTATTACTCTCTTCTTTAATATCGTGCCCCCCTTTCTTTCAATTGGGTGCTTTCTATTTATAGATAGAACTAGAAACTATTCCCTCCGTTTGAAGATTATTTGCAAGATTTGATCGATACAATTTAAAAAAAAAAAGAAAAGAATTTAATGATTGGTGATATAAGATAAAGAAAGATAAAAAAAGAACTATAAACTGTTCCCTCAGTCCCAAGATTATTTGCACGGTTATCTACAATTAATTTATAACTAATTATTAAAATTGATTTAATTGGTAATTTTTTTTGTATTTTAAAATAATTTGAATTAGGTAAATGTTGATGACTAGATACCTTAGAGATTAGACACGGATGGATTAATTATTCTGACATTTCTTTCTTTCTTTGATTTTTTTTTCACCATCTTTGGGAGGATAATTGGAATGAAATCACTTGTTTTAATTTTAATGTTTTACATCTGTTTTATTAAATGAATAATTGAAATATATCATATTAAAAAGTAATTAATATTTTAAAATATTAAGTGCAACAATTGTTTTTTTTTTTTAAACAATATGATTGTTTTTATATGATGGAATATGAAAAGTTAAACAACCGAGTAATTATCTAATGTGTATTTTTTACTACCCTCAGATAAAAGGACAGTTAAGTATAATTAAATACACTTCATCAGAGAAAAGTGGGGCCATGTCACATGTTCATATTTACACACTCCCTCCATCCCTTAAAAATTTGCTATGCTTTTTAGAAACGGAATTTAAGAAAAAATGTGTAATGGTTAAAATATTAAAAGGTAATTTTATAAACTTTTATATATAAAGTAAATAAAGTAGTTGAATTGAGTATATGATGAACTCCAAAAGTAATGACATAAAGGGTAAAAATATGTATATTGTGAGGGTGAAGATTGTGA
Organism: Galeopsis tetrahit; assembly: GCA_963675135.1. Lineage (NCBI taxonomy): Eukaryota > Viridiplantae > Streptophyta > Magnoliopsida > Lamiales > Lamiaceae > Galeopsis > Galeopsis tetrahit. Next base: position 10,018,654 of record OY776127.1, on the reverse strand, counting down.
TAATTGTTTCCATTTAAGGGTATGCAAACTTTTGAGGGACAAATTAAAAAAAAAAGTACGAAGGGAGTACACTTTACTTTACACATCACCAAATTTACTTTGGTAAAGTCTAGTATGCACTCGAGTGCATGCTGTGCACCCTAGTCCATGTGCACTTTTCAGTGTACTGACTTACACTTTTTGGTAATGGTGTTGCACTTTTCAATTATTACTTATTTACCAAAAAGTGTAAGTCAGTAAACTGAAAAGTGCACATGGACTAGGGTGCACAGCATGCACTCGAGTCCATAGCAGACCAACCCATTTACTTTATACCTCACCAGGTCACTTAAAATACTCATTTTTTTTTATCTATATCACCAATCACTAAATTTCTTTTTTTTTAAATGTGTATCGATCAAATCGTGCAAGTCATCCCGAAACGGATGAAGTATTTTTTACTACCCTCACTTTTGTTTATCCCCATGAAGTTAATTTTGGCCGCAGATAAAATACTTCATTCGTCTCATGATTATTTTCACATGTGAAATGATACGTAGAATAAGAAAAGTGAATTTAATGGGAATTTTGAGGAGTAATTTTGTAAATCTTTATGTAAAAAGTAAATACTCCCTCCGTCCCAAGTTAAATTGTGCATTTGTAAAAAATGGATATCCTAATTTAGATTGTGCATTTTCTTATTTGGCAATAAAACACATTTTCACTTTAAATCACATCCTTCAAACATCTCAAAATTACAATATTTTATTATTCAGAGTCTTCCATACCCTCTACTTTATCCATTTAATACTAATAAACAAATATCATATTAAATTACATATAAAAAGTAAATGCACAATCTAACTTGGGACGGAGGGAGTACATGAATTGACTTTTATGTATGTGTAGAGAAAAAATAACCCTACTTGTGTAAATTGTTAAGTAGGATTAAATATTCACTTCATCAGGAAAAAAGTGGGGCCATGTCACATGTTCATATGAAAGGACACAAAGTTAAAGGCAGTTCATTAGGAATTTTCACATACAGTATTCACGACTCACGTGACAACTGGTCACATAATCTATTTTTTTACATATTCACGTGACTATCTTCCGAAAAAGTAGGATCATATCACATACTGTACTCTATTTTCTTACATATTCACGTGACTATCTTCCCAAAATCACATATTCTATTTTTTTCCGCACCCAACGAGGATTAATTAATGTATCTACGCGAACTCAAAAATAATGATAATTTTTACCTGTCAAAAAAAAATTAATGATAATTTTTTTCCGTACCGAAACGAGGATTAATTAAATGTGGAAATATTCTCAAGCATATATCGGAAGGATTTTCTTTCAATATTTACATAAATTATCATTATTTTTGAGGTCACACTACACTACACTACACTCAACTCAACTTATTTATATACTTTATACATAAAGATTTATAAAATTATCCCTCAAAACTACTCTACTTATTATTACATTTTCTTAAAAAAATGTGTCAACTTACCTGTGAAAGGTATTCGAGACGGAGGAAAGTGATTAAAATTTGAGCAGAGGCACACGTTGGAGTCGTGGAGTCGCGGACATCTCCAATGCTAGTGATGGATTTTGAGTTTTAAGTTTGCCACATGTGTGCCACTTCAAAAGTTTTCTACTCCTATTTCAAAAAACTTCTACCTCCTCCAATGCAATCTACCTTAAAAGTGGGTCCCACTCTCCAATTATATATATTTTTCTCTTGACATTTTTTTTTTATTCATTATTTTTATTTTATAATTTAAGTATGAGTATAATTTATACTCCCTCTATTTTTTTTTAAATAAATGTTACTTTAATTTTTTTAATTATTTTTAAAATAAGTGTCACTTTAAAAAAAAATCTTTAATTTTGAGTATTTTACCCTTATTCATTTATAACAAATATTTTTCATAAATATTGTTTATAGCAAAATGTTGGGATATGAATCCTAGACAAGTCCTAAATGATGAAAAGATGAGATGAAGTTTTGATAAGCCAAAAATAGTTTGAATATTTTCTAAGTGTTGACTAATCTAGTCTAGTTGAGTTGAAGTCATCTTGAACAGATCAGTAGAGTTCACATGAAAAGAAAAGTGTTGTTTATATTTAAAAGATAAGTACGATGTATAAGTACTTCATATCTGTTCATATATGTTTATATTGATTAGTTTGTTTTTGAGCTATAATTGTTGTATAGAGCTCATGATATTTTCTATGTAATAGATAGATTTGTTGTATAGATTTATAAGCTGACTAAGCTTGTATTATAAAAGCTTAAAGTAATGTAATAGTCTTGTTAGATTAGATGATAGGGCTAGATTAGTTCTATTACAAGTCTACTGCACAAGAAGAGAAAACCAGTCTACTACTCAAGACAAGTGGACTACAAGACAAGTGCATCTACTAGACTACACAAGACAAGTTAATATGAAGTTAGTTACAAATACGCGTAAAGATGGAGAAGTTAGTTATGGAATAACTAATTCATAACAAGAAACGCGTTTATGGATAAGAAGATTCAGTTGGAATCAGTTATCAAGAAAGGTTGGTTACAACTACCTGAGTTCTTGAAGTTCGAAGTCTATAAGTACTTGAAGAAGTTTATCATTTTAGAGATGACTGACTACTGAAATATTGCAAGCATTATTGAAGATTCAAGTGAAGAAATTACTCTCAGAGATTGAAGTTCAGAAAGTGAAGCTACACAAGTCAAGTGAAGATCAAAGAAGGCTACTACTGAACGAAGAGAAGTTTTATTTTCTTTTATTGTTTCAAGTTGCTAGATACTTGTAAATCGCTAGTAAGATCGAAGAGGCACTTGGTAGTGTTATCGAGAAGATCTAAGTCTTATTTCTTGGGACATAAAGCCACAAGAACATATTACTCCATTGGACGAGTTAATAAGAATTTCACAACTGGGTTTGTGAGAGTGGATGTAGACAAGTTGTCGAACCACTATAAAATCATTGTGTGTTGATTTGTTTTGCTATTTTAATTGTTTAAATTGCTTAAATTGTTTTAACTACTTAACTGAACTTGACTAGTTGAGTATAGAACAGAGTTCTCGAAAATAAGTTGAGTATAATCTTGAATTGGGCTCATTGTTAATTTCGTATTCCGCATATTGTACTTTGATATTTCGAAAGATTTTTGAAAAGTCTATTCACCCCCCTCTAGACATTTTCACTAGCTTACTCGTTATTAACTCAACTTGGGACCAACAAGTGGTATCAGAGCAGTAGTTTACGAACTGCTGTTTCTTGATAACCAACACAAGACTTGGGTGAAAGTCTTGGTCCAAGATCATATTTGCTTTCGCATCCTTGATCAATATTCTTGATATATTTGTTTCTTGTTCCCTGTTCTTGACTTATCTGTTATTCTTGATCATAACTCTACTTAGCACTTATTTCTTGAAATCATGTCTCTTGAGATCAGCGCTAACAAGCTACCTAAGTTCCAGGTACAAGACTACGACTATTGGAAGCTAAGGATGGAAGCCATCTTCAGCTCCACTCACGACTTAATGATCTCCGTCGTCACTGAAGGTCCAATTGTGACCATGATCCCCAATACTGCTGCCCTTGACCCAAATCAACCAGTGGGTACACTCGTCAAGAAACCAAGGTCAGAACTAACCTCAGAAGAAATGAGACAGAATAATTTGGATAGCTTGGCCAAGAATTACATCTTACACACTCTTCCTAATGAGTATCTGGGAAAAGTGTTAAAATGTAAAACTGCCAAAGAAATGTGGGATCGCTTAGCTATCATTTGTGAAGGGACATCCCTAATCAAAGAAAGCAAGCTTTCCACTGTAGTCCAAAGATTCGAATCATTTCATATGAAAGCTGGTGAAACAATAGACCAGTTGGATACTCGTTTTACTAAAATCATGAATGACTTGGAAGTCCTTGGTAAATCTTATACTCCACGTGAAATCAATCTTAGGATTCTCAAAAGCCTTGATAGTCGATGGAAAATGGTAAAAATGCTTGTTAAGAATACCCAAGATATAGACGTATGGACAGCAGAAACCATGTTTCAAACTCTAAAGGCCCATGAGTTTGATCTAGACGAAGATGAACCCATAGTAAGTAGTGACAGAGAACATTCTGTATCTAAGAACGTTGCTTTTAAGGCTAGTTCGTCTAAGATAGACAGGTCTAAGACTAAGACTAGGTCTGCTTCTGTGAAAGACGAGTTAGATACTGATCTTAGTCTGAAGGATCAGGTAAGCCTCATGGTTAGAAAGTTTGATAGGCTGAATAAACGTTTCGGAAGATATAAGAAGTTCTATAGAGAGCATAGAGGGTCTGCTTCTAAGAACTCGTCTGAGACCAGACGAGACCGAAACTCGTCCGAAAGGAGAGACGAAGTCTCGAAAGGTAACAGACAAGATAGAGAGTCTGACGGTAGGAAGATTACTCGTTCTGATAGACGTGATAAACGAAGGAACAACTCTCCTATTAAAAAGGCTACTAATGATATCTTGTGCTATAACTGTGAGAAGTCAGGTCACTACATATATGAATGTCCAGACCTGAGTACCGATGATCGAGAAGAACGCAAAACACGAAGGGAAAGAAGATACAACCGTGGTAAAAAGGCAATGATGGCCAATGATGACTCTGACTCTGACTCTGACGAGTTGCCATCATCCTCATCTAGCTACCCGTCTATTTCGAAAGATTTTTGAAAAGTCTATTCACCCCCCTCTAGACATTTTCACTAGCTTACTCGTTATTAACTCAACTTGGGACCAACACAAAATTTATTTAATTTATGAATATTAGCTACATTCTTGACCCCAAAATTATTTATTATATAACATAAATATTGTTTGTACCAAACATGTTGCTATTTGGTTTGTCAATCATTCAAAATATACCACTAGCTTTGTAAATTCTTCATGAATTCTTGAACTTGTTTACTTGATTTTAATTTTTAAAATTTTTTTTTTTTTTACTATTATATATAAAAATAAAATAATGTTAATATATTTTTTGACAAAATATTATTGAAATAATACAAAGAGTACAACATAAAAAATACATTAATTGTAAATACAATAAAAATATAAATTATAAAAAAAATAAGAAAAAAATTGTTGGGACCACTTGAAATGGGGTAGAAGTTCTTCTACCCCATTTCTCCTCTCTCCTCCACATCATCTCACCCCCAACCCCTTCTACCCTTAATTTGAGTTTTGAGTAGCAATCCACATGAGATTTCTACCCCCATTGGAGATGCCCTAACGAAGTCGCACCTCCAAAGCTCGCCTCGTGTCTGCATATGTCAAAACATGACGAAAGATACCTATTATGTAATATGAAGAAAGCACGCCTCTAATCTCATTCCACATACTATCACGTGACAGATCGTAAAAGTATTTATGAATATTATTTAAAATTTAAAGCAAATTTAAAGCATTGGCCGTTATATATTTACATTTTAGCGAACATGTCTAAAGATATGTAGATGTTTAAAGAGAATACTTTTCCCTCCGTTTCTTAAGGGCATGTTTGTTTCGGGACTCACCCGTCTGAACGTGGGACGTAACGTCCCACGTCCTTGTTCTACTTCGAGATTTCACATTCGGATTTCCTCATCCAACTACATCCACCCCTATACATCCTACTATTACATCTCATCCAACTACTCTTACACAATTTGATTTGACATATCATACTATTACATCTCATCCAACTACTCTTACACAATTTGATTTGACATAATCATACTATTACATCTCATCCAACTACTCTTACACAATTTGATTTGACATAAAGTTACATCCCATCCTACTCAAAATCCCAAAACAAACACACACAATTACTATTCATCAGAATTTCCACATCCAAGATTTCCCCATCCTACATAATCCCAAAACAAACATACCCTAAAAGTTTTTATACTTTTCTTTTTGGTATATTTCTAAAAAATTTGCATACACTTAAATGAAAACAATATTCATCACAATCTACATCCCCATAATATACATATATTTACCTTTCATGTCATTACTTTTAAGGTCTAACATATATTCAAATATTCAACTACTTTATTTACTTTATATATACAAATTTATAAAATTACACATCAACATTTTAATCATTACAAGTTTTTTAGTTTAGTGAGTATATTTTTTTGTTGCTCTTTTAGTAGTGCTTTAATGATTGGATATGATTTTGTTAACACATATATGAAATTTTTATTCTACAATTTTTTTTTTCTTTATCATTTCTATACAATTTTTGTAAAGTTTCAAACACACCCTCCCAGAAAGTTAAATAAAAAATGATATCTCAATTTCGCGATTATTTGCACACTTTTACTTTTTTATCCGTTTAAAACTTATTTGTACACTCTTAATATGAAAATAATACACAATATTTTCAAATTTATCACTCATTTTGAATCCACATTTTTCTTACTTCTCACTAAATTTCATTTACATCTCACTAAATCACCCAAAATACAATTTTCCTTTATTTAACCCCACAACTCATTAAATTCATTTTTCTTAATTTATGTATGATTGTACAAGCGCAAATAATCTCGAACCGAATGGAGTATCATTTTTCATTATAAATGACCTAAGCATTCAGCATGGGCTAAGCTCCTCTCATTTGAACGGAAGTAAACTATTTTGTAATGACCCAAAATTAGGGATGTAAATGAGCCGAATCGAGCCTAATTTTTTTAAGCTCAACTCAACTCGCTAAGAAACTCAATTAACTCGAGCTCGACTCGACTACCTGTATAATTTTTAAAATTAAATATAAAACATAATTTTTAAGCTCAAGCTCAACTTGCTAAAAAACTCAATTAACCCGAGCTCGGCTCGACTACCTGTATAATTTTCAAAATTAAATATAAAACATAATTTCTCTAATATAACTTATGGTAAAATATATTCGAGTTTGGCTCGACTTGATTACCTACATATAAATATAAATTATATATTAATGAGAAAATAGAAAATATTATCTAATGCGGCCAAAATATGTCATCCTATAGGGAAATGATACGTGGACGCAGAATGAGTTATCTATTATGATTGTTTATCATCTATTTTATGAGTGATTTATACACCCTCAATTAGGTACTTTATTATTGGTCTAATGGGCCTCCTTATAGCCCATTCATAGTGGGATTTGGTCCATATCGAGCCCAATACAATCATGACATGGTATATTGGGGCCTAATATATGTGGAAACGGGCTTAACAATGATGATTCGTTGACTTATGCATGATGAAAGGAGGATGTATGGACTAGTGGGTTTATTTAGGATTGACCCAGGGCTAAATGGGCTCCGGCCCACTTAGATTCGTGAGGGGAGGACCCCGAGATTTTAGGGAGAGATTGGACTGAGTGGGAAAACGCGAAGAATGAGGGTGATCCTAGAATGATCGGAGCTAACTACTGAAGGAGGAAGCTGGGAAGTGACTTTGACCAAGTCTAGGGCTGAAACGGTTGAAAAAAAAAGGGAAATATAACTTTTTCCCTAGGTATCTAAGAATTATGATCTGATTTACAACTATCTAATGACTTACTTACGATTTTACACACAGTGAAGACTGAAATATTATTTTATCGAAGAAGATAGTCTTTTATATTCTCCGGTGACTTAAACATGCTTAAAACTAAGCCCTAGGACACCTGAGATTGAATTGTTTTGAGGAGCTTTCCATTGATTCAAATTGCTCCACCCCTTAATTATTTGTGATCTCCATCTGACTTGAGCATCGAAATCCCCGCGCTGAAGATCTCTCCGGGTTGCTTTTGCAGGTGTTCGTGAGCTCGGAGAAGAGGATCCATACATACACATAACTGGAGGGTTACAATCCAACACATTGGATTGCTAATCATATTGTGTCATTTTTGGATGCAACAACTGGCACCGTCTATGGAAAACTAGATCTAAGACGTGAGGTTTATCCATTAACTATGAGTGGTGAACATGAGATTGTTTGACGAACGAAAGATAGAAATGAGGTACCTGCCTCCTCTATACGACCTGAATATGGAACTCCATCACCTATTTTCCCTCCCCCCTCTGAGGAACTTGGCAAGGAGTTCGGGAAAAACACATGTATTTGTTCCTTCGGGGTCAATCCCACCTCCTACACCGGTGGAGATTCAAGATCTGGTGGAGGAGACCCAAAACACCCCTGTCTCTACTGGGGGTGATGTTGTCGGCACGTCTGGAGCCATCGAGAGTGGATCCGGCAAGGAGATATATACTGCCAGCGGCTGTGACTTGAACGTATTTTAGGCAATATAATTTTGACTAACTACTTCCTCTCAAGCATAAGGGACCGTAGTAGTATACACGTAAGTATTTCGACCAAGTGGAATTGTTTATATACTGTTTTTATGCTTTAGTTTGGACTTGCTAAGAGCATGAAGATGCTAGGATGAAAATTGTTTCCCTTCGGGTACTGTAGTCTTACGTCTAAGATGTTCACAAACTCGGTAATAAGACATCTTCCTAATCCTCACTAATTACCCAAATAACCATTCAAGTAATTAAAGTCTCATAATGAGGGTTCTAATACGATTAACTCTCTCTCGACGATTTAAAAGTATAATAAATGTATTCTTATACCAACAACTCACACAATAAATTTTAACATGTTCATGTAAGTCTCGTCTGTGCTAAACATATCTCAAAATACGGATTAATAGAAGCTAATACACAAAGCACCAATAAAACTCAATAAGAGAAGCAACAATCCAAATATCAACAATAATCAAAGTATAAACAATTTCAACACTAAATATTTGCATGGTTTCAAACACCCAAAGTATAAAAAGCTTAGCCCATGGTTTAAGAAAACACCCATGGCTAAAACAACAAAATAAGACATGAAAATGAAATTTATCAAACAAAACTTAAATAAAAGAAAAATATCACCTAGAGAGTCTTGAAAATTTTCCATTCTTACATTAAAATAAAATACCCAAATAATTCTAAACTAAAAAGCATAAAAACTATTTAATGGTGTTTGAGGAGAGAAGCTCCTCAAACCTAAGTTATCCCATGTTGTGTGTGTGAAAATATGAGTTAGGGTTTTTGAGTGTGTAAAAGTGAGGAAAAACTTCCTTAAACAATCTGATTGGGGAGCTATTTATAGCTTGAAAGAATGTTTAAGACGAAATTTGCACTTAAGCCCTTGAAATACTTAAAAAATTTCAAATTTTCGCGCAACAGCAAGTTGACTCGGTCAACCGGGTGAGTTGACTCGTTCAACCGAGTGAGATGGAAGTCTAGAAAATGTTCTGGAAGCAGATTTGACTCGGTCAACTGAGTGGGTTGACTCAGCTGCCCGAGTGGATTCTACTACAATTTCGCATTTTATCGTCTCGATCATATTTTGAGCTTTCGACCTTCGATTGACTTGATCCTTTTTTTTTTCATTCCACTCATGTTTTCGAGAGGCATCCAATGGTTTTGTTATCTTCTTGACTTCATGAATTCTCAGACACGTATTTTGCTTCCAAATAAGTTCATTTTACCTAGAAAAATAGCAAAACACATACCTTTCTCATTTTAAGTGCAATTAGTCAATTTAGTGTGAATAATGCAACAAAATCCTCAATATTATGAAAAATAAACACATGAATTTCATGCAATTTCACACTAATCAACCCCCTACATTTAAAGTGTTGCTCATCCCCGATCAACGAAAGAAAAATTGAACAAGTGGGAGAATTGCGAAGAAATTCAATCAAAATTTCCACACTAGTCAACTTTCCTCAATCTAGTCAAGCCAAGAGGTATAAAAATCCACAAACAAGTTCACAAGTTATGCTCAAATCAATGCAAGATTAAGTGCTCAATTCACAATTTCCTCACAAGTGTATCTCTCATCACTCAAAGTGTATATCAAGGAAGTGTATGCTCTTAACATCAAATCACACAAGTGCACTACCACATGCTTGCCAAATGTGTAAGTTCTCCACCACATGAAAGTGTTCAATCAATGAATCAATAAGGACTTTACATTTAGTTGTAATGTAGGCTCTTTGGTTAAGGCATGGAATATTTAGATAAAGTGACTCGTAAACTAGTAGAGCAAGAGAAAAGTTACAGTTGATCAAGTTGCAACTCAAAGTTCTCAATCCTACATAATTTAATTACTCGTTTTATTTTTAAATACATTTTTCACCACCAACCAATCAACACTTTTGAATTTGAAGCTCTACCAAATGCTTGTACACTAGAGAGGTTTTTTTTTTCAATTTTTTTTCTTTTCTCATCAACTCAATTTTTTTCATGTATAACTCACAATTCATATTTGTAGATGTTGTTAATCCTTAAATGCCTTAACATTATCAAGAACATCTTAATTTGACCTTCCGAGATTTTTTCTAAGTCTTTTCTGAAATGCTACATTAAATGTTGATCTAAATGTTGTCGCATTTCTGGCAGGATCTAGAAGCTTCTACAAGGATCTGGAACCTGGAAGATTCCAGAACATGCTAGAACGGTCTGGAACCATTTGGAACGACCTGGAGCATTCAAGAAAGATCTAGAAAGATCATGGAAGTTGAGTTCCTAAAAAATAGGACCTCATTGTGGAAGCCTCTAGAATCAGCACCCCACTACTATAAATACCGATGGAAGGCTTCTCAAATCAGTGTACTCTATTCGATCAACTTCCTAGACCGAGCGTATATCCCTGTTAGGAATTGTGGCCAGTAGAACTACCTTTTAGATCATACGTTCGTATCCCACCCGTATGGCTGTGTGTCTTCTTATCTATTGAGAGTGTAATCTTTAGATAGACTAGGCATTTCGACAGTGTATACATTATACACTTAGTTCATTTTTAGAACAAGGCACCTGCCTCGTTTGTAGTTTCTGTTGTGAATGTTAATGCTGTAACATTTCACACAACATTTATACTTGAAGATAAGTATTGGTTTTCGCCGTAAGGCTAGCATAGATTTTTATTTATAAAATCTATGTGAAAAATTATTTCCATTGTGTCACGTTTTGTTTTTAGTGTTTCAAGTCTCCCGCTGTGTTAATCATAATTTCTGATATTCTGTTAGAGCCAGTGTTGTACCAATTGTCACAACATTTAGTACAACATTATTCTACTTAAACTTAAACACTTCATATTTATACACCCCACACCACACTTTCAGTTGGTATCAGAGCTGATACCTGACGACACTAGGTTAGATCTTTGGTCAAGTGTGTTTTTAGTGTAGGTTAGCAATGGAAACACATCACATATCCACGGCACTTAGGCCACCCGTATTAGATGGATCGAATTACGCTTATTGGAAGCCTAAGATGCGTATGTACATCAAGTCAGTTGATGAACGTGCTTGGAGGACTGTACTTACAGGTTGGGAAGCTCCAAAAAGACCAGCAGACGCAGATGGTGAAATACAACTCAAGAGAGAAGTTGACTGGACGGCTGATGAAATAACAACAACAAGCTACAATTCTAAAGCTTTAAATGCTATTTTTACTTCTGTTGATGTTTCAATGTTTAAAATTATATCTAACTGTTCTACTTCTAAAGATGCATGGGACAGGTTGCAAGAGCATTGTGAAGGTTCAGAAAGTGTTCGAAGGACTAAGCTTCGAATGTTGGGAACAAAATTTGAGAATCTCCGAATGAAGGAAGATGAAACAATTACAGCCTACAATGAAAGGTTAAGTGAGATTATCAATGAATCACATTCTCTTGGTGACCCTATTTCTAATGTTAGAGTAGTTCATAAGATATTAAGATCTGTTCCTAAAAGATTTGATGCTAAAATTTGTGCTATTGAAGAGGCAAAAGATACAGATAAGTTAAGTCAAAATGAGTTAGTGAGTATTCTTAGAACATATGAAATAAACACTAATCAAGATGATGAAGCTAATGCTGATAAGAAAGTTGTAGTTTTTAAAGGGGAAACATCAAACACTTCTGAAGCTCAACCCATCATTACTGAAGTTGACTCTGATGAAGAATTGCTTGATGTATGCCTCAAAAATCCGAACAACGTTGCCTTGCTCACTAAGCACTTTAATAAGTTTCTTAAGAAATCTGTGAACAAATCTAGAAACATTCAGCCTAAGATTCAAATCAATACATCAACACCTCAACCAGAAAGGAGGAAAGCTCAATTCACACCAAGACTATCAAAGAGTGAAGGTAAACCAAGGTATGATCCTGAATTTCGAAAATCAGTTCAATGCAATGCTTGTTCTGGTTATGGCCATTATGCAAATGAATGTGCCAACACTAGACTTAAGCAAAAGCTGAACTTTAGTGCTACCTTGAGTGATGAATCTGATGATGATGATCTTGATGAATTAAATGAATATTCTAATTTTACCAGAATTGATTATAATGATTCCTCAGATGATGATCTGGATGAAACAGATTCTGATGCTGTACCTGATGTCTCAACATCTACAGCAACATCAGAACAGAGTCACCTAGATTTGAACTGTTTTAATGGTTTAGTTGATGATGCAGGAAAAAGGACTGATGACAAGGAACACCAAAAGTTGTTAGATGATTGGAACAATCAGAAACTCACTCTTAATTCCTTGAATAAAGAGAATGAGGATCTGAAAGACACAATCACCAAGCTAGAGGTTATTCTTACCAAAAGAGATCTGGAAATCTGTAACTTAAAGGAGAAATTGATAAATTCCACCTTATGTTTCAAGAAATATTCCAAGAGTGCTTCTGAGGTAAATAATGCTATAGTTATTGGTAAGTCTAATAATCATGGTTTAGGTTATGATGGTACTACTGCTTCTATTTCTGAGAAATTTAGAAAACCCTATGAAATTTGTGAAGGCAAATGTTGTCACATCTGATGCAACATCTGCACAATCAAATCCTCACAAGGTTAAAAGGAAGTATATCTGTCATTACTGTTCTAAAGTTGGTCATATTCACCCTTACTGTGTAAAATTGTTTGAAGAACAGAAAACTTTGAAAATGCTGCATAAAAAACTGTCACATTCTGGTAAACAGTTTTTGAAATCTGCATGGAAACCAAAAACTACCTGTAATGTTGCTCATACCTCCTTAAAAGCATGTCTACCTGACTCATGGTACTTTGATAGTGGTTGTTCTAGACATATGACAGGTCGTACTGATTTCTTATCTGATTATGTGACCTTGAATAGTGGTAATGTTACATATGGTGGAGGTTCTAAAGGAAAGATTCTTGGTAAAGGAACTTTGAATGTTAAAGGTTTTCCTAAGCTTAAAAATGTCTTACATGTTGATGGCTTACTTGCAAATCTGATTAGCATTCGTCAACTTTGTGATGATAATTTGCATGTGAAATTTGATAAAGATTCATGTTATGTTCTTAATAAAGATGAAGTTTGTGCTATGACTGGTACTAGGTCAGCTGATAATTGCTATCTTATTGGAACAAATATGTGTAACTTGTCAAAATATGATGAAAATGTCTTATGGCATCAAAGATTGGGTCATGCAAATTACAGAGCAATGAATAGACTAATCAAAGCAGACGCAGTAAAAGGGATTCCAAAACTAAATCTTCACAACAACACTGTATGTGGACCATGCCAAAAAGGTAAGCAGGTAAGAATGTCGCACAAAATGCTGTCACATTGTACTACACATCGATGTTTTGAATTACTGCACATGGACTTGATGGGTCCTATGGAAACTGAAAGCATTGGAGGAAAGAGGTATTCCTTAGTTGTGGTAGATGATTTTTCTAGATATACCTGGGTAGAGTCTTTAAGAGACAAATATGAAGCATTTGTTGCATTTAAAATTCTTTATAAAAGGTTCAAAAATGTGTTTAACTTGAAAGTTGGCCGTATTAGAACTGATCATGGTAGGGAATTTGAAAACAGCATGTTTAATGATTTCTGTGATAAGAAGGGTATCTTGCAAGAATATTCATCTCCTAAAACTCCACAACAAAATGGAATTGTTGAAAGAAAGAATAGAACCTTACAAGAAATGGTTAGAGTTATGCTAACATCCAAATGTCTTGCTAAGAAATTTTGGGGAGAAGCATTGAATACTGCATGTCATGTTATTAATAGGGTTTTTATTCGTTCTGGCACAAGTCAAACACCATATGAGATTTTGAACAACAGAAAACCAAGTGTGAAATATTTTCATGTATTTGGTTGTGTGTGTTATATTTTGAATGATAGGGATCAACTTCATAAGTTCGATTCTAAAAGTGATAAAAGTTTCTTTTTAGGCTATTCTAGAAATAGTAAAGCTTATAGAGTATATAACCTTAGAACTAACACTGTTCAAGAATCTGTTAATGTTGTGTTTGATGATGATAAAGGTCTTACAGATGACAAAGATGAAGAAGATGTATCACAGGTTACTGACACTTCTGAGAATAGACTGAAGTCTGAAAATGTTGCACCAAATGTTAACACATCTGGGTCAACATCTACAGAACAGACAGTTGTAACTTCACAGAATGACCAGTACGTTCCCAAAACTAATCCTTCTTCAAGAATAGGTAAAAGTCATCCTTCTGACCAGATCATAGGCGATGCTACAGTTGTAGTGCAAACAAGAGGAAGAGTAAGATCAAACAAGGTAGATGTGGTTAGAACAATATGCATGTCTTCTATGTGTAACATTGTAAATGCTGAATGCTATTTATCTGAAATTGAACCTAAGAGTGCTAAAGAAGCCTTAACTGACGAAAACTGGATTAATGCTATGCATGAAGAATTTGGTCAGTTTGAAAGAAATGAAGTATGGACACTTGTTCCAAGACCTAGTCATACTAATGTCATTGGAACAAAGTGGATATTCAAGAATAAAACTGATGAATCTGGTAATATTGTTAGAAACAAGGCTAGGTTAGTAGCACAAGGTTACACCCAAGTTGAAGGAGTTGATTTTGATGAGACTTTTGCACCTGTTGCTAGGATAGAATCTATTAGATTACTGCTAGCTATTGCATGTTTTATTGATATTAAACTTCATCAAATGGATGTAAAGGCTGCATTTCTAAATGGCATATTGAATGAAGAAGCATATGTTGAACAACCTATAGGATTTGAAGATCCACTATATCCTGATCATGTATATAAACTTAAGAAAGCATTGTATGGTCTTAAACAAGCTCCTAGAGCATAGTATGGTAGGCTTACTGACTTTCTTTTGGAATATGGATTTATTAGAGGAGAAGCTGATAGAACTTTGTTCATTAAGCACACTGAAGGAAATTTACTTATTGCACAAATATATGTTGATGACATTGTGTTTGGTTCTACGTGTGATAAAATGTTGAGTAACTTTGTTGAGGCAATGACTGCAACATTTGAAATGAGTATGGTTGGAGACTTGAACTATTTTCTAGATCTTCAAATCAAACAGTGCAGAGATGGTATTTTCTTTTCCCAGAGTAAGTATGCTAAGAACTTGGTTAAAATATTTGGTCTTGAGAATTCAAAACCAATGAAAACTCCTATGGGATCTACTTTGAAACTTTGCAAAGACAGTGCTGGAACAGATGTTGATCCAACACTTTACAGATCCATGATAGGTAGTTTACTATATTTATCCTCTAGTAGACCAGATATTATGTACAGTGTGTGTGTTTGTGCTAGGTACCAAGCAAATCCAAAGGAATCACACCTGAATGCTGTGAAGAGAATCATCAAGTATGTTTCAGGAACAAGTGACCTTGGAATCTGGTATACTAAGGACACCAACAACATTTTGATTGGTTATAGTGATGCTGATTGGGCTGGAGACATAGATGATAGAAAGAGTACGAGTGGAGGATGTTTCTACATGGGAAACAATCTTGTATCATGGCACAGCAAGAAACAGAATTGTGTTTCACAATCCACTGCAGAATCTGAGTATATTGCTGCTGGAAGCTGCTGCACACAACTCTTGTGGCTGAGCAAGATGTTCCATGACTATGGTATTGAGAATGGTATACTTACTATCTTTTGTGATAATACTAGTGCCATTAACATTTCTAAAAATCCTGTACAACACTCACTCACAAAACACATTAGCATTAGACACCATTTTATGAGAGATTTAGTAGAGAAGAATATTGTTAAGTTGGAGTATGTACCTACTGAAAAACAGAATGCTGATATTTTTACTAAAGCCTTAGACCATGAGAGATTCTCTATCTTGAGGAAATCTCTTGGCATGAGCACTATCTGAAAAGAATTCGGATGGATGGTGTCACAAATGCGTCAGCATTTGGGACAACATCATGGGTTGTATAAATTTTATAAGTTGAATTTATTTCTTACTTAGTTAAATAATTCCTTTGTAAAATATCTACGAATCTAAGAACCTTGGAGTGCAAAAATAAACGTCTTACACCTCTCAAATGCATAAAAATGAGAATGTTATTAGCATACTAAAAGATGTACCAAATCACTGAGTAACTATGTAGCACGGAGTTCACTACTACGATGCCTTCTTTTCAAAAGGTGATATTTGGTAAAAACATCAACATATTTGTAATCCATTAAGTATGGGGCACGGAGTTCGCTACTACGATGTACTCTACATGAACAATGGATCAATACAAATTAGATGCTATAACACAAAAAAAAATATGGTGCAACACTAATGAAGCAAATTCATGTAAAAACCGTGTTGAGGTGTTTGTAACAATTTTGAGCACAACATTGCCTGATTCGAATTTATTTTTATCTGTGTAATTATTTAATTATTTATTGAGATTCAGTTTATTTATTTAATTAATTACTGACCCGTATCTATTTTTTTTTTCAGATTATGGGAAATTAATTCTGGAATCTTCCTAATTATCTAATTAATTTAATTAATTTAATTAATTGATTTTTTCCCACTAATTAACCATGATCTAGGTTGTGGCTAATAATGTGGAGCACTTTCGAAAATTCTAGATTAATTCTTCTGTTTTATTTTCTTAACCTCCAACTACATTACTCTCTCTATAAATATCGAACATAAGATGCCATTTATTTGCTAATTGTGATTTCTGATTGTGTTGAGTACTAAGATTGCAGAATTGTTATTTGGTTGTGTATATCTCAAAGAAGTGTGTGCAAATTTCCATCCTTACCTTGAAATTCCAACCGCCTAACTTAAATGGCTGAAACAAACTCGAATTCCTCACAATCTCTCTCTGATTCGAAAACCTCATCTCACTCTCGCACAAATCCTCTCGAAATTCTTGCTTCCATGGCTTCACAAAACTCTACCGCTTCAAATGCTGACTCGAATGTCTCTGCAACTCCATCAACAACTGTTCCCACTCCTCAAACCACTCCTCAAACTGCTCCTCAAACAAACTTCCCTCAAGATGCAACTGTTGAACAGGTCACTAGGGCTATCGATGAGGTGTCTGATACTCTTCGAACTACAGGCCATTTGCCCGTGATGACTTTTGGAGGAATCACGGTGGACATATCAAGCTATTTGACTGAGCAAACCGCCCAAATGGCTTCTGCTTCAAAAAGCCCCAAATCACCCTCTGTTCACGAACTGCAAACTGAGAATGTTGAAGCTTCTGTTGAAGAAGAAGCCACTGCCACGTCTGACCCTGAAGACGTTGAAATGGAGGATGCAAACATTTCTGAAGGTACAAACTCTTCACTCTCTGTTTCAGATGAGTCTGCCCCCATTCCTCTCAAGAAGAATGCACAAAAAAGGAAAAGACAGAGAAGCCCTATACAAAGAAGGAGGAGATCAAACCGCGTTTTTACTCGTGTGGATTATTCTGAATCCATGAGGAAGAAGAAGAAGGGTGGAGCTGATGCTGGTGAACCTATTCAAGTGTTCACAGATTCTGAAGATGAAGCTCCTATTGTTGCTGAGAAACCAAAGAAAACTAAGACTGTTGTTACTGAAAAATCCAAAAAGAAGGTTGTTGCTGAAGAGAAAGGGAAAGGGAAGCCTGTTGCTGAACCAAAAGGCAAAGAAAAGATGATCACTGAAGATGAACCAGCTGAGTCAGAGTCCAATTCTGATTCTGAAAGATGCTTGAGAGACATTCTGAAGTCTCTTAGGAAAAATGCTGAGCACTATGCTGCTGCAAAGGAAGCTGCACCAGAACCTGAAGATGGTGGCAGTGGAGATAGCTCTTCCAGTGCAGCAAGCAGCCCTGAACAGAGCTCTGCTAAAAGCTCTACACCAAGCTCAGATGACCTTGCTTCTGAAGAGGGAGGTATTTCTGATTCTCTTGATACACTAGAGAATAGATTGGCCATTTATTCTAAGAGAAAACTGCTGATAGAGAAGAGGATCAATATACCTGATTTTGATAGTAAAGGCATGGTTAGTTTCTTAGAAGAAAGGAATTTGATGCATGCTGTAAATTTTGGTGAATCTTTCTTGACAAATTGGGCATATGAATTCTATGCATGTTTGAAAAAGAGCACTGGTAGGAGATCTTCTAAGTGGTATGGGACTGTTAATTTTAGAGGGGGGGATGTACTTTTTACTCCTGAATTGATAAATGAGTTTTTAGAAATTCCCAATGTTGAGGTTGATGAAGAACCTGACATGGATGTGGTCATTTCTGCTATAACTGCTGGTAGGGTAGTTAAATGGACTAGACACATGCTAGCCAAAGACCTCACTTCCCTACACTCTGTGTTATACAAACTCATCATCTACAATTGGATTCCCACCACAAATACTACCAAGATCACTAAGGATCAAGCTGTTTTGATATATAGGATTTCTGTGCTTAAGAAGTTTAATTTGGGTCTCACAATATTCCAACATATGATGAGATTTACTGGGAGAGTTTCTGAGAAAGGCAATTTACCCTATCCTGTTCTGATTTCTAATTATTTGAGACATCATGGATTTGTTGCCAAGAACACTGATGTGTTGAGGGGGAGAGTTCCACTTTTGGCCATATCTCCTGCCTTACTCACTGGGGATAGAGTAATTGATCTGCCCTTGCTTGCTCCTGGTACTGAACATCAGCAAAGACCCTCTACTTCTGCTCAACCAGAACCAACCAGACCCTCTACTACTGATCATCCTGAATCATCCAGATCAAGACAGAGAAATGCAACCCCAAATGTTGAGAACATCCGTATCAACATTTCTGGTAATGTGTATCTTTCACAGGAATTCATCAAACTCCAACTCCAACACTTGCAGGACACAATAGATGAGCTTCAGTTCCTGAAGAACAGGTGGACCAACCTACTTTCACCTACAACAGGGGGAGTACCACCACCATCCAATTCCAATGTGGTCATTGAGGAGATTAATGATGATGGAGTTCCAGCTGCTGCTGATGCTGGTGATGGACCTGATGCTGCTGTTACTGATGTAGTGGCACACCTTGCATCTACTTACTTTGTTGATGAAGGAGATGATGATGATACTGCTGAGATGGACACCTTGTATGGTGATCTACCTGGAGAAAGCTGTTAGACAGGGGGAGATCTGAATTCCACAATGTCTATGGTGCAGGAAGATGATGCTGCAGCTGTTTCCACAGCAATATAAGCCATTTATTCAGTTCTACCTTTGTAATTAATGTTTAAGTTTGAATTCTGAAATTCGGATACACTTATTGTTATTTATTGTCTAGATTGTAGGATGTTTATTACTGCAACTTGCTTAATGGTTCCACTTGATATTTGTTTACTGCCTTGCTTAAGTTGTTTGCAGATTGTCATGTGTCTACTATTGCAGGTTGTGTATAGTGTAGTTTTTGTTTATGTTTATGTTTTTGTTTTCTATGTTTGTTGCTCTGGTTTTTTTTGTTTTGTTTTTGTTAGTGTCTTACTTAGATTTTAAGTTAATTTCTTCCAGTTTAACTTATGCTCTTAGTAAAGTTACTTATGTTGTGAATAAGTGTAGTGTTTATACTTGTTCTATTTTGGATAAAATTTGTCTTGATCTTATGGCACGGATCATTGTAAAATTATCCCTGATCTTCATTTGATTTGATCGAACGGTTACAACAGGTATTGTCTTGACTAGTGCTTAGCAATGATGTTAACCTCAACTAAGTACATAATACTGAGTATGTATAGAAATATATGTGCATCAGGTGTGTTGTAGTCGAAAGGTCAAATTGGGGGAGATTGTAGATGTTGTTAATCCTTAAATGCCTTAACATTATCAACAACATCTTAATTTGACCTTCCGAGATTTTTTCTAAGTCTTTTCTGAAATGCTACATTAAATGTTGATCTAAATGTTGTCGCATTTCTGGCAGGATCTAGAAGCTTCTACAAGGATCTGAAACCTGGAAGATTCCAGAACATTGGAGAACATGCTAGAACGGCCTGGAACCATTTGGAACGACCTGGAGCATTCAAGAAAGATCTAGAAAGATC
Source organism: Galeopsis tetrahit (assembly GCA_963675135.1). Taxonomy (NCBI): domain Eukaryota; kingdom Viridiplantae; phylum Streptophyta; class Magnoliopsida; order Lamiales; family Lamiaceae; genus Galeopsis; species Galeopsis tetrahit. The sequence continues at coordinate 9,998,314 of OY776127.1, read as the reverse complement.
ATGGAAGTTGAGTTCCTAAAAAATAGGACCTCATTGTGGAAGCCTCTAGAATCAGCACCCTACTACTATAAATACCGATGGAAGGCTTCTCAAATCAGTGTACTCTATTCGATCAACTTCCTAGACCGAGCGTATATCCCTGTTAGGAATTGTGGCCAGTAGAACTACCTTTTAGATCATACGTTCGTATCCCACCCGTATGGCTGTGTGTCTTCTTATCTATTGAGAGTGTAATCTTTAGATAGACTAGGCATTTCGACAGTGTATACATTATACACTTAGTTCGTTTTTAGAACAAGGCACCTGCCTCGTTTGTAGTTTCTGTTGTGAATGTTAATGCTGTAACATTTCACACAACATTTATACTTGAAGATAAGTATTGGTTTTCGCCGTAAGGCTAGCATAGATTTTTATTTATAAAATCTATGTGAAAAATTATTTCCATTGTGTCACGTTTTGTTTTTAGTGTTTCAAGTCTTCCGCTGTGTTAATCATAATTTCTGATATTCTGTTAGAGCCAGTGTTGTACCAATTGTCACAACATTTAGTACAACATTATTCTACTTAAACTTAAACACTTCATATTTATACACCCCACACCACACTTTCAATATTTTCTCGGTCAACCGGGTGAGTTGACTCGTTCAACCGAGTGAGATGGAAGTCTAGAAAATGTTCTGGAAGTAGATTTGACTCGGTCAACTGAGTGGGTTGACTCAGCTGCCCGAGTGGATTCTACTACAATTTCGCATTTTATCGTCTCGATCATATTTTGAGCTTTCGACCTTCGATTGACTTGATCCTTTTTTTTTCATTCCACTCATGTTTTCGAGAGGCATCCAATGGTTTTGTTATCTTCTTGACTTCATGAATTCTCAGACACGTATTTTGCTTCCAAATAAGTTAATTTTACCTAGAAAAATAGCAAAACACATATCTTTCTCATTTTAAGTGCAATTAGTCAATTTAGTGTGAATAATGCAACAAAATCCTCAATATTATGAAAAATAAACACATGAATTTCATGCAATTTCACACTAATCAACCCCCTAAATTTAAAGTGTTGCTCATCCCCGATCAACGAAAGAAAAATTGAACAAGTGGGAGAATTGCGAAGAAATTCAATCAAAATTTCCACACTAGTCAACTTTCCTCAATCTAGTCAAGCCAAGAGGTATAAAAATCCACAAACAAGTTCACAAGTTATGCTCAAATCAATGCAAGATTAAGTGCTCAATTCACAATTTCCTCACAGGTGTATCACTTATCACTCAAAGTGTATATCAAGGAAGTGTATGCTCTTAACATCAAATCACACAAGTGCACTACCACATGCTTGCCAAATGTGTAAGTTCTCCACCACATGAAAGTGTTCAATCAATGAATCAATAAGGACTTTACATTTAGTTGTAATGTAGGCTTTTTGGTTAAGGCATGGAATATTTAGATAAAGTGACTCGTAAACTAGTAGAGCAAGAGAAAAGTTACAATTGATCAAGTTGCAACTCAAAGTTCTCAATCCTACATAATTTAATTACTCGTTTTATTTTTAAACACATTTTTCACCACCAACCAATCAACACTTTTGAATTTGAAGCTCTACCAAATGCTTGTACACTAGAGAGTTTTTTTTTTCAATTTTTTTTTCTTTTCTCATCAACTCAATTTTTTTCATGTATAACTCACAATTCATATTTTCTCATTTTTTTTTCAATTCCATCTTTTTACTTTTCAACCAAAAAAATACATCAAATTTACATTTCACCTCAATTCAACCACATTTGTCAACTTTCAAGCTCCACTAGTTCATAGGAAAATTTAGGCTCACAAAAGATGGACATATAGGCTAAACTTGTAGGTTGCCAAAAAATATAGGTCAAGGCTCAAAGTGGCTAACTACGGAGAAGTTTCATTTGGTATGAAAAATTTGGTCAAGTGACTATTCAAAACAAAGATGGTCTTATATCACTTTCAAAAATCTCACACAAAACTAGCCCCAAACAAGACAATTGACATGTTCTAAAGCACATAAGCATTAATGATACTCACAAGAAAGAAATTAGATCATAAAATATGAACGTATAAAGTTCTAAAGCTCACGAGCTTGTCTAATCATGAATTGAGAGCACTAAACCAAGCAAGATTATTCACATAAGCAAATGAACAAGCAAGTATCAATCCATACCAACTAGCTCAATCAAACTTCAAAAATCAACAATCACCATCAATTAAGCCTCAAACACACCAACAATCCACAAGATATTTCATCCTCCAAAGATCAAAACATTAGGACAAATGGTGCAAAAAAAATGAAGGCAAACATACGAAATCAACCCCCCCCCCAAACTTAAATGAGACTATCTAGTTGAATGCAAAGTTTATTATTAAGTGTGTTACCTAGAAAAATATCCACCAAGTGAGCTCATTAAGAATGCAAGCCACCACAACCGTTGGTCCCTTGAACCTTTCATCCAGCAAAGCAACATATCATTGAATTTTACCAATGCTCAACTTTCATACTTAACACGAACACAACACTCAACCTACAAAACAAACCTCAACAAAAGGATCAAAGCACTAAAATAAAATAAAAAGTCGGACGTAACTCTTTCGAGTTCAAACCTCTCATCGAAATGGCCATGAATATTGGTCCTCCTTGCCATTATATTTCAATCTTTTGGCTTTAAAATCAAGGAGGCTCTCATGGATAATAGGTCAATCACTTGTCACTTTCTTGCACATTTTCATTATTAGGCCCTGTTTTTACCCTTTCACCAACATTTCTTTCAAAGTATTTCCTCTTTGCTCAAGAATTACCAAGCTTGTCTCAACTTCTTTCTTTGAATCAAAGTGATCAAGAGGCAAAATAAAATCAATAGAAGCATTATTATCAAGTAAAGTGTAAGTTGAAGAGTTTAGAAGTTTAGAAATACTCATTTTGCTCTTCACTTCATCTTTTGATGCTTCTTGATTTTCTTGTTCTTTGTTGCTAATGTCCACCAAGAGACATTCATCTTCATCTCTTTTTACAATGAGCTTGTCGTCTTCACTCTTCTCACTTGGGTCCTCCACTTCTTGTAGTTCTTTAATGACGATGGTCAACTCCCCAACGACCGTGGCAAGTTGCCCCATTACACACTCAAGTGATTTGAGTCCCCTTGTATGTTGCTCATTTGTCTTAGATTGTTCCTCTATTTGCTTTGCTTGTTGCTCTATCGTCCTTTTCAACATATCTTCCATCCTTGCCATGACATCTTCCATTTTATGCTTCTCTTCATTATTTGGTTGCCAATATTCATTACTTCCCCACTCTTGATAATGAGAGGAAGTTTGTTGCATTTGGTAATCGTACTCAAAGCTTCTCTCATTATCGTAATAATTTCCTTCCGGAGCTCCATGAAATTCAAATCCATCTCGTTGATCACTTTCTTGATCATAATGCATATTCATGTAGACCGGAACCATATCTTGAAAAGTGTGTGTGTTGGTCCCAAAACGAGTATAGTGACAGTGTAGGGGGGTGAATAGACTGTCTAGATGTTTAAAACTTTTTCGCGAGTTAAGATCAGATGAGTTATATACTCTATCGCCTGAATGCAAATAAGATGTTCTAATTTGTAGAGTGCGGAAGTGTAATATAGCAGATTAAGATAACAACCTTACTGACTGCTGAATTTAGCTGGTCAGTTTGAGAGCTATCTCAAAGGATATAAGTGCGGAAATGTGTAGGCCCTACGTGTTTAGACTCGTGGGTATTTTATGAAAACATTTTTAAAGAATGACTTTAAAACAATGTATGTGATCAGCTGATAATGTATCTGCTGATTTTATGAAACAAACACTTAGTGGATTTTGACTCTTTTGTAAATTGATGCCTTTATCAAATATATGCACAATATGAATATGAATACAGAATAGTAAAGTAAGCAATAAAAACACAAGTATTTATAGTGGTTCGGATCTCAATATCCTACGTCCATCTCTCTAATCAGATAGAGAAATTCACTATCTTGCTGCTTTATAGTCCCAAGCGAAGACTTGTGATCAAGAACCTCAACTTCTATCTGAGGCTACATATCTACTTGTTGGTTAGGTAACAAGTAACCTTTACAGGGGTTTATACAAAATATAAAGATATGTGTATAACCAACTGGTTCTGGGCACTAAAGATAAGATTCTTTATGCAGACTTAAGATCGGAAACTTAGAGCACTAAGGTTAGAAAACTTTGCAGGCTCTAAATAACTCGACACTTAAGATTTCTTGAAACTGGCAGTTCTTGAATTCAGTTGAATGCGTAAAGAGAGTTCTTGCTTGTGAGGTTTCCGATACATTGTTCCAAAGAAAAAGTGTTGTATTTATAGAGAGATTTGAGATCCAAAACTAGTCGTTGGTGAGAACTAGTCGTTGCATCCAATCTTCTAAGTATGGTCGATATCCTCATGGGAGAGTTGCTTGTAGATTTTCTAGTACGACATTGCCTCAAAAGGTAATGTGCATTAAATGCTTCGTACTCCATCTGGCAGATCTCTGTACGACCTAGTACTTGGTCAACTTCATAGCTTCGTGTTGATATCTCATTGGTCCACATCAGCTTGGTAGTTGAACAACAGTCTTGTCTTCTGATTGAGCAATTCAGACCTAGTCCGACAATCTCTTTGTCTTCTGTTATTGTTGCCTCTTCTTCTTTGACTTAGTTAATCATAAATGAACTAACACTTGTGAATGTGTTTCATTCATAAATGTTAATTGTCATCTGAATCTTCAGATGAGCTGGACTTGAAAGTTCATTGAGGCTTTCTTAGACAAGATCAGGTGAGCTCATATTTGTTGAATTGTCTTCTGAACTTGAATGTAGATTATCATATAGTTACTTTCAGTCAATAAGGTATACAACAACATGTAGATATGATTTCACTAATGAGCTATAGATGTCTTCTAGTCTTTAGTCTTCTTCTCTTTAAGTCTTGAGTGAGCGCGCGTTAAAACAGATGAGTAATCAGCTGATATACATACAACTGATTCCTTAGACTTAGACTTAGACAAATTTCAATACTTCTAAGCTTTATAGAACAGCTTAGGAAACTTGGTTCTAGATTACAAATTATAGATCTAACTTATAATCTACTGATCTGGTTTTGGCCATCAAAACTAAACTATAAATTGCAATCAGATTAGGGGCTGGATGAATATCCCAACAGGGTGCATCATTGTTACTTCAATCTTGATAATATGAGGGAACTTGTTGCATTTGATAATGGTGATCAAAGTTCCTCCAATTATCGTAGTCAATGTATTTATGTTGTGGAGGATAAATCATACCATTTTTATTATAACATTGATTTTCACGGTATTGATTATATCCAACCATCTAGTCAATAAAGTACACACCTTCAAAAAATCAAAGTATCAAATTTCTCAAAATAAAAAGAAAACAAAATAAAGCAAGTAGTGTTGCTAACACTAGTACTCAACTAACTCTGAGTCTCACTTATAGCACTATGTCGCCTCCCCGGCAGTGGAGCCATTGACTTGAACGTATTTTAGACAATATAATTTTGACTAACTACATCCCCTTAAGCATAAGGGATCATAGTAGTATACACGTAAGTATTTCGATCAAGTAGTATCAAATCACGGGAGGTAGGCTAGTGCAATGAATTCCTAGAGTTGTACGTCGTCATAACTAATGTAGCTATGATTTCAGGAGTTGGATGCAAAACTAAAGCTAATCAATAATCTAAAGATAATAAATTAAACTAAACACAATACTAATAAGTAAATTAACTACTAACAAAAAAAGTAAGGAAATGACAGTTAAAAGAAAATAACAACTACGAAGAAGTGCAAGTGTGGGAATGATTCGGATGTTCTCTACCTAGTGAAATCGAGTTGAATTGTTTATACGGTTTTTATGCTTTAGTTTGGACTTGCTAAGAGCATCAAGATATATGCTAGGATGAAAATTGTTTCCCTTCGGGTACTATAGCCTTACGCCTAAGATGTTCTCAAACCCGGTAATAAGACATATTCCTAATCCTCACCAATTACTCAAATAATCATTCAAGTAATTAATGTCTCCTAATGGGGGTTCTAATACGATTAACTCTCTCGACAAATTAATAGTATAATAAATGCATTTGTATACCAACAACTCAGACCATAAATTTAAACATGTTCATGTAACTCTCGTCTACGCTAAACATGTCTCAAAATACGGATTAATAGAAGCTAATACACAAAGCACCAATAAAACCCAATAAGAGAAGCAACAATCCAAATATCAACAATAATCAAAGTATAAACAATTTCAACACTAAATATTCACATGGTTTCAAACACCCAAAACATAAAAAGCTTAGCCCATGGTGTTTGAGAAAACACCCATGGCTAAAATAACAAAATAAGACATGCAAATGAAATTTACCAACCAAAGCTTAAATAAAAGAAAAATAGCACCTTGAGAGTCTTGAAATTCTTCCATTCTTACATTAAAATGAAATACCCAAATAATTATAAACTAAAAAGTATAAAAACTATCTAATGGTGTTTTAGGAGAGAAGCTTCTCAAAGCTAAGTTATCTCATGTTGTGTATGTGAAAATATGAGTTAGGGTTTGAGTGTGTAAAAGTGAGGCAAAACTTCCTAAACAATCTGATTGGGGAGCTATTTATAGCTTGGAAGAATGTTTGAGACTAAATTTGCACTTAAGCCCCTGAAATCCTTTAAAATTTTTGTGTAGCAGCAGTTTGACTCAGTCAAAAAGATGAGTTGACTCGTTCAACCGAGTGAGATGGATGTCCAGAAAATGTTCTGGTAGCAGATTTAACTCTGTCAACCGAGTGGGTTGACTCAGCTGCCCGAGTGAATTCTGCTACAATTTCGCATTTTATCGTCGCGATCATATCTTGAGCTTTCGACCTCCAATTGACTTAATTCTTTTTTTCATTCCACTCATTTTTTTGAGAGACATCCAATGGTATAGTTATCTTCTTGACTTCATGAATTCTAAGAGACGTATTTTGCTTCCAAACACATGAATTTTAAGCAATTTTCACACTAATCAAGCTGCAGGTTCAGAATTGCTGGTAATGGCTACTTAGCAACTGAATGTTTTATTGTCCCGGGCCATGGAGAGAGTAATAGCGGCTCAGGGGTTGCCAACAACTATACCCCTCCGCAGGCAATGATATAGCTGAATTTGTGAATATTAAGTGTTAACCACTTAAGATTTTTTGAAGTTCAATACATGAACTATATTATTTCATAGCCATTACATAGATGAATATGTGGTTAATATGTGTTAACCACTTACAAGCTTTTTGATATCCAAAATATGAGTTATAATAATTGGCAGCCATGATGTAGCTAAATCTTTGAGTGATACAAGTCCTAAGAGAGTTTACGAGGTCAATCGAAGGAATTTTAGAGCAAAACACGTCTCAATAATTTTACGAGGTCAATCGAAGGAATAAATCGAGAAGAAGAGAAAAGGAGAAAGAAATATACACTGAGGCCCAAGTTGGATGCCCATTTAACACAATTAAAGGCCCATGATCAACAACCCATTTGAAGATATAGGAGTATGCTTGAATGTTTAATCAACTTATTCTTGGGCCCATTTTCCTCCCATTCTAAGTCAGCCGCAATTGAGAAATGAGAAAAGAACCAGGCTACTGCGATTATGAAATAGAAAAGTAGTAGTTGCATACTTGCATGGGCCTGCCACCTTGCCCACCACGCCATTACTCAATTAAATAATTGGGCCCATTTTCATAATTTGGAGATAATTTAATATTGGCTTCGGCCATTCATCAATGCGGGAGATAGGGTTTAATTTAGTATCTAGTATAGTTTTAAGGTATACATCGTCATGGTGTTATAGAAGCTAAATGAGAGGATAAAGTAAATATCAATAAGAAAAATAAATATTAAGTAAACAACTAAACTAACTCTTAAAGATGAAAGTGCAAGTGAAAGAATTGTTTCAGGTGTCTTCCTTATGTAGGATCACTAATGAATTAAAAAATCAATCACAACAAATAAGTATATAATGTCTTGAATTATGCTAAAAGTTATCACATATATGTGTAGACAAACCCATCGTGAGACTTAGGTGAACACGTACACTAATTAGCAATTATGAGATCAAATTAGTATCATAAGCTCCTAAGATAGTGACCCGTAAACACTTTCAACACAGTTACTAATGTTTACGAATCACCCTCTCATTAATCTCATAGACGACCTCTAATCAATTAGTGTCTAATGTTGTCAATCTAAGCAATTAACCATCTCTTGATTAAGCTGATTACTATTAAACTCAAACTAATTAATCAAGTTTTTCACACACATCACAATCATGCAAACTCAACTCTTGTTGCAATTCATAAAACCGTAAATGCTAGCTAATAGAAATGATCAATTAATTTAATCAAACAAACCACAACAATAAAAGCAATTAAAATCAAGACATAGACTAATCAAACAATTCATATATAAACTCACTAATTACCCACATAATTTCAACACTCCAAGCAATTAAAACTTAGCCCATAACTAAATTAACAAAATAAACAAAACACATAAAATATAAATAACAAAACATTAAATTAAGAAAAGGTATCACATTAATTATCTTGTGTTGAATGATTTTTTACAATAAAATGAAGTACTACATATAAATCTATCTATTAACATTAAAGAAAACTAAAAGCTAAATTAATGAGTGGAGGGTGGGAGGAGAGGATTTCTCCCCTAATGCTCTGTTTTTTCGCCCCCAAGACTCACGGCTTCTGCCCCCTAAATTTATGAAAAAATGGTTGTGGGCTTGATTAGGTGGAGATGCTGAAATGGGCTTAGGAATTTCAGCTGGGGCACGGCTAAAGGAACCCAAGAATTCCACAAGGACACCCACCAAACATTTTTTTAATTTTTCAGAACATGTGAAATGTCCCATATACCCCTAGGTAAAATTTATGAAAAAAACGAAGATGAGTACATCCACCCATTCTATTTCACAGAATTATCTCCACCACCACCATCACCAAAACAAATACCATTTTTCAATAAAAAAAACTCCAAAATTTCAACAAAAATAAATCGGACATCTTGTTCGAAAATTTTTACCCAACAAACTGTGTTCGAAAAAAATTCATGAACAACTCAAATTTGTCCGAAAAAAAAGATCGAACAAGATGTTCGAAATTTTTTCCAGAACAAACACCAACTGTTCAAAAAATTCCAAAACAAACATGTTCGAATTTTTTTCCAAAACAAACACAATATGTTCGAAATTTTTTTCGAAACAAACTCAATATGTTCGAAAAAAATTCCAAAACAACTCAAATTTGTCCGAAAAAAAAGATCGAACAAGATGTTCGAAATTTTTTCCAAAACAAATACAAATTGTTCGAAAACTTTTCCAAAACAAACTCAATATGTTCGAAAATACTCTAATTTTCCTAAAATTCCTAAATTTAAAAAAAAACCCTAAATCAAAAAATCAAAAACTGATCTACTGTCTTCTTCAGGGGCCGCGTCGACTGTCCGGCGACGTGAACGGCCGCGTCGACTGTCTTCTTCTGGGGCGACGACGGCCGCTTGGAGGAGGGGACACGGCGGCGACAGCTTGGAGAAAGGGAGACGGGGGCAGCGATTTTCTTGGAGAAAGGGACACGACGACCGTTTGAAGCTTGGGAGGAGGGACGATTCACGTCGACAACGGTGCTTGGGAGGAGGAGCAACAATTGCGATTATGGAGGGAGGCAGACGGTGGCGACGTGAGGGCAGCACGACGGGAGGAGATGGTTGCTGTGGGCGGCGTTGGCGGAGTGGAGCGGCGGCAAAATTTGTATTATAATGGGTGTACCAAAATATAAAAAAAATTAAGGTTAAATAGAAGAAAAAGGGTATTTTTTGTATTTTCCATGTGGGTGTCCTCATCGGTTTTGTGTGTGTCCTCATCACGTGGGTGTCCTCATAGGATCCTTGAGTGCCTTTAGCCGCGCCCTTTCAGCTGTCTTCTTCCCTCTGCATTGCCTGGGTTGGAATGAGCAATGTAAAGGGCCTTGGGGCCAATAAATTTAATATGGGCCATGAATGTTAGTTTTGAAATGGCCACGGATAAATGCCCCCTACATATTATGTCTTTCTTCCCATTCCAATTTATATTTTAAACTAATTGAGTTCACCCCTAAACAAAAAAACAAACATGTTTTTTGCATCCTTTCCCACCCAATACTTAGTAACCCCTCTCCCTCTGTACTGTAAAATTTTGCTCACTTCTTTTTTATACATATTTTTAAAAAAATTCATATTTTAATTATAAAAAATATATGTGGAATAACTAGTAAAGAATATTGTTGGTAGATACTCAATTTTGTTAATAAAGTCGAAAAAATACTAAAAAGTTAACTATTTAAATAGAATAAACATATACTTTGTGAACCCAAAACTTTGTCTGAGCAAAATTTTACAGGACGGAGGGAGTATTTCTTTATAATAATTATTATTTTATTTGATCATATTGTTGCATGATTGTGTAGTTGTAATGAATATATGTGTAGTGTATTTTGTTTCCGAGTTTTTTTTTTAAAAAATCGCGTTTTGCAAAAACTCAGCACTAGTTCGCCGAGTTTTGTGAGATTTTTCGGAAAAAAATTCCACGTTTTTAATTAAAACTCGGCCAACTTTTCCACGTTTTTATTCAAAACTCGGCCAACTTTTCCACATTTTGATTCAAAACTCAGTCAACCAGTGTTGAATCGGCCAAAACCCTTATTTACGTTTCGTCTCCCTCTGTCCCGTTTTGTGCAAAAACCAAGTTTATTCAACGATTGAAAGCGAAAATCATTCTCAATAACAATTATTAAACAACAAAAACTAACCTACATATGAAAATCAAATTTAAAATGTAGAAATTTAAAAAAAAATATTTTAAACCCTAACTTTTTCATTAACTATCAAGAACACCTAAACTAACATACATATAACTAAACAAACATTCAAGCTTTATAACTTTTAAATCAAACCAAGAAATTTCGAAAATTGGGTTTTTGAGAAGGTGGGTAAAGTAAAAAAAAAATTGTGAAATGTGTATTGAAGTTTTTGTAAGATAAAAGGTTATTTGTGGTGTTTTATTGGGAGTGAACTCATATGGGGTGAAGACATCATGAGGGTGAAAACATAATATTTGGAGGCATTTATCCGTGGCCTTTTGAAATTGGCCCAATTGATTTTCTTTCTGCTCTCCAAAACTTGCCTCTCACGGCTAAGCAAAAATGAATCACATGGGCTCACCACTTGAGCTCAAACAATTTAATTAAATGGGTCTAATAATTTAATTGTCAGCCCAATTAAATTCATTTAACTTTTCAACTTTTCTCGTTTCGAATTCTTCTCGATTTATCTTTTCAATTGACTTCACAATATAATTTAAGTGTGTCTAACTCTAAAAATATTCATTTTCCTACAAAAATAGAGAACTATAAATTTTCTCCAAATCAAGTGCAATTAGTCAATTTAGCGTAAAAATGCAATGAAACTCCATAAAATTATGCGAATTAAACACATAAATTTCGAGCAATTTTCACACTAATCACACAACTCATGCAAAATCACAAAAAATACGAGAAAATACAAATGAAACTCAATTAAGAGAAAGTAGGTTTCAAGGCATTTACAATATTAAGATATTCAACTATGGTTAATGACTCATTCAAATGACAATTAAATTTGTCCTGTTATAGAGTTGACCACCAAATAATGAATTAAAATATTTTTCAATTCAATTAACTCAAAGGAAATATAACACAATCATGCATCTCTACCAAGCATGAATCATTTAACCAGAAATAGCTCCTAAGATCATCAAATACCCTCTCAATAATTCATCCTCTCTCGAGATCATGATAAATTGAGTTGTATGTTTATGTTCAATTAATGTGTTAAATCTCTAAATCTTACCCCAATTAACAATAGATAAAACACATTATCATGGCCACTAATAACATGCCTCCAAATAAGAAATTAAGCACACATATAAGAGAAAAACACAATTTAAAATAAAATATTAATCCATAAACTTCAATCTAAGTATTTACAAGCCTTCGAACTAAAGTGTTCTAGCCAACTGCCAACATTCTCAAACTATTACAAAATTAAATGACAAAAAGAAATAAAAAATAAAAAAGGAAAGAAGAGCTTAGTCTAGTAAATGATGGAGACTAGAAATTTTAAGCTTTTGGCCCAAGTCTTGCTCCAAAATGATGAGAAATGAAGAAATAGATGAAGAACACCTCAAGTTTTTCTTGCAAAGTGGGAAATGAATGAGAAAAAATATGAAAATAGAGTATTTATACTCTTGGGTAGGGGTTGGGAGTGTCTACATAAATGGAGAAATTTCATTAAAAATAAACTCGAAAATGAGTCAACTGGACCGAGTTGGACGAGTTAACTGAGTTAGTGAGTGAACCGGCCATGACCAGGCTAGCCGTCCTGGCCAGGTGGCCCACCCGGCCAAATGTCGAGAGCAAGAGGGGTGGCCGGTCCGAGTCACACTGGCGGGTGGACTCGCCCGACCTATTTACTTGGCTAATGGTTGTGGCCGGGTCGAGTCTTGATTCGGGTGGAATTTACACACTTTAGATGCACATGTGAAACTCGTTTTTGATGTGATTTCATTGATTTATGTATTGATTATGATAATTTGAGCCAAAATGAGGGAAAGGTTGTGTTTTGTCGATTTTGTAGGAAATACGATGGAATTTGGAGCAAAACACCAACCATACTTCACTGGATCAAGAAGAGGATTGCACCGTTGGGTTCGTCTCGAAAAACGGAGTGGAATAGCCAAAAGAATCAAGTCAATCGGACATCTGAGGCGAAAGATATGCACGAAACGAGAAAGGGTCGAAGCAAGGAGCACGGCCGAGCACCCACCCCGAGCTTCACCCATGCCCAAAAATTGGGCCACGGCCGAGACAAGCGCTCGAGTAAGCTTATGTCGATACAGAAACTTTTGTGGCACGAAGGAGCACGACCGTGGCCTATGAACGGTCGAGCACCCATCCAAATCCGAATCCGCGCGCCACGGTCGAGCTATCCGCTCGAGTAGGAGGCCCTCGATCCAGAAAGTTGGGGCAATGAAGGGGCACGACCGAGGCCTCATCTCGGCCGAGCTCGAGGAAGCAGGGGCAATGCATGCCACGACCGAGCACCATTCTTGGCCGAGCCCGAGAAATATGCGCACGCCAATGCCACGGCCGAGCATCATCCAAAGTCATCATCTACACAACACGACCGAGTTGCCTGCTCGGCCGAGCACCTGGGCGACCAACATCTCATTTTGCACGACCGTGCTACCACATTTTCGGTGCCTTTTGTCCATTTTGGCCATTTTTTAGGGACTAACTTGCAATTCTTGCACCCAAACCCTATCCCAACACTATATAAGCCCTCATTCTTAAAATCAAAAGAAATTTTCCCCAATTCTACAAATTCCACACATACAAACACACACTTGGAGGTGATTTGGCCATAACTTCTTCAATTCTTCATCAATTCATGCAAGGAAGACATCAATAGCTTGGAATTTTCACTCCCCACCATACTTTAGACTAAATTTTCTATTTATCTCTCTTTTTATTTAGTTATTTCTTTGGATTTTGTTAATTTGATTATGTTGTTGATTGGCTAGAACACTTTTGGTTCTAGAGCCTTGTAAATAATTTTGATGAAGTTTATGAATTAATGTTTTGCTTATTTGGTGTTTGTGTGGCTTAATTATATTTGTATGCTTGATTTTCATTGCAAAGCATGTCATTAGTGTACAGTGGTATGTTAATCTTAGTAAATTGAATTAGGTTGAGAAATCTATTTTGATTGATTGATTGCAAGCATTTGACCTAATTTTATTGTGAGATTGAAAGATGAACAATGATTAGGAAGATGTGTGATGATCCTAGGAGCTTGATTGGGTTCTATTGTGCAATTTAGGTAGAGATACTAAGTTGTGTGATATTTCCTTTGGATTATTTGGATTGAAGAAACTTTTAATTCATTATTATGTGATCAATATTATAGATAAAGCATGAACACCACTTAAGTAGATAGTTAATCATAGATGGAATCATTAGTATTGCATGTGCTTTAGGACCTACTTTCTCATTTTTGAGTTCATCCGTATTCTCTCTCGTTTTGTGATTTGCATGAGCATTCATTGATCGATTTTATATTACTCTCTTATTGTTTATTAGTGACAAGTGGTAGGCAATCTTAGGGTAATTCACCATTCTACTTAATCGATCACGTCTATTTAGAATTTCATCAACAAACTCCACTTTTATACTACACCTCCTCGTGGGATCGACCTCGTACTTATCACGCTACGATAGATTCCGTATACTTGCGGTCGTGTATTTTAGTGTTGCATAATACGTGAATCAAGTTTATGGCGTCGCTGCCGGGGAGGTTTTGTAGTCCTAGAGTGTAGGTTGATAGAATTTTAGTTTAGACATTTTATTTGCTTTCCTTATTTGCAAAAATCCAAAAATATTTGTGTGTTTTATTTTGATTCCACTTGCAAATCTCACTTTCTCTTGAACTTTTGTTTAGACATGGCCTATGATCACCCGATCTAGGAGAGATCAACAAGTTTTGCTACCTCTAGACCCGGAAATTGATGCTCGTTGTCGAAGACAAAACGCCGAAAGAAGAAGAATTAATCTAGAAGCCATGAATAGAAGAGAGAATCCAATAGTGGAAGAAGTTGAGGAAGAAGTTGAGAATCAGGGCCAAATGTAGAGGAAAGAGATAGAGCACCAAGGGTAAATGAGGAACATGGACTTCAAAGAGTTTTGAGGGATTACTTTCTTCCCATTCCAAGGCCGTACGGAGAAGCGAGTAGGGAACCCGTAGACGCTCATAACTTTGAGCTCAAACCGGCATTGATCATGATGGTCCAAAACAACCAATTCGGAGGGTTGTCGAAGGAGGATCCCAACCTCCATTTATCTCAATTCCTAGAGATAAGTGGGACGGTGAAGATAAACCGAGTCCCTCAAGACTACATTCGTCTCCAATTGTTCTCCTTCTCACTCTGTGATCGTGCAAAACAATGGTACATGTCTCTTGACCTAAGGACGATAGAGAATTTGAATGATTTGGTGGATGCTTTCTTAATGAAGTATTTTCCCCCAAGCAAAACCATTCAAATACGGGGGAAAATATCTTCATTTCGACAAGATGAGGATGAATCATTGGCCGAGGCATGGGAACGCTTTAAAGATCTCATAAGAAGTTGTCCTCAACACGGGTTTTCAAGGGATCAAATCATTTGTTATTTCTATAACGGGATGGATCACCGTACAAGAGGGATGGTAGACGCTTCGGCCGGTGAAGGGTCTTTGTTGGGAAATATGACGGATGAGGGTTATGTGCTCTTAGAGGAGATGGCGAAAAATAGGAACCAATGGCCATCCGAGAGAAGGCAAACCCGGAAAGTTGCTTCCACTCGAGAATCAGAGGATTTTGCTACTCTATCCAACAAGATGGATAAATTGACTTTCTTAATGACGGCCAAGTCATTAGTGGGACCGAGTAATGAACAATATGAAGAGGCCCACTACATGAACAATCAACGGGACCGAAATTTTCGAGAAAGAGGTTGGAATGAGAGGCAAAATCGTGAAAACCCTCCTAACCCGAATCAATATCACCCCGGTTTGAGGCAACACGAGAACTTTTCCTATGCAAATCCGAGGAACGCCATCCAACCACCTCCTAATTTCAATGTGAGAGATGGAATGATTGTGGAACCTTCCTCAAAGCCGTCATTGGAAGACATGTTCGGTGCTTTCATGGGGGAAACGAAGAGCTACATGGTAAAGACATGGCAAAGGCTTGATGAACAAGGAGAGATGATCAAGGATGTGACTACCCATATGAAAGCCATGGAGAAACAGATGGGCCAACTCTCTAATATTGTTGGTAGTCAACACACTCCGGGACAATTTCCTTCAAACACGGAGCTAAACCCCAAAGAACAATGCAAGACCATCAAACTAAGGAGTGGAACAAGCTATGAGGGGCCAAAGATGCCACAAGAGGAGGAAATGGAAAGGGCACCCGAGGGTGTTGGCAAAGAAGGAGGTCAAGAGAAAGAAAGGCAAGATGATATAGTGAGGGAAGAGGAAAAAGAAGTGGAGAAGAAAAGTGAGGAGGCAATCCCTCCTCAAGACAAATGCAAAAATGAAGTACCTCTCCCATACCCTCAAAGATTGAAGAAGAAGGGTTTGGACAACAATTTTGCTAAATTCGTGGAAATGTTCAAGAAGATTCACATTAACATTCCCTTTGCCGAAGCTCTTGAGCAAATTCCTCACTACTCCAAATTCCTAAAGGAAATCATGTCAAATAAGAGGAAGATGGTGGAGTACGAAACTGTACATTTGACCGAGGAGTGTAGCTCGATCATTCAAGCCAAGTAACCTCAAAAACTTAGAGACCCCGGATCATTCACCTTGCCATGTGTCATCGGGGATGGAGGTACATTTCGAGCTTTGTGTGATTTGGGAGCTAGTATAAATCTTATGCCTTTGTCCATATTCAAAACTCTTGTTT
Source organism: Galeopsis tetrahit (assembly GCA_963675135.1). NCBI lineage: Eukaryota > Viridiplantae > Streptophyta > Magnoliopsida > Lamiales > Lamiaceae > Galeopsis > Galeopsis tetrahit. The sequence continues at coordinate 9,981,692 of OY776127.1, read as the reverse complement.
TGGGAAATCTCACACTGACCACGATGAGCCTTCAATTGGCGGATAGATCTATGACATACCCTTTGGGTATAGTAGAGGATGTGTTGGTTAAAGTTGACAAATTCATTTTTTCGGTAGACTTTGTGGTTTTGGATATGGAGGAGGACAAATACATTCCATTGATCTTGGGAAGGCCATTTTTGGCAACCGGAGGGGCTATCATAAATGTGAGGAAAGGGGAGTTAGAGCTTCAAGTGAACAATGAGAAAGTCTTGTTTAACATCTACAAAGCTATCAAGTTTAGGGATGATGATGATGAGGTTTTTGAGTGCAACATGATCAATAGTATTCAAGCTTGTGTGGATATGCACATGGAGAAGAGCAACTCAAAAGATCCACTTGACTTATGCATAAGAAACTCTCTTACTTCACCTTCTCTTGTTCCTTTTTATTTTAACTATGATGAACTTGATGATATAGAATTGTTTGAATACATGTGTTCTCTTGATGTTCTACAGGAGCTCCCAATCAAGAAGGAGGAGAAATTCATGGAGATACGACGAGAAGCCAAGTTTGGGGAGTTTTACTTGAAAAGTGTCAAAGATTTCCTAACAAAAATCTTGACACTTGACCCTCATGTTTCTCGTTGGAGGCACCAAAGGATGGAGCTAAGGAGGAACCGAAAGCTCAAGAGAAAGGGAGGAAGCTAGACTTGAAACCACTTCCGGATCACTTGAGATATGCATATCTTAAACAAAGTGACCTCTTTCCGGTTATTGTTTCTTCACACTTGCATGAGATTGAGTCAGAAAAATTGCTTAGGGTGCTTAGAACGTATAAATCGGCTATTGGTTGGGATATTCCAGATTTGAAGGGTATACCGGCTCATATTTGCATGCATAAAATTAGACTAGATGAGTCTATTAAGCCTAAAGCCCAAGGTCAAAGAAGATTGAACCCCATAATGCAAGAGGTAGTAAGAAAAGAGGTGTTGAAGTGGTTAGATAATGACATAATTTTCCCCATTAGTGATAGTGAGTGGGTGAGTCCAACACAAGTGGTACCTAAGAAGGGGGGCATGACTATTGTTACAACCAAAGCCTTAGAGGCAATTGCTACTAGGACCATTGTGGGGTGGAGAGTATGCATTGACTATTGTGTGTTGAATAATGCCACTAGGAAAGATCACTTCCCTTTGCCTTTTATTGATCAAATGTTGGATAGGATGGCGGGATACGAGTATTATTTCTTTCTTGATGGCTACTAGGGATACAATCAAATTTTGATTGATCCCAAGGACCAAGAGAAATCAACTTTTACTTGCCCTTATAGTACTTTTACTTTTAAGAGAATGCCATTTGGATTGTGTAATGCCCCCGCCACCTTTCAACGATGTATGATGGCTATATTTCATGGCATGATTGAAAACATAATAGAGGTGTTTATGGATGACCTTTCCGTATTTGGTTATTGTTTTGATACATGTCTACGTAACCTCTCTCGTGTTTTGCAAAGATGTATAGATACTAACTTGATGCTCAATTGGGAGAAATGCCACTTCATGGTGAAGGAAGGAATTGTGCTTGGGCACAAGGTTTCGACTAAAGGACTTGAGGTGGATAGAGCAAAGATTGTGGCAATTGAGAAGTTACATCCACCAACCAATGAGAAGGCGGTGAGAAGTTTCCTTGGGCATGCCGGATTTTATAGAAGATTTATCAAGGATTTTTCAAAGATAGCCAAGCCCATGTGTTCATTGTTGGAGAAAGGGGCCACCTTCATCTTTAGTGAAGAGTGTGTGAAGTCATTTGAGATATTGAAGGAGGCCTTGATCAAAGCTCACGTGTTGGTGACACCCGATTGGAGTCAACCGTTTGAGATCATGTGTGATGCTAGTAATTAGGCCATTGGAGTAGTTTTGGGTCAAAAGAGAGACAAGCTCTTTTGTGTGATCTACTATGCAAGCAAGACCTTGAATCCGGCTCAAAAGAACTACACCACGACGGAGAAGGAGATGTTAGTCGTGATCTATAGCTTTGATAAGTTTAGAGCATATTTGGTGGGAGCTAAGACCATAGTGTACACGGATCACATGGCTCTTAAGTATTTGATTGAGAAGAAAGAGGCTAAACCGAGGTTGATACGATGGGTGCTCCTTTTGCAAGAGTTTGATGTGGAGATTAGAGATAGAAAAGGGTGTGAGAATGTGGTGGCGGATCATCTCTCAAGACTTGAGAATGTGGAGGAAAAAGATGTCCAAGTCCCTATCAAGGAGTGGTTCCCCGATGAGCAAATCCTTGCTATCAAAGAAGCATCTCCATGGTTTGCCGACTTTGTGAATTACATAGCCACCGGAACACACCCACCAAATCTCTCATTCCATCAAAAGAAGAAGTTTTATCATGATGTCAAGTTCTATGTTTGGGAGGATCAATTCCTCTATAGATGGTGTTCGGACATGATCATGAGGAGGTGCCTAGCGGAAGATGAGTGGGAGAAAGTGATTGACGAGTGTCATTCGTCTCCTTATGGAGGGCACTTTGGAGCAAATCGAACGGCCCACAAAGTTCTTCAAAGTGGTTTCTATTGGTCATCCATCTTTAGAGATTGTGAAGTTTTTGTGAAGAAGTGTGATAAGTGTCAAAGGATGGGAAATATCTCAAAAAGGTATGAGATGCCTATGAAGAATGTGATTGAAGTGGAGCTCTTTGATGTGTGGGGAATAGACTTTATTGGGTCCTTCCCAACTTCTCATGGATTTTCCTACATCCTTTTAGCCATTGACTATGTTTCTAGATGGATTCAGGCCATTCCAACCACTACAAATGATGCCAATGTAGTCCTCAACTTTTTGAGGAAGAACATTTTCACTCGTTTTGGCACTCCAAGAGCATTAGTGAGTGATGGTTAGATCAACTCTTGACAAAGTATGGAGTGAAGTATAGGGTGACCACACCTTATCACCCTCAAGATAATGGACAAACGAAGCTTGCTAATCGAGAAGTGAAGCAAATTTTGGAGAAGACCGTTGGGATAAAGAGAAAGGATTGGGCCATCAAGTTAGATGATGCCCTTTGGGCATATCGAACCGCCTACAAGACACCTTTGGGCACATCTCCTTATCAACTTGTGTATGGCAAGTCTTGTCATCTACCCGTGGAAGTGGAGTTTAGAGCTCGTTGGGCTATTAACGAGTTGAATCTTGATCTTAAGGCATCCGGAGAAAGAAGGAAGATGATGCTCAATGAGCTTGATGAGTTTAGGAATGTAGCTTTTGAGAACTCCAAGATTCACAAAGAAAGGGCCAAGAAATTTCATGATAAGATGATTCAGAGGAGGGAGTTCTAAGTTGGAGAACAAGTCTTATTGTTCAACTCAAGGTTGAGACTATTTCCGGGCAAGTTAAAGTCAAAGTGGTCGGGGCCCTTTGTGATTAAGAATGTGACGCCCATGGGAAATGTGGAACTTATTGGTAAAGATGGTCGGAGCAACCTTTGTGGTGAATAGTCAAAGAGTGAAGCACTATTTTGGAAACGAGCAACTTCGAATGGTGGAGTCGCTTCGCTTGGATGAGGCTTGAAAGTAGAAAGAAACCGTCCGGCATAGGACGTTAAAAATAGCGCTTCTTGGGAGGCAACCCAAGGTTTTATTGCTTTCATGTTTTTATTGCTTTAGTAGTTTTGATAGCTTAGTTTCTTTTGTAAGTGAGGATGAGGAACATTTTGGACATTATAGCTTGAAGAATGAAGAAGGAAGCAAAACCAACTTTGGAGAGGGGAAGCAAGTGTTGCAATGGTGATCTTTGAAGAGCATTGGATGTGCAAGGAGGGAGGTAACAACTTGTAGCCCCAAACTTAGAATTTTTACATAGTAAAATTCTAAGTTTGGGGGAGTTATTTTTTTTTACTAGTTGTTACCCTTGCACCGGTTCGTCATTCTACTTGTGTCACATTTTGCAGCGGCGCATGCATAGCTTTCATATGCTTAGATCATTTGAGTTGGCTTTGTTTAGTTGTTGGGTAATGTAGTTATGGTGAAATGTGAGCATGAATAATCATTGGAATCTATGGTTGAGTAGTGAAGTGATGTCTATTTGCTTTGAATGTATGCATGATTGATGATGGATAGTAGTATCATGTTGTGTTCATATTTGTGATCTTTGATAGCATGAATGCATGATGTGTTGTTGTTTGGGGACATTTGATGATTGTGAGGGTCCTATTGAATAAACCGGTGAGAATTGAGCTATAAATCGAGTATGTAATCCGGTTTGATTCATTTGAGAGTGGATTAGGTTATTGCTAGTGATCTTAGAACTTGCCCAAGTTCTTGTTTTAACACTGACTCTAACAGAATATCAGAAATTAAAGAGTGCTGGGGTGTATAAAAGTGTTTAAGTATAAGTAGATAAATGTTGCACAAAATGTTGAGACAAATAGTGCAACACTGACTCTAACAGAATATCAGAAATTAAGATACACAGCGGAAGACTTGAAACACTAAAAACAAACGAGACACAATGGAAATACTTTTAACATAGATTTTATAAATAAAAATCTATGTCTGCCTTATGGCGTAAAATCAATACTTATCTTCAAGTACAAATGTTGTGTGAAATGTTACAACAATAACTTTCACAACGAAACTATAAACGAGACAGGTGCCAAGTCTAGAAAATGAACTAAGTGTATAAATTATACACTGCCGAAATGCCTAGTCTATCTAATGATTACACTCTCAATAGATAAGAAGACACACAGCCATACGGGTGGTATACAACGTATGATCTAAAATGTAGAACTATTGGCCACAATTTCCTAACATGGATGAACGCTCGGTCTAGGATATTGCTCGAATAGAACACACTGAATTATGAAGCCTTCAATCGGTATTTATAGATGTGGCATACGAATTCTAGAGGCTTCCACATTGAGGTCCTATTTTTTAGGAACTCAACTTCCACAACTTCCATGATCTTTCTAGATCCTTTTTGTATGCTCCAGGTCGTTCTAAATGGTTTCAGGCTGCTCTAGCATGTTCTCCAATGTTCTGGAATCTTCCAGGTTCCAGATCCTTGTAGAAGCTTCTAGATCCTGCCAGAAATGCGACAACATTTAGATCAACATTTAATGTAGCATTTCAGAAAAGACTTAGAAAAAATCTCGGAAGGTCAAATTAAGATGTTGTTGATAATGTTAAGGCATTTAAGGATTAACAACATCTACAATCTCCCCCAATTTGACCTTTCGACTACAACACACCTGATGCACATATATTTCTATACATACTCAGTTTTATGTACTTAGTTGAGGTTGACATCATTGCTAAGTACTAGTCAAGTCAATACCTGTCGTAAATGTTGGATCAAATTAAATGAAGATCAAGGATAATTTCATAATGATCCGTGCCAAAGGATCAAAACTATTTTATCCAAAATAGAATAAGCATAAACAGTACACTTATTCACAACATAAGTAACTATACTAAGATCATAAGTTGAACAGGAAGAATTAACTTAGAATCTAAGTAAGACACTAACAAAAACAAAAAATAAAATATCAGAGCAAAAAGAATAAACACAACAAATGGACAAAAACAAAGACTATACAACCTGCAATAAACATATGGTAACCTGTAAACAGATTAAGCAAGGGCAGTAAACAAATATCACCATAATTAAACAAGTTGCAAATAAAAACATCCTATCATCTAAGAAATAAATAACAAGTGTATCAGAATTTCAGAATTCAAACTTAAACATTAATTACAGAGATTGAACTGAATAAATGGCATAAACAGCAGCCATTATGAAATCAGATCTCCCCCTGTCTAGCTTGTCCCTGTTCATCAGTGTCCCTGTTCATCAATGGTTTCCATCTCAGCAGCAGCATCATCAGCTTCATCCACAAAGTAAGTAGATGCAAGATGTGCAACTACATCTGTTACTCCAGCATCAGGATCACCACCAGCAGCAGCAGCTGGAACTCCATCATCATTCAACTCTTGAATCACCACATTGGAGTTTGATGGTGGTGGTACTCCCCCTGTTGTAGGTGAAAGCATACTTGTCCATCTATTCTTTAGAAACTGCAATTCATCAATTGTTTCCTGCAAGTGGTTGAGCTGTAGTTTGATGAATTCCTGTGAAAGATACACATTACCAGAAATGTTGATACGAATGTTCTCAACATTTAGGGGTGCATTTCTCTGTTTTGATCTGGATGATTCTGGATGATCAGAAGTTGAGGGTCTTTGCTGATGTTCAGTAGTTGAAGGCCTGTGTTGATGATCAGTACCAGGAGCAGTCAAAGGCAGATCAATTACTCTATCCCCAGTGAGTAAGGCAGGAGCTATGGCCAGTAATGCAACTCTCCCCCTCAACACATCAGTGTTCTTGGCAACAAAGTCATGATGCCTCAAGTAATTTGAAATTAGAACAGGATAGGGTGGGTTGCCTTTTTCAGAAACTTTTCCAGTAAATCTCATCATATGGTGAAAGATTGTAAGGCCTAAATTGAATTTCTTAAGCACAGAGATCCTATACATAAGAACAACTTGGTCTTTTGTGATCTTGGTAGTATTTGTGGTGGGAATCCAGTTGTAGATAATGAGTTTGTATAACACAGAATGTAGGGAAGTGAGGTCTTTGGCTAGCATCTGTCTAGTCCACTTAACTACCCTACCACCAGTTATAGCAGCAATAACCACATCCATGTCAGGTTCTTCATCCACCTCAACATTGGGAATATGCAGAAACTCATTTATCAACTCAGGAGTAAAAGGTACATCCCCCCCCCCCCCTAAAATTTACAGTCCCATACCACTTAGATGATCTCCTACCAGTACTCTTTTTCATGCAAGCATAAAATTCATAAGCCCAATTTGTCAAGAATGATTCACCAAAATTCAAAGCATGCATCAAATTCCTTTCCTCTAAGAAACTAATCATGCTTTTACTTTCAAAATCAGGTATATTAATTCTCTTCTCTATCAGCAGTTTCCTCTTAGAATAAATAGCCAACCTATTCTCTAGAGTCTCAAGAGAATCAGAAATACCTTCCTCTTCAGAAGCAAGGTCATTAGAGCTTGATGTGAAATCTTTAGCAGAGCTTTCCTTAGAGCTGCTCTCTGCACTGGAAGAGCTATCACCACTGCCATCATCTTCAGGTTCTGGTGCAGCTTCCTTTGCAGCAGCAAAATGCTCAGCATTTTTCTTAAGAGAGTTCAGAATATCTCTTAATCACACATCAGAATCAGAATTGGAATCTGATTTTGCAGGTTCATCTTCAGCAATCATCTTGGCCTTCCCTTTGCCTTTGGGATCAGCAATAACTTTCTTCCTCCTTTCAACAACAGCTTTCTTGGGGTTCTCAGCAACAACCTTTTTAATTTTCTCAACAGAAACAGGTGCTTCCTCTTCAGAGTCTGTGAACACTTGGATGGGTTCAGCAGCTTCAGCTCCAGCTTTCTTCTTCTTCCTCATGGATTCAGAATAATCCACACGAGTGAACACGCGGTATGATCTCCTTCTTTGAACATGACTTCTCTGTCTTTTACCTTTCTGTGCATTCTTCTTGAAAGGAATGGGAGCAGATTCATCAGAAACAGAGAGTGAAGAGTTTGTACCGTCTTTAGAGATGTTTGCATCCTCCATTTCAACATCTTCAGGGTCGGAAGTAGCAGTAGCTTCTTCTTCAGCAGCAACCTCCTCATTTTCAGCGCTCGGGTTGTGAACAATAGGTGATTTAGGGCTTTTTGAAGCAACAGCCATTTGGGCGGTTTGATCAGCCAAATATCTTGAGATATCCACAGTGATATCTCCAAATGTCATCACGGGCAGATGACCAGTTGTTCGAAGAGAGTCAGACACTTCTTCGATAGCCTTGTTGAACTGTTCAACAGTTGCATCTTGAGGAATGTTGGTTGTTGGTGGAATGGTTTGAGGAGCAGTTTGAGGAGTGAGAGTGGTTGTTGATGGTGTTGCAGAGACATTTGAGTCAGCATTTGACGAGGTTGATTTCTGAGACGCCATGGAAGCAAGAATTTCGAGAGGGTTTGTGTGAGAAAGGGATGAGTTCTTCGAATCAGAGTGAGATTGTGAGTGGGATTGAGGTCGATTTCCAGCCATTTAAGGAACGGTTGGAATTTCAAGGTAGGTTTGAGGAGCGTATTCAAAAAATTTGAGAGATACACGGCCAATAAACAATTCTGCAGAATCTTAGTACTTAACAAAATCAAAAATCACGATTAGCATTAACATTTAATCTTATGAGTGATATTTATAGAGAGAATTATGTAGTTGGAGAGAAAAGAAGATAATCCAGAAGTCTTTCGATCATGCTCCACATAATTAGCCACAATGTAGATCATGGGTAATTAGTGGGGAAATTTAATTAAATTAGGTAAATAAGAAGCTTCCAAAATAATTAAAATCGCATAATCTGAAAAATAAAAAAAATGTGGGTCAGTAATTAAATAAAATTAAATAAATCCCAATTAATAATTAAATAATTACAACTAATAAAAATAAATTCGAATCAGGCAATGTTGTGCTCAAAACTGTTACAAACACCTCAACACGGTTTTTACATGAATTTGCTTCATTTGTGTTGCACCATATATTTTCTTTTTGTGTTATAGCATCTAATGTGTATTGATCCATTGTTCCTGTAGAGTACATCGTAGTAGCGAACTCCGTGCCCCATACTTACTTAATGGATTACAAATATATTGATGTTTTTACCAAAGAATCACCTTTTGAAAAGAAGGCATCGTAGTAGTGGACTCCGTGCTCCATAGTTACTCAGTGATTTGGTACATCTTTTAGTATGCTAATAACATTCTCATTTTTTATGCATTTGAGAGGTGTGAGACATGTTTATTTTTGCACTACAAGGTTCTTAGATTCGTAGATATTTTACATAGGAATTATTTAACAAAGTAAGAGATAGATTCAACTTACAAAATTTTTACAACCCATGATGTTGTCCCAAATGCTGACGCATTTGTGACAACATCCATCCGAATTTTTCAGATAGTGCTCATGCCAAGAGATTTCCTCAAGATAGAGAATCTCTCATGGTCTAATGCCTTAGTAAAAATGTCAGCATTTTGTTTCTCAGTAGGTATATACTCCAACTTAACAATATTCTTCTCTACTAAATCCCTCATAAAATGATGTCTTATGTTAATGTGCTTTGTGAGTGAGTGTTGTACAGGATTCTTAGAAATGTTAATGGCACTAGTATTATCACAAAAGATTGTAAGTATACCATTCTCAATACCATAGTTATGGAACATCTTGCTCAGCCACAAGAGTTGTGTACAGCAGCTTCCAGCAGCTATGTACTCAAATTCTGCAGTAGGTTGTGAAACACAATTCTGCTTCTTGCTGTGCCATGATACAAGATTGTTTCCCATGTAGAAACATCCTCCACTCGTACTCTTTCTATCATCTATATCTCCAGCCCAATCAGCATCACTGTAGCCTATCAAAATGTTGTTGGTGTCCTTAGTATACTAGATTCCAAGGTCACTTGTACCTGCAACGTACTTGATAATCCTTTTCACAGCATTCAGGTGAGATTCCTTTAGATTAGCTTGGTACCTAGCACAAACACACACACTGTACATAATATCTGGCCTACTAGAGGTTAAATACAGTAAACTACCTATCATGGATCTGTAAAGTGTTGGATCAACATTTGTTCCAGCACTGTCTTTGCAAAGTTTCAAAGAAGATCCCATAGGAGTTTTCATTGGTTTTGAATTCTCAAGACCAAATCTTTTAAATAAGTTCTTAGCATACTTACTCTGGGAGAAGAAAATACCATCACTGCATTGTTTGATTTGAAGACCTAGAAAATAATTCAAGTCTCCAACCATACTCATTTCAAATGTTGCAGTCATTGCCTCAACAAATTTACTCAAAATTTTATCACAAGTAGAACCAAACACAATGTCATCAACATATATCTGAGTAATTAGTATATCATTTTCAGTGTGCTTAATGAATAAAGTTATATCTGCCTCTCCTCTAATAAATCCATATTCCAAAAGAAAGTCAGTAAGCCTACCATACCATGCTCTAGGAGCTTGTTTAAGACCATACAAAGCTTTCTTAAGTTTATATACATGATCAGGATACTGTGGATCTTCAAATCCTATAGGTTGTTCAACATATGATTCTTCATTTAATATGCCATTTAGAAATGCAGCCTTTACATCCATTTGATGAAGTTTAATATCAATAAACCATGCAATAGCTATCAGTAATCTAATAGATTATATCCTAGCAACAGGTGCAAAAGTTTCATCAAAATCAACTCCTTCAACTTGGGTGTAACCTTGTGCTACTAACCTAGCCTTGTTCCTAACAATATTACCAGATTCATCAGTTTTATTCTTGAATATCCACTTTGTTCCAATGACATTAGTATGACTAGGTCTAGGAACAAGTGTCCACACTTCATTTCTTTCAAACTGACCAAGTTCTTCATGCATAGCATTAATCCAGTTTTCATCAGTTAAGGCTTCTTTAGCACTCTTAGGTTCAATTTCAGATAAATAACATTCAGTATTTACAACATTACACATAGAAGACATGCATATTGTTCTTACCACATCTACCTTGTTTGATCTTACTCTTCCTCTTGTTTGCACTCCAACTGTAGCATCGCCTATGATCTGGTCAGAAGGATGACTTTTGCCTATTCTTGAAGAAGGATTCATTTTGGGAATGTACTGATCATTCTGTGAATTTACAGCTGACTGTTCTGTAGATGTTGACTCAGATGTGTTAACATTTGGTGCAACATTTTCAGACTTCAGTGTATTCTCAGAAGTGTCAGTAACTTGTGATACATCTTCTTCATCTTTGTCATCTGTAAGACCTTTATCATCATCAAACACAACATTAACAGATTCTTGAACAGTGTTAGTTCTAAGGTTATAAACTCTATAAGCTTTACTATTTCTAGAATAGCCTAAAAAGAAACCTTTATCACTTTTAGAATCAAACTTATGAAGTTGATCCCTATCATTCAAAATATAACACACACAACCAAATACATGAAAATATTTCACATTAGGTTTTCTGTTGTTCAAAATCTCATAAGGTGTTTGATTAGTGCCAGAACGAATAAAAACCCTATTAATAATATGGCATGCAGTATTCAATGCTTCTCCCCAAAATTTCTTAGCAAGACATTTGGATGTAAGCATAACTCTAGCCATTTCTTGTAAAGTTCTATTCTTTCTTTCAACAATTCCATTTTGTTGTGGAGTTTTAGGAGATGAATATTCTTGCAAGATACCCTTTTTATCACAAAAATCATTAAACATGCTGTTTTCAAATTCCCTACCATGATCAGTTCTAATACGGCCAACTTTCAAGTTAAACACATTTTTGAACCTCTTATAAAGAATTTTAAATGCAGCAAATGCTTCAGATTTGTCTCTCAAAGACTCTACCCAGGTATATCTAGAAAAATCATCTACCACAACTAAGGAATACCTCTTTCCTCCAATGCTTTAAGTTTCCATAGGACCCATCAAATCCATGTGCAGTAATTCAAAGCATCGATGTGTAGTACAATGTGACAGCATTTTGTGTGACATTCTTACCTGCTTACCTTTTTGGCATGGTCCACATACAGTGGTGTTGTGAAACCTCAGTTCTGGAATTCCTTTTACTACATCTGCTTTGATTAGCTTTTTCATTGCTCTGTAATTTGCATGACCCAATCTTTGATGCCATAGAACATTTTCATCATGTTTTGACAAGTTACACATATTTGTTCCAATAAGATCTTATGAACTACTCTAACATTAGAAATAGGGTCACCAAGAGAATGTGATTCATTGATTATCTCACTTAACCTTTCATTGTAGGATGAAATGGTTTCATCTTCCTTCATTCGGAGATTCTCAAATTTTGACCCCAACATTCGAAGCTTAGTCCTTCGAACACTGTCTGAACCCTCACAATGCTCTTGCAACCTGTCCCATGCATCTTTAGAAGTAGAACAGTTAGATATAATTTTAAACATTGAAACATCAACAGAAGTAAAAATAGCATTTAAAGCTTTAGAATTGTAGCTTGCTATTGTTATTTCATCAGCCGTCCAATCAACTTCTCTCTTGAGTTGAACTTCACCATCTGCGTCTGCTGGTCTATTTGGAGCTTCCCAACCTGTAAGTACAGTCCTCCAAGCACGTTCATCAATTGACTTGATGTACATACGCATCTTAGGCTTCCAATAAGAATAATTCGAACCATCTAAAACGGGTGGCCTAAGTGCAGTGGATATGTGATGTGTTTCCATTGCTATACTTTTAACATAGATTTTATAAATAAAAATCTATGTCTGCCTTATGGCGTAAAATCAATACTTATCTTCAAGTACAAATGTTGTGTGAAATGTTACAACAATAACTTTCACAACGAAACTATAAACGAGGCAGGTGCCAAGTCTAGAAAACGAACTAAGTGTATAAATTATACACTGTCGAAATGCCTAGTCTATCTAATGATTACACTCTCAATAGATAAGAAGACACACAACCATACGGGTGGTGTACAACGTATGATCTAAAATGTAGAACTATTGGCCACAATTTCCTAACAGGGATGAACGCTCGGTCTAGGATATTGCTCGAATAGAACACACTGAATTATGAAGCCTTCAATCGGTATTTATAGATGTGGGATACGAATTCTAGAGGCTTCCACATTGAGGTCCTATTTTTTAGGAACTCAACTTCCACAACTTCCATGGTCTTTCTAGATCCTTCTTGTATGCTCCAAGTCGTTCTAAATGGTTCCAGGCTGCTCTAGCATGTTCTCCAATGTTCTGGAATCTTCCAGGTTCCAGATCCTTGTAGAAGCTTCTAGATCCTGCCAGAAATGCGACAACAATTAGATCAACATTTAATGTAGCATTTCAGAAAAGACTTAGAAAAAATCTCGGAAGGTCAAATTAAGATGTTGTTGATAATGTTAAGGCATTTAAGGATTAACAACATCTACAATATGATATAGGCCATCTTGTTCTAAAGAGTCACTTAGCCAAAATTTCCTAAAACCGAAGTAATCTTCCGTAGTTAGCCCATTTGAGCTTAATTCCTCAATTTCTTGGCAAACTACAATGTTAACCACTTAGTCTTTTTGATCATTTGATACTTATATCTAGTGGGGTGATAAAAGACAAAATGGAAAAACATGTGCTTGAATGTACTTGGTTTAAGGAGAAGTTGGATGAGTTGAAAAGGTTGAAAAAAGGTTGAAAAAAGGTTGAAAAAGATGAAAAGAGATGAAAAGAAAATCAATGGAAAAGAAAAGAGGGACAAAGAGCCCCAAAAGCTTGAAAAGAAAAATGGTTCAAAAGATGAGGTGATGAATACTTGAAAAGGAAAAGAAAATGAAAAGTGAGGATGGAGTTTGTAAGCTTTGAAAGTGAAAGCACACATTGTAAGACAACAAACTTTGTCCTCCACTAAAAGAGTCACAATTCCCAAATTCATCCTAACTTGTCCAAAGAGCCAATGTTACATCCTTGATTAAGTCCTATTGATCACATTGTTGAGCATTTGAGTGTTGTAAAAAGTAGAATTTGGGCAAGCATATAGTGATTACATAGCATAACTTGATTGATGAGTGCATTAATATCCTCAATTTGTTTGTGTGTTTGAGAGAAACACTCTATCATGTGAGTAGAGGACTTGAGCATTTGGATTATGTCTCTCATTCATAATGTGTTGTGTGTTTGTGCATTCTTTGATTCATAAGTGTGAATTGCAATAATGAGCTTATGATCTGCATTGAAAAATGCACTTTGAGAAAGAGATATCACTACACTTTACTTTGCATGTGTGATTTACATTGAATATTCCATTGTGATCATTCCACCCTCATTGCTTTAAGTGCTTAGTTGTTTGAGGACAAACAACATTTTAAGTTTGGGGGGGTTTGATTCGAGTGGAATTTACACACTTTAGATGCACATGTGAAACTCGTTTTTGATGTGATTTCATTGATTTATGTATTGATTATGATAATTTGAGCCAAAATGAGGGAAAGGTTGTGTTTTGTCGATTTTGTAGGAAATACCATGGAATTTGGATCAAAACACCAACCATACTTCACTGTATCAAGAATAGGATTACACCGTTGGGTTCGTCTCGAAAAACGGAGTGGAATAGCCAAAAGAATCAAGTCAATCGGACATTTGAGGCAAAAGATATGCCCGAAACGAGAAAGGGTCGAAGCAAGGAGCACGACCGAGCACCCACCCCGAGCTGCACCCATGCCCAAAAATCGGGCCACGGCCGAGACAAGCGCTCGAGTAAGCTTATGTCGATACAGAAACTTTTGTGGCACAAAGGAGCACGGTCGTGGCCTATGCACGGCCGAGCACCCATCCAAATCCCAATCCGCGCGCCACGGCCGAGCTATCCGCTCGAGTAGGAGGCCCTTGATCTAGAAAGTTGGGGCAATGAAGGGGCACGGCTGAGGCCTCATCTCGGCCGAGCTCGAGGAAGCAGGGGCAATGCATGCCACGGCCGAGCACCATTCTCGGTCGAGCCCCGAGAAATATGCGCACGCCAATGCCACGGCCGAGCATCATCCAAAGTCATCATCTACACAGCACGGCCGAGTTTCCTACTCGGCTGAGCACCTGGGCGACCAACATCTCATTTTACACAGCCGTGCTACCCCATTTTCGGTGCCTTTTGTCCATTTGGCCATTTTTAGGGACTAACTTGCAATTCTTACACCCAAGCCCTATCTCAACACTATATAAGCCCTCATTCTTAAAATCAAAAGAACTTTTCCCCAATTCTTCAAATTCTACACATACAAACACACACTTGGAGGTGATTTGGCCATAACTTCTTCAATTCTTCATCAATTCATGCAAGGAAGGCATCAATAGCTTGAAATTTTCATTCCCCACTATACTTTAGACTAAGCTTTCTATTTCTCTCTCTTTTTATTTAGTTATTTCTTTGGATTTTGTTAATTTGATTATGTTGTTGATTGGCTAGAACACTTTTGGTTCTAGAGCCTTGTAAATACTTTTGATGAAGTTTATGAATTAATGTTTTGCTTATTTGGTGTTTGTGTGGCTTAATTCTATTTGGATGCTTGATTTTCATTGCAAAGCATGTCATTAGTGTACAATAGTGATATGTTAATCTTAGTAAATTGAATTAGGTTGAGTGTTGGTCCCAAGTTGAGTTAAGATTGAGTAAGCTAAGAAAGTCTAGAGGGGAGGGGTGAATAGACTTTCAAAAATCTTTCAAAATATCAGATTTTATAATGCGGAATAGTGTTCTGAATAGTACTGTTCTTACTGAATCAGATCAGTACTTCCAGTTTTAGTTTTATACTCAACTTTTAATCAGATCTTTACTTAGACAACTTACTGTTCTTGGTTAAACAAATATCAAACAGAAAATAAAGAACACAAGATTTTATAGTGGTTCGACCAATAAGTCTACATCCACTCTCACAATCCCAGTTGTGATGTTTTATTACTCTTCCTTGAGTTTCTTGTGGCTTAAAGTCCCAAGATTAAGACTGTGATCTTATCGATTACACTTCCAAGTGTATCTTCGATCGACTAGTAATTTCACAAGTAACTAGCACACTTGTTTACAACAATACAAACTTTAAAACTGAAAAGTAAAACTT
Organism: Galeopsis tetrahit; assembly: GCA_963675135.1. Taxonomy (NCBI): domain Eukaryota; kingdom Viridiplantae; phylum Streptophyta; class Magnoliopsida; order Lamiales; family Lamiaceae; genus Galeopsis; species Galeopsis tetrahit. Next base: position 9,966,016 of record OY776127.1, on the reverse strand, counting down.
CTCTTTGAGTAGCCTTTGATATCTTCTCTTCAATTCAGTGGCTTCTCCTTAGTTTGATTTCCTTCACTCTGTGAGTTCTTGATTGTAGACTTGCTCTTGATTTCTCTAAGATCAGTAAAAATGTTCAGTAGTAGTAGTAGTCTCTTCAAGTAGGAGATCATACAGTATTTATAGAACTTAGTATGACAGTTAGCAGTTTGTGAACTAACTCTCAACTAACTCTAAAACTGTTTTTGTAACTTCTTCTTGTAACCGACTTTGTAACTTCCTTTAACTTCCAAGTTAGCATATCTTCAAAATATATCCAGTTACACCTTAAATAAGTTTTCCAAACTTATTCTTCAAATTCACCAAATCAGCACAGTAACTTAAAACTGTTCTAACTTCTCTAGAATTCTTCTAAGCTTCTCTTCAATTCTTCTTTGAAGTCTTCTTATTCTGAAGTAGTCTTCTGAGTCTTCATTAGTCTTCTGATCTTCTTCTAATATATTCATAATCTACTGTTCTGAACTTTTACAATGCTGAATACAATAGAATACAATTTTACATATATAAAACCTATCTATACATCAACTGAACTATATACAGATGAGTACATCTAAGTCCTATACTATAAGTTGTCTATACAATACAAAACATCAGCTTAGTTCCTAACAATTCATATATCAGATCAGTAAACATAATAAGATCAGTAATTATATATAAGATCAGTAAACTCAGATATAAGATTAGTAACTCAGATAAATATCAAATAAAGATCAGCATTCTTATTCTCAGATTCCATTAAGATCAGTAATATTATTTTCAATATTTCTTAATAAGATCAGTAAACATATATTCCATATAACACATACACCATTACTTTCAAGTTGCTTTTTGGCTATCAAAACATACAATCATCAATTATAACATTGTTTCACAGATTCATATCCCAACAATTTCCCCCTTTTTGATGAAGCCAAAACTACTTAAATATAATCAGATCAATAGTAGTTAAAATATATGGTTAATCATACTCAGTTTATCAATTTCAACATTAGAATAGTTTTCACATAAACCAAATATTACACATACATCACATAATCACAAAAACATCAAAATGAAGAAAATAAAGATAAGGTTAAGAAGTGTTATCTTCTGAGCTTAGTCCTTCATCTTCAGTCTTCATTTGGTATTCTGAATGCCAAATACATCTGGTTCTTGATTTCCAGCATGTGCTTGTGATCTGTAATACCTTCATCTTGAATGATTTTTGATATGATGTTGCCAACCTCTTTCAGATCAGGTTCACCATTTTCTAATCTTGGAGGTTCCCATACTGGTTCTTCAGGACATAATATCTGAATGTTTGCACCAGCAGCTAACAACAAAACATCTTCCCAGAAGATTCTTGCAACATTCATCATAAAGTCTTCAAAATCAGCATACTCATCCTCTTTAGTAGGATGATCACCAAACTTCTTCACAATAAAATTTGCAATCTGCCACTTCTTCTTAAGATTATTCCAATATTCCAAATGTTCATCATCAATAATAAATTATATGTAATTCTCATTAGGAACACCAACAGCAGACTTAGATTTCATTTTCTTCTTTAATGTAGCAATTCGATTATCAAACTTCTTTCTTGCAGCTTCTGCATCTTTCAACTTTTGTTTCCTAATCTGCTCATCAGCTTTTCTTTTCTCAAACAATTTAGCTTTCTTCTTAGCTAGCAACTCTTTATGTTTCTCAATGGCTTCAGCCATCTTCTCATCACTTGGCCTACTACTAGCAACAACATGTTTTAGCTTACTCTTAGATCTGGTAACTCTTCCAGACTCTTCAGCTTCTTCTTCATCTTCACTCAAAACTAGCTTCCTTTTCCTTTTTCCAAATGAAGATTCAGCAATGTTCTTTTCAACGGTTGCTATGACTTGAGTTTCAGCTTCAGAAGACTTTTCTAGCTTTCTGAGATTTGCAATGTTCTTTTTCAAGCTAATGATCTCTTCTTTCAGATCATCCATCTCTTTTAATTCATCCTGACTCACAACTAATTGAGCTTGTTGAGTCTGAGTTTGCTCCATGACCTTCATGACCTTAACTTCCCCCTTTTTGGCTTCATCCTGCCATTCCTTCAAGGGTGTTACAAGCAACTCAACTTTCTTCTGCAGCTCAACAGACAATTTCTTCTCTTGTAATCTATGCAGATCATAGATTTTGGACATTGTGTGCTCTATCACTTGCTCATACGAACTTGTTGCAGTTAACTTTTCTAATTTCTCAGTAGCTTCTTGAAATTGTGTCAAAGTAGCCTCCAGCTTACTTTGCAATTCTTCATTAAGCTTCTTCAACATCTCAAAGCTTGAACTATCTGGAACAGATCTTACTGGCTCTTGCTCATCATTAAGCACAATAGTTTCAGCAAATTCAATTGGAGTGTTTTCCAACTTATCAGCACCCAAAGTTGGTTCCTCTATGACATCAGGTTCTTCAATCACAACTGTGTTCTCAAACACCTCAGTTGCATTGGTATCAGCTTCATAATCAGCTTCCATATCAGCTTGACTATCAAACTCTTCATTACAAACATCCTCAACACCCATATTTACATCAGAATCAACATGAGGCTCATCAGGCTTAACCATAGAGTACTTACATCCTGTTAATCTTTCAATCAACTGAATAACAGAATCCAGAGTAAACAATTCTGAACAAGATTGAACACTTGCAGCTTCTCTTTGCTCTTGTTCCCAATTATGAAAAACAGATAAACCTCCCATGCCTTCTGCAACAACTAACAACTCTTTCAAGCCAACCCTTCTAAGATATACCCAAGTACCTATCCTTAGAAGTTGATCAAACACCATAGAGCTGTCATCTAATCCATGAAAACATTTCAGAAGTGCATTTCTCAGTTTAAATCTAATTCTCTCTTCCTTATCACAGACAGGATAATCCATAAAAAACACAGAATTTGGTTGAATAATCTCAGTTTCTGGGGATGAGGAGATTTCAATAGGTTCATAGGCAGGCATATGTTCATGCTCAGTAGAGTGATCATGAACTGTTTCAGGGGAAAAATGAGTAACAGGAATATGTTGAGGACTAGGATGAGGAGTGATATGAAAAGAAGTGTTCTGAGTGGGTGAGGGTGGAGTGTTATGTCTAACAGGGGAGTAGTGTACTGACTCCTCAGAACAGATTGAATCTCGATCAATGGGCTGGGTTTGAAATGGAACAGAATTTGATGGAGTAGGGGTAGAATCAAGAATTTCCCTAATGCTAGAAGTACTAACCTCTTGATCCACAGAGTTGTCTCTCACCACAGTCTCAAGAAACCTTACTGTGTGCTCTGCTGAGGCTTTTGCAGACCGTCCTCGTCTTAATCCAGAACCCATAGGATCATGCTTTGCCTTGGTTCTTTTATCTGGTTGATTATCATCCGATTTGTACATGGAAGCTCCAGATTCTTGAGCTTCTAGTTCTGGAAGAGGTAGCACCAAAGGATTCTCTTGTTCATAACGAATAGATTCCTTTTTCATCAAGAATTTCCCTTGATGAAATTTCTTGGGATTACTCCAGTATGCTTTCTTAACAACAATTTGAGGCAACAGAATGCTCAGCTTGTTCCCGAACCCTAATTTCGATTTAATTGAAAACTCTTCGCAGTCCTCATCGAACAGAATCTTTTCCCTTTCGCTTAGCAATCTTTCAAGAAAGAAACCTTGCCAATCACCTTGAACTTGATCAATTATTGCTGCCATGATTCTGATTTTCAGGTTTGGTAGAGCGTCTTGACTATGGTGTTGCCCTAGCAAGCATTTTTCAGCAATATCCATCAAAAATTGAAGTCCGGAAGGAAGCACGGCTTTCTTCAGATTGAGTAGAGTTTCTGGTTCTTCACTTGTCCATCTACCCACACACTCTTTTTCTTCTCCGGCTTTGTAGTTCAGGATGTCAACAGGTCCTTGGGGTAAATCCAACATAACCTCAAGAATCTCTCGAGTTATTTCGACCTTGTGCCCGGACAACATTGAACGCACACCATTGTTGTCACCTTCAAGCTGTAAAAAGAATTCCACTGCTTCGGGTTCATATACATTTAGTGGATATGATTCCAGAAATTTCCTAAGACCGCTTTCTTCACACATGGTCAGGATAGCTTGATTTTCTGGACAATGTCGACCATTAAAATGAACTGCATTCTCTACAAAAATGCCTTTTTCTCGCATCCAAAAGTCAGAATCAAAAGTTCCAATAACTTCATTAGATTCGCTCAGAACATTAATAATCGCCATTTGTAGAAGTGTAGAAGATAGAGTAATTTTGAGTTATGAAATTTCCAGAAATGAATTCGTAAAGAAGATGAAGATGAAAGATGATCGTGTTAATCAAATTCAAAACCAATCTAGGGTGTGAATTGAGTTTATTTTCACGATGAATGGTTGAGATTTAATCTCGAAATTCGTGATTAAAGAAAACTATTCATATTCGAATACCATTCTTATTTCTTGGAGTCAATTTGTGTTTGATAAATGCACCACAGTAATTAGGTTAAAAATAGAGGAGTGTACTAATCTTCTCTATTAGTATTCTAAATTTGAGCAGCTTTTGACTTAGAGTATTCTAATCCAAAAGACTGTTCTGATGCATATCAGCACAGTAGTTTCCAAAACTATTTCACTTCATTCTCTTACTTGTATATAAAGAAAATTTACTTATCTGGATCAGCTGAGTATTGTGATCAGCTGAGTAACCTTTTGAACATCAGATCCGTTGTTGGGGTCAGCACAGTAGTACTCAGATCAGTTCCCAACTTTCCTGATTTTACATTTTTGCTATCAGCACAGTAATCCTCAGATCAGTACTGTGTCAGATTAGTAGTAATCAAATCTTTCTGTAGACAGTTTAATCAGTAATCAGATTAGTTCTGTAGAATAATTGAATTGTAATCAGATCAGTACTGCAGACAAAGAAGCTTTGTAATCAGTACAGTTCTGTAGACAAGTCAATGTATTAATCAGAATATATCTGTAGACTGATATAGCCTGTAATCAGATCAGATTAGTAGATTTTTCCAATCTGTAATCAGATCAGTTCCCCCTTCAGTGGAGAATTCCTCTTCTGTGCCTGTTTCACCTTGGTAGAAGTGTTAGTTCATGAGATATAAGTGTAAAACAGTACAGAGTAGTAACAATATGTTTAATTTAATGATCACATCAAGGTTTATGCTAAAGTGACATAGTGTTCTGAGTCAACAAAAGGATCTTTAAGAAATCACAGATTCCCCCTTAATGTGTGTTCTCAGTGTCCCTCAGCTTTACCAGCTTCCTCATCGGGATTAAGGTCACTTTAGTAACCTTGTTACCTGTTTTAAGTGTAGTGATCTGACATAGGGTTGTCTCTTCTGAATGTTGAGTTTTGATTTACTGCTCTTAGTTTCTGTTTTATCTTCCTCTTGGTATAAGATCAGTACCTGAAATGTTAGTACAGTTCTATATACATATAGAATCCATATCTATCAATCCTAAGCTAATGCATAACTCTCTGAATCTTACTTCAGCCAATGGTTTTGTAAAAATGTCAGCTCTTTGAATATCAGTATGAATCTTTTCCATCCTAATATTTTTCTTTTCAACATGATCCCTAATAAAATGATGCCTAATGTCAACATGCTTGCATCTAGTATGTAGAACAGGATTTTGTGTGATGGCAATGGCACTATTACTGTCACAATATATAGGTACATTAGATTCTACAATATTGTAGTCTCTGAGTTGTTGTATTAGCCAAAGAAGCTGACTACAACAACTTCCTGCAGCCATATATTCTGCTTCAGTAGTGGAAGTTGCCACACTAGTTTGTTTCTTTGAAAACCATGAAATGAGCTTAGTTCCTAAGAATTGACATGAACCTGAAGTAGATTTTCTATCTATTTTGCAACCTCCAAAGTCCGAGTCTGAATAACCACTTAAGGATATATCATCATCTGCAGGATACCATAATCCTCGATTAATGGTCCCCTTTAGATATTTCAATATCCTTTTGGCAGCTTTCAGATGACTTTCTTTGGGGTTTGCTTGAAATCTTGCACATACACCAACAGAAAAAACAATATCAGGTCTGCTGGCAGTTAGATAGAGTAGAGAGCCAATTAAAGCACGATAATGAGGTTGGTCAGAAGACTTACCTCCTTCATCAGGATCCATTCTGTATGTTGCATGGGCACACCAACTGTCTTACAAGTTTTAATACCAAATTTATCTAGCAAATTCTTAGTGTATTTTGCTTGATTTATAAAGATACCTTCTGTAGTTTGTTTTACTTGAAGACCAAGAAAATATGTCATTTCTCCCATCATAGACATTTCAAATTTACTTTGCATGAGTGTAGAAAAGCTTTCACTCAAGGTTTTGTTGGGTGATCCAAAAATAATATCATCCACATAAATTTGAACAAGTGATATATCATTACCTTCTTGTCTTCTAAACAAAGTTCTATCAACTTTGCCTTTTGTAAAACCATTTTCAAGTAAGAATAGAGAAAGTGTATCATACCAGGCTCTTGGGGCTTGTTTCAATCCATAGAGTGCTTTCTTTAACCTGTATACTTGGTGACTATTCACTTCAAAACCAGGTGGTTGTTCCACATAAACTTCTTCAGCAAGTATACCATTCAAAAATGCACTTTTCACATCCATTTGATACACAGTGAATTTCATATGTGCAGCATAAGCAAGGAACAATCTTATAGCTTCTAGTCTTGCTACAGGAGCAAAAGTTTCATCATAATCAATACCCTCAGCTTGAGAGTAGCCCTGAGCAACTAATATAGCTTTATTTCTAACTACAAGATCATTTTCATCCTTTTTGTTCTTAAAAATCCACTTAGTGCCAACAACATTATGATTACTAGGTCTATCAACAAGTTTCCAAACTTCATTTCTAGTGAACTGATTAAGTTCTTCTTGCATGGCTATAATCCAGTTACTATCACTTAAAGCTTCAATCACAGTTTTAGGCTCAATAGATGATAGAAAACAACACCAGCAAAATAGAGACTTACTAGGTTCTTCCTGGGAATCAAACAATTGTTTTCTAGTTTTAACACCTTTACTAGAATCACCTAGACTCAGATCAGTAGAATGAGCAGACTTCCATGTCCTTCTATTCTTAACAGAAATGTTATCATCATTTATATCATGTAAATCATCATGCATATCAGTATCATTCATATCAGCAGATTTGTTCATAGGAGAGCAGTCATTCAATTCTGGTATATCAGAAGTTTTAGATGACTCACCTTTGTCTTTTACCTTTTCTTTATCAGAATCTTGATCTAGGACTTTCAGGAAAGGATTATATGCTTGTACAGATTCATATATTTCTGCATCATCATCATCATTGTTGGTTTGGAGCTGTAGTTTGTCAATTTTCTTACTGGGCTGATGATCAGCAGAGTCCTGCACATTCTCATCAAAGACTACATGGGGTGTTTCTTCCACACATAGGGTAGAGTAGTTAAACACTCTAAATGCTTTGCTTACAGAAGAGTATCCTAAGAATATCCCTTCATCAGCTTTTGCATCAAAGGCATTTAATTTACTTTTGCCATTGTTATGAATGAAACACTTACATCCAAAGATATGAAAATAAGAAACTCTAGGTTTTCTGCCTTTCCATACCTCATAAGGTGTTTTACCATGCACCTTATTAAGAGCACTTCGATTTTGGGAGTGGCAAGCTGTGTTAATAGCTTCTGCCCAAAATTTTTGAGGTGTGTTGAATTCTGCAATCATGGCTCTGCATGCTTCTTTTAGTGTTCTGTTTCTCCTTTCTGCAACACCATTTTGTTGAGGGGTTCTGGCTGCACTTGTCAAATGCTGTATGCCAGACTTAAAGCAGTAGTCGGAGATGTAACAGTTAATAAACTCAGTCCCCTTGTCACTTCTTATCTTGACAATGGGATGACCTTTTTCAACCTGCAACCTCTTCAATAGATCTGGAAGTAGTGTTTGTGTATCACTCTTTTTGTATAGAAAGACTACCCAAGTAAACTTAGAATAATCATCTACTACAACCAGAGTATACCTTCTTCCATTCAATGTAGGAGGGTTGATAGGACCATGAAGATCCATATGCAAGAGTTCTAAAACTCTGCTTGTTGAAAGAGTTGGAATGGACTTAAATGAAACCTTTACCTGTTTACCTTTTTGACAGGAGTCACACATTTGTGATTTGGAATAGATTTCATTAGGAATGCCCTCAACAAGATGTTCTCTTGCAATCTTGTTGATTATCTTAAAGTTCAGATGGCAGAGGCGTTTATGCCAGAGCCAGCTGTTTTCTTTAGGACTCTTAGTAATAAGACAAGCATTCTTAGGACAACTATTCCAATTCACAATGTATACACTTCCTTGTCTTGTGCCAACAAGTAGAACATTGTGAGTCCTTTTGTTTATTATTTCACATCTTCTGGTCTTGAACTGAACTTTGTATCCCCTGTCACAGAATTGAGATACAGATAACAAATTATATTTCAAACCTTCAACATATGAGACATCTTGGATTTCAACATCTCCATTCTTGATGAATCCAAATCCTTTTGTAATTGCCATGGAGCTGTCTCCAAAGATGACTTTTGGTCCTTCCTTCTCATGATAGTTAGTAAGCAAGGCCTTGGTACCAGTCATGTGGTGTGAACACCCACTGTCTATGTACCAGGTCTCACCAATTGAACCACCTTTCTTGTACAAGTCCAGTCGATCCTGCAAGGTAGTGATCTTAATAATTTAGGTACCCTAGTTTATTGGGGTCCTTGGGGGTTAGTAGTGAGAGGTACCCAAATGAACATTGAGGATTTGAATAAATGGGACCTCTTCAGTTTCCTTCCATATTTATCACAAAACAGTACTTTATTAACCAATTCAGAATTATCAGCAGACTTAGGATCTATTTTTCTGAGATAGCCTTTCCTTGGTTCTATCCCTTTTTCAGTAAGATCAGTATGCCTGTAATAGTTTGAATAAGGTCTGAAAGCATGTGGACCATATGGCTTATATATGCGTTTTGGTCTTTCCTCTCCAATGGTATCATAAGATAAAGGTGGAGGATAAAGAACAGGTTTGTTATGATAATGAGGTACAAATCTCCTAGGTTTAGTTGAATACAGCTGAGACTGCCTTATAAAAGGAGGTCTAGGCTGTTCCCAACTTGCCTGTGCTTGTCTTGACCTACTGTTCTGAGTTTGTCTCTTCTGATACCAGGATTGATCATATCTGGTCAGAGGAGTATAACTCTTCTGGTATGGTTTTGACTGTACTGGTCTTAATACATTCTTCATTTTACCATTCTTGGTAGTAGGAGGGATGTATTTAGACTGTACTTTGAGTTTTGGATCATCATCATAAGTCATAGGTTCTTTTCCTTTATCTAGTTGCAAAGAACTTGAACTAGCTCCATTAGTGTTCTTAAATTTTGAAGTAGAGGAACTAGGCAGATCAGTACCTATCCCACTTTTATCATTTGGAGCTCTATATCTGTCTGAGATAGTTTGATTAATCTTAGTAGAGTTAATCATCCCAGATAGCTTTCGATCTAGGCTCACTACTTCAGATTCTAAGAAACTATTGCGCTCTTCAAGTTTTTCACATTTAATCTTTAAATCATTGAATTCATTAGTCTCTTTGGCTTGAGTTTTAAGCATACCCGGATATAGTTTATCAATGGATGCATACTTTTCTTGGAGTTGGGACAACTCTTCTGATAGTCTTGCATTTATGACAACTATATTAGGATCCACTTTCAACTGAGCTTCTTTCAGATTAATGATTTCTTGCTTTAAAGTTATATTCTCATCACTAATTTCAATGAATGCTTTGTTAGCTTGTAGAAGGTCTTCTTCAGTCACTCCTTGGGAATGATGAAGACTACTTCCTACACTGCTATCAGCAGCATCACTTTCATCAGTGTCAGAATTTTTGCAAGATTGAAAAGAGTTAGCAGATGATACCTCATCATTTATTTTGGCCATCATTACCAGTCCATCATCTGCTATGAAGGCTTCATCTTCATTGCTAGAGGGGTATTCAAATGAAGACGATGGCAACTCCTCTGATTCCGAATCAGAATCATTGTATGCCATCATTTCCTTCTTACCCTTGGCATATTTTCGATCTCTTCTGGCTTTCCTTTCTTCTCGATCTTCAGAATTCAGATCAGGACATTCATAAGCATAATGACCTGGCTTATCAAAATTATAGCAAACAGGATTGTTAGAAGTTCTCTTAGGAGGTGAATGATTTCGGTTCCTGTCATGTTTGTCAATTGAGTTCCTGTCTTTCTTATCAGAATACTTTCTATCCCTCTTATCAGATGAGTTCCTATCTCTCCTGTTCTCATTAGAGATCTCATCCCTTCTTTCAGAAGAGTTTTGATCCCTTCTGTTCACAGAAGAGTCCCTGTTACTAGAACCCTTAATTTCCTTATAGAATCTCTTGTATCTACCATACCTCTTATTTAGTCTATCAAATCTTTTGATCATAAGGCTCATCTGATCTTTCAGACTAAGATCAGAACTATCTAGTTCATCTTTTATGCTTGAGGCCTTAGACTTAGATGATCTAGACCCCTTAGAGGTAGATGCTTTAAAAGCTATGTCCTTAGAGGCATCCTTATCCTTATGAATCACAGTAATAGGATCTTCCTCATCTAACTCAAACTCATGTGCCTTAAGGGTTTGGAACATAGTTTCTGCTGGCCAAGAATCAATGTCTTGTGTGGTTTTAATGATCATCTTGACCATTTTCCACCTTTCATCCAAAGCTTTCAAGATTCTCAAGTTAACTTCTCTTTCAGTATAAGTTTTTCCTAACACATCAAATCATTCATGATTTTGGTAAATCGAGTATCCAATTCATCAATTGATTCACCTGGCTTCATCTTAAATGTTTCAAACCTTTGGACAGCTGTGGATAATTTGCTTTCTTTGATCAGAGTAGTACCTTCACAAAGAATAGCTAATTTGTCCCACATTTGCTTTGCAGTCTTACATTTTAACACTTTACCAAGATACTCATTTGGCAAGGTGTGTAAAATATAATTCTTAGCAAGACTATCCAAATTGTTTTGTCTCATTTCTTCAGAAATCAGTTCTGACCTTGGTTTAGGGACCAGTGCTCCAACTGGCTTAGTAGGATCCAGAACAGCAGTGTTTTCCACCATGGTGACAATTGGTCCTTCAGTCACCACAGACACCATCAGATCATGGGTTGAGCTAAAGATGGCTTCCATCCTAAGCTTCCAGTAGTCATAATCTGCAATCTTGAACTTAGGAAGTTTGTTCACATTAGTGTCATCCATGTTTGATCAGACAAATAGGATCAGTAGTATAGCAGATAAGTTTCAAGTATTCAGATAGTGACAGATATCAAGAAATAGTAGCAAGATCAGTGAGATTTCCCTCAAGATCTACAAGGTTATCAAGAAACAGCAGTCCAAAGAACTACTGCTCTGATACCACTTGTTGGTCCCAAGTTGAGTTAAGATTGAGTAAGCTAAGAAAGTCTAGAGGGGAGGGGTGAATAGACTTTCAAAAATCTTTCAAAATATCAGAGTTTATAATGCGGAATAGTGTTCTGAATAGTACTGTTCTTACTGAATCAGATCAGTACTTCCAGTTTTAGTTTTATACTCAACTTTTAATCAGATCTTTACTTAGACAACTTACTGTTCTTGGTTAAACAAATATCAAACAGAAAATAAAGAACACAAGATTTTATAGTGGTTCGACCAATAAGTCTACATCCACTCTCACAATCCCAGTTGTGATGTTTTATTACTTTTCCTTGAGTTTCTTGTGGCTTAAAGTCCCAAGATTAAGACTGTGATCTTATCGATTACACTTCCAAGTGTATCTTCGATCGACTAGTAATTTCACAAGTAACTAGCACACTTGTTTACAACAATACAAACTTTAAAACTGAAAAGTAAAACTTCTCTTTGAGTAGCCTTTGATATCTTCTCTTCAATTCAGTGGCTTCTCCTTAGTTTGATTTCCTTCACTCTGTGAGTTCTTGATTGTAGACTTGCTCTTGATTTCTCTAAGATCAGTAAAAATGTTCAGTAGTAGTAGTAGTCTCTTCAAGTAGGAGATCATACAGTATTTATAGAACTTAGTATGACAGTTAGCAGTTTGTGAACTAACTCTCAACTAACTCTAAAACTGTTTTTGTAACTTCTTCTTGTAACCGACTTTGTAACTTCCTTTAACTTCCAAGTCAGCATATCTTCAAAATATATCCAGTTACACCTTAAATAAGTTTTCCAAACTTATTCTTCAAATTCACCAAATCAGCACAGTAACTTAAAACTGTTCTAACTTCTCCAGAATTCTTCTAAGCTTCTCTTCAATTCTTCTTTAAAGTCTTCTTATTCTGAAGTAGTCTTCTGAGTCTTCATTAGTCTTCTAATCTTCTTCTAATCTATTCCTAATCTACTGTTCTGAACTTTTACAATGCTGAATACAATAGAATACAACTTTACATATATAAAATCTATCTATACATCAACTGAACTATATACAGATGAGTACATCTAAGTCCTATACTATAAGCTGTCTATACAATACAAAACATCAGCTTAGTTCCTAACAATTCATATATCAGACCAGTAAACATAATAAGATCAGTAATTATATATAAGATCAGTAAACTCAGATATAAGATCAGTAACTCAGATAAATATCAAATAAAGATCAGCATTCTTATTCTCAGATTCCATTAAGATCAGTAATATTATTTTCAATATTTCTTAATAAGATCAGTAAACATATATTCCATATAACACATACACCATTACTTTCAGGTTGCTTTTTTGCCATCAAAACATACAATCATCAATTATAACATTGTTTCACAGATTCATATCCCAACATTGAGAAATCTATTTTGATTGATTGATTGCAAGCATTTGACCTAATTTTATTGTGAGATTGAAAGATGATCAATGATTAGGAAGATGTGTAATGATCCTAGGAGCTTGATTGGGTTATATTGTGCAATTTAGGTAGAGATACTAAGTTGTGTGATATTTCCTTTGGATAATTTGGATTGAAGAAACTTTTAATTCATTATTATGTGATCAATCTTATAGATAAAGCATGAACACCACTTAAGTGGATAGTTAATCATAGATGGATTCATTAGTATTGCATGTGCTTTAGGACCTACTTTCTCATTTTTGAGTTCATCCGTATTCTCTCTCGTTTTGTGATTTGCATGAGCATTCATTGATCGATTTTATATTACTCTCTTATTTTTTATTCGTGACAATTGGTAGGCAATCTTAGGGTAATTCACCATTCTACTTAATCGATCACGTCTATTTAGAATTTCATCAACAAACTCCACTTTTATAATACACCTCCTCGTGGGATCGACCTCGTACTTATCACGCTACGATAGACATCGTATACTTGCAGTCGTGTATTTTAGTGTTGCATAATATGTGAATCAAGTTTATGGCGCCGCTGCCGGGGAGGTTTTGTAGTCCTAGAGTGTAGGTTGATAGAATTTTAGTTTAGACATTTTATTTGCTTTCCTTATTTGCAAAAATCCAAACATGTTTTGCTCTTGAAATTCTCATTTTTTCTACAAAAATTAACAAAACACTACCTTTCTCCCAATTAAGTCAACGTATCCACAATAATCAATGAAACATGAAATTATAAGATAGACAAACTCAAAATGAGCACAAAAAATCATGCAAATTCCACCCTAATCAGGCCCACAGGCCCTCACATATCAAACAATTAGTCAAACTAACAGTCTTAGTTGAACTCTAGACAATGAACTAGACAATCTCAACATGTGAGGTACGTTGCGAGGATATAGTTGAACCTGTAATGTGAAGCTCACGGTGATATCATTTCATTCACGAATACTCCGACTAAATCTAGAACATGATGACGTGTCTATTCCAATAATTTAATCATGTTATCTCATTCTACTAATTGATCACATTGTTGCATTTGAACATAATTCTAAATGTGACGTGCATTGGTCAATGACTAACGATCCAATTAGTTAAGAGAAGTCGATAATTTTCTCAAAATCTATTTGAGGAGTGAATCATATTTTTTATTCTACTACTACGCACATGTGCTTTATGGTATTCCCAACACATGTCTAATCTACCCCGTTAGGAGTGCAAGCGTTGGTCATGGTCAAAGTCCATCACTCTGCACATGTCGTGTGTATTGACCTCAAGTCAAAGGACATTACATTGCTCCACAAATCGATATTCTCTTAAACACGTAAATAGAATACACCAAACAATTTCTCGATTGGGCAACCTAATTGTCTCAAAAATATTTGCGCATCCTTCATGAGATGCCTAGTATCTCTATAAGGATATGATGTAGATTGCACACCAATCTTAATCGTATCATCGATATCCCAATCTCGATGATTCTTGATTGATGCTATTTTAACAATCATGATATATAGTCAATCGAGATCTCACATCTCAATGACAACATTAGTTAATGAGAACACATATAAGAATAAATGCAAACAATCAAACATAATATTTTATAAGTGTATCATCGAATATTATTAATACAATCAATAATTTTTAAATAACTGAATATGATCAAAAAAATGTACTTATAATAATGGTCTTTAAAACATCTATAGTAACATTTATGGATGTTCTTTAATTATATAGCAGATTAAATGAAATAGTGAAAGTGGATGGGTCAAATGTGGATTGGGCAAGTTAAATGTATTCATGTGCATGAATTTCTATTGTGTACTTTTGTGAATTTGAGACTTTCTCCTATTTCTAAATGAAAATTGAAAATTGATGGAAAAAAGAAAAAAGAAAAAAACTAAGCTCCATTTTACGAAATTGTAGATTAAAAATAAACCGTATATTATGAAGGGATAATAGAGGGAAATTAAAGTTTTGTTGCTCGCTTCTAAAAAAAGAAAGAAAAATGTTCCGTTGCTTCTCAATTAAATAAAAAAATAAAATGTTTTGATGCTTCTGTACTCCAACATTTCTGGCTTCTCTCTTATTTTTGCACGCATCATTCGATCACTACAATCTTGCTGATTTTCACCATTAATCTACACATTATATTAACGGAATCATACATCCCTTTTTTATTTTTCGTTTTCGTGTTGGCTTCTTCACCATGTCGGTTATACGATTGTACAATTGTAGAAATTTGGGGGATATCTGATGCGGATCTTTTCTCAAGTTTTTTGGCATTTGGAATTGTGATGGCTTGGAGGTACAAGGCCGGTCTGTTTTTGATTGCTTTGGTGGTCATTATTTGGGTTACCTCTGCTGAGGTTACTCAGGTAACATTTTCCTTTTCCCTTCAATTTCATGTTTCAACTTTATGATTTCCAATCTAATGTTTGCGGTTATATTAGTAATTTAAAATGTTCGCCCTTCCTTATAGTTTTTATTCGCAGTTTGTTTGTTGTCATGAGTATTGGAATTATCAATCATGGCTATTCATACATATCTATAAAGATTTTTATCCTTTTGTATTTTTCTAAATAATCTGGTGCAATGATGTTCTTTGCGTGAATTTCATGTGATTGGCTGTTTATATTCTTAACTTTTATAAATCTTATCGCTGCTCTCTTTGGAAATGATGTGTATCTAGTTTCTGATACTAGCTGTTGCAAATCCATATTTTGGAATTTGCAATTTGGATGTCACTAGACAAGTGATTTATTTAAATTGTTGTTGATGATTCTTTGTGATAGGATATATAATTTGAAAAAAAGAACAGACTTAAAAAGAGAAATGTGAGAGGATAAGAGAATTGGGATTAATTTCTGCATATTGTGTGGTCCACTTATGAATAAAGTGATTGTTTATGAATAAAGTCAATGTCAATTTGAGTAAATAAGTAATGGTTGGAGGAAGAAGGTAAAGTAGTGTGAATAATATTATTTGTAAAACGAGAATGCGAATAATGAAATTGGATGGAGAGAGTATAACTTAAGAAGAGAAATATGTTTCCACTGTAGTTTATCAGGTGTTATTTTAAAATATTATATTTTCTGTATGCATCTCTTAAAGAAGTCAGAGTTTATACTTTAATAATTCAAAGCTTCTGATATTATTAAATAGTTTAGCCTCTTCTTACATTCAACTAAAAAGTCTACTTCCCTACTTCGCCACATGATTTTTGTCAAACAGGATATTTTCACAGTCTATAAGCAGCCATTTGCAGTGACATATCTGGGAGCTTCTTTAATGGTCATTTATTTGCCAGTCGCATTTCTTAGAGATTTTATATGTAATTACGTGAGAAAACGCTCCAGAAAAAGTGTTCAGATTGCGAAAGGAGGACTTGAATCTCCTTTAAGCTACATTGGAGGACAGAAATTCATTGAATTGGAAATGCAAGGAGCTCTGAGCAAAAAAGACAGTGATATAGACCTTGCAGAATACGGTGAAGCAATGCCTTTAGTTTCTGAACTTGTAGATGGTACTAAAACTATCAGACATGAAAAAGAGGTCACAACTAAAGAAATTGCTAGATATGGATTTTACATTGCCCCTCTTTGGTTTATCACAGAGGTAATTCTGCATTTTTAATACTATATGTGCATATCCAAAATGGTTTCATGACTCTTTCAATCTTTAGATGTGCCTAATTCTTTTATTTTTATATAAATCTATTGTGCAGTACTTATCAAATGCAGCACTTCTACGTACAAGTGTTGCAAGTACCACTGTTTTATCATCTACCTCTGGATTGTTTACTCTCTTTATTGGTGCATTTTTGGGCGAAGATTCCTTAAATATACCAAAGGTGGTTTCTGTATGTGTCAGCATTGCTGGTGTTGCAATGACAGCCTTAGGAAAAACTTGGGCCACTGATGACACACAGCAAAACACTTCCTCGTAAGTTTTGACTTTAAAAATGAGGAAAATAATTTTCTTAGTCATATAGGTTACCCTTATTTTGATTTTAGTCGTATTGACTTTCACGAATTGAATATAGTCTTGTAACTTCCAATTTTTCGACATTTAGGTCCAGTGACCGGCTGTAAGAGGTGGAACATCCGGTTGGCCCATCAAGCTTTGCCAGGTGGACAAATCAGACTTTGCCACATCAACGTCAACCGAATGTTTCACCTCCTACAGGATACATCTGGTTATCGGACCAAAGTGTGAAAAATTGGAAGTTGAAAGTCGACTGGATTGGAACCAAAATGGGGACTTACAGGACTAAAAGCTATTTTCCGTTAAAAATGCTATAAAAGTTTGCATGGAAACAAACATTTGCTATTAAATCGAAGCTTTCAATCAGCAAATTGAATAACTGTTTAACTTTTTGTTTCTTTAAAGTAGCAAACGCTCTCTTGTTGGGGATCTATTTGGCCTTCTATCAGCTGTATCATATGGCTTATTTACAGGTGTGGGACCCTCTGCTTCAATAATGAATGAAATTGTAACCGTTTCGAGTATTGAGTAACGGCTATTAAATGGTATTTGTAAATATTGCTGCAGTACTGCTTAAGAAGTTTTCTGGTGAGGAAGAGGAGCGGGTGCAGAAGTTGTTTGGTTATATTGGATTATTTACCCTTGTGACACTTTGGTGGCTTGGTAAGAGCTTTCATCTCTTAATTATCTTGTTTTATTAGGTACTTTATCCCTCGAGACATTACCTTGAGGATTATAGTAATCCTTAACCTTTTTTGCATAATCTTTCCACCACTTGTTTGCTCCAAGTTTGTCTGTTGATCACAGACTTATTCAGCTATTGAATATTATATATATAGGCTTATAAGCATTGGGTGCGTACTTTGAGAGGCAGCTTAATTGTGCAAGTTTGAAGTCTTCTTTACAGCCTATTTGCTTAATTTATTTAGTATGTGCTAAGTGGGGTTGAGTTTAGAGGATCCGTAAGTTCAAAGATTGATGATCTCATTGTTTCGACCTTAGAACAATAGAAGTTTATTGTCTTAAACTTCTGAAAATAACCCCAATATATATGTGTGTGTGTGTTTACACACACATACGGGTGTGATATGCTCCTGCCCAACTATGGGTTTCTTATGGAGCCCAACATCAGTATAAACTAATAATATACATTGTAGCATGGAATAACTAGTTTAATTAATCATATACATATTTTTTTTTGAAAGATATTCTATTATACTGATATCCTTTCCACTGATACAAATTACGAATGTGCTTTATAAATTAGTTCCTTGCTTTCATTCATCTGTCTTATAGTTACCTACCACATCTAAACATCATCGACATTTCAGTATGGCCGTTGACAGCTTTGGGCATAGAGCCCAAGTTTACAATTCCACATTCTTTTAAGCTGGATGAAGTTGTACTTGCTAATGGACTTGTAGGAAGTGTTCTTTCTGACTATTTCTGGTATGCAAAACTGGCTCTCTCTTTTCTGAAACTCAATTCCAATATGGTTAATCCTTGAGTCGTGCTGTTTTTTGCTTTAGGGCATTAAGTGTTGTTTGGACAACGCCGTTGGTGGCCACATTGGGCATGTCCCTCACCATCCCGATTGCCATGTTAGCTGATATGGTCATTCATGGGAGACATTATTCTGTTATCTACATTCTTGGTTCAATTCAGGTAATTATGATCCATGGAATATAATTTTGCATATTTTTTAGGCACAAATTATAAAAAACTACCCTTGAGTTTAATTTTTTTTTAAAAAAGTTTATATTTTTTGAAATTACAAAAAACCCCCTTAGAGGTTTTCATTCACCCCATCAGGTTTATTTATTTCTTACAAATACCCCCAAATAGTTGCAATTCATTTAAAAAAAAAAGGAAAATGTTTTTTTAGTCCCATTTTTTGTCTCAGGACACTCCACATTCTTGAATTGAATTCCGTCCTATTAATTTACGAAATTCAACTTTTTAGTCATTTTGTCTTTTAGCCAGCTAAAGCGGGTGATCAACCGATCTGCTCAGCAGATGTGACATTTTTTTCATTTTTCTATATATTTTTAAATTTTTTATTTTTCTTGTTAACTAGCTAAAAGTTTGAATTTTGAAAGTTAACATGACGAAATTTAATTTCGGTATAAATGACTAAACTTACAGGACTTAAAAAAAACATTTTCCCCGAAAAAACAAATGTCTAAGTTTTTTGGAGTATTTTGTTCATGTATCCTACCCCAATTATTTGAGATTAAAGACTCATTTTGTTTTGTTTTGCGATTATCAGCAACCTTGGGTACATTTTGCTATCAAAATAATTTCTGTTTTCCCTTGCAAGTTTGTTTTCTTGTTGAAGCATGATATGTTTCTTTGTTGCTCCTTGAAATGACATTGTAGGTTTTTGCTGGATTTCTAATAGCCAATCTTTCTGACTGGTTTACAACGAGAACTGTTTTATAGCACATATATATACTGTATGTACGAGGTTAATACATGATTATAGTATCGTCTATACGAGGCTGAAAAAATACAGGATAATAGTATCGTCTATACGAGGCTGAAAAAATACAGGATAATAGTATCGTCTATACGAGACTACAAAAATACGTCATCTGAATCTCTATGTTGGCTGTTGGCAGCAAAGAGCAGATCAACCATACTTCTGTACCTTTAGATCTAATTAGCTGTGTAAATGGATCAGACAGCAATTTTGTGTTTGTGTATAAGAATCCACTTTTCTCTATTAATATATTCGTTATTGCTTCATTTATTTAATCTCTATCTCTATATGATATTATGTGTGCATTTCAAAGTTCAAACTAAGACTCCGAGCTTCTTATATAAGAGTTTTGGAAGATCTATATTTCATACATGAAAATTTAGCTAATTAAGGTAAATTGGATCAAATTCAGGTCAATATAGGTTAAACTTATTTGAAATAGATTTTTTGCTTACATGTAGTATATGTTCCTATTAGACTAAAAATATAGTACTACAAGACCCAAAATATACTGCAAGAACATTAATTAAAATTTAATTTTTTGAACGAATTTATGGGTAAGCATAATATTTTTTGTCTTGCGGTAGCATAATATTTTTGGTCTTACGACCAACTAGTTCGTCAAAAAAATTCAGTGTTTTTACGGTATATTTTTTACCTTGATATTTTGGCCTTATATTAACTTATGTTGACCCCATAGTAACCATCTGAAACTGTCTTGGTTAATTAACTTATGAAATGCTAGATCTAAAACAAATCTTTTAGAATATCAAAATTATTCAAAATCTATATAAATCACACCAAAATAGATTTGCACACAATAGAAAATAGGGAAATTCTCAAATGCACCATGTGCACCAAAACAGGTTTGGTGCACATGCTTTTGTCTTTATCTTCCTATTCTAACTTATTATCCTTTTTTCTCTACTTAGGGTTATAATTCTATTTTTTTTCTATTAATTAATTAATTAATTTATAATAAATTACTTTAATAATTAATTAATAAATTACGGTCCTTTCAATTTTTATTTTTTTAGTTTTTTTTTCCTTTTTTTTTCGTTTTTTTTTTTAGTTTTTTTCTTCGTTTTTTTTTTCGTTTTTTTTTTTTTCGTTTTCTTTTTTCGTTACTCACCTCCACTTTTCAATAATAATAGTTGCTACTTTTCATTAATAAAATTTTCACTTTTCACTAATAACAGTTACCACTATTCAGTAACAAAATTTTCACTTTTCACTAATAATAATTACCACTTTTCAGTAACAAAATTTCCACTTTTCAATAATAATAATTACCACTTTTCAGTAACAAAATTCCCACTTTTCTATAATAAGAATTACACTTTTCAGTTAAAATATCTACCACTTTTCAGTAACAAAATTTCCACTTTTCAATAATAAGAATTACACTTTTCAGTTAAAATATCTATCACTTTTCACTAATAAAAATTACATTTTTAAGTTAAAATATCTACCACTTTTCAATAATAAGAATTACACTTTTTAGTTGAAATATCTACCACTTTTCAATAATAAGAATTACATTTTTCAAGTTAAAATATTTATCACTTTTCAATAATAAAAATTACATTTTTAAGTTAAAATATCTACCACTTTTCAATAATAAGAATTACACTTTTCAGTTCAAATATCTACCACTTTTCAATAATAAGAATAACATTTTTTCAATTTTAATAATAATTTTAACTGTACAATTTATAATTAAATATACCCATTTTAATTAATTAATTAATAAAGTAATGAAAAGTGGTAGATATTTTAATTGAAAAATGTAGTTTTTCTTATTGAAAGTGGTAGATATTTGAACTGAAAAGTGTAATCTTATTATTGAAAAGTGGTAGATATTTGAACTGAAAAGTGTAATTCTTATTATTGAAAAGTGGTAGATATTTTAACTTAAAAATGTAATTTTTATTATTGAAAAGTGAAATAATATTTTAACTGAAAAGTGTAATTCTTATTATTGAAAAGTGGAAATTTTGTTACTGAAAAGTGATAAATATTTTAACTGAAAAATGTAATTTTTATTATTGAAAAGTGGTAGATATTTTAACTGAAAAGTGTAATTCTTATTATTGAAAAGTGGTAACTATTATTATTGAAAAGTGGAAATTTTGTTACTGAAAGGTGGTAGCTATTATTAGTGAAAAGTGGTAATTTTGTTATGAAAAGTGATAATTATTATTAGTGAAAAGTGGAAATATTAATTAATTAAAACGGGTATATTTAATTATAAATTGTACAGTTAAAATTATTATTAAAATTGAAAAAATGTTATTCTTATTATTGAAAAGTGGTAGATATTTGAACTGAAAAGTGTAATTCTTATTATTGAAAAGTGGTAGATATTTTAACTGAAAAATGTAGTTTTTATTATTGAAAGTGGTAGATATTTGAACTGAAAAGTGTAATTCTTATTATTGAAAAGTGGTAGATATTTGAACTGAAAAGTGTAATTTTTATTATTGAAAAGTGGTAGATATTTTAATTGAAAAGTGTAATTCTTATTATTGAAAAGTGGTAACTATTATTATTGAAAAGTGGAAATTTTGTTAGGGTTAGTCTTATGTGAAATATTGCATACATGCATTTCATTCCAATTAGGCAAGTCAAAACCCTAAGTCCAAAAGTCAAATTAAGTCAATTTAAAAAAATTCGCGGGTCATAGGTCTGGATCCGGGTTGCCCAAAAAATTCGCGGGTTGCAAACAGGTGGTTTACTACATGACCAAAATATTGTTACTACAAGGCCAAAATATTACCACTACAAGGCCAAAAATTTAATACTACATGTCAAAACATTTTGAAAAATTCACCAAAAAATAAAGTCTCCAGAATATTTTTGAACATGTAGTAATACACTTTTGACCTTGTAGTGATAAAATTTTGGTCTTGTAGTAACATTGTTTTAGTCATGTAGTAGCCGAATAAGTCAAAATTATTTTAGTAATTTTGCCCCCAAAAAATAAGTGTCCAGAATATTTTTGGACTTGTAGTAATACACTTTTGACCTTGTAGTGACGAAATTTAGTTCTTGTAGTAACATAATTTTGGTCATGTAGTAAAATAATAATATATTAGAGTGAAAATAAATATTTTAATTAAGGTTGACCCGCATTGACCCGTGTTGACCCGCGTTGACCCACAAATTTTGACCTAATTACCTTAATTAGTCATATTGCATGTATGCAATATTGCATATAAGTTTTTGCGATTTTGTTAAGTGAAAAGTGGAAATTTTATTAATGAAAAGTAGGGACTATTATTATTGAAAAGTGAGTAATTATTGAAAAGTGGAAGTGAGTGACGAAAAAAAAAAAACGAAAAAAAAAACAGAAAAAAAAAATGAAAAAATAAACAAGTTTGAAAAAAAAAAAGAAAAAAAAAAGTTTGAAAGGATTTGAACCTGTGACCTCAAGCTTAAAAAAAGTATCTATAACCACTAGAATATTCATTATTTATTTATTTATATTTATCTTTATAAATAGATATAGGATTGACCTGTGCATTAGTGTGCACAGGAGACCAACTCTAGAAAATATAATAAAATAAAATCTCAATCTCAAGAAATGCAAACTAAAATCTAAGTAGATAAACATCAACGTTCTCAATCAAAACTTGAAAAAATGCATCCACCATCATTGGAAGCAATCGAATAGAATCTCAAGTTATGAAAGTGAATGATGCAAAATTCTTACTTTAATATATTTTAAATCACACTAAGTAATAATACAATAATACTGTATAATTTTATTTACTCTTACATATTGATTTCTAGTAAGTTAAACTCCTACTTAAAAATTCATAAAACAAACCCATATATATTTTTTTAAACGGATAACAAACACATATTTTACTATTTATCATAATAGTAAAGTTACTTAAATTTCAAAAATCAACTGTTTAAAATCATTCCAATCCAAAACAAGCATCACATTAATTTATTAATAATAAATTTTAAATTACTACAAAATATGGAGGTGGGGATTATCATTTTGGCTTCGGGGATCTGGACAGCTATTTGCAACTGATTTATCCTTTTAGTTGGAGGTGACTCATTCAAATTTATCCCTCCTATTCATAATACATACATCTCGTTTTATTTGTATTTACAAATTATATTATTTTTTAATATATAAATTAATTATATTTTTTAAAAATGTATTCTTAAAATTAATAAATATTTACATAAATGACTCTTTTAATGAGAAATATATAAGCAATGAAAAATTAATTATTTTCTTAATATATTTACATCTATTCAAATTAATTAACTTATATTTTAAATAGGTGAGAATATTATTTATAAAAAAATAAAATTGTGATGGAGATTATCATTTTGTTTTTGGGATGTGGACATCCATTTTAGTTCGAGGAAATTCATTGCAGTTTATTGATTATTAGTATTTTTTTAATCAGTAAAGGCATTGCATTAAAATGAAAACAGAAGGGGCTAGTCTTGTATGAAATATTGCATATATGCATTCCAGTTATTCACACACATGTTCTTTATAAATACACCCACACCTTAATTTACACACACATTTTTTATAAATACACCAACAAACTTAATTCACACACACATTTTTTATAAATACACCCATCGACAGCTTAATTCGAAATTTTTAATTCGTTTATTTTACTCGTTTCTGTGATTTTTTTATCTTTTATTTTATTGTCGAACGTGGGATATTAAATGTAGTAATTCAAATTGTAATATGTAGTAATACACATTATTTTATGTAGTAATAACACAAACTATTTATATAATAATACAAATTATTTTATTTAGTAACACGTTTTTTCTAGTGTTTTTATTGATGTAGTAACTCACATTATAATATGTAGTAACATATATTATCGAATGTAGTAAACACAATAATCATGTTGTAATACAAAATGTTTTATTGTAGGATGATGCAAAAAATATTAGATCACTTGATAAAGTTACATATAGTAATAAACGTCTATTCAATGTAGTAATTCAAAATGTAGTATGTAGTAACATATAATTTTTTATGTAGTAAAACAAATTATTACATGTAGTAATAACACAATTTTATATAGTAATGCTGATTCTTTTATATTTTTATATTTTTTTTATTGATTAAGTAACCCACATTATAATATATAGTAACATATATTATTGCATGTAGTAAGATATATTATTGCACGTAATAGAAAATAACATTTGAAAGTGTGGTGTGGGGTGTATAGAAGTGTTTAAGTATAAGTAGATAAATGTTGCACAGAATGTTGAGACAAATAGTGCAACACTGACTCTAACAGAATATCAGAAATTAAGATTCACAGCGGAAGACTTGTAACACTAAAAACAAACGAGACACAATGGAAATACTTTTAACATAGATTTTATAAATAAAAATCTATGTCTGCCTTATGGCGTAAAATCAATACTTATCTTCAAGTACAAATGTTGTGTGAAATGTTACAACAATAACTTTCACAACGAAACTATAAACGAGGCAGGTGCCAAGTCTAGAAAACGAACTAAGTGTATAAATTATACACTGTCGAAATGCCTAGTCTATCTAATGATTACACTCTCAATAGATAAGAAGACACACAGTCATACGGGTGGTATACAACGTATGAACTAAAATGTAGAACTATTGGCCACAATTTCCTAACAGGGATGAACGCTCGGTCTAGGATATTGATCGAATAGAGCACACTGAATTATGAAGCCTTCAATGGGTATTTATAGTGTGGGATACGAAATTCTAGAGGCTTCCACATTGAGGTCCTATTTTTTAGGAAACTCAACTAGCTCAACTTCCATGATCTTTCTAAATCCTTCTAGCCTGCTCCAGGTCGTTCCAAATGCATCTAGGCTGTTCTAGCATGTTCTCCAATGTTCTGGAATCTTCCAGGTTCCAGATCCTTGTAGAAGCTCCTAGATCCTGCCAGAAATGCGACAACATTTAGGTCAACATTTAATGTAGCATTTCAGAAAAGACTTAGAAAAAATCTCGGAAGGTCAAATTAAGATGTTGTTGATAATGTTAAGACATTTAGGAATTAACAACATCTACAATCTCCCCCAATTTGACCTTTCGACTACAACACACCTGATGCACATATATTTCTATACATACTCAGTTTTATGTACTTAGTTGAGGTTGACATCATTGCTAAGCACTAGTCAAGACAATACCTGTTGTAATCGTTGGATCAAATCAACTGAAGATCAAGGATAATTTCATAATGATCCGTGCCAAAAGATCAAAACTATTTTATCCAAAATAGAATAAGTATAAACTATACACTTACTCACAACATAAGTAACTATACTAAGACAATAAGTTGTACTGGAAGAATTAACTTAGAATCTAAGTAAGACACTAACAAAAACAAAATAATAAAAAAATCAGAGCAAAACATAATGTAAAAAAAAAAAAAAACAGACAATAATACTTTACACAACCTGCAATATTAGACACATGATAATCTGCAAACAAATTAAGCAAGGCAGTAAACAAATATCAAGTGGAACCATTAAGCAAGTTGCAGTAATAAACAAACTAACATCTAAGAAAAATAAATAACAAGTGTATCAGAATTTCAGAATACTTAAACATTAATTACAAAGGTAGAACTGAATAAATGGCTTATATTGCTGTGGTAACAGCTGCAGCATCATCTTCCTGCACCATAGCCATTATGGATTTCAGATCTCCCCCTGTCTTGTAGCTTGTCCCTGTTCATCAATGTTCCTGTTCATCAACTTCATCCACAAAGTAAATAGATGCAAGATGTGCAACTACATCAGTAACAGCAGCATCTCCTCCAGCATCAGGTACAGCACCAGCATCAGCAGCAGCTGGAACTCCATCTTCATTTATCTCCTCAATGACCACATTGGAGTTGGATGGTGGTGGTACTCCCCCTGTTGTAGGTGAAAGGAGGTTGGTCCACCTGTCCTTCAGGAACTGGAGTTCATCTATTGTTTCCTGCAAGTGTTGGAGTTGGAGTTTGATGAATTCCTGTGAAAGATACACATTACCAGAAATGTTGACACGAATGTTCTCAACATTTGGGGGTGCATTTCTCTGATGTGTTCTGGAAGGGCCTGGTTGAGTAGAAGTAGAGGGTCTGGAAGATCTCTGTGGACTATCAGTACCAGGAGCAACTATGGGCAGATCAATGATTCTCTCCCCAATCAATAAGGCAGGAGCAATAGCAAGCAGTGGCACTCTCCCCCTCAAAACATCAGTCTTCTTAGCAGTGAAGCCATGGTGCTTCAGATAGTTTGAAATCAAGACTGGATAGGGCAGATTTCCTTTCCCAGTAGTTTTCCCAGTAAATTTCCTCATATGGTGAAAGATGGTATGTCCCAGATTGAACTTCTTAAGTATAGAAATCCTATACATAAGAATGGCTTGGTCTCTTGTAATCTTAGTGGTGTTGGTAGTGGGAATCCAATTGTATATGATCAGCTTATACAAAACAGAATGTAAGGAGGTTAAGTGTCTAGCTAGCATCTTCCTAGTCCACTTAGTCTTTCTACCCCCTGTGATTGCAGTAATCACAACATCCATATCTGGATCATCATCCTCATCAACATTAGGAGTGTGCAAGAACTCATTAATAAGTTCTGGAGTGAATGGCACATCCCTCCCCCTAAAATTATCAGTACCATAAGACCTAGAACTTCTTTTTCCATAACTTTTCTTCATACAGGCATAGAATTCATAAGACCAGTTTGTAAGAAAAGCTTCACCAAATGTAACAGCATTCAACAGATTTCTATCCTCTAAAAACTTAATCAATCCCTTACTATCAAAATCAGGCACATTAATCCTTTTCTCAATCAATAGCTTCCTCTTAGAGTAAATTTCTAACCTTTTCTCAACATAATTAGAGTGATCAGAGATACCTTCACTTTCTTCCTCAGAAGGTAGTTCCTCATCAGGATCAGTGTCTCCATCATGTGCAGAGGAGCTTTTGGATGAGCTCTTTGCTTCAGCAGATGAGCTCTTTGCCTCAGAAGATGAGCTGTCTCCACTTCCACCATCATCAGGTTCTGGTGTGGACTCTTTTGCAGCAGCAAATGACTCAGCATTCTTCTTAAGAGATTCTTGCATGTCTCTTAGGCAAACATTGAAATCAGAATCAGAGTCTGATTCAACAGGTTCTTCTTCAGGGATCATCTTGGCCTTCCCTTTGCCTTTGGGATCAGTAGCAGCTTTCTTCCTTCGTTCAACAACAGCTTTCTTTGGTTTCTCAGCAACATTCTTTGGCTTCTTTACAACAACAGTGGCAATTTCAGTTTCTTCATCAGAATCAGTGAACACTTGAATGGGTTCACCAGCATCAGCTCCAGCTTTCTTCTTCTTCCTCATGGATTCAGAGTAATCCACACGAGTGAATACACGGTACGATCTCCTTCTTTGTACAGGGCTTCTCTGTCTTTTCCCTTTCTGTGCATTTTTCTTGATGGGAATAGGAGCAGACTCTTCAGAAAGTGAGAGAGATGAGTTTGTACCAGAATCAGAAGCTTGGGCGTCCTCCATTTCTTCATCCTCAGAATCGGATGCAGCAACAGCTTCTCCTTCAACAACGGTATCGACATGTTCCTCCGTTGAAACTGGAACAGTAGGATTAGGGCTTTTTGTTGCGACAGTCATTTGAGCAGTTTGATCGGCCAAATAACTTGAGATATCCACAGTGATATCTCTGAATTGCATCACAGGTAGATGCCCGGTAGTTCGAAGAGTTGCAGACACTTCTTCGACAGCTTTCGTGAACTGTTCAACGGTCGAATCTTGTGGAATTTGGGTAGTTGTTGGAACAGGAGCGGTTGTTGATGGGGTTGCAGAGACATTGGAGTCGGCATTTGAGGAGTTGGATTGTTGCGAAGCCATTGAAGCAAGAATTTCAAGAGAATTTTGGGCAGTTTGTTTGGAATTTTCAGAAACAGAGTGTGAGTGAGAGTGAGATTGAGGTTGGTTTCCAGCCATTAAAGGGACGGTTTGAGTTTCGAGGCACGAGGTGTGAGAGTGTATACAGCAGTTTTGAGAAATACACGGCCAAACACAATTTCTGCAAGAGGTGTACTTAACAAAGCTCGACAATCAGCAAATTAGCAACATAAATCACAATTAATTGAGTTTTATGGAGAGAATGTATGTGTAGTTGGAGGTTAAAACGAATTATTCCAGAAATAATTTGATAGCGCTCCACATTTTTAGCCACAACCTAGATCATGGTTAATTAGTGGGAAAAATCAATTTTATTAATTAATTAAATAATTAAGAAGTTTCTAGAATTCTTTACTTAGTCCAAGCATAATCTGAAAATTAAAAACGTGGGTTAGTTATATAATTGAATAAATAAAATAAATCTCAATAAATAATTAAATAATTACTACTTATAAAAATAAATTCGAATCAGGCAATGTTGTGCTCAAAACTGTTACAAACACCTCAACACGGTTTTTACATGAATTTGCTTCATTTGTGTTGCACCATAATTTTTCTTTTTGTGTTATAGCATCTAATTTGTATTGATCCATTGTTCATGTAGAGTACATCGTAGTAGCGAACTCCGTGCCCCATACTTACTTAATGGATTACAAATATATTGATGTTTTTACCAAAGAATCACCTTTTGAAAAGAAGGCATCGTAGTAGTGAACTCCGTGCTCCATAGTTACTCAGTGATTTGGTACATCTTTTAGTATGCTAATAACATTCTCATTTTTATGCATTTGAGAGGTGTAAGACATGTTTATTTTTGCACTACAAGGTTCTTAGATTCGTAGATATTTTACAAAGGAATTATTTAACTAAGTAAGAAATAAATTCAACTTATAAAATTTTACAACCCATGATGTTGTCCCAAATGCTGACGCATTTGTGACAACATCCATCCGAATTTTTCAGATAGTGCTCATCCCAAGAGATTTCCTCAAGATTGAGAATCTCTCATGGTCTAATGCTTTAGTAAAAATGTCAGCATTTTGTTTCTCAGTAGGTATATACTCCAACTTAACAATATTCTTCTCTACTAAATCTCTCATAAAGTGATGTCTTATGCTAATGTGCTTTGTGAGTGAGTGTTGTACAGGATTCTTAGAAATGTTAATAGCACTAGTATTATCACAAAAAATTGTAAGTATACCATTCTCAATACCATAGTCATGGAACATCTTGCTTAGCCACAAGAGTTGTGTACAGCAGCTTCCAGCAGCTATATACTCAGATTCTGCAGTAGATTGTGAAACACAATTCTGCTTCTTGCTGTGCCATGAAACAAGATTGTTTCCCATGTAGAAACATCCTCCACTCGTACTCATTCTATCATCTATATCTCCAGCCCAATCAGCATCACTGTAGCCTATCAAAATGTTGTTGGTGTCCTTAGTATACCAGATTCCAAGGTCACTTGTACCTGCAACATACTTGATAATCCTTTTCACAGCATTCAGGTGAGATTCCTTTGGATTAGTTTGGTACCTAGCACAAACACACACACTGTACATAATATCTGGTCTACTAGAGGTTAAATACAGTAAACTACCTATCATGGATCTGTAAAGTGTTGGATCAACATCTGTTCCAGCACTGTCTTTGCAACGTTTCAAAGAAGATCCCATAGGAGTTTTCATTGGTTTTGAATTCTCAAGACCAAATCTTTTAACCAAGTTCTTAGCATACTTACTCTGGGAAAAGAAAATACCATCACTGCATTGTTTGATTTGAAGACCTAGAAAATAGTTCAAGTCTCCAACCATACTCATTTCAAATGTTGCAGTCATTGCCTCAACAAAGTTACTCAACATTTTATCACAAGTAGAACCAAACACAATGTCATCAACATATATTTGTGCAATAAGTAAATCTCCTTCAGTGTGCTTAATGAACAAAGTTCTATCAGCTTCTCCTCTAATAAATCCATATTCCAGAAGAAAGTCAGTAAGCCTACCATACCATGCTCTAGGAGCTTGTTTAAGGCCATATAAAGCTTTCTTAAGTTTATATACATGATCAGGATACTGTGGATCTTCAAATCCTATAGGTTGTTCAACATATGCTTCTTCATTTAATATGCCATTTAGAAATGCAGCCTTTACATCCATTTGATGAAGTTTAATATCAATAAAACATGCAATAGCTAGCAGTAATCTAATAGATTCTATCCTAGCAACAGGTGCAAAAGTTTCATCAAAATCAACTCCTTTAACTTGGGTGTAACCTTGTGCTACTAACCTAGCCTTGTTCCTAACAATATTACCAGATTCATCAGTTTTATTCTTGAATATCCACTTTGTTCCAATGACATTAGTATGACTAGGTCTAGGAACAAGTGTCCACACTTCATTTCTTTCAAACTGACCAAGTTCTTCATGCATAGCATTAATCCAGTTTTCATCAGTTAAGGCTTCTTTAGCACTCTTAGGTTCAATTTCAGATAAATAGCATTCAACATTTACAACATTACACATAGAAGACATGCATATTGTTCTTACCACATCTACCTTGTTTGATCTTACTCTTCCTCTTGTTTGCACTTCAACTGTAGCATCGCCTATGATCTGGTCAGAAGGATGACTTTTGCCTATTCTTGAAGAAGGATTTGTTTTAGGGATGTACTGATCATTCTGTGAATTTACAGCTGACTGTTCTGTAGATGTTGACCCAGATGTGTTAACATTTGGTGCAACATTTTCAGACTTCAGTGTATTCTCAGAAGTGTCAGTAACCTGTGATACATCTTCTTCATCCTTGTCATCTGTAAGACCTTTATCATCATCAAACACAATGTTAACAGATTCTTGAACAGTGTTAGTTCTAAGGTTATAAACTCTATAAGCTTTACTATTTCTAGAATAGCCTAAAAAGAAACCTTTATCACTTTTAGAATCAAACTTATGAAGTTGATCCCTATCATTCAAAATATAACACACACAACCAAATACATGAAAATATTTCACATTAGGTTTTCTGTTGTTCAAAATCTCATAAGGTGTTTGATTAGTATTAGAACGAATAAAAACCCTATTAATAATATGGCATGCAGTATTCAATGCTTCTCCCCAAAATTTCTTAGCAAGACATTTGGATGTAAGCATAACTCTAGCCATTTCTTGTAAAGTTCTATTCTTTCTTTCAACAATTCCATTTTGTTGTGGAGTTTTAGGAGATGAATATTCTTGCAAGATACCCTTTTTATCACAAAAATCATTAAACATGCTGTTTTCAAATTCCCTACCATGATCAGTTCTAATACGGCCAACTTTCATGTTAAACACATTTTTGAACCTCTTATAAAGAATTTTAAATGCAGCAAATGCTTCAGATTTGTCTCTCAAAGACTCTACCCAGGTATATCTAGAAAAATCATCTACCACAACTAAGGTATACCTCTTTCCTCCAATGCTTTCAGTTTCCATAGGACCCATCAAATCCATGTGCAGTAATTCAAAGCATCGATGTGTAGTACAATGTGACAGCATTTTGTGTGACATTCTTACCTGCTTACCTTTTTGGCATGGTCCACATACAGTGGTGTTGTGAAACCTCAGTTCTGGAATTCCTTTTACTGCATCTGCTTTGATTAACTTTTTCATTGTTCTGTAATTTGCATGACCCAATCTTTGATGCCATAGAACATTTTCATCATGTTTTGACAAGTTACACATATTTGTTCCAATAAGATAGCAATTATCAGCTGACCTAGTACCAGTCATGACACAAACTTCATCTTTATTAAGAACATAACATGAATCTTTATCAAATTTCACATGCAAATTATCATCACAAAGTTGACTAATGCTAATCAGATTTGCAAGTAAGCCATCAACATGTAATACATTTTTAAGCTTAGGAAAACCTTCAACATTCAAAGTTCTTTTACCAACAATTTTTCCTTTAGAACCTCCACCATATGTAACACTACCACTATTCAAGGTCACATAATCAGATAAGAAATCAATACAACCTGTCATATGTTTAGAACAACCACTATCAAAGTACCACAAGTCAGGTAGACATGCTTTTAAGGAGGTATGAACAACATTACAGGTAGCTTTTGGTTTCCATGCAGATTTCAAAAACTGTTTACCAGGATATGACAGTTTCTTATGCAGCATTTTCAAGTTTTTCTGTTCTTCAAACAACTTTATACAGTAAGGACGAATATGACCAATTTTGAAACAGAAATGACAGATATACTTTCTCTTAACCTTGTGAGACTCTGTTTCTACAGATGTTGCACCAGATGTGTCAACATTTGCCTTAACAAATTTCACAGGTTTTCTAAATTTATCAGAAATAGAAGTAGTAGTACCATCATAACCTAAACCATGATTGTTAGACTTACCAGTAGCTATAGCATTATTTACCTCAGAAGCACTCTTGGAATATTTCTTGAAACATAAAGTAGAATTTATCAGTTTCTCCTTTAAGTTACAGATTTCCAGATCTCTTTTGGTAAGAATAACTTCTAGCTTGGTGATTGTGTCTGTCAGATCCTCATTCCTTTTATTCAGAGAATCAAGGGTGAGTTTCTGATTCTTCCAATCATCTAACAGCTTTTGGTATTCATTGTCATCAGTCCTTTTTCCTGCATCATCAACTAAACCATTAAAACAGTTCAAATCTGGGTGACTCTGTTCTGATGTTGCTGTAGATGTTGAAGCATCAGGTACAGCATCAGAATCTGTTTCATCCAGATCATCATCTGAGGAATTATAATCAATTTTGGTAAAATTAGAATATTCATTCTGATTTAATTCATCAAGATCATCATCAGAATCATCACTCAAGGTAGCACTAAAATTCAGTTTTTGCTTAAGTCTAGTATTGGCACATTCATTTGCATAATGGCCATAACCAGAACAAGCATTACATTGAACTGATTTTCGAAATTCAGGATCATACCTTGGTTTACCTTCACTCTTTGATGGTCTTGGTGTGAATTGACCTTTCCTCCTTTCTGGTTGAGGTGTTGATGTGTTGATTTGAATCTTAGGCTGAATGTTACTAGATTTGTTCACAGATTTCTTAAGAAACTTATTAAAGTGCTTAGTAAGTAAGGCAATGTTGTTAGGATCTTTGAGACATTTATCAAGCAATTCTTCATCAGAATCAACCTCAGTAATAATAGGTTGAATCTCAGAAATGTTTGATGTTTCTCCTTTAAAAACAACAACTTTCTTATCAGCATCATTTTCATCAACTTGATTAGTGTTTATTTCATATGTTCTAAGAATACTCACTAACTCATTTTGACTTAATGTATCTGTATTTTTTGCCTCTTCAATAGCACAAATTTTAGCATCAAATCTTTTAGGAACAGATCTTAATATCTTATGAACTACTCTAACATTAGAAATAGGGTCACCAAGAGAATGTGATTCATTAATTATCTCACTTAACCTTTCATTGTAGGCTGAAATGGTTTCATCTTCCTTCATTCGGAGATTCTCAAACTTTGTCCCCAACATTCGAAGCTTTGTCCTTCGAACACTGTCTGAACCCTCACAATGCTCTTGCAACCTGTCCCATGCATCTTTAGAAGTAGAACAGTTAGATATAATTTTAAACATTGAAACATCAACAGAAGTAAAAATAGCATTTAAAGCTTTAGAATTGTAGCTTGCTGTTGTTATTTCATCAGCCGTCCAATCAACTTCTCTTTTGAGTTGAACTTCACCATCTGCGTCTGCTGGTCTTTTTGGTGCTTCCCAACCTGTAAGTACAGTCCTCCAAGCACGTTCATCAATTGACTTGATGTACATACGCATCTTAGGCTTCCAATAAGAATAATTTGAACCATCTAAAACGGGTGGCCTAAGTGCAGTGGATATGTGATGTGTTTCCATTGCTAAACTAAACTAAAAACACACTTGACCAAAGATCTAACCTAGTGTCGTCAGGTATCAGCTCTGATACCAACTGAAAGTGTGGTGTGGGGTGTATAGAAGTGTTTAAGTATAAGTAGATAAATGTTGCACAGAATGTTGAGACAAATAGTGCAACACTGACTCTAACAGAATATCAGAAATTAAGATTCACAGCGGAAGACTTGTAACACTAAAAACAAACGAGACACAATGGAAATACTTTTAACATAAATTTTATAAATAAAAATCTATGTCTGCCTTATGGCGTAAAATCAATACTTATCTTCAAGTACAAATGTTGTGTGAAATGTTACAACAATAACTTTCACAACGAAACTATAAACGAGGCAGGTGCCAAGTCTAGAAAACGAACTAAGTGTATAAATTATACACTGTCGAAATGCCTAGTCTATCTAATGATTACACTCTCAATAGATAAGAAGACACACAGTCATACGGGTGGTATACAACGTATGAACTAAAATGTAGAACTATTGACCACAATTTCCTAACAGGGATGAACGCTCGGTCTAGGATATTGATCGAATAGAGCACACTGAATTATGAAGCCTTCAATGGGTATTTATAGTGTGGGATACGAAATTCTAGAGGCTTCCACATTGAGGTCCTATTTTTTAGGAAACTCAACTTCCACAACTTCCATGATCTTTCTAGATCCTTCTAGGCTGCTCCAGGTCGTTCCAAATGTATCTAGGCTGTTCCAGTATGTTCTCCAATGTTCTGGAATCTTCCAGGTTCCAGATCCTTGTAGAAGCTTCTAGATCCTGCCAGAAATGCGACAACATTTAGGTCAACATTTAATGTAGCATTTCAGAAAAGACTTAGAAAAAATCTCGGAAGGTCAAATTAAGATGTTGTTGATAATGTTAAGACATTTAGGAATTAACAACATCTACAACATTGACCCATAATAATTAGTATTAAAGAATATTTAAAGAAATATAAAATATTTAAGGATTAAGGTCATCGTAAATTGCAGCGTCCGACCACAGCCTGAGGTGACTGAAAACTGCTCGGAGAAGACGACCATGTTCAATTTCTATCAGTGTATGCATTTATAAAAAATGTGGGTGTGAATTGAGCTGTCAGTGGTGTATTTATAAAAAATGTGTGTTTGAATTAAGCTTTTGGGTGTATTTATAAAAAATGTGTGTGTGAATTAAACTTGTGGGTGTATTTATAAAAAATGTGTGCGAATTAAACTTGTGGGTGTATTTATAAAGAACATGTTTGTGAATGACTGAAATGCATGTATGCAATATTGCATATAAATTTTTGTGAAACAGAAGGTGCTACGAGTGGGATATTTGACAGTGAACCAACTCCACAGTTTGATTATATATTGTCTAGTAATATTTCTTTTATCCTTATTTTTTATTTATCTCGTTTATTTATTTATTTATAAGAAGCATGCTTTAATTACTGAATTAATTTGGTTTGCACATCCAACATGAAAATTGTTAGTAGTATTTTTCAAAATACAAACCAAACTATTAATCTATTATTAGTACGCTGTTCGCCTAACAAGACTACTAGTGAAGAGAAAATATTCTGATTTAATTTACTACTATTAATTACTTCATATTTAATCTAATTACTTAATATTTGATTTAATTTACAACACGTGGAACATTTTAATTTTTTATTTGAAGTCGAACTTCTTTATTAGCAAATGCAAGTTCCATTTGGTAGGTCGACAACAAAGTCCGGTAGCTCTACTCAAATATGAAGATTCAGAGACATCCTAGCCGCTCTCACTAGACGGTGTGCTTTAACATTAACAACTCAACTAATATAGGTAACAGAACATAAAGTAAATGAACGTACCGAAGACACCATGGATGGGTTGGGTGGTATCTATTTTTTTTTAGGCAAAAAAAATTGTGTAATTTACTCTGTAAATTTGAAAATATGAACTAAATTATTAATATGAGACTAACCATAACTGAGTTACCAGTTTGAGTAATCTAAGTAGGTCAAATACAAGTTACACAAAAATAGTATTTTTATTGATATTTTATTTTATGTTATATTATTATTATTTTTAAGACATAAATAAAGTTTAATTTTGATATATATAATAAAAGTTTGATCAGAACAGAGTTTATTAATAGAAGAGTTGACCAAATTAAATATTGAATCAAGGAATTAATTAGAGATGTGGTGTAACCTATATGCTAATTAGAGATGTGGTGTAACCTATATGCTATGAGACTGTGAATTGTTTTTTGTTTTTCTTCTTTCTATTTATATTGCTGAGACTACGAGTAATGAGTTGATATGGTCTTATAGGGCCTGGAATTAAATTTCGGTTAGATTTTTGAATTAAAACCTAACAATTTCAAAAAAAAAAAAAAATCAATTAATTTGAGAAACCAATCTTACAGTACATTTAATATCAAAACTAAACTCTATACAGACGGAGCCCTCAATACGTATTTCAGTTGGGAACATATTTTAACTTATTCATTTCTTGAATTATTCTCCTACAGTAACACTAACACTCCCAAATATCGAAATAATCTGACAAAAAAAAGGGCAAATTTGCATGTAATCGTATAAGATTCAACTTTATTTAAGCACAAATTACTAACATTAATCACCCTAATCAATGATCCACCCCACCTAAAATTATGTCACAATAGACTTAGATTAATTGAGTTGTGATTAATTTATGCCTTACCCCAATTTTCACAATAACTTGACCATCTTATAAAAAGTCTCACATTTAAATTAAATTACTTGAAATTTAAATAAGATAATTCATAAAAATCTTAATAATAAATAACTTAATTGACTGATATCCCGTCTGAGCTCCTAAATCTAAAATGTTAAAATAAAGAGACGAGTATACAAACACACTCAATAGATAAATGCTTGTCAAAATTAAATACAATAAGTTAATCAAATTGATAAATCACATTAACAGTGTATAATTGATCAATAACCATTTAATAACATCATCTCGTTTATAAAAGTCATAAGACTTATCATCACCTAGTTTATAAAGATTAGAAGACATATCCTCATACATATTTCACATAAATGTCAATATAATCATCACATATTGCATTTAATAATGACAAAAAAAAAAAAAAAAAATATATATATATATATATATATAAAATTCACCTCGAAATGAGCATCGTGGAAGAAATGGATGCAAACGTCCTTAGCTTACTTCTCACGATTACTGTCGTAAACCAATAAATTTCGACACATGCAAATAAGCATATAAAAGGCGAGGAAAAAAAAAAGGCAAACATATTTCATTAAGAATGTGTGAATTGCAACTCTTCTTAATTTAATCTCTTAATTCATCTCTCTAAAGACACGTGATACTATATCTCAATGGCTTTTTTCAAATTTTGATTTGACCTACAATTTAATATTAAAGAGTTCATAAATTCATTTGTGACTTATTTTGTCTAAATACTGAAACTTTATATTTACTTATAAGAGATAAATAACCTAGAAATCTCGAGAAGTTGGTCTAGTTGTGTAAATTTGAGATTTAAGAGTGTGCTCATCTCGGTCTCAAGTTCGAACCTCCTAAGAAACTAGTCCATATAGAACTTTGCTCAATCTTTAAATGAGCGGTTGGGTCTCAAGTTCGAACCTCCTAAGAAACTAGTCCATATAGAACTTTGCTCAATCTTTAAATGAGCGGTTGAGCCCCCGCAAGGTGAACAGTGAGATTGGTCCCCAAAATTCATCGTTTATTGAACTTGATTCGGAGGCATAAAAAATGGGATAAATAACCTAGAGAACAAGAAAAAGAGATTCCCAAATCATAAAGATAAGAAAAAAGATAATCACAAATCTTATATATATTATTTTATATTCCTATCTCCAAAATTATAATTTACAAAATATGTGACACTTTTAAAATTTAATAAAACTTTAGTGTACAAATGCGCCATTGATACCTGTTGTAGACTCTACCGGATGTGCCAATTTGTAGAGATATGTCAAATGCAACTTATCTAGAAATCTTGAGGTAAAACAAAAAATAGGGAACTTCTTCAAAAAAGGAATTTAATATAACAATCTTTTTCCTTTTTCGTCTATTCTACAATTATTTGTACATTACAAAAATAAAACTTCTTCATAAACCTTTTTACAATATTCACATATTTACACAAAATGTCATTACTTTGGATTGGTCTTATATATAAGAAATTGATTCAACCCTAAACCCTAAATATTCAAGAATATTGTAAATAATTTTTTTGACTTGGTCAATTTTTTATTTTTTTTTGTAATATTTTTTTATTGGTAATTTTTTTTTTTCGAAAATGTGTGTGTTGAAAAGTGTAAGTCAATATTACTAAAAAGTGTAATGTATTTTTTTATTAAAAAGTGTAAGTCATTATAATTGAAAAGTGCAACACAACTTTTATTAAAAATTGTAAGTCATTATAACTAGAAAGTGCAACATAATATTATTAAAAAGTGCATGTCAATATACTTGAAAAGTGCAACACAATATTTTAATGAAAAGTGCATGTCTATATAACTAAAATGTGCAATATAACATTACCAAAAAGTGTACGTCACGATAATTGAAAAGTGTAACACTAAAAACATCTGAAAAAAAAAATTACCGAAAAAAAAAGTTGACCAAGTTAACAGTCAATAGTTGACTGTTTGATCAACTCAATTTCATATATAGAATCAATTCCATAGGAGACCTACCCACTTTACTTTTACACTCAATCCAATAATTACTTTACTTTATTTATAAAAAATTATAAAATTATCCCTCAACACCTCACTCGTTACACATTTTTTTTAATTTATGTGTCCACCATTTGCCATTTGGTGTAAATATTTATGAGATGGAGGGAGTATAACTTAGTTATATACATAAGGGATTAAAGATTTTTCAATCCAATTAGTTAGACTGAATTGGAATTTAATCCAGACGACACATTTTAATTTTTGGTCCAATAAGTATGCTCAAATTTTGAAAACAATCATTTTACCTTTTATAGGGAGTCACCATAACACACATGTGGTTTTTTTTAAATGTGGCATATATATATATATATATATATTTATTAATTCAGAAAAAATATAAATATTAATTAAAATACTAAATATTCCCTCCCCCTACCTAAAAATAAATTGTGAATAATATTAAAAAAAATACTAAATAATTTTTAAAAATTTAAAAATTATAATATGAAAAAATAATAACAAAATAAATACATTCATAAATTAATTAATTATTAAAAAAATTAATTGATTTACCTAATTAAGTATTAAAAAAAATCATTAACTTACCCAACTAAAAAAAAAATCTATAATTACAAAACAAGGATTAGAAAATTATTTATTTATTTTAAAATAATTAAATAAATATAAAGATTTATCTTTAAAATATTAAAATTTCTAAATGAAAAAAAAAATTAAAGTTATAAAAAAATCTTCAATAAAATCTTACTTACATATTAATATTTACTTATTTTAAATAAATTCAAAACCCTAAAAAATATTGAATTAATCGAATAAATATAAGTATATTTATCTAAAACAAGTATTACAAAAAGTGCATGTGTCCACATGTTTTTGTACGAGCTAATATCAAATAAAAAATTATATAATAAAAATGAAAAATAGTAAAATTAACAAATAATTAAAAAAATATTGTTCATCTTTCTATTATAGAGAGAAGGGTGGAAATTTTGGATTTTTTTGGGTGTTTTTTAATTTATTTGTGGATTTAAATTTTCGGGAATTCTTGGATTTATTTAAAATATTAAAATAAATGTAAAGGTTTAATAAGGGATTTTGACAATTTTAATAAACTTTTTTTTATTTGAGTGTTTTATTATTTTAAAGAAAAATCTCATATTTATTTGAGTAAGTTAATTGATTTTGTTAAAAAATAAAGAATGATGCTTTTTAAATGAGGTTTTAGGTTGACTAAACCCTCTCAATAAAGATTTCATTTTTTTTCTTACTAGGTAAGTAAATTGAGTTTTATAATAATTACTGTAATTAGGTATGTCAGTTGATTTTTCATATTCAAATCAAAATTTATTTAAATATTATTCACAATTTATTTTGAGATTTTTAAAAATACTAGTATTATTTAGTATTTTGACTAATATTAATATATTTTTTAAAAAATTAAAAAATATAAATAAAATTTTAATTAATATAAAAAATGACACATATTACAAAAAAAAATAAAATAAAATTCGTGTGTCGACCTGCTATTATCACTAAAATGATCATATTCAAAATTTTTGCATCATATTAAACCAAAATCAAAATATGTAATATATTTAAATCAAATTTATTAGACTAATTTTTTTAAAAATATGTATACATAAATAAGGGGGCCATTAAATTATGCGGGTGTATGTGATCCAATTGTATTTGGGTAATTGGGTGTATGTGATTCGATTGTATTTTCGTGGTGCACAGGAGATCTACTATCCCCACAAACACTCCGTACATTTTTTATTTTTTTCCTGATTTTAAAATCCTTAAATCCCAGTACAAACATAGTAGCCTAGCCTAAACTACGATTTTTTTTTTTTTTTTTCTCTCTTTCCAATATCCGTTACAAGTTACAACTGACGACGACTCTGCAACGCTTCTGAATTCTACCATCACAGTTTCTTCTCCACTTCTTAACTTTTTCATCACTTCGTTAGATATCCGATTCATCGATTACCTTCATACACATAAAATTGTATTCATAAATGGAGAGAAGTTTGCCGGTGACGACGGCGTCCTCATCGAAATCGGAGAGGCGATTGAAATCACAAAATCTGCAGAGTACCTCCAAATCTTCTCTTGTCATGGGATTTCTTTCCTGCCTTGCTTGGCTTTACGTAGCTGGACGGTTGGTGTACTGCATTTCCATTTCTCTTATATTGTCCTAATTCCATTTTCCCCTAATTTTTATTTTCGTGTGTTAGTTTATGGCAAGATGCAGAAAACAGAGCGCTACTGGCGAATTTGTTGAAGAAGAACTCAGCTCAGGTTTGGATTCTAGAAATATGATTCGTTTATTTATTCGTTTGTTTATTTTAATTTTTAATTTTATTGTTTTGGTTTGTTGTTATGCTTGTCTTTAACAAGAGAATCAGGGAATGTGATGTTTAGTAGTACTCGGTGTTTTAAAAGTTGTATTTATGAGTGAAAATGGTAAATTTTGTTGGTGAAAATTCGTGGATCAACTTTGGATCGCTTTATATGCATGATCAGAATTAGCACTAATTCGAGAAAAAAAACATTACCAGGAAAAAAAAAAAAAAAAGCAGAATGAAGGTATTGAAAAGGAGAGATTCAGGGGTATCAGTATATAACGTAATAGCATGACGTGTGATAATCTTTCAATTCCAGAACTGGTAAAATGATAGATACAGATTACAGAACGAGCGTGAAATTTGAAATTTTCGTTGCCAAGGATACATATTGCTTAATGTTATCAGGAGTGGTGATATTACTTATACCAATCTTATGCACACATTGATACATGCTGCTTAAAGAAGGCCAAAGTTTAAGTGTAATATGGGCATCTGCTATTTAGTGGAAATGTATATATCTAAAGCATCGCCAATATGTTGCTGAGTCAGTTTTAGTTAGAGAATATCTTATACAACTTTATGTCATTTTCAAATTGTTTGTGAAACATAAGATAGGTGAGAATGGAAAGATGCTTCCCATAAAATCTAATGAACGATTTTTTGTTATTTTATTGGCAGCAACCTAAGGTGCTTACAGTGGAAGACAAACTAATGGTCTTTGGATGCAAGTACATGTTACCATGACTCAATTTCTTTATAAATGCATATAGTATAAAATTGTGTGACTGGTAAGGTATTTACTTTACTAGGAAAACAATGCAATGTGTCTTATTGTGATATAAATTTTAGGGAGTTGGAGCGGAGAATTGTTGAAGTAGAGATGGAATTGGCATTGGCAAAGAGTCAAGGTTATCTTAAAAACCAATTGCAGAAAAAGGGGGCTTCTTCCGGTAAAAAACTGCTTGCTGTTATTGGAATATATACTGGTTTTGGAGGTCGATTGCGACGCAATATCATTAGGGGTTCTTGGATGTCAAATGGTTAGTATAAAGTTCAGTTTCGGTACTCTAGTACTATAATCCACTGACTCACTATTATGTAAATTGTGTAGTGAGGTGCTTGGCCTTGTGTATTCAATAATACAAAACAGATATCTTGTTATGGTATAACTTTGATGATGATTAATGACACGACACACAATAACCTCCACCATGCATGCAAATCCAGCTATAAAATCGATGCAATTTCACTTTGATGTATTTCTTTCCTTCTGACCTAGATGTTGCCAATTTATATAGACTGCATTCAAGGTTGTTCGGATCTTTTTTATTCAAGTAAAAATCTGAATTTCTACAATTAATGAACATTGTTCTGGCTGCAGCTGATACTTTGAAGAAACTAGAAGAAAGAGGGATTGTTGTACGATTTATCATTGGACGAAGGTTTCTGACTCAATATACTTTTTCTCTTAATGAAGAATTTTGTCCCTTATCCTTAATTATTTTGTCATTAATATACTGAATGATGATCCCTTTATTAACCAATAAAATAATATGATTATTCTATGCTGTTTTTTTCCAGTCCTAACCGAGGCGACAGCTTGGACCACAATATTGATGAGGAAAATCATGCAACACAAGACTTTTTGATTCTTGTGAGTTATTATAACCACGCTGGTTATCTTTTCAAATAATTTATGGATTCTTGTAGCAATGTGTTGCTTTTGCATCCAGTTACGTGTTCCTACGTAGTGGGGTTCAAGATTCGAATCTACATCTTAATCATGGTAGTAAGCTAACTCTGCCTCATCGGGCTGGTCAAGATAGTGAATAGGGTTATGGAGCTTGAGGCCCAAGCTGTTGGGAACGGGCTTGGGTAATCGGGATTTGGGGGTGTTTATTTCGGGATTTAAACCTGGTCAACAAATACAATCTTACTCTGATACTACTACTACGAAAAAAAATCCTAGGATGTCTAAGTCAGGATTTCCCCATGCCCTAAAGCCCTTTCCAAATACTATGTAGCCAAATTGAAGATCCTGAAGCAGAACAAAAGCTAGACAAGCTTAATAGAAGGGCTAGTTATTCTGAAGTTTACCTTAATATGTTAATATACTCTGGCCACAAGGAAGCTGTTTTGAAGATTTTTTTTTCAGTGTGGAACACACATCAAATAATATCATGACAATAACATAATCATTTTATGTTCTTGAATGATAATAATTAATTATAACTTTTCTTATTTGCTCCCTGGCTAGGATCTTCATGAGGAGGCTCAAGAGGAATTGCCCAAGAAACCAAAAATTTTCTTTAGCACCGCTGTCCAAATGTGGGATGCTGAGTTTTATGTTAAAGTCAACGACAATGTTGATTTGAAACTTGGTAAATTTTGGATATGCTAGTCGGTAAATTGCAACACATAATTTATCCATTTATTTTGTTTGATAGTTTTACCATAACCTTTGCAGATGATTTGATTGAACTTCTGCAGAGCCGCCATGGTCAAGATAGTGCTTATATTGGCTGCATGAAGTCGGGGGAAGTAATATCTGAAGAGTAATGCATTTTTTCTTAACTTTATTTAATTTTTTGAGTTGTTTCTTTATTTCTGCTTCAAATGTGCTTTTAGTCACACTGGTTGGTCTACTGATCCAATTGTGCTCATATTGGCGGGGAACAATGATAATCTTGAAAATATATAAAACATTTGAACTTACGATTTGTTTGAAAGAAGTATATAAGAATTCAATCTTTGTATGAATGTTGTCGTGTATGTCATTTGTTCTAGGGGTTGGTAGGACTTAAACAACTTGAAGTCATTTCGTTTGTGGTTGAAAGAGCACACGAGATGTGATTCATTTTTTAACTTTGAGATTTTTGTTTAATTTCAGGGGGAAACCATGGTATGAGCCAGAATGGTGGAAATTCGGTGATAAGAAAACGTAAGTAAAATCCTATAATATCAAGAATTGGAGATATGATTATCAAATTAGTGAGATGAACTAATCCACAATTCATTTAGGTTATGTTTGTTTTGGGATTTAGATGTGCAAGGGGGAAAGTCATGACTCTGAAATCCTTGGGTTTGAAATTCGTGATGAATAGTAAAAGTGTGTGTTTGTTTTGAGATTTTGGTAGG
Organism: Galeopsis tetrahit; assembly: GCA_963675135.1. Classification (NCBI taxonomy): domain Eukaryota; kingdom Viridiplantae; phylum Streptophyta; class Magnoliopsida; order Lamiales; family Lamiaceae; genus Galeopsis; species Galeopsis tetrahit. Next base: position 9,921,479 of record OY776127.1, on the reverse strand, counting down.
GTGAGATTTTGTTTTATGTCAAACCAAAGTTTAATAATGTGATATTGTAGGTTGGTTAGGTGAGTGAACTATTTTAAAATGTATAAAGTGGGTTGTACTGGGAAGAAGAGTAAGACTAGGTTTATAAGTATTTTTAGGTGTGGATTGAGTGTGAGATTTGAAAACTGAATTTTAAATCACTCGTATGACACCTGGATCGCAAAGTCCTAAGCCCATCCGTGTGAGTCCCGAAACATAGTCTTAGTATTCTGTGATCTTTTGGAAACTTTTAAGCAATGTTGATGGCATTGAGTGATCTTGTTCTTTAATCTTTACAAGGCTGTTTCAAAATTTAGTCCCAAGTTGTTTAGTCCATAACATTAGCTTACATTTCAGGTACTACCGCCATGCAGATAGTTCTATCTTTATTCTTTCCAACAAATTGGCTCAGTATATAAATATCAACAGGTAAGGGTTTATGCCGCTTTAATCTGAAGGAGAACTCACAACTAGAAGATATCTGCTTTTTCTTTGATCTTAAGAATTTAAAATCACAAGTTTCCTCATTTATTAACACCTCAGTTTGTTTACTTCTCCACAGTGCGTCTTTGAAAGCTTATGCTCATGAAGATACGTCAGTTGGGTCATGGATGATGGGTCTTCAAGCAACCTATATAGACGACACTCGTTTGTGCTGTAGTTACTCAGGCCAAGGTAACAAACAATACACGGATACATTGATTTTAGGTGGTGTTTGCAAATTCTAAATATAGTGGAGAATCTCAAATAAGTGATTATAAAAGGTGTTAATAGAGCAAACAAACCCTTAATATGACATTGATCCTTCTTCAGTGTTGGCATTATGTTTATAATTTGTTTGAAAATGGTGGTATTGCAGACAAGATTTGCTCGTTGGCTTGAGAAGGATAAATCTGATAACATGTAGCGGTAGCGAGACGATCGAGCAATTTTGTGGCATCGATTTGCAGAGAGTGAGGGGATGGTATACATATCAGTGGGATTTGACTGTAAGATCAAATTTCAACTTTATAGAAAGTTGTCCGAATAAGGTGGATATCTCTGGGCATATTTCTCAATTTAGAAGCATAGATTAACAAACGATCTGCCTTTACATTGACGTGCATGTGAAATTGAAAACCTAACAAAAAATTTCTTATAGCATGATGCACTTAACAGTGTTGTTCCTGCACTGTGAGTGATGTTATTTTCTTACAGCATTATTATGATACTGACATAAAACTTGTGATGCTTTCATGAAAAAATGTGATGCTATCTATATATGAACAAAAAATGTGGTAATGATAGATCTAATAATGTGTTGGTATATGCTTAAAAAAAAACCAAATAAAGAAAAACCAACATTGCCTCACAAATAACCCCTTCGCCTATTTAACGGGATGTTAATAAAAATTACTTTCAAAATTTATAATATATTGTATATTTAAATAATTTAAAAAAATAACTTTTACTAAATATAAAAACAATCTTTAATTTTTTTTTAGAAAATAAACAATTTAAGTGATATTAAAACAACTTTTAATAAATTTTAGTAAATTATTAATTTTAAACTAAATTTCAACTAACAAATAATATTTATATCATATATATTGTTGAACCAATAAAATTAGTTTATTTCACTTTAATTTTAAATATTACTACAACTTTTTAAAATCATGACATATTATATTCCATTAATTTTATAATTAACACATCGTTTAAACTTATTACAAATTAAAGCAACACGTTTGCACAAAAAACTCCTCTCTCTCTCTCTCTCTCTCTCTCTCTCTCTCCCTCTCCCTCTCCCTCTCCCTCTCCCTCTCCCCCTCTCCCCCTCTCTCTCTCTCTCTCCTCTCTCTCTCTCTCTCTCTCTCTCTCTCTCTCTCCCTCTCTCTCTCCCTCTCCCTCCCTCCCTCCCTCCCTCTCTCTCCCTCCCTCCCTCCCTCCCTCTCCCTCTCTCTCTCTCTCTCTCTGAAAAGTGATGCATAAACTCATCAATTTTCAACTTAAAAAGCAAAATACAATAGTAGATTAATTGACGAAGTTGGATAACTCAAGTGGTTAGAGCACCACTACCTAGGCTTTAGATCTTGGGTTCAAGTCATGGGAAGGGGAAAAGGGATGAAAAAAAAATAGTAGATTAATTGTGATTTAGATAAAAATAAATAAATAATCTATTGTTATACACTATATTAATAATCTATAATATATGCACACTCTATATTCATTTTTTTGTTTCAAATTATTGAATTACATTTAATAACATATTTACTAATTAATTACTTCCTCCGTCCCATATGTTGGGATATGAATCCTAGAACAAGTCCTAAATGATGAATAAAAGAAGATAAAGTTTTGATAAGCCAAAAGAAGACTTGAATATTTTCTAAGTGTTGACTAATCTAGTCTAGTTGAGTTGAAGTCATCTTGTACAGATCAGTAGAATTCAAAAGACAAGTACTAGTTGTTTTAAGAAGCAAGTATTATTAAAAGATAAGTACGATTTATAAGTACTTCATATGTGATAGATTGTTACTAAGCTATTTAAATATTGTATAGAGCTTATGATATTTCTTTGTAATAGATTAGTTGTTTGTATAGTTTTTAAGTTGACTAAGCTTGTATTATAAAAGCTTAATGTAATGTAATAGTCTTGATAAGATTAGTATAGTCTACTCTACTATTTGAAGAAGGAAGACCAGACAAGAAGAGTCGAAGTCTACTACTCAAGATAGGAAGACTACAAGACAAGACAAGTGCATACAAGTCTACTCAAGACAAGTCAACGTGAAGATTAATCAAATACGCGTGAAGAGATAAAGATATAGAAGTTAGTTATGGAATAACTAATTCATAACAGAAACGCGTGGATTGATAAGAAGATTCAGTTGAAGGTAGTTATCAAGAAAAGTTGGTTACAACTTACTAAGTTCTTGAAGATTGAAGTCTATAAATACTTCATGATGGTGATCAATTGACTACTACTGATACACTGATGTTCATACTCAAGTGAAGCATTATCAAAAATATATTTGAAGTTTACTCTCAGAGTTGATTGAAGTTCAGAAAGATAGCCAGAAGACAAGTGAAGAATCAAGAAGGCTACTACTGAAAATCAGAGAAGTTTTTAGTTTTTGTTTGTTATTTTCAAGGTGCTAGATACTTGTAAAATTTCTAGTTAGATCATAGACATATCTGGAGGTATAGTCTGCTGAAGATCTAAGTCTTCTTCTTGGGACTTTAAAGACAGGAACATACACTTGTACTCGATTGGAAGAGTTTAGTGGAAACATCACAACTGGGTTTGTGAGAGTGGATGTAGACAAGTTGTCGAACCACTATAAATTGTTTGTGTTTGATTTACTTTACAGTTTTGATTGTTTAAATTGATTAATTGGTTTAACTACTTAACTGATCTAGACTAGTTGAGTATAGAACAGAGTTCGAGTATTAAGTTGAGTATAAACTTTAATTGGGCTCATTGATAAAATTTCGTATTCCGCACATTGTAATTCTGATATATCGAAAGATTTTAGAAAAGTCTATTCACCCCCCTCTAGACATTTTCTTTAGCTTCCCTCGATATTAACTCAACTTGGGACCAACAAGTGGTATCAGAGCAGTAGTTTACGAACTGCTGTTTCTTGATAACCGACTCAAGACTTAGGGTGAAGTCTTGGTTCTTGACTGTTCTTGTATACGTGTTCTTGATCATATTCTTGTATCATCTGTGTTTCGTGCTCCCTGTTCTTGACTTATCTGTTGTTCTTGATCATAACTCCACTTAGCACTTATTTCTTAAAATCATGTCTCTTGAGATCAGCGCCAACAAACTACCTAAGTTTCAGGTACAGGATTACGACTATTGGAAGCTAAGGATGGAAGCCATCTTCAGCTCCACTCATGACTTAATGATCTCAGTCATCACTGAAGGTCCGATAGTGACCATGATCCCAAACACTGCTGCCCTTGACGCAAATCAACCCGTGGGTACACTCGTCAAGAAACCAAGGTCAGAACTAACCTCTGAAGAAATGAGACAGAATAATTTGGATAGCTTGGCCAAGAATTACATCTTACACACTCTTCCTAACGAGTATCTGGGAAAAGTGTTAAAATGTAAAACTGCCAAAAAAATGTGGGACCGCTTAGCTATCATTTGTGAAGGGACATCCCTAATCAAAGAAAGCAAGCTTTCCACTGCTGTCCAAAGATTCGAATCATTTCATATGAAAGCTGGTGAAACAATAGACCAGTTGGATACTCGTTTTACTAAAATCATGAATGACTTGGAAGTCCTTGGTAAATCTTATACTCCACGTGAAATCAATCTTAGGATTCTCAAAAGCCTTGATAGTCGATGGAAGATGGTAAAAATGCTTGTTAAGAATACCCAAGATATAGACGTATGGACAGCAGAGACTATGTTCCAAACTCTAAAGGCTCATGAGTTTGATCTAGACGAAGATGAACCCATAGTAAGTAGTGACAGAGAACATGCTGTATCTAAGAACGTTGCTTTTAAGGCTAGCTCGTCTAAGATAGACAGGTCTAAGACTAAGACTAGGTCTACTTCTGTGAAAGATGAGTTAGATACTGATCTTAGTCTGAAGGATCAGGTAAGCCTCATGGTTAGAAAGTTTGATAGGCTGAATAAACGTTTCGGAAGATATAAGAAGTTCTATAAAGAGCATAGAGGGTCTGCTTCTAAGAACTCGTCTGAGACCAGACGAGACCGAAACTCGTCCGAAAGGAGAGACGAAGTCTCGAAAGGTAACAGACAAGATAGAGAGTCTGATGGTAGGAAGATTACTCGGTCTGATAGCCACAATGGCGTCGATCTTGTGGGCTTTCGGTGGCGGTGTTGTGGCGGCAACGATCATCTGATCTCACGTAACAGGAGTGGTGCCGTCGACGATTATAATCGAGGTATGAAGCGGTGCTGCAGAAATTGAGTGTGGTAGGGCTACTCGGGGGCGAAGCTTGGGCAGCGGCGGCTCAACTTGATCCAATTCAATATTTTAATTGATGAATGTACTTAATTTCGTGGATTTATTTTTGCATAATTTTACTACTTTATGACTTGATCTGTGGCATATGCTCCAAATATTGGGTAGTTTTAGGGCTCGTAGTGTTTCTGGGAACTGCAGTTCACTTGCGCCTTTGGACTATCGTTTATAGCATGTCTTCTAATGATTCACAACTATTAAGGTTTCCTAAATATTCAATTTCCCCTCTCTATATGTTTTCTTTTATTTTCTTTAAAGAATTTGGCTCGATCATGTACGTGGTTTATGTGTATGGAGAATTAAATGCTGAAATATGTGAATTTATTCTTTGTCAATTGAAATTTCCCTTCATTCTATTCAACTCAATTCATATGTTATACTCCATTATACTGACAAAGTGGGATAGTTCAAGTGGTTAGAGCACCACTACCTAGGCATTAGATCCTGGGTTCGAGTCATGGGAAGGGAAAAAGGGAGGGTATTTAATGTAATTCAAAAAAAAAAAAAAATACTCCATTATACTAATGGACTAATGGAGACTAAATCAATGTTTGTGCTTGAAGTTGTTTCTCAATATAAATTGCATATTTGAAATGTCCTAAACGTTTGATGGTTAAGTATATTGAAACTTTATGAGACGTGTTGAGATCATGCTTATTCTCATTTAAAAGACTCAAAATCGTCATTGTTGATCAACATCTTTGTAATCATTTATGCAACAAAATTATTGCATATATTATACATATATGCAATATATTCTCACAATAATTTCGTATGTGGTTGAAAAAGCACACGAAATGTGATTCATTTTTTAACTTTGAGATTTTTGTTTAATTTTCAGGGGGAGACCATGGTATGAGCCAGAATGGTGGAAATTCGGTGATAAGAAAACGTAAGAAAAATCCTATAATATCAAGAATTGGAGATATGATTATCAAATTAGTGAGATGAACTAATCCACAATTCATTTAGGTTATGTTTGTTTTGGGATTTAGATGTGCAAGGGGGAAAGTCATGACTCTGAAATCCTTGGATTTGAAATTCGTGATGTATAGTAAAAATGTTTTTTTTTTTTTTTGAGATTTTGGTAGGGTGAGATTTTGTTTTATGTTAAACCAAAGTTTAATAATGATTGATATTGTAGGTGTGTTATTTTAGGTTGGTTAGGTGAGTGAACTATTTAAAAATGTATAAAGTGGGTTGTATTGGGAAGAAGAGTAAGAATAGATTTATAAGTATTTTTAGGTGTGGATTGAGTGTGATATTTGAAAACTGAATTTTAAATCATTCCGTGTGAGTCCCGAAACAAACATAGTCTTAGTATTCTGTGATCGTTTGGAACTTTTAAGCTAAGGCTGATGGCATTGAGCCATCTTGTTCTTTAATCTTTACAAGGGTGTTTAGTCCCAAGTTGTTTAGTCCATAATTAACATCAGCTTACATTTCAGGTACTTCCGCCATGCAGATAGTTCTATCTTTATTCTTTCCAAAAAATTGGCTCAGTATATAAATATTAATAGGTAAGGGCTTATGCCGCTTTAATCTGAAGGAGAACTCACAACTAGAAGATATCTGCTTTTTCTTTGATCTTAAGAATTTAAAATCACAAGTTTCCTCATTTATTAACACCTCAGTTTGTATACTTCTCCATATATAGTGCGTCTTTGAAAGCTTATGCTCATGAAGATACGTCAGTTGGGTCATGGATGATGGGTCTTCAAGCAACCTATATAGACGACACTCGTTTGTGCTGTAGTTACTCAGGCCAAGGTAACAAACAATACACGTATACATCGATTTTAGCTAGGTGGTGTTTGCAAATTCTTAATATAGAGCAAACAAACCCTTAATATGACATTGATCCTTCTTCAATGTTGGCATTATGTTTATAAATATTTGTTTGAAAATGGTGGTATTGCAGACAAGATTTGCTCGTTGACTTGAGAAGGATAACTCTGATAACATGTAGCTGTAGCGAGACGATCGAGCAATTTTGTGGCAACGATTTGCAGAGAATGAGGGGATGGGTATACATATCTGTGGGATTTGACTGTAAGATCAAACTTCAACTTTATACAAAGATGTCCAAATAAGATGGATATCTCTGGGCATATTGCTCAATTTAGCAGCATAGATAAACAAACGATCTGCCTTTACATAGACGTGCATGTGAAATTGAAAACCTAACAAAAATAATTCTTAAATAGATGGGTCGAATATAAATTTTCTTATAGCATGATGCACGTAACAGTGTTGTTCCTGCACTGTGAGTGATATTATTTTCTTATAGCATTATTATGATACTGACATAAAACTTGTGATGCTTTCATGAAAAAATGTGATAATATTCATATGACAGAATGTGATGGAGGTAACGATTAGATCTAATAATGTGTTGGTATATGCTTATGAAATAACAAATAAAGAAAAACCAGCATTGCCTCACAAGTAACCCCGTATAACTAGATCGCGAAATGTTAATAAAAATTACTCCTTCCGAAAAGTTGGCGGGAAATCTTGAGCATGTGGTTTAAGAAAAAGTTTAATGATTATAATGTTAAGAGATAATTTTGTAAACTTTTAAATAAAAAGTAAATAAAATAGGTGAATTGAATGTATGGTGGATCTCAAAAGTAATAAATACGTGTATATTGTGATTTATGAGGGTGGAGATTGTAATAGTTATTTTTATTTAGGAATATGTAAACTTTTGAGGGATAAATTAAAAAGAAAAGTATGAAAAATTTTAGGGAATGGAGAGAGTAATATTTATAATATATTGTATATTTAAATAATTAAAAAAAATTGAGAAACAAAACAAAATGAGATAAGATAATTTTGTTGAACCTTTACTAAATATGAAAACAATCTTAAATTTTTTTTAGAAAATAAACAATTTAAGTTATATTAAAATAACTTTTAATAAATTTTAGTAAATTATTAATTTTAAACTAAATTTCAACCAACAAGTAATATTTATATCATATATATTTTTGAACCAATAAAATTAGTGCATGTCACTTTAATTTTAAATATTACTACAACTTTTTAAAATTATGACATACTCCATATTTCATTGATTTTATAATTGTGACATTGTCTAAACTTACCACAAAGCAACACGTTTGCACACAAAACTCTTTATTAGTATATAAAAGGATATATATATATATATATATTAAAAAGTGATGCATAAACTCATCAATTTTCAACTTAAAAGGCAAAAATACAATAGTAGATTAATTGTGATTTAGATAAAAAAAAAACTATTGTTATACTCTATATTAATAATCTATAATATATGCACACTCTATATTCATATTTTTTTTCAAATCAAAGAATTAAATTTAATAACATATTTACTAATTTATTAGTATAATTTAATAATTGAGTAATTTCTCAAATACATATTTTTTCCTTTAAAACTATTAATATTAAAAATAGTAAATACTTATCATATATTTACTTATCATCATAATTATTATTTAAAATCAATTCATAATTAATTATGATGATACCTAGATAATATCATACATAATTGAAAAAATGAACATTCAAATTATTAAACAACCAACGAATATATATATATATTTTTGTTTAGTGTTACGTAAAATTAAAGAAATTATTAAATTAAACTATAAGTTATATAACTTATATTTCTTCATCAATATTTTTTTTAAGAGGCTAAGTTATATATATATATATATATATATATATATATACTCCATCAATGAGTTAATTGCAAATCTATTAAAACAATACAAAAATGATTATCCTCTTATCAATTTTACAATTAACATACCTCTGCATGCACAGCTCAATGAAATGCATTTTTAAATAGTATCAAATATTTTCATTAAACAGTTGCAACTGTTAAAAGATGCGGTTGATAAACCAACTTTGAATTCAGGCATGGTGTTGAATTGAAAAATTATTCAAAAAAGGTCGGTGGATAAATAGTTGTAACTTGCACCCGACGGAAAGAATAACAATATTGATAAACTTTTTAAAAAAAAGTCTCACATGACTACGTTGCATATCAATTTAAAAAAAAAATCTTCTATTATTCATATTTTGAAATCGCTGCGTGGTACATTTTGATAATTTAAGAAAATTAATAATATAAGAATTTTAAGTTAAATGTATAAGTATACTACTATCTTAATCTATCTATATATATATATATATATAAAAGAAGATTAGGGCTCTCAAGTTCTACCACGTATCACCTATAATTCCGCCACGTGTGTCATTCAATATTGAATTGAATCTTAAAATACCATCTTTTGCTTTTGGTGCTAATTAAAGCTTATCTTCGTTTCAGAGTTTTGGCTTGGTTAAAGTTTATAAGTATTGAACTATAATTTCATGTTGGATGCAGGGCTTTTATTCTCTGATTTTTGTTTGATTGCAGATGGATCTTTGGGATAAGCCTGCATTTGAGAAGCTTTTGCATCTAAGAGTAAGTTCTTCTTCATTGTGTTATGTATTATAAACCTTATTTTTCTATTGGGAAAGAATCCTTGATTGATGAGTGTGGAGTGATGCTTTGTCTCTTGGATCCTAATTTTTTTTAGGAAATTATTTATTTTCCTTATAAAATTGTTGTTAGAAGATATTAATATCTCATTCTTTTCATACAATAGAAAGGTGGATGTTTTAGATAACTAATGTCATGTTCAATTTTTATTTATTTTTTTCAAACTGTAATGCATGACAAGAAAACAAACTCTTTTTTTCTTTAGAGATGGAACGTTTGCTGAAATTTTTACAGAGTTTATTGACATTAAGAGCTAAAATCCACACCCCTACTACAATTAAAACAAAAAAAATTTAGTAATTCAATTAAGCCAAAGCGAGACGAAATCAATGTCGCTAATTCCGAGCGTTTTTGGTCGACGAAGCAACGTCTTCGATCCATTCTCTTTCGACGCGTGGGACCCTTTCCGTGATTGGCAACTCAACACCTCCGCCGGCAACGAGACGTTGCAGTTCGCCGCCACACGAATCGATTGGAAGGAGACGCAGGAGAGCCACGTGTTCAAAGACGATGTTCCCGGGCTTTAGAAGGAGGAGGTAAAAGTGGAGGTTAAGGAAGGGAACGTCCTCCAGATAAGCGGCGAACGCAGATCTGACAAAGAGGAGAAGAACGACACCTGGCACTGCGTGGAGCGGAGTTCGATCTAGCAAGTTCCTCCGCCGCTTCCGGCTGCCGGAGAATGCGAAGATGGATCAGATCAAGGCAAGTATGGAGAATGGGGTGCTGACTGTAACAGTTCCTAAGGAAGAAGTGCAGAAATCTGAAGTGAAGGCCATTGATATTTCCGGCTGAGGAATTCTGAAGTTAAGTGAAGTCAAGGCAAGCATGCAATTCTCGTTGCATATATTTGTATGTATTTTTAAATAAAATTTATATTTTAGAACATCTTATTTCAGATATATTATTCTTTTGCATATTATGAAATATTTTAAGTTGTAGCATGCAATTTTAGTTGCATATATAAACTCAATTTATTGCATATATTTGCAACATGCAATTTTCGTTGTATATATAAACCTTGCATTAATTGATTGAGTGCATTTTGAGAATCAAATTGAGAGATATAAATTTTTTGAATTTTGAAAAAAAAAAAGGGAAATTAATATATTTTTTTTTAATTTTACAAAAATAATAAAAATCATAATTAAACATAAAACAGTCGTAGATTAGGTGTTTGAAATTAAAATTTCAATTAATGGGCGCTACGAATGTTTTTGGAAAAGTCGTGGTTTAGGGAGATATTATTCTTGAAATGAGGGAACTAATTTGATTAGAAATTTAAAATTTAAAATAATGTTGACTAATTAAAAAATGTCAATGCAATTGAATGTAAGGGTATTTCGGTCCAGCTGCATTTCAATTTGTCTTTAATTGCTAATCCATATATATATTGCATTAATTTGATAAAACTTTTAGTGGAATGTCCTTAGATGTAACTGCCCCATTTCTACACATGTACATCAGATAAGAATGGGTTGAGAGAGAGCAAATTTGTTATCTGTAATCAAAAGGCTGCTTGGGGATACATCTATTCATTGTGATGAATGTTAACTACTGTATTCTTTTTTTAGTTCTTGAATTTATATTTTCATAGAAAAAAATTATGTTTTTTTTTTTTAATCCAACTGTAGGTGTTCTTCAATCCTACTGTACGAGGATTGTAGTAATTCATACTAATGCTCTAATTATGTGATTGAAAGACTTATGTAATTGATTGGCTCTTCCGTTATATTGATAATTACATCTACTTACCTTTTAAAAACTAATAAGTCATCTACAACAACTGTCATTGGAGTATTTGCTGGTCGGCATGCTATAATGAGATAACAAAAAGGCTCAACTTCTATTGTAAGCACAAACCCCTAATTTATATTCTCTTGGGGAGTCACATGAAGTGTATAACTTCAATGACGTTCCACTTCTTCATCTATCCGGTATGCTATAATATAGTGTGAAATCTGCATTAGAAATAATTAAATAAATAGTTTTTGCAGTGGTGACTAATTAAAGAAGAATGAGTGTCTGATTTTGGAGGTGGAGGGATTGGACGTGTCGAATCAAGCTGGGCTGTGTGGGAATGTCGAACTTCGACAATTAAATTATGTGAACTGGAAATGATGTGAACTTCGACAATTAAATTATGAATTTGAAGAAAATTAAGGAGCCTAGTACAACTTGAACAATTGAAAGAATGAATTGAATTTGGGGGAGAAATTCATATTTTGTGCGTGTGAGGTGTGATAGAGAAACAAAATTTTCTTTTTGTGCGTGCAATTGCCCCTTTTATTCGGTTATTCGGCAGCCACCTTTGATGTAACTAAACTAGATAGAGTTTGGGTCACCAATTCGGTTAAAATATTAGTAAAATTTATTGATAATACAATATTTGTACTTTTTTACATTTTATTTTATCACTTATAATTATATTTTTTTGTATGATTTTAATGAGAGTGTTGTATCCTTAAAAAAAAATGAGAGTATTTTTTACTCTCACCAATGCTAAGTAAAATTTACATTTAGTGAGGGTACATAAAATTTTCATACCAATGTTAAGATTTTAATGAGAGTATTATTTTATCCTTACTAAAAGTAAGTAGTTATCACATTTAGTGAGAGTTTATCATACTCTCACCATTTTTTAAGCAATCTATGAACTTATGGGACGTAACTAAATTGTTAATTTTTTGGATGTGTTCAAAAAATGTTTAAGTTACTGTACGTATATAATTTTTTTTCTCCGAAAAGGTTTATGACCGTGAATTGGAAAATCTGGGATTAATCCAAAGCGATGTGCAGGTGGATACGGCCCTAGCTAGGCGAGGAAGAGATTCACTAAGACAAAATACACAATTTAAGTGAAGTTAGTGAGAAGAGGCCCAAATTTTGTGACACATGAGTTTGCTATTTGGTAAAGCCTCAGAACTTTGTGGATGACTACTCGATGTTTATTCTAAACGCATTTAGCTTGTCTTTGTTTCAAAAAATAAAAAATATTAAACTAATTATTAACAAGGTACAAATGATGCAAAGTACGCATTAAGTCGTCAGTAGGGGTGGTTCGGTATGGTATACCGACAATATTGAATCATACCGTTATCATACCAAAAATTTCGATATTGAAAAATTTAATACCGTTACCGTACCGAAATTTCGGTATACCGTAATCTCGGTATACCGAAATTTTCGGTATGTAAAAATTCATATCGATACCGTACCGTAATTTCGGTATACCGAATTTTCGGTACGGTATATCGATATACCGTACTATATCGGTATACCGATTCATATCGAAAATATTGAACCATTATTTCATATCGAAATACCGGTATACCAATTCATACCGAAAATCTTGAAGCATTGTTTTATACCGAAATTAAATATTTAAGGTTTATTTTATTTAAGTTTTAATAATTAAAGTTATTTTAATTTAAAAATAATATAAAATTATTATTTTATTAAGGTTTGATATTTCGGAATATCGATATACCGTTTTATACCTAATACCGAAAAAATTTCGGTATACCGAAATACCGCGGTATGATCATTTTCCATACCGTTACCGTACCGAAAATTTCGGTACGATATCATACCGTACCAAAAATTTCGGTATACCAAATATTTCGATAATTTCAATATTTTTCGGTATGAAAAACTCGGTATACCGAAATTTCGGTATATTTACCCACCCCTAGTCGTCAGTGAAATTAACAACAGTTGAAGCTAAGAAAAAGTACACAAATTTATTGAAATTCAAGAAGAGGCAAACCTCTTCCCACTAATTATTACACAATTGATAATACCAACAACAAGAAGAGCAGTACTTTAAACAAACACAACAAACATAATATATAGAAGAAGCACCATGGTGGAGGATAAGGCGAAAGGTGAATTCCTATTTTGAATTGGAAGGTGTAATAAGGCCAAAGTCCTTCCATATATAACATCCTTTTGACAAAGAGATTAAGATCTACTTTGGCCGGTGAAATTTCATCCTTATCCTCCAGAATGATGAATTTAGTTACGTTTCCATCTGCATAATTAAATAAATAAAAAAAAAATACATTAAATGACTATAAAAAGACATTGCATAGACTAGAACTCAACAAACATAACATTACTATCAATAAACATGATCAAATCGTCAAACGCGTTTCTAAAAAATTAAATATAAAAAAGATATACTTTAATTTGAACGAGAAAAACAGTTGATGAATAACATTAATTGATTATATATAAGTGAAACAATAAATCTAGTAAATATAATAATTACTGAAAAGAAAACATATATTGTACGTTGCAATTCATTAAATAGCTAGCTAGAATTATTAAGTTATTATAGAATTAATTAGCACAAAACGAACTAATTAAATTTAAAAGAGAAAAACAAGTGAAAATATATACTACTATATATAATGGAGTAATAATCACAAATAAATATAATTACGTACTTCATTGGCAGCGCGAGCACTACAAGGACGGCGGAAGTAAACATAATGGCAATAGAAATTAATTAATTAAGAGAAATATGTGAGTGGTGGAAAGATATGAATGGCGGAGGGCTGCTTATATAGATGAAATTATGGCTTAAGTGATCTTATTAATTATTATATATTACTAGTTCAAACCATGAAATATAAATGATATTTTTATCACCACTTATTGATTTATAGTTATTATTAATTTTATTTATAAACAATTACGTACTCCCTTTATTCAGTTGTATTTTTTTATCTACAAAAATTAAATATGTTTATTCTATTTTAAACAGTTAATTTTTAAGTATTTTTTATACTTTATTAACAAGATTAAGTATCAATCAATAATATTTTTTACTCGTTATTCCACGTATCTTTTTTATAATTAAAATATAATTTTAATTTTTTTTAAAACTTGTATAAAGAGAATTGAACAAAATTTTAGTGGTCAGACAAGTACTTTATTTATAACTAATCATCAATAGTATACCCTCTGAACCATCTATTTTATATATATAAACAATTAATATTTTTTAATATTCGTAACAAATACATAGAGAAGTATTATTCACGTAAAGACATGTGATCTGCCATTAAAAAATACTCTCTTGGAAGTTGGAACCATCAACGTTGCCTTGTTATAAGGGTGAGACTTAATTACTAGATTTAATTGTTCAAATCTTGTCTAAATAATTTGTACGGAAGAGTAATTCTTTTTGATGCATCAAAATTCGGTTTAGATTAATCCCGATGATCAATCACACCGTCCATTTACAAAAACCCTATTGAATTTGTAATTTATTCGGTTAATTTAGTCTCAGTCTCTCCACCTGTTCGTTGCCTTGTGTTTGTAAAATTTATATAGTTAATTTATTTGTTATATAATCAATAGTTGGTTTAATCTTACTGGTAATTTATTATTCTAATTTCATCGAAAAACATGTATTTCAAAATGTTAGCAACATATCTATTACGTACGTAAACATATTTTTTACTTTATTTTTTCTAATTGAGATGCAACGTCTAAATATTTGTAAATAAGCAACACTTTTATAAAGACAGATTTTAAAAATTTATGGGCCATAAGCCCTAATTCTGATTGTAAAAAAATTTTGTGGATAGTAGTCAGCAGGTGGTTTACTATCTAGTCAAAATTTTGTTACTAAAATATCGAAATATTACAACTACGATGCTAAAAGTGTACTACTATATGCTCAAAAATATTCTGATAAATTCACTTACAAAACTAAATGTTCAGAATATTTTTAAACTGGTAGTAATACACTTTCGCTCTTATAATATCATATTTTGGCTTTGTAGTAGCATAACATATTTTGGTAGTACAAGTTTAAAAATATGTTATTATAAGGCTAAAACTATGATTCAAAGGTCAAAATACGTTAATGCAAGACAATATATATATATGATACTATAAAGTTAAGTATGTATTGTTACTATTAGAACGAAATATTGTCACTATCAAAAGTATATTACTAAAAGTCCAAAATATTCTGACAATTTCGTTCTAAGTATATCCAAAATATTTTTAAATTGGTTGTAGTACATGTTTAATTAATCTTGTAATGATAATATTTTTATCTTGGGACTAGTAATATAGTTTTGGTCATAGAGTTAGATAAGCAAAAAAAATTTCTTTTTGTCAAATTTTAGCCGAGTTTAAACACAAGCGCGCTTCTTAGTTCTTATCCTTTCCAACACCGTACATTCGGTAACCATATGAAGAAATTTATGACTTCTTTTTATATTTTCCCGCAACGTTTACGCAAAATGACGAGGATGCCCTCATCATATTCATATTGACCATTTTTTTAGCGTGAATATCTTTTTCTTACAAAAAAATCAAATAAAAAATAAAACGAATCTAAATTTAAACTGGCAAGCTGGGATTATCTAAGTCAATGCCAACTGCCCGTGAAGCATGGCATCAGAATTAACTTAAATTATTAGACCTAGTATTGAAATATTAATTATTTGATTTATTTTAATTAGGATTGGATCTGAGATTTGGAGGTGGAGAGATGTAATTTATTTTAATTAGGATTAGTATGTGGTGCAACATAAATACGTTTTTAAACAATATCAACTATTTTTACTAATTAAACAATTTTGAGAGCTGCAATTGTTTAGTAAAGAAAAATATTCACTCCGTCCCAAGATTACATTCATATTTAGAAGGACACGCATATTAAGAAAGTGTAATAATAAGTGAAGTTTTGAAGAGTAATTTTGTAAAACTTTAGGTATAAAGTAAAGAAATAAATTGATTTTTCATTTGTGTAAATTAAGGATATTGTGAGGGTGAAGTTTATAAAATGTTTTTCATTTTAAGGATGTGAAAGTTATTCCCAAAAAAGGAAAGTGTGAAAGTAACTGTGGGACGGAGGGAGTAGATAATATTGGTAAAAAAAAAATTACAATTTTTTGAAAGTGTGCGTGTTAAGTAAAACAAGACTGATGTTACACTCAATGTTAGAACACTCAATGTAACACTGACTCGATTACAGAATATCAGAATACGAATAGCGGAAGACTTGAAAGTATGAAAACACAAAGACACAGAATTAACTTTTTAACATAGATTTTAATTTAAAATCTATGCGAGCCTCAGGGCGAAACTTTCACTAATAATTATGTGAATACAAATGGTGTGTGAACAAATATTCACAGCGGAAATAAGACTTGATAACCTATCCAATCTAAAGACGGCTTAAGTGTAAAAATTACACTACCAAAAACTAATCTTACTCTATGATCTATCTATCAAAGAAGTATAGAAAAGTCTATGTTGTACAGGAAGTTTGGACTCTTCGGCACAACGACAAGAACATGCCAATGACAATTAATTCCTAACAGGATGAACACTAGTTTTGTAATTAAAGAATGACACTTCGATTGATTGATGATGATCACGGTTCTGCTGTATTTATAGGCGTGAATATGCATTCTAGAACCTTCATCCATGATCTCCTAAAATGTAGGATCTCATCCTTTCTTCTCTCCCAACTGCCTTCTAGGATCTTCCAGCCAGTTCTGGACGTTCTCAAGGGCAACCGCATGATCTACATACTTCTGCAAGCTTCCAGATCCTTCCAGTCTGGAACGTTGTAGAATGTTCTAGATCTTCAACCTGCGATGTTACAACATCCAAAGCAGCATTAGCTAGAAACCAGAATTTGGACTTAGGAAAAAATAAGAAAGGTCGAATTAAGATGTTGCAGCCTTGTGTGATAACATCTTCGATAACATCACCAAGTCTTCAACATCAACAATCTCCCCCAATTTGACATTTCTGCTACAGCACACCTGATGTACATATGTAAACATATATAAACCAGTTTTATGTACATGCTAGAGTATTACCATCATATCCATGTACTCGTCAAGTCAACACCTGTTGTAGCGTATGATCAAATAGTGAAAGAAACAAGAAAATATACAAGACTAAGTGGTGTTAGTACTCTGAATACTAAGTAGAACACTTGTCTTAGTAAATCTTCGAACAATAAAATGAGTAAGTAATATACTCATTTAACACAACCTATTTCAAAGTGAAATAATCAGAACTAAATGGGAAAAACTGAAACAAGTCATAATCTGAGTAGTGTGAACAAAGTAAAACGTAGTCCTATCAACTAATATAATATCAGAGCTCAAAACAAAACAAAAAATATCAGAGCTTCAAATAGAGTTCTAAGTTCAAACTAAACTATAAACTACTAAGTTTTGTAAAACTTAACACAAAACAGTTAAATCAGTGTATCAGCCTGTAGGATCATAAGTTAAAATAAAACAGTAAGATAGAAACTGAATAAGATGCATCAATTGCTGTAACAACAGCTGCAGCAACAGAAATCTGCACATTGCATCCCTTAAGATTCAGTCTCCCCCTGTCTTCAAGCATTTCCAGCAGCAAGGTCTGGAAGATCAGCAAACACCTGTTCATCTTCATCAGGTTGTTCAATCACCATTGTTGCAAGGTGTGCAACAACATTTGGATCAGCATCAGCATCAAGTTCTTCAATTCGAACTCCCCCATACTCAGTGACTCTAACATCAGGGACTGGTGCAGCAGCAGCAGGTACTCCCCCTGGTGTAGCAGAAAGTTTCTTCATCCAATAATCCTTCATGAACTGTAGTTCATTGATGGTATCCTACAAGTGAGTTAACTGAACAAGTATGAAGTCTCTGGAAATTGGAATGTGGCTTGTGGTGTTTGGGTCATTGGGAGCAGCATCTGGAATTTCAGGTTCAGCTCTTTCAGCACCTTGGATAGGGAGATCAACAACTCTATCTCCATCCATCAGCTTACGAGACACTGTAATTTGAGGAACTCTCCCCCTCAACATATCATGTCTATCCCGTTCATAGTTGTTATGTCTCAAATAACCATAGATTAGAGCCGGATAAGGCAGATTGCCTTTGTCAGTGACTGTCCCAGAAAATTTCATCATATGATTGAAAATAGTCAATCCAAGATTAAAGTTTCTCATTACCACAATTCTGTAAAGTAGTATTCCTTGACTCATAGTGACCTTTGTGGAGTTCGTAGATGGAATCCAATTATACACAATCAACTTATGCACAACTGAATATAGAGAGGTAAGATTACATGCAAGCATAACTTTCTTCCACCTCATCACCCTACCACCTGTAATTGCCTGAGCAATTATATCCATTGAAGGTTCTTCAACTTCCTCAACAGATTCAAGGTGTAAAAAGTCGTTAATCAATTCGGGTGTAAAGGGAAGATCTCTTTCTCTAAATCTTACAATTCCATACAATTGAGAAGTTCTTCTACCAATGCTCTTTCTTAAACAGGAGTAAAATTCATAGACCCATGTTGCAACAAATGATTCACCAAACGTAACAGCATGCAACAAATTTCTATCCTCAAGAAATCTAATCAACCCCTTAGAATTAAAGTCAGGTACACATATCCTACGTTCAATTAACAGTTTTCTCCTTGATAAATTGGCTAACCTATCCTCAGAGTTTTCCATTTCTACATCAGTTTCGGAAGTGGGTGTACCTTCATCACCATTAGAGGTGTGTTCAGATTCAGAGTTAGGTTGATCGGATTCAGTGGAGCTGTTATCATCAGGGCTTTCATCAGGAACAGAGGTTGCAACTGGTGCTGGAGCAACGGGAGTAGCATCCTTCATTTGCTTTGAATTCTTTCCTATCTTCTTGCACAGTACCATGAGAGGAACATTCTCTTCGTTAGAGCTGTCTTTTTCAGCAGCTTTAGTATGAGCAATTTCACCATCTGAGCTATCCTTTTCAGATTCTGTAAAGACCTGAATTGGAGCAGTAGCTACATCACCTGCCATGGGCTTCTTCTTTCGTGAACTCTCAGAATAGTTCACCCTCGAAAACACTCTGTTGGACCTCCTCTTTGGTTTCTTAGGGCTCCGCTTTCGTTTTCCTTTGATCAAGGATGATTTCAGAGGCATAGGCTCTGACTCAGTCGATTCCGAGAGAGAGGAACTAGTGTGGGCAGAGTCCTCTACTCTGTCAAGCTCGGCTTCAGCCATGGGAGTGTCATTTCCCTCGGTCGCTTCGATTGTTTCAACAACAGGAGCAACAATCGAACCAATTTCAGTGGGGATGGTGATTTCAGTGGTTTCGGGCTCAGTAGGGTTTTCAGTTTGGGGATTTTGCAGAGTAGGAGTAGTGGTTTGAATCGGATTAGGAGTTTGAGTAGGGATATTCAATGGAACGTCTCCAACATAAATTTGAGGCATATATACCGAATTTAAGAGGTTGGAAGAAATAGTTTGAATTACCCGGGTAAACTCCTCAATTGTTGCGTTTTGGGGAATGGTAATTGTGGTCGGAGAAGTTAGTGACGATGGTAGTGGTGCGGCAGTGGTGATCGGAGCTGTGTTTCCGGCGGATTGGTTGGAAGTCATTGTTGCGAGAAGGTGCAGTGGAGTCGAAGATTAGGGCGATGGATTATTTTCAGCTGGAGAAGATGAAGTGATTCCCATCTTTTTCATATTTAACTCCCTTCAGACGAATGATTAGTGCTCAAGAAAATAGACACGCAATTCGAAACACACAATTGCAATTTGTATTTCTGGAAATTTCAGCTCACACAATTCGATTTACACTGATGAATTAAACATAAAGCCACGAGATGATTTTATTAGTATATAATGGAAGTTATTAAAATGTCCCACCACTTTAGAAAATTCTGGAATAAGATTGCATGATCAGATTGTGATACCTTAATTTTCGGTCAAGAAGAAAAAAAATGGGTATCCCATATTGGATCATGGTGTTAGTGGCTAAAATTGCAGATTAATTAGATAATTAATAAATTGGCTCAAAAAAAAAAAAAAAAAAACTTTGCATGACCTGGAAAAACAAAACCGTGGGTTAGTATACTCCATTTAATAAAATAGATTCCAGAAAATTAATTAAATAATTACAACTAATAAAAATAAATTTAAATCTTTTAATGTTGTACTCAAGACATTTTTAAATACACCTCAACACGGTTTTTACATGAATTTGCTTCATTTGTGTTGCACCTAATTTTTCTTTTCTTTTCGTGTTGTAGCACCTAGTTCATATTGATCCATTTTTCTAGAAGAGTGCATCGTAGTAGCGAGCTCCGTGCCCCATAATTACTCAATGGATTATGAACATATTGATGTATTTGTTTAATCACCTTTTGAAAAGAAGGCATCGTAGTAGTGAACTCCGTGCTCCATAGTTACTCAGTGATAAACTACATCTTTTAGTATGCTAACAACATTCTTTTTATATGCATTTGAGAGGTGTAAACCATGTCTATTTTTGTACCACAAATTTCAGATTCAAAGATATTTTACAAAGGAATTATTTAACGAATCATGGAATGAATTAAATCAATCAGGATTACACTTACCCTTGATGTTGTTCCAAATGCTACCGCATTTGTAACAACATCCATCTTGGATTTTCAGGTTGTGCACATACCAAGAGATTTCCTCAAAAATGAGAATCTCTCATGGTCAAGAGCCTTAGTGAATATATCTGCAAATTGATTTTCAGTGGGAACATATTCTAACTTCACAATACTTTTCTCTACTAAATCTCTTATGAAATGATGCCTAATGCTTATGTGTTTAGTCAAAGAGTGTTGTACTGGATTTTTAGAAATGTTGATTGCACTTGTGTTATCACAAAAAACAGTTAATGTGTCACTTTCTAAGCTATAATCATTGAACATCTTACTCAACCATAGGAGTTGTGTACAACAACTGCCTGCAGCAATGTATTCGGATTCGGCCGTAGATTGTGAGACACAATTTTGCTTCTTGCTATGCCATGACACAAGATTGTTTCCCATGTAGAAACATCCTCCACTCGTGCTTTTCCTATCCTCTATATCTCCTGCCCAGTCTGCATCACTATATCCAACTAGTGTACTACTTGTATCCTTTGTGTACCAAATCCCAAGTTCACTTGTACCTGCAATATATCTTATGATTCTCTTCACTGCATTCAGGTGAGATTCCTTAGGGTTCGATTGGTACCTTGCACAAACACAAACACTGTACATAATATCTGGTCTACTAGAGGTTAAATAAAGCAAACTTCCTATCATAGATCTATACAATGTTGGATCAACATCTTTTCCAGCATTGTCTTTACACAGTTTTAAAGTAGATCCCAGAGGAGTTTTCATGCTTTTTGAATTTTCAAGACCAAACCTTTTAACCAAGTTCTTAGCGTACTTACCTTGTGAGAAGAATATTCCATCCTTGCACTGCTTGATTTGAAGACCTAGAAAACAATTCAAGTCTCCAACCATACTCATTTCAAATGTTGCAGTCATTGCTTCAACAAATTGGTTTAACATATTATCACAAGTTGAACCAAAAACAATGTCATCAACATAAATTTGTGCAATTAACATATCTTCACCAGATTGCTTAATGAACAAAGTTCTATCGACTTCTCCTCTAATAAAACCAAATTCCAAAAGAAAGTCAGTAAGCCTACCATACCATGCTCTAGGAGCTTGTTTAAGACCATACAATGCTTTCTTAAGTTTATATACATGATCAGGGTATTGTGGATTTTCAAATCCTTTAGGCTGTTCAACATATGCTTCTTCATTCAATATTCCATTAAGAAATGCAGCTTTTACATCCATTTGATGAAGTTTAATATCAATAAAACTTGCAATTGCTAGTAATAATCTAATAGACTCAATCCTAGCAACTGGTGCAAACGTTTCATCAAAATCAATACCTTCAACTTGTGTGTAACCTTGTGCAACTAATCTTGCTTTGTTCCTAACAATGTTACCAGACTCATCAGTTTTATTCTTATAAATCCACTTAGTTCCAATGACATTAATGTTGTCAGGTCTTGGAACTAGTGTCCAGACTTCATTTCTTTCAAACTGATTAAGTTCGTCATGCATAGCATTGGTCCAATTTTCATCAGTTAAAGCTTCATTAACATTTTTAGGTTCAATTTCATAATAATAGCACTCTGCATTCACTACATTACATATAGAAGACATGCATAATGTTCTTACCACATCTACCTTATTGGCTCTTACTTTGCCTCTTGTCTGCACTCCAACTGTAGCATCACCTATTATCTGGTTCGATGGATGAATTTTGTCAATCCTTGAAGAAATATTTCTTTTGGGAACATACTGATTATTCTGTGTAGGTTCTGTTGAACTTTCTGTCGATGTTGTTCCAGATGTTGTAACATTCAGAGCAACATTTTCAGTTTTCAGAGAATCTCCAGATTTTTCAGTAACCTCTGAAACATCTTCTTCATTTCCATCTGTAAGACCTTTATCATCATCAAACACAACATTAACAGATTCTTGAACAGTGTTAGTCCTAAGGTTATAGATTCTATAAGCTTTACTATTTCTAGAATAGCCTAAGAAGAAACCTTTTTCACTTTTAAAGTCAAACTTATGGAGTTGATCCCTATCATTCAGAATATAACACACACAACCAAATACATGAAAGTACTTCACATTTGGTTTTCTGTTGTTCAAAATCTCATATGGTGTTTGTTTAAAACCAGATCGAATATAAACCCTATTGGTGATATGACATGCTGTATTCAATGCTTCAGCCCAAAATCTTTTAGCAAGACTTTTGGAAGTATGCATGACTCTTGCCATTTCCTGTAGAGTTCTATTCTTTCTTTCAACAATTCCATTTTGTTGTGGAGTTTTAGGAGATGAAAATTCTTGCATTATACCTTTCTCTTCACAAAAATCTGTAAACAAGCTATTTTCAAATTCTCTACCATGATCAGTTCTAATCTTGCTAACTTTCAAGTTAAACACATTTTTGAACCTTTTGTAAAGAACTTTAAAAGCATTAAATGTTTCAGATTTGTCTCTTAAGAATTCTATCCAAGTAAACCTAGAGTAATCATCTACCACAACAAGTGAATACATTTTTCCTCCAATGCTTTCAGTTTCCATAGGACCCATTAAATCCATGTGCAGCAACTCAAAACAACGATGTGTCAAACAATGTGACAGCATTTTGTGCGACACTCTTACCTGCTTACCTTTCTGGCATGGTTCACATATAGTGATTTCGTCAAACTTCAAGTTTGGTAATCCTTTCACAGCTTCAGCATTGACTAGCTTCTTTAATGATCTATAATTTGCATGACCCAATCTTTGATGCCATAAGAC
Source organism: Galeopsis tetrahit (assembly GCA_963675135.1). Lineage (NCBI taxonomy): Eukaryota > Viridiplantae > Streptophyta > Magnoliopsida > Lamiales > Lamiaceae > Galeopsis > Galeopsis tetrahit. The sequence goes on along the minus strand of OY776127.1, from coordinate 9,897,755 downwards.
ATTTTCATTATGTTTTGACAAATTACACACATTGTTTGTTCCAATAAGATAACAATTATCAGCTGACCTAGTACCAGTCATTAAACATTCATCATCTTTATCAAGAACATAACATGAATCTTTGTCAAATTTCACATGCAAATTATCATCACATAATTGACTTATACTAATCAAATTAGCAAGCAATCCATCAACATGCAAGACATTCTTAAGCTTAGGAAAACCTTTAACATTTAAAGTTCCTTTTCCAATGATTTTTCCTTTTGAACCTCCACCATATGTAACATGTTGGGAATAAAATGAGATATGTTTTGATCTAATACCAAAAACCCCTGAGACATGCCTAAGTCAATATAAATATGTTCTAAGAATGTTAGAACATATAGATTATAGGCTAGATGAGAAGCTGAAATGTTAGGTAGCTCTTAGACAATTAGATGCACAATTTGAGGGGGAACCTATGCTTTGAAGATGATCAAGATCAAGTCCCCTCAAGGCTCAAATTCTGGAACAATCACTTAAGAGTAAGGACACTCTATGAAATCTAAAGATGCTCTTATCAGGAGAGTTGTCCAGAGAAGATGCTCTTATACAAGAACAAGATTGTGAAGCTCAAAAGGACAAGACTACTCAAAGGTTTTCATCAGGAGAGTTGTCCAGAGAAAATATTCATATGCTCTGATCAGGAGAGTTGTCCAAAGAAGCTAGCCATATGCAAAAACAAGCTTATCTAGCTCAAAAGGACAAGACTACTCAAAGGTTTTCATCAGGAGAGTTGTCCAGAGAAAATATTCATATGCTCTGATCAGGAGAGTTGTCCAAAGAAGCTAGCCATATGCAAAAACAAGCTTATCTAGCTCAAAAGGACAAGACTACTCAAAGGTTTTCATCAGGAGAGTTGTCCAGAGAAGTCAACCCTATGCACAAAGTGCTCTGATGCAAAAAGATTAAATATACTGATCAGGAGAGTTGTCCAGAAGAGTTGTCTCAGCTAAATTGACCAAGATCAAGTGCTCTGAAAGCCTGAGATCAACTGTGCTGAAGAGATTGAGACAACCAGTCCCTAAAGGTCCTCAAAGAAATAAGCTAAGACCATACTCAAGAGAAATAAAGGGAAAGAGCCAAGTCATCTGAAGAAGAGCAAGCCAACCATGCTGAAAAGCAAAACTGCTGATAGTGATAAGGAGAGTTGTCCAGATAATAAGGAATGTTGTCTTATCATTGGATCAACCTTCAGAAGCCATGTCCAAGTCCTAACAAGAAGTCAAACATTGGGAAAAGTGCTGCAGAATGAAGACAAAACTGTTACAGCCGTTTATTACCCAAATGAGGACATGTCACTATCAAGAATCTGTCTTCCAGTTTGAAGAACTCAAGGAAGACATTTATAGCAATTTGGGGCTGCCTCTCCAACGGGCAAATCCTCCATTTTGTCTATAAATACAGAAGTGTGAAGACCATTTGAGAGCACCTCAACCTTGACAAGAATATCCAACAATCCTACAAAGTGCTTTCAAAGCTATCAAAGACTATCTTAGTCTTCAAACACTTCTTCTAAGCTGAACACATTGTATATTCATACACAAGCTTAGAGAGATATCCTATCCTTATACACTGATCTCCATTGTAAAGGATATCTCATTAGTTGGAACCTTACTTCAACCCTTAACCCTTTCAAGTGAGAAAGAGAGAAGGTTGTAGTAGTAGAAGTGGTAGGAACTGACTGTTGAGAGAAGAACAGTTCAGTTCTGAGTTGAGAAGAGGGTACTAGGACTCTAGACATCCTAGGGATCAATTCACCAAGGAGTGGTGTTCTTGATCAAGTGCACCTTGACACTATAAAACAAGTTAATTCCAAGAGTGAAGGAATTATCCTGTTAAATCAGGGAAAGTGGATGTAGGAGCTTGAGTCTCTGAACCACTATAAACTCTTGTGTTGTTTTGCTTTACAAGTACTTACATTCATTCAACACTGCACACAAAACTGATCTTTCAAAGATACATATTCAAAGACTGTGCAAAACTGATTTGGACAAGTTCCCTGAAGCTAAACTGGACTGTATTGCATTAACTAAGTGATTTCAGACATTAAAGGAGTCTAAACTTAAAGGGCCAACCATTATTCCGCACATATAACTCCCCTAGATAGTCAATCAACTAAGTACTCAATAGTACTTAGTAGTCTGATTATCTTAGAAGAGTTAATCTTCTTCAGCAGAGTTGTCCAAGACAACCTAGCTGAACTCTGGTTTGATCAAGTTAGAAAAAGAATTGCATACAAGTGTATTCCCCCCCCATACACTTGTTATATACTCCTTTCAGGACCAACAAGTGGTATCAGAGCAGGGGTTCAAAGACCACTGCTTCTGAAAATCCATCTTGATTTTCAAAACTCTCATATTTGTGTGGTCACTGAACTGATCTCTATCTGAACTCCATCACTTGTTAACTAGCTGATTATTTGTGAGATATGGCCAACAACAATGCTGTTCCTCCACCTGCTGTTCAAGGATTGGACAACATGGCCACAAATCCAGTCAACCACATTTCTCATCACAAACTGCCCATGTTTTCAATAGACAATTATGAATTCTGGAAAATTAGAATGAGGGCTCATCTCTTCATACAGACATGTTAAGAGTAATCACAAGAGGACCTTTTGTGTTTACTCAAACTAACCCCAGGGTAACAGATGCACAAAAAGCAGATGTAAGGGAACTGATTCCCAAGGATGAGGATGACTTCACTGCTGATGAAAAGAGGAAAGATAATCTGAAGTATCTTGCCATGAATACTCTTTATCAAACAATTCCAGATGCAATCATGAGAAGAGTCTACCACTGCACAACAGCCAAAGAAATTTGGGATACCCTTGCTGAAATGTGTGAGGGCACTGAAAAAATCAAGAAGAACAAGCTCCAAGTTGCTGTGCAGAAGTTTGAACAATTCTCAATGGAGTCTGATGAGTCCATTGACAAATTTGCTGGTAGATTCACTGATGTGATGAATGAAATCAACTCATTGGGCAAGGTCTACACCAAGAGAGAGGTTGGATTAAAAATTTTGAGGAGTCTCACTCAAAAGTGGGATGTCTATGCTGTGATGATGCAGAATACCAAAGATCTCTCCACTATGCCCATGCAACAAATATTCTCAGAACTTAAAGCCTATGAGTTTGACCTCAATAGAAGAAAGCCTGTTGAGGAATCTTCAAATCCTACCAAGGGAGTGGCATTCAAAGCCAAAGTTGCTGAACCAGAAATGCAACCCACTCCCAGATCATCAAAGTCAGTCTCTAAAACTGAAATGAAGGAAGAACTAGCCTTGATGGCTAGAAGGTTTGACAAGCTCAACACAAGGTTTGGTAGATACAAGAAATTCTACCAAGACAACAAATTCAGGAGAAGATACAATTCCCCTGAAGTTCAGGCTGAGGACAAAAAGCCTGAAGAGAAAAGATCAGAGGACAAGTCCTCTGATAGGAGAAGATCCAGTAAAGCTGAACCCTCATCATCTAAGAGAAGAGATGAATCCAAGAAGGATGATGATGAAGATCTGTGTTACAACTGCAAAAATAAAGGGCACTTCCAATATGACTGCCCTGAACTAAGCTCTAAAGAAAAAAGAGAAAGACAAGCAAAAAGAGACAGAAAATTCACCAATAGAAAAGCCATGATGGCTGGTGAAGAATCTGATAGTGCTGAAAGTTTCAACTCTTCTGATGGATTGTTCTCCAACAGTGATGATGATGATGATGTCTGCAATATGGCTCTTGAGGATGATGAGGTATCCTCTACTTCTAGTTCACCATCATTCACCTCACAAAACACTAGTGAGGTTAACCTGAAACTTTCCTTGGGAAAGTTGATGGAAGATTTCACTAGATTACAAGAATTTCATGATAATTGTGTGAAAGAAAATGAAAGATTGGCTATTGAACTTTCTAAAAACTCTGAGGTAGCTGTTGATGTCAAGTCTACTGAGTTGTATCAACAAGCCTTGAGAAAGCTTGAGGAAGCAAATCTCAGGATAATTGACCAACAAAAGGAGATTGATGATCAACTTCTCTCTCAGAAGAGAAAAGAATTTGAACTTAAAATTCTAAATGCCAAATTTGAAAATCTCTCACATGAGTATGATATTCTTAAATCAAGTGAAGAGAGCCTGAAATTAAAGATGTCTGCTTTGAACAAATCCTCTAGAGCAATAGAGGAAATTCAAAGTTATCAAAGACCTATGGCTCAAAGAAGTGGATTGGGTTTTGATCCATTTGAATCTTCACCTTGTCTTAGTGTTGCATCCACAAGTAACACTAAGAGAATCTTTGTTAAGTCAGTGGCACAACAAGCTGAAAATGAAGTAATTCAGCCACTGAACAAAGGAAAGGACAAATTGAATGAAATGCCTACTCAAGTGATTCAGGAGCATAGGCCAAAACCTAAGGAAATGGCCAAAGCTCCTGAAAACAAGAGGAATATTGGTCAGGGTTAACACATTCACACATACTTTCCCAAAGGTATTTAAGGGAAAGACAGTGTATGTTGATGCACTAAGAAATCAAATTAGCCACCTTGAATCAATCAGGGTTATTAGTCAAGTTTGGGTTCCAAAAGGTACAGCTAACCTCTCAGGACCCAAAACTCAAAGGGTACCTAAACCTATCTAATTGCAGGTACCAATGGGCCACAAAAAGAGGAGCATGAACAAAAAGACAGCATGGTACCTTGACAGTGGATGCTCAAGGCACATGACTGGAAACAAGGAACTCCTCTCTGATTTTATTGAAAAAGAAGGTCCAAATGTCACCTTTGGAGACAGCTCACAAGCAACAACAAAAGGTTATGGTACTTTGATGATTGGTAACATCAAAGTAACCAATGTATCTTATGTAGCTGGTCTCAAATATAACCTCCTGAGTATCAGTCAATTCTGTGATAAAGATTTTAATGTTGAGTTCTCAAGTGGAAAGTGTCTAATTAAAGATAAAACTCAACAAACCCTATTGACTGGAACTAGGAAGGGAAATGTGTATTTTGCAGACTGGGACAAGTCTACTGATGCTGCATGTTTTATTGCTAAAAGTTCTAGTGAACAAAGTTGGCTATGGCACAAGAGGCTAAATCACCTGAACTTCAAATCTATGAACAAACTTGCTAGAAATGCATTAGTTAAAGGACTACCTAATGAGGTTTTCATTAAAGAACATGTGTGTAAGCCATGTCAAGAAGGAAAACAGATTAAAGCCTCATTTAAGGGAAAACCAGTCATCTCCACTGAAAGGGTACTTGAACTTCTACATATGGATCTGTTTGGACCAATTACCCCTTCAAGCATAAATGGTAGAAAATACACATTAGTGGTAGTAGATGACTTCTCTAGGTTCACATGGGTAGTATTTCTCCTTAATAAGAAGGAAACACAAGTCAAACTACCTGAACTTCTCAAGAGATTGTCAAATGAGAAAAGCCTTAGCATTATCAAGATAAGATCTGATAAAGGCACTGAGTTCATTAATTCATACATCAATGAGTACTGCACATCAAATGGAATAGCTCATGAAACTTCAGCAGCTAGAACTCCCCAACAAAATGGAGTTGCAGAAAGAAGGAATAGAACTTTAAAAGAAGCTGCTAGAACTTTAATTGCTGATTCAAACTTACCTAAAAGGTTTTGGGCTGAAGCTATAAACACTGCATGCCATACTCAAAATAGATGTTTAATCACTAAGGGGCAAGGCAAAACCCCCTATGAACTCTGGAAAGGAAGAATGCCTAAAGTGTCATATTTTCATATATTTGGCTGTAAATGTTTCATTCACAATAATGGGAAAGAACAGTTAAAAGCTTTTGATAGCAAAGCTGATGAGGGAGTATTTCTTGGATACTCTCAAATCAGTAGAGCTTTCAGAGTCTACAACAAGAAAACCCTTATAGTGGAAGAAACACCTCATGTTGTGTTTGATGAGTCTATCTTTGAGATCAGGAATGATCATTTGGAACTTGAAGAAATCACACAGAGGACAACCAGATTAAGCCTAAAAGACAAAGACACTGAATTCATAGATGTTGTCCAATCCAATCTACCTGAACATACAATACTGGACAACCATCCTGAAGGCAACCTTCCTGAGACAAATCCCACAGATGGAAATGTTGAACTGAATGAACCAATCCCAGTTCACATCCAGGTAACAACTACCAATGAAGAAGCAGTTCCTGCTGAGGTAGTTAATGGGTCAAATAATCAAGGGGGAACTCAAAATGTTGAAAATGCCAATGTCCCTGACATTGAGGACAACATCCCTGATTATGATCCTGAATTAGATCCTGCATTAAATTATCCTGAATTCTATGATCAAAATAACTCACCTTCAGTAGAGGACAACTCTACTGAAGAGATCAGAAAAAGAAGGACTTGGTTATCTGACCATCCTACTGATCTAATACTTGGTGACCCAAGTATTGGAGTCAAAACAAGAAGATTCCATGGTGAAAGTGCTCTTTTCTGTTGTTTCTTGTCAGAGCAAGAACCAAGTGATGTTGAGGAAGCACTTCAAGATGCCAATTGGATCACAGCCATGCAGGAAGAACTAAACCAATTCACCAGAAATGAAGTATGGGAGCTGGTGGATAGACCTTCACATCAAGATGTTATTGGAACAAAGTGGGTGTTCAAGAACAAGAAGAATGAAAATGATGTGATTATCAGAAACAAAGCAAGACTAGTGGCAAAAGGGTATTGTCAACATGAAGGCATTGACTATGATGAGACATTTGCACCTGTGGCAAGACTAGAAGCAATAAGGCTCTTTCTAGCCTATGCAGCCCACAAGAGGTTCAAAGTATACCAAATGGATGTCAAGAGTGCCTTTCTGAATGGAGTCTTGAAAGAAGAAGTCTATGTGGAGCAACCACCAGGTTTTGAAGTTGGAAACCAAGTTTACAGACTCAAGAAAGCTCTATATGGACTCAAACAAGCCCCTAGGGCTTGGTATGATACACTATCACAATTCCTCTTGGATCATGGATTCACCAAGGGAACTGTGGACAGAACTCTCTTCAGAATCTCTGAAGGAGAGGACATCTTGCTTGTCCAAATTTATGTGGATGACATAATTTTTGGATCCCCTAATGAGAAGCTGTGTGAGAAATTCTCCAAGCTCATGCAAAGCAAGTTTGAGATGTCAATGATGGGGTTGATGAACTTCTTTTTGGGTCTACAAGTCAAGCAAACTAAAGAAGGAATCTTCATCAACCAAGCTAAGTACACCAGAGAAATGATCAAAAAGTTTGGGTGTACAACTAGCAAGCCAGTAAGGATCCCAATGAACACAAATTGGAAGATGGATCCTGATGAGAGTGGTATTCCAACCAACTCTACTGAGTATAGAGGAATAATTGGTTCACTCCTCTATCTCACTGCCAGCAGACCTGATATCACCTTTGCAGTAGGTGTTTGTGCAAGATTTCAAGCAAATCCTAAGAAAAGCCACCTTGAGGCTGCAAAGAGGATCTTGAGGTACCTCAAAGGCACTGAAAATCTAGGCCTTTGGTACCCTGCTGATGACAATATTGAGCTAACTGGCTACTCAGATGCTGATTATGGAGGATGTAGGATTGACAGAAAGTCCACTTCAGGGACTTGTCAATTCTTGGGCAACAAGCTTATTTCATGGTTCTCCAAGAAGAAGAACACAGTGGCCACTTCCACCACTGAAGCTGAATATGTTGCTGCTGGAAGTTGTTGTGCTCAAATTCTTTGGCTAAGACAACAACTAAGAGACTACAAAGTCAACTCTACTGAAGTGCCAATTTTCTGTGATAACAATAGTGCCATTGCTATATCACAAAATCCTGTCTTGCACACAAGATGCAAGCATGTGGACATCAAGCACCACTTCATTAGAGATCATGTGGAGAAGAAGGATATCAAGCTAGTGAAAATTCACACAGACCATCAAAAAGCTGATATATTAACCAAGCCACTTGCAGAAGCAAGATTTCTGGAGCTATCAGCAGAGTTGGGATTACTTGATCCAGGGAAGTTGGACAAATAAGTCCAAAGAAGCTCATTGATTAAGGGGGAAACAAAATCAAACCTCAGCAGACTTGGTCAAGTCTACTGAAATTCAGAAACATGACCTTACCTCTTCAGGACACTTGTCTCTTGAAATTCAGGACACTTGTCCACAGTTCTTCAGGACACTTGTCCATGTAGGATCAGATAAGTTGTCCTAGCTATCAAACCAAATCTTGGTATGATAAGCACCTATTTTTGGTGATCAATACCTATCTCGAAATCTGTCCCTTGAAATACAGTTTTCACCTTTCTGGGATTTAATTTGTCTCCCACCCAAAAGGTCACTTTCCATGCATTAAATGCCAAGATTTAACTCTTGTTTGCATTAAACTTTTTGGGACATAATCTATCTCGAAAAATCCCCAGCCTTAAACAAACATTTAAAACCACCCACGTTTTGAATAAAACAGTTATTTCACTGTTACATTGGCTTTTGACCATTGGATCAAAAATGGACAACTCCCCTGAAATCAATCCTAGCCGTCCATTTTGGATTTCCATTTTTGTTCACCTTTGAATTGTCTCAAGACCTTACCAACTCATTGACAAACATTCTTTTTAGAATATTCACAAGTCTTAAGATACTCACAAACACTTCTTCCCCAAGTATTCGAAACCCTAACTCAAAAGTTCCTCAAACTCTCTCATTTTTCATCAAACTTTCCTCTGCAACCTTCAATGGCCCCCAAGGTTAGACCTGAGATGCTTGTTGATTTCTCCAACAAGGATCTAGACCTAGATTTTGCCTATCTTAGCAACAAAAACAATCTTCACTTTGAACCCATAATTTCATTTGAAAGTGAAGATCCTGAGATAACTCCAACCCTAAGGTGGTTGAGAAGGGCTAGTCTCCAAAAGTTCTTGGAAGAAAGACCAAGCTCTTGCTTGGAGAATTACATGGCAGAATTCTTTGCCTTCCTAAAGTGGAGAGGCAAACCTGAAGATGGAGAAGTCTCAACCAGGTTAGCTTACACTGCAGAAGGAGAAGAGGAGGAGAGATTCCACAGAGTGAAATTCTCCTCAGAGGATCTGGAAGGAGCCTTTGGATTGCCTTATGAGGGAAGGAATCCAGAAGTGTATGGCACTGGACATGAAGAGGAAATAGCCCAAGAGTGGTTATTAGTTCCAGGCCCTCTCTCCTCAACTCAAAACAAGAAAACTCTCAAGCCAGAGTTTCTTAATCTTTTTGAGGTAGTTGCTAAGAGCCTCTTAAGCAACACTGGAAGCCTAGAGCAGGTCAGCCAGCCAAGGATCAGAATCATGGCTGCCATTATTGATGCCAGTGATAAGGGCATCAAGTTTGATTGGAGGACCTTCATCTTGACTGAAATGATGAAGGAGAAGGCTAAATTTAAGGTGAAAGCCCACAATAAGGTGGTGCTAGAAGGAAAAATCAAGTATTGCACCAGAGCAAGCTTGTTGATTGAGAGGTTTTCCCACTATTCCCAGATGCAGACCTTTGCAAAACCCCTCCCAGCCCAAAAGATCCTATTCAGAAAGCTCAGCAAGAAAACTGAGAAAAGAAGGATGTTAATGGCCAAGCCTGCTGAAGAACAGGAGGAAGAGAAGCCCAAAATGAAAAAGAGAACAAAGGCAAGGGCTGTCAAAACAAGAAAGATGTCTCAATTGTCTTCAAAAGAAGCCTCAGGAGCATCAGCTGAAGTTGATGAAGTGGCAGAAGAGGGAGTGAGTGTGCCTTCTGACCACTCAGAAGAATTGAGGAGGAAGTACAATGAGACCAGGCAAAAGAAGAAGGGTGATAAGAGAGTCAGGGAAGTTGTCCCTGAGAAGGAAGGAAGTGGAAGTAGCAGGGCCAGCAAGAGAAGGGCCAAACCTACTGAGAAGGTCTTGGAGCTTCAAGAAGAAAGATCTCTTCAATTGGCTCTAAGGGAGAGCAGAGCTGAAAGCAGGGCCAAATCCATGTCAAGGACCAATTCATCTGGTTCTGGAACTCCAGAATCCAAAGTCCCTGAAGGTCAACCCATAGAGGTCAACCTCCCTGAAATTCAGTATCTTGAGCCCAACTCCCCTGAAACCCATGTTACCCCTTCCAACCAACCCATTACCCCTGTAAATCTCACTAAGAGATATTCTCCTGAAGGGAATGAACAAAGAAGTGGCATAGATGTGCTTGCTGATTTAGCAGTAGATGAGACAAGACTCCTGTCTCCCCTTGACTCATCCATGCTCAACTATTCAAAGCTCTTAGAGCATGCACTTCATGAGCCAACCCCTCTGAGTAAAGCCCCTTCAGATTCATTGCTCTCTAAAGCAACTGAAGACCCTTCTACTGTACCCAACCCATCTGAAGCCAAGATCCCTGAACTTAATCTCCCTGAAGCCACAATAGGAGAACCCAGAGCCAACTCCCCTATAACCCAAAGTCCCCATTCAAGTGGAGATGAGGAGGAGTATACTTTTGAGAGTATGCTCAGAGGAGGAGCCAAGGCTACTGTGGACAGTTTGTATCCACAACTTGCTGAATTTCCAAGAATTCAGAAGGCCTTTCATGATTTGAGGATGCTTGTTGATGTGAAAGATAAATCTATGATGGAGATATCACAAGTCATCCAAGATAAAGGTGCAAACTGGTGGCAAATAGAGGAAAACAGATTGCTACACTTTGCTGGAGTTTCAAAGACAAGATTCCTCATTGATGAGGAGGTTTTTGCAAAGTTGGTAGCCAATAAGATTAAAGAGGAGAAAGAAAGAAAAGCCAAGGGAATCAAACACCCTGACAGTGGCTCTAATGATGATGATTCCCCTGATGATCCCTCAAACCCTTCAAATCCCAACCCTCCTGAAACCCCTCAAGCCAACCTCCCTGAACCCCTTCAACCCAAGTCTTCTGTAGCAGATAGACTGTCCAATCCTCCTAAAACCTATCATAGGAAAGGCTCTGTAACTTCAGAGGTGTTGACCAAGGGTGGTAACACAACCAAAGACACATCTGCCAATGAAGGTTCTCTTGAACCCAAGGCACTGCCTAAAGATGTTGAGGTTCCTGTACTAGAGGCTAGTTTGATTAAGGCCTATTCAGTGTCAGAAGAGTTGGACACTGATCAGCCCTTAATCATTCAGGATGACTCAGTGGCTGCTGATATAAGCACTGTGATCTCCCCACAACTGCCATCTTTGAACCTTGTTGAAGGTGGAGATGCTGCAGGATTAGGAGAAGGAGTTGAAAAGGAGAGATTAGTTGAAAAATCAGAGGGAGTTGTGGATGAAAGAGAGGTAGTCATCACTAAGATAGTGAGTGTACCACCAAATGAGGGTGGAATAAGTGAGGAAGGACAGGTTATTCTTGAAGTCAAATCTGAACTTCAAGAATCCCTTGATGAAAGGAGGCCTGATTCCTTGAGTGAGAACATTATTTATGAAGGGAGAAAAGAACAAGTTGAAAATGAGAAGAAGACTGCTGATGTATCAGAGTCTTATGCAAAAGAAATTGAGGGTGATGAGTGCTTATTTCCTAACTTGTTTGATTTATCTGATGTTGCAGGTATTTCTCTTGACCAAATTTTTGCAGATGAGTTCCTCACAGATGCCCCTATCCAAGTTGATACAGGCTCAGCTCAAGCCTTACTTGGAATGCAATCAGAGAAGTTGGACTCCTTGGCTCATCAAGTCCAATCTGCTCATGCTGAAACTTCAGGAGCATTGAATGAGCAAGGAAGGACTCTAGCATCTGTAGAAATGAGGCTCACTGGCTCTGAAGATGTTGTGCTCCCAACTCTTGAGGCAAGAATCAGTGGTGTGGAATCTGGTCTCCAAACCATCTCCACTGAAGTTCAAAGTGCCAAATCAACCATGGAAGCCATCTCAGAGGAGGTCAAGAAAGAACAAAAGCTGCTGAGAGACAATCACAATGCTAATGTCAAAGCTCTCAGGCTAACTGTCAAGCAAGCTCTCGGAAAGAAGACAGCACTACAAAAGAGAAGAGCTGAAGAGCACAGGCTAGCTATGGTCAAAGCAGCCTCTGAAAAGTTTTCCCAAGATGTATTGGCCAACATTGCTGAAGGTGCAGTGGCCAACCTCACTGAGCTCTTAAAAGCCAATTTGGATGCATCTCTCAAAGCAACCTTGGAGGAGGTTGTCCAACAAAAGATGAAGCCTGTTCTAGCTTTCCTTAGCTTGAGCAGTGATAGGATGCAGAATATACATGATGAGAATGTATATTTGTTGGAAGAGATGAAGTCCCTGAACCAAGCCCAATCCCTAATGGCCACAACAATGAGTGACCTAAAGCCCCAGTGCTTTGATGCTGCCAAAAAGGGGGAAAGGGAAAGAGCTAGAGCAAAAGGTGCCTTGGTGATTGGAAGTCCAGTGAAAGGGAAAGACAAAGTCCCTGAAGGAAAGGGAAAAGAGCCAGAAATGCTGAACTTGGAAGATTTGGATGAAGAGGAGCAGTTAGCATTGGCATTGAAAAACTCAATGGCCTCAGCTCAAGAAGAAAGGGCAAGGAAACAGCAAAGACCAGGTGGTGAAGTATCTGGTCTGGACAAGGAAGCTGAAGGTGTCCAAACCAGAGGAAAGATCAAGAAGGCGCAAGGAAAGAAGAGACAAATTGAGAAATTCACTGACTTTCCTAGCAGCCTTGATCTTCCACCTGAATTCAGAATTGATGAAGATGAGCCTACATCAAAGAAAGCTAAAACTGCTGAAGAGCCCAAATCTACTGAAGAGGACAAATCTTCTGAATCTGGAAAAACTGCTAAAGGTACCAAGTCCTCTGAAGACATTGAAGAGTTATTTGCTGAAGGATTTGGACCTGAACCTAAGAAGAAGATAACAGTCCTAGCTCTTGATCCATCAAAACTGTTTCATGAAGGGTATGGCAAAGACCCTGAAACACAACAGAAACTGGCCATGATGAGGGCCCAAGAGAAAATGGACTTAATGGAAGAAGCCAACAGAGCAAGAGATGAAAGAAGAGCAAACTTTCAGAAACCAAGAAGGAGAAGAGCAACCTACAGCAAGATGAAGCCTCAGCTTCTAATCCCAATGGACACCAAATATCCACACTTGGATAAATGGGTGCCAATTCAACTGAATGACACATGGGAAGAAGCCAAAAGGGAGTTTGTCTATGACTATTATGTCATTGACAGATGGAATGGAGGAGATGCAAACTCTGCCTTCACTGAGTTCATGCTAGAATACTACAGAGAGTTGTATCAACAACTACTTGCAGCTGCTGACATTGCAAGATTTGAACTCATAGCTCCCAAGCCAATCATATACATGCCTCCAAAGCTTGAAGGATGGATTGACCAAGCAAGAATTCTGAGGGAATTCACTGAGATCCTTAAGCTGAACAAGATGGTTCTTGGACCTAAGGGAACCAACCAAGAAGCTATGGCACTGAAAAGAAGAGTGTGGGCACAGTATGGAATGCTGCCACCTCCTGAGGATGATCTTTGAAATGGCTAAGTCTTCTGACCTTACTTGAATGATCAACTATGCTGAAATATGGTCAAGATTGCTGATGTGTTAATCTGTTTGCTCTGGTTTATTATGGATTGCTCTGATACAAGTTCTATGCTCTGATGCTGAAAATATTATTTTGAATTATTGTAATGAATTGATCTGATGTATTGATTCATGCTCTGATATGTTAATTTCAACTATCAACATGCCTGTAATGATTTTTTTTTATGAATGATAGTTGAACTTATTTTGAATCAAGAAACACAAAATCTCTCTATGCCTATCTTAAAACCTACTTGCAACAAAAACAGTGAATACACTAACACATTATTTTTCAGGAATATTGACCTCAGTCATGTCGTCTGAAGATACATGTAATAGGTGTAGACAAGTCACTTTTGCTTAAATTGTATAGGTTTTGGCATCATCAAAAAGGGGGAAATTGTTGGGAATAAAATGAGATATGTTTTGATCTAATACCAAAAACCCCTGAGACATGCCTAAGTCAATATAAATATGTTCTAAGAATGTTAGAACATATAGATTATAGGCTAGATGAGAAGCTGAAATGTTAGGTAGCTCTTAGACAATTAGATGCACAATTTGAGGGGGAACCTATGCTTTGAAGATGATCAAGATCAAGTCCCCTCAAGGCTCAAATTCTGGAACAATCACTTAAGAGTAAGGACACTCTATGAAATCTAAAGATGCTCTTATCAGGAGAGTTGTCCAGAGAAGATGCTCTTATACAAGAACAAGATTGTGAAGCTCAAAAGGACAAGACTACTCAAAGGTTTTCATCAGGAGAGTTGTCCAGAGAAAATATTCATATGCTCTGATCAGGAGAGTTGTCCAAAGAAGCTAGCCATATGCAAAAACAAGCTTATCTAGCTCAAAAGGACAAGACTACTCAAAGGTTTTCATCAGGAGAGTTGTCCAGAGAAAATATTCATATGCTCTGATCAGGAGAGTTGTCCAAAGAAGCTAGCCATATGCAAAAACAAGCTTATCTAGCTCAAAAGGACAAGACTACTCAAAGGTTTTCATCAGGAGAGTTGTCCAGAGAAGTCAACCCTATGCACAAAGTGCTCTGATGCAAAAAGATTAAATATACTGATCAGGAGAGTTGTCCAGAAGAGTTGTCTCAGCTAAATTGACCAAGATCAAGTGCTCTGAAAGCCTGAGATCAACTGTGCTGAAGAGATTGAGACAACCAGTCCCTAAAGGTCCTCAAAGAAATAAGTTAAGACCATACTCAAGAGAAATAAAGGGAAAGAGCCAAGTCATCTGAAGAAGAGCAAGCCAACCATGCTGAAAAGCAAAACTGCTGATAGTGATAAGGAGAGTTGTCCAGATAATAAGGAATGTTGTCTTATCATTGGATCAACCTTCAGAAGCCATGTCCAAGTCCTAACAAGAAGTCAAACATTGGGAAAAGTGCTGCAGAATGAAGACAAAACTGTTACAGCCGTTTATTACCCAAATGAGGACATGTCACTATCAAGAATCTGTCTTCCAGTTTGAAGAACTCAAGGAAGACATTTATAGCAATTTGGGGCTGCCTCTCCAACGGGCAAATCCTTCATTTTGTCTATAAATACAGAAGTGTGAAGACCATTTGAGAGCACCTCAACCTTGACAAGAATATCCAACAATCCTACAAAGTGCTTTCAAAGCTATCAAAGACTATCTTAGTCTTCAAACACTTCTTCTAAGCTGAACACATTGTATATTCATACACAAGCTTAGAGAGATATCCTATCCTTATACACTGATCTCCATTGTAAAGGATATCTCATTAGTTGGAACCTTACTTCAACCCTTAACCCTTTCAAGTGAGAAAGAGAGAAGGTTGTAGTAGTAGAAGTGGTAGGAACTGACTGTTGAGAGAAGAACAGTTCAGTTCTGAGTTGAGAAGAGGGTACTAGGACTCTAGACATCCTAGGGATCAATTCACCAAGGAGTGGTGTTCTTGATCAAGTGCACCTTGGCACTATAAAACAAGTTAATTCCAAGAGTGAAGGAATTATCCTGTTAAATCAGGGAAAGTGGATGTAGGAGCTTGAGTCTCTGAACCACTATAAACTCTTGTGTTGTTTTGCTTTACAAGTACTTACATTCATTCAACACTGCACACAAAACTGATCTTTCAAAGATACATATTCAAAGACTGTGCAAAACTAATTTGGACAAGTTCCCTGAAGCTAAACTGGACTGTATTGCATTAACTAAGTGATTTCAGACATTAAAGGAGTCTAAACTTAAAGGGCCAACCATTATTCCGCACATATAACTCCCCTAGATAGTCAATCAACTAAGTACTCAATAGTACTTAGTAGTCTGATTATCTTAGAAGAGTTAATCTTCTTCAGCAGAGTTGTCCAAGACAACCTAGCTGAACTCTGGTTTGATCAAGTTAGAAAAAGAATTGCATACAAGTGTATTCCCCCCCCCCCCATATACTTGTTATATACTCCTTTCAGGACCAACATAACATATCCACCATTTACAGTAGCATAATCAGATAAGTAGTCAATTCGTCCTGTCATATGTCTAGAACAACCACTATCAAAATACCATAGACCAGGTAAACATGCTTTCAAAGAAGTGTGGACTGCATTACAGGTAACATCAGATTTCTTTTTCCAAGTAGATTTTGAGAAATGTTTCTTCGAATGTGACAACTTTTTAAGTAACAATTTCTCATCAGTAAAATCTTTCTTCATTTTCAAACAGTAAGGACGAATATGACCTAATTTAGAACAATAATGGCACACAAATAACTTTTTAAAAGTTTTAGCCTTGTGAGGTTTTGTTTGTGCTGATGCTTCAACATATGTTTTAGCATTAACCTTCACAAACTTCACTGGATTTGCAAAACTTTTAGAAATAGATGCAGTTTCACCATCATAACCTAAACCTTGATTGTTAGATTTACCAAATACCAAAACATCATTCATATCAGAAGCACTCTTTTCATATTTTCTGAAACTCAAGGTAGAACTTTTCAATTCTTCCTTTAATTTGCAGAGTTCTAAATCTCTTCTGGTAAGAATAACTTCTAGTTTGGTGATTGTTCCTTTCAGATCCTCATTCTCTTTATTCAAAGAATCAAGAGTGAGTTTCTGAGAGTTCAAATCCTCCAATAACTTCTGGTATTTCGAATCTTCTGTCCTTATTCCTGTATCATCAACAAAACCATTAAAACAGTTCAAATCTGGGTGATTTTGACTTGATGTTGTTTCTGATATTGTAACATCCAATTCAACATCTGAGTCTGTTTCATCTAGATCATCATCTAAAGAGTCATCATAATCAACCTGAGTATGAAAAGCAAATTCAATTTCTTTTGATTTAACTTTTTCATCATCTGAATCATCACTTAAGGTAGCACTAAAATTCAGTTTTTGCTTGAGTCTAGTATTGGCACATTCATTTGCATAATGGCCATAACCAGAACATGCATTGCATTGAACTGATTTTCTATATTCAGGATCATACCTTGGTTTACCTTCACTTTGTGATATTCTTGGTGGAAATTGACTCCTTCTCTTCTCTGGTTGTGGTGTTGATGTGTTGATCTGGATCTTTGGCTGAATATTCCCTTTGGACCTGTTCATTGTTTTCTTCAAAAACTTGTTAAAATGCTTAGTGAGAAAGGCCATGTGGTCTGGATTGTCATAACATAGATCCATCACATCATCATCTGAATCGACTTCAGTGATGATAGGCTGTATTTCAGAACCTTGTGATGTCTCTCCTTTAAAAACAACCACCTTTTTATCATCTTTGTTTTCATCAAATTGAGTAGTGTTCATCTCATAAGTTTTAAGAATACTTACTAGCTCATTTTGACTCAATTTATCAGTATCTTTAGCCTCTTCTATATCACATATTTTTGCATCAAATTTTTTAGGAACTGAACGCAAAATTTTATGAACTACTCTCACATTCGAAATAGGATCACCAAGAGAATGTGATTCATTGACAATCTCACTTAAACGTTCATTATAAGATGATATGGTCTCATCTTCCCTCATTCGGAGATTTTCAAATTTAGTCCCTAGCATTCGAAGTTTTGTTCTTCGAACACTATCTGAACCTTCACAATGCTCTTGTAATCTATCCCAAGCTTCTTTAGAAGTTAAACAATTAGAAATAATTTTAAACATAGAAATATCAACAGAAGTAAAAATAGCATTTAAAGCTTTAGAATTAAACCCTGCTGTTGTTATCTCGTCAGCCGTCCAATCAACTTCCTTCTTGAGTTGAACTTCATTGTCTTCATCTACTGGAGTTTTTGGTGCATCCCAACCTGTAAGTACTGTCCTCCATGCACGTTCATCAATAGACTTGATATACATGCGCATCTTAGGTTTCCAATATGCATAGTTTGTACCATCTAAAACTGGTGGCCTAAGTGCTGTAGAGATGTGATGTGTTTCCATTTTTGCAAAGACACAATAAATACTAAAACACACTAATTAAAAACAAGGATCTAAACCTAGTGTCGTCAGGTATCGGCTCTGATACCAACTGAAAGTGTGCGTGTTAAGTAAAACAAGACTGATGTTACACTCAATGTTAGAACACTCAATGTAACACTGACTCGATTACAGAATATCAGAATACGAATAGCGGAAGACTTGAAAGTATGAAAACACAAAGACACAGAATTAACTTTTTAACATAGATTTTAATTTAAAATCTATGCGAGCCTCAGAGCGAAACTTTCACTAATAATTATGTGAATACAAATGGTGTGTGAACAAATATTCACAACGGAAATAAGACTTGATAACCTATCAAATCTAAAGACGGCTTAAGTGTAAAAATTACACTACCAAAAACTAATCTAACTCTATGATCTATCTATCAAAGAAGTATAGAAAAGTCTATGTTGTACAGGAAGTTTGGACTCTTCGGCACAACGACAAGAACATGCCAATGACAATTAATTCCTAACAGGATGAACACTAGTTTAGTAATTAAAGAATGGCACTTCGATTGATTGATGATGATCACGGTTCTGCTGTATTATAGGCGTGAATATGCATTCTAGAACCTTCATCCATGATCTCCAAAAATGTAGGATCTCATCCTTTCTTCTCTCCCAATTGCCTTCTAGGATCTTCCAGCCAGTTTTGGACGTTCTTAAGGGCAACCGCATGATCTACATACTTCTGCAAGCTTCCAGATCCTTCCAGTCTGGAACGTTGTAGAATGTTCTAGATCTTCAACCTGCGATGTTACAACATCCAAAGCAACATTAGCTAGAAACCAGAATTTGGACTTAGGAAAAAATAAGAAATGTCGAATTAAGATGTTGCAGCCTTGTGTGATAACATCTTCGATAACATCACCAAGTCTTCAAAATCAACATTTTTATTATAATTTTTGAATTATCCTAACAAACAACCAATTATATATAAATTTGTATGAGTTGAATGTAAAAATGATTTCAAAATAAATTTCTCATCCTCCAAAATTTGTACATGCAGGTATGCGCAATAGTTCTTCTTGTCATTGCAATTATAAGTTTCCCAACTTTCAATAAGTAAAATTTTCATTGTACTTGTGATACTATACTAAAATATGATAATTTATTTGTATTTTATATATTTGACAAAAATATTTTTACACATTTGAATTATTGTTAATTAGTAAAAAGAAATAAAAATCTTGTGTGACTACTTTTACAATAATTAAGGATATGTTTGATAGCCTAAATAAGACGTATACAAGACATGTATAACGCAACAGCGACGGTAATTGATAGCCTAGCTAAATTGGGGAGTAGGTACGTACTACTACTATCGGCCCTTTCAAGTCATGGGGGCAACCAACGTGGACAGTAAATTATTGATTCGACCAGCAAAAGCAATAGAGTACGTACATGCTGGTTAAGCGTAGTGGACGATTTTGTTGGAAGATTTTAATAGCTAGCTAGAGTGGAAAGATCTTCCGCACGATGAGGTAACATGGGAAGACTTGAGCAAGATAAGAGACAGGACGTAGTTTTCAGAATTAATCCTTGAGGACATGCAGGATGTTCACGCAAAGGGAAGAAATAATATATTTTTCGACGAACCAGTGTCGACGGAGAGGTGTTTGATCGACAAACCAGTGTAGACGGGGAGATGTTTGATCAACAAACCAATGTTGACGAGAGTGTTTTTGGTCGACACTGATTTATTGAAAATATATACTCCCTCCGTCCCATATTAATCTTCATAGGTAGATGACCACGAAAATTAAGAAAGTGTAATAATGAGTGAAGTTTTGAGGGGTAATTTCGTAAAATTTTATGTATAAATTAAGTAAAAAGATGAGTTGACTTTTGTGTATGTGTGGAGATAAAGTAATGGCATTTGTGTAAAATTGAGGTTATTGTGAGGGTGAAGTTTATAAAAGATTTTCCATTTTAAGGGTGTGAAAGTTATTGTGGGACGTCCCGAAAAGGAAAGTGTGAAAGTTATTGTGGGACGTAGGGATTATTTTTTTAATTTTCTAAGTTTTGATTTTTAATTTTTAAATTTGTTTGAGGCAGTGGTGGCGGCTATCTAATTCTAGGGTTAGGGCTGTGATTAAATTGTAGAGGGAGTGTATGTATCTTAACATGTTTTAGTAAAAGGAAAAAAAATAGTAATTTACATAAATATTTAATTAATAAAATTGAAGGGAGAGTGTATTAAATATAATTGGATCAAAGAGCAGCTGCCCACAATGGGAAGCAGGCCCAACAAGCCAAAACATGTTATTCTTTTATGGGCGCGGCTAAAGGCACCCAAGGATCCTATGAGGCCATCCACGCGATGAGAACAACAAAACGGATGAGGACACTCACGTGGAAAATACAAAATTACCCTCCCCTCAATTAAAACCATTCATTCTCTCTTCCTCTCCATTTCATTACACCCAGGCCACCCCTCCCTCCTCATCACTTCCAATGGTCGCCGCCCACCCACCTCCTCCCTCCGTGCGCGGCCGCCGCCCACCCACCTCCTCCCTCCCAGGCGAAGAAAAGCCACCGTCGTGAAGAAAAGCCCGTCGTCGCCGTCAGTCCGGCGACACCAGATCTGGAAAAAAAAAAACCCGCCGTCGCCGTCTGTTGAAGAAAAAAATTCATCACCGTCCGTCGCTGTGTTGACGAAGCCCGCCGACCGCACCACCTCCTCCTTCAAGCGGCCGTTCGCAGCCGCAACCCCTTCCCCTCCCCTTTGCGACGTTCGCGGTCGCAGCCCCTTCCCCTTCCCTTCGCGGCCGTTCGCGGCCGCAACCCCTCCCCCTCTCCTTGATCCCACCCAGCCTCCCACGCTCGTCGCCGGCACCCACAGGTAAGTTTTTTTTTTTTTTTTACAATTTTTACAGTCTCAAAACAGTTAGGGTTTTGAAAATTTAGGAAAATTAGGGTTTTTAGTAGTTCGGGAATTATTTTTGAACATATTGAGTTTGTTTTGGAAAAAATTTCGAACATATTGTGTTTGTTTTGGAAAAAAATTCGAACAAAATGTTCGATTTTTTTTTTCGGACAAATTTAATTTGTTTTGAATTTTTTTTCGAACATATTGAGTTTGTTTTGGTAAAATTTTCGTACATCTCAACTTTATTTTGGTAAAATTTTTAACATATTAAGATTTTATTTTTTGTTGTTGAAATTTTGAATTTTTAGGATTTTTGATGTTTTGGTGGTGATGGTGAAGATCCAGATGATTTCGAGTGTGAAATGATGAATCGGAATAGATTGGTGTACTCATCCGGCGTTTTTTTTTAAAAAGTGCAGGAGGGGTAAAAACGTCTTTTCGCACCACCCTTGAGACAAAAAATAATTCACGTGGGTGTACTCGGACAAATCAACATTATCCGAAAAAAGAGTTGTTCGGGATACAAATCAACATTGTTCAAAATTTTTTTTGAACAAATCAACATTGTTCAAAAAAAAAAAAGGTGTTCGAAAATTTATCCTGAACAAAATCAAATTGTTCGAAAATTTATCCTGAACAAACACATATTGTCCGAAAATAATTCATGAACAACATCCAATTGTCCGAAAAAAAATCAATGAACAAACACAAATTCCTTAACATTATCAGTTTTTGACCCATAAAAACCTTAAGGCCATCTCCAACCAGAAACTTCCAAATGAAGATCTCTAAACTTCAAAATACACTTTTTCAAACTCTATTTTAAAAACCTTCTCCAACCATGAAACTCTATATCTTACTCTATTTATTATTTTAATCATTTTCAATATATTACAGTCATTAAATAATATATTTATCTTCGTATTTAAATTAATTTATACAATTAAATATTCAATTAGTAAATTAAATTATAAATTAAATATTATTAATTTTATCAAAATCATAAAATGTAAATAAACTTGTAGTTTTCAAATATTACTTTTATTTAAATATAAAATTACAAACACATAATTACGTAAAACGATACATGTGAGTATAATCTAATACAACACGATTACACTTCTTACGTTTAAAATAGAATAAATAACACTAACAATCTTGTGAATAAATAACACGATACATGAGTGGGGATGGCTCGGGCGGGATTGATCAATTTGATCCGTTTTTTAGCGGAACTTCTCCATCTGGATCCAACATTCCGCCGTACTAGTATATCATTTTTTATTATGTGTATTTGTATTTCTTTTCAGTTTGTGTTCACTTATTTTAATATGTCGGTGTTATATGTAGCTAGGTAATGCATGTATGTCCGTTTTAATATGTAATGTATTTCATATTTAATATATAAGGTATGTTTTATTGTATTTTATTTTATTTTTTTGTAGGTAATAATAATACACAAAAAAAAAATTAATTAATTACACAATTAAAATTAAATTATAAATTAGTATAACAATAGAATTGTAATTATATTCAACAAATTATTAATATAGAATTGTAAATATTAATAAAATAATAGATATAAAATATAGAGTTTTGAATAGTAAACTAGCTCCATATATACAGTTTACTATTCAAAACTCTATTTCAAAACTTCAAAATAGAGTACGGTTGGAGGGAGCAAAACTTCATAAATGAAGTAAAACTTCAATTCTACAGTTCCGTTGGAGATGGTCTAATACACTTGAATCTGTAAAATAATACATTTGAATCTGTAAAATTTCTAAAAACCCTAACACAAATTTGTAAAGTTTCCAAAATGAAACATTTTTTAAAATTAGATTACGAAAGAATTTTTCCAAAACAAATCAGCGTTCTTCCTCTCTCTTATGTTAAAAACAACTGACACTTTTGGGTTTTTCTCAAACAACCAGGTTTGTACATAACAATTTTCGAAAAAAATAATCCAGAAAAACAATTCTAATAGGTCACAAATTTCAAAAAGCACCAAAATTTTGACAATATTTTCGAAGAAATTAGTCATTCAATTCGGCAAAAAAATCGAAAAAAAGTGACATGTGTACAGAT
The DNA here is from genome assembly GCA_963675135.1 of Galeopsis tetrahit. Classification (NCBI taxonomy): domain Eukaryota; kingdom Viridiplantae; phylum Streptophyta; class Magnoliopsida; order Lamiales; family Lamiaceae; genus Galeopsis; species Galeopsis tetrahit. The sequence continues at coordinate 9,874,794 of OY776127.1, read as the reverse complement.
TGATTTATGGTGGAGACGGGGCGATTCTTACAATCCGACGACCTTCTTCAACAAACAGAGGCATCGATGGATTTCTTCAAATGACGGTGGCGGTCTTCTCCTTCAAATTAACGGCATCGGCCACGTTCTTCTTCAACGTCGAGGAGATGGAGGATGAAGAATGGAGTGGGCGTACCTCAACGGCTGGTCGACTTTTTTTGTGGCGGAGAGAGGCCGAGGGAGGAGGGGTGCTGTTAGGAATTAATATACAAGAATTAATTCCCACCCTCTCTACAAGTTCGGACTTTTAGATGAGACGGAATTCTTTCATGGTATCAGAGCAAACCAGGCAAACGACCTGGGTTCGATTCCTGTTGAAAGCACTCCACCCATTTAAATTGTCCACTCGATGGGCCTCCTCCCCAAAAAGGGTAAGAGGTGTTAATCCGGCCCACGAGTGAGGGGGAGTGTTAGGAATTAATATACAAGAATTAATTCCCACCCTCTCTACAAGTTCGGACTTTTAGATGAGACGGAATTCTTTCAGGTGCGAACGGCCGCGTCACTGGGAGGAGGGCTATAGTTGAATTTGAATTTGAAGACATGCACAAGAATATAATTGGACTGCTATGTACTTGGTGCACTTTAGTCCAACTTTCAATCGCATATATATAACAATTCACGCATATTTATGGATATTCGCTTATAGCCTAGTGGAAGTACCTAGTTTATTTTAAGTATTAATTAACAAATGTGTAAGATTAATAATAATAAAAGTGTAAGTAGTAAGTAATAAAAATGAGTAACATAATAATATTTTTTTAAATATAATTTGAGTGCCTATTTTTTTAAATTGTAAAAGTGCAAGTACTAATTAACAAATATGTAAGATTAATAGGGAATAATAATAAGAAAATACAACAACCATATCAAAAAAATATATAAAAGAGATATGGACTAAATTAAAATATTATTTTCTATTAAAGATTAATAAAAATTAAAGTGCAACTTAAGTAATAAAAATGAGTAACATTAATAAAATGGGTGAGAATGGAAGCATAAGATATATTGGTTGTTTTGTGAAGCATAAGATAGGTGAGAATGGAAGGATGCTTCCCATAAAATCTAATGAACGATTTTTTTGTGATTTTTTTGGCAGCGACCTAAGGTGCTTACAGTGGAAGACAAACTAATGGTCTTTGGATGCAAGTACATGTTACCATGACTCAATTTCTTTATAAATGCATATAGTATAAAATTGTGTGACTGGTAAGGTATTTACTTTACTAGGACAATGCAATGTGGCTTATTGTGATATAAATTTTAGGGAGTTGGAGAGGAGAATTGTTGAAGTAGAGATGGAATTGACATTGGCAAAGAGTCGAGGTTATCTTAAAAACCAATTGCAGAAAAAGGGTAAAAAATTGCTTGCTGTTATTGGAATATATACTGGTTTTGGAGGTCGATTGCGACGCAATATCATTAGGGGTTCCTGGATGTCAAATGGTTAGTACACTACAAAAAACGCATCGATTAGAGATCGATTTTGAGACTGTAAAGGCGGTCTCAACACACGTTAGAGACTGATTCGGGACCGATTTATGGAGGTCCTTATTTCATCGGTACCTAATATTGAGAGACCGAATTTATGGCACAGTCTCAAATTAGGGACCGATGTCGATCGGTCTCTAAATGACAGACCGTCAATTCGGTCTTAAAACGGTCCCTAAACGTGAGTCGGCCCGACCTATTTTCGGGCCTAAAACAGTCTCACATCGGTCTCAGATTAAGGACCGATTTTCGGTCGGTCTCTAAATGAGAGACCGACAATTCGGTCTTAAAACGGTCCCGAAACGTGAGTCGGCCCGACTTATTTTCGGGCCTAAAACAGTCTCACATCGGTCTCAGATCTTACCCAGCAACTGCCCCCGAAACCCGACCCGCTGAGCCACACCCACCCTCACACCCGCATCGCCATCCTGACCCGATCGCCAACCCACACCCACACCCGCCTTCGAGACCCGACTCGACTCGACCCGCACCGCCAACCCACACCCACTTTATTTAATTGGCCATTTTATTTTGGCCTTTGTGGGAATTGATCCCTGGTGGATGGGTGCCCAGAAATGGGCACCCACCACTTTGACAAGTAATTGTCTTGTGTAACTTTTAAAAATAATTATATACATATGTAATTAATTTCTTTATTATATATGTTTTAAATAATAAATTTTCAAAATCAACGTTACTTTAAAGAAGTCCAAAATAATTAAATCATTTCCACATATATTAACTGATAAAAATCAATGAATTAATTGTAAAAAAATCAATGTTACTTTAAAAAATCAATGTTACTTTTAAATATTTTATTTTGACACTTCTTCAAAGTACATGGACACTTGATTTTATCGTTAGACATATATTGTGGCCTCGTCTTCGCAAAATCAATAAATTTGTGAACTTGATTGTAAAATTCACTGTTCGTATTTCCATTAACGAATCGAGGAGTATAATACATCCACCGACGATCCGGTAGTTCCATCTATACGTACTCAAAAAGATAAATATTGCTATATTATTATATTCAAAGAATAAATATTGTTGCATTATTGTACTAAAATTAATAATGTTAATAATAATATTTAATTTGGTAGATATGTGAGAAGAATGTGGTGGAGCCCATCGTTAATTCAAAATTTAAAGCTAAAAAATTTGATAGCAAACAGGGTATGCTCTATGAGAAATTAATTCAAGATCTTTAATTTGTTTGACTTTCAAGTAGATCAACTTTGAATCGTATACCATATAAAGTAAAATTTTGGGAATTCAGTTATTTCATAAAAACTTAATTTGTCAGTATTAACTACTTAAGTCAAAAATATTAATTGTGGAATTCTAAATTGATTATTATGAATAAATGATACTTATACTCGGTATTATAATATGTGTATAGATAAAATTGTACAAAAAATTTTGAGTGAAATATTTTAACAGTTTTAATTTAATATTAGACAATTAATTCACTCTAAAACCTAATTTACATGTATTCATACTTTCAACAGGTTTAATTGGACATATAATAGTACACATACGATTATGATATCTTTCAAAATAATTAATTCTAATTAGTATTTGATTTGATATCATAACTGTTGATGTTGAAGACTTGGTGATGTTATCGAAGATGTTATCACACAAGGCTACAACATCTTAATTCGACCTTTCTTATTTTTTCCTAAGTCCAAATTCTGGTTTCTAGCTAATGCTGCTTTGGATGTTGTAACATCGCAGGTTGAAGATCTAGAACATTCTACAACGTTCCAGACTGGAAGGATCTGGAAGCTTGCAGAAGTATGTAGATCATGAGGTTGCCCTTGAGAACGTCCAGAACTGGCTGGAAGATCCTAGAAGGCAGTTGGGAGAGAAGAAAGGATGAGATCCTACATTTTAGGAGATCATGGATGAAGGTTCTAGAATGCATATTCACGCCTATAAATACAGCAGAACCGTGATCATCATCAATCAATCGAAGTGCCATTCTTTAATTACTAAACTAGTGTTCATCCTGTTAGGAATTAATTGTCATTGGCATGTTCTTGTCGTTGTGCCGAAGAGTCCAAACTTCATGTACAACATAGACTTTTCTATACTTCTTTGATAGATAGATCATAGAGTTAGATTAGTTTTTGGTAGTGTAATTTTTACACTTAAGCCGTCTTTAGACTCGATAGGTTATCAAGTCTTATTTCCGTTGTGAATATTTGTTCACACACCATTTGTATTCACATAATTATTAGTGAAAGTTTCGCCCTGAGGCTCGCATAGATTTTAAATTAAAATCTATGTTAAAAAGTTAATTCTGTGTCTTTGTGTTTTCATACTTTCAAGTCTTCCGCTATTCGTATTCTGATATTCTGTAATCGAGTCAGTGTTACATTGAGTGTTCTAACATTGAGTGTAACATCAGTCTTGTTTTACTTAACACGCACACTTTCAGTTGGTATCAGAGCCGATACCTGACGACACTAGGTTTAGATCCTTGTTTTTAATTAGTGTGTTTTAGTATTTATTGTGTCTTTGCAAAAATGGAAACACATCACATCTCTACAGCACTTAGGCCACCAGTTTTAGATGGTACAAACTATGCATATTGGAAACCTAAGATGCGCATGTATATCAAGTCTATTGATGAACGTGCATGGAGGACAGTACTTACAGGTTGGGATGCACCAAAAACTCCAGTAGATGAAGACAATGAAGTTCAACTCAAGAAGGAAGTTGATTGGACGGCTGACGAGATAACAACAGCAGGGTTTAATTCTAAAGCTTTAAATGCTATTTTTACTTCTGTTGATATTTCTATGTTTAAAATTATTTCTAATTGTTTAACTTCTAAAGAAGCTTGGGATAGATTACAAGAGCATTGTGAAGGTTCAGATAGTGTTCGAAGAACAAAACTTCGAATGCTAGGGACTAAATTTGAAAATCTCCGAATGAGGGAAGATGAGACCATATCATCTTATAATGAACGTTTAAGTGAGATTGTCAATGAATCACATTCTCTTGGTGATCCTATTTCGAATGTGAGAGTAGTTCATAAAATTTTGCGTTCAGTTCCTAAAAAATTTGATGCAAAAATATGTGCTATAGAAGAGGCTAAAGATACTAATAAATTGAGTCAAAATGAGCTAGTAAGTATTCTTAAAACTTATGAGATGAACACTACTCAATTTGATGAAAACAAAGATGATAAAAAGGTGGTTGTTTTTAAAGGAGAGACATCACAAGGTTCTGAAATACAGCCTATCATCACTGAAGTCGATTCAGATGATGATGTGATGGATCTATGTTATGACAATCCAGACCACATGGCCTTTCTCACTAAGCATTTTAACAAGTTTTTGAAGAAAACAATGAACAGGTCCAAAGGGAATATTCAGCCAAAGGTCCAGATCAACACATCAACACCACAACCAGAGAAGAGAAGGAGTCAATTTCCACCAAGAATATCACAAAGTGAAGGTAAACCAAGGTATGATCCTGAATATAGAAAATCAGTTCAATGCAATGCATGTTCTGGTTATGGCCATTATGCAAATGAATGTGCCAATACTAGACTCAAGCAAAAACTGAATTTTAGTGCTACCTTAAGTGATGATTCAGATGATGAAAAAGTTAAATCAAAAGAAATTGAATTTGCTTTTCATACTCTGGTTGATTATGATGACTCTTTAGATGATGATCTAGATGAAACAGACTCAGATGTTGAATTGGATGTTACAACATCAGAAACAACATCAAGTCAAAATCACCCAGATTTGAACTGTTTTAATGGTTTTGTTGATGATACAGGAATAAGGACAGAAGATTCGAAATACCAGAAGTTATTGGAGGATTTGAACTCTCAGAAACTCACTCTTGATTCTTTGAATAAAGAGAATGAGGATCTGAAAGGAACAATCACCAAACTAGAAGTTATTCTTACCAGAAGAGATTTAGAACTCTGCAAATTAAAGGAAGAATTGAAAAGTTCTACCTTGAGTTTCAGAAAATATGAAAAGAGTGCTTCTGATATGAATGATGTTTTGGTATTTGGTAAATCTAACAATCAAGGTTTAGGTTATGATGGTGAAACTGCATCTATTTCTAAAAGTTTTGCAAATCCAGTGAAGTTTGTGAAGGCTAATGCTAAAACATATGTTGAAGCATCAGCACAAACAAAACCTCACAAGGCTAAAACTTTTAAAAAGTTATTTGTGTGCCATTATTGTTCTAAATTAGGTCATATTCGTCCTTACTGTTTGAAAATGAAGAAAGATTTTACTGATGAGAAATTGTTACTTAAAAAGTTGTCACATTCGAAGAAACATTTCTCAAAATCTACTTGGAAAAAGAAATCTGATGTTACCTGTAATGCAGTCCACACTTCTTTGAAAGCATGTTTACCTGGTCTATGGTATTTTGATAGTGGTTGTTCTAGACATATGACAGGACAAATTGACTACTTATCTGATTATGCTACTGTAAATGGTGGATATGTTACATATGGTGGAGGTTCAAAAGGAAAAATCATTGGAAAAGGAACTTTAAATGTTAAAGGTTTTCCTAAGCTTAAGAATGTCTTGCATGTTGATGGATTGCTTGCTAATTTGATTAGTATAAGTCAATTATGTGATGATAATTTGCATGTGAAATTTGACAAAGATTCATGTTATGTTCTTGATAAAGATGATGAATGTTTAATGACTGGTACTAGGTCAGCTGATAATTGTTATCTTATTGGAACAAACAATGTGTGTAATTTGTCAAAACATAATGAAAATGTCTTATGGCATCAAAGATTGGGTCATGCAAATTATAGATCATTAAAGAAGCTAGTCAATGCTGAAGCTGTGAAAGGATTACCAAACTTGAAGTTTGACGAAATCACTATATGTGAACCATGCCAGAAAGGTAAGCAGGTAAGAGTGTCGCACAAAATGCTGTCACATTGTTTGACACATCGTTGTTTTGAGTTGCTGCACATGGATTTAATGGGTCCTATGGAAACTGAACGCATTTGAGGAAAAATGTATTCACTTGTTGTGGTAGATGATTACTCTAGGTTTACTTGGATAGAATTCTTAAGAGACAAATCTGAAACATTTAATGCTTTTAAAGTTCTTTACAAAAGGTTCAAAAATGTGTTTAACTTGAAAGTTAGCAAGATTAGAACTGATCATGGTAGAGAATTTGAAAATAGTTTGTTTACAGATTTTTGTGAAAAGAAAGGTATAATGCAAGAATTTTCATCTCCTAAAACTCCACAACAAAATGGAATTGCTGAAAGAAAGAATAGAACTCTACAGGAAATGGCAAGAGTCATGCTTACTTCCAAAAGTCTTGCTAAAAGATTTTGGGCTGAAGCATTGAATACAGCATGTCATATCACCAATAGGGTTTATATTCGATCTGGTTTTAAACAAACACTATATGAGATTTTGAACAACAGAAAACCAAATGTGAAGTACTTTCATGTATTTGGTTGTGTGTGTTATATTCTGAATGATAGGGATCAACTCCATAAGTTTAACTCTAAAAGTGATAAAGGTTTCTTCTTAGGCTATTCTAGAAATAGTAAAGCTTATAGAATCTATAACCTTAGGACTAACACTGTTCAAGAATCTGTTAATGTTGTGTTTGATGATGATAAAGGTCTTAGAGATGGAAATGAAGAAGAAGATGTTTCAGAGGTTACTGAAAAATCTGGAGATTCTTTGAAAACTGAAAATGTTGCTCCGAATGTTACAACATCTGGAACAACATCGACAGAAAGTTCAACAGAACCTACACAGAATAATCAGTATGTTCCCAAAAGAAATATTTCATCAAGGATTGACAAAAGTCATCCATCGAACCAGATAATAGGTGATGCTACAATTGGAGTGCAGACAAGAGGCAAAGTAAGAGCCAATAAGGTAGATGTGGTAAGAACATTATGCATGTCTTCTATATGTAATGTAGTGAATGCAGAGTGCTATTATTATGAAATTGAACCTAAAAATGTTAATGAAGCTTTAACTGATGAAAATTGGACCAATGCTATGCATGACGAACTTAATCAGTTTGAAAGAAATGAAGTCTGGACACTAGTTCCAAGACCTGACAACATTAATGTCATTGGAACTAAGTGGATTTATAAGAATAAAACTGATGAGTCTGGTAACATTGTTAGGAACAAAGCAAGATTAGTTGCACAAGGTTACACACAAGTTGAAGGTATTGATTTTGATGAAACGTTTTCACCAGTTGCTAGGATTGAGTCTATTAGATTATTACTAGCAATTGCAAGTTTTATTGATATTAAACTTCATCAAATGGATGTAAAAGCTGCATTTCTTAATGGAATATTGAATGAAGAAGCATATGTTGAACAGCCTAAAGGATTTGAAAATCCACAATACCCTGATCATGTATATAAACTTAAGAAAGCATTGTATGGTCTTAAACAAGCTCCTAGAGCATGGTAGGCTTACTGACTTTCTTTTGGAATTTGGTTTTATTAGAGGAGAAGTCGATAGAACTTTGTTCATTAAGCAATCTGGTGAAGATATGTTAATTGCACAAATTTATGTTGATGACATTGTTTTTGGTTCAACTTGTGATAATATGTTAAACCAATTTGTTGAAGCAATGACTGCAACATTTGAAATGAGTATGGTTGGAGACTTGAATTGTTTTCTAGGTCTTCAAATCAAGCAGTGCAAGGATGGAATATTCTTCTCACAAGGTAAGTACGCTAAAAACTTGGTTAAAAGGTTTGGTCTTGAAAATTCAAAAAGCATGAAAACTCCTATGGGATCTACTTTAAAACTGTGTAAAGACAATGCTGGAAAAGATGTTGATCCAACATTGTATAGATCTATGATAGGAAGTTTGCTTTATTTAACCTCTAGTAGACCAGATATTATGTACAGTGTTTGTGTTTGTGCAAGGTACCAATCGAACCCTAAGGAATCTCACCTGAATGCAGTGAAGAGAATCATAAGATATATTGCAGGTACAAGTGAACTTGGGATTTGGTACACAAAGGATACAAGTAGTACACTAGTTGGATATAGTGATGCAGACTGGGCAGGAGATATAGAGGATAGGAAAAGCACGAGTGGAGGATGTTTCTACATGGGAAACAATCTTGTGTCATGGCATAGCAAGAAGCAAAATTGTGTCTCACAATCTACGGCCGAATCCGAATACATTGCTGCAGGCAGTTGTTGTACACAACTCCTATGGTTGAGTAAGATGTTCAATGATTATAGCTTAGAAAGTGACACATTAACTGTTTTTTGTGATAACACAAGTGCAATCAACATTTCTAAAAATCCAGTACAACACTCTTTGACTAAACACATAAGCATTAGGCATCATTTCATAAGAGATTTAGTAGAGAAAAGTATTGTGAAGTTAGAATATGTTCCCACTGAAAATCAATTTGCAGATATATTCACTAAGGCTCTTGACCATGAGAGATTCTCATTTTTGAGGAAATCTCTTGGTATGTGCACAACCTGAAAATCCAAGGTGGATGTTGTTACAAATGCGGTAGCATTTGGAACAACATCAAGGGTAAGTGTAATCCTGATTGATTTAATTCATTCCATGATTCGTTAAATAATTCCTTTGTAAAATATCTTTGAATCTGAAATTTGTGGTACAAAAATAGACATGGTTTACACCTCTCAAATGCATATAAAAAGAATGTTGTTAGCATACTAAAAGATGTAGTTTATCACTGAGTAACTATGGAGCACGGAGTTCACTACTACGATGCCTTCTTTTCAAAAGGTGATTAAACAAATACATCAATATGTTCATAATCCATTGAGTAATTATGGGGCACGGAGCTCGCTACTACGATGCACTCTTCTAGAAAAATGGATCAATATGAACTAGGTCCTACAACACGAAAAGAAAAGAAAAATTAGGTGCAACACAAATGAAGCAAATTCATGTAAAAACCGTGTTGAGGTGTATTTAAAAATGTCTTGAGTACAACATTAAAAGATTTAAATTTATTTTTATTAGTTGTAATTATTTAATTAATTTTCTGGAATCTATTTTATTAAATGGAGTATACTAACCCACGGTTTTGTTTTTCCAGGTCATGCAAAGTTTTTTTTTTTTTTTTTTTGAGCCAATTTATTAATTATCTAATTAATCTGCAATTTTAGCCACTAACACCATGATCCAATATGGGATACCCATTTTTTTTCTTCTTGACCGAAAATTAAGGTATCACAATCTGATCATGCAATCTTATTCCAGAATTTTCTAAAGTGGTGGGACATTTTAATAACTTCCATTATATACTAATAAAATCATCTCGTGGCTTTATGTTTAATTCATCAGTGTAAATCGAATTGTGTGAGCTGAAATTTCCAGAAATACAAATTGCAATTGTGTGTTTCGAATTGCGTGTCTATTTTCTTGAGCACTAATCATTCGTCTAAAGGGAGTTAAATATGAAAAAGATGGGAATCACTTCATCTTCTCCAGCTGAAAATAATCCATCGCCCTCATCTTCGACTCCACTGCACCTTCTCGCAACAATGGCTTCCAACCAATCCGCCGGAAACACAGCTCCGATCACCACTGCCGCACCACTACCATCGTCACTAACTTCTCCGACCACAATTACCATTCCCCAAAATGCAACAATTGAGGAGTTTACCCGGGTAATTCAAACTATTTCTTCCAACCTCTTAAATTCGGTACATATGCCTCAAATTTATGTTGGAGACGTTCCATTGAATATCCCTACTCAAACTCCTAATCCGATTCAAACCACTCCTACTCTGCAAAATCCCCAAACTGAAAACCCTACTGAGCCCGAAACCACTGAAATCACCATCCCCACTAAAATTGGTTCGATTGCTGCTCTTGTTGTTGAAACAATCGAAGCGACCGAGGGAAATGACACTCCCATGGCTGAAGCCGAGCTTGACAGAGTAGAGGACTCTGCCCACACTAGTTCCTCTCTCTCGGAATCGACTGAGTCAGAGCCTATGCCTCTGAAATCATCCTTGATCAAAGGAAAACGAAAGCGGAGCCCTAAGAAACCAAAGAGGAGGTCCAACAGAGTGTTTTCGAGGGTGAACTATTCTGAGAGTTCACGAAAGAAGAAGCCCATGGCAGGTGATGTAGCTACTGCTCCAATTCAGGTCTTTACAGAATCTGAAAAGGATAGCTCAGATGGTGAAATTGCTCATACTAAAGCTGCTGAAAAAGACAGCTCTGACGAAGAGAATGTTCCTCTCATGGTACTGTGCAAGAAGATAGGAAAGAATTCAAAGCAAAGGAAGGATGCTACTCCCGTTGCTCCAGCACCAGTTGCAACCTCTGTTCCTGATGAAAGCCTTGATGATAACAGCTCCACTGAATCCGATCAACCTAACTCTGAATCTGAACACACCTCTAATGGTGATGAAGGTACACCCACTTCCGAAACTGATGTAGAAATGGAAAACTCTGAGGATAGGTTAGCCAATTTATCAAGGAGAAAACTGTTAATTGAACGTAGGATATGTGTACCTGACTTTAATTCTAAGGGGTTGATTAGATTTCTTGAGGATAGAAATTTGTTGCATGCTGTTACGTTTGGTGAATCATTTGTTGCAACATGGGTCTATGAATTTTACTCCTGTTTAAGAAAGAGCATTGGTAGAAGAACTTCTCAATGGTATGGAATTGTAAGATTTAGAGAAAGAGATCTTCCCTTTACACCCGAATTGATTAACGATTTTTTACACCTTGAATCTGTTGAGGAAGTTGAAGAACCTTCAATGGATATAATTGCTCAGGCAATTACAGGTGGTAGGGTGATGAGGTGGAAGAAAGTTATGCTTGCATGTAATCTTACCTCTCTATATTCAGTTGTGCATACGTTGATTGTGTATAATTGGATTCCATCTACGAACTCCACAAAGGTCACTATGAGTCAAGGAATACTACTTTACAGAATTGTGGTAATGAGAAACTTTAATCTTGGATTGACTATTTTCAATCATATGATGAAATTTTCTGGGACAGTCACTGACAAAGGCAATCTGCCTTATCCGGCTCTAATCTATGGTTATTTGAGACATAACAACTATGAACGGGATAGACATGATATGTTGAGGGGGAGAGTTCCTCAAATTACAGTGTCTCGTAAGCTGATGGATGGAGATAGAGTTGTTGATCTCCCTATCCAAGGTGCTGAAAGAGCTGAACCTGAAATTCCAGATGCTGCTCCCAATGACCCAAACACCACAAGCCACATTCCAATTTCCAGAGACTTCATACTTGTTCAGTTAACTCACTTGCAGGATACCATCAATGAACTACAGTTCATGAAGGATTATTGGATGAAGAAACTTTCTGCTACACCAGGGGGAGTACCTGCTGCTGCTGCACCAGTCCCTGATGTTAGAGTCACTGAGTATGGGGGAGTTCGAATTGAAGAACTTGATGCTGATGCTGATCCAAATGTTGTTGCACACCTTGCAACAATGGTGATTGAACAACCTGATGAAGATGAACAGGTGTTTGCTGATCTTCCAGACCTTGCTGCTGGAAATGTTTGAAGATAGGGGGAGACTGAATCTTAAGGGATGCAATGTGCAGATTTCTGTTGCTGCAGCTGTTGTTACATCAATTGATGCATCTTATTCAGTTTCTATCTTACTGTTTTATTTTAACTTATGATCCTACAGGCTGATACACTGATTTAACTGTTTTGTGTTAAGTTTTACAAAACTTAGTAGTTTATAGTTTAGTTTGAACTTAGAACTCTATTTGAAGCTCTGATATTTTTTGTTTTGTTTTGAGCTCTGATATTATATTAGTTGATAGGACTACGTTTTACTTTGTTCACACTACTCAGATTATGACTTGTTTCAGTTTTTCCCATTTAGTTCTGATTATTTCACTTTGAAACAGGTTGTGTTAAATGAGTATATTACTTACTCATTTTATTGTTCGAAGATTTACTAAGACAAGTGTTCTACTTAGTATTCAGAGTACTAACACCACTTAGTCTTGTATATTTTCTTGTTTCTTTCACTATTTGATCATACGCTACAACAGGTGTTGACTTGACGAGTACATGGATATGATGGTAATACTCTAGCATGTACATAAAACTGGTTTATATATGTTTACATATGTACATCAGGTGTGCTGTAGCAGAAAGGTCAAATTGGGGGAGATTGTTGATGTTGAAGACTTGGTGATGTTATCGAAGATGTTATCACACAAGGCTGCAACATCTTAATTCGACCTTTCTTATTTTTTTCTAAGTCCAAATTCTGGTTTCTAGCTAATGCTGCTTTGGATGTTGTAACATCGCAGGTTGAAGATCTAGAACATTCTACAACGTTCCAGACTGGAAGGATCTGGAAGCTTGCAGAAGTATGTAGATCATGCGGTTGCCCTTGAGAACGTCCAGAACTGGCTGGAAGATCCTAGAAGGCAGTTGGGATAGAAGAAAGGATGAGATCCTACATTTTAGGAGATCATGGATGAAGGTTCTAGAATGCATATTCACGCCTATAAATACAACAGAACCGTGATCATCATCAATCAATCGAAGTGCCATTCTTTAATTACTAAACTAGTGTTCATCCTGTTAGGAATTAATTGTCATTGTCATGTTCTTGTCGTTGTGCCGAAGAGTCCAAACTTCCTGTACAACATAGACTTTTCTATACTTCTTTGATAGATAGATCATAGAGTTAGATTAGTTTTTGGTAGTGTAATTTTTACACTTAAGCCGTCTTTAGACTCGATAGGTTCAAGTCTTATTTCCGTTGTGAATATTTGTTCACACACCATTTGTATTCACATAATTATTAGTGAAAGTTTCGCCCTGAGGCTCGCATAGATTTTAAATTAAAATCTATGTTAAAAAGTTAATTCTGTGTTTTTGTGTTTTCATACTTTCAAGTCTTCCGCTATTCGTATTCTGATATTCTGTAATCGAGTCAGTGTTACATTGAGTGTTCTAACATTGAGTGTAACATCAGTCTTGTTTTACTTAACACGCACACTTTCAATAACAACGTCAGTGGTCTATCTTATTTACTACTAGGGTAACACTTGTGTGCATCCGTATGCACCATACCCCCTAATTTTAATTTTTTATTTATATTTTATCTGCACCCACTAATTTTATGAATTCACCCCAAATCATTTTTTTTACAATTACACCCGCTCATTTTATGAGTTCACCCCCAAATTATTTTTTTACCATAATTATCTGCACCCGCTCATTTTATGAGTTCACCCCCAAATTATAATTATACTACAGTTATCTGCACCCACTCACTTTATGAGTTCAGCCACAAATTATTTGCACCCGCTCATTTTATGAGTACACCCCCAAATTTTTTTTTAAAAAATAATTATATTTAAAAAACTATATTATCTTTTTATTGATTTACACAAAATATAATAAAATCAACCTTAATTTATACATTTACAATTTGCAGCCGACTTATCGTCGATTCACCACTAAATCACCCATATTTTTAAAAATAAAATCTTAAAAACATAATAAAAAAAAACTATCGAAATTAGTCATAAATCTCAATTTTTTTTCTTTTTAATTTTTTTTTTTCAATATTTACGTTTTTATTTGAAACTTTTTATTTCTTCATTTTTTTTCCTGCTTTTTTTTTCTTTTTTTTTTTGTTTAGTATTTTTAAATTTTTTTTATATAAAATAATATTATATGTATAATTTTATTATAGTCGCTAGTACAATAAGTAATAACCAGTAATACCATAAATCATAATCAGTAATACCATTAATAATAATCAGTAATATTTTATACAATAACAAATAATTGCACACATCTAATTATATTCAATAATACGAAGAACAATTATTAGTAATGCCACGAACAGTAATCTGTAATACCATTAATATTAATTAGTAAAATTTTATACAATAACAAATAATTTCACACATCTAATTATATAAAGTAATACCAAAAAATAATTATCAGTAATACAATGAAGGATTGAACAGTAATTAGTAATACCATAAACATTAATTGATCATTAGTATCTTATACAATAACAAATAATTTCACAAATCAAATTATATTTAGTAATACCAAAAACAATTATCAGTAATACCATAAACAATAATATATAATATCATAAACAATAATAATAATCAGTAATGCCTTAATTAATAATAAATAATTCCACACAATCAGTAATACCACAAACAATAACCAGTAATACCACAATTAATAATCAATAATACCGTAATCAATAATCATTAATATTAATTCAATAGTGTATTAATAGTAATACCACAATCAATAACTAGTAATACCAACAACACTAACAATAATACCATAAAAAAAGTGGAGGGAGTGCAGACCGGGGTGTACTGAAGAAAATAGAGGGTGCACATTACCAAGCCCAATTGAAGAGAACCCTAGCCAAATAGAAGGGCACCCTAGGTCAGCAGTCGCCGCCTGAGATTTCATCGACAAGCTCATCGGCTCCGAGTGCCGACTGATCAGAGATCTATCGACAACATACTCACAGTCCTCCGTCAGACCGTCGTAAACCGGAGAAAGAGGTTGCACAGGAGCATGGTGAAGAAGACGAAGCAATGTAGCTTCGATTTGGACAAATATGAACAACGAGAGCGAAGTGAGTGTTGTAGGCGAGCGCCATTGACGCCGGAGAAGCTCCTGGATCGCGAACACAAAGGTGATTGATCGAAGCAGTCGCGTCGGTGGTCGAAATGAGCAGAGGTTTTTGACAGCCATGGATCGTGGCCGAGATGGAAGATGATGTCGATTGTCATGGAATTGAAGAAACATGATTGCGATTTGAGAAGGGGTCTCGGGCTTAAGCGGTCTGGACGAAAGCGTCGTCGAAGGGGTGGTTGGATATGGTGGTGGCTGGGTCACCCACCGACCGACATGGATTATCAGCAGGTCCTTTACTCATCAAATTAAAATTGAAATTCAGGTGCACCGCCGATCGACTATAATAAAATCATACCTATAATATTATTTTGTATTAAGATTAAAAAAATACGCATGAAAAAAATGAAAAAGAAAGGAAGAAAAAAAAAGTAAAAGAAAAAAAACGAAGAAATAAAAAATTTGGAAAAAAGAATTGAAAATGGGAAGAAAAAAGGAAAAGAGGAGGGGGAAAAAATTAAAAAGAAAAAAATCGAGATTTGTGGCTAATTTCGATAGTTTTTTATTAATTATATTTTTACAATTTTTTTAAAAAAGTATGAGTGACTTGGTGGTGAGTCGACGGTAATTCGACAATAACTCGTTTGTATATTGTAAATATATAAATTAGAGTTTATTTTATTATATTTTGTGTAAATTAATAAGAAGATAATATAATTTTTTTAAATGTGATTATTTTTTAAAAATTATTTTGTAGTGAACTCATAAAATGAGTGGGTACAGATAATCGTGATAAAATAATAATTTGGGAGTGAACTCATAAAATGAGCGGGTGTAGATAACCGTGGTAAAAAAATGATTTGGGGGTGAACTCATAAAATGAGCGAGTACATATAACCGTGGTAAAAAAAGATTTGGGGGTGAACTCATAAAATGAGCGAGTACATATAACCGTGGTAAAAAAAGATTTGGGGGTGAACTCATTAAATGTGTAAGTGCAGATAATTATAGTAAAATATAATTTGGGAGGTGAACTAATTAAATGAATGGGTGCAGATAATTTGAATTAAAAAAAAAATAAAAAATTGAGGAGGTATGCACCATGCACTCGTATGCATACAAGTATTTGACTTACTACTATTATACATATCTATTAATTATATGAAAATAAAATTATCAACGAACACTTAATTAATTAATATGAGAAAATATTAATTTAAATAAAGAGGGAATGAGAAATCTTACGGTTGAATTAGAAACGAGATCTTCAAACTGATATTGGAGAGTAAAATCAAGGAATTGTCTATTTAGAAGCTAGTTTGTCGGTTTAAATTGAGAGAGTGACATTTGGGACCGACAATATCGGTCTATAACCACAACCGCGTGATTTGGGACCGATTTGGGACCGAATTATGCGGTCTCTACTATGTTAAAAAATATCTATAAAACAAACAGCTTGATTAAATACCTATTCGTGACCGAAAATATTGGTCTATAAAAACAACCACCTGATTATGGGACCGATTTGGGACCGAAATATGCGGTCTCCACTGTTAAAAATTATCTAAGAATATTCTTCTGGAGTGTTCAGATACCACTAAAATCGGTCTCTATAAAATAAACAGTTTAATTTGATACCTATTCGAGACCGAAAATATCGGTCTATAAAAACAAACGCCTGATTTGGGACCGATTTGGGACCGAAATATGCGGTATCTACTGTTAAAAATTATATATATATATACAATATTAGGATGAATATCTAATATAATATAGATATAATCGCCAACTTATTTATCTCTCTCAATGATGGACGAAAATTCCTCTTCTCCTAATTCTGATTCCTCCCTCTCGAACAAAGGCATAGAGCCAGATTCGATGAAAGTTGATACGGTTAATTAAAATTTTGGGATTCAGAATTATTTATACCAATTAAAGACTGAATTTTCGGTCTTCAATTAAAATTCAAAATCAGAGTTTTAATTTCAATTAAAATTCGAAATAAGAATTTTAATTTCAATTAAAATTAAAATTCAAAATAAGAATTTTAATTTTGATTTAGAGACTGAAATTCGGTGGCTAAGCGGTCTGAAAAACATAATATTAAAGACCGAATTGAAAATAGTCTTTAAAAGAGCGGTCAAAATTGGTAGTCAATTCAAATTATACCTTTCAAAATATTTGATACCAATTAAAGACTGAATTGTCGGTATCTAAACAAAATTCAAAATCAAAATTTTAATTTCGGTTTAGAGACTGAAATTCGATCTCTAAGCGGTCTGGAAACATAATATTAAAGACCGAATTGAAAACAGTCTCAAAACTCAAATTTTTTTAGGATCAGCCCCAAATCAGTCTCAAATTGAGACTGGTTTATGCCGGTCTCAAAACATAGGTCTCTAATTGAGGCATTTTTTGTAGTGTCACTCTAAAACCTAATTTACATGTATTCATACTTTCAACAGGTTTAATTGGACATATAATAGTACACATACGATTATGATATCTTTCAAAATAATTAATTCTAATTAGTATTTGATTTGATATCATAACTGTTGATGTTGAAGACTTGGTGATGTTATCGAAGATGTTATCACACAAGGCTGCAACATCTTAATTCGACCTTTCTTATTTTTTCCTAAGTCCAAATTCTGGTTTCTAGCTAATGCTGCTTTGGATGTTGTAACATCGCAGGTTGAAGATCTAGAACATTCTACAACGTTCCAGACTGGAAGGATCTGGAAGCTTGCAGAAGTATGTAGATCATGAGGTTGCCCTTGAGAACGTCCAGAACTGGCTGGAAGATCCTAGAAGGCAGTTGGGAGAGAAGAAAGGATGAGATCCTACATTTTAGGAGATCATGGATGAAGGTTCTAGAATGCATATTCACGCCTATAAATACAGCAGAACCGTGATCATCACCAATCACTCGAAGTGCCATTCTTTAATTACTAAACTAGTGTTCATCCTGTTAGGAATTAATTGTCATTGGCATGTTCTTGTCGTTGTGCCGAAGAGTCCAAACTTCATGTACAACATAGACTTTTCTATACTTCTTTGATAGATAGATCATAGAGTTAGATTAGTTTTTGGTAGTGTAATTTTTACACTTAAGCCGTCTTTAGACTCGATAGGTTATCAAGTCTTATTTCCGTTGTGAATATTTGTTCACACACCATTTGTATTCACATAATTATTAGTGAAAGTTTCGCCCTGAGGCTCGCATAGATTTTAAATTAAAATCTATGTTAAAAAGTTAATTCTGTGTCTTTGTGTTTTCATACTTTCAAGTCTTCCGCTATTCGTATTCTGATATTCTGTAATCGAGTCAGTGTTACATTGAGTGTTCTAACATTGAGTGTAACATCAGTCTTGTTTTACTTAACACGCACACTTTCAGTTGGTATCAGAGCCGATACCTGACGACACTAGGTTTAGATCCTTGTTCTTAATTAGTGTGTTTTAGTATTTATTGTGTCTTTGCAAAAATGGAAACACATCACATCTCTACAGCACTTAGGCCACCAGTTTTAGATGGTACAAACTATGCATATTGGAAACCTAAGATGCGCATGTATATCAAGTCTATTGATGAACGTGCATGGAGGACAGTACTTACAGGTTGGGATGCACCAAAAACTCCAGTAGATGAAGACAATGAAGTTCAACTCAAGAAGGAAGTTGATTGGACGGCTGACGAGATAACAACAGCAGGGTTTAATTCTAAAGCTTTAAATGCTATTTTTACTTCTGTTGATATTTCTATGTTTAAAATTATTTCTAATTGTTTAACTTCTAAAGAAGCTTGGGATAGATTACAAGAGCATTGTGAAGGTTCAGATAGTGTTCGAAGAACAAAACTTCGAATGCTAGGGACTAAATTTGAAAATCTCTGAATGAGGGAAGATGAGACCATATCATCTTATAATGAACGTTTAAGTGAGATTGTCAATGAATCACATTCTCTTGGTGATCCTATTTCGAATGTGAGAGTAGTTCATAAAATTTTGCGTTCAGTTCCTAAAAAATTTGATGCAAAAATATGTGCTATAGAAGAGGCTAAAGATACTGATAAATCGAGTCAAAATGAGCTAGTAAGTATTCTTAAAACTTATGAGATGAACACTACTCAATTTGATGAAAACAAAGATGATAAAAAGGTGGTTGTTTTTAAAGGAGAGACATCACAAGGTTCTGAAATACAGCCTATCATCACTGAAGTCGATTCAGATGATGATGTGATGGATCTATGTTATGACAATCCAGACCACATGGCCTTTCTCACTAAGCATTTTAACAAGTTTTTGAAGAAAACAATGAACAGGTCCAAAGGGAATATTCAGCCAAAGATCCAGATCAACACATCAACACCACAACCAGAGAAGAGAAGGAGTCAATCCACCAAGAATATCACAAAGTGAAGGTAAACCAAGGTATGATCCTGAATATAGAAAATCAGTTCAATGCAATGCATGTTCTGGTTATGGCCATTATGCAAATGAATGTGCCAATACTAGACTCAAGCAAAAACTGAATTTTAGTGCTACCTTAAGTGATGATTCAGATGATGAAAAAGTTAAATCAAAAGAAATTGAATTTGCTTTTCATACTCAGGTTGATTATGATGACTCTTTAGATGATGATCTAGATGAAACAGACTCAGATGTTGAATTGGATGTTACAACATCAGAAACAACATCAAGTCAAAATCACCCAGATTTGAACTGTTTTAATGGTTTTGTTGATGATACAGGAATAAAGACAGAAGATTCGAAATACCAGAAGTTATTGGAGGATTTGAACTCTCAGAAACTCACTCTTGATTCTTTGAATAAAGAGAATGAGGATCTGAAAGGAACAATCACCAAACTAGAAGTTATTCTTACCAGAAGAGATTTAGAACTCTGCAAATTAAAGGAAGAATTGAAAAGTTCTACCTTGAGTTTCAGAAAATATGAAAAGAGTGCTTCTGATATGAATGATGTTTTGGTATTTGGTAAATCTAACAATCAAGGTTTAGGTTATGATGGTGAAACTGCATCTATTTCTAAAAGTTTTGCAAATCCAGTGAAGTTTGTGAAGGCTAATGCTAAAACATATGTTGAAGCATCAGCACAAACAAAACCTCACAAGGCTAAAACTTTTAAAAAGTTATTTGTGTGCCATTATTGTTCTAAATTAGGTCATATTCGTCCTTACTGTTTGAAAATGAAGAAAGATTTTACTGATGAGAAATTGTTACTTAAAAAGTTGTCACATTCGAAGAAACATTTCTCAAAATCTACTTGGAAAAAGAAATCTGATGTTACCTGTAATGCAGTCCACACTTCTTTGAAAGCATGTTTACCTGGTCTATGGTATTTTGATAGTGGTTGTTCTAGACATATGACAGGACAAATTGACTACTTATCTGATTATGCTACTGTAAATGGTGGATATGTTACATATGGTGGAGGTTCAAAAGGAAAAATCATTGGAAAAAGAACTTTAAATGTTAAAGGTTTTCCTAAGCTTAAGAATGTCTTGCATGTTGATGGATTGCTTGCTAATTTGATTAGTATAAGTCAATTATGTGATGATAATTTGCATGTGAAATTTGACAAAGATTCATGTTATGTTCTTGATAAAGATGATGAATGTTTAATGACTGGTACTAGGTCAGCTGATAATTGTTATCTTATTGGAACAAACAATGTGTGTAATTTGTCAAAACATAATAAAAATGTCTTATGGCATCAAAGATTGGGTCATGCAAATTATAGATCATTAAAGAAGCTAGTCAATGCTGAAGCTGTGAAAGGATTACCAAACTTGAAGTTTGACGAAATCACTATATGTGAACCATGCCAGAAAGGTAAGCAGGTAAGAGTGTCGCACAAAATGTTGTCACATTGTTTAACACATCGTTGTTTTGAGTTGCTGCACATGGATTTAATGGGTCCTATGGAAATTGAACGCATTTGAGGAAAAATGTATTCACTTGTTGTGGTAGATGATTACTCTAGGTTTACTTGGATATAATTCTTAAGAGACAAATCTGAAACATTTAATGCTTTTAAAGTTCTTTACAAAAGGTTCAAAAATGTGTTTAACTTGAAAGTTAGCAAGATTAGAACTGATCATGGTAGAGAATTTGAAAATAGTTTGTTTACAGATTTTTGTGAAAAGAAAGGTATAATGCAAGAATTTTCATCTCCTAAAACTCCACAACAAAATGGAATTGCTGAAAGAAAGAATAGAACTCTACAGGAAATGGCAAGAGTCATGCTTACTTCCAAAAGTCTTGCTAAAAGATTTTGGGCTGAAGCATTGAATACAGCATGTCATATCACCAATATGGTTTATATTCGATCTGGTTTTAAACAAACACCATATGAGATTTTGAACAACAGAAAACCAAATGTGAAGTACTTTCATGTATTTGGTTGTGTGTGTTATATTCTGAATGATAGGGATCAACTCCATAAGTTTGACTCTAAAAGTGATAAAGGTTTCTTCTTAGGCTATTCTAGAAATAGTAAAGCTTATAGAATCTATAACCTTAGGACTAACACTGTTCAAGAATCTGTTAATGTTGTGTTTGATGATGATAAAGGTCTTAGAGATGGAAATGAAGAAGAAGATGTTTCAGAGGTTACTGAAAAATCTGGAGATTCTTTGAAAACTGAAAATGTTGCTCCGAATGTTACAACATCTGGAACAACATCGACAGAAAGTTCAACAGAACCTACACAGAATAATCAGTATGTTCCCAAAAGAAATATTTCATCAAGGATTGACAAAAGTCATCCATCGAACCAGATAATAGGTGATGCTACAGTTGGAGTGCAGACAAGAGGCAAAGTAAGAGCCAATAAGGTAGATGTGGTAAGAACATTATGCATGTCTTCTATATGTAATGTAGTGAATGCACAGTGCTATTATTATGAAATTGAACCTAAAAATGTTAATGAAGCTTTAACTGATGAAAATTGGACCAATGCTATGCATGCCGAACTTAATCAGTTTGAAAGAAATGAAGTCTGGACACTAGTTCCAAGACCTGACAACATTAATGTCATTGGAACTAAGTGGATTTATAAGAATAAAACTGATGAGTCTGGTAACATTGTTAGGAACAAAGCAAGATTAGTTGCACAAGGTTACACACAAGTTGAAGGTATTGATTTTGATGAAACGTTTGCACCAGTTGCTAGGATTGAGTCTATTAGATTATTACTAGCAATTGCAAGTTTTATTGATATTAAACTTCATCAAATGGATGTAAAAGCTGCATTTCTTAATGGAATATTGAATGAAGAAGCATATGTTGAACAGCCTAAAGGATTTGAAAATCCACAATACCCTGATCATGTATATAAACTTAAGAAAGCATTGTATGGTCTTAAACAAGCTCCTAGAGCATGGTATGGTAGGCTTACTGACTTTCTTTTGGAATTTGGTTTTATTAGAGGAGAAGTCGATAGAACTTTGTTCATTAAGCAATCTGGTGAAGATATGTTAATTGCACAAATTTATGTTGATGACATTGTTTTTGGTTCAACTTGTGATAATATGTTAAACCAATTTGTTGAAGCAATGACTGCAACATTTGAAATGAGTATGGTTGGAGACTTGAATTATTTTCTAGGACTTCAAATCAAGCAGTGCAAGGATGGAATATTCTTCTCACAAGGTAAGTACGCTAAGAACTTGGTTAAAAGGTTTGGTCTTGAAAATTCAAAAAGCATGAAAACTCCTATGGGATCTACTTTAAAACTGTGTAAAGACAATGCTGGAAAAGATGTTGATCCAACATTGTATAGATCTATGATAGGAAGTTTGCTTTATTTAACCTCTAGTAGACCAGATATTATGTACAGTGTTTGTGTTTGTGCAAGGTACCAATCGAACCCTAAGGAATCTCACCTGAATGCAGTGAAGAGAATCATAAGATATATTGCAGGTACAAGTGAACTTGGGATTTAGTACACAAAGGATACAAGTAGTACACTAGTTGGATATAGTGATGCAGACTGGGCAGGAGATATAGAGGATAGGAAAAGCACGAGTGGAGGATGTTTCTACATGGGAAACAATCTTGTGTCATGGCATAGCAAGAAGCAAAATTGTGTCTCACAATCTACGGCCGAATCCGAATACATTGCTGCAGGCAGTTGTTGTACACAACTCCTATGGTTGAGTAAGATGTTCAATGATTATAGCTTAGAAAGTGACACATTAACTGTTTTTTGTGATAACACAAGTGCAATCAACATTTCTAAAAATCCAGTACAACACTCTTTGACTAAACACATAAGCATTAGGCATCATTTCATAAGAGATTTAGTAGAGAAAAGTATTGTGAAGTTAGAATATGTTCCCACTGAAAATCAATTTGCAGATATATTCACTAAGGCTCTTGACCATGAGAGATTCTCATTTTTTAGGAAATCTCTTGGTATGTGCACAACCTGAAAATCCAAGATGGATGTTGTTACAAATGCGGTAGCATTTGGAACAACATCAAGGGTAAGTGTAATCCTGATTGATTTAATTCATTCCATGATTCGTTAAATAATTCCTTTGTAAAATATCTTTGAATCTGAAATTTGTGGTACAAAAATAGACATGGTTTACACCTCTCAAATGCATATAAAAAGAATGTTGTTAGCATACTAAAAGATGTAGTTTATCACTGAGTAACTATGGAGCACGGAGTTCACTACTACGATGCCTTCTTTTCAAAAGGTGATTAAACAAATACATCAATATGTTCATAATCCATTGAGTAATTATGGGGCACGGAGCTCGCTACTACGATGCACTCTTCTAGAAAAATGGATCAATATGAACTAGGTGCTACAACACGAAAAGAAAAGAAAAATTAGGTGCAACACAAATGAAGCAAATTCATGTAAAAACCGTGTTGAGGTGTATTTAAAAATGTCTTGAGTACAACATTAAAAGATTTAAATTTATTTTTATTAGTTGTAATTATTTAATTAATTTTCTGGAATCTATTTTATTAAATGGAGTATACTAACCCACGGTTTTGTTTTTCCAGGTCATGCAAAGTTTTTTTTTTTTTTGAGCCAATTTATTAATTATCTAATTAATCTGCAATTTTAGCCACTAACACCATGATCCAATATGGGATACCCATTTTTTTTCTTCTTGACCGAAAATTAAGGTATCACAATCTGATCATGCAATCTTATTCCAGAATTTTCTAAAGTGGTGGGACATTTTAATAACTTCCATTATATACTAATAAAATCATCTCGTGGCTTTATGTTTAATTCATCAGTGTAAATCGAATTGTGTGAGCTGAAATTTCCAGAAATACAAATTGCAATTGTGTGTTTCGAATTGCGTGTCTATTTTCTTGAGCACTAATCATTCGTCTGAAGGGAGTTAAATATGAAAAAGATGGGAATCACTTCATCTTCTCCAGCTGAAAATAATCCATCGCCCTCATCTTCGACTCCACTGCACCTTCTCGCAACAATGGCTTCCAACCAATCCGCCGGAAACACAGCTCCGATCACCATTGCCGCACCACTACCATCGTCACTAACTTCTCCGACCACAATTACCATTCCCCAAAATGCAACAATTGAGGAGTTTACCA
The DNA here is from genome assembly GCA_963675135.1 of Galeopsis tetrahit. NCBI lineage: Eukaryota > Viridiplantae > Streptophyta > Magnoliopsida > Lamiales > Lamiaceae > Galeopsis > Galeopsis tetrahit. The sequence goes on along the minus strand of OY776127.1, from coordinate 9,850,012 downwards.
GGGTAATTCAAACTATTTCTTCCAACCACTTAAATTCGGTACATATGCCTCAAATTTATGTTGGAGACGTTCCATTGAATATCCCTACTCAAACTCCTAATCCGATTCAAACCACTCCTACTCTGCAAAATCCCCAAACTGAAAACCCTACTGAGCCCGAAACCACTGAAATCACCATCCCCACTAAAATTGGTTCGATTGCTGCTCTTGTTGTTGAAACAATCGAAGCGACCGAGGGAAATGACACTCCCATGGCTGAAGCCGAGCTTGACAGAGTAGAGGACTCTGCCCACACTAGTTCCTCTCTCTCGGAATCGACTGAGTCAGAGCCTATGCCTCTGAAATCATCCTTGATCAAAGGAAAACGAAAGCGGAGCCCTAAGAAACCAAAGAGGAGGTCCAACAGAGTGTTTTCGAGGGTGAACTATTCTGAGAGTTCACGAAAGAAGAAGCCCATGGCAGGTGATGTAGCTACTGCTCCAATTCAGGTCTTTACAGAATCTGAAAAGGATAGCTCAGATGGTGAAATTGCTCATACTAAAGCTGCTGAAAAAGACAGCTCTGACGAAGAGAATGTTCCTCTCATGGTACTGTGCAAGAAGATAGGAAAGAATTCAAAGCAAAGGAAGGATGCTACTCCCGTTGCTCCAGCACCAGTTGCAACCTCTGTTCCTGATGAAAGCCTTGATGATAACAGCTCCACTGAATCCGATCAACCTAACTCTGAATCTGAACACACCTCTAATGGTGATGAAGGTACACCCACTTCCGAAACTGATGTAGAAATGGAAAACTCTGAGGATAGGTTAGCCAATTTATCAAGGAGAAAACTGTTAATTGAACGTAGGATATGTGTACCTGACTTTAATTCTAAGGGGTTGATTAGATTTCTTGAGGATAGAAATTTGTTGCATGCTGTTACGTTTGGTGAATCATTTGTTGCAACATGGATCTATGAATTTTACTCCTGTTTAAGAAAGAGCATTGGTAGAAGAACTTCTCAATGGTATGGAATTGTAAGATTTAGAGAAAGAGATCTTCCCTTTACACCCGAATTGATTAACGATTTTTTACACCTTGAATCTGTTGAGGAAGTTGAAGAACCTTCAATGGATATAATTGCTCAGGCAATTACAGGTGGTAGGGTGATGTTGTGGAAGAAAGTTATGCTTGCATGTAATCTTACCTCTCTATATTCAGTTGTGCATACGTTGATTGTGTATAATTGGATTCCATCTACGAACTCCACAAAGGTCACTATGAGTCAAGGAATACTACTTTACAGAATTGTGGTAATGAGAAACTTTAATCTTGGATTGACTATTTTCAATCATATGATGAAATTTTCTGGGACAGTCACTGACAAAGGCAATCTGCCTTATCCGGCTCTAATCTATGGTTATTTGAGACATAACAACTATGAACGGGATAGACATGATATGTTGAGGGGGAGAGTTCCTCAAATTACAGTGTCTCGTAAGCTGATGGATGGAGATAGAGTTGTTGATCTCCCTATCCAAGGTGCTGAAAGAGCTGAACCTGAAATTCCAGATGCTGCTCCCAATGACCCAAACACCACAAGCCACATTCCAATTTCCAGAGACTTCATACTTGTTCAGTTAACTCACTTGCAGGATACCATCAATGAACTACAGTTCATGAAGGATTATTGGATGAAGAAACTTTCTGCTACACCAGGGGGAGTACCTGCTGCTGCTGCACCAGTCCCTGATGTTAGAGTCACTGAGTATGGGGGAGTTCGAATTGAAGAACTTGATGCTGATGCTGATCCAAATGTTGTTGCACACCTTGCAACAATGGTGATTGAACAACCTGATGAAGATGAACAGGTGTTTGCTGATCTTCCAGACCTTGCTGCTGGAAATGCTTGAAGACAGGGGGAGACTGAATCTTAAGGGATGCAATGTGCAGATTTCTGTTGCTGCAGCTGTTGTTACATCAATTGATGCATCTTATTCAGTTTCTATCTTACTGTTTTATTTTAACTTATGATCCTACAGGCTGATACACTGATTTAACTGTTTTGTGTTAAGTTTTACAAAACTTAGTAGTTTATAGTTTAGTTTGAACTTAGAACTCTATTTGAAGCTCTGATATTTTTTGTTTTGTTTTGAGCTCTGATATTATATTAGTTGATAGGACTACGTTTTACTTTGTTCACACTACTCAGATTATGACTTGTTTCAGTTTTTCTCATTTAGTTCTGATTATTTCACTTTGAAACAGGTTGTGTTAAATGAGTATATTACTTACTCATTTTATTGTTCGAAGATTTACTAAGACAAGTGTTCTACTTAGTATTCAGAGTACTAACACCACTTAGTCTTGTATATTTTCTTGTTTCTTTCACTATTTGATCATACGCTACAACAGGTGTTGACTTGACGAGTACATGGATATGATGGTAATACTCTAGCATGTACATAAAACTGGTTTATATATGTTTACATATGTACATCAGGTGTGCTGTAGCAGAAAGGTCAAATTGGGGGAGATTGTTGATGTTGAAGACTTGGTGATGTTATCGAAGATGTTATCACACAAGGCTGCAACATCTTAATTCGACCTTTCTTATTTTTTTCTAAGTCCAAATTCTGGTTTCTAGCTAATGCTGCTTTGGATGTTGTAACATCGCAGGTTGAAGATCTAGAACATTCTACAACGTTCCAGACTGGAAGGATCTGGAAGCTTGCAGAAGTATGTAGATCATGCGGTTGCCCTTGAGAACGTCCAGAACTGGCTGGAAGATCCTAGAAGGCAGTTGGGATAGAAGAAAGGATGAGATCCTACATTTTAGGAGATCATGGATGAAGGTTCTAGAATGCATATTCACGCCTATAAATACAACAGAACCGTGATCATCATCAATCAATCGAAGTGCCATTCTTTAATTACTAAACTAGTGTTCATCCTGTTAGGAATTAATTGTCATTGTCATGTTCTTGTCGTTGTGCCGAAGAGTCCAAACTTCATGTACAACATAGACTTTTCTATACTTCTTTGATAGATAGATCATAGAGTTAGATTAGTTTTTGGTAGTGTAATTTTTACACTTAAGCCGTCTTTAGACTCGATAGGTTCAAGTCTTATTTCCGTTGTGAATATTTGTTCACACACCATTTGTATTCACATAATTATTAGTGAAAGTTTCGCCCTGAGGCTCGCATAGATTTTAAATTAAAATCTATGTTAAAAAGTTAATTCTGTGTTTTTGTGTTTTCATACTTTCAAGTCTTCCGCTATTCGTATTCTGATATTCTGTAATCGAGTCAGTGTTACATTGAGTGTTCTAATATTGAGTGTAACATCAGTCTTGTTTTACTTAACACGCACACTTTCAATAACAACGTCAGTGGTCTATCTTATTTACTACTAGGGTAACACTTGTGTGCATCCGTATGCACCATACCCCCTAATTTTAATTTTTTATTTATATTTTATCTGCACCCACTAATTTTATAAATTCACCCCAAATCATTTTTTTTACAATTACACCCGCTCATTTTATGAGTTCACCCCCAAATTATTTTTTTACCATAATTATCTGCACCCGCTCATTTTATGAGTTCACCCCCAAATTATAATTATACTACAGTTATCTGCACCCACTCACTTTATGAGTTCAGCCACAAATTATTTGCACCCGCTCATTTTATGAGTACACCCCCAAATTTTTTAAAAAAAAATAATTATATTTAAAAAACTATATTATCTTTTTATTGATTTACACAAAATATAATAAAATCAACCTTAATTTATACATTTACAATTTGCAGCCGAGTTATCGTCGATTCACCACTAAATCACCCATATTTTTAAAAATAAAATCTTAAAAACATAATAAAAAAAAACTATCGAAATTAGTCATAAATCTCAATTTTTTTTCTTTTTAATTTTTTTTTCAATATTTACGTTTTTATTTGAAACTTTTTATTTCTTCATTTTTTTTCCTGCTTTTTTTTTCTTTTTTTATTGTTTAGTATTTTTAAATTTTTTTTATATAAAATAATATTATATGTATAATTTTATTATAGTCGCTAGTACAATAAGTAATAACCAGTAATACCATAAATCATAATCAGTAATACCATTAATAATAATCAGTAATATCTTATACAATAACAAATAATTGCACACATCTAATTATATTCAATAATACGAAGAACAATTATTAGTAATGCCACGAACAGTAAACTGTAATACCATTAATATTAATTAGTAAAATTTTATACAATAACAAATAATTTCACACATCTAATTATATAAAGTAATACCAAAAAATAATTATCAGTAATACAATGAAGGATTGAACAGTAATTAGTAATACCATAAACATTAATTGATCATTAGTATCTTATACAATAACAAATAATTTCACAAATCAAATTATATTTAGTAATACCAAAAACAATTATCAGTAATACCATAAACAATAATATATAATATCATAAACAATAATAATAATCAGTAATGCCTTAATTAATAATAAATAATTCCACACAATCAGTAATACCACAAACAATAACCAGTAATACCACAATTAATAATCAATAATATCGTAATCAATAATCATTAATATTAATTCAATAGTGTATTAATAGTAATACCACAATCAATATCTAGTAATACCAACAACACTAACAATAATACCATAAAAAAAGTGGAGGGAGTGCAGACCGGGGTGTACTGAAGAAAATAGGGGGTGCACATTACCAAGCCCAATTGAAGAGAACCCTAGCCAAATAGAAGGGCACCCTAGGTCAGCAGTCACCGCCTGAGATTTCATCGACAAGCTCATCGGCTCCGAGTGCCGACTGATTAGAGATCTATCGACAACATACTCACAGTCCTCCGTCAGACCGTCGTAAATTGGAGAAAGAGGTTGCGCAGGAGCATGGTGAAGAAGACGAAGCAATGTAGCTTCGATTTGGACAAATATGAACAACGAGAGCGAAGTGAGTGTTGTAGGCGAGCGCCATTGACGCCGGAGAAGCTCCTGGATCGCGAACACAAAGGTGATTGATCGAAGCAGTCGCGTCGGTGGTCGAAATGAGCAGAGGTTTTTGACAGCCATGGATCGTGGCCGAGATGGAAGATGATGTCGATTGTCATGGAATTGAAGAAACATGATTGCGATTTGAGGAGGGGTCTCGGGCTTAAGCGGTCTGGACGAAAGCGTCGTCGAAGGGGTGGTTGGATATGGTGGTGGCTGGGTCACCCACCGACCGACATGGATTATCAGCAGGTCCTTTACTCATCAAATTAAAATTGAAATTCAGGTGCACCGCCGATCGACTATAATAAAATCATACCTATAATATTATTTTGTATTAAGATTAAAAAAATACGCATGAAAAAAATGAAAAAGAAAGGAAGAAAAAAAAAGTAAAAGAAAAAAAACGAAGAAATAAAAAATTTGGAAAAAAGAATTGAAAATGGGAAGAAAAAAGGAAAAGAGGAGGGGGAAAAAATTAAAAAGAAAAAAATCGAGATTTGTGGCTAATTTCGATAGTTTTTTATTAATTATATTTTTACAATTTTTTAAAAAAAGTATGGGTGACTTGGTGGTGAGTCGACGGTAATTCGACAATAACTCGTTTGTATATTGTAAATATATAAATTAGAGTTTATTTTATTATATTTTGTGTAAATTAATAAGAAGATAATATAATTTTTTTAAATGTGATTATTTTTTAAAAATTATTTTGTGGTGAACTCACAAAATGAGTGGGTACAGATAATCGTGATAAAATATTAATTTGGGAGTGAACTCATAAAATGAGCGGGTGTAGATAACCGTGGTAAAAAAATGATTTGGGGGTGAACTCATAAAATGAGCGAGTACATATAACCGTGGTAAAAAAAGATTTGGGGGTGAACTCATAAAATGAGCGAGTACATATAACCGTGGTAAAAAAAGATTTGGCGGTGAACTCATTAAATGTGTAAGTGCAGATAATTATAGTAAAATATAATTTGGGAGGTGAACTAATTAAATGAATGGGTGCAGATAATTTGAATTAAAAAAAAAAAAAAATTGAGGAGGTATGCACCATGCACTCGTATGCATACAAGTATTTGACTTACTACTATTATACATATCTATTAATTATATGAAAATAAAATTATCAACGAACACTTAATTAATTAATATGAGAAAACATTAATTTAAATAAAGAGGGAATGAGAAATCTTACGGTTGAATTAGAAACGAGATCTTCAAACTGATATTGGAGAGTAAAATCAAGGAATTGTCTATTTAGAAGCTAGTTTGTCGGTTTAAATTGAGAGAGTGACATTTGGGACCGACAATATCGGTCTATAACCACAACCGCGTGATTTGGGACCGATTTGGGACCGAATTATGCGGTCTCTACTATGTTAAAAAATATCTATAAAACAAACAGCTTGATTAAATACCTATTCGTGACCGAAAATATTGGTCTATAAAAACAACCACCTGATTATGGGACCGATTTGGGACCGAAATATGCGGTCTCTACTGTTAAAAATTATCTAAGAATATTCTTCTGGAGTGTTCAGATACCACTAAAATCGGTCTCTATAAAATAAACAGTTTAATTTGATACCTATTCGAGACCGAAAATATCGGTCTATAAAAACAAACGCCTGATTTGGGACCGATTTGGGACCGAAATATGCGGTATCTACTGTTAAAAATTATATATATATATACAATATTAGGATGAATATCTAATATAATATAGATATAATCGCCAACTTATTTATCTCTCTCAATGATGGACGAAAATTCCTCTTCTCCTAATTCTGATTCCTCCCTCTCGAACAAAGGCATAGAGCCAGATTCGATGAAAGTTGATACGGTTAATTAAAATTTTGGGATTCAGAATTATTTATACCAATTAAAGACTGAATTTTCGGTCTTCAATTAAAATTCAAAATCAGAGTTTTAATTTCAATTAAAATTCGAAATAAGAATTTTAATTTCAATTAAAATTAAAATTCAAAATAAGAATTTTAATTTTGATTTAGAGACTGAAATTCGGTGGCTAAGCGGTCTGAAAAACATAATATTAAAGACCGAATTGAAAATAGTCTTTAAAAGAGCGGTCAAAATTGGTAGTCAATTCAAATTATACCTTTCAAAATATTTGATACCAATTAAAGACTGAATTGTCGGTATCTAAACAAAATTCAAAATCAAAATTTTAATTTCGGTTTAGAGACTGAAATTCGATCTCTAAGCGGTCTGGAAACATAATATTAAAGACCGAATTGAAAACAGTCTCAAAACTCAAATTTTTTTAGGATCAGCCCCAAATCAGTCTCAATTTGAGACTGGTTTATGCCGGTCTCAAAACTTTGGTCTCTAATTGAGGCATTTTTTGTAGTGGTATAAAGTTCAGTTTCAGTACTCTAGTACTATATATAATCCACTGGCTCACTATTATGTAAATTGTGTAGTGAGGTGCTTGGCCTTGTGTATTCAATAATACAAAACAGATATCTTGTTATGGTATAACTTTGATGATGATTAATGACACGACACACAATAACCTCCACCATGCATGCAAATCCAGCTATAAAATCGATGCAATTTCACTTTGATGTATTTCTTTCCTTCTGACCTAGATGTTGCCAATTTATATAGACTGCATTCAAGGTTGTTCGGATCTTTTTTATTCAAGTAAAAATCTGAATTTCTACAATTAATGAACATTGTTCTGGCTGCAGCTGATACTTTGAAAGAAACTAGAAGAAAGAGGGATTGTTGTACGATTTATCATTGGACGAAGGTTTCTCATGACTCAATATACTTTTTCTCTTAATGAAGAAAGACTTTTTGATTCTTGTGAGTTATTATAACCACGCTGGTTATCTTTGTTGGAAATGTTGCACCGTAGATGGCTAAAAATATATTATTAGAAAACGAAGAATCGAGGCTTGTGTAAACACAATTTCCTTAAAACAATATTCGTCCTTCACTCTCGGTGCTAGTGACTGTTAGGACGTTTGTTTCCCAGGATACAACGATTAGATAGCAACAATACTAGCACAAGTATTTTGCTTACGGCGAACCGAGTAGTTGCCCAAAATATATCACCCGAGTGCCAAAGGAAGGAGAAAAAAAATGAATGCAAATTTAGCGTAGCAATTGCCGAAAAATGTTTGTATCTCTTTCCAATCTTGTTTTCTTGTTTCTTCCATGTGTTTTTCGTTGTCTTTGGGGCTATGGGTTGCAGCTACTTATATAGCCAACCCAAATTTGTAACTGTTGGCCGCAATAAAGTAGCAATTAAATATTTGGACCAAAACCGAAATTGGACCAAAACTGAAACTGCCATTCTTAATGCGAATTTTAATTGATAATTCAACCTTGCTGCTGTAACTGCTACAGCCATCAAATGTAACCTCAAGCCATTTAGTGCAGGTTTTTAATTTTCCGAATAAATTTCTAACTCTTGAATTTCAAAATGGACTGAAACTGTCACAGCCTCAATAATGATACATTTGTAACATTCATCCAATTTAAATTCAAGGTTTAATTCTCCGAAAATAACCTCCAACACTTCAATTTTGAAACTGCTCTAATTATTTCAGCAGTTACGGAAAAATCTGAGGCAAGAAGTAGTTTGTCCGTCCGCTACCAAATCGGTGCGACATTCGTGTAATTTTACAAACTACAAATGAGTTTATACTTTTATACCCACTTCCTCATTTGATATTTTCCAATATAGGACAAAAACCAGTTTGTTTTTTCCTACTCAAATTTTGGTTACAACAATTGTTTGAAAAATCATTTCGCATTCATTCCAACACCAAAATGGGCGAATGAGATATCGAGTCGAAGCTCACTTCGAAGCACATTTTCCAACAACCCCCACATGAATGGAAATTAATACAAACACCAAAAGATTTTTGGCGATATAAATCGACGTTAGAAACTTGCATAGGATAGGTAGGTGTCACCCTTTGAACCTTCCCTTGTGAAAGCACACTTACTTTACTAGTTAGGCAGTAGACGCGATGTCTTTGAACTGTCAACTCTTTTGTGTAAATGATAATGCACTCCACTCAAGTTCTTTCTAACAACTCTCAGTTCTCATGGTTATGTTCGTTTTGGCCATGAACATCCGCCTGGTTCTGCAAGAGTGTTTAGGAATATGCCTTACAATATTCCCTTCGAAGCGGCCCCACTTCTCTCTTACATAGGTGATCCTTGCAAGAATTTCTCTCAAATTCTTCTTGACTCATTAATAGCCATTTTGCTAATCCTCATACTATATCACTGTAGCATCTTTAGGCAATGGACTTTTAGGGTTTCAATTATCCCCCACATGACAGTGATTTACGAGTTAGACAATTAGGTTGTCCTTTTGAACCTAGTTCTTGGGATCTCCAGTCATTTAGGTAAGGTTTTCCTTCATCTGAACTCATCTTTTTTTAAGGCTTTTAGTCACATTCCTTTCGATGATGTCATAATTACCTCTCGATTTAACCCTTTGGTTAATTATCCTTAGACCTCACGTAGTCTATTGAGATAACTCCAGTTGAGAGTAGTTGTCTAATGGTATTACGTCTACGACAAATATGTCTAGACTTACCATTGTACAAATTGTTGTGTGCCCTCCAAATTAAATTTGAGGGTCATGTACACAAGAAACAATAAGTGCTAGCTACTGTTATGTGCATTGCCAATGATCAATACATCATTAACAGTTTAGGACCTATTTTCACTTTCTTAAGTGGTGGAATAGACACCTTTGGTATACACCCTCACACTTTCAAGTATTTGTAGGATAGTTCTCGACTATGCCATAATTCATATAGACTTTTGTCTAATTTCTCTTGTGGCACCTTATTTAAAAGGTAATTTGCAGTCAACACTGCTTCTCCACACATATTATGAGGTAACCCCAAATTTAGCAACATTGTATTCATTTTTTTTTTTCAATGTTCGGTTTTGAAAAGCATGAACTTATCAAAAGCTTCATCTTTATTCTTTAGAAGATACACAAAATACAATTTTTGTGCTATCATCTATAAACGTGGTAAAATATTTATTTCCACCACGAGTTTGCACGATTTTTAAATCACACGCATTAGTATGAATTAAATCAAGTTGTTCACTATTTCTTTCAATAGTTTGGAAAGATGACCCCGAGTCATTTTCGCTTCCACACAAATCTCACATTTGTGATTTGTATCAATATGGAGTTTTGGTGTGTTATTTAAATTCATCATTTTTTTTTTAATGAATTGAAATTGACATGTCCCAAACAACCATTCCTCGAATTTTGGTTCAAAAACCCTTTTCGAGTCAACCACTAAGAAGTTTAAGGAACCGTCCGACAATAAATTTATTTATTTTGGCATCCTTTATTTTATACTTCTTTTCTAGAATGCTCCACATTTCTCTTGTGGACGACACTCCAATACACACACATCGTAGGATGCATATCACCAAGATTTATTTATTAAATCATTTCAAATTTTCTTGTAGCATCGATTGCAACTATTAATCTTCTTGACTTAATTTTTGTCACGGAAGAATACGTATCAGAGTTAAGAAATCTTTCGGATTAAATCCAAAATTAAATTTGCCTCTTAAAGCACAAATATACATTTTTTTTTTTAAAATTAAACATCAAAATCATCATTTGATGCTAACTATCAAGTGATATGATCCAAGAGTCTCACATCTTTCATATCATTAAAAGAATTTAATTAACAAGGCGCTCGTGAACTCTATCATAAGCCCAAATATATTCTTTTCAAGTGGCTCAAACCCTTGATGATTTGACCATTTCAGTCCACAAGACCAACTCGAGGGTCTAACTATTTGATTTAAGGATCCATTTAAATCCAATCAATTAATCAATTTCATATCACAAATTTAAAAATTATACACTAGGCTAGGCCTTTCCAAGCGATAACCATATTTTATAAAATTTGGCATGTTATGAATTAACATAAAATCAAGTAAAAGAATGACATTCTTACCTTTGATTTAAAATCCACTTATCAACATAAACATACTCTTTTGAATAAAAGATAGTTTTACGTCATTAAACATTCTTTGCCAAAATAATTATAATTAACATAAAAGAGGAACAAACATAATAATGAACATCTAAATCATCACATCTTCGTATTAGCCATCTCGAAGAAAATATTGTTTTAAGATTGCTGGAAATGTTGCACCGTAGATGGCTAAAAATATATTATTAGAAAACGAAGAATCGAGGCTTGTGTAAACACAATTTCCTTAAAACAATATTCGTCCTTCACTCTCGGTGCTAGTGACTGTTAGGACGTTTGTTTCCCAGGATACAACGATTAGATAGCAACAATACTAGCACAAGTATTTTGCTTACGGCGAACCGTGTAGTTGCCCAAAATATATCACCCGAGTGCCAAAGGAAGGAGAAAAAAAAATGAATGCAAATTTAGCGTAGCAATTGCCGGAAAATGTTTGTATCTCTTTCCAATCTTGTTTTCTTGTTTCTTCCATGTGTTTTTCGTTGTCTTTGGGGCTATGGGTTGCAGCTACTTATATAGCCAACCCAAATTTGTAACTGTTGGCCGCAATAAAGTAGCAATTAAATATTTGGACCAAAACCGAAATTGGACCAAAACTGAAACTGCCATTCTTAATGCGAATTTTAATTGATAATTCAACCTTGCTGCTGTAACTGCTACAGCCATCAAATGTAACCTCAAGCCATTTAGTGCAGGTTTTTAATTTTCCGAATAAATTTCTAACTCTTGAATTTCAAAATGGACTGAAACTGTCACAGCCTCAATAATGATACATTTGTAACATTCATCCAATTTAAATTCAAGGTTTAATTCTCCGAAAATAACCTCCAACACTTCAATTTTGAAACTGCTCTAATTATTTCAGCAGTTACGGAAAAATCTGAGGCAAGAAGTAGTTTGTCCGTCCGCTACCAAATCGGTGCGACATTCGTGTAATTTTACAAACTACAAATGAGTTTATACTTTTATACCCACTTCCTCATTTGATATTTTCCAATATAGGACAAAAACCAGTTTGTTTTTTCCTACTCAAATTTTGGTTACAACAATTGTTTGAAAAATCATTTCGCATTCATTCCAATACCAAAATGGGCGAATGAGATATCGAGTCGAAGCTCACTTCGAAGCACATTTTCCAACAATCTTTTCAAATAATTTATGGATTCTTGTAGCAATGTGTTGCTTTTGTATCCAGTTACGTGGGGTTCAAGATTCAAATCTACATCTTAATCATGGTAGTAAGCTAACTCTGCCTCATTGGGCTGGTCAAGATAGTTAATGAAGTGCATTTTTAAATGATATCAAATATTTTCATTAAACAATTACAGTTGTTAAAAGGTACGGTGCGATTGACAATAAAAAGGTTTTTGGATTAAAAAAAAAAAAGATAAAAGTCATAAGTTTACAAACCGAAATTAGAGGCCGGGGTACCATTGAAAAATGGTACACCCCTAAATACGACCTAGCAATAAAATCAATAATAAATTCTGAAAAAACTGATCAATCTAGGAATCTGAAATCGGGTGAAGGACTATGAAGGGTCAAATGCATCGCCCCTACTGCCCTTGAACTTGGATACGCGGGTGAAATCATTATCAAGCATTGTTGGTTGGCTGATAGTGTAGTTCATGCAGGCTCTAGTCTCGAATTCATTGATAGCCCTGTTCGGGGTTTGATGATGGAATAAGCTCACCCCAGGCATCTTGGGGCTACTATGTTTTTTTGTGGAACGAGTCGAGGCTGTCCGAGTAGGGGAAGGAACGTCGTTGGCAGTTCCATCCAAGTTTGGACGTACTGTTGTTGGCCGCTGGAGCCACAGGATCCTCGGAGGGCTCATCTGTGCTGAGACTGGAGAAGGAGTTGCTCACTGGGACCGGGTCAGCTTCAATATTCGAGGAGGGGTTTTTCGGGGGCGCTTGAGTTTGGAGGTCTGAGGGAGAAGGCCTCGACCGTCTTCTGTGTCGGGTCCTACCATGGGAGTCGTCGCGAGGAGGCGGCGGGGCCTGTCCCATAGCGCAACGAGCAGACACGTGTCCAACTACCTTACAGTGGCTGCAGAACTCTGAAAGCTGCTTATATAGCACTTCCATCGTCACAGAACGGTCCTCACATTCAAGGACCAGACGCTTTAAAAAAGGTTGTTTCATATCCACCGCTAAACTTCTTTTAATTCTGAAAACTTTCTTAACACATAAACTGTTATCAGGGGACTTGTCCCAAATCTGTTTTGCACAGTTGGTGTTATGTATCTTTTGAAGATCAGTTTGTGTGCAGTGTATGAATGTGTTACTTGTATGAAATGACTTGAAAGTAAATAACACAAATGTTTATAGTGGTTCACAGACTCAAGCTCCTACATCCGGTCACTTCCCTAATTTAACAGGATAATTCCTTCACTTGGAATTAACTTGTTTTATAGTGCCAAGGTGCACTGATCAACCACACTACTCCTTAGTGCCTTGATCCCTAGAAATTCTGAGTCCTAGTACTCACTCAACTCGAACTAAGCTTTTCTTCTCTTGACAGTTCTAGTTCTCACACTTCTACAACGACACTTCTAACTTTCCTTGAAAGGTTTAAGGGTTGAGTTGGTTCCAACTAAGGTGAGATATCCTTTACAATGAAGAACTGTATAAGGATAAGATATCTCTCTAAACTTGATAGATGTACAATGAGTTTCAGCTTAGGTGTGAACTGTAAGTGTTTGGAAACTAAAGAATGATGCATTCTTTGAAAACTTGAAGGCTTGCATGCTTGTAGTTTCCTTGACTAGTTGGATGCCTTGAATGGTTTTCAAACTCCAGTATTTATAAAGCAAAGTGAGGATATGTCCATTGGAGAGACAACCTCAAATTGTCTATATTTGTCTTCCATGAACTTAGCATCTTGAGGACAGATTCCTTGAAAGTGACATGTCCTCAATTTAGGAAGTAAACGGCTTGAAGCTTCTTGTCTTGACTTATTTTCACTCTTCCCAATGTCTGACTTGTAGATTCAGCAGTCAAACTGTAGACATTCATCCTGATCATTGATCCATGATTAAGGACAACATTCCTTATCATCAGGACTGAACTGTGCTCAAGTTTATCTCATCAGCTGACTTGGCTTATCAGCAGTGTTGGCTAGCTTCTTCAGTTGTGTTGGCTTCTCATCGATCTTCACTGATCAATCTTGAGAATGCTTCTAAGTTCATATCTTCAATATCAATGAAGTTGACCTCATCAGCACAGTTGTCTCTTGATTTAGACTGATTTTTTAACACTTCAGATTTGGTGTGCTGAACAACTCTGCTGATCATCTCTTCTGTTTCTACTAGAGTTCTTATCAGTAGGCTTGGTCCAATTGATGTGATCTTCTAACATTGGCCATTCAGAGAGGTTGACTCTTATGATCCTACTCTGCTGATTCTGCTATCAACACAGTTGAACTCTTTTGATCTTATGTTGTCAGTATGGTTGAAGTCTTCTGATTCTGAGCATTGAGGAACTTGATTCGTGTGTTCTTCTAAGCTTGTGTTCCCCCTCAACTTGTGCATCTACACATCTATAAGTTGTCTAACATGTCAGTTGTTCAACTAGCCTGATCTATATGTTCCTACATTCCTGAAACATACCTATCAAAGTTTGACTTATCTTACATGGCATGTCTTAAGGGGTTTTTGTATCTTAATCAAAATCTCATTTTATTCCCAACAGAGATTTTAATCTTTATGTAGACTTGACGACTGCAAATTCACAATTGATCGAAATTGAAAACGAGAGTGAAGATGAAGATGAGAGGAGGAGAATGAGGATGAGGAGGATGATGAGACAAATAATAAAAATGAAGATGAAGACGAAGATTAAATTAATGTAATCTAATTATTTTTGTACAGTTTATAAAAGCTAATTATTTAGCATTTAGTTACAAATTATAAATTAATCACAACTAATATATGTGACAATGAAAATAAATAAATGGATTTTTTTTTTTAAAAAAAATGAGTAAAAAATGTATACATATGAACATTTTAGGGCATGATTGGTATGGGGTAATGGGCTTAGAATGGAATGAGCATTCATGGATCTATTCCTAATCTCATAATTGGTATGTTTTTTTACACGGAATCGTGATTCCTCGTGGAATGGTGATTCCCAAAAATAAATAATTATGATTCCTCTTCATCCCCCTATCTTTACCCATTCCATTCTACGTGAAATCAAATTATTTTTATTTTCTAAAAAAAAAAAATCATTAAAGAAATATTTTTACAAAATTATCCTTATCAACAATTAAAAAGATTTTCATTAACCCTCTTATCCAACCTTAATCCACAATTAAATACGATATTCATTAACCTTCTTTAACCTAATTCATCCAAGAGGGAAGGATGCTGACAAAGAACGCAGAAGAGAAGAACGTTGAGAAAAAAACGCAGAAGAGAAGAACGCTGAGAAAAAAACGCAGAAGATAAGAACTAGTCAAAGAATAGTAGTGTATTGTTGTTCTATATATATAGAGAAGAACTCTCTTTTTCGTATATATATATATATATATATATATATATATATATATATATATTTCATGATTACATCTTATAATAATGGATAAAAATGTATATCATTTTTTTTAAATGAACGATTATTTATATTTAGTTTTATTATTAAAATAATAGCATATTAACCAATTTAATATGTTTTTATAAAATATGTATAAGGGTATTTTAGTCATTTAAGATAAACTTTTTACATTATTTTGCATTCATTTTATTATACCAATCATGAGAATGAAATCAATCAAGGAATGATTTTTCCATTCCTTGTCAATACCAATCATGAGAATGACCATTCAGACTTTCATTCCATTCAGACATTCATTCCATTCATGAGTTCATTCCATTCAGTCACATTTTCATTCAGTCATACCAATCATACCCTTAGAATTTTAATCAAAGCAAAAAAAAATTAGATTTACAATATATAAATTAAAAAATTAAATTTACAATAGTTATAAGTCAAAAATTTAGTTATTATTATATGTGAAAGAAATTAATTTTATGATTTTTTTTAAAAATGGACGAAAATGAGTACATATACAATTAATATCATAGTTATAAACGAATAAATGACTTGTCCTAGTGGCAGGCGCCCCTCACTAGGCGCTCGCCCGCCCACGTGGGATCAAATCCTACCAAGGCTGAAAATTTGGCTAGTTAATCGAAAAACTCGTGGGCGTGGGTTCGGGCGGGTTGGGTCCGACACCGGCCCAATACAGACGTATTTACTAACGGAATATATTTAATTTTCGATTATTTTAATAATTAAATTACCATCTGACAGAATTCCCAACGGATTTATGACCCAGTTCGTAAACGGGTCATGGAGTTTACCGACGAAATTCATTTTTCCGTTGGTAATACCGACAGAGCATTTTCGTCCGTAATTCGTCGGTATTATTTATCGACAAGGATGTCTTCGACCGAATTTTTTTCCCGATAATTCCGTTGGTAAGCACTGTTTTTGACGGAAAATCCATCAGTATACAATTTTTTTTTTTTTTTTGTAGTGAAAGATAAAACAATGTCAGCGAATTACAACAAAAATGGACATGCACAAGATAGGCTCCCCAGGTCCACCACTCACTCATGAATTAATACTACCCTTTGCTTTTAAGTTTTAACGTAAACGAAGTAATACAAATTAATTCTAAGGACCACGTACAATTCCACTCATGGATTAATACTACCACTCACTCTTGACTAATTCCTTTTATTTTATCCGGCCAGCAAGGTTTGTGAAATCTGGTTACTTGATAAAGATATATAGGTCAAATCAATTCTATATATTATGTGACGTTCCGGATATAAGGAATTGGGATTAGTATGATGGCTATCTCCCGGGGACGGGTTCAGCCAGTCCGAGCTTGTTGTCGGAATGCACCGTGGGTTACAGTAATGGACCAAGATTTGACTAAAGAGAAGAAAAGGCTTGGCACAGTTCTATCAAAGGCAGTTAAGACGGGGTGACTAAAAGACGGGTTTTTAGCCGGTCTAGCAGATTTCTAAACAAGCAAGGTGATTTGCTCAACACAAGTTGATTTGATCTGGATGTGAACTTTGCTAAGCACTAAATAAACATATAATTTGTATGGGTTTTACGTGTATTTCGTATGATTAAAGATGATCTAATATGAAGAACAAAGCAGGGGCGGACCCACTAATTGAGGGGGACTAACAGTAAAATTTCAAAGTTATCAAATTTAAACTATACACTAACAAATTCATATATAAATATATACTCCCTCCGTCCCGTAATTATTTGCACACTTTTCTTATTTGGACGTCCCAAAATTATTTGCACACTCTTAATATGGAAATACCCCACAAAATTAATACCCTCCCAACATCACTTTATTTTCAAAATTGTCACTTTACTTTACACATCATCATATTCACTTTACACCTCACCAAATCACCTAAAATACCCATCATTATCTTACATCACCAACCACTAAATTCTCTTTTCTTAAAAATTGTGTCAATCAAACTGTGCAAATAATTATGGGACGGAGGGAATACTTATTATCATTTTTTTTTTTTAAATATAACCTTTTAACCTGTCTTTCTTTCATATATATCACTAAAATCATATATAAGCGAATTTATATCGAATATTTTCTCAATTTCCTTTTCAATATAAGTCAACAAACCGCCTGTAGAAAATTTATCTTCCATCCTATTACGAAGGTAGTCTTGACTATTTTCATAACTAGAAAAAAAAATTGATTTGTAGTTGCAGTGAAAGACACATTAATTTTCAAATTCAAACTATTTTTGGATTACACTTAGTTATATAGTTTTTGTTTATCTTTGATCTACCAAACAAATTCTAAAAATACATTAATTAATAATTTAAAAAATAATTTTAAATTAAAGGTATTATCAAAATAATAAATTAATAAATAAGAAAATAAAATGTACGTATAATATATATATATAAATACAATATAGCCATATAGTTGAGTATTGCATGAGTTTATATCGTATATTGACTATTGCGGGAGTTTACAAATAAATTAAACATGAATTAGTCAATTTAACTCAATTAGAAGTTGCTTTGTAAATAGTTTAGGCCTTAGTAAGTTTATTAACAAAAAACTAGCTGGGGCCCGACAAACATTAAAATAAAATAAATAAATCTAATAGTAATATATACTCCCTCCGTCCAATTTTATTATGCCCACTTCTTCGAACACGAGTTTTAATGAATATTGATTAGTTTATTCATAAAGTAGATAAGTTGAGGGTTTGATGAGGTATTGGGGGGTCAATTTGTAAATAAATGATTGTTTATGAATAAAGTGAATGTCAAAGTGAGTAAATAAGTGATGGTAGGAGGGTGAAAATAAAGTAGTATGAATAGTATTGTTTTCAAAAAGGGTATGAGCATAATAAAATTGGACAACCATAAAAGAAAAATGAGAATAATGAAATTGGACGGAAGGAGTATATACTTCTTGGATTCTTGAGGAAGCTGAGAAGAATATTTAGATTGGTGAGAAAGTGTATCTCGGTCTTGGTGCATTAATTTCAACTTAAAATGGCTTATATACTAGGTTTAAATGGGTTTGCCTTTACAACTGGCGAGCCCTTATTCGACCTATACTCTAAATCACTAAAGGTGATGGGACGGCTGCATTAAATGCGCCTTGGGCGAAGTATATTGCATTATTGCTTTGCCATGCTCGTCCTCGACATGGGCGAGGAGGACACATGACCAAATCTTGGCGGTCGCCTGGTCGCCCACTTCTATGCTGAACATGGGGACTTGTCTTCATTCACGGCCATTTCCTTCTTCTCGTGCTCGCCGAGACCTCGAACACCTCTTCTTGCAGTCAACCATAAACCAGAACGATTGACTTGTTGACTTAATGTTGACTAGTCGTCGCCACATATATGTATGACAAAGATCATGTAGTGCTGTTATTCGAACCGAGCCTTAACGAGACTCGGCTCGGCTCGACTCGTTTAGCTTAATGAGGCGAGTTCGAGCTCGTTAGATACTCGATTTACTAACGAGCCGGCTCGAGCTCGACTTGCTCGATAACTAATTTTTTGTAAAAAATTCCATTAGGCTCGGCTCGACTCGATAGGCTCGTTAAGCTCGTTAGACTCGTCGAGTCGAGCTCAATTTTTAACTCGGTAATGTTATCGAGCTCGAACCTGATCAAATACTGGCTCGAATAACAGCTCTATAACTATTACCAAATCAAGAAACAAAATCAATACATCATTAAATTAATAAAGCCATATATGCAACACGTACACGTACACGTACACTTACTTAATTATTATAATTTTATAAAGCATGTAACACGAACTTGAAATGAATTAATTATACATGTTAATTTATATAAGATGAATATTAATGATCAGATGGAGGTGTGGGCGTCGGTGGTATGATGATCATAATCATTCTGCATGAATGAAATGAAAGACCAGGAGGTAATTTGATGAAATCCTGTTCCTGTTGTGGCGTGTCCCGTGGAAGCGGAGATTCCAATTTGAACCCACTCGGGAAGATGTGTCTTCAAGTCAATCTCATGCTCCACCCTTGCTGTTGTAAATGGCGAGTACGTGTTGGTGGCAACAAAAGTCATCAATCTTTCACGCGAGTCGTACGTGATTCTTATATCCACCACTCTCCACGGCCAGGGCTCATCCCACTTCGCTACTGCAACCGACGTTCTACTGTTGATATTGATTCCCAAGTGATAAGGGTAATCTGGATCCCACGTGTTCTGGAACACGTCGAACTCCGCAGCAACAACAGGGACGGGACTAAATCCTGTTGAAGGATCGTAGAGCCCTAGGTTCCCTCCGCTGGAGCCTGAAGAGAAAGTAGCGCTAACGGGTGCGATGAAGAAAGCGATGCCTTCGCCATCTATGTCTGGCAAGTAATTTCCGATGACGCCTCTGAATAAAGTTTGGAAAGTAGCTTGTCGGCGTCCAGCTCCGTCCCAGAGTCTGATTGCGGGGGAGTAGAGCACTCGCCCAACAGTGTTTGCACGTCGTGTAAGACTTATTGTGGAACCCTGTGTGCGGTGGCCGTCACCTTGGTACATTAGGTCCGGTTCGTTTTCGCTGAAGGAAGTGAAATTGAAGAGGGTTAAGTCTGATTGGGAGTGTAGCTTGTTGGGAAGCAACACCAACAGTACCAAACTGCACATCAACCAAATCAACCTCATCATCAATTATATTTTTTTAATTGTTTCTGGCCGGACTAAATATATAGTATCTAGCTGCACTCATACAGGTTAATTAATTGTTACACAAAAAATTATTGAGTGGTCACAAGACGTACCCATCTCGACAAATGTTTTCACATGGCCGCCTACCCAAAATCTTGTCTTCTTTCATGTATTTTCTCTTTCCGATAGATAGATACAAGTTAATTTGTACTATTAAGAGACAGAGAGAGATAGAGCAAAACAAAATTATTAAGTGGTCACAAGAGACGCACATGGGTATATACCCAAAATCTTATCTTTTTCATAACTTATTATTATACCCAAAATCTTATCTTTTTCATAACTTATTATTATACTCAAAATCTTATCTTTTTCATAACTTATTAATATACTCAAAATCTTATCTTTTTCATAATTTATTACTCTCTCCGTCCCATAATTATTTGCACATTTTTTTTATTGGAACGTTTCAAAATTACTTACACACTTTTAATATGGAAATACTCCACAAATTAATAACCTCACAACATCATTTTATTTTCAAATTTACCACTCATTTTTATCATACATTTCACTTTACACATCATCAAATCTACTTTACACATCACCAAATTACCTAAAATACTTATACTTTATCTTACATGGAAGAAGGGAGGGAGTATATATATTTTTTCTCTTGACTTCAATTCACAAATCCAAATGTATCTTTATTCAAATACAGTTTTACTTTTTCTTTTTTTTTTTTTTTCATTTTGGTCTTTTTTGTATCAATTTAATTTTTTTGTTAAGTAGTACAAAATATAGATTTCATTGCAAGTGTTAATAATAAAAATATAAATTTCATCGTAAAATTACCAACGAAAGTAATTATTCATCAATCCCCAAAAGGTAATTATTGCACCTTTTTTTTTTTTTTGGGGGTTGGTAATTTTGTTTTTGATGGAAGTCAAAATATAGATTTCATTGCAAATGTTAATAATAAAAATATAAGTTTCATCGTAAAATTACCGACGAAAGTAATTATTCATCAATCCCCAAAAGGTATGTAGAGATTGGAGTATTGCACCTTTTTTTTTTTTTTTTGGGGTTGGTAATTTTTTTTTTTTTTTATAGAAGTTAAATACTCATTCCTTTTTTTCTCCTCTCCATGACTCGAACTTAGGACCTAATGCCTAGATAGTGGTGCTCTAACCACTTGAGCTATCCCACTTTGTCTATATATAATGGTAATTTTATTTCAGGACCCATGATTCGAACCCAGGACCTAAGGCCTAGGTAATTTTATTTTAGGAGCAGATTTTATATATAATGGTATTCAACATATTCAAATTCATTTTGGATTGAAGATTCAAATCTGAATTTCAATTTTGGTAAAAAAAAAAAAAAAAGTTATATAAAGATAAAATAATGGGGACGAATTCCAACAAAAATGGACATGAACAAGATAGGCTCCCTCCTCCACCCCTCACTCATGAATTAATACTACCCTTTGCTTTTAACATATATAAACAAAATAATTCTAATTAAGGACCACACATATATCTTGACAAATTCCTTTTTTTTTACCCGGCTAGCAACAAACAATTAGACTACATTTGAATAAAGGAATTTATGTATGAATTTTAAATTCACAATCTAAATTCACCTCACTTGTTTGGATTAAAATTAAAGTAAATGAATGAATTTTAAATACTTAACATCTTTTTTTAGTTAAAATTGTAAGAATTTTAAATTCTCACTGAAATCATGTTATTTCAAATTCATGTATTTTAAAATAATTTCATTTGACTTCAAATTAAATACCCCATCCAAACACAACCTTTTGGTTTGTGAAGTTTGCAGGTTACTTAATCAAGATATATAGGTCAAATCAATTCTATATTATGTGAGGTTCCAGATATAAACAACAGTTAATTTATACAAGACAATTTGAGTAATCTCTGCAGAATTCTTCCCTTCGAAATTAAATCAACATTAAACTAATTAAAGATTGGGCTACTCTTGAGTGAGACCGTCTCACAGAATAAGATCCGTGAGACGACTTTTATATATAAAAAGTGATAATGTTTGAGCAAAAAGTGATAATGTTTAAGTAAAAAGTGATAGCCACTTTTATTAAAAATATTATCACTTTTTTTACAAATCAAAATTTGGAAAAAAAATATGGATTATCCTACCCAAAATTTTGAAATATGGGTTAAAAAGATCCGTCTCACAGAAAAAGATCCGTGAGACGGTCTCACACAAGTTTTTGCCTTAAAGATTTTACCACAAGACATGAGAAATTCTAACTAGGGGTGTATTGGTTGTGGAATATGTAGAATTTTTTTTAGACTTTCAAAGTCTGTTGGTATTCAATTTGAAATTTTAAAAGTCTTTAAAAATTGTGAGGTATTCAATACGGATTTTAAAAAGTCTTAACAAATCTTTAGGTGTTCAACACTCTATAGATTTTAATACTCTATGTATTTTGTTGGATTCTCCTTCAAAAATATAAATAAATTTCACTATCCAAAATCTCTTCTAAAAATCAGAGATTTTAACGAATTCTCTCAGAGAACTCTGAAGACGAAAGGTCAGAAGTAGGGATGACAATATTGATCCAACCAGCGGGTACCCGCCCCGTCTCGCGAGCTTTGGTTCAGGTCGGATCCACCCCGTATTGAGAACGGGTTGTCCAGTCCCATTTGTGAACGGATTTGAGTGTCATGTCCGACCCGCGGGTATCCAACCCGAATTATTATATAAATTTTATATAATATATTATACTCCCCCCGTCCCGTAATTACTTGCACATTTTCCTTATTGGGACGTCCCAAAATTACTTGTACACTATTAATATGGAAATACCCCACAAAATTAATAACCTCACAACATCATTTTATTTTCAAATTTGCTACTCATTTTTTTCATACATTTCACTTTACATATCATCAAATCTACTTTACACATCATCAAATTACCTAAAATACCCCTCATTTATCTTACATCATCAACCACTAAATCCATTTTTTTTAAACAACATGCCGGTCAAACTATGCAAGTTATCCTGGGACGGAGGGAGTATAAATTTTATATAATAATTCAGATTGGATAATTTTAATTTAAAAAAACTCTTCCAATTAAAAAAAACTTAACTTTCTATAATTTTTCACTTTTCAAAATATAGAAATTATAAAATCGTAAATTATTTAAGTAATCTATCATATCATTAATAGATACTCGTATCAAAGTAAAAAAAATTAAAAAACTAAAATAAACTATTATATTATCAATAAAAAAATACATTCCTGTCAAATCTATGAAAATTCATACTCCCTCCGTCCCAGATGAATTTGCACCTCTGGGATGACATACATTTTAATAAATATGTAAGAAAAAGTGTAATGAGTGATGTTTTGAGGGGTAGTTTTGTAAACTTTTATGAATAAAGTAAAGTAAAAGGTAGGTTGAGTGTGAAAAAGTAATGACATATGGGTAAATATGTGTATATTTTGAGGGTGAGGGTTATGACAATATTTTGTTTTATGAAATGTGCAAATTGGTATGGAACATCAATTTATAGAAAGTGTGCAAATTTCTATGAGACAGAGGGAGTATAAATCAATAAAAAAACCCAGTCAAACTCTGCATAGACTATATTAATTTTCTAAATTCATAAACTTTTTAAAGTCTAAAAAATTCAAATAGAATCTCTAGTTTCATAAAAATAACAAAGCTGACCAGGCGTGAATATCAAACTTATACACACATGTAGGGTCTGCAAAAGAGGCAGATGGGCGTATCCAACTCGACAAATAATTTTCACATGGCCGGGTACCCAAAATCTTGTCTTTTTTCACAACTCATTATATAATTAGTAATTTCTGTTGGAATTAATGTGGGATTAATTGGGTTTTGACACCCTTATCTAATTAATTAGTTAGATGGACTAAACGTTAATTATAAAATAATTGAACGTGACATAGTCGATCTACTCGTGGAGTAAATGAACGTGGTATATTTAATATCTCAAAACCGAGTTAAGGTGAGTGAGAAATTAATTGTTGAAGTTGAGTGTTTCAACTTCAAGTTTGAGGTGTGGGAATTTGTCCCACATGGAAAATCTACAAAACATTTATGAGGTTTTTTTTTTTTTTTTTTTGAGGGTAGAATTACAGATAGGAAAATAAATTACATTTCACGCACACCTATCCAAATCAATTCAGTAAAATTCTACCAAAGACCCAATTTTCCAAACTCAATCGTGAGAGAATGGAAGGATCCACAAGCAGCAATCCTTGAAGCTCCGTGAACAAAGAAGATAGCAAACCAGCTCCAGGGAAGGAACAGGTTGTCGCACACAACGACTCGCGCCACAAATCCCCAAAATCACAAAAGCCTTGATCCAAAGGGAAGGAACAGGTTGTCGCACACAACGACTCGCGCCACAAATCCCCAAAATCACAAAAGCCTTGATCCAAGGACTACCAGTTCCAAACGGCACAACAAAGGCCCACCATGGGAAAAACTCGAAAATGGGGAGAAAAACCCATCAACAACAGGGGACAATCACCCATAACAGAAGGGGAACCCATTAGGGAAAAGAAAAACAACATGCATAAACAAAAAAACAACAGGAAGGTAAAAAAAACAACAGATCTAAGCTGAAATACAAACTAAACTAACATGCATAAAATGGGATCAATCGGGTGCCTCGCCCGATCGGCCACCGTTGTCCCCTCCAATCGTGAGAAGAGGAAAAACGTGTGTTCCCTTTGTCCACAGAGAAGCTCCGGTCTTCATCTTCAAACCGAGACACCCCACACTAAGGTGTACTCATGTCTAAAAAAGAAAACTAAAAAAAGAACAAATATCCACAAGTACCGATCCAGAGGACAATCAATCCCATCTCAAAGAAACCCACCGAGGGGAAACAAAAGAACAGTAAAGTAAGAAACCAAAGCGAGAAATAAATACTACCTAGAAAAACAATAAATCGGATCAATGGACGGTTTACCCGAACGGTGATCGTAGCTCCGTTGGGTAAGACTGACCATCGATCCCAACTACACACTAGAAAAATTTACATAAAGTAAGCAAGGGACTGACGAGGAAGAAAATGTTCAACGGGCGGCGGAGACAGGGACGGTAGATCGTTGCTTTTCCTGGACAGATCTTAGTGGATCTTTTAGATCTGATTATTTATTTGCGGTGGTTGGAGAAGGAGGCCGGCGGCGAGCGCGCCGGAGACGGAAGCTTTTAACTAATCTACATGGGAGGGAGATGGGGGCAGATGGTGTGGGTGGGAGGGGAGTCGCCGGAGAAGAAAGCTACGCTGCTACAGTAGTTTTGGGGAGAAGAGAAGGATGTAGAGAGAGAATATTCTATTTTTTGCCAAAATTTCCTAGTGGAAAGTAACATTTATGAGGTTTAAAGGCATTGAAGTAGCATTGGAGTTCAACTATGTATAAGAGGTACACTCTTCAAAGCGCCACACGCGCGCGCCTGCCCGTCCGGCCGGCTCGGCTCAGCTTCGGCAATTGGTCTTTGGGGCCCGCCTATCTTTTTGCAGACCCAAAAACTCCGAAGGCCCAACTAAGGAATTGGTTCGGCCCAATTCGAAATACTTCTTGGTCTTCAAGACTTATCCACGTGCGCGATATTTTCGCAATCTTTGCGATATTTTCGCGATATCAACCCACGATTCGGGCTTGGGCCCACGCTTGATTTCAGCAACCACCTAGGGTTTCGTCTGCCTATAAATATCAGTCTCTTCCCTCCTTATTTCCTACGCTGAAATTCGCCCCTCTGCTCCCTCTACTCTCCTCTCGTCCCTCTGTAGTGTGTTGAGCTCCCAAAAGCCTTACGCTGTTCTTTCTTGTGCCAGATTTATTTCCGAGAGTGTTCAGTTCGTACTTAGTACGTTCGCCGAGGCTTCGTATACAGTGGTGCTACTGTGTACAAAGTAGAAGTCGTTTTACCTTTGGGAACAGAACGCCATACCAGTCGAGCACTACCTGGGCGTATTCTGTTATGCGGGAAAAGGGTTTTCCCTTGACTCGGCTTGTTTGTTATCTGACTCTTCGATATTGCAGTATACACTATTACGCGTATAGTTTCCAACAATTTCTCTTTCAAATAGATACATTCACTTATTTGAAAAACTACTTTTTTTACTCGTTAAACAATTATTATATTAAAATCTGTACAAACAGTAAATGTTCAATTAATAACGTAACAGAGAGAGTACAAAATACTATTATCAGATAATCCGCAAGATTAGACGTCTCTAAATCTTACAGAAAACGATCCAGAATCAACCTAGCAAAGACAACACTTTACAAATATAAAAACGAGAACAAAAAACAGAACACGAGCAGATTTAAGTGGTTCGATCAATGTGATCTACATCCACTTGACACACGACTTCAATCTTGATTGATAAAAGAATGTTTACACACTCAACACTCGGAAAGGGATTTCTCCTCACTTCACTCGTGAACTCTCAACTCAAGAACAAATGCTCGTAGGCGTCAAACTTTACAATTACAAGTTATAGGGTATTTATAGATATAATTGTGTGATATTGCCAAGCTGGAGTTTATTGTAACCGTCTAACAAACTCACGTGTTCAGCATTGCCCAATCTGAATTGACAGCAATGCCCTTCACTTGTTTCTCGTAACAGATGACATCCATCAAAAAACGACCATAAGACCTCTTTCTTCTGTTTTACTCTTCTGATATCCGAACACTTAGTTAAAAGACTAACCCTGCTACTAAAACTCTACTCAGCTCATATGAACTCTTCTGATCTTATCATCTCAGTAGACTCTAAGCATCACCTTCTCATCTGACTGGACACCTCCAACTCATTTGATCAGGCCTAAGTTAGCTTGCCTGACTCCACCATCAGCTGATACGCCAAACAGCTGAGTTCCTCAGCCGATACTCCCAAACAACTGAGTTCACCAGCAGACTACTATCAGCTGACTAGTACTCTGATGGTCTGAGATTATGAGATAAACCTCTCAATTCTCCACCTTTAGCTCAAAATCTCCACATTGAACTAAACAACTCCGAACTATCCTTCTCAAAGGACAACCTTCACCACTGCTCTTCTTTCACAAGACCAGCAGCCTTCTCCCAGAGGACACTAATGCAATTCAACCAACCAACCTAAGATACAAACCAAACTTCTCTTTTGGTAATGCGGGAATGCATCATCAGGGTTCTCCTCAGTAGTTATCTTAACCACTTGGACTGTACCCTTCTCCACAATATCTCTTACAAAGTAAAGCTTCACATCAATATGATTGGTTCTCTCATGATACCTGTGATGCTTTGCAAGATGTATTGCGCTTTGATTATCACATAAGACAATCACACTACTCTAAGATAAACCAAACTCTTTCAGAATTCCCTTCAGCCACATGTTTTCCTTAACTGCTTCAGGCAAGGCCACGTACTCCGCTTCAGTAGTGGATAATGCAACTACGGACTTGTGAATAGACCTCCAAGACACAGCCGTATCAAAAAAGGTGAACACATATCCTGTTACAGATTTTCGAGTGTTAACATTGGGTGCATAATCTGCATCCACTTATCCCACAAGTGCATCTCCTTCATTCAACATCTTTTGAAACTTCAGACCTTTGTCAACTGATCCCAGAACATATCTCATGACCCACTTACCAGTCTCCCAACGACTTAAGCCTGGATATTTCATATATCTGCTGATCACACTCATAACATGAGTCAAGTCTGGTCTGCAGCACATCATAACATACATTAAACTCCCTACAGCACTGACATAAGGTATATTACTCATCTAAGCTCGCTCTTGTCTGTTCCTGGGACTCATTTGATTAGACTACTTGTGATGTTGACCAATAAGAGTAGAGACAATCTTTGCTTGATGCATTCTGAACCTCTCTAACACCTTTTATAAATAAGTTGGTTGACTCAGTTGAATAGATCCATCTACTCTGATGATCTCCATCCAAGAATCACTTTGGCTTCACTAAGATCTTTCATCTCAAACTCCTGTTTGAGGATCTCCTTAACTTGATAGACATTGTCAATAGACTCTCCAGCTATTAACATGTCATCAACATACAATAGAAGATAGGTAATAGTAGACCAAATCCGTCTGAAATAGACACAATTGTCATACAAGCTCCTTGTAAAACTAGCTGAGCAAATGTACTCATCAAATCTCAAGTACCATTGTCTAGGGCTTTGTTTCAGGCCATAGAGGGACTTCTTCAGTAGACAGACCTTGTCCTCCCCTTCTTCTATGTCCAACCCTTCTGGTAACTTCATGTAGATCCTCTCATCTAGAGATCCATGTAAGAAAGTTGTGGTCACATCCATTTGATGCAACTTGAATTCTTATTGAGCAACCATAGTTAACAAGATTCTGATGCTACAATGCTTCATAACAGGTGAGAAGATTTCATTGAAATCAATGCCTTCCTTCTATGTAAATCCCTTAGCTACAGGCCTCGCCTTGTATCTAAGTTTGCCACCCCTCTGAGCCTCCACCTTTTTTTTGTAGATCCACTTACACCCAATAAACTTCTTGTTCTTGGGCCTCTCAACAATCTCCCGTGTCTGGTTCTTGTTAAGAGAAAGCAGCTCCTCCTCCATAACAACTATCCACTTCTCCTTGTCGTAGCAGCTGATGGCTTAAGTGTAATATTTTGGCTCTAGAGACTCCACCTCAAGTGCTGCACATAATGCAAATGATACTATGTCAACTTGTCCATACCTCTGAGGTGGGTGGACTTCTCTCCTGGTTCTGTCTCGTGTCAGCTGATAGTGTTTAAGCTCATTCTCATTGTGAGGATTGCTCTCCTCATCTAGATCAATATGACCTCCAAAAGGTCCTCTAATGTCAACATGATCCATCTCAACTTGTGCTTTGTCTGGTTGGTTATCTGCTGAGCTAGTATTCGTACTAGCCTCTTCTGATAGAGGCATCCTGCTCTCATCAAAAGTAACATCTCTGCTGATTATACACTTCTGCATCCCAGCTTCAAGACACCATAACCTGTATCCTTTAACACCTGAAGGATACCCAAGAAACATGCATCGCAATGCTCGAGGCTGAAGCTTATCTTGCTTGACATGGGAATATGTTGCACATCTAAATACCCTTAAATGATTGTAATTAGCTACATGGCCAGACCATAACTCCTCTGGGGTTTTATATAGCACAACTGAGGAAGGCCTTCTGTTTATTAAGTAGGCTGCTGTTGACACAACTTCTCCCCAAAACACCTTTGGCAGACCAGATTTGTTCAATATGCACCTGACTCTCTCAAGTAGTGTCTGATTCATCCTCTCAGCTACTTCATTCTACTGAGGGGTCCCTGGCACAGTCATATGCCTGATTATTCCTTTCATCCTACAGAACGCATTGAACTCTTCTTATAGGTACTCCAGACCATTATCAGTTCTCAAATGCTTTAGAGTCTTGCCTGTGACATTTTCACATTCAATGAGCCATTCCTTGAATTTCTCAAATGCTTCTGCCTTAGATTTAAGGATAGTAACACACACCTTCCTTGAGTAGTCATCAATGATAGACAAGAAATATTTATCACCAGACCTCGTCTGATTCCTAGCTGGCCCCCATAGATCAGAATGGACATAGTCCATGATCCCTTTGGTAGAGTGGACACTCATCCCAAACATAAGCCTCTTAGCTTTCCCAAGGATGCAAGACTCACATAAATTCAGCTTTGTGATCTTGTCTTTTCCAAGCACTCCTTACTTAGACAGCTCTACTAGGCCTTTTTCACCTATATGAGCTAGTCCCTTGTGCCACAACATAGAGTTGTCTTGCACCTCTGCTACATCTGACCTGCCAGCCACTGTACTTCCCTTAAGAAAGTAGAGATAATTTCTTCTCACACCTTTCAAGACAGTCAACTCCCCCTTAGACACCATGAGCTCTCCATCAGCAGATTGGAATGTATAGCCCATAGAATCTTCAATCCTAAGTGATATTAAATTTCTCTTGAGTTCGGGTACATACCTAACACTCTTGATAATCCTTACTACACCATCAAACATCTTCAAATGGATTGAACCTTCACCCATTACCTTACATGTGTGATCATTTCCCAGCATAACAGAACCTCCCTTCTGATGCTTAAAATCATGAAACCAATCTCTTCTTGGAGTCATATGGAAAGAACACCCTAAATCCAGGATCCATGCTTGGTGCTCACAAGACGATGTTATGGTTAGTACCTGAGTAGACTCATAGCCTTCTTGCTCCTTATCTTCTTGGGTTTGATTAGCTTGATTCTTGTCAGCTGGGTTCTTGGCACCAGATTTCCTCAAGAACTGCTTATACTTGTGACAAGCATTCTTATAGTGCCCGGGCTTATTCCAGTGGTAGCACACTGAATCCCCTTGATTGGACACAACTGATTTTCCTTTATCAGCTCCTTTGGGTTGACTAGATCCCTTCTTGGAGACAGATTTCTTCTAACCTCCTCTGATTGTCAATCCTTCTCCATTGTTGACCTTATCTCCTTGAGATGTCTTGTTGTGAAACAGCTTGGACTTGACAGCCAACATCACATCCTCTAATGTGATGCTTTCCTTCCTACCATACAAGATGGTGTCCTTTAATATTTCAAAGGACTTAGGGAGAGCACTTAACAACATCAGAGTCTTATCCTGTTGGGATATAAATTCACCCTAAGCCCCACTTGATGTTAGAATAGTTTTGATGGCCAAAACACTTAGAGTTTATAAATGTAATAGGATCAGCTGACTTGTATAGAACAGCTTAGACTAGTCTTGTGTGATCAACTGTATTGATATCAGCTGATCAGCACAGTCATGGCTTACATGCCTATCCTCAAGATGAGAAGAGTAGAAGACATGAAGACTAGAAGATCCTTGAAGACCAGATAAGTTAAGGTGCTTGTATACCTACCTATCTGATGGAGTCCAAGATCGAAGATGGCCTAAAGCAGCACAAAGAATTGCCAGATCAGAAGAGTGTTACTCGACTGATATCAGAAGACGGAAGACCTAAGGCCAGAAGAGTAGTCAGAAGACTAGTAGTACAGATCAGAAGACTATGTGCTCTTCCAGGACTCGGCTGATTCCAAAGTCATCTTACAATTCAAACGAAGACCTACCTTATTTAGAAGATTGACATGATCCCAGGATTGAAGCAATCAAGCGGCTGGAATCAAGGAATCAAGCTAACATGGAAAGATTGCCCCAACGGCTAGTTGCAAGCAATCACCATTATAAATACAAGAGGATGAGAAATCACAAGAAGGAAGTCACAACGAGAGAATTCAACAAGCTAAGCAAGCAATTAAGCAAAAAGTCATACTGTTCTAAGAGTTCTCCAAGAGCCAGAAACCATCAGAATATTTGTAGCTCTTAAGTGATTTATATCCAACCCATAAGAACCTGAAACCTGTTCATATTGTAAATCCATTGTTTTAGGCATAGTGGTTAAGCAATTTATAAGCTTGAACCATTAGTTGGATACCCTTCAAAAACCCCAAACCCTCACCGAAAGGTTAAAGTTTTTGAACCCCTCAAAGTGCAAGTGCTTACAATCACTTGTGGAGACCGTAGCTGTTAGGACGGCTCAGATCTCAAAGTCCTATCCTTGGGACTATAAAGGACAAGACCCTTGTAATTTTTGGTAAATTAAAGGGATTAAACATCACGTTGGGACGTGAGAGTGGACGTAGGAACGTATATCCGAACCACTATAAACCTGGTGTTATTTACTTACTGCACTTTATATTTCTGTCATTTCATTTATCTTTATATAGTGCATACTGTATTTTCAACTGTCTTCAAAACAAGGCCATAACTTTCAAACCAGCATCAGCTGAGTACTTTCATTAAGCAAAACAAGTTAACACTTTCATAAGAACTAAAAGAACGAGTCTAAACAAGGCCTACCACAATTCCGCATATAACCTCTTCAGTCAGATCACTATAGTCATCTGGACCAGCAGACTTGTAGTCCAGTTGACATAGTAATCAGAAGAGGTTCCCAACTCTCTTGAAAAAGTTTTAAAGTCTATTCACCCCTTCCCTCTAGACTTTAATCCCATTCACTACTCGTTCAGGGACCAACAAGTGGTATCAGTGCAGTGGTTCTAACGGACTACTGTCTCTAGATTATCAGAAGACTTGAGGGAGTCTTTCTGTAGTCCTCTTGAACATATCTTTTTTTTTTTAAAAAAAACTTGTTTTTGAAAACTCATACAGCATGAGTGCTAATATGCGAAAGTTGCCTAAGTTTTCAGTTAAGGATTATGATTACTGGAAGATCAGGATGAGGAAGAATCTCACATCAGTCTACTACAAGATGTGGTCAGTGATCACAGAAGGCCCAATCACCATTATGACAGTCAACACTGCAAATGGTGATCCAGAAGTTCCAGTTGGAGAACTTGCTCCCAAGCCCATGAAGGACCTCACACCAGAAGAGATGAAGTAGTCAAACCTTGACAGCATTGCCCAAGATTACATTATGCAAACTCTCCCAAATGAGTACATTGCAAAGGTAATCCACTGTGAGTCAGCCAGAGAAATGTGGGAGGCATTGGCACTCCTCTGTGAAGGAACTAAGCTGATCAAGGAAAGCAAATTGTCAACAGCAGTCAAGAAGTTTGAGCACCTCAAGATGCAGCCAGAAGAAACTATTGATCAGCTGGACAATAGATATACAAAGATCATAAATGAGATTGAATCTCTAGGCAAGAAGTATACAAATAGAGAGAAAAACTTGAAGATCTTGGATTCTTTACCCAAGAGATGGAAACTCAAGAAGACCATCATCAAAGATACTCAAGATATCAAGAAGTGGTTTACTCAAACTCTATTTCAGAACCTAAAAGCTCATGAATATGACCTTGACAGAGAAGAGAACTCAGGAAGTGATGAGCCAACTGCAACCCCATCTACCTCCAAGACTGTAGCCTTCAAGGCAGCCAATACAAAAGCTGCAAGTACCTCATCTGGCAAGACCTCACTGAAAACAGAAGACTTTGAAGGATCATACATGAGTCTGAAAGAGCAAATGGCTCTTATGATCAAGAGATTCGAAAGGATGAACACTCTCAACAACAAATATAGAAAATTCTATAAAAACTACAAAGATAGAAGAGCCAGTTCACCCTCCAGAGGTTCCAGAGAAAGAACACCAGAAAGACATCCTAGGAAGGATGTGGAGTCATCTAACAGCCGAGGATCCAGAAGAAGAGATGCCACTCCTCCAAGGAAAGGCAACTCAAACCATAAATCTGGATCATGCTTCAATTGTGGCAAACCAGGACATTATGTCTATGAATGCCCTGAGCTGGATTTGGATGACAAAGAAGAAAGAAGGCCAAGAAGAGACAAAAGAAATTCAGATAAGCAAGCAATGGTGACTGAAGAATCTGAATATCATAGTGATGAACTTCCTACATCACCAGACTGTCAAATCTTCTCAGATGATTCAGATGATCTAGCTATGATGGCCACAGGTGAAAATGAGGTAAATTCCTATACTACTACTTTCCATTCACCTATTTTTTCACAAACAGATGAGATAAACTCATCTGAAGGCGAATCAGAAGACACCTATTATCAATCTTTAAGAAAGGTAAAAGGTGATCTGGATATTGCCACTAGAGTTTTTATAGAGGTGGAAGAGGAGAACAAGGATCTAAGGAAAGAAATTGCTAAGTTGAAAAAGACTAAGTTTGATAACACCCCTGAGTTGGTCACAATGAATGAAAGATTGACCAGAGAAGTGGAACTTCTTAAGGAAGAAAATACCACAATAACTCAGTTGTATGAGGGGATGTTAGAAACTCAAGCTTTAGAAACTAAGGAATTTCGTTCACTACAATCCAAGTTCGATGATCTCTTCCAAGCACACAAGCTCTTAGAAAAGGAGAAGGAATGCTTAAATCAAAAGATATCAGAGTTCAATAAAGCTTCTACAACTATTGAAAGTATCTCTGAATATTATAGATCAAATGGCAATAAGATGGGTTTTGGCTATGGACTTAATCCATCTACATCCTCTCCAGCTGGGGGTAGTACACCTAACAAGTGCACTACTCAGACACATGAAAAGGGTGAGTGTTCTAAACACAATGAACTTGATATGAACCAAAAGGCATTTGTACCAGCTAAGGCTAACTATCCCAACACCAAAAATGGTAAAAGACAAGTTAACCCCAAGCCTGTACAGAGGAACAACAAACAGCCTAGACCATCTCGATTGAGACAGTCTCAGCTGTATGCTGCTCCAGCCAAGAAGAAGAAATCTTCTTCAAACAAATCTGTTCTCTTTGCACCCCCTATCTCTTATGATATTGTGAGAACAGAAGAGTATGGTCCATATAATCGTGTGCATCGTCCAGCTAATGCACCCAGGCCGAATGTAACTAGTCAAAAGATCATGTATGTACACTCCTATAATGGAAAACCATTTGACTATTACTTAGCTGACACAAGTAACAAATCAAATCAGTCCAAGGTGCTAACTGGTAAGATTTGGTTCTGTGATGCCCGAGGGAAACAACTCAAGTGCTCAAGGTTGTTCAAACGACCAATGTATATGTGGGTTCCCAAGGGTAGTACTAACACCCAAGGACCCAAGACAAAATGGGTACCTAAGACTTAACCTTTCTTGCAGGAAAGGAGGGACCTATACAGAAGAGGAGGTCTAGCAGGAGAAACATGGTACATAGATAGTGGATGCTCAACTCACATGACATGAACCAAAGCCCTGCTGACCAACTACATAGAGAAGAAAGGTCCAAAAGTCTTCTTTGGTGATAACGCGCACGGTAACACAAAAGGATATGACACCCTTAAAATGGTGACATTGAGGTACATGATGTATCATATGTAGAAGGTTTAAAGTTTAATTTATTATCTGTTTCTCATTTTTGTGACACTAGTTACTCAGTAAAATTCTCTAAAGATGAGTGTCTCATAAGTGATAAAAGAACAAAACAAAACCTTCTAATAGGATCTAGAAAGGGAAGTATGTATCTTGCAAATTGGAACAGCTGTCCTAAGGATACATGTCTGCTTGTGAAAAGCCCTAAAGATGTCAGCTGGCTATGGCATAAACGCCTTAGTCATCTGAACTTTAAGACTATGAACAAGTTAGCAAGGGAATCCTTATTTGATGGTCTACCTAATGAACTCTACTGTAAAGATCAGGTATGTGATGCATGTCAACAAGGAAAGCAAACAAAGGTCTCCTTCAAGACCAAGAAGACAGCATCAACCAACAGAGTTCTTGAATTGCTTCACATGGATCTCTTTGGACCAATCACACCAACCACATTAACAGGGAGAAAGTACACTCTCATTGTTGTAGATGACTACTCCAAGTTTACTTGGGTTATCTTCTTATACAAGAAGAGTGAAACTCAGCAGAAGCTTCCTGAACTATTGAAGAGGATCCAAGTAGAGAAAGGAGAACCAATTGTGAAAATTAGAAGTGACAAAGGCACTGAATTTATTAACTCTTATATTATTGCCTATTGTACTTCTAATGGTATTCAGCATGAGACAAGTGCAGCAAGAACACCACAGCAGAATGGTGTAGCTGAAAGAAGAGTCAGAACACTCAAAGAAGCTGCAAGAACACTCCTTGCTGAATTCTCCACTCCTAAGAAGCTATGGGCAGAAGCCATCAACACAGCTTGTCACACTCAAAACAGGTCAGGTATTCACAAAATTCATGAGAAAACCCCATATGAACTGTGGAAAGGAAGAAAACCTAGAGTATCTTACTTTCATATATTTGGTTGTAAGTGTTTCATTCACAACAATGGGAAGAGTAAGTTGAATGCCTTTGATGCCAAAGCAGATGAGGGGATATTCTTAGGATACTCCTCTACTAGCAAAGCATTTAGAGTACTCAACAAACGAACCCTTCTTGTGGAAGAAACACCTCATGTTGTTTTTTATGAATCTTTTGAAAAGAGTGCAGTAGAAACAAACTCAGCTGCAGATCAGATGAGACAGCTAGTGATCAAGTCCAGACCAGATGAGTTCATTGAAGTCAATGAACCTTTCCCTGAAGAACCAGAGGAAGATAAGCCTCATAGACCTGTCACTAGATCTCAAACTCAAGCAGAGCAAGCTGGCCAGAATCAAGATGCACCAATCCCAAATGCGAGGGGGAATGATCTCTTTGATACACAAGATACAGATGATGATCGACCAAATCAAGTCAACCCCTCTGATGGCACAAGAACAGATGAGAATCCAAGCTCATCTAATGCAGACACACCTGTGAGGCATACATGGAGAAATAATCATCCATCAAACCTCATCTTAGGAGGAGCAGACTCAGGTGTCAAGACCAGAAGACAACTGAATCAGAACTCCCAATCATCTATGTTCTGCTGGTGTGCCTTCCTGTCCAACATTGAACCAGCTGACATAGAAGAAGCAATGACAGATAGCAATTGGATCACTGCTATGCAAGAAGAACTAAACCAATTCGAAAGAAATGAAGTTTGGGAATTGGTAGATCGTCCTGAAAACCACAATGTAGTAGGAACAAAGTGGGTATTCAAGAATAAGAAGGACGAAAATGATGTAATAACTAGAAATAAAGCTAGGCTAGTTGCAAAAGGATATTCACAATCTGAAGGGATTGACTATGATGAAACCTTTGCTCTAGTAGCCAGATTAGAAGCCATTCGACTGTTTCTAGCTTATGCATCATATATGGGCTTCAAAGTATACCAAATGGATGTCAAAAGTGCTTTTCTAAATGGTATTCTGGTAGAAGAAGTATATGTAGAGCAGCCTCCAGGATTTGAAAAAGGAGATCAAGTATATCGTCTAAAGAAGGCTCTCTATGGTCTAAAGCAAGCCCCTAGAGCTTGGTATGACACATTGTCACAATTCCTACTTGACAATGGATATACAAAAGGCAAAGTTGATAGAACTCTTTTCAGAATACAAGAAGGAGAAGACATTCTAATGGTGCAAATATATGTAGATGATATTATATTTGGATCACCCAATCAAGAGATGTGCACAAAGTTCTCTGAACTTATGCAAGGAAAGTTTGAAATGAGCATGATGGGTGAGATGAATTACTTCCTAGGACTTCAAGTCAAGCAGAGTCCAGAAGGGATCTTCATCAACCAGTCCAAGTATACCAAAAGCCTATTAGAAAGATTCAAAGCTCTACAAAGCAAGACTGCAAGGATTCCAATGATGACATCTTTTAAAATGGAACCAGATGAATCTGGAAAGGCAGTTGATCAAGCTGAATATAGAGCACTGATTGGATCTCTACTATACCTTACAGCTAGCAGACCAGACATAACATT
Source organism: Galeopsis tetrahit (assembly GCA_963675135.1). Classification (NCBI taxonomy): domain Eukaryota; kingdom Viridiplantae; phylum Streptophyta; class Magnoliopsida; order Lamiales; family Lamiaceae; genus Galeopsis; species Galeopsis tetrahit. The sequence continues at coordinate 9,812,388 of OY776127.1, read as the reverse complement.
TGTTGTAGGAGTATGTGCTAGGTTTCAAGCAAACCCAAAGCAAAGTCATCTAGAAGCAGCAAGAAAGATTCTCAAGTACCTAAAAGGAACAGTCAATCTAGGACTATGGTACCCTGCTGATGACAATCTAGAATTAAGTGGTTATTCTGACTTAGACTATGGAGGATGTAGAATTGATAGGAAATCCACATCTGGAACCTGTCAATTCCTAGGCAACAAGTTGATATCATGGTTCTCTAAGAAGCAAACTTCAGTTGCAACCTCCACCACTGAAGCAGAATATATGGCAGGTGGAAGTTGTTGTAGTCAGCTGCTCTGGCTAGTTCAACAACTCAAGGATTACAATGTAGAGGCAAGAGAAGTCCCTATCTATTGTGACAGCAGCAGTGCCATTGCCATCACTCAAAATCCAGTCCTCCACACAAGGTGCAAGCATGTCGACATTCGACACCACTTCATAAGAGACCACCTTGAAAAGAAGGACATCAAGATGGAGAAAATTCACACAAATATCCAAAGAGCAGACATCTTGACTAAGCCCCTAGCTGAAGAACGATTCAAGACCCTATGCTACAGCTTAGGACTCCTGGATCCAAGCACATGAAGAGCAAAGATCAGATGAAGACCTCAGCTGATACAATTGCAGCAGACTAGGAGGATCAGATGAGGTGAATATACACCCTCATCTTCAGGTAAGTTCTTTCCCAATGAAGACAAATAAAGTTGAGGGAAAACATAGAGTTATCTAATCAAGGGGGAATCAATGATACCTTAAGAATCCTTGATGAAATACTCTACAATCTGCATTGCATATTATATATATATATATCCAGCAGACTTGAACAAAGTTATTTGACATCTTTACTCTAAGCAATGTATATCTATGCATAATAATAAACTATTCTTCATAAAATATTTTATTTTTATACATACATACAGTATACTATTGAGTTATACTTGGTTGGATTAATACACCATCCTCACCGACTCAATAGTATGCATGCACTGTACGGATTTCAAATAACTCTTGCTCAAAATTTATAATTTCTGCATTCCATAAGATAAAGTCTGAATATCTTTAAATGTGAACCCTTAGATCAAGAATCTCATTGTTGATCTTAAGAAGTAACTTTTCAGAAATTCAGACCTATCAACTCTATAGTTTTGTCATCTTTCACTCCACTACCTCATTTCTACCCCTATAAAAGGAGGAAGTTATGAGAACACCTAAGAACACAAATCACTAACTATTATTCTTGTTTCAGGTATGGAGACAATCGAAAGAAGAGATGGAATGGAGATCATCTCTCAACCAAAGTCATGGGTGAAGGAGATGAAGATTTGTCCAGAAGATGGAGATGATGTAGATCAGCATACTTGGTTTATCCAATATAAGTATACCTATGAAAACTAGAGGAAGGAGAGACGTTCTTGTTGAAAACTAGAGGAAGGAGAGATGCAGAGGACAAAGTAGCAAGCAAGAAGAGCTTCTTCTCTAGGAGGAAGGTCTACATGGAGAGCTTGCTATCAAAGGCTACTATGTCAAAACATATCAAGAAGACCAAGTCCATAGCCCTCTCCTCAAACTCCATTGAAGCCTCTTCCAATCTTCCTTCCCTTTCAAGAGAAGCGAAGAAATTCAACAAGGACACATTAGATGCTACAACCCATCTGATGATGAGGAACGTCAGATGGTAAGGGCAACCTGAACCAGTGGGATATCATCCAGGCTGATCATCTACATATTGATTTGATGGTCCCACATGGCAAGAGGAAGAGCTGGAAGATCCATCAAACCAGGTTGGATCATCACAGCAGAGCTGAAGGATCCATCAAACCAGGTTGGATCACCACACACAGAAAATTCACTCAGCAAGCCTCAATCCTCTACTCAGCTGATCAGAAGACCAACTCAGCTGACCAGAAGACTTTCAAGAAAATCAGCAGACCTTTTGCAGAAATCAGAAGACTTCACACTGCTGATCATATCACGTTATTTTAGAGTATAATGACTAGCCTTGATCATGTAATTCATTCTAGATTTATTCCTGAATGTAATTAAAGAAATTGGCCTATATAAGGAATGCAATTCACTTATAGAAAACGGCCTTTGATGATCAATTCTTGCCACAAAATTAGTCACAACAGCTATTTTTGGTAATGATGTCATTAGTACTTGATTACCATATTGCCAACAAATCAACAATTGCCACATGGCAAATTCAACCGGCAAAATTAAAGGAAACGGGGCGAAATCAAAGAAGGAAATCTTGGGTACTACTCCACATTAAAATCAAATCTGACCGTTAGATCAAGAATTGTTGGAGTATATATACACACCCTTAAACCTCTCCCAAACCCTTTCGCTCACATTACTCAACTGCTCTCAAACTCTCTCGTTCTGCAAATTTTCTTAAGCATTCCAAACCTTACACTCAAATTCTCAAAATGGCAATCATTGAGATTTACGACGAGAAGACCAAGAGCACTGGAACCCTAGATGCAACCAAGTGGTCTAGGGAAGGGAAGATCTTTACAGAGAATGCTCTGTTTTTCAAGGGCAAACACACAGCTACAAACAAGGAGATCCTTCTTCGCTGCATCAACCTCAACCTTCGTGATTTTCTAGAAGCAGCACCAACTAATGTTTATGAACAAGATGTGCTGGCTTTCTACTCAAACGCTGTGATGAAGGGATCTTATGTTGAAAGTGTCATGGGTGGACACAAAGTCAAGGTAACAAGGGAAATCCTTCAGGAACTTTTCGGCTTGTCAAGGGGGAACATAAATATCTTCACCTACATTATGGGAAGGGAAAAAGAGTATATGGAGATGTTTACTGATGGAAGAATCAAGGTTATGGATGCCTCTGGACTCAAGAAATCCCAACTTGAACCTAAGTTTCAAACCCTGATGGATATTGCAGGCAAGATGTTGCTGGGTAACACATTCAGTCATGATGCTGTTACTACTCTTAAGGTTAGAGTTATGGCTGCAATCTGGGATCAGATTGATGGAGATTGGCAAGGGCTATTTTTGGATAGGATTGCCCTTGAGGCCAAGAAGGTCACACTGGACCTCCAATCAAGAGAATGGAAGGTAACATCAACTGTCAGCTTTGTCAACAAGCTGAGTATTATCCTTCAAGAAGTGCTCCCAAGGAAATACAAGATGGGACCTCATAAGACCTTCCACACATCCAAGTATTATTTGAGGAAGGAAGCTCTTGCTGAGGCAGCAAGGTTGAAAGAAGAGAGGAAGAAGTTGTTGGCTGAAGCATCTTCCAAAGATGTTGTTGAGGAGGCAGAAGAGTCTGCTCATGACTCTGCTGCAGAACAAGAAGAGGGGCCATCCAAAGAAGAGGCTCAAAAGAAGGCTACTTAGGATGATGATGATGACAATCAGACCTTAGCACAAAGAAGATTTCTAATCAGATTAGGACTCATCTCCCCATCTGATTCAGATGCCACTCCCACTGCCTCTCCTTTGAAGAAGGCAGGTACTTCTAATCCCTCTCTCACTATCACACCTTCTAAATTGTCAAAGGGTCAGAAGAGAAAGAAGAAAAATTCCTCTTTCACCAAGAAAACCAAGAAATCCAGGCTCCCTACTCCCATGAGCATAGCCCCTATTTCATCCTTCAACCCTTCTGATGACTCCAACCCATCTGAACCCTCAAACACTGATACCCAAATCCCTGCTGATACTCACACAGCAGAGGAACAAGCCCTGCCTCAATCAACCCTTGAACCACAACTGCCTACCCCTGCTGATGTTCAAACAGCAGACAACCAAACTCAGACCACCTCCACACCCCCTGCTGATGATCAAACTCAGATCACATCCCCATCCCCTGTTGACATTCAAACAGCAGATGTCCAAGACCATCAAGCTCAACCATCTACTGATCTTCAAGTAGAAATAGAACCAGACCAGCAGACCCAAAACCCTGCTGATGAACAACCCACTGAAGATCAATTTATCTTCATATCCAACAAGAAGATATCACTTCCCAAACCCCTACTGATACTCACACAGCAGAGGAAAATGCCCCTGCTACCCAATCTCCTACCCTCACTGTCCCATCTGCTCCAGAAGACTTGGCTCCAGCAGACCTGGATCAAGCAGGCCCCTCTCAGCCTCAGTTCAGAATGGTGCACTATCCTATGTGTACAAGGGAGAAGATAATGAGGATGAAGATAGCCAATCTACTCAAGTCTACTACTCCTGGTGTTGATGAGGAATCAATCCAATTTGAACAAGTACTTAGGATATGTACTTAGATTGAGCTCAGAAGAGATGATGTGGATGACCTTCTTGAGGTCATGGAAGGAATGGGAGGAAAAGAAAATTTCCTCGATTGGGAAATGGAGCAAAAGGAAGTTGCTCAGGTTCAATCTTTTGCTCAGCTACTATCAGCAGAGGCCCTAACCGCAGTCTGCAACAGGATTCTAGGAATCCCAACTGATGATGTCTCTGTCCCAGAAGGCTCATCAGATCAGCAGACAGCTGAAAGAGCAAAGGTGGATGACTCAGCTGCACCAACCTTGGCAGACGACACAGCTGCACTAGCCTTGGTGGAAGACTCAGCTGCAACAGCCCCTGCAGAAGACTCAGCTGAACCAGCTGACAGGGTAGAGATTGAAAGAGAAGTAGTCAGGGTACCAGCTCACTTCATACCTTCAGAAAACCTGACTCACTTCTTTGATAAAGGAGAAAAGATCATGACACATCTGGTTAAGGCCACTACCTCATTCCTCAATGAAGAGTATCTTTCAGCTGAAGAAAGAGGCAAAGCTTTAATAGTTCATCCAAATCCTCAAGGTACTGCCTCACATTCTACTTCATCTGTTGACTATACAGCAGACATCTGCTCACAGGTCAAAGCTGCAATAGACTTGCACTTTGAGAAAGGTTTAGGCCTACAGCTTGGAAGATATGTTGAAAAAGTTGTTAGGGAGCAGAAGACCCGTCTTCATGACCAGATTATTGACATTGAAGACAAGTTTGGAGAGTCACTTCACCAACAGATAGGTGAATACTTAAGCATCATCCAGAAGAGGGCATGTGATGCCTCCAAAATGTTTGCTGATGAGATATCCCAATTGGAGGCCGCCTACGAGTCAAAAATTAAAGATGCTGAAGCAAGAGACACTGAAGATCAAGCTCTTCTTAAGGCAGCTGTAGAGGAGAATGAGAAATTGCAGACTCAACTGAAGGAGACAGCAGCCAAATTGGAAGCACTAGCAACTAGACTTGAAGCTGCCTCCTCCTCCAATTCTCATGCTGAAGTTCTTGAGCACAACATATCACATCTGACCCAAGTTGGCAAAGTCAATGCCATGGCCCTAAAGCAGACCCTAGTAGTGGAGATTCGGAATGCCATGAAGCCTTTTGCGGCTGCACTTGCTGAAGCCAAAAAGGGGGAAGATGTGTTGATAAAGGCTCTAGAGAAGTCTACTGCCCAGCAAGCTGAACTGGTAGTAGCACAAGATGACTTGACTGAAACCTTGGGTGGTTTAAAAAGCAAAATCAAGAGCAGGCAAGGCAAAGGCAAAGAAATTGCTCAAGAAGACACCCAAGCTCCCACTCGAGCCCCTGCCAAGACTCTACAGATCACTGCTCCTGTAGAACAAGTTCCTGAGAAGATAATGACAAGGAAAAGGAAGGCAGATGAGCAAGCTCAGTCCAGCAAGAAGTCAACTCCAGTAGAGCCTACTGCAGAAGAGAAAGAGGCTCTAGAGTTGAAGAAAAGGAAGTTGCTTGAAGCTCAAGAGCTTAAGCAAAAGAAGCTGAATGATGCGAAGGCAGTCAAAGCCAAATTTGAAAGGAAAATTACCAAACTCAGGAAAGCAATCAAGGACAAAGCAAAAGAAGACAATGTCCTGGTGTTTGATAGCAATTATGTGGATTATTTAGCCCTTCAAGATGAGCTACCAAGATGGTATCCCCTGAAGAAGAAGTGGCAAATTCAACACCACATAGTAAGGAAATTTGGCCCCCTCCCTACTTATGAAAAAAGAATTTCTTCAATTCTCCCAGTTCATGAACATTGAAGATCCAGAGTTCTAGGAAGAAATTGTCAAGACAGCCAAAGAACTTGACAATTGCAGAATCCTAACACCTGAAGAACCCAAATGGGATGCACCCGTTCTGGACTCAAGAAGAGCCAACATGATTGAAATCAAAAGGATTTTGTATAAAATCTATGAAGAGGAGAATGTTACAGATGTGCAACACATGGAAGATGTTCGAGTTCGTCTGTACCTTGCCTACCGCATTTGAAGATCAGAAGACCTGATGAAGACTACTTTAGAAGTTTAAAGAAACTATTACTTGTAATCTGTAAAAGCTCTATATATAATCAAGTTCTAGTTCTTTTTGCTTACAAGACAAACTCTCATTGTCTTCATCAGTTACTTCAGTTTAAAATGTTATAAACTCTTATCTTATTTCATTAAGATCATTTATCAAGTATAGTTTTGGCTTCATCAAAAAGGGGGAAATTGTTGGGATATAAATTCACCCTAAGCCCCACTTGATGTTAGAATAGTTTTGATGGCCAAAACATTTAGAGTTTATAAATGTAATAGGATCAGCTGCCTTGTATAGAACAGCTTAGACTAGTCTTGTGTGATCAACTGTATTGATATCAGCTGATCAGCACAGTCATGGCTTACATGCCTATCCTCAAGATGAGAAGAGTAGAAGACATGAAGACTAGAAGATCCTTGAAGACCAGATAAGTTAAGGTGTTTGTATACCTACCTATCTGATGGAGTCCAAGATCGAAGATGGCCTAAAGCAGCACAAAGAATTGCCAGATCAGAAGAGTGTTACTCGACTGATATCAGAAGACAGAAGACCTAAGGCCAGAAGAGTAGTCAGAAGACTAGTAGTACAGATCAGAAGACTATGTGCTCTTCCAGGACTCGGCTGATTCCAAAGTCATCTTACAATTCAAACGAAGACCTACCTTATTTAGAAGATTGACATGATCCCAGGATTGAAGCAATCAAGCGGCTGGAATCAAGGAATCAAGCTAACATGGAAAGATTGCCCCAACGGCTAGTCAACTCCAACGGCTAGTTGCAAGCAATCACCATTATAAATACAAGAGGATGAGAAATCACAAGAAGGAAGTCACAACGAGAGAATTCAACAAGCTAAGCAAGCAATCAAGCAAAAAGCCATACCGTTCTAAGAGTTCTCCAAGAGCCAGAAACCATCAGAATATTTGTAGCTCTTAAGTGATTTCTATCCAACCCATAAGAACCTGAAACTTGTTCATATTGTAAATCCATTGTTTTAGGCATAGTGGTTAAGCAATTTATAAGCTTGAACCATTAGTTGGATACCCTTCAAAAACCCCAAACCCTCACCGAAAGGTTAAAGTTTTTGAACCCCTCAAAGTGCAAGTGCTTACAATCACTTGTGGAGACCGTAGCTGTTAGGACGGCTCAGATCTCAAAGTCCTATCCTTGGGACTATAAAGGACAAGACCCTTGTAATTTTTGGTAAATTAAAGGGATTAAACATCACGTTGGGACGTGAGAGTGGACGTAGGAACGTATATCCGAACCACTATAAACCTGGTGTTATTTACTTACTGCACTTTATATTTCTGTCATTTCATTTATCTTTATATAGTGCATACTGTATTTTCAACTGTCTTCAAAACAAGGTCATAACTTTCAAACCAGCATCAGCTGAGTACTTTCATTAAGCAAAACAAGTTAACACTTTCATAAGAACTAAAAGAACGAGTCTAAACAAGGCCTACCACAATTCCGCATATAACCTCTTCAGTCAGATCACTATAGTCATCTGGACCAGTAGACTTGTAGTCCAGTTGACATAGTAATTAGAAGAGGTTCCCAACTCTCTTGAAAAAGTTTTAAAGTCTATTCACCCCTTCCCTCTAGACTTTAATCCCATTCACTACTCGTTCAGGGACCAACATATCCCCTTCCTCTAACTTGACATCTAAATTCTCTAGATCATCAAGAATCTTGTTAAACTCGTTAAGTTGATCTGGAATGGGTTTGTCATCCCCCATTCTTAAGGCATACAACTTATGTTTCGAATAAAGACGGTTAGCTAAGGTTTTCACCATGTAAAGCTTACCCAGCTTATCTCAAACCTCCTTCGCGGACTTCTCTTTAGAAACTTCTCTCAAAACATTATCTCCAAGGCAGAGCAGAATCGTGCTTCGAGCTTTCCTGAGCATCTTGCTCCTTTCAGCAGCAGTTGTTGTAGTTTCACCAGCTGGGGCTGTAGATTCTTCGAGAACGTCGAACAAACCTTGTTGTTCTAGGAGAGCCTGCATCTTGACTCTCCACAGCCCAAAGTCACCAGTGTCTGAGAACTTCTCAATATTATACTTGGTCGAATTCTCCATCTCCGATCTAGAAATTGATTCAAGGATGAATCTCTCGATTCCCACAGACGATATCAATTGTCAGGTAATCCGCAAGATTAGACGTCTCTAAACCTTATAGAAAACGATCCAGAAACAACCCAGCAAAGACAACAATTCACAAATATAAAAATGAGAACAGAAAACAGAACACAAGCAGATTTAAGTGGTTCGATCAATGTGATCTACATCCACTAGACACACGACTTCACTCTTAATTGATAAAAGAATGTTTACACACTCAACACTCAGAAAGGAATTTCTCCTCACTTCACTCGTGAACTCTCAACTCAAGAACGAATTCTCGTAGACGTCAAACTTTACAATTACAAGCTATGGAGTATTTATAGATATCAAGGATGATTGCAGCGTGTGTTGATTGTGTGATCATTGCTGAAGTTTGTTGTAACCGCCTAACAAACTCACGTGTTCAGCATTGCCCAATCTGAATTGATAGTCATGCCCTTCACTCGTTTCTCGTAACAGATGACATCCATCAGAAGACGACCAGAAGACCTCCCTCTTCTATTTTACTCTTCTGATATCCCAACACTTAGTCAAAAGACTAACTCTGCTAATAGAACTCTACTCAGATGATATGAACTCTTCTGATTTTATCAACTCAGCAAACTTTAAGCATCACCTTCTCATTTGACTGGAAACCTCCAACTCATCTGATCAGGCATAAGTTAGCTTGCCTGACTCCACCACCAGCTGATACGTCAAACAGCTAAGTTTCTTAGTTGATACACCCAAACAGTTGAGTTCACCCGCAGACTACTATCAACATACTAGTACTCTGCTGGTCTGAGATTATGAGATAAACCTCACAATTATAAATTTCATTGGAAAATGCGCGTCCATTTTGGGAACCATAAACAAAACATAGGTCACACATAAATTCCTGGACATATCTTGAATATTTTTTACTGTCATAAATTTCTCCACAACTCATAATACATAGTGTCTGCACTGATAGAAGTTAATTTATACTATTACAAAAAGAGATAGAGAGAACAAACAAAATTATTGATGGAGTTAATTGTTACAGATGAGAGTAGAATCTGATTCGGAGTTGGCAGTCAAGACTTGGTAGGGACTTATTTCCATTATTCCTTGGAAGCTTCGGGGCCTCCGCAGCGTCACTCGACACCTTTTGGAGGATATATCTGTCCACTTCACTCATATTTACAGGAAAGCGAACCAGGCAGTGGACTCTATTGCGAAGACTTAGACCACCTCGTCTATTAAGAGAGGGCAGCGTCCGAATTTTAATTCCCCTTTTCCGTATAGGGATATGAGCACTGAGTACTTTCGTTTCAGTAAGATTGTTACTTAGAGGGGGTACATTGACCCGGGTTTTTTTCCCTAGGGAGGGTTTTCTCGGGCAAGGGCTTTCGACTCCCGACCTCTAGATGGTTGGACATGTGAACCTATGGCTTTAAGTATTTTTCCTTTTTCTTTTTAATGAAATCTTTATTTTCCTATAACAGATGAAGTGGTCACAGGAGAGACAGAGGTACCCATCTCGACAAAGATGCACAAGATTGTTTTCTCATGGGTACCCAAAATCTTATCTTTTTTCATAATTTATTAATATACTAAGATCTATAAAAAATTACTCTCTCTGTCCCACAAAATTTTACACACTTGTTATATTTAGATGTCTCGTATCAATTTGCACACTCCATAAAATGAAATATGTTCATAACCTTCATATATATATTTACCCACCTGTCATTACTTTTTCACACTCAAACTACCTTTTTCTTTACTTTATTCATATAAATTTATAAAATTACCCCTCAAAACATCACTTATTAGTTATTACACATTTCTTAAAATGTGTGTCATCCCAATGGTACAAATTCGCTTGGAACAGAGGGAGTTGCATATATATAAAAAAAAATAGTTTTCTTCAAAGGACAGCCCAAAACCAATAGAAAACAATAAGAAATAGCACAAAAAATCAACATAAAACAACAGTTTTTCAATGGACAGCAGCAACAGACAACCGAAAATCCAACAACACCTTAAATATGTGTAGCTAGTAACGTTTAGATAACCATAGCATACGTACATATATAATTTGTAGCAAAAATCCTCCTTGAAAATCAATAACAAACCATTAAGAAACCAATAGCAACAAATCAACTTAAGACAACAACAACAACGTAAGTGTACAAATATAATACAAACGAGAACAACCAAATTAAAATCCCATAGCATAAACAATAATTAAAAATAAATAAAAAACCAGCAGCAAAATAACAACCGTAAACAAAACTAATTATGCATCTTGAGAAGCTTAAAAAAAACCAATATATCCATCAAGCAAGTCCCCATTATGATCAATTTTATAACTAAACCAGTAAACATCTTTTATTTTTACCTTGACCCTCCTCTAAAAAAGTTTAGGTTATTCATAAATTCTTGTAGGTTGTGTTTGGATGGGGGATTTGATTTGAGCAGGTATTTCAAATGACATGGTTTTAGAGAGGATTTGAAATCTCTCACAATTTTAACTAAAAAGTGTGTGGACACAAATCTAAGGGTGTGTTTGCAAACAATAGTAGTTGATTCAAAGTGATTAAAGTTGGTTTTTGTAGTAAATTTGAAAGTAGATAGTGTTTTAAAAATAAGCACTTCTAATCAATTTTTTAAATGTTGTGGTGTATGCCATATACAAATCACTTTTTTTTTATAATTTTACAAAAAATACCCTTATTACATTTGAATAAATAATTGGTAAAAATAAAATATTATTTAAATTATGAGGGCGAAATTATAAAATTAGTGAGTGTAATGATTAGAAACACTTAGAAGTTGTTAGAAGCATGGGGAGGGGTGTTTGACCAAAAATGCTTTTAAGTAATTAATTTAATCACTTACTTGTGTTTACAAACACTTTAAAAGTGATTCTATTTAAAAAAGAAGTGATTTTAAACACATAGTGGGTGTTTGCAAACATTATAAAGTGCTTAAAATCACTTTTTTTTTCAAAAATAATCACTTTTGGAGTGTTTGGAAACACAACCAAGTGATTAAATTAATTTGTTAAAAGTGATTTTGGTGAAGCACCCCTCCACCTACTTCTAATAGCTTCTATGTGCTTCTCATCATTATAATAATCAATTTTACAATTTTGCCCTCACAATATAAATAATATTTCATCTTTACACATTATCTATCAAATGTAATAAGGGTGTTTTTTGTAAATTTATAAAAAAAGTGGTTTGTTTTGTAAACAACACAACATATACACAATTGATTTAAAGTGCTTAATTTTAAAACACTATCAACTTTCAATTTTATTGCAAAAATCAATTTTAATCACTTTGAATCAATCACTATAGTTTGCAAACACCCTTATAGTTTTGTTTGCAAACATCTACTAAGTATTTGAAATCAATTTATAATTCAAACAAGTGGAGTGGATTTGGATTATGAATTTAAAATTCTTGGACCAAATTCCTCCATTCAAATGGAGCCTTACTACAAGAATAATGGATGTTGAATATTTTTTTAGGGTTCTTAAAAACTTTCACAACTCATTATACATAGTGTCTGCGCGAATAGAAATTAATTTGTACTAGTACACAAGATTGAGAGAGAACAAAACCAAATCATTAATATAGTTAATTGTTACAAATGAAGTGGTCACAAGAGAGATAGAGAGGTACCCATCTTGACAAAGATCCATCAGAGACACAAGCTTGAAACGCAACAATTCGAAATGGAGGTCGAGACAGAAACTTCGTGAAGACATCTACAAAACTCTGCACTCTTATTGTCATAAAGTAGGAGAAATAACGGAAATATATAATTACCAAATAGAGCATGCTAAGACGCGCACATAAAAGCGGGAGGAAAATGGATTGAAACAACGAAACTCTTTGAAAGACGAACAAATAGATCGGAGGGGCGTGCAGTCAATGACATCGGCCATGGACTCTCTGGATATATAGGAAAGTAGGAGAAAGAAGATGTAGCATGAGGCTATAGAGAAAATTAGAGTGTAGGTGAGTGTGACTAACATCATTTGAATGATGTTCATGGAGATAGCTTGATCAGCCATGAGAGGGAAAGAGGAGACTTGCTCGCTCGGGAAGAAGAAGAGAGGGATGAGGAGGGATACTAGATCTTCGGTGGTGGCAAAACTTGGCCGAGAGAGGGAGCGAGAGAAATTAGCTCATTCGAGAAAAAGAAGAATAGGGGTCGACGAGGGATACTAGTGCGTTAGAGGCAACTAAAAACGGCTGAGAGGGGGAACAAGGCAGACGTTTGTTACTATATGTAACTTTATCAAATGACCTAATATTTTTTGTATCATCCTGCAATAAAACAATATGTATTACAACATGATTATTGTGTTTACTACATGCGATAATATATAGGGGTGTGCATCGGTCGGTTCTGTCACCGAACCGAATTAGCACAACCGAACCAAAACCGAAATTTCAGTATAATTAACCGAACCCGAACCGAGCATAGTGAAAACCGAATTTAACCGAATCGATTTCGGCTAAAACAGAAAAACCGAATTAAGAACCGAAATTCTGGAAAAAATAGAAAACACACGCCCACAGTTTTGTCGCAAACTTGGAAAAGAGATTGCAATGGGTAAGTGAGAATTCTTTGACGAGGGAGAGAGAGAGAGAGTTTAAAGCCATGTCCAATTCCTCACCCTCTTTACAGTAGTGTGTCCATTTTCTTGAACCAAGAAACCCCAAATCCACCACCGAAATCCGTCCCAGAAATAATCCCTCCTCCACCATGCAAAATAATACACCAGAAGAAGAGAAAGGAGGCGACGAAACTGAGCAACAAACCCCTGCAATTTCATCTGGTATGTCTCTCTACATTAACCCCTCAATCACTGACCTTCACTTGTCACTCTCCGATTCCGCCGTGAGGTAGCAGGTGTGGGGAGGATGGAGAGGAGGGCGGTCGGTGTGAGGAGGCCGCAGAGTCGGCCGACTGGCCGTCGCTAGATTCAGCGGCAGAAATGTTTGGCCGATTGGGGTTTGGGGAGGGAAGACGTCGTTTGGGGGCTGGAGTGCGGGAAGAAATGAAATAGGTTTAGAAATTTAGGGTTTAAGATTTATATAGTGCCCCTAATTCGGTCGGTTTCGGTTAATCGATTTTTATTACGGAAATAACTGAAATCGAACCGAAAATCGAGATTTTTAAAAGACGAAATCGAACCGAATTGTCTGGTAACCAAATTCGTACTTCGGTTCGATTCGGTTTTCGATCAAAAAACGAATAGTGCTCACCCCTAATAATATATGTTAGTACTATATATTATAATGTGAGTTCAAAAACATTAGAAAAAAACGAGTTACTAAATAAAAGAATTGTATTATTATATAAAATAGTTTGTGTTATTACTACATTAAATAATGTGTGTTACTACATATTACAATTTGAATTACTACATTTAATATCCCACGTTCAGCAATAAAATAAAAAATAAAAAAATCACAGAAATGGGTTTAAAATTTTGGTCAAAATTGAAACACAAGCGGACCAGTACCAGTTGACAAATAGATTAAGAATTAACTCAAATGAATTAATGGTGGCCCAATAAAGTCAATATTTTCAGCCCAATTGACTTAATTGGTCAATATTGCATGTATACAATATTGTATATAAATTTTTGTGTATATTATTCTAGGTCAAATATTCAATTATAGCCCATATTTTTCTCTTTTTATCAATTATAGCACATACTATTTTTGTTCTCCAAATGATACCTATACTTTGAATTAGTACTTAAAAACATCCCCGTTCTCATTTTCCGGCAAAGCCCGTCTGATGTGGACGTCGGATTCCACGTGGACGGCTGACATGGAAATTAGTAATTGTCCAAATAATCTATTATATCACATACTTATCATTTTTTATTAATTTTAGCCCATACTTTTCATTTTTTATTAATTTTAGCCCATATTTTTTATTTTTTCAATTCTAGCCCATACTTTTCATATTTTCATCAATTCTAGCTCATTCTTTAGTTTGCATTCTTTAGTTTTGGCTGGACATTCTAGAGAAGAAACTAAATTTCAACATGTTTCTCGTGGTCTAGCTTCACAGTATAGTTTAGTATTCTTTGTTTGAAGGGTGTGTTTCAACTATTTTATCATTGTTTCTAATTCATATTGGAGAGGTTAATTTATGTTCAAACTTATGGGCAAATTATAGGGTGTTTTTTTTTAATTTTGTTATGGTATTTGAGTTGTTATATCGTGTTATTTTTAGATGCCCAATCAAGGTCGGCCAAGGACAGTGAGTGGTCCTATAGCTACTGTAGCTGCTGCCTCTAGTGGAGTACGAATAAATTCTCGTGAAGTTGAAGATCGTAGCAGCCAAAGATCAGATGTTGTTGACTATTGCACTTCACCACCAACATTATAAAGTCACATAACATGTGATCGTTATTTTATCTATATTTTAGGTCGTACTGGATGTGCCTTGTTATGACATCTTTTTGGATATGTCATGTTGACATCTTTCTTTTTGCATGTGTCATGCAGTGACAAAACTTATGATCAAATGTCTTGTAACGACATCTTTATTTTGTAGGCAATAAATATGGTCATTGCATTGTAATGACATTTTTATTTTGCAATAGCAGTGTGAATATTTGATGGGTGCATTCCTTCAAGTTATTATCAATTTATTTTTAGCGTCCTGTAAGACGAACCTTGCAAAAAATGATACTGGATAGGTTTTTTTAAGTATGAGCTAGAATTGATGAAAATATGAAAAGTATGGGCTAGAATTGAAAAAATAAAAAATATGGGCTAAAATTAATAAGAAATGAAAAGTATGGGCTAAAATTAATAAAAAATGAAAAATATGGGATATAATAGATTATTTGGACAATTACTAATTTCCATGTCAGTCGTCCACGTGGGAATCTGGCGTCCACATCAGACGGGCTTAGCCGGAAAATGAGAACGAGGATGTTTTTAAGTACTAATTGAAAGTATGGGTATCATTTGGAGAAAAAAAATAATATGTGCTAGAATTGATAAAAAGGAAGAAGTATAGGCTATAATTGATTATTTGGCCATTATTCTACTCCCTCCGTCCCACAAAGATATCCACATATTCCTTTTTTGGATGTCCCATTATTGTCAATTTTACCCCTACTTAACAAGAGTAATTAATGCATAGCAGATTTTGAAGTGTGAGATTTCAAGGGCAAAATTGACACATTAGCTAAACTTGACTACATTTATTGATTTTTCTTAATCTGTGTGTAAAGTCAAATGTGGCTATCTTTGTGGGACGGAGGGAGTATTATATTCTCTATTATAATGACACATATTGACCAATGAGGCATGTCGGCATCATCATGCACCATGAATGAAACAAAAGGACCAGAAGATGTGTCTTCAAGTGAAGCACATGCTCCAACCTTGCTATAGTCTGTTGGGCCGGGGAAGGCCGATGCCAACAACACTTATTTTTTATGGAAGTTAAATACTCATTCCTTTTTTCCCCTCCCCATGACTCGAACCCAGGATCTAAGGCCTAGGTAGTGGTGCTCTAACCACTTGAGCTATCTCACTTTGTCATTCTCACTTTGTCATTAAAAAATTTAAAGAGCAACCACTAGGCTATAACAATTACTAACAACACTTATTGTAACACCCCAAATGCATTAAAAAGATTTCAAATGATTTTGAAAATTATAAAATATTTAGAAATTGAATACAAAATATTTTTTTAATATTATATATGGCAAATACTTGTATACACTTGGATGCACCATGCCCCCTACCTGTTTTCAGCTATTGGGCCTTCCTTGGGACTGGGCCTCAGATTCCAGTCACACACCCATCTGTTTACTCAGCTCACCCTCAATAAACTCGCACCCACAAATTTTTTTAGTTCACCCAATAATGATTTGCACCCCCTTAATTTCAATTTCGATTTTTTATTTATATTTTATCTGCACCCACTAATTTAATGAGTTCACCTCCTAATCATATTTTTACAACAGTTATCTACACCCGCTCATTTTATGAGTTCACCCCCAAATTATTTTTTACCACAGTTATCTATACCCGCTCATTTTATGAGTTCACCCACATATTATTGTTTTACCACGATTATCTGCACTCGCACATTTTATGAGTTCACCCCAAAATATTTTTAGAAAAATAATCACATTTAAAAGAATATATTATCCTTTTATTAATGTACACAAAATATAATAAAATAAACTCTAAAAAATCGATTCACCACCAAGTCACCCATATTTTTAAAAAAAAATTGTAAAAATATAATTAATAAAAAAAAATCGAAATTAGCCATAAATCTCGATTTTTTACTTTTTAATTTTCCTTTCCCCTACTTTTTTTTCATTTTTAATTATTTTTTCCCAATTTTTTTTTTCTTCATTTTTTTTTTCTTTTTCCTTTTTTATTTTAAATTTTCCTACATTTCTTTTACATTTTTTGCATGTGTATTTTTTAAATTTTAATACAATATAATATTATAGGCATGATTTTATTATAGTCGATTGACAGTGCACTTGAATTTCAATTTTAATTTGATGAGTAAAGGACCTGTCGAAAATTCATGTCGATCGGCGGGTGACCCAACCACCACCATGCCCGACCACCCCCTTGACGGCGACGGCGGCGCTTCCGTCCCGGCCGCTGAAGCCCAAGACCCATATTCGAATCGCAATCGCGATTCTTCACTTCTATGACAATCGACATCATCTTCCATCTCGGCAACGATCCATGGCGGCCGAAATTCTCTTCTCATTTCGACCACCGACGCGACTGCTTCGATCAATCTCCCTTGTGTTCGCGATCCAGGAGCTTCTTCGGCATCAATGGCTCTCGCCTGCAACACTCGGATCGACGCCGCCTCTCTCTCGTCGTTCATCTCTGCCTAAATCGAAGCTATATTGCTTTGTCCGTCTTCTTCATCATGCTATTGTGCATCCTCTTCCTCCGGCTGATGGCAGCCCGACGGAGGAATGTGAGTATGTTGCCGATGGATCTCTAACCGGCCGACACTCAAAGCCGGTGACCTTGCTGATGAAATCTCAAACGACGACTGCTGGCCTAGGGTTCCCTCCCATTGGGCTAGGGTTCCCTTCAATTGGGTTTGGTAATGTGCACCCCCTATTTTCTTAAGTACACCCCGATTTGCACTCTCTCCACTTTTTTTTTATGGTACTATTAGTTATTGGTACTAATATTACTATTTATTGATTGTAGTATTACTATTAATATACAAATGAATTAAAATTAATGATTACTGATTACGGTATTATTAATTATTAATTGTGGTATTACTGGTTATTATTTGTGGTATTACTGATTGTGTGAAATTATTTATTATTGTTTAAGACATTACTGATTATTATTATTATTTTGTATGGTATAACATATTATTGATTATGGTATTACTTAATATAATTAGATTTGTGGAATTATTTATTATTGTATAAGATATTACTGATCAATGTTCATGATATTACTAATTACTGTTCATTGTATTACTGATAATTGTTTTTGGTATTATTGAATATAATTGGATGTGTGGAATTATTTGTTATTGTATAAAATTTTATTGATTAATATTAATGGTATTACCGATTACTGTTCGTGGTATTACTACTAATTGATTTTAGTATTATTTAATATAATTAGATATGTGTAATTATTTGTTATTGTATAAGATATTGGAGTACTAATTATTTTTAATGGTATTAGTGTATTACCGATTATTACTTATTGTATTATTGAGTATAATAAAATCATGCATATAATATTATTTTGTATTAAAATTTTAAAAAATACTAATGAAAAAAATGAAGAAATAAAAAAATTTGAATAAAAACTTAAAATGGGAAGAAAAATTAAAAAGAAATTTTTTTTGAGATTTGTGCCTTATTTTGATAGATTTTTTTAATTATGTTTTTACGATTTTCTTTTTCTAAAATATGGGTGATTTAGTGGTGAATCGACGGTAACTCGACAATGACTCGACTACATATTGTAAATGTATAAATTATGGTTGATTTTATTATTATATTTTGTGTAAATTAATAAAAAGATAATATAGTATTTTAAATGTAATTATTTTTAAAAAAAAAAGTTGGGGGTGAACTCATAAAATGAGTGGGTGTAGAGAATTGTGGTAAAAAAAATTAGGGGTGAACTTATAAAATTAGCGGGTGTAGAGAACCGTTGTAAAAAAGAAATGATTTGGGGGTGAACTCATAAAATGAGCGGGTGCAGATAACTGTAGTATAAATATGATTTGGGGGTGAACTCATAAAATGAGCAGGTGCATATAACTATAGTAAAAAAAAATTTGGGGGTGAACTCATAAAATGAGCGGGGTGCAGATAACTGTGGTAAAAAAATAATTTAGGGGCGAACTCATAAAATGAGCGGGTGTAGATAATTGTTGTAAAAAAGAAATGATTTGAGGGTGAACTCATAAAATGAGTGGGTGCAGATAACTCATAACTGTAGTAAAAATATAATTTATGGGTGAACTCATTAAATTAATGGGTGCACATAAAATATAAATAAAAAATTAAAATTAAAACTAGGGGGTACGGTGCATTATGGGGTACGCAAGTGTGACCCATTTTATATATATATATATATATATATATATATATATATACCCACGTGCCTCAATATTTTTTCTCAAATCACAACTAAACCTTTTTCCTACTTCAATTCAATATTTAAAATTTGAAATTCTAATTTCCTTATTATTATTATTAAAAATGGGAAAACAATATTCTGTTCAATAATTTCGCTTATGCCAAATGGGCGCATTTGCGGCAAAAAATGTGACACTCTTTAAAAGGGTCTTTCAATTTGTTTGCAAGTTGTCGAATTATGGGCCTAAATCAACATTTTAAAATTAACATAAAATTATATTGCTTTCAAAATAATACATATACATAATTTAAAATGAAATCGAAAAAATATATATATAAAAAGGCAATTGTACAAACGTACAATGGGTTTACACATATCACCAAACAAATTGGAATATGTTTTTATCTCCTATCAAATATTGTAGGTAGTAGGCTGAAAAATAAGGGAAATTAAAAGTCTCAAATATAGCATATAGATAGGATACACCCCAAATCAATTTGGTGCATTGGTACTCACCCACCCTTTATACATTTCCCCAACCACTCATTCACAACATTCTCCCTCTCTCTTCCCTCTCCGACAACCTAGGAAAACCGCATCAAAGTCACGTGATTGACGGCGAGGAAGAGAGCTGCCGAATCCTCAATGCAACAGATTATTCATATATTGAATTTAGTTGAGAAATCACTGATTCATCAGTGAATAATAATGAATTTTAATGAAAAACAAATTCCTAAAATCGTTGATATGTGAAAATTGATCGAATGAGGTATCAAATTGATGGACTCAAAAATATTGAGAAAATTTATATGTGACTCATCCCTCAAATCGTTGAAAATTGATCAAATTTGATTGAAAATTCATTGAATCTTGAATGCAATATATATTATGGGCATACATACAGTGAGTGGGTAAGCAGGTCAGTGGATCGTAAATTGAGATTCATTCAATATTGTAAGTTGTAACAGGTTGGGATAATTGTTTTAATATTGTAAATTTGGAATGAGATATTAATTTTGTAATGCAAATGGTGGGGTTTATGAAATTAAGCACGGGTGCAATGGATTAGTTTGGTATAATATCGATTTTATACAAGAAACTGAGTTGACTTCTTGATCATTTTTTTTTTTTTTTTTGAAATTTTTTTTTTATAATTTTTTTTTTTAAAAACGTGTATGTTGAAAAGTGTAAGTTATTATAACTAAAAAGTGCAACACAATATTACTGAAAAGTGTAACACATTTTTTTATTAAAAAGTGTAAGTCACTATAATTGAAAATTGCAACACAGTTTTAAATGAAAAATGTAAGTCATTATAACTAGAAAGTGCAAGTCAGTATAACTAAAAGAGTTTATTGACATTAAGAGCTAAAATCCATACCTACACCAATTAAAACCAAAAAATTATAGTAAAGCAATTAAAGCCAAAACTGTGTTTAATATACCTAATATGCCCTCACTAATTAAAATAGTAATTACATATTAATATATTTTACCTCCATCCCTCATAAATAGCGGAACATTTAATGGAATTATAATTTCCAAATATTCAAGATGTTTTATTTCGAATTAAATGTGATTCCATCAATCTTCCCATTCCTATCAATCCCACGATCCGAAATAGAAATTGCACTCCCAAAAAAATTTTGATCTAACTTATTCAATCAATTGATTCCTCGTTCGAATTAGCATCATTTTCATCGAATATCCTTAGTGATTCTACATCTAAACCACACATGCAATTTCCCCCTCATCTATGTATTCACCAAACAATCTAAATCATGGATTACGCTGTGATTCTCAAAATTAATTTCGATGGCCAAAGTAAAATGATGCGAGTCGATCAAGGTTCATCATTCCACGATATTGTTGCATAAATTACTGGAACTTGGTCCAATTTATTTTCAAGTAATTTATCAGCATTATATTCTGTTGGTTTTTGTATTTTTTGCAATTTTTTTACTACAAAATTGTTATTCTTTCTCATTGCGTAATGTTTACTATTTATGTCAAATTGTGAAATTGAGATTATTTCTCTCTCAAAATTGAGATACCACTTTTTGCAGAATGCTTTCTGTTTCAAAATTGAGAATTCTTTCTTTTGTCATCTAAATGAATTGAGACTCTTTCTCAGTTATTTTGGAATTTTTACAAGAATTGCATAATATTTACTATTTTGAAATTGAGATTTTTTTTTTCAGTTGAATGGTGAAAATCACTTTTGACGCAAATGGTATAAACTTGCAGGTATTGCTGTCAATCTGTCCACTCTTAACTGATCCAAAATCGGATGACCATTTGGTTCCTGAAATCGCACATATGATGTTGTGGGATTTTGCTGATAACGAAGCATGCAATTTTCGTTGCATATGTAAACCCAATTTATTAGAAACTGATTGTAGGGTCCATCCTCACTTTTGTTGGATTCATTAATGTGAATTCCTTTGTTTAATCCGATTTATTGAATTGTTTTTGTCAAATTTATTCACAGTTCTCACTCTTCTGAATTTTCTTCTTAATGAACATTTCTCTCCACCTCTCTAAGATATTTATTCGTCTTTCTCTTCTTAATCTGCAAGAATCGATTTATTTCGTGTGCTTTTACGTATTATCTTTGTTTATGCAATTACAATATGCAATGTTATGTAATTATACTTAAGTGTTATGCAATTTTACTTTAGTGTTATGCAATTATACTTAAGTGTTACGAGTAAATGCAGAAGTATATACTTAAATGTTATGCAATTTTGGTGTTGTTATATGCAATTAGAATCTGCAATTTTTGTGTTGTTATATGCAATTAGAATTTGCAATTTCCATGTTGCTTTATGCAATTATAATATTACGAGTAAATAATATTTGCTAATAAATGCAAATATATATCAAGATAGTTGCATATGAAACACATCTAAAATATTTTATAAATTAATAAATATAAAAGTTACAATTGCATATATTATAAATATATATATTCAAATAAAATCAAATATAATTACATATGATACATGTATCTAGGCAGGTTTAGTTTTAAAATGGGGGAAATTATTATGATTTTGATTTTCAAACATTAAATATGTTGACTTAAATTTGTTTGAATTGAATGCTAGACAAGTTTTTGGAAATGATGTGGTTAAGAAAAGTAATTGTCTTGAAATGTGGTAAATTAATGTTGATTAGGAATTTAAAATTTCAATTAATTTGACTAATTCAGAATTTTCAACTAAAATGAATGTAAAGGGTATTTATGTCCACCAGATTTTGAATTTGACTCTAATTGCTTTACCATATTTCAATTGTATTAATTAGCCTAAACTCTTAGTGGAGTGTCTCTAGGTGTAACTCCCCCTAACTAAAAAGTACAACACAATATAACTGGAAAGTGCAAGTCAGTATAACTGAAAAAGTACAACACAATATTATTAAAATGTGCAAGTTAGTATAACTGAAAAGTGCAACAGAATTTTTAATGAAAAGTGTGGTGCTCTTGGATGCGAGAATGCATTAACTCTACGTCTCTATCTATTCTTGTCAACGGGAGTCCCACGAAGGAGTTTGGTATGGAGAAGGGTATTCGTCAAGGCGACCCGCTTTCTCCCTTCTTGTTCACAGTGGTTGGAGAATGCCTGAACCTCATGATGCAAACGACAATGGATAAGGGAGTCTTCAAACCTGTTTGGGTGGGCAAAAATAACGTGAGGATTTCTCACTTGCAATTTGCGGACGACACGCTCTTTTTCGGTGAGGCTTCGGACAGAAATATTATGGTGCTCAAAAGCCTCCTCAGAACCTTTGAAATCTGGTCAGGTTTAAAGATCATTTTTTGTAAGAGCTCTCTTTCGAGCATTAACGTCCTAAATTCGGAGATGGCAAAATGGGCAAAAGATCTTAATTGCAAAATGGCGGCATTCCCCTTGAAATACATGGGTCTCCAAATTGGCGTGAACAGCAGGAATCTATCCAGCTGGGAGGATGTTACGAGCAAAGTGGAAAAACAGCTAAGTGCGTGGAATGGAAAATCACTCTCATTTGGTGGAAAAATTATTCTTACCCAGTCTGTTCTTTCTCATCTACCTACCTATGCCCTATCTCTCAACCGTGCCCCATCTAAAGTCATCAAATGCATCCAATCTAGCCTCAGACGTTTCCTCTGGAGCAGTGGAGACTCAAAGGTGAGACGAATTCCTTGGGTAAGGTGGGATATTATTTGCAGGGGAAAAAAGAGGGGAGGGTTGGGTATTTTAAATCTGAAATTATTTAATTTAGCATTGTTGGGAAAGTGGGGGTGGAGGTATTTGGGTGAGAAAGGTAGCCTTTGGAGGGATATTGTTGATTCAAAATATGGTTCTCTTATTGACTGTGTTGAATTTTTTAAAAACAAAGGAAAATGCTCTTTGTTATGGTCTCGTTGGTGGTCTGATATTGTTGTGCATATAGGCTCTAGTAATTGGTTTTTTGAAAACTGCTCTCAGACTATTTGTAATGGGCAATCTATAAGATTTTGGATTGATTTATGGGTTGGGGGTCAGTGCTTAAAAAACCTTTTTCCTAGGTTGTACAATATGGAAAAGGATAAAATTTGTAAGATTTCTGATAGGGTCAAGTGGCTGGAAGGTAAGAAGATTTTTATTTGAAATTGGAGAAGATGCTTACTTGATAGGGAAACTAATAATATTAGCGAGATGTGCAGTTTACTAGACATGTATCTGAAGTTCTCAAGGGAGGAGGATCACTGGACGTGGAAACTCGGAAAAGATGGAAGATACTCGGTAAGAACAGTTTATGCGAAGTTGCTGGAAGAACATCATGAACAGGACCCGATTGTGGAGGACATAAGTTGCCTCTGGACTAAAGACGCACCTCTTAAAGCAACTGCGTTCGCGTGGAAAATTATCCAAAACAGGATACCTACGATAGTAAATCTTAGAAAACGAAGAGTTTATAATGAGAACTTTTCGTTGCAGTGCAAGGTTTATGGCACAGGAGAGGAGGACATGGACCATCTTTGTTTCGGTTGCCCGTCAGCAATCAAAACGTGGAGTATGGTCTACAAGTGGTTCGACACTACTTACCGGGGAGGGGAGACGAGAATTGATCACTTCAGGAAGCATATGGAAGCTGTCAAAAGGAAGAATGGAAAACCTTGGTTGACAGTATGGCACGGGACGATTTGGAATTTGTGGAAAACTAGAAACGAGATCGTCTTCAAAGGTACAACTTTCGACTTGGACAAGATTATCAATAATATTAAGCTTTCGACATTCAGGTGGCTGAAGGCAAAAGCAATGCTAAATCATTGGAACAATTTTGAGGATTGGATGAGGGAACCATCACTATGTTATACTCCCTCCATCCCAGAGGAATTTGCACCTATGGGATGGCACACATTTTAAGAAATGTGTAAGAAAATGTGTAATGAGTGATGTTTTGAGGGGTGGTTTTGTAAACTTTTATGAATAAAGTAAAGTAAAAAGTAGATTGAGTGTGGAAAAGTAATGGCATATGGGTAAATATGAGTATATTTTAAGGGTGAGGGTTATGCAGATATTTCCTTTTATGAAGTGTGCAAATTGGTATAGGACATCCATGTATAGAAAGTGTGCGAATTTCTGTGGAACGGAGGGAGTAGTTAGTATGAATTTTTGTTAATTTTTTTTCTCTGCTTCTTGATGTCGTATTCTTACTGTAATCTGCCTGGACTCTTGTACTTGAGGTATCTCTGGTACCTATGAATACAATTTTGTTGTTTTCAAATTTTTTTTTTTAATGAAAAGTGTAAGTTATTATAACTGAAAAGTGCAACACAATTTTACTGAAAAGTGCAATACAATTTTACTGAAAAGTGCACGTCTATATAACTAAAAGGTACAATATAACATTACTAAAAAGTGTACGTCAATATAATTGAAAATGTTCTCAAAAATAATATATATATAACTGCAAATATTATTTCAAAAAGTGTAAGTCACTACAATTGAAAAGTGTAACATAAAAAAAAATTACCGAAATATTTTTTTACCAAGTCAACGGTCAACTCAATTTCTTATATAGACTCAATTGCAAATAAGAACTACCGAGTGAAATTCGTATTTATAAAAGTCAACCTTGCTATTAATTATTAGACCTATTTTGTTAAAATATTATTTGTTTGATTTATTCAATTTGAGTTAGTCGTTATGTACAAATATTTTATGTTTGCTTAAGAAATCCATCATCGGCTCATATCACAACGGGTTGGTCTAGTATGCACCCCAGTCCATGTTGCACTTTTTAGTTTTACTGACTTACACTTTTTGGTAAATGGTGTTACACTTTTCAATTATTGAACTGTATAATAATATTTTTAATAATAATTGAAAAGTGCAACATCATTTACCAAAAAGTGTAAGTCAGTAAAACTGAAAAGTGCAACATGAACTAGGGTGCATAACATGCACTCGAGTGCATACTAGACTTTACCTATCACAATGGTTGAAATACATTTTTAAATAAGTATTAATTATTTTTACTAAGTAATTTGGAAAAATAAATTTTTTTATTTTTTTTGTCTTTTAAATTGAATCAATTTTAATTTTTGTCCTCTATATTTTTTTATTTACAAATTTTATGATTTTAATTCTTTTTACCTGCAATTAAAAAACTAAACTAAACTAAACTAAAATTTTATTTTAAAATGAACCAAACTTACATGTACAAAAAAAAACTATGTCCACTAATTACATAAGTTGTTGACTTATGAATTATTAAATAGGCTAAGATGTTAATCTTATGTAGAGGCTTTGAACCATTAATTCTTTAAGTGTAAGGTGAGAATGGGGAAAGTTGTTAGGGTATACTCCTATATTAGTTAAAAAGAAAGTTAAGAGTAGTTTGTTAGTTATATCAACTCCTCAAAATTACTTCTTCTAACATCTATATACACCTCTCTCAATAAAATTTACTCTTTCAATTGAGAGAGTCTTTATATCTTACATGGTATCAGTCTAAACACCTAGGCAATCTTCTTCCTTTTTCCCCTCTTCTCTTGATTCTTGTCTGGCCCTTTCATTCGCTTCAATGGCAGATCCTCCGGCGACCATCACGTCTATCTTCGATGCCACCCTCTCATTGCATGTTATGACGCATCTTGTTACAATCAAGTTGAAGCCTACAAACTATCCTATGTGGTATCGCCAAGTCTTCTCGCTTCTTGTCACTCAAAAATTCTTGCCTTATGTTGATGGCTCTCGCCGGCCCCCCTTGCCACCATCACCACCAATGGTGTCTCCTCGAATAATCATCATTACACCTCTTGGTACACTCCTGATCAAACCATGAGTGTTTTCTTGACTTCTATACTCACTGAAGAAGTCATGGCAGTCATTGTTCGTTGCTCGACTTCTCTGGATATTTGGAAAGCACTTGCCGAGGCATTCAATCAGCCCTCCATGGCTCGTGAATTACGCTTAAAAGATGAGTTGCAACTTATCAAGAAAGGTTCACGATCGATTTCAGAATTTGGAGCCGCTTTCAAGAATCTTTGTGATCAACTATCTTCAATGGGATGCATTATTGACAACACCAATAAATCTCATTGGCTTCTTCGTGGTTTAGGTCCCGAATTCCATGGTTTCTCTACTACTCAAATCAACCTTTCTCCCCTTCCTTCCTTCTCGGGTCTTCTTGACACGTATTTTTCAATACTCACCTCTCAAGTATAAGAGGATCCTCGTAGTAAAAGTAAGTGCCCGGTTAAATTATCGAACCACGGGACTAGTTAGCTTGTGTAGCCTTAGTGTTGTACGTCGTCACGTAAATATAGTGATAAAACATGGGGGTGAGCGACTAAAACTAAATGCAAAAATCAACAAGATAAATACTAACTAAGAGAAGCAAGTAAAATGATGATCAAGATCAAATGGAGAGGTAGTGTTCGGGTGTTCTTCATTATGTGGAAATCGATTAAAGCTTAACTTGGACGTTTAATTCATTGGTCGGTATATGATAAGAGCAATCACTAAGGATGTATCTAATAAAGCACCTAAGATCGGGAGGAAGAATAGAGTCGTTCTTACCCGGGTAATCACACAATTAGGGGGGTTCTACTCTATCTAAATTAATCTAATCTAATCCCTAATCATGCTTTTCCACTTGAATACTAGAAACCAAGCTCCCATGGTCTCCTCACCAATTACCCAAACTCACATTCAAATAATTAGTGTAAATTAATGGGGTTCTAATGAAAATTACCCAACTCTCGTTGCGATAACTCAATATATACTCAATCCACTCGATTTTCAACCTTCGATTATACTATCATCAAGACTAACCAACTCTCGTTGCACTAATCATGCGTCAAAATATAATCTAATAATTGAATTCAAGCAAATGATCAACCAAAACCCATTAACCTAATCAATACACCTTCCAATTAAATTAAACAATCAAAATTAAGCTAAAAATCTAATTCCATCATAAATTCAAACACCTAAACACCAACAAACTAGTCAATAACTAAATTAACAATTAAAAGCAAGCTTATGAAAGATAAATAGCAAAATATTAAATTTAAAAAAGGTATCACCTTAAATGGTCTTGTAATTCTCCAATACTTCCAAGAAAATGAAACACTACATTTAAACTAGCTAATAAACTAAATTAAACTAAGAGTGTATTGAGTGAAGTGAGGGAGGAAAGGGTTTCCCCAATGAATGATGCGTGCGTCTGGCCCCTGTTTCTTGCCCAGCTGCTGTGTGTTCTCCCCCTCCTCCCGAATTGTTCCTCTGCTTAACCCCAAAATATAAGTTAATTGATGAAAATGGGCCTTGGCCCATTAGAATTCCAACTCAGCTGTGTATGCGCCCAATTGCCTTTCTCCGAGGCCCCCATTTTGCTGAATATAGTTTAATTGATAAAATGGGCCTCAGCCCATTAGTATTCCAGCAGTTTTTTTTTTGCTACCCCAATTCTGTGATGGCATGGGACTCCTCCCATTCCTATTATTAATGGGCCCAGTAATATTAAAAATGGGCTTGCTTGCTTACTCCTTCACGAATGCCTTCTTTAATTAAATTAACCCAAAATACTTTCCTCTCGATTTATTCTTTCGATTGACTCCACAAAATAATTGAGACATGTTTTGCTCTAAAATTGCTCATTTTCCTACAAAAATAGCAAACAACACACCTTTCTCATAATCAAGCGGAATTAGTCCATTTAGTGTAAATAATGCACAAAATCATATAAAATTATGCAAATTAAGCACATGAATTTCGAGCAATTTTCACACTAATCACTTCTCGCTAAAGCTGAATCTCATGATCTGTTCACGAGATCTCTTGAAACTCCATCCTCCTCGTCCCAGAACCCGACTTTCTTTGCTCGCTCCTCGACACCTTCTGTTTTAGGTCGACCTCTTTCTGCTCGCCAGTCATATGGTCGAGGTCAACCTCTTTCTGCTCGCCAGTCATATGGTCGAGGTCAACCTACCACTCGTGGTCGTGGGCGAACTCATTTTTCTCCTCGCTGTCAGATTAGTCTCTATGGTGGGTCATTTTGCTTCTTGCCCTCAAAGCTACGAGTCCCCAACCTGGTCGCAAGCCAACTCTGCTGTCAATCTCTTCGACGGGTACGTCGACACTGGTGCCTCCTCGCACATGGTCTCCTCCTCTACATCCCTTGATTCTTCCTCGCCATACACGGGGTCTGACAAAGTTATTGTGGCAAATGGTAATATCCTTCCTATTACTCATACTGGTACTCACTTTCACAATTCACACTTATCCTTTTTTGATGTTCTGGTCATCCCCTCTATTACAAAAAATCTCCTATCTGTTAGTAAACTAACAAATGACTTTCTTGTTCGTCTTATTTTTTCTAATAACTCTTTTGAAATTTCAACCCTAAAATTCTCATTACTGGAGTTATTCTCCCTAAAATTTCTTCTGCAAATTTCAAAGGAAACCAACTAAGATAAAAAAAAATCTCCAGTAGGCGTCATCGGATTTAGCCCGCCGGTCATCGGATTTACTTGCCGGACTTGGGATTTGTAAATACGTAAGGAGGTCTATGCCAGAAATATTTTGGGGAAGAATGTGTGATAGTATTGGGAAGATAAAAAGCAAAAAGCAAGAAATGACTTTTTTTAATTTTAAAATCTAATCTCACTTAAGGGGTATTGTGGTTAATTCCCCTATGATTTGGGAACTCTTTGCAACATTTGATGGGTTTTTTTAGGTGGGAGTGGGTTGCTATAGTCATCCCACAAGGACCTAATAGTGATCCCCATATAATATTTCATCTGTTCCGTTAAGGTACTTATTTGTTGTTTGTATAAATTTTAATAAATATATTATTTAATATTTTATGAGGTATTAATTTAGAGAAAGATAGAAAAAAATAAAAAAATGTAGAAAAAATAAAGATAGAGTGAGATACTAAATAGAAATATAGAGAGGGATATTGGAGTGTTGATAAAAATAGAAATGAATAACTTAACGAGGAACAAAAAGAGTAATAAATAATGACAAAAAATTATATGTGACGAGTGCTCATAATTTATAAACATTACTCCCTTTGTCCCAAAATAACTTTCACATGTAGTTGGACATGCAAATTAAAAAGGTTGTAATAATGAGTAGAGTTTTGAGGATAATTGTGTATAAAATAAAGAAAAGAGTTGACTCGTGTGTATGTGTGAGTCAAAAGTAATACTAGTACTTTATGTAAAATTGAGCATATTGCGAGAGTAAGATTTATAAAGAGTTTTTCATTTTAAGGGCGTGAAAATTATTGTGCCACGTTTCGAAAAAGAAAATATAAAAATTATTATAGAACGGAGGGAGTACTCCGTATTATTTATGGACTAATGGTTTTATCCACACTATATTTTAAAGTAAAATAAGATTAAATAGTAAATTGAAACTTTGTTTCACACATAAGGCCATCACACACAAGTAACACCCCTCATAAATAATTCAATGAGTTAACACTTGTTTGAATTCTAGGATACGTATTTTTTTAGTTATTATTTTAAGTATTAATGTTGTACATGCGAAATGTCATTGTTTTGCATATGAACTGGTGCTATTTTAATAAAATTAAGCGGTGATAATTCATATGTATAATAGTGACAATTTGTATACATACAATAACACTTAAAAAAAAAAAAACATAATCTCGAGGTCATATAAGTTTTCGCTAAAACTATGTTAATTTGGAGTTTTGAGTGGTTTTTGAACAAAATTCATTTTTGAAATTTTGATTGTATAATAATTTGAGTTACTCCCTCCATTTCAAAATAATTTTCACATATAGGTGGACACGTAAATTAAGAAAATGTAATAATGAGTAGAGTTTTGATGAATAATTATGTAATATTTTATACTATATAAAGTAAAAAAAAAGAATTAACTTGTGTGTATGTATGACTTGTCAGTCAAAAATAATGACATTTTGTGTAAAACTGAGGATATTGTGAAAGTGAAATTTATATATAGTATCATTTTAAGGGTGTGAAAGGTATTGTGGAACGCCTTAAAAAGAAAAAGTGTGAAAGTTATTGTGTAACGAATGAAGTATGTATATTATTGTATTATTATTGAGTGAGATTATATTCAGTGAGATTATAGTGATTTAACTTTGTGTCAAATTAATATATAATTATTAAAAATCAATTTTTAAATCTTGAAATAAAACTGATGTAAAATTTTAAAATTCAAAATCTGAGTTTTAAAACCCAAAATAAGCCTATTCTGTTGAATTATGTACCCTCCCCTTGAAATTTCCAAATATGTGTATAATATATTCTTTAACTTGACTTTTAAAAGTTCCACCAAATAATAATAAAAATAATTGAACAAAATATATTTAAAATATAGTATTTTATCTGTAATTTATTATGCTCATTTTTTCAGGTAAAAAATTAATAAAAAAATATTAATTTATGTACAAAATAAATACTTTGAGGGTACAATGTGAAATATTATGAGATGCACTTATAAATAAAATGATTGTTATTATACAAAGTAAATAAAAAAATTAAACACAAAAATTTATATGAAATATAACTAATTAAAGTAAATTTGTGGCAAAAATATTGTAAACCCTAAAAGTCATTATGTAAGTCATAACTGTTGAACATATACATATTTTTTACGTATTTTATTTTTATTATTTATCCTACTCATTTATTAAAATGAACTCAATTTCTTATACAGGAGACCTACCCTTCAAAAGTATTGCTTATTTAATAATGATGGTTATAAGGTAAATATAAAATAATGTAAATAATATTATTTAAAAAAAATAATTATAAAATTCTAGTATTGAAAATTGGTGAAGAAATTGTATATTAATAATAACTATAATCATCAAAATTAAGAAAACATTTGTTTGTATCCCCAAGCCCAACCCAAAAATCGGCGTGCGTGTGTTGATATGGCGGAACCGGGAAACGACGATCTGACGGCCGCCGAGAACGACGACGGCGAACCGTCGGTCCTCGACCTGACTAGCTGTCAGCTGCGCGATCTCAGCTCCGTAGAGCTACCGCCGAGTCTCATCGAAGTCGACGTCACGGCCAACCGCTTGACGGCGTTAGACCCCCGTATTTCGCAGCTGTCCAATCTCAAGAAGCTCTCTCTGCGCCAAAACCTCCTAAAAGATGACGCCGTACTCCCGCTCTCCTCCTGGCACTCCATCTCCGCTCTCCAAGTAATCCCTTAATTTATTTTATTTTTGCCCTAGTTTCATTTCTTTTTTACTTTTGGATTAGTTTTTGGAGAGTATGCGGTGCTGAAGTTTTCGTTTGCTGCTTATAGAATTTGTGTATAAATTGCAAAAAATTAGGTCTCTTTATTAATTGTTTGTTACTCTGTGTCTACTGAATTTCTCAAATCTTAGACGCTAACCTAGTTAGCTATGAATGAAAATGTAATTTCTCTTTTCTTTATTGATAAATTTTCTTGTTCCCCTGTGAATAAAGAAAATTATTTGAACTAATTTTTATTGCAATTCTAGGTGATTGAAGTGATTTCTAGAAATATGCTTCCAAATCATATGATGAGAGGGATACCTGGATTAGAATTATAAAAAATATTATCTTGAGATACGGGCAGAACACTAATAGAATAAGCTTAGAAAGTCTGAATTTTACTCATGTGTAGATTAGTATTATGAAGGGTATATCTTGAGATATTATAGAGGAAATAACATTTAAGAAAGAAACATTTGGAACCAAGAGATGCTGACTTTTACTTTTGTAATATTGTATATTAAGTAGTAGCTTGTAAGTGTAAGAAATTTCATTTTAACTGCAAAAGCTAGTGACTAGAGTAGAAAGAGAAATTTCACAAACGAAGTAACAAATTCGAAAAGATACACTATGTTTTTATGTTGATAGAAAGCTAAGCTTGGTGTAATTGTCTGTATGACCAATTACAATAACATTGAATGGAGTATAATAGCGCTCTCATACTACATTTAATTTGCATAATGCTTAACAGGTAACATATTTAGAAAAATCATACACAGTGATTTGAAATGATAACTTGACACCATAGTGCTAGTTTAGTAAATTGAGTATATGATATGCTTTCTGTTAATAAGGACAATATGAGCTTAGCGTTATCAAATTAGTGAAATGGCCTTTTTTCTTACTTGGTTGATGCAGCCCTAAAATGATTTGTTTTCAAACCCCAGATGACTGTTTCTTCATGAAGCAACCATGCACATATTTATGTATACATAATGATGGGGTGAATAGCCATGATTCAAAGCATATTAGACAATTTGATTGAGCACAAAGCAACATTTCTGGTCAAATAATTTGCACAATCAACCAGATTAAATATTTCATAAAGGATTTAGGTGGTTAAAAGTATCCGGTTGTGCAATATGATGAAAGTATGTGTTATGAATAAGAGAAGGAAAAGGCTAACTAGTTGGGGGCCTTTGGCTGGTATAGTGGTTGTTTAGCAGTTTAGTATTTAGTAGTTAGTAGCAGTTATGTTCTTTACTTTAGTGAGGGCATAGTCTATAAATAGCTGGTCCTTGTGTTTAGAAGGTTGTTGTTGAATATTACTATCATTCGGCTGTATAGCTTGGGCAGAAGTAATTCTGTGGACTCATTCTTGAGTAATAAACATTTCTTGATTCTTGTTAGCCTCTTATCATCTTTGTTGCTAACAGTATGCCCAAAATCTTTTTAAATATCTGGGAACATTAAATAGTTTGGGGTGTTATCATTGATATAATGTAAATAAAAAGTTTTATTCCCAAAAGGATATGGTCCAATCTCACTCTAACTTGTCTGTTATCATGAAATATATTAATGTCATTATTGTTTTTCTCCAGGAGCTGGTGCTGAGGGATAATCAATTGAAGAAAATTCCAGATGTTAGCATATTCAAAACGCTTCTGGTCTTTGATGTTTCATTTAATGAGATTACTTCACTTAATGGGTTATCCGAAGTCTCAGACACACTCAAAGAACTTTATGTATCAAAAAATGAAGTGGCGAAGATAGAGGAGATTGAGCACTTCCATGATCTGCAAATTCTTGAGCTTGGGTCCAACAAACTACGGGTTGGTCCATTTTTTTTAAATATGAGCCATCTTTATGCATTTTTAGGAATTAAAAAACTCTCTGAAGAGTAAATTATGTATTTTCTAATCATGGATTAAACAGGTGTAGTTCATTTAGATTGGAAATATAACATTTTTTCTATCCTTATCTTGTGAGGGCTGAGAATTTGAATTCATAAAATTTGAAACATTCAGCAACCCGATTCTTGTGAACTGTTGATGTTATCTCTTTCTCATAGTATTTAACCAACCTTTGTTCCTCATTAGCTTGGTTGGAAAACCATCGTTATTTCAGATGATTGTGTAGCCATTTATGAACTGAGATTGCTTTGCAGGTGATGGAGAATCTACGAAACTTGACATCCTTGCAAGAGCTATGGCTGGGGCGTAATCGTATTCGTGTGATTGACTTATGCGGGCTAAAATGCATTAAGAAGCTCAGCCTTCAAAGCAATCGATTAACTTCTATTACAGGACTCGAGGTAAATACAGTATATGATGCTCTGTTTTGCGGGAATATTTTTTTTAGGACTGTAACTTTGGAGGTAGCAATTGTAGCTCAATCTGATTACAGGCTGACACATTTAGACCCGTAAGTTTATTTTTTGCACATTTAGGCCAAACATGTTAGCAGCACGTGGCATTTTAGCTCGAATTGAGGTGATTCGGGTCAATTTGGTCTAAATTTGCGAAAATTTAAATATAATTGCCTAAATGTGTCAGCCTGCATACATGATGTCCTAAAAAATCCCATCTTTTTACTGAAATTCTTTATATTTAATTTCTACTTAGTTGCTGCCCTGCCCTACTTTTCCATGATATGCAGGAATGTGTTGCTCTAGAAGAATTATACTTGAGCCATAATGGTATCTCGAAAATGGAAGGCTTATCAACACTAGTCAACCTCCGAGTCTTGGATGTAGCATCAAACAAGCTCACAGAAATAAGTGGCATCGAGAATTTGACAAAGTGTGAACAGTAGTGCAACCAAGCAGTGCCTTATTCATTACTCCCTGTGTCCCACATTAGATTGCCCCTTTTCCATTTTGGTCCGTCCCATATTAGATTGCCCTTTCCTAAAATGGCAAAAAAGTAATTTTACTCTTTCCAATTATCTTCAAATATCTCAAAATTATACCAAATGTCATTATTTTTCCCACACAAAAGCATCTTTTTTTGTCTTATTCTCCTCAATTGACTAATACACTCTCAACAAAAAGTTATTTTATCCTTTATAATACTAATAAATAACTCACATTAAATCCCGTGCCAAAGTCAAAGGGGCAATCGAATCCGGGACAGAGGGAGTATAAAATTTGCATCAACTCTGTTATGTTTCTTATCTTAAATATTTTGGTACCAGGTTAGAAGATCTGTGGCTTAATGACAACCAAATAACATCATTGGATAACATGGCTGAAGCTGTTGCTGCTTCCAGACACACTCTCACAACCATCTACCTCGAGCGCAATCCATGTGTATGTCATTATATATCTTTCCTATCCATGATCAACTTGGCTATTCACATCCAGATTTTTTTGCTTTTAAATCCATTTTGGTCCCGTAACTTAAGCCTGTTCTGCAAAAGGTCCCAAAAAAAGCCACGTTTTTTTATTTAATCTCATAACTTCTTAATTGGTCCGATTTTGGTCCCAAAGTCGTTGGAATTTGAAGTACGGAGTGGTTTTTTTGGTCAAGTTTTTTTGGCATGTGAGGTGTATAATTGGTCCTCTAACTTTTGTCTTTTCCGCAATAGGTCCCAAAAACATACCACAATATGATGTCGTACTTCAAATCTGATGACTTTGGGACCAAAATCTGACCAATTAAGAAGTTATGGGTTTAAATTGAAAAAGTTACCTTTCTTTGGGACCTTTTACGGAAAAGGCAAAAGCTGTGGAACCAAAATGGATTTTAACGTA
Source organism: Galeopsis tetrahit (assembly GCA_963675135.1). Classification (NCBI taxonomy): domain Eukaryota; kingdom Viridiplantae; phylum Streptophyta; class Magnoliopsida; order Lamiales; family Lamiaceae; genus Galeopsis; species Galeopsis tetrahit. The sequence goes on along the minus strand of OY776127.1, from coordinate 9,776,827 downwards.
TGTACAAATATTTTTAACACTTTGTGCCATCACATAAATCTGTAAAATGGTGCCAATAGCCTCGCCCTTGTATCAATTTGCTATAATGAATCTTAGTTTCCCAATATGAGCTAATTATATGATCATCGGTCAACCAGTTCGTGTGTTTCTTTCTCAATAAACTGATTGGATCTTCTTACAAATCTTGTGTTTTGCAGGCAAGTGCTCCAACCTATTTATCTGCAATGCGAGAAATATTCCCCCACGTTCAGCAAGTTGACTCTGAAGTATTCGCATAAAGTTTTGTTCGTTCGATTTTTACCACCACCAAAATATCGCATTGGATGTGGATCAGTTACTGCTTGTTGATGGAAATTGAGACACCTAAATATCCAGAAATATGCGTTACGGAGGTGTTAACTGATTTGTTTCGTTCTTAAACTATCAATCTATCTTTACTGACACACTGATAATATATTGCTCTTTTTCTTTTTTTCAACGTTGAGGAACCAAGTTTTTATGGTGAATGAAGTGTTGGTTTTCATTGTAATTCACTCGTTTAATTTATTTCAAGAGTAGTGTTGTTAAGCAAATTGAGGTGCTCGTGAGCTTGGCTTAAGGCTCAAACTCGACTCGCTTGTATAGGTAAACGAGTTGAGTTCGAGCTGGTTTCTTTACTCGTCGATGAAATTAAGCTGAGCTTGAACATCAATGACTCGGCTAGAATAACAACTATATTCAAGAGTTTTGTGTTCAGTTGAGCAAATTATTAATTTATTTATCTTTAATTATCAAAATGGGAGTAATCGAAGATATGAATGAATCAACAAATAAATTCATTAACCAGCAGCGAAAAGGGAGAAAAATAGGAAAATTTATGCAATGCACATTAGAAAAGACTTTTATATGTATTGTATATATGAGGATTATGGTTGTTCCATTGTATGAAGCAATCTAGGAATGAATGCTCTTCTTTATATATTTTTTTTACAAAAAATAGGTTAACAAAAAAAAAAAAAATAAGACAAAGAATCAATGCTTTTCATTTATTGACACAAACGACATTAGAAAGGTCATCCCTAAAAGATGGACTTCGACCTAACAGGGATTCACCAACTTAATGAAGAACAACTTAAGACGATGTTCATCGATCAAAATAGGTCTAGTATACAGAATGGTACAACTATACAATGCCATCAGTGGCGAAGGGAGAATGGGACATGAGATACAACTGTACCTTCAAATTGAATATATATATATATATATATATTTTAATATTTAAAACAAAATTTTTTGTTTATTAAAATAAGAGAGGAAAAGGCCGATTGCATCCCCATTCCCGAAAATGGTAACTTTAAAATGCTATATACTCCTTCTCTATGAATTAATTAGGTAAGTAAATTTTTAAATTTAATTTATGTATTGTTAAATATATTTATTTATATTTATTATTGATTTAGGTTGGTCTGCTATGGATTTGAGTGCATGTTGTGCACCTAGTCCATGTTACACTTTTCAGTTTACTGACTTACACTTTTTGGTAAATGGTGTTGCACTTTTCAATTATTAAATTGTATAATAATATTTTTAGTAATAATTGAAAAGTGCAACACCATTTACCAAAAAATTAAACTAGGGTGCACAACATGCACTCGAGTGACTTTACCTATTAATTTTAGTTATTGTGTTTATGTGGTTATTCAAAATTTCTAGTTGCATTGACTAATTGAAAAATATGCAACTTAACTTTTTTTTTTCCCCTATAGTTGTTGGATGAACCGGTGTCACACAAGTTTTGATAGCAACTTACCCTTTTAGTTAGTGACACGTTAAAAATTGATTGGCCAAGTCAAATGACACAAGTTAATCTGAATTTTGGCTCCATCGATAATTTTGACACATTAAAAAAAACTGTAAACTTTTTTGATAAAAAAATAATTCATACGTTCAAAAATATTACTTGCACATTTTAATTTGTACATCTCAATTGTTGGGTTTCGGTGTCGTCGGCCGCCACTCGTACTCGGGTTATACGAACGGGCTCAAACACGTGTCGGAATTGTATCGGGTTATAGTGGAGATAACCAAACATAAAGATGGGTAGCACTTCACCCTTACTGTTCTCCACTCTCTAATCTTACGTTTACATCACGCGTGTCGTCTCATTAACAATAGAGAGGGTGACTCAATATAAATGAGAAGGCTGCCAAGAATAGAATTAGGGCAACAACAAGTTTGGCCCTTATGTGTAGGCCCAATGGCCAAAACCATACTTGGGCTAAATCCCAACATCAATATTACTTGCACTCTCTTAATATAAAAGTATTCCACAAACTTAATATCCTCCTAACATCATTTTATATTTAAAACTAGGGACCTTCTATATGTAGTTAGGGTATCGTAACGTGTCGTAATGACTACCGTAGTCAGTTAATCTAAGCCATTAAAAATTTAATCTAAAGGTTTAGATTTGATGACCTGTTACCTTTTGTAAATTTTACGATATGTATTGTCGTAATGCGTCGTAATGTGTCAATAAATTTGTATTTTCTATTAAATTAAATTAATTAAAATATATTATTGTAAATTTACATTTTTATCCTTATACAATAAAATAATTTATTACAACAATTATCTACACCCGCTAATTTTATGAGTTCACCCCAAATCATTTTTTACCATAGTTATCTGCACCCATTCATTTTATGAGTTCACCCAAATCATTTTTTACCATAGTTATCTGCACCCATTCATTTTATGAGTTCACCCCAAAATCATTTCTTTTTTACAACGATTATCTACACCCGCTCATTTTATGAGTTCACCCCCAAATGATTTTTATACCACAATTATCTGCACCCGCTCATTTTATGAGTTCACCCCAAAATATTTTTTTAAAAATAATTACATTTAAAAGACTATATTATTTTTTTTATTAATTAATACAAAATATAATAAAATCAACCCTAATTTATACATTTACAATCTACAACTGAGTCATTGCCGAGTTACCGTCGATTCACCACCAAATCACTCATATTTTTAGAAAAAAAATCGTAAAAACATAATTAAAAAAAACTATCGAGATTAGGCACAAATTTCAATTTTTTTCTTTTTAATTTTTCTTCCCATTTTCAATTTTCATTCCAAACTTTTTATTTCTTCGTTTTTTTTTTCCTACTTTTTTTTTTCATTAGTACTCCCTCTGTCCACCAAAAGTGTGCTCATTTCTTTTTTTGAGGTCCACAAAAACGTGCTTATTTTATTTAAATAGTTAACTTTTGAATATTTTTTCTACTTTACTAACAAGATTGAGTATCTACCAAATATATTTTCTACTCATTATATTAAATATATTCTTTATAATTAAAATATGATTTTTTTAAAAGCACATATAAAAAAAAAGTGAGCACACTTTTGGTGGACAGAGGGAGTATATTTTTTTAGTTTTAATACAAAATAATATTATATGTATGATTTTATTATAATCTCTCCGTCCCAGTGAAAGCTCCTCATGAGCTTCGGACACAGAGGTTAAAAAATATGATATAATAAGTGGATGTATGAGAGGTGATGTGATTGAGAGAGAGAAGAATATAATGAAATGTGAGAGGGAATAGTTTGGCAAAAAAAGGAATGAGTAACTTTCATTGGGACAAACGAATAAGGAAAGTTGGGTAGCTTTCAATAGGAAGGAGGGAGTAGTCGGTGGTAATACAACAAGTAATAACCAGTAATACCATAAACAGTAATCAATAATACCATTAACAATAATTAGTAATACCACGGACATTAATCAGTAATACCATTAATATTAATCAGTAAAATTTTATACAATAACAAATAATTTCACACATTAGTAATACCATAAACAATAATATGTGAAATACCATGAACAGTAAGTAGTAATACCATGAACATTAAATAGTAATATCTCATACAATAACAAATAATTCCACAAATCTAATTATATTCAATAATACCAAAAACAATTATCAGTAATACCATAAACAATAATATGTAATACCATAAAAATAATAATAATCAGTAAGAAATAATTTCACATAATCAGTAATACCACAATTAATAATCAATAATCATTAATATTAATTCAATAGTGTATTAATAGTAATACCGCAATCAATAACTAGTAATACTAGTATCAATAATACCAATAACAATAATACCATAAAAAAAGTGGAGAGAGTGCAGATCGGGGTGTACTAAAGAAAATAGAGGGTGCACATTACCAAGCCCAATTGAAGGAAACCCTAGCCCAATGGGAGGGCACCCTAGGTCAGTAGTCGTCGCTTGGGATTTCATTAGCAAGGTCACCGGCTCCGAGTGTCGTCCGGTCAGAGATCCATCAGCAACATACTCACAGTCCTCCGTCGGGCCGTCGTCAGCCGGAGGAAGAGGCTGCGCAGGAGCAGGGTGAAGAAGATGGATGAAGCAATGTAGCTTCGATTTGGACAGAGATGAACGACGAGAGAGAGGCAGCGTCGATCCGAGTGTTGCAGGCGAGCGCCGTTGATGTAGGAGAAACTCCTGGATCGCGAACGTAAGGGAGATTGATCGAAGCAGTCGCGTCGGTGGTCGAAATGAGGAGAGGATTTCGGCCGCCATGGATCGTGGTCGAGATGGAAGATTATGTTGATTGTTATGGAAGTGAAGAATCGCGATTGCGATTCGAGGAGGGTTCTCGAGCTTCAGCGGCCAAGACCGAAGTGCCGCCGTCGCCGTCGAGGGAGTGGTCGGGCATGGTGGTGGCTAGGTCACCCGCCGACATGCATGGATTTCCGGCAGGTCCTTTACTCATCAAATTAAAATTTAGGTGCACCGCCGATCGACTTTAATAAAATTATACCTATAATATTATTTTGTATTAAAATTTAAAAAATACACATGCAAAAAATGGAAAAGAAAGAAAGGAAAATTTAAAAAGGAAAAGAAAAAAAAAACAAGGAAATAAAAAATTTGAAAAAAAAAATTGAAAATGGGAAGAAAAAAGAAAAAGAGGAGGGGGAAGAAAAATTAAAAAGAAAAAAAATTGAGATTTGTGGCTAATTTCGATAGTTTTTTTATTAATTATATTTTTACGCTTTTTTTTTTTTTAAATATGGGTGATTTGGTGGTGAATTGATTTTTTAGAGTTTATTTTATTATATTTTGTGTAAAATAATAAAAGGATAATATAGTCTTTTAAATGTGATTATTTTTTAAAAAATATTTTGGGGTGCACTCATAAAATGTGTGAGTGCAGATAATCGTGGTAAAACAATAATTTGGAGGTGAACTCATAAAATGAGCGAGTGCAGATAATTGTGGTAAAAAATAATTTGGGGGTGAACTCATAGAATGAGCGGGTGTAGATAACTGTTGTAAAAAAGAAATGATTTGGGGGTGAACTCATAAAATGAGCGGGTGCAGATAATTGTTGTAAAAATATGATTAGGGGGTGAATTCATTAAATTAGCGGGTTCTGATAATTGTAGTAAAAATATGATTAGGGGGTGCACTCATTAAATTAGTGGGTGCAGGTAAAATATAAATAAAATTTAAAAATAAAGGTAATATAGTAAATAACAAAATGTAATTTAAATAATGCTAAAAATAACTGAAACCTGTATGACAGTAGCATGTCGTTTTTACGGTTACGACGCCACATGGCGCGATTCGACAAAGTGACTGCGTAGTCACTTTGTAAAATGTGACTACCGTAAGAATTGCCCTTAAAACTATCACTCATGTTTACTTGTATTTTACTTTACATCCCACCAAATTCACTTTACACCTCACTAAATCACCTAAAATACCCATTCTTTATCTTACATGAAAGAATTTTGTCTCATCTAAAAGTCCGAACTTGTAGTGAGGTTGAGAATTAATATTTGTATATTAATTCCTAACACTCCCCCCACTCGTGGGCCGGATTAACACCTCTTACCCTCTTTTGGGGAGGAGGCCCATCGAGTGGACAATTTAAATGTCTGATACCATGAAAGAATTCCGTCTCATCTAAAAGTCCGAACTTGTAGTGAGGTTGAGAATTAATTCTTGTATATTAATTCCTAACATTACATCACCAATTACTAAATTTCATTTTTTTAAAAAGTATGTCGGTCAAACCGTGCAAGTCATCCCGAAACAGAGGAAATAGTAAATAAAATAATTGAATTGTATATATATATATATGTAGACCCAAAAAATGGAATATCTGATATCATTATGACGATAAATTTATGAAAAGTTTTGCTTCTTTAATGTGTAAAGTAATCACGGAACAAAATGAATAAGTTTTCAATACATAACCATCAATTGTATTCCCCAACTTCTAAGCGCGCAGAACTTCTCCTCTATAAATAATGAACATCCATATCACTAGTTTTACAAACTCTTCAATCATCTCTCTCAAATCTCAATGGCTTCCACTTCAACTTTTCTTTGCTTCCTTGTCTTTCTTTGCTTTGTTACCAATGGTTCGTCTATGCACACGCACTTTCTAATATATATATATATATATATATATATCATATAAGTCTTTGTCTATTTTAATTTAAGTAGCTTATAAACTCGATCAAATGAACTTTAACTCGATTTGTATTGTTCTTTCAGGAATATCAACTGAATGCAGTTTAAGCACGTTAAAAATCAAGCAAACCCAAATAATCCAAAAGGAGCATCCGTTGGCAGAATGGGAAGTGAACATAACCAACACGTGCGATTGCACGGTTTATCAGTTGAATTTTTTTTGTCTGAATTTTAAACCACAAGGTAAAATCGATCCATCCATCATTTCTGAAATCGACAAAAATCGTTGTGTCATCAACAATGGACAACCAATCTATGCCCACCAATCCTTCAATTTTACTTACGTTTCTCAGCAACGTGTTCCTATGGCTCTCTATAACTACATACAAGCTTGCTCCTAGATTTATTATCATTTGTAGTTTGAATATATATGTACATTTCTATCTTATGAATAATAAAGTTGGATTTTCTCTTCTTTTCTTTTTTGGAGAAATAATTGTATTGCTTCTTGTTATTTAAATAAGTTTCAAGGATTGTTATAATGTTTTGAGGATGTTGGTAAATTTACAACCATAGTGAGTACGGACAAAATCACAATTCACAAATCTCCTCCAACAAATGAATTAATTCTCCATTTCTCTACAAGTTCGGGGTGTATCAGAGTTTCTGACAAACAACTTGAGTTTAATCCCAGCATGAGACAAACTACACTTATTAAATTGCCCACTCCATGTGTCTCCTCCTCAAAAGGATAAGGGATGATCGATAATCCCGTCCCACGGGTATGATAAAATATTAAAAAATTAATATAAATGAATTATATATAAACAAACATATATCAGATGAAATTGCACTTACACATTAATCATTTTATTCAGATTCAACAAAAATATAACAATGCAACTCTATCCACTCTTACCCATTAATTTAACATTGAGTTAAATTTCACTGCATTAGAAAACCCTAGACAAGCACAAATCTTACTATTTATGATCATAATTTCTAAATTTTTCATAGATTTCAAATATTGAGTTAAAACAAAAAAAAACAAGCATCACTTATACAAAGAATTTTTTAACTCGTCGTTTCTTAATATCAGAAACTTGCGTTTTACAATACAATGGTGATGTCTTTTTATTGCCAGATGAAGGAAATTGAGGTTATAGTCATGTTGAAGATGTGACTTTAAAATGTTGGACACTGGAGTAACATGTTGGCCGTTGTTAATCTCCGTGTTTTTGTGTAATAATACAACACATTGTCACATTGTACGTACAATACTTTAAAGTCATGCTATATACACTGAGCACTACACAATAGGGTAGCAAAGACAAATTTAGAAATGGATCTGTAGATAAATACTCTATTCGTTCTACTTTATCTGTCACTTTTAAGAATAAAAAAGTTCCAAAATATATCACTTTTTTTTTTAAATATTATAAATGATATTTTTCCAACTTTGGATTTCACTTGTTTTTTGTGATATGCTCATTTAACAAGATACAAGACTCACACTTTTTTATTTAATACTATCTCTGTCCAACAATAATTTTAACATTTTTCTTTTTCCACAATAATTTTAATTTTTACACTCTTAAAATAGAAAACTTTTTATAAACTTCATCATCACAATATCCTCAATTTTACACAAAATGTCATTATTTTTTGTTCACACATACACATAAGTCAACTTTTTTCTTTAGTTTATACGTAAAAGTTTACATAATTATCCCTCAAAACTCTACTCAATATTACATTTTTTTAATTTACGTGTCCATCTACGTATGAAATTGTTTTAAAACAGAGAAAGTACTAATTATATTATACAAATAATCATTAATATTAATTTTTTTTTTTTATTTGTGTAAAATTTCAAAAGTGATCGATAAATGGAAAAAAGGGGTAAGTGGAAGCATTGTATTGGTTGTTAGTAGCATCCAAAATGTAACAACCCATTGCATGCAGTGGGACCCTATTTTTGCATTAAATGTTGTCGCTGTGTAATTAATTAGTTAACTTATCTAGTACTTTTGTGGGACCCAACATGGCATGTCGGCCATCCTCAAAACAATGCAAGTTTTTCCGCAGTAAAAAATCATCCAACTAAATCTACTACACGTATACGAGTACGACCGTCTAGTCTATTTTAGAAAATTACTACTTCACACGTATCAGAATTGTTTGCACGATTTGATCGACACATTTAAAAAAAAAAATGAATTTAGTAATTGGTGATGTAAGATAAAAAAAAAGGTATTTTATGTATGTAAAAAAAGAATGACAATTTAAAAAATAAAATGTTGTTGAGAGAATATTCATTTTGTTGAGTATTTCCATATTAATAGTACGTGTGCAAATACTTTTGGAATGTTCCAATAAAAAAAGTGTGCAAATAATCACGGAATGAAAGGGATATAAGTTAATTTGAATTTAACTCCATGTAACAACATCTCTTGCCTCTTGGTCAATTTCCGGGACAAGTTGTAATTTGCAATATCCACACTAGACATGTTCATTTGGTTTCGAAAATCCGTTGAAAAATAAGAATTGAATTGAAATCGAACCGGTCTAGAATCATGTGAAGAAGTATAAGTCAAATCAACAAATGAAAGAGTAATTCAAATTAGAAGTGACGCAAAAGGGCACGCGTTACACGCGCTCATCTAGGTGCGATTTACACCACCACTAGGTGCGATTCGGGCAAAGACAAAATACGAAATTAATTAGGGCTCGCACGCCCTAATCATGGTGATAATTACTCCGCCGGATTGAAGTAGTCGAGGTACGTCTCTGCAGATTCTTGGAGGGGTTCGATACAAGGCAATGAGTACAATCCTTCTTGTAATACGAACTTCAACGGGATTGGGGGAGAGGTGAGGCAAAATGGATTTAAATACCCACGAGTTGGGGCCCGGTTATTCACAATCTTGTGAAGCAAAGTTTCTTAAATTTGTTCAGTTTCTAGATCTAGTCTTTTTGTGGGTGCGAACAATGGCGGATCATTTGAATTCGAGTATGAGCAGGGTTACAATTGCCCAGCTCGATGAGGAGGAAACGGAGATCCCATCTGGGGAGATCACAAGGCCAAAAAACATACTGCTGGGGAGATATACGGTGAGGAAGAATATGGGCCCGGGAGAACTAACGACAGCAATGAGGAACATCTGGAGATTGGAGGGTGCTCTGAAAATCTCGCAGGTAGGGGAGGGACTGTTCGTGCTGGAGTTTGGGGAAGCGGTGGACTGCAACAAAGCACAATATAAGCAGCCATGGAACCTAAGTGGTACGACTCTTATCTTGACACGATTAACGGGCAAAGAGTGCCCAGCTACTATGACTTTCAACAAAGCACCCTTTTGGGTTCAAATCCATGGTCTCCCGCTCAACTCTATGAATGAGGAGGTTGGAAGAAGAATGGGAGGAAAGATGGGAGAGGTACTAGAGGTAGATCAACCAAACGGGGAGGCTACTTGGGGGAGGTGTCTGAGAGTTCGGGTGATGATCACGATAAACCAGCCCATGGCTCGAGGTACGTCGATCACAGTGGAAGGTGAGAGCCATTTGATACTCTTCAGGTATGAGAAATTAGTAGAGTTCTGTGGAGTATGTGGATGGTTGACACATATGGACAAGGAGTGCCCGATTCTGTTCGAAGAAGAAGGGACGCTTAGGGGAAAAAAAAAGAATTACCCTCTATGGCTCAAAGCGGATAGACAGAAGTCACCGACAGCGACGGATTTTGAATGGGCAAGGCAGGAAGGGATTGGGAGGAAAAAGCAACAGGAGCCGCAGACACACAAAGGAAGGGATAAGGGGAAAGAAGTTCAGACGAAAATGACGACCAGAGAGACCTTAAGGAACAAACCGAGCCAGACAAAGAAAGAAGCACTGGGGAAGGAGGGGTCCATGCAGAACTTTAACACAAACCAATTTCTGACGGAACCGAACAGCTTTGGGGAGGAAGAGATGTTCAATCTTTCGAACACCATGAGGTATTATGCTTATATGAATGCGTACCCCCCCTATGGGGGAAATATTGGTACTTTGAATCAGGATGGATCTATGGGGAATACGGGAGGCACAAGTGGGATGGGCAATTTCATACCGACACCAATGTTAAGGCAAGTCGTGATGGGGACAACCGGTAAGACAGGGGAAGAGAAACAAGGAGGAGGAATGACAGTAACAGGGGAGGGAAATGGGGGGCAGCCAGTTAAAAAAAGAGGAAGAGTGATGGGGGCAGGATCGACTGTGGAGGAAAGTTTGGGCAATAAGGGGGGGGGGGTGAAGGATGGAGAAGGATCAAAGACAAAGAAATCAAAGAGTGAGGAGGAAAAGGAGGCGAAACTCAAAGGGGCGGTGACTGACTCGGCTCAGCACCGCCGTCAGAAGTGATCGCCATAAGTTGGAATGCGCGTGGACTCGGGAGCAAGCGCGCATTCCAAGCTTTACAGCAACTTGTTGCTGATCATCGCCCGGACCTTTTGTTCATTTTAGAAACTAAAATTTCGGTTCAAGCTTGTACTAGATGGAAATCTTTACTGAAATTTAACTTTTGTGTTGGTTGTGATGCTAGAGGCACTAGTGGTGGTCTAGTTTTATTTGGAAAAGAATCAATGGAAATTACTTTACTATCTTATTCATTGGGTCATTTGGATTGTGTGATTAACCATGAAGATGGGAATTGGCGCTTTACTGGTTTTTATGGAGCACCTATTACACATATGCGTAAATTTTCTTGGGATTTGCTTAGGAAAGTTAGAAAAACCCATCAAGGAGACCCGAGAGCTTGGGTGGTAGGAGGGGACTTTAATGAAATATTGTCCCTGGAGGAGAAAAAAGGGGGAACAAGGGAGGGGGAGCGTCCTTTTGGACAAATGGAGGAGTTTAGAGAGGTGGTGAGTGAACTGAGTCTAAGGAATCTGGATGCAGGAGGTCCCTTTTACACTTGGTACAATAGAAGGGAGGGGAGAGCAGCGCTAAAGGAAAAATTAGATCGTTTTTTGGCAAATGATGAGTGGTTGGAGCAAACGAAACAATGGGAGATATGGAACTTGGATTTTTATGGCTCCGATCACAGACCGATTAAGATGTGCATCAATGAGGGAAACAAGAGGGGTGCAATATTTGGAACTCATCCCTTCAGATTTGAGAGAGCTTGGTTGGTAGAAGAGGATTATTTACAAATAGTCAATGAAGGATGGGGGAGCTGTGAAGGCAGGGGAAATATAGTGCAGAGACTTAAAAATTATGGGCAGAAGTTGGAGAAGTGGAGTAAGGAGAGAGTGGGAAGTTGTAAAAAGAAGATTCAACAATGCAAGAATCAACTGAATTTGCTGCTTAATAATGAGGATACTGTGATTGAGATGGACAGAGTCAGGAAGCTGGAGAGCCAATTGGAGAAGTACCAAACCCAAGAGAGTATGATGTGGCAACAAAGAGCGCGGATATCATGGCTACGAGACGGAGATAGAAACACTAAAGCCTTTCACCGCAAAGCTTCACAAAGACAATGGACAAATGCCATACATGGCTTGGAAAGTGATAGTGGTGAGTGGAAGACAGAACCATAGCATATGGAGCATATTGTCACACAATACTTTGATAGTATTTTTACATCATCACAGCCGGAATTGAGTGAGGTGAAGCAGGCTTTGGAGCCGATAGAAAAGGTGGTAACGGATCAAATGAATGATTTTCTAGAGATACCTTTCACACAACAAGAAGTGAAGAAGGCAGCTTTTCATCTAAATGCACATAAAGCGGCAGGTCCGGATGGCTTCTCAGCGGGGTTTTATCAAAGCTCATGGGAAGAGGCTGGCTCAACAGTCACAGAGGCAGTTTTGGGAGTTCTGAATGAAGGGGAGAGTGTAGCAGAGTGGAATGACACATGGGTGACCTTGATACCAAAGAAAAAGAATCCAAAGAGGGTCGCGGATTTCAGGCCTATCGGCCTAAGCAATGTATTATACCGGATATTGGCGAGAACGATTACAAATAGGTTGAAAAGTGTCATGAGTGGGATTGTAGACGAGAATCAAAGTGCTTTCACTCCGGGAAGGATGATATCGGATAACATTATTTTGGGGTATGAGTGTATGCATTGGATTAAGAGTAACAAGAGCAAGGAGGGATATGCAGCGCTAAAACTCGATATGAGTAAGGCATACGACAGGGTGGAATGGACATACCTGAAGGAGATTATGAGGAAGTTAGGCTTCACAGAGGGCTGGGCGAGGCTAATTATGCAATGCATTACAACTGTTCACTATTCATTTAAGATTAATGGACAGATGGTTGGACGAGTGCAGCCGACGAGGGGATTGAGACAAGGGGATCCGCTATCCCCCTTTCTCTTTGTTTTATGTGCCCAAGGGCTGTCAACCTTTATGAGGAAATTGGCAATGGACCAAGGGGTTCACGGGGTGAAAATAGCAAGAGAAGCACCGGCCATCACACATCTCCTTTTCGCGGATGACAGCCTTTTCTTCTTTAAAGCAACAAAGGAGGAAAGTGTAAGAGTTAAAGCAGTACTACGAAGATACGAGCAGATTTCGGGACAACTTATCAATTATGAGAAGTCTGCAATATCATTCAGTCCGAATACAAGAAGTACAAATGTCATGGAGGTTAGGGAGATACTGCAAATAAGATTAACTGGGGGACACGAAGTTTACCTGGGTTTACCGACTTTCTCTATGCGATCGAAGAGAATTCAATTTGGTTATCTCAGAGATAAGGTGGCAAAGAGAATGGATGCATGGAGAGGGGCTGACTTCTCAGATGGAGGTATAAAGGTGCTAATTAAAGCAATTATTCAGGCAATACCAACATATACGATGGCATGCTTTCAGATTCCTTCAACAATTTGCAGAGATATGGAGAAGATGGTAGCTGACTTCTGGTGGGGATATAAGAAGGAAGGAAAGAAGTTACACTGGAGAAGATTGAATTTGCTTTGTGAACCAAAGGAAGTGGGAGGTTTAGCTTTTAGAGACATGGTTAAATTCAACCAAGCTCTATTGGCAAAGCAAGTGTGGAGAATTTTGGAAAATCCTAATTCTCTTTTAAGCAAAGTTCTAAAAGCAAGGTACTTTAAACATTCTGGGGTATTGGAGGCGGAGATAGGACGAAACCCATCCTACGTCTGGAGATCTCTATGCTGTAGTAGAGAGCTTTTAGAGGAAGGGATGCACTGGAGAGTTGGAAATGGGGAGTCTATCAGAATTTATCGGGATCGATGGGTGAATGGTTTGTCAGGTGGACGACTAATATCAAGAATTGCAAGTGGATCGACGGTCAATCGTTACATTGATGAAAACGATGAATGGAGGGCAGATTTGTTAGACAGAGCGTTTCTTCCCTTTGAGGCTTTGGCAATTAGGAGTACACCCATAGGGGGAAAGCAGGTGGAGGACAAAATGTTTTGGAAGCCTGGATTAAAAGGACAGTATTCGGTGAAGTCGGGGTATTGGTTCAATTGGGGGAAACACAATGATGAACAGAGGGGATCAACAAGTAGGGAGAAAGATGGAAGGGCGAAAGAATGGGTAAAGCTGTGGAAAATGAACCTACCACCAAAGATTAAAATTTTTTGGTGGAAGGTAATGCTGGATATTCTGCCAACGGAGGGAAATCTTCGGAGGCATCACGTCCCATTAGACGGTGGTTGCGGATTATGTGGGAGTCATACAGCTTCGACTACGCATGCTCTGTTTTTTTGCCATGAGGTTAGAAAGGTTTGGAAATACTATGGATGGTGGTTGATGCTTAAGGGACATGATACCGTTCCTACTGTGGAGTTGGCTCGAATGTTAGAAGAGGTATGCACTACGAAAGAGCTAGAAGTGGTCATAGCATTAGCGTGGGGTACTTGGAAAGAGAGATGCACATTGCTACATGAGGATGTAAAGAAACAGGGGCGGGGAAAGCAGACTGCGAAAGTGGATTGGGCTATAAACTTCTTGAAAGCTTTCCAACAAAATAGGGAGATAGTAAACAGAAATTGCCAAGAAGAACAACGAATAGAGCGACAAGTACCGTTGGACGGCCTTTGGATCAAAGTGGATGCTGCTTATAAGGAGGACAAAAATGTTTTTGGGGTGGGAATGGTGCTTGGAACTCAGGAGGCCAAGGCTAAGGCAGCTCACGGACGGAAAATTTGGCATCCGGGATCAGTAGTTGGAGCGGAGCTCAGGGCAATAGAGGAAGGTCTCCTTTGGTGTAGCAAGAACAATTGGATGAAGATTGATCTCTTCTCAGACTCGTTAAACGCTGTAAATATGGTTAACACAGGGGTAAGTGTATTGAGCCCGGAGGGGTTTGTTTTGGAGCGGATACAAAAGTTAAGGGGAGGTTTTGTAGTGTGCAAAATCTCACATATACCCAGAACAAGAAATGAGGCTGCAGATAAATTGGCAACTTGGGCGGCCACGTCTCACTCTTCTCACGATTGGAGAGATGAAGATATTCCTGGTTGGATAGCAGACATAGCAACATTTTAAGATAGATTGATAATCTTGTATTTGTGAATTGAAGATGTAATGTCTGACTATTGTCAAAAAAAAAAACAAATGAAAGAGTAAAAGTATGTATTAGTTAGAGGAGTTACATGTAACTTCTCTCTTGTAAATCGCTATTCGATTTCCTGTTTCATATAGGGGGGAAATGTGAATCATTTTCATCATCTAACTCTCTTTTCTAACCGAGTAGTTTTTCGAATTTTTTTATTCAGAAATGTGTTTTGATCCAACACCAGTTCGGTTCAAACCGTCAGCTGACCATATATGCAGTACAAATTGATCTGAGTTGATGATCTGCAAAGAGCAGATCTCAACCATTAAATAAAAAATTAAAATATGTGTGTGAATAATGAATCTAAGTATCCAGAGGTATAGAACCCATCGTCTGCATAAATTACTTATCAAGATGATTGGTTTCATAAGAAACTCATCATCTGATTTCTTGTCAAAATCGTATATATATATTGTTGGAATTAATTATTGAGAAATCAAAATTAGAATTATCAACATGTATGCAGCGGAATATATCTTGAACCCGATTGAATTCCATATACGTACTGTGATCCTCGACTCGATTGAATTCCACATACGTACTGTGATCAGTGACGGAGCCAGAAAATCTCGGTAGGGGGGCCCAATTAACATTATTTTAAAGATAAAATAATACTCCCTCCGTCCATGAAAAGTAGTCCCATTAGCCTTATATTCTTTGTCCACCAAATGTAGTCCCATACACTTTATGAAAACTATCACCCTTCAACCATCACTTAATTACTCAATTTGCCATCAACTTTATTCACAAACAATCACTTTATTCACAATGGACCCCACAATACCCTATAATACCCTTACTTTATCTACATTTTTCTTAAAACTTGTGCCCACCCTCCATGGGACTACTTTTGGTGGATGGAGGGAGTATGTACTTATTATATTTATCAAAATTTTACATGATAAAATCGTCAATACATTTCATTAAATTAAACTGAACAAGCTGACTTTCATTTAGTTTTGAAGTTTTGATAGTTCGATTCAAAATGAAGCGAAACAATTTAAAAATTGCTAAAATATTAAATTTAAAAAACATTTTATTTCTTTGGTTGTAAATGTATTTTAATTAATACATTAATGTGTTCTAATATTCTATTATTTGCACGGTTTGACCGACATAATTTTTAAGAAGAGTGAATTTAGTGGTTGGTGAATAAAGTAAGGGTGTTTTGGATGATTTTGTGAGGTGTAAAGTGAATTTGGGTGAAATGTAAAGTAAAATGTATGAAAGAAATGAGTAGAAATTTGAAAATAAAATGATGCTGGGAGGGTATTAATTTTGTTGGGTATTTTCATATTAAGAGTGTGCAAATAATCTTGTGACGTCCCAATAAAAAAATGTACAAATAATTACGGGACGGATGAAATATATATATTAAAAAAAAAATGGTGGGGGGCCCAGTGCCCCCGGCCCCATTGTGGCACCGTCACTGACTGTGATCCTTGTAGTCGATCAGAACACGATCATATGAATTGATCATTCACAAACCGCTTCTTGTATCCACAATTTAAATGCCCTTACAAGTATATGTGTGTATGATGCGTATGCACATTCGGTCTTTTGAAGCGGGAAAGAACATAATTCATATTCAGTTGTTATAGAAAATTCCGTTGAATTTTCTTATATAATTTTCTTATGGTAAAGTCTAGTATGCACTCGAGCGCATGTTGTGCACCCTAGTCCATGTTGCATTTTTCAGTTTACTGACTTACACTTTTTGGTAAATAGTGTTGCACTTTTCAATTATTACTAAAAATATTATTATACAGTTTAATAATTGAAAAGTGCAACACCATTTACCAAAAAGTGTAAGTCAGTAAACTGAAACTAGGGTGCACAATATGCACTCAAGTCCATAGCAGACCAACCCTTTTCTTATATAAGAAGTTATTCAAATAAGAAGTTAGTCTTATGTGAAATATTGCATACATGCATTCCATCCCAATTAGGCAAGTCAAAACCCTAAGTCCAAAAGTCAAATTAAGTCAATTTTAAAAAATTCACGGGTCATACGCCTGGATCCGGGCTGCCCAAAAAATTCGCGGGTTACAAACAGGTGGTTTACTACATGACCAAAATATTGTTACTACAAGGCCAAAATATTACCACTACAAGGTCAAAATTTTAATACTACATGTCAAAACATTCTGAAAAATTCACCAAAAAATAAAGTCTCCGAAATATTTTTGAACATGTAGTAATACACTTTTGACCTTGTAGTGATAAAATTTTGGTCTTGTAGTAACATTGTTTTAGTCATGTAGTAGCCGAATAAGTCAAAATTATTTTAGTAATTTTGCCCCCAAAAAATAAGTGTCCAAAATATTTTTGGACTTGTAGTAATACACTTTTGACCTTGTAGTGACAAAATTTAGTTCTTGTAGTAACATAATTTTTCATGTAGTAAAATAATAGTATATTAGAGTGAAAATAAATATTTTAATTAAGATTGGTCCGCTTTGACCCGTGTTGACCCACGAATTTTGACCTAATTTACCCTAATTAGTCATATTGCATGTATGCAATATTGCATATAAGTTTTTGCGTATAATTATCCACTCATACGTGGAATAAATAAATAATAATTAATGTTAATTAATTGGGAGTAATATATTTATTAGCTTTCATATATATTTGTTCAAACGATGGAACCGAAACTCATTTTTTTTTTTTTGACAATAAACAGTTACATAGCTTCATTACATGATTCCATACGAATCCCGAAATTTAAAAGCTAGCTACGTCTGTTATCCATCGAGGTATTCCGTCATCTCTCCAATCTTGAGAAGAGTGAGTCGTCGCAGCCCATGATGCAATTCTGTCCGCTGCCATGTTTCGTGTTCTGGGAATATGTGAGATCTTGCACACTACAAAATCCTTTTTTAATTTGTGAATCTTCTCCAAAACATATCCTTCCGGACTCCACAATTGTTTATCCTTATCAACTAGTTTTACCGCGTGCATTGAGTCCGAAAAAATCTCCACCTTCGTCCACCGATTCTCCGTACACCATGTTAGTCCTTCGGCTATCGCTTTTAGTTCCGCCCCAAGCACTGTCCCCGGGTGGGTAATCGTCTTGCCTCTCGCTGCATGCACCCCTTCGTTCGGTCTGCCTATAACCACCCCTACCCCAAAGGCATTTTTATCCTCTTTGAAAGCCGCGTCCACTTTAACCCAAACTCCCTCTATTCGCGCACCTTCTTCACTTCCCCTTTCATTCAATCTCTGCCGCAATACTGCCTTTGCTTGTTGATAATCCCTCAAGAAATTCAGGGTCCACTCCAGTGTCGAAAACACACCCTTTGTTTGCTTCCTTTAGTCGTAGTTTGACCGGTTAGTCGTAACTACCAATTTTTACACTCGTAGAACTGAAACTGAACCGTCTTAATTGAAACGGGCGAACCACGAAACGGCTTTTTTGTTTATGTCTAAATGTCTAATCGACAGTCATACATATAGTATGAGACAACAATATTATCACCGACGGTGATCACATTTGTATTGATATAACAACTGAACAAACAAAATTCAATTCAAGGAATAACCTATTCATATTCATAGTATTCCACTAATTAATTAAGGGGTTGTGGGTGGGGTGACAGGGGTGTCCCATTTTTTATTCACTTGGGTATATATTTAATGGAAGATAATATTATACTATATATATATATATGTGTTGTATTAAATAAGATACGGTATTCATAGTTAAGATATTACGTGTATATATATATGTTATATCGATAGTGTTCCATTGGGGAACATTTTTGGGACGCTGACTCAGGATACATCGGATTATATCGTTTAGCATTATGCTCCCCTTCAATCTTCCATCAGAAGAGGTGTAAACAAGATTATGGATCACTTAGAGAAACTGTCAACGAATCCTTTGTCGTTGATTCAAGCTGATCTGGTTCAGCCGACTCTGATTTTTCAAAGATCATGAGTGTATATAGTCAATTAGTCATTCATAAAAGTTGGTCGGATATGTTCGATGATACCGAATGATGGTGTTATCATGAAATATTTGTAGCTTACTTACACCTTATTTTATCATCACTTATTGTTTACTTTAGACATTAATGTTTAGAGAACTTTGACTTTTTTTTCTTTTTTTTTTTTTTTTGATTTTTTTTTTCGATTTTTTTTTTTTTGAAAAAGTGTATGTTACTATATTGAAAAGTGCAACATTGTTTTTAATGAAAAGTGTATGCTAATGATATTATAACAAATTTTTTGCTAGGAGGGGGAATCGAACCTGAAAAGTGTATGCTAATGATATTATAACAAATTTTTTGCTAGGAGGGGGAATCGAACCTGGGACAGGTTGTTAAGGAAATCCCAGGACAACCATTAGACTACAATGAGTTTTTTTAAATATTTTATTATTTATCATATATATAATATATATTTCCTATATAGCTGGACTCAAGTACACCGTGTACTTGAGTACACAGCAGCCCTACCCTTTTAAAAGTTCAATCAATAATTTAGTTATATGTCATATTTAGAAAATTAAACAATTTTACTAAATAATGACACATGATATCAATTAAATATAAAGACGACACCGTAAGTAAAATTGCACCGGAATATGACACATCAGCAAAACAAATTCCCTATTAATATATACCGTATGTATATAGGGAAATATATATTCTTGTTGATTAAGATTTAAATGAGATTAGTAAATGAGGCACTTGTCGCTAATTCAAAACATGAAATAGTAGATGAAACACAAAAGTGGAACAGGGAATTCGTCCAATCACCTATCAATTTAATTTAATGAGTAAAATTATTCTAGCTTATTCACTCTTAAATACCATTCAATAACTCCCTCAAATTGTTCGTTGCTCGTTAGAAAATACTCGCTTGATATATGTGAGGACTGAGGATAATCGTTGTTATATTGCACGAAGCAATCTAAAAATGTACGACTTCTTCAAAAATTTCTTACAAACTTGTAAATAAAGATTAAACTAGTGTAAGACCCGCGTTTTACGCGGAATTGAAATAAATTTATATTATATTTTTAATTTATTAATTAAAAAATAGTATTTGAAACATGTCTAGATTTGTAAATTTATAATTCTATTAAATAATAAAAATAAAATTTTGTAGCAATATAGGTTACATTTTATATATATATATATATATATATATATATATATATAAATACATAAGAAAACAATAATAAAATCGAGAATATAATTTTATTTAGGGTTAATTGCAAAATAAATTATGACCTAGCCTTTAGTATTTTTATCAATTACAACATATCTTTTTTTTTTCTTTACAATTCGATACACCACCTTTTTAAACTTTACAATTTAATACACTGATAGATTTTCCAGCCAATTTCAGTATTATTGTGGCAGCGAAATTACAAAATTTGTCACATTGTCACCAAGTAGACTGCCAACAAATTTATTTATTTATTTAAAAATAATAATAAACATTTCAAAACTTTAATAAGCGCAAAATTAAAAAACATTTATTAACTCATTTGAGTCGTTTCTAGTTTCTCCATGCAGTATGAAATTTTTGTTGACAAAGTGGGATAGCTCAAGTGGTTAGAGCACCACTACCTAGGCCTTAGGTCCTGGGTTCGAGTCATGGGGAGGGGAAAAAAAAGGATGGGTATTTAACTTCCATAAAAAAAAAAAAGTTTCTCCATGCCTCTCTCACTCAGACTTCCTATTAGAACACAACAATAGTGCATAAAACTCTCTTTTTCTGTTATTTTATATTTTTCTATTATTAAACTAATCGCATACACACATTCTTCTATAATTCAACCACATTTATGATTAAACCCTAGAAGAGTCATTAAAGTAAACCATAAACAACACAAAATCCATAATAAGACAAAAAAATGTATTTTACTTCTAAATTATTGCACCGTATAATTGATAAGCAAGGATTATAGGAATCACCATGTGCAAGGATGCGTATAATTGATAAGCAAGGATTATAGGAATCACCATGTGCAAGGATGCGTGTTATGAGTTCTATGAGAAAATGATTTTCCTCTCCTTGTGCACATTTGAGGACCACTCGTGACATACTTTAAGTTTTTCTGTGCAAATATCCTCTCCTTGTGCACATTTGAGGACCACTCGTGACATACTTTAAGTTTTTCTGTGCAAATAAGATCGAGTTCTATGAGAAAATGATTTTCCTCTCCTTGTGCGTGACATACTTTAAGTTTTTCTGTGCAAATAAGATCGAGTTCTATGAGAAAATGATTTTCCTCTCCTTGTGCACATTTGAGGACCACTCGTGACATACTTTAAGTTTTTCTGTGCAAATAAGATCGGTTTAATTTTATACTGATTAGAGTTTTAAATTATTCTTTATAAAAAAAATTCATAATAATTAGTTGGCCGTCTATGTGGCAACAACGTGGAAAATTTTGTATTTCCGGCGCCACATCATACTAAAATTGCCCGGAAAATCTAACGGAGTATTAAATTGTAAAACTTAAAAAGGTGGTGTATCAAATTACAAAGAAAAAAAGAATATGGTGTAATTGATAAAAACATTAAAGGTCGTGATTTATTTTGTAATTTATATTTATAATTTTTTTATTTTTAATATTTAAATTTAAAATTCAAAAGTGCTCATTGATAAGATTAAAAGGATGTAGTTCTAAATTCTATTACATTTAAGTTTTAATTAATATTCAAAATTAATTTCACTCCGATCTTCGAGATATCTTTTAAATTCTGTTTCCAGACCCTATGGGCATGTTTGTTTTGAGATTTTGAGGATTTTGAAATCCGGATTTTAAAATCTAGTGGATTTCAAAATCCTAATACTTTTTATGTTTAATTTGTGTTTGTTTTGGGATTTATGTAGGGTAGGATTTAACTTTATAGTATAGGAATATAAGTTTTATAGGTATTTATATAGGGTTTGTAGGTATTTATAGAGTTTCCTTTTATAGGGTTATATGGTGGGATTTTGAAATCCTGAATCAAAATTTCAAACTGTGGTGGAGTTTCGAAATCCCAAATCCGAATTTTTCATCCCAAAACAAACATGCCCTATATGTATTTTACTAAGTCAATGGAATGATCAAATCTAATAAACAAAATATGACCAGTCTTAAAAAATAATTTTATACCATTATTATATTTTTTTATTGTAGATAAAAAATAATGTTATATAATTATCAATATTTTTGTTTAACATCTTATATCTATCTTATATATATATATATAAACTTTTGTTGTGACACATGTCACATTCTCACTCACTCTACCTAGATGGGTGAATCTGCCTTCTACATATAATCTTCACTCATTGGCAAGCCTTCTACATATAGAAAAATTAATACGATGCAAAAACATATAAGAGCACGACGATATTTGATAAGTATTTTATAATTGTTCAGGTTCTAAAATTTATATGATTTAGACACTCTAAAGAAAATTACACACGAAAAAAAATACAACTTTAGCAAAATTAAAATAAATAAGCCATACATAAAACTTTGTATGTATATATGTACACATTATCGACCCTAATGGTTAAATCACCACATTTCATTTATTTTCAATATAATCTAAACCTTTTAATAATTGCAAATAAATCACTAATTTTTACATATTGTTGTAAATTAATTTTTTTGACAAATTCATTTATACTCGAATAAGACGTTTTGAAATTAAATTTGATTTAAAAATAATGTTTCATTATGAATGTGTCATGTCAGTAAGAAGTTTAAACTACATTAGATTCGGGCACAAATAAATTTGCCAAAAAGTTTAATTTGCAACAATATGTAAAGTATGTAATTTATTTTTAGTTATTGAAAAATTTAAATTAGATTATAAATGGTGATTTAATTTGAAATTAACCCTAAAATAAAAATGTATTTTGTCCAGATCATAAAAAAATATTTGAAAATACGTTGATAGACAAATTATAATATTTAGAAAACTAACATAAAAATGGAGCACGTTTAATTCAATATAGTATATTATTTTTAAAATTCTATATATATAAAAAAAGACGTTTAATTAAGGAATAATTTACAATAATGCAATAAAACATGTTTAATTAAATATATATTCACGTACAAATTATACTTAATTTCTTAATTCAATATTTAAGAAACTGACTTAAAAATATAAATACAATAAATTAACATAGAAATTATACGTTTATTAATTCTATGGGTATATATACGTATATTCTTTCTAAAATGCAATAGAGCACGCTTTAAGTTAATTAGCATTAATATGAATTATAAGTCCGTTGTTAGTTAACACATTAATTACCATACAGGAGTATGTAATTATAATAAAATACGGAGTAAGTCACTACATCATGCACTAAATCATGTTAATTCATACGTAATTATTTCTTACTTACTCCATCATGTTAATTCATACGTAATTATTTCTAGTAATGAAAGGGAAAAAAAATTATAACAAAAGTTTAGATTTACACATCGAACATAAATATTTATGATTTGAATTTTTATGTCAATAAATGTCTTGATTGATTAAATCGAATAATAAACGCAAAAACTTATATGCAATATTGTATACATGCAATATGACTAATTAAGGTAAATTAGGTCAAAATTCGTGGGTCAACGCGGGTCAAAGCGGGTCAACCTTAATTAAAATATTTGTTTTCACTCTAATATATTATTATTTTACTACATGACCAAAATTATGTTACTACAAGAAATAAGTTTTGTCACTACAAGGTCAAAAGTGTATTACTACAAGTCCAAAAATATTCTGTACACTCATTTTTTTGTGGCAAAATTACTAAAATAATTTTGACTTATTCGACTACTATATGACTAAAACAATGTTACTACAAGACCAAAATTTTATCACTACAAGGTCAAAAGTGTATTACTACATGTTCAAAAATATTCTGGAGACTTTATTTTTTGGTGAATTTTTCAGAATGTTTTGACATGTTACATGTAGTATTAAAATTTTGGCCTTGTAGTGATAATATTTTGGTCTTGTAGTAACAATATTTTGGTCATGTAGTAAACCACCAGTTTGCAATCCGCGAATTTTTTGGGCAACCCGGATCCAGGCTTATGACCCGCAAATTTTTAAAAATTGACTTAATTTGACTTTTGGACTTAGGATTTTGACTTACCTAATAGGGATGAAATGCATGTATGCAATATTTCACATCAGACTAACCCAATAATAAATAGTTTGAATATAAGGAATTGCGTGTACTATAAAATTTTTGTGTATTAGTCAAACAATTTAAATTTCTAAATTATTTACATATAATAAATATTTTTGAATTTTATAAACTACTCCACTAAATATATCTAATTAATGACATTTATTGAATTTAATGGTTATTCCAATCTACACCACAAATAAGCCCATAATTAATACCAACATTCATCGATATATTTTTTTATAAATCAAGATTTAATGACATTATTGTATTTAATGCTTATTCAAATCTACTATATTATCCATAATTTCCATAACAGTAACATTTTATCCATATATTTTCTAATAAGTAAGGATATTTATTGCGCTAGATAATTCAAATTTTCTATATTTGTATGGAGTGAATATAAGGAATTTTGTGTGCTATTAAATTATTAAGATACGAATTTTTCACGTTTTAAAAATTAGTCAACTATGATAAAATTTTGGTTTCCTTAATTTCATGAAATTCGAATTGTACATAATATTAGACTATCAGATTTTATAATTTCGATTTAATAAAATTAATTGAATTTCGAATATCTTTCACTATCACATCCAATGTCTCATCAGGTAATTAAGGGATAAAATATTAACGTGAATTCATTTTGATTTTAAGAGACAATAATTTTATAAAATTCAGAATTTAATATTATTGCCAACAATTAGGGAGTAATTCTTTAATGTGAAGGTTGACTAATATTGATTGTGTAAAATCAATTCTTGATTGAAAAAACATACTTCGGTACGTAGTTATTTGGATATATTGATATCATTAATTGTGGAAAAAAATTAGTGCAAAATTTGCAACAATTAAGGACTAATTCTATTTATTCATTGCTCTCTAATTAAAAGATATTACTAAATACTCCTTATAAGATTTTGTCAATTAATCATGATTATATTTATATGTTCTTGTATAATTATTATAAAATATAATTTATATATCGATGACATATTTTATCGAGGATTTGACTTAAGATGAAAATGAATTACTGTTTCTTATTTTTCTTAATTTTCGGATCTTAATTGATTGCCTTTTTAAAATTATTATTCATTAATTTAATGTGTATACACTATACACCAACCCACAATTCACCCTAAAATCAACTTAAATGAATCAACAATCAATCCCTATATTGATATTGACCATTTTTGGTAGAATAATGATGATATTTTTTAAAAAAAAATTAAAATTCATTTACCTAACTATATATTGTACAGTATTATAATTAAAAAATGTATACAAAAATCAATACAATATAGAGACTTTGTATTTACAAATGCACGCTTTAAAGGAGGCCAGACTGCCATATAAAATACTCAAAAGTGGCTCAATATGGTATTTTTTCTACCACCGTGACCCAAGAGAGAAACACGAACAATGATTTCCCTGTCCTTCAAAGCTTGATACATAAACCTTCAAAAAAAAAATTCAATATATCTAAACTCCAAAAAATACTGGTAGAGAACGTAACAATGAATCTAAAAAAAACATATTTGAGTGTACATTAGAAATTATAGATCTATAAAATTATATATATTACATGATGAAATACATAAATTTGTTGATTGAGAAAGAAGAATGTATCATACACGAAGATGAAAGTGCACATCGAGAGTTTTGCAGAAATACATACCGTACATGAAGAGGAGAATTCCTGCAAAAAAATAATAATAATAATTTAATGACAACATTCTAAACGGTTAAGAAATACATGCATACTATACACGAAGAGAAGAATTGAGAAAAACGAAAGAGATAAACTCTTAATATATAGGAGATTGAATTAAGATCTAACGGTTAACATCAATACATTCAAATGAACGGTGAAGATTAAAAGAGAAAAATGAAATGAATGAGGGTTGAGGATTTTTGAAATGAAAGGATTTAGAAGAGAGAGATTGGAAGAGAGATGGTGTGGTTGTGACATGTGTCACTTTGAGAGTTTGCAAATATATATAACTAGTGTAAGACCCGCGTTTTACGCGGGGTTAAAATAAATAAATTTATAATATATTTTAATTTATTAATTAAAAAATAATCTAAATATGTATCGTATAAATTTATAAATTCAATTCGTTATTTTATTAAAACATAAGAGAAGGAAATGTTGTACCAATATAAATTACATCATATATATATATATAATAGAATAGAATAGAGAATTATAAATTTATTTATAAAATCTTCAATATACGAAATTACAAATTACAAAAAATTTTCTTGTAAACAACATTTGTTGTACACTTACATATTTTTCATTTGAATTTAGACAAAAAATTAAATTCACTCTTACTCTTGACTCGAGGCTGCAACATTTGTATGTGTATGAACATATGTTTCAGAAGGTAAACACATACCATGGAAAGAAACTGACTTTAACATTTGTTTGTGTATAAACATAGGTTTCAGAAGGTGAACAAAGTGAATGATTTCAGATCAACATTCCAAATAAACATTATAGGGACACCTGTTTTTCAGAACTAATCGATGATTTGGTAGATCAACGCACTTAATAAAATAGAGTATGTCAATAGAAAACACATGTCCCATACCACCAAGTGTATACCCTGATGGATAAATACTACTGAACTCAAATATTCTCTTGTATCGTCATATATCATCGTCAATATTGTCACGTTAATACTTTGAACTTATCTATGTATTGGAGGAAGTATAACTCTATCCTCGAAATACTTATTCGTACTAAAATTGCCAGAGACGGAAGAGTAAACATTGTCAACTATATCAACAACTGGATCACATGCATCTAAAACCAAATGCTCTTTAGGAATATCAATATTTGGAAAACCTTCATCATTATCTCCAAGATCCCCCGACAATACAGTTGGTGTATTAAACCTACAAAAATGCATTTTGTATGTATGTGAATATGACAAATATTTAGTACTCTCCCGTTTCAATTTAGATCCATCATTTGCTAAAAATGGATATTCCAAATTATATTCATTATTTCTTTATTTAACAATAAAATGTTTTTTCACATTAAACCACAACCTTCAAACATTTCAAAATTACACCATATGTCATTATTTTATTAATGATCAAAATATTTTATTACTCAATGGACTCGCATACCCTATATTTTATCTCTTTTAATACTAATAAATAACTCTCACATTAAACTATGTGTATACACATTAAACTACATGTATAGTAAATGATGAAATAAAATTGGGACGGAGGGAGTATGCATTATGACAAATATTTTTGCAAAACTCCCACATCATTATCTCCAACAAATCTTTTTGCAATCGACGATTTTTTAGCGTACTATTCAACTCGGGTACATCTAGATTGACACATGTCACAACCATGCCCTTCTATCCAACCCTATAGAAGGATGTACGTACTTAAGCATAGTCTTCAGGGAGATCGATCATCTATTAATTATTCGATGAGAAATGCGAGTTTGTTTTGTCCACTTTCTCTATCCCACTCTATCAAAATGATAAAAAATGATGTAAAAAATATATGAGACATTGTTATTAATTTATTCCATTAACTTAAATTACAATACCAAAGTTTCAAATTAGACTTTCTACTTTAATAATATTTAGATACAAAATAGATTTATATATCAATTAAATAATTAAATCAATATATTTTAGAGTGCGAAAAAAAAATTATAACTTGTAAATCATACCGATTATAGCAGAAACTCTTTTTAATGTGTGATTTAGCGAAATTTGAATTTGGTTGATACAAATTTGATATTGAGCAAAGTGTAATTTGACATTACATACACCATTATATTCATTTAACACTACTACACATTGCGCTTTGGAGAGCTTTAAAAAAGGGTCTTGGAGAGCTTTTAAACGAGCTCTCCAAGTGGGAGCTGTGCAAGTGAAATTGCACTTGGAGAGCTCTTTTTAAAAGCTGTGCAAGAGAGGTCTTAGACAGCGGTTTTGAACCGGTGTCTATGTGTATTTTTTTTGACTTGGACAGCGGTTCATAACCGCTGTCTAAGTCAATTTTTTTTTTTTAAATAATTTTTTATATTTTAAAAATCAATTTTATACAAAACCAAATTTATTTATATACCAATAAATAAATTTTATATTTTAAAAATCCATTTTATACAAATCCATTTTATACACGTCAAATACCAAAAAATTAAATAAATAAACGTACACTAACATACGTTCAATATACACCAAAAAAGATTAAATATCATCACAAATGTATAAGTTAATATATTACATGCAACAAAAGTTTATACTAGCTACTTAAATTATACCTATACAAAAATCGATTGTACATGTACCCGATCCAATCTTTTTTCAATTTGTCCATTCTTTTGTCTTTGTAAGTGTTGAGCGGACGGGCATAGACAAACTGCAAACAACGATCAATCAATCTAGTTAGATATATAGTATATGAATTTTTATTCAATCAATAATAATTTAAATAAATCAATAAATTGACTTACAGTGTTAGGATTAATCTCCAATCCAGAAAAATTGATTATATCCTCAATATAACAACATACAAAATGTCCACAATGGTCTCCATCACGTTGCCTCGGAACCTGTTGGAATCATTTCCATGAAATCCATTATTTTTCCTACCTCCCTTCCTGCCCATTTTCCTTTTCTTATCAGTGCCATCATACGAATATTTACCATCATCAGCCATCAACCTGTTTAGAGATAAATTATGGAAATTATGTTTTCTCACTGGCAATGCTTTGAAACCAATAGAAACCATGTCAATGTCTTCAAAATACAGTCCTACACCATGTGTAAAACTATGATTAGCTAAATCAAAACCTTGAAAAGTAATACTCATACTAAAATTCTAAATGCAAAGATATTATTCATACTAAAACTATTTGCTTCTCAACTCTCTGAGTACCCATGCTTAAAACTAGAAACTCAAGGAAACATCATAGAATACTCTACTTGTTTCAAAATTAAACCCAAAGACAAGAAAACTAATCAAACATATCATCAAATTCATATTTCTAAACAGTATACACCAAGATCAAATAAAACATCACAATTCTTTCAACTTAATGAAGGGGTTAATTCATCTACCAGAGTATGTAGCAGCAAGAAAATAGATTAGGTACACAAGAAAGTGAAACAAAAAAGAGCAATCTCTTGCAAATATAAACAAAATTCGTGGATAAAAATCTTATACAGTAGAGAATACGAACCTAAAATCAGAAATTAAAAAGCATAGAAGGCCGAAAATATTTTACTCTGCTATAAACGGGACTTTTGAAGCTTTCTCACTCTAGGCCGGGCCCGTGTATGGGTGCATTTAAAAGGAAGCCCGTTAGCCCGATATATGCCAAAATTTAAGCTCAACTGAAGTTAAACTCAATTAACTAATTCTAGAATGGGACAATGGTTGGCACGTAGAGGAAAAGGGAGAACTGCAGAAAGTGTTATATATGTACGCAATTTTTTTATTACATTCTTATACGGCATCAACTTGTTTGATTCATAAACATTCAACTTCAAACATTCTTAAACATTACTGTGACCTAGATATTGATGTTTTTTACGTCACACCATAAGTTTTAGCAGTAATTAGCACATAATATTCAAAGTAACAATGAGCCTCTCAGAGAGTAAACTGAAGATTGTACAGATTAATTAATAATAATAGTCAGTCCCCATCAAATTTTAAGCGTTAAAAGGAAAAGAGTATTGGAGGTGCATATATAATTAAATGGCCTAACCCTGTACATCCCTTCCTCATCAAACACACAAATCATCAAAACAAGGGAAGTAATGGAGTTGTAAGTTTCTAACCACTAACAAGAGATTCCTCACCAGAATACCTGCTTAGATCAACAATCAGGCCTTTGAGAATATGAAAGACCATTCAATACGAGTTATATGCTTATATAAATTATGTACGGTCCATTAGGAATAGAAGCTTATAACAATGACAAACGTCCGGAAAATGCCATGAAACAATTGATTAAGACTTCACAATCATAAGAAGTTTGTAGATAAAAATAATTAGGCATATAAATTATCAGATACAGTGCAGCTATTCATATCAGTTTAATTATTTCTAATTTCACATTGCATTAAGAAATATCGCCAACTCATTATGAACATCTCATTGATATTTTTTAAAATTCACCATCACATCAATTCTTTCTCCAAACTAATGAAAGTGGGTGACTAACCACCGCACCCATGATTGATTACCATAAACTGGAACCGCGCTCCAGCATTCCTGAAACAGCAAGCCGCGATGCTATTTAACCGAGTAAAAACTGCCTAATTAAAGTACAATTATCCAATCCAACGGGTCTGAAACACCCAAAACTCAATCTCAATAATTAATCTCACCTTCTCACAACGACAAAAGAGCCTTCCCCATTCTTCTGTCAAAAAAAAAAAAAAAAAATCATCACCACCGTAACTTATCTCTTAGAAAATCAAATCGAATTAATACATTCCTGTTCGCGTATATATATGTAAATGTGTGTGATAGCATACCAATTGGTTCGCGCCGACGTTATGCTCTAAGTAGACGACGCCAGCCGCGGTTATTAGAACTTCTTCAACGAAGGGATCGAATTTCTGTAGTAGCTCAATTAAACATAGTGAGCTGCGGCTGCCGGCGGGCGAGGCATCGACTTTGATTCGTCACGAGACGCTTCGATTTTACAGAGGGAAGGTTGGAGGAGAAAACGCGTTTGTTTTTGGCTTCGACAGAAAGAATGAATTGATTTTACAGAGGGAGGCGGGAGAGCTTCGACAGAAAGAATGAATTGATTTTGGGGATTTAGGGTTTTGACCAAGGATATGAGATTGGAGAGCGGTTATGAACCGCTTTCCAAGTGAATACTTGGAGAGCGGTTCTAAACCGCTGTATAAGTTCTACTTGCAATGCGGTTCTCAACCGCTGTCCAAGAGCTTCACTTGGACAGCGGTTTTGAACCGCTCTCTAAGTGTTTTTTTATAAAACCGCTCTCCAAGTGCTAAATTGGAGAGCTTTTCGACAAAAGAGCTCTCCAAGTGCTATCTTGGAGAGCTTTTCGAAACAAGAGCTCTCCAAGTGCAGCTCTCCAAAGCCAAATGTGTAGTAGTGTAATTAGTTAGCATTAGTTTAAAAATTAAATTATCGAATATATGAAAATATATAGTAGCACACCTCATCTTTTGTCTAAAAGATTTTCAAAAGAATTTCATGTCACCTCCCAAAATTTATCTACGTGTTGTAAATTTTCTTAA
Source organism: Galeopsis tetrahit (assembly GCA_963675135.1). Classification (NCBI taxonomy): domain Eukaryota; kingdom Viridiplantae; phylum Streptophyta; class Magnoliopsida; order Lamiales; family Lamiaceae; genus Galeopsis; species Galeopsis tetrahit. The sequence goes on along the minus strand of OY776127.1, from coordinate 9,745,301 downwards.
CCTCGTAAGGTAACAAAAGTTAAAGAAAAATCCATGAAAAAAAATATATATAATTAATTTTTTATTTCTGAAAATAAGGATAATTAATTTTATTTTTTTATATATACACCATTCAACCTAATTTGAAAAACTTTTTTTTATGTTTGGAAAACATAATCCTTATTTTTACAATTTAATAGATTTAAAATAAAAATAATTTTTGCCTTCAAATATGCAATTTGTTTTAGAAAAAAATTTAATGCATTTTGAATTATGGGATGAAATCATAATGATAGGTTTTATTGTATTCCTTAATATTTGCTAATTATTTATTAATTTACAACTATTTCAACTATAACTTGCTAATTAGTAGTATAATTTTATGTTATTGCCTTCTTTAATTTTGTTAATTAATTTTTTTTAAGTACAAAACATTTCACAATTATTCAATTTTTTTGTTAGGAATTTTCTTAAGTTTGGAAAACATAATTTTTATTTTTCAATTTAATAGATTCAAATAATTTTTAAATTTTAATGAAAATAATATTTCTATAATTTTTATAAGCATATGTTACAATTATTTCATAATTTTTTTAAAATTAGTTAAAGTTATCAGTTACATTACAAAAACTTGTATGAAATATATTTCCAACATTTAAATTAAAAATAATTTTATTTACTCTTCAACATTTAAATTTAAAAAAAAATTGTATTTACAATATTTAATAACACAGCTATAAAAACTAAGAAATATAATATCACAGTTTTTTGGACTATGTTTACTAACATTTAATCATTTTAAAACATATTTTCAAAAAAAAAAAAAAATTTAAAACTGAATTTAATGTATATTTAATAGAAAATTAATAGCTAATTGCAGAATTTATGAAAGTGTTACGTAATTTTATCCTTTATAATTATTGTTATAAATGTCATTAAATTTAATACTCCCTCCATTTTTAATTAAGTGTCATTTTAACAATTTTCAACAAATTAAGATATATAACCATGGACAATTTTACCCTTCATTAATGATAACTAATTTTAATATTAAATTTATGTTTAGAAATTGAATGTGACCAATATTGTAGGTGATATTCATATATACAATAATTAAGGTTTATTCATGATTTATGCTATATTACTATATTCAAAAGGAAAAAGGCTTAAATCAAGGTAAAAAAATGGAGGGAGTATAATGTATAAGGGTAAAATTGTCAAAATTAAAGATAAAAGTGTAGAATGACACTTATTTTAAAAATATTAAAAAAGGCAAAGTGACACTTAATTAAAAACGGAGGGAGTGTATTTTTATCTAACTACATTTTTTTTTTACATTCTAGTTACTCCATATATATATATATAAAAGTCAATCTAATTAAATGATAACTCTTTATTAGCTTTAATTACATTTACTTAATCAATTACATAATTTAAGTGATTTAAAGAGTTTGTACCGTTACAAAATTAAATATTATATAAAGTCAATTTATTTATTATGAAATAAATGAAAATAATTTACATAATCAATTATTATATGATATAAAATTTTGAAGTCTTTCATAGATTTCAATTCAATGATATATACATTTCAAGAAATCTTTTACATAAATTTTGTAAGATTGTTAAAAAAATTTAATCGGATGAAGAATGATAAATTCAATGTCTCTAATTTGAATGAAGAATGATAACAATTTTGTGTTTATTTTTTATTGTAATTATATGTACATTTATTTATGTCATATTCTTTTGTGTATAAAAAAAGCAAAAAATAAAATGAATGAGGGTGAAGATATTTTTAAATGAAAGGATTAAGAAGAGAGAGATTAAGTTAGAGGGATTGTGGTCGAGAGGAATCAAATCAATAGAACAATAAAAAATTGTAATATTAAATTTTGTGTAGATTGTGATAAATTGAATATCCACATCTTCAAGAAATATGAATGTTTCATTTCCGTTGTACAACTTATAAATAAACATAAATATGTTACATTACAAATTTGCAACATAAAAAAATACTCACATATTTGATTTAAAGAACTTAAATCCTGAATGTTTCAAATGAATATTATAAATCTAAATGTTTGATTTCACATATTGTATGAAGTAACAAAATTTTTGGGAAGAACCAAAAATTCAGATTGGATCAGTATGAAATGCTTTAGCATTTCTCATTCATTCTCATCCAATACAAAAGAATTCAGAAAAAGAAAATAGACTTGAGAAATGTTTGAGGAGTGATGGAGTGAATTGAAAAAAATGAGAGAGGTAAACTACTATTATATAGGAGATTAAATTAAGATCTAACGGTTAAGATCAAACATATAAATGAACGGTGAAGATCAAAGCCAAAAAATAGAAATGATTGAGAGTGAAGGATTTTTGAAATGAAAGGATTTAGAGGAGAGAGGTTGAAGTAGAGGGTGTGTGGTTGTGACACGTGACATAAAAAAGTTTGCAAATATATAAGTATAGATAGATTAAGATACGATTTCATGTTTGAAACGAAGTCATGGCCAAACATTTGAAATTTATTTATTTTATAATATAATTAAAAATAGGATCAGAATTAGGGTTGGCAACGGGGCGGGTATGGGACGGGTTTGGCATTTCCCAGGACCCGCCCCGCCAAAATTTTCTAGACCCGTTACCCGCCCCGCCCCGCTTCAATACCCGCCAAAACCCGCCCCGTTTTGCCCCGTGAACCCGGCGGGTAAACCCGCCCCGCCCCGTCATCACTTTTTTTTAAAAAAAATTATTTATTTTAAAAAATAGCACATTAAAATCAACTCTTAAAACTACAATAAAACATCAATTCCAACATCAAATAAAACATAAAATTTTAAATATAACATAAAGTTATAAACAACTAATCACAGAATAAATAAATAATCTAAGGATCTAAGTTTTTTTTGAAAATAGAGTAAATCGGCTGCAATTTTAGAAGCCATCCTAAATCCACAGAAATAAAGTACAGTAAATCAATAAATCCTACAACCACTCTATATAATCTAATTAGTTAGAATTGTTATATGTCTTACCAATGGAGAGGAGAGAATTAATAAATTAATATTATATATATATATACGGGTCGGGGTCGGATCGGGTATATGTAATCCCATTACCCGTCCCATACCCGGCGGGTATTCGTTGACCGGGTATTTACCCGCCCCGGGACCCGTTTGACCGGGTATTTACCCGCCCCGTACGGGCCGGTTTTATGCGGGTCCGGGTTTTTACCCGCCCCATTGCCAACCCCAATCAGAATCCCAATAAATGTATATAAACACGTATTCATGGTCATTCTTGATTACAATTTACAATCCCTTTAAATAATGTAGATTTTTTTATTTTTTAAAGTGGAAACTTTAATTAGACTTTAACGAATTTTATATATTTCATATATTTTCATTAAAATTAAATCAATATCATTCAAGGTTTGTAAATCTGACTGTGCGACATCTTTTCTTTTCTTTCCTCGTCTCATTGATTATTTTTTTCAAGTCCTATTTAATTATTTTGGTACTTATTTTATGTTCTTCATTTTTGTATCTTTTCTTTCCTCATCTCATTGATTTTTTTTCAAGTCCTATTTAATTATTTTGGTACTTATTTTATGTTCTTCATTTTTGTAGGTGTCTTCTGTTCCACTTGCTCCGTTGAATTGGTATACTTTGAAACCTGGTTTATTTTATTATTTAGTTTTAGCATCTCCAGTTTATTTTCACTTTTTCTATGCATAATTTGGTTTGATTTATGTGTATGAGTATTATTATTTGCTTAAATATGTTGGAGTTACAAAAAATATAACAATTGAAATATTTTTTCAAGTATAGAGTAATATTTATCGCGCTGACTCTAGCCCTATAGCGTAATAGACTAATCGAGTTAGTGTCTTATCCCGTTCATTTTTAATGGTCCCACAAAAATTGAGACATAAATACAATTCCAACGGGTTGTGACAAAACTGGTCAGTGGTCACTAACGGTCTTCGATAATTTTTTTTAAATTAATAATAATAAAAATTGACTAATTTGAATTGTGAAAAAATAAAATAAAAATAAAAATAAAACTTGACTTTTAAGTGTTCAATGTGTATTTTAATTAGGTGTCATGTTTCAGAAGAAAAAAAAATACTCGTAGTTTTTTTAAAACGTATTCCTAATATTAATATTTGACAACTAACATCAAAAGGACATGTCTAGAGAGAGAGAGTGTGTGAGAGCGAGAGAGGGGGAGGAGAGTGGGTGAGAGTTAGCCGTAGGAACAACCGACCCTTTTTCGAGAGAACTCCGGTGAGACACTCATACAACCCAAACCGTAGCTTTACCCTGACCCGTAGACATCCATAGAGAACAGATATGTACCAGGAAGAGGAAGAGACACACCGACGGAAACCCCGTGGGAATGCCGCCTGGAGAGAGAAACTTATCGGCCTCAAGATGAGAAATGTGGTTACCTTCTTTTTTAGAAACTTTCCGGCCGAATGCACAACGGAGGATTTAAAATACAACTTTGAAAGAGTCGGAAAGGTGATGGATATTTTTAGACCACTCAAAAATGACAGGGAGGGCAAACCTTTCGGCTTCGTTAGGTTTGAATACAACACGGACGAAGCAAGCATGCTCCAAGCTCTCAACAATGTATGGATGGGGAGCTACAAAATCAGAGCCTACGTGCCGCGATACGAGAGAACGATGGAAGAAACACATAATCCAAAGCCCCATGCTCGTGGTAAATCTTTTGAAGCAAACATAAATATCATGAGAAAAGAGCTTTCATTTATAGAAGCTGTGAAAACCCATGGAACCGCCCATGTACACAAAACCACCGATTTGGGGGCAAAAATTACGACTCAAAAGAAAACCACCGATTTGGAGGCAAATATTAATACGACTTAACAGGACCTCACTGTCAAATTCCAAACGACGATGGAGGAGACGAAGTGGCTTGAAGAATGCATTACGGGAGTTTTAAGGAAAGAATTCTCGTGGGAGGACCATGGCGCGAGGAACTACAACAGGAGTGTGTGAACATCCTAAAGCTGAGAACGCTAGGGGAGGACGCGATCCTCACTCAGAACATATCCGGGAAAAGCCAAGCATGGGAGCCATGGAGGAGTGGTTCCGACACTGGTTTGAATGGCACAAAAAATGGCGACCAATCGACGTGTGTCATAAACGATTGGTGTGGACGAGATGGACCAGAGTCCCTGCACAAGCATGGAACGCCCGCTTTTTTGAAATGGCGAGTGCTTCCATCGGAAAACTGGTTAAGATCGATGAACAAACAAAGGCGCAAACAAGGCTCGACTACGCAAGGGTTCTCCTATCCATTTCATACCTCAAAGACGTGAACCTGATTGCCCGTCTAGATATTGATGGCACTATCTTCAAATGTAAAATAATGGAGGAGTATGGAGAAGAAAATCAAAATGGGCAGTGTGATTTCGAATCGGATTTGGAGGAATTCTTCGAGGGGTCCGTATGGTCTATGGAAGAAGACAACCAGGACGAAAATCAATTCGGCGGTCCGGCGGCGGCGACAGATCGTGAACGGTCGAGCAACAGTTTCGGCGAGATTTCAGAGTCGGTTTCCGTCTGTCAAGATTCGAACCGTTGCATCGTACACAGCACAAATCCGGATGGGCCCGAGGAGATAATAATTGCAAAGTAGTTAATGAAATCTTGGAACAAGAAAAGAATGTCAGTACATGGAAACAGCGTGAACCTAACTCAATCATGGCGCCGTCATCAAATATCGAGGTATGGACCCACAAATTGGATTTGTATCGAGGAGAATAAAAAAGAGAGGCTCAAAACCAGTCAAAGATGGCCACCATAGCAACAGAAAGCGGCAAAGTTGATGAGGGAGTACCATCTGCAGAAGGTACGCTGTCAAGCCCTAGTACACAAACCCATGCCCGCACTTTTATTGGGCCCACTCTTAATGGGTCAAAAATCTGTTCAGCCTGTCCAATGGTCCCCCCCAGTCGTATCCTGTTACACCCCCCCCTCTAACAGATACACCCATACACCCCCCGCCCTACAGCACACCCCCTGCCCCCCAAACCAAAACCTGATACACCCCCTAACACATTCTGCCCCCCATCATACCCTAACACGTTGGCACACCCCCCTCACACCTCGCACCCCAAAACCCTCCCCGACTCCCATACACTCATACCCAGCTCCCTACCACCTCTCGCACCCACACCATATACCAGCCTTGTTACACAAACCCATTCCTCTTGCCCCGATGACCTTGATCGGGTGGCCCCCGATGCCTCTCCAAACCCTAACCTGATCCACGAAGAAAACAACACCCCTACCCCCCCTTCAAACCAAACCCCAAACACCACCAGTAAACCAACCTACAAACCTAAAAAAAAAACCCCCAAAAAAGAAAGTCAGCAAGATGGAAAGGTGGCAGATGGAGACGAAGAGATGGACAAAATTCTCAAAAGGCCTCGAAACGGAGATAGAGAAGAAATCTGATCAAAGCAAAAAACCAAAAAAGGGGAAAGGAAAACGGAACCCACCCAATCCGTTAACACTCGATGCGGGAACCGAGGCCTAAAAAACATGGAGCCTAGGGAAGAGCCTAGGAATCCAGACAAGAACATCCGATATCCAGGAAATCAGTAAGCTTAAAGAGATGGAGGAAAAAGCCCAGTCAAAGAAATCAAGTGCAGAAGGAGAGGCAGAAGAGTGTAATCCATGAAGATTCTATCTATGAATATTCGAGGCTTGGGGAATTGAATCAAAAAAGAAGAGTTACGGAGTCTCATTAAGAAACATGGGCGGACGTATGCTGTATTCAAGAATCTAAGCTGGAAAGTTTGGAGGAAACAACATGCCGAGCAATATGGGGTCAAGGTAAAATGGAGTGGTACTCAAGAGAAGCTACAGGGAGATCGGGAGGAATAATATCCATCTGTAACCCGGAGGTTTTCAGGGTTTCCAGGTGCTGACATATGAATGGAGGAGTAATACTAAACGGTGTGTGGGGGCAGGAAAGAGTACAATGCTGCATTATCAACATTTATGCGCCATGCAATTCTCCTGAAAAGATAGAGCTGTGGGAACGCCTAAACATTATTGTGAGCCAAAATCCTGCTGCCTGTATCTGCATCATCGGGGATTTCAATGCAATACGCTACGGATCAGAAGGGATGGAAGAGGGCAGTAACAAAACCACAGAGACACACTGGCTTTTGATGGCTTCATCAAAGCGGCAAATCCGATAGACCTTCCACTACACGGGAGGAAATACACATGGTACAAGGCAGACGGATCATGCAAGAGCAAACTGGATAGAGCCCTGGTGAATCATCTTTGGCTAAATAAATGGCCCAATACACATTTGAGAGGACTACAACGCTCAGTCTCAGATCATTGTCCCATCCTAGTGGGGATCAAAGTCAAGGACTGGGGGTCAAAGCCGTTCTGAAACATCAATGCCTGGTCAACGCACCCATAATTCAAGAGTTTTGTTGAGAAAATGTGGAATAGCTACCAAACACAAGGATGGGGAAGCTATGTCATTAAGGAAAAGTTGAAAATGCTCAAAGCAGATCTGAAGGAGTGGAACATAAATACTTTTGGCATCATCGACCACAACATAGAAATCAACGAGCTGAAATTCAAAAACTAGACACAATCGACGAAGTCTTTGGGCTGGAAGACACCGAGATTATGAACAGGAATAGGGCAGCGACACTACTGATCCGTGAGCTAAAAAAGAAAAGCATGATTAACTACCAAAAATCAAGATGTAAGTGGGTGAAGGAGGGTGACTGTAATACGCGCTTCTTCCACAACTACATCAACAGAAGAAGGAAAAGAAACGAAATCCTGGGCCTCATGGTGGATGGAGAATGGAGTGAAGAAGTTGCAGTAGTGAAAAAGGGGGGTTTTCGAGCATTTCCAGAACCATTTCAAAAACCAAAGGACGACTAGACCAATCCCTACAGAAGGCTTTGCACGGAGACAGATATTAGCCACAGAAAATGACATGCTTACAGCCCCTTTCTCGAAGGAAGAAATTCGAGAAGCCGTGAATGAATGCGACAGCACAAAAAGTCCCGGACCAGATGGTTTCAATTTTGGTTTCTTAAAAAAGTTCTGGCATCTACTGGAAGCTGATTTCATCCAACTCATGGAGGAGTTCCATACCCACGGACGATTGGTGAAAGGTTTCAACCCAACTTTCATTGTGCTCATCCCCGAAAAGGAGGTTAGTACGGATTTGAACGATTTCAGGCCAATATCCCTAGTGGGGGGAATCTACAAGATCATATCAAAAATCCTGGCAAAAAGACTTGGATCTGTACTACCTTCCATAATCTCTGCGGCACAATCTGCGTTCATCGAAAACAGGAACATTTTGGATAGCGTGGTCGTCCTAAATGAAGCGATCGATGAAGCAAAACGGGAAAGGTTAGTACAAGCTTTCTTCAAAATTGATTTCGCAAAAGCCTATGACTCGATCGACTGGGGTTATCTAGAACTCATGATGGAAAGACTCAATTTCCACGCCAAATGGAGAAAGTGGGTTATGGGGTGTGTAACGACAACATCAGCAACGGTCCTAGTTAAAGGCAGCCCCTCTGGAGAATTCAAAATGGAGAGAGGATTAAGGCAAGAGGACCCCCTATCCCCTTTCCTATTCCTAATCGCGACAAAAGGATTGAGTATCCTAATGGAAAGGGAAACAAAAGGACTGTACAAAGCGGCTGAACTCGGACAAGAAAGCATTAGATTGTCACATCTACAGTTCGCGGATGACACAATACTCATGGGGGACGCAAGTCTGGAGAACGCTTGGACTATGAGGCGAGTGCTTAGAAACATGGAACTGATGTCATGCATAAAACTCAATTTTGGGAAGTGCTCAGTCATTGGAGTAAATGTGGAAGAAAATATCCTTAGTGGCATGGCGGAGATCCTAGGATGCAGAGTTGACATTCCTTTCACATACCTGGGAATGAGAGTAGGCTCCAACCACAGGAAAGCGGAGGAGTGGGCCTCGATCGTGGATAAAATAAAAATCAGGCTAGCAAGATGGGACGATAAGAAGATTTCGATGGGTGGCAGGATCACGTTGTTAAACTCGGTTATCTCTTCTCTTCCGACATACTATCTGTCTCTCTACCACATACCAAAGAAAACCATGAGTGAGATTGTTAGATTACAACGCAGCTTCCTTTGGGGGGTGGGAGCAATGGGAAGAGAGTGGCATGGATTGAATGGAAAAAAATTTGCAATACAAAATAGCTAGGAGGACTAGGGGTTAGAGACATTGGAATTTTTAACAAAACTCTATTGGGGAAATGGGGATGGAGGTATGTAAATGGAAAACACAGTTTGTGGGCAAGGGTACTTAGGTCTAGGTATGGGACTCTAGGGGATAACGACTTTAGTGTATTCCCAACAGGGAGGGTAGAGAGGGTCTCATTGTGGTGGAAGGATGTTTTAAAGGTGATAGGTGAGGGAGATGGGGGTTGGTTCCATGGAAATCTATCTAAGGTACTAGGGGATGGGAAAAATTCTTTTTTCTGGGAGGAAAATTGGATGGGGGAGGGAACTCTTAAGGATAGGTTTAGGAGACTATACCAGATTAGCATAAATAAGGATAAGAAAGTGGGGGACATGGGTGCTTGGGAGGGGAACACCTGGAGATGGGAATGGATATGGAGAAGGACACTTTTTGATAGGGAACTGGCACTGCTTAACGATATGATATCTGTGATGGACAGGTTTAAACCAAAAGAAGGACTCGAAGACTCGTGGAAATGGAGAGCATCGAACACAGGGAAGTTCTCCACGAAGGAAACGTATTCGATCTTGCTCAACCAAAGCCATGGCACTCGACCGGACAACGGGCTGATACAAGGATTCACAAGCATTTGGAAGAATTTCGCACCACCAAAAGTCAAGCCCACGCTTGGAGACTCATATGGGGAAGACTGCCAATGCGATCCAACCTAAGAAGAATGAACATCCTGAACCAAAACGACGACCTAAGGTGTGTATTATGTGGTGAGAGTGAAGAAACCGAGAAACACATCTTTCTGGAATGTTCTCAAGCATACCAAGTGTGGATGGAATGTCTCAAATGGCTCAACATACTGTCAACACTACCGCCAGACCTTCTAAGTAACCTCCTAGGTTTTGGAGGCCTCATCAAAGGAAGAAATGGGAAGAAGATCGCCACATGTATATGGATGTGCGTGGTGTGGCTCATATGGAAAGGGAGAAACGCAGTCCTCTTCAGAAACGAGACCTTCACAATCACAAAGGTCAAGGAGGAGCTAAGGGCAAGACTATGGAGCTGGTTCACGATCAAATATCCTACTCAAAACACTTCTCCTTTCAAGACCTGGGTGACAGATCCACTCAAGTGCATGGTTTGAGATTCATGTAGCATAAAATTTACTGTTTCTACCCAAATGAAAAGACTTATACACTGAATTCGGGTATCTCTTGTACCCACTATTAATACAATCACTTTTTAATGATAAAAAAAAATGTATTCGGTCTTTCTTGATTAGAATCCATTTGAGTAAACAATGTACTGTAGATTTTTTTTTTTTAAGTGGAAACTTTAATTATACTTTAACGAATTTTATATATTTCATATCTTTTCATTAAAATTAAATCAATATCATTCAAGGTTTTTAAAATTTATCATCGATTCATACTAAAAATAATGCAGATGCTGAATTTTCTTTTATAAAATGATATTTCATGGCTTACTTCATTTTAGATCTTAAAAAATAATTAATATGTTGAGAAGAACACTCGGTACGGACTAGCTGGTCTAGGCCAAAAAAGACCATATTTAAACGGTCACCATTTGTCAAATCTAGTCTTGCATTTATTAGGGTTAGTACGTTTAAATTGGTCCGGATAAACATCCTAATATGGGGATGAAATTAAGAAGAAAGATTACTGTGATTATTCACTTTTTGATATAAAATTCAACTTCTCCCCATAATTTAATACAATCACTTTTAAATGTGAAATGTTTGTTTGTAAATGTGAAATATTTGATGTAAATGTGAAATGTTTGTTTGTATGTGAAATGTACTAGAAAGTAATTGTACTACATTGTAGTAAGGAATCTTCAGATGTACGGAGTAGTAGAAAGTGATTTCCCCAAGATTATGACTAAAAGAATCAAAGATTGAAGACTTAATTGCATTTTTTTTTCTGCTCGAATTTTTCTTATCGCATGTTTTCTTTATTTTAGTAGATTATCGAGAGAATCAATTTGTGTTGCAATTACGGTATTCTTATTGAATATACGTATTTGAATTTATCACTTTTTTTTAGTATTTTTAAAATCAACGAAGTAGTATGTATTTTTCGTAAAGATTCATCATTTATAAGCTTATGTGGCCTACGTCACATCCATAAGGTTTGTCTTATTATAAGACCAATGGTAGACAAAGTAAAAATTATTGCTAAGTCAATAACAAAAACTTAATTTTTTGGATGAATCTGGTAAAAAACTTACAGTAACACCAATTGCTCTTATAGTAGTATATTTTTTATTTTGTAATACCTTTATTTTGGTCTTGAAGTAAACTGTAAATTTGCTACCCTTAAATTTTTTTGAGCTACCCAAATCTGGACATATGATTCCAAGTAGGATTTTAACCCCTAAAAATTTAACTTCCACTATTGCATAAACAATTAACATAGATAGTCCGATCACAAAATTCGGTAGTTCAACCCTTGACATGTGTCATAGCATTGCACTCTTTTTAACAAAAGAAGCATCGAAGAAAATAAGGATAAAGACTCTTTGCACATACAAACGAAACCCCAATCACTGAAATCATGGGATTCGACAATTTATAAACTCATTGTTTCGAAGACTTCCACCTCCATAAGACTCGAAATAATAATAGTCTTGCCCATAACAAACACCGCCTCATCATTCCGGATTAAATGCTATTCCCTCCGTCCTTGAAAAGTTTACATGAAATTTTAGATACATGGTTTAAGAAAAAGTGTAATGATTGAAGTATTGAGAGGTAATTTTATAAATTTTTATATATAAAATAAATAAAGTAGTAGAAAATTGAATGTATCGTAGACCCCAAAAGTAATGTCATGAAGGGTAAATATATGTATATTGTCAATTTGTGAGGGTAAAAATTGTAATGAAAACTTTTTAGGGATCAAGTGAGTAATAATCACGACAAAGTGAGATAGCTCAAGTGGTTAGAGCACCATTACCTAGGTCTTAGGTCCTGGATTTGAGTCATGGGGAGGGAAAAAAAAAAGGATGGATATTTAACTTCCATTAAAAAAAAAAAAAAAAAAAAAGAGAGTAATAATCACACGCTAGTCATCAATATCATCATATCCTAAAATATTTTGTTTTCTTGTCCAAAAAAGAAACGCAAAAAGGAAAAAAATAAAAATCTAGCTATATTCAAGGACTTCCCATTTATGCTCTTATAAATTTAGAAATACAATTTACTCAAAAAAAAAAAAAAAAAAGAAATAGTTGCAAAATTTATGTGATAAAATCCGCATAAGTTTTTTCCATACATAACCACAAATCATATTCCCAATCAATGCTCAAATTCTTACAACTTATTCTCTATAAATAATAAATATCAAATCACTAGCTAAATAAACTATTCAATCAAGTGAGTAATAATCACACGCTAGTCATCAATATCATCATATCCTAAAATATTTTGTTTTCTTGTCCAAAAAAGAAACGCAAAAAGGAAAAAAATAAAAATCTGGCTATATTCAAGGACTTCCCATTTATGCTCTTATAAATTTAGAAATACAATTTACTCAAAAAAAAAAAAAAAAAAAATAGTTGCAAAATTTATGTGATAAAATCCGCATAAGTTTTTTCCATACATAACCACAAATCATATTCCCAATCAATGCTCAAATTCTTACAACTTATTCTCTATAAATAATAAATATCAAATCACTAGCTAAATAAACTATTCAATCAAGTGAGTAATAATCACACGCTAGTCATCAATATCATCACATCCTAAAATATTTTGTTTTCTTGTCCAAAAAAAGAAACGCAAAAAGGAAAAAAATAAAAATCTGGCTATATTCAAGGACTTCCCATTTATGCTCTTATAAATTTAGAAATACAATTTACTCAAAAAAAAAAAAAAAAAAAAAAAATAGTTGCAAAATTTATGTAATAAAATCCGCATAAGTTTTTTCCATACATAACCACAAATCATATTCCCAATCAATGCTCAAATTCTTACAACTTATTCTCTATAAATAATAAACATCAAATCACTAGCTAAATAAACTATTCAATCTTTCACTCTCAAATCTCAATGGCTTCAGCTACAATTTCTCTTTGCTTTCTGTTCTTTCTTTGTTTTATTACCACTGGTTTGTCTCTATTAATTTGAGTGATTTATCATAAACTCAGTCAAACGGGCTCTAACTCGATTTGTGTTTTTCTTTCAGGAATATCGATTCAATGCAGTTCGAGTACATTAAAAATTGTGCAAACTCAAACACAGAAGGCGGAATGGAAAGTGAACATAACCAACACGTGTGATTGCTCGGTTTATCGGTTGAATTTTTTGTGTCCGAATTTCAAACCACTTATTAAGATCGATCCATTCATTATTTCTAAAATCGACAATGATCATTGTCTCATCAACTCTGGACAACCAATCTATGCCCGCAAATCCTTCAATTTTTCTTATGCTTCCTCTGAACTTGTTCCTTTTGCTCTTGTTGATTACTCAGTAGCTTGCTCCTAAATTTATTTTATGTTCATTTGTTTTGTCGGATGTATACGCAAATTAATTATGAATAATGAAGTTTTCTTTTAATTTTTGCAGAAATAGTTTTGCTTCTTGTTGTTTAAATAAATTTCGATGCATTTACTTTTCGATTAATTAATCAGATTCTTATACCTTTTACAACATAATCATCACGTTCGAGTAAGCATTTTCCTATTAACCTTTATCCATTAACAATTTTTTTAAGAAACCGTACAACTTTTATTAGGGGTATAAGAAATGAAATACCCACCCTCAATATTACATAAAATATTACAGTATTCACATAGTACCCCCAAGTCTCTTAATAGGTCCGCCACTGCCTGAAACATTAGGTCTCCTCCCTATCCAAGAATGCTATTTTTATTACGCCTTAACCTTTTTAATTGAATTTAATTCATTTCTAATTAATTGGCTTAAATATTGCCAACTTATTATATTATATACGAAAAGATTATGTGGTTATTCAAAATTTCTAGTTGAATAATAGCAAAATATGTAAACTTAATATTTTTTCTATAGTTGAAAAGATATATTTCGTGTAGATAAATCTTTTTTTTTTCATTGCACGTGCGGTGAACTGTCACACAAGTTTTGGTAGCAACTTACTCTTTTAAGTATGTGACACATTAAAAATTAATTGGCCAAGTTAAAATAACACAAATTAGTCTGAATTTTGGCTCCATCGATAATTAATTTGGTAATTGAACTAATCAGATTACAAAAATTTGCACAACTTTTCATCTCAATGCTCTTGTTTCAAATGTACGTACTCGATTTTTTTTTTCATATTCTGAAGATCACAATCACACAGTCTATTAGCGGAGATCCGTTTAAAGTCAGAACGAAGTTCTGGAATTCAAATCTAGAACTTAATGAGAAACTTATATTTGAGTCCACTAAAATTTTTCTCACTTCATTTTTTTAACGAGTCATCTAAAAATATAATCACATTTTATAGAAATATCATTGTATCTCCATTTTATTTTTATTCTTTAAACATCACTTAATTTTTTCAAATTGTAATTCAATTTTACTTACAATCCCCAAATACCTTTATTTTATCAAATATTTACTCTTTTTTTTAAACACCTTGTCCACTCTGTACAAAATACCTTTTTCACAAAGGTGGGTTTTTTTTTTCTTTTTATTTTAAGATTCACCATAATTCACTCCAAATATGATTATCAAATTATTTCCTTAATCTTACCAAATATAGTCAAGTTATTATGTTTTTAAGATGGTTTACGGGCCTTCAATGAGTATAATGAACTTCCCATTTATGTTCTCGATTTTGAAATAATTTACTAGTAGTATTATATTTCTTTGACAAAAATAACCTAAGAAATCTCCATAAATAACTACAAATCATATTCCCACTCAATAAAATTTAATAACACAAAAAAATTCCACGAATAGCCACAAATCATATTCCCACCCAATAAATTTAAATAACACAAGAATTTTCCACAAATAACCACAAATCATATTCCCATTCCATAAATTTAAACCTGTTCTGAACTTATTCTGCATCTGTTTATTTACAATCTCAAAATGTGCTAAATATATGACTTGTTCCCACTAAACAAAGCCCAAAATAACATAGTTTCAATCTTACGATCGTACAAAAAATGAAGTTTCGATCTCACGATCATTAAAAATATGAAGTTTCGATCTTACGATCATACAAAATATGAAGTTTCAATCAATACCAAATACCAAACATGCCTATCTATCTAATTCAGTTACTTCCATATGCATTCCTCCATCTACTAGCCACAGAAAGTTTGTATATCGTCCACGTAGATGCAATCGACAACAATTGACGTCCATCCCGAAAAATTACCTATATGCAACAACCAACGTAAACATTAAATAACAACATCAAATAAAAGATATCACAACTATCAAATTAAATATTTTATACCAGTATGAAATGATTTCCATTCACGTGCCCAATGCAAATCAACTTCGAATTCTCTGGTGGAGCAGTTCTTAGGGGCAAGTATGTAAGCGATAAATCAGTTCTGGAGGATGTAGCTAAGGGCAGTCGACATCTTGGCCACCATTCCTTCCTCCCGGGAGGCTCCGTCGTACAAGTGAACATGGTGGCTTAGCTCAGTCATCATATTCTATCGTACTCTTGCCCAAATCCCATTGCGGATGCAACCGCTCGGAAACCATAATGGCCATCAGATTCGACATCATTGCATTCTATTGTATGTGGTTGGAATTGTAGAAGCAAATGATCTATGTAACCACCCTTGACATGGATCGGGCACGTTTGCGATAAACCTGTGCACAATCCAATTAAATACAAGACATATAATCACAACACCTTCCAATTAAAAATAAACAAATTTCATATATATATATATAAACACATTCCAATCGACATAAACAAATGCATATATAAAATATCATGCATAGAGAGAGTATGTTTGTTGTTTGACTTTTGTGTACTCAAATCAACAACATCACTGGAAAATGGCATAGACTGCGTATACTCAAACTCGAGCGGATCACTGTGAAATGACATATGATTCAACGTAGTTTTTTAACCCCTAAAAATTTAACTTCCACTATTGCATAAACAATTAATTAACATAGATAGCCCGATCACAAAATTCGGTAGTTCAACCCTTGACATGTGTCATAGCATTGCACTCTTTTTAACAAAAGAAACATCGAAAAAAATAAGGATAAAAACTCTTTGCACATACAAACGAAACCCCAATCACTGAAATAATTATGGGATTCGACAATTTATAAACTCATTGTTTCGAAGACTTCCACCTCCATAAGACCTTAAATAATAATAGTCTTGCCCATAACAAACACCGCCTCATCATTCCAGATTAAATGCTACTTCCTCCGTCCTCGAAAAATTTATGGAAAATTTTGGATACATAGTTTAAGAAAAAGTGTAATGATTAAAGTATTGAAGGGTAATTTTGTAAATTTTTATATATAAAATAAATAAAGTATTTGAATTAAGTGTATCATAGATCCCAAAAGTAATGTCATAAAGAGTAAATATGTTTATAATTTTATATTGTGAATTTATGAGGATAAAAATTGTAATATGATTGTTTTTATTTAAGGGTATGCAAACTTTTGAGAAACAATCTAAAAGTAAAGATATGAAAAAATTTTAGGGATCGAGTGAGTAATAAAATAATCACACGCTAGTCATCAATATCTTCATATCCTAAAATATTTTGTTTTCTTGTAAAAAAAAAAATTAAGAAGGTTTCAAGCAAAAAGGAAAAAAAAAATAAAAATCGGGGCTATATTCAAGGACTTCCCATTTATGCTCTTATAAATTTAGAAAAACAATTTACTCAAAAAAAAAAAAAAATTAGTTGCAAAATTTATGTGATAAAATCGCATAAGCTTTTTCCATACATAACCACAAATCATATTCCCCAATCAATGCTCAAATTCTTACAACTTATTCTCTATAAATAATAAACATCAAATCACTAGCTAAATAAACTATTCAATCTTTCACTTTCAAATCTCAATGGCTTCAACTACAATTTCTCTTTGCTTCCTTGTCTTTCTTTGTTTTGTTACCACTGATTTGTCAATATTAATTTGAGTGGTTTATAATAAACTCAGTCAAACAGGCTCTAACTCGATTTGTATTTTTCTTTCAGAAATATCGACTCAATGCAGCTCGAGTACATTAAAAATCGTGCAAACTCAAACACAGAAGGCGGAATGGGAAGTGAACATAATCAACACGTGTGATTGCTCAGTTTATCGGTTGAATTTTTTGTGTCCGAATTTCAAACCACTTATTAAGATCGATCCATTCATTGTTTCTAAAATCGACAATGATCATTGTCTCATCAACTATGGACAACCAATCTATGCCCGTCAATCCTTCAATTTTACTTATGCTTTCCCTGAACTTGTTCCTTTTGCTCTTGTTGATTAATCAGCGACAATGGACGTCCATCCCAAAAAATTACATATATGCAACAATCAACGTAAACATTAAATAACAACATCAAATAAAAGATATCATAACTATCAAATTAGATATTTTATACATGTATGAAATGATTTTCATTCATGTGCCCAATGCAAATCAACTTCGGATTCTCTAGTGGAGCAGTTCTTACGGACAAGTATGTACGCGACAAATCATTCCCCAACGTAATAACAACGACGTTGTACACATTTGCAACCAAAAAAACCTATGTATGGCAATTGGAACCACCGGGATCTGGGGGATGTAGCTGTGAAACAGTTAAGGGCAGTCAACATCTTGGCTACCATTCCGTCCTCTCGGAAGGCTCCGTCGTACAAGTGCACATGACGGCTTAGCTCAGTCATCATAATCTGTCGTACTCTTGCCCAATTATCTTGACCAAATTCCATTGCGGATGCAATCGCTCGGAAACCACAATGGCCCTTGTTGGTCCTGAAAGGAGTGTATAACAAGTGTATGGGGAGGGGGGGGGGAATACACTTGTATGCAAATCTTTTCAACTTTTGATTAAACCAGAGCTCAGCAAGGTTGTCTTGGACAACTCTGCTGAAGATGATTAACTCTTCTAAGATAATCAAACCACTAAGTACTATTGAGTACTTAGTTGAATAACTATCTAGGTGAGTTATATGTGCGGAATAGTGGTTGACCCTTTAAGTTTAGACTCCTTAAGTTTCTGAAATCACTTTGTCAATCCAATACAGTCCAGTTTAGTTTCAGGGAACTTGTCCAATACAGTTTTGCACAGTCTTTGAATATGTATCTTTTGAAAGATCAGTTTTGTGTGCAGTGTTGAATGAATGTAAGTACTTTGTAAAGCAAATCAACACAAGAGGTTATAGTGGTTCAGAGACTCAAGCTCCTACATCCACTTTCCCTGATTTAACAGGATAATTCCTTCACTCTTGGAATTAACTTGTTTTATAGTGCCAAGGTGCACTTGATCAATAACACCACTCCTTGGTGAATTGATCCCTAGGATGTCTAGAGTCCTAGTACCCTCTTCTCAACTCAGAACTGAACTGTTCTTCTCTCAACAGTCAGCTCCTACCACTTCTACTACTACAACCTTCTCACTTTCTCACTTGAAAGGGGTAAGGATTGAAGTAAGGTTCCAACTAACACTATGCCAAATAAGCTGATAGACAGCGGTTAAAAACCGCTGTAAATTGGAATCAGTAACCGCTGTGGTAATAAGGGCTGTAAAAAGAGGGCGCTGATAGACAACGATTATTAACCGATGTCGTATCTATATACAACAGCGTTTATTAACCGCTGTTATTCCATCAAAACCGATGTGGTATGTGCTCGGTTTGAACCCCTTACAATATTTACGATAGCGGTTTTATTAGTTATGATAGCGGTTATGAACCGCTGTTGTTTGAATTTACTACAGCGGTTTTTAACCGCTGTTGTTTAGAATTACTACAACGGTTTTTAACTGCTGTTATTTATTAACAACCGTTGTTGTACTTGCTCTATAACAGCAGCTGTATTAGGTATAACAACGGTTATTAGCCGCTGTTGTATATATCCAATATTTTTAAAAAAAAATAATGAAATTTTCATTTGCTAAATTAATAAAAATAAAATACAAAATCTAAAAACTTTTATGTATATATATAAATTCAACTAGACTATTACAATAAATTCATTAATGAGCAATTCCTCCCAACGCCTCATTAATTAGCAATCCCTCCCAAAGCACGTATAGTTGCAATTGTACTTCATCAATTTGAGCTTTCAGATCAACCCCGTTAAACTCTCCATCTTTATTCTTAAGTCTTCAAGCCAATTTCAAGTCACTCCATCTTTATTCTTAAGTCTTCAAGCCAATTTCAAGTCAAATAGGGGCTCTATCAATGTTGTTATCTCTGGTCATTAATGATTCCTTAATGAAGAGATCATCAATCATTCAAAATGATGAGTGTAATTAGCATATAATAAAAATGATGGTTGTAATTACTTACCTTCTCCGCAGCGTAACGCTTTGCTACTCAGCTCCTAAAGTCAAAAAAATGAAAGTAGATACATGAGTGAGTAATGTTAATTATAAATATTATTCTTATGTACAATACAAGAATCTTACCTTGATTTAGTAGACTAATTAAGTCGTATGACAAAGTCTCTCCAATCAAGATCATTATTCGTATGCCAACTTGCTTGATTGTTGATTATTGTTGATTGTTTATGTGGTATCAACTCTTTTGTAGATAAACTCTCTCGTGAGATAATTTTTTAAGTTCCCCTTTGATCCCGTTGACATCAAACACCCTTTCTTCTTTTTATGGTCAACATTAAATGCCAACTAAAAGTATATACAATAAGCATATAAGATACTAACAAAAAAATTAAATAAAGTTCATAAAAGGATGTTAATGTACTTAACAGCATGTTGGTCCTGAAAGGAGTATATAACAAGTGTATGGGGGGGGGGAATACACTTGTATGCAATTCTTTTTCTAACTTGATCAAACCAGAGTTCAGCTAGGTTGTCTTGGACAACTCTGCTGAAGAAGAATAACTCTTCTAAGATAATCAGACTACTAAGTACTATTGAGTACTTAGTTGATTGACTATCTAGGGGAGTTATATGTGCGGAATAATGGTTGGCCCTTTAAGTTTAGACTCCTTTAATGTCTGAAATCACTTAGTTAATGCAACACAGTCCAGTTTAGCTTCAGGGAACTTGTCCAAATCAGTTTTGCACAGTCTTTGAATATGTATCTTTGAAAGATCAGTTTTGTGTGCAGTGTTGAATGAATGTAAGTACTTGTAAAGAAAAACAACACAAGAGTTTATAGTGGTTCAGAGACTCAAGCTCCTACATCCACTTTCCCTGATTTAACAGGATAATTCCTTCACTCTTGGAATTAACTTGTTTTATAGTGCCAAGGTGCACTTGATCAAGAACACCACTCCTTGGTGAATTGATCCCTAGGATGTCTAGAGTCCTAGTACCCTCTTCTCAACTCAGAACTGATCTGTTCTTCTCTCAACAGTCAGTTCCTACCACTTCTACTACTACAACCTTCTCTCTTTCTCACTTGAAAGGGTTAAGGGTTGAAGTAAGGTTCCAACTAATGAGATATCCTTTACAATGGAGATCAGTGTATAAGGATAGGATATCTCTCTAAGCTTGTGTATGAATATACAATGTGTTCAGCTTAGAAGAAGTGTTTGAAGACTAAGATAGTCTTTGATAGCTTTGAAAGCACTTTGTAGGATTGTTGGATATTCTTGTCAAGGTTGAGGTGCTCTCAAATGGTCTTCACACTTCTGTATTTATAGACAAAATGGAGGATTTGCCCGTTGGAGAGGCAGCCCCAAATTGCTATAAATGTCTTCCTTGAGTTCTTCAAACTGGAAGACAGATTCTTGATAGTGACATGTCCTCATTTGGGTAATAAACGGCTGTAACAGTTTTGTCTTCATTCTGCAGCACTTTTCCCAATGTTTGACTTCTTGTTAGGACTTGGACATGGCTTCTGAAGGTTGATCCAATGATAAGACAACATTCCTTATTATCTAGACAACTCTCCTTATCACTATCAGCAGTTTTGCTTTTCAGCATGGTTGGCTTGCTCTTCTTTAGATGACTTGGCTCTTTCCCTTTATTTCTCTTGAGTATGGTCTTAGCTTATTTCTTTGAGGACCTTTAGGGACTGGTTGTCTCAATCTCTTCAGCACAGTTGATCTCAGGCTTTCAGAGCACTTGATCTTGGTCAATTTAGCTGAGACAACTCTTCTGGACAACTCTCCTGATCAGTATATTTAATCTTTTTGCATCAGAGCACTTTGTGCATAGGGTTGACTTCTCTGGACAACTCTCCTGATGAAAACCTTTGAGTAGTCTTGTCCTTTTGAGCTAGATAAGCTTGTTTTTGCATATGGCTAGCTTCTTTGGACAACTCTCCTGATCAGAGCATATGAATATTTTCTCTGGACAACTCTCCTGATCAGAGCATCTTCATTGGATTTGTCCTTTTGAGCTTCACAATCTTGTTCTTGTATAAGAGCATCTTCTCTGGACAACTCTCCTGATAAGAGCATCTTTAGATTTCATAGAGTGTCCTTACTCTTAAGTGATTGTTCCCGAATTTGAGCCTTGAGGGGACTTGATCTTGATCATCTTCAAAGCATAGGTTCCCCCTCAAATTGTGCATCTAATTGTCTAAGAGCTACCTAACATTTCAGCTTCTCATCTAGCCTATAATCTATATGTTCTAACATTCTTAGAACATATTTATATTGACTTAGGCATGTCTCAGGGGTTTTTGGTATTAGATCAAAACATATCTCATTTTATTCTTGCTTGGTCAATCCATCCTTCAAGCTTTGGAGGCATGTATATGATTGGCTTGGGAGCTGTGAGTTCAAATCTTGCAATGTCAGCAGCTGCAAGTAGTTGTTGATACAACTCTCTGTAGTATTCTAGCATGAACTCAGTGAAGGCAGAGTTTGCATCTCCTCCATTCCATCTGTCAATGACATAATAGTCATAGACAAACTCCCTTTTGGCTTCTTCCCATGTGTCATTCAGTTGAATTGGCACCCATTTATCCAAGTGTGGATATTTGGTGTCCATTGGGATTAGAAGCTGAGGCTTCATCTTGCTGTAGGTTGCTCTTCTCCTTCTTGGTTTCTGAAAGTTTGCTCTTCTTTCATCTCTTGCTCTGTTGGCTTCTTCCATTAAGTCCATTTTCTCTTGGGCCCTCATCATGGCCAGTTTCTGTTGTGTTTCAGGGTCTTTGCCATACCCTTCATGAAACAGTTTTGATGGATCAAGAGCTAGGACTGTTATCTTCTTCTTAGGTTTAGGTCCAAATCCTTCAGCAAATAACTCTTCAATGTCTTCAGAGGACTTGGTACCTTTAGCAGTTTTTCCAGATTCAGAAGATTTGTCCTCTTCAGTAGATTTGGGCTCTTCAGCAGTTTTGGCTTTCTTTGATGTAGGCTCATCTTCATCAATTCTGAATTCAGGTGGAAGATCAAGGCTGCTAGGAAAGTCAGTGAATTTCTCAATTTGTCTCTTCTTTCCTTGGGCCTTCTTGATCTTTCCTCTGGTTTGGACACCTTCAGCTTCCTTGTCCAGACCAGATACTTCACCACCTAGTCTTTGCTGTTTCCTTGCCCTTTCTTCTTGAGCTGAGGCCATTGAGTTTTTCAATGCCAATGCTAACTGCTCCTCTTCATCCAAATCTTCCAAGTTCAGCATTTCTGGCTCTTTTCCCTTTCCTTCAGGGACTTTGTCTTTCCCTTTCACTGGACTTCCAATCACCAAGGCACCTTTTGCTCTAGCTCTTTCCCTTTCCCCCTTTTTGGCAGCATCAAAGCACTGGGGCTTTAGGTCACTCATTGTTGTGGCCATTAGGGATTGGGCTTGGTTCAGGGACTTCATCTCTTCCAACAAATATACATTCTCATCATGTATATTCTGCATCCTATCACTGCTCAAGCTAAGGAAAGCTAGAACAGGCTTCATCTTTTGTTGGACAACCTCCTCCAAGGTTGCTTTGAGAGATGCATCCAAATTGGCTTTTAAGAGCTCAGTGAGGTTGGCCACTGCACCTTCAGCAATGTTGGCCAATACATCTTGGGAAAACTTTTCAGAGGCTGCTTTGACCATAGCTAGCCTGTGCTCTTCAGCTCTTCTCTTTTGTAGTGCTGTCTTCTTTCCGAGAGCTTGCTTGACAGTTAGCCTGAGAGCTTTGACATTAGCATTGTGATTGTCTCTCAGCAGCTTTTGTTCTTTCTTGACCTCCTCTGAGATGGCTTCCATGGTTGATTTGGCACTTTGAACTTCAGTGGAGATGGTTTGGAGACCAGATTCCACACCACTGATTCTTGCCTCAAGAGTTGGGAGCACAACATCTTCAGAGCCAGTGAGCCTCATTTCTACAGATGCTAGAGTCCTTCCTTGCTCATTCAATGCTCCTGAAGTTTCAGCATGAGCAGATTGGACTTGATGAGCCAAGGAGTCCAACTTCTCTGATTGCATTCCAAGTAAGGCTTGAGCTGAGCCTGTATCAACTTGGATAGGGGCATCTGTGAGGAACTCATCTGCAAAAATTTGGTCAAGAGAAATACCTGCAACATCAGATAAATCAAACAAGTTAGGAAATGAGCACTCATCACCCTCAATTTCTTTTGCATAAGACTCTGATACATCAGCAGTCTTCTTCTCATTTTCAACTTGTTCTTTTCTCCCTTCATAAATAATGTTCTCACTCAAGGAATCAGGCCTCCTTTCATCAAGGGATTCTTGAAGTTCATATTTGACTTCAAGAATAACCTGTCCTTCCTCACTTATTCCACCCTCATTTGGTGGTACACTCACTATCTTAGTGATGACTACCTCTCTTTCATCCACAACTCCCTCTGATTTTTCAACTAATCTCTCCTTTTCAACTCCTTCTCCTAATCCTGCAGCATCTCCACCTTCAACAAGGTTCAACGATGGCAGTTGTGGGGAGATCACAGTGCTTATATCAGCAGCCACTGAGTCATCCTGAATGATTAAGGGCTGATCAGTGTCCAACTCTTCTGACACTGAATAGGCCTTAATCAAACTAGCCTCTAGTACAGGAACCTCAACATCTTTAGGCAGTGCCTTGGGTTCAAGAGAACCTTCATTGGCAGATGTGTCTTTGGTTGTGTTACCACCCTTGGTCAACACCTCTGAAGTTACAGAGCCTTTCCTATGATAGGTTTTAGGAGGATTGGACAGTCTATCTGCTACAGAAGACTTGGGTTGAAGGGGTTCAGGGAGGTTGGCTTGAGGGGTTTCAGGAGGGTTGGGATTTGAAGGGTTTGAGGGATCATCAGGGGAATCATCATCATTAGAGCCACTGTCAGGGTGTTTGATTCCCTTGGCTTTTCTTTCTTTCTCCTCTTTAATCTTATTGGCTACCAACTTTGCAAAAACCTCCTCATCAATGAGGAATCTTGTCTTTGAAACTCCAGTAAAGTGTAGCAATCTGTTTTCCTCTATTTGCCACCAGTTTGCACCTTTATCTTGGATGATTTGTGATATCTCCATCATAAATTTATCTTTCACATCAACAAGCATCCTCAAATCATGAAAGGCCTTCTGAATTCTTGGAAATTCAGCAAGTTGTGGATACAAACTGTCCACAGTAGCCTTGGCTCCTCCTCTGAGCATACTCTCAAAAGTATACTCCTCCTCATCTCCACTTGAATGGGGACTTTGGGTTATAGGGGAGTTGGCTCTGGGTTCTCCTATTGTGGCTTCAGGGAGATTAAGTTCAGGGATCTTGGCTTCAGATGGGTTGGGTATAGTAGAAGGGTCTTCAGTTGCTTTAGAGAGCAATGAATCTGAAGGGGCTTTACTCAGAGGGGTTGGCTCATGAAGTGCATGCTCTAAGAGCTTTGAATAGTTGAGCATGGATGAGTCAAGGGGAGACAGGAGTCTTGTCTCATCTACTGCTAAATCAGCAAGCACATCTATGCCACTTCTTTGTTCATTCCCTTCAGGAGAATATCTCTTAGTGAGATTTACAGGGGTAATGGGTTGGTTGGAAGGGGTAACATGGGTTTCAGGGGAGTTGGGCTCAAGATACTGAATTTCAGGGAGGTTGACCTCTATGGGTTGACCTTCAGGGACTTTGGATTCTGGAGTTCCAGAACCAGATGAATTGGTCCTTGACATGGATTTGGCCCTGCTTTCAGCTCTGCTCTCCCTTAGAGCCAATTGAAGAGATCTTTCTTCTTGAAGCTCCAAGACCTTCTCAGTAGGTTTGGCCCTTCTCTTGCTGGCCCTGCTACTTCCACTTCCTTCCTTCTCAGGGACAACTTCCCTGACTCTCTTATCACCCTTCTTCTTTTGCCTGGTCTCATTGTGCTTCCTCCTCAATTCTTCTGAGTGGTCAGAAGGCACACTCACTCCCTCTTCTGCCACTTCATCAACTTCAGCTGATGCTCCTGAGGCTTCTTTTGAAGACAATTGAGACATCTTTCTTGTTTTGACAGCCCTTGCCTTTGTTCTCTTTTTCATTTTGGGCTTCTCTTCCTCCTGTTCTTCAGCAGGCTTGGCCATTAACATCCTTCTTTTCTCAGTTTTCTTGCTGAGCTTTCTGAATAGGATCTTTTGGGCTGGGAGGGGTTTTGCAAAGGTCTGCATCTGGGAATAGTGGGAAAACCTCTCAATCAACAAGCTTGCTCTGGTGCAATACTTGATTTTTCCTTCTAGCACCACCTTATTGTGGGCTTTCACCTTAAATTTAGCCTTCTCCTTCATCATTTCAGTCAAGATGAAGGTCCTCCAATCAAACTTGATGCCCTTATCACTGGCATCAATAATGGCAGCCATGATTCTGATCCTTGGCTGGCTGACCTGCTCTAGGCTTCCAGTGTTGCTTAAGAGGCTCTTAGCAACTACCTCAAAAAGATTAAGAAACTCTGGCTTGAGAGTTTTCTTGTTTTGAGTTGAGGAGAGAGGGCCTGGAACTAATAACCACTCTTGGGCTATTTCCTCTTCATGTCCAGTGCCATACACTTCTGGATTCCTTCCCTCATAAGGCAATCCAAAGGCTCCTTCCAGATCCTCTGAGGAGAATTTCACTCTGTGGAATCTCTCCTCCTCTTCTCCTTCTGCAGTGTAAGCTAACCTGGTTGAGACTTCTCCATCTTCAGGTTTGCCTCTCCACTTTAGGAAGGCAAAGAATTCTGCCATGTAATTCTCCAAGCAAGAGCTTGGTCTTTCTTCCAAGAACTTTTGGAGACCAGCCCTTCTCAACCACCTTAGGGTTGGAGTTATCTCAGGATCTTCACTTTCAAATGAAATTATGGGTTCAAAGTGAAGATTGTTTTTGTTGCTAAGATAGGCAAAATCTAGGTCTAGATCCTTGTTGGAGAAATCAACAAGCATCTCAGGTCTAACCTTGGGGGCCATTGAAGGTTGCAGAGGAAAGTTTGATGAAAAATGAGAGAGTTTGAGGAACTTTTGAGTTAGGGTTTCGAATACTTGGGGAAGAAGTGTTTGTGAGTATCTTAAGACTTGTGAATATTCTAAAAAGAATGTTTGTCAATGAGTTGGTAAGGTCTTGAGACAATTCAAAGGTGAACAAAAATGGAAATCCAAAATGGACGGCTAGGATTGATTTCAGGGGAGTTGTCCATTTTTGATCCAATGGTCAAAAGCCAATGTAACAGTGAAATAACTATTTTATTCAAAACGTGGGTGGTTTTAAATGTTTGTTTAAGGCTGGGGATTTTTCGAGATAGATCATGTCCCAAAAAGTTTAATGCAAACAAGAGTTAAATCTTGGCATTTAATGCATGGAAAGTGACCTTTTGGGTGGGAGACAAATTAAATCCCAGAAAGGTGAAAACTGTATTTCAAGGGACAGATTTCGAGATAGGTATTGATCACCAAAAATAGGTGCTTATCATACCAAGATTTGGTTTGATAGCTAGGACAACTTATCTGACCCTACATGGACAAGTGTCCTGAAGAACTGTGGACAAGTGTCCTGAATTTCAAGAGTCAAGTGTCCTGAAGAGGTAAGGTCATGTTTCTGAATTTCAGTAGACTTGACCAAGTCTGCTGAGGTTTGATTTTGTTTCCCCCTTAATCAATGAGCTTCTTTGGACTTATTTGTCCAACTTCCCTGGATCAAGTAATCCCAACTCTGCTGATAGCTCCAGAAATCTTGCTTCTGCAAGTGGCTTGGTTAATATATCAGCTTTTTGATGGTCTGTGTGAATTTTCACTAGCTTGATATCCTTCTTCTCCACATGATCTCTAATGAAGTGGTGCTTGATGTCCACATGCTTGCATCTTGTGTGCAAGACAGGATTTTGTGATAGAGCAATGGCACTATTGTTATCACAGAAAATTGGCACTTCAGTAGAGTTGACTTTGTAGTCTCTTAGTTGTTGTCTTAGCCAAAGAATTTGAGCACAACAACTTCCAGCAGCAACATATTCAGCTTCAGTGGTGGAAGTGGCCACTGTGTTCTGCTTCTTGGAGAACCATGAAATAAGCTTGTTGCCCAAGAATTGACAAGTCCCTGAAGTGGACTTTCTGTCAATCCTACATCCTCCATAATCAGCATCTGAGTAGCCAGTTAGCTCAATATTGTCATCAGCAGGGTACCAAAGGCCTAGATTTTCAGTGCCTTTGAGGTACCTCAATATCCTCTTTGCAGCCTCAAGGTGGCTTTTCTTAGGATTTGCTTGAAATCTTGCACAAACACCTACTGCAAAGGTGATATCAGGTCTGCTGGCAGTGAGATAGAGGAGTGAACCAATTATTCCTCTATACTCAGTAGAGTTGGTTGGAATACCACTCTCATCAGGATCCATCTTCCAATTTGTGTTCATTGGGATCCTTACTGGCTTGCTAGTTGTACACCCAAACTTTTTGATCATTTCTCTGGTGTACTTAGCTTGGTTGATGAAGATTCCTTCTTTAGTTTGCTTGACTTGTAGACCCAAAAAGAAGTTCATCAACCCCATCATTGACATCTCAAACTTGCTTTGCATGAGCTTGGAGAATTTCTCACACAGCTTCTCATTAGGGGATCCAAAAATTATGTCATCCACATAAATTTGGACAAGCAAGATGTCCTCTCCTTCAGAGATTCTGAAGAGAGTTCTGTCCACAGTTCCCTTGGTGAATCCATGATCCAAGAGGAATTGTGACAGTGTATCATACCAAGCCCTAGGGGCTTGTTTGAGTCCATATAGAGCTTTCTTGAGTCTGTAAACTTGGTTTCCAACTTCAAAACCTGGTGGTTGCTCCACATAGACTTCTTCTTTCAAGACTCCATTCAGAAAGGCACTCTTGACATCCATTTGGTATACTTTGAACCTCTTGTGGGCTGCATAGGCTAGAAAGAGCCTTATTGCTTCTAGTCTTGCCACAGGTGCAAATGTCTCATCATAGTCAATGCCTTCATGTTGACAATACCCTTTTGCCACTAGTCTTGCTTTGTTTCTGATAATCACATCATTTTCATTCTTCTTGTTCTTGAACACCCACTTTGTTCCAATAACATCTTGATGTGAAGGTCTATCCACCAGCTCCCATACTTCATTTCTGGTGAATTGGTTTAGTTCTTCCTGCATGGCTGTGATCCAATTGGCATCTTGAAGTGCTTCCTCAACATCACTTGGTTCTTGCTCTGACAAGAAACAACAGAAAAGAGCACTTTCACCATGGAATCTTCTTGTTTTGACTCCAATACTTGGGTCACCAAGTATTAGATCAGTAGGATGGTCAGATAACCAAGTCCTTCTTTTTCTGATCTCTTCAGTAGAGTTGTCCTCTACTGAAGGTGAGTTATTTTGATCATAGAATTCAGGATAATTTAATGCAGGATCTAATTCAGGATCATAATCAGGGATGTTGTCCTCAATGTCAGGGACATTGGCATTTTCAACATTTTGAGTTCCCCCTTGATTATTTGACCCATTAACTACCTCAGCAGGAACTGCTTCTTCATTGGTAGTTGTTACCTGGATGTGAACTGGGATTGGTTCATTCAGTTCAACATTTCCATCTGTGGGATTTGTCTCAGGAAGGTTGCCTTCAGGATGGTTGTCCAGTATTGTATGTTCAGGTAGATTGGATTGGACAACATCTATGAATTCAGTGTCTTTGTCTTTTAGGCTTAATCTGGTTGTCCTCTGTGTGATTTCTTCAAGTTCCAAATGATCATTCCTGATCTCAAAGATAGACTCATCAAACACAACATGAGGTGTTTCTTCCACTATAAGGGTTTTCTTGTTGTAGACTCTGAAAGCTCTACTGATTTGAGAGTATCCAAGAAATACTCCCTCATCAGCTTTGCTATCAAAAGCTTTTAACTGTTCTTTCCCATTATTGTGAATGAAACATTTACAGCCAAATATATGAAAATATGACACTTTAGGCATTCTTCCTTTCCAGAGTTCATAGGGGGTTTTGCCTTGCCCCTTAGTGATTAAACATCTATTTTGAGTATGGCATGCAGTGTTTATAGCTTCAGCCCAAAACCTTTTAGGTAAGTTTGAATCAGCAATTAAAGTTCTAGCAGCTTCTTTTAAAGTTCTATTCCTTCTTTCTGCAACTCCATTTTGTTGGGGAGTTCTAGCTGCTGAAGTTTCATGAGCTATTCCATTTGATGTGCAGTACTCATTGATGTATGAATTAATGAACTCAGTGCCTTTATCAGATCTTATCTTGATAATGCTAAGGCTTTTCTCATTTGACAATCTCTTGAGAAGTTCAGGTAGTTTGACTTGTGTTTCCTTCTTATTAAGGAGAAATACTACCCATGTGAACCTAGAGAAGTCATCTACTACCACTAATGTGTATTTTCTACCATTTATGCTTGAAGGGGTAATTGGTCCAAACAGATCCATATGTAGAAGTTCAAGTACCCTTTCAGTGGAGATGACTGGTTTTCCCTTAAATGAGGCTTTAATCTGTTTTCCTTCTTGACATGGCTTACACACATGTTCTTTAATGAAAACCTCATTAGGTAGTCCTTTAACTAATGCATTTCTAGCAAGTTTGTTCATAGATTTGAAGTTCAGGTGATTTAGCCTCTTGTGCCATAGCCAACTTTGTTCACTAGAACTTTTAGCAATAAAACATGCAGCATCAGTAGACTTGTCCCAGTCTGCAAAATACACATTTCCCTTCCTAGTTCCAGTCAATAGGGTTTGTTGAGTTTTATCTTTAATTAGACACTTTCCACTTGAGAACTCAACATTAAAATCTTTATCACAGAATTGACTGATACTCAGGAGGTTATATTTGAGACCAGCTACATAAGATACATTGGTTACTTTGATGTTACCAATCATCAAAGTACCATAACCTTTTGTTGTTGCTTGTGAGCTGTCTCCAAAGGTGACATTTGGGCCTTCTTTTTCAATAAAATCAGAGAGGAGTTCCTTGTTTCCAGTCATGTGCCTTGAGCATCCACTGTCAAGGTACCATGCTGTCTTTTTGTTCATGCTCCTCTTTTTGTGGCCCATTGGTACCTGCAATTAGATAGGTTTAGGTACCCTTTGAGTTTTGGGTCCTGAGAGGTTAGCTGTACCTTTTGGAACCCAAACTTGCCTAATAACCCTGATTGATTCAAGGTGGCTAATTTGATTTCTTAGTGCATCAACATACACTGTCTTTCCCTTAAATGCCTTTGGGAAAGTATGTGTGAATGTGTTAACTCTGTAAGTTTCAGGGAAGTTGACCACTTTCCTGAACTTATGAGTTCTTTGTGCAGCTTGATGAAGTCTTTGAGGAAAGGCATTTTTATGACCATTACCCTTTGGCATGAAGGGTTTTGGTTGTCTCATTTTATTCTGCCTGTGAGGGTAGTTGTCCTTAGGTCTATTCAGCTGAGGCTTCCTCAGATGAGTTGGCCTAGGCTGATTATACCTTGGATAATTCCTCTGAACATTGTTCAGGAGAGTTGCCCTGCCATTGGGTCTACTCTGCTGACCAATATTCCTCTTGTGTTCAGGAGCTTTGGCCATTTCCTTAGGTTTTGGCCTATTCTCCTGAATCACTTGAGTAGGCATTTCATTCAATTTGTCCTTTCCTTTGTTCAGTGGCTGAATTACTTCATTTTCAGCTTGTTGTGCCACTGACTTAACAAAGATTCTCTTAGTGTTACTTGTGGATGCAACACTAAGATAAGGTGAAGATTCAAATGGATCAAAACCCAATCCACTTCTTTGAGCCATAGGTCTTTGATAACTTTGAATTTCCTCTATTGCTCTAGAGGATTTGTTCAAAGCAGACATCTTTAATTTCAGGCTCTCTTCACTTGATTTAAGAATATCATACTCATGTGAGAGATTTTCAAATTTGGCATTTAGAATTTTAAGTTCAAATTCTTTTCTCTTCTGAGAGAGAAGTTGATCATCAATCTCCTTTTGTTGGTCAATTATCCTGAGATTTGCTTCCTCAAGCTTTCTCAAGGCTTGTTGATACAACTCAGTAGACTTGACATCAACAGCTGCCTCAGAGTTTTTAGAAAGTTCAATAGCCAATCTTTCATTTTCTTTCACACAATTATCATGAAATTCTTGTAATCTAGTGAAATCTTCCATCAACTTTCCCAAGGAAAGTTTCAGGTTAACCTCACTAGTGTTTTGTGAGGTGAATGATGGTGAACTAGAAGTAGAGGATACCTCATCATCCTCAAGAGCCATATTGCAGACATCATCATCATCATCACTGTTGGAGAACAATCCATCAGAAGAGTTGAAACTTTCAGCACTATCAGATTCTTCACCAGCCATCATGGCTTTTCTATTGGTGAATTTTCTGTCTCTTTTTGCTTGTCTTTCTCTTCTTTCTTTAGAGCTTAGTTCAGGGCAGTCATATTGGAAGTGCCCTTTCTTTTTGCAGTTGTAACACAGATCTTCATCATCATCCTTCTTGGATTCATCTCTTCTCTTAGATGATGAGGGTTCAGCTTTACTGGATCTTCTCCTATCAGAGGACTTGTCCTCTGATCTTTTCTCTTCAGGCTTTTTGTCCTCAGCCTGAACTTCAGGGGAATTGTATCTTCTCCTGAATTTGTTGTCTTGGTAGAATTTCTTGTATCTACCAAACCTTGTGTTGAGCTTGTCAAACCTTCTAGCCATCAAGGCTAGTTCTTCCTTCATTTCAGTTTTAGAGACTGACTTTGATGATCTGGGAGTGGGTTGCATTTCTGGTTCAGCAACTTTGGCTTTGAATGCCACTCCCTTGGTAGGATTTGAAGATTCCTCAACAGGCTTTCTTCTATTGAGGTCAAACTCATAGGCTTTAAGTTCTGAGAATATTTGTTGCATGGGCATAGTGGAGAGATCTTTGGTATTCTGCATCATCACAGCATAGACATCCCACTTTTGAGTGAGACTCCTCAAAATTTTTAATCCAACCTCTCTCTTGGTGTAGACCTTGCCCAATGAGTTGATTTCATTCATCACATCAGTGAATCTACCAGCAAATTTGTCAATGGACTCATCAGACTCCATTGAGAATTGTTCAAACTTCTGCACAGCAACTTGGAGCTTGTTCTCCTTGATTTTTTCAGTGCCCTCACACATTTCAGCAAGGGTATCCCAAATTTCTTTGGCTGTTGTGCAGTGGTAGACTCTTCCCATGATTGCATCTGGAATTGTTTGATAAAGAGTATTCATGGCAAGATACTTCAGATTATCTTTCCTCTTTTCATCAGCAGTGAAGTCATCCTCATCCTTGGGAATCAGTTCCCTTACATCTGCTTTTTGTGCATCTGTTACCCTGGGGTTAGTTTGAGTAAACACAAAAGGTCCTCTTGTGATTACTCTTAACATGTCTGTATGAAGAGATGCAAGATGAGCCCTCATTCTAATTTTCCAGAATTCATAATTGTCTATTGAAAACATGGGCAGTTTGTGATGAGAAATGTGGTTGACTGGATTTGTGGCCATGTTGTCCAATCCTTGAACAGCAGGTGGAGGAACAGCATTGTTGTTGGCCATATCTCACAAATAATCAGCTAGTTAACAAGTGATGGAGTTCAGATAGAGATCAGTTCAGTGACCACACAAATATGAGAGTTTTGAAAATCAAGATGGATTTTCAGAAGCAGTGGTCTTTGAACCCCAGCTCTGATACCACTTGTTGGTCCTGAAAGGAGTATATAACAAGTGTATGAGGGGGGGGGGGGAATACACTTGTATGCAATTCTTTTTCTAACTTGATCAAACCAGAGTTCAGCTAGGTTGTCTTGGACAACTCTGCTGAAGAAGATTAACTCTTCTAAGATAATCAGACTACTAAGTACTATTGAGTACTTAGTTGATTGACTATCTAGGGGAGTTATATGTGCGGAATAATGGTTGGCCCTTTAAGTTTAGACTCCTTTAATGTTTGAAATCACTTAGTTAATGCAACACAGTCCAGTTTAGCTTCAGGGAACTTGTACAAATCAGTTTTGCACAGTCTTTGAATATGTATCTTTGAAAGATCAGTTTTGTGTGCAGTGTTGAATGAATGTAAGTACTTGTAAAGAAAAACAACACAAGAGTTTATAGTGGTTCAGATACTCAAGCTCCTACATCCACTTTCCCTGATTTAACAGGATAATTCCTTCACTCTTGGAATTAACTTGTTTTATAGTGCCAAGGTGCACTTGATCAAGAACACCACTCCTTGGTGAATTGATCCCTAGGATGTCTAGAGTCCTAGTACCCTCTTCTCAACTCAGAACTGAACTGTTCTTCTCTCAACAGTCAGTTCCTACCACTTCTACTACTACAACCTTCTCTCTTTCTCACTTGAAAGGGTTAAGGGTTGAAGTAAGGTTCCAACTAATGAGATATCCTTTACAATGGAGATCAGTGTATAAGGATAGGATATCTCTCTAAGCTTGTGTATGAATATACAATGTGTTCAGCTTAAAAGAAGTGTTTGAAGACTAAGATAGTCTTTGATAGCTTTGAAAGCACTTTGTAGGATTGTTGGATATTCTTGTCAAGGTTGAGGTGCTCTCAAATGGTCTTCACACTTCTGTATTTATGGACAAAATGGAGGATTTGCCCGTTGGAGAGGCAGCCCCAAATTGCTATAAATGTCTTCCTTGAGTTCTTCAAACTGGAAGACAGATTCTTGATAGTGACATGTCCTCATTTGGGTAATAAACGGCTGTAACAGTTTTGTCTTCATTCTGCAGCACTTTTCCCAATGTTTGACTTCTTGTTAGGACTTGGACATGGCTTCTGAAGGTTGATCCAATGATAAGACAACATTCCTTATTATCTGGACAACTCTCCTTATCACTATCAGCAGTTTTGCTTTTCAGCATGGTTGGCTTGCTCTTCTTCAGATGACTTGGCTCTTTCCCTTTATTTCTCTTGAGTATGGTCTTAGCTTATTTCTTTGAGGACCTTTAGGGACTGGTTGTCTCAATCTCTTCAGCACAGTTGATCTCAGGCTTTCAGAGCACTTGATCTTGGTCAATTTAGCTGAGACAACTCTTCTGGACAACTCTCCTGATCAGTATATTTAATCTTTTTGCATCAGAGCACTTTGTGCATAGGGTTGACTTCTCTGGACAACTCTCCTGATGAAAACCTTTGAGTAGTCTTGTCCTTTTGAGCTAGATAAGCTTGTTTTTGCATATGGCTAGCTTCTTTGGACAACTCTCCTGATCAGAGCATATGAATATTTTCTCTGGACAACTCTCCTGATCAGAGCATCTTCATTGGATTTGTCCTTTTGAGTTTCACAATCTTGTTCTTGTATAAGAGCATCTTCTCTGGACAACTCTCCTGATAAGAGCATCTTTAGATTTCATAGAGTGTCCTTACTCTTAAGTGATTGTTCCAGAATTTGAGCCTTGAGGGGACTTGATCTTGATCATCTTCAAAGCATAGGTTCCCCCTCAAATTGTGCATCTAATTGTCTAAGAGCTACCTAACATTTCAGCTTCTCATCTAGCCTATAATCTATATGTTCTAACATTCTTAGAACATATTTATATTGACTTAGGCATGTCTCAGGGGTTTTTGGTATTAGATCAAAACATATCTCATTTTATTCCCAACACAGCACATCATTCCATACATGAATCTTGTCCTTCTTTGGAAGAAGGTGCCAAGTTGGATTCTTAGCTTTCCAATTCTTAGCACCATTATTCTCTACAGGCTGCCCATTCTTGTAGTCATCATGATATACCTTAATCTTCTTTTTACGAGGTGCCATATGCAAAAACCTATTCATCACAAAGAATATAATACATGGATAAACACAAACCCATGACTTTTTTAGACATTGATTGAAGAATTAAAAAAAATAGAACTTTTATATAGCATATATGATTTATTAATTTCTTTAAAGTTATGTCCACCAATGAAAATTTATATAAATATTTATCTGTGTACTATGACATATTTAATTGGATTTATTGTCCACTAAAAATGTCATTCCATTTCATTCAAAATGTGAACAATCCACATCATCCAACAACATATATTTATATATACTAAACAACATATATATACTAAAGCATTATAACCAATATTGTCAGATGTAACATAAGCCATATCTGTAAATAAAATTAACATGCCGATTCAAAAACCAACGTAATATTGAAACAAGTTGTTATTCTTAAAATCTATAAACAAAACACAAACAAAAAAAAAAGTGAGTGAGAGAGACCTGGAGACTGGAGAGTAGTGAAAGAATTTGTGGGTGGAGAAGAAGATGATGAGGGCAAGGGCGGCGACGGGCGGGCTGTACAACATATGGTTACGAAGTGAAGAAGGAACAATGCGGGCCCATACGGGCCCGACGGTGTGCGCACGCGAGTGAGGCGTCGCGGGCCGATACGGGGCCCACATATGTGAAATGAAGAAAGGAACACTGTGCGGCTGGAGTATATGGAGAGATTATGTGCACAAGGCATTCTTCTTCCATGGTCAATGTATGACGCTGGATTTTTTAAAATGTAAGGCGCTGAAATTTAGATTTTAATTAACTTGCACACTCACTTAACATATACAGGAGTCCCTCACTTAACATATAGAGGGGTGGTGGGACAGTTATATATAATATAATATCTACTTATAACATTGATTAAATAACTAATTAAATTTATGATATATATAATATAATATATATAACTCTATAATCTACGTATTAGATACAAATTTAAAAGATCAATAAAATTTTATATTTACATGAGAATAATAAAACCTAGAAATTATTTTAAATAAATATTAAATTTATTTTATAATCATATAATAATTAAAATATCAAATTTATTTTATAAGCATATAATAATTAAATATGAATTATTTTAAAACTTATTCGGGATTAAATAAATTTTAAAATTTAATCTTCTTTTTTTAATTCAACTCGAATTCTACTTCCATGTTTCAGTAAAGCAAAATCCATAATAAAAAAAAAGGAAATAATATGTTTGATATTTTTTATTAATTTATAAATATTTATCTTAAATAAAAATTCTTTATTTTTATTAATTGATCATATATATTAATTTTTACTGCTATATATAATTTTTAGGGATATTTACTGTTGTACGTTTTTCTCTTTTTTCATACATAATAATAGGCCTTAGAGAAAGGGAATGATTACAGGAGTTTTCATACATCTTCTTTTTTATTTGTTTATGATCTGCCGTGATTTTCTTTCTAGATTTTTCCTAATTCTTTAATTTGTTTCTTATGTTTTTCTATAACATTTTAGAACTACTCATTGATTTCATGAAATCTAACATTCAATTTCCACATCAACAAAAAAAAGAAACAATGGATGATCAATTTATTTCTCCTTACCGTCCGACGACGATGCAGGCGAAAAATGTGTCTCTGACGGCTACCCCTCTCACAGAACGAGGGGCGCTTGGGGGAGATAAGAAGAAATATTAGATTTTTTTAATTTGTTTAATAATAATATAATATATTGGACCTGATATTTTAAAACTTATATCGTTGTTTAATCAAAATCGTATATTGTGTTAATCATTATATATTTCTTAATTGATAAAACTTAAAAAATAATTAAATTAAAAATAAAATTCTTTATAAATCAATAAAATCTTAAAAATATGAAATAATCAAATATAATTTTGAAGATTAATTACAAGATTTATTTTTTTAATAGATTTTTTTAATATATTTATTTTTGAGAATTTAATTGTATTTCATAAAGAAAAATCAGTAATTTTAAAAAAAAAATTATCATATTTTTTTATCTAATTATTTTTAAAGATTAATTTGATTATATTACATAAGAGAAGCTATTACAGCGCATAACTAAAACATATCACAGCGGTTACGGAAAACCGCTGTCTATCAGCACACAAATGGAATCTATGACAGCGGTTCTGAAAAAAGATGCATATGACAGCGGTTTTTAAAGTTTTAACAGCGGTTTTTAAAATAACCGCTGTTATTCAACTGCTGTAAAAAGCATAATTTGGCATAGTGTAATGAGATATCCTTTACAATGAAGATCAGTGTATAAGGATAGGATATCTCTCTAAGCTTTGTGTATGGATATACAGTGAGTTTAGCTTAGAAGAAGTGTTTGAAGACTAAGATAGTCTTTGACAGCTTTGAGAGCACTTTGACTTGTAGGATAGTTGGATATTCTTGTCAAGGTTGAGGTGCTTCAATGGTCTTCACACTTCTTGTATTTATAGACAAAATGGAGGATTTGCCCGTTGGAGAGGCAGCCCCAAATTGCTATAAATGTCTTCCTTGAGTTCTTTAAACTGGAAGACAGATTCTTGATAGTGACATGTCCTTAATTGGGTAATAAACGGCTTGTAAGACTTTGTCTTCATTCTGCAGCACTTTTCCCAATGTTTGACTTCTTGTTAGGACTTGGACATGGCTTCTGAAGATTGATCCAATGATAGGACAACATTCCTTATCAAATGGACAACTCTCCTTATCACTATCAGCAGATTTGCTTATCAGCAAAGTTGGCTTGCTCTTCTTTAGATGACTTGGCTCTTTCCCTTTTCTTCACTTCAAGGTGATCTTAGCATGTTGTTTTGAGATTCTTTAGGGTATGGTTGTCTCTAATTCTTCAGCATGGTTGACCTTCAGACATTAGAATCTTTGTTCTGGTTCAAACTTGTTGAGACAACTCTTCTGGGACAACTCTCCTGATCAGCATATTTGGTCTTTTAGCTTCAGAGCTGATGTTTTCACAGAGTTAACTTTTCTGGACAACTCTCCTGATCAGAGCACTTGGCTAATTTTGTCCTTTTGAGCTTTTACAATCTTGTTCTTGCATAGAGATACTTCTTCTGGACAACTCTCCTGATCATAGCATATGGTTTTCAATGGAGTATGCTTGTCCTTAGTGTTAGTTCCAGATTTTGAGCCTTGAGGGGACTTCATCTTGATCATCTTTAAAGCATAGGTTCCCCCTCACATTGTGCATCTAGTCATCTAAGAGCTGCCTAACATATCAGCTTCTCATCTAGCCTTATGCTATGTGTTCTAACAATCTTAGAACACAATCATCTTGACTTAGGCATGTCTCAGGGGGTTTTGGTATTTAATCAAAACATATGTCTTTTTATTCCCAACAATTTCCCCCTTTTTGATGATGCCAAAACCTACACATTCTATGCAAAAGTGACTTGTCTACACCTATTACATATATCTTCAGAAGACATGACTAAGGTCAATATTCCTGAAAAGTCAATGTGTTAGTGTATTCACTGTTTTTGTTGTAAGTAGGTTTCAAGGATAGGCATAGAGAGATTTCAACAATGTATCTTGATTCAAAAGTGTTCAACTATCATTCATATAAAAGTCATTACAAGCATGTTGATAGTTGAAAGTAACTTATCAGAGCATGAATTCAAGACATCATTACAGATTGACATTTCATTACAACTAAATACTAAACATAATATCAGAGCAAAACAAACTACTTCAAGTATCAGAGTAGTATGTTGGACATTAACACCAATTCTTGTGTTAGAGCAATCTAAAACATATTGGAGCAAACAGCATATCATCACATCAGTAGACTTGTCCAGATTTCAGCAGATTTGACCACATAGCAAAAATATCTTCAGATAAGATAGTTTTCTATCCAGAAAGAGTCAGAAGACTTAGCCATTCTTAGAGATCATCCTCAGGAGGTGGCACCATCCCATATTGTGCCCAACTCTCTTCTTGAGTTCCATGGCTTCCTGGTTGGTTCCTTTGGGTCCAAGAGTCATTTTGTTTAGCTTAAGAATCTCTGTGAACTCCTTCAGGATCCTTGCTTGGTCAATCCATCCTTCAAGCTTTGGAGGCATGTAGATGATGGGCTTGGGAGCATTGAGTTCAATTCTTGCAATATCAGCAGCTGCAAGTAATTGTTGATACAATTCTCTGTAGTATTCCAGCATGAACTCAGTAAAGGCAGAGTTTGCATCTCCTCCATTCCATATGTCAATGACATAATAGTCATAGACAAACTCCCTTTTTTCTTCTTCCCATGTATCATTCAGTTGAATTGGCACCCATTTATCCAAATGTGGATATTTGGTGTCCATTGGGACTAGAAGCTGAGGTTTCATCTTGCTGTATGTTGCTCTCCTTCTTCTTGGTTTCTGAAAATTTGCTCTTCTCTTATCTCTTGCTCTTTGTGCTTCATCCATCAAGTCCATTTTCTCCTGGGCCTTCATCATGGCCAGTTTCTGTTGTGTTTCAGGGTCTTTGCCATACTCTTCATGAAACAACTTTGATGGATCATGAGCTAGGACTGTTGTCTTCTTCTTAGGTTCAGGTCCAAATCCTTCAGCAAACAGTTCTTCAATATCTTCAGTGGACTTGGAGCTTTCAACATTGACTGTTTCAGAAGACTTTTCCTTTTCAACAATTTTGGGTTCTTCAGCAGCTTTGGCTTTCTTTGTTGTAGGCTCATCATCATCAATTCTGAATTCAGGTGGAAGATCAAGACTGTTGGGAAAGTCAGTAAATGTCTCAGCTTGTCTTTTCTTTCCTTTTGCCCTCTTGATCTTTCCTCTGGTTTGGACACCTTCAGCATCTTTGTCCAAACCAGACACTTCACCACCTGGTCTCTGCTGTAGCCTCATCCTTTCTTCTTGTGCTGAGGCCATTGAGTTCTTCAATGCAAGTGCTAGTTGCTCTTCTTCATCCAATTCTTCCAAGTTTAGCACTGCAGGCTCTTTTCCTTTTCCTTCAGCAGCTTTGTCTTTTCCCTTGTCTGAGCCTCCAATCACCAAGGCACCTTTCGCTCTAGCTCTTTCCCTTTCCCCCTTTTTGGCAGCATCAAAACACTGGGGTTTTAGCTCACTCATTGTTGTGGCCATTAGGGATTGGGCCTGGTTCATGGACTTCATCTCTTCCAACAAATATACATTTTCATCATGTATATTTTGCATCCTATCACTGCTCAAGCTAAGAAAAGCTAGAACAGGCTTCATCTTTTGTTGAACAACCTCTTCCAAGGTTGCTTTCAGGGATGCATCCAGTTGGGCTTTAAGGAGTTCAGTGAGGTTGGCTACTGCACCTTCAGCAATGTTGGCCAATACCTCTTGGGAAAATTTTTCAGAGGCTGCTTTCACCATTGCTAGCCTTTGCTCTTCAGCTCTTCTCTTTTGCAATGCAGTCTTCTTTCCAAGAGCTTGCTTGACAGTTAGCCTGAGAGCCTTGACATTGGCATTATGATTATCTCTCAGCAGCTTTTGTTCCTTCGTGACCTCTTCTGAGATGGCTTCCATGGTGGATTTGGCTTTTTGTACTTCAGTGGAAATGGTTTGGAGACCAGTTTCCACACCACTAATCCTTGCTTCCAGAGTGGGTAGCACAACATCCTCAGAGCCAGTGAGCCTCATTTCTACAGATGCTAGAGTCCTTTCTTGCTCATTCAATGCTCCTGAAGTTTCAGCATGAGCAGATTGGACTTGATGAGCCAAGGAGTCCAACTTCTCTGATTGCATTCCAAGCAAGGCTTGAGCTGAGCCTGTATCTACTTGGATAGGTGCATCTGTTAAGAACTCATCTGCAAAAATTTGGTCAAGGGAAATACCTGCAATATTAGACAAGTCAAACAGGTTAGGGAATAAACACTCATCACCCTCAATTTCTTTTGTATAAGACTCTGATACATCAGCAGCCTTCTTCTCATTTTCAACTCTTTCTTTTCTCCCTTCTTCAATAATTTCCTCACTTAAAGAAACAGGCCTCCTCTCATCAAGGGATTCCTGAAGTTCAGATTTGACTTCAAGAATAGCCTGCCCTTCCTCACTTGTATCACCCTCATTTGGTGGTACACTTACTATTCTAGTGATCACCACATCTCTCTCATCTACTACTCCCTCTGATTTTTCCACTAACTTCTCCTTTTCAACTCCTTCTCCTAAACCTGCAACATGTCCACCTTCATCAAGGTTCAAAGATGGCAGTTGTGGGGAGATCACAGTGCTTATTTCAACAGCCACTGAGTCATCCTGAATGATTAAGGGCTGATCAGTGTCCAACTCTTCTGACACTGAATAGGCCTTAATCAAACCAGCCTCTAGCAAAAGAACCTCAACATCTTTAGGCTGTGCCTTGGGTTCAGAAGAACCTTCATTGGCAGATGTGTCTTTGGTTGTGTTACCACCCTTGGTCAACACCTCTGAAGATACAGAGCCTTTCCTATGATAGGTTCTAGGAGGGTTTGAAAGTCTATCTGCTACAGAAGACTTGGGTTGAGAAGGTTCAGGGAGGTTGGCTTGAGGGGTTTCAGGAGGGTTGGGGTTAGAAGGGTTTGAGGGATCATCAGGGGAATCATCATCATTTGAGCTACTGTTAGGGTGTTTGATTCCCTTAGCTTTTCTTTCTTTCTCCTCAATGATCTTCTCAGCTACCAACTTTGCAAAAACTTCCTCATCAGTGAGGAATCTTGTTTTTATCACACCAGCAAAGTGTAGCAATCTGCTTTCCTCTACTTGCCACCAGTTAGCACCCTTATCTTGGATAACTTGTGATATCTCCATCAAGGTTTTATCTTTCACATCCACAAGCATCCTCAAATCATGTAACATCTTCTGAATTCTTGGAAATTCAGCAAGTTGTGGATACAAACTGTCCACAGTGGCCTTAGCTCCACCTCTGAGCATACTTTCATAAGTATACTCCTCCTCATTCTCATTTGATGGAGAACTTTGGGCTATAGGGGAGTGGGCTGTGGTTTCTTTAATTGCAGCTTCAGGCAAGTTAAGTTTAGGAGGGTTGGCTTCAGAAAGATTAGGCTCAAATGAAGGTGCTTCAGTTTCTTTAGAGAGCAATGAATCTGAAGGGGCTTTGCTTAGGGGAGTTGGCTCATTGAGTGCATGTTCTAAGAGCTTTGAGTAGTTGAGCATGGATGAGTCAAGGGGAGACAGGAGTCTTGTCTCATCTACTGCTAAATCTGCAAGCACATCAATGCCACTTCTTTGCACACTTCCTTCAGGAGAATATCTCTTAGAGAGATCTACAGGGGTGATGGGTTGGTTGGAAGGGGTAACATGGGTTTCAGGGGAGTTGGGCTCAGGGTTCTGGGTTTCAGGGAGGTTGACCTCTTTAGGTTGACCTTCAGGGACTTTGGATTCTGGAGTTCCAGATCCAGATGAGCTAGTCCTTGACTTGGATTTGGTCCTGCTTTCAGCTCTGCTTTCTCTTAGAGCTAATTGAAGAGACCTTTCTTCCTGCAGCTCTAACACTTTCTCAGTAGGCTTGGCCCTTCTCTTGCTGGCCCTACTGCTTCCACTGCCTTCACCATCCTTCTCAGGGACAACTTCCCTGATTCTCTTATCACCCTTGTGCTTTTGCCTTTTCTCATTGTATTTCAGCCTCAACTCTTCTGAGTGGTCAGAAGGCACACTTACTCCCTCTTCTGCCACTTCATCAACTTCAGCTGATGCTCCTGAGGCTTCTCTTGAAGACAAT
Organism: Galeopsis tetrahit; assembly: GCA_963675135.1. Taxonomy (NCBI): domain Eukaryota; kingdom Viridiplantae; phylum Streptophyta; class Magnoliopsida; order Lamiales; family Lamiaceae; genus Galeopsis; species Galeopsis tetrahit. The sequence continues at coordinate 9,702,105 of OY776127.1, read as the reverse complement.
TGAGACATTTTCCTTGTTTTGACAGCCCTGGCCTTGGTTCTCTTCTTCATCTTAGGCTTTTCTTCAACCTGTTCTTCAGCAGGTTTGGCCAAAAGCATTCTCCTTTGCTCAGTTTTCTTGCTGAGCTTTCTGAACAGTATCTTTTGAGCTGGGAGAGGCTTTGCAAATGTTTGCATTTGAGAGTAGTGGGAGAATCTTTCAATCAACAAGCTTGCCCTGGTGCAATACTTGAGTTTCCCTTCTAGCACAACCTTGTTGTGAGATTTCACTTTGAATTTTGCCTTTTCCTTCATCATCTCAGACATGATGAAGGTCCTCCAATCAAACTTGATGCCCTTGTCACTAGCATCAATTACTGCAGCCATAATTCTGATTCTTGGATGGCTGACCTGCTCCAAGCTTCCAGTATTGCTCAAGAGACTTTTAGCAACTACCTCAAAGAGGTTGAGAAATTTTGGCTTGAGATTCTTCTTGTTTTGTGTTGAAGAGAGAGGACCTGGTACTAATAACCATTCTTGAGCTATTTCATCTTCATGTCCAGTACCATAAACTTCTGGATTCCTTCCCTCATAAGGCAATCCAAAAGCTCCTTCAAGATCTTCTGAAGAGAATTTCACTCTATGAAATCTCTCTTCTTCCTCTCCCTCTGCAACATATGACAATCTGGTGGAAACTTCACCATCTTCAGTTTTACCTCTCCATTTGAGAAAGGCAAAGAACTCAACCATGTAGCTTTCTAGGCAGGAACTTGGTCTTTCCTCCATAAACTTTTGCAAACCAGCTCTTCTCAGCCATCTTAGAGTTGGTGTAATCTCAGGGTCTTCACTCTCAAAGGATACTATGGGCTCAAAGTGAAGATTGTTCTTGTTGCTCAAGTATCCAAAATCAAGGTCTAGAGCCTTGTTGGAGAAATCAATGATCATCTCTGGTTTAACTTTGGGGGCCATTGAAGTTTACAGAGAGAAGTTTGAGATAGATTGAGAGAGTTTGAAGAAAATTTAGAGCTAGGGTTTTGAATACTTGGGGAAGAAGTGTTTGTGAGGGATCTTAAGACTTGTGAATATTCTAAAAAGAATGTTTGTCAATGAGTTGGTGAAGTCTTGATGCAATTCAAAGGTGAACAAAAATGGAAATCCAAGATGAACGGCTAGGATTGATTTTAGAGGAGTTGGCCAGTTTTGATCCAATGGTAAAAAACCAATGCAATAGTGAAAAACTGTTTTGTTAAAAAACGTGGGTGGTTGTTAATGTTTGTTTAAGGCTGGGGGAGTTTTCGAGATAGATCATGTCCCAAAAAGTTTAATGCAAACAAGAGTTAAATCTTGGCATTTAATGCATGGAAAGTGACCTTTTGGGTGGGAGACAAATTAAATCCCAGAAAGGTGAAAACTGTATTTTCAATGGGACAGATTTTGAAATAGACAATGATCACCTAAAATAGGTGCTTATCAGACCAAGATTTGGTTTGATAGCCAAGACAACTTATCTGACCCTACATGGACAAGTGTCCTGAAGAGCTGAGGACAAGTGTCCTGAAGAAGTAAGGTCAACTTTTCTGAATTTCAGTAGACTTGACCAAGTCTGCTGAAGTTTGAATTTACTTCCCCCTTAATGAATAAACTTCTTTGGACTCATTTGTCCAACTTCCCTGGATCAAGAAGACCCAACTCTGCTGATAGTTCCAGAAATCTTGCTTCTGCAAGTGGCTTTGTTAATATATCAGCTTTTTGATGATCTGTGTGGATTTTTACCAACTTGATGTCCTTCTTTTCCACATGATCTCTAATGAAGTGATGCTTGATGTCCACATGTTTGCATCTTGTGTGCAATACAGGATTCTGTGATATGGCAATTGCACTGTTATTGTCACAGAATATTGGCACTTCAGTAGAGTTGACTTTATAGTCCTTGAGTTGTTGTCTTAGCCAAAGGATTTGAGCACAACAACTTCCAGCAGCAACATATTCAGCTTCAGTGGTGGAGGTGGCCACTGTGTTTTGCTTCTTGGAAAACCAAGATATGAGTTTGTTGCCCAAGAATTGACAAGTTCCTGAAGTGGATTTTCTGTCAATTCTGCATCCTCCATAGTCAGCATCTGAGTAGCCAGTTAGCTCAATATTGTCATCAGCAGGGTACCAAAGGCCTAGTTTTTCAGTGCCTTTGAGATACCTCAAGATCCTCTTTGCAGCCTCAAGGTGGCTTTTCTTAGGATTTGCTTGAAACCTTGCACAAACACCTACTGCAAAGGTGATGTCAGGCCTGCTGGCAGTGAGATAGAGGAGAGATCCAATGATTCCTCTATATTCAGTGGAGTTGGTTGGTACACCACTCTCATCAGGATCCATCTTCCAGTTTGTGTTCATTGGGATCCTTACTGGCTTGCTTGTTGTACACCCAAACTTCTTGATCATCTCTCTGGTGTACTTAGCTTGATTGATGAAGATTCCTTCTTTTGATTGCTTGACTTGTAGACCCAAGAAGAAGTTCATCAACCCTATCATGGACATCTCAAACTTGATTTGCATAAGCTTGGAGAACTTCTCACAAAGCTTCTCATTAGGGGATCCAAAAATTATGTCATCTACATAAATTTGGACAAGCAAGATGTCCTCTCCTTCAGAGATTCTGAAGAGAGTTCTGTCCACAGTTCCCTTGGTGAATCCATGATCCAATAGGAATTGTGACAGTGTGTCATACCAAGCCCTAGGGGCTTGCTTGAGTCCATATAGAGCTTTCTTCAGTCTGTATACTTGGTTTCCAACCTCAAAACCTGGTGGTTGCTCTACATAGACTTCTTCTTTCAAGACTCCATTCAGAAAGGCACTCTTGACATCCATTTGATACACTTTGAACCTCTTGTGGGCTGCATAGGCTAGGAAGACCCTTATTGCTTCTAGCCTTGCCACAGGTGCAAAGGTCTCATCATAGTCAATGCCTTCATGCTGGCAGTAACCTTTTGCCACTAGTCTTGCCTTGTTTCTGACAATCACATCATTCTCATTCTTTTTGTTCTTGAACACCCACTTAGTTCCAATAACATCTTGATGTGAAGGTCTATCAACCAGCTCCCATACTTCATTTCTGGTGAATTGGTTGAGCTCTTCCTGCATTGCTGTGATCCAATTGGCATCCTGAAGTGCTTCATCAATGTCTTTTGGTTCCTGTTCTGACAAGAAACAACAGAACATAGCACTTTAACCATGAAACCTTCTGGTTTTGACTCCTATACTTGGGTCACCAAGTATCAGGTCAGTAGGATGGTCATACAACCAAGTCCTTCTCTTTCTGATCCCTTCAGTAGAGTTGTCCTCTACTGAGGTTGAGTCACCAGTGTTGTAGAATTCAGGATAATTGAGTGCAGGATCTAAATCAGGATCATAATCAGGGGTGTTGTCCTCAATGTCAGGGACATTGGTATTTTCAACATTTTGAGTTCCCCCTTGATTATTTGACCCATTAACTACCTCAGCAGGAGCTGCTTCTTCATTGGTAGTTGTTACCTGAATGTGAACTGGGATTGGTTCATTCAGTTCACCATTTCCATCAGTGGGGTTTGTCTCAGGAAGGTTGCCTTCAGGATTGTTGTCCAATGTGAATTTTTCAGGTAGGTTGGCATGGACAACATCTATGAATTCAGTGTCTTTGTCCTTTAGGCTCAATCTGGTTGTCCTCTGTGTGATTTCTTCAGGTTCCAAAATATCATTCCTGATCTCAAAGATGGATTCATCAAACACAACATGAGGTGTTTCTTCCACTATAAGGGTTTTCTTGTTGTAGACTCTGAAAGCTTTACTGATTTGAGAGTATCCAAGAAATACTCCCTCATCAGCTTTGCTATCAAAGGCTTTCAACTGTTCTTTCCCATTATTGTGAATGAAACATTTACAACCAAATATATGAAAGTATGACACTTTAGGCATTCTTCCTTTCCAGAGTTCACAGGGGGTTTTGCCTTGCCCCTTAGTAATCAAACATCTATTTTGAGTATGGCATGCAGTGTTTATAGCTTCAGCCCAAAACCTCTTAGGTAAGTTTGAGTCAGCAATTAAGGTTCTAGCAGCTTCTTTTAAAGTTCTGTTCCTTCTTTCTGCAACTCCATTTTGCTGAGGAGTTCTAGCTGCTGAGGTTTCATGAGCTATTCCATTAGATGTGCAATACTCATTGATGTATGAATTTATGAACTCAGTGCCTTTATCAGATCTTATCTTGATAATGTTAAGGCTTTTCTCATTTGACAGTCTCTTCAGGAGTTCAGGTAGTTTGACTTGTGTTTCCTTCTTATTAAGGAGAAATACTACCCAAGTGAACCTAGAGAAGTCATCTACTACAACCAATGTGTATTTTCTACCATTTATGCTTGAAGGGGTGATTGGTCCAAAGAGATCCATGTGTAGAAGTTCAAGTACCCTTTCAGTAGAAATGACTGGTTTTCCTTTGAATGAGGCTTTAATCTATTTTCCTTCTTGACATGGTTTACACACATGTTCTTTAATGAAAACCTCATTAGGCAATCCTTTAACTAATGCATTTCTAGCAAGTTTATTCATTGATTTAAAGTTCAGGTGGTTTAGCCTTTTGTGCCATAACCAACTTTGTTCATTAGTACTCTTAGCAATGAAACATGCATCATCAGTAGACTTGTCCCAGTCTGCAAAATACACATTTCCTTTCCTAGTCCCAGTCAATAAAGTTTGTTGAGTTTTATCCTTGATCAAACATTTTCCACTTGAGAACTCAACATTGAAATCTTTATCGCAGAATTGATTGATACTTAGGAGGTTATATTTGAGACCAGCTACATAAGATACATTGGTTACTTTGATGTTACCAATCATCAAAGTACCATAACCTTTTGTGGTTGCTTGTTAGCTGTCTCCAAAGGTGACATTTGGGCCTTCTTTTTCAATAAAATCAGTGAGGAGTTCCTTGTTTCCAGTCATGTGCCTTGAGCATCCACTGTCAAGGTACCATGCTGTCTTTTTGTTCATGCTCCTCTTCTTGTGGCCCATTGGTACCTGCAATTAGATAGGTTTAGGTACCCTTTGAGTTTTGGGTCCTGAGAGGTTAGTTGTACCTTTAGGAACCCAAACTTGCCTAATTACCCTGATTGATTCAAGGTGGCTAAGTTGTTTTCCTAGTGCATCAACATACACTGTCTTTCCCTTAAATGCCTTGGGGAAAGTATGTGTGAGTGTGTTAACTCTGTAAATTTCAGGAGAGTTGTTAATTCTCCTGAACTTATGAGTTCTTTGTGCAGCTTGATGAAATCTTTGAGGAAAGGCATTTTTATGACCATTACCCTTTGGCATGAAGGGTCTTGGTTGTCTCATTTTATTCTGCCTTTGAGGATAGTTGTCCTTAGGTCTATCCAGCTGAGGCTTTCTCAGATGAGTTGGCCTGGGCTGATTATACCTTGGATAACTCCTCTGAACATTGTTCAGTAGAGTTGCCCTCCCATTGGGTCTACTCTGCTGACCAACATTCCTCTTGTGTTCAGGAGCCTTGACCTTTTCCAAAGGTTTAGGCCTAGTCTCCTGAAGCACTTGAGTAGGCATTTCAGTTAATTTTCCCTTTCCTTTATTCAGTGGCTTAGTTATTTCATTTTCAGCTTGTTGTGCCACTGATTTAACAAAGATTTTCTTAGTGTTACTTGTAGAGGCAACACCAAGACAAGGTGAAGATTCAAATGGATCAAAACCCAATCCACTTCTTTGAGCCATAGGTCTTTGATAACTCTGAATTTCCTCTATTGCTCTAGAGGATTTGTTCAAAGCAGACATCTTTAATTTCAGACTCTCTTCACTTGATTTAAGAATATCATATTCATGTGAGAGGTTTTCAAACTTGGCATTTAAATTTTTTAGTTCAAAGTCTTTTCTCTTCTGAGAGAGGAGTTGATCATCAATCTCTCTTTGTTGGTCAACTATCCTGAGATTTGCTTCCTTAAGCTCTCTCAAGACTTGTTGATACAACTCAGTAGATTTGACATCAACAGCTGCCTCAGAGTTTTTGGTAAGTTCAATAGCCAATCTTTCATTTTCTCTCTCACAATTATCATGAAATTCTTGTAATCTAGTGAAATCTTCCATCAACTTCCCAAAGGAGAGTTTCAAGTTAACTTCACTAGTGTTTTGTTATAAAAATGATGGTGAGCTAGAAGTGGAGGATACCTCATCATCCTTAAGAGCCATGTTGCACACATCATCATCATCATCACTGTTTGAGAACAGTCCATCTGAAGAGTTGAAGCTTTCAGCACTGTCAGATCCTTCACCAGCCATCATGGCCTTTCTATTTGTGAACTTTCTGTCTCTTTTAGCTTGCCTCTCTCTTCTTTCTTTAGAGCTTAATTCAGGGTAATCATACTGGAAGTGCCCTTTCTTCTTGCAGTTGTAGCATAGGTCTTCATCATCATCCTTCTTGGATTCATCTCTTTCTTTTGATGATGAAGGGTCAGCTCTACTGGACCTTCTCATATCAGAGTACTTGTCCTCTGATCTCTTCTCTTCAGGCTTTTTGTCCTTGGCCTGATTTTCAGGGGAGTTGTATCTTCTCCTGAATTTGTTGTCTTGGTAGAATTTCTTGTATCTACCAAACCTTGTGTTCAGCTTGTCAAACCTTCTAGCCATCAAGGCTAGTTCTTCCTTCATTTCAGTCTTTGAGACTGACTTTGATGATCTGGGAGTGGGTTGCATTTCAGGTTCAGTAACTTTGGCTTTGAATGCCACTCCCTTAGTAGGATTTGAAGGTTCCTCAACAGGTTTTCTTCTATTGAGGTCAAACTCATAGGCTTTGAGTTCTGAGAATATTTGTTGCATGGGCATGGAGGAGAGATCTTTGGTATTCTGCATCATCACAACATAGACATCCCACTTTTGAGTGAGGCTTCTCAAGATCTTCAATCCAACTTCTCTCCTGGAGTACACCTTGCCCAAGGAGTTGATTTCATTCATCACATCAGTGAATCTACCAGCAAATTTGTCAATGGATTCTTCAGCTTCCATTGAGAATTGTTCAAACTTTTGCACAACAACTTGGAGCTTGTTCTCCTTGATCTTTTCTGTGCCTTCACACATCTCAGCAAGAGTATCCCAAATTTCTTTGGCTGTGGTGCAGTGGTAGACTCTTCCCATGACTGCATCTAGAATTGTTTGATAGAGGGTGTTCATGGCAAAATAATTTAGATTATCTTTCCTCTTTTCATCAGCAGTGAAGTCATCCTCATCTTTGGGAATCAGTTCCCTTACATCTGCTCTTTGCTCATCTGTCACCCTGGGGTTAGTTTGGGTAAACACAAAAGGTCCTCTTGTGATTACTCTTAACATGTCAGTGTGAAGAGATGCAAGATGAGCCCTCATTCTAATTTTCCAGAAGTCATAATTGTCTATTGTGAACATGGGCAATTTATGATGTGAAATGTGATTGACTGGATTTGTGGCCATGTTATCCAATCCTTGAACAGCAGGTGGAGGAACAGCATTGTTGTTGGCCATATATCAAGACTATACAGTCAGTCAACAGATTATAGATTTCAGAAAGAGATCAGTTCAGTGACCACACGAATATGTGAATTTTGAAAATCAAGATGGATTTTCAGAAGCAGTGGTCTTTGAACCCCTGCTCTGATACCACTTGTTGGTCCTGAAAGGAGTATATAACAAGTGTATGGGGGGGGGGGGGGAATACACTTGTATGCAAATCTTTTCAACTTTTGATCAAACCAGAGCTCAGCAAGGTTGTCTTGGACAACTCTGCTGAAGATGATTAACTCTTCTAAGATAATCAAACCACTAAGTACTATTGAGTACTTAGTTGAATAACTATCTAGGTGAGTTATATGTGCGGAATAGTGGTTGGCCCTTTAAGTTTAGACTCCTTAAGTTTCTGAAATCACTTTGTCAATCCAATACAGTTTTGCACAGTCTTTGAATATGTATCTTTTGAAAGATCAGTTTTGTGTGCAGTGTTGAATGAATGTAAGTACTTTGTAAAGCAAATCAACACAAGAGGTTATAGTGGTTCAGAGACTCAAGCTCCTACATCCACTTTCCCTGATTTAACAGGATAATTTCTTCACTCTTGGAATTAACTTGTTTTATAGTGCCAAGGTGCACTTGATCAATAACACCACTCCTTGGTGAATTGATCCCTAGGATGTCTAGAGTCCTAGTACCCTCTTCTTAACTCAGAACTGAACTGTTCTTCTCTCAACAGTCAGCTCCTACCACTTCTACTACTACAACCTTCTCACTTTCTCACTTGAAAGGGGTAAGGATTGAAGTAAGGTTCCAACTAATGAGATATCCTTTACAATGAAGATCAGTGTATAAGGATAGGATATCTCTCTAAGCTTTGTGTATGGATATACAATGAGTTTAGCTTAGAAGAAGTGTTTGAAGACTAAGATAGTCTTTGACAGCTTTGAGAGCACTTTGACTTGTAGGATAGTTGGATATTCTTGTCAAGGTTGAGGTGCTTTAATGGTCTTCACACTTCTTGTATTTATAGACAAAATGGAGGATTTGCCCGTTGGAGAGGCAGCCCCAAATTGCTATAAATGTCTTCCTTGAGTTCTTTAAACTGGAAGACAGATTCTTGATAGTGACATGTCCTTAATTGGGTAATAAACGGCTTGTAAGACTTTGTCTTCATTCTGCAGCACTTTTCCCAATGTTTGACTTCTTGTTAGGACTTGGACATGGCTTCTGAAGATTGATCCAATGATAGGACAACATTCCTTATCAAATGGACAACTCTCCTTATCACTATCAGCAGATTTGCTTATCAGCAAAGTTGGCTTGCTCTTCTTTAGATGACTTGGCTCTTTCCCTTTTCTTCACTTCAAGGTGATCTTAGCATGTTGTTTTGAGATTCTTTAGGGTATGGTTGTCTCTAATTCTTCAGCATGGTTGACCTTCAGACATTAGAATCTTTGTTCTGGTTCAAACTTGCTGAGACAACTCTTCTGGGACAACTCTCCTGATCAGCATATTTGGTCTTTTAGCTTCAGAGCTGATGTTTTCACAGAGTTAACTTTTCTGGACAACTCTCCTGATCAGAGCACTTGGCTAATTTTGTCCTTTTGAGCTTTTACAATCTTGTTCTTGCATAGAGATACTTCTTTTGGACAACTCTCCTGATCAGAGCATATGGTTTTCAATGGAGTATGCTTGTCGTTAGTGTTAGTTCCAGATTTTGAGCCTTGAGGGAACTTCATCTTGATCATCTTTAAAGCATAGGTTCCCCCTCACATTGTGCATCTAGTCATCTAAGAGCTGCCTAACATATCAGCTTCTCATCTAGCCTTATGCTATGTGTTCTAACAATCTTAGAACACAATCATCTTGACTTAGGCATGTCTTAGGGGGTTTTGATATTTAATCAAAACATATATCTTTTTATTCCCAACATCTATCATATTCCACATCCTTGCATTCCACTAAATGTGGTTGGAATCGTAGGGGAAAATGATCTATGTAACCACCCTTTGACACGGATCGGGTTCGCTTGCGATAAACTTATGCACAATACAATTAAATACAAGACATATAACTCACAACACCTTCTAATTAAAAAATAACAAATGCATATATAAACAAACTTCATATATATATAAACACATTCCAACCGACATAAACAAATGCATATATAAATTATCGGGCGTAGAGGGGGAGTCTGTTTCTTGTTTTACTTTTGTGTACTAAAATCAACATCACATGGAAAGGGCATAGACTGTTTATACTCAAACTCGCTCGGATCACGCTTTGTCGAAGCTTCGTTCTTTTTCTTTGACCCTTTGGACTTCCCCTTCCCTTTTGGTCGACCACGAGTGTTAATTTCTGGTTTGGGCTCAAGTACAGAAGTGGTGGCCGAATTGTGCCACTCAATCGCTTGCCTCAACATGACTCTCTTCCTTCTGATATCGAACAACCAAGGTTTATATGACATCTTTAAAACGAGTGTCAATGTCTTCATCAACACCATCTTTGGCATCATTCACGTCTCTTACTGTGGGCTCCATGTCCAACTTCCTCCAGCACTTATCGATTGCATCAAGGGGTATGGGTTTACCAAGTCGATGGTAATCATCAAGCTCGTGAGAACATGGCAACCCACAAACCTTTCTCAAGTAGTGATTACAAATGAGCGTGTTGGGAATAAAATGATACATGTTTTGATTAAATACCAAAACCCCCTGAGACATGCCCAAGTCAAGATGATTGTGTTCAAAATGTGATAGAACACATAGCACTAGGCTAGATGAGAAGCTGATATGTTAGGCAGCTCTTAGATGATTAGATGCACAATGTGAGGGGGAACCTATGACTTCAAAATGATCAAGATCAAGTCCCCTCAAGGCTCAAAGTCTGGAACAAACTCTAAGGACAAGAAAACTCAATATGAAACCTAAAGCCTTGATCAGGAGAGTTGTCCAGAAGAGTTTCTTCTATGCAAGAAGAAAACTGCAAAGCTCAAAAGGACAAGATTAATCAAATATTATGATCAGGAGAGTTGTCCAGAGTAGTCAACTCTATGTGAAAAAGCTCTGATGCTAAAAGACCAAGTATGCTGATCAGGAGAGTTGTCTCAGCAAGATTGAATCAGAACAGAAGCTTTAAAGGTTGAAGGTCAACTATGCTGAAGAAGCTAGAGACAATCATACCCTAAAGAACTTCATTGAGACATGCTAAGATCAACTTGGAGTGAAAGAAAGGGAAAGAGCCAAGTCATCTGAAGAAGAGCAAGCCAACCTTGCTGAAAGGCAAAACTGCTGATAGTGATAAGGAGAATTGTCCAGTTGATAAGGAGTGTTGTCCTATCATTGGATCAACCTTCAGAAGCCATGTCCTAGTCCTAACAAGAAGTCAAACATTGGGAAAAGTGCTGCAGAAAGAAGACAAAGTCTTACAAGCCGTTTATTACCCAAATAAGGACATGTCACTATCAAGAATCTGTCTTCCAGTTTGAAGAACTCAAGGAAGACATTTATAGCAATTTGGGGCTGCCTCTCCAACGGGCAAATCTCCATCTTGTCTATAAATACAAGGAGTGTGAAGACCATTTGAAGCATCCATTCTACATCCAACTGAGCAACTATTCTGAGAGCTTCAAAGTCTCCAAAAGACATTCTTAGTCTTGAAACACTTCTTCTAAGCTGAATTCACTATTTTCATACACAAAGCTTAGAGAGATATCCTATCCTTATACACTGATCTTCATTGTAAAGGATATCTCATTAGTTGGAACCTTACTTCAATCCTTACCCCTTTCAAGTGAGAAAGTGAGAAGGTTGTAGTAGTAGAAGTGGTAGGAGCTGACTGTTGAGAGAAGAACAGTTCAGTTCTGAGTTGAAAAGAGGGTACTAGGACTCTAGACATCCTAGGGATCAATTCACCAAGGAGTGGTGTCATTGATCAAGTGCACCTTGGCACTATAAAACAAGTTAATTCCAAGAGTGAAGGAATTATCCTGTTAAATCAGGGAAAGTGGATGTAGGAGCTTGAGTCTCTGAACCACTATAAACTCTTGTGTTGATTTACCTTACAAAGTACTTACATTCATTCAACACTGCACACAAAACTGATCTTTCAAGAGATACATATTCAAAGACTGTGCAAAACTGATTTGGACAAGTTCCCTGAAACTAAACTGGACTGTTTTGGATTGACAAAGTGATTTCAGAAACTTAAGGAGTCTAAACTTAAAGGGCTAACCACTATTACGCACATATAACTCCCCTAGATAGTTATTCAACTAAGTACTCAATAGTACTTAGTAGTTTGACTATCTTAGAAGAGTTAATCATCTTCAGCAGAGTTGTCCAAGACAACCTTGCTGAGCTCTGGTTTGATCAAAGTTGAAAAGAATTGCATACAAGTGTATTCCCCCCCCCCATACACTTGTTATATACTCCTTTCAGGACCAACAAGTGGTATCAGAGCAGGGGTTCAAAGACCACTGCCTCTGAAAATCCATCTTGATTTTCAAAATTCACATATTTGTGTGGTCACTGAACTGATCTCTATCTGAAATCTATTACTTGTTGACTAACTGATTATTCTAGAGATATGGCCAACAACAATGTTGTTCCTCCACCTGCTGTTCAAGGATTGGACAACATGGCCACAAATCCAGTCAATCACATTTCACATCATAAATTGCCCATGTTCTCAATAGACAACTATGATTTCTGGAAAATTAGAATGAGGGCTCATCTTGCATCTCTTCATACTGATATGTTAAGAGTAATCACAAGAGGACCTTTTGTGTTTACCCAAACTAACCCCAGGGTAACAGATGAGCAAAGAGCAGATGTAAGGGAACTGATTCCAAAGGATGAGGATGACTTCACTGCTGATGAAAAGAGGAAAGATAATCTAAATTATCTTGCCATGAATACCCTCTATCAAACAATTCCAGATGCAGTCATGGGAAGAGTCTACCATTGCACCACAGCCAAAGAAATCTGGGATACTCTTGCTGAGATGTGTGAGGGTACAGAAAAGATCAAGGAGAACAAGCTCCAAGTTGCTGTGCAAAAGTTTGAACAATTCACAATGGAAGCTGATGAATCCATTGATAAGTTTGCTGGTAGATTCACTGATGTGATGAATGAAATCAACTCATTGGGCAAGGTGTACTCCAGGAGAGAAGTTGGACTAAAGATCTTGAGAAGTCTCACTCAAAAGTGGGATGTCTATACTGTGATGATGCAGAACACCAAAGATCTCTCCTCCATGCCCATGCAACAAATCTTCTCAGAACTCAAAGCCTATGAGTTCGACCTCAATAGAAGAAAACCTGTTGAGGAACCTTCAAATCCTACTAAGGGAGTGGCATTCAAAGCCAAAGTTGCTGAACCTGAAATGCAACCCACTCCCAGATCATCAAAGTCAGTCTCTAAGACTGAAATGAAGGAAGAACTAGCCTTGATGGCTAGAAGGTTTGACAAGCTGAACACAAGGTTTGGTAGATACAAGAAATTCTACCAGGACAACAAATTCAGGAGATGATACAACTCCCCTGAAGATCAGGCCAAAGACAAAAAGCCTGAAGAAAAGAGATCAGAGGACAAGTACTCTGATAGGAGAAGGTCCAGTAGAGCTGACCCTTCATCATCAAAAGGAAGAGATGAATCCAAGAAGGATGATGATGAAGACCTGTGCTACAATTGCAAAAAGAAAGGGCACTTCCAGTATGATTGCCCTGAATTAAGCTCTAAAGAAAGAAGAGAGAGGCAAGCTAAAAGAGACAGGAAGTTCACAAATAGAAAGGCCATGATGGCTGGTGAAGAATCTGATAGTGCTGAAAGCTTCAACTCTTCTGATGGACTGTTCTCAAACACTGATGATGATGATGATGTGTGCAACATGGCTCTTGAGGATGATGAGGTATCCTCCACTTCTAGCTCACCATCATTTCTATCACAGAACACTAGTGAAGTCAACTTGAAACTTTCCTTTGGGAAGTTGATGGAAGATTTCACTAGATTACAAGAATTTCATGATAACTGTGTGAGAGAAAATGAAAGATTGGCTATTGAACTTACCAAAAACTCTGAGATAGCTGTTGATGTCAAATCTACTGAGTTATATCAACAAACCTTGAGAGAGCTTGAGGAAGCAAATCTCAGGATAGTTGACCAACAAAAGGAGATTGACAATCAACTACTTTCTCAGAAAAGAAAAGACTTTGAACTAAAAATTCTAAATGCCAAGTTTGAAAACCTCTCACATGAATATGATATTCTTAAATCAAGTGAAGAGAACCTGAAACTAAAGATGTCTGCTTTGAACAAGTCCTCTAGAGCAATAGAGGAAATTCAGAGTTATCAAAGACCTATGGCTCAAAGAAGTGGATTAGGTTTTGATCCATTTGAATCTTCACCTTGTCTTAGTGTTGCCTCTACAAGTAACACTAAGAAAATCTTTGTTAAATCAGTGGCACAACAAGATGAAAATGAAATAATTCAACCACTGAACAAAGGAAAGGGCAAAATGAATGAAATGCCTACTCTAGTGCTTCAGGAGACTAGACCCAAACCTTTGGAAAAGGTCAAGGCTTCTGAACACAAGAGGAATGTTGGTCAGCAGAGTAGACCCAATGGAAGGGCAACTCTCCTGAACAATGTTCAGAGAAGTTATCCAAGGTATAATCAGCCTAGGCCAACTCATCTGAGAAAGCCTCAGCTGAATAGACCTAAGGACAACTATCCTCAAAGGCAAAATAAAATGAGACAACCAAAACTCCTCATGCCAAAGGGTAATGGTTATAAGAATGCCTTTCCTCAAAGATTTCATCAAGCTGCACAAAGAACTCATAAGTTCAGGAGAGTTGACAACTCCCCTGAAACCTACAGAGTTAACACACTCACACATACTTTCCCAAAGGCATTTAAGGGAAAGATAGTGTATGTTGATGCACAAGGAAAACAACTTAGCTACCTTGAATCAATCAGGGTGATTAGGCAAGTTTGGGTTCCTAAAGGTACAGCTAACCTCTCAGGACCCAAAACTCAAAGGGTACCTAAACCTATCTAATTGCAGGTACCAATGGGCCACAAGAAGAGGAGCATGAACAAAAAGACAGCATGGTATCTTGACAGTGGATGTTCAAGGCACATGACTGGAAACAAGGAACTCCTCACTGATTTTATTGAAAAAGAAGGCCCAAATGTTACTTTTGGAGACAGCTCACAAGCAACAACAAAAGGTTATGGTACTTTGATGATTGGTAACATCAAAGTAACCAATGTATCTTATGTAGCTGGTCTCAAATATAATCTCCTAAGTATCAGTCAATTCTGTGACAAAGATTTTAAAGTTGAGTTCTCAAGTGGAAAATGTCTAATTAAGGATAAAACTCAACAAACCTTACTGACTGGAACTAGGAAGGGAAATGTGTATTTTGCAGACTGGGACAAGTCTACTGATGCTGCATGCTTCATTGCTAAAAGTACTAGTGAACAAAGTTGGTTATGGCATAAGAGGCTAAACCATCTGAACTTCAAATTAATGAACAAACTGGCTAGAAATGCATTAGTTAAAGGACTACCTAATGAGGTTTTCATTAAAGAACATGTGTGTAAGCCATGTCAAGAAGGAAAACAGATTAAAACCTCATTTAAAGGTAAACCAGTCATCTCTACTGAAAGGGTACTTGAACTTCTACATATGGATCTGTTTGGACCAATTACCCCTTCAAGCATAAATGGTAGAAAATACACATTGGTGGTAGTAGATGACTTCTCTAGGTTCACTTGGGTAGTATTTCTCCTTAATAAGAAGGAAACACAAGTCAAACTACCTGAACTTCTTAAGAGACTGTCAAATGAGAAAAGCCTTAGCATTATCAAGATAAGATCTGATAAAGGCACTGAGTTCATAAATTCATACATCAATGAGTATTGTACATCTAATGGAATAGCTCATGAAACCTCAGCAGCTAGAACACCTCAGCAAAATGGAGTTGCAGAAAGGAGGAATAGAACCTTGAAAGAAGCTGCTAGAACTTTAATTGCTGATTCAAATTTACCTAAGAGGTTTTGGGCTGAAGCTATAAATATGGCATGCCATACTCAAAATAGATGTTTGATTACCAAGGGGCAAGGTAAAACCCCCTATGAACTCTGGAAAGGAAGAATGCCTAAAGTGTCATACTTTCATATATTTGGTTGCAAATGTTTCATTCACAATAATGGGAAAGAACAGTTGAAAGCTTTTGACAGCAAAGCTGATGAGGGAGTATTTCTTGGATACTCTCAAATCAGTAGAGCTTTTAGAGTCTACAACAAGAAAACCCTTATAGTGGAAGAAACACCTCATGTTGTGTTTGATGAGTCTATCCTTGAGATCAGGAATAAGAATTTGGAACCTGAAGAAATCACACAGAGGACAACCAGATTGAGCCTAAAAGACAAAGACACTGAATTCATAGATGTTGTCCAAGCCAATCTACCAGAACATATCACATTGGACAACTATCCTGAAGGCAATCTTCCTGAGACAAATCCTACTGATGGAAATGATGAAATGAATGAGCCAATCCCAGTTCACATCCAGGTAACAACTACCAATGAAGAAGCAGTTCCTGCTGAGGTAGTTAATGGGTCAAATAATCAAGGGGGAACTCAAAATGTTGAAAATGCCAATGTCCCTGACATTGAGGACAACACCCCTGATTATGATCCTGAATTAGATCCTACACTAAATTATCCTGAATTTTATGATCAAAATGACTCAACCTCAGTAGAGGACAACTCTACTGAAGGAATCAGAAAAAGAAGGACTTGGTTGTATGACCATCCTACTGATCTGATACTTGGTGATCCAAGTATAGGAGTCAGAACCAGAAAGTTTCATGGTGAAAGTGCTATGTTCTGTTGTTTCTTGTCAGAACAGGAACCAAAAGATATTGATGAAGCACTTCAGGATGCCAATTGGATCACAGCAATGCAGGAAGAGCTCAACCAATTCACCAGAAATGAAGTATGGGAGTTGGTTGATAGACCTTCACATCAAGATGTTATTGGAACCAAGTGGGTGTTCAAGAACAAAAAGAATGAAAATGATGTGATTGTCAGAAACAAAGCAAGACTAGTGGCAAAAGGTTACTGCCAGCATGAAGGCATTGACTATGATGAGACCTTTGCACCTGTGGCAAGGCTAGAAGCAATAAGGCTTTTCCTGGCCTATGCAGCCCACAAGAGGTTCAAAGTGTACCAAATGGATGTCAAGAGTGCCTTTCTGAATGGAGTCTTGAAAGAAGAGGTCTATGTGGAGTAACCACCAGGTTTTGAAATTGGAAACCAAGTATACAGGCTGAAGAAGGCTCTATGTGGACTCAAACAGGCCCCTAGGGCTTGGTATGATACATTGTCACAGTTCCTATTGGATCATGGATTCACCAAGGGAACTGTGGACAGAACTCTCTTCAGAATCTCTGAAGGAGAGGACATCTTGCTTGTCCAAATTTATGTAGATGACATAATTTTTGGATCCCCTAATGAGAAGCTGTGTGAAAAATTCTCCAAGCTTATGCAAAGCAAGTTTGATATGTCCATGATGGGGTTGATGAACTTCTTTTTGGGTCTACAAGTCAAGCAATCAAAAGAAGGAATCTTCATCAACCAAGCTAAGTACACCAGAGAAATGATCAAGAAATTTGGGTGTACATCAAGCAAGCCAGTGAGGATCCCAATGAATACTAATTGGAAGATGGATCCTGATGAAAGTGGTGTTCCAACCAACTCCACTGAGTACAGAGGAATCATTGGTTCACTCCTCTATCTCACTGCCAGCAGGCCTGACATCACCTTTGCAGTAGGTGTATGTGTAAGGTTTCAAGCAAATCCCAAGAAAAGCCATCTTGAGGCTGCAAAGAGGATCTTGAGGTATCTCAAAGGCACTGAAAATCTAGGCCTTTGGTACCCTGCTGATGACAATATTGAGTTAATTGGCTACTCAGATGGTGATTATGGAGGATGCAGAATTGACAGAAAATCCACTTCAGGAACTTGTCAATTCTTAGGCAACAAACTCATATCCTGGTTTTCCAAGAAGCAAAACACAGTGGCTACCTCCACCACTGAAGCTGAATATGTTGCTGCTGGAAGTTGTTGTGCTCAAATCCTTTGGCTGAGACAACAACTCAGAGACTACAAAGTCAACTCTACTGAAGTGCCAATTTTCTGTGATAACAATAGTGTCATTGCTATATCACAAAATCCTGTCTTGCACACAAGATGCAAACATGTGGACATCAAGCATCACTTCATTAGAGATCATGTGGAGAAGAAGGACATCAAGTTAGTAAAGATCCACACAGATCATCAAAAAGCTGATATACTAACTAAGCCACTTGTAGAGGCAAGGTTCCTGGATTTATCAGCAGAGTTGGGACTTCTTGATCCAGGGAAGTTGGACAAATGAGTCCAAAGAAGTTCATTCATTAAGGGGGAAATAAACTCAAACTTCAGCAGACTTGGTCAAGTCTACTGAAATTCAGAAAAGATGACCTCACTTCTTCAGGACACTTGTCCCTTGAAATTCAGGACACTTGTCCACAGCTTTTCAGGACACTTGTCCATGTAGGGTCAGATAAGTTGTCTTGGCTATCAAACCAAATCTTGGTATGATAAGCACCTATTTTTGGTGATCAATGCCTATTTCGAAATCTGTCCCATTGAAATACAGTTTTCACCTTTCTGGGATTTAATTTGTCTCCCACCCAAAAGGTCACTTTCCATGCATTAAATGTCAAGATTTAATTCTTGTTTGCATTAAACTTTTTGGGACATGATCTATCTCGAAAAACCCCCAGCCTTAAACAAACATTAAAAACCACCCACGTTTTGAATAAAACAGTTCTTTCACTGTTACATTGGTTTTTGACCATTGGATCAAAACTGGCCAACTCCCCTGAAATCAATCCTAGCCGTTCACTTTGGATTTCCATTTTTGTTCACCTTTGAATTGCAACAAGACTTCACCAACTCATTGACAAACATTCTTTTTAGAATATTCACAAGTCTTAAGATCCTCCACAAACACTTCTTCCCCAAGTATTCGAAACCCTAGCTCTAAATTTCTTCAAACTCTCTCAATCTCTATCAAACTTTTCTCTGCAACTTTCAAATGGCCCCCAAAGTTAGACCAGAGATGCTCATTGATTTCTCCAACAAGGCTCTAGACCTTGATTTTGGCTATCTGAGCAACAAAAACAACCTTCATTTTGAACCCATAGTATCCTTTAAGAGTGAGGATCCTGAGATTAAACCAACTCTAAGATGGCTGAGAAGAGCTGGTTTGCAAAAATTCATGGAGGAAAGACCAAGTTCATGCTTGGAAGGCTACATGGCTGAATTCTTTGCCTTTCTCAAGTGGAGAGGTCAACCTGCAGATGGTGAGGTTTCCACAAGATTGTCATATACTGCAGAAGGAGAGGAAGAAGAGAGATTTCATAGAGTGAAATTCTCTTCAGAAGATATTGAAGGAGCCTTTGGATTGCCTTATGAGGGAAGGAATCCAGAAGTTTATGGTACTGGCCATGAAGATGGAATAGCTCAAGAATGGCTATTGGTTCCAGGTCCCATTTCTTCAACTCAAAACAAGAAGACTCTCAAGCCAAAATTTCTCAACCTCTTTGAGGTAGTTTCTAAGAGTCTCTTGAGCAACACTGGAAGCTTGGAGCAGGTCAGCCATCCAAGAATCAGAATCATGGCAGCTGTGATTGATGCTAGTGACAAAGGCATCAAATTTGATTGGAGAACCTTTATCATATCTGAAATGATGAAGGAAAAGGCTAAATTCAAAGTGAGAGCTCATAACAAGGTGGTGCTAGAAGGAAAAATCAAGTATTGCACCAGGGCAAGCCTGTTGATTGAAAGGTTTTCCCACTACTCTCAAATGCAGACCTTTGCAAAGCCTCTCCCAGCCCAAAAGATCTTGTTCAGAAAGCTCAGCAAGAAAACTGAGCAAAGGAGGATGCTTATGGCCAAACCTGCTGAAGAACAGGTTGAAGAAAAACCTAAGATGAAGAAGAGAACCAAGGCCAGAGCTGTTAAAACAAGGAATATGTCTCAATTATCTTCATGAGAAGCCTCAGGAGCATCAGCTGAAGTTGATGAAGTGGCAGAAGAGGGAGTAAGTGTGCCTTCTGACCACTCAGAAGAGTTGAGGTTGAAGTATAATGAGACAAGGCAGAAGAAGAAAGGAGATAAGAGGATCAGGGAAGTTGTCCCTGAGAAGGAAGGTGAAGGAAGTGGGAGCAGTAGGGCCAGCAAGAGAAGGGCCAAGCCTACTGAGAAAGTGTTGGAGCTGCAGGAAGAAAGGTCATTACAATTGGCTCTAAGAGAGAGCAGAGCTGAAAGCAGGACCAAATCTAGGTCAAGGACCAACTCATCTGGTTCTGGAACTCCAGAATCCAAGATCCCTGAAGGTCAACCTTTAGAGGCCAACATCCCTGAGTTTCAGAATCCTGAGCCCAACTCCCCTGAAACCCATGTTACCCCTTCCAACCAACCCATTACTCCTGTAGATCTCTCTAAGAGATATTCCCCAGAAGGGAATGTGCAAAGAAGTGGCATTGATGTGCTTGCAGACTTAGCAGTAAATGAGACAAGACTCATGTCTCCCCTTGACTCATCCATGCTCAATTATTCAACGCTTTTAGAACATGCACTCAATGAGCCAACTCCCCTGAGTAAAGCCCCTTCAGATTCATGGCTCTCAAAAGCAACTGAAGCACCTTCTACTGCACCAAACCCTTCTGAAGCCAACATCCCTGAATTAAACCTTCCTGAAGCCACTTTAGGAGAACCCAGAGCCAACTCCCCTATAACCTAAAGTCCCCATTCAAGTGGAGATGAGGAGGAGTATACTTATGAAAGTATGCTCAGAGGAGGAGCAAAAGCTACTGTGGACAGTTTGTATCCACAACTTGCTGAATTTCCAAGAATTCAGAAGACATTTCATGATCTAAGGATGCTTGTTGATATAAAAGACAAATCTATGATGGAGATATCACAAGTCATCCAAGATAAGGGTGCAAACTGGTGGCAAATAGAAGAGAATAGATTGCTACACTTTGCTGGAGTTTCAAAGACAAGATTTCTCATTGATGAGGAAAGTTTTGCAAAGCTAGTAGCTGATAAAATTGAGGAGGAGAAAGAAAGGAAAGCTAAGGGAATCAAACACCCTGACAGTAGCTCAAATGATGATGATTCCCCTGATGATCCCTCAAACCCCAACCCTCCTGAAACCCCTCAAGCCAATCTCTCTGAATCTTCTCAACCCAAGTCTTCTATAGCAGATAGACTTTCAAACCCTCCTAAAATCTATCATAGGAAAGGCTCTGTATCTTCAGAGGTGTTGACCAAGGGTGGTAACACAACCAAAGACACATCTGCCAATGAAGGTTCTTCTGAACCCAAGGCACAGCCTAAAGATGTTGAGGTTCCTATACTAGAGGCTGGTTTGATTAAGGCCTATTCAGTGTCAGAAGAGTTGGACACTGATCAGCCCTTAATCATTCAGGATGACTCAGTGGCTGTTGATATAAGCACTGTGATCTCCCCACAACTGCCATCTCTGAACCTTGTTGAAGGTGGAGATGTTGCAGGTTTAGGAGAAGGAGTTGAAAAGGAGAAGTTAGTGGAAAAATCAGAGGGAGTAGTAGATGAGAGAGATGTGGTGATCACTAGAATAGTGAGTGTACCACCAAATGAGGGTGATATAAGTGAGGAAGGGCAGGCTATTCTTGAAGTCAAATCTGAACTTCAGGAATCCCTTGATGAGAGGAGGCCTGTTCCTTTAAGTGAGGAAACTATTAAAGAAGGGAGAAAAGAAAGAGTTGAAAATGAGAAGAAGGCTGCTGATGTATCAGAGTCTTATATAAAAGAAATTGAGGGTGATGAGTGTCTATTTCCTAACTTGTTTGATCTGTCTACTGTTGCAGGTATTTCTTTTGACCAAATTTTTGCAGATGAGTTCTTAGCAGATGCCCCCATCCAAGTAGATACAGGCTCAGCTCAAGCCTTACTTGGAATGCAATTAGAGAAATTGGACTC
This sequence comes from Galeopsis tetrahit, assembly GCA_963675135.1. NCBI lineage: Eukaryota > Viridiplantae > Streptophyta > Magnoliopsida > Lamiales > Lamiaceae > Galeopsis > Galeopsis tetrahit. The sequence goes on along the minus strand of OY776127.1, from coordinate 9,680,537 downwards.
CTTGGCTCATCAAGTCAAATCTGCTCATGCTGAAACTTCAGGAGCATTGAATGAGCAAGGAAGGACCCTAGCATCTGTAGAAATGAGGCTCACTGGCTCTGAAGATGTTGTGCTCCCAACTCTGGAAGCAAGGATGAGTGGTGTGGAAACTGGTCTCCAAACCATTTCCAATGAAGTACAAAATGCCAAATTCACTATGGAAGCCATCTCAGAGGAAGTCAAGAAAGAGCAAAAGTTGCTGAGAGACAATCATAATGCCAATGTCAAAGCTCTCAGGCTAACTGTCAAGCAAGCTCTTGGAAAGAAGACTGCACTACAAAAGAGAAGAGCTGAAGAGCAAAGGCTAGCTATGGTGAAAGCAGCCTCTGAAAAATTTTCCCAAGAGGTATTGGCCAACATTGCTGAAGGTGCAGTGGCCAACCTCACTGAGCTTCTTAAAGCCCAACTGGATGCATCCCTGAAAGCAACCTTGGAGGAGGTTGTTCAACAAAAGATGAAGCCTGTTCTAGCTTTCCTTAGCTTGAGCAGTGATAGGATGCAGAATATACATGATGAAAATGTATATTTGTTGGAGGAGATGAAGTCCCTGAACCAGGCCCAATCCCTAATGGCCACAACTATGAGTGAGCTAAAACCCCAGTGTTTTGATGCTGCCAAAAAGGGGGAAAGGGAAAGAGCTAGAGCAAAAGGTGCCTTGGTGATTGGGAGCCCAGTCAAAGGGAAAGACAAAGCTGCTGAAGGAAAAGGAAAAGAGCCTGCAGTGCCAAACTTGGAAGAATTGGATGAAGAAGAGCAATTAGCACTTGCATTAAAGAACTCTATGGCCTCAATTCAAGAAGAAAGAATAAGGCTACAGCAGAGACCAGGTGGTGAGGTGTCTGGTTTGGACAAATGTGATGAAGGTGTCCAAACTAGAGGAAAGATCAAGAGGGCAAAGGAAAGAAAAGGCAAGTTGAAACCTTCACTGACTTTCCTAACAGTCTTGATCTTCCACCTGAATTCAGAATTGATGAAGATGAGCCTACATCAAAGAAGGCCAAAACTGCTGAAGAGACCAAAATTGCTGAAAAGGACAAGTCCTCTGATTCTGCCAAAAGTGCTGAAGGTCCCAAGTCCACTGAAGACATTGAAGAACTATTTGCTGAAGGATTTGGACCTGAACCTAAAAAGAAGACTACTGTCCTAGCTCATGATCCATCAAAGTTGTTTCATGAAGGGTATGGCAAAGACCCTGAAACACAACAGAAGCTGGCCATGATGAAGGCCCAAGAGAAAATGGATCTGTTAGAGGAAGCACAAAGAGCAAGAGACAAGAGAAGAGCTAACTTTCAGAAACCAAGAAGAAGGACAGCAACCTACAGCAAGATGAAACATCAGCTTCTAATCCCAATGGACACCAAATATCCACACTTGGATAAATGGGTGCCAATTCAGCTAAATGATACATGGGAAGAGGCTAAAAGGGAGTTTGTCTATGACTTCTATGTCATTGACAGATGGAATGGTGGAGATGCCAACTCTGCCTTTGCTGAGTTCATGATAGAATACTACAGAGAGTTGTATCAACAATTACTTGCAGCTGCTGACATTGCAAGAATTGAACTCAATGCTCCCAAGCCTATCATCTACATGCCTCCAAAGCTTGATGGATGGATTGACCAAGCAAGGATTCTAAGGGAGTTCACAGAAATTCTGAAGCTGAACAAGATGACCCTTGGACCCAAAGGAACTAACCAGGAAGCCATGGAACTCAAGAAGAGAGTGTGGGCACAATATGGGATGAACCCACCTCCTGAGGATGATCTTTAAATGGCTAAGTCTTCTGACTCTCTCTGGATAGAAAATTATCTTATCTGAAGATATTTTTGCTAAGTGGTCAAATCTGCTGAAGTATTGGACAAACCTGCTGACATGTTGCTTGCTCTGATATGGTTTAGATTGCTATGATACAAGAATTGATGTGTTCTACTTTGATATCTGGAATATTTTGTATTAGCTCTGATGCTTGAAGAAATTGTTTTGCTCTGATCTTATGTTCAGAATGTATTTGTAGTGAAATGTTATCTGGAATTCATGCTCTGATAAGTTATCTTCAACTATCAACATGCCTGTAATGATTTTTATATGAATGATAGTTGAACCACCTTTGAATCAAGATACATTATTGCAAAAATCTCTCTATGCCTATTCTTGAAACCTATTTGCAACAAAAACAGTGAATACACTAACACATTGTCTTTTCAGGAATATTGACCTTAGTCATGTCTTCTGAAGATATATGTAATAGGTGTAGACAAGTCACTTTTGCATAGAATGTGTAGGTTTTGGCATCATCAAAAAGGGGGAAATTGTTGGGAATAAAATGATACATGTTTTGATTAAATACCAAAACCCCCTGAGACATGCCCAAGTCAAGATGATTGTGTTCAAAATGTGATAGAACACATAGCACTAGGCTAGATGAGAAGCTGATATGTTAGGCAGCTCTTAGATGATTAGATGCACAATGTGAGGGGGAACCTATGACTTCAAAATGATCAAGATCAAGTCCCCTCAAGGCTCAAAGTCTGGAATAAACTCTAAGGACAAGAAAACTCCATATGAAACCTAAAGCCTTGATCAGGAGAGTTGTCCAGAAGAGTTTCTTCTATGCAAGAAGAAAACTGCAAAGCTCAAAAGGACAAGATTAATCAAATATTATGATCAGGAGAGTTGTCCAGAGTAGTCAACTCTATGTGAAAAAGCTCTAATGCTAAAAGACCAAGTATGCTGATCAGGAGAGTTGTCCAGAAGAGTTGTCTCAGCAAGATTGAATCAGACAGAAGCTTTAAAGGTTGAAGGTCAACTATGATGAAGAAGCTAGAGACAACCATACCCTAAAGAACTTCATTGAGACATGCTAAGATCAACTTGGAGTGAAAGAAAGGGAAAGAGTCAAGTCATCTGAAGAAGAGCAAGCCAACCTTGCTGAAAGGCAAAACTGCTGATAGTGATAAGGAGAATTGTCCAGTTGATAAGGAGTGTTGTCCTATCATTGGATCAACCTTCAGAAGCCATGTCCTAGTCCTAACAAGAAGTCAAACATTGGGAAAAGTGCTGCAGAAAGAAGACAAAGTCTTACAAGCCGTTTATTACCCAAATAAGGACATGTCACTATCAAGAATCTGTCTTCCAGTTTGAAGAACTCAAGGAAGACATTTATAGCAATTTGGGGCTGCCTCTCCAACGGGCAAATCTCCATCTTGTCTATAAATACAAGGAGTGTGAAGACCATTTGAAGCATCCATTCTACATCCAACTGAGCAACTATTCTGAGAGCTTCAAAGTCTCCAAAAGACATTCTTAGTCTTGAAACACTTCTTCTAAGCTGAATTCACTATTTTCATACACAAAGCTTAGAGAGATATCCTATCCTTATACACTGATCTTCATTGTACAGGATATCTCATTAGTTGGAACCTTACTTCAATCCTTACCCCTTTCAAGTGAGAAAGTGAGAAGGTTGTAGTAGTAGAAGTGGTAGGAGCAGACTGTTGAGAGAAGAACAGTTCAGTTCTGAGTTGAAAAGAGGGTACTAGGACTCTAGACATCCTAGGGATCAATTCACCAAGGAGTGGTGTCATTGATCAAGTGCACCTTGGCACTATAAAACAAGTTAATTCCAAGAGTGAAGGAATTATCCTGTTAAATCAGGGAAAGTGGATGTAGGAGCTTGAGTCTCTGAACCACTATAAACTCTTGTGTTTATTTACCTTACAAAGTACTTACATTCATTCAACACTGCACACAAAACTGATCTTTCAAGAGCTACATATTCAAAGACTGTGCAAAACTGATTTGGACAAGTTCCCTGAAACTAAACTGGACTGTTTTGGATTGACAAAGTGATTTCAGAAACTTAAGGAGTCTAAACTTAAAGGGCCAACCACTATTCCGCACATATAACTCCCCTAGATAGTTATTCAACTGAGTACTCAATAGTACTTAGTAGTTTGACTATCTTAGAAGAGTTAATCATCTTCAGCAGAGTTGTCCAAGACAACCTTGCTGAGCTCTGGTTTGATCAAAGTTGAAAAGAATTGCATACAAGTATATTCCCCCCCCCCCCCATACACTTGTTATATACTCCTTTCAGGACCAACAGAGCGGATTGGATTCCCATGCTTCAATGTGTATCATCTCCTTATACATCTTCTCCAAAGCATAGATAGACACAACCCCTCTTAGATCTTTGTACAACACTCACTTGAACTTGTGTAGAGCGACGTTGACACTCATCTCAAAAGATGTTTAAATGGCATTGTATAGAGTATCCGTCTTAGCCCAACACTACTCAAAATTTATCATGCTAGTACCAAGAGCTCTCTTCAAAGCAGAATGGTGTGCCTCAACCCTGAAATCATCAAGACATGAATGAATTACATATAATTTTATCAATTTACTATAATATAAACAAGTACTAACAAATTTTAAAACTAATTACCTGTTAGTTGTTGTGTTCTCAAAATACATCACTTCATCTGTCCAAGCTACCATAAATTTGTCTTTATACGGATCAACTCACTACTTCATGACATAATCGTACGCTTTCCTTTGAATTGGGACATCCGCATAATCGTCATGGAAAAGGCGACATACCTCTTCAAATTCGTCCAAAGACGATGCAACCATTACATTCTTCTATGAAATGTGATAGAATCTATCCCACGCCTCCTTGGTGGAGAGCTTCTCCTTACACTCTGCCAACACATTCTTATCGATACGCCACGAACATAGGAAATGCGTTGCTTGTGGAATATTGAAGTCAAAACATTCATGAGTGCCAACTCTCTATCCGTAAGTACAACTCTAGGTAGGCAAGCATTACGTAATACTTCACGAAGGACACCTAATGCCACAAAGGACACCTAATACTTCTCATGATCGAGGTGGACAGAAGCAACTGAAAATGTCATTCCTGTATGTGTACTTTTTTCGGGCATTGTAGATGGTGCGGAGTGTAGAGTGGTTTACGGGGTTCCTCCTCTTGAGCATCATCAACACATCCTTCAAAGGTGCATTACACTTACACATGTCAACTTCAATTTGTTCTTCTTCGGGAGTTAGTCTCCCAACATAAGAGTGGCCCTCGAGATATAAGGCTACAGGATGATTATGAATCCCGTACTTCACATTCAATCTCCATTCCCCTTCCGATATTTTGGTGCCCTTCAATAAAAAGGGACATCCACACTTCTTTGATCCCGTTTTCTGCTTCTTCTTGTCCATTACCTCGTCCTCAAAATCCGAATCCTTTGAATCCTTGTATAGAACAACTTTCCTCCTATCCCTCCCCTTTAATTCACAATAAACTCCACCCCGTTCACATGCTAGCAACACATGAGCCTTCTTCTTCCCGGAGCTGTTATCGGAGCGCTTAACAACAATCACCATGTTGTGTTGTATAGTTACAAGACGGACCCACTCTTGCAAATCTTCCCGACTAAAAAAGTAATTTTCGTTGGTGAAGACATCCGTATAGTCCATCACCATGTCATTACATGGAGCCTTCTCTTCATCGTATGGAGGCTCGCTCACCTTCAAATTCGAAGTTTTCAAATTCTTCATCTTCAAGATTCTTTGGCTCCTCAGGCTGAATTTCAGTATCCTCAACAATATTTTTCAGGCCGCTATTCTCATCGTCCGCCAAATCCTGAAAAAGAGGACAAATTTAATTAAAATCGAAGGGTAGAGATCGACCAATAACATTATAATCGACACATACTAGTCGACCAATATCATTCCGGTCGACAAAGATGCATCAAAAATTTGTTTTTGATATGAACTTGTCTATCGAAAACATCTTGTCGATGGGTAATCTTTCGGTCGACTTTATCTCATCGACCGAAAGTATTCCCGTCGATACACTAGTGTCGATCATTTAAAACGACAAAAACTTAAATATTTTGACGTGCGAACACAATCAAACACCATTTTTATCTCATTATAGGTCATAAACTATCGCAAAATATGTAAGGAACTATTAGAGAATATAATAGAATAATATATTATAGGAATAGTATAATGTATTATAGGAATAATATAATATATTATAGGTAGCAATCTTTTATTTATGGTTTATATTTATTTCCTTGTTTATCTATTTCCTTGTGTATCTCTTGTAATCCCTATATATAGTGGACAACTCTTATCATCTTATTAACGGTGATTGAATATAATTCTCACATGGTATCAGTGCTGGTATTCTTACATGGTATCAGCCTAATACATTGAAACCCTTCTCTCCTCCTCCCTATTTTTCTTTTCTCCTCTTCCCTATTTTTTCGGCGTCTCCGACGGGTTGGTATCCCCCGTCGCCACCTTGCCCCTTCCCCTTTCCCCTTTCTTCTCAATTTTTCGGCGTCCTCGACGAGCAGGCATCCCTTGTCACCACCTTATTTTATTTTTATCTCGAATGAGCTGGTCTCCCTCGTCACCGACGGGCTTGTATGCCTCGTCCCCCTTCTTCTTCTTCTCGAACGAGCTGGTCTCCCTCGTTCCCTCTCTTGGCCGCTTTTAGCCGCCACCGACGATCTTGTATTCCTCGTCCCCCTTCTTCTCGAGACAGCAAGTCTCCTCGTCCCCCCTTCTTCTTCTTCTCGAGTGAGCAAGTCTTCTCGTCCCCCCTAATATTTTTTTTTTTCTTCGAGTGAGCACGTCTCCTCGTCCCCTCTCATGGCCGATCAAGTTATCTCCATGACTGTCTTCACACTTATAGTGTTAGTCACACTCCCCTACACTTTAATTTTCTCTATAGCTTCACGCTACATCTTTCTTCTTCTACTTTCACTACTACACATTTAAGCTTGGAGAGCTTTGAAAAGAGCTCTCCAAGTGGGAGCTGTTCAAGCTTAAGGGCTCTCCAAGTGCAATTAAGGGCTCTCCAAGTGCAATTTAGCTTGGAGAGCTCCCACTTGGAGAGCTCTTCTAAAAGCTCTCCAAGCTTAAATGTGTCCTCTCTCTGTAGAGAGCCCATGGCCGACTTTATTGGCTTCGTGCCATTCCTAGCTATCTTGTTTGTGCTCGGTTCAATTGCTTCCACAAAACTTACAAGTGTTTCTTGCCTATTTTTTTGTCATCGTTCGTCCTTCAAAGGATTTCGGTGTTTCGATCCATTTGCTTCCCGCTTTTTTGCGCCTTGGCATGTCCTATTTGGTGATTCTGAATTTCCGTTATTTCTCCTGCTCTATGACAACAAAAGTGCATTGTTTTACGGATGTCTTCACAAAGCTTCTATCTCAAACTCGCTTCAGATTGTTGCGCACCAAGCTCGTGTTCATTTACATTCCCAGCTTCGCTTGTCCGGGGGTATTAGAGAATATAATAGAATAATATATTATAGGAATAATATAATGTATTATAGGAATAGTATAATATATTATAGGTAGTAATCTTTTATTTATGGTTTATATTTATTTCCCTGTTTATCTATTTTCTTGTGTATCTCTTGTAATCCATATATATAGTGGACTACTCTTATCATCTCATTAACAGTGATTGAATATAATTCTCACAGGAACATTAAGACACTAAAACAAAAAAACATAGTCTTGCATATATACATTTCAAAACTTTAAAAACGAGAAAATAAACTTTACATATGTATAATGTCCACGTTTTCTAACCATTGTTGATATCTTTGTAACCCTAAACCCGTGGAGAAGACTTTGCAACCTTCGTCTTTGCGTGAATAATGGAAATCGCGATTTTTTGAATTTTTTTTTTACCGAAAAAGTTGTGGAATGGGAGAAGGTAGACAGTCTATTCGTACTTATCATGTAATTAGGGGGTGTATCTATCTGAGTCCATTTTAATAAAAGGGCAAAATGGACATTTCACATGAATATTTAATTATTAAAAGTGGTGGGGGAGTGTATCTAACATAGCTGGAGGGTCATGTAACCCACGCCGTGACATAATTTTTAGGCCCAAGCCTGGCCCATGACCTGTCATAAACTTTTTTTTAAGGCTTGGCTTAATCTTTTTAATAAATAAGTCAGGTCCGAAAGCCTTTCAAAGGCATTTTTAAAAAAAATCATAAAAAACACTTTATTATCATCAAATCATAAAATCGACTCTTTAAATCTTAAATTGAAGAAATAAAAGTAATACGGAGTAATAACTTTATCAAATGTTTCAAAAAAAATATTCAAATATTTTTTTCAAATATTGCAAAGGGAAATATAATTACGTAGTATTACTAAACATCCTTACTATATTTAACTGGATGAGTACCTGCGTATTACACTGAATATCAGAGATTTTTTTATAATTTATTTTAAATATTTCAACTCTTTAAAATCTTGACATATTATATTCCATTAATTTTATAATTAAGATCATCTAAATTTACTAATTTACTTATAGTGGATTAGGAAAAGAAATAAAATTGTTTACATCTATTAATATATTTTTATAAAACACAAAATTTAAAGTAAGTTATTAAATTTAAACTTTTTTTTTTTTTACAAATCTTTTAAAAATTAAAGCAATTATATAATTTGATTGGTTTGTTAGTTAACAAAAAAAAAATTGATACAATATTCAATTAGAAAAGTAATATAATTCTAATAAAATTTTATGATTATTATTTTATGAGGAAGGTTTCTTTAAGTTTATTAGGCCTATAAATTTATGACAATCAAAATTTTTTTGAATGTAAAAATTTCAATATAAAATAGGAAAATATTCTACATTCATTACAATCATGACACGTAAGACTTAAATAATTCAACATTTGACACTTAAGAGAAATTCACCACAAGACGACACATAAGAGAAATTCACTACAAAACGATACATCATCAATTTTAACTCTCTATTAGTATATAGGGGGATTATCACATATATAATATATAATTCATATATAAAAAAAGTTAAATAGGCCGACCTTTGAGCTTAAGAGGCCTATGAAAAGGCTCGAGCCCAGCCCCTTTAACTAAATAGACTTAAAAAAGCTTGAGCCCGACTTATTTATTAAAAGAATCGAGCCGAGGTTTAATAGGTCGAGTCGCAGACTCTTCTCGAGTAGTCTGACCAATTCTCACCCCTACCGACTTCCATGTACCTCCATAAGACCCAGAATAATAATAATAGTCTTAAACACCACCTCATCATTCCAGATTAATATCACTATATACTAATATGGAGTTTTTTTGCTGACGTGTTGTCTTCTCCTTAATTTTTCCGATGTGTCGTCTTCCTCTTAATTTTGTCGACGTGTCGTCCTCTCCTTAATTTTGTATGATGTGTCATAATTTTAAATGTCATTCTGTATAGTATTATCTAGGTGTCATCATAATTAATGTTGAGTTGATTTTAAATAATTATGATGATATTGTTGATGTTGATATAAGTGTTTTGTTTAATGATCCAACACTAATAGCCGAGTGTTGTATTTAATGTTCCTAACACTTATGACAACATCAGAATTTGCCCTTCATTTTCTCACTAACTCCGATCTTACACTTGTTGTTTAGTAATGTCCCCAAAGTAGTTAGAAGATGTGGGCAACACCAGGTCATGCAATTGCGTGGGAGTGAGAAATTATTGGACATGAAATAACAAGTCATACATTCAAGGAGATGTGAAGAGAAGTTATGGAAACCGCTTGATCTCACGGCTGTGATGATCATATGAGTTGAAGAGTAGTTTGTACCTCATGCCTACAAATACCGCAGCTGGCTCAACACAAGATAGACAAGAAGAAAAGCTAAATTCGATTACTAGTCTATAGAACGCTTTATATGCTTCTAGTTAGGAAAACACTTGTTTCTTCTTGTAGATTTGCATACTATTGTAAACCCGAATAATAGTATGTTTAATCATGGTCTTATTTACTAGGTTATATGCATATATCTATGAGGGAGATAGTTTTGTAGGATCTAGTAAATTACTTACACTCATTATAGTGTTATTGTACACCTCTAAGAGGTTGTAATTCGTTTCACATATTTTTATATAGTGAACAACGTATATTATTTTATAATCTACACTAATTTTGAATACTTCCATTTTCACTACGTGCAATTTAATTTTCGCTACATAATGTTGTCTGGACAGTGCCAACACGACAGACAACATCTCTGATTTCACACGCGCACACACTTTCAGTTGGTATCAGAGCCAACTACTTGATACACTAAGTAGAGATTCTGCTTAAAGTGTGTAATTCTGAAATGGAGTATCCACTTTCACCCGCACTAAAGCCTCAGATGGCACGAACTTTGCCTTTTGAAAACCAAACATGAGAATGTACATCAAGCCCATTGATGAGAGTCTAGGGGAGTGTTCTTGCTGGTTGGACTCAACCAAGAACCACGGCGGATGAAGACAATGAACCTCTGTGAAATCTCAAATTTAAATACAAATCTATATTAAATGAACAGTTGGCGACAAACTAGTTTACAAAATTTTTAATAAAAGATTTAATAATGAGCTCAATGTTTCAACGTAGGAAAGAATTGTGATAATTTCATATCAGTGAAAACAGTATTGCATACTATGTAATGATAAATCATTTTCAAAAAATGACTAAAAATTTGATGGAAATGTTGTGTTGTAAATGACCAATTTCACTTATTGGTGATACCGTTTTTTTTTCAAAATAAATATATAATGATTGCATATTATTTATGGAGTGCTGCCTTTTCATGGATGCCTCAAGAAATATATGAAATGTAACCTAACTTTACAAGATTAAAATTAGTGTAAATGCTCATTTAAAAAAGTTTATATTTGGATTGATATGAGATTCTGGAAATTTCATATTAGCCAAAATATAATTTCATATTAGATAAGATATTAGAAAAATCTATTTGAATGTAAAAGATTTTTAAAATATATTAATAAATTTCAATTATTTATTTTAAATTATAGTACTTGATTATGTGGATAATGATTTGGTGACAACTCACTAATCTGATCTATATCATTACTCTATGGGCTCGTTTGCTTTAGAGATTGGGATAAATAAGGTATGATAAGATTAAATAAGATTGCATTATTTTTGGAATTGAGATTTGTGTTTGAATTGATGGATTAAATTATCTCACATTCTCTTTGGGACTAATTAACACCCAAATGCATGATTATCAAGGATAATAATCTCGGGCCAATTATAATCACGGGCTAAATTCAAGTAAACCAAACATGGGAATTATAGGGATAAAACAATATATCCTATCTAATCTAATAAACCAAACATGCCCTATATGTAGATTTAGATTTGAAAACATATATTGCAAAAAAGTTGTAATATATTTTTGGTGACATATATAGAAATATGTTGCATATAACTTAAAATATGTGATAATATGCAATAGAACAATATATTTGTAATAACATGTTCTAAAATATTAATTTTATTTTAAAAAATCAATATATGTCATTAGTGATAGAGGTGATTCTTTGGGTTTGAACGGGTCAAATTCTAATTTCTTTCTCTTCGCTGCTTTGAATCCTTCAAACTTAAAATGGATCTACATTATTAAACTTTATGACATATCATAGAAGATTACAAATATAATTAATTCATTTGATTTGTTTAACTTCACAATTCATAATTTTATTAATAAATATATTTTAAACATTTTATTTTCTCAAAAAACATTCAAGAAGGAAATATAATATAACAGTAAAAAGAAGATTTTGAAAAGATAAAATCAATTTTTATCCAAGTTGATCTCTCTCCACTCTCTTTCACCTATTTCCTTCTCTTTCTCAAATTTTATTAGAATCAATCAAAAGACTATAACCACACTATGCACATCATCATCAAGCAAGAAAAATAATTTCATCTAATTTTCTCATTCTCCATTTTCTTTTAAAAATTTATGTTTATGTTTGCAGCATAGATTCTTTCCAATAAAACTTAATTTTGTGATGCTTTAGGCTTGGGAGATGTTTTTCGCTTTTTATAATTTTTTTCATGAAAATTAGAGATAAGATATTAGTCTTTCCGATAAAACTTAACTACTTGGAATAGAAACATAAATAATTTATATATTTAACAATATATGTCATCTATATAAAATATGCAAATATATAAACATATATGTAAAAAATGTGCATATGGTCAATAAAATATGCAAATATTCTGTTGCATATGCCTTCATCCAAATAATAATATGCAATATAAAAAAATGTATTTAATATATATTTTCTAAATATTATCTACTATTATAACAATATTAATTATTTAAAGATTAGTCGAAAGATGCATTATACATACCAAATATATGCAACATAACATTTATGAATATATTTATTTGAAGTATTGCAAAATAACTTTTTTTTAGAATATTTAAAAGAGAGGAATGTAAACTATGTTGATAAATAAATTTTTATATTAAAGTATAAGATCGGCAAATATTGATATTTATACTTTATTTTTTAATTTAAATATTTTTTTAAGTGTAGATTTTTAATTACAATTTATATTGTTTGTATATAAGATCATATTTAGTTCGATACATAACTTTATATTGATAACATTTATTTTGTAAATTAGATCCAATTATTGAAAAAAATATGACTAAGAGTGCTAGAATATGCACCTTTAATTCACATAATTTTTATACAACTATCATCAATTTTTAAAAAACAAGATCAGAGTATGCATCGAGTAATTAGATGAAAATTTATTATATTTCCAAAATTTAGAAAATTTACTAATATCTCCTATTTCGATTCTCAAATATCACAGAATCAATTAGATACATATGAAAAAAATTGTTGCATATAATTTAAAATACGTCATAATATGCAGTAGAATAATATGTGTGTAATAAAATGTTCAAAAATATTAATTTTATTTAAAAAATATTCGAAATATGCATTATACATACATACAAGTATATGAAATAAATAGATATTTAGAATATATTCATTTTTGGAAAAGTTGCAACATAAGATTTTTGAGTATATGAACCATTGGACTTTTCCACTCCCTGCATAATAGTAAGTATTGTAATTGTATAAATATATTTATGCATTTATGTTAATTTTTATTTTTATATATGCAACGAAAATTGCATGCTGTAATTTCATAAAGAAACGAAAATTGCATGCTGTAATTTCATAAAGAAACAATCATTCACACTAAACAACAATTCCAAAGTAGCAAATATTCTAACATAATATATTGAAATTAGAATAAAAATATAACCAACAATCACAAAATATTACTGCAATTCTTTGGTGCTCAAACTTCTATATTGATGGAACATAACTGGAAAACCTGTCAAATATAAATAATTTTTGTTACAACATCATCCTTGTATATGCCAAAAAATGAAAAGTTTAATCCATAGATAAAATTAGATATTGTATATATGAAGTAAAGTATATAAACATTAATTGATATTTGATATGTGTTCCTTAACTCAAGATGCAGCTACTTAATTTAATGATATTGTGGGTCATACTTGACTATAATTACCCTCTTCGTTCAAAGAATAGTATGTTAACTCATCAATCCATTCTAAAATTGTTTGATGAACAATCAGGCAAACAATTTATCAAGAAACTTTAAATCACAAAAGTATTACATTGTAAATATCTTAAGGTTGTGTTTGGATAGAGGGATTTGATTTGAGAAGGTATTTCAAATGAAAGGATTTAAAATCCTTTCAATTTGAACTAAAAATGTGTGAACACAAATCTAAGTATTTGAAATCCATTCATAATCCAAACAAGTGGAGTTGATTTGGATTGTGGATTTCAAATCAATAGGCCAAATCCCTCCATCCAAATGGAGCCTAAAATTATAAGATCATCTCTAGCTACTAAACAAACTATACTAATAAGCTAATGTTGTGTTTGGATGGAGGTATTGATTTGACGAGGTATTTCAAATGAAAGGTTTTGAAAATAGATGGATTTCAAATGACATGGTTTTAGAGAGGATTTAAAATCCTCTCAATTTTAACTTAAAAAAAAAATATGCTTAGGATTTTAAATCCATTTATTTTATTTTTTATCCAAACAAGAGAAGTGAATTTGATTGATGGATTTGAAATTCATTGATCAAATCTCTCCATCCAAACGGAGCCTAAAGGTATGGTAGGAGGGAGAGAAGCTTAATGCAAAATTGCAAACCAAGAAAATGATTTTGAAAAAACAAGATTTCATATTGCAATTGCATTTGCTACTATTAATTAGCATTTGTGTATAAACATTATTTATACTTGAAAGAGATATGGGGGCTTTTAGTTGCAAGAGCGGAAATAACATCTTCAAGCGCTGAAAGAGATCGATTGATATTCTGAGTTTCTTTTAAGTCTTTCTCCCCGATTGGGGATTTGCCTCATCCTCAGAACAATACTAGCCTAATCCGCCGCTCTGAGCCTCCTGCGCCGCTGCCGGACTCTTAGAGACAATAAACTCAAATTTTATCATTAATTACAAGGTTAAAAGTGTATTAATATATGTCCAAAAATATTCTGGACACTTAATTTTTTGAATGAATTTGTCATAATGTTTTGACATGCAGTTCAAAATGAGATAAAAAAAAAAAAAAGTACGGTTAAAAAATTGAATTAAAAAATACTTCTTTAATTATATAGGAATTTAAAATTTTGTTATTCTATTTAAAAATGAAAGGATTTAAGGTTGCGTTTGGATAGAGGGATTTGATTTGAGAAGGTATTTCAAATGAAAGGTTTTCAAAATAGATGGATTTCAAATGACATGGTTTTAGTGAGAATTTGAAATCTTTCACAATTTAAACTAAAAAGTGTGTGGACACAAATCTAAGTATTTGAAATTCATTCATAATCCAAACATATAGAGTGGATTTGGGTTGTGGATTTGAAATCCATAAGTCCAAATCCACCCAACCATGTCATTTGACACACAACCCACTTTAATCCGTCATTTTGCGGGTTTTAGCGGGCCGGTCCACGGCAGGAACGGGCTGATAAATACTCAACCCAACTCACGACGGATTACGGACTAATCCACTAACTTTTTTATTATATATTAATTTTTTACTTTTTCACATTTATTATTATATATGTATATAATTACTAAAAAAAATTGAAATAATCTTTAATTAAACCCAAATAGTTGACATAATCCAACTACGTGTAGTAAATACGTAATCCAACTATCAATATAGTAAATACGTAATTCAACTATCAATAGTAAATACTCTCTCCTTCCCGTGATTACTTGCACACTTTTTTTATTGGAACGTCTCAAAATTACTTGCACACTCTTAATATGGAAATACTTCACAAAATTAATAACCTCACAACATCATTTTATTTTCAAATTTGCCATTCCTTTTTTTCATACATTTCACTTTACACATCATCAAATCCACTTTACACATCATCAAATTACCTAAAATACCCCTCATTTATCTTACATCATCAACCACTAAATTCACTTTTCTTAAACAACGTGCTGATCAAACTATGCAAGTAATCCCGGGACGGAGGGAGTATTAATTTGTGACTACAAGTCTCACCGCTCTCTCTCTCAATATATTTAATGATAATTATGCTCTTATAAAGAAAATGTTAAAAAAACCCTCAAAAAAAAAATGTTAAAAAAGAGATTTAAATCTATATTAATTAATTATTATATCTCTTTCGAAGCCATGTGAATATATGAATGACAATGATGTATTCTCATTCTCAAATCTCAATTTTATTTAATAGTATAATATTTTTGTGATTTTAAATCTTGATTTAAAGTTAAATTGAATTCATAAATTTTAATTATTACATTTTTATTTACAATTCAACTTAAAAAAAAAAATTAAAAGTCTGCGGTCAACCCGCCCCGTCCGCGGTTCAAAAACCCACCACCCATGCGGTCTAGTCCGTACGGACCTGCTTTTTAAACGGACCTAAATTACTCAACCCAACCCACCTTTTTTATAGATAGAGATTGAGTACCAAAAAAATGCTATCCATTTTCTAATTAACGAAGAAAAAGAAGAATAATAATAAAAAACAGGCAGAGAAAAGGAAAAAGAAAAAAAAAAGTCAAAAGAAAAAGAAAAACAGCGCTAAAAAAAGGAAAAAAAAATATTGTATTGTTATTTGAATCAATTTAGTATTAGATTATAACACAGTATTTTTATTCATAAGAAGTTCAATAAACAATGATATCAAGAATAAAATAAAAACATTACATCTACAAATTTATAGATTTACAATAAAAAATAAATATTATACCAATAATTTAATATAAATTCTCAAACATTAAAATATCTTTCAAAAAACATTTCAATTTCTAATATAAATTTTCAAACCTAGAGATCTTAAAATATCTTTAGAATCGAATACATTATGATCTTCCCAGGCTTGATGAACAAAAGAAATCGTACTAACTACAAACCTATTGAAAATACAAAAATACATAATATATTATAGAGTTTATTGCTGCTTAGGTGACATTTTCACCTCCCAACTCTACATAGGTGCAACTTTTTTAAAAAGTTGATTTTAGGTGCCAAAACAATATGAAATACCCAAATTGCCCTTACTTCATTCCTCATTTTTCTCTCCATTCTTATTAAACACCTCACCCACCCACCCTTCCTCTCAAACACGCCTCATTTTCTTCTCTCTTCTTCTCTCTCCTACGTCTTCAAAATCCCACCCATGGCTGCCGCTGAAAAGCTTTCCTCCACCCCCAACCGCCATTGTAATGCTCTCCTCCCCCAACTCTCCACTTGTCTCTATCGCCGCCGTACGTGAAGCCCATCCACCCTCTGCTGCCGCCGTTGAAATCGCGGGCGATCTGTGGCCAAGGCAAGGCTACGACCTTCGTCTTCACGACCTCCGGCGAAGGCGACGAAGACGAAGCCCCGAGACTGATCGACGACGGGGAGATGGTGGTTGATGGCGGCGCCGCCGTTCGGATCTGAAGACGATGATGGATCTGTGGGTGGCGAAGGAGACGAACCGGCGAGTCCGTTCGGATCTGAAGACGATGATGGTAGTGGGCTATTTTTTCCTCACCCGTCGCCGATCTGCTTCGCACGAAGCTCCTTGAAGGAAACGAAGTCGCCGCCCTTCGTCGGAGACTGGAAGAAGACGAAGCCACCGTCGCGATCCCCTTCAAGAAGATGATGCCCTTCGTCATGGCCGACGAACCTCAATCGCCGTTGCCGGAATTTCTAAGGCGGTGGCTAGGGTTTCCCACCCCCTCCTGGAACTGCTAGTGGACTAGGGTTTTCCACCCCTAATGTGCACCCACTCTTGTAATCAATACACCCCTTGAAACACTTGAATTGTTTTTTGTGGTATAGTCTTTTAAATAGTCTTTTGAAGGTTAGGGGTTGCAGATTTTTGTAATGCTGATATTGAGTTTTTTTTTTTTTTTTGTTGAAGAAGATGAAGATGTAGGTTTTGAGAGTTTAATATTTTTGTGTTGAAGAAGATGAAGATCTTCATCCTGCAAAAGCTTTTGTAATGGAGATTTTGAGTTTTAAATTTTTTGTATTGAAGAAGATGAAGATCTTGTCCTGCTGAGATGTTTTTTTTTTTTTACTGAAAAGAACTCTTGTGTTGTTGTAAAGTTTTGTTGTGTTGATGCAAATAGTTCGTTCGTTGATGCAAATAGTTCGTTCGTTGATGCAAATTTAAGAAGATGAAGATCTTGTTCGTTGATTCAAATTTAATTTTTCATTGATGCAAATTTATTTTTGTTCGTTGGTGCAAATTTATTTTTTGGATAAAATTTTTGTTCATTGATGCAATTCCTTTCTTAATTGATGCAATTCCTTTCTTAATTGATGCAAATTATTTTTTCTCTTTGATGCAAATTTTATTTTCGTATTTTTGTGTGATTTTGTTAGTTTTATATTAATTTCTGTATTTTTTTGCATTTAGGGACTTGACCACTGTCAATAGGTGCTAGTCAACTTTTGCACCAACAAAAAAATTATTTGCACCAACAGTTCGAGTAAAAATAAAAAAATAAAAAATATAAATTTCTGCTTCATCTACAAAAACAAAAATTCAGTGTCTTCAAGAAACCCTAGCCCACTAGCAGGCCCAAGTGGGATGTGGAAACCCTAGCCGCCGCTTGAGAAAATTCCGGCAACAGTTTGTGGAAGAAAAAATCCGGCCTTCGTCTCCATCTTCATCGACCGTCATCGTCTTCAAAAACCTCACTATCGACTTCTACGGCCAAAAAAATCAGTTACAAATCCAAAATAAAAAACATCACCATCGTCTTCAAAAATCCAAAAACAAAATAAAAAATCAATTAACAGATACAGATCCAAAACCAGTTACATCGTCTTCAAAAATCCAAAATAAAAAAACCTCACCTATGAAGAGTTTCTACAAATATATCCATTCTTGCCCATCCAAAATAGAACATTTCAGATTTGGGGGCGGCGGCGGCCATGGCTTCTTCGCCGGAGTACTGCAGATCGGTGGCTACGGCTACGGGATCCTGATCGTCTTCTTACAAAAGTGGGCGGTCTTGGGAGAAGCTCCCATCTCTCCGACGAAGCTTCATCGTCTCCTTCTATAAGAAAATTCCAAATCGAAGCTTCAAGGCGGACAACCATGGTGGGGGCGTCGACGGCGATGGTGGTGGGTCGTCTTCGGCGGAGAGTTGAAGGCGGCGAAGTGGGCGGCCTTGAGAGAAGCTTCCATCTCTCCGACGAAGCTTCATCGTCTCCTTCTATAAGAAAATTCCATGGTGGGGGCGTCGACGGCGACGGAGCTTCAAGGCGGACGGCCATGGTGGGGGAGTCGTCGGCGATGGTGGTGGGTCGTCTTCGCCGGAGAGTTGAAGGCGGCGGCCATGGTGGGGCGACTAAGGCTATGGTTAGAGTTTTGGGTTATTTGAGATTTTGAATAGGAAAGACGGAGGAGGTTGAAGGAGAGAAAGAGGAGAGAGAGAAGAAGAGAGAGAGTGAGAGGGTGAAGTGTGTAAGAATCTTATCTTCTCCTATAAGGGCAAGGATGTAATCTTGGCACCCAAATGGCACCTAGAGGAGATGTTTTATTTTGGTAGCATTGAATGGGTTTTGTCAAGCCCAAATGACACTAGAATAAAACGGCCCCTATATTATAATGAAAATCTACACAAATACATTCTAGAACAATAAATGTAAAAAAAATATAAGTACAACCGTAAAAATTAAATTGAATAAAATGAAAGATAATTAGACAAGAAAAAGAAAAAAAAAACTAAAAAACAGGCTAGAGAAAAGAAAAACAACGGAAAAAAATGAAGGGATTTTCTTAGGATAGTTTTCTGGACTATTAATAGTTCGGATGTCAAATTGCATCGCTCTGTGTCGCCCTCTGTCGCCCTAACTTGATACCTGTTGCCTTTTTTTAATATTTTAAAATAATTATTTAATTTTTTTTTTATTATTTACTATTTTATCCTTTATTAAAATTAATAATAATATTATTTAAATTAAACAATACGAACGTAAAATTAGATTTTTTTAATAGAATTAAATTATTATTTTATTTATATTTTATCTACAGCTCATTTAATTAATTCACATCTGTACCTGCTCATTTTATAAGTTCACCTCAGAAGATTTTTTTTTAAATGGAGTAATTACATTTAGGCCTTGTTTGGTAGGCCCAGTTTAGAATCCTAGGTTTAGCCCAGATACGTTAACTTGGGTTGTTTACTCAAGTATGTTAATTTGTGACTGCTGTTTGGTGCAACCTTCTAAATTTCACGATTGTTTTACAGATAAAAAAAATGGATGTACCGTTTACAAATAAAATGTCCATATTGCCCTCTGTCAAAAACTATAATTCCAATTCCATCATCTTCTTCACAAAACATTCGAATCAAAGACCCAGGTATTTGTACGATCCCTTCTTTAGTTCAAGGAGAAGCCAAAAACAGAAAGCTAACTTCTTTTTTGCAATACGAAAGCAATCCTTGAAGCTTAACTTCTATATAATTCATGAGAAGACAGAAATAAAAAAATAACTTCTCTTCTGCAATAAAAAAGCAATCCTCGGACGGGTAAAATTCCAAAAAAAAAATTTAGAACAACACTATGTAAATTAATTTAATAGTTAAAAAAACATAAAATCGGAAATAATTCAAAAATATTCAAAGTAAAAACAGATCCAATAAGAGCCCCAAAACAGACATAACTGAGTCCAAAAAAATTGGGATCTCTCTCACAATTCATTTTCCTCAATTCAAACAGATCCAAAAAGGTGCTTAAAAAATAGCGAGATGAAGCAAAGTTGTGGTTGGCTTTTTATTTCACATATCTTCCTCCACAACAGATCCAACTAGTATGGCTTTCTATTTCACACCAACTCGCAATTAAAAAAAAAGGTCACGACGCAATAACCCAAGGATGCATTGTAACTCGAACACATAGATTAACTCGAGCAAGTAATAAAGAGAAGTGGGAGATGAAGATATGGAAAGAAGAAACAGCGAAGAGAAGAAATATGGAGAACCATACCTTGAATCGCTCACCAACAAATCTGAAATTAGGGCAAATGGTAGAAGAGTGTGTTTTCAGCCTTTATATACCTTAAGGGTAAATATGTAATTCTATTGCTCTGTCCGGTTTACTATTAACTCACGACAGCCCATCTGCCCAAATTGGGCTGTTAACTCCCCTGAAGCAGAACAGTGTTTAAGAACGGGCCAACAAACTAACACAGGCCTACTAAAATGAAACCAAACACCCGATATCCATGTTAACTAAACTAACATGCTGTTAACAGGGCTACAAAACAGGCCCTTACTATATTATCCTTTTATTAATTTACACAAAATATAATAAAATCAACCCTAATTTGTAGGGTGATACTCGAGTACATGCAAGATACCGGTACACACCAATTTTAATTTTTTATTTATATTTTATCTACACCCACTCATTTAATGAGTTCACCAAAAAATCATTTTTTTTACTACGGTTATCTACACCCGTTCATTTTATGAGTTCACCCCCAAATCATTTTTTTATCACGGTTATGTGCACCCGCTCATTTTATGAGTTCACCCCTAAATTATCTACACCCCTCATTTTATGAGTTCACCCCAAATCTTTTTTTACTACGGTTACCTGCACCCGTTCATTTTAGGAGTTCACCCCCAAATCATTTTTTATCACGGTTATGTGCACCCGCTCATTTTATGAGTTCACCCCTAAATTATTATTTTTTACCACGTTTATCTACACCCCTCATTTTATGAGTTCACCCCAAAAATATTTTTAAAAAATTAATTACATTTAAAATACTATATTATCCTTTTATTAATTTACAAAAAATATAATAAAATCAACCTTAATTTGTATATTTACAATCTGTAGTCAAGTCATTACCGAGTTACCGTCGATTCACCATCAAGTCATCCATATTTTTAGAAAAAAATCGTAAAACATAATTAAAAAAAAAAAACTATCGAAATTAGGCAAAAATCTTGATTTTTTTTCTTTCTAAGTTTTCTTCCCTTTCCTCTTTTTCTCCCATTTTCAGTTTTTATTCCAAACTTTTAATTTCTTCGTTTTTTTTCCTTTTACTTTTTTTTTTATTTTCCATTTTTTCATGTGTATTTTTTTTTTAAATTTTAATACAAAATAATATTATATGTATGATTTTATTATAGTCGTTAATACAATAAGTAATAACGAGTAATACCATAAATTGTAATCAGTAATACCATTAACAGTAATTAGTACGAATAAACACTTATCTTATTCAAAGTGAGATGGTCTCATGGCGACACTGTTCATAAATTAGTAGAAATAAACACTTTATTTTTTCCAAAGTGTTAAAACGTCATTCTCAAACTATGTTTTGGAAAGCAGAATTTTGGTGAAATCAGAATAAAAAAACTTTAGAAAATGTGAATGGAACTATAGGAAAACGTCATGATCAGACCATCGATTAGTTCTAAAAATTATATGTCCATATAATGTTGCTTACGAACATTGACCTAATGTCCGATTTGTATAATGTAACTAGATTGATTGTTACCAGGCTTGAAAATTACATTATTGAGGACACATTTTTATTTTGGAAGGAATGTTGGTAGTAAAGTTTTTATTTTGAGAATAATATTGAGTGTTTCGATGACACGACTCCCATAAAGTTTCGAATAAGATAATTTCTTATTCTATTGTCTTTTGCAATGACGATAAATAAAAGTTAAAGGTCAGTCTCTTTTCATGGTAGGTGTGTAGTGTGTACCTTCTGAAACATGTTCATGCATAGACAATTATATGTTGCAGCCCTCTAGAGTTAAGAGTGTATTGAAAAATATTTACCTAAATTCAAATGAATAACAAATTTAAAAATTTATACTATGGAAGTATGGAGTACATGTTTCAAATATTTTTTTAATTGACAAATTAAACTTAAAATATATTATAAATTTATTTGAATTCTTTACGGGCACTAACAGTCCTACGTTGCCCATTGTGACATTGTCCCTCCTTTACGTCAAAAAAAAAAATTTGTGATCGAGAGCAAACCGAGTAAGTGGAGACTTTTTGGGCAAACAATGTTAGCCCATTTAATTAAAAGTGGAGAATGTTTTGGGCTAGCATTTAATTAAAAGTGGGCAGCCCAATTGTTTTATCAAAGAAAATAACCAAATTGAACAGCCAATTTCTTGAATTGTGCGTGAGTAATAACAAATGTTCAAAAAAAAAAAAAAAACAGAATGTTCTTTCAACAATTACAACCAAAAAAATACATCCATTTTTCAAAATAATCTCATCTTCATGTTGAGCCCCCTAAAATATTATAAAACATGTTGAAATTTTATAATATTATAAAACATGCTGAAATTTTATAATGAATGAACAAAAAATTTCTCAAAATTAATCCACACAATTGATGTCTTTTGTCTTTTCTTTTTAATGACAAAATCATTATCTTAGGTATTATTAGATGAAGTTGTGTCATCATTCTCATGTTGAGAAGACATATCTGCAAAATATACATTAAAAATAAAATTAATAAATGTCAGAATCTTATTATATTCATAAATAAAATTCATAAATTTCAAATAAGTTAATTTGATTGTGCAGAAAAAACAGAGTATTAACACAGAAAAAAATCAAAAGTTCAATCAGAGGAATGCTCAATATCACATAAAAAAAACTAGGAGTAATTATCAACAATTTGAGAATACTTCTTTTTAGGTATACTAATAATAGTCATGATTCGACTAAAAATGAACAAAAAAATAAAAAAATATAAATATAAATTACATAATGTTAACTAGATCGAGCAGCGGATGTGTAGAGAGTTTTTTTTTAACGTGTTTGAGATCGGAATTTTGTAGGTTTTCTCGTGATTTTAAAAAACTCAAACGAATCTCTTTCTGTTAGATTATATAAAGTATGTTCGCTAATTTTCTGATCATAAACATATCAATTACTCCATGATCATAAATTGTAACAACTGATTTTCTGAATTCTGAATAGACGACCGACCATAGCACATACAATAGCCGCGCCCAATTTTGTGATCTCGAAACAGAAATTTGTATAAAAAATTCAACTAAATTAATAATTTAACCTAAAATTCAATTCATTCAAATAAAAAAAGATAATTTATTGTTTATTATGATTATTAATGATATGAGAATTAAAATAAAGATTATATATTATCAATTAATTTTTTTATTAATCATGTGAGGATAAATTTGTAATTTTATAATTATATATTTAAAATTATTAAATTTAATTTAAAAGTGTAATAGGGCGACAAAAAACTATAATAAGTGCAATGCAAGGCGATGGATTCTGCGACGCCAAATGCAACAGGTAGCAGGTCATCAAATATAAACCATTAGATTTCAGGTCTGATGGCTCAGATTACTGTTGATAGTTCAGGCGACATTGGACTGTCCTTAGAAGGCCCCAAAAAAGAAAAAAAATTAGGGCCATACTTGCGTGCCCTCGCGTGTACCATGCATACATCACCACCCGTTATTTTTTTAAGTTCACCTTCAATTTTTTTTTACCCAATTCTTTTTACCACAGTTATCTGCACCCGCTCATTTTATAAATTCACCCAAAATATTTTTTTAAAAATAATTACATTAAAAATACTATATTATCCTTTTATTAATTTACAAAAAATATAATAAAATTAATCATAATTTGTATATTTATAATTTGCAGTCGGATCATTGTCGAGTTACCATCGATTCACCACCAAGTCACCCATATTTTTAGAAAAAAAATCGTAAAAACATAATTTAAGAAAATCTAACTATATTCAGTAATACCAAAATAATTATTAGTAATACCACGAACAGTAATCAATAATATCATGAACATTAATCGGAAACATTTATACAATAACAAATAATTTCACACATCAAATTATATTCAGTAATATAAAAAATAATTATTAGTAATACCATGAACAACAATCAGTAATACCATGAACATTAATCAATAATACCACAATTAATAATCAATAATAACACAAACTCTCAAATTTTATTTTACCACATTTATCAGTAATGCCTTAACAAATAATAAAATTTCACATAATCGGTAATACCACAAACAATAACCAATAATACCACAATTAATAATCAATAATACCACACACTTCCAAATTTTTTTTTACAACATTTATCATTAATGCCTTAACCAATAATAAAATTTCACATAATCGGTAATACCACAAACAATAATCAATAATACCAAAAGCAGAAATCAATAATACCATAAATAACAATCAATAATACCATGAAAATGAAAAAAAAAACCATACCCCTCCACCACCATTATCAACTTATCATCATCATTCCAGAAAATTTCATCAGCTTTTTTTCATTATTATTATGCTTTTTAGTAAAAATAAAATAAAAAAATTCTAAGATGAAAATTAAATAAGAGAGTGGAATACCAGGATGAGTATTGCCCTTTGTCTTTTTCTCTTTCGTTCATTTCTTCTCCTCAATTCCACTAAGTCCTCTTTACCTATTACCTCTCTATTTGAATTCGCAGTTGAGTAGAAAACATTCTCCTTCAATTTTTTAATATTCAGAGCTAACAATTAACAACTTCATTGCTCTCTTAAATTATATCCATCACGTTTCTTCAATTTTACCCTCATCCCACCTTGTTCAAGCAACCTACTGTATTTCTTCGAACATCTTCTACACAACGGAAGAAGAGGGCTCAATACGGTATTTCAAGCTCTAGAACCTCAGATCCGTCTTAAAATTCTCCCCAATCTCCCGAACAGTAGTCACCGGAATTAGTATTGAAGAAGGATGATGAGAGAGAAAGAGGAGAGAGGAAATATGGGAAAGGTTTTGATTTAAAAAAGAAGACGATGAATAAGAGGAGAGAGAAAGAAATTTCAAATTGAAATTGAGGAGTATGCATCGTGCAATCGCGGGCACATAAGAATTTGGCAAAAATTTATTATATTAACAGATTGCAAAATATTATAAACACATAAATAATCTTTTCAATTTCTAATATAAATCTTCAAACCTCTGATATCTTAAAATATCTTTTTTAGAAGATCATAAAAACCGTACTAAACTACACACGTAACGAAAAAAAAAAAACAAAAATACATAATAGATTAAAAAAAAGTGTGAAAAAATTATAACACCAGTCAAAATTGAATTGAATAAAATAAAATTTTTGAAAATTAAAAATCAACAATCCTACAAAAAAAGAGAAAAGTGTGAAAAAATTATAAGTATAATAATAGTAAACATTGAATTGAATAAAATGAAAGATTTAATTGATTGAAATGAGAATAAATGGATTGATATTTATAGAGGACAAATAATGAGTCATTGAGATGTTTGTATATATGCAAATTCTGTTTCATTTAAAATTTATATTCAAAAGTGAAAATGAGATTAAAAAAGTGTACAGCTAAGATTAATGATTAAAATTAATAATAAATAAAATAATAAAAGTGAAATTAATAAAAAAAAAATTGAAATAGAATTAATTGAGAAGAGAGAGATTGAAATACACCATCGTGTTGTGAAAAATGGCTAGGAGTGGGAATGGGCCGGGCCTAGGTAGGCTTTAAGAAAAAAAGCCCGGTTTGTTACATATTTTTTAGGCCCAAGCCTGACCTATGGTCTGTCATAGACTTTTTTAAAAGCTTAAGCCTTGCCTGTTTTTTAGTCTTATTAGTGCATTTTTTTTAAAAAAGAATTTACAACAATATTATCATCAAATTGAATCTTTAAATCTCAAAGTTAAAGAAATAAAAGTAATGACAAATTTATCAAATGTTCCACAAAAAAAAAAAAAAAAAAAAAAACATCAACTATTTTTTCAACTATACAAAGAAAAATATAACTAATGTGGCTAAACTTTCTTACTTGTTTATGTATTTAAGAATCACATATTATATAAGTATATACATATATAAACATATATATGTTAAATAGGCCGGTATGTTGGGCTTAAAAGGCTTACGAAAAAGCTTGAGCCCGGCCTATTTAGTTAAATAGGTTTCTAAAAAAGCTTGAGCCCAACTTGTTTATTAAAAAAGTCAAGCCGAGCTTTAATAGGCCGAGCCAGACCCCTGTCGGGTAGCCAGACCCATTCCCACCCCCTGTCGGGTAGCCTGACCCATTTCCACCCCTACAAATGACAACTAAAATATTTGCAAATATATAATATATATTATAAGATTAAGATTGTAGTGATATTTATCGGATTGATCCTACCCCTATAGAGTCACAAACCAAATGAGTTATTGTTTTATCCAATTTATCCTTAATTGTTCCATAAAACTGAGACCTAAATTTAATATTAACGGGCCGTGGGCTAGACGGGTTGCTGACGGTCTTCGACAATTTTTTTTAATTAATAGTAATAAAAATATGTAAAAATTAATAAATAAAATTGACAACGTATTTGGACTGTGCAATGTGTATTTTACTAATTATTTCTGGAGTACTACTACAGTATTTTGTATTAAGAAGGTTTCAAAGGAAAATGAAAAAAATAAATATATATAGGCTATAATTATATACAAGGACTTTCCATTTATGCTCTTATAAATTTAGAAATATAATTTACTCCAAAAATAGTTGGATTTTTTTTGTGATAACAAGATTTCCCCGTACATAACACAAATCATATTCCCAAATAAGTACAGCTTCTTCTCTATAAATATTAAATAATGAACATCATATCACCATCTTAATAAACTATTTAGTCTTTCTCTCTCAAAGCTCAATGGCTTCAACTACAACTTTTCTTTGTTTCCTCATCTTTCTTTGCTTTATTACCATTGGTTTGTCTATCTATACTATATCAATTTGAGTGACTTATAAACTCAGTCAAACGCCTCTAACTCGATTTATGTTTTTCTTTCAGGAATATCGACGGAATGCAGTCTGAGTACATTAACAATCGAGCAAATTCAAACACCGAAGGCGGAATGGAAAGTGAACATAACCAACACATGCGAGTGCTCAGTTTATCAGTTGAATTTTTTGTGTCCGAATTTCAAACCACTTGTTAAGATCGATCCATTCATCATTTCTAAAATCGACAAGAATAATTGTCTCATCAACTATGGACAACCAATCTATCCCCGCCAATCCTTCAATTTTACTTATGTGTCCCGTGAACGTGTTCCTTTTGCTCTTTTTAAATACTCAGTAGCTTGTTCCTAGATTTATTTTATGTTCATCGTTTTAATTATGAAATAGTTTTGCTTCTTGTTTAAATTAATAAATTTCGATGGATTTACTTTTTGATTAAGGGTGGGGCTAATAACACCCCATAAAATGTTATACACACCCAAATGTTAAACACACCCCATTAAAATTTAAAATTAACTTTTTATTACTATACACACCCCAATTATTTCCTATTTACCCTTCAACCCTTCTAACTAATAAAAACTAACTAAATCTTTAAAAACATATAAAATTTAAAATTTAATTAACAAAAAAAAAATCAATAATACAATAAAATTACGTGTAAACGTTGAAAATATTTTAAAAAATCGGCTAAATTTTAAAATTCATTTAAAAATGGAACAATCAATTAAAAAAATTAAGAAAATAAAAAAATGAAAAATTAATAATTAAATCTAAATAAAATCTGAAAAATAAATCAAATAAAATAAATAATTAATGATTAACGATTATTTTTAAAAAAATAAATAAATTAGAAAAATCAACTCAAAATTTAATTAAAAAAATACAATAAAGCTAAATAAAAAATTTAAAAATTTCAACTAAATTTTAAAATATAATTTAATCAATTATATTTATAATTAATTCTTAAGATTTAGAAGATTTTTAATTTTTTAGATTTTATTTATCATTATTCGAATTCTTAATTTTAAATGATTTTTTTAATTAATTATATTTTACGATTTATTTAAAAAATTACGAATTTATTTATTTTTAATTTATTTTTGAATTTTTTATTTGAATAATTTATTTTTTTCTTTTTAAAAAATATTTAATTTTTTCAGATTATTTTAAAAAAAAAATTAATATATTTAAATTAAATATTTTTTAAGATTTTATTAATCTTTTAAAATACTTTTCAGATTTTAATTATAATTTTTAAGATTTTTTCAAAAAAACTGTCTTTAATTTGAATAAGGGTTACTTAGTCATTTTATAATTATCTATTTTCATTTTTAAAATAATGGAGTGTGTATAACATGTTTTGGGGTGTTAATAGCGATACCCTTTGATTAATTATTAAGATTTGGATACCTCTTACAACATAATCAGTAGTGCATTTTTTTATTTTCCTATTAATCTCTATTAATTCATTAACAATGATGCTAATTTGTCCTAAAAAAAACAAGGTTGCTAAGTTGAAAAAATATATAGTGATTATTCTCTCTTTTATACAAAATCCAACTTCTCCCCACAATTTAATACAATCACTTTTAAATGTGAAATGTTTGTTTGTAAATGTGAAATGTGAAATATTTGGTGTAAATGTGAAATGTTTATTTGTAAATGTGAAATGTACTAGAAAGTACTACATTGTAGTAAGGAATCCCCAAATGTACTAAAAAGTAATTTCTCCCTTCATTTATTTATTCGTCATCTAAAAATATAATCATTCGTTTTATAGAAATATCATTGTATCCTCACTTTATTTTCATCCTTCAAACATTATTTAACTTGCTCAAATTATAATTCAATTTTACTACAAAAAATTATTTTATTGATAAATACACTTATTTTATCTAATATTTACACTTTATTTATTTATTTTTTCTTAAACACCTTGTCCACTTGGTACCCAATACCTTTTTCACGAGATGGTTTTTTTTTTTTCTTTTTCCTTTAAGATTCACCATAATTCACGCCAAATATGATTATCAAATTATTTCCTTAATTTTATCAAATATAGTCAAGTTATTACTCATCGGCTCATCGCCTCCTCGGTCACTTTAGCTTTTTAACTAATTTTAAAGGTAAAGTCTAGTATGCACTCAGAGTGCATGCGGTGCACCCTAATCCATGTGTACTTTTCAATTTACTGACTTACACTTTTTGGTAAATAATGTTGCACTTTTCAATTATTACTAAAAATATTATTATACAATTTAATAATTGAAAAGTGCAACACCATTTACCAAAAAGTGTAAGTCAGTAAACTGAAAAGTGCAACATGGACTAGGGTGCACAACATGCACTCGAGTCCATAACAGACCAACCCAATTTTAAAATAAATGTATTTTTTTTTTATTTTAACTATTTTAACCTTACTTATTTATCACAAATATTTTTTATAATTAAATACCATAATTATCTTTATATCAAAATTAATTTGATTTATGAATACTAGTTATAATATTGATCACATTCTTTATTACATTTAATGAAGTGTAATATAGACTACTCCCTCCGTTTTTTTTAAAGATGTTTTAGACTTTTTTTCTTGTGCATAAATATAAGATGTTTTAGATTTTTTACAATGTTTATACCAATTATGCCCTCCCTTAACTTTGGAAAGAATTGAAATTTAATGTGTATTATGGAATAAAATTAATATAATTAAAAACCTTCTTTATTATCTAAGGGTATATTTGTCAAAACATACCCTTTCTTAATTCTAATAAATTTCTCTAAAACATCTTATATAAAAAAATGGAGGGAGTATAATTTATAATTTTAATTTATTAAAAAAAGGTCAAAATAACATTTATTAAAAAAAATGGAGGGAGTATATTTTTGAGATGGTTTACGGCCTTTAGGGGTGGAAATGGGCTAGGCCTAGGTAGGCTTTACGATAAAAAGCCTGGCCTGTTAAATATTTTTTAGGCCCGAGTTTGGCCCATGGCCTGATATAGGCTTTTTTTTTAGGCTTGGCCTGGCCTTTTTAATAAATAGGCCGGGCCCGAAAGCCTTTTAAAGGCCTTTTTAGTTCTATTAGTGCATTTAAAAAAAATCCTCCAACACTTGTATTTCATCAAATCATAAAAAAACCACGAATTGTATTGCTTAATGCTTACTAGTTAGAAATTATACTCCCTCCGTCCAATTTTATTATGCCCACTTCTCCGGGCACGGGTTTTAATGAATATTGATTAGTTTATTCATAAAGTAGATAAATTGAGGGTATGATAGGGTATTGTGGGGTCCACTTGTAAATAAATGATTGTTTATGAATAATGTGAATGACAAAGTGGGTAAATAAGTGATGGTAAGAGGGTGGAGATAAAGTAATACTCCCTCCGTCCGCCTATAAGCTTTCCATTTTACCATTTTGGTCCGTCCGCCTATAAGCTTCCCATACCATTTTTGGTAAGTACTTTTTCTTATACTTTACTTTATATCTTACTTTTTCTCTCTATCTATCTCTTCTCTCAATCACATCACTTGTACTATATCTATTATTTAATCACTTTTCTTAATCTCTGTGCCAAAAAGTAACGTAACACTTATAAGCGGACGGAGGGAGTATGAATAGTATTGTTTCATGATAATTCATTGCAATTAAAAGTACTCTCTCACATACACCATCAGATTTTCAATTTCTCCTCCTTCCAACAATTCTACATCCTCATCGCTTGCTTTCCTCAAAATGCCTAACACGGTAAATCGATAATTCTAGGGTTCCTCAAAAATATT
This sequence comes from Galeopsis tetrahit, assembly GCA_963675135.1. Classification (NCBI taxonomy): domain Eukaryota; kingdom Viridiplantae; phylum Streptophyta; class Magnoliopsida; order Lamiales; family Lamiaceae; genus Galeopsis; species Galeopsis tetrahit. The sequence continues at coordinate 9,649,439 of OY776127.1, read as the reverse complement.
ATCTTGTATTCTCCATCAGTTTTTTAATTTCTGTCCAATAATCTCACTAGTACTCTCTTGTTCGTCGGCGCCATTGGTCACCCACCGCACGCTCCGCGGTTGATTCTTCTGAGCAAGTCGACATCTCGTCTCTTGCCCTTCAGATTGCTCAAACACGCAAATATAGGGTTCGTTGCTATTTTCAAGTCGACACATTGCTCCGGCATTATCGTCGCGCCTGCCACACAGTCAACTTCCGCGAATTCCAAAACTATAGTTGCCGGAAATAAAATTCTTGAGACGTTCTCGAAGAATTCATGGCGGTTTTGCTTACGGATCCAAGGACTCCAATGCCTTTGCCTTTCTCCAAAACCTCATATTATCACCAATATCCACATAAAAATTATCTAAGAGATCGAGAGAAAGAACGGAATCAATTCATGAAACTGTAATTAAAAAACAATTTTAAGATAAAAATGAAAGAAGGAATATACAAGGAGCCGTTCTGGTTTAGTGGGATGGGGAAGATGAAGGTTAGGGTTATAAGATTAATTTGATTTAAGAGATTTTAATTTAATTGGTTTTGTAATATAGTAGTAAATGATTTAGATGATGTATTATTTAATGGTGTTTATTTTAATAATAATGATGTATATGAATATTTATGTAATTTATAGTTAAATATTCTTTATTCATTTTAAATAAAAAAAATAGGTATTTTCGTCATTTCATATATATCAATTTAATTTATTAATAGGGCGATATAGTGCGATTGCATATTGCATAGAGCAAACGCATTAATGCGAAGTGCAATCATACAAAATAAATCTCATACGTTAGATTAATGATCTAACGATATTTAAAGCCTTGTCTTTTATAAGACAGTGCGAAGGTTGTCTTACCGTAGAAAGACCCTAAAATTGGACAACCAAAAAAGGAAAATGGGAATAATAAAATTGGACGGAGGGAGTATATATTAGACACTCTTATTTAAAATGTTTCTATATTTAAGTATAAGTATTAGGTATTTATTATAATTTTATATTATATATATATATTATATATTAAATTAATTAAATAGGCCGGCCTGTTGGGCTTGAAAGGCCTACGAAAAAGCTCAAGCCCGACCTATTTAACTAAATAGGCTTTCAAAAAAGCTTGAATCCGGCTTGTTTATTAAACGAGCCAAGCCGAGCCGAGCTTTAATAGGCCGAGCCGTAGGCCCCTGTCGGGTAGCCTGGCCCATTCCCACCCCTAACGGCCTTCAATAAGTATAATGGAACTTCACATTTAAGTTCTCGATTTTGAAATAATTTACTAGTATTATATTGTATTTCTGTGACAAAATAACATAAGAAATTTCCATAAATAACTACAAATCATATTCCCACTCAATAAAATTTAATAACACAAAAATTTCCATGAATAACCACAAATCATATACTCCCTCCATTTTTTTTTTAAGAAGTGTCACTTTGATTTTTTTAACTAATTTTAAAATAAGTGTCATTCTAAATTTTTTTCTTTATTTTTAACTATTTTGCTCTTATTCATTTACCATATATATTGTTTATAAATAAATTCCATAAACATTGTTTATACCAAAACTAATTTGGTTTATGAATACTAGCTATATTCTTGACCACATTCTTTATAAAACAAAACTTGTATATTAAAATTAGCTATAATTAATGAAGGGTAATATGGACCACACTTTATAATCTTAATTTGTTAAAAAATGTCAAAATGACACTTATTAAAAAATGAAGAGAGTATATTCCGACTCAATAAATTTAAATAACACAAGAATTTTCCACATATAACTACAAATAATATTCCCATTCCATAAATTTAAATAAACTTTTATATCAATCATCACTCTCAAATTATCTCAATTGACTTACACCTCAACTTTCTTTTGCTTCCTTGTCTTTCTCGGCCTTTTTACCAATGGTTTGTATATAGATTTTCGGATTTGGATCTTGTGTAGTACAACACCGTTTCGGCCTGTTCGGTATAATCGCACTATTATGTAATGTTATATTGCATAGACGGTGTTGTACTAGACCGAATTCAAATTTCAAAATTTCCCTCTATATCTTTCTCTGATTACTAGATTTGTTTTATTAATCTAATTTCAGGATCAAGTGATTAATGTTTTAAAATTCTGAAATACGCGACGGTACAAAGATTAAAGTCGGATGTGGAGTGACAGGTGTACATAACTTGCGAGTGCCCCGTGTATAATATAAAGGTGGAGTGTCCATATCTGAGACCAATAGGTAGGTTCAATCCATACAAAATTGACAACGATCACTATCTCGTCAACAATGAAAAATACATCCATGCACCCTCACACAACCATTGGTTTTGCTTTTATTTATCCTGACCACTTTAAACCTTATGATTTCGTTCTCTCAGACTACAAAAAAGCTTGCTAATTCCGAAAATTTTATTTATACTTTGGATACATACAATGTTTAATATGATTTATTTGGCTTTTTATTTAGAATAAATAAGTGTTAAGGATATATTGGGAAGAATCCTGTGTTATTGGCTTACATTATAGTCGGATATCGAGACTTCAAAAGAAAAAATCTAGGGTTACATTAGTTATATTTGTGTTCACCCAACTACTAGGTGAGACACAATTTTAACTTGACTCTGATGTGGCGGTTCAAAAATTCAAGTGAACAGTTAAAATATATCAGGAACTAGTGTAAGACCCGCGTTTTACGCGTGGTTGAAATAGATTTATAACATATTTTATTATTTTATTATTAATTAAGAAATAAAAAATATTTTGTTTAAATAAAAGTCTTAATTTTAAAATGTTATAGTTGAATTTTAAGTGATTGTTTAATTTAATTAGAATAAAGAAAAAAAATTATTACAAATTTTAATTTATATTGTAGATTTATTTTTATTCTATAGTATGAAAATTGAATTAAAAAAATTATATTTTAATGATATATAAATTTGATAAATGGATAAAAATGTAAAAGAAAGGACAAACAATTAAGAGGAGCAACAAAAATGAATTTGAAAAAAAAAAGAATTAAGAAAAATAAATAAATACATGAGGATAAAAAAATGTAATATAAAATTAGATTTAATAATTAATAAACAGATGCATACATTGAATAATAGTTAGAATAAGAACATTAAATTATTAGAATGAATCAAGCTCGCTTATTAGAATGAATCAAGCTCGCGAATAAATAAAATTAACTTCTGAAAGACCTTTAAATTTAAAGAACAAAAAAAATCCACAAACAAAATAAAATTGAATAAATTAATTAAAACATATAATAGGAGCATAGTAAGCAAGAATATATATATCAAGAGTAGAGTTGTTATTTTGTTATTTGTATTCTTTTTATTTGTTTGGGTTGAAGTTGTTATTTCGTTAATTATTTTGTCACTCAATTCAATTTAAGCACATATTCAATAAAAAATGCAAGAATAATGAGATTTAATTATTAATCAATATATCAGATTTAGGTAAAAAAAATTAATTTTAATAAAATAAATTATAAAACAACTTACTATACAGTTGCCAAAATTTTATGATTCGAATTCGAATACAAATAATTTTTTTGATTCGATTAATAAACTAATACAAATACAAAATTATGATATTCGATTCGATATTCGTAAATATTCGATTATATTTATAATATATATACATAAATATATTTTTAAGTATTTGAAATTCATTCATAATCCAAACATATAGAGTGGATTTGGGTTGTGGATTTGAAATCCATAAGTCCAAATCCACCCAACCATGTCATTTGACACACAACATAGGATTACAAATATGTAGATTGAGTAGAGTTGTCAAAACGGGCTAGCGGGGGTGGGCCGATCCACAACCCACTTTAATCCGTCATTTTGCGGGTTTTAGCGGGCCGGTCCACGGCAGGAACGGGCTGATAAATACTCAACCCAACTCACGACGGATTACGGACTAATCCACTAACTTTTTTATTATATATTAATTTTTTACTTTTTCACATTTATTATTATATATGTATATAATTACTAAAAAAAATTGAAATAATCTTTAATTAAACCCAAATAGTTGACATAATCCAACTACGTGTAGTAAATACGTAATCCAACTATCAATATAGTAAATACGTAATTCAACTATCAATAGTAAATACTCTCTCCTTCCCGTGATTACTTGCACACTTTTTTTATTGGAACGTCTCAAAATTACTTGCACACTCTTAATATGGAAATACTTCACAAAATTAATAACCTCACAACATCATTTTATTTTCAAATTTGCCATTCCTTTTTTTCATACATTTCACTTTACACATCATCAAATCCACTTTACACATCATCAAATTACCTAAAATACCCCTCATTTATCTTACATCATCAACCACTAAATTCACTTTTCTTAAACAACGTGCTGATCAAACTATGCAAGTAATCCCGGGACGGAGGGAGTATTAATTTGTGACTACAAGTCTCACCGCTCTCTCTCTCAATATATTTAATGATAATTATGCTCTTATAAAGAAAATGTTAAAAAAACCCTCAAAAAAAAAAATGTTAAAAAAGAGATTTAAATCTATATTAATTAATTATTATATCTCTTTCGAAGCCATGTGAATATATGAATGACAATGATGTATTCTCATTCTCAAATCTCAATTTTATTTAATAGTATAATATTTTTGTGATTTTAAATCTTGATTTAAAGTTAAATTGAATTCATAAATTTTTAATTATTACATTTTTATTTACAATTCAACTTAAAAAAAAAAATTAAAAGTCTGCGGTCAACCCGCCCCGTCCGCGGTTCAAAAACCCACCACCCATGCGGTCTAGTCCGTACGGACCTGCTTTTTAAACGGACCTAAATTACTCAACCCAACCCACCTTTTTTATAGATAGAGATTGAGTACCAAAAAAATGCTATCCATTTTCTAATTAACGAAGAAAAAGAAGAATAATAATAAAAAACAGGCAGAGAAAAGGAAAAAGAAAAAAAAAAGTCAAAAGAAAAAGAAAAACAGCGCTAAAAAAAGGAAAAAAAAATATTGTATTGTTATTTGAATCAATTTAGTATTAGATTATAACACAGTATTTTTATTCATAAGAAGTTCAATAAACAATGATATCAAGAATAAAATAAAAACATTACATCTACAAATTTATAGATTTACAATAAAAAATAAATATTATACCAATAATTTAATATAAATTCTCAAACATTAAAATATCTTTCAAAAAACATTTCAATTTCTAATATAAATTTTCAAACCTAGAGATCTTAAAATATCTTTAGAATCGAATACATTATGATCTTCCCAGGCTTGATGAACAAAAGAAATCGTACTAACTACAAACCTATTGAAAATACAAAAATACATAATATATTATAGAGTTTATTGCTGCTTAGGTGACATTTTCACCTCCCAACTCTACATAGGTGCAACTTTTTTAAAAAGTTGATTTTAGGTGCCAAAACAATATGAAATACTCAAATTGCCCTTACTTCATTCCTCATTTTTCTCTCCATTCTTATTAAACACCTCACCCACCCACCCTTCCTCTCAAACACGCCTCATTTTCTTCTCTCTTCTTCTCTCTCCTACGTCTTCAAAATCCCACCCATGGCTGCCGCTGAAAAGCTTTCCTCCACCCCCAACCGCCATTGTAATGCTCTCCTCCCCCAACTCTCCACTTGTCTCTATCGCCGCCGTACGTGAAGCCCATCCACCCTCTGCTGCCGCCGTTGAAATCGCGGGCGATCTGTGGCCAAGGCAAGGCTACGACCTTCGTCTTCACGACCTCCGGCGAAGGCGACGAAGACGAAGCCCCGAGACTGATCGACGACGGGGAGATGGTGGTTGATGGCGGCGCCGCCGTTCGGATCTGAAGACGATGATGGATCTGTGGGTGGCGAAGGAGACGAACCGGCGAGTCCGTTCGGATCTGAAGACGATGATGGTAGTGGGCTATTTTTTCCTCACCCGTCGCCGATCTGCTTCGCACGAAGCTCCTTGAAGGAAACGAAGTCGCCGCCCTTCGTCGGAGACTGGAAGAAGACGAAGCCACCGTCGCGATCCCCTTCAAGAAGATGATGCCCTTCGTCATGGCCGACGAACCTCAATCGCCGTTGCCGGAATTTCTAAGGCGGTGGCTAGGGTTTCCCACCCCCTCCTGGAACTGCTAGTGGACTAGGGTTTTCCACCCCTAATGTGCACCCACTCTTGTAATCAATACACCCCTTGAAACACTTGAATTGTTTTTTGTGGTATAGTCTTTTAAATAGTCTTTTGAAGGTTAGGGGTTGCAGATTTTTGTAATGCTGATATTGAGTTTTTTTTTTTTTTTTGTTGAAGAAGATGAAGATGTAGGTTTTGAGAGTTTAATATTTTTGTGTTGAAGAAGATGAAGATCTTCATCCTGCAAAAGCTTTTGTAATGGAGATTTTGAGTTTTAAATTTTTTGTATTGAAGAAGATGAAGATCTTGTCCTGCTGAGATGTTTTTTTTTTTTTACTGAAAAGAACTCTTGTGTTGTTGTAAAGTTTTGTTGTGTTGATGCAAATAGTTCGTTCGTTGATGCAAATAGTTCGTTCGTTGATGCAAATTTAAGAAGATGAAGATCTTGTTCGTTGATTCAAATTTAATTTTTCATTGATGCAAATTTATTTTTGTTCGTTGGTGCAAATTTATTTTTTGGATAAAATTTTTGTTCATTGATGCAATTCCTTTCTTAATTGATGCAAATTATTTTTTCTCTTTGATGCAAATTTTATTTTCGTATTTTTGTGTGATTTTGTTAGTTTTATATTAATTTCTGTATTTTTTTGCATTTAGGGACTTGACCACTGTCAATAGGTGCTAGTCAACTTTTGCACCAACAAAAAAATTATTTGCACCAACAGTTCGAGTAAAAATAAAAAAATAAAAAATATAAATTTCTGCTTCATCTACAAAAACAAAAATTCAGTGTCTTCAAGAAACCCTAGCCCACTAGCAGGCCCAAGTGGGATGTGGAAACCCTAGCCGCCGCTTGAGAAAATTCCGGCAACAGTTTGTGGAAGAAAAAATCCGGCCTTCGTCTCCATCTTCATCGACCGTCATCGTCTTCAAAAACCTCACTATCGACTTCTACGGCCAAAAAAATCAGTTACAAATCCAAAATAAAAAACATCACCATCGTCTTCAAAAATCCAAAAACAAAATAAAAAATCAATTAACAGATACAGATCCAAAACCAGTTACATCGTCTTCAAAAATCCAAAATAAAAAAACCTCACCTATGAAGAGTTTCTACAAATATATCCATTCTTGCCCATCCAAAATAGAACATTTCAGATTTGGGGGCGGCGGCGGCCATGGCTTCTTCGCCGGAGTACTGCAGATCGGTGGCTACGGCTACGGGATCCTGATCGTCTTCTTACAAAAGTGGGCGGTCTTGGGAGAAGCTCCCATCTCTCCGACGAAGCTTCATCGTCTCCTTCTATAAGAAAATTCCAAATCGAAGCTTCAAGGCGGACAACCATGGTGGGGGCGTCGACGGCGATGGTGGTGGGTCGTCTTCGGCGGAGAGTTGAAGGCGGCGAAGTGGGCGGCCTTGAGAGAAGCTTCCATCTCTCCGACGAAGCTTCATCGTCTCCTTCTATAAGAAAATTCCATGGTGGGGGCGTCGACGGCGACGGAGCTTCAAGGCGGACGGCCATGGTGGGGGAGTCGTCGGCGATGGTGGTGGGTCGTCTTCGCCGGAGAGTTGAAGGCGGCGGCCATGGTGGGGCGACTAAGGCTATGGTTAGAGTTTTGGGTTATTTGAGATTTTGAATAGGAAAGACGGAGGAGGTTGAAGGAGAGAAAGAGGAGAGAGAGAAGAAGAGAGAGAGTGAGAGGGTGAAGTGTGTAAGAATCTTATCTTCTCCTATAAGGGCAAGGATGTAATCTTGGCACCCAAATGGCACCTAGAGGAGATGTTTTATTTTGGTAGCATTGAATGGGTTTTGTCAAGCCCAAATGACACTAGAATAGAACGGCCCCTATATTATAATGAAAATCTACACAAATACATTCTAGAACAATAAATGTAAAAAAAATATAAGTACAACCGTAAAAATTAAATTGAATAAAATGAAAGATAATTAGACAAGAAAAAGAAAAAAAAAACTAAAAAACAGGCTAGAGAAAAGAAAAACAACGGAAAAAAATGAAGGGATTTTCTTAGGATAGTTTTCTGGACTATTAATAGTTCGGATGTCAAATTGCATCGCTCTGTGTCGCCCTCTGTCGCCCTAACTTGATACCTGTTGCCTTTTTTTAATATTTTAAAATAATTATTTAAATTTTTTTTTATTATTTACTATTTTATCCTTTATTAAAATTAATAATAATATTATTTAAATTAAACAATACGAACGTAAAATTAGATTTTTTTAATAGAATTAAATTATTATTTTATTTATATTTTATCTACAGCTCATTTAATTAATTCACATCTGTACCTGCTCATTTTATAAGTTCACCTCAGAAGATTTTTTTTTAAATGGAGTAATTACATTTAGGCCTTGTTTGGTAGGCCCAGTTTAGAATCCTAGGTTTAGCCCAGATACGTTAACTTGGGTTGTTTACTCAAGTATGTTAATTTGTGACTGCTGTTTGGTGCAACCTTCTAAATTTCACGATTGTTTTACAGATAAAAAAAATGGATGTACCGTTTACAAATAAAATGTCCATATTGCCCTCTGTCAAAAACTATAATTCCAATTCCATCATCTTCTTCACAAAACATTCGAATCAAAGACCCAGGTATTTGTACGATCCCTTCTTTAGTTCAAGGAGAAGCCAAAAACAGAAAGCTAACTTCTTTTTTGCAATACGAAAGCAATCCTTGAAGCTTAACTTCTATATAATTCATGAGAAGACAGAAATAAAAAAATAACTTCTCTTCTGCAATAAAAAAGCAATCCTCGGACGGGTAAAATTCCAAAAAAAAAATTTAGAACAACACTATGTAAATTAATTTAATAGTTAAAAAAACATAAAATCGGAAATAATTCAAAAATATTCAAAGTAAAAACAGATCCAATAAGAGCCCCAAAACAGACATAACTGAGTCCAAAAAAATTGGGATCTCTCTCACAATTCATTTTCCTCAATTCAAACAGATCCAAAAAGGTGCTTAAAAAATAGCGAGATGAAGCAAAGTTGTGGTTGGCTTTTTATTTCACATATCTTCCTCCACAACAGATCCAACTAGTATGGCTTTCTATTTCACACCAACTCGCAATTAAAAAAAAAGGTCACGACGCAATAACCCAAGGATGCATTGTAACTCGAACACATAGATTAACTTGAGCAAGTAATAAAGAGAAGTGGGAGATGAAGATATGGAAAGAAGAAACAGCGAAGAGAAGAAATATGGAGAACCATACCTTGAATCGCTCACCAACAAATCTGAAATTAGGGCAAATGGTAGAAGAGTGTGTTTTCAGCCTTTATATACCTTAAGGGTAAATATGTAATTCTATTGCTCTGTCCGGTTTACTATTAACTCACGACAGCCCATCTGCCCAAATTGGGCTGTTAACTCCCCTGAAGCAGAACAGTGTTTAAGAACGGGCCAACAAACTAACACAGGCCTACTAAAATGAAACCAAACACCCGATATCCATGTTAACTAAACTAACATGCTGTTAACAGGGCTACCAAACAGGCCCTTACTATATTATCCTTTTATTAATTTACACAAAATATAATAAAATCAACCCTAATTTGTAGGGTGATACTCGAGTACATGCAAGATACCGGTACACACCAATTTTAATTTTTTATTTATATTTTATCTACACCCACTCATTTAATGAGTTCACCAAAAAATCATTTTTTTTTACTACGGTTATCTACACCCGTTCATTTTATGAGTTCACCCCCAAATCATTTTTTTTATCACGGTTATGTGCACCCGCTCATTTTATGAGTTCACCCCTAAATTATCTACACCCCTCATTTTATGAGTTCACCCCAAATCTTTTTTTACTACGGTTACCTGCACCCGTTCATTTTAGGAGTTCACCCCCAAATCATTTTTTATCACGGTTATGTGCACCCGCTCATTTTATGAGTTCACCCCTAAATTATTATTTTTTACCACGTTTATCTACACCCCTCATTTTATGAGTTCACCCCAAAAATATTTTTAAAAAATTAATTACATTTAAAATACTATATTATCCTTTTATTAATTTACACAAAATATAATAAAATCAACCTTAATTTGTATATTTACAATCTGTAGTCAAGTCATTACCGAGTTACCGTCGATTCACCATCAAGTCATCCATATTTTTAGAAAAAAATCGTAAAACATAATTAAAAAAAAAAACTATCGAAATTAGGCAAAAATCTTGATTTTTTTTCTTTCTAAGTTTTCTTCCCTTTCCTCTTTTTCTCCCATTTTCAGTTTTTATTCCAAACTTTTAATTTCTTCGTTTTTTTTCCTTTTACTTTTTTTTTTATTTTCCATTTTTTCATGTGTATTTTTTTTTTAAATTTTAATACAAAATAATATTATATGTATGATTTTATTATAGTCGTTAATACAATAAGTAATAACGAGTAATACCATAAATTGTAATCAGTAATACCATTAACAGTAATTAGTACGAATAAACACTTATCTTATTCAAAGTGAGATGGTCTCATGGCGACACTGTTCATAAATTAGTAGAAATAAACACTTTATTTTTTCCAAAGTGTTAAAACGTCATTCTCAAACTATGTTTTGGAAAGCAGAATTTTGGTGAAATCAGAATAAAAAAACTTTAGAAAATGTGAATGGAACTATAGGAAAACGTCATGATCAGACCATCGATTAGTTCTAAAAATTATGTGTCCATATAATGTTGCTTACGAACATTGACCTAATGTCCGATTTGTATAATGTAACTAGATTGATTGTTACCAGGCTTGAAAATTACATTATTGAGGACACGTTTTTATTTTGGAAGGAATGTTGGTAGTAAAGTTTTTATTTTGAGAATAATATTGAGTGTTTCGATGACACGACTCCCATAAAGTTTCGAATAAGATAATTTCTTATTCTATTGTCTTTTGCAATGACGATAAATAAAAGTTAAAGGTCAGTCTCTTTTCATGGTAGGTGTGTAGTGTGTACCTTCTGAAACATGTTCATGCATAGACAATTATATGTTGCAGCCCTCTAGAGTTAAGAGTGTATTGAAAAATATTTACCTAAATTCAAATGAATAACAAATTTAAAAATTTATACTATGGAAGTATGGAGTACATGTTTCAAATATTTTTTTAATTGACAAATTAAACTTAAAATATATTATAAATTTATTTCAATTCTTTACGGGCACTAACAGTCCTACGTTGCCCATTGTGACATTGTCCCTCCTTTACGTCAAAAAAAAATATTTGTGATCGAGAGCAAACCGAGTAAGTGGAGACTTTTTGGGCAAACAATGTTAGCCCATTTAATTAAAAGTGGAGAATGTTTTGGGCTAGCATTTAATTAAAAGTGGGCAGCCCAATTGTTTTATCAAAGAAAATAACCAAATTGAACCGCCAATTTCTTGAATTGTGCGTGAGTAATAACAAATGTTCAAAAAAAAAAAAAAACAGAATGTTCTTTCAACAATTACAACCAAAAAAATACATCCATTTTTCAAAATAATCTCATCTTCATGTTGAGCCCCCTAAAATATTATAAAACATGTTGAAATTTTATAATATTATAAAACATGCTGAAATTTTATAATGAATGAACAAAAAATTTCTCAAAATTAATCCACACAATTGATGTCTTTTGTCTTTTCTTTTTAATGACAAAATCATTATCTTAGGTATTATTAGATGAAGTTGTGTCATCATTCTCATGTTGAGAAGACATATCTGCAAAATATACATTAAAAATAAAATTAATAAATGTCAGAATCTTATTATATTCATAAATAAAATTCATAAATTTCAAATAAATCTCATAAATCAATAACCATATAGAAATCATACAAATTTTATATGAATAACAATTGAGATTTGAGAATACTGCGTTAATTTGATTGTGCAGAAAAAACAGAGTATTAACACAGAAAAAAATCAAAAGTTCAATCAGAGGAATGCTCAATATCACATAAAAAAAACTAGGAGTAATTATCAACAATTTGAGAATACTTCTTTTTAGGTATACTAATAATAGTCATGATTCGACTAAAAATGAACAAAAAAATAAAAAATATAAATATAAATTACATAATGTTAACTAGATCGAGCAGCGGATGTGTAGAGAGTTTTTTTTTAACGTGTTTGAGATCGGAATTTTGTAGGTTTTCTCGTGATTTTAAAAAACTCAAACGAATCTCTTTCTGTTAGATTATATAAAGTATGTTCGCTAATTTTCTGATCATAAACATATCAATTACTCCATGATCATAAATTGTAACAACTGATTTTCTGAATTCTGAATAGACGACCGACCATAGCACATACAATAGCCCGCGCCCAATTTTGTGATCTCGAAACAGAAATTTGTATAAAAAATTCAACTAAATTAATAATTTAACCTAAAATTCAATTCATTCAAATAAAAAAAGATAATTTATTGTTTATTATGATTATTAATGATATGAGAATTAAAATAAAGATTATATATTATCAATTAATTTTTTTATTAATCATGTGAGGATAAATTTGTAATTTTATAATTATATATTTAAAATTATTAAATTTAATTTAAAAGTGTAATAGGGCGACAAAAAACTATAATAAGTGCAATGCAAGGCGATGGATTCTGCGACGCCAAATGCAACAGGTAGCAGGTCATCAAATATAAACCATTAGATTTCAGGTCTGATGGCTCAGATTACTGTTGATAGTTCAGGCGACATTGGACTGTCCTTAGAAGGCCCCAAAAAAGAAAAAAAATTAGGGCCATACTTGCGTGCCCTCGCGTGTACCATGCATACATCACCACCCGTTATTTTTTTAAGTTCACCTTCAATTTTTTTTTACCCAATTCTTTTTACCACAGTTATCTGCACCCGCTCATTTTATAAATTCACCCAAAATATTTTTTTAAAAATAATTACATTAAAAATACTATATTATCCTTTTATTAATTTACAAAAAATATAATAAAATTAATCATAATTTGTATATTTATAATTTGCAGTCGGATCATTGTCGAGTTACCATCGATTCACCACCAAGTCACCCATATTTTTAGAAAAAAAATCGTAAAAACATAATTTAAGAAAATCTAACTATATTCAGTAATACCAAAATAATTATTAGTAATACCACGAACAGTAATCAATAATATCATGAACATTAATCGGAAACATTTATACAATAACAAATAATTTCACACATCAAATTATATTCAGTAATATAAAAAATAATTATTAGTAATACCATGAACAACAATCAGTAATACCATGAACATTAATCAATAATACCACAATTAATAATCAATAATAACACAAACTCTCAAATTTTATTTTACCACATTTATCAGTAATGCCTTAACAAATAATAAAATTTCACATAATCGGTAATACCACAAACAATAACCAATAATACCACAATTAATAATCAATAATACCACACACTTCCAAATTTTTTTTTACAACATTTATCATTAATGCCTTAACCAATAATAAAATTTCACATAATCGGTAATACCACAAACAATAATCAATAATACCAAAAGCAGAAATCAATAATACCATAAATAACAATCAATAATACCATGAAAATGAAAAAAAAAACCATACCCCTCCACCACCATTATCAACTTATCATCATCATTCCAGAAAATTTCATCAGCTTTTTTTCATTATTATTATGCTTTTTAGTAAAAATAAAATAAAAAAATTCTAAGATGAAAATTAAATAAGAGAGTGGAATACCAGGATGAGTATTGCCCTTTGTCTTTTTCTCTTTCGTTCATTTCTTCTCCTCAATTCCACTAAGTCCTCTTTACCTATTACCTCTCTATTTGAATTCGCAGTTGAGTAGAAAACATTCTCCTTCAATTTTTTAATATTCAGAGCTAACAATTAACAACTTCATTGCTCTCTTAAATTATATCCATCACGTTTCTTCAATTTTACCCTCATCCCACCTTGTTCAAGCAACCTACTGTATTTCTTCGAACATCTTCTACACAACGGAAGAAGAGGGCTCAATACGGTATTTCAAGCTCTAGAACCTCAGATCCGTCTTAAAATTCTCCCCAATCTCCCGAACAGTAGTCACCGGAATTAGTATTGAAGAAGGATGATGAGAGAGAAAGAGGAGAGAGGAAATATGGGAAAGGTTTTGATTTAAAAAAGAAGACGATGAATAAGAGGAGAGAGAAAGAAATTTCAAATTGAAATTGAGGAGTATGCATCGTGCAATCGCGGGCACATAAGAATTTGGCAAAAATTTATTATATTAACAGATTGCAAAATATTATAAACACATAAATAATCTTTTCAATTTCTAATATAAATCTTCAAACCTCTGATATCTTAAAATATCTTTTTTAGAAGATCATAAAAACCGTACTAAACTACACACGTAACGAAAAAAAAAAACAAAAATACATAATAGATTAAAAAAAAGTGTGAAAAAATTATAACACCAGTCAAAATTGAATTGAATAAAATAAAATTTTTGAAAATTAAAAATCAACAATCCTACAAAAAAAGAGAAAAGTGTGAAAAAATTATAAGTATAATAATAGTAAACATTGAATTGAATAAAATGAAAGATTTAATTGATTGAAATGAGAATAAATGGATTGATATTTATAGAGGACAAATAATGAGTCATTGAGATGTTTGTATATATGCAAATTCTGTTTCATTTAAAATTTATATTCAAAAGTGAAAATGAGATTAAAAAAGTGTACAGCTAAGATTAATGATTAAAATTAATAATAAATAAAATAATAAAAGTGAAATTAATAAAAAAAAAATTGAAATAGAATTAATTGAGAAGAGAGAGATTGAAATACACCATCGTGTTGTGAAAAATGGCTAGGAGTGGGAATGGGCCGGGCCTAGGTAGGCTTTAAGAAAAAAAGCCCGGTTTGTTACATATTTTTTAGGCCCAAGCCTGACCTATGGTCTGTCATAGACTTTTTTAAAAGCTTAAGCCTTGCCTGTTTTTTAGTCTTATTAGTGCATTTTTTTTAAAAAAGAATTTACAACAATATTATCATCAAATTGAATCTTTAAATCTCAAAGTTAAAGAAATAAAAGTAATGACAAATTTATCAAATGTTCCACAAAAAAAAAAAAAAAAAAAAAAACATCAACTATTTTTTCAACTATACAAAGAAAAATATAACTAATGTGGCTAAACTTTCTTACTTGTTTATGTATTTAAGAATCACATATTATATAAGTATATACATATATAAACATATATATGTTAAATAGGCCGGTATGTTGGGCTTAAAAGGCTTACGAAAAAGCTTGAGCCCGGCCTATTTAGTTAAATAGGTTTCTAAAAAAGCTTGAGCCCGACTTGTTTATTAAAAAAGTCAAGCCGAGCTTTAATAGGCCGAGCCAGACCCCTGTCGGGTAGCCAGACCCATTCCCACCCCCTGTCGGGTAGCCTGACCCATTTCCACCCCTACAAATGACAACTAAAATATTTGCAAATATATAATATATATTATAAGATTAAGATTGTAGTGATATTTATCGGATTGATCCTACCCCTATAGAGTCACAAACCAAATGAGTTATTGTTTTATCCAATTTATCCTTAATTGTTCCATAAAACTGAGACCTAAATTTAATATTAACGGGCCGTGGGCTAGACGGGTTGCTGACGGTCTTCGACAATTTTTTTTAATTAATAGTAATAAAAATATGTAAAAATTAATAAATAAAATTGACAACGTATTTGGACTGTGCAATGTGTATTTTACTAATTATTTCTGGAGTACTACTACAGTATTTTGTATTAAGAAGGTTTCAAAGGAAAATGAAAAAAATAAATATATATAGGCTATAATTATATACAAGGACTTTCCATTTATGCTCTTATAAATTTAGAAATATAATTTACTCCAAAAATAGTTGGATTTTTTTTGTGATAACAAGATTTCCCCGTACATAACACAAATCATATTCCCAAATAAGTACAGCTTCTTCTCTATAAATATTAAATAATGAACATCATATCACCATCTTAATAAACTATTTAGTCTTTCTCTCTCAAAGCTCAATGGCTTCAACTACAACTTTTCTTTGTTTCCTCATCTTTCTTTGCTTTATTACCATTGGTTTGTCTATCTATACTATATCAATTTGAGTGACTTATAAACTCAGTCAAACGCCTCTAACTCGATTTATGTTTTTCTTTCAGGAATATCGACGGAATGCAGTCTGAGTACATTAACAATCGAGCAAATTCAAACACCGAAGGCGGAATGGAAAGTGAACATAACCAACACATGCGAGTGCTCAGTTTATCAGTTGAATTTTTTGTGTCCGAATTTCAAACCACTTGTTAAGATCGATCCATTCATCATTTCTAAAATCGACAAGAATAATTGTCTCATCAACTATGGACAACCAATCTATCCCCGCCAATCCTTCAATTTTACTTATGTGTCCCGTGAACGTGTTCCTTTTGCTCTTTTTAAATACTCAGTAGCTTGTTCCTAGATTTATTTTATGTTCATCGTTTTAATTATGAAATAGTTTTGCTTCTTGTTTAAATTAATAAATTTCGATGGATTTACTTTTTGATTAAGGGTGGGGCTAATAACACCCCATAAAATGTTATACACACCCAAATGTTAAACACACCCCATTAAAATTTAAAATTAACTTTTTATTACTATACACACCCCAATTATTTCCTATTTACCCTTCAACCCTTCTAACTAATAAAAACTAACTAAATCTTTAAAAACATATAAAATTTAAAATTTAATTAACAAAAAAAAAATCAATAATACAATAAAATTACGTGTAAACGTTGAAAATATTTTAAAAAATCGGCTAAATTTTAAAATTCATTTAAAAATGGAACAATCAATTAAAAAAATTAAGAAAATAAAAAAATGAAAAATTAATAATTAAATCTAAATAAAATCTGAAAAATAAATCAAATAAAATAAATAATTAATGATTAACGATTATTTTTAAAAAAATAAATAAATTAGAAAAATCAACTCAAAATTTAATTAAAAAAATACAATAAAGCTAAATAAAAAATTTAAAAATTTCAACTAAATTTTAAAATATAATTTAATCAATTATATTTATAATTAATTCTTAAGATTTAGAAGATTTTTAATTTTTTAGATTTTATTTATCATTATTCGAATTCTTAATTTTAAATGATTTTTTTAATTAATTATATTTTACGATTTATTTAAAAAATTACGAATTTATTTATTTTTAATTTATTTTTGAATTTTTTATTTGAATAATTTATTTTTTTCTTTTTAAAAAATATTTAATTTTTTCAGATTATTTTAAAAAAAAAATTAATATATTTAAATTAAATATTTTTTAAGATTTTATTAATCTTTTAAAATACTTTTCAGATTTTAATTATAATTTTTAAGATTTTTTCAAAAAAACTGTCTTTAATTTGAATAAGGGTTACTTAGTCATTTTATAATTATCTATTTTCATTTTTAAAATAATGGAGTGTGTATAACATGTTTTGGGGTGTTAATAGCGATACCCTTTGATTAATTATTAAGATTTGGATACCTCTTACAACATAATCAGTAGTGCATTTTTTTATTTTCCTATTAATCTCTATTAATTCATTAACAATGATGCTAATTTGTCCTAAAAAAAACAAGGTTGCTAAGTTGAAAAAATATATAGTGATTATTCTCTCTTTTATACAAAATCCAACTTCTCCCCACAATTTAATACAATCACTTTTAAATGTGAAATGTTTGTTTGTAAATGTGAAATGTGAAATATTTGGTGTAAATGTGAAATGTTTATTTGTAAATGTGAAATGTACTAGAAAGTACTACATTGTAGTAAGGAATCCCCAAATGTACTAAAAAGTAATTTCTCCCTTCATTTATTTATTCGTCATCTAAAAATATAATCATTCGTTTTATAGAAATATCATTGTATCCTCACTTTATTTTCATCCTTCAAACATTATTTAACTTGCTCAAATTATAATTCAATTTTACTACAAAAAATTATTTTATTGATAAATACACTTATTTTATCTAATATTTACACTTTATTTATTTATTTTTTCTTAAACACCTTGTCCACTTGGTACCCAATACCTTTTTCACGAGATGGTTTTTTTTTTTTCTTTTTCCTTTAAGATTCACCATAATTCACGCCAAATATGATTATCAAATTATTTCCTTAATTTTATCAAATATAGTCAAGTTATTACTCATCGGCTCATCGCCTCCTCGGTCACTTTAGCTTTTTAACTAATTTTAAAGGTAAAGTCTAGTATGCACTCAGAGTGCATGCGGTGCACCCTAATCCATGTGTACTTTTCAATTTACTGACTTACACTTTTTGGTAAATAATGTTGCACTTTTCAATTATTACTAAAAATATTATTATACAATTTAATAATTGAAAAGTGCAACACCATTTACCAAAAAGTGTAAGTCAGTAAACTGAAAAGTGCAACATGGACTAGGGTGCACAACATGCACTCGAGTCCATAACAGACCAACCCAATTTTAAAATAAATGTATTTTTTTTTTATTTTAACTATTTTAACCTTACTTATTTATCACAAATATTTTTTATAATTAAATACCATAATTATCTTTATATCAAAATTAATTTGATTTATGAATACTAGTTATAATATTGATCACATTCTTTATTACATTTAATGAAGTGTAATATAGACTACTCCCTCCGTTTTTTTTAAAGATGTTTTAGACTTTTTTTTCTTGTGCATAAATATAAGATGTTTTAGATTTTTTACAATGTTTATACCAATTATGCCCTCCCTTAACTTTGGAAAGAATTGAAATTTAATGTGTATTATGGAATAAAATTAATATAATTAAAAACCTTCTTTATTATCTAAGGGTATATTTGTCAAAACATACCCTTTCTTAATTCTAATAAATTTCTCTAAAACATCTTATATAAAAAAATGGAGGGAGTATAATTTATAATTTTAATTTATTAAAAAAAGGTCAAAATAACATTTATTAAAAAAAATGGAGGGAGTATATTTTTGAGATGGTTTACGGCCTTTAGGGGTGGAAATGGGCTAGGCCTAGGTAGGCTTTACGATAAAAAGCCTGGCCTGTTAAATATTTTTTAGGCCCGAGTTTGGCCCATGGCCTGATATAGGCTTTTTTTTTAGGCTTGGCCTGGCCTTTTTAATAAATAGGCCGGGCCCGAAAGCCTTTTAAAGGCCTTTTTAGTTCTATTAGTGCATTTAAAAAAAATCCTCCAACACTTGTATTTCATCAAATCATAAAAAAACCACGAATTGTATTGCTTAATGCTTACTAGTTAGAAATTATACTCCCTCCGTCCAATTTTATTATGCCCACTTCTCCGGGCACGGGTTTTAATGAATATTGATTAGTTTATTCATAAAGTAGATAAATTGAGGGTATGATAGGGTATTGTGGGGTCCACTTGTAAATAAATGATTGTTTATGAATAATGTGAATGACAAAGTGGGTAAATAAGTGATGGTAAGAGGGTGGAGATAAAGTAATACTCCCTCCGTCCGCCTATAAGCTTTCCATTTTACCATTTTGGTCCGTCCGCCTATAAGCTTCCCATACCATTTTTGGTAAGTACTTTTTCTTATACTTTACTTTATATCTTACTTTTTCTCTCTATCTATCTCTTCTCTCAATCACATCACTTGTACTATATCTATTATTTAATCACTTTTCTTAATCTCTGTGCCAAAAAGTAACGTAACACTTATAAATATATTTTTAAATGTATATTTGTTTCATGTTATATAATATTATTTAAATTATTATTTTAAAAAAATTCTCCATAAATTTTCGAATCGAATAGTATGGAATACGAATCAATTTCAAATCGAATACTTGAAAAATAATGTTTAGAATATGTATTAAAAAAATCGAATCGAATAGTATCGAATAATCAATCGAATCGAATATCGAATCAAATTTATTATTCGAAAATTAAACGAATACGAATACGAATATTCGAATATTTTCACAAATCGAATCGAATACTGCAGTATTCGCTTCGATTCGATTCGTTTACACCCCTATGCCAAATGTGTCAACACTTTATGTTTTCTAAGTTAAAATATACTCCAAAAAAACCGTCATCTATCCCATGATTACTTGCATCTTTTTTTTTTTAAGAATCGTCTAAAAATTACTTGCACACTCACTTCCTATATAAAAATAAGCAACAAAATTAATATTTTCATAACATCATTTTATTTTAAAATTATTACTCACTTTTTGTACATATTTCTCTTTACACCTCACTAAATTACACTTTTACCCCTCACTCAAAATACACCTCATTTATTTTGTTCCACAGTCCACACATCATTAAATCTCATTCTCTTAAAAAGTGTATCGATTGAACCATGCCACTAATCCTGAAAAGGGGATTGCTAAATAGCATAAAAATAAAGAGTACAAAATGGAAATTTTCAATTTTATTTTTATTGTAATATTTTCAGGTTTAAAAACGTATTATTTGGTTTAATAAACATTCAAACTTTAAAATATATCATCTTATTTTTTTTTAATAAAATATCCTTTGACCTTTGACACAATTACACTTTCAAAATTCTAACACGTTTATAATTAAAAAAAAAAAATCACTAATACCCCGATTTGATATTTCTAATTTATATTATTCAAATTGTTTTATGTTACATGATTTAGTAATACATAGTATATTTTTATAATGAGGTATCTTTCGGCGTCATATTAAATATTATTCAATATTATATACTACAAATTTTTATCAAAAAATAACTTAAATTTTAAATGAAACACTGTTTCAATAATTAGGGATTTCTTTTTAAAAAGAAATTACTACAACTAATTGACATGATATTGGATAGAAATATATTTAATAATTGATTGAAAAACAATGATTTTCTTATAGCTAATTTGAATTAAAACTAAAATGAGTGTTGTAATTTAGAGATAATCTGATATATATCAACTTGATAAAATGTACTCCTATAAGATATCCAATTAAACTAACTCCTCAAATTCTGAGCCAAAAAAAAAAAAAATCGCAACATTTATTGAAAATCCTGTTTGGCACAATAAAAAATATATGTATTTATTTCATCCATTCCTCAACTACCAAAATTTTTATATTGGTTGATATTTGAAAACCCCTTCTTTATAATCGAAAATTGGTTGAAAGAAATGTATATTGAAATTTTAATTTGGACTTTTAAGTTGACATAGTGGATTCTAATCATTCTACGAATTAAAGAAGTTATTCAATAGGCAATAATTGTGAAAATTTAATTGAGTAAATTATGGGCCAATTATTTAAAAACATGTGTTAAAAAATGTATAATAATAAATTTGAAGTAATGTAGATGAGTTATGTTTATTGGATCCTAATTGCATAAATTATGGAACAATTAATTAGCTCTATTTATAAAATAATGTGAATTGACCACATTTTTTTTATGGACTTGCCAAATTTACGTCACAATAGAAGTAATTTTTGTGCAATTAGGCTTAAGTTTACATTGAAGGAATTTGGTTTAAGGAATTTATAAAATTTAAGAAATTTGGATATTTACAGTTAACAATATTTTATGTCATGTGTCAAAGATAAATTAAGTATTTGGATCAATTATTTTATTTTCTTAATTTAAGGTCATTGGCATAAATTTTATTTATGACTAAATTAATTTGAATATTTAGTCAATACAATTTTTGACTTAATAGAGATTTTATTTTTATATTAATACATTTAACAATATTTTTTGGTGATATATCTTACTAAATTATTACATTAGGCAACTTTTTGGGTTATTGTCTTCAAGTTTATAATATATTTTAATTATTTACTAACCTAGAATGTGCATCCTAATAAGCATATTTTCAAATATTGAAATGAAGGAACATATTTTTATTCTAATACGGAGTATAATTTTAAAATTAAAATAATTTCAATACATATATATTTCATTTTTTTTATTGGAATAATTTCACGCATTTACATCATAATTAATATACATATTTTTAATAAGTTAATGGTGGACTTATTTATTGTACAAGAAAAATATTGAGAGTAATTTCAGTTAATGGTGGACGAAATTTCAGTTGTTACATTAAATATAATTATCGATTTACTAAATTTAAATTGAAACCGAACAAAGTGTAATAATTAATATTAATTATAATTACAAAATATTCCTTAATTAGTTATAATTACTAAAATATATTATTATGCAAAAAAAAAATCTAATTTTAATTGATTAAATTCTTAATCACCACATTAATTAATCAAAGATATTAATTATTTCCATAATCAGATTAGTCACTTATGCAAATGTTTGGGAACTAATTTTTGGTATCCACAAAATTGGAACTAAAATATGTATATCCTTAAATTGTGAAAAAATGTATCTCTATATAAATACACATTAAAAAATGATAGCGAAATCTTAATAATTATTTTATACAAACATTGGATCAAATGATACATCAACCATCATTCATAAGTAATACATAATATTTTATATTAAATTAATAACAACTCTTTTATTCATTGCAAGGAGCATGTCTTCTGGGAAGTCTGGCCACAAAGTTAGGCGGATCATCCCAACAGTGAGGGCTCCCATATAATTGAGGAGCCTTGTGATATAATTTGACATCTGATCATAAGTGGATACACATAAAAAAGAAATGACATCTAAATCATTCCAACAGTGAGGGTTCTCATTTAATCGAGAAGCCCTTGCGATATAATATGACATCGGATCAGAATCAACTAATACGCATAAAGAAGAAATGGCATCGGATCAGAATCATAGAAAGAAGGACGTACGAAACAAAAAAAAAAAACTATGTGACATCTAATGATTCTAAAGTTCTCTAAACATAAATGTTGAAAATGAAAGTAAGAGGGTTATTATATAGGAGATTATATACAGATCTAACGGTTAATATTAACTTGTTTAAATGGACGAATGAGAATAGAATAAAAAGGAGGAAAATGAGGTGATAAGAGAATTTTTGAAATGGAGAACATTGAGAGGAGAGAGATTATGACAGACGAATCAGGCTGCGACACGTGGCAGCCCAAAAGTTTGCAAATATATATAATAAAGATTTTGTGTTATTGACTTACATTATAGTCGAATATCAAGGCTTAAAAAAAAAATTGGATTACATTAGTCATACTTGTGTTCACCTAACTGCAAGATGCAATTGAGCCACAATTTTAACTTAACTCTACGTGGTTCAAAAATTCAATTGAACCGTTAAAAATATATATAAATCACTTAGGCTCCATTTGGATGGAGGGATTTGGCCTATTGATTTGAAATCCACAATCCAAATCCACTCCACTTGTTTGGATTATGAATGGATTTCAAATACTTAGATTTGTGTCCACACATTTTTAAGTTCAATTGAGAGGATTTTAAATCCTCTCTCAAACCATGTCATTTGAAATCCACCTATTTTTAAATCCTTTCATTTGAAATACCTTCTCAAATCAAATCCCTCTATCCAAACACAACCTTAGGTTCCATTTGAATGGAGGGATTTGGCATGTGGATTTGAAATCCACCATCCAAATCCACTCCACTTGTTTGGATTATGAATGAATTTCAAATACTTAAATTTGTGTCCACACTTTTTTTTTAGTTAAAATTGAGAGAGATTTTAAATCCTCTCTCAAACCATGTCATTTGAAATCCATCTATTTTTAAATGCTTTCATTTGAAATACCTCCTCAAATCAAATCCCCCATCCAAACACAACCTTAAATTTTAGGGTATGACTCTTGTGTAATAGTTACATATATGTAACTAGATTTATATTAAAATATGAATCATACCAATTTCCTAGGTTTGTAAGTTCATAAATTTAAAACATGTTTCTGAAGCAAAAATAATGCGCAACCCTTCGTTCCGTAATTACTTGCACACTCTTAATATGGAAATACCCCACAAAATTAATAACCTCACAACATCATTTTATTTTCAAATTTGTCACTCCTTTTTTCCATACATTTCACTTTACACATCATCAAATTACCTAAAATACCCCTCCTTTATCTTACATCACCAACCACTAAATCCAGTTTTCTTAAACAACGTACCGGTCAAACTATGCAAGTTATTACGGGAGGGAGGGAGTATAATTAAGGTCGTGGGTTTGAACTTTGAAGCTCATACCCTCTACTATTTTTCCTTTTCTTTTTTCGTTTTTTTTTTTAATTATGCTCCCTTTTGCACTTTTTCAATCGGCTCATTTTCACTTCTTTTTTTTTTTTTTCAAATTGCCCCTTCATTTTGCAATTATTTTCATTTTGCTCCTTTAATTATAGTCTCTTTATTTCAATTTTTTTTTCTTACACATATTTTTTTTTTCCTTTTGTTCCTTTTTTTTTTATCTCTTTATTTATACAGTGTCAAGGTAAAATTTCATAGTATATAAGCGATTATTCTAGGAAGAAAAATATAACTCATAGGATGATGCATCAATAAACAAGTAGTATACCAAATTACAAACCAAAAGAACTGAAGATTTAAAAATCGAACATTAAGCCTTTCAGCACATCTTGTTTGTGCCCAGCACCATCCATCTAATTTATTTACATTCCTAATTCTAATTGGAATTTAATAAAAAACCATTTCAGGATGTTAGGAATTAATATACAAGAATTAATTCTCACCCTCACTACAAGTTCGGACTTTTAGATGAGACGGAATTCTTTCATGGTATCAGAGCAAACCGGGCAAACGACCTGGGTTCGATTCCTGTTGGAAGCACTCCACCCATTTAAATTGTCCACTCGATGGGCCTCCTCCCCAAAAAGGGTAAGAGGTGTTAATCCGGCCCACGAGTGAGGGGGAGTGTTAGGAATTAATATACAAGAATTAATTCTCACCCTCACTACAAGTTCGGACTTTTAGATGAGACGAAATTCTTTCACAGGAACTTTAGTTGTTAATTGATACGGCAGTAATGCATTTCATTGGCAATCCATGGTTCACATATAATATAGTATTAGTTCATATACAACTATAAACTCTAATATTTTTTTATAGTTTGAAAGTATATTATGGTATGTTATAAGCATTAGGCTCAAAAAATATATATAGTATTACTTCACATATAGTATAATATTAATCATTATACAATTTTAGTTTACATGAGAATGGACCATAGTAAGTTGAAAAAATGTATAGCATTAGTTCATATATAGTATAGTATTAGTTCACATGTAGTATAATATCAGTTCACATGCAATATAATATTAGTTCATATACAATTATAAGCTCTAATGTCTTCCAGATTTAAAGTATATAATATGGCATGTTATCAGCACTATGCTAGAAAAATATGTATAGTATTAGTTCACATACGATATAGTATTAATCATTATACAATATAGTATCAGTTCATATACAACTATAAGCTCTAATGTCTTCAATTTTTTAAGTATAATATGATATGTTATCAACACTGTTGACAAGCTTTTCAGTAAGAAAATCTTATGTTTTTAATGCGTGAGGCTTTTGATTATAAATATGTGGCTTGATTACAATTGGTAGCCTGTCAAACATTTAATGAACATTTGCTCTTTTGTTTTTCTCTGAAATGTTCATTAGCCTATTTCGTTCCTTATTTCTTCCTTTTATACCCTCTTTTCGCATGGCTCCTAGGCTGGTCGGGTGTGCAAGTGAGAGGTGTCTTCTTTGGTTGCCATGTGTCCTCCACCTCACTTCTCTTTGGTCAAAGTACTTATGACTTGCATTAAATGCATATGACATCACTTCTTAACTAATGATGACTGTTTTATAGGTGGGACCCTCTAGGGATAGCTCTATTTCGCTCGAGGGCGACCTGTTGTTCGTAGATGGCTTTTCCAGAGTTTGTGAAAATATCTTGTTCATTGAAAGTCTCTAGTGTTCTGTTCGCGCCTTGCTTTCGTCCTGCTCGCTGACTTAATTTTGATAAACCTCGAGATTATGCTCTGGCATGGGTCAAGTGAGCTCGCCTCACTTCTCGAGTAAGATGTATATCTTTTTGCTCGGTTGGGTTAGTCAATTTCTAGTATAACATTTTACCCCCAAGTTCGCTTCTCACTCCTGTTGGTGTGAGGGGCGAGCTATGCTTTTAACTTCTGGCTTGGTTTTCTTGGCCAACTCGATGCCCACTAGAATTTTTGGAGGTGACCGATTTGAACTGATGTTTTGACTTTGTAATGATTTTGTCTAAAAATCTAGAAAATATGAGTATTTTCCAGATTTTCAACAGTTTCCGAGGCATTTTCTACCACAGCGTGTGGTCGTTGTCGGCGCGTGTGAGGCAGTCCCGGAAGTGGAGAAGTCGCGCGTGCTGGCTTTCTTTCAAGACTTTTTCTCCTTATTTTTCATTTTGGCCCTTCATTTTTTGGTTATTTTCTCACGCATTTTATGGATATTTACCAAATTCACCCCACTTTTTAGGGCAAATCAAATGTCATTTAAACCTTTTTTCCCTCTCTTTCCTACCATTTTTGAAAAAACCTTACCTGTCATTTGCTCCATTTCCTCCACAATTTCTTCGTGTGCTCTCATTGTCTTCACTATTCCTTCTTCGTCTTTCAGGTTCTCATTGCTTGCAGGTACATCACGTTATCTTCCTCTTTAGCTATTGCTTTTGTTTCTTGTTTATTTTCATTTTGCTCTGTGTTTTCTGTGTGTGCTTTATTTTCTGGTTTTCGTGCCTCCTCTATTTTGCCCTTTATTTTATTTTATTTTTGGACATGTCTTCTAGGAGCAACTTTCATAATGAGGGGAATGAGGGTGCTAGGGTAGTCGACCCTCATTCTTCTGTTGATGCTAGTGACGTTTTGGGGTTGAATGAACCCCGCAACGTTCGCCCTATATGCCCCATAGCACGTTCCGGTAATGCTCCCATTCCAGGTTCCCTCAACTTCTTCCGAGAGAACACCGAACGCACAAGAGGTTACCTCTAGGGTTCACACTTTGCGCATTCGTAATCCTGGGGATGATCAGGTACGAATGGTTCATGTAGATTTTAGGTGGGGGTCCTTCTTATGGGTTGTGTTGTAGTGTGAGTGGTGATGAAGATAATGTTGATATTGGTATGGGGGTTGATTTAGAGGCCGGGTTAGGTGTGTTTGGGGGCGGAGAACGAGTAGGTATCCCCTCAATTAGTGAGGTGGAGAGAGAGAAGTATTTGGTTGATCTTGATGTTGATATCGACAAGTACCTGGCCGAATATGTCGATTTTCGTTCCGGGAATATTATCCCTGAAGGTCGTCCTCACAGCCCTAACTATGATAAGTATGTAAGGGATTTTCTCTATAATCCTCCCGAACAACCACGTCGTCCTGGGCGCATTACTCCGTACCTGGCGAGTAGGGTACCGAGTGTGGTCGTATCCAATAATCTATCATATTATCGGCGAAATTTTATGGTTCCTCAAGACGTTTTCTTTTGGGCTCCCCATTCTGATGAGCGAGCGGATCAGCCTCCCCTTAGGTGTGTTGCTATTAATTTAACTTCAATGGAAGCTGGCGTACGTTTCCCTTTGCACCCCGCGATTAGCCACCTCCTCAACTTATGGAATGTGACTTTGACTCATATTACTCCATATGGGTGGAGTAACATTACTTCCCTCTTGGCAATGTTTGGGTTAGAGAGTAAGAGTTTTGGGTGTGAATGGATATTTTTGTCTCCTGATGAGGTATACTACCTGTTGGCAAAGCTCGCGCGAAACTTAAATTGGTGGAGGATGTCCCGAACAAAGTCGACGGTTGGAAAGACAAATGGTGGTTCGTCGGGGGAGATTGGAGGAGTGCTTCTGACGCTTCGGGTGGTTTAGGACAAATAGACATTCCCACTGATTATGGCGAATGCCCTAGTAAGTTTTAATGTTTATAATTCCCGAGCTTTGTTTATGCTGAATAACTCTATTTTTGTTTTGCAGCTCTCCCTATTCCTCCATTCGAGCGTCTTCGCCCCGCTTTCCAAACTACTTACCATTTGCAGAGCCGGCAATTTGGGCCCGACCCGATGGGCCGGCCCGGCCAACCCGAAGCCTAGTATGGGCTGGGCTCTAAAATTATAGGCCCATAAAAAACTGGGCCTATTTGGCCCGACCCGATAGGCCTGATGGGCCTAATGGGCTAGGCTGATTTTGGCCCGACAGCCCATGGGCAGCCCATTTGGCCCGATCAATTTTTTTTTTAAATAAATAAATAATTAAAATTATTACAATACTATATATACTTAAATATTAGTATTATGTTTTTAATTTTATTTTGATTTTAAAATTTGAACTTATGAATTATTTATAATTCTATTTCAACTTGATAGATAGTGTAATGTTATACTCCGTACTAGTCATGTCCGTTTATAAATTATGTACAATTAATATATTAGTAATGTATATTTTTAATTATAATTATTTGTATAAATAAAATATATATATGAGAATGTGACCATTACCTAATAAGTTTATACTCCCTCCGTCCCAACTTAACTTTCACACTTACTGTTCACCCCCTTTTAAAAAAATATTATAATAAATAGAATTTTGAGATATAATTTTATAAAAAAATAAATAGGTGATTTGACTTGTGTGTATGTATGTACCATAAAAATAATAACATTAAATATAATATTTTAGATATTGTATGAGTAGAGTTTCTAAAGGACCGAAAAAGTAGGTATAAAAGTTAAGCCGGGACGGAGGGAGTATATATACAGAGTATACTTTTTGCTAGAAATATTTTTTTTATCTCATGGGGTGGGACTTGTAATGTACATTAATGCAATAATGGTTATGGTCGTTTATAAATTATGTGTAGTTACTAGTTAATATATAATTTTTGCAAGAAATATTTTTTTTAAAAAAAATTATGTAATGGGCTGGGCTGGCCCGCTAGCCCAGTAGCCCAGATGGGCTAGGCTGGGCTCCAATTTTATAGGCCCGACCAGTTCATGGGCCGGCCCGGCCTAGCCCACGAACATCACTTGGCCCGATGGGCTGGGTTGGGCTGGGCCGGGCGGCCCGATTTGCCAGCTCTAACCATTTGGTGTGGAATCGGAGGTTTAAAGATCGATATGTGAAATTTCTGAATTGGGATAGTGAACGCGAATGAGCTGGTCTTCACACTTATCCGCATCACTTGGTCGCACAGAATCCCGCAAGTGGGGGTGCGTCCTCTTATTATTTTTTTCCCCTAAAGTCGATGATTCGTTTTTAACTTTCTGAATCTTTGGGCATTTTCAGCCTTTCAGGTGACTGTTGCTGTTGCTTCTCCCTCCTTATCTGAATTGGAACGCTTGAAAAACATGAATCCTGTTGAGAAAGCACGAGTGACTCAAGCACGAGTGACACGGGAGAGAATTACCGCTGATAAGAAACGTAAAGAGCTTCAGAACGAGCAGGGTTTCGAGATCGCAAAAGAAACTCCGAGGCTGCAGGTTCTTCTCGCCCTTCTAAGAGTCCGGCCTCCCGATTGCTACCCACGATAATGTGTTGAATGTTTCCACATCTCCGACTCTAACTCCTCCTGTTGGTGTGAGGGGCGAGCTATTCTTTTAACTTCTGGCTTGGTTTTTTTGGCCAACTCAATGCCCAATAAGATTTTTGGAGGTGACCGATTTGAGCTGATGTTTTAACTTTGTAATGATTTTCTCTAAAAATCTAGAAAATATGAGTATTTTCCATATTTTCAATAGTTTCTGAGGCGTTTTCTGCCACAACGTGTGGTCTCTGTCGGCGCGTGTGAGGCAGTCCCGGAAGTGGAGAAGTCGCGCGTGATGGCTTTCTTTTAAGACTTTTTCTCCTTATTTTTCATTTTGGCCCTTCATTTTTTGGTTATTTTCTCACGCATTTTCTGGATATTTGCTAAATTCACCCCGCTTTTTAGGGAAAATCAAATGCCATTTAAACCTTTTTTCCCTCTCTTTCCTACCATTTTTTAAAAAACCTTAACTGTCATTTGCTCCATTTTCTCCACAATTTCTTCATGTGCTCTCATTGTCTTCACTATTGCTTCTTCGTCTTTCAAGTTTTCATTGCTTGTAGGTACATCACGTTATCTTCCTCTTTAGCTGCTGTTTTCGTTTCTTGTTTTTTTTATTCTGCTCTATGTTTTCTGTGTGTGCTTCATTTTCTAGTTTTCGTGCCTCCCTCCCCTGTTTTGCCCTTTTTTTTTTTTTTTACTTGTCTTCTGGGAGTAACTTTCATAATGAGGGTGCTAGGGTAGTCGACCCCTCATTCTTCTGCTGATGCTAGTGACGTTTTGGGGGCGAATGAACCCCGCAACATTCACCCCATATGCCCCATAGCAGGTTCCGGTAATGCTCCCATTCCGGTTCCCCCAACTTCTTTCGAGAGAATGCCGGACGCACAAGAGGTTGCCTCTAGGGTTCACACTTTGCGCATTTGTAATCTTGGGGATGATCATGTACGAATGGTTCCTGTAGATTTTGGTGGGGGTCCTTCTTCTGGGTTGCGTTGTTGTGTGAGTGGTGATGAAGATAATGTTGATATTGGTATGAGGTTTGATTTAGAGGTCGGGTTAGGTGTGTCTGGGGGCAGAGAACGAGTGGGTATCCCCTCAATTAGTGAGGTGGAGAGAGAGAAGTATTTGGTTGATCTTGATGCTGATATCGACAAGTACATGGCTGAAAATGTCGATTTTCTTTCCGGGAATATTATCCCTGAAGGGCATCCTCACAGCCCTAATTATGATAAGTATGTAAGGGATTTTCCCTATAAACCTCCCGAACAACCACGTCGTCCTGGGCGCATTACTCTGTACCTGGCGAGTAGGGTACCGAATGTGGTAGTATCAAATAATCTATCTCATTATCGGTGGACTTTTATGGTTCCTCAACACGTTTTATTTTGGGCTCCCCATTCTAATGAGCGAGCGGATCAGCCTCTCTTTGGGTGTGTTGCTATTAATTTAGCTTCAATGGAAGCTGGCGTACGATTCCCTTTGCACCCCGTGATTAGCCACCTCCTCAACTTATGGAATGTGACTTTAACTCAAATTACTCCCAATGGGTGGAGTAACATTATTTCCCTCTTGACGATGTTTGGGTTAGAGAGTAAGAGGTTTGGGTGTGAAGGGATATTTTTGTCTCCTGGTGAGGTATCCCACCTGTTGGCTTTTACGAAGGCGTTTGAAGGAGATGGATGGTATTATACCAAAGCTCGCTCGAAATATATATTGGTGGAGGATGTCCCGAACAAAGTCGACGGATGGAAAGACAAATGGTGGTTCGTCGGGAGAGATTGGAGGAGTGTTTCTGACGCTTCGGGTGGTTTAGGACGGATAGACATTCCCACTGATTATGGCGAACACCCTAGTATGTTTTAGTTTTTATAATTCCCGAGCTTTGTTTATGCTGAATAACTTTATTTTTGTTTTGCAACTCTCCCTATTCCTCCCTTCGAGCGTCTTTGCCCCGCTTTCCAAACTACTTACCATTTGGTGTGGAACCGTAGGTTTAAAGATTGATCTGTGAAATTTCTGAATTGGGATAGTGAACGCGAACAAGCTGGTCTTCGCACTTATGCGCATCACTTGGTCGCACAGAATCCCGCAGGTGGGGGTGTGTCCTCTTATTATTGTTTCCCCCTAAAACCGATGATTCGTTTTTAACTTTCTGAATCTTTGGGCATTTTTCAGCCTTTCAGGTGACTGTTGCTGTTGCTTCTCCCTCCTTATCTGAATTGGAACACTTGAAGAACATGAATCCTGCTGAGAAACCACGAGTAACACGGGAGCGAATTGCTGTTGATAAGAAACGTAAAGAGCTTCAGAACGAGTAGGGGACTCGAGGTCGCAAAAGAAACTTCGAGGCTGCAGGCTCTTCTCGCCCTTCTAAGAGGGTCGGCCTCCCGATTGCTACCCACGATAATGTGTTCAATGTTTCCACATCTCCGACTCTAACTCCTCCGCCTCCTGCTCGTGGTTTGGCCAGCATGATTCTCCCTGCTGCTGCCGATGTTCAACCTACCCCGTCTTCTCCTGGCTCGACTCGGGTACCTCGCGAGACGGGTAAATGTGTTTTTGACCCTACTCGTCGAGATCAGGATGATCGTACGTTTCTAGGTCGACATGGATCGTGTGGAAAAGTATGTATCTTCAAGTATTTCTTTCTAGTATGTTATGTTTTGGATCACGACTCTGACTATCTTCTTGTTGCATCTTAGGTTGGAGAATAGTTCCACCCGTCGAGCTGACATTGTCCGAGATTATATGTCTTCACGATCGCCCAACAAAGAGGATTTTGATGGTTTCCCACATTTCCTTCGTCGAGCTATCGAAGATCTGGCGCGCTTACTAACCCTTGATGTGGAGAATGACATCTTGAATCAAAATGCCATTGACAATGTGCGAGCGTCTCTGATAACGACGAGCCAAAGTTTATTGTATGGTGTTCGTGGGTTTGAACAATTATGCAGTACCCGCCGGGAGCTCAACGAAATGGCTAAGAACATGGAGAGGGTACAAAACCGGGTTAGCCTGGTGGATCACGAGAATGAGGAGTTGAAGAAATAGCTTTCAGAGGCTCAAAATAATCTCGACATGGCCGTGAAGCAAGTGGAAAAAGCTAACGCTGCCGCTGATGCTAATGCTCAATCTCTTCAGAATGCTCAACTTGAGGTTGAAGAAGAGAGGAAGAAACTTTCTCGGGTGGCTTCCCAACTTGAAAATGAGGGTGATTGGGTTATTGATTTGCAAGGTAAGCTGACGGTGAGTCAATCGGAGTTCGTGAAGGCCCAAGAAAACATTACGACCTTGGAAGGTACTGTAAAAGGTCTGGAGGATGCGGCTAAAGACTTAGGAACTTTCTCTTATACTTGCGCCTATGCCGATTGTATTCGGGTTGTGCGTTCTATCGATCCCAAGTCTTCCTATGTTGGAGTACTACATCAAACCTTGCTCGCTTATCTGCGTTCGGATAAACCAACGGAAGGGAGTTTCTTGCCCCTTAAGGATTTGATGGATGCATTATTTTCTGTTGTAGTCTTTGTATAAATTGAATTGCAAAAAAAAAAAAATATATCGAATCTTGAGTTTAAAAGTGGCTTTACTAACATAGGACTAAGAAAAGAGGTACACAAATCAATTGAAGATTATTGTGTCTTCTTACTAGAATTGTGAAAAAAAAAAATTATATTGCACTTGTCAAATTTTTGATATGAAAAAGGTAAAAAATTCAAAATTTGCATTTAATTTTTTTAATTTTGATATTCACTTCAAGAATAGACTAATTTGGGAGACCAATCTCACCATTTACTAACAAAGGTCCTGCTTAAAGCCAGAACAAAGTTATGTATAAACCATATTAAGTAGTAGTTAGGGTAGTTTAGTAGTTAGGGTAGTTTATCTTGTTAGTTACAACTACCCTATCTATATCTTCTTGTAAACCTCTTATATATAATAGTTGAATACAAGTCTTGGCTCTCACTTTAGAGAGTCCTTCCATTCTACATGGTATCAGCCTAAACTCTTCTGGGCCAATTTTTTTCCCCCTCCTTCTTCTCGTCTCTTCTTCATCTCTCTCCTCCATGGCCGATCCACCGGCGACCACCTCCGTCTTTGACGCCACCCTTACTCTTCATGCTATGACTCATCTTGTCATCATCAAATTAAAACCCACAAATTATCCAATGTGGTATCGACAAGTCCATCCGCTTCTTGTTACTCAAAAGTTTTTGCCCTACGTTGATGGCTCCTCGCCGGCCCCTCCTACCACCGTCATCACCAATGGTGCGTCTTCTTCTAATCCACTCTACACGACTTGGTACTCTCGTGATCAAATCGTGAGTGTTTTCTTGACGTCCACCCTCACCGAAGAGGCAATGGCGGTGACCGTTGGCTGCTCGACCTCGCTAGAAATCTGGAATGCCCTCGCTGAGGCTTTCAATCAACCCTCCAAAGCTCGTGAATTACGACTAAAAGACGAGCTTCAACTCATCAAGAAAGGTTCAAGATCCGTTTCTGATTATGGGGCCGCTTTTAAATACCTGTGCGACCAGCTCTCCTCCATGGGATGCTCTCTTGATCCTACAGACAAATCTCATTGGTTTCTTCGTGGCCTGGGTCCAGAGTTTCACGGTTTTTCCACCACTCAAATCAACATCTCGCCTCTCCCCTCGTTTCCAGACCTGCTCGCCAAGGCCGAATCTCACGACATCTTCACCCGTAGTCTTGAAACCCCTTCCACTTCGTCGCAGTCGCCTGCTTTTCTTGCTCGCTCCTCGACGTCTTCCGTGTTAGGTCGACCTCCTGCTCGCCAGCAATTTGGTCGTGGTCGCCCTCCTGCTCGCGGCTATGCAGGACGTGGGCGAGGTCGTGTTCGATCGTCTCCTCGCTGCCAAATTTGCAGATTTGATGGTCATTATGCTCCAACCTGTCCCCAGCGCTATGAAACCTCTTCTCCTCGCCAGGCGAACACCGTTGGCTCCTTTTCTCGCAATGATTCTGCTCGTCTCGCAAATCTCTCGGACTGGTATGTTGATACTGGGGCCTCCTTGCACATGGTTCCCTCCTCGGCCGCCCTTGATTCTTGCTCGCCCTACACAGGTTCGGACAGAGTCGTCGTCGCAAACGGTAATATCCTTCCAATTACTCACACTGGTACTCATCTCTATAATTCTGATTTATCTTTCTCCAATGTTCTTGTCGTTCCTTCCATTACGAAAAATCTTCTCTCTGTAAGCAAATTAACCAATGACTTTCATGTTCGTCTTATCTTTTCTAACACTTCGTTTGAAATTCAGAATCGGACTACAGGTTTGACTCTTGCTCACGGCCGACTTGATCATGGTTTATATGTTCTGGAAAAATGTCACTCTAGTTTTGCTTCCTCTTTACGTGCTCGCTCGAACCATAGCTCCTTTGAATTATGGCATAGTAGATTAGGGCATGTTGCTTTTGATGTTGTAAATGTACTTAAACAACAAGGACATATTTCCACCACTTCTTTGCTTCCTCGCCCTGTTATTTGCTCGGCATGTCAAAAATCTAAGAGTACTCGGCTTTCTTTCTCTCTAAATTCAAAACGTGCTGCTCATGTTCTTGACATTGTTCACTGTGACCTATGGGGCCCCTCACCTATTAAATCTCATGATGGTTTTCGTTATTATGCCTTGTTCATTGATGATTATTCTCGATTTACTTGGTTTTATCCTCTCCGTCAGAAATCCGAATTTGTCTCCATCTTCGTTAACTTTAAAAGTTTGGTTGAAAACCAATTTAATTGTAAGATAAAACGCTTCCAATCGGATGGTGGGACTGAATTCACCAACCATAAACTCCGTGACATTTTTCTTTCTTCCGGAATTATACATACTATGTCATGCCCCTACACTCCGGCCCAAAATGGCCGAGCAGAGAGAAAACACCGCCATATCACTGAAATGGGGCTTGCCTTACTGTTTTCTTCTTCTGTTCCGACCACCTTTTGGGTTGAGGCCTTTTGCACGGCCGTCTATATTATAAATCGATTACCTTCTCCTGTTCTTACCTCCAAATCCCCTTATGAAATGCTTCTATCTACTCCGCCTCTATATGATAATCTCCGTGTCTTTAGATGTTGTGTTTATCCCTGTCTTCGTCCATATACTACTAACAAATTCTCTCCTCGCAGTATTCCTTGCGTCTTTCTTGGATACAGTTCTCGCCATAAGGGGTTCTGCTGTTTTGACCCCTGCTCGCAGCGCATGTACATTTCTAGGCATGCTCGCTTTGATGAGTCTCTTTTTCCATTTGCTGCAAACGGACCATACCCAGATTCCTCCTCGCTCGATGTTGCTTCTTTTGATAGCTCTCTTCCCTTACCGCTCTCTTCTTCTCCATCTATGACTGGTCGCCCCAATGATTCACCTGCTCCTCCCTGCTCGCTATGTCTGCAGCCTGATGTTACGCCTTCGACCATCCAACCAACTGCTCGCTCTCCTCCTCCTGCTCCTCGCCCTCCTCCTCCTGCTCCTCGCCCTCCACCTCCTGCTCCTCGCCCTCCTCCATCTCATGCCATGCGGACAAGATCTTAGGATGGCATCTTTAAAACCAAACATCCCTTTGATTCCTCCCTCATCTCCACCACATCCTTTCTCACTGCCATTCATACTTCTCCTGAACCCAAAGGTTTCTCCTCGGCGGCAAAACAACAACACTGGTTGACCGCCATGGACGAGGAGCTCAATGCCCTTCACAAAAACAAAACTTGGGACTTGGTTCCTCCTCCCCCCGACGCGAACATTGTTGGCTCTAAATGGGTATATCGAACAAAGTTTCTTGCTGATGGCACTATTGATCGTCACAAAGCTCGGCTGGTCGCCCAAGGCTACACTCAAGTTCCTGGTTTCGACTATGATCACACCTTCAGCCCGGTCGTTAAGTCCTCTACTGTTCGTATTATCCTCGCTCTCGCCGTCATGAATAACTGGTCGCTCCATCAATTGGACGTCAACAACGCTTTTCTTCATGGTCTCTTAGACAAACCCATTTACATGAAACAACCACCTGGTTTTGTTGATCCTTCTCGCCCTCAGCACGTTTGCAAACTCAACAAAGCTCTATATGGCTTGAAGCAAGCTCCTCGCGCCTGGTTCCAACGCTTTTGTGACTTCCTTCTCGCCCTTGGTTTTGTTGAGAGCAAATCGGACACCTCCCTGTTCATCTACATGTCAGGTCGTACCTCTCTTTTTCTCCTCGTTTATGTTGACGACATTATAATCACTGGAAATGATCAGTCTTTTACTACTCGTCTTATTACCAGGATCAATAAAGAGTTTGCCATCAAGGATCTTGGTCGTCTGACATACTTCCTTGGCCTTGAGGTCACCTACACTGATCGCGGCCTCTTCCTCGGCCAGTCTAAGTATGCTGCCGACATCCTCACTCGTGCCGACATGCTAGATTGTAAGCCTGTTGCAACTCCTCTTTCCACCTCTGACCTTCTTCGCCTCGATGGTACTCCCTTCTCCGATCCTACCTTGTTCAGGTCACTGGTCGGCGCCCTCCAATATCTCACCATTACTCGCCCTGATCTCGCTTTTGCGGTCAACACTGTTAGTCAATTTCAAGCAAAACCGACAATTGACCACTTTCAGGCTGTCAAACGCATTCTTCGCTATGTTAAAGGGACTTCGCATCTTGGCCTTACCTTCTCTACTGGTCGCCCAACACTGCTCGCCTACTCAGATGCCGACTGGGCTCGATGCCTTGACACTCGTCGTTCCACTTTTGGTTATGCTATATTTTTTGGCACCAACCTTGTCTCCTGGGTGGCTAAGAAACAACCTACGGTCTCCAGATCGAGCTGTGAGTCCGAATATCGAGCAATGGCGACCACTTCATCAGAAATTGTCTGGATCTGCTCGCTACTGAAGGAGCTTAAAGCTTTTCCCACTACTACGCCTACTCTACTCTGCGACAACAAGAGTGCCATTTTTCTTTCTCAAAATCCAGTCGCTCACAAACGAGCCAAACACATTGACATAGACTATCATTTTGTTCGAGAGCTCGTCACCACTGGTCGCCTAGTCACTCAGTTCGTGCCTTCTCAATTTCAATTGGCCGACATCTTTACAAAGAGCCTTGCTCGACCTCTTTTTGAATTCTTTCGACACAAGCTCACCGTCTCTTCGCTCCCGCTTCGCTTGAGGGGGAATATTAAGTAGTAGTTAGGGTAGTTTAGTAGTTAGGGTAGTTTATCTTGTTAGTTACAACTACCCTATCTATATCTTCTTGTAAACCTCTTATATATAATAGTTGAATACAAGTCTTGGCTCTCACTTTAGAGAGTCCTTCCATTCTACAGACCAACCTATTAAAATTTGTTTGCACCTTGTGGAATTTCGAACCTGGGAGGAATTTCAAGTTCACAAAAACCTAAACTATTTAAAAGAAAATACTCTCTCTGTCCCACAATAACTTTTACATTTTTATTTTCGTGATGTTTCACCATAACTTTCACACTCTTAAAATGGAAAATTATTTTTTAAACTACACTCTCACAATATATATCCACAATTTTACACAAAATGTCATTATTTTTTATTCATACATACACCTAAGTCAACTATTTTTTTTACTTTATATATAAAGATTTACATAATTATCCCTCAAAACTTTACTCATTATTATACTTTCTTTATTCGCGTGTTCATAATTATTATACTTTCTCATTATTACTCATTATTATACTTTCTAAAATAGAGAGGAGTAATAAATAAGCCCAACCCGAGAGAATAATGAATATTCAACATCGAGGCCTATTAGTTTTTAGGGTTTGGCTATATACCCCTCCAACCTTGTTAAATATACCCCGGATTTTCTTACCCCACTAATATGACACACGTTAGATGTATACTAGAAAATACCTAATCTACACTTTTCTCTTTAAAACATTAATTGATAAATATACTCCCCTCTTTCTTCTCTTTCATTCTTCCAAAAACAAAACCCTAATTCCTTCTCCAACAAGACGCCGCCTCTGTCGTGCGCCGCCCCGATCTTCTCCGCTCCCGCCGTGAGCCGCCACCACCTTCTTTCTTCATCTTTTTTTTTCCTTTTCTCTACAACATCAACAACCCACCCCTTCCCCTTCCCCACCTGTCGCGCCGCCGCCCCGACCCACCTGCCGGCCTCCACCCCTGTCCCACCTCTCCTTCTCTTTTTTTTTTCTTTTTTTTTTTTTTACGTTTCTACAACTTTCGACGGCACCGCTGACCTTACTCCTCCTCCCCCGCCGCCCAAAACCTACCCAAGGCCGCTTCTCCCTTGCCCAAGAGCCGCCATGAATGAACCCTAAAAGAAGTAGGTTTTTTTTAAAAAAAAAATCGGTAAAAGAGTCCTTGAAAATGAAGTTACCACTGAATCGAAAGGGGTCGCCCGTATAAATAACAGAAACAACAATAATTTCATGTAAAGAATAGCAAGTGATTATAGTGGAGGAATGGCTGATTGAGCAGAGCCACATTTACATGAGAAGCAGAGAGGATTTGATGCGAAAAATGTAAATTCTTATGTGAAAAATTCAAAAGAATGTGATGAAGTTAGAGATGGAGTAAGAAAAGTAATAAAGCGAGTTGAAAAGTGGTTCGCTGATATTCAGTGAGCTTTGAAAGGAGTTATTCTGACGATGATACTGGGATATTCATCCTACCCCTAGTCTGAATAATTAAAATTTAGTTTTGATGGCCAAAACAAGATCATGTAATCTAGTGTTAGAATAATTTGTAATTTAGTGGATATGTTACCTAAGTTATTCTTATAAAGCTTAGTAGTTAGTTATTGTCTAAGTCTTAGTCGTGTGGAATCAGCTGTATGTATATCAGCTGATACCACATCTGGAACAACACGCGTATGCTCAAGATTTAAAGAGTAGAAGACCGAAAACTAGAAGACACCATGAAGTCCATTAGTGAAATCAGATGACAAGATTCTTGTATGCCTTAGTCAAATGATATTAGCTACATGAGATCAACCGAGTAGAAAATGCCAGCTGATATGGACTCCAACAGTTCTTGTCTAAGAAACCTTAAAATTTCAGAAGAGATACTCAGTTGATAGTATGTATTAAAGAAGGCAACAACTTTAACAAACAAAGAGAATGTCGGATCTCATCTAATAGACTCATCAGAAGACAAGATTGCAAGTCTAACCAACTCAGCTGACATGGGCCAATTAGAAGATGCCAACACAGCTATTGAGTTGACTTGAACTAGAGTTTTAAAGATCATTCAGAGTCGTACAACTGCAATTAATGTTGTTGAGAGGGTCAAACAAATGGCCCACATCGGAAAGGCATAGAAGGATTTATGGCTATTAAATAGTTGAATAAGTATCCACATTGGTATGAGGCCTTTTGGGGAATTCTCAAAAGTAAAGTCGTGAGAGTTTGACAAATCCAAAGCGGACAATATTATACCAAGTGGAGAATACTACGGAGGATCTAGCCCGAGGACCCTAACAAATGCACATTCCCTTTTATAAGCAATGTTGTACCAATCAAAGGAAAGATCAAATAACCTTTAGAGTTCTACTAGAGTCTGTATTCAATCTTGAGAATCATTTAACTCTAAGTTTTCGATCATCTAAGCCTGTATTCCATTACTATCTTAAGCTTAGAAAGTGTCGCTTTGAACCTCTTAGTTCAACACACAGTTGGTACTTTTAGTAAAATTCAAACCCTACCTTCTAAACTCTAGAAATTTAGTTTGTTGTTTTACAGTCAGCATTTGTAAGAGTACTTGTTCTCAGGTGGACGTAGTACAAGTTGTCTGCACCACTATAAATTTTGTGTTCTTTATTGTTTTATTCATTTGCATATACTTCATTACATAAGTTTTCAAAAGAGTAAAAATTAAATTCACAAGTGTTATTTGCATATACTTCATTATATAAGGATAATCGTTCATCTATTGTACGAAGCAATCTAGAAATGTTGACTTGTTCTTCTATTGTACCAAGCAATCTAGAAATGTTGACTTGTTCTTCTATTGTACGAAGCAATCTAAAAATGTTGACTTTTTAAAAAATTATTTTCAAATTTATAAATAAAGATAAATATGATTTATTGATTTATGTATGAAACGGATCTCTATTCGAACATTTAAAATTTATTTATTTTAAAATAAAATTATAAGTCCAATAATTATATACTAATATTCATGTGATGGAAACATGCACGCATTATACATTTTTTTTGTAAAAAATCAATCTTAATATTGAAGTTCTTGTCTACAACATTTTTTTTTATGCTTAACCAGTACTTCTCATGGGCGAACTTTATAATCATACACAAAACATAGAATGAAATATTTTATACAAAAAATATAACAATTGAAATATATTTTTTCGTTATCAAGTATTGTAGTGATATTTATCGGGTTAACTCTGTTAGAAAAATGACTGAGGTGTATGTGTAGACGAAGATTAAATGTTGACACAGACTTAAACACGAAAGTCGAGGCTAGAGTTTGACTCTATCTCCGTAAGACGTTATTGCCCCGTACACAGGTGCAATACGGATCACTGGCAACCGTCCCCAAGATACAACGACTTAAAACTTCACGACTGTTGCACTACAAATCGGAAGCTATCGGCAAATCGCAAAATGGATATCCGGAACTTCCGATAAAACTCTAATACAAGAACTTAGAATGCTATAATGTTTTGGAGGATAAGAATGCAAGAAAGCTTTTTGGCTTGAGTTCTTTTGGAATGCAAATGTGGGGATCTATTTATAGACTTCCAAGAGTCTTTATGATAATAGTTGTGACTCTTCATAATAATCTTCTCTTTCCAAAAGTTACAACCTTTGGAAATAAACAATTATTCACCAAAAGGTATGTCTTTTAAGTTAATGCAATAATTCTAAAAGACACCACCTTTAAATTAATGAAATAATTCTAAACGACACAACCTTTGGAATATAATCATTTCACCAAAAGACATGACATTTCATATCTATATTTATAGGTCACAATCCATTACTATTATCATATAATAATAAATAAATTCAACAATATATTTATTCACTCATTAAATGACCAACTTTAATATTAATTTCTCATTCACCCAAAATTTTGTTTTGAGAAATCAAATCAACTAATTCCATTTACGCAAAACGGATTATAAAATTGTCACTTAATATTTTATAAAATGTGGTCAAAACCAACATTTTCCAACAATCCCCCACATGAATGAAATTAATGCATGTGACTCCCTATGAAAGTTCCGACGAACCGTTACTGCATCGGGATAGGTAGCTTCAGGCTTTGAACCTTCCCTAGTAAAATGCCATCGGATTTACTTGCCACTCAGTGAACACGATGTCTTGAACTGGTTGGCGTTTTGTGTAAACCAAGACAATGACATATACACAGCAACGACTCTGATACCCTTTGGTTCTCACGTTGTGTCCGTTTCGGCCCTGGACCATATCTTGGATTCATAAGTGTGTTTTCATTTGAAGCGGCCCCACTTCACACTTATATAGGTGATCTCCTATCAAGAGTACCCTGCAATACTCCACCCTTGGGATATAGGAATCATTAAAAGCTGTTAAGCTTAACCTTACCACACGTCAGCAGGTTTTCTGCAGCGAAAGGTGTAAGGTTGCATTTGAAGGGAATCGAGAATGGGTTTCTTTAGTTTTCTCAAGTGCACTTTTGAGTGCTTCATAACTTAGTTGTCTCGTTGAACCAAGTTCTTGGGATCCTCCAGTCAGCATGGACGAGTTACCGCTATGAACACCCTTTAGTGTGTGGGTTTTAACCCCATTCCCCTTACCGCACTATACATTTGATCTCGATTAATGCCTTTTGTAAGCGGATCCGAAATATTTTCTTTTGACTTCACATAGTCAATGGAGATTACTCCACTTGAGATCAAATGTCTAACGGTGTTGTGTCTCCGACGAATGTGTCGAGATTTACCGTTATACA
Source organism: Galeopsis tetrahit (assembly GCA_963675135.1). NCBI lineage: Eukaryota > Viridiplantae > Streptophyta > Magnoliopsida > Lamiales > Lamiaceae > Galeopsis > Galeopsis tetrahit. The sequence goes on along the minus strand of OY776127.1, from coordinate 9,606,791 downwards.
TATTACTTTGTGCCCTCCCAATTGTCGACATGCTATCACAATGTATCATCACTGGAGGCACTGGTTTGTTCCAACCGGGAATATCCTCTAAGAAGTTTCGAAGCCATTCTGCTTCTTCACCGGTCTTGTCCAATGCAATAAACTCCGATTCCATTGTGGAACGAGCTATGCAAGTTTGCTTAGAGGATTTCCATGACACCGCTCCTCCACCTATAGTGAATACATATCCACTAGTGGACTTTGAGTCTTTTGAATCAGATATCCAATTAGCATCAGTGTATCCTTCCAACACTACTGGATATTTTGTATACAAGATTCCAAAACTTAGCGTATGTTTCAAATACCTAAGGACTCTCATCAGAGCCTTCCAATGAATCTTGTTGGGGTTGCTCGTGAATCTACTGAGCTTACTGACTGAGTATGCTATATCAGGTCGTGTACAATTCGTTAAGTACATCAGACTTCCGATAATTCTAGCATACTTATGTTGATCCACTGGGTCTCCCTTATTTTTGGCTAAGTGCACATTTGGATCCACGGGAGTGTTAGCCGGGGGAACGTCAAAGACATCAAATTTCCTAAGCACATTCTCAACATAATGAGCTTGTGTTAGGACAATTCCGTCAGGAGTTCTAGAGATCTTTATCCCTAGTATGACGTCTGCTAGACCCATATCTTTCATGTCAAAATTTCGTTTCAACATGTTCTTAGTTTTCATGATTATATCATGATTGCTTCCCGTTATTAGCATGTCATCTACGTACAAACATACTATCACATATTCTTCGTGTGTGCCCTTAATTTAAACACATTTGTCACACTCATTCGTTTTGAAGCCATTTGATAACATCACTGTATCAAATTTTTCATGCCATTGGAGAGGTGCTTGTTTTAGTCCGTACAAGGACTTAACAAGTTTGCACACCTTGTTCTCCTGGCTAGGTATAACAAACCCTTCAGGTTGTTCCATGTATATCTCCTCATCTAATTCCCCATTTAGGAATGCCATTTTTACATCGATTTGGTGTATCTCAAGGTTGTGCAATGCTGCAATAGCAATGAGCACTCTAATGGATGTAATTCTCGTTACATGAGAATACGTGTCGAAGAAATCGTATCTGATTCGGGTGGAATTTACACGTTTTAGGGGCACATGTGAAGCATGTTTTGATGTGGAATACATTGATTTATGCATTGATTATGATTTTTTGAGCCAAAATGAGAGAAAGGTTGCGTTTTGTCGATTTTGTAGAAAATACGATGGAATTTGGAGCAAAACACCAACCATACTTTACTGGATCAGGAAGAGGAGTGCACCATTGGATTCGTCTCGAAAAATGGAGTGGAATGAAAAAAAGAATCGAGTCAATCGGAGGTCGGAAGCTCGAGATACGAAGAGACGAAAAAACATGCCCGGGTAGAATCAACCCGGGCGGGTCAAAACGACCCGGGCGGGTCAAAACGACCCGGGCAAGGCTGAATTTGGTGGAGGTTCGAATTTGGCCCGGGTGAAACCCACCCGGCCGGGTGGTTTCGACCCGGGCAAGGCCCAAACATCACTAGCTTCGACTTTTGGCCGGGTGGCATGCCCGGGTGGGAGCCACCCGGCCGGGTGACCTCATTCTCGGGGGTTTTTGGCCATTTTCTCCATTTTTGAGGGACCAACTTGCAATTTTGGCATCCAAACCCTTCCCCAACACTATATAAGACCTCATTCTTGAAACCCAAGACATTCTCCCCCAAATCCACACATAGTTACACATACTTGGAGGTGTTTTGGCCATTTCTCTCTCAATTCTTCATCAAATCAAGGAAGAAAGGATGCAATAGCTCCCAAATTCCATTCCCTACCACATTCTAGACTAAGCTTTCTCTTTCTTTTCCTTTTTATTTAGTTATTTCATTTGGGATTTGTAATTTGATTATGTTAGTAGTTAGCTAAACACATTTGTGGTTCTAAGGCATTGTAAGACTTGGATTGATGTTTATGAGTAATTTCTTGCTTTAATTGGTGTTTGTTTCTTATTTGCATATTCAATTATCCATTGCAAAGCATGTTGTTATTGGCCATGATGATTTGCTTAATTTATTGTTAATTGGGGTAAGATCGGGAGATTTATTCCTTTTAATCGTATGCGAATGTGCAACCCGGTATTATTATGAGCTCGGGAGAGGATTAATTATCGGAGAGGGATTTGAATGATCTTAGGAGCTATTTTAGGCGATGCAACGTTTGTGAGGTAGAGATACGAACTTATGTTACATTGCGCCTTTGGTTAATTAGATCGGGAGATTAATTAATTCTTCTTGTGTGATCACCCTATATGAGATAAACTTAATGGCCATCTAAACGAGATAAAATTCATAAACGGACATCTAAGAACTACAATTGCCTTGGAACCCACCTTTTCTCTTTGAGTTACAATCGTTTACTTTCGTTTTCTTATTTTGCATGATTAGTTGATCGACTTTGTATTTACTTTTTCGTTGTCTATTTGTGACACATAGTTAGGCAATCTTAGGGGTAATTCAACATTCAATCTATTCGATCACGTCTATTTAGAATTCGACTAGCAAACTACTACTTTTACGCTTAACCTCCTTGTGGGATCGACCTCGTGCTTATCACGCTACGATAGACACCGTACACTTGCGGTTGTTTATTTTAGTGTTGCATAACACGTGTATCAAGTTTATGGCGCCGTTGCCGGGGAGGTTCTTATAGCTCTAGAGTGTAGGCTAGAAGAGTTTTAGTTTAGACATTTTATTTGCTTTCTTTATTTGCAAAAATTCAAAAAAATATTTGTTTGTTTTACCTTGATTTCACTTGTGATTCTTACTTCGTTTGAACTTTTATCTAGACATGGCATATGATCACCCGATCTAGGAGGAATCAACAAGAAGTGCTACCTCTAGACCCGGAAATTGAAGCTAGTTGTCGAAGACAAAACGCCGAAAGAAGACGGATTGAATTGGAAGCTATGAATAGAAGAGAGAATCCAATAGTGGAAGAAGAAAGGAATCAAGAGGATGTTGGAGGCATCGTAGAGCCTAACGGGAATGGTGGTAATCGACCACAAGGAGGCATAAGAGACAACCTCAACCGGAGGATGGAAGGGAATGTAAACGTGGAAGGAGATGGAGAGCAACGAGAGGACAATGGGAATCAAAGAGTCTTGAGAGATCACTTCCGTCCCATCCCAAGACCATACGGAGGAGCGGGTAGGGAACCCATTGACACTCATAACTTTGAGCTCAAGCCGGCCTTAATCATGATGGTGCAAAACAACCAATTTGGAGGGTTGTCAAAGGAGGATCCTAACCTCCATTTATCTCAATTCTTAGAGATAAGTGGAACGGTTAAGATCAATCGTGTCCCTCAAGATTATATTCGTCTCCAATTGTTCCCATTCTCACTCCGTGATCGTGCTAAGCAATGGTACATGTCCCTTGATCTAAGGACAATCGAAAATTGGGCCGATCTTGTGGATGCTTTTCTCATGAAGTACTTTCCACCAAGCAAGACCATCAAGATAAGAGGGGAAATTTCCTCTTTCATGCAAGACGATGATGAGTCGTTAGCCGAGGCTTGGGAGCGTTTTAAAGACTTGATAAGGAGTTGCCCTCAACATGGTTTCTCAAGAGACCAATTGATTTGCTACTTCTATAATGGGATGGACCATCGAACGAGAGGAATGGTGGATGCCTCGGCCGGTGGAGGTTCTTTGCTAGGAAAAACGACGGATGAAGGATATGTGCTTCTAGAGGAGATGGCAAAGAACGGACATCAATGGCCATCCGAGAGAAGGCAAGCCCGGAAAGTTGCTTCCACGAAGGAGTCGGATGATTTTGCTACATTGTCCAACAAAATGGACAAGTTAACTTCGATGATGGCGGCCAAGTCATTAATGGGACCTAGTGATGAACAATATGAAGAGGCCCATTATATGAACAATCAAAGGGACCGTCAATTCCGAGAAAGAGGTTGGAATGAAAGGCAAAATCCTCCTAACCCGAATCAATACCATCCCGGATTGAGGCAACATGAGAATTTCTCCTATGCCAACACAAGGAATGCAATCATCCCACCTCCAAATTTCAATGTGAGAGATGGGGCTATTGTGGAGCCTTCACCAAAGCCATCAATGGAGGATATGTTTTGCACTTTTATGGGAGAAACCACGAAATTCATGAGAGAGACTAGAGAGAATGATAACATAACTCGTCAAAGATTTGAGGAACAAGGAGAAATGATCAAGAATATGGCAAACAACATGAGAGCCATGGAGAAGCAAATGAGTCAACTTTCTAATGTCATCGGTAGTCAACACACTCCGGGGCAATTTCCTTCAAACACGGAGCTCAACCCCAAGGAGCAATGCAACGCCATAAGGCTAAGAAGTGGGACAAGCTACGAAGGGCCCAAGATGTCGTTAGAGGAGGAAGTGGTAATGGCACCCGAGGGTGTTGACAAAGATGATGGCTTAGTGAAAAAGAAAGAAGAGGAGAAGAAGAGTAAGGAGGCAATCCCTCCTCAAGACAAAAGCAAAAGTGAGGTACCTCTTCCATACCCTCAAAGATTGAAGAAAAAGGGCTTGGATCACAAGTTTGCCAAGTTTGTGGAAATGTTCAAAAAGATCCACATCAACATTCCCTTCGCTGAAGCTCTAGAACAAATGCCACATTACTCCAAGTTCTTGAAAGAAATTATGTCCAACAAGAGGAAGATGGTGGAGTATGAAACGGTTCACTTGACCGAGGAATGTAGCTCGATCATTCAAGCAAAGCTACCTCAAAAGCTTAGAGATCCCGGATCCTTCACTTTGCCATGTGTTATTGGAGATGGAGGTACATTTAGAGCTTTGTGTGATTTGGGAGCAAGCATTAATCTCATGCCCTTGTCCATATTCAAGTCACTTGGTTTGGGAAAGCTTACACAAACCACAATGAGCCTTATATTGGCGGATAGATCCGTGACATACCCTTTGGGTATAGTGGAAGATGTGTTGGTTAAGGTTGATAAGTTTATATTCCCGGTGGACTTTGTAGTGTTGGATATGGAGGAAGATAAGTATGTGCCATTGATTTTGGGAAGGCCGTTCTTGGCAACCGGTGGGGCAAAAATTGATGTAAAGAAAGGAGTGCTAAAACTTCAAGTGAACGATGAGAAAGTCACGTTCAACATTTATAGAGCCATCAAAGTCCGAGATGATGAAGATGGAGAGTATGGGTACTCTAGAGGAGATCACTCTCCAAAGCCAATGAAAGAGAAGGTGGAAGAAGAGTTCAAGGTCAACTTTGTGAAAAAAGACCTCAAAAGGGAAGAGAATGAGTTGAAAATGGGCAAGAAGGTCAAGTTTGGGGGAGTTTTTGAAGAAAACTCCCCCAAATCAAAGAAAGCTACTTGTGCAAACTTGGGGATGAATGAGGCATCTACATCTTATGACATGGTTGAAGAGCCGGATGGGCTAGCTAGTGGATGTTTTGATGTACTTAAGAAAGTTGTATGGGCAAAGAAAGTCAAGAACAAGGGTGATAAGGGGGTGACTTGATTTTCCCCTCAAGGAGAACCGTCCGGCATAGGACGTTAAAAATAGCGCTTCTTGGGAGGCAACCCAAGGTTTTATTGATTTCTTGTTCTTATTGCTTTGATAGTGTTGATAGCTTGGTTTATTTTGTAGGTATGGATGATCTTGAAGAATAGAGAAGAAAGCAAAACCAACTTTGGAGAGAGGAAGCAAGTGTTGCAATGGTGATCTTTGAAGAAGCATTGGATGTGCAAGGAGGGAGGTAACAACTTGTAGCCCCAAACTTAGAATTTATACATAGTAAAATTCTAAGTTTGGGGGAGTTATTTTTCTTTTCTTTTTCTACTAGTTGTTACCCTTGCACCGGTTCGTCATTCTACTTGTGTCACATTTTGCACCGGCGCACACTTAGTTTTCACATGATTATATTGATTAAGTTGGTTTTGAGCATATGTTGGGTAGTGATCTTTGGTGAAATGTGAGCATGAATAGTCATTGGGATCCATTGTTGAGTAGTTGTGGTGATGTCTATTTGCTTTGAATGTAAGCATGATTGATGTTGGAATATGGAATCATGTTGTGTTCATATTTGTGAATCTTTGATAGCATGGATGCATGATGTGTTGTTGTTTGGGAACATTTGATGAATGTGAGAGTCCTATTGAATAAACCGGTGAGAATTGAGCCATAAATCGAATATGTAATCCGGTTTAGTCATTTGAGAGTGGACTATGTTATTGCTAGTAATCCTAGAACTTGCCTAAGTTCTTGTTTGAAAGCATGATTGTGTGAAACTTTGTGATGTGATATAGGCCATCTTGTTCTAAAAGAGTCACTTAGCCAAAATTTCCCAAAACCAAAGTAATTTTCCGTAGTTAGCCCCTTGAGCTTAATTCATCATTTTCTTGGCAAACTACAATGTTAACCACTTAGCCTTTTTGAGCCTTTGATACCTACATCTAGTGGAGGATAAAAGACAAAGTGGAAAACATGTGCTTGAATGAATATCTTTGGTGAAAGGAGAAAGTGGAAAAGTTGAAAGAAAAAAAAAAAGAGAAAGATGAAAAGAAAATCAAGGAAAAGAAAAGAGGGACAAAGAGCCCCAAAAGCTTGAAAAAGAAAAAAAAAGTGTTCAATGGTTTTGTGGTGTAGAATGTGCTTAAAAGAGAACAAATAAATTGTGGAAGTTAGAGTTTTTGAGTTACAATCCGCGGAATTGTAACTTTATCTTGAGAAGTTTTTGAGATGTATCTATGCGTCTTTATCTCTCACTCTCCACTAGTTTATGAGTTACTTCATCCAAATTTACCCCACCTTGACCAAAGAGCCAATGTTACATCCTTGATTAAGTCCTATTGATCACATTGTTGAGCATTTGAGTGTATGTAGAAAGTAGAAGTTGGGCAAGCATATGGTGATTGCATAGCATGACTTGGTTGATGAGTGCATTAATATCCTTAATTTGTTTGTGTGTTTGAGAGAAACACTTCATCATGTGAGTAGAGGACTTGAGCATTTGGATTATGTTTCCCATCACAATGTGTTGTGTACTTGTGCATTCTTTGATCTATGAATGTGGATTGCAACATTGAGCCTATGACTTTCATTGAGAAATGCACTTTGAGAAAGAGATATCATTACATCTTACTTTACATGTGTGAATTACATTGAATATTCCATTGTGATCATTCCACCCTCATTGCTTTAAGTGCTTAGTTGTTTGAGGACAAACAACATTTTAAGTTTGGGGGAGTTTGATTCGGGTGGAATTTACACGTTTTAGGGGCACATGTGAAGCATGTTTTGATGTGGAATTCATTGATTTATGCATTGATTATGATTGTTTGAGCTAAAATGAGAGAAAGGTTGCGTTTTGTCGATTTTGTAGAAAATACGATGGAATTTGGAGCAAAACACCAACCATACTTTACTGGATCAGGAAGAGGAGTGCACCATTGGATTCGTCTCAAAAAATGGAGTGGAATGAAAAAAGGAATCGAGTCAATCGGAGGTCGGAAGCTCGAGATACGAAGAGACGAAAAAACATGCCCGGGTAGAATCAACCCGGGCGGGTCAAAACGACCCGGGCGGGTCAAAACGACCCGGGCAAGGCTGAATTTGGTGAGGTTCGAATTTGGCCCGGGTGAAACCCACCCGGCCGGGTGGTTTCGACCCGGGCAAGGCCCAAACATCACTAGCTTCGACTTTTGGCCGGGTGGCATGCCCGGGTGGGAGCCACCCGGCCGGGTGACCTCATTCTCGGGGGTTTTTGGCCATTTTCTCCATTTTTGAGGGACCAACTTGCAATTTTGGCATCCAAACCCTTCCCCAACACTATATAAGACCTCATTCTTGAAACCCAAGACATTCTCCCCCAAATCCACACATAGTTACACATACTTGGAGGTGTTTTGGCCATTTCTCTCTCAATTCTTCATCAAATCAAGGAAGAAAGGATGCAATAGCTCCCAAATTCCATTCCCTACCACATTCTAGACTAAGCTTTCTCTTTCTTTTCCTTTTTATTTAGTTATTTCATTTGGGATTTGTAATTTGATTATGTTAGTAGTTAGCTAAACACATTTGTGGTTCTAAGGCATTGTAAGACTTGGATTGATGTTTATGAGTAATTTCTTGCTTTAATTGGTGTTTGTTTCTTATTTGCATATTCAATTATCCATTGCAAAGCATGTTGTTATTGGCCATGATGATTTGCTTAATTTATTGTTAATTGGGGTAAGATCGGGAGATTTATTCCTTTTAATCGTATGCGAATGTGCAACCCGGTATTATTATGAGCTCGGGAGAGGATTAATTATCGGAGAGGGATTTGAATGATCTTAGGAGCTATTTTAGGCGATGCAACGTTTGTGAGGTAGAGATACGAACTTATGTTACATTGCGCCTTTGGTTAATTAGATCGGGAGATTAATTAATTCTTCTTGTGTGATCACCCTATATGAGATAAACTTAATGGCCATCTAAACGAGATAAAATTCATAAACGGACATCTAAGAACTACAATTGCCTTGGAACCCACCTTTTCTCTTTGAGTTACAATCGTTTACTTTCGTTTTCTTATTTTGCATGATTAGTTGATCGACTTTGTATTTACTTTTTCGTTGTCTATTTGTGACACATAGTTAGGCAATCTTAGGGGTAATTCAACATTCAATCTATTCGATCACGTCTATTTAGAATTCGACTAGCAAACTACTACTTTTACGCTTAACCTCCTTGTGGGATCGACCTCGTGCTTATCACGCTACGATAGACACCGTACACTTGCGGTTGTTTATTTTAGTGTTGCATAACACGTGTATCAGTATCCCTTCTTTTGTTTGAACCCTTTTGCTACTAAACGAGCTTTGTACTTATCAATTGATCCATCAGCCTTATATTTTCTCTTTAGGATCCATTTGCATCCTAAAGTTTTACAACCTGGTGGAAGATCAACTATCTCCCAAGTATGATTGTGCATGGTAGACTCAATTTCGCTGTTTATAGCCTCTTTCCAGAGAGGAGCATCTGGACTAGACAATGCCTCTTGAACTGTCCGAGGTTCATTTTCCATCATGTATGATAGAAAATCTGGCCCAAAGGACTTTTCCTTTCTGGCCCTTTTACTGCGTCTTGGTTCTTCATCAACCTTAGGTTCCGCATTAACCTCTGGTGAACCAATTACAGTTTCATAATTTCTCTTATGTGAATTTACTTCTTCCCTTTGGTTCTTAGGGAATATGTTCTCGAAGAACACAACATTTCTTGACTCGATAGTCATTCCTACGTTCATCTCCGGAACGTTTGATTTGTGCACCAGGAATCGATATGCACTACTATTATGTGCATACCCAATGAAGATGCAATCAACCGTTTTTGGTCCTATTTTTACTTATTTTGGCTTAGGTACTTCAACCTTAGCCAAACACCCCCACACTTTAAGGTAATTGTAGGATGGGATTCTACCCTTCCATAATTCATATGGAGTTTTATCCAATTTCTTGTGTGGTAACTTATTAAGAATATAGTTGGCTGAAAGTATGGCTTCCCCCCACATGTTCTGGGGTAAGCCCGAACTAATCAACATATCGTTCATCATCTCTTTCAGAGTTCTATTCTTGCGTTCTGCAACGCCATTTGATTGAGGTGAGTATGGTGCCGTTGTTTGATGAATGATGCCATTTTGGGAGCAAAATTCTTCAAACGGTGCAACATATTCTCCACCTCTATCACTTCGAATCATTTTGATTCGCTTGCTAAGTTGATTTTCAGCCTCATTCTTATAAGCTTTAAAAGCTTCAATTGCTTCGTCTTTGCTCTTCAAGAGGTATACATAACAGTATCTTGTGCAATCATCAATAAACGTTATGAAGTAATTTTTACCACCTCTAGTTTGCACAAACTTTAAATCACATATATCTGTATGGATAAGTTCTAAAGGTGTAGTACTTCTTTCCACCGAATGGAATGCTGATTTGGCCATTTTTGCCTCAACACAGATCTCACACTTTTGTGAATCAAATTCCATTTTGGGGAGTAAATCTAAATCCACTAAACGTTTTAGGGCATTTTGATTTACATGTCCTAATCTACCATGCCATAAATTAGAACACTCAAGCAAGTAATTAATATCACTATTATTAATACTGCGTTTAATGTCACGCTTGACAATTAGTACATTCATTTTGAAAAGGCCCTTCTCAAGGTACCCTTTCCCAATAAATTGACCACATTTGGTCAGTACAAATTTATCAGCTTCAAAAACTAATTTAAATCCGGCTTTGTTCAACAATGAGCCGGAGACTAAGTTCTTTCGAATGTCTGGGACATGCAGCACATCGACAAGATTTAGTTCTTTTCCTGAGGTCATTTTCAGTACCACTCTCCCCAATCCGACCACGTTCGATGTAGCAGAGTTTCCCATGAAGAGTTTTCTGCCATTGATCGCTTGATAGGATGAGAACATTTCCTTGTCTGAACAAATATGACGGGTAGCACCAGTATCTACCCACCATTCCCTCGGGTTATCCACTAAGTTTGCTTCGAACACGACAGCGGATAGATCTAATTCAGACATTTCTTGAGGCAGGGATTTGTGTTCCACAATATTAGCCTGATTCTGGTTGGCATTCGCGTTGGCCTTCTTTGGCTGGCGACATTCACTTGCCTTGTGTCCGGGTTTATCACAATTATAACAGTTACCTTTGAACCTTTTAGCGTTCTGAGGTTTCTGTTGTTTGTCAACGCGTCTGCGCTTTTTGCCTCTACCGGACTCAGCCAGGTTCACTTTCGCCTCTTCACTACTCTTATCGCTTTTGCCCTCGGATTTTCGGTTATCTTCCTCAATCCTTAGTCTCACGATCAAGTCCTCAAGGCCCATTTCCTTGCGCTTGTGCTTGAGGTAGTTCTTGAAGTCCTTCCACAGAGGCGGTAACTTCTCTATTAGAGCAGCTACTTGAAAGGATTCAGACAATTGCATATCTTCGGCATGAATCTCATGTAAGATCAACTGCAACTCTCGAACTTGTTCTAAAACAGTTTTCGAGTCAACCATTTTGAAGTCGAGGAACCGTCCGACAATGAATTTCTTCAATCCGGCATCCTCCGTTTTGTACTTCTTTTCCAAAGACTACCACAATTCTTTGGCTGTCTTGAAGGTGGCATAGACACTGTACAATGAGTCGTCTAGCCCATTCAGAATGTAGTTACGACACAGGAAGTCACTGTGATTCCATGCGTCAAGAGCAGTCAACCTCTGTTGGTCGCTGTCATCCTCCTCTACAGTAGGAGGATCTTCCCTCAAGAACCGTGCAAGGTTCAGGGTAGTCAGATAGAACAACATTTTCTGTTGCCATCTTTTGAAATCATTACCGACAAATTTCGGTGGTTTCTCAGAGTGAATATGAGAAGTAGGAGCAACATAAATAGTAGAAGTAGACATCTTCGAATACACAAAAATAACGTCTTACGATTGTTAGAAAAATGACTGAGGTGTATGTGTAGACGAAGATTAAATGTTGACACAGACTTAAACACGAAAGTCGAGGCTAGAGTTTGACTCTATCTCCATAAGACGTTATTGCCCCGTACACAGGTGCAATACGGATCACTGGAAACCGTCCCCAAGATACAACGACTTAAAACTTCACGACTGTTGCACTACAAATCGGAAGCTATCGGCGAATCGCAAAATGGATATCCGGAACTTCCGATAAAACTCTAATGCAAGAACTTAGAATGCTAGAATGTTTTGGAGGATAAGAATGCAAGAAAGCTTTTTGGCTTGAGTTCTTTTGGAATGCAAATGTGGGGATCTATTTATAGACTTCCAATAGTCTTTATGATAATAGTTGTGACTCTTCATAATAATCTCCTCTTTCCAAAAGTTACAACCTTTGGAAATAAACAACTATTCACCAAAAGGTATGTCTTTTAAATTAATGCAATAATTCTAAAAGACACCACCTTTAAATTAATGAAATAATTCTAAAGGACACAACTTTGGAATATAATCATTTCACCAAAAGACATGACATTTCATATCTATATCTATAGGTCACAATCCATTACTATTATCATATAATAATAAATACATTCAACAATATATTTATTCACTCATTAAATGATCAACTTTAATATTAATTTCTCATTCACCCAAAATTTGATTTTGAGAAATCAAATCAACTAATTCCATTTACGCAAGACGGATTTTAAAATTGTCACTTAATATTTTATAAAATGTGGTCAAAACCAACATTTTCCAACAAACTCTACTTCTATAGAGTCACAAACTAAACGGGTCAGTGTTTTATTCAATTTATCCTTAATTGCTTCATAAAACTGAGCCTAAGGTGTATTCAATTGAGATTCTGTTGGATTTTTTTGGACTTTTAAAATCTGGGGGTATTCAATCCGGATTTTAAAAAGTCTTTCAAAATTCTGAGGTATTCAATACGGATTTTAAAAAGTCTTTAGAAATTTTTAGGTATTCAACAATCTATGGATTTTAATACTCTATGGATTTCGTTGGATTCTCTTTCAAAAATATAAATAAATTTCACTATTCAAAATCTCTTCTAAAAAGCAGAGATTTCAACGGATTCTCTTAGAAGACTTGAAAAAGAGAAAAAAAAAACTTTGTTAACAAATGTTCTTCGATAATCATCACAGATTCTTCACCACCATTATTATCGTGAAAGAGATGTAAGACTTGAAAGAGAAGAAAAAAAAAATTTTGTTAACAAATGTTCTTCGATAAGCATCACACAGATTCTTCACCACCATTATTATCATGAAATAGATTACATCTCTGTATTTTAAAATTATGTTCTTTCTTTAAAAATTATAGTATATCGGAGGACACAGTTAGGTTAGCAATAATATCTAATCGACGTCAATTCCCCATTACGTGGTGTTCGATATCATCTAAAAGATTTTGGTGGTCAAAAATGCAATTTTTAGTATTGGCTTGTGTTGGATTACATAACTTTCTTCGGAAAGAATGTCGCTCTGATGAATTTTCAGTCGAATATAAAGATTACTTTCTTCGGAAAGAATCGAATATAAAGAAGATCAAGATTTACAAACGTGATGGAAATGAAGATGAGAATAATAAATGAAGATGAGAATAATAATGATGAATAATAATTTTTTTGAACTAGTTTTAGGGACGTAGTTTATGGAAATACATATAAATCAATAAAAAAAAATGTGTATTTCAGAATCCTGATAAATCTATAAAATTCCATATAAATCAATAAAAAAGTCAGTCAAACTCTGCATAGAGTCTATGAATTTTCTAAATCCACTGACTTTTTAAAGTCCAAAAAAATCCAACAGAATCTCAATTGAATACACCCTCTAAATTTAATTTTAACGGGCCGTGTACTAAACGGGTCGCTGAGGGTCTTTGACAATTTTTTAAAATTAATAATAATAAAAATAAGTTCCATCAAAAAAAAAATAATAATAATAATAATAATAAAAATAAGTAAAAAAAAAAAAAAAAAGACAACGGATGCAATGTGTATTTTACTAATTATTTATGGGTCATGTCCAAAAGATATAGGACGACTAGTTTCGTGTCTTCTCGAATGATTACATCATCCAATTTTTAACTTTTGATCCAAGATAGAGCCTAAATAAACGACCCAGTTTCACCGACTTTTTGGGGTGAGAATGAGTCAGGCCTAATTAGGTTCTAAAAAAAAATGTTGTTTGTTACATAATTCTTAGACCCATGGCTGATCCTGATATGTTATAGATTCTTTTTTTTTAAGTTTGACCTGATTTTTTTAATAAATAGATCTGTCGTTTGGCCCGAAAGTCTTTTAAAGACTTTTTTTAATTCTATTAATGCCTTTAAAAAAAATCATACGAACACTTTATTATCGTCAAATCATAAAATCGACCATTTAAATTTTCAAATGAAGAAGTAAAAGCTATAAACAACTTTATCAAATGTTTCAAAAAATTATTCAAATATTTTTGTTATCTATTACAACAGAAAAATTATTCAAATATTTTTGTTATTTATTAAACAAGTCGAACAGAGCTTTAATAGATCAAGCCGTAGACCCCTATCGGATTGTCTGACCCATTTTCAAACCTACCGACTTCCACCTCCCTAAGACCCGAAAGAATAATAGTCTTAAAACACAGCCTCATCATTCCGGATTAATTACATGCTAATAAGTAATACTCACACGCTAGCATCAATATCATTATACCTAAAATAGGGGATTGCACTTTTATGTACCAGTTACATATATCTAACTGGTATACACAATTATTTCCCCCACTACTATTTTGTTTTAAGAAGGTTCCAGGGAAAAAAAAAATATAGGTTATATACAAATACAAGAACTTCCCATTTAAGCTCTAATAAATTTAGAAATACAATTATTCCGAAAAAAAAAACACAAGATTTTGTTTTAAAATGGTTTCAAGGAAAAAAAAAAATAGGCTATATACAAGAACTTCCCATTTATTCTCTAATAAATTTACAGATACAATATACTCCAAAAAAAAAAAAAGATTTTGTTTTAAGATGGTTTCAAGGAAAAAAAAAATATAGGCTATATACAAGAACTTCCCATTTATTCTCTAATAAATTTACAAATACAATTTACTCCAAAAAAAAAAAAAAAAGATTTTGTTTTAAGATATAAAAAAAAAAAAATTGTTTTAAGTTGGTTTCAAGGAAAAAGGAAAAAAAATATAGGCTATATACAAGGACTTCCCATTTATGCTCTTATAAATTTAGAAATACAATTTACTTCAAATATATATATATATATATATTTGCCAAAAAATTTGTGATAAAGTCACACAAGATTTTTCCGTACATATTCCCAATCAATGCTCAAACTTTGTACAACTTCTCTATAAATAATGAACGTCGTATCACCTAGGGGTGTAAGTGAGTCGAGCCTACTCGCGAGCTACTCGTGTTCGACTCGAAAAAAGATCGAAATCGACTCGAAGTTAATCGAGTCGAGTCGAGTTTCGAGCTACTCGAGTAGCTACCGAGTTCGAGTTCGAGCTCATAAATACTCAGCTCGAAAGGCTCGCGAGCCTAATCGAGCTTGAACAATATTTACTATTTTGCCATTAATATATAGTTTATACTTATATACGAGTAATCGAGTCGAGTCGAGCCGAGCTCGAGTTTATTTTTAAAAAAAATATGTTTTAAAATTAATTTTGAAAAGTATATAGGTAATCGAGTCGAGCCGAGCTCGAGTTTATCGAGTTTCTTATCGAGTCGAGCTCGATCTTTAAAATTTTAGGCTCGACCGAGTCGAGTCGAGTTTCGAGCTTCGAGTATAACAATCGAGTCGAGTTTCAAGCTCAGCACTACTCGGCTCGACTCGGCTCGTTTACACCCCTAGTATCACCATCTTAATAAACTATTCATTAGTCTTCTATCTCAAATCTCAATGGCTTCAACTCCAACTTTTCTTTGTTTTCTCGTCTTTCTTTGCTTTGTCACCAATGGTTTGTCTATCTATACTATATTCTTTTGAGTGTGGCTTATAAACTCAGTCAAATGTCCTTTAACTTGATTTGTGTTTTTCTTTTAGGAATATCGACTCAATGCAGTCTTAGTACATTAACAATCAAGCAAACCCAAACACCAAAGGCGGAATGGAAAGTGAACATAACCAACACGTGCGATTGCTCAGTTTATCAGTTGAGATTTTTGTGTCCGAATTTCAAACCACTTGTTAAGATCGATCCATTCATAATTTCTAAAATCGACAAGGATAATTGTCTCATCAACTATGGACAACCGATCTATGCCCGCCAATCCTTCAATTTTACTTATGCTTCCCGTGAACGTGTTCCTTTTGCTCTGATTAACTACTCAGTAGCTTGCTCCTAGATTTATTTTATGTTATGTGTTTTACCAGATATATATATATATATATATATATATATGAATTAATTATGAATGATAAAGTTGTTGCCTTTTAATTTTTGCAGAAATAATTTTGCTTCTTGTTTAAATAAATTTCGATCGATTTACTCTGAATTAATTAATCAGATTCTTATACCTCTTACAACATAATCATCTCATTCAAGTAATGCATTTTCTTATTAATCTTTATCCATTAACAAGGATGCTAATTTAATTACCCCTTAACCTTTTTAATTGAATATAATTAATTTCTAATTTGCTTAATTCTTGCCAAGTTAATAGTTATTATATATGAAAAGATTACGTGGTTATTCAAAATTTCTAGTTGAATAATTTCTAATTGGCTTAATTCTTGATAACATAATATTTTTTTCTATAGTTGAAAAGATATATTTTCTTGTAGACGACTTATATTTTTTTTTTCATTGGACGTTGAACTGTCACAAGTTTTGGCCTTTTTAATAGAATATTAGTATTTAAAAAATAATTTAATTTAATATTATTGTTTAGATGAAATTTAATAAAATAAAGAAGAGAGTTATCAAAGTCTAACTTTTGTAGAATATATAGCTCCTCAGGAAGCTTTCTCCATACATTTAAAAGTTTATATTATATTTAAAATTTATTAATTAAAAAAATTAAAACAATTATATATTTTTAAATTTCTTTATTTTGTTATACGTGTTGTACGTTTACATATTATGTTATTAGAAGTTTGAATAAATTATGGTAGATCGAGGAAGATTTAAATTCAAATTACCGAATATTTAAGATCTATTCTATTTGAAGAAAGTATTAAATTGTCTATAACAATTAGATTTAATTGACTAAATTAAGGGAGGGACTATCAACTCCCCAAAATATGTTATACACCCCCCACTAAAATTTAAAAATATATTTAAAATACTAAATACACCCCATTTTTTTTCCTATCAAAATCTCTTTCTTACTAAACACACCCCATTAACCTTTTCTCTTTTACAAACAAAACTAAAAAAAACAATAAATTTGGAATTTATAGAAATTTTGATATTTAGGGTATATAGTAATTTTGATATTTTTGAATTGTTTAGATGATTTGGAATGATAATATTGTAAACATCTCGTTGTTGAAGATATTTTGTAAAGATTGCATAAAGAAAATGAGTTGGAAAGTGTTCGGTCAGTAACTCATGTACAAACAAATAACTCATGTACACTCAATTAGTGGCAGATCCAAATTTGAAATTTGGGGGTACAAAAATTCTTGAAGATCGGGTTATGTTTTCGTTGTCTTGAATTTCTTTGATATACATTTATCTTTCGTCATAAGTTTATCTTTAATTATTTTCTAATTAAATTAGATAGTAAATTAGTAATTAAATTAGAAAATATAATTCTACAATTAAAAAAAACAAATTTCAAAGTTTCAAAGCACTATCTATCTATTTCAATTAGATTAATTTAAGATAATATAGTAAATTAACAAGGGACCTTCTACATGTAGTCAGAGTGTTGTATGGTGTCGTATGACTACCGTAGTCAATTAAATCTGAACCATTAAAAATCAAATCTGAAGGCTTAAATCTGATGACCTGTTACCTTTTGTACTTTATATTGAAAATATTCAACGTATGTGTCGTATGGTGTCATACATTTTTATTTTTATATTTAATTTAATTAATTAAAATATATAATTATAAAATTATATTTTTATCCTTATGTAATAATTTTTTTTTTATATTTATTGGTGTATTCCATTATTTAAGAATAAGTTTTAAATATGAAAATTTTAATTTTGCTTATAAGAATATATGATGTAACAATAAAATATCACCAATCATTTACCATAAATAATTTATATTTATAATTATTTGAAAAAATAAATATAATTTTAAAATTTGATTGTGCACGAATCTAATTCATAGTTCTGTAATTTACATGTGCACGACCCAGGAGTCGTGCACCTCTGCACGACCAATGCCTACTACACCGTGCAAATTTAAAAACTTTTTGTAAGTCCACAAGTGCACGACCCATGAGTCGTGCACCACTGCACGACCAATGCCTACTACACTGTGCAAACCCAAAAACTTTATGTAAGTCCACAAGTTCACGACCTAGGAGTCGTGCACCTCTACATGACCAATTCCTATTACATCGTGCAAATCAAAAAAAATTATGCACGACCTTCGTTCCGTTATAATGTCACACGGGTGGTTCTCTCGTTTATCAGGGTATTTAACAACGTTATACACAATACTCGTATAAAATATCAGGTGGATCTAGGAGAATGGTCTGTACGGTGTCTTTAGTGACGTTAATGACCTTCGTTTCGTTATAATGTCACACAAGTCGTTATCTCGTTTTCGTGTGTCAAATATGAAACATAAGTTTTCCGATATCATCATTTTAAAACTTAGCATGTTTTTAAGAAAAGGACGACATAGTTTTACTAAAGTTAACGTATTCGAAAAACGATGCATGGTTTGATTGATAAACAACACATGATTTATATAACTTAAAATATAGTGATTGAGTGAAATGACCGATGATTAATCAGTGGTGTACTATCCAATGAACATGACATCCAAAATGCAAATAATCACTCTAGACCCTTTTAAATAATGGTCATGGAAGTTATTCGACACGTGTACACAACATACTGTGTCGTTAGTTACGTTAACGACCTTCGTTCCGTTACAATGTCACACGGGTTGTTCTTTTGTTTATTGGGGTATTCAACACACGTTATACGTCGATATCCACGTTATACACAGTACTCGTATAAAATGTCGGGTGGATCTAGGAGAATGGTCGGCACGATGTCATTAATGACGTTAACGATCTTCATTCCGTTATAATGTCACACGAGTTGTTATCTCGTTTTCGTGTGTCAAATATGAAACTTAAGTTCCCCGATGTCATCATTTTACAACTTAACATGTTTTTACGAAGATGACGACATGGTTTTACTAATAATAATATAAGCATCCATTTTATACCATATCTTGAGGTAGAGAAAATCTACAATCAAATTTCACCTAAATAAAATTTTACAATGTATATCAATTTTAAATGACTACATTCTAGAATTTAATCAATGCCTCAAAAAAAAAATCAACAAAGATGAAATCCTAAATATAAATTTAATATTAAAACATTCATATTCGATTCATGAACAAAAAAAAACCGTCTACATGTTGGGTATAATTGCAGTAAAAAATGGGAGTGATTTTATTATATCTGAAAGTGTGTGTGCGTGCGAAATCAGAGATGTTGTATGTCGTGTTGGCACTGTCCAGACAACATTATGCAGCGAAAATTAAAATGCACGTACTGAAAATAGAAGTATTCAAAATTTGCATAGATTATAAATTAATCTATGCTGTTCACTATATTAAAAATATGTGAAACGAGTACAACCTCTTTGAGGTGTATAATAACACTACGAAAGTGTAAAAGATTTACTAAGTTCTATGAAACTATCTCCCTCATAGATTTATACACACAACCTAGCAAATAAGACTATGATCTAACACACTACTATTCGGGTTTACAATAGTATGAAGATCTACAAGAAGAAACAAAGATTTTCCTAACTAGAAGCGTATAAAGCGTTCAATAGAATAGTGATCGATTTCAGCTTTTCTTCTTGTGTATCTTGTGTTGAGGCAGCTTATGTATTTATAGGCGTCAAGGACCAACTGCCATCAACTCCCATGTTCATCACAGCCGTGAGATCATGCGGTTAATAACTTCTCTCCACCACTCCTAGAATTTAGGGACTTGTTATACCATGTCTAATAACTTCTCACTCCCACGCAATGGCATGACTTGGGTGTTGCCCACGTCTTCTAACTGCTCTGGGGACATCATTAGACAACAAGCGTAAGATCGGAGTTAGTGAGAAAAGGAAGGGCAAATTCTGATGTTGTCATAAGTGTTGGGAACATTAAACACAACACTCGGCTGTTAGTGTTGGATCATTAAACAAAACACTTATATCAACATCAACAATCTCCCCCAATTTGACCTTTCTACATCAACATAACTGAAGTTCACACAACGGAAACATTGATTAAGAAATTTACTCAATTGATGTTCCAAAAATATGAAATAACAATTAGTATAAGATCAAATTAAAATAAACAGCATCTAAACCACAAAACTTATTTAGATTTAAATAACTTAAGCAAAAATAAATCCTTAATAATTATAGAATGTAAAAGGCAGAGTTTGAGAAATTAAAAACTTAAGTACAAAGCTTTTACAACAACGAAAGAACTGTATTAACACATGGGAAAGGATTGGGTTGAATGTGTATCAGCTGCATCTCCATAGTCTGCATATACTCCCCCATAGTGTAAGCTCTCCCCCTATCTTCAAGCTTATCATGCATCCAGATCACAGATCACCATACAGGTCCTGGATGTCTTGATCATCTCCCTCAGTCATTGTAGTGTCAGCAACAGGTTCATTAGTTCGGTCAAGAACTGAATCCGGTTCATCTACAGCAGGAGCAACAATGTTAGTAGGCTGGTTGTGAGAACTGTCAACTACTCCCCCCTGTTGGAGTGGAAAGGAGATCCATCCAAAAATTCTTTTGGATTAGAAGGTCCTCCACAGAGTGCTGCAAGTTAAGAATGGATCCCTGCAAGATATCAATCTGCCTCATAATATAGTGGGAAGATAAGTAAATAGAGGAGGCAGCTCCTTCTGGAGGCAGTGTGGAACTGTGGAAGGGATCATTTGCTAGAACACTGGTTGTTGTACTTGGGCCTGCTTCATCATCATTCCTTCTTAAAGGAAGATCAACCACCCTGTCACCTCTTACCAAGAACTGATTTGAAATGGTGAAGCATGGGATGTAAGAGCTTACCACCTCATCTTCATCTCTGTCAAAGGATTTTTCCAACAGATATTTGTACACAAGACATGGGTAAGGCAGTATGCCTCTGCCAGACATATCAGACTTAAAAGTCATCATATTAGTGAAAATGACCTGTCCTAAATTAAACCTTTTCAAGTGCCCAATCTTGTACATCAAAACAGCCTGTTCTAGGGTGAGAGTGGTGTTGTTTGTGGTAGGCAACCAATTAAAACAAACCAACTTATGTAAGACAAAATATAGACTAGTCAGTTTAGAGGCCAAAATCCTTCTTCTCCATTTGGTGATTACTCCCCCAGTCAAGATGCTTATCATAACATCATGATCAATAACAATATGATCCTCCATAATTTTTATTTTAAGCAAAATATTGATTCTCCTAGGGGTAATCATATGCCTAGTTCCTCTAAACCAAAAATGTCCATATCTTGTAGAGTTTGGATCACCAGCAAATTGAGGGATATTAGCATAAAATTCATATATCCAGTCAACAACATAAGGACAAGCAAATTGTAAGGCATTCAGTAAAGATCTTTCTTTAAATCAATCAAGCAGATTCATCTCTTCAAAATCAGGAACTTTAATCAATCTTTCATTGAGAATCTGCCTAGTTCTTATAGTTATATACTGTATGCTTGACTTATCATTATAATCCTCATCAGAGTCACTATTCCTATCATCAGAAGAAGAAGGTACCTCGTTTTCATCCTCATCTGAAGAACTGGATGATTGTTCATGATCTGATGGTTCTGGTGTTGCCATCGGAGAGGCAACACTCTCGGGCTCTCGGAGCCTTTTTGATCGTCAGACTGGTGGAGTGGGTTCACTCTCCTCTTCCATTTCCTCAGCTACTTCATCGACATCATCCTCATTGACAGCCACTGCTTCTTCCACTTGGGTTGCAGTTTGTTCGTGCTCTGTTTTCGGTTCTGATTCAGAATCAGACACCGCAATGGGTTCGGATGAGTTTCCATCAGTTCTGGGCTTCTTCTTCCCAGTATAGTCAACAATCTTGCCCAGGTTCCTTTGGGACTTCCTCTTTCCACCCAGCCATTTTCTTGCGGTAGGAACAACAACGGCTTTCTTCTTGCCCTTTTTCTGCCGATGAATTCTTTCGAATTTGGCAGCTAGAACCTCTTCATCTGAAGACTCTTGCTGAGTTTGCATATCCACATTACCCTTGAACATGGCATTATCCAGTGTTTCTCCTTCAAGCACTAAAACAGGGTGTGTTGTTTTTAAGCTTAGGGTTTCGAAGGCATCTTTCAAGGTGTTGAAAGGGGTGCCGAGAGGGAAGTGTAGGGTTACTGGAGTGGTTTCAGGTGCGGCGGGAGCTTCGGATGAGGGATCATTTAGTGGTTTGGAGGCCGAAATTTCAGTAGTTGCGTTCGCATTTGCAATTTCTGTGCGAATGTCGAACGGATTGTAAGGAACGATCTCGAGAGGGGATGATTGAGTGGGAGTTTGTGCATCAGCATAAGGCACAACAATGGCTCCTACGGTGAATGATGGAGAGTTTGGTGAGTTTGATGATGCCATTTCTGCGAGAAGGTTGAGAGGATTTGGAGAATTCTTGTTGCTTGAGTTTGAGTTCAAATGTGCAGCAGAGTCCTGAGAATTGTTAGACATAATAGGAGCTGTACACACAAAACGAGACAAAAAGGTTAATTCTGGAGACATTTCAAATTCTTCAGATAAATGCAAAGCGGGTTTCAAAAAGTGTGAGTCAAGAAATGATGTGACATAGGTACTAGATATACTTGAGTGCTGTAAATAAAATTAAGAACAGTAATTACCAGGCTTAAATGAATTAACAAAGCTTTTCAAGTATTTTCCAACACAGTTATGGAGACTCATCTTCTAGGAGGAATTGTAAAGTGGGAGTTACACGATTTTGATAGTGAGGGAAGTGAAGTAGTGGAAGTAACTTCCCCACTAATTGATCGTGGTAATTTGGGAGAAAAGAATTCTGAAAAACAGAAATTAAATAAAAGCGGAATATATAATAACTGAATTTATAATAAGGCAAGACTTGGTCAAATTAAATATTTCAGAGAATAATATTTAATAATTATAAAAAATAACTAATACCACGAAAATTGGGATAAGAATCTGAGTTCACGAGTGTTATAACTATTGTTGGCATTCTATACACCTCAACACAGATTTTTCATGATTTTACATCATATGTGTTGCTCTATATTTTTTGTAAATCATACTTCACATTGATCCATCTTTTGAAAAGAGTGCATCGTAGCAGCGAACTCCGTGCCCCATAGTTACTCAATGGATTTGTGAATATATTGATGCAATTTATATCACCTTTTGAAAAGAGATCATCGTAGTAGCGAGCTCCGTGTCCCATAGTTACTCAGTGATTTATAAAGCATCTAATATGTGATTTTTCTTTTATAGCATTTGAGAGGTGTATAGGATCTTTAATATTTCTCACAAGTTACTCAGAATTCAAATATCAATCACAGGAAATTTCATTAATTCAATAATTACGAAAATTAAAGCAAGGAAACACATAAGTGACTTATCTTAGTGTTGTCTCAAATGCTGCCGCATTTGATACAACACCCTTGATCATATTTTCAGATATTACACAAACCAAGAGATTTTTGAAGAGATGAAAACCTCTTGTCATCAAGAGCTTTAGTAAAGATATCAGCTAATTGTTTTTCAGTAGATATGTACTCCAACTTAACAACTTCATTTTCAACAAGATCTCTTATAAAGTGGTGTCTAAGACTTATATGCTTTGTTAATGAGTGTTGCACTGGATTTTTTGAGATATTTATAACACTAGTATTATCACAGTACACAGTCAAAACATCACTAGGTAAGCCATAATCATGAAACATTTTTTACAACCAAAGTAATTGAGTACAACAACTCCCTGCTGCAATGTATTCTAATTCTGTTGTTGATTGAGAGACACATGCAGTTTTGTTTTCTGCTGTGCCAAGAGATCAGATTGTTTCCCATATAAAAGCAACCACCACTTGTGCTTTTCCTATCATCACAATCACCTGCCCAATCTGCATCACTATACCCTATTAAGGTACAGTTTGTGTCTTTGCTATACCAGATGCCTAAATCACTTGTTCCTGCAACATACTTAATGATTCTTTTAACAGCATTCATATGTGATTCTTTGGGGTTAGCCTAGTATCTAGCACATAAACAAACACTGAACATAATATCAGGTCTACTGGAGCTTAAATATAGAAGACTGTCTATCATTGATCTGTACAGTGTTGGATCAACATTCTGGCCAACATTGTCTTTACTCAGTTTATGAGTTGATCCCATAGGGGTTTTCATGTGTTTAGCACTCTCTAATCCAAATCTTTTTACAAGACTTCTAGCATACTTACTTTGTGAAATAAAAATCCCATCTTTTTGCTGTTTGATTTGTAATCCTAGGAAGTAATTCAAATCACCAACCATGGACATTTCAAAAGTAGATGTCATTTCATTTACAAAGTGGTTAAGCATATTGTCACTAGTAGAACCAAATACTATATCATCAACATAAATTTGAGCAATCATAATATCATTTTTATCATGTTTGATGAATAGTGTTCTGTCAGCTTCTCCTCTTACAAAGCCAAACTCAATTAAGAAATCTGTCAACCTTGCATACCATGCTCTAGGTGCTTGTTTCAAGCCATATAGAGCATTTTTCAGTTTAAAGACATGATCAGGGTAATCAGGGTTTTCAAAGCCTTTTGGTTGTTCAACATAAGCTTCTTCCATAAGAATGCCATTTAAAAAGCAGCTTTAACATCCATTTGATGCAATTTTATGCCAATAAAGCATGCAATAGCAAGTAATAACCTAATGGATTCAATTCTAGCAACTGGAGCAAATGTTTCATCAAAGTCTACACCTTCTACTTGTGTATACCCTTGAGCAACCAACCTAGCTTTATTTCTAATTATGTTTCCCATCTCATCAGTCTTGATTTTTAAAATCCATTTAGTACCTATGACATTAACATGGTCTGGTCTAGGAACTAATGTCCAAACATCATTCCTAACAAACTGGTTTAGTTCTTCATGCATAGCTTCAATCCAATTCTCATCATCTAAAGCTTCTTTAACAGTTTAAGGTTCAATCTCAAAGTGATAGCATTCATGATTAACTTTACTACACATACATGACATACATATAGACGTTACCACATCCTTTGAGTTCATACCCATTCTTCTTCTGGTTTGAACACCTTTACACTGTTCACCAATGATTTGATATTGTGGGTGATACTTCTGAATCCTTATGGAGGGAGTTTTCTGGAGATTATACAGATTTTCAGGGTCTGTATTATCAGATGTTTCCTCTGGTGTGTCATCATTCTGAACCTGTTCAACATTTTCAGTATTGATTGGAACATCAATCAAATCTGGTATATCTTCATGTTCAATGCTTTTGCTTGTAATGCTTGAATCATCATCAAAAACAACATTTACAGATTCTTGTACAGTATCAGTCATAAAGTTATAAATTTTATAGGCCTTGTTATTTCTTGAATAGCCAAGGAAGAACCCTTTGTCACTTTTTGAATCGAACTTATGTAACTGATCCCTGTCATTCAAGATGTAGCATACACAACCAAAAACATGGAAATATTTAAGGTTAGGCTTTTTATTGTTCAGAATTTCATAAGGAGTTCTAGTAGAATCTGTTCTAATGTAAACTCTATTGGCAATATGACAAACCGTATTAAGAGCTTCTGCCCAAAATCTTTTGGATAAGTTCTTAGAACATAGCATGACTCTAGCCATTTCTTGAAGTCTTCTATTCTTCCTTTCTGCAATGCCATTTTGTAGAGGAGTTTTACGTGATGAAAACTCTTGTATAATACCGTTTGATTCACAAAACTAAGTAAATGAACTATTTTCAAATTCCCTTCCATGATCAGACCTAATTCTGCAAATTTTGGAATGGAAAACATTCTTAAATCTTTTATACAGAATTTTGAAAATGGGAAAAGTTTCAGATTTATCTTTTAAGAACTCAATCCATGTGAATCTAGAATAATTATCAACCACAACTAGAGAATACCTTTAACCTCCAATACTTTCTGTTTCAATAGGACCCATAAGATCCATGTGCAGTAATTCGAAGCAATGTTTGGTTGAGCAATGTCCCAACATTTTGTGAGACACCTTGACCTGTTTGCCTTTTTGAGAAGGTCCACAAACCTTTTTATCTGAAAATTTCAGATCTGGTAAACTTGTAACAGCTTTTAATCTAACAAGTTTATCAAGTTGTTTGTAGTTAGCATGTCCAAGTTTGTGATGCCACAATGTACTATCATCAACTTTAGCCTTATTACAAATAAGTTTAGATTCAATAAGATAACAATTATAAGCAGACCTGTTTCCCATCATGATACATTCAGAATCTTTGTCTAACACATAACATGAATTCTTGTCAAATTTTACATGCAAATCATCATCACATAATTGACTAATACTTATAAGATTTGCCAGTAATCCATCAACATGCAGAACATTGGATAACTTAGGAAAACCAGGAACATTTAATGTCCCTTTACCAATGATTTTTCCTTTAGATCCACCACCATATGTGACATTACCACCATTATAAACAGTATAATCAGTAAGATAATCAATTTTACCTGTCATATGTTTAGAACAATCACTGTCAAAGTACCATAATCCAGGAATACATGCTTTTAAAGACATATGAACAACATTATAGGATGCATTTTCTTTTGAAACCCATGTAGATTTACCACTGTGTGATCTTGAATGTTGAGTCATTCCAGGCAATACATAATTTTTCAGATGATTTTTCTTCTTTAAGCATTGAGGACTTTTATGACCCTTTTTGAAACAGTAATGGCATATTACATCTTTTGCATTAATCTGAGTCTTTGCAGAAACACTAGAATTGTAATTTACTTCAGCTTTTACAAACATAGTAGGTTTCTTGGTTTCAGAATTTTTAGAGTTTTTACCTTGGTAGCCAATACCTGTTCTTCTTGAGTTGTTGGTCATAAGAGAGTATTCCAGTTTGTTCTTTCCTTCAGAGAATCTTTTGAAGCTTAATGAGGCTTCCTTCAATCTCTCTTCAAGTTTAGATATCTCAATATCTTTTCTTGTTAGAATACCTTCAAGCTTGGTAATTGATTCTTTTAGATCAGAATTTTCAAAATTCAGAGACTTAATTACATGATTAAGTTTCTCAGTTTCAGAAGATATCTTGAAAACTTTTTCATTTGTTAAAGGTTTTTCATAAGAATATTTCTTAAAATCAAGAATTGTCACTTCTAGTCTTTCTTTAAGTTTCGAAATTTCATTATCCTTCTTTGTCAAAAGACTTTCTAGTTTGAAAACAGTATTAGACAAATCTTGAATGTCAGCATCTCTTCTGGATAAACCTGTTTTACTTGATGTACCTGTCTTAGAAACAGAACTTGTAAAATAGTTAAATTCTGGAATATTATTATTTAGTGATTTTCCAAATGATGGCTCATTTGTCCTCACATCGTAATAATCATCCAGATCATCATCAAGAGTATCATCATACATAATTCTTGCAGAAAAAGCTTTTTCAATGTCTTTTTCAGGATCATGTTCAACATCAGACTCATCACTTAAGGTAGCACTGAAATTAAGTTTCTTTTTTAGAATGGTGTTGGCACATTCATTAGCATAATGACCATATCCAGAACATGCATCACATTTAACATTCTTCCTATAATCCTGGTCAGATCTAAACATGTTTCCTCTTTCTAATTGTCTAGCAGGATTAAAGGTATTCTTCCTAACAGGCAATTGTTGAGTGTTATTAATCTGCATCTTAGGTTGAATGTTATCTTTGAATCTTTTATTCTTCATAAGTGTTTTAAACTGTTTAGTAATAAATTCCATGTAATCAGGGTTATTGAGATATTCCTCAATATCATCTTCATCAGATTCAATTTCAGTAACATAAGGTAACTTTCCAGAACCTAATGATGTAGATGATGAGGCATCACCTTTGAAAACAAGCACTTTCTTTTCATTATCAGTCTTTTCAGAAATGTTCATCTTATAAGTTTTCAAAATACCAATCAGTTCACTTTGACTTAACACATCAGTATCCTTAGCTTCTTTTAGAGCACATATCTCAGGTTCAAAACGTTTAAGAACTGATCTAAGAATTTTATGTACTAACCTTTGATTGGATATTGGATCTCCAAGAGAATGAGCTTCATTTGAAATCTCAGTCAGCTTTTCGTTGTAAGATGAAATAGTTTCATCTTCTTTCATCCTTAGGTTCTCGAACTTGGTTCCGAGCATACGAAGTCTGGTTCTTCGTACACTGTTTGATCCTTCACAATGCTCTTGCAATCGATCCCATGCATCCTTTGAAGAAATGCAGTTTGATATGATCTTGAACATTGAGGCATCGGTTGAGGTGAAAATTGCATTCAACGCCTTTGAATTGTAACTAGCAGTTGTGATTTCTTCAGCCGTCCAGTCGAGCTCTCTCTTGATCTGAGCTTCATTGTCTTCATCCGCAGCGGTTCTTGGTTGAGTCCAACCAGCAAGAACACTCCTCCAGGCTCGTTCATCAATGGATTTGATGTACATTATCATCTTTGTTTTCCAGAAGGCATAGTTTGTGCCATCTAGAATCGGAGGTTTTAGTGCGGGTGAAAGTGGATACTCCATTTCAGATTTACACACTCTAAGCAGAATCTCTACTTAGTGTATCAAGTAGTTGGCTCTGATACCAACTGAAAGTGTGTGTGCGTGCGAAATCAGAGATGTTGTCTGTCGTGTTGGCACTGTCCAGACAACACTATGCAGCGGTAATTAAAATGCACGTACTGAAAATAGAAGTATTCAAAATTTGCATAGATTATAAAATAATATATGCTGATCACTATATTAAAAATATGTGAAACAAGTACAACCTCTTTGAGGTGTATAATAACACTACGAAAGTGTAAAAGATTTACTAAGTTCTATGAAACTATCTCCCTCATAGATCTATACACACAACCTAGCAAATAAGACTATGATCTAACACACTGCTATTCGGGTTTACAATAGTATGAAGATCTACAAGAAGAAACAAAGATTTTCCTAACTAGAAGCGTATAAAGCGTTCAATAGAATAGTGATCGATTTCAGCTTTTCTTCTTGTGTATCTTGTGTTGAGGCAGCTTCTGTATTTATAGGCGTCAAGGACCAACTGCCATCAACTCCCATGTTCATCACAGCCGTGAGATCATGCGGTTAATAACTTCTCTCCACCACTCCTAGAATTTAGAGACTTGTTATATCATGTCTAATAACTTCTCACTCACACGCAATGGCATGACTTGGGTGTTGCCCACGTCTTCTAACTACTCTGGGGACATCATTAGAAAACATGCGTAAGATCGGAGTTAGTGAGAAAAGGAAGGGCAAATTCTGATGTTGTCATAAGTGTTGGGAACATTAAACACAACACTCGGCTGTTAGTGTTGGATCATTAAACAAAACACTTATATCAACATCAACAATATCAACTAGAGCTAGAGAATTTTTATCCAAGTGGATTAAGTGATGTAAATGATCCAGCTTTCTATCAATCATTTAAGATACTAGTTTTTAGCCCGTGCAATGCACGGGCCTGTTGCAATCTTGAAGTTAAAAAAATATATATACGAAATGAAAAACTACGAGAATGTAGTTTGAGGTGTATAATAACACTACGAAAGTGTAAAAGATTTACTAAGTTCTATGAAACTATCTCTATGCTGATCACTATATTAAAAATATGTGAAACGAGTACAACCTCTTTGAGGTGTATAATAACACTACGAAAGTGTAAAAGATTTACTAAGTTCTATGAAACTATCTCCCTCGTAGATCTATACACACAACCTAGCAAATAAGACTATGATCTAACACACTACTATTCGGGTTTACAATAGTATGAAGATCTACAAGAAGAAACAAAGATTTTCCTAACTAGAAGCGTATAAAGCGTACAATAGAATAGTGATCGATTTCAACTTTTCTTCTTGTGTATCTTGTGTTGAGGCAGCTTCTGTATTTATAGGCGTCAAGGACCAACTGCCATCAACTCCCATGTTCATCACAGCCGTGAGATCATGCGGTTAATAACTTCTCTCCACCACTCCTAGAATTTAGAGACTTGTTATACCATGTCTAATAACTTCTCACTCCCACACAATGGCATGACTTGGGTGTTGCCCACGTCTTCTAACTGCTCTGGGGACATCATTAGAAAACAAGCGTAAGATCGGAGTTAGTGAGAAAAGGAAGGGCAAATTCTGATGTTGTCATAAGTGTTGGGAACATTAAACACAACACTCGGCTGTTAGTGTTGGATCATTAAACAAAACACTTATATCAACAATCTCGGGCCTGTGCAATCATTTTAGATACTAGTTTTCTATCAATCATTTAAGATACTAGTTTTTAGCCCGTGCAATGCACGGGCCTGTTGCAATCTTGAAGTTAAAAAAATATATATACGAAATGAAAAACTACGAGAATGTAGTTTGGAATTAAAAATTTTAACATTCATAAGAAAGTAATATAATTTCACAGGATGGCAGGAGAACTTCTGCAGCTTTTTGTAGTTTACAAAATTGAAATCTATAGTTGTTATCTTATTTCCAACTGATTTGTCATGATAACAAAATAAACAGGCAATATGTATTTTTCAAGTAATTTTGAAGTAGTTGCTATCTTATTAAACAATTTTTTATTTTGATGAATTGTGATATTTGAATCGGCATCGAATAAATTAGGACACATAGGCATTTGAGCCAAAAAAATTACGCGTATGCCGAAGTCTTGGAACATTTGAACAACAATTTCCAGAATATGGATTTAACTTAGTAACTTTTATGCGCCTCTTTTATCGTAGTCTGTAAAGTTTGTAACGATTATTTGATTTCTAGCCCCCACAGATTCATTGGGGATCAAATGTTGTAATTTTTTAATCCAAATCAAATGGTAAATACATAGAGTATTGATTTGAGAAATTATGCTCCAACTTGGAAATTTTTTTCTTAGTTACAGTTGAGCAATCTTGAAACATATAGCTTAAGACATAATGAATACAAATAATGTCATCAAGGTTGCTAACCTACAAAAAAGATACAATTACTGCTAGCTTTATTCCAAGAGAGAAGGTTAGTTACGTAGAACTGAAGAAAAACTGTGTAGGTAGATTAACACCAAAACATTGTCAAGTGTGGGATAGCTTCCCCGAATTTCAAATGAAAAACACATGTTTGCCAAGGTTATACATAAACTAAGACTTTTCATCAGCAACTCATAAGGTCAAAGTTTTACCACATATAAAGGAATAATGATCATAAATGCAGGTTCATATACATTGTCCATAAAATTAACAAACTTGGGATATGGCCCATTCTAATTTATTTCACGTGCATCTCTAAAGAAGTTAAGCATAAGAAAATAATCATAAAAGAAACACTTACACTAATTCAGAAGAAAGAAAATATCACCACCACTATTAAATAAAGGGTTAATTGCAAATTAAATCACCACCTTTCGATAAATTGCAATTTAATCTAAACTTTTGAATAATTGCAAATAAAATCATCACCTTTCAATATTGTTGCAATTTAGACTTCTAGACAATCTCATTTGTGCCCGAATTTGACGTTTCGAGATTAGATCGAAATAAAAAACAATGTTTTTTCATTAAGAAGGTGTCGCATCCGCCAACCACGTTAGATTTGAGCACAAATGAAACTATTAAGAAGTTTAAATTGCAACAATATTTAAATGTGATGATTTTATTTGCAATTATTCAAAAGTTTAGATTAAATTGCAATCCAGTGAAATGTGGTGATTTAATTTGCAATTAACCCTTAAATAAAAGAGCCAAAAGGAAACAAATATGTCCAAACGCTATAGGAGATCAGTCTAACAACATTATAAGTTTCTGAAGCACATCAAAATGGGAAGATCAGAACCTGCATTCCTAAAGTGAATTCTTTATATTCAAGATGCCCCTTCTTTCCTTTTCGAATCAGCAATTGCTCAAACCTTGAGGAAAAAAAAAAGTGAACATGATACACACCAATCAGAAACATAAGACAACACTTAAACAAATTGAATCAAACCTAAGTAAATGGAGACATTTCTTGTGCCAAAAAAAGTGAACTTCAGTATACCGTTATATGAATAAACCTTGTATGGAAGAACCAAAAGGACAGTCGTTTGGCAACCTCCATTGGAAGAACCACCGGCCTTAAAAATTCCCAAAATCAATGAACATTTGCGAGTGCTTGAGGATAGTACCTGCTTTGGAGAATTATGTAGTAGATTTTTGGAGAGAGTGGGATTGAGAAGAATAAACGAAAAGGCAGAAAGTTAAATGAAAATTGTAACGGTAGAGAGGAGTGACACATGTCAGAAATCTGGGTGACACTTGGCAACACATCCTCCTTTTATATGTATATATATATAGATTTACCTGTAATTTATTCCTTAGTACATAGAGATTTACAATCAAGTCGATCTCATATTCTAACCAACTTCTTAATCTAAAGGTCCTCTTCTTTATGCTAATTGTCATCAAACAAAGAACTTTCAACCTCATATAAATGATAAATCATTAATGAATTACCCGCCACTATGTAAGAAACATTATGGATTTGAATATTTGATTATGATAAACTTAGGAACCGGATTGAATGGCTGAAGCAAATTTCTACAAGCCATATAAAACAAGGCCAATGCATAAAGTGCCATTGAATACGAGATTGTATAAATAATGGTTACATAGAGATATGACTGCACTGGGTTGAAATTTTCATCTTCATATTTCCCTTTTGCATACAGTACTAAAGTAACAACAACCAAAACGGGCTTCAAAAAGCGTCTGTATAACATCATTAACCATAAGTTAATCAAAACCAACTTAGGTGTGCAATATTCACATTTAGTACTTAACCAACAATCTACGAGAAGTGAAAGCACTACTACACATTTGGCTTTGTAGAGCTTTAAAAAATGGTCTTGTAGAGCTTTTAAACGAGCTCTCCAAGTGGGAGCTATGCAAGTGAAATTGCACTTGGAGAGCTCTTTTTAAAGGCTGTGCAAAAGAGGTCTTAGACAGCGGTTTTGAACCGCTGTCCAAGTAAAGTCACTTGGACAGCGGTTCATAACCGCTGTCTAAGTGAATTTTTTTTTAAAACGCTTGGGCTTGGACAGCGGTTCATAACCGCTGTCTAAGTCAATTTTTTTTTTTTTCATTTCACTTGGACAGCGGTTATGAACCGCTGTCTAAGTTTTTTTTTTTTTTTTTTTTTTATATTTTAAAATCAATTTTATACAAAACCAAATTTATTTATATACCAATAAATAAATTTTATATTTTAAATATCCATTTTATACACGTCAAATACCAAAAAATTAAATAAATAAACGTACACTAACATATGTTCAATATACACCAAAAAACATTAAATATCATCACAAATGTATAAGTTAATATATTACATGCAACAAAAGTCATACTAGCTACTTTAATTATACCTATACAAAAATCAATTGAACATGTACCCGATCCAATCTTTTTTTCATTTGTCCATTCTTTTGTCTTTGTAAGTGTTGAGCGGACAGGCATAGACAAACTGCAAACAACGATCAATCAATATAGTTAGATATATAGTATATGAATTTTTATTCAATCAATAAAGTGACTTACATTGTTAGAAATCGTCGTGTGAAAAGTGAGGATTATATCTTCAATATAGCATTAACGTTCAACTCTATCTTTTCCCGTTTAGATATCTTCTTTGCAGCTGGTGTTACATATTCGGGAAAATTAAATGGAATGTTCAAGGTGACTTGGCCATCATGATACAATAATTTTTTGGACCATCTAAGTTTAACAGATATATCTGTTCCTCCGCCGACCTGAAATCGATTATAATATTCAGTAAAGATAAGTAAAGCCATAGCCAGGAATGGTATATCAATAAATAAATTCCACCTAATTCAAGAATATCAACACTACCAGCAAAATTGCAACAAACCCCAAAAGCCAACCAAGATTACTTGCCCCTTCTGCAACCATTTCTCATAAAGCTAAACAATAGCAAAGATTTCATATAATAATAAAGAAAAGCAAAATTCAAACACACACACATTACATAGTATTGATAACAAGAGCATACCGAGAAAACAGAGGGCAATGCATGGCTGAGAGGAGTGAAAAGACTAGGAAAAAGTAAGGGAAGCAGCAGGACAAGGGCAGCAGCCATGGTTCGATTTCAAATCCAAATCCGATTTTTACAAACTACATATTCGCAAATGATACCTGGGCTCCTCTTAACTAGTGCATTACATGTACATACTGATTCTATAAGTGGCTCCCATACTATCAGAAACATCAAGTTTTAGCAAAAGATGAATCATCTTTCACCAAAAGTATAAACTAGGCCAAAAACAAGGAAACCAACCAAGAATTCAGTCTGATCACATTCCAATAAATTGAACCAACCAATTCCCTGATCCCTGTAATATGCAAATAAGCATCATTTGTTCAAAATAACACAAACAATCGAGATTCTTGTTCTTGCTGATTAGGAAACTCAATTATTTTTTGGAATTTATCCCAAAAAATAACCATATTCTTGAATTCAATAACTTTTGCTAGATTCCTTAAATTAAAGTCTAGTTTGGAATTTATTTTTACTTTGTTAATTGGTAACATATTAAAATAAGGGTAGATTTAAGTAGATTCTTCCACGAAAGCTAAAAGCCCAGATCAAAATAAAACTTCAATTTATCACTACCCCTAACGAACTCCCCGACCAGATTATGCTTCCAGGTTTGCTTATCACACGAGTTCCCATTCCTGAAATAGAAAATGTTACACCATTCGAATCCGAGATGGGATTGTTTCAATTAGCAACCCAAACTACAACATCAGGGGTGTTTTTATTCCATATTCCCAAAAATCTATTTGGGGACTTTCCTGGAGAAAAAAACCCCATCACATATTCTTGGTTATGAGAAATCAAAGTTTGGCCAATACAAATAGTTTGGTTTGGAAGGAGTGTATATACTCCAAAGGATAATTTCACAAAATTAATGCAAATAATTGAAATGAAAAGGGACTGCGCCATTTCCAATAAATTAAAAGGGATTGTTAATACAAGTGATTGAATTATATCCAAAAAAAATTAAAGGGACGTCTTGCAACTATCACTATTCAATATGCAGCATAGATTGTTAAATAATCAAGCAAACATATATGCAGACAATGAAAACTCTTCTCATTTCTCACAAACACACACGAAAACCAACTTGGAAATTATTTAATATCACAAGGGGAAAAACTACTTATTTACTACTGCTTTGGTGTACAATTGATAATAAATGCAACAATTGAGGTCTTTAACCGAAGGACTTACCATTCCAGCCGATCGTTGTCTTCGATGAATGCTATTGGCAAATCTTCCTCATTCAATTGGGCCTGAAAACTTGTTTTTAGCCAAGGAAATCGACCTCAGAGACCCACATTGGCTAAATAAATCAGTTGAAATCGACCCTGATAGCCCATTCTCACTCAAATCAAGAAACCTCAGATCAGAGAGCTGAGCAAAGCTGAGGGTTAAACTTCCGGTGAAATTGTTTTTCGCCAGTGAGAGCTTCCGCAGAAACTGCAACTGAAGAAGGCCCTTGCCTAATTTTCCTGAGAGGCCGAAGCCATCAAGAATAAGATCAGAAACTCTTTTGGATATAGGGTTGCATTTAACCCCAATCCAATTGTTGCAAGGGCTATCGTCATCTTCATTCCAGGAACTAAGTTTCCCTTCAGGATCTTGATCAGCTTTGAATACTATCAATCCCAGGACATCATCATTCAAAGAAGGGCTCAACGATTTCACTAAGAACGGAGACATAAAAACGAACCAGAAAAAGAGATACAGAACTTCTCATTTTCTAGAAAACTGTAAATTACTCACCGCTTAAGGCATTGGCAAGCAATTCTTATTCTCTTAACATTGGAATCCAGAAGAGAATCCCACCACGCGCAGCTATTCCTTTGTTTTTTATTGAGAAAAAAGTCCCCTAACGGCTAAATTGCGAGCAGAGACAAATATGAAGAAAACACTGAACAAGTAAACAACAAAAGCCCCAATTATACCTAAATTAACAACAACATTGGCGAAAAGACTCCTCTAGAAACCCAATAACAAAAGGTATAAAAACACTTCTCTAAAAGAGTGACAGAAACAGCAAGGAAACAAAGAAATTTTGGAAAAAATAAACAGCTAATTCTGAAAATAGAAAAAAGAAAAACAAAACTGCTCGTTTATAGAGTCGAAGTAACAGCAACGAAGCATGGAGTGAAAAGGAGCAGTTTCGATCTGAGAGAAAAAGGACGAGCAACAATGCAACAAAACTAACGATTCGCTTAAATACTCTCCTGGAAATCGACGAGCATAAAGGTCGAGAGTTACCGGAATTTCCTCACAAGAGTACAAGAATTACAATAAACTAGGGCTACAAACCTCCATGCGGACTTCTGCTTCAAGGCAAGCTTCACAATTGCAATTTCCACAGCAGATTGCGCGCAGATCGGCCTTTCTCAGTGGATTTCGAATCGGACGCGGTTTTGAAATCGAATTTCTGGCTTTGGGAACGTTAATGACGGCGTCGGTGCTCCAAACATCAGCTTCGTCGAACTCAAATTGATCGCCGAAGTCGGCCGAGTTTACTCTGCCGGTGGCAGCGAGGTAGCGGTGGTGGAAATTGGTTGCTGCCATTGCTGTTAAGAGAGCAGACTTGGATTGGAATTAATATTGGAGGAGAAAACGCGTTGTATATTAATTTGATATGGGGATCGAGGTTTGACCAGGATTCTCAACACTGTAAAAAAAAAATTCTCTTGGAGAGCGGTTATGAACCGCTCTCTAAGTCTTTTTTTTTTTTTTTTTCTTTAAACCGCTCTCCAAGTGCTAAATTGGAGAGCTTTTCAAAAAAAGAGCTGTCCAATGCTATTTTGGACAGCTTTTCGACACAAGAGCTCTCCAAGTGCAGCTCTCCAAAGCCAAATGTGTAGTAGTGAAGAGCTCCTCACCAACATAAGTTGAGTCATTTTAGACAAAATCAATTGACCGAAACTAAAAATTAGGGCTTAAGCAAATTAGGCAATCACCATCGACATCATCGTAAGAAAGTTTAGAATGGAAGATAAATTAAAGCTTGAACATACATTAAACAGTATCATGTCCACAAATCAAATGAAACCATTGTAAGAATGAATAATTAATTCACAAAATTGCAAGAGTACATAACCAATTCACGAAAAATTGCTCAGCAGAATCCACAAATTAAAATTGTTGAACGATTGAATATATAATCCAAAAATCAGAATACATTTTACCATAAGAATCAAGTATCAAGTACTTTTTTAGCATTAGCAGAGAATGGGAAATGACAAAAAGAAACAAATCATAATTGAGACGTAATTGAGATAAAAGAGAATTGAACTATTGAATTCAGTTAGAAAGTTGAATGTAACATATATTTTTTACTTTCTTTTTACTAGTTTTTGTTGGGCCTTTAATTTGAGTTGGGTCAGTTGGGAATTGAAGATACATGTTTGCAATAAAAAAAATATTGGACGATTTTATTTTATGCCTAAAATTTTAAAAAAAAAGTGGGATATGGGGATACAGCTGTACCCCCATGTCCCTAGTTGCCTCCGCCTCTGCACTCAATGATCTGTTCGACCAATAACTCATGTGCGCCTTCAGAGATGTTCGGCCACTCTGGCCGTAAGTCACTTGATCAAAAAAATTTGAAAAAATTATGTTCGACCGGAATTGGCCGTACACCTATTGATGTGTTCGACCAGTAACTCATGTACACTCAAAAATCTTTTCGGTCAATAACTCATGTGCGCCTTCAGGGATGTTCGGCCAGAGAGTGGTCTTACGCAACTTGACCAAAAAAAATTGGAAAAATTATGTTCGGCCAAAATTGGTCGTACACCCATTGATGTGTTCGGCCACGATTATGGTCGAACATATCGTCGACTGGTAAACTCAAAATCTGTATATACCGTAAAAAAGTGTAAAAATTATTAAATATACTTATATTAACGTTCATCATCACGTTTTCTTCTTCAATGAATATGTTTGTTGTGATTATATCATCATGTGGAGGGTTTATGCATGAAGTAAAATTAAAAAAATGTTTGAATGAAGATTAAATGATTGGAGAGTTTAAAAATTGGGTGTGTATAACATATGGGGTATGTTTATAATTATTAGGGGTACGGGTGTGCACCGGTCCAAAACCGGATCGGACCGGGACCGGTTTGGACCGGGATCGGAATGTGTGCTAAAGGGCGGACCGGAGACCGGACCGTAATTAATCCGGTCCAGATCGGACCGGTTGGACCGAATTATTTATTATTATTATTTTTTAATTTGTTTTTTTTAAGTTTATGGAAGTAAGAACAAGATTGATGAATTTGTGTAAGAAAAGTGTTTGCTCTTCATTACGCCAATGTGAATTTTATTTACATTATTATTAATGATCTTTTGACTCTAAAAATAAATTAAATATGTTTGTAAAAAATGTAATAGATCTTAACACATTTTCACCAATTACTTGGTTTTGAAAAATAATTGAGAGTTCATTAATTAGTAAAAAAATATAAAAAAAATAAATTTCGGTCCAAACCGGTCCGGACCGGAAGACCGGAATCCAAAATTTGCCAGACCGGAATCTAACCGGTCGGTCGGGTTCCGGTCCGATTCTAGTCTTTTTTTCCGGTCCGGTCTTTTTTTGAACACTCCTAATTAGGGATGTGTTTATAATTTTTTTTAAAAGTTTAAAGGACATTTTAGTAAATGCATTTATGTATATTTTTGTCTAAATTTTTTTGAGGTATGTATAACACAATATGGGGTGTTGATAGCCCCTCCCTAAATTAAGAAAGACCTAGATTTAACTAAATAATATAATCCTTAATATGTAATTTAACTTATGTAATTTAAGAAAATTCTATTTTTCTTAAAGTAAGCATTAAAATATCTTAAAATTCTTAATCAAAATCTATATTAAGTAACTTTTATAGTCAAAAATATTATTTGAATCGATTTTTAGGTTGGCCTAATTCTAGGAATATAAAATATAAGTATGGAGTAAATTAGATTTTTATTAAATTATTAGGTTACCACTTACCATATTCTATTAATGGAAAGTAAAACATTGAATATTAATATTTAAATCCCATGACTTACATTAGTAAATTTAGGTTAGATTTGACGGAAGTATATATATTTGATTGCAGTATAAGAAATTCTAATACGTATATACGAAAATATAATAATTTAAATTCCATAGTTAAAACATTCGAACATTAATAGGGCTAGATATTATTTGAATTAATTTCTAGGTTAGCTTAATTCCAGGGATTCAAATTATGGTACACAATATTTAAGATCTATTTTATTTGAAGAAACTATTAAATAGTCTATAACAATGACATTTAGTTGAATAAATTATGAAAAATCTATATTTAACTAAATATAGTTCTTAATATAAGAAAAATCGAATTTTTATGTGGTCCGAAATTTAACTTCTCTAATTTAAGAAGATTCGATTTTTCTTAAAAAAGTAAGCATTAAAATATTTTATATTTCTTAATCAAATTTTATATTAAGTGGAGGAGAAGGGCATGAAACAAGTATTTTATTATAAGGGTAAAATAAGTATTTTGCATGAATATTTAAATAATAAAAGTGAAGGGCGAGTACATTAAATATACTTGGCGTGGGGTGTTACATAAAAGTATTTTATTATAAGCCAAAATAAGTATTTTGCATGAATATTTAATTAATAAAAGTGAAGGGCGAGTATATTAAACATACTTGACTTGGGGTGTTACATAATTTTTAGGTCCAAGTCCGGTCCATGATATGCCATAGACTTTTTTTAAGGTTTGGTCCGATCTTTTTAATAAGACCACGGTTATACACACACACGTACCTATTGAGGACACCCACTGGCCGAGTACCCACACAATGAGATGAGGACACCCACGTGGAAAACCCCAAAATGCCCTTAAACTTTCCCTCCACCCTACTCCCCATTATTTTCGGTACACCCACCCCTCCATCCCCCACTCTTCTCCCCCACTTTAACTCTCAAACCCCCGCCCCGCCCCGCCCCGCATTCCATTCCCCCCCCCCCAATCAATACACTCCAACAAGGTTGTTGAAGCAGGGACATTAGTCGCCGGAGAAGAATAAAGAGGTTATACGCGTTTTTTTCATAAGAAGAGGAGCCTAGCGCAAGTTAGTATTTTTTATTTTTTTTACAAAAATGGGTAGAGGTTAGTTTTTATTTTACAATCTTTAGAATTAGTGTTGTGATTGAAACATTAACTTGCTCCTTGTTGATTGAAACATTGATTTAAATGTTTTTGGGTTTTATGATTTATGTTTTGTTTTTTGAATTTGACATGAATGTGTTGATTAAGGATGGTTTTTTTGTGTTATAATTATGTTTATGTGTACAATGTGCAAATATTTGATGTGTTAGGATGAAAATAAACCAATGGGCATCTAATTGGCATGGTTTAGCACGAAAATATCGTTTTGGACTGGTTTTTCGAACATATAGGAGATGTTCAGAACTGTTTTTTCGAACATGATATGTTTGTTGTGGTTTAGGTTTCAAACATGTAGTGATTGTTCATATATTTTTTTCGAACATGGTGTGATTGTTTATGAACAACTTTCGAACATGGAGTGAATGTTCATTTATAAGTTTCGTACATGGTATGAATGTTCATTTAAAAATTTCGAACATGATGTATTTTTTCATCATTTGGTTTCGTACGTAAGTTAATTGTTTCATATTCTTGGCATATTGCTCATGTTTTCTCAGAGGCTGGTAGTAGGGATCGACCGACTGCTTCCAACGGGAAAAAGAAACAATATGTTAGCGATGTGGCCGCTCCACAAGAGGCCAATCCTCAAGAGACCGCTCCACAAGAACCGGAAGTAGATGATCAAGACGATGAGGGATACGGAGATGGAGAGGAGGAGGGACACGGAGGTGGAGACGACGAGGGAGTTGAGAAGGTTGGTCGGAAATTAGTAACCGCACCTCCCCTTCTCACCAGCTTCCAAGAGCATGTAGCCAAATACATATGGTTGGAGGATGAGCAAGATGTGTTGAAGTGTTAATGTCATGTGACCAAACTATTGCATTGGGAGTTCGATGATGAGCATGATTGACGTCATTGACGGAGGTTTTTGAGAGGATCTAGATTGATTCAAGTTAGACGTGGAGCTTACAAGAATTCAAACAAGAACCTTATCACAACCTTCGTTGAGAGATGGTACCAAGAGACCAACTCATTCCACTTGCCCTTCGGGGAAATGACAATCACTCTTGATGATATCCACTCTATCACGGGTTTGAAAGTTAATGGTCTCCCGGTGCAGTCTACTTCCTAAGATAATCTTTTGGCTTAAGATTGTTTGATGAATTTTTTTGGTAGATCATTAGTAGAAGACAAGAAAGCATTAAGTGGGCAACGAGGGGGTTCTGTGAAGCTAGTGTGGCTAAGGGACACTTCTATGCCCATGATGTCCTCGAACAACGAGGACGAGGTGTTGTATTCAGCACGATCGTTTGTGTTGTACATGTTTGGGACCACTTTGTTTCCAGATAAAAGTGGTACTCGTGTTCACGCACAGTAGTTGCAGTATACCGACGACATGTCAAAATTTTTAAACTCTACTTGGGGTACCACAGTATTTGCCAATTTGTATAGACAATTAGGGATGACGTCAAAGTTCAAATGTAGACAAATTGGTGGTTACCTTACATTATTTGAGGTATTAATGTATTTTAAATAAGATGGTATGTTGGTTAATATTTCATGTTTTTCATTTGAAATTTACCTAATATTGTACTTTCAGGCTTGGATTTATGAGCACTTCCCTACTTTGATTTTGTCGCCTTATAATCCAGCTTTTGGCCTTACGGGTCCATTGTCGATGTGTTATGCACCCGAAGCTCTGATTCACGTATTATGCAACACCAAAATACACAACTGCAAGTATACGACGTATATTGTAGCGTGATAAGTACGAGGTCGATCCCACAGAGAGGTGTAGTGTAAAAGTGGAGTTTGTCGATGGAATTCTAAATAGACATGATCGATAAGGTTGAAATGTAGCAATTGCCACTAATTATCTACCCAAACGTCACAAATAGACAATTAAAAGAGTAATAAAGAAATCGATCAAATACCATGCAAACCAAAGAAACGAAAAGTAAACTTGTAAACTCAAAGATGAGAAGATAGGTTCCAAGGCATTTGCAATACTTAGATATCCATTTATGATTCATAACTCATTCAAATGGCAATTAAGGTTGTCCTCTTATAAGGTTGACCACTAAAGAAGAATTAATCAATCTTTCGATATAACTAATCCAAAGAAGTATGCGACGTAAGTTCGTATGTCTACATTACAAACATCATACACAAAACATAGAATGAAATATTTTATACAAAAAATATAACAATTGAAATATATTTTTTCGTTATCAAGTATTGTAGTGATATTTATCGGGTTAACTCTACTTCTATAGAGTCACAAATTAAACGGGTTAGTGTTTTATTCAATTTATCC
The DNA here is from genome assembly GCA_963675135.1 of Galeopsis tetrahit. Lineage (NCBI taxonomy): Eukaryota > Viridiplantae > Streptophyta > Magnoliopsida > Lamiales > Lamiaceae > Galeopsis > Galeopsis tetrahit. Next base: position 9,564,261 of record OY776127.1, on the reverse strand, counting down.
TTAATTGCTTCATAAAACTGAGCCTAAATTTAAGCTGAGGGTCTTTGACAATTTTTTAAAATTAATAATAATAAAAATAAGTAAAAAGAAAAAAAAAAAACGGATGCCATGTGTATTTTACTAATTATTTATGGGTCATGTCCAAAAGATATAGGACGACTAGTTTCGTGTCTTCTCGAATGATTACATCATCCAATTTTTAACTTTTGATCCAAGATAGAGCCTAAATAAACGACCCAGTTTCACTGAGACTTTTTGGGGGTGAGAATGAGTCAGGCCTAATTAGGTTCTAAAAAAAAAAATGTTGTTTGTTACATAATTTTTAGACCCATGCCTGATCCTGATCTGTCATAGATTTTTTTTTTTAAGTTTGACCTGATTTTTTTAATAAATAGATCTGTCGTTTGGCCCGAAAGTCTTTTAAAGACTTTTTTTAATTCTATTAATACCTTTAAAAAAAATCATACGAACACTTTATTATCGTCAAACCATAAAATCGACCATTTAAATTTTCAAATGAAGAAGTAAAAGCTATAAACAACTTTATCAAATGTTTCAAAAAATTATTCAAATATTTTTGTTATCTATTACAAAAGGAAAATATAATTACATATATAGTATTACTAAACCTCCTTACTATATTTAATTATCACATATATTATATATATATATATATCTAATATATTTATATACGAGTAGTGATATAGAACCAACCCGGGTTTTTTATGGAACCAGACCTCATTCTTTTTAATATATTTTAAATCTAATTTAAAACAAATATTTTCATTTTTAATATCTAATCTCCCAGAGGAAATATTTTTTTTAGTCCTATAACTTTAGGTGATTCCAAAATAAATCCTTTAAGTTTTTAACTTTACAAAATACATCTTATATCTTACAAGCTATTAATTTTAGTCCTTTCTTAAATCTATTTTAGTCCTTTAAGTTTAAACTCACTAAAAAAATTTAAAGTCTGTTTAGTGGCTCCGGTCAAATATCCAATTTTGATTCTTTAACTAATTAAAATATATATATATATAAAAAAGTAAACCTTAAATAATTTTATTTTTTTTAAGTCAACTAAATAATTTATTTAAAATCTGAAATTATAAAACTTTTTTATTTAAAACCTGAATATACGCCCCTACCCAAATATCAATTTTAAATTATTTAAATATCTCACTATTTCAAAATTTTCAGTTTAACAAAAATTTATTTAAAATATAAAATTATAACTTATTTAATAAAAAATATTCAGTAAAGTAAAATAATTAAATACCAACAAAATAAAATATAAAAATTATTATATAAATCGTAAATAAATCTGCATTTTTAGCAAAATAATAGTACAAAATATGTTTATTTAAAATAAGATTTTTTTTTTCAAAAAAATTATGCAGATATTAAATTAATATATATATATATATAAAAAAATGAAATAATTCTAATTTTTTTTAGGTAAGGTCTAGTATGCACTCGAGTGCATGCTGTGCACCCTAGTCAATGTGCACTTTTCAGTTTACTGACTTACACTTTTTGGTAATGGTGTTGCACGTTTCAATTATTACTCATTTACCAAAAAGTGTAAGTTAGTAAACTGAAAAGTGCACATGGACTAGGGTGCACAGCATGCACTCGAGTTCATAACAGACCAACCCTTTTTTTTATTATATTGATAAATTAAAAAATATAATGTAAACCATAAGTAAATTTTAAAATAAATTCAAATTTGAATATTTGATCATTATATTAATATAATTTACATTTAGGGGATATGACGAGGTTGGATTTTTTATTTTTTTTGTCTTTTTAATATATATTTATAATTTTCTTGATTTATTAATATATATAATTTAGGCTTTATTAATACATTTTCTAAATTCAAATATAGAAAATCTATCAATTTATTTTTTATTTTGAAAACACGATCGGATCGGGGTGGGGAGTATATTTTTTATTGAATTAGTAATCTAATTTTTAGATTTTAGTAGATTGGAGTAGTATTTTATTGTAGTATTTTGTTTGTTTAAACTTAAAGGATTAAAATAGATTTGAAAAAGGACTAATATTAATAACTTGAAAGATGTAGGATGTATTTTGTAAAGTTAAAACTTAAAGGATTTATTTTGGAATAATTAAAACTTATAGGACTAAAAAAAATATTTCCCCAATCTCCCACTTAATTCGATAGTAAAACCAGAAAACATCTTCACCAAAACAAATCAAATCAAATTAAATCTTCTATATACCCAACAACAATGCAATTATTACTTATTTTTTCAACAAAAAATAAATTAATTTCACTTTAATTTTATCGTCTTATTGCTCCAATTTGAACTCCACCCCCATAACTCCGAATGTCATGTGTCATGTCACATCTTAATTGTATCTTAGATTATCTCCTTGTATATGTATAATTTTCTAACAGTTATTTTAAAAAATATTTTAGAAAATAGGAAATTCACTAGTATATAATGGACAAGTTCTTCGTGGTGAAAGATTGACCTAATTTATAATTTAGCAATAAAATGATAATATTGAATCAAAACAGGGTCATTCATACAAGACCACAGGTATGATCATCATTTACGCAATGTCGAAAGCTATATTCAGAGACACTTCATGCTATTCATGTGGGGTGGATGTAATTTGAACAAAAATGGGATGAGGTGGATGACATAATAAAATAATTAAAAAAATTGATAATATAGAAAATTGATTTGCACATATCATTTCAAAATTATTCTATGTTGATTTGGTTTGATTTGCTTGGTGGAGATGTTTTCTTGTTTTTAAGAGGGAGGTTAGATATTAAAAAATGAAAATATATTTTAATGGATAATATTTATTTTAAATTAGATTTAAAATATATTAATGAGAATGATGCGGATACTGGTAACACGTCAGTAATCTAGTTCCATAAAAAAATAGAAGGTTGATTCTATATCAGTACTCTATTTATATATAAATAAAATTAAATAAGCCGACACGTTGAACTTACGAAAAGGCTTGAGCCCAATCTATTTAACTTAATAAACTTTAAAAAGGTTTGAACCGGACTTGTTTATTAAACAAGTCGAACAGAGCTTTAATAGATCAAGTCGTAGACCCCTATCGGATTGTCTGACCCATTTTCAAACCTACCGACTTCCACCTCCCTAAGACCCGAAAGAATAATAGTCTTAAAACACCGCCTCATCATTCCGGATTAATTACATGCTAATAAGTAATACTCACACTAGCATCAATATCATCATACCTAAAATAGGGGATTGCACTCTTATGTACCAGTTACATGTATCTAACTGGTATACACAATTATTTCCCCCACTACAATTTTGTTTTAAGAAGGTTCCAAGGAAAAAGGGAAAAAAAAATATAGGTTATATACAAATACAAGAACTTCCCATTTACGCTCTAATAAATTTAGAAATACAATTTATTCCGAAAAAAAAAACACAAGATTTTGTTTTAAAATGGTTTCAAGGAAAAAAAAAAAAAATAGGCTATATACAAGAACTTCCCATTTATTCTCTAATAAATTTACAGATACAATATACTCCAAAAAAAAAAGGATTTTGTTTTAAGATGGTTTCAAGGAAAAAAAATATAGGCTATATACAAGAACTTCCCATTTATTCTCTAATAAATTTACAAATACAATTTACTCCAAAAAAAAAAAAAGATTTTGTTTTAAGATGGTTTCAAGGAAAAAACATTTATTCTCTAATAAATTTACAAATACAATTTACTCCAAAAAAAAAAAAAAAGATTTTGTTTTAAGATATAAAAAAAATAATTGTTTTAAGTTGGTTTCAAGGAAAAAGTAAAAAAAATATAGGCTATATACAAGGACTTCCCATTTATGCTCTTATAAATTTAGAAATACAATTTACTTCAAAAATATATATATATATTTGCCAAAAAATTTGTGATAAAATCACACAAGATTTTTCCGTACCTATTCCCAATCAATGCTCAAACTTTGTACAACTTCTCTATAAATAATGAACGTCGTATCACCATCTTAATAAACTATTCATTAGTCTTTCTCTCTCAAATTTCAATGGCTTCAACTCCAACTTTTCTTTGTTTCCTCGTCTTTCTTTGCTTTGTCACTAATGGTTTGTCTATCTATACTATATTCTTTTGAGTGTGGCTTATAAACTCAGTCAAATGTCCTTTAACTTGATTTGTGTTTTTCTTTCAGGAATATCGACTCAATGCAGTCTTAGTACATTAACAATCAAGCAAACCCAAACACCAAAGGCGGAATGGAAAGTGAACATAACCAACACGTGCGATTGCTCAGTTTATCAGTTGAGATTTTTGTGTCCGAATTTCAAACCACTTGTTAAGATCGATCCATTCATAATTTCTAAAATCGACAAGGATAATTGTCTCATCAACTATGGACAACCGATCTATGCCTGCCAATCCTTCAATTTTACTTATGCTTCCCGTGAACGTGTTCCTTTTGCTCTGATTAACTACTCAGTAGCTTGCTCCTAGATTTATTTTATGTTATGTGTTTTACCGGATATATATATATATATAAATATATGAATTAATTATGAATGATAGATTTATTTTATGTTATGTGTTTTACCGGATATATATATATATATAAATATATGAATTAATTATGAATGATAAAGTTGTTGCCTTTTAATTTTTGCAGAAATAATTTTGCTTCTTGTTGTTTAAATAAATTTCGATCGATTTACTCTGAATTAATTAATCAGATTCTTATACCTCTTAAAACATAATCATCTCATTCAAGTAATGCATTTTCTTATTAATCTTTATCCATTAACAAGGACGCTAATTTAATTACCCCTTAACCTTTTTAATTGAATATAATTAATTTCTAATTTGCTTAATTCTTGCCAAGTTAATAGTTATTATATATGAAAAGATTACGTGGTTATTCAAAATTTCTAGTTGAATAATTTCTAATTGGCTTAATTCTTGATAACATAATATTTTTTTCAATAGTTGAAAAGATATATTTTCTTGTAGACGACTTATATTTTTTTTTCATTGGACGTTGAACTGTCACAAGTTTTGGCCTTTTTAATAGAATATTAGTATTTAAAAAATAATTTAATTTAATATTATTGTTTAGATGAAATTTAATAAAATAAAGAAGAGAGTTATCAAAGTCTAACTTTTGTAGAATATATAGCTGCTCAGGAAGCTTTCTCCATACATTTAAAAGTTTATATTATATTTAAAATTTATTAATTAAAAAAATTAAAACAATTATATATTTTTAAATTTCTTTATTTTGTTATACGTGTTGTACGTTTACATATTATGTTATTAGAAGTTTGAATAAATTATGGTAGATCGAGGAAGATTTAAATTCAAATTACCGAATATTTAAGATCTATTCTATTTGAAGAAAGTATTAAATTGTCTATAACAATTATATTTAATTGATTAAATAAAGGGAGGGACTATCAACTCCCCAAAATATGTTATACACACCCCACTAAAATTTAAAAATATATTTAAAATACTAAATACACCCCATTTTTTTTCCTATCAAAATCTCTTTCTTACTAAACACACCCCATTAACCTTTTCTCTTTTACAAACAAAACTAAAAAAACAATAAATTTGGAATTTATAGAAATTTTGATATTTAGGGTATATAGTAATTTTGATATTTTTGAATTGTTTAGATGATTTGGAATGATAATATTGTAAACATCTCGTTGTTGAAGATATTTTGTAAAGATTGCATAAAGAAAATGAGTTGGAAAGTGTTCGGCCAGTAACTCATGTACAAACAAAGATGTGTTCGGCCAGTAACTCATGTACAAACAAAGATGTGTTCGGCCAGTAACTCATGTACACTCAATTAGTGGCAGATCCAAATTTGAAATTTGGGGGTACAAAAATTCTTGAAGATCGAGTTATGTTTTCGTTGTCTTGAATTTCTTTGATATACATTTATCTTTCGTCATAAGTTTATCTTTAATTATTTTCTAATTAAATTAGATAGTAAATTAGCAATTAAATTAGAAAATATAATTCTACAATTAAAAAAAATCAAATTTCAAAGTTTCAAAGCACTATCTATCTATTTCAATTAGATTAATTTAAGATAATATAGTAAATTAACAAGGGACCTTCTACATGTAGTCAGAGTGTTGTATGGTGTCGTATGACTACCGTAGTCAATTAAATCTGAACCATTAAAAATCAAATCTAAAGGCTTAAATCTGATGACCTGTTACCTTTTGTACTTTGTATTGAAAATATTCAACGTATGTGTCGTATGGTGTCATACATTTTTATTTTTATATTTAATTTAATTAATTAAAATATATAATTATAAAATTATATTTTTATCCTTATGTAATAATTTTTTTTTTTATATTTATTGGTGTATTCCATTATTTAAGAATAAGTTTTAAATATGGATATTTTAATTTTGCTTATAAGAATATATGATGTAACAATAAAATATCACCAATCATTTACCATAAATAATTTATATTTATAATTACTTGAAAAAATAAATATAATTTTAAAATTTGATTGTGCACGAATCTAATTCATAGTTCTGTAATTTACATGTGCACGACCCAGGAGTCGTGCACCTCTGCACGACCAATGCCTACTACACCGTGCAAATTTAAAAACTTTTTGTAAGTCCACAAGTGCACGACCCATGAGCCGTGTACCTCTGCACGGCCAATGCCTACTACACTGTGCAAACCCAAAAACTTTATGTAAGTCCACAAGTTCACGACCTAGGAGTAGTGCACCTCTACATGACCAATTCCTATTACATCGTGCAAATCAAAAAAAATTATGCACGACCTTCGTTCCGTTATAATGTCACACGGGTGGTTCTCTCGTTTATCAGGGTATTTAACAACGTTATACACAATACTCGTATAAAATATCAGGTGGATCTATGAGAATGGTCTGTACGGTGTCTTTAGTGACGTTAATGACCTTCGTTTCGTTATAATGTCACACAAGTCGTTATCTCGTTTTCGTGTGTCAAATATGAAACATAAGTTTTCCGATATCATCATTTTACAACTTAGCATGTTTTTAAGAAAAGGACGACATAGTTTTACTAAAGTTAACGTATTCGAAAAACGATGCATGGTTTGATTGATAAACAACACATGATTTATATAACTTAAAATATAGTGATTGAGTGAAATGACCGATGATTAATCAGTGGTGTACTATCCAATGAACATGACATCCAAAACGCAAATAATCACTCTAGACCCTTTTAAATAATGGTCATGGAAGTTATTCGACACGTGTACACAACATACTGTGTCGTTAGTTACGTTAACGACCTTCGTTCCGTTACAATGTCACACGGGTTGTTCTTTTATTTATCGGGGTATTCAACACACGTTATACGTCGATATCCACGTTATACACAGTACTCGTATAAAATTTCGGGTGGATCTAGGAGAATGGTCGGCACGATGTCATTAATGACGTTAACGATCTTCATTCCGTTATAATGTCACACGAGTTGTTATCCCGTTTTCGTGTGTCAAATATGAAACTTAAGTTCCCCGATGTCATCATTTTACAACTTAACATGTTTTTACGAAGATGACGACATGGTTTTACTAATAATAATATAAGCATCCATTTTATACCATATCTTGAGGTAGAGAAAATCTACAATCAAATTTCACCTAAATAAAATTTTACAATGTATATCAATTTTAAATGACTACATTCTAGAATTTAATCAATGCCTCAACAAAAAAAAAAAAAAAAAAAGAACAACAAAGATGAAATTCTAAATATAAATTTAATATTAAAACATTCATATTCGATTCATGAACAAAAAAAAAAACCGTCTACATGTTGGGTATAATTGCAGAAAAAATGGGAGTGATTTTATTATATTTGAAAGTGTGTGTGCGTGCGAAATCAGAGATGTTGTCTGTCGTGTTGGCACTGTCCAGACAACACTATGCAGCGAAAATTAAAATGCACGTACTGAAAATAGAAGTATTCAAAATTTGCATAGATTATAAATTAATCTATGCTGTTCACTATATTAAAAATATGTGAAACGAGTACAACCTCTTTGAGGTGTATAATAACACTACGAAAGTGTAAAAGATTTACTAAGTTCTATGAAACTATCTCCCTCATAGATTTATACACACAACCTAGCAAATAAGACTATGATCTAACACACTACTATTCGGGTTTACAATAGTATGAAGATCTACAAGAAGAAACAAAGATTTTCCTAACTAGAAGCGTATAAAGCGTTCAATAGAATAATGATCGATTTCAGCTTTTCTTCTTGTGTATCTTGTGTTGAGGCAGCTTCTGTATTTATAGGCGTCAAGGACCAACTGCCATCAACTCCCATGTTCATCACAGCCGTGAGATCATGCGGTTAATAACTTCTCTCCACCACTCCTAGAATTTAGGGACTTGTTATACCATGTCTAATAACTTCTCACTCCCACGCAATGGCAAGACTTGGGTGTTGCCCACATCTTCTAACTGCTCTGGGGACATCATTAGACAACAAGCGTAAGATCGGAGTTAGTGAGAAAAGGAAGGGCAAATTCTGATGTTGTCATAAATGTTGGAAACATTAAACACAACACTCGGCTGCTAGTGTTGGATCATTAAACAACACACTTATATCAACATCAACAATCTCCCCCAATTTGACCTTTCTACATCAACATAACTGAAGTTCACACAACGGAAACATGATTAAGAAATTTACTCAATTGATGTTCCCAAAATATGAAATAACTATTAGTATAAGATCAAATTAAAATAAACAGCATCTAAACCACAAAACTTGTTTAGATTTAAATAACTTAAGCAAAAATAAATCCTAAATAATTATAGAATGTAAAAAGCAGAGTTTGAGAAATTAAAAACTCAAGTACAAAGCTTTTACAACAACGAAAGAACTGTATTAACACATGAGAAAGGATTGGGCTGAATGTGTATCAGCTGCATCTCCATAGTCTGCATATACTCCCCGATAGTGTAAGCTCTCCCCTTGTCTTCAAGCTTATCATGCATCCAGATCACAGATCACCATACAGGTCCTGGATGTCTTGATCATCTCCCTCAGTCATTGTAGTGTCAGCAGCAGGTTCATTAGTTCGGTCAAGAACTGAATCCGGTTCATCTACAGCATGAGCAACAATGTTAGTAGGGTGGTTGTTGTGAGAACTGTCAGCTACTCCCCCTGTTGGAGTGGAAAGGAGATCCATCCAAAAATTCTTTTGGATTAGAAGGTCCTCCACAGAGTGCTGCAAGTTAAGAATGGATCCCTGCAAGATATCAATCTGCCTCATAATATAGTGGGAAGATAAGTAAATAGAGGAGGAAACTCCTTCTGGAGGCAGTGTGGAACTGTGGAAGGGATCATTTGCTGGAACACTGGTTGTTGTACTTGGGCCTGCTTCATCATCATTCCTTCTTAAAGGAAGATCAACCACCCTGTCACCTCTTACCAAGAACTGATTTGAAATGGTGAAGCATGGGATGTAAGAGCTTACCACCTCATCTTCATCTCTGTCAAAGGATTTTTCCAACAGATATTTGTACACAAGACATGGGTAAGGCAGTATGCCTCTGCCAGACATATCAGACTTAAAAGTCATCATATTAGTGAAAATGACCTGTCCTAAATTAAACCTTTTCAAGTGCCCAATCTTGTACATCAAAACAGCCTGTTCTAGGGTGAGAGTGGTGTTGTTTGTGGTAGGCAACCAATTAAAACAAACCAACTTGTGTAAGACAGAATATAGACTAGTCAGTTTAGAGGCCAAAATCCTTCTTCTCCATTTGGTGATTACTCCCCCAGTCAAGATGCTTATCATAACATCATGATCAGTAACAATAGGATCCTCCATAATTTTTGTTTTAAGCAAAATATTGATTCTCCTAGGGGTAATCATATGCCTAGTTCCTCTAAACCAAAAATGTCCATATCTTGTAGAGTTTGGATCACCAGCAAATTGAGGGATATTAGCATAAAATTCATATATCCAGTCAACAACATAAGGACAAGCAAATTGTAAGGCATTCAGTAAAGATCTTTCTTTAAACCAATCAAGCAGATTCATCTCTTCAAAATTAGGAACTTTAATCAATCTTTCATTGAGAATCTGCCTAGTTCTTATAGTTATATACTGTATGCTTGACTTATCATTATAATCCTCATCAGAGTCACTATTCCTATCATCAAAAGAAGAAGGTACCTCGTTTTCATCCTCATCTGAAGAACTGGATGACTGTTCATGATCTGATGGTTCTGGTGTTGCCATTAGAGATGCAACACTCTCGGGCTCTCGGAGCCTTTTTTATCGTCGGACTGGTGGAGTGGGTTCACCCTCCTCTTCCATTTCCTCAGCTACTTCATCGACATCATCCTCATTGACAGCCACTGCTTCTTCCACTTGGGCTGCAGTTTGTTCGGCTCTGTTTCCGGTTCTGATTCAGAATCAGACACCGCAATGGGTTCGGATGAGTTTCCATCAGTTCTGGGCTTCTTCTTCCCAGTATAGTCAACAATCTTGCCCAGGTTCCTTTGGGACTTCCTCTTTCCACCCAGCCATTTTCTTGCGGTAGGAACAACAACGACTTTCTTCTTGCCCTTTTTCTGCCGATGAATTATTTCGAATTTGGCAGCTAGAACCTCTTCATCTGAAGACTCTTGCTGAGTTTGCATGTCCACATCGCCCTTGAACATGGCATTATCCAGTGTTTCTCCTTCAAGCACTAAAACAGGGTGTGCTGTTTTTAAGCTTAGGGTTTCGAAGGCATCTTTCAAGGTGTTGAAAGGGGTGCCGAGAGGAAAGTGTATGGTTACTGGAGTGGTTTCAGGTGCGGCGGGAGCTTCAGATGAGGGCTCATTTAGTGGTTTGGAGGCCAAAATTTCACCAGCTGCGTTCGCATTTGCAATTTATGTGCGAATGTCGAACGGATTGTAAGGAACGATCTCGAGAGGGGATGATTGAGTGGGAGTCTGTGCATCAGCATAAGGCACAACAATGGCTCCTACGGTGAATGATGGAGAGTTTGGTGAGTTTGATGATGCCATTTCTGCGAGAAGGTTGAGAGGATTTGGAGAATTCTTGTTGCTTGAGTTTGAGTTCAAATGTGCAGCAGAGTCCTGAGAATTGTTAGACATAATAGGAGCTGTACACACAAAACGAGACAAAAAGGTTAATTCTGGAGACCTTTCAAATTCTTCAGATAAATGCAAAGCGGGTTTCAAAAAGTGTGAGTCAAGAAATGATGTGACATAGGTACTAGATATACTTGAGTGCTGTAAATAAAATTAAGAACAGTAATTACCAGGCTTAAATGAATTAACAAAGCTTTTCAAGTATTTTCCAACACAGTTATGTAGACTTATCTTCTAGGAGGAATTGTAAAGTGAGAGTTACACGATTTTGATAGTGAGGGAAGTGAAGTAGTGGAAGTAACTTCCCCACTAATTGATCGTGGTAATTTGGGAGAAAAGAATTCTGAAAAACAGAAATTAAATAAAAGCGGAATATATAATAACTGAATTTATAATAAGGCAAGACTTGGTCAAATTAAATATTTCAGAGAATAATATTTAATAATTATAAAAAATAACTAATACCACGAAAATTGGGATAAGAATCTGAGTTCACGAGTGTTATAACTATTGTTGGCATTCTATACACCTCAACACAGATTTTTCATGATTTTACATCATATGTGTTGCTCTATATTTTTTGTAAATCATACTTCACATTGATCCATCTTTTGAAAAGAGTGCATCGTAGCAGCGAACTCCGTGCCCCATAGTTACTCAATGGATTTGTGAATATATTGATGCAATTTATATCACCTTTTGAAAAGAGATCATCGTAGTAGCGAGCTCCGTGTCCCATAGTTACTCAGTGATTTATAAAGCATCTAATATGTGATTTTTCTTTTGTAGCATTTGAGAGGTGTATAGGATCTTTAATATTTCTCACAAGTTACTCAGAATTCAAATATCAATCACAGGAAATTTCATTAATTCAATAATTACGAAAATTAAAGCAAGGAAACACATAAGTGACTTATCTTAGTGTTGTCTCAAATGCTGCCGCATTTGATACAACACCCTTGATCATATTTTCAGATATTACACAACCCAAGAGATTTTTGAAGAGATGAAAACCTCTTGTCACCAAGAGCTTTAGTAAAGATATCAGTTAATTATTTTTCAGTAGATATGTACTCCAACTTAACAACTTCATTTTCAACAAGATCTCTTATAAAGTGGTGTCTAAGACTTATATGCTTTGTTAATGAGTGTTGCACTAGATTTTTTGAGATATTTATAACACTAGTATTATCACAGTACACAGTCAAAACATCACTAGCTAGGTAAGCCATAATTATGAAACATTTTTTGCAACCAAAGTAATTGAGTACAACAACTCCCTGCTGCAATATATTCTAATTCTGTTGTTGATTGAGAGACAAAGTTTTGTTTTCTGCTGTGCCAAGAGATCAGATTGTTTCCCATATAAAAGCAACCACCACTTGTGCTTTTCCTATCATCACAATCACCTGCCCAATCTGCATCACTATACCCTATTAAGGTACAGTTTGTGTCTTTGCTATACCAGATGCCTAAATCACTTGTTCCTGCAACATACTTAATGATTCTTTTAACAGCATTCATATGTGATTCTTTGGGGTTAGCCTAGTATCTAGCACATAAACAAACACTGAACATAATATCAGGTCTACTGGAGCTTAAATATAGAAGTCTGTCTATCATTGATCTGTACAGTGTTGGATCAACATTCTGGCCAACATTGTCTTTACTCAGTTTATGAGTTGATCCCATAGGGGTTTTCATGTGTTTAGCACTCTCTAATCCAAATATTTTTACAAGACTTCTAGCATACTTACTTTGTGAAATAAAAATCCCATCTTTTTGCTGTTTGATTTGTAATCCTAGGAAGTAATTCAAATCACCAACTATGGACATTTCAAAAGTAGATGTCATTTCATTTACAAAGTGGTTAAGCATATTGTCACTAGTAGAACCAAATACTATATCATCAACATAAATTTGAGCAATCATAATATCATTTTTATCATGTTTGATGAATAGTGTTCTGTCAGCTTCTCCTCTTACAAAGCCAAACTCAATTAAGAAATCTGTCAACCTTGCATACCATGCTCTAGGTGCTTGTTTCAAGCCATATAGAGCATTTTTCAGTTTAAAGACATGATCAGGGTAATCAGGGTTTTCAAAGCCTTTTGGTTGTTCAACATAAACTTCTTCCATAAGAATGCCATTTAAAAAAGCAGCTTTAACATCCATTTGATGCAATTTTATGTCAATAAAGCATGCAATAGCAAGTAATAACCTAATGGATTCAATTCTAGCAACTGGAGCAAATGTTTCATCAAAGTCTACACCTTCTACTTGTGTATACCCTTGAGCAACCAACCTATCTTTATTTCTAATTATGTTTCCCATCTCATCAGTCTTGTTTTTTAAAATCCATTTAATACCTATGACATTAACATGGTCTGGTCTAGGAACTAATGTCCAAACATCATTCCTAACAAACTGGTTTAGTTCTTCATGCATAGCTTCAATCCAATTCTCATCATCTAAAGCTTCTTTAACAGTTTTAGGTTCAATCTCAAAGTGATAGCATTCATGATTAACTTTACTACACATACATGACATACATATAGACCTTACCACATCCTTTGAGTTCATACCCATTCTTCTTCTGGTTTGAACACATGTAGACTGTTCACCAATGATTTGATCTTGTGGGTGATACTTCTGAATCCTTATGGAGGGAGTTTTCTGGAGATTATACAGATTTTCAGGGTCTGTATTATCAGATGTTTCCTCTGGTGTGTCATCATTCTGAACCTGTTCAACATTTTCAGTATTGATTGGAACATCAATCAAATCTGATATATCTTCATCTTCAATGATTTTGCCTGTAATGCTTGAATCATCATAAAAAACAACATTTACAGATTCTTGTACAGTATCAGTCCTAAAGTTATAAATTCTATAGGCCTTGCTATTTCTTGAATAACAAAGGAAGAACCCTTTGTCACTTTTTGAATCGAACTTATGTAACTGATCCCTGTCATTCAAGATGTATCATACACAACCAAAAACATGGAAATATTTAAGGTTAGGCTTTTTATTGTTCAGAATTTCATAAGGAGTTCTAGTAGAATCTGTTCTAATGTAAACTCTATTGGCAATATGACAAGCAGTATTAAGAGCTTCTGCCCAAAATCTTTTGGACAAGTTCTTAGAACATAGCATGACTCTAACCATTTCTTGAAGTGTTCTATTCTTCCTTTCTGCAATGCCATTTTGTTGAGGAGTTTTACGTGATGAAAACTCTTGTATAATACCTTTTGATTCACAAAACTCAGTAAATGAACTATTTTCAAATTCCCTTCCATGATCAGACCTAATTCTGCAAACTTTGGAATTGAAAACATTCTTAAATCTTTTATACAGAATTTTAAAAATGGGAAAAGTTTCAGATTTATCTTTTAAGAACTCAATCCATGTGAATCTAGAATAATTATCAACCACAACTAGAGAATACCTTTAACCTCCAATACTTTCTGTTTCAATAGGACCCATAAGATCCATGTGCAGTAATTCGAAGCAATGTTTGGTTGAGCAATGTCCCAACATTTTGTGAGACACCTTGACCTGTTTGCCTTTTTGACAAGGTCCACAAACCTTTTATCTGAAAATTTCAGATCTGGTAAACCTGTAACAACTTTTAATCTAACAAGTTTATCAAGTTGTTTGTAGTTAGCATGTCCAAGTTTGTGATGCCACAATGTACTATCATCAACTTTAGCCTTATTACAAATAAGTTTAGATTCAATAGGATAACAATTATAAGCAGAACTGTTTCCCATCATGATACATTCAGAATATTTGTCTAACACATAACATGAATTCTTGTCAAATTTTACATGCAAATCATCATCACATAATTGACTAATACTTATAAGATTGACCAGTAATCCATCAACATGCAGAACATTGGATAACTTAGGAAAACCAGGAACATTTAATGTCCCTTTACCAATGATTTTTCCTTTAGAACCACCACCATATGTGACATTACCACCATTATAAACAGTATAATCAGTAAGATAGTCAATTTTACCTGTCATATATTTAGAACAATCACTGTCAAAGTACCATAATCCAGGAATACATGCTTTTAAACACATATGAACAACATTACATGATGTATTTTCTTTTGAAACCCATGTAGATTTACCACTGTGTGATCTTGAATGTTGATTCATTCTAGGAAATACATAATTTTTCAAATATCATGCAAACCAAAGAAACGAGAAGTAAACGTGTAAACTCAAAGATGAGAAGATAGGTTCCAAGGCATTTGCAATACTTAGATATCCATTTATGATTCATAACTCATTCAAATGGCAATTAAGGTTGTCCTCTTATAAGGTTGACCACTAAAGAAGAATTAATCAATCTCTCGATATAACTAATCCAAACGAGTATGCGACGTAAGTTCGTATGTCTACATTACAAACATCACACCACCTAATTTAGCCCCAAAGGTCATTCAATTCCCTCCCAGTAACTAATCCTCTCTCGAGATCATAATAATATTGGGTTACATGCTTACATACGATTAATGGAATACATCTCTCGATATTACCCCAATTAACAATAGATTAAACATATCATCATGGCCAATAATAATATGCTTCCATATGAAAATTAAGCACACAAATAAGAGGCAAACACCATTTAAAGCAAGAAATTAGTTCATAAACTTCAATCCAAATATTTACAAAGCCTTAGAACCAAAAGTGTTCTAACCAATCAACAACATAATCAAATTAACAAAACCAAATGAAATAACTAAATAAAAAGAGAGAGAAATAGAAAGCTTAGTCTAATGGATGGCGTGGAATGAAATTTCAAAGCTATTGGTGCATTTCTTGCTTGAATTGATGGAGAATTGAAGAAATTGTTGCCACAACACCTCCAAATGTGTGTTTGTATGTGATAAATTCTTAGAATTGGGGGAATGTACAATTGATTTCAATAATGAGGGCTTATATAGTGTTGGGGTAGGGTTTGGTGGAAGTTTTGCACTTAAGTCCCTAAAAAATGGCTAAAAATCACTAAAAACCTCGAGTTTGGAAGTGGCCCGGCCGGGAAATAACTTCGTAGATTGAATTTGGGCAAAAATACGCGCGGGGGTGCATTTATCAAAAGTCTGGATGCAAATCGGCCCGGTCGGGCGGAAGTTTCGTTTTTGGTTTCGGCCTCTAACTTCGTCCCTCCATATCTTGAGCTTCCGACCTCCGATCGACTCGATTATTTTTGCTATTCCACTCCATTTTTCGAGTCGGATCCAATGGTGCACTCCTCATTTTGGTCCAGTGACTTGTGGTAGGTGTTTTGCTCCCAAAATCCTTCTTTTTCCTATAAAATCGACAAAACACCACCTTTCTCTTATTTTGACCAAAACAATCATAATCAACTAATAAATCAATAAATTCACACTAAAAATGAGCTTCACATGTCCATCAAAAACATGTAAATTCCACCCGAATCAAGCTCATATAGGCCCCTGTGTCGATCGAGTAAGAGGCTTTAGAGAGCGATTAGATACCCTTCTAGCAAGCGAGGTACGTTACGAACCAAATTAATATATTTATCTTTTGTTTATTTGTTTTTAAGATATTGTATCATTTTTGTATCAAACTTGGTGTTGTAGGTTAACTGGAATCCATATCGTCCCGTACGAGAAAATCATCCATTCGAGGAGGTATTTTACTTTCATGGGTGCATTGTGTGTAGAGATATTGTCGAGTCGTACATGCCAGATAGAGTGCTCACACAGTTCGAGTACGTGCAAACCGTTTCTGAGAAGCCGTTTGCTGCTCGTGTTAAGAGGACCGGTTCCACATCCAAGAAAATAAAGCTAGTGTGGGGTGCTATGGCGAAGTACTTTTCTACGTGGGATGCACACATACTTACGGATGATAGACTTGGTGAGCGTTGTATCCAAGATTCAGATTACATTGATGGTTATATTGATTGGTACCTCGCCACCGGTCGTCCTTTCGTTTCAAATCTTTCTACAAGGAGACTTCCTCCTCCTGAGCCTCCACGTAGGGCCGGCCAAGTCATGGCACTTGCTAGATTTTACAAATGTTGAGTTGA
The DNA here is from genome assembly GCA_963675135.1 of Galeopsis tetrahit. Taxonomy (NCBI): domain Eukaryota; kingdom Viridiplantae; phylum Streptophyta; class Magnoliopsida; order Lamiales; family Lamiaceae; genus Galeopsis; species Galeopsis tetrahit. Next base: position 9,547,007 of record OY776127.1, on the reverse strand, counting down.
ACTTGTTGTTGCACAAGTGGAGGAACGACGAGCCATTGACAATGGACGGGGTAATGTAAAAGATTGAAGACGTTGTGAGGCAGATTGGTGGACCAACTTTGGATGACGTAGGAGCAGAGGCACCGTCAACCTCAAGTGCACGTCGTGGACGTGGAATAGGTCGGGGCAATGCTAGGCGTCCTTGAGGCCATTTACTTGTTTTATATCATTTTGAACAAAAAATTTGACAATGTTATTTTCATTATGGCAGTTTCGTAATTTAGAATGATACTTTTTAGTATTTTAATATGTATGGTAACTTGACTATTTTATGAATGTTATGTTGTATGGTTTTTATAATGTTGTATGGTTTATGAATTTCGGATGAGGACACCCATAGATTTTTGTGTTGTATGGTTTATGAATTTTATAAAATTCTCGGAAATAAAGTTTCGGGTGGGAACACCCATAGTAAAACTCGGAACAAAATTTCGAACATAAAACACATGTCCGAAAATTTTTGCCGAACATGAATTTTCTTTCGAACATTTGTAGCATGTCCGGAACAAATTTTCGAACATTGAGGGGGTGTTTACTTTGGACTTTGGGTGGTTTTAAAAATCGGGTTTTTGAAATCCTAGTTTTTGAAATTCCGATAAATAGTACTCCCTCCGTCCGCCTATAAGTTACACGTTACTTTTTGGCACATAGATTAAGAAAAGTGATTAAATAATAGATATAGTACAAGTGATGTGATTGAAAGAGGAGAGAGATAGAGAGAAAAAATAAGATATAAAGTGATGTGTAAGAAAAAGTACATACCAAAAAGGGTATGGGAAGCTTATAGGCGGACGGACAAAAATGGTAAAATGGGAAACTTATAGGCGGACGGAGGGAGTAATATGAGTGTTTCTTTTGGGTTTTGGAATAGTGGAGGATTTAACTTTATGTCAAATCAAGTTGTAAGATTGAATGAGTTTGTATTATTATATTATTGTTTGGTGAGATTATAATGATTAGTTCATTATGTAATGATTAAATGTATTATATTATTGTATTATTATATTATTATAATATTATTATATTATTGTTGAGAAAGAATATAATGATTGGAGTAATATTATATAGATATAACTTTATGTCAAATCAAAATGTTTGATAGGGGTGGTTTTGAGTGGATTTTGAAAACCGATTTTTAAATCCTGAAGTAAAACGGGTTTTGGATCTTGAAATCAAAAACCTGGTTTTTAAAACCAAAAGTAAACATCCTCTGAGTCATTGTTCTAAAATTTGTTCCCAACAGACACTTTTAAGTTTTTTTGAATTTCGTACAAGTAAAACCTTCGGGACACGTTTTCGAACATATAACACATGTTCGAAAATTTTGCCTAACATGAATTTTATTTCGAACATTTGTAGCATGTCCGGAACAAATTTTTGAACATTGAGTCATTGTTCTAAAATTTGTTCCCAACATACACTTTTGAGTTTTTTTGAAATTCGTACAAGTAAAACCTTCAGAACGCATTTTCAAACATATAACACATGTCCAAAAAATTATGCCGAACATGAACTTTTTTTCAAACATATGTAGCATGTCTAGAACAAATTTTCGAACGTTGAGTCATTGTTCGAAAATTTGGTCCTTATAAGAGGTCTTATACAATGTAGTTATACTTTTAACACCATTTTATTGCCTCATTCAAACACAATCATCCATTCAAAAAATGGAGCAATTAAATTAGACAATTAAATGGTGTAGCATACATACATACGTCAAGAATTTGTACACAAATTACACAAAAAGTTGTCGTTAACACTAAATGGTTCCAAAGTTTTAAACCACAAAAAACTAGCAAAACTTGTTAACTACAAAAACTAACAAAAGTTGGTAACCACATATAAACTATTACTATCATCTAATTCCTCCGGACGCATAAGCATTTTTCCATCCGTCCGCAATATGTAGATGCTCATGTTTCCACGAAGTAATCACCGGGGACAAAGTGTGACCAGCAGCCATCGTAACCTACACGTATAGAGAACTTAAATGTTATATATACCTAATATTAATGCAACCAAGGGCGGAGCCAGGAAAAAAAATTAGGATAGGCTAAAGATTTTTTTTTGCATAAATTTGCACCCTACAATTTTTTATTTAATAGAATTCATCGATAAAGTGATATTGTTTACTTTGAATTTTGGTTGATTTTGGAAATCATCAAAATAAATTTTGTAGACAAGATCATAAATAAAATCATCATTAAACAACCCGATGTTGTGTTTGGATTCCTCTCAATTTTAACTAAAAAAATATGCTAAGTATTTTAAATTTATTCATATACTTTTTAATCCAAACAATTAAGTGGAGTGGGTTTAGATTATATATGGTATATGGATTTAAAATTCATACATAAATCTCATCATCCAAATACAACCTGAAGTTATAATTGAGATCCAAGACATAACTTAAGAAGTTTCACCACCGCGTCTTTAAATCAACTATTGATAGTTAAATGAGTATACATTGCATTGTTAAAGACATCAACTTCAAATTTGATATGTTTTTTACATTAGAGGTTTGAAATTGAGGGATTTAGTTTAGAGTTTGTTATTTAATTAAAATTTTAAATTAGGTAAAGATTTTAAATAAGTATGAAATTAAGGGATTTTTTGTTATTTAATTAAAATTTTAAATTAGGTAAAGATGTTAAATAAGTATTTTTTTATAATTAATTTAATAAAAATAAATATGGATTAGTGGTAAAGTATCTCGCCTATTTATGTGAAAGTTGGTACAAGTTTTTTTTTTATATATATATATAATAATAATTATTTTAAAAAAATTAGGGTGGGCTATAGCCCACCTTAGCCCATGAGAAGATCCGCCCTTGAATGCAACATATATGTGTAAATCAATGCAATGCAAATACCTGGATAAAATTGTTCTCATTAATTAACCCCATCCAAATACTCCTCGGCTCTTGAGGAGATGCTTTGTTGAACGGTAGATATGTAAGGGACAGACGTGTATCAATAATCCCCACCGCCACATTATAATGTTAGGAAAATATATATTCCATGTACGGCAACACGAACCAATGTTTTTTATGTGCAAACTCCGTAAAGCAATTCAATTTTCCAAGCACTACGTGGACGTAATCATTCAACAAGAAGACTTTGTCGTACAACATAAGATTGTGGGACAGTTCATTCATCAAGTCCATCCGAACATGAGCCCACTCATCCTCCCCCCCATCCTATAAGACTAGTCATTGCTCGGAAACTGCAGTGTCCATCACCCTTTACGTTCTTTATATCGACAATGTAGGATTGATACGTGGTTGGTAAACATCCGATGAAGTCACTTCTTTGGGATTGTCGGGTACGCCGACGAAATACCTACGCACATTATACATCACCAAAATATACATATCTACCCATCACCAAATCACCAAAATATACACATCACTAAATCACAAAAAATATATACATCTACAAATCACCAAAAATAAACATGCAAGGACTGATAATTACCGGTTTTTTTTGTGGAATCCCTTTCTTTTGGAAGGACGGGGATGTTTGCGAGTTATCTACGGTGATGACCGTCAGCTCCTTTTGTACCGAGCAACTTGTAACTTGACTCTCTACAAGCTCAAATAGGCTCGGCTCGCGTTTGGTTGACGCATCAAACTTCTTCTTCTTCTTTCCTTTTTTGGGTCGACCACGAGTGTCTTTCTTAGCGGGTGGCTCAACAAGAGTCGTAGTCTCGGGGTTTGCAAGCTCCCTCATACGCTTCAAGAAGACAAGTTTCTCCTCCGGTGAGAAGCTCTTATAAACCTCAGCTATATCGTCTATGGCATCTTCAAACCGATTTTTGTTGTGGGTAGTAGGAGGGTCATCCGGTGTGGTGGTCGGGGTAGGCTCCTGACTCCATATAAAGCTTCCTGCAGAAGGGATCAATGGCGGGTATCGGTTTGTCACAATAAACATACTCCTCGATCCCATGACCAAAAGGAAAACCGTATACCTTCCTCAAGATATGTTGGCACTCTTTAGGATCAAATTCGGGTCGTTTTATCACCTTGATTTCAGCAAAGATCTTTTCTAGAGCGACCGTCGACACCACCCTTTGTAAATAATTATAAACGTTTGACGAGAACCTATGTTGTGCAACATTCAAACTCTTTTCGAGGAGGCTTTAATTGCAACGTGGTATGCCTCGAATATAGTATTACACTTCTCCCAACACGTCTCGAAATTTCCTAAGGAATTCCCGAGAATCCTTTTCAAGGCGGCATGATGGCTTTCTACCCTGATAAGCGAAAATTTAAAACGTTTAACAACTTACAAATTAAAGTATTGCTATAATTAAAGACAAAAATATGAACATACATGTTGGTTGTGGTGTTGCTAAAGTGCATCATTTCATTCGTCCAAACCCTTACGAACCTCTCTTTATAAGGGGCAATCAATTGCTTCAACATGTAATTCATTGGCTTCTTCGGAAATTTAGACTTGAACTCTTGAAGAGTTTCTTCAAAGTCGGACTGGGTATCGGACCTCCACAAATAGTTGAAATGAGATTTGAATACCTCCCATTTTTTTACATCTTTAAATTCACCCTTGCAGTTGGCCAATACATTCCGGTCAATGTGGAATGTACAAAGAAAATGACGGGCTTCTGGAAAATTCTTGGCCACAACATTCATCAATGTAAGTTCACGGTCCGTGATAATAACAGCGGGAAAAAAAGATGAGCCCAACACGTCTCGAAGCACCTCCAATGCCCATTGATAACTGTCTTCTTTATCATCCATTAGGTACACCGACGCAACATAAAATGTGATCCCAGTCGATGTAACTACCACAATCTCCAAAAAAGGTAACCCGTACCTGTTCATCTTGTATGTGCAATCTATCATGAGGACCTTCAGAAAATTATGCTCTAATTGGAGTGAGACGGGATGTGCAAAAAACATCTCGTTAAGAGTGTTTGTCTTCTCACATCTTCGAAGTGCATGAAAGTACTTGTGCTCGACAAATTGACTCATCAAATATTGCAATTGCCTACGTCCACAATATTGATGGATTTTATGCTTCGACCTTACATAGTAGATCGTTTGAAGAGTCGAGTGATTGTGTTCATTCTTCTTCTTCAACGACGTCAATACAGATTTAGGAGGAGCGTGTAATTTGGACATTTTAACTCCTCTTCCTCGGTAGTTAGGCGACCGACATAAGAATGACCCTCAAGGTATGGGGATATTTGATGGTTATGTGTACCGCAGTTCACCTCCAATCTCCAGTCAAATTGAGATTCTTGTGTATTGTTGGTAGAGATGTTTATCCGGGCCGGGCTAACCGGGCTGGCCCGTTTAACCCTGAAAAATACAGGGTTAGGGTTCATGAATTATAGGCCCGTTTAAAACCGGGCTTTTTTTACCCGGACCGGTTAGCCCGTGGGCTAAACCGGGCCAGCCCGCAGGGCTACAGGGCCAGCCCACTAGCCCGACTTATTACTTTTTTTTCCTTTTTTAATAAATAACCTAAGAATAAATTTTGACCAATAATCATAACTATAAGCATTAAGAAGGCAATTACCATCCATTTGTCATTATTACTATTTTTTATTAGATTATGATATTTGTTTAGTTTTATTTGGTCATATTAAAGACCAACGAGTTCTAGAATTGTGTTTAAATTATACTTTTTTTTTTCTCATTTACTAATTATTAACTAATTATGTATTTTTCTATTTTATTTACTTGTTGGACGTGCCAATTGAGACATTTAATTTTAAATGAAAAAAAATTATTGTAGCCCGTTAGTGGCCCGTTTAGCCCGTGGCCCGCTAGGGTTAGGGTTAGGTCCCAACAATTGTAGGCCCGTTAAATATGAACCGGTTAAGGCCCTAACCCGTTTAGCCCGTAGCCCTGTAGGGCTGGCCCTATAGGGTTAGGGCCAGCCCGATAGACATCTCTAATTGTTGGTCCTGAGAGGAGTATAGCACAAGTGTATGGGGGGAAATGCACTTGTGTATGCAAATTCTTTACTTTTCAAACAATCAGGCTATCAGGAGAGTTGTCTAGTCAACTTCTCTGAGTATGTATAACTTTGAATAGATAATCAAACTACTGAAAACTATGAAGTAATCAGTTGAATAACTATCTAAGTAAGTTATATGTGCGGAATTATGGTTGGCCCTTTATATTTAAACTCCTTTTAATTCTGAAAACCTTTCTTAACACTTAATAGTTATCGGGGGACTTGTCCCAAATCTGTTTTGCACAGTTTGTGTTGAATATGTTTGAAGATCAATTTGTGTGCAGTGTATGAATGTGTTACTTGAATGAAATGACTTGAAAGTAGATAACACAGTGATTTATAGTAGTTCAGAGACTCAAGCTCCTACATCCACTTCCCTGATTTAACAGGATAATTCCTTCACTTGGAATTAACTTGTTTTATAGTGGTAATGTGCACGGATCAACCACACTACTCCTTAGTGCCTTGATCCCTAGGATTCTGAGTCCTAGTGCTCACTCAACTCGAACTAAACTGTTCTTCACTTGACAGTTATAGTTCTTACACTTCTACAGCAACACTTCTAAATTTCCTTGAAAGGTTTAAGGGTTGAGGTTGGTTCCAACTAGGTTGAGATATCCTTTACAATGAAGTACTGTATAAGGATAGGATATTTCTCTAAGCTCTAAATGATTTACAATTGGTTCAACTTAGTTGGTAACTGGAAGTGTATGAAAACTTAAGAATGATATATTCTTGATAGTGCTTAAAGGCTTGTATGCTTTGAATGCTTATAGTTTCTACACTTGAATAGCTTCCATACTCCAGTATTTATAGAGCAAAGTGAGGTTATGTCTGTTGGAAAGACAACTTCAAATTGTCTATTTCTATCTTCCTTGAACTCTGCATCTTGAGGACAGATTCCTTGAAAGTGACATGTCTTCAACTTGGGAAGTAAACAACTAGAGCTTCTTGTCTTGACTTATTTGCACTCTTCCCAATGTCTGACTTGTAGATTCGGCAGTTAATCTTGAAGACATTCTTCCTGATCATTGTTCCATGATTAAGGACAACATTCCTTATCATCAGGACAGATATATGCTCAAGCTTATCTCATCAGCTGACTTGTCTATCAGCAGTGTTGGCTAGCTTCTTCAGTTGAGTTGGCTTGTTATCTTCACTGAATCAATCTTGAGATTATTTCTAAAAGTGTATTCTTCGTATCACTGAAGTTGACCTCATCAGCATAGTTGTCTCTTGACTTAGACTGGTTTTGAACATTTCTGATTTAGTGTGCTGATTAACTCTGCTGAGCATCTCTTCTGATCTTGATGGAGTTCTTGTGAGTAGGCTTGGTCCAATCGATGTATCCTTTAAGCATTGGACTATCAGTAGAGGTTAACTCTTCTGATCTGTACTTCTGAATTCACCATTAGTAGTGTTGAACTCTTCTTGCACTATCAACAGGGTTGAAGTGTTCTGATTCTGAGCCTTGAGGAACTTGATTCTTGTGATCTTCTAAGTTTGTGTTCCTCCTCAACTTTTGCATCTAAACATCTATAAGCTGACTAACATGTCAGCTGTTCAACAAGCCCGAACTATATGTTCCAACATTCTTGAAACATACTTAGTAAATTTGACTTATCTATTTTGGCATGTCTAAAGGGGTTTTGGTATCTTAATCAAAATCTCATTTTATTCCCAACATGTACCCTTCAACATAAACGGACACCCACATTTCTTGGTGCCCGTAACCCTTGCACTATTTTCTTCTTCCCCCTCTTTCTTCTTAACATTCTTCTTCTTAGGAGTCGCGGGCTTCTTCTTTTCACGATACGCACCGCCACGCTCACACGTCAAGAAAATACGTGCCTTTTTATTCTCTTGTCCATTATCCGAACGCTTCACAACAATAACTATGTTGTGTTGTTTTCCCGTACGACGAACCCAAGATAAGAGTTCGTCACGAGACTCGAAGTACGCCATATTCGTGAAGATGTCTATGTAGTCCATAATCATTTCACGACTCGGGATGTCAGGATCCAGAGCATCATCATTCTCCTTTTCAATAACCTTTTCATCCACCCACTCATCATCATCATCGTACTCATCTTCGAGACAATATTCATCCACCCACACATCATCCTTATCATCACCCAAATTATGAAATTCAAAACAACAAAATTTATAAAAATGTTCAAAAATAGCTTCAGTGCAAAACACCAATGTTTGAAAAAAAAAGTATGCAATGTATACTCATGTCCATGTCCGAAAACAACTTCCATGTAAAAGAGATATGTTCGAAAAAAAAATCCACGCAAAAGAGATATGTTCAAAATTTTAATATGAACATTTGCTATTTGTCCGAGATTTTTATCGGACAACACATAAATGTCCGAAAAAAAAAACACGAATATAGTCGTCTTCTTCGTAGAACCAATCGCGAAAAGAGGGTTTTTTGGAAAACGACCAAATGCAATGCATATTGTAAAAATGTATGTCCTAAATGCATACTCCCTCCGTTTTTTAATAAGTGTCACTTTGACTTTTTAACTAATTTTAAAATAAGTGTCATTCTGAGTTTTTTTCTTTAATTTTGACTATTTTGCCCTTATTCATTTACCATATATATTGTTCATAAATAAATTGCATAAACATTGTTTATACCAAAATTAATTTGGTTTATGAATAATAGCTACATTCTTGACCACATTCTTTATCAAACAAAACTTCTATATCAAAAATAGCTATAATTAATTAAGGGTAATATGGACCACACTTTATAATCTTAATTTGTTGAAAAATGCCAAAGTGACACTTATTCAAAGATGGAGGGAGTATTATTTTAACTAGATACCACTATAGAGTCATAAAATGCAAAAAAAAAAAAAAAAAAAGCATAAAAACCAACATAAATACACAAAAACCCTAAATATAAAAACTCTTTCACTTTCAAAAAAAAAAAAACTTCCAAAACATGATAAATTTTTTTTATCGGTAAAAAATCCTTTTATTGCTTGGGGAATGGTTATAAATTATAACACATTCCAATTACATACAGAAAGCGAAAAAAGTAGTGACAGTGTACATATCTGTGTATATATCAGTGTGTGTGTTCATCCTCAAAGAATTTTATGCGATTTGACCTCCATTCCTCGAATGCTCGGTTGAGAACGCCCTCTCCTTTATTGAAAACCACCCCCACATTCTACTCTTTATTTCATCCGCCGCCTATTCTGCCTTTATTCTCTCGTTATTGAATATTAGTGCGTTTCTCCCCTTCCAAATGACCTATGTCGTGCACAACCACAGGCCTATAGTGAATTGTGTATCGTTTACCTCGTAACAGGTTCGTGTGTTGTATGAAATGGTCTCTCACATTATTGTGCAAGACTGTTGAGACACCCATCCACCTGAGATTATCCTCCCAAATTTTCCTCGCGTACGAGCATTCGATGAAAACGTGGTTCGTCGACTCGCTGCCGCTGCCACATATAGCGCATTCTGTATCACCTGGGTTTTGGATAATTTTTCGTCTAAATAGATTCTCACGTGTTGGTATCCTATCCCACAGCACCCGCCACGTCGTCGCCGAAACTTTCAATGGCGCTACCTTGCTCCAGACCTTGCAAAACTCCAGCCCTGATTCTCCCCCTTCGTCCGCCTCCCTTGAGCTCGAAGCAATTGCTTCGTACGCGTCCTTGGTCCTAAACTCACCACTCTTTGTTGTTGTCCATTTCCTATTGTCTCTTCTGTCAACCTGCAGTGAATATTGATTCACAATGACCATTAGTTGATTAAAACCTTCTACCTCCCTACTTGACAATGGTCTACGCCAAGTTCCACACCACTCACCTAACCCCCTCCCCTCCTCCCCACACACACATTTGCATAACTAACCCACTATTCTCTTGACTAATTCTATATAATCTAGGAAACCTACTTTTTAGAGTCTCGCTCCCAGCCCATTTTTCTTTCCAAAAAAGAGTATACATTCCACACCCCACTATTTTTTCTATCTTACTCCACCACCACTCTCCTTTCACCCCCGACCCACTACGTATGACGTCCCTCCACCACCCTGACCAAGTCGTAGTTCTACCCTCTACTTCGACCCCCTTGTCCCCGAAACACAATTTACCATATAATGATGTCACCGTCCTAGCCCACAACCCATCACCCTCATTCAAATAACGTCATAACAATTTCCCTATTAAGGCCCTATTAAACTTCCCTAAGTCTCTAACACCCAAACCCCATTTGTCCCTAGAAGCGCAAATATATTCCCATTTTAACCACGCAATTTTATTAGAATTCTCTCCACACCCCCCTAGGAATTTACGCTGCATAGAAATCAGCTCACTCAAGGTTTTCTTTGGTAGCATGTAATCAGAATCGACGTCAAAACTGCCTTCAAAAGAGTTATTCTCCCCCCAAATGAAATATTCTTATCGCTCCACCCTTGAAGCTTCTTCTTCATTTTCTGAGTTAAATGTGACCACTCCGATATTGCCTGATGATTGTATCCGACCCTTATTCCCAGATACGAATACGGGACAGTTCCAATGACACAGCCCAACCAGTTCCAAAACATGATAAATAACTTACAAATGAGTCTTTGGCACCACCACTAGTAGTTATTACATCATAATCGACCATTTTCTACTCCATCCGCTCTCAAAATCGACCTTGTAGAATTTGGAAAGTTTTGGTTTTGGGAATAAATGATTGGCTGTCTGTCTTCCCGCTTTAGATAGAGGGTGGGTGTACTTATACGTCATTTAAAAAAAAAAAATTACAAGAGGGGTACAAACAACATTTCGCATACCCCTTGTGATAAAAAAAGTTCAGGTGGTTGTCCTCAATAGGTACGTGTGTGTGTATAAATGTGATCTTTTAATAAATAAGTCTGGCCCGAAAGCCTTTTAACGACCTTTTTTTTATTTTATTAGTGCATTTTTAAAAAAAATCATACAACACTTTATTATGGTCAAATCATAAAATCGACTCTTTAAAATCTTAAAATGAAGAAATAAAAACAATAACAACTTTATCAAATGTTTCAAAAAATATTCAATTATTTTTGTCAACTATTACAAAGAAAATTATAATTGCGTAGTATTAAACTTTCTTACTATATTTAATTATCACATATATTATATAATATATATATATATATATATATATAAAAAGTTAAATAGGCCAACTTGTTGAACATAAAAGATCTATGAAAAGGCTCGGGCCCAATCTATTTAACTAAATAGATTTTAAAAAAAAGTTTAAGTCCAACTTATTTATTAAACAAGTCGAGTCAATCTTTAATAGATCAAAATGTAGACCCTTGTGGAGTAACCTGACCCAGACTTTCACCTCGATAAGACCCGCAATAATAGTCTTAAACACGGCTGTCATTCCGGATTAATTACATACTAATAATCACACGCTAGCATCAATATCATCATATCCTAAAATATGGAATACTATTATTTTGTTTTAAGAAGGTTTCAAGGAAAAAGGAAAAAAAAATAAATATAGGCTATATACAAGAACTTCCCATTTATGCTCTTATAAATTTAGAAATACAATTTACTAAAAAAAAAAAAATAATTGCAAAATTTTTATGATAAAATCACACAAGATTTTGTTTTAAGATGGTTTCAAGGAAAAAGGAAAAAAAAAAACTATAGATCACACAAGATTTTTCCGTACATTCCCAATTTATCAATACTCAAATTTGTACAACTTCTTCTCTATAAATAATGAACATCATATCCCGTCAAAAAAATAATAATAATAATAATAATAATGAACATCATATCACCATCTTAATAAACTACTCCGTATTCATCAGTCATCTCTCTCTCAACTCCAACTTTTCTTTATTTCCTCGTCTTTATTTGCTTTTGTCACTACTAGATTTTCACCCATGCGCGCGGGCTTGTTTGTTTGTTTTTTTTTTTTTTTTTTAATCTATCTTGCTATTGGTGTCTTCATATATAATTTGCTTGTTTACCAATTTTTTTTTTTAATATTAACTGTTTTGAACAAAAGATCTATCTTTCTTCTCTTTCATTTATGTCATCTATAAAAATTCTTATGCAATGCACGTTTCTCTGTGGTTGTTTTAATTTTCTTATAGTCGGAAAAATTATAGGTATAAATATATATAGATGTGTTTAAACTCTCTCCTAGTATAAATTGTGTTTGTATTTTATGCGCACCAGCATAAAATACATCATTTTTTTATAATACATTATAGAGCAAGATACATTTGAACATTTCTGATTAAGAGATATTTCCCCTCGCTCAAGCCTAATGGTCAATAGTTCTATATTTTGACCACTCAACATGATAAAGAGAATGTTTACATTCTATGCAATGAAAAAATAAAGAAACGTACTACTATCTGTACAATACTGAAAGCATAAATGAACCTCCAATCTCCGCATCTTTCCTCAAATATTTAAATTTGCACCTGCACTCGATAAAATCATAATTTTTTAAAACACTATAAAAGAAACTATTTAGCCTCATTACTGTTAGAATACATAATACACATATATATAGCATTTGCGTGGGTGAAAGAAGAGAAAAATAACAACAATTTATTGTATTTTAAATGTGGCTTTTCATTCCGCATCTCCAATGAGACGGCTAATACTCTAATTCCCAGGGGCGGATCCATGCGTATGTTGGGGGTGGCCATGGCCTCCCTCAAGTTTTTCTTTTCTTCTATTATATACACCTTAATTACTCAATTGTTTGTTATTAGCTTTTAACTTATTTTGTTATTTGCTTTTAGCTCATTTTTTAATAATTAATGGGGCTACTGATTAAATTTATGTCCAAATATTATTATTAACATATATTTCAATTTTTTATATTTTTGTTATACAAATTAATCTAAATATATATATTTTAATTCATAAATTTTGATATATTCTCTATTATTTTGTACGTCACATTAAAACTTAATTAAAATTGTAACTCAATTACATCATACAATGTAAAATGACTCGTTTCAATTTCTTATATTTTAAGGATTATAAGTTTTTTTCCACATCTTAATAACTTCACAACAGAAGTAGTAGAAACATGCGCCTACACAATTCTTTAAGACTTCAAAAATTGCATACACAATTCTTTAAGACTTCAAAATTTTCGCAATTTTTTTATTTATTTGTCATTCATTATTTTTTTCCATTTCCAGTTCAGATGATTATAAATTATAGGCTTTAAGACTTATTTATTTTAATATATTTAACAGTGAATAATGATATAAATATAAAATATTTTAATTTTATTATCGAACATATAATAATGTTGAATAATATTATATTTGGCCCCCCCTCCCCGTCAATCCTGGGTCCGCCCCTGCTAATTCCCATCAAAACCTCCTCCAATGTAGCCGCAATTGTGGTGGCAATTTGCCACAGTCCCACTTTTGGTGGCAAATTTGCCACCAACTCAAAGGTGGACTCAAAATAAATTCTACTCTATTTGCCCCACTCCCTTCACGTTTTCAATTGTTTAGTGTTTATATATTTTTTTTAATTTTCTTTATTAATCTATTGTTTAATTTATTTAAAATTTATTATTTTATAATTATTATTTTAATTAAATAATAAAACAATTTTAAATTTTATAATTAACAATTATGAAATATTTAAAAATTGAAAGCATATAATTTAATTGTAAGACAACGTTAATAATTTAAATTATAAAATACAATAGAAAACAAAAATACATATTATAAATTAAAATTAAAAAATACAATAGGATAAAAACATATATACTACGAATTTAAATTACAAAATACAGTAGGAAATTAACTAAATTTAATACAACATACGTAAACAAAAATAAGCAATTGAAATACAACTTAAACATTAATACTACGAATTTTAATAATATTGAGATAGACTGCTTCCAAACCCTCAAATATTACCAAAATATTGTCCAAAGGAGGTTGAGGGATTTTCATATTGAGATTGATTAGAACTTTCTTGCATAATTTTGAGTTGCTCATTTCGAAACCATTCACGTTGAGTCGGATCAGCAATGGAGTCCAAAACCATAGACATAATTCTATCATTTCTATTTTGTTTCATTGATTTTGTTTTTTTTTTTTAATATTTTTATATTAAATATATCACTTTATTTTTGTTTAATTAATTTAAATATAAATATAAAATTATATATCTGATGATAAACAAATATTTAATAAAATATAAATAAAAAAAGATAACATTAAAATTTGAGTTTGATGATTGGAGATGGTTTTATTGTTTGACTCAAATTTGATGGCAAATTGATGGTTTTGGTGGCAATTTGAGAACGAGGATTGGAGATGGCCTTAATAATAAGAAACTGTAACCAAAATTGTATGGAAAAGTGTAGTGGTTAGAGATTCCTAATAATTAGGTTTAATTAAATTATTAAAGGTATATAAATTGAAATTGTAAGCTCATTAACTGGATTTTGATTTCAGAATTAATGGTACGACGATGAGATACACAATTCTCATTCAGAGATTTTCATCTCTAAATAGAATTCTATCATCTCACCAATAAATTAAACTCAAACTTCTTGCTTCAAAAAAATGATTTGGATTTCAACATTTAAAAATTAGAGTTCGGTTTGAATTATTGAATTGATTACAACAATCCAAGCATATGAATAATTGTTTATCAAAATCTGCTTACCTAAACTAATTTACCTCACCAACATGATTTTTTTTACTTCAACTTAACACCAGGCCTTTAGCAATTCTCATTTCTATTTCTCTCACACCGGAACCATAAACCTCTGTAAATTGAAATACATAGTATATAATTAATAAGATAAACAAAAACTAATTTTCATTCACAAAAATATTCTTAACAAAACCCATATCAAAAAATTGAAAATAATGAAGCAGCAAGAAAAATAAACTTCAAAGAGGTTTGTTGAAAAACTTGATTTGGGATCAAAGCACAAAGTGAAAATTACAGATGTTATATCCGTGTGTACGTATTTGTTCCTGCAAATGAATGTGTAGTTTAGTTGTGACTCTAATTAGATTCTAGATGGAAACGACGTTTAAGTATGATTATCTAAAACTTACTTGCAAAGTTTGTGTTAAATGCTCTCAAGCTAGTGAGTTGTAAAGCCTCTCGGAAGTCGAAAAGTGTAAATATTTAACAAACAACATGGTCTTTCGTAAGAATGAACATGTGTATTGGGTTACAACAAATCGATGACGACGGGAGTATTGAAGTAACATATGTTGGTATGTGGTTTATATTAATAAAAGAAAATTTGATATTGATTAGATACCAAAACCCTAAGTAAAACCCCAAGTATGATGATTTGCCAGGTTTAGATTTTCAGGTTAGAAAAACTCATGTATGTTAGGGAGCTTTAATTTTAGATAGATTATTTTTTGAATCTGTGACAAATGACCTGAAAGCACAAAGTACATGAAGACAAGTAACATTGAACATAAGAAGCTGAAGTGTTATGGAAAAGTGACGAGGACTCATGAAGACAAGTATGCTGAATAACAAAAGTCAAGTATGATGGATTTGGATATTCATATACTTTGGATTTGGCACACTTATGGTAAAAAACGATGAATGACGAGGCATTTTACCCAGTACGAGGCCGTTAGCGGAAAGGACGGAATTATTCCAAATCAACCAATAAATTGACGCCACCTGTCATTGCGCATAACAAATTCTGAGAATGGAATGCAAAATGCAGAATGGACGTGAATGCATGTACTATTTGCATGCAGGCCCCTGAACAATTTAAAAGTTCAAATTTATGAATAAGCTTGCTATCTCCACCAACGGATAGTTTTGCTTCATCTATAAATAGGCCATATCTTGAATCATTTCAGGATTACGGGACACACAAGCCATACACATTCTAGTGATATTTTTAGCATTAAAAAACAATCAAAACACTCGAGAGATCAAAGCTTTTAAGCATATACGTTTGTGAGTGTTATCTTTAGTCCCCACTAGGCGAGCTTATTGTTTTACTATCCGAAGACTAGAAAGTGATGTCCTAGCCTTTAAACTTGTTCTTAAATTGTAAAGGATATCACACTTAGTTGGTACAAGAACAAAACCCTACTTTCACCTTGAGAGATAGTTTGAGAGTATTGTTGAGTTCGTAGAAGTGTTGAGAGTATTGCAACGAGAGAAGGTTGTAAGAAATCAAGAGAAGAGAAGAAGAAGAGGTAGAGTGCACCTTGGCACTGTAAAAGCAAGTTAATTCCAAGTGATTAAGGAATTATCCTATTCAATTAGGAGAGTGGACGTAGGAGCAGTTTAGCCTCCGAACCACTATACGTCTTGTGTTCTTATTTACTGCATTTATCTTCTTACTTAAACTTTTGTGTTGATATAATTGCTTACTGCTATTTGATAATCTAGTACTTAAGTGCATATTGTTTAAAGAGTATAATAGGGCCTATCATTTATTAATTCCGTATACAAGTTGCCCACTATTAAGTTCTGTTAGAATATTCTATTTGGTATTTTCATAGGACTTGACTTACTGTGTAACTTATTTAACTTTGATTGTTTGTGTTGTTTTAATTGTGAAATATTTTCAAAAAACAAATACACGTGTATCCCCCCCCCCCGACACGTGTCACACTCCTTTTGGGACCAACAACATATGGTCAGTTCAAAAAACCTCGAATTCAATTTTGTGCCAACAAAAGTTACTGTTAAGAATAAGTATGACATACAAAGTACTAGTAAAAACACTCTATTTTATTTTCTAAATTTCATGTGATTTAAGAAGAATAAGTGAATTCTGGTACACAATGAAAATATTTGATGCTTTAATTATTATTGCATCCATTTCAAGAATCAAAAGTTAACATTCAAGTTCATACATACAGAAACAATGATTAAATACTTCTACATATAAATAGAGGGCAATTTGATGATGCAAAGATATGCATGACTACATGACTATGAGTCTATGACGACACGTCTTCATTTTTTATATATAAAAGCAATAATTTTCTATATTAAGATTTTTTTTATCTCACATATGTTAGTTCCTGGGACTCCGACATAGATGTCATAAATGTATAATATATGTTTGTTGTAATGATATTACATTTTAAAAAATAAAAAAATCTTGAAAAATAAATTAGACATAAGATGAACAAATATGAAATTTTTTATATACCTGAGTGTTAATTTGATCTCCACGCTGGATATGAAACCTTCATCACCTTCTGGAATAACTAAAATATGAAAATAAATGATCTAAGAAGATGAACACAAACATATTAAACAAAATATTTTCTTAAAATGTGAACTTAATGAAGAAAACTCATTTCCATGTCTCTCTTTCTCAAATCCACCACCAATATGTTTTGGATATAAAACATATATATTGACTTTTAAGGCAAACCTTGTAAGAATTTCAGTTTGTTTGGTAGCAAAAGATAAATATAGTAAATGATGAACAAATATGGATAGAATTCAGAACCTGCTTATGGGATTAGAACATCAAGATCTATAGCTTTTGTGGAGTAATTGGTTTTTACACCAGAAACAGGCGAGCAGAGATACTGACTTGGTTCGTATTTTGCACACTTTTTAGCAACTATACGATCCCCACAAGCGTATGGGTTCGTTAGTAGTAAGATAAGTATACCAAGTAAAATTTCGTTCCAAGGACTTAATTAAGTGAGAATGAGTCCCTAAAGTTGCAAGTTATCATGCTATTGTAGTAACTAAATGATGTTGTTTGGATTTTTCGGGAATAAGCACAAAAGTATTAAACTAAATTAACTAACGTAATTAGAACTAATGACAAGAAATAACAATCTATCTAACTTTCGTTGGAAAGTGAAAGAGAAGGGTATTGCCTCGGGTGTTTCCGTTTTGTGAGCAATTAAGTGAACTAGTGAACCAATTACATGATTTTACTACGAATTTGGGTCAAGCTAAAGGGTATCACAAATGTGTGCAAACCCCCTCGAAAGGCATAGGTAAACATCGTGCATTGATTAACAATTATAGGATCTAACCAAATACCATAAGCTCCTAAGATAGTGTTGCATAAGCACTTTCAACACGGTTACTAATGCTTATGAAAGGCCCTCTCACCAAACTCCTAGACGACCTCTATTCGTTTAGTGTCTAAGGTTGTCGGTCTAGCCATTAACACCCCTCTCGGGTGAGCTAATTAATAATTAACTTCTATTCAATTGACCAAAGCTCACACTCACACTCCCAATCATGCTACCCAACTCTCGTTGCAATAAACATAATCGAACATGCTTGCTAATAGGGTTAATCAACCAAATGAATCAATCAAAGTACAACTCTAGAAACATAAAAACCCAAATTATAAGCTAATCATGCAATTAATTCACAATTACACTAAATTCTCATCAAAACATCCACACCCAAGGCAATTGAGGATTAGCCCATGGTTCTAGAAGAGAATCTCATGGCTACAACAACAAATAACATCAAACTCATAATAAAATAACAAGAGATTGAAGAAATTAAGAAAATACCAAATTGAATTACAAAATAGAGTAATATCACCTTGATCATGCGAATTTAGCTACAAAACGATGTAATAGACGATGCCCGATGATAATCGTAGCTTGATTTGAAGTAAAAACCAAGGAATTAAACTAAAAATGAAGAACACCTACAACTATGTGTTTGTGTGTGAGAAAATGCTTGGAAAAGGAGTAAGACTCCTTTCTAAAACTCAAATTGGAGCTATTTATAGTTGGGGTAGAAGTCTTGGACGAAATTTGCACTTAGGTCCCTCGAAAATGGAGAAAATAGCCTAAAACCCCCGAAATTGATGTCACCCGGCCGGGTGGCTCCCACCCGGGCATGCCACCCGGCCAAAATACGAACCAACTTAATATATGGCCTTGCCTGGGTTGAAACCACCCGGCCGGGTGGGTTTCTCCCGGGCCAAATACGAAAGGACTTAAAATCTGCCCTTGCCCGGGTGGTTTTGACCCGCCCGGGTCGATTCTACCCGGGCATGCCTTTTCGTCTCTTCATATCTCGAGCTTCCGACCTCCGATTGACTCGATTATTTTTTTCATTCCACTCCGTTTTTCGAGACGAATCCAACGGTGCACTCCTCTTTATGATCCAGTAAATTATGGTTGGTGTTTTGCTCCAAATTCCCTCGTATTTCCTATAAAATCGACAAAACACAACCTTTCTCTCATTTCGGCTTAAACAATCATATTCAATGCATAATTCAATGAAATCCACATCAAAACATGCTTCACATGTGCTCCTAAAACGTGTAAATTCCACCCGAATCAACTCCCCCAAACTTAAAGTGTTGCTCGTCCTCGAGCAACGAAAGAAATACAGCATGAGGGTGAAATTTACAACTAGATGTTCAATGAAAGATTCCACGTATCAAATGACATGAAATGAATTCTTCTTCCTCAAGATACATTCTCAAAAATGATCACAAGTTCAATATTGAAGATCCAACTAATTACTCACACATGCTCAACACACAACAACAAGTGATGGTGATGACAATATCAAAATGTTCAAGTTCAACTCCCTAGATATAGTGTTTCTCTCAAACACTCAAACAAATTAAGGACAATAAGCACTCATCAATCAAATCATGCATTGCAATTCCCATATGCTTGCCCAAGCTCTACCATCTTTCCACCACAACCATGTTCAACAATGGGATCAATAGGGCTTAACCAAGGACGTAACATTGGCTCTTTGGACGAGGTAAGATGAATATGGAAAAAGTGACTTGTCTAGTGGAGAACGAAAGTTATTTTTCAACAATTCAAGCTCGTGCTCTTAAGGTTTACAACTTTCATTCTCACTTTTCATATGAATTCCTCAAATGTATTCATTTTCTCATCTTTTAACCAACTTCTTCTCTTTTTCTTGTGAGCTCTTGGGGCTCATTGTCCCTCTTTTCTTTCACAATTTTTCTTTTCACTTCCATCTTTTTTTTTTTCTTTTCAAACCAAAGGCACTATAGCACATGTTTTACCACTTTCTTTTTATTCTCCACTAGATTTGGATATCAAAGGCTCAAAAGGTTAAGTGGTTAAACATTGTAGGTTGCCAAGAGAATGGGAAATCAAGCTCAAACGGGCTAACTACGAAAGATTACTTTGGTTATTGGGAAATTTTTGGCTAAGTGACGTGTAGTACGAAAAATTGCCTACATCCTATCTCAAAGTATCACACAAGCATGATTTCAAGCAAGAACTTGGGCAAGTTCTAGAAAAGCAAGCAATGAATTGATTCACTCACAAATGAAATAAACCGGATTAATGCTCGGTTCAAAGCTCAACTCTCACCGGTTCATTAAAGACTCAAACATTCATCAATCACCACCACACATAACTCATTGTGCATGCAAAACATCCATAGGCAACAAGATGACAACAACACAAACAAAATGATTCATTACAATCATGTACACATTCAAGGAATCAAATTCACGACAAATCACTATCCAATGTGACTCAATGATCATTAAAGCTCAAATTACACACATACACAAGAGTACACATTGGTGTCAATAGAAAATGTAAAAACAAACATAACCCCCCAAACTTTTTCATTGCAAAGCAATTAAAAGTTTGGAAAAATAGTGTTGCATTGATATTGACACCAAGTGCTAACCATACAAATCTACACACATGGGTCACTATCCCAACAACTAACACTAAGAGTAGCTAAGCAATCAATATTATGAACAAGAATATAAATTCCACTACCCCCCCAAACTTAGTAATTGCTATGCAATTCCTAAGTTTGGAGTGGGCGTACCTCTCACGATTGCTATAGCTACACCTTCTTCGAAGCTCAAAGTTCCACTTTCGATCTCCAATCGTCCATTCGATCCAAGCTTCTCCAACTAACATCAAAACTCACAAACACATCAAACTAAACTAACAAAGCAAATAAAATGAGCAAGAAATGAAATAAAGCAAGTAAAAATGGGTTGCCTCCCATTTAGCGCTAGGTTTAACGTCCTATGCCGGACGGAACTTAACAAGTTCATACTTCTCTTTCTTTGAATGAAGGATGATAGTACTTGACATTGTGTTCATCGGTGATGAACACTTCATCCTCCCCACTTTCCAACGCAATGCCTCCTCCATAGACCAATTTCTTCATGACCAACATTTTCTGTTCCTTGATCTTCATCTTTCCAAGGACTTCCATCACTCCCAAGGTGCCCCATACCACCGTATCTCCAATTTCAAAGCCCTTCTCAATCTTTCTCTCCTTCGAACTCTTTATTTTTCCCTCTTCATCTTCACTACCCTCAAGGAACTTATCAAAACTCTTCTCCTTATAAAACTCCCCCAAACTTGAGTTTTGCTCAAGTTTGGGAGTTTGCTTCAATTTGTCATCATCTCCCGGATCTTTCAATGGGACTTTTGGTAATGGCTCTTTCACATAAATGTCACATTCTTGGATGGAGGGAGATTCCTTCTTTCTTGGGGAACTCTCAATTGAGCTATTCTTGGAGAAAACCACTTTCTCTCCATTCACCTCCAATGTTACCTCTCATTTTCTCAAATCGATGTTTGCTCCCCCCGTGGCAAGAAACGGCCTCCTAAGAATCAATGGGATATTTGTATCTTCTTTCATATCTAACACCACGAAGTCGGCCGGAATGATAAACTTGTCAATCTTCACCAATACATCTTCAATGATCCCTTTAGGATGGGTGATGGAACGATCCGCTAATTGGAGAGTAATTGATGTGGGCACTACTTCTCCAAGTCCCAAACGCTTGAAGATTGAAAGTGGCATCAAATTGATGCTAGCTCCCAAATCACAAAGAGCTTTCATCATGGGACCATCACTAATCTCACATGGGAGAGTGAAACTACCCGGATCCTTGAGCTTTTCGGGAGGGGTTCGTTGAAGGATAGCACTACACTCTTCGGTCAACTTGATCTTCTCATCATCCACTAGTTTCTTTTTGTTTGCTATTGCATCCTTTAGAAACTTCATGTAATGAGGTATTTTCTCTAAAGCATCCGATAGTGGAAGATCAATGTGGATTTTCTTGAAGATATCCAAAAACTTCCCAAACTTCTCATCCATTTTCTTCATGTATCTTCCCGGGTATGGAAGTGGCTCATATGTAATGGGCACCCCCCATCTATCACAAGGTACCTCAAGCTTCTTCTTTTTCAAATCTTTGGCAATTCTCCACTTTGGAATTTTTGGAGCAACCTTTCCACTCCCAACTTTTTCTATCCTCTTCTTTTCCTCTTCCTCTCTTTCTTTTGCTTTCAACACTTCACCCTCTTCCAATTCAATTGAAGAAACTCCATAATGTTCACCACTTGAAATTGTAATAGCATTACAATGCTCACGTGGGTTTACCTCGGTGTTTGAGGGCAATTTACCCTTTGTATGTTGAGATCCAATGGAAGTTGCCAATTGTCCTAATTGGAATTCCATCGATTTTTGATTACTCATGAGTTGGGCAAGCATTGAGTCGGTGGATTTTTGGTTACTCATGAGTTGGGCAAGCATTGAGTCGGTAGATTTTTGGTTACTCATGAGTTGGGCAAGGATGGAGTCGGATGCTTCGGATTTCTTCTCACTTGTCTCCATTCTCTTCATAAGGAGTGCAAGAAGCTCATCCGTGGAGGATTTCCCTTCTCCACTTGGAAGTTTTGCACCGGGATCAAATTCGGGAGGATATTGAATAGCACCTTTCGGATTGGAATAGGAAAAATTTTCATTCTTCCGAAAATTTTGATTTTGAGGAGTTGAGAATTGAGGAGACGGACCCCCTTGACCTTGATAAGATGAGGATTGGCCTTGGAATCGGTTTTGAGTAGGACCTTGAAAGTCTTGACCACGATTTTGATATGGTGGTTGCCCTTGATATTGTCGATTCCCTTGAAAGTTTTGGGGATACCCTTGTTGACCCATGTATTGCACTTCTTCTATAGGTCCCATTTGAGGGTCCTCTTGCACAAAGGGTAAATGATTATCTCTTGATTGAGATAAAACATTCACCTTTTCAATGAGTGTGCCATCATCTCTCTCATGCTATCATTAACATCCACTTGAGCTACCCGATTTTGTGCTCCACGGTCTATTCTCATCTTGAAAGTATTGTTTGATATCCCTTCTATGATGTCATTGATCTCCTCCACCGATTTCATCCAAATTGAACCCCCCGCACAAGCATCAATGTGGTGTTGATCTTCCAATCGTAACCCACCAACGAACCAACATGTTGTTTGTTCTATTGGGAAACCATGATGGGGACATGTGATGAGAAGATTCGTAAACCTTTCCCATGCTTCTTTGATTCCCTCATTTGGACCTTGTTGGAACGTAGAGATCTTTTGCTTGGCTTCCATAGTCTTCGAAGGAGGGTTGTACTTCAATAGAAATCTCTTCTTCAACTTTTCCCACGTCCTCAGTTCTCCGGCGGGAATGCTTGATTGTAGCCAAGCTTTTGCTTTCCCCGACAATGTAAATGGAAATAGCCTCATCTTTTTAGCATCTTCCGACACTCCGTTTTGCTTGAGAGTGTCGGCCATCTCTAAAAATTGAGCAAGGTGTTCATTCGGGTCTTCCTCAAATCATTCCTCCGTCCTTCCTTCAAATTGTCTCTCCCTCAACATCCTTAATAAAGAGGCACTAATCTCAAAATTGTTTGCCTCCACCCTTGGTCTTGCCAACCCATCGTAATGCTCCCTAGGTTGAGGCTCAAAATATTCCCTCATTGGCCTTCCATGGTACACACGTTGAGGCTCTTCCATATGTGGGGGGGGGGGAGGGATGTATTCCTCTTGAATGTGTTGAGGGTGAGGATATTGATAAGGTGGAGGGTAAGGGTGTTGAGGTGGTGAAAATTGATGTGGAGGTGGATAGTAGGCTTGTTGTGGAGGTGGATAAGGGTAAGGATAGTATCCTTGATATGGAAGGTGGTTTTAAGGTGGATATTGTGGATTTGGGTTATGGAGATTTGGTGGTGGGTTTGGAGGTGGATTCCCTCCAACTTGGTTTGCAACTTGGTTGTTCTCTCTTTGAGGATCATCATCTCCATTTGGTGGAGGATTCATCTCTTCAATGTTTTCCATCTCAAATGGTTCTTCTATGACTCTTTATCGATTCCTTCTTCTTGCGTGTGCCTCGATCTCAAGGTCTAATGGTTCAAGAGTTCCTCCACGTGATCTTGTGATCATGCACCTACAAAAGGAAAATGTCAAAGCCCACAAAGATGAACAAAAACAAAATAACAAAAGGAAATGCTACTATCAATAACACTCAACAAACTATAAGTCTCACTAACAACACTTGCTTAAGTCCCCGGCAGCGGCGCCATTGACTTGGTTCGTATTTTGCACACTTTTTAGCAACTATACGATCCCCACAAGCGTATGGGTTCGTTAGTAGTAAGATAAGTATACCAAGTAAAATTTCGTTCCAAGGACTTAATTAAGTGAGAATGAGTCCCTAAAGTTGCAAGTTATCATGCTATTGTAGTAACTAAATGATGTTGTTTGGATTTTTCGGGAATAAGCACAAAAGTATTAAACTAAATTAACTAACGTAATTAGAACTAATGACAAGAAATAACAATCTATCTAACTTTCGTTGGAAAGTGAAAGAGAAGGGTATTGCCTCGGGTGTTTCCGTTTTGTGAGCAATTAAGTGAACTAGTGAACCAATTACATGATTTTACTACGAATTTGGGTCAAGCTAAAGGGTATCACAAATGTGTGCAAACCCCCTCGAAAGGCATAGGTAAACATCGTGCATTGATTAACAATTATAGGATCTAACCAAATACCATAAGCTCCTAAGATAGTGTTGCATAAGCACTTTCAACACGGTTACTAATGCTTATGAAAGGCCCTCTCACCAAACTCCTAGACGACCTCTATTCGTTTAGTGTCTAAGGTTGTCGGTCTAGCCATTAACACCCCTCTCGGGTGAGCTAATTAATAATTAACTTCTATTCAATTGACCAAAGCTCACACTCACACTCCCAATCATGCTACCCAACTCTCGTTGCAATAAACATAATCGAACATGCTTGCTAATAGGGTTAATCAACCAAATGAATCAATAAAAGTACAACTCTAGAAACATAAAAACCCAAATTATAAGCTAATCATGCAATTAATTCACAATTACACTAAATTCTCATCAAAACATCCACACCCAAGGCAATTGAGGATTAGCCCATGGTTCTAGAAGAGAATCTCATGGCTACAACAACAAATAACATCAAACTCATAATAAAATAACAAGAGATTGAAGAAATTAAGAAAATACCAAATTGAATTACAAAATAGAGTAATATCACCTTGATCATGCGAATTTAGCTACAAAACGATGTAATAGACGATGCCCGATGATAATCGTAGCTTGATTTGAAGTAAAAACCAAGAAATTAAACTAAAAATGAAGAACACCTACAACTATGTGTTTGTGTGTGAGAAAATGCTTGGAAAAGGAGTAAGACTCCTTTCTAAAACTCAAATTGGAGCTATTTATAGTTGGGGTAGAAGTCTTGGACGAAATTTGCACTTAGGTCCCTCGAAAATGGAGAAAATAGCCTAAAACCCCCGAAATTGATGTCACCCGGCCGGGTGGCTCCCACCCGGGCATGCCACCCGGCCAAAATACGAACCAACTTAATATATGGCCTTGCCCGGGTTGAAACCACCCGGCCGGGTGGGTTTCACCCGGGCCAAATACGAAAGGCCTTAAAATCTGCCCTTGCCCGGGTGGTTTTGACCCGCCCGGGTCGATTCTACCCGGGCATGCCTTTTCGTCTCTTCATATCTCGAGCTTCCGACCTCCGATTGACTCGATTCTTTTTTTCATTCCACTCCGTTTTTCGAGACGAATCCAACGGTGCACTCCTCTTTATGATCCAGTAAATTATGGTTGGTGTTTTGCTCCAAATTCCCTCGTATTTCCTATAAAATCGACAAAACACAACCTTTCTCTCATTTCGGCTTAAACAATCATATTCAATGCATAATTCAATGAAATCCACATCAAAACATGCTTCACATGTGCTCCTAAAACGTGTAAATTCCACCCGAATCAACTCCCCCAAACTTAAAGTGTTGCTCGTCCTCGAGCAACGAAAGAAATACAGCATGAGGGTGAAATTTACAACTAGATGTTCAATGAAAGATTCCACGTATCAAATGACATGAAATGAATTCTTCTTCCTCAAGATACATTCTCAAAAATGATCACAAGTTCAATATTGAAGATCCAACTAATTACTCACACATGCTCAACACACAACAACAAGTGATGGTGATGACAATATCAAAATGTTCAAGTTCAACTCCCTAGATATAGTGTTTCTCTCAAACACTCAAACAAATTAAGGACAATAAGCACTCATCAATCAAATCATGCATTGCAATTCCCATATGCTTGCCCAAGCTCTACCATCTTTCCACCACAACCATGTTCAACAATGGGATCAATAGGGCTTAACCAAGGACGTAACATTGGCTCTTTGGACGAGGTAAGATGAATATGGAAAAAGTGACTTGTCTAGTGGAGAACGAAAGTTATTTTTCAACAATTCAAGCTCGTGCTCTTAAGGTTTACAACTTTCATTCTCACTTTTCATATGAATTCCTCAAATGTATTCATTTTCTCATCTTTTAACCAACTTCTTCTCTTTTTCTTGTGAGCTCTTGGGGCTCATTGTCCCTCTTTTCTTTCACAATTTTTCTTTTCACTTCCATCTTTTTTTTTTTCTTTTCAAACCAAAGGCACTATAGCACATGTTTTACCACTTTCTTTTTATTCTCCACTAGATTTGGATATCAAAGGCTCAAAAGGTTAAGTGGTTAAACATTGTAGGTTGCCAAGAGAATGGGAAATCAAGCTCAAACGGGCTAACTACGAAAGATTACTTTGGTTATTGGGAAATTTTTGGCTAAGTGACGTGTAGTACGAAAAATTGCCTACATCCTATCTCAAAGTATCACACAAGCATGATTTCAAGCAAGAACTTGGGCAAGTTCTAGAAAAGCAAGCAATGAATTGATTCACTCACAAATGAAATAAACCGGATTAATGCTCGGTTCAAAGCTCAACTCTCACCGGTTCATTAAAGACTCAAACATTCATCAATCACCACCACACATAACTCATTGTGCATGCAAAACATCCATAGGCAACAAGATGACAACAACACAAACAAAATGATTCATTACAATCATGTACACATTCAAGGAATCAAATTCACGACAAATCACTATCCAATGTGACTCAATGATCATTAAAGCTCAAATTACACACATACACAAGAGTACACATTGGTGTCAATAGAAAATGTAAAAACAAACATAACCCCCCAAACTTTTTCATTGCAAAGCAATTAAAAGTTTGGAAAAATAGTGTTGCATTGATATTGACACCAAGTGCTAACCATACAAATCTACACACATGGGTCACTATCCCAACAACTAACACTAAGAGTAGCTAAGCAATCAATATTATGAACAAGAATATAAATTCCACTACCCCCCCAAACTTAGTAATTGCTATGCAATTCCTAAGTTTGGAGTGGGCGTACCTCTCACGATTGCTATAGCTACACCTTCTTCGAAGCTCAAAGTTCCACTTTCGATCTCCAATCGTCCATTCGATCCAAGCTTCTCCAACTAACATCAAAACTCACAAACACATCAAACTAAACTAACAAAGCAAATAAAATGAGCAAGAAATGAAATAAAGCAAGTAAAAATGGGTTGCCTCCCATTTAGCGCTAGGTTTAACGTCCTATGCCGGACGGAACTTAACAAGTTCATACTTCTCTTTCTTTGAATGAAGGATGATAGTACTTGACATTGTGTTCATCGGTGATGAACACTTCATCCTCCCCACTTTCCAACGCAATGCCTCCTCCATAGACCAATTTCTTCATGACCAACATTTTCTGTTCCTTGATCTTCATCTTTCCAAGGACTTCCATCACTCCCAAGGTGCCCCATACCACCGTATCTCCAATTTCAAAGCCCTTCTCAATCTTTCTCTCCTTCGAACTCTTTATTTTTCCCTCTTCATCTTCACTACCCTCAAGGAACTTATCAAAACTCTTCTCCTTATAAAACTCCCCCAAACTTGAGTTTTGCTCAAGTTTGGGAGTTTGCTTCAATTTGTCATCATCTCCCGGATCTTTCAATGGGACTTTTGGTAATGGCTCTTTCACATAAATGTCACATTCTTGGATGGAGGGAGATTCCTTCTTTCTTAGGGAACTCTCAATTGAGCTATTCTTGGAGAAAACCACTTTCTCTCCATTCACCTCCAATGTTACCTCTCATTTTCTCAAATCGATGTTTGCTCCCCCCGTGGCAAGAAACGGCCTCCTAAGAATCAATGGGATATTTGTATCTTCTTTCATATCTAACACCACGAAGTCGGCCGGAATGATAAACTTGTCAATCTTCACCAATACATCTTCAATGATCCCTTTAGGATGGGTGATGGAACGATCCGCTAATTGGAGAGTAATTGATGTGGGCACTACTTCTCCAAGTCCCAAACGCTTGAAGATTGAAAGTGGCATCAAATTGATGCTAGCTCCCAAATCACAAAGAGCTTTCATCATGGGACCATCACTAATCTCACATGGGAGAGTGAAACTACCCGGATCCTTGAGCTTTTCGGGAGGGGTTCGTTGAAGGATAGCACTACACTCTTCGGTCAACTTGATCTTCTCATCATCCACTAGTTTCTTTTTGTTTGCTATTGCATCCTTTAGAAACTTCATGTAATGAGGTATTTTCTCTAAAGCATCCGATAGTGGAAGATCAATGTGGATTTTCTTGAAGATATCCAAAAACTTCCCAAACTTCTCATCCATTTTCTTCATGTATCTTCCCGGGTATGGAAGTGGCTCATATGTAATGGGCACCCCCCATCTATCACAAGGTACCTCAAGCTTCTTCTTTTTCAAATCTTTGGCAATTCTCCACTTTGGAATTTTTGGAGCAACCTTTCCACTCCCAACTTTTTCTATCCTCTTCTTTTCCTCTTCCTCTCTTTCTTTTGCTTTCAACACTTCACCCTCTTCCAATTCAATTGAAGAAACTCCATAATGTTCACCACTTGAAATTGTAATAGCATTACAATGCTCACGTGGGTTTACCTCGGTGTTTGAGGGCAATTTACCCTTTGTATGTTGAGATCCAATGGAAGTTGCCAATTGTCCTAATTGGAATTCCATCGATTTTTGATTACTCATGAGTTGGGCAAGCATTGAGTCGGTGGATTTTTGGTTACTCATGAGTTGGGCAAGCATTGAGTCGGTAGATTTTTGGTTACTCATGAGTTGGGCAAGGATGGAGTCGGATGCTTCGGATTTCTTCTCACTTGTCTCCATTCTCTTCATAAGGAGTGCAAGAAGCTCATCCGTGGAGGATTTCCCTTCTCCACTTGGAAGTTTTGCACCGGGATCAAATTCGGGAGGATATTGAATAGCACCTTTCGGATTGGAATAGGAAAAATTTTCATTCTTCCGAAAATTTTGATTTTGAGGAGTTGAGAATTGAGGAGACGGACCCCCTTGACCTTGATAAGATGAGGATTGGCCTTGGAATCGGTTTTGAGTAGGACCTTGAAAGTCTTGACCACGATTTTGATATGGTGGTTGCCCTTGATATTGTCGATTCCCTTGAAAGTTTTGGGGATACCCTTGTTGACCCATGTATTGCACTTCTTCTATAGGTCCCATTTGAGGGTCCTCTTGCACAAAGGGTAAATGATTATCTCTTGATTGAGATAAAACATTCACCTTTTCAATGAGTGTGCCATCATCTCTCTCATGCTATCATTAACATCCACTTGAGCTACCCGATTTTGTGCTCCACGGTCTATTCTCATCTTGAAAGTATTGTTTGATATCCCTTCTATGATGTCATTGATCTCCTCCACCGATTTCATCCAAATTGAACCCCCCGCACAAGCATCAATGTGGTGTTGATCTTCCAATCGTAACCCACCAACGAACCAACATGTTGTTTGTTCTATTGGGAAACCATGATGGGGACATGTGATGAGAAGATTCGTAAACCTTTCCCATGCTTCTTTGATTCCCTCATTTGGACCTTGTTGGAACGTAGAGATCTTTTGCTTGGCTTCCATAGTCTTCGAAGGAGGGTTGTACTTCAATAGAAATCTCTTCTTCAACTTTTCCCACGTCCTCAGTTCTCCGGCGGGAATGCTTGATTGTAGCCAAGCTTTTGCTTTCCCCGACAATGTAAATGGAAATAGCCTCATCTTTTTAGCATCTTCCGACACTCCGTTTTGCTTGAGAGTGTCGGCCATCTCTAAAAATTGAGCAAGGTGTTCATTCGGGTCTTCCTCAAATCATTCCTCCGTCCTTCCTTCAAATTGTCTCTCCCTCAACATCCTTAATAAAGAGGCACTAATCTCAAAATTGTTTGCCTCCACCCTTGGTCTTGCCAACCCATCGTAATGCTCCCTAGGTTGAGGCTCAAAATATTCCCTCATTGGCCTTCCATGGTACACACGTTGAGGCTCTTCCATATGTGGGGGGGGGGATGTATTCCTCTTGAATGTGTTGAGGGTGAGGATATTGATAAGGTGGAGGGTAAGGGTGTTGAGGTGGTGAAAATTGATGTGGAGGTGGATAGTAGGCTTGTTGTGGAGGTGGATAAGGGTAAGGATAGTATCCTTGATATGGAAGGTGGTTTTAAGGTGGATATTGTGGATTTGGGTTATGGAGATTTGGTGGTGGGTTTGGAGGTGGATTCCCTCCAACTTGGTTTGCAACTTGGTTGTTCTCTCTTTGAGGATCATCATCTCCATTTGGTGGAGGATTCATCTCTTCAATGTTTTCCATCTCAAATGGTTCTTCTATGACTCTTTATCGATTCCTTCTTCTTGCGTGTGCCTCGATCTCAAGGTCTAATGGTTCAAGAGTTCCTCCACGTGATCTTGTGATCATGCACCTACAAAAGGAAAATGTCAAAGCCCACAAAGATGAACAAAAACAAAATAACAAAAGGAAATGCTACTATCAATAACACTCAACAAACTATAAGTCTCACTAACAACACTTGCTTAAGTCCCCGGCAGCGGCGCCATTGACTTGGTTCGTATTTTGCACACTTTTTAGCAACTATACGATCCCCACAAGCGTATGGGTTCGTTAGTAGTAAGATAAGTATACCAAGTAAAATTTCGTTCCAAGGACTTAATTAAGTGAGAATGAGTCCCTAAAGTTGCAAGTTATCATGCTATTGTAGTAACTAAATGATGTTGTTTGGATTTTTCGGGAATAAGCACAAAAGTATTAAACTAAATTAACTAACGTAATTAGAACTAATGACAAGAAATAACAATCTATCTAACTTTCGTTGGAAAGTGAAAGAGAAGGGTATTGCCTCGGGTGTTTCCGTTTTGTGAGCAATTAAGTGAACTAGTGAACCAATTACATGATTTTACTACGAATTTGGGTCAAGCTAAAGGGTATCACAAATGTGTGCAAACCCCCTCGAAAGGCATAGGTAAACATCGTGCATTGATTAACAATTATAGGATCTAACCAAATACCATAAGCTCCTAAGATAGTGTTGCATAAGCACTTTCAACACGGTTACTAATGCTTATGAAAGGCCCTCTCACCAAACTCCTAGACGACCTCTATTCGTTTAGTGTCTAAGGTTGTCGGTCTAGCCATTAACACCCCTCTCGGGTGAGCTAATTAATAATTAACTTCTATTCAATTGACCAAAGCTCACACTCACACTCCCAATCATGCTACCCAACTCTCGTTGCAATAAACATAATCGAACATGCTTGCTAATAGGGTTAATCAACCAAATGAATCAATAAAAGTACAACTCTAGAAACATAAAAACCCAAATTATAAGCTAATCATGCAATTAATTCACAATTACACTAAATTCTCATCAAAACATCCACACCCAAGGCAATTGAGGATTAGCCCATGGTTCTAGAAGAGAATCTCATGGCTACAACAACAAATAACATCAAACTCATAATAAAATAACAAGAGATTGAAGAAATTAAGAAAATACCAAATTGAATTACAAAATAGAGTAATATCACCTTGATCATGCGAATTTAGCTACAAAACGATGTAATAGACGATGCCCGATGATAATCGTAGCTTGATTTGAAGTAAAAACCAAGAAATTAAACTAAAAATGAAGAACACCTACAACTATGTGTTTGTGTGTGAGAAAATGCTTGGAAAAGGAGTAAGACTCCTTTCTAAAACTCAAATTGGAGCTATTTATAGTTGGGGTAGAAGTCTTGGACGAAATTTGCACTTAGGTCCCTCGAAAATGGAGAAAATAGCCTAAAACCCCCGAAATTGATGTCACCCGGCCGGGTGGCTCCCACCCGGGCATGCCACCCGGCCAAAATACGAACCAACTTAATATATGGCCTTGCCCGGGTTGAAACCACCCGGCCGGGTGGGTTTCACCCGGGCCAAATACGAAAGGCCTTAAAATCTGCCCTTGCCCGGGTGGTTTTGACCCGCCCGGGTCGATTCTACCCGGGCATGCCTTTTCGTCTCTTCATATCTCGAGCTTCCGACCTCCGATTGACTCGATTCTTTTTTTCATTCCACTCCGTTTTTCGAGACGAATCCAACGGTGCACTCC
This sequence comes from Galeopsis tetrahit, assembly GCA_963675135.1. Taxonomy (NCBI): domain Eukaryota; kingdom Viridiplantae; phylum Streptophyta; class Magnoliopsida; order Lamiales; family Lamiaceae; genus Galeopsis; species Galeopsis tetrahit. Next base: position 9,514,309 of record OY776127.1, on the reverse strand, counting down.
TCTTTATGATCCAGTAAATTATGGTTGGTGTTTTGCTCCAAATTCCCTCGTATTTCCTATAAAATCGACAAAACACAACCTTTCTCTCATTTCGGCTTAAACAATCATATTCAATGCATAATTCAATGAAATCCACATCAAAACATGCTTCACATGTGCTCCTAAAACGTGTAAATTCCACCCGAATCAACTCCCCCAAACTTAAAGTGTTGCTCGTCCTCGAGCAACGAAAGAAATACAGCATGAGGGTGAAATTTACAACTAGATGTTCAATGAAAGATTCCACGTATCAAATGACATGAAATGAATTCTTCTTCCTCAAGATACATTCTCAAAAATGATCACAAGTTCAATATTGAAGATCCAACTAATTACTCACACATGCTCAACACACAACAACAAGTGATGGTGATGACAATATCAAAATGTTCAAGTTCAACTCCCTAGATATAGTGTTTCTCTCAAACACTCAAACAAATTAAGGACAATAAGCACTCATCAATCAAATCATGCATTGCAATTCCCATATGCTTGCCCAAGCTCTACCATCTTTCCACCACAACCATGTTCAACAATGGGATCAATAGGGCTTAACCAAGGACGTAACATTGGCTCTTTGGACGAGGTAAGATGAATATGGAAAAAGTGACTTCTCTAGTGGAGAACGAAAGTTATTTTTCAACAATTCAAGCTCGTGCTCTTAAGGTTTACAACTTTCATTCTCACTTTTCATATGAATTCCTCAAATGTATTCATTTTCTCATCTTTTAACCAACTTCTTCTCTTTTTCTTGTGAGCTCTTGGGGCTCATTGTCCCTCTTTTCTTTCACAATTTTTCTTTTCACTTCCATCTTTTTTTTTTTTCTTTTCACAACTTTGCCATTTTTTTTTTCAAACCAAAGGCACTATAGCACATGTTTTACCACTTTCTTTTTATTCTCCACTAGATTTGGATATCAAAGGCTCAAAAGGTTAAGTGGTTAAACATTGTAGGTTGCCAAGAGAATGGGAAATCAAGCTCAAACGGGCTAACTACGAAAGATTACTTTGGTTATTGGGAAATTTTTGGCTAAGTGACGTGTAGTACGAAAAATTGCCTACATCCTATCTCAAAGTATCACACAAGCATGATTTCAAGCAAGAACTTGGGCAAGTTCTAGAAAAGCAAGCAATGAATTGATTCACTCACAAATGAAATAAACCGGATTAATGCTCGGTTCAAAGCTCAACTCTCACCGGTTCATTAAAGACTCAAACATTCATCAATCACCACCACACATAACTCATTGTGCATGCAAAACATCCATAGGCAACAAGATGACAACAACACAAACAAAATGATTCATTACAATCATGTACACATTCAAGGAATCAAATTCACGACAAATCACTATCCAATGTGACTCAATGATCATTAAAGCTCAAATTACACACATACACAAGAGTACACATTGGTGTCAATAGAAAATGTAAAAACAAACATAACCCCCCAAACTTTTTCATTGCAAAGCAATTAAAAGTTTGGAAAAATAGTGTTGCATTGATATTGACACCAAGTGCTAACCATACAAATCTACACACATGGGTCACTATCCCAACAACTAACACTAAGAGTAGCTAAGCAATCAATATTATGAACAAGAATATAAATTCCACTACCCCCCCAAACTTAGTAATTGCTATGCAATTCCTAAGTTTGGAGTGGGCGTACCTCTCACGATTGCTATAGCTACACCTTCTTCGAAGCTCAAAGTTCCACTTTCGATCTCCAATCGTCCATTCGATCCAAGCTTCTCCAACTAACATCAAAACTCACAAACACATCAAACTAAACTAACAAAGCAAATAAAATGAGCAAGAAATGAAATAAAGCAAGTAAAAATGGGTTGCCTCCCATTTAGCGCTAGGTTTAACGTCCTATGCCGGACGGAACTTAACAAGTTCATACTTCTCTTTCTTTGAATGAAGGATGATAGTACTTGACATTGTGTTCATCGGTGATGAACACTTCATCCTCCTCACTTTCCAACGCAATGCCTCCTCCATAGACCAATTTCTTCATGACCAACATTTTCTGTTCCTTGATCTTCATCTTTCCAAGGACTTCCATCACTCCCAAGGTGCCCCATACCACCGTATCTCCAATTTCAAAGCCCTTCTCAATCTTTCTCTCCTTCGAACTCTTTATTTTTCCCTCTTCATCTTCACTACCCTCAAGGAACTTATCAAAACTCTTCTCCTTATAAAACTCCCCCAAACTTGAGTTTTGCTCAAGTTTGGGAGTTTGCTTCAATTTGTCATCATCTCCCGGATCTTTCAATGGGACTTTTGGTAATGGCTCTTTCACATAAATGTCACATTCTTGGATGGAGGGAGATTCCTTCTTTCTTGGGGAACTCTCAATTGAGCTATTCTTGGAGAAAACCACTTTCTCTCCATTCACCTCCAATGTTACCTCTCATTTTCTCAAATCGATGTTTGCTCCCCCCGTGGCAAGAAACGGCCTCCTAAGAATCAATGGGATATTTGTATCTTCTTTCATATCTAACACCACGAAGTCGGCCGGAATGATAAACTTGTCAATCTTCACCAATACATCTTCAATGATCCCTTTAGGATGGGTGATGGAACGATCCGCTAATTGGAGAGTAATTGATGTGGGCACTACTTCTCCAAGTCCCAAACGCTTGAAGATTGAAAGTGGCATCAAATTGATGCTAGCTCCCAAATCACAAAGAGCTTTCATCATGGGACCATCACTAATCTCACATGGGAGAGTGAAACTACCCGGATCCTTGAGCTTTTCGGGAGGGGTTCGTTGAAGGATAGCACTACACTCTTCGGTCAACTTGATCTTCTCATCATCCACTAGTTTCTTTTTGTTTGCTATTGCATCCTTTAGAAACTTCATGTAATGAGGTATTTGCTCTAAAGCATCCGATAGTGGAAGATCAATGTGGATTTTCTTGAAGATATCCAAAAACTTCCCAAACTTCTCATCCATTTTCTTCATGTATCTTCCCGGGTATGGAAGTGGCTCATATGTAATGGGCACCCCCCATCTATCACAAGGTACCTCAAGCTTCTTCTTTTTCAAATCTTTGGCAATTCTCCACTTTGGAATTTTTGGAGCAACCTTTCCACTCCCAACTTTTTCTATCCTCTTCTTTTCCTCTTCCTCTCTTTCTTTTGCTTTCAACACTTCACCCTCTTCCAATTCAATTGAAGAAACTCCATAATGTTCACCACTTGAAATTGTAATAGCATTACAATGCTCACGTGGGTTTACCTCGGTGTTTGAGGGCAATTTACCCTTTGTATGTTGAGATCCAATGGAAGTTGCCAATTGTCCTAATTGGAATTCCATCGATTTTTGATTACTCATGAGTTGGGCAAGCATTGAGTCGGTGGATTTTTGGTTACTCATGAGTTGGGCAAGCATTGAGTCGGTAGATTTTTGGTTACTCATGAGTTGGGCAAGGATGGAGTCGGATGCTTCGGATTTCTTCTCACTTGTCTCCATTCTCTTCATAAGGAGTGCAAGAAGCTCATCCGTGGAGGATTTCCCTTCTCCACTTGGAAGTTTTGCACCGGGATCAAATTCGGGAGGATATTGAATAGCACCTTTCGGATTGGAATAGGAAAAATTTTCATTCTTCCGAAAATTTTGATTTTGAGGAGTTGAGAATTGAGGAGACGGACCCCCTTGACCTTGATAAGATGAGGATTGGCCTTGGAATCGGTTTTGAGTAGGACCTTGAAAGTCTTGACCACGATTTTGATATGGTGGTTGCCCTTGATATTGTCGATTCCCTTGAAAGTTTTGGGGATACCCTTGTTGACCCATGTATTGCACTTCTTCTATAGGTCCCATTTGAGGGTCCTCTTGCACAAAGGGTAAATGATTATCTCTTGATTGAGATAAAACATTCACCTTTTCAATGAGTGTGCCATCATCTCTCTCATGCTATCATTAACATCCACTTGAGCTACCCGATTTTGTGCTCCACGGTCTATTCTCATCTTGAAAGTATTGTTTGATATCCCTTCTATGATGTCATTGATCTCCTCCACCGATTTCATCCAAATTGAACCCCCCGCACAAGCATCAATGTGGTGTTGATCTTCCAATCGTAACCCACCAACGAACCAACATGTTGTTTGTTCTATTGGGAAACCATGATGGGGACATGTGATGAGAAGATTCGTAAACCTTTCTCATGCTTCTTTGATTCCCTCATTTGGACCTTGTTGGAACGTAGAGATCTTTTGCTTGGCTTCCATAGTCTTCGAAGGAGGGTAGTACTTCAATAGAAATCTCTTCTTCAACTTTTCCCACGTCCTCAGTTCTCCGGCGGGAATGCTTGATTGTAGCCAAGCTTTTGCTTTCCCCGATAATGTAAATGGAAATAGCCTCATCTTTTTAGCATCTTCCGACACTCCGTTTTGCTTGAGAGTGTCGGCCATCTCTAAAAATTGAGCAAGGTGTTCATTCGGGTCTTCCTCAAATCATTCCTCCGTCCTTCCTTCAAATTGTCTCTCCCTCAACATCCTTAATAAAGAGGCACTAATCTCAAAATTGTTTGCCTCCACCCTTGGTCTTGCCAACCCATCGTAATGCTCCCTAGGTTGAGGCTCAAAATATTCCCTCATTGGCCTTCCATGGTACACACGTTGAGGCTCTTCCATATGTGGGGGGGGGGGAGGGATGTATTCCTCTTGAATGTGTTGAGGGTGAGGATATTGGTAAGGTGGAGGGTAAGGGTGTTGAGGTGGTGAAAATTGATGTGGAGGTGGATAGTAGGCTTGTTGTGGAGGTGGATAAGGGTAAGGATAGTATCCTTGATATGGAAGGTGGTTTTAAGGTGGATATTGTGGATTTGGGTTATGGAGATTTGGTGGTGGGTTTGGAGGTGGATTCCCTCCAACTTGGTTTGCAACTTGGTTGTTCTCTCTTTGAGGATCATCATCTCCATTTGGTGGAGGATTCATCTCTTCAATGTTTTCCATCTCAAATGGTTCTTCTATGACTCTTTATCGATTCCTTCTTCTTGCGTGTGCCTCGATCTCAAGGTCTAATGGTTCAAGAGTTCCTCCACGTGATCTTGTGATCATGCACCTACAAAAGGAAAATGTCAAAGCCCACAAAGATGAACAAAAACAAAATAACAAAAGGAAATGCTACTATCAATAACACTCAACAAACTATAAGTCTCACTAACAACACTCGCTTAAGTCCCCGGCAGCGGCGCCATTGACTTGGTTCGTATTTTGCACACTTTTTAGCAACTATACGATCCCCACAAGCGTATGGGTTCGTTAGTAGTAAGATAAGTATACCAAGTAAAATTTCGTTCCAAGGACTTAATTAAGTGAGAATGAGTCCCTAAAGTTGCAAGTTATCATGCTATTGTAGTGACTAAATGATGTTGTTTGGATTTTTCGGGAATAAGCACAAAAGTATTAAACTAAATTAACTAACGTAATTAGAACTAATGACAAGAAATAACAATCTATCTAACTTTCGTTGGAAAGTGAAAGAGAAGGGTATTGCCTCGGGTGTTTCCGTTTTGTGAGCAATTAAGTGAACTAGTGAACCAATTACATGATTTTACTACGAATTTGGGTCAAGCTAAAGGGTATCACAAATGTGTGCAAACCCCCTCGAAAGGCATAGGTAAACATCGTGCATTGATTAACAATTATAGGATCTAACCAAATACCATAAGCTCCTAAGATAGTGTTGCATAAGCACTTTCAACACGGTTACTAATGCTTATGAAAGGCCCTCTCACCAAACTCCTAGACGACCTCTATTCGTTTAGTGTCTAAGGTTGTCGGTCTAGCCATTAACACCCCTCTCGGGTGAGCTAATTAATAATTAACTTCTATTCAATTGACCAAAGCTCACACTCACACTCCCAATCATGCTACCCAACTCTCGTTGCAATAAACATAATCGAACATGCTTGCTAATAGGGTTAATCAACCAAATGAATCAATCAAAGTACAACTCTAGAAACATAAAAACCCAAATTATAAGCTAATCATGCAATTAATTCACAATTACACTAAATTCTCATCAAAACATCCACACCCAAGGCAATTGAGGATTAGCCCATGGTTCTAGAAGAGAATCTCATGGCTACAACAACAAATAACATCAAACTCATAATAAAATAACAAGAGATTGAAGAAATTAAGAAAATACCAAATTGAATTGCAAAATAGAGTAATATCACCTTGATCATGCGAATTTAGCTACAAAACGATGTAATAGACGATGCCCGATGATAATCGTAGCTTGATTTGAAGTAAAAACCAAGAAATTAAACTAAAAATGAAGAACACCTACAACTATGTGTTTGTGTGTGAGAAAATGCTTGGAAAAGGAGTAAGACTCCTTTCTAAAACTCAAATTGGAGCTATTTATAGTTGGGGTAGAAGTCTTGGACGAAATTTGCACTTAGGTCCCTCGAAAATGGAGAAAATAGCCTAAAACCCCCGAAATTGATATCACCCGGCCGGGTGGCTCCCACCCGGGCATGCCACCCGGCCAAAATACGAACCAACTTAATATATGGCCTTGCCCGGGTTGAAACCACCCGGCCGGGTGGGTTTCACCCGGGCCAAATACGAAAGGCCTTAAAATCTGCCCTTGCCCGGGTGGTTTTGACCCGCCCGGGTCGATTCTACCCGGGCATGCCTTTTCGTCTCTTCATATCTCGAGCTTCCGACCTCCGATTGACTCGATTCTTTTTTTCATTCCACTCCGTTTTTCGAGACGAATCCAACGGTGCACTCCTCTTTATGATCCAGTAAATTATTGTTGGTGTTTTGCTCCAAATTCCCTCGTATTTCCTACAAAATCGACAAAACACAACCTTTCTCTCATTTCGGCTTAAACAATCATATTCAATGCATAATTCAATGAAATTCACATCAAAACATGCTTTACATGTGCTCCTAAAATGTGTAAATTCCACCAAAATCAGATGCCAAATAGTAAAATCTACTATATACTATTGTCTTGGCAATGGATTGTTATATGAATATTTATCTCCACCTCAGGTTGTAGGCAACAAAAAAAATTGATGAAGAATCTTGCAGTAGAATAAATGAACACAACATTATAAAAATTGCTTTGACCCTTTAGGGAGATTATTAACAATAGCCAATAGGCAACTAAAACTGATCGAGTTCGATAATCTTAATAGTAATTACTAACAATAGGTTTGAGATTTCTATAATATAATGAACATCTTACACGCATATAATTAGAGCCACACGCGAACAATGATTCAATGAATATTGAACATTAAAAAAACTGCATTCAACAGCAAAGATCAAAAGTATTTCACCAACAAAAAAAAAACCCTACTAATTAAATTTTTAAAAATCATAATACTTAAATTATAGACCTCTTTTCCAGCAGCCATAGTTTTTCTCCGGCTTGAATCAGACACTCATTCTTCTTCAATCATACCGGAGAGTTGAAGAAGCAGTTGGGTTGAATTAATGAGAATTGTAACGCCACTGAAATTATGAAGAAAAATTATAACGTCACTTAAGTTATGGAGAAAGACTGTAACGCCACTGAATTTATGGAAATTAAAGGTCGGGCCACATCAACAAATGTCATATGCCACATGGCAGGAGAAGAATAGAACTAAAACGCTTAAGAAGGAGTGACACTTGTTATCAAAGAAGGACGTGGCAGAAGAGGTGGCAAGAGGTGGAGCCACATGTCAAGACCTGGAGAGCCACGTGTCAAGCTTAGGAGATAACTTTCCTCCTTTTATTATATATATATATATATATATATATATATATAAAAGATTGGTTTGTCTATCTATACTATATTAATTTGAGTGGCTTATAAACTTAGTTAAACGGCCTTTAACTTGATTTGTGTTTTTCTTTCAAGAATATCGATTCAATGCAGTCTTAGTACATTAACAATCGAGCAAATCCAAACACCGAAGGCAGAATGGAAAATGAACATAATCAACACGTGTGATTGCTCAATTTATCAGTTGAAAATTTTGTATCTGAATTTCAAGCCACTTGTTAAGATCGATCCATAATCCATTCATCATTTCTAAAATCGATAAGGATAATTGTCTCATCAACTATGGACAACCCATCTATGCCCGCAATCCTTCAATTTAATTATGCTTTCCGTGAACGTGTTTTTTTTGTTGCTCTTGTTAGTGTTTTACCATATATATATATATTAATTATGAATGATATATAGTTGCCTTTTAATTTTTGCAGAAATAATTTTGCTTCTTGTTGTTTAAATAAATTTCGATGGATTTACTTTGGATTAATTAATCAGATTCTTATACCTCGATCTTACTACATGTATTGCATTTTCTTATTAATCTTTATATATTCATTAACAAGGATGCTAATTTAATTACCCCTTAACCTTTTTAGTTGAATATAATTAATTTCTAATTGGCTTAATTCTTGCCAAGTTATTATATATGAAAAGATTACGTGGTTATTATATAGATAATTATAATTTTATTTCTAAAAGAAATTAGAAATTGTTGAAAACTTATTTTAACAGATTTTGGATCTGAACAAAAGAATTTACTCTTACTCTTGAGTCTTGATTCTAAATAAAGTTAAAAACTGCAACATACAAACGCGGGTTTTAGAAGGTTCACATATACTGTGGAAATAGATTGACATTGGTTTTATTTATCGTCATTGTAAAATACAATAAAATATAAAATTATTTCTTTCAAAAATTTACGGGCCGAGAGTCTTATCATCCAAAATATTTAATGTCATTTTTGGAATAAATACTTTATTATCAACATTCCTTCTAAAAAAGAAGGGGTTTTCTACGGTGAGACAGGGAATTCGCCCTGTCTTACATCAAGCGGCCAATAAAAATTCGACACGTCATTAAGTTTCGCCATATGCGATTGAACTTCGCCATTTGATAAAATATATTTTTTTTGTGAGAAAAAATATAAAGTTACCAAAATGTCCTTATAGTAATTTTTTGAAAATACATATACAAATTTACAAACTTAAACCTTTTTTTTCTATTTTATGATAATTTAATAAACTAAAATAATTAATCATCTTTTTTTTTTCGACACCAAAAAAAAATAATAATTAAAAAAGAAATTAATCATCTCTGTAATTAATTGACGTCAGATCATATTCTTTTTTTTCGATTGATTTGGGAAAATAGATTTTTGGTTTGTATCGACTTATGTTCTTCAATAGGTGTTTCTAGATTCATAGAAGACGTGATTCTTCTTTTCTCTGTTTTGATATCGATGGAGGTTCTACGATATGAAGAAATTCAACTGGGAGTCTTCGATTTTAGCGAACTGGGAGTTTTAACACTCTTGATTTTGTTCGCTATGGAATTACAATTTAATTCTAGTTACTATCCCTGTAAATAATTCAGATTTTGGCATATGTAAATTAGGGCGAATGGAAGTAATAATAAAGAAGTTTTCATCCTCACCCCATCTGTCAATTAATTTTTTATTTAGATTTCTCAAATCTCTTTCTTTCCTTTCCTTTCCTTAGAGCATCGAATACAATATTTGAAAGATAAGAAATGAAATTAAGGATTTGCAAATTGCAAGAAAGGTCGGGGATTTGGGCGGTGTTCTGGGTAGTTGGGGGTGTAGAAGATGATTTGATTAGGGTTTATGGGTTAATTTGATTTTAATTCAATTAATTTTATAATATAATGGTCATTAATTTAGATGATATATAATTTAATGACCGATGTTTATTTTAATTATATGGATATTTATATTATTTTATAAATACATATTTTTTTTTAATTTTTATTGAAAGGATATTTTCGACATTTTATATATATTAATCTAATTTATTGGTAGAGCGATGTAATGCGATTGCATTTTGCATAGAATAAATGCACTAATGCAAAATGCAATCATATAAAATAAATTACATACGTCAGATGAACGATCTAATGGTATTTGAAGTGTTGCCTTTTATAAAACAGGGCGAAGCCTGTCTTTTCGTAGAAAGACCCAAGAAAGAATTAGTTTAGTTTCATTGCATGCACAATGTCTAAATCTTGTAACAATTTCGGACCAATAACAAATTGAATTTCCAAAAATCCGGTAACAATCAGTCTAATAACATATAGTATAATTTAATATAATAAGAGACATATTTTTCTTAATACAAATATTCTCCATATAAATTATTTCCATAAACTTCAAACTTTTATTTACTAAGTTAATGAAAGATGGTAATCAAATAAGTGTGTTTTGAAAATTAGAAAAGATAAATTACTTCCATATATTTCTAGTCTCATATTAATAAGTCAACATTTCAAAAATAGATATAATATTATACACTTAATATTAAAAAAAAAACCCATAAAATTCGAATAAAAAGATACATTATACTTGTACCAAAATTAGTTTCTTATTATTATTATATCGATAGAATTAAATTTCCCATAAATCAATCATTAGTTCGAATTTCCCATAAGTAATTAGTAATTAACAACAGATGATTAACACAAATTATGAAAAGATTTTTATATGTATTGACAGTACGTAATAATATAAATTTATTGTGATAATGATTGGCAAATTAAGATAACATTTAAATTATATTAAATATATAATAAGTTAGTCAACGTAGATGAAATTTTTTATGTTCCAAGAATTGTGCATTCAGTCTCTATACTCCTATTCAAAATTATCAATATTGAAATTTAAAAGATTTATACTATTCCTTAAATTTTGGCATTTAATTGATTAAGTTTTTAAATTAAGTATTAATTTAAAATAATAATTAGGGACCTTCTACATGTAGTTAGGGTGTCGTAATGACTACCGTAGTCAGTTAATCTAAGTCATTAAAAATCTAATCTAAAGGCTTAAATTTGATGACCTGTTACCTTTTGTAAATTTTACGGTATGTATTGTCGTAATGTGTCATAAATTTGTATTTTCTATTAAAGAGAACATGTCAAACATGGAAGTTTTTGTTTTGTAAATAAGGATATGATTTATCAATTTATAATTATCAATAATTTACCATAAATAATTTATATTTATAATTATTTGTAAGAATTATAATTATTTCCAAAATTAGAGTGTACACGGTCTAGAATTCGTGCATTACCCATAACTTACCATAAATAATTGATATTTATAATTATTTGTAAGAATTACAATTATTTCCAAAATTAGAGTGTGCACGGTGTAGAAGTCGTGCATTACCAATAATTTACCATATATAATTGATATTTATAATTATTTGTAAGAATTACAATTATTTCCAAAATTTAGTTGTGCATGGTCTAGAAGTCGATATGGGTCGTTCTCTCGTTTATCAGAGTATTCAACACATGTTATACGTCGATATCCATGTTCTACACAGTACTCGTATAAAATATCACATTGATCTAGGAGAATGGTCGGTAAGGTGTCGTTAGTGACGGTAATGACCTTCGTTCCGTAATAATGTCACACGGGTCGTTATCTCGTTTTCGTGTGTCAAATATGAAACTTAAGTTTCCCGATATCATCATTTTACAACATAAACATGTTTTTAAGAATAGAACGACATGGTTAACCCCAAATTTAACGTGTTTGAAAATAATGGATGGTCTGATTGATAAAGAACACATTATTTATATAACCTAAAATATAGTGATTGAGTGATCAGTGGTGAACTGTCCAATGAACATGGCAACCTGATAATGGATTGAATCAAGGATCATACGGATTTAATTGAGCGACCCTCGAAGAAAAGCCCATTTGTTCTTGGAGTGAGCGAGTTCGATTGTAGAGTGGAGAAGTAGAATCAATGAGAAAGATTCATTTTTGCTTCCAACCTAATGCTTCAAACCTGCTTGTTAATGGCGAATCAAAGGACAAGGATGACGAATTTGTGAAAACTCTTAAGAATGTGCGGACTGAATTGGGGAAGACAAAAGACCTAATTACTAATTTAACAAATCTATTTTTTAATTATTATTTGGATTGATTTTATTAATTTTTAAAATAAGAATAATTGTATTACAAAAGGTTAGAACAGTAATTTTACCTAATATATATATGTATATATTTTAAAAATAATTTAAATAAAAGAAGGGTAATATAGTAAATAAAAAAATGCAATTTAAAAAATGATATAAATAACTTAAGTTTGTATAACATGTAGCAGGTTGTTACGACGTTTACGACGCTACGTGGCGCAATTCGACAAAGTGACTATGTAGTCACTTTGTAAATTATGACTATCGTAAGAATTGCCCTACTAATTAATGGAAAACTCATATTACAATAATTTTTTCGTCGTGAAATTGAAAGTATCTATGCAATGTAAATCACGTATCTATTAAAAATTTGGGCTAGTCTTGTATGAAATATTGCATATATGCATTTCAGTCATTCACACACATGTTCTTTATAAATACACCCACAAGCTTAATTTACACACACATTTTTTATAAATACACCAACAAACTTAATTCACACACACATTTTTTATAAATACACCCATTGACAGCTTAATTCAAAAATTTTAATCCGTTTATTTTACTCGTTTCTGTGATTTTTTTTATCTTTTATTTTATTGTCGAACGCGGGATATTAAATGTAGTAATTCAAATTGTAATATGTAGTAATACACATTATTTTATGTAGTAATAACACAAACTATTTATATAATAATACAAATTCTTTTATTTAGTAACACATTTTTTCTAGTGTTTTTATTGATGTAGTAACTCACATTATAATATGTAGTAACATATATTATCGAATGTAGTAAACACAATAATCATGTGTTAATACAAAATGTTTTATTGTAGGATGATTCGAAAAATATTAGATCATTTGATAAAGTTACAGATAGTAACAAACGTCTATTCAATGTAGTAATTCAAACTGTAGTATGTAGTAACATATAATTTTTTATGTAGTAAAACAAATTATTACATGTAGTAATAACACAATTTTATATAGTAATATTGATTGTTTTATATTTTTATATTTTTTTTATTGATTAAGTAACCCACATTATAATATATAGTAACATATATTATTGCATGTAGTAAGATATATTATTGCACGTAATACAAAATAACATTGACCCATAATGATTAGTATTAAATAATATTTAAAGAAATATAAAATATTTAAGGATTAAGGTCATCGTAAATTGCCGCAGCCTGAGGTGATCGAAAACTGCTCGGAGAAGACGACCATGTTCAATTTTTGTCAGTGGGTGCATTTATAAAAAATGTGGGTGTGAATTGAGATGTCATTGGGTGTATTTATAAAAAATGTGTGTGTGAATTAAGCTTGTGGGTGTATTTATAAAAAATGTGTGTGAATTAAGCTTGTGGGTGTATTTATAAAAAATATGTGTGTGAATGACTGAAATGCATGTATGCAATATTGCATATAAGTTTGGGTACCGCTACTAACACCCCAAAACATGTTATACACACCCCATCATTTTAAAAATAAAAATAGATAATTGTAAAATGACTAAGTAATCCTTATAGAAATTAAAGACAATTTTTTTAAAAAAAAATCTTAAAAAATGTAATTAAAATCTGAAAAGTATTTTAAAAGATTAATAAAATCTTAAAAATATTTAATTTAAATAAATCAAATATTTTTTTAAAAATAATCTGAAAAAGTTAAATATTTTTTAAAAAGAAAAAAATAAATTATTCAAATAAAAAATTCAAAAATTAATTAAAAATAAATAAATTCGTAATTTTTTTAATAAATCGTAAAATATAATTAATTAAAAAATCAATTAAAATTAAGAATTCGAATAATGATAAATAAAATCTAAAAAATAAAAAATCTCCTAAATCTAAAGAATTAATTATAAATATTAAAAATATAATTGATTAAATTATTTTTTAAAATTTAGTTGAAATTTTTAAATTTTATTTAGCTTTATTTTATTTTTTAATTAAATATTGAGTTGATTTTTCTTTATTATTTTATTTTTTTAAAAATAATCTATAATCATTCATTCTTTATTTTATTTTATTTGATTTATTTTTTAGATTTTATTTAGATTTAATTATTATTTTTTCTTTTTTTTTAACTGATTTTTCCATTTTTAAATGATTTTTAAAATTTACCTGATTTTTTTTATATTTTCAACGTTACACGTAATTTTATTGTATTATTGATTTTTTTTTTGTTAATTAAATTTTAAATTTGATATGTTTTTAAAGATTTAGTTAATTTTTATTAGTTAGAAGTGTTGAAGGGTAAATAGGAAATAATTGGGGTGTGTATAGTAATAAAAAATGAATTTTAAATTTTAATGGGGTGTGTTTAACATTTGGGGTGTGTATAACATTTTATGGGGTGTTATTAGCCCCACTCTATAAGTTTTTGTGTAAAAATTTAAAAGGAATGTCTTTACTCTTTAATAACATTCATAAATTTTAAAATCAAACATCAACTTATTTAAATAATTAATTTATTAAAATTATGATTACCTTAGTTAAAGAATATATATATAAGATGGTCTCTTTATTGTTAACTCTAATTTTTTAATTAAAATTCAAATTAGAAAAATTTGTGGTCATATAATTCAATGAATATGGCAGTTTATTTTATATATACCTTGATTCACGTACGGTTGCTTAGATATTAAATTTAATATCAATTCAAATTAGAAAATTTAATATAAGGAAATTCGAAATTAAAGTTTTTTATAATTAGTCAAATATCTTTTTGAAAGTTTTAAAGATTAGTTAACTCATTAACTGTGGACAAATTCGATTTCCTTAATATAAGGAAATTCAAAATTAAATAGATATTATATTAGCTAATCATAATTTATTATTTAGATTTACATGAAAGAACTTTTGAAATTTAAAAAATAAGTACATATTATAATTTAATGTTATTACCATAAATTTTATCTTTGACTCATAGAGTTTTTATTTTTATATTAAAGCAACAAATCTCTAATAATATGTCAGTCAATTGAAATGATATAAAAAAAAAACTTGAAATCGGATATAAAATCGAGATTTTATATAATATATATATATAGAATAAATTACAATCTAAATTTTGTACAATTTTATTTAGAACAATACATAAGGAAAAAAAATTATATAGTACAATAGAAACGAAAAAAAATAAAGGTGTTGTTGCGCTCGCCAATTGATCCGCAGCCGCATTCCCTTCCCTAAAGACATGGGTGACCGAGCAAACCATATTCCTCAAGACTGACCTTGTCCTCATCCTCAAGTCTAGATATCGCCATGGGAGTCGTGCATTCTGCGCGGTCAATGTATGCATTACGTAGGTTGAGTCGCATTCCAACCAAATTCTTCTCCACCCTCTGTCGTATGCCTCGATGATAGCATGTAGTGTCGTGGCTAGCTCTGCCTCATATGCATACCCCCAGCCGTGTGATATAGAGAATCCCCCCAAGAAATGTCCAGCGTAGTCTCTATATAACGCCCCTCCTGTGATAACTCCCGGGGGCCCCGAAGGTGCCCCGTCCGTGTTAATTTTAATAGTTCCCATATCCGGTGGTCGCCATCTTACCACTTGAATCGACGGTGCCGTTTTGGGCTTTCCCCTGATTCGGAACTCGTGAAGTACACGAAGATCCTGTATCGAATTATGCATATGTCCCATGTCAAACTCAGTCGCCTCTTGTATAAATGTCCAAATCGAAGCCCTTATTGCCTCCGGGGTACGGATAGTTCCTTCAAAGATAGTCTCGTTTCGAGTTTGCCATATTTTCCAGATGATTGTCACGAGTCTGAGCCTCCATATCTATGTTAATTGCGGACTGAATCGCAGCCTGAGGGCGCTTATTAGCCATCCCAGAAAACCTTCTTTCAGTGATAGATGTACTTCAAAAGCCTCTGTGAATTTATAGAAATTAAATATTTTGGAATACTTTGCACTCATTGAAAAGGTGATCAATTGAATCCTCCGCTTTCATGCACAAGATGCAAATGTTCGGGCCATGTATTCCAAATTTTCACAAAAAGTCCAAGGTGGATAGCTTCCCATGAATTGCTCGCCAGAATACCACGGATCGCCTAGGAGGAATAAACTTTGCCCAAATCCATCAGCCCCAATTAACTTCTGGGAAATGTGTGCGAGCTTCCATGTATGCCGATTTCGCGGAGACATTACCATGTGTGGTGGGTGGCCAAATTCTCATGTCCTCCTCCAGGCTACATGTGTGTTGCAGAATGTCGTTAACAATATTGGGATGTGTGTGCACAAAAACTTCGTCTAGATACCATACACCATCACATAAATAATCTGATACTGTGAATCCGTACTGTTGTCTCGCGAATTGTGGCATATGCAAGTTATACGCTATAATGTATCCAAGCCAATTGTCCAACCAGAACCGGACTTTTGAGTTTTTTCCGATTATCCATCTCGCTTTGTCCGCGATCTTCTGCATGGTCTGTCTCAAACCTCTCCAGATCGTAGATGGGACATGTTGGGATCGAAGCTGAAGTTTCGGCATAAAACGAGATCAGAGGAAAACCATTTCTGGGTTATTAGCAATAGATATGTTGCATGACATTTTAAAAAGGTATGCCTCGTTCGCCACCACTACCGATCAGATGCCCAAGCCTCCCTCCTCCTTCGGTGCACACGCCTTTGACCATGGCACCACACACACTCCTCTTTTATCTATGCTACCAGACCATACGAAGTTCCTCATCGCTCTTTCAATCGTTTTCAGGAGTGCGCGAGGTCATTTGTACACCATCATTGAGTGTACTACAGATTAACAAATAACTGAGTTAACTAGACATATTCTTCCAGCCATAGACAATGAGGAACCTTTCCAATGTGAGAACTTGTTTACGATATTATCCACAAGTCCTCTCAAGTGTCTTGATTTGGGGGTACCTTTGAATATGGGCACCCCTAGATAAATAAGCAGCAGGTCCCCAACTGTTATGCCAAGTTTGTCGCTCAGATATCTCTTGTTATTGTAACTAACATGCTTCCCTAAGTAAGCCCGAGATTTCCTTGGATTAAAGACCTGACCTGAAGCCTCCCTATATACTTGTAATATGTGTTGAATCTGTCTTATATTTGATCGAGATGCCCTACAAAAAACCAGAATGTCGTCCGCATATAAAAGGGCCACCGGTAGATTTAACCCCGTTCCTCACAAATGCTGGCTGCAATAAGCCTAAGGTGCTATTTAAACTGAACATGTTAGCCAAAACTTCTTCCGCTATACATAATAATAGAGGCGATAAAGGGTCTCCCTGTCGGACCCCTTGAGAGCAAGCGAAATAACCATGTGGTGTACCATTGACTAGGATGGACAACCTAGCCGAGTGTAGGATAGTACTCACAATGTTCACGAATTTTTCACCAAAGCCCAGCCGCTTCAGAACTGCTATAATAAAATCTCAGTTCAGCGTGTCAAACGCCTTTCTGATATCTACTTTTATCGCCATATTTCCGTGGATTCGGGTGTTGTCAAGGCAATTAAATCCCTTCGATGCCACCGCCACAAAGTTATGTATGTTGCGTGCAGGGATAAAACTGAATTGTTGTGGTGATAAAATCTGGTTCAGGATGGGTCCCAGCCTAGTTGCAACCAATTTAGTAAACATTTTGAACAAGAAATTCCCCAATACAATAGGTCAGAACTCCTCTATCCGTTCTGCTCCCGGGTTTTTTGGGATAAGTGTGACCAAATTGGAATTGATCCCATGTGGAATGAAAGCGTATTCAAAGAAATATTGGGTTGCCCGAATGATATCATTGTCAATGATACCCCATGCCGCTTGATAGAAACTTCCCCCAAAACCATCCGGTCCTGCAATACTATCCTTTGAGAGCGCAAATACAGCCGCATGCACCTCCGTTGATGTCGGCGCTCTCACAAGCTCGTCATTCCCACCTGTTGTGACACGGGGCGTGATAAATTCTTGAACGACCTGATCGCACGAAGCTGTTTCCCCATTTGTATTGAATATTCGTCGATAAAATTCCAAGATATGTCCAGCAATTACTTGCTCATCCGAAACTCACTCCTCATCAATCAACATAACCTCAATGGGATTTCGGATCTTCCTAAGTTGGTTTAATCTGTGAAAAAACCGGGTATTGCGATCACCATCATGAAGCCATGTAACTCTATTCTTTTGAGCATATAGAATGGTTTGTTGTTTGAGCAGATCATTAATCAGTTTCATCTGCTTCACTTCTTCATTAAAAATTGCTTCATGTGCAGCCCCTGAAGAGGCCCTCCAAACCCGAGTTTGAATGTCTAAGAGGTCCACTTGAGCCTTCGCTAGGTTGTTGTGGACGTTCCCAAAAGTCTGAGCATTCCAAACCTTAAGGTCACCCTTGAGTCGTTTCAGCTTTGCCCGAACCAGACTGATAGGGTTGGACGCAGGCAAAAAAATGGTCCATGATCTGGCTATCTCCACTAAGCATCTCGGATCCGAGAGCCACATTTTCTGGAAATGAAAATGCCCCTTTGGAGTAGCATCGCCCGTGGAGCACCTCAATAGAATGGGGTGATGATCAGAGTTAAGTCTTGGTAGTGCAGTAGCCGTGATCGTCGACCATCCTTCCATAAATTCCGATGTAGCTAGAATTCTATCCAGCTTAGATGCAATAACACTCCCATCTTTTCTTCTTACGGCCCACATGTAATTTGGCCCCACAATATCCAGATCGTGTATACCACCCATCTCCATAAATTCTCGAAAATTAGTGCATGAGGCTCTGATAGGTGCCACCATTCCAAATCTTTCATGAGCCCCCAACACAGCATTGAAATCTCCCATAATGCATAGAGAAGATAATCCTCTATCCACCACATAATGCCACAGAGAGCGTCGCAGTTATAGTCGCAAGCGGCGTGCACAAAACCCAAATTAAGACTTTTTTTTCTCGATCGTGGTATGTATTAAAACTACCTGATCTGTGAACCCCAAAAGTTGAGAGGTATCAACTAAAGTCGGCCTGCAAAACACCCATATGTTTGGCCATTTTCCAACCATGTCATTTTCCGCAAAAAAGACTAAATCCAAAGAATTCCAAAACTGATCCAAAATAGTAGAAAACCTGACTTTAGGTTCAACAATTACCAACCAGTCAGGCCGATGTTGTTGGCAATAGGTTCTCAAAAGTGATTTTGAGTCATTATTGCCAACCCTCTGTATGTTCCAAAAAAGGACTAATATTGATCATCGTGAATATAATCGTGCTTCGGCGGTTCGTCCCGGTTGTCACTGTCCGACTCTTCAAAATCGTCTATGTATCCATATTTACATAAAGCCACATCTTTCATTTTTGCTAGCTTCGGCGAGGGGGAATCACGAATTTCCACAAGCCTGGATCTTTCTTCTGCTGCCCTCATAGATAGAACTCGTTCCAATTCATCATCATCTATGAGGTTTTCTGAATCGTGAGGGAAACAGACCACTGATTTTAGTCTGTTCGGGGCCACTTCATACGTGGAAGTCGATGTGTCCACACTCTCAGCCTAGTTCAGATTGCCACTATACCCATCATTTGAATTATCAATGTCCTCAGCCGCTGGAGTCGCACCAAAAGGAGGCTCAGAGGTGTTGTTGTCCTTGGCCGTGACGTTCTTAACTGGGGAAGCGGTCGGAGAGTGCTCTCCTGGGGAGGTAGAATTAGAGTGCTCTCGAGAACGTCTGCGACCCCGTCACCTTGCTCTTTTGGATTTTACTTCCTTAAACCCTTCATTCTCCCGATTTGATTTTTCCACATTTATAGGGCCCAAGTCTGCGGTTGAGCGCTCACGCTTGTTACAGCTCGCCCAATCGTGTCCAACCACATTACAATAACGGCAAAAAGCCGGGGGTCGTTCATATTTGAAATAAGTAAAAGACCTATGGTTTCTCCTTTTAATTAATATCTTCTCCAACTTCTCCTTAGCAAAGTCTATCTCCACCAGCACCCGGATGAAGTGTCCCATGGAGCCATCCAAAGAACGCTCATCAATCTTAACCGGGGTGCCCAACGCGTGAGCCATACCCAAAATTAGGGATCTCGCCCAGTATTCGAAGGGGAGTTTGTATATACGAACCCATACCTGTGACATTGATGTGTTCACCTTGTAAGGATTAAAGTCTTTGACCCACTTTTGTATTCGAAAAGATCTAGGCGTTAGGGTCCAAGATTTTCTGTTCGCCGCAATGGTTTTATCATCTTCCCTGTCGAATTGTAGATTAAAGTATCCTAGACCTAGAGGAATCAACCTCCAATCTCCAGACGTTTTCCAGATAGTGGAGAGGGATGCCTTAAGTTTTTTAATCCCCCATGGTATGTCAAATTTCGAATTCACTAGGCGTCCAATCAGAGATTTGCTACACTGGGCCAGGCGTGTCGCATATTCGGATTCGTCCACCGCAATTGAGACAAAATCCCCCTTTTTGATCGGCATGTTGATATCGTGATCAAGTCCAGTGGATGAATCGACAATCTCCGGTGGGGGTCGATTCATCATCAGCGCCGATTTGAAGTTCAAAGGCTGCGGGTGATTATCGGGCGTGGGGCAATTGTCTATCGGGACCGCAGGGGGTCATGGGATCGCTAGAAAATCCCGCAGCCACGGATGCGATGAGCACAAACTAACAATTTTTTCTAATTTTCCCAAATCCTGCGAAGTTAGACCTTGGAAATTGGAGAATCTCAAGAAGAAGGGTAAAATCTTGAAAATCGTGTATCGCTTAACTAACTCCCATGATCGTCGAAGTGTATGTTTACGAGATATTAAGTATTATTTTTTTAATTTATTTTTCTTCCTATTTATCATTTGTGTTTCAAATGATAATTTTTTTCACGTACTTTCTTTCTATGCCACAAATAATTATTCTAAAATTTTAAAGTCTAATAAAAAAAATTTAAAAATAATATTAATTGTTTTTTTAAGTATTAAATAGTATAATAATAATTTGTTTTAAAAAATAAAACTCTCATCTCTCTTAGCTCAAGTGTTCAATTCTATTGATACTATTTTACTTTAAGTAATTGGTGTATAATTTTCACTTTATCCTTTCAAAATTTTACTTCATTTCTTACAAATTTTACTTCGTTTTACATTGTTTAATTATTTTTTCATTCGAACTTTCATTTTTTAATCACTTTATTTTAGTTTTTTATGAATATAATTTTTAGTTTATAAGTGTTATGATAACAGTTCATAAGTATTATTGTATATTATTAGTTAATATGCAGTACCGTACGTATTAGTTCATATACAGTATAATATTAGTTTATATTGGTACAAGTTCTAATGTTTTCGAGCTTCGAGTTCATATACTTTATGGTACTAGTTCAAATATAGTATAGTATTAGTTCACATATTGTATAATATTAGTTCACATACTCTATGGTACTAGTTCAAATATAGTATAGTATTAATTCACATATTGTAAGAACCCAAAAATCTCATGAATTGAGCCCTTATATTTGTTTATGTGAAATTATGTGATTTATCATAATTATGTGAAATTTACATAATATTAAATGTTATTCACCTATTAAATTATTTATTTACTAATGGTAGTAAAATTAATGTTGGTGGATGGCATAAGACTAGTTAAGTTATTCATTTAGGTTGGACTTGATATAAGAAATGGTCTTAAAATAATATAAGTAAATGGCCCAAACAAAAATATTAAGACCAGCCCCATTCTTGTGGCCCACTAAGGAAACCCTAGGACATTTTGCACCTTATAAATAGGCACTTTTAAAAGTTGTGCACATTTTAGGCACTTCACACTAGGGTAAGATTTTTACTTCACACTCACACTCAAGACACACACTTTACCCACACACACTTCAGCTTCCGTCCAAACTCCGGTCAACTTTCCGACGTCCGATCATTGATCGGCCAGAACCGTTGGAAAGCTCTCGTCGAGAGCTTTCTGGAACACTTTTCCGATTCTCGATCGGAGTTCTAGATCTCCAGTTATGGCTGGTCAAAGATGGGTTAAAACCCTTATAGTCGGAAATTGTTCTTTAGGCCATAACTTTTAGTTCAAAAGTCCGATTTTTATGTTTTTGGTCTTGTTTCAAAGCTGTTTTCATAAGATTTCTAGAACATATTTTTGTTTTTAAATCGGAGTTATAAAACTCTAGTTATGTCCAGTCAAAGTGTTTGAAAACTTTTAGAATCTACTTTATTTCCTTCTCACTTTCATACTCTCTCTCTCTCTCCCGTTTTCCGGCGACTCTCCGTCGATACGCCGCCTGTTTTTATTGGTGGACCACCTTGCCGGAGCTTTTCCGGTGGGTGGTGGAGGTATGAGTTGTGGGGGTTGAATATATTGAGGTAGAAAGCTACGAGCTGCGTTTTGTAGGTAAATTTGTATCTTGGGGTCAAACCGTTATTTTTCGGTTTTTCATTTTGGCCCAAGCCAAATATTTTCCATCTTGTCAATGCACTTTTATTATTTACGAAAATGCACTGTTTTTATTTACGAAAAAGTCACAAATATTTCAGAAATTGCAAAGATGCCCCTAGAACTTCGAATGCACGTAAAATGTTCGTTTTTCATCCGTTTTGAACGAAATCAGTGGCATTTAATCCCAAATTTTGAAACCTACTGTTTTTCATTAAAATATTGAACTTTCAGATTATTTAAATCTGCCTTTCAGTCCTTAAACTTTTACGAGAATGCATTCTTTTCCTAAACCCTTTAATTTCTATGTTTGGCCAACATTTCTACTTCTTTCAAGTACACTACCACAACCACATACACTTAGACTATAATTATTGTTAATATTAATTAAGGACTAAGTGGTAGAACTATTATTGTAGGATTTAAGGAACGAGAAGTGGGAAAGGACTTGGAACTAAGAGGGGAGGATACCGTTTAATTTTCCAAGATAATAGGTGGGGTAACTCTCGTTGAATTTTACAATGCCTACTTTACATATCATGTGATTTATTGTATTAAATGTCCTATGTGAATTTGTGTATAAATATGTTCATGTTCACTTGTGGAATATATGCTTTATGGATATTTGATATTAGACATGTTCACTTGTGTTAAGTATGTTCTATGGATACATAAATGCTTATGATTATGCATGTCCATATGTGAAGAAGTATGTTACATGAATGGTTTCATACATGCACGTTTCAAACGTGATGATATATGATATACGGTCAAGACCGTTCAAGATGTATGGTATACGGATAATAACCGTACTAGCTATGATAAGATTACGGGTAACACCGTTCCAAGATTTGATCGAAAGATCACATTCGGGTAGCTCCCGAACAAGATGCTCGAGCGGGGTAAAGCGTGCCCCAATAAGATTGATGTGCTCTTACGTGTACTATATTTTAACTGTGAGGTTTATCTCAAATCCTCCTAGACTAGACGAGTGCTACTCGTCTTGTGAAGATCAGGTAGATTCTACTCTACTACTGTACTCGTCTGTTGGGCAGATCAGTCGAGATACTTAGTTGATAGAAGTCTTCTGAAGGACTCAGCTGTTGGGCGTATCAGCTGGTGGAGTCAGACAAGTTAGCTCAGACCAGATCAGATGAGTTGGAGGAGTCCAAACAGATGAGATGGGTGTTGCGAAGGACAAGACGAGTTGGGAAGACCAGACAAGTAGAGGTCTGACCAGACTAGTTGAGTTCTGTTAGCAGGGTTAATTTTTGGCTAAGTATGGAGTCGTCTTGTCTTGCGAAGACAAGTGAAGGGCAAGGAGGTCAATTCAGATTGGGTCACGCTGAAGGTGTGAGTTTGTTACACGGTTGTAACAGAATCCACGTGGCAACAGAGCACGCTTTCAACACACGCTGCAATCACCCTTGACAACCTATAAATACCCCATTACTTGTAATTGTAATTCTTGACGCGTACGAGCATTCGTTTTGAGAGTTGAGAGTTCACGAGCGAAGTGGGGATAAATCCCTTTCCGAGTGATGAGTGTTTGTAAACATCTCTTATACTAATCAAATTGAAGTCGTGTGTCCAGTGGATGTAGATCACGTTGATCGAACCACTTAAATCTTCTTGTGCTCTGTTTTTCGTTTTCGTTTATATTTGTGAATTGCCATGCTTTCGTTGGATTGAATATTGGTCGATTATTTTGCTTGTGATTGGAGACGTCTAATCGGAGTCGAATATCATTGACAATCGTAACAATTGGCGCCGTCTGTGGGAATCGGAAACGAGAGGAATCGATTGTCCACCATTAATCAATTGCCAGATCGAAGATGGAGAATTCGACCAAGTATAATATTGAGAAGTTCTCAGGCACATGTGACTTTGGGCTGTGGAGAGTCAAGATGCAGGCTCTCCTAGAACAGCAACGCTTGTTCGACGTGCTCGAAGAGTCTACAGCCCCAGCTGGTGAATCTGCAACAGTTGCTGCTGAAAGGAGCAAGATGCTCAGGAAAGCTCGAAGTAATATTCTGCTCTGCCTTGGTGATAACGTTCTGAGAGAAGTTGCTAAACAGAAAACCGCGAAAGAGGTCTGGGACAAGCTAGGTAAACTTTACATGGTTAAAACCTTAGCTAACCGTCTCTATTCGAAACAGAAGCTGTATGCCTTCAGAATGGTAGATGACAAACCCATTCCGGATCAGCTTGATGAGTTCAATAGAATTCTTGATGATCTAGAGAATTTAGATGTCAAGTTAGAGGAAGAGGATAAGGCTCTGATTCTATTGAGTGCTCTCCCTAAGTCCTTTGAAATCTTAAAGGATACCATCTTGTATGGTAGGAAGGAAAGTATTACATTGGAGGATGTAATGCTGGCTGTCAAGTCCAAGCTGCTGCACAACAAGACGTCTCAAGCAGACAAGGTCAGTAGCGGAGAAGGATTGGCAATCAGAGGTGGCCAGAAGCGATCTGGTACCAAGAAGGGGTCTAGTCAACCCAAAGGAGCTGATAAGGGAAAATCAGTTGTGTCCAATCAAGGTGAAGCAGTGTGCTACCATTGCAACAAGCCTGGGCACTATAAGAATGCTTGTCACAAATACAAGCAGTTCTTGAGGAAATCTGGTGCCAATACCTCTAATGACAAGAATCAAGCTAATCAGACTCAAGTTGAGAAGGAGCAAGAAGGCTATGAGTCTGCTCAAGCGCTAACCATCACATCCTCTACAGAACAGCAAGCATGGATCCTTGATTCAGGGTGTTCTTTCCATATGACTCCAAGACGAGATTGGTTTCATGACTTCAAGCAACAGAAGGGCGGTTCTGTTCTGCTTGGGAATGATCACACTTGCAAAGTTGTTGGAGAAGGTAGTGTTCACCTGAAGATGTTCGATGGGGTAGTAAGAATACTCAAGAGTGTTAGGTACGTACCTGAACTCAAGAGAAATTTGATCTCACTTGGGATGTTGGATTCTATGGGCTATAAATTCCAGTCGGCTGATGGAGAGCTCAGTGTGTCAAAAGGGGAGCTGACTGTCCTGAAAGGTGAGAGAAGGAGTGATCTCTACTTTCTTAAGGGAGAAACAGTAGCTGGTAGATCAGATGTAGCGGAGGTGCAAGACAACTCGATGTTGTGGCACAAAAGACTAGCTCACGTAGGCGAGAAGGGTCTAGTGGAGCTGTCTAAGCAAGGTCTACTTGGCAAAGACAAGATCACTCAACTCGACTTGTGTGAGTCTTGTATTCTTGGTAAGTCCAAGAGACTTAAGTTTGGTAAGGGTGTTCACTCTACCAATGGGATCATGGACTACGTCCATTCTGATCTATGGGGGCCAGCGAGGAATCAGACGAGGTCTGGTGGAAAATACTTCCTGTCTATCATAGACGACTACTCAAGAAAGGTGTGGGTGTCTATTCTCAAGTCGAAGTCAGAAGCATTTGAGAAATTCAAGGAATGGCTCATTGAATGTGAAAATGTCACAGGCAAGACTCTCAAACATTTGAGAACTGATAATGGTCTGGAGTACCTATCAGACGAGTTCAATGCGTTCTGCAAATCGAAGGGAATAGTACGGCATAGGACTGTGCCAGGGACCCCTCAGCAAAACGGAGTAGCTGAGAGGATGAACCAGACACTACTTGAGAGGGTCAGGTGTATGTTGAACAGTTCTTGTCTGCCGAAGGTGTTTTGGGGAGAGGCTGTGTCTACTGCAGCCTACTTGATAAACAGGAGTCCTTCCTCGGCTGTGCAATACAAAACCCCAGAGGAGTTGTGGTCTGGACGTGCAGCCGATTACAATCATTTAAAGGTATTTGGATGTCAAGCTTATGCTCATGTCAAGCAAGATAAGCTTGAGCCTCGAGCATTGCGATGCGTGTTTGTTGGGTATCCTTCTGGCGTGAAAGGATACAGGTTATGGTGCCTCGAAGCTGGGATGCAGAAATGTATAATCAGTAGAGATGTTACGTTTGATGAGAGTCGGATGCCTCTATCAGAACAGACTAGTACGAGTACTAGTGCAGCTGATAACCAACCAGACGAGACACAAGTCGAGGTGGAGCAAGTTGACTCCACAAGACCAGTTGGAGATGATATTGATCCAGATGAGGAGGGCGATCCTCAAGGCGAGAATGATCTTCAACATTATCAGCTGGCACGGGACAGAACCAGACGAGAAGTCCACCCACCTCAGAGGTACGGTCAAGCTGACATAGTCTCATTTGCATTATGTGCAGCTCTTGAGGTGGAGTCTCTGGAGCCAAAGTCTTATTCAGAAGCCATTAGCTGCCACGACAAGGAGAAGTGGATTGTTGCTATGGAGGAGGAGCTGCTTTCTTTGAACAAGAACCAGACATGGGAGATTGTTCAGAGGCCCAAGAACAAGAAGTTGGTTGGGTGCAAGTGGATCTATAAAAAGAAGGTGGAGGCTCAGAGGGGTGGCAGACTTAGATACAAGGCGAGGCTTGTAGCTAAGGGATTTACACAGAAAGAAGGTATCGATTTCAATGAAATCTTCTCACCTGTTGTGAAGCATTGTAGCATCAGAATCTTGTTAGCTATGGTCGCTCAATATGAATTGGAGCTACATCAGATGGATGTGACCACAGCTTTCTTACATGAATCTCTAGACGAGAGGATCTACATGAAGCTACCAGAAGGGTTGGACATAGAAGAAGGGGAAGACAAGGTCTGTCTATTGAAGAAGTCCCTCTATGGCCTCAAACAAAGCCCTAGACAATGGTACTTGAGATTTGATGAGTACATTTGCTCAGCTGGTTTTACAAGGAGCTTGTACGACAGCTGTGTCTATTTCAGACGGGTTGGGACTGGTGTTACCTATCTTCTGCTGTATGTTGATGACATGTTAATAGCAGGCGAGTCTATTGACAGTGTTAATCAAGTTAAGGAGATCCTCAAACGGGAGTTTGAGATGAAAGATCTTGGTGAAGCCAAAGTGATTCTTGGGATGGAGATCAGTAGACTAGACGGGTCTATTCTGCTGAGTCAGCCTACTTATCTGCAGAAGGTGTTAGAGAGGTTCAGAATGCATAAGGCAAAGACTGTCTCTACTCCTATTGGCCAACATCATCGATTGTCCAATCAGATGAGTCCCAGGAACAGCCAAGAGCGAACTCAGATGAGCAAGATACCTTATGCCAGTGCTGTAGGGAGTTTAATGTATGCTATGGTGTGTTGTAGGCCAGACTTGACTCATGCTATGAGTGTGATCAGCAGATATATGAGTGATCCAGGCTTAAGCCATTGGGAAACGGTTAAGTGGGTTATGAGATATGTTCTGGGATCAGCACAGACGGGTCTGAAATTTCAGAAGATGCCAAGTGAGGGGGATGCACTTGTGGGATACGTGGATGCAGATTACGCAGCCAATGTTGACACTCGAAAATCCTTAACAGGATATGTGTTCACTCTATTTGGTACGGCAGTGTCGTGGAGGTCTATTCATCAATCCGTAGTTGCATTGTCTACTATTGAAGCGGAGTACGTGGCCTTGACTGAGGCAGTTAAGGAAAGCATGTGGCTGAAAGGGATTCTTAAGGAATTTGGTTTATCTCAGAACAGTGTGACTGTCTTCTGTGATAATCAAAGCGCAATTCATCTCGCAAAGCATCAGGGGTATCATGAGAGAACCAAACACATTGATGTGAAACTGTACTTTGTGAGAGACATTGTGGAGAAGGGGAGCGTCCAGGTGGTTAAGATAGCTACTGAGGAGAACCCTGCTGATGCATTTACTAAGGCGTTACCAAAGGAGAAGTTTGGTTTATGTCTTAGGTCAGTTGGTTTGCATTAGTGACCTCTGCGGAGAAGGCTACTAGTCTGGTGGCGGCAGATTAGTAGTAGAATCTGTCCTTTGAGAAGGATAGATCGGAGCTGTTAGTTCAAGGTGGAGATTTTGAGCTAAAGGTGGAGAATTGTGAGGTTTATCTCAAATCCTCCTAGACTAGACGAGTGCTACTCGTCTTGTGAAGATCAGGTAGATTCTACTCTACTACTGTACTCGTCTGTTGGGCAGATCAGTCGAGATACTTAGTTGATAGAAGTCTTCTGAAGGACTCAGCTGTTGGGCGTATCAGCTGGTGGAGTCAGACAAGTTAGCTCAGACCAGATCAGATGAGTTGGAGGAGTCCAAACAGATGAGATGGGTGTTGCGAAGGACAAGACGAGTTGGGAAGACCAGACAAGTAGAGGTCTGACCAGACTAGTTGAGTTCTGTTAGCAGGGTTAATTTTTGGCTAAGTATGGAGTCGTCTTGTCTTGCGAAGACAAGTGAAGGGCAAGGAGGTCAATTCAGATTGGGTCACGCTGAAGGTGTGAGTTTGTTACACGGTTGTAACAGAATCCACGTGGCAACAGAGCACGCTTTCAACACACGCTGCAATCACCCTTGACAACCTATAAATACCCCATTACTTGTAATTGTAATTCTTGACGCGTACGAGCATTCGTTTTGAGAGTTGAGAGTTCACGAGCGAAGTGAGGATAAATCCCTTTCCGAGTGATGAGTGTTTGTAAACATCTCTTATACTAATCAAATTGAAGTCGTGTGTCCAGTGGATGTAGATCACGTTGATCGAACCACTTAAATCTTCTTGTGCTCTGTTTTTCGTTTTCGTTTATATTTGTGAATTGCCATGCTTTCGTTGGATTGAATATTGGTCGATTATTTTGCTTGTGATTGGAGACGTCTAATCGGAGTCGAATATCATTGATAATCGTAAGTGCAACCCTTTAATTCATGTCTTTTGAAACTTGAATTTCTATGTTTGGCTAACTATTTGAAACTGTAGCTTTTCATTGTAAGGCAAATTCTTAAGGACCTTACTCACCAGTTTACTTCCGCTGTTGTCACTTCTAAATTATTTTGAGGGTTTTGGTGGTGATCACCTTGATTTGGATGGTTGCATTCATTTAATTTATTAGGTTATTTTTAAAAGTAGTAATGCCCCTTACTCCCTATTTAAAAAATAATAATAATAAAAAATAAAAAAAAAATTTATGTTTATTCCTTTAAAATTTTGGGGTCGTTACACATATTGTATAGTGTTGGAAATAAAATGAGATATGTTTTGATCTAATACCAAAACCTCCTAAGACATGCCTAAGTCAAATTGATAATGTTCTAAGAATGTTAGAACACACAGCATAAGGCTAGATGAGAAGCTGAAATGTTAGGCAGCTCTTAGACAATTAGATGCACAATTTGAGGGGGAACCTATGCTTTGAAGATAATGAAGATCAAGTCCCCTCAAGGCTCAAATTCTGGAACAATCACTTAAGAGCAAGGACACTCTATGAAATCTAAGATACTCTTATCAGGAGAGTTGTCCAGAGAAGATGCTCTTATGCAAGAACAAGATTGTAAAGCTCAAAAGGACAAGTCCAATGAAGATGTTCTGATCAGGAGAGTTGTCCAGAGAAAATATTCATAAAGCTCTGATCAGGAGAGTTGTCCAAAGAAGCTAGCCATATGCAAGAACAAGCTTACCTAGCTCAAAAGGACAAGACTACTCAAAGGTTTTCATCAGGAGAGTTGTCCAGAGAAGTCAACTCAATGCATAAAGTACCCTGATGCAAAAAGATTAAAAATACTGATCAGGAGAGTTGTCCAGAGGAGTTGTCTCAGCTAAATTGATCAAGATCAAGTGCTCTGAAAGCCTGAGATCAACTATGCTGAAGAGTTTGAAACAACCAGTCCCTAAAGGTCCTCAAAGGAATAAGCTAAGACCATCCTCAAGAGAAATAAAGGGAAAGAGCCAAGTCATCTGAAGAAGAGCAAGCCAACCATGCTGAAAAGCAAAACTGCTGATAGTGATAAGAAGAGTTGTCCAGATGATAAGGAATGTTGCCCTATCATTGAATCAACCTTCAGAAGCCATGTCCAAGTCCTAACAAGAAGTCAAACATTGGGAAAAGTGCTGCAGAATGAAGACAAAACTGTTACAGCCGTTCATTACCCAAATGAGGACATGTCACTATCAAGAATCTGTCTTCCAGTTTGAAGAACTCAAGGAAGACATTTATAGCAATTTGGGGCTGCCTCTCCAACGGGCAAATTCTCCATTTTGTCTATAAATACAGAAGTGTGAAGACCATTTGAAGGCATCCAACTAACCTCAATACAATCCAACTAGCTCAAAGTTCTTACAAGCTAGAGTGCTTTCAAAGCCTTCAAAGACTATCTTAGTCTTCAAACACTTCTTCTAAGCTGAACACATTGTATATTCATACACAAGCTTAGAGAGATATCCTATCCTTATACACTGATCTCCTTTGTAAGGGATATCTCATTAGTTGGAACCTTACTTCAATCCTCATATCTTTCAAGAGTGAAAGTGAGAAGGTTGTAGTAGTAGAAGTGGTAGGAACTGACTGTTGAGAGAAGAACAGTTCAGTTCTGAGTTGAGAAGAGGGTACTAGGACTCTAGACATCCTAGGGATCAATTCACCAAGGAGTGGTGTTCTTGATCAAGTGCACCTTGGCACTATAAAACAAGTTAATTCCAAGAGTGAAGGAATTATCCTGTTAAATCAGGGAAAGTGGATGTAGGAGCTTGAGTCTCTGAACCACTATAAACTCTTGTGTTGATTTACTTTACAAGTACTTACATTCATTCAACACTGTACACAACACTGATCTTTCAAAGATACATATTCAAAGACTGTGCAAAACTGATTTGGACAAGTTCCCTGAAGCTAAACTGAACTATGTTGCATTGACTAAGTGATTTCAGAAATTAAAGGAGTCTAAACTTAAAGGGCCAACCACTATTCCGCACTTATAACTCCCCTAGATAGTTATTCAACTAAGTACTCAATAGTACTTAGTAGCTTGATTATCTTAGAAGAGTTAATCTTCTTCAGCAGAGTTGTCCAAGACAACCTTGCTGAAACTCTGGTTTGATCAAATTAGCAAAATAATTCCATACAAGTGTATTCCCCCCCCCCCCCCATACACTTGTCATATACTCCTTTCAGGACCAACATATAGTATTAGTTCATATATTAAATAATATTTTTATACCCACAATAATCTCTAGTACTATACAATATATTAACTAGTATTATACCATATGCGTACTAATAATATATCGTATTTAAACTAATACTCCCTTCGTCCATGAAATGTAGTCCCATTTGCCTTATATTTTTTGTCCACCAAATATAGTTTCAAACACTTTATGGAAACTATCACCCTTCAACCATTACTTAATTACTCAATTTGCCATCAACTTTATTCACAAACAATTATTTTATTCACAATGGACTTCACAATACCCTATAATATCCTTACTTTATTTACATTTTTCTTAAAACTTGTGTCCCATCTCAATGGGACTACATTTGGTGGATGGAGGGAGTATTACATTTAACAAAAAATACATAACTTAACACATTCATAATTTCAGACATACCATGCAAATTAATACATCAATATTAAAAGATTGATATTAACTAACTAGTAAGAAGAACAAAAGTGATATTGAATCACACTGAACACACATTCAATTAATATATACGATCACACTCAATAAACATATGAATGCATCAACACGACGATGACCACAAAGAAAATATTAAAGCTGATGCAATATTATGCTGGTTTCTTCCTCAATTTTTCACTCCTTTAAGTTTCTAAATATAAATTTTATTTTTCAATTAGATTATATTATTAATTAGTCTTAAAAAATAATCTACAACTTGTAACAAACCAGATATCATTGTAAAAATAATGAAGACATAACAAAATAATCTTAGTTATTAAGCTAGAAAGTGAGCATGTCATATCCATACATTTATACCAAAATTAGAAAAAAATTGAATTTTTTTAGTTTAGTTTTTTTTTTTCGATTTTTTTTTGTATTTTTTTCCCTGAATTTTGGTCATTTTTTGAAAAAAAAAAATTATTTCATAATTTTATTTTTTATTTTTATATATTTTTTTCAATATTTTTTTTATATTCGTTATTTTTTTAATATTTATTTTTTGAAAGTTACAAAAATGGAATAATATTTGACTTCGTGGTGATTCATTGGTGACTCGATAGTCGGTGTATAATTATAATTTTAATGAGTTGTATTTTAATTTAATTGATAGAATGGTAATATAGTTTTTTACATGTATTTTTCTCTTAAAAAAATTTGGGGTGAAATTAATAAAAAAGAAGGTAAATAACTAATAACTCATATAAAAAATTGGATTTAGTTACATGTATGTAACTTGTACATATAAGTGCCTAAATGAAAGGAGTGTGAACTTATTAAAAAAATGGGGGTAAATAGAAAATTGAATACAGTTACATGTATGTAACAGATACACATAAGTATTTGTCATAATAATAATAAAGCTAAATAGGCCGGCATGTTGGGCTTAAAAGGCTTACGAAAAAATTTGAGTTCGATCTATTTAGCTAAATAGGCTTCTGAAAAAGTTTGAGCCCGACCTGTTTATTAAACGAGTCAAGTCGAACCGAGCTTTAATAGGCCGAGTCGTAGGCCCCTGTCGGGTAGTCTGGCCCATTCCCACCCCTAACTGACGCTCTACTTTATTTTATTAAACTTCATTCAAACAATAATATTAAATTATTTTTCAAATAGTAATATTCTACTCCCTCCGTCCATGAAATGTAGTCTCATTTGCCTTATATTCTTTGTCCACCAAATGTAGTCTCATACACTTTATGAAAACTATCACCCTTCAATCATCACTTAATTACTCAATTTGCCATCAACTTTATTCACAAACAATCATTTTATTCACAATGGACCCCACAATACTCTATAATACCCTTACTTTATCTATTTTATCTACATTTTTCTTAAAACTTGTGCCCCACTCCAATATGACTACTTTTGATGAATGGAGGGAGTATTAAAAAAGCTTTGATAGCAACTTACTCTTTTAGGTATGTGACACATTGAAAATTGATTAGACAAGTTAAATAACACAAATTAGTCTGAATTTTGGCTCCGTCAATAATTAATTTGGTAATTGAACGAATCAGGTTAAAAAAATTGCACAACTTTCCATCTCAATACTCTTGTTTCATATGTACTCAAAGTTTTTTTAATTTTTTTTTTTTTTCATATGAGAGTGGAGGCTCATTTAATATCAGAGCTACAAAATGTACATTTACAAATTATTCGTACCTTAGATAGAGATTCCAACTTGAGATCTAGTGAGGAGCTTATATTTTATATTTTAGTCCACTAAAATTTTAGGGGTTGGTCTACTATGAACTCGAGTGCATGTTGTGCACCCTAGTTCATGTTGCACTTTTCAGTATACTGACTTACACTTTTTGATAAAAGGTGTTGCACTTTTCAATTATTAAACTGTATAATAGTAATATTTTTAGTAATAATTAAAAAGTGCAAGTCAGTAAACTGAAAAATGCACATGGACTAGGGTGCACAGCATGCACTCGAGTACATACTAGACTTTAGCAAATTTTAGTCACTACATTTATTTATTCTTCATCTATTTTTTAGTCACTACATTTATTTATTCGTCATCTATTTTATAGAAATACCATTGTATCACATTATTTTCATCCATCAAACATCACTTAACTTGCTCACATTGTAATTCAATTTTACTTAAAAATAATTATTTTATTCATACATACCTTTATTCTATCTAATTAATATTTACATTACTTTATTTATTTTTACTTAAAAACTTTGTCAACTTTGTACAAAGTACCCTTTTTCACAATATCAAATTATTTTTCCTTAATCTTGCCAAATATGGTCGAGTATTATGTTTTTAAGATGGTTTACTCGCCATCAATGAGTATAATGAACTTCCCATTTATGTTCTCGATTTTGAAATAATTTACTACTAGTAGTATTATATTTCTGTGACAAAATAACATAAGAAATTTCCATAAATAACTACAAATCATATTCCCACTTATTAAATTTAAATAACACAAGTATTTTCCACAAATCAATCATCACTCTCAAATTATTTCAATGGCTTCCACCTCAACCTTCCTTTGCTTCCTTGTCTTTCTCGGTCTTCTTACCAATGGTTCGTATATATATGCTTGTACATAGATTCTCGGATTTGAATCTGGTGCAGTACAACATCGTCCCGGCCCATTCAATATAACCCTACCGCACTATTACGTAATGTTATATTGCATAGACGGTGTTGTATTTGATTGAATTCAAATCTTAAATTCTCCCTTTCTATGATTGATTACTAGATTTTTTTTTTGTTAATCTAATTTCAGGATCAAGTGAGGAATGTTTTGAGATTCTGGAATACCCGACGCTACGACGATTAAAGTCGGAAGTGGAGTGGCAAGTGTACATAACCAACACGTGCGAGTGCCCCGTGTATAATGTGAAGGTGGAGTGTCCAGATCTAAGACCAATAGGTAGGTTCAATCCATACATGATTGACAAAATCGACAACAATCACTATCTCGTCAACAATGGAAAATACATCCACCCTCACACAACTATTGATTTTGCTTTTGTTTATCCCAACCACTTTAAACCTTGTGATTTCGTTCTTTCAGACTACAAAAAAGCTTGTTAATTCTGAATTTTTTATTTATACTTTAGATACATACAATGTTTAATTTAATTTGTTTGGCTTTTTATTTAAAATAAGTCATCAAGGTTATGTCAGGAATCCTGTGTTATTGACTTACATTAGAGTTGAATATCGAGATTTAAAAAAAAAAAGTTACATTAGTCATACTTGTGTTCACCCAACTAGAAGGTGAAATTTAGTCACAAATTTTAAATTAACTCTGATGTGAAAGTTCAAAATTTTAATTGAACAAACCTCCTATATATTAGTAGGGAGTTTTTGTTGCTTATGTGTCGAATTTTAGTGAGTTTTGATTATGTGTAATAATGATGCGTCATGTGTATATTAATATTTTAAGTAATCCCATTAAAAAAAAAAAAAGTGAAAACAATGTAAATGTAGTAATTCTTATAAGATGTGTTATAACTTATAGCATATGTATCATTATTATACCTATTGAGTTTTGAGATCTTTATTATATGGGCAAATTAATTTATTATGTGTAATACATGGTATTGTAAAAAAAATTATAACAGTCACAGTAATATGCTCGGATATCACCTAGTTAAAAATATATTCAAATCAATGAAATTTTAATTGCATGATATATGTATTCAACTCCATACAAAATATTGCCATTATATAATGCGCGATTCTGATCTAATTGGAAGAAGAAAAAAAACGTCATATGTATACCCTATCCAAATTTTTTGAAATTGACCCTTCAAAAAAAAAAAAAAAATTGAATTTCAATATAGGTCTTCATTTTTATAAATGTCTTAATTTAGGTTTCAGTTTTCTCTCTCAATAAGACTTAATTTATTTATTTTTTTCTCCATTCTCGTGAAACTATAAAAAAAAATGCAAAATTTAAATTAAAGTTAAATAAAATTAGGAGTACGTCCAATTTTTATAAAAGTAGATTTTACAAAAATATTTGACAATTTTAAAATAAAGGACATGAACTGAAATTTTAATACAAAAAAATGAACTCATAAATTTATTTAATAATAAAATTAATTATTTGAATAACAATGAAACCGAATTAGCGTGAAGTCACTCAGTATTGATAATATATAACTTTGTTTTACTTTCACACCTAAAATTAATGTCCCGATGCAATTAATTGATGCAATCAAAATAACCTTAATCATCGTTACTCAAAAGAAAGACGATGTGTTTTGACTTTAGGACTAATAGAGAATATTCATATTTACCGTGAAAATACTTTCTCTTATTTTTTTTTTGTATAAATGACCGAGTATTATTAAGAGGTGAGGGAATAGTATTTTGATTGAGAAAAATATGGGGTTCAAGAGTTATCTACTTCGAAAAATAGTTTTTTAATTTTGAATTTAAAATATTTGAAGACTCGTGATAATTAGGGAGTTTGAGATAATTTAGAGATATAAGATTTGGTAAAGTTTAGTATGCACTCGGTGCACGCTGTGCACCCTAGTCCATGTGCACTCTTCAGTTTTCTGACTTACACTTATTTTTCAATTATTACTAAAAATATTATTATACAGTTTAATAATTAAAAAGTGCAACACCATTTACCAAAAAGTGCAACATGGACTAGGGTGCACAACATGCACTCGAGTCCATAGCAGACCAACCCATAAGATTTTATGCGAATAATTAAGTTTTAAATATTCTTTTATATTTATATAAAAAATTCTAGTTTAATAAAAATAAAATATTAATAAACAGATTATATATAAATATGTACGCATATAAATTATAATTAAATTTTATATGTATATCATGGTTGCAGAAATCGGGCCTAGGCGGCGCCTAGGCCCCGCCTAGGCGCTAGGCGGGAGGTATTCGATGGGATTTTATACTAATCGGGCCATTTAGGCGGCTGGCTCATTAGGCGCCACCTAGGCGGGATTTTTTAAATTTTTTTTAATTTAAAAATTTAAATCTACGTCGTTTCATCCACGTAAATAAATAACATAAACTAAAAATTTTCCAATTACATTTACAAATGTGAATTTGGGAAACAAATCAACAATACATAAATAAATTATTTTTTTTGTGTTAATATTCATGTATTTTTAAAAAAAAATTAAAAAAATATAAAAAGGTAAATAAAAAATCGGATCGCCCAGGCGGCCTAGGCGCTAGGCGGTCAGAAAACGCCCGACTAGCGATTTCCGATTTCTACAACCTTTTGATGTATATACATATCTATATATATACTTTGCAAAAAATAATAATAATAATAATAAAAAAAATCTCGGGTTTTGGGTTTTGAATTTAGAAACGGCTTTACTAACATGGATAAGGCCGTTGTGGAACTTTTAATACTCCGTAGTATATAGTAGAATGTGCAATAGTATACAAAGGTTCCGTTATAGTTTAATGGTATTGCCTTGTTATTTTACTACAATACTGTTACATTTTTAAATTAAAGTGAATTATGTTTTACAGTAATAATTATGTTACATATTTTTGCTATGTTCTGTTTAGTTAATTTTGGTGTTACACTTTTTAGTTATGTAACTTACACTTTTTGATAAACGGTATTGCATTTTTATATTGTAGTGTCCTACACTTTACAATAATATTTTTATTTATAGTGTCTTACACTTTTTAGTAATATTGTGTTACACTTTTTAATTGTGTGACTTACATTTTTTGTAAATGGTGTTGCACTTTTCTATTATAGTGTCCTACAATTTACAATAATATTTTTATTTATAGTAGCTCACACTTTTTAGTAAATATTGTGATGCACTTTTCGGTTATATGAACTTACATTTTTTAGTAATACTGTGTTGCACTTTTCAGTTACATTAACTTACACTTTTTTGTAATATTGTGTTGTACTTTTTAATTATATTTACTTATACTTTTTAATATCCATTTTTAATTAATAAAAAAATTAGAAAACACCGAAAAAAAAGAAACAAAAAAAGGGAAAAAAGAGGATAAAACTATAAAACATGCCAAAAAAAAAAAAATAGGAAACTAAAATAAATAAAAAAAGAAGGAGAAAAACTATAGGAAAAAAAAAGAGGCTGAAAAAAAGCCCAAAAAAAAGAGGAAAAAAAGAAAAAAAAATTGGACTAGAGTGTACGGCATATAGACTCAGGTGTATATAATTATATTAGACTAAACCTACTAACATACTACCAAAAAAAGAGGTACACAAATCAATTGGACAATAAAAGGTTGTGGATTAAAAGGATAAAAGAAAAAATAGAAGTCATAAGTTTACAATCTGAACTAGAGGCCGGGGTGCATCAAGATTGGTACACCCCTAAAAATCAACTACCAAGTAAAACGATTAAAAAGTACGAAAGAACTGATCAAATGAACCCGAGATGGGATGATGGATCTATGGTGGGTTGAAAGTATCGCCCCATCTGTCCTTGAACATGGAGACTCGGGTCATATCATTGTCGATCCATGTCGAAGATCTGACAGTGTAGTCCGTGCAGGCTCTAGCCTCGAAATCATCTAAAGCGATGTCCGTGATTTGTTGATAAGATACGCTCCCCACGGGCACCTTGCGACGTCTGAGTTTCTCTGTAGGGCGATTCGGGGTCGCCTGAGCAGGGACGGGAGCGTAATTGGCCGACGGCTTCAATGATGCACCAGCCTCTAAATCCTGAGTGTTGCTGACTGCCTCAACCGCAGGCTCCAGAAGAATGTCACTGGGCTCATCCATGCATGGATCGTCGAGGCTGGAGAAGGAGTTACTAATTGGAACCGGATCGATTCCGCTAGCCGAGGTGGGATCCTGTGGGGACGGTCGAGGTCGAAGATCCGAAAGGGAAAGCCTCGACCTTCTTCTGTGGCGAATCCTACCACGGTGATCGTCATGAGAGGGTGGTTGTGGATTCGTGGGTGGCGGGGATACACAAATCAATTGGAGATTATTGTGTCTTGTTACTAGAATTGTGCAAAAAAAATAAATTATACTGCACTTCTCAAAGAGTAAAATATCGAATTTTCGGTATGAAAAATGTGAGAATATATAATGAAAAATTTAGATAACTCGATACGAACGAGCACCCACGAATATTTAGATTTGAGAGCCAAATAATGTTGGGAGTCTTACATTAAAAGTGTTACGAAAAATAGTGTAATAAGTGGAGTGTTGAAGGGTAATTTTGTAAAGTTAAATAAATAAAGTAAAGAGAGTGATTGGAATGAGTTTAAAAGTAATATGATTTTGTGTAAATATTTGAATATTGTGAGGGTGAGATTTATGTAAAGATTTCCTTTTTAAAGTGTGCAAACAATTATAGAACAAACAAATAAAAAAAGTGTACAAACAATTATTGAGCGGAGGCATCACTGGCCTCATATGCAACTTCAACATACTAGATACATTAATGAAAAACTAAAAAATATAAGGTGATTAATGATTATCATCAGCAACACAAATTATTTGTATTGTAACATAATATAATTAGTAACTTGGGTTGACCCTTTATACATTTTTGATGAGGAACTTCAAGTTTTTTTAATTGATATCCAGCTCAAGAACCAAC
This sequence comes from Galeopsis tetrahit, assembly GCA_963675135.1. Classification (NCBI taxonomy): domain Eukaryota; kingdom Viridiplantae; phylum Streptophyta; class Magnoliopsida; order Lamiales; family Lamiaceae; genus Galeopsis; species Galeopsis tetrahit. Next base: position 9,474,816 of record OY776127.1, on the reverse strand, counting down.
TAATTCAGGAGATTAATTATACGGTTCACTAATAAAGTTTCTACTTAAAGTCAGATAAAAATTTTGTATAGACTGAACTCTTAAAAATTATTTGCGCCTTGTGTGATTTTGAATTTGAGAGGTATTTCAAGTTCACAAAAATCTAAACTATTTAAAACAAAATACTTTCTCCTTTCTTTCGACGAGACTTTAAATTTAAAGTGAAGTGTAAGAATTAAAAAAATATATATACTTATAAAAAAAAGGTGTAAAAAATTTATACTGGGAGGAACAAAAATAATAAAATAGAAAATTTATAAACCACGGAGAGAGTAATAAATAAGGCCAAACCCGATCTAATTTTGAATATAAGGCCCATTAATTTTGAATATAAGGCCCATTATTTAGAATCCGCAACAATCGTCGTCCGGATAACTGCTTTGAATACTCGGTGAATATCAGTGAACCACTTTTCAACTCGCTTTATAACTTTACTTACTCCATCTCTAACTTCATCACATTCTTCTCAAATCTTCACAGAAGAGAATTTACACTAGTTTCGCCTCAAATCCTCTCTGATTCTCATGTAAATGTAGCTCTGCACAATCGGCCATTCCTCCACTTTAATCGGTCGCCAGCCTTTACAATTATTATTTATTTTCGATTCAGAGGTAACTTCACTTTCTCAATTCTTAATTGTTTTTCGTTTCTCTTTAAATTGAATTTCGTGATGAGTTCTAGCTAGTCTGCTGCAGGCTGTAATTGCTGGTTTCTTAAAATGTTTGTAGGGTAATTTGGTTAACGTTATGCCAAGGTTAATCATGGCTAATTTTCATTTATTTTTAGTTTGTGTATGAATGCGGTTGAATGTGTGCGAAATCGTTTTTTTTTTTTTTTTTTTTTTGAGAGATTGAAATTGATCAGTGTAGATAAAGTTGTACTTAAAATGGTGAGAGAATCAATGTTAGGTTTCCCAGTGAATTAGTCAAACAGAGTTAAGATAAAATGTCTCTAGTAAATTAGTCAAACAGTGTCTCTAGGTTTTCCGTAGATTTCGCTGCTAGAAATCTGCGAATTCAGTTTAGAATGTGCAAAGACGCTGAATTGTTTTTTTATTTTTTTTATAATTGATCTTGTTCATTTAAAATTGAATATGCAGGCATCCAATTAATCAATGATCTTGTTATATTCAATTGATACTGTAAATCATAGAATTTCCCCCAATTTTATATTCAACTCTTTCACAATATGGACATAAACAAAATTTATATGGTTTATTCGAGAATGATTTCCCTGGAAATTGTGCCTGCATTCTAATCCAGAACTCATCCCATGATTTCCAGTTAGTGCGTAGTGATATTATTTATGGTTAATTGTATATACACTGACTCATAATTGCTACAACGAAGTTAAAATCCGTTTTGTCAAAAGAATTAGAAACAGAGAAAGAGGAAACAGTGACTGATGTTAGACTCCCTTTAAATAGGATTCCAGCAAATCAAGTGGCTCTAGTGTGCATTGTAAAGATAAGTCTGAAATTAGTCTCATCCGATTTAGACTTTTTTTTTTTTTCTCTGACTGCCTTTTTCCTTCTCTCTTCAAAGGAGGAGAGTGTATGATAGAGAGAAAAAGAAAGAAGGAGGTAGTTACAGCCTCTTACTCTTTTTTCAGTTCTTTGGCATTTCTGTTAGTGTCTCAATTAGATCTTATGGTCCTATTCTAAAACAAATAATGTAGCAGGTTAAGAGCTATATATCAAACACATCTGTCAAGTCAATTGCACCCCTTATGAGTCTTGTACTCTTATTTTGTGGAGTGGAGCACTTTCACTTTAATCTGTAGTTGATCCCGCATCCCCAATGTGTTTTTGCTCATTGAAGCTGTATTTTATCATAGCTGCTGTATTTGATCTATTCTCCTATTAATTAGTATATCAAAACATAAGCTCCTGTTCTTATTTTGTAGGAGGTATTTCTCTATTGGTGATTTCAGGAGTTGTGGAGTTGGTTTTATTTGTTTGGAAACATCCATAAAGAAATCATTGTGTACATTAAGTCCATGAAACCAAAAGAGAATGAAGAGTAAATCTATCCCGAAGCGCTACGTTATTGTTTTTTTGACCTTTATCTGCACTTATGTGTGCTACATTGAACGAGTGGGCTTCTCCATTGCATATACAGCTGCTGCTGATGCTGCAGGTGTAGATCAATTGAGCAAGGGCATGATACTTTCGACGTTCTATTACGGTTATGCCTGTTCACAAGTGCCTGGTGGTTGGGTGGCCCAAAAGTTTGGAGGACGGCGTGTTCTCCTATTTTCATTTGCTTTATGGTCTCTAACATGTGCTTTTGTTCCATTGGATCCTAATCGAATTGTAATTTTGGTCTTAGCCCGGTTGCTCGTTGGGGTGGCCCAGGGCTTCATCTTTCCCTCCATTCACACTGTACTAGCACAATGGGTCCCACCACATGAACGGTCAAGATCAGTTTCTCTAACAACTTCAGGCATGTATTTTGGTGCAGCAGCAGGAATGCTACTGATTCCGGGCCTTGTCAAGTTGCGGGGCCCACAATCAGTATTCCTTGTTGAAGCTGCTTTAGGGGTAATATGGTCCTTACTTTGGTTGAAGTATGCCACAGACCCACCTCGATCTGATCATCCAAAAGCTGCAGCTGCTGGTTTTGGTGAACCCCTGCTTCCAATCAAAAAGGCGAAAGTAGAAAACGGAGTACATTCCATTGGAACTCAGAAAATTCCTTGGAAGAGAATAATTTTTAGTTTGCCAATTTGGGCAATAGTGGTGAATAATTTTACTTTCCACTATGCTCTTTATGTACTCATGAATTGGCTTCCTACATACTTCGAGTTGGGGCTGAACCGTAGTCTTCAAGAAATGGGTTCCTCTAAAATGATGCCTTATCTCAACATGTTTTTCTTCTCAAATATTGGTGGACTTATTGCTGATCACTTGATTACTAGGAAATTTCTGTCGGTTACTAAAACAAGAAAGCTTCTAAACACGGTGGGATTTATGGTGGCTTCTTTTGCACTAATAGCTATTCCCCTGTTTAGAACACCAAACGGGGTTATATTCTGTGCTTCAGTGGCTCTCGGTTCCTTAGCACTCGGAAGAGCTGGATTTGCTGTAAATCACATGGACATCGCTCCAAAGTATGCAGGGATCGTAATGGGGGTCTCCAATACAGCTGGCACCTTAGCTGGCATAGTTGGGGTTGATCTTACTGGTCGACTTCTGGAATCTTCTAAGGCTGCTCATTTGGACCTCGCAAGTCCAGATAGCTGGAGAGTCATTTTTCTTATCCCAGGGTTACTTTGTATATTCAGCTCACTTGTGTTCCTTGTACTATCTACAGGGGAGAGGATTTTCGATTAAAGAAAATATATGTTTGATCCCACAATACAGAAAGCGTGAAAAATGTGGGTTGATGGTTGCTAGATATTTAGGATCATTGGTGGGAGGGGTGATCTATATTAGAGACGACACCCATTGAAATATCTTGATACCCTTGTGCTGCATAAACTGTAACATTTGATGCAAATATATATTTATATATATTGTTTGGAGTTTAGACCTCTTAGTTTTGAATCGATTATCGGCTTGATGATGTTACCGGGTTGGTTAATTGATCACATTCAGTCCATCCTTACAGAAGACTTGAAGATGATCAATTTCAGAGATAACACACATTGTATATCCTAATTATTCTACTAGTTTGGTTCTTTAAAATTTCAAGCATTATTCATTATTTTGTGGGAGTTTCATTTCATATAATAGCAGCCTATGATTATATATATACCTGCAGAATCGTCTTCAGTTTTGTGTATGCAGATGAGGCGTTAAAGTGACTATGGGCATTCCGGAGTTGTTCTATGCAGTCCTATTTTAGTCGAGTCGATGAATCTGCAAGTTGTCGTGACGCATGAGAAAGGTTACAGGTTTGAGTCCCTCCATCCCGAAAGGAGTTAGTTTTCTATAAATTAGGTTCACGTAAACTTTATTTTTCAAAGTACTACCTCCATGCTCATTTCCTTTTTTAAAATAATATTTTTCACACTATTCTATTCACAGCGTATTTATTTTTTACATAAACTAATCACTCTTTAAAACATGTGCCTGAACTTGATCATAAAAATTTTTAACGAGAAAGTACTACATTTAGGATAAATTTATGGTGTTTTAAAAAATGCTTAATTTTATGAAGCTTTGTACTAAGTTGAATATTCAAATTACATATTTTCTTGTTCAGCTTATGACATTTTCCTGTTTTCCTCCCCCATGTCTCTTTAAATATTCAAATTTTTAACACACATATATTCATTCATACTTCTTACGTTTTTTTTTTCTTCTATAAATAAAGTGAGTAAGGAATAAACATCTTCAGTATAAATAATTTTTTAATAATGATATTATTAATCAATTATATTAATGTAAATATTATAATTGACAAATAAATAAAAACGTTAGATAAAATATTAATAAAGCGTCTGAATAACTCGAAATTAAAAAAATAAAAATGAAACTCAAATTAAAACATTTGAAAATTAAAGAATACAATTATAGTTTCTCAATCTCAAATTGATAAGCAATTAAACTTCTGAAAGCAGAAAAAAGAAATTAAATACTTGTCTTCGCACGATCTTTTTGAAGGTGTAGACATTGAATGAAAGGAAATATTCCCAAGTAGGAGCGAATATTCCTATGAAAGAAAATTTTGACTATAATATTTATGTTAAATATACAAATATATAATTAAAGTTGTTTAATTAAATAAAATCATACAATTTTTAAGATAATAATGTTTAGAAATACATAACTTTATCTTATAATAAATTAATAAATAATGTATTAAGCTTCGTTAGACTTGATTTAACTTGAAAAAACACTTAAACCAACTATATACTTCACAAACCAATCAAACACTCTTAGTTTGTTTTACAAACCTTCATTTCTTTTTATGATAAAAAAGTTGAAAATTGAGCCTCATTGACTTGGTGTTTGCGAACTTTTATTAGTGCTGAAAAATATTTTAAAAAATGAACTGATACTGCTTTACAACTTTTAAAATTATTATCTTTTTCAAAAAAAACTGAGGAAAATATCATTCTATAATTATAGTACTCCCCCATTCAAATTTTATATTTATAATTTATTTTTATGAATTTTAAAAATATTAATTGTTCATGTAATAAAATAAATGTGTAAAGTAAAAAGTGAATAGTGTATTCCATATGGGAGTTGCTAATTACTTATAAGTTGATCATGAAGGGCAGCAATAGACTAACTTACAAATTCTCAGTAAATAGCATATCATCTAACCTTTAAAATTTTGATAAAAACTCGTTTTATTCTCAAATATCACCCACATAAATCAATTTGAATAACATTTTGAGCGTGCAAACAATTGATTATCTGAATTAATTTTTTCTATCCTGAAAATTAAATTGGGATCAGGCCTATCACCTCTCATAAGTAGTCGGATGAAACTTTGGGTTCGGGTTTGATTTCGGTTCCAGTTCCAACATTTTGGAACCGATGAACTGTCGATTCAAAATCGTAACTGACGGTTCACGAACCGAGGGCAAGTCTACATTACACCGGGGGCAAGTCTACATTACATACATATAACATATACTCCATGTCAGGCCCGGTCCTAATGTTAGGTCAACGAGGCGATCGATTCAGGCCCCGAAATATTTTATGTATTTAGGGGTCCATTTTTTAAGATATCTTTTTTATATATATATATATATATATAATTAATATAAAATATTAATATAACTCTATAAAAGACTAATAAAGAGAAGTGCTAAAAAAAGTAAAAAAGAATTAATGAAGGAGAAGGGAAGGAAAAACTAAGAGAAAAAAGTCTCAACAAAGGCCTAATTCAATTTATATCTTTTAAGTTTTCACTTTTTCAATTTACATCATTTTGTCCAATTTACATCATTTTTATTGAAAAAAAAAATGAAATTTCGAACAAATAGTTCAATTTACCTCCTTTAAATTTGAAAATTAAAATAATAATATTAAAAATTTCTAAAAATCTCATTAAATTTTTAAAAAATTATAATAATTACATTAAAAACCTGAAAAATCTCTTAAAATTAAATAACTTAAAATCTAGTAATTAAAAATTAGAAATTCTAAAATGGTAAAAAAAAAATCTATATTGTTAGTTCTTTAAAATTTATATATTGTTAGTCCTTTAAAAATTGTTTTACATTATGTTTAATAAGTTCTTATAGAATAAAAAATATGAAGGAACGAAGCCTTTTTTAAAAGTTCGATTCAGACCCAAATATTCCTAGGACCGACCCTGCTCCATGTTAGATAGATAGATATGTGATAGATAGTTAGATACATACACATATGCTCCATGTTCTGCACTCTGCAGCGTAGGGCTCGAGATCTCATGGCAGGGATTATACATGTTCAATGGTTAGAAATCGTTGGTTTCGGTTTTTGGAAATTATGAATCGGAATCGAATCGGAATCGGGCCAATTACAATTTTGAATCGCTGGTTTGAGTTTTTTTTTTTTTTTTTTTCATTTTTTTTGCTCGTCTTTTATTCGTTTTCACTTTTTTTTTTAGAAAATAAACTATTGCATACAGGTTGAGAGAGGTTGTGTGAAAAAATGAGTTGAAATTGAGGTATTTATATAAGAATATTAAAAAAAAAAGAGGCAAAATCGTCGGTTTGACCGATTTTGATTTTGAATTTCCGCAGGTGGAATTGAACCTTAATTTTAAGGTTACAGTTCAATTTTTGAACCGAAACCAGCGGGTTCTTCCAGTTTCGATTTCGATTTTGCACATGTCTATGTCTAGCACGATTTACATGACATCACACACTAGAGGCGAATCTATGTATAACTTTGTACCCAAATTAATTAATTTTTTCTTATGTAAAAAATAATAATAATGTCTTAAAATTCTAAAACTAAAATTATACCCCATTTCCAAACTTAATATCTTTCATACCCAGTGTCGGTCCTAAGATTTTGTAGGTTTGGGGCGAACAAAAAAAATGGGTCTCTTCTTATAAAACACATCAAATAAAATAAGTGAAATACGTATGCACATATTAAAAATGAATGAATGTTATAAAAATAAATCATTTAAAATGACTTCTTCTAGCATTTTGAGAAGCAAATTCTTCAATAATATCTTCATAATTAATTTGTTCTAGCATATTTTTTTCAATACATAAAGTTGTTAGTCCATTTAATCTTTCTTGTGACATAGTGGACCGTAGGTATATTTTTAGCAATTTTAATTTAGAGAAACTTCTTTCTGCAGATGCCACAGTCATGAAAATAGTCAATAATATTCTATACGCAATTAAGACATTAGGATAACAACCCAAAGCATTTACAAACTCAAGAATTTCTAGGGCCGTTTTTTTTTTCTATTGATAAAGTTACTTGCAACACTTTTAGTTCGGAAAATAAATCATTTGAATCAATATCTAAAGAGTTATCATGCTTCAAAGTGTTCTCTTGATTCTGACAACATTCTTTTAATTTATTATCATCCAAAATTTTTAATTTATTTGAATCAAATAATAATCCAAAAATATTATCATATGTTTGCAATTGTTCAAATCTATTTTTTAAAGCAGTAACAGCAACATCAACCACAACAAAAAAGTAATTATACCCATCTCTAAGTTAGAGAGTGGGGAGAGCTTCTCTCTATAGAGAGTAGCTTCTCCCCTACTCCACCGGTGTTCTCCGTTCGCCATCGCAGATCCTCCGTTTCCGTTGCAGATCCTTCATCCCCGTCGTAGATCCTCCATTTTAATCGTTGTCCTACTGTTTTCGTCATCTCCGATCCGCCGCCGACGCCATCTCCGATCCTCCGCCGGCGCCATCTCCTTTCATTTCTTTCTGTATTTTGGCTAGATCTGATCTGTAGATCTTTAGATCTACTGAGTTTTTTTTTTCTTTTTCGGGTAGCTCTCATGGCCGTCACCGTCGCCGCTGTCGCTCGGCTCTGTTTTTTATTTTCTGCTTTTTATGTAGTTTTTCTTCGTTTGTTGGTAGGGATCAACGTAGAAACTACTCTTAACGGAGTCACGGTGACCGTTCGGGTATTTCTTTGTTGATCATTTTTACTGTTTTTCTACGTAGTTTTTGGTGCTTGTCTAGTTTAGTTTTTTGATGCTACTGGTTTGTTTTCGTTTGCGCCTTGTGCGTCTGCGGACTCTCTTTTGGTGGTTGGGCTCCTTGAGTTGGACTCGAGAGCCCTGGTGCTCTGGTACTACTCGGTGGAACTTTGTGTAATTATTTTGTTTCCTATTCTTGATATGAGAACACCTTAGTGTGGGGTTGACTCGTTTTAAGATTGGAGACCTGGACACCTGTTAAATGCAAAGGAAAACTCGTCTTTCCTCTTCACACGATTGGAGTGGACGGCGATATCTGTTTGGTTTGAAGATTAAGATCTTAGGCTCGTGATTTGTAACTTTATTTTATGATTTTGTAAATCCCCCATCAAAAAAAAAAAAAAAAAAAAAACAAAAAAGTAATTAACTCTAAAAGAATCTTCACCGGATTGTGTATCATCTTCATCTTGTATATTTTCATGAAATTGCTTCTTTTTTCTAATTTTTTATTTTTTGGAAAACATATTTATATTAAAAAGTAAAAATTGATAACTTAAATTAATGACAATAAATAATAATTCAAAAAAGAAACAACAAGTCAAATAATTAATATTCAATAAGTAAAAAAAAAATAACAGAAATAATAAATAGTAAATAAATGAATAATATAACCGTGATTGTGGACCGTGAAACAACACTGAAAGAGAAAGTCGAATGTCGAATCTCAAACGTAATCACCTATGCAATCAGATGTGCAAATGAGATAAACACTTGGATGCAATAATATATTATATACTAGCTTATTATTTTTACCGTTTATGCCCTCAGATTAATTATTATATTTATCTTTTAATTTTTTTTTAAAATATTAGTATAATATTATATATATATATATATATATATATATATATATATATAAATAAAAGTAGACTCTCAAAAATTCGGATTTCGGGACGGTCATCCTTCTCGTCCAGGGCCACCCCTGTCCATACCTCTCAAATTCTAAATCTTGAATTCGTCACGGACACACATACATTACATACACATTATACTCCCTTTTCAGCACACAGTCACACAAATATACCTACACGCAGCAAAATATATAAGGAAGATGAAGTTGAAAAAATGTTATTTTAAAATTATATAAATAAAAAAATTGAAGAACCGGTGTTTACTATTCTTAAAATATAGGAATTGAATCGATTTCAGTTCCAGTTCCGCCGGTTCGAAATTGAGAACCGGGCCGTTCTAAATCGTTGAGCAAGTCTAGGTATTCTATTGTTTTTTAAGGAAAAATAATATACTCTTATTCTTTAAATGTTTTCATTCTTTCCTTTTTAGTTTGTTGCTTAAAAGTTTGTAGGGACCTCTTACATATAGTCAGAGTGTCGTAATGACTACCGTAGTCAGTTAATCTAAGCTATTAAAAAACTAATCTAAAGGCTTAAACTTAATGACCTGTTACCTTTTGTATATTTTACGGTATATATTCATCGTATGTGTCGTAATATGTCATAAATTTGTATTTTCAATTAAATTAAATTAATTAAAATATATTATTGTAAAATTACATTTTTATCCTTATACAATAAAATAATTTATTATATTTATTAATTTAATTAATTAAATCATGTAATGTTAAAATTACATACTTACCCTTATGTTATTAATAAAATTAATAAAAAAAACAAATCAAATCAATTTATTAACAAAAAAAATCAAATTAAATTTGGGGAGAAATAAGTCATTCTCAAAATTCATAAGAATCGTGCCAGACTAATTAGAATTGGGGAAGAAAATAAATATAATTTCTAATTTAACTAATATATTATTTAATTAAATTTTGGATTTGTTTATTTAATTTTAAAAATAATAATATTTGTATAAAGAAAGGGTAGAACAGTACTTTTACTTAATATATATATATATATATATATATATATATATATATTAAAAATAATTTAAATAAAAGAAGGGTAACATAGTAAATAACAAAATACAATTTAAAAATGATATAAATAACTTAAACATGTATAACAGGTAGCAGGTCGTTACGACGTTTACGACGCCACGTGGTGCGATTCGACAAAGTGACTATATAACCACTTTGTAAAATTAGACTACATTAAAAATTACCCAAGTTTGTATGACTCTAAATAGAAACAATTATCACAATTCTCTTCTCACCCTCATAATATACACATATTTATCATTCATGTAATTACTTTTGGATTCACTATAAACTTAATTCAACTACTTTATTTACTTCATATATAAAAATTTAATAAAATTATACTTTAATCATTACACTTTTTTTAAAAAATTATGTGTCCAAAAAATACCCTAAATTTTTCGGGGACGGAGAGTAATTATTTTTCTTTATTAAAAAAAACAACTGTTTTTTTTTTTATTAAAAAAAAAAACAGTTGTTAAAAAAAAAAAGAAATAGCTTTTTTATAATTTAATTTAAGAAAAGAAAAAAGGAAACTTGGTCGGGAGGATTTGAGCGGTTGCGTGGCGTCGACATTTAATAAGAAAGAAAGGCATGACCTAATTAATAATGACAGGAATTTCTAGAAAGTCATTGCTTCAAACTTTGAAATATTCTCTTTATGCCAAATCCACCCCTACACAATCTCTTATTTACGTATATCTGCCATCGCCCTCTCCTCCTATAAATTCACCATTCAACCCCATTTTCTTCTTCAGTTTGCCAAACTGAAGAGCCTACACGGGCTCTTAGAAAATTGAATAAACAAATCATTCAAAATATCTTCCCTTCAATGTCTATATATTCAAAAAGATCCACTGCCGGAAGAGTATTAACCGTCGAATCGCCGCCTTTTCAACGCTCGTCTCCGGTGTTCAATTCCACCGCCGTGACCTCAGACCCATCTCCTATTACGTCATCGTCGTTCGCTTCCTACTCTTCCTCATCTTCCACCGGTTTCTTCGCTCAACGTCGCGTCAGCCTCCACGCGCTCTCTCCTCCGCCGTCGACTCGGTCCGTTCGTTTCTCGGTGGATAGTTCCGTGTATCCACGCCGGTCAATTGCAGTTGCCTCACCGCGTAAACAGGTGTTGCAGAATGGAAACGCTCAGAAAAAAGCGTGTTTGTGCTCGCCGACGACTCATCCAGGTTCGTTTCGATGTGCGTTGCATAAGAATAGTTCCGCCGGAGTGCGGAATCATTCGATTGGGTACTCTCCGAATCGATTGAACATGAGGCGGTCGGCGATGACGAATTCACTTGTGCGGATCGGTACTGTGGAAGGGGATTTGGTGAAGCGAGCACTAGCTGCTCTGATTCGTCCTTCGTCGCATCAGCAGCGGCGGCGTGTCGGCTTCCAGCGTCGATCGAGCCGGCTTTCAGCCATGTGTAAAGCCGATAATCTCTGATAATCGTAGTTCTCTGTACGCTTGGAAAGTGTTAAACACCTAAGCAGTTTTGGAACATAACTTGAATCACTTGATATAGTTGCAAATCGATGAGATTAGTGGTGCATTTCATATTCAATCAAAAGATTATCTAGAAAAACAGAGTTTTAATTGAACTATAAGATCTCAATCCAATCTAAAATGAAATTAGGGTTAAGCTCTGGGTGGTGTTTCAATTTGGTTTGGTGGTTTGTAATCTAAGGATGGGTATCAATTTAATGGCCTTGTGTTGGTGTTTCTGCATTGGGCATTAATTCCCTTGGGCGATCCGTTAATTGTTTGTTGACATTCCGTTCGTCTGTTGAAATTTCCGTTTGCTGTTTGCATCTTTTCCGTTCGTCTGTTGAAATTTCCGTTTGCCGTTTGCATCTCTTTCGTTCGTCCCAAGCAAGCAATTCTTCTTCTATTAGTCACTTGATTGATGTCTTTTTATATTTCAATTTTTTTTCATTCTTCTATTGATATAACTAATTTTTTACTTGTTTGCAGGGAAGAGACTTGAAAGCTTTGACAATTTACACTTGTGGACTTTTGAACTTGTTAAAAGTACCTTGACCTTGGCATTGGAACTTGAGAAAGAAAGTTCACTACGGGAAAACATCCGTTGAAGGCTTGAAGCTACACATGGCTTTGGGTATTAGGATTAAGAAATGGGTGGGGCTAATAATACCCCCATAAAATATTATACACACCCCAAATGTTAAATATACCCCCATTAAAATTTGAAATTCAATTTTTATTACTATACACACCCCAATTATTTCATATTTACCCTTCAACCCTCATAACTAATAAAAATTAAGTAAATCTTTAAAAACATATAAAATTTAAAATTTAATTAACAGAAAAAATCAATAATACAATAAAATTACGTGTAAACATTGAAAAATATTTAAAAAAATCAACTAAATTTTAAAAATCATTTAAAAATGAAAAATCAATTAAAAAATTTAAAAAAATAAAAAAAATGAAAAAATAATAATTAAATCTAAATAAAATTTGAAAAATAAATCAAATAAAAAAAATTAAGGATTAAAGATTTTTTAAAATTAAATAAAATAATAAAGAAAAATCAACTCAATATTAAATTTAAAAATAAAATAAAGCTAAATAAAATTTAAAAAATAATTAAATCAATTATATTTTTAATATTTATAATTAATTCTTAAGATTTAGGTGATTTTTAATTTTTTTGATTTTATTTATCATTATTCGAATTCTTAATTTTAATTGATTTTTTAATTAATTAATTTTTATGATTTATTAAGAATTTTACGAATTTATTTATTTTTAATTGATTTTTAAATTTTTTATTTAAATAATTTATTTTTTTCTTTTTAAAAAATAGTCCCTCCGTGACTCCGTCCATGAAATGTAGTCTATTCTTTGCCCACCAAATGTAGTCACATACACTTTTTGAAAAATATCACCCTTCAACCATCACTTAATTACTCAATTTTGCCATCAACTTTATTCACAAACAATTATTTTATTCACAATGGACCCCATAATATCCTTACTTTATCTATCTTTTTCTTAAAATTTGTGGCTCACTACAATAGGACTACATTTGGTGGATGGAGAGAGTATTTAATTTGTTCAGATTATTTTTTAAAAATATTTGATTTATTTAAATTAATTTTTTTAAGATTTTTTTAATCTTTTAAAATACTTTTTAGATTTTAATTACTTTATTTAAAAAAAATTCAATTAAAAAAAATTATCTTTAATTTGTATAAGGGTTATTTAGTCATTTTATAATTATCTATTTTTATTTTTAAAAGGATGGGGTGTGTATAACATGTTTTGGTGTGTTAGTAGCGGTACCCTTAAGAAATGCTTCTTCCGGCTATTTTTCAAACACTATAAGGTGCTTAAAAGCACTTTTTTTTCAAATAAAATCACTTTTAGAGTGTTTTCAAATACAACTAAGTGATTAAATTAATTTGTTAAAAGTGATTTTGGTGAAGCACCCCTCCACCTACTTCTAATAGCTTATATGTGCTTCTCATCATTATAATAATCAATTTTACAATTTTACCCTCACAATTTAAATAATATTTTATCTTTGCACATTACTTATCCAAATGTAATAAGGGTGCTTTTTGTAAATTTATAAAAAAAGTGGTCTGTTTTATTTTTCACCACAACATATACACAATTGATTTAAAATGCTTAATTTTAAAACACTATCAACTTTCAATTTTATTGCAAAAATCAATTTTAATCACTTTGAATCAATCACTAAGATTTGCAAACACACCCTAAGGGGGTGTTTACTTTGGGCTTTGGGTTGTTTTAAAAACCGGAATTTTGAAATCCTGATTTTTTAAATCCCGATGAATAGTAATATTAGTGTTTCTTTTGGGTTTTGGAATAGTGGAGGATTTAACTTTATATCAAATCAAGCTGTAAGATTGAATGAGTTTGTATTATTATATTATTATTTGGTGAGATTATAATGATTAGTTGATTGTGTAATGATTAAATGTATTACTATATTATTGTATTATTATATTATTATAATATTATTATATTATTGTTGAGAAAGAATATAATGATTGGAGTAATATTATATATATATAACTTTATGTCAAATCAATATGTTTGATAGGGGTGATTTTGAGTGGATTTTGAAAACCAGTTTTTAAATCCCGAAGTAAAACGGGTTTTGAATCTTGAAATCTAAAATTTGGTTTTTAAAACCAAAAGTAAAAATCCCCTAAGTCCTCCACCAATACTTCTGAACTCATGATTAAGAAAAATGATTAAATAATAGACATAACAAGTGAGATTGGGATAAGTCCTCCACCAATACTTTTGAACTCATGATTAAGAAAAATGATTAAATAATAGACATAACAAGTGAGATTGGGAGAACTTATACACTGACGGAGAGAGTATGATAGAATAAGTAGATATGTTAGGTGATGTGATTGAGAAAAAAAAATATATTGAAATGTGGAAGAGAGTAATTTAACAAAAACGAAATTAATAGCTTTTATTAGACATACGAAAAAAATGAATTATTTCATTGAGACGGAGGGATAGTAAAAAAATTATCTTATCAATACCAAGTTGGAGATTAAATGGCGGAATTTGTATTGAGAGAGGCGCTCCTTTTCAGTATTCACACCTAGGTTCATGTATAATGCATTTTAACACCTTTTGAAACTGTCAAAGCATGTGGTGGGTGTACTCAGCAAATACTAATTTTAGAATGTCGACAGCCGCACTAATTGAAATATTGACAATTGGACCTTATTCTTTTGGATACCAACTTCTCAAAATTGTGTTATTCACATTTGCACAAAGACTAAAGACCTTGTTCTCTCATGGGGTTGTTAGCTGATTTGTGAGAATGAAATTATGTGGTTTTAAGTGTTCAACCCAAAAATATAAATAAGCAAAGTCTGGAGTAATTTCTAGAGAGAATGGATAACAAAGCTTTAGAGAGAAGTAATTTTGTTTATAATGCTAAAAGTGTATTATTCTTGATCAAATGATTAATTTGTGTTTATATTGCATGTACTTGTGTGTTGTTAGACAAGGATATGTGTCTTTTATGAATCAATTTTTGTCCACTAAGACTTGATGACTCATAGACACATTATTAACTATTAATTTTCCTACCTTAACTACACGTATGACGACATGCTACATGTGGAATTGTGGGAGTCCATCCTCAGCAGGGCAGACATGTATGTGTAGGGTGTTCGCCAACCTTGCCAATCAGGGTGGTTGACCATGGAGCATTTGACGAGCAGTCATATAACCCTTGACCCTTGACCAACTAATTACCTCCACTTCATGTTATCATCCTTCAATTCGTTGATTGATTTTTAGACTGAACGAGATCATTGACTTTGTAAATTAATGATCGAGTATAATTGGGGAATGATCATATCTACTTGGCAAATGAACTTGAACAAACGAATATAATATTAGCACACATTATGAAAGAGTCATAAAAACTCGCGGGTCAAATCATTCAGAAAAACTTCTCAAAAACATCGTGTAGTGCAAACGTAAAAATTCATCCTCAAGTTTGTGTTACTATAATAATGGTAAATATGTGTTAGTCTAAGGACAAGTATACACAATTTTTTTTGAGAAGATCTATTCGACCCTATTTTGACCCATAAGTTTTTAAGTTCCTTTCTTAAATAGAAAGGTATTTTATGTGCAATATTGTACTTAAGTTTTATATATATATATAAATAAATGATGACGATGATGATGGTTATTACATTTGGGCTGACCGTATCCCCTATATTTTTGCTTACTCTATCTTAAAGTTGTGTTAGGATGATTTTGTAGTGGTGTAATTTTGAAGACTAAGATACATGTTATTGGGAGAAAGATTTTATTCTTTTCAATTTGTATCCAAAAACCGTAAAGAATGAGAGAATAATTTAGTTAGGAGAAATGTCACTTTTGAGGGGCTGAATTTAAAAGGTAAATGATCATCATTAGAAGATCGGATTCCATTAAAAAAAAAAAGTCGAATTATGAAGGGTATTATACTAATTAATCTACACTAGTTTTTTGCCCGTGCAATGCACGAGTTTACTGTAACTTTATCTATCTCTCATAATTTATAGAAGTGTCGTTAATTTTATTGTTTTAGTCTTTCCATTGCTTTAAAATAAATAATAAAAAAAAACATCATGGAGTACACTTTTGCTTTCATAACTCAAAATGTTCTTAATTTTATTACAGAATTGAAACACAGCGTGAGGTGTAAAATGCTCGAACATTAAATTGTAAAAAAAATTGAACCCTAATTTAAGAAGCATTTACATTCCTTGCAAAAATAATTTATGTTTTATTTTAAATGATTCAATTTAGAGAGATTTGAACTCCTTGCAAACTTAAGCTCAAGAACGGAGCAAGTTGCATTGCAATGCCAATATAATTTGGCATATCAAAACTATTAGTAAAAAAGGTCAAACCAACACACTTTATGCACATTACATTTTGTACCTGAATAGTTTAGAAACATTTGCTTTTCTTGCCAAAATACTTCACCACCAACCCAAGAGGCTCTCAACTTTCATGGACTTTCCTTTAAAATCAATCTTGCTTCTCAGCAGTACTTGCTTCCTAACAATAGAGTGTTGAAAAATATAAATTAAGGACTTTACATACTTATGAACAATGTGGTGTTATCATTATATACTCCGTAGCATTTTGATCCATTGAGTATAACTCACGTTAATTTCAATTGACGAAAATACATGAAAATTGAGTTTGTTGCATGTGTACAACTTCCTTCCTACTAATAATATGTCAATCTAATTGTGCCAATGAAAGGTATACCAAATTAAAATTGCACAAAAAAACATGTAAGCAACAAATAATAAAAATTCAGGTTTGATCAAAATTTTAATTGAAGCTAATCAAGTTTTGATAAACAAAGTTCTTTATAAGTACGTTTAGAGAGCATAAACAATTGATAAATTTAAAGTTACTCATCTTATAAGCAAATTAAAAAAAGACGGGAACAACAAAATAACTAATACACTATCATCTATAAGAAATATAACTGAATTATATACATGTATGGCTTATGTAGATAGATATGTAACTGAATTAAATGTCACACTTTCTCAAAATGTTCATTTGTTGCAAATTTCTTAACTTTCAATGTAATCTTATATTATGAAAAAAAAAAAAAAAACTACAACAGTTCTAATCTTCCACACGCCATCGTTCACAAAATAACTCAAAATCCATTAAAAAAAAGTCTAATCAACTATTAAGCAGTTCTACTAATTTCAATTAGCAAAAAATTAAAACAATATCTCATGCTTTCTTCACATAAACTTAAGGAAATATAAAAATATCATAGCGTCAGCGACTCGTGAGGCAGTCCCCAATCATCATATATCTTCCCTCTAGCTACTGAAAGTGGAAAAGTGTGCAGATTGGAATTTGTTCTACACATTATCTTCCAATAATATGTAAACAACATATATATATATATTTCACTTACCCTAATCATAAGAAAAATTAATTGAAAGATGGAAAAAAAGGTTCTCGAAATTTTCATGCCAACATGTGAAAACGGATCAAAAATTGTCAACAATAACAACACCACCTCAATTAATTACAAATTAGAATTAAAATTTCCTTTCTTTGTCTTTAAAGCTGCACTCTTCACATAAACAAAATCCAGGCATGCCAAAAGAGGAACGTGCACGGAAGACGACAACGCCGGTGGGACGGGCGCGAGACACCAGGCGACAGTAGTGGCTAAGCAATGTTTGAGGCACGCGGTGGTGTCGGAGCGAGCAAGGGAGACATAAGGCGGTGGCACAGCGAAGGGACAACGCGAGAGAAGAAAGACATGATGTAGTCTACTGTGGAAGGAGATGGTAAACGATGATGGAAGAGCCGTGGCCAAGGATTTTTATATATACGGAAGGAAGACAGAAGGAAGGAGAAGGGGAGAGGAAGGATCAAATTTAATGTTTGAAGTTAAGTCTCATCAATGGACTTGCAGTTTCAAAATGAAAAATTGTAAAAATTAAAACTCTCTAATTGCCACATGGCAAGAGGAGAAGATATAAAAAATGGACACTTGACGTACTCTGGTGAGACCTCGTCCTCCTTTTATTATATAATACTAGTTTTTTACCCGTGCATCGCGATGCACGGGTCTATTGTATATTTCTTATTGTGATCTGAAAAAAAAAATGGTTTGGATAATTTTTTCTACTGCTTTATATATGTTGAATGTTGATTTCAAATTGGTTAAACTTAGTTTCACCTTTAAAAAGAAAAGAAAATTATCAAAAAACCGCCTTCATCCTAAAAAAATACTTGCTTTCATAACTTACCATGTTCATAATTTATTTTAGAATTTATGCATGAAGTGATATATGAAATGCACAAATATTAAATTCCACCAATTCATGCCGAAACTGGTGGAGACCTACCTTTGCTTTGATTAGGCGTTAAACCCCTACCCAATGTATAACTAAGCAATGCAAATCACCATTCAAGACATTCATTCCTTTTGAGATGCAATAATTGCCTTCGCCCCAAGTTCACCCTATTACCAAGTACACCGTCAAAATTAATGAGCAGCTAGAGGATAGCTGTAAATCTGCTATTGATATTATAATGGTGGGGCATTAAAAAAAATGTAGAAATCATAAGAGTCTAAATATCTTGCATAACCCTGTGTAAACTATAATTATTTAGGTAAAAACAAATAACTCAAATATATAGAATAACGTTATATTCTTATATGTCTTCTCCAAGTATATCAATGATATCATGACTTGATAAATTTGAACTTAGTGAGTTGGCTCTATGCCAATAAGGGAGTGTTTGCAAATTTAGGGTATTTGCAAACTCTACAAACTACTTTCAAAATCTTTTTTTTTTAAAGCTGTCCTCTCACAACTTTTACTTTTGAGAAGTGTTCTTAAACTGTTTATAAAGTTTGCAAACACCCCCTTAACTAACAGCTTCCAGAATCACTTTTTTTTTTCAAAAGTTGTGAAGGAGAGCTTCTAAATCAAAGCAGTTTGTTGTTTTTGAAAACACCAACTAAAGCTTCTAAATCTTTCTTCTTCTTTTTCTTGATATTCTTCCGCTCTTAGTACAAAAAAATACTCATTGTCATTGGGATAGTACATTACGAATCACGCATGCAAGTGGCAAGTTCTAAAGGGTGTGAAATCTAATATATTTCAAACAGATGTGCCCAACATTTGATATGATCGCCTAGATCTCTCAACTAAAAAATATTCAATCATGTTCTTAAGGTTCAAGCTCTTTGTTTAAACTACAATTCTCCAAACTCTACAACACTATAATCTGCAAGATTAGTAATAAATATATTAGCAAGAGAGGAGTAGTAAACCAAGTTGATTATTTATCTTAAATAACATAAATTCATAACTGTCTGTTGTATTCTTCTTAAAAAGGTCCTCTTGTAGAGATGGTGAAACTAAAAAAAAAAACTATTTGATTACTTTAAATTTGGGTGACATGAATATATATAATTCATTTGGCAATTCACCATAAACTTTGATCACCTCGAACCACAAAAAACTTTGATTTGTCAATCTCTAGTCGTAATATCTCTATAGCTTTTTCGTTATAGCCACACTGTGTTCAATCATTATTTATTAATAGATAATAACATTTGTAATAAGACACGAACTCTGATATATTAGCAATATGATCTGCAAAAAAAGAAGATAAGTCTTTTACCTACCAAGACAGAAGATACATAAATTAACACATTCAAGAATCTTGAAGCTCAAAACCTTATTAGATGTTAATAAAATTCATCACATAATTAAATATTGCACATTACATGCTGCAAACATCTGCAATGAAAAACTTATAATTTGATGTTATATAGATGAAATTCTTACTTCTATATATTCCAACTGAAAAATGTATTTAAGCAGAACTAAATACGAAATAGATCTGTAAATCATTCATATTAATATAAGTGACTGATTTCGGACTAACATAATCAAAATACAATTAATCAACAAATTATAACCAATAAACTTTCACCACCATTTCACAATTCCTACTTATCATTATACTAACAGCTAATTAAATGACAAAATATAATTAAATGGAAAGTGTACATGTAATGCTGCAACAAATGGAAATGACATGTGAATTTGTATATATATGCACCTGAAATTAATGAAAAGTTAATTACTTAACTAATTTATCTATCAAAATATAAATAAGTTTAAACAATAAACCCATAAAATTTCATAGAAAGGTTAAATACACACCTTTCTAATGATGAAATGATTTTATCTTTCTATCAATGAAGGGCCTGATCTTGCAATAAATAATTAAGAAAGTTGATTATATATACCCAAGATTCTGTTCCATGCTCCCTTTGCCGAAGCTTTTTGTTGTTATGCTCATTCCTCTGCATCCAACCCAACCATCTTCATCATTTTCATTTTTTTTTGTCCTTAAGTAGTAGTACTAATTTTTAGCACATTCATAGAGTTAGATAATTTAATAGAATTATTAAAACCTGAGCAGTTGTCTTTCCTCTAGCCTTGACAATATAAGCTAAACATGCCACTTTCCACCATTGTTCTCAAACTGGATTCAATTACACCTAATTTATTTATTTTTAAGTCGAGATAATTTTTTTTGGTCTGGTAAGTTTGATTGGTTTTAAAATAAATCATTTAAGTTTTTCACTTTACAAAATACGTCATATGACATACAATTTTGGTCTTTTTTAACCAATTTAAGTCCTCTAAGTTTAAACTCACCGAATTTTTTTAAACTTGTCGGAAGTTTGGGGCCTCCCGCCAAATATCCAGTTTTTGTTCTTCAAGTATATTAATATTCTGACAGTGGCAGAGACATGCGACGAACAGGGCTGCAAGGGGAAATACAAGTCAGTATTAAGTTTGTTATATCTCACTTGCAAACACAAGATAGGCATATCAATCCTCTTAAATATACTCTCATCGGGTTGAGTTTTGAAGGTGGGGATTCTAGTTTATGATCTCCACTACATTAGCCCATTGGAAGAAAAAAAAACTTTGTATTAACATTAGCAAACCCAAACTCTAGTGTAGAGACTCATAATAGAAGTTTGGTACCAAACATCAAAATCACACCAAATTACCTTGACTTATGCTTTCTCTGCCAAATGTCCCTCTCCCCTAAGAATACACATTTCCATCACCTACCACTACAAAAAAAGAGGTTTTTAGCATCGAATTTTTTTTGATACTAAAAATGAAATATTTGATACCAAAGGGTATTGGTATCAAATGTATTTTCGATACCACTTCCGATACCTATACTCCCGATCCTAAAGACTGCGTATCAGAAAAAAAAGTCTGATACTAAAGAGTCACCCTTTAGTATCAGAAATGTATAGTATCAATAAATATTTTCCGATACTAAAGGATTGAACTCTTTAGTATCAGAATTGTATTTAGTATCGGATTATTGTATCAATATGTTTTGATACAACAATGCATTTATAGTATCATAAACTTTTACCGATACTAAACATATAGTATCAATAAATATTTTTTGATACAAAATGATTGAACTCTTTAGTATCAAAATAATATTTAGTATCGAATAATGGTATCAATTATTTTTTGATACTACATTATATTTTTAGTATCAATTTTTTTTGATACCACATTGTATTTTTAATATCAATTATTTTTTGCGACACTAAATATATAGTATCAATAAATATTTTTTGAAACTAAAGGATATAACGTTTAGTGTCAGAAAAATATTCAGTAACGAATAATGGTATCAATTTTTTGATACTACATTGTATTTTTAATATAGATATATACTATCAATAAAAAAATTCTGATACTAAAAGATTGAATTCTTTAGTATCAAAACATTCATTTAACATCGGATAATTATATTAATTTTTTGATACAATATTATATTTATTGTATTTAAAACAGAACCGACTGATTCTAAAATTAATGGTATTATAAAAAAATTCAAATATTAATTTCTGAATAGCAAAAATCACACTAGCTTTATTACAGGCATAAAATGCTAATATTCAATAAAGTTCTAAATATATAGTATCTATTGCAATCTCTTCTTCTAAATCTTTTCTTTTTTGTCTTTCAGCTTCAACCATCAATAATGCTTCAGTAGCTCTTTGTTTTGAAGTTCCAGCAATCTCATTCTTTACTCCGATTCCATAAGTTCTTTTGTATCCACGCTTATCATCTCCAATTGATTGATGAGAGATCCTTTCCCGTTCAATAGCAACATCACAATCTAATGGAAGGTTCAATAACTCATCCTCAATTTCAGCCTATGAAATACATTTCATGACATCATTACAAATCAATTATTGTCAATATAATCATTCAAAATCAAGTAAAACCATTAAACAAAAGCTATTTACTCATTCATACAATTAGTTTGGAAGACTGTGGATCAATGGGTTTCCTTGTCGGTTGTCCATAAGCAATCATAAACAGCCCTAGATTATCAAACTCCACTCCAATGTTTGTCTATCACGAACAAAATATTCAAGCATAAGTAATACTTTAGAGAAATATAATTTTAATTTGAAGAATGATATGGTCTTACCTTTTCTTCTCTAAGGCGAGCAAAACTGTTTGTGCCCAAATGGTGAGTCAAAAGAGAGTTGTTACGGTTCTTTTCATTTCTCTCACTACAGGCCTACATTGTCATATATCCAACAAATGATATGTTAATATTATAAATATAAACAATATTGAGCATAATAATACTCATTTTATACCTGTCCTTCTGGTGATTCCCAATAATGAACCATCTTTTTCCATTGATCAGGGTCCACCCTACGATCTGGCTGCTTTAATAGCATTCAAGTGTTGCATTTGCTTTCTTTGGTAATTATATAGGATAATGCCAGTGAACAGCGTATCTACCAGCTGAAGTAGAAAAATTAAGTGTAAAATAGTGATATCTAGCTAGCTGCTGAATTAGAAAAATTAAACACTAACCTCGATTATGCCCTGCTCTTTGGGAACGATTCCAAGTTTATGTTCAACATCAGGCAGAGCCTCTTTAAGTTCTTTAACTAATGACTCATCTCGAACAGAAACTAATTGAGGTTTAAAAGCCTTCACCTGAAAGATGAGTAGAAAGCTAGGGTGAACTACAAAGCTGTGACAGCACGGATTTTAGAAGAACCTGAAAGAAGATAATTGAACATGAAAGCACAACGGATTTTAGTATAGAATTGAATATAATATAATATTTATATATATATATATATATAAAGAATTGCTCCTGTACAACATACTTTTAAGATTCCATTTGTCCAAATATCTATCTCATACATACACAGTATGACAAAATAAGTTATTATTTAGTAAACAATAGCTGAATCAGAGATTAAATATGATGCACCTTTAAAAAGTCAAGGAAACAACAAATATAGTAAATAACAAATTGAAACGAAAACAAACAAATACAATTCACATACTTTACTACCATCATATTGGCACTGATTTCTTTGACAAGGGCTCAATATCAATTACTAATTCCGTCATCCAACATATTTCTGTAAAAAGGATTATAGACTTCCAGTATAATAAAAAGGAAACATTTATGTAAAGATGACAATATCAAAGGCCATAGATGGGTAATAGTTTGAAGTTTGAAATCATCGAGCTCCCATTTCTTGCAAAGAAAAAACACCTTCCAGATATATAGGTGGTAAAAAAAAATCCAAAAAGAAATTTATAGCCAACTCATATCAGCAAATTCCATCATCAGTTCACACCTACACCTTTCTGTGTTCTGTTTTTTTTTTTTTAGGAAAGTTACAACTGTAAGGATTTAAGGGAAGTTCTTAATTCAGACAAATGATCTGGTATGAATCATCTTTTGACATCTGTTTTCTCTTTGGTAAGAAAATTAGTGAATGACTTTGACAGTAGAGAGGAATCAAATTACTATTTCCCAATTCATTGTCTCAGATAATATTTAGTGAATGTGCAACACTATGTGCCTTATAATTTACATTTCTACCACTTGTCGAGAATCGAAAAAACAAGACAAAATTTAAGCAGAAAAACAACATGCATGATACGATAAGAAAGCGAAGATTCACCATTAGAAGAACCCCAGTCACCAGAAGGTGCCAACTCATAGTCCCCGGCCTTCCAGAACTGCTTCGCACTGACCCCCACAACGACGTCAACTCTAGGCGACGATGGCGCAAACGGCAACTGCCCGTTCGTCGACGACGTCTGTTTAGATGGTAATGGGTCCAAAAAACCCTACCGGTAGCACTAATCCTAACGGCAACTGCCCATTCCTCTAGCACTAATCTAAAAGAAAATTACATATTTTCACAGATTTGAAAGGATATCAGTAACCTACCCAAACTCAAAAAACATAACACAAATCCAGACACTTAAATAATTTTTCAGCACATCTTATTGAGGTAGCAGAAATGGCAGTTCATGAAGCCATATATAATTACTTGCATTAATCAAATAGTCATCAAATTTGATACCACTTATTTGGTGCATAGGCACTACTTAGCAGTTAGCACAGGGGAAACATATAAGTAATTTCTACTGCCACTTCAGATGATCAGAACATAACCTAACTCTACAAATATTGTGAAATACTAGAGCATTTTCAAGTTAATCTGTTCTCCCTCTCAGTTATAGGATAGTTGTGCAATGCAATCATGCATGCACTCTATTTAACAACCAAAATGGCCATTTTAATTTTATGAGTCAAAAAGTAATAACAGAAAACTCCACTTTCAATTATTAGTACCACCAAATACCAATAGAAAACAAATTCGTTCAGAAAAACATACATTTCTGACCAAGAAAATAAAAACAAATACCATCTAAGCAAATTTAGTATATTTCAAAAGATCAAAAACAGAAAAATTAAAAACCATAAGCTAAAAAGTTACAGCATTAGATCATTGAAACTTGACAATGCCAGATTGCAGAGATGTTACCTGAAGAAAAATCAGAAGAACCCTAATTCCTTCAAATTTTATCTAAACACAATATCCAAATAAAACAAATCTAGCAAAGCAATTTTTTCCCGAGCATTAAAAATCATCTAAACATTCAACTGTAAGTACAATAACTTGAGCCAAGTACGTTTAGATAGAAGAAATTAATCAACGGAACATTTGCCAATTGCACCTCTAATTCAAATAATTTTCAGAATGCATCATCAATTACCCCAAAAACAGAGATCAAAGTATGTACCGAGAAATGGAATCGCGAGACACCGGTGGGTGTTGATGGACCAGAGGCTGCTGGACACCGATGGACGTCGGAGATCTACAGCAGGAGGCTGCGAGGCTGCGTGCGGCTGTGGGACGGTGGCCCTGGGCGTCTGCCTCGCCGGCCAGTTCGCAGAAGCGGTAGGCCTGAGATCTGTCGCCGACGTAGGGGCATTAGCCGCGAGGCCACTGGCCGACGCCATGGGTGTAGTCGTCGGAGGGTTATGGTGCAGCGGCGGCCGAGAGAAGGAGGCGGCGTAATAGTGTTGCCGTCTGAGCGGTGCTACAGCGCGTAGGGAGTGGCCGGAGGGAATGTGTTCGGCGGTGGCTGAAGTATTACGGTTACACACTCACTGTGTGAAAATCGCACACAGTGAGGGTTTTCTGTTTCTTTTCGAAATCAAATTTCTTTCTAAGAAGAAAGACTATGGAGATTGTATAGTATACTGTATAAGCAATTGGTATCGGAATATCATTATCCGATACCAATCTATCATTATTACTGTTAAAAAAAAATTATTAATATTAAAAATAACTTTTCGATACCAATGATAATGATAAGTTGTAGTATCAAATAAAAATAATAATGTAATAAATAAGTGGTATCTATAAAAAAAAATTATTAATACTAAAAATAAAACTAATAGTATCGGAAATTAATTATTGATACATAAATAGTATTAAAAAATTATTTGAGGCAAAAAAATAAGTCGTATCAATAAATAAATTACTAATACTAAAATAGTAATAGTATCGATAATGTGGTGAATGCTATAAAATTAATGGTATCGAAAATTATAATTTTGAAACCAATGATAAGTAGTATCCAACAAACTATTTGATACAAAAAATTAAGTTGTATCAATAAATAAATTACTAATACTAAAATAATAGTAGTATCAAAAAAAAGTTTGGATACAATTAAATTAACGGTATCCGAAATAAAATTTTCGATACCAATGAGAAGTAGTATCAAAAATATTATTTGATACAAAAAATAAGTAGTATCAATAAATAAATTACTAATGCAAAAATAATGATAGTATCCATAAAGTGATGGATGCTAGAAAATTAATGGTATCGGAAATTAATTTTCGATACCAATGATAAGTAGTATCAAAAAAAAAAAATTGAAGCAAAAAATAAGTAGTATCAATAAATAAATTATTAATGCTAAAATAATAATAGTATCAAAAATATGTGGGATGCTATAAAATTAATGGTATCGAAAATTTAATTTATGATACCAATAATAAGTAGTATCAAAAAAATTATTTGATACAAAAAATAAGTTGTATCAATAAATAAATTACTAATACTAAAGTAATAATAGTATCAAATAAGTGATGGATGATATAAAGTTAATGGTATCAGAAATTTAATTTTCGATACCAATGATAAATAGTATCGAAAAAGTATTTGATTCTAAAATTAAGTAGTATCAGTAAATAAATTTATGATGCAAAAACAATATTAGTATCACTAATTAACTGATGCTATAAATGTAATAGTATCAAAAAATATTTTTTTGATACTAAGAATAAAGGTAGTATCATAAAAATTTTAGTTGATACCAAAGAATAAGATTTAGTATCAAAAAATGTATCCGATACCAATTTTCCGATACTAAAAACCACTTTTTTTGTAGTGTACACAACTACAATGGATGAGCATATATGCACCTCCAAGTTACTTTAGATATACAATCCGTAAAAGTGACATGAGTGATACAATGGCAATGTAATGGTATCATCACAATTTCTTGTATAATTTTCATAAAAGTAACAATTCATAAAAATCTGACACATGTTGCTATTCATAAAGTTACATAAGCTAAAAAAAAACTAAACCAAGAGAATATAGAAATTGTGTAGATTCAACCTTTAGAAAAGAGGCATTCACTGATGCAATCAGTCAAAGTAGCTAAATAGGCCTGGAGTATTTTTTGTCTTCATAACGTATGTCCTATCGCGACCTCTTTTCATGATTGGTGTGCCTATCCGAGAGCAGCAATCTGTTCATAAGGAGAGTTATTTCGAGATTGTTTTAGCTGGGATCGTCCCAATTCTTAGTATTGTAATCGCATTTGGCCGTTGTACCTAGATTAATTCTCATGAGTACCTCTGGTACTCCATTATAACAAATACAACATTTTTTCCTCTAAAAAAAAAGCAGCTAAATAGAGTTATAGAACTCACAAATGATTTTCCATTGGACATGCCTTCGATTATACACCCGGATGAAATGGATTTTGAGATCTTTACCAAATGTAAAAAACCACCAACGATTCCAGTATCAAGTACTTCAAGGGTCCTTGCTTTTGTGACAATAGTAGGAAACATGTCCTTCCATTTATTCTGCAACATTAACAAAGCAGACTTTCACTTGAAACAATCAAGGAAAAAAATGGCAATATGTAGCATACATATGAAAATGAGAACAATGCTCTATACTGTATCAAGAAGCATTTCAATCAAAGGTATTGGAGGCATTGTCACCTTGCCAATTGCATTTTTTTAAATGACTATCATAATGTATCATGCATCTCTCATCTCCTGTAGACTTGATCCAGAGTGGCTCGTTTACAGGTAACTGATTTTCGGGGCATATGCTGAAGATCAAAAGGGGTAACTCCAATCATGTCACCTAGAAAATGTTTTCCAGCAATTTTTGCAAGGGGCTCAATTCCAGGCAATGGCATAGCTGAATTTCCCATATAACTGGAGACGAAATTCATTACCCGTTGATACTGAAAATATTTGTTAAAACGACATTAGGAATGTTCCAAATAAGAATCTAAAAATAAATATGGAGATGCAGATCCAAATATATTGCGGCAGATATATAAGTCTCATTATAACAAACTGTCTCTTAATACTTTATTTATTAATTAACTTGATTTTGTACAATCAACTCTAAAGTTCTGGATCTTAATCCCAGAATACGATACTTATCTATATACTCAAACTATTTCCTTACTAATTCGCTAGGGGATAGGCAGTTAAGTTTTTGCTTGGAAATAACACTTTAAAGTGATGCTCTGTAAAGGAAATAACTATCAGTACTTTGAAAAGCTCGATCAATGTAAGAGAATACAAAGAGTTTGTCTTGAGAAAGGAACAAAGTAATTACCCTGAGAAGCATAAACCCTTTGTCCGAAGGTAAAAGTATATAATAGCACATGAATGAAGTCCCAATTGCAGTTACAATGTTAGTGCAAGTAGAAGAACAAACCAGACCCTGATCGAGGGAATTTAGAACTCTGCATACCACTTGAAAGACTGCAACCCCAAAATAAGATTGAGATATGAAATCAGTGGCAAGCTCAAAATGAATAGTCACAGCAATGAAAACCATAATACCGAGACACAAGATAGACAGGAGCAATATTAGTCCAGTCAAAACCAAATAAATAAAATTAAAAC
Organism: Galeopsis tetrahit; assembly: GCA_963675135.1. Taxonomy (NCBI): domain Eukaryota; kingdom Viridiplantae; phylum Streptophyta; class Magnoliopsida; order Lamiales; family Lamiaceae; genus Galeopsis; species Galeopsis tetrahit. Next base: position 9,446,077 of record OY776127.1, on the reverse strand, counting down.
TGAAAGACTTTTAGTAAAATATCATTTGCAGCTACTATCCATTCCTATGTATAAATAACCTGCACTCTATCAATACTAACAGCATTGTGTGATTTGGGCTTGATTCATGCCCATAATTTTTGGGATTAGTTTAGTTGACCTCCCTTATACAAATTAGGTAAATTAATTACTTTCATAATATATATATATATATATATATATATATATATAGCATTCTCTCTTTTTTATCAAGAAACAAATATTGCCTTATAATGGAATGGTATAGCCTTGTGCAACTGAAAGGCTATCTCTACGCATCCCTTCCCTTTCATCTCTCATGACATGGCTGCCTCAACACCCTCTGGCCTCCTCTCCATTCACTTCAGTCGATCATATTGACAGATGCAGTCCCGCACCGCCGACTGAAGTAGTTGTGGATGACAAGACGGCTACAAATTAATTCGGCGTGTCTCGATCTCATGACGCATTCAGGATTAGAGGCTTGTGAGTCGAGGAATCAATGTTTCAATCCAAGGCCTGCGAATTTCGACTCTCTTCAGTCCACCAAATATGGTCGTGAATTCAAATCGGTGTTCGATCAGTTATCAACAACACCCATAAAATCTAAGAAGTAACCGTTTATTCTCAATTATCAATTTTGAAACTGAAAAAAATTATTGCTCATCAATTTTGTAACTGAAAGAAACAAATAAACTTAAAACAATAAATTAGAAGACGACGTGGCGAATATCTGGCATGAAAGTGACACGTGTAACGACACATGGCGAAATTCTAGTATAACCAAAACGACACATGGCACACACAGGAGAGTCATATCCTCCTTTTATTATATAAGATTATAGCAAAGAATCGAATCATGTTCTTTATAATGTGTTTAATCCTAGCATGTTGGAGTTGAATGGAATGGAATGTCTTGTATTATTATGCAATGTCCTTCTATTTTTTAATTTAAAAAAAAAATCGAATCAAATGAATCTTCTCATGAAAATTATACAAAAAACTAATAGAAAATGTCAGTTTCAGGCATGTGTTAAAGGAAAATGTGTGTACTCCCCTGTTCCATAATAACTTTCAAATTTTCCTTTTCGAAATGTTCCACAATAACTTTCATACCCTTGAAATGAAAAATTATTTATAAACTTCACTCTTACAATATCTTCAATTTTATACAAAATGTCTTTACCTTTAGGTCCAACACATACGCACAAGCCCAGGGGCGGACCCAAAATGGATAATTAATTGAGGTGTGCAAACAGTAAAATTTTAAAATAATCAAATTTTAAAAATACACTAACAAGCTCATATATAATATATTAATTATTATAAGATTTTCAAAATATAACATTAAACATAAAAAAATTTGAACGTCTTTCTTTCATGTCACAAAAATCATCTATAAATGAATGAGATACTTTCATATTGGTGATCGTAATTTCAAATCACGTTCTAATGATTGAATATTATATTAAATATCTCATTGATTTTAATCCTAAAATATTTTACAGAACGACTTTCATTGATCATTATTTATAGATGTATTTGACTGAAATACTTGAGTATTTTTTTTTTTTTCAAATAAAATATATATTGTTGGGATATGAATCCTAGAACAAGTCCTAAATGATGAATAAAAGATGAAGTTTTGATAAAGCCAAAAGTAGTATGAATATTTTCTAAGTATTGACTGATCTAGTCTAGTTGAGTTAAGTCATCTTGTACAAGACCAGTAGAGTTCACATAAGTTCACATGAAAAGATAAGTACAGTTTATAAGTACTTCATATGTGTTTACAGTATTTGTTTAAGATTGTTACTGAGCTATTTAAATGTTGTATAGAGCTCATGATGTTTTTATATGTAATAGATTAGTTTTATTGTATAGTTTATAAGTTGACTAAGCTTGTATTATAAAAGCTTAATGTAATGTAATAGTCTTGATAAGTTTAGTATAGTCTACTGTTTGAACAAAGAAGATCAGACAAGAAGAGTTGAAGTCTACTACTCAAGACAGAAGGAATACAAGATAAGACAAGTACATACAAGTCTACTCAAGACAAGTCAAAATAAAGTTAGTCAGTTAGAAACGCGTGAAAAGAAGAAGATATAGAAGTTAGTTATGGAATAACTAATACACAATAAGAAACGCGTATATGGATATAAGAAGATTCAGTTGAAGGTAGTTATCAAGAAAAGTTGGTTACAACTGATTAGTTCTTGATTTCAGAAGTTTATAAATACTTCATAATGGTGATCATTTAAAGACTACTGAAATATTGATACTACAAGCATTATTGAAGATTCAAGTGAAGAAATTACTCTCAGAGATTGAAGTTCAGAAAGTGAAGCTGCACAAGTCAAGTGAAGAAATCAGAAGGCTACTACTGAACGAAGAGAAGTTTTATTTTCGTTTACTGTTTCAAGTTGCTAGTTACTTGTAAAATAGCTAGTAAGATCGAAGATATATCTGGAGATATAATCGAGAAGATCTAAGTCTTCTTCTTGGGACTTTAAAGACAGGAACATACACTTGTACTCGATTGAAAGAGTTTAGTGGAAACATCACAACTGGGTTTGTGAGAGTGGATGTAGACAAGTTGTCGAACCACTAAAAATCTCGTGTTTGATTTACTTTACTGTTTTGTTTGTTATTTAATTGATTAATTGTTTAGTTAATTGAATTACATAACTGAACTAGATAAGCTGAGTATACATGAAACAGAGTTCTCGAAATAAGTTGAGTATAAACTTTAATTGGGCTCATTGTTAATTTCGTATTCCGCACATTGTAATTCTGATATATCGAAAGATTTTAGAAAAGTCTATTCACCCCCCTCTAGACATTTTCTTTAGCTTCCCTCGATATTAACTCAACTTAGGGACCTACAAGTGGTATCAGAGCAGTAGTTTTCGAACTGCTGTTTCTTGATAACCGACTTAAGACTTAGGGTGAAGTATTGCTCTTTGCTTGTTCTTGTATACGTGTTCTTGATCAAATATTCTTGTTAAATCTGTTTCGTGCCCCCCCTGTTCTTGACTTATCTATTATTCTCGATCATAACTCTACTTAGCACTTATTTCTTGAAATCATGTCTCTTGAGATCAGCGCTAACAAGTTACCTAAGTTCCAGGTTCAAGACTATGACTATTGGAAGCTAAGGATGGAAGCCATCTTCAGTTCCACTCACGACTTAATGATCTCCGTCATCACTGAAGGTCCAATTGTAACCATGATCCCCAATACTGCTGCCCTTGACGCAAATCAACCCGTGGGTACACTCGTCAAGAAACCAAGGTCAGAACTAACCTCAGAAGAAATGAGATAGAATAATTTGGATAGCTTGGCCAAGAATTACATCTTACACACTCTTCCTAATGAGTATCTGGGAAAAGTGTTAAAATGTAAAACTGCCAAAGAAATGTGGGATCGCTTAGCTATCATTTGTGAAGGAACATCCCTAATCAAAGAAAGCAAGCTTTTCACTGCAGTCCAAAGATTCGAATCATTTCATATGAAAGCTGGTGAAACAATAGACCAGTTGGATACTCGTTTTACCAAAATCATGAATGACTTGGAAGTCCTTGGTAAATCCTATACTCCACGTGAAATCAATCTTAGGATTCTCAAAAGCCTTGATAGTCGATGGAAAATGGTAAAAATGCTTGTTAAGAATACCCAAGATATAGACGTATGGACAGCAGAGACTATGTTTCAAACTCTAAAGGCTCATGAGTTTGATTTAGACGAAGATGAACCTATAGCAAGTAGCGACAGAGAACATGCTGTATCTAAGAACGTTGCTTTCAAGGCTAGTTCGTCTAAGGTAGACAGGTCGAAGTCTAAGACTAGGTCTACTTCTGTGAAAGACGAGTTAGATACTGATCTTAGTCTGAAGGATCAGGTAAGCCTCATGGTTAGAAAGTTTGATAGGCTGAATAAACATTTCGGAAGATATAAGAAGTTCTATAGAGAGCATAGAGGGTCTGCTTCTAAGAACTCGTCTGAGACCAGACGAGACCGAAACTCGTCCGAAAGGAGAGACGAAGTCTCGAAAGGTAACAAACAAGATAGAGAGTCTGATGGTAGGAAGATAACTCGTTCTGATAGACGTGATAAACGAAGGAACAACTCTCCTATTAAAAAGGCTACTAATGATATCTTGTGCTATAACTGTGAGAAGCCAGGTCACTACATATATGAATGTCCAGACCTGAGTACCGATGATCGAGAAGAACGCAAAGCACGAAGGGAAAGAAGATACAACCGTGGCAAGAAGGCAATGATGGCCAATGATGACTCTGACTCTGACTCAGACGAGTTGCCATCATCCTCATCTAGCTACCCGTCTGAACAAGATCACGATGAAGCCTTCATAGTAGATGATGGTCTATGCTGCATGGCTAAAATCGACCAAGAGGTATCATCTGCTACATCTTTTCAATCTTGTGATGAATCAGAATCTGATGAAAGTGACTCTGCCAGTAGCAAAGTAGGGAGTAGTCTTCAGCACTCTACTAGTGCAGTTGAAGACGACCTCCTACTTGTCAACAAGGCATTCATTGAAGTCAGTGACGAAAACATCATTTTAAGACAAGAAATCATTGATCTTAAGGAAGCTCAGTCTAAAGTAGATCCTAATATAACAGTCCTAAATGAACGCTTGCAAGAAGAGTTGAGACAACTCAAAGACAAGTGTGCATTGACAGACAAGTTGTATCAAGACCTACTTAAGACACATGCTACTGAGAAACATGAATTCAATGTTTTACAAAGCAAGTTCAAAAAGCTTGAAGAACGTAATAAGTTCTTAGAAACCGAGGTTGTCACTCTAGACCTTAAACTTACTGACCTGGTTAACTCATCTAAGGTTAACCTTGAATTGTCAGATAGGTATAGGGCTCCTGCTGACAAGACAGGCATAGGAGCTAAGACATCAAGCTCGTCTACTCAAGTTCCTAAGAACCCTACTATTTTCATCTCAAGCTCTTTGACTAATGATAAAGGAAAAGAACCAATGATATACGATATTGACACTCCAACTAAAGGTACTGTACCAAAACAAGCTCGAGTTAACATTCCAATTACCAAAGGAGGTAAAAAGAAAGTTAACAACAAGCCTGTTCCGTTTAAAACAAGTCAACAAAGGACTAAGAATCGTGGACGACCAAATCAGGTCAGATACGAGGATTGGTATCCCGAGGAGACTAGTAATAGACAAGTACAGACTAGACAACAAGAGTCTAGACCTCCTTTTATAAGGCAGTCTCAACTCTACTCGTCTAGACCTAGACAGGAAGGTCCAAAATATCGTACACAAGCTGTTCTATATCCTCCACCTTTGTCATATGATATCGAATGAGAAGAAAGACCTAAACATGTCTATAAACCATATGGACCTAATGCATACAAACCTTACTCTGACTATCATAGACAAGTGCCTGCTCAAGTAGAGATTAAGTCAAAAGGCTATCTCCAAAGAGTAGACCCGAACTCGACTGATAGGCCAGATAGGGACAACAAGGTCTTATTTTGCAACAAATATGGTCGAAAGCTTAGAAGGTCAAACTTGTTCAGGACTCCAATGTACATTTGGATTCCATTGAACTCGACTAACCCCCAAGGACCCCAATAAACAAGGAGGGTACCTAAATTATGAAATATCATCTATTGCAGGGTCGACTCGATCTATACAAGAAGGGTGGCTCAACAGGAGAAACTTGGTACATAGACAGTGGCTGTTCGCACCACATGAATGGTACCAAGACTCTCTTATCAAGCTACCATGAGCAAGAAGGACCAAAAGTGATATTTGGTGATAGCTCCACTGCTGTTACTAAAGGATTTGGTTACATTCGGAATGGAGACATAGAGATTCAAGATGTTTCTTATGTTGAAGGCTTGAAATACAATTTACTCTCTGTTTCACAATTTTGTGATCGTGGATACAAGGTGCAGTTCAAGAGTCACAAATGTGAAATCATTGACAAAAGGACACACACAGTCCTACTGGTCGGCATAAGACAAGGAAGTGTGTACATAGTGAACTGGAACAGTTGTCCGAGGGACACCTGTCTACTTACTAAGAATCCTAAAGAACTTGGCTGGCTCTGGCATAGACGCCTCTGTCATCTAAACTTTAAGGTTCTTAATAAGATAGCCAGAGACTACCTTGTGGAAGGTATTCCCAATGAAGTCTACTACAAGTCACATGTATGCACATCATGTCAGAAAGGTAAACAGGTAAAGGGTTCTTTTAAATCTATTCCATCCCTCTCAACAAGTAGAGTTCTTGAACTTCTACATATGGACTTACATGGCCCAATAACTCCTCCAACTTTGAACGGCAGAAGGTACACACTTGTTGTGGTAGACGACTATTCTAAGTTCACTTGGGTAGTCTTCTTACACAAGAAGAGTGATACACAAACACTTTTGCCTGATCTGTTGAAGAAGTTACAGGTTGAGAAGAATCAGTCAATTGTCAAGATCCGTAGTGACAAGGGTACTGAATTCATTAACTGCTATATTAAAGAATTTTGTTCTAAGCGTGGCATCCAGCACCTTACTAGTGCAGCAAGGACACCACAACAAAATGGAGTAGCAGAGCGAAGGAACAGAACTCTTAAGGAGGCCTGCAGGACCATGCTGACAGAGTATAATACGCCTCAGAAGTTTTGGGCAGAAGCTATCAATACTGCATGCCACTCACAAAATAGAAGTGCTATCAATAAAGCACTAGGTAAGACACCCTACGAGGTATGGAAAGGTAGAAAACCCAGAGTTTCATATTTTCATATATTTGGATGTAAGTGTTTCATCCATAACAATGGGAAAAGCAAGTTGAATGCATTTGATGCTAAAGCAGACGAGGGGATATTCTTAGGATACTCCTCGACTAGCAAAGCATTTAGAGTATTCAACTACTCAACCTTTTGTGTGGAAGAAACACCACATGTGGTTTTCGAAGAATCTCAACAGGACACGTCTGCCAACAAGATCAGTGAGAAAGTTACTGAGCTAACTATCGAATCTGACAAAGATTCAGAGATATATGAATCCGTTCAAGCATACAATCCATTCATGAAAGCTCTCGAGTCAGATGACCAGAAGAAGGTAAGTGGTCAAGGTAACTCTACTAGACCAGTTGACATGCCTAAACTAGTCGACTCGTCTACTCCTATTAAATCTTCTGATGATAATGATGTTGACATGCATGATGCTGTACATGATATAGATGATAGTACTATTGTTAAGAATAGAAATACATGGAAATCAGCGCATAATACTGAAAATATTATTGGTGACTCTACTGTTGGTGTGAAGACTAGACGACAACTCTTTGAGTCGCAAGAACAATCTAGTCCATCTCTGTTTTGCTGGTGTTGTTTCCTCTCATCTATCGAGCCTAAAACCATTAATGAGGCATTGGCTGATAGTAATTGGATCATTGCTATGCAAGACGAGTTGAATCAGTTTGTTCGAAACGACGTTTGGGAACTTGTTGATAGACCGAAACATCATAATGTAGTTGGCACTCGATGGATTTTCAAGAATAAGAAAGATGAGAATGATGTAGTTGTTCGTAATAAGGCTAGACTAGTCGCCCAAGGCTATTCACAAGCTGAAGGCATAGATTATGATGAAACATATGCTCCTGTTGCTAGACTAGAAGCCATTCGATTGTTCCTTGCATATGCTGCTTACATGAAATTTACTGTATATCAAATGGATGTTAAAAGTGCATTTCTTAACGGTATTCTTGCGGAAGAAGTGTATGTTGAACAACCCCCAGGTTTCGAAGTCAAAGGTAACCAGGTATACAAACTAAAGAAAGCCTTATATGGACTAAAGCAAGCTCCAAGAGCCTGGTACGATACTCTTTCTCAATTTCTATTAGAAAATGGTTTTACTAAAGGCAAGGTAGATAGAACCTTGTTCAGAAGACAAGAAGGGAAAGACATTTTACTCGTCCAAATTTACGTAGATGACATAATTTTTGGGTCACCTAACAAAAAGCTGAGTGAAAGTTTCTCAACACTCATGCAAAGTAAATTTGAGATGTCTATGATGGGTGAAATGAATTACTTTCTTGGACTTCAAGTAAAACAGACCCCAGAAGGGATTTTCATAAATCAAGCAAAATACACTCGTAATCTACTAGACAAGTATGGTATTAAGACATGTAAATCTTCTGGAGTACCTATGCAACCTACTTACAGGATGGATCCAGACGAGAATGGTAAATGTACTGATCAAACTCATTACCGTGGTCTTATTGGTTCATTACTCTACTTGACTGCTAGTAGACCTGATATTGCATTTTCTGTTGGTGTATGTGCTCGTTTTCAAGCTAATCCAAAAGAGAGTCAAATGGAAACCACTAAAAGGATATTGAAATATTTGAAAGGAACTATCAATCGTGGTATATGGTATCCTTCAAATGATGATTTATCTCTAAGTGGCTACTCTGATTCTGATTTTGGTGGTTGTAGAATAGATAGGAAATCTACATCTGGTTCTTGTCAATTCTTAGGCACAAAACTCATTTCATGGTTTTCGAAAAAGCAGACTAGTGTTGCTACCTCTACTACTGAAGCCGAGTACATGGCTGCTGGTAGTTGTTGTAGTCAATTATTATGGCTTATTCGACAGCTTAGAGATTATAATATTTGTGAATCAAATGTTCCTATATTCTGTGATAGTAATAGTGCTATTGCCATTACACAAAATCCTGTTCTGCACACACGTTGTAAGCATGTTGATGTGAAACACCATTTCATACGTGATCATGTAGAAAAGAAGGATATTCGCATGGAAAAGATTCATACTGATTTTCAAAGAGCTGATATTTTCACAAAACCATTAGCTGAGACCCGATTTCATGAATTATGCATTAGTCTAGGACTAATTGATCTTGATCCTACTAGTATATAGCAATGTACTAACCAGACAGGTACAGTCCTAAGAAGAAAGGAGAAATAGACAAGTTACCACAAAAGGCACAGAGCACTCATCTACTCACTCAATAGACAGGTATACAAGGTCAGACAAGTTGACCAAACAACCCGATGAGGAAGCTGGCAAAGCTGAGGGTAATACTAAGGGAATAAACATTTAATGGGGAATCCTTGATTTCTTAAAGATCCTTATGTTGACTCTTTAGTTTTGTAACAGTCATCTTGTTTGCACCTTGATCAGTGACTTAAATTAATAATCATTCGAATTATTCTACTCGAATATCTGTCGTACAAAATAAGACAGGTACATAAAGTTGTTCGACGTTCAGAATAGACACGCACAGTCGAAGGGGAAACTCGACTAATACTCATAAGACTACTCGTCTTTTGAAATTAAGTCTACTCGCCTTATGAAGATTAGATCTACTCATCTGTTCTGGATGGACTCGAACAGACAAGCTAAGTTTTCTTTGATTTAAATGGGTTATGTGTTAAGTGTTTACTCGAAACAAACTAAGGGTATTAAAGTAATTTGATAGTGTTAAAATTTGAAAATCCTAGAAATTGGATTTATACACCCCTAGTTAATGAGGTGTACACATTCATCTCGCGCCAAAATATGAATATGATAGGTCAGATGAGTACACTCCTCTTTCTACCAATAGGAAAGGTGGATCTCAATTTTTACAAAATCAAAACACATTTTTGTCTCGGTTCCGTAACCGAATGCCAAAAGTCTTAACCGTTGGATCTAATCTCTTGACCGTTGGATCAAAAATTTTGTTTTTAAACAAAACCCAACACTTGCACACGTCTTGCCTCACGTTTCATAACTCCTCTACTACTTGCTAACAGTGATTTTCTGCATAATCTACTTTCTTGTTCGTTACAAATCATTTAACATGTCTATTCGATCTATCTTTGATATCAGCACCAACATTCAGGCACCGTTTGATCTAGGCAGATATATAAATGACAACAAGGTGCATGTTGAATCATCTCTGTTTTTCGAAGGAAATCATACGGTCGGAAATGCAGAAATCTTGATCAAGTGTACTAGATGCGGTCTACGACCCTACTTGGAGGCGTTTCCTAAAGTTGTTCTAGAGGAAGAAGTCTTGGAATTCTATGCTAATGCCAGCAGAAGGGGAGATGTTATCGAATCATTTATCGGTTCAAATCGAGTGGAAATCACTCGTGAAGCTCTATTTGAACGATTGAAATTGCCCATCGGAACGATTGATGTGGAAAAGTACGTTGAAGGACAGGAGATGAGATATTTAAGTATCTTCTGTGGGAAGAAAATGAAGTTGAAGCCGGATGGTAAAGCTATTACAGCCAAGAAGGGTGAATTATTGGAAAAGTATCGCACTCTACTGGATATAGCAAGCAAGATGCTTCTATGTGCCACTGGGTCTCATGACTCAGTTACTCAAGTCAAAACAAGGATTATGGCAGCTATCTATGATGGAATTACTGAGGGTAATTGGTTCAAGTTGATAGCTGACAGGATGATGCACTTCGAGAAGAGTGTTAGGGTGGATGTTGATACTAGAAACTGGGTAGTATCTCAAGCAGTTGGATATGGTAACAAGCTGAGTATCTTACTCCCAATTTTGATGCCCAACAAGACTACTTGGAGCAAGGGAAAGCCATTTCATCCTCTGAAGTTCTATTTGAAGAAAGAAGCACTGAAGAAGCAAGCTGCTGTAAGGCCAGCTGCTCCTAGGCACGTTCAATTTGATGAATTCTGAAGTGTTGCCGTACGCGGATTCAGAGAGTTCTTCACAAGCTGGGTCTGAGGAAGCAGAGTCCAGTGCAGACGACTCGGAGAAGACTCAATCAGATGAAGAGTCGTTACATGAGAAGGAGTCGAGTGACCAAGTTCCTGAGAGGTATACTCTTGTGAGAGTTGGAACCCCACCTCCACTAGAAGAGACGAGTCACCAGGTTGGAACTTCTTCACAATCTTTGTCAATTCCGTCTCTCTCTCTCTCTACTGTTCGAACCAAGGCTAGATCACATCGATCTAGGCCTCGTCCTTTATCCTCAACCTCACATGTACTGGCGGCATTACCGCTTAGAGCCAGTCATCCCCAAATCACTCCCAGACAAGATACAACTGATACTCCTACAGTTGTCATACCTGACCTAGCCACATCGACGCCCACAAAAACCACTGCCTTTACTCCCTCTCCCTCACCAGAATATGGTGAACCCTCTAACCCATCTACTTCAAACAAGACGCCAGTTGCCACTGCAACAGCTGAGTTAGAGACCTCATCTACTCAGGACCCGTCTGATGTTAGATTTGATTCCCTGGTTTATTATCCAATGTGTCTACGAGAGAAGAGGATTCGTGCTCGAGTTTCAAGAAATCTGCAGAAGACGCTCTCGACTCTTGCCATCGACACAGCTTCAGAACAGTTTGAGAAGCTAATCAGGATTTGCACATGGTTCGCGTTGAAAAAGTCATCTACGGATGATCTTTTTGAAGTCATTCAAGGCAAGGGCGGAATCTCCAACTTTATGGATTGGGAGATGGAACAGAAAGAAAATAGTGGAGTTAAGGATCACTCCGAGCTATTTCCTCGCAAAGCCTTGGTTGATTTAGTCAAGAAGTTGCTGAATATTCCTGATGGTGTTATTGAGGATGTATTTGCATTTGATGTCGGAACTCAGACTGATCTGGTCGAAGACGATATTAAGCCAGAAGTAGCTGAGATAGCAGTACAGACTTCAGAACAATTGGAAGAAATTGTTGAAAGTGATGAAGATGAAGTCAACTCACTCATGCTTGGTAAAGAAGATGATGAGTTCCTGGATGCTGAGATGTTTGATGAGGATGAGATCAAAGCCTTTGATGCTGAATTTGTTGGAAATTCCAGTTCTACTCAAGTTGTTCCAGAAAGGTTCCTGGATGATTTGAAGACGGTTCTAGGAAATGTTGTTCATACTGCCATAGACAAGTTCTTAAACTTGAAGATGACGGATGTGCTAGTTGAACAGAATCAGTCACTTGTTGACAAATCCAGAGACTTATTTGTTGGTGAGGTCAACAAGATAGACGCAACTTTCCGAGAAGAGATGTTTGCTCAATTTGAAGACTTTCTGAAGAAACAAGTTGATTTTTCAGAAAAGAGATCAATCTCGTTTGCTCGATCACTAGCTGAAGAGTCAAGCAAAGTGGAGAGACTTTACAGAGTCAAAATTGCTATTGCTGATGAACAGAGAAGGGAAGCACAGGACCAATTGGTGCGTTCTCGGGATGTTCTAAATGAGTTATCTACACAGAATAATCTTCTTCGACAGACAGCTACTCATTTGAAAGATGAACTAGTTTCATGTACAAGGAAGTTGGAACTGGTTACTGATAGACTAGACGAGATGAGTAATGAGAAAGCGCATAAGATGCACATTGAATCAGCTGCTGAAGCCATGAAGGAAGCTTTGAAAGAAGAAATGACTCGCTTTACTTCTCTTTTCACTCTTAAGGCAAGTGATGAAGCCAAAAAGGGGGAAGAGACAAGTCTAGTTGAAGGTGTGAAGTCTGCTAGTGCTGAACCTGAGATGAAAGCTGCTGCTACTGCAATTGAAGAACTAAGAAGGCCTAAAAGAGGCAGATTAGTGAAGAAGGCAGATCTAGAGCATGCTGAGACAGAAAAGCAGAAGAGATTAGACAAAGGCAAAGCTGTTGCTTCTCCTGAAGCAGAGATTCAGACCAGACGAGTTAAGAGAAAGCTGGATATTGAAGAGCCTACTGCTACTACTACAGTTGAGAAGAAACAAAGAATTGCTGATGATGAGATTCATTATGCAAGCAAAAAGAAGATTACTAAGCACATTGAAAGGCTGCAAAAGTTGAAAGCTGATGAAGACAAAATGGAAGACAAGTTCATTGATCACTTCATAGATAATGAGCATAGAGCTGAATGGATTGAAGTGAAGAGTCAATGGGAACTTGATCATTGGATAATTAGGAAATATGGTGATGCTGAAAGTCAAGATGAACTGTATTCTTTATTTGACAGGTTCATGGAAGGACAACACAGGAAGTTATGGCATCTAATCTTGAGGATTTCTGCTGGTGCTAACTTCAACATTCTTGTTCCTGAATTTCCTGAATGGAAATGTCCCATGACCAGCTCAGGTAAAAGAGTTGATCATAACTAGATCAAGAAATTCGAAGAAGAACTGCTAGATAAAGAGAAGATTGAAGATGAAGACCATATAGGTCTAATTCACAAGAGACTCCTTGATGCATTCTGCGTTCCAAATCCAGAAGGAGGTACTCTTTCAGATTAGTTTTTTTTTTGTTTGAAGATTAGTTTGTGTTGCTCTGATACTTAGTTTTTTTTGTTATTCAAAGTATGTGTAATCTACTGATCTATTTTGAATGAATGAAAGATAAGTACTATTTGATGTTAAAAGACAAGGTAACTACTTAACTAGTCTACTTATGAGAAAAGGTTCAAGTAGTTTTGGCTTCATCAAAAAGGGGGAAATTGTTGGGATATGAATCCTAGAACAAGTCCTAAATGATGAATAAAAGATGAAGTTTTGATAAAGCCAAAAGTAGTATGAATATTTTCTAAGTATTGACTGATCTAGTCTAGTTGAGTTAAGTCATCTTGTACAAGACCAGTAGAGTTCACATAAGTTCACATGAAAAGATAAGTACAGTTTATAAGTACTTCATATGTGTTTACAGTATTTGTTTAAGATTGTTACTGAGCTATTTAAATGTTGTATAGAGCTCATGATGTTTTTATATGTAATAGATTAGTTTTATTGTATAGTTTATAAGTTGACTAAGCTTGTATTATAAAAGCTTAATGTAATGTAATAGTCTTGATAGGTTTAGTATAGTCTACTGTTTGAACAAAGAAGATCAGACAAGAAGAGTTGAAGTCTACTACTCAAGACAGAAGGAATACAAGATAAGACAAGTACATACAAGTCTACTCAAGACAAGTCAAAATAAAGTTAGTCAGTTAGAAACGCGTGAAAAGAAGAAGATATAGAAGTTAGTTATTGAATAACTAATACACAACAAGAAACACGTATATGGATATAAGAAGATTCAGTTGAAGGTAGTTATCAAGAAAAGTTGGTTACAACTGATTAGTTCTTGATTTCAGAAGTTTATAAATACTTCATAATGGTGATCATTTAAAGACTACTGAAATATTGATACTACAAGCATTATTGAAGATTCAAGTGAAGAAATTACTCTCAGAGATTGAAGTTCAGAAAGTGAAGCTGCACAAGTCAAGTGAAGAAATCAGAAGGCTACTACTGAACGAAGAGAAGTTTTATTTTCGTTTACTGTTTCAAGTTGCTAGTTACTTGTAAAATAGCTAGTAAGATCGAAGATATACACTACAAGAAAACAGTGAAATTCCAAAGGAAAAATTCCAACGAAAAAATGAACCGTTGGAATTTTAAAAATTCCAACAGTTTTTCCAACAACCTAAGACACCGTCGGAAAAATCCAACAGAGATTCCAACACCTTGGGGAAACCATTGGAATTTACCGTTGGAAAATGCGTTGGATTTTTTTTAAAAAAATATCCAACAAACTTTCCAACAGCACCCGACAGTTGGAATAGTTTCCCTAAATCAAACGATGTGTTTATATCTAATTCCAACAAAATTTCCAACGACATGAATATTGTTGGAATTTTAGATAATTGTTCTAATGAAAATTTCATTGGTGCTAGACCGTTGGAATGATTTTTCTAAATAAAATTATATTTTTATATTTAATTCCAACGAAATTTCCAACACGATATTATTGTTGGATTTTTTCTATAATTATTCCAACGAAAATTCTATTGATACTCACCCGTTGGAATGGTTTTTTAAATCAAATTATATTTTTATATATAATTCCAACAAAATTTTCAACTACATGAATATTGTTGGAATTTTTTTCCTAAATAAAATTATATTTTTATATCTAATTCCAACGAAATTTCCAACACAGAATAATTCTCATAATTTAGTGATAAAAAAATTTCTCAATATAAGATTTATTTAAAACATCATTAAATTATTTTAAAAATTAAATAAAAATAAATCTAAAAATTATTTAATACAGTAAATTCTAAAAAATAATATATTAATTAAAAATACGAAAAATATAAAAATCTAGAAAATAAAAAATTATAAAAATATATGCTAAAATCAGAAAATATGTGCATCCTAGTTGTCTTTTCAAAATACAAATTATATTGATAAAATTTTCTAAAATTTAAATTAGAATTTAATTGTGAGATGATTTGAGAATCACCGATGAATTACGGTGATGATGTTTCTGCTATTAATAATGAATAATTACAGAGATTTGCGAAAATATAAGAAGAGAATGTGTACTAAAATTACATAGTCAACATCATTAAGTAATTGCCTTATTATTAATAAATTATACTCCAGTAATTTATTTTATAATTAGATTTATGTAAACTATTATTTAGATAGAGGCGGGATTTTCAAATTTTTGATTAGGAAATTTCAAAGATATGATTTTGTTCAATTTTTTAGAAAGATATACTCTTATTCCTTCCTTTTTTTTTTTCTTCATATATCTAAATCACTCTCAAACCCTTCAATTTCAATGGCGCCGCCTCCGTGAGTTTATTTTGATTCTTCTCCTTTTTTTTGATCTATTCAAATTACTCTCAAACTCCTTTACTTTAGGTTTAGTTTGATTCTTCGGGTGATACCTAAATTCCTCATCGAGCGGCAAGGTGAGTTTTCTTCTCTCTTTTTTTAGATTTTTTCTGTGGGTATTATTATTATTTTTCGTTTTTGAGAAAACTGCAATATATATTTTTATGCTGTGAGTATATATATCTTTGAGAGTGTAAGCGTGTGTTGTGTGTGCGCGTGTATATATAATATATACACTAATTAAGATGTGTATGATGTGTGTAACTTTATATATATACATTTATGTGTCACTATAGTATATATATATACATTTATGTGTCACTATAGTCTATATATATATATATATATATATATATATATATGTGTTGTGTGTATACATATATATATCTATATATATGTGTTGTGTGTGCGTGTATATATAATATATACACTAAGACATGTATGATGTATGTAACTGTATATATATACATATATGTGTGATTATATATATCTATATATATGTGTTTTGTGTGTATATACATATATCTATATGTGTTATGTGTGTGCTGTTTGAGTATACGGTATATATATGTGTGCTGTGTGTGTTGTGTAATGTGTGTGAATATTATTATCAATTGAGAAGAAAAAAACATGGTTTTGTTTAATTTGTACTTTAATTTAATGGATTTGTGATGGAATTTAATTTGAATCTCTTAACCTTGTAATTTTGATGGATATGTGAGACTTTCTAGTTTTTTAGAAAATGAGAAAAATTGTGTTTTTGATCATATTTGTTTCTTTAAGAAAAAAATGTCTAATATCAGAGCACTTATAATGATCTGATAATATTAAAATTTTTGATACTTTGTTGTTATCTAAGTTTCTAGCCGTCACATTTGTTACTAATTATACAAATTATGTGACCTCCACAACAATTGTGTTTCTTATTTTTTTTTTCTTAAAATCTTTTTAGACTACTATTGAAAATGTCTTATTCAGAAGATGAACAACACTTCATTCAACGCTAACCATGGTGCATCTTTTTCAGGTGTGTCTTCTCGTGATGTTGAGATCATAGGTAATGATGATAATTAAAATAAGAAGGAAGAAGATGATCAAACCATTGGTAATTATAATGGGGATTATGATGATGAAGATGAAGATGAAGATGGCGATAACTATTTCTAGGAGTTAATATTTATGTTATAAATTAGTTTATTTTTATTGGTGATGTGAACTAGAAGAGTGATCAACACATAGACATTTATGGTTACAATGTTTAGAACTTATTGTTTTTATTATGAGGCCAGTTATTTTAAATGGTATTTAACTTTGAAGTTATTATGAGGCTACTTTTTAAACTTGATTATATATTTAAATTCCAGGTTATATGTTGTGTAATTTCGATTGATTTTAATAAGACTTTTTAATATAACAATAAAAAATTAATATTTTTTAAAAGAAATTCCAACAAAAGAATGTTGTTGGAATTTATATTGGACAAATCTCTACAATTGAATATTCTAACAATACATGAAAAATTCCAACAAAGATAACCATTGGAATTGATGATGAAGTTGTGATGGAAAGTTTCCATTACTTGAATATTCCAGCGGTACATATTCGTTGGAATAAAATTTCCTACGATTTTTTGTTGTTGGAATTAATGGTGGAATTTGCATTTATAATTTCCAACAACTAAAATTTCAACGGTCGAAATTCGTTGGAAAGAATTCCAACAGAAAATTACCGTTGGATTTGTCGATGGAATTTACGTTGGAAAGAATTTCAATAGGCGAAAATTCCAACGATCAAGACACGTTGGAATGTACTGTCGGAATTTTTTTCCGCTGGAATATTCGTTGGAATTTTGCAATTCCAACGCTCACTTTTCCAATGGTTGTATTTTCGTTGGAATTTCCGTTGGAATCACTGATTCCAACGGTAAATATGCAAAAAACAGTTGGAATTTTTCTGTTGGAAAATCACTATTTTCTTGTAGTGATATCTGGAGATATAATCGAGAAGATCTAAGTCTTCTTCTTGGGACTTTAAAGACAGGAACATACACTTGTACTCGATTGGAAGAGTTTAGTGGAAACATCACAACTGGGTTTGTGAGAGTGGATGTAGACAAGTTGTCGAACCACTATAAATCTCGTGTTTGATTTACTTTACTGTTTTGTTTGTTGTTTAATTGATTAATTGTTTAGTTAATTGAATTACATAACTGAACTAGACAAGCTGAGTATACATGAAACAGAGTTCTCGAAATAAGTTGAGTATAAACTTTAATTGGGCTCATTGTTAATTTCGTATTCCGCACATTGTAATTCTGATATATCGAAAGATTTTAGAAAAGTCTATTCACCCCCTCTAGACATTTTCTTTAGCTTCCCTCGATATTAACTCAACTTAGGGACCTACATATATTATCCGTGACTTATTTTTATCTATGAAAAGAATCAAATATAAATTAATGAGTTGATCTTTTTTGTGCATATTGTGAATCTGTGCATTACACCGTGCACACTAATGCACAGTTCAATCCTTAATTAAAAATTAAGAGAAAGCAAAAATTACAAAGAGAAATAGTAGTTGGTGCAGTGGTTAGAGCAATTTAACACAAGTATCAGGTCATAGGTATGAAACTCTATTGTGATGATTTTTTTAAAATATACTCCCTCCGGCCACCAAAATTCTATTTTTTGGGTTCACTTTAGAATATTTTTTCTACTTTACTAACAAAATTAAGTATCTACCAAATATATATTTTACTCATTATTTTAAATATATTCTTTATAATTAAAATATGTTTTTTTTAAAAACACGTTTTATTAAAAAAATACAACTGTGGCCATTTTTTTATTCACAGTTTTTTTCACAGTTTTTAAATATATTTTTTATTAAAAAAAATACCACTGTGACCAATTTTTTAATCGCAGTTTTTGAATATAATTTTTATTAAAAAAATACTACTTTATAGGAATTAAAATTACCACTTTTTAATATTAAATATTACCACTTTACAATAATTAAAGTTATCACTTTTCACTAATAATAATTACCACTTTTTCAATAATAAGAATAACATTTTTCCCTAATAATAGTTATGACAGTCAGTATTAAATATTACCACTTTTCAGTATTAGAAATTATCAATTTTCACTAATAATAATTACCAATATTCAGTAAATAAATTACCACTTTTCAGTATTAAATATTACGGAGTATCACTTTTCAATAACAAAGTTACACTTTTCAAATTTTCACTAATAATAGTTACCATTTTTCAGTATTAAATATTACCATTTTTCAATAACAAAGTTACACTTTTCAATAAGAAAGAACTACTCCCTCCGTCCCACAAAAATAATTAACTACATTTGACTTTACACACAGATTAAGAAAAATCAATAAATGTAGTCAAATTTAGCTAATATACCAATTTTGCCCTTAAAATCTCATACTCCAAAACTTGTTAAGCATTAATTACTCTTACTAATTAATTAGGGGTAAAATTGACAATAACACATTTAATACTAAAGTAAAAGAGGAAATGTAGCTATAATTTGAGACATCCAAAAAAATGAATATGTATCTATCTTTGTGGGACGGAGGGAGTACAATTTTAAAATAACAAAATTACCACTTTTCAATAAAAAAGAATTACACTTTAATATAACAAAATTACCACTTTTCAATTTTCAGGAATAACAATTACCACTTTCTCAATAAAAAATACATTTTTCAAGAAAGAAAATTGATTCAACTGATTTAATAACTAGCCATTTCCATCACCTTTAGCACAAAGGAGATTCAGATTGTGAAAGAAACAAATAAACATAGGAATCAAACACATCCTCTCTTCCATGGAGTTCAAAAGTTGTATGGCCTCCTTCAGACCGTAGTCTGCAAATATATATTACATGGAGTGCGTGAATCAATTGAAATTGTAAATCAACTATAGAGATATGCAAATGTATATATAGAAATATTTGCCATCAATTAATACCATCGGAGTGAGCTTACAGCCTCGATCATGAGGAATATTATAAGGAGGTCTAACTCTACACTTAAAACCAAGGTGTTAAGTGAGAGGATTGCTCAGGCTTATAAGCCCACCCAAGACCATCTCTCTATCCGATGTGGGATACCTTTGGGATACCTTAATACCCTTCCTCACGTGAGACGGCTCAGACGGGGACCAGGTCGACACGTGGTTCCACACATCGAAGTAGAGAGTTGGCTCTGATACCATATAAGGAGGCCTAACTCTACACTTAAAACCAAGGTGTTAAGTGAGAGGATTTCCCAGGCTTATAAGCCCACCCAAGACCATCTCTCTATCCGATGTGGGATACCTTAATAAATATTGATATCGCCGATGATGAGAGGATACCCAGGCTCGAGCCGGTGAAGGTCGAAACCATGGCCGACGCAGAAGGGCAAAACCTTCGTCGGTGAAGCAGCTTCCGACTGCGGCTCGGCTTCAACAGTGTTAGAGGCAGCAGCCACCACAACTAGCTTTGTATTGTATTTGTATCGTGCATATAAGACTTTCCCCAAATTAATTAATTGAAATACTACGTTAAACTCTAAATTCTAAATCTTAGCTAACTAGTTATATAATTTTTATTTATCCTGCCAAAAACTTATATACAATATTGCACCATAGTCTTATGGTGCAATATGACCTATTCTTATGTTTTTATTCGGTATTCAGTCTTCTTCTCTCTTCTGTTTTCTGCGCCGTCGGTCACTCCTCTTCGCTGCCTTCTTTTTCTGCGCCGATCTCCTTCTTCGCGATGTCTTATCTTATGCGCGCGACAGATTTCTCCTTCTTTGCGATGTCTTATCTTCAGCCCGCTACCAGAAATTGCAGAGTTCAATTAAAAAAATTAGAAACTGTTCAGATTTCTGATCTGCTAATCACGAAACAAGCGAATAAATTATTATTTTTGTTTTTTGAATGAATTAACGATAAACTATTAAACATAGTTGTGTTTATCGTGTTTTCAATTATTGTTCTTCGTTTTTTAATGTGGGTATCTCATTCTCTCTCAATAATAATGTTTTATTTATATAGTAACACATCTTTCTTAATACAGTAATACACTTGTGTTTATATAGTAACACATTTTTCTGTGTTACTTTAAGGTCAAATATGTGTTACTCAAAAGTCAATTGTGTGTTACTTGTCCTTACAGTAACACGTATTTGTCCGAACAGTAACCTATAATTGTATTTATAGTAACACGGATTAAGAGCAAATTTTCTATTTTATCCTTCCTTAAATTAATTTATATTAATATTTTCTGTGAAAAGTCAATTTATGTGTTATGTGTACTTACAGTAACACATATTTGGTCTTGTAGTAACATATAATTGTCTTTATAGTAACACAGACCTGAAACCCGTTATCCTGTTAGCCTCCTGCGCGCGACTTTTCCGCGATTTTTAAGGAAATATTCGTTTGACCGGTCAAACCTGTTACAGATCCGCGAATTTTGATCTTTCCTTAAATATACTGATATTTCACGTGAAATATTGCACATAAGTGCGGCCCATTTATCTTTGATTTAGAAAATAATTTTTATAAATACGAATGAATTTGAAATTAAATATTAAAAATATCATTAATGCACTAAATATACTACTCGGCTAAAATTTGAGGGGTGCCATATGGCCCTCCTTTCCACCCACGTACTGTTCCTGCACAAGTCAACTCATTTATTTGTTGTGTTTCTTAGAGAATTTTTATTTTAAAAATGGACCACAAAATCGTATTATAACCATTGATACTGAAGAGTATCATATAATGGTTTCTATAGATATAAAATGAAATTTCTCTTCAGTTGAACCTTTTGTTGTCCCAAGTTGAGTTAGTAATATTGAGTAAGCTAGTAAAAGTCTAGAGGGGAGGGGTGAATAGACTTTTAAAAATCTTTCAATATATTAGAATACACAATGCGGAATTAATCAAAGTAACAATGAGCCCAACAGTTTATACTCAACTTATATTCGAAATTCGAACTTCTGTATGAACACTCTACTTGTCTTGTTCTTATATGCAATTAATAAATTAAACAGTTAATCAATCAAACACAAATAAAACAGTAAAGTAAATCAAACACAACGATTTATAGTGGTTCGACAACTTGTCTACATCCACTCTCACAACTCCAGTCGTGAAATTTATTACTCTTCCAGTCGAGTGTTCTTGTGGCTTTAAGTCCCAAGAAATAAGACTTTGATCTTCTCGATAACACTACAAAGTGCCTCTTCGATCTAAACTAGCTAAATACAAGTAACTAGCGACTTGAAACAAAAACGTAAAAGTAAACTTCTCTATTCAGTAGTAGCCTTCTTGAGTCATCACTTGTCTTCTGGCTTCTTTCTGAACTTCAAACTCTGAGAGTGTGTTTGCTTCGAATATCTCTTTAATATGCTTCAATTCTCTTTGTAACAGTAGTCTTCAAATGTAGAATAGCATGGGGTATTTATAACCTTCAATCTTCAAGAACATTCTATTATGTAACCAACTTTTCTTGATAACTGACTTCTAACAACTTCTTCTTATCCATCCACGCGTTTCTTCAGTTAATTAGTTATTCCATAACTAACTCTTCAATCCTTATCTTCAACACGCGTTTCTGACTTAAGAATTTCTTCTAACTTGCACACCTGTCTTGTCTCCATACTTAGACAAAATCTCAATCTTCTTCTCACTTGACTTGTCTTGCGCAACTAGTCTTCTGCAGTAGGCTTCGATATAGAACACTAACCTATCTAGTCCTATCACCTAATCCTATCAAGACTATTACATTACATTAAGCTTTATAATTTCAGCTTAGTCACCTTAAGATCTATACAATGAATATACAACATTAATGAGCTTCTATACATCATTAGCTCAGTACAAATCCTAACAAATATACAAAGTACTTATAAACTGTACTTGTCTTCTTCTTTTATACTTATCTTTTCAACTTAACTTATGAACTTTACTTATGCACTCTACTGATCTGCTCAAGACGACTTACATAACTAGACTAGACCAGTCAACACTTAGAAATTATTCAAGTCTTCTTTTGGCTTATCAAAACTACTTCAACATCAATTTAGGACTTGTCTTAGGATTCATATCCCAGCAATGATCCAATTACTATCAGCCAATGCCTCATTAACGGTCTTAGGCTCGATAGATGAGAGGAAACAACACCAGCAAAACAGAGATGGACTAGTCTGTTCTTGTGACTCAAAGAGTTGTCGTCTAGTCTTTACACCAATAGTAGAGTCACCAATGATATTTTCAGTATCATGAGCAGATTTCCATGTTTTTCTAGTCTTAGCATGCATACTATCATCATCTATATCAACTACAACATCATGCATTTCAACATCATTTATCTCAGAAGATTTAATAGGAGTAGACGAGTCGACTAGCTCAGGCATGTCAACTGGTCTAGCAGGTTTACCTTGAGCACTTACCTTTTCCTTGTCATCAGAGTCGAGAGCTTTTATGAACGGGTTATAGGCTTGAACATATTCATACGCTTCTGATTCTTGGCTAGTTTGGATCGACATACTGATCTGGTCGGTAGACGAGTCCTGTATAGATTCATCGAAAACTACATGTGGTGTTTCTTCCACACAGAGGGTAGAGTAGTTGAACACCCTGAATGCTTTGCTAGTCGAGGAGTACCCTAAGAATATCCCCTCGTCTGCTTTAGCATCGAACGCATTCAACTTACTTTTCCCATTGTTATGGATGAAGCACTTACAACCAAATATATGGAAATATGAAACTCTGGGTTTTCTACCTTTCCATACCTCATAAGGCGTCTTACCTAGTGCTTTATTGATAGCACTTCTGTTTTGGGAGTGGCATGCAGTATTGATCACTTCTGCCCAAAACTTCTGAGGAGTGTTATACTTTGTCAGCATGGTCCTGCATGCCTCCTTAAGGGTTCTGTTCCTTCGTTCTGCTACTCCGTTTTGTTGTGGTGTCCTTGCTGCACTAGTAAGGTGCTGGATGCCACGTTTAGAGCAAAATTCTTTGATATAGCAGTTAATGAATTCAGTACCCTTGTCACTACGGATCTTGACAATGGACTGATTCTTCTCAACTTGAATCTTCTTCAACAGATCATGTAGGAGTGTTTGTGTATCACTCTTCTTGTGTAAGAAGACTACCCAAGTGAACTTAGAATAGTCGTCTACCACAACAAGTGTGTACCTTCTACCGTTCATTGTTGGAGGAGTAATTGGGCCATGTAAGTCCATATGTAGTAGTTCAAGAACTCTACTTGTTGAGAGGGTTGGAATAGATTTAAAGGAACCATTTACCTGTTTACCTTTCTGACAGGCATCGCATACATGTGATTTGAAATAGATTTCGTTGGGTATACCTTTCACAAGGTAATCTCTTGCAATCTTATTAATCACCTTAAAGTTCATGTGGCAGAGGCGTCTATTCCAAAGCCAACCGATCTCTTTCGGTGTTTTGGTAAGAAGACAAGTGTCCCGCGGACAACTATTCCAATTCACAATATATACACTGCCTTGTCTTATGTCGATGAGCAGTACGGTATGAGTCCTCTTGTCTATGATTTCGCACTTTTGACTTTTAAACTGCACTTTGTAACCTCGATCACAAAACTGTGAAACAGATAATAGATTGTATTTCAAACCTTCTACGTAGGATACATCTTGTATCTCTACATCTCAATTTCGGATATAGCCAAAGCCTTTCGTGACGGCTGTAGAGATATCACCGAATATAACCATTGGTCCTTCTTTCTCATAGTAGCTTGATAGAAGTGCCTTGGTACCAGTCATGTGGTGCGAACAGCCACTGTCTATGTACCAAGTTTCTCCTATTGAACCACCCTTCTTGTATAAGTCGAGTCGACCCTGCATTAGATGATATTACATAATTTAGGTACCCTCCTTGTTTATTGGGGTCCTGGGGGGTTAGTCGAGTTTAATGGAATCCAAATTTACATTGGAGTCTTGAACAAGTTTGATCTCTTGAGCTTTCTACCATATTTGTTGCAAAATAAGACTCTGTTGTCCTTGTCTGGCCTATCATCAGTCCTTGGATCTACTCGTTTGAGGTAGCCTTTCGACTTAACCTCTACTTGAGTAGGCATGGCCCTATGATAGTCAAAGTAGGGCTTG
Organism: Galeopsis tetrahit; assembly: GCA_963675135.1. NCBI lineage: Eukaryota > Viridiplantae > Streptophyta > Magnoliopsida > Lamiales > Lamiaceae > Galeopsis > Galeopsis tetrahit. Next base: position 9,421,283 of record OY776127.1, on the reverse strand, counting down.
TATGCATTTGGGCCATACGGTTTATAGACATGTTTAGGTCTTTCCTCTCCTTGGATATCATAAGATTCAGGCGGAGGATATAAGACTGGTTGAGTACGATATTTGGGAGCCACATTCCTAGGTCTAGACGAGTAGAGCTGAGACTGCCTTATGTAAGGAGGTTTAGGCTCTTCCCATCTAGTCTGTACTTGTCTCCTCAGGATACCAATCCTCGTATCTGACCTGGTTTGGTCGTCCACGATTTGTGATCCTCTTTCGACTTGTTCTAAACGGAACAGGTCTATTGTCAACCTTCCTTTTACCACCTTTGGTAATCGGAGTGTTAACACCAGTCTGCTTGTGTACAGTGTCTTGGGATGTAGTTCTAGTATCGTATTCCATTGGTCTTTTGCCTTTGTCATGTGTCAAAGAGCTTGAACTAACCTCAATAGGGTTCTCAATGACTTGAGTAAGCGAGTCAGGTGCATAAACACCCAACCCTGTCTTGTCACCTGGAGCCCTATACCTATCTGATAGTTTTTGATTAGTCATAGAAGACTTAATCAGGTCAGTAAGTTTAAGTTCCAGATTTACGACCTCAGTATCTAAGAACTTATTGCGTTCTTCAAGCTTTTTACACTTGCTCTTTAAAACATTGAATTCATTTGTCTCAGTAGCATGTGTCTTAAGTAGGTCTTGATATAACTTGTCTGTTGACGCACACTTGTCTTTGAGTTGTCTCAACTCTTCTTGCAAGCGTTCGTTTAGGACTGTTATATTGGGATCTACTTTAGACTGAGCTTCTTTGAGTTCAATGATTTCTTGTTTTAAGATGATGTTTTCATCACTGACTTCAATGAATGCCTTATTAGCAAGTAGGAGGTCTTCTTCAGTCACACCAGTAGAGTGATGAAGACTACTTCCTACTCCACTATCGGCAGTATCACTTTCATCAGATTCTGATTCATCACATGATTGAAATGAAGTTGCGGATGATACCTCTTGCTCGATTTTGGCCATGCAGCATAGGCCATCATCTACTATGAATGCTTCCACTTCATCTCGATCAGACGGGTAACTAGACGAAGACGAAGGCAACTCGTCTGAATCCGTTTTAGAGTCATTGTTAGCCATCATTGCCTTCTTACCCCGGGTGTATCTTCGTTCCCTTCTTGCTTTACGTTCTTCACGATCATCAGTGCTCAGGTTCGGACATTCATAGATGTAGTGACCTGGTTTCTCACAGTTATAGCATAAAGGATCGTTAGTAGACTTTTTCTCAAGAGACTTATCCCTTCTCCTATCTCGTCTATCAGAACGCTTAATCTTCCTATCGTCAGACTCTCTATCTTGTCTGTTACTTTTTGAGACTTCGTCTCTCCTTTCGGACGAGTTTCGGTCTCGTCTAGTTTCAGACGAATCCTTGTTACTAGAACCTCTATAGTCTTTATAGAACTTCTTATATCTACCATAACGCTTGTTCAGTCTATCGAAATTCCTAACCATCATGTTCATCTGATCTTTCAGACTGAGATCAGACTTGTCTAACTCGTCTCTTATGCTATCAGACTTAGTCTTAGACTTAGACCCGTCTACTTTAGAGCTCTTAGACGTAGTAGACTTGAATGCAACATTTTTTGACACAGCATTCTCCCTATCACTACTAGCTATAGGATCATCCTCATCTAGATCGAACTCATGCGCCTTGAGAGTTTGGAACATTGTCTAAGCAGTCCATTCATCAATGTCCTGAGTATTCTTTATGATCATCTTGACCATTTTCCATCTAGCATCAAGACTCTTAAGAATTCTCTAGTTAATTTCACGATTAGTATAAGATTTACCAAGCACTTCCAAGTCATTCATAACACGTGTGAAATGAGAATCTAACTGGTCTATATTTTCACCAGCCTTCATCTTAAATGATTCGAACCTTTGAACAGCTGTGGAAAGCTTACTTTCTTTGATCAGTGTGGTACCTTCACAAATGATAGCAAGGCAATCCCACATTTCTTTGGCTGTCTTACATTTTAACACTTTCCCAAGATACTCATTGGGAAGGGTGTGTAAAATATAGTTCTTGGCCAAACTGTCCAAATTGTTCTGTCTCATTTCTTCAGAAGTGAGTTCAGATCTTGGTTTAGGGACGAGCACGCCAACGGCTTTAGTCGGGTCCAGGGCGGCAGTGTTTTGAACCATCGTGAAGACTGGTCCTTCTTTAATCACGGAGACCATTAGGTCATGAGTTGAGCTGAAGATGGCTTCCATCCTCAACTTCCAGTAGTCATAGTCCTGAACAGAGAACTTGAGAAGTTTGTTAGCACTTATCTCCATAGATATGATTTCGTAGTAAAAGATTATAACAAGAATTTCAAGATACAGATATATCAAGTAATGTGATACGAATCAGAACACACACGAACCAAGACTTCACCCAAAGTCTTTAAATGTTATCAAGAAACAGCAGTTCAAAAACTACTGCTCTGATACCACTTGTTGGTCCCAAGTTGAGTTAGTAATATTGAGTAAGCTAATAAAAGTCTAGAGGGGAGGGGTGAATAGACTTTTAAAAATCTTTCAATATATCAGAATACACAATGCGAAATTAATCAAAGTAACAATGAGCCCAACAGTTTATACTCAACTTATATTCGAAATTCGAACTTCTGTATGAACACTCTACTTGTCTTGTTCTTATATGCAATTAATCAATTAAACAGTTAATCAATCAAACACAAATAAAACAGTAAAGTAAATCAAACACAACGATTTATAGTGGTTTGACAACTTGTCTACATCCACTCTCACAACTCCAGTCGTGAAATTTATTACTCTTCCAGTCTAGTGTTCTTGTGGCTTTAAGTCCCAAGAAATAAGACTTTTATCTTCTCGATAACACTACAAAGTGCCTCTTCGATCTAAACTAGCTAAATACAAGTAACTAGCGACTTGAAACAAAAACGTAAAAGTAAACTTCTCTATTCAGTAGTAGCCTTCTTGAGTCTTCACTTGTCTTCTGGCTTCTTTCTGAACTTCAAACTCTGAGAGTGTGTTTGCTTCGAATATCTCTTTAATATGCTTCAATTCTCTTTGTAACAGTAGTCTTCAAATGTAGAATACCATGGGGTATTTATAAGCTTCAATCTTCAAGAACATTCTGTTATGTAACCAACTTTTCTTGACAACTGACTTCTAACAACTTCTTCTTATCTATCCACGCGTTTCTTCAGTTAATTAGTTATTCCATAACCAACTCTTCAATCCTTATCTTCAACACGCGTTTCTGACTTAAGAATTTCTTCTAACTTGCGCACCTGTCTTGTCTCCACACTTAGACAAAATCTCAGTCTTCTTCTCACTTGACTTGTCTTGCGCAACTAGTCTTCTGCAGTAGGCTTCGATATAGAACACTAACCTATCTAGTCCTATCACCTAATCCTATCAAGACTATTACATTACATTAAACTTTATAATTTCAGCTTAGTCACCTTAAGATCTATACAATGAATATACAACATTAATGAGCTTCTATACATCATTAGCTCAGTACAAATCCTAACAAATATACAAAGTACTTATAAACTGTACTTGTCTTCTTCTTTTATGCTTATCTTTTCAACTTAACTTATGAACTTTACTTATGCACTCTACTGATCTGCTCAAGACGACTTACATAACTAGACTAGATCAGTCAACACTTAGAAATTATTCAAGTCTTCTTTTGGCTTATCAAAACTACTTCAACATCAATTTAGGACTTGTCTTAGGATTCATATCCCATCACCTTTCATACGATATTTTATAATCTCTTTAGCCATAGGATTCATTATCTTTATTTAGGAACCTAACTTTTCTAAACCACGTTGCTATGCTTTATTTTCTTGGTTGAGAATTTCTTATATAGTGAACTGTCCAACATGCAGTAGAGAATCATTGTTTACTAATTAAGCTCCTTGTACTATAGTCACATTACTGGCTTAATTGGTTTGTAATTATATAGGTTATTATAAGATAAATCACTCTTAAACCCCATCAATGCCTTATTTCCGTGATTATATGCCGGAACCGGAGAACAAGGTTACACTTCTGAAGAAGGAGATTGAAAGGCTTAAGGGACGGCAGGTTTGCTACTTCATTTTTATACTAATAGTTTTGATATGCCAAATTATATTTGTGTTGCATTGCAATTTGCTCCGTGCATGAGCATTTGCTTGGTGCTCTTGCAATTTGGAGCGATTTAGACATATTGTTAGTGATTTTTTGGGCTGTCAAGTTTCCAGTCGATTAGACGTTTCCAACCAAGCAGAAGACTTGAAGATATAAGAAATATCTCAACTAATTAAGATAGTAATTCGAAAAGTAAGCAACGAGACAAACAACCCACAAGGGATTTAAGTGGTTCGATCAATGTGATCTATATCCACTGGACCAGACGAGTACTTCTTTGATTGATCAAGAATATTTACACACTCATTCACTCGAAATATGATATTTCCTCACTTCACTCGTGAACTCACACAACCCAAAGATTACAATCGTACTTGCATCCAAAATCAACCTTTACAATGTACACCTACAAGAGTATATAAAGACCAAAGGTAGTTGCTGCTGTTAGGAATCGTTCAGTAGTTAGCAATTGCTTGTAACAACCCATGTGCTCTGTTATTGCCTAACTGAAATGGTAGTTATGCCTCCAAGTAGTTGTAACTATAATATAGTTAGTTATACTAACTAACTTTCGTATCAGAAGACTTGCCTAGAAAAGATCAGACGACTTTTACTCGTCTAGTACCCAACCCTTCTGATCTGTTGATCAAACGCTGACTCTGCTAATAGACTTCATACTCTACTAATCTGCTCTGCTTATGTACTCTGCTGATCTACGCTGCTGAACTACTCTACTGATCTGACCATGTGTGTTGAATCTCTAAGCATCACCTCCTCATCTGATTGAAACCTTCAACTCTTCTGATTCGGCCTAAGTCATCATGTCTGGTCCTATCAGCTGACTACATCAACTGACTATGAGATTATGAGATAACACTCACAATTCTCCAGCTTTAGCTCATAATCGAACTAATCTTCACCAAAACAAAAAATAACAACAACACTATTCTCCTCAAAAGAATAACCTCTACTACTACTCCTCTGCCACAAGATCAACAACCTTCTCCTCGGAGGAATTAATGCAGTCCAATAAGTCTAAGACACAAGCCGAACTTCTCTTTTGGCAATGCCTTAGTGAACGCATCAGTGGGGTTCTCCTCTATTGCAATCTTCACTACCTGGACCACCCCCTTCTCAACAATATCTCTTACAAAGTACAGTTTCACATCTATATGTTTAGTCCTCTCGTGATACCCCCGATGCTTTGCAAGATGTATTGCACTTTGGTTATCACAAAAGATAGTCACACTTCTTTTTGAAACACCAACTCTTTTAAGATCCCTCTAAGCCACATGCTCTCTTTAACTGCTTCTGTTAAGGCTACGTATTCTAATTCTAGAGTAGATTATGCAACTACGGATTGATGTATTGACCTCCACGATATAGTTGTACCAAATAAGGTGAATACATAACCTGTCAAGGACTTTCTTGTGTCTACATTGGCTGCATAGTCGACCTCAACATAACCCACAAGTGCTTCTTCCTCATCTGATATCTTCTGAAATTTCAGACCCTTCTCAGCTGATCCCAGTACATATCTCATGACATACTTAACTGTCTCCCAGTGACTTAAGCCTGAATCACTCATGTATCTATTGATTACACTCATTGCATGAGTTAAATCCGGTCTACAACACACCATATCGTACATTAAAATCCCTACTGCACTGGCATAAGGAACCTTGCTCATCTGAGCTCTTTCTTGGCTGTTCTTGGGACACATCTGATTTGATAGCTTCTGATGCTGGCCAATTGGTGTAGAAACTGACTTAGCTTGATTCATCCTGAATCTCTCTAACACCTTCCTCAGATAAGTAGGATGACTCAGCTGAATTGCTCCCTCAACTCTCCTGATCTCCATCCCAAGAATCACTTTAGCTTCACCAAGATCTTTCATCTCAAACTCACTTTTGAGAATCTCTTTCACCTGGTTGATATTGTTAATAGACTCCCCTGCTATTCACATATCATCTACATACAGCAGAAGATAGGTAACTGAACTTCCAACTCGTCTGAAGTAAACACAGTTATCATACAAACTCCTTGTAAAACCAACTGAGCAAATGTAGTCATCAAACCTTAAGTACCACTGTCTGGGGCTTTGTTTAAGGCCATAGAGAGATTTCTTGAGTAAACACACCTTGTCTTCCCCATCTTCTATGTCCAACCCTTCTGGTAGTTTCATGTAGATCTTCTCATCTAAAGTCCCATGAAGAAATGTTGTGGTCACATCCATCTAATGCAACTCCAGTCCATGCTGACACCACAAAATATTGGCCAAAAGGCGAGGGGAAACGCAACAGATTCCCCCTCACTAATCATAAAGGCAACGGATTTCCCCCGTTGCCAATATGCTCGTTGCTATTTTATAGGCAACGGATTTGGGGAAACCGTTGCCTTTTTGCAACGAAAGGTGGCCATTGCCTTTTGGCAAGCGCGTGGAGGTCGTTGCCTTTTGGCGAGTGCGACAGCCGTTGCCAATTGAAAACGGCTATAATCCGTTGCCTTTTCGCAACAGGGTCCACGTTCGTCGCCTTTTCACAACGGGCCCACTGTCGTTGCCTTTTCGCAACGGGCCCACATCCATTGCCATTTTGGCCGTCGCCTTTTTATTAACTTTTAAAAAATGCGAACCTGGGTTTCGAACCCAGGTATCGAAGGCAACCAACACCCCCTCCACCGCTGGACCACCCCAATTTTCGGGATATTCGTGAATTTTGCTTCAGGCGCCCACATCCGTTGCCATTTTGGTCGTCGCCTTTTTATCAACTTTTAAAAAATGCGAACCTGGTCGTTCCCCCTCACTAATTATGAAGGCAACGGCAAAGGCAACAAATTTCCCCCGTTGCCAATATGCTCGTTGCTATTTTATAGGCAACGAATTTGGGGAAACCGTTGCCTTTTTGCAACGGCATGTGGCAGTTGCCTTTTGGCAAGCGCGTGGAGGCCGTTGCTTTTGGCGAGTGCGACAGCCGTTGCCTTTTCGCAACGGGCCCACATCCTTTGCCATTTTGGCCGTCGCCTTTTTATCAACTTTTAAAAAATGCGAACCTGGGTTTCGAACCCAAGTATCGAAGGCAACCAACACCCCCCTCCACCGCTGGGCCACCCCAATTTTCGTGATATTCGCGAATTTTGCTTCAGGCGCCCACATCCGTTGCCATTTTGGCTGTCGCCTTTTTATCAACTTTTAAAAAATGTGAACCTGGGTTTCGAACCCAGGTATCGAAGGCAACCAACACCCCCTTCAACCGCTGGACCACCTCAATTTTTGGGATATTCGTGAATTTTGCTTCAGGCGGGGTTCGAACAGGGGACCTCTCGGTCTCGAAGGCTTTTGGGCGCCCCCGTGTGCCGTTTAGGCTAGGAGCTTTAGTCGACATGTTGTAAATGCAATTAATATATATACAATTTAATTTTAGTTTTTAATTCTTTAATTGAATCCATTCTAACTTTAATTGTTGTTTATTAAATTGTCAAAGCATATCATATTTATTTCTAAATGAGAATTAACTAAATTATGTGTTTCAAATTAAATAATTTAATTACGGTATCAATTCACACTATTTAAATTTATTTTAATCTTCAATTTACAACATTTAAATTCATTCTAATTTTCAATTCACAACAATATAATTACATACAAGATTGAGTATAATTATTTTCACTTATACATTTAAATTTATTCTAATCACATCATTTAAATTCATTCTAATTTTTAATTCACTACATTAATTAAATATAATTATTTTCACTTATCCATTTAAAAATATGAATTTACTTATCAATTTAATTAAAAATATTTTCATCTAATATAAAATCATTCTCAAGTTCATTTTCAATTAAAATAACATCACAAACAACATTAATTATAATCATTAGCATGTTCACGTCAATTCAAATAACATCACACACAACATTAAAATAAACATTAATCCCCAACGTCAATGTAATATAATAACATCACACATAACAAAGTAATATAAAATGTATCACTCCTAATCACCACCATCATCCTCAGCATCATCCTGATCCTCAACCTGGTTACGATCATGAACGTTGTTCGACGCCCTCGACGGCCTCGGCGCCACATTCATCCCACCCATCTGACCCATCCCACCCATCTGACCCATCATCGCTTGCATTTGTTCCTGAAAATGTTTGAGCAAGCGCTCCTCCGTCTGTTGCATTTGTAGGAGTAAGCGCTGCTCTCTGTCCTCATTGATTCTCCGTTCTTCAGCAATAGCATGGTCAATGTCAGCCTGGGTGAATCCACTTCCACAAGGTACTCCAATACGGCAACTCCCAGAAAATGCGTTTCCACTTCCACCCTCCAGAAAGTTTTTTGTTGTGGGCCTCAACACCCTCCTCTGTAACCTTTCTATATCCCAAATGATCAATTTCGTGTAGGAGACTTGCACCCATTCGAATAGGCGCTGGATCATCTGTGACTACTACTCCTGCCATGAATGCAGTTTTATTCGTTCGCCACGTTTGATTCAGTGGTAAAACTTTCGGTGGTTGTCGAACCACGACTGCTTTCGACTTTTATTCAAGTAGAATGCATCGGTGTACTCTCCACAATATGGACAAGTAAGCCTTCCGGCTGTACTCCAACCAGACAACATTGAGTACGCTGGAAAGTCACTAATGGTCCAGATAAGTGCAGCTCGCATAAAAAAGTTTTGCTTTCTAGCAACATCGTAAGTTTGCACCCCATTTTCCCATAAAAATCTCAAATCTGCTATCAGTGGTTGCAAAAACACATCAAGTTTGTCCTTCGGACTTTTAGGCCCGGGCACGAGAATTGAAAGAAACATGAATTGATCCTTCATGCATAACCACGGGGGTAGATTGTACGGAGTAAGTATAACTGGCCATGACGAATATTGTTTTCCCGTCATTCCAAACGGTGTAAAACCGTCTGTGCTCAAGCCCAACCTAACATTCCTAATTACGGATGCAAAATCAGGATACGAACGGTCCAAATGCTTCCAAGCCAACGAGTCTGCCGGGTAACGCATAACACCAGAGTCATCAGAAGCGTACGAGGCATGCCATGTCATATCCTTCGCAGTGGCTTTTGACATGTACAATCTTTGCAAATGAGGAATTATCGGAAAGTAGAACATCTCCTTAACCGGGCGTTTCTTTTTCAACCGACCATCTGCATCAACCCTACTCGGCTTATACCATGATCGACCACAAATCTTACAAAAATCTAGTTCGCTGTCTGCACCCCAAAATAACATACAATTTTGTGCACAACAATCAATCCTTTCTACCGGAAGACCCATCCCACTCATCAAATGTGTGGTGTCGTTAAATTTCTTGGGAACCTTATTTTCGGGAGGACAAATCTCACGAATCATCTCAACGACCTGATTGTATCCCCTTTCAGACAATCTGTTTTCCATTTTAATGTTCAACAATCTAGAATTGAATGACAACTGCGAATGAGATTCACAACCAGGATACAAGTCTTGGTCCGCTGCACGAAGCATGCCGTAAAACTGTGCCGCATTCTCGTTAGGGGGTTCTTCATTAAGTGCCTCCTCTTCCACGTCTATTCCAAAATCAATGTTTGGGCCACCCATTAACTCTTCTACCATAGTGTGGTACGAACTAGGTCCCGCTGGGTCAACGTCGTTTGAAGTTGACGCAAATTCATTAGTGTTTTGAAATGGACGTGGACCCCAACTCTCTTCCCCGTGATAAATCCAATTCTAATAATTCAGTGTAAAACCATTTCGATATAAATGAGATTTAACTTCATTAGGATCTTTATAAGTTTGATTTCGACATCTAGCTTTCGAACAAGGACACCTAATTTTTCCTTCCCAAATCGAATTTGGATTACTAGTGGCAGCAATTCAATAAATTCATTTACTCCACTAATAAATCTGGGGTTCATAATCTCATTCACTAATCTTGGTCTATACATCCAACTACGACTTGAATAATTCATGTCAATCGACGTCTACAACACACAAACAACCAACGTCTCATTCCTCCAACTCTATTAAAATTAATTAATATAATTCCAAATATATTCTAATAATTATTCTAACACCCTAATTAACAAATAAATTCATATAACTTAATTAAACCATACACATATATACATAACACAATATACTTCTAACACCTAATTAACAAATAAATTCATATAACTTAATTAACACACTAAAATCCATTACCTTTTGGCCAATTTTTTGTAGTGTGAGCAACCATAGCTAATAAGATTCTGATGCTACAATGCTTTACAACAGGTGAGAAGATTTCATTAAAGTCAATACCCTCCTTCTATGTAAATCCTTTAGCTACAAGTCTTGCCTTGTACCTAATCTTGCCACCTCTCTGAGCCTCCACCTTCTTCTTATAGATCCATTTGCACCCTACAAGCTTCTTATTCTTTGGCCTCTCAACAATGTCCCAAGTCTGGTTCTTATTAAGAGATAACAATTGTTCCTCCATTGCAACTAACCACTTCTCTTTATCATGGCAGCTGATGGCTTCTGTGTAGGTTTTAGGCTCTAGAGACTCCACCTCAAGAGCTGCACATAAAGCAAATGATACTGTGTCAGCTTGTCCATACCTTTGAGGTGGGTGGACTTCTCTTCTGGTTCTGTCCCTAGTCAGCTGATAGTCACAAAGCTCATTGTCACTATGAGTTGTTTCCTCCTCATCTGGATCAATATGATCTTAAGTTGGTCTTCTGGTGTCAACATGCTCCACCTCAACCTGTGTGTCGTCTGGTCTGTTGTTTGCTGCACTTGAACTTGCCCCTTCTTTCAGTGGCATTCTACTTTCATCAAAAGTTACATCTTTGCTGATAATACACTTCTGCATCCCAGCTTCAAGGCACCACAACCTATACCCTTTCACACCTGAAGGATACCCTACGAACACACATCTCAAATCTCGAGGCTCAAACTTATCCTGCTTGACATTGGCATATGTTAAACAACCATAAACTGTCAAATTATTGTACTTAGCTGAATGGCCAGACCATAACACTTCTGGGGTTTTAAATTGCACAACTGAGGACGGGCTTTTGTTTATCAAATAGGCTGCTGTTGACACTCCTTCTCCCCAAAATACTTTAGGCAATCCAGAGTTGCTCAACATACACCTGACTCTCTCAAGCAAGGTCTGGTTCATTCTCTCAGCTGCTCCGTTCTGCTGAGGTGTACCTGGTACTGTTATGTGCCTCACTATTCCCTTCTTCTTGCAGAAAACATTGAACTCTTTTGATATGAACTCCAGCCCATTATCAGTCCTCAAATGTTTAAGTTTCTTTCCAGAGACATTCTCAACCTCAGTAAGCCATTCTTTAAACTTTTCAAATGCTTCTGACTTGGATTTCAGGATAGTGATCCATACCTTCCTAGAGTAGTCATCTATGATAGACATGAAGTATCTCCAACCACTCCTGGTCTGATTCCTTGCTGGCTCCCATAAATCTGAATGGACATAGTCCAAAATTCCTTTGGTAGAGTGTGAACTCTTCCCAAATTTCAATCTCTTGGATTTCCCAAGAATGCAGTGCTCACACAAATCAAGCTTTGTGATCTGGTTACCACCTAACAATCCTTGCTTACTTAGCTCAAGTAGGTCCTTCTCTCCTACATGACCTAATCTTCTGTGCCACAACATTGAGTTGTCTTGCACTCTTGCCACATCTGATATGTCAATCATTGTACCTTACTTAAGAAAGTAGATATAATTTCTTCTCTCACCTTTCAGGACAGTAAGCTCCCCCTTTGAAACTCTGAGCTCTTCATATTCTGACTGGAATTTGTAGCCCATTTAATCCAGTATGCCAAGAGATATCAAATTTCTCTTGATTTCAGGAACATACCTGACCCTCTTGAGAATCCTCATTGCACCATCATACATCTTCAAGTGTACTGTACCTTCACCTCTGACTTTGCAATTGTGAACATTCCCTAACAACACAGAACCTCCATTCTAATGCTTAAAATCTTGAAACCAATATCTTCTTGGAGTCATGTGGAAAGAGCACCTTGAATCTAAAATCCAAACGTGTTGTTCTTCAGTGGAGGTGATGGAAAGTGACTGTGCTGACTCATAGCCCTTCTGCTATTTATCTTCTTGGGTTTGATTTGCCTGATTCTTATCAACAGGGTTCTTGACGCCATATTTCCTCATAAGTTTTTTGTACTTAAAACAAACACTCTTGTAGTGTCAGGTTTGTTGCAGTGGTGGCACACTACTTCCCCTTGATTTGACATTGTTGATTTTCCCTTATCAGCTCACTTGGGTTGACTAGACCCCTTATTGGAGACAGACTTCTTTTGTCCTCCCTTGATTGCCAATCCTTCTCCACTACTACTTTTATCTCCTTGAGATATCTTATTATGTAGCAGCTTAGACTTGACAGCCAAGATCACATCCTCCAATGTGATTGCCTCCTTTCTACCATACAAGATGGTGTCCTTTTGGATTTCAAAGGACTTAGGAAGAGCACTCAATAAGATAAGAGCCTTATCCTTTTCTTCAAGCTTGACATCCAAATTCTCTAGATCATCAAGTATCTTGTTGAACTCATCTAGCTGCTCTGTAATGGGTTTGTCATCTCCCATTCTAAAGGCATACAACTTCTGTTTCAAATAGAGTCGGTTAGCAACAGTTTTCACCTTATATAACTTCTCAAGCTTTTCCCAAACCTCCTTTGCTGACTTCTCTTTAGCGACCTCCCTAAAAAACTTATCTCCAAGGCAGAGTAGGATCGTGCTTCGAGCTTTTCTGAGCAACTTGCTCCTTTCAGTCGCAGCTGCTGCAGTCTCTTCGGATTCTTCAAGAGCCTCGAATAATCCTTGTTGTTCAAGGAGGGCCAAAATCTCCCGTGCCTGTAAACTTCTCCATGTTGTACTTGGTGGAATTCCCCATCTTAGATCTGCAGCTACTTTAGGTTCCCAAAGACGGTGCCAATTGTCAAGTTTCCAGTCGATTAGACGTCTCCAACCAAGTAGAAGACTTGAAGATATAAGAAATAACTCAGCTAAGATAGTAATTCGAAAAGTAAGCAACGAGACAAATAGCACACAAAGGATTTAAGTGGTTCGATCAATGTGATCTACATCCACTTGACCAGACGAGTACTTCTTTGATTGATCAAGAATGTTTACACACTCATTCACTCGGAATAGGATATTTCCTCACTTCACTCGTGAACTCACACAACTCAAAGATTACAATCGTACTTGCATCCAAAATCAACATTTACAATGTACACCTACAAAAGTATATAAAGACCAAAGGTAGTTGCTGCTGTTAGGAATCGTTGAGTAGTTAGCAACTGCTTTAACAACACATGTGCTCTGTTATTGGCCAACTGAAATGGTAGTTATGCCTCCAAGTAATTGTAACTGTAATACAGTTAGTTATACTAACTAACTTTCTGTCACGCCCCAATTTTCATTAAAGTAGATTTTACGAAAATAACAATCAATATGAAAATAAAGGGTGTGAGCTAATATTTTAATATAAGACAGTGGACTCACAAATTTATTTGACAATAAATTTTAAATAAAAATTAGCGAAAACTAATAAAATAAGAGACGTCTAACTTCAAATATAAATTGTACCAAATTTGATTATCTCATAAGATATCTCACTATTTAAATACTTGACATTTAAATAAACTAGTTCATCAAATTCTTAAAATAAAATGTAACGAGCTTAAATGATATCTTTGACAATATTAAATACAACATATAAATAAAATGAGATACTGCATATAATCACGTAATTCACATAATGTCACGTTTTCTCTTTTCATCATTCTCTTGATCACTTCACAAATATTATCTTTTACACGGTTTTCCCAAGGATCTCTATCAATATAGAAACTTTTGAGAGAATAAAACTTTGGCGGCATATTCTGAGATTTCTGAAAATGAATTAATAAAAGGATAATGGAGAAATGGTGATACCGTTTAGGCAAACCGAGAGAATATGAGACTACCTGCCAAAAGTAATGCGTGACCACAATGGTGAAGACGAAGGAATTGAAAGTTCTGAGAGCGGAATAGTTTTCTGGTGTTTTTCTTGAGAAAATGACCGAGTATAATTTAATTGAGGGTAGAAGACTTAGTTGCAAAAATGGTGGAATTATGGTCAAGTTATCAAATATCACGTAAATGCACCAACTGAATCTCAGATACTTGGGGAATGGATTTAGTGAGTTCAATGTATTGCTATATTATACTTTTTTTTTTTATTGAATATATATCTAATAATAATAACATTACACATTTCTATATATTCGCACATCAAGATTGGTTATATGTGTACGTGTATATATATCTTTAATAATATATAGGGTAACACTTGTGTACACTTGATGTACCATACATACAATTTCAATTTTTAATTCATATTTTATCTGCACTCAATCATTTAATTAGTTCACCCTCAAATTATTTTTTTACCACATTTATCAGTAATGCATTAACCAATAATAAATTTTCACATAATCGGTAATACCACAAACAATAACCAATAATACCACAATTAATAATCAATAATACCACACTCCCAAATTATTTTTTTACCACATTTATCAGTAATGCCTTAACACTTAATTAAATTTCACATAATCGGTAATACCACACACAATAACCAATAATACCACAATTAATAATCAATAATACTATAATTTGTAAAGTACCCTGATGTGTCCGCAGGGGTGTAGGGGTTTTCTGCTTTGCCTGAGCATTGTTTGCAGATGTGCTATGCGTTTTTTGCGTTTGCGATTGCGGTTAATCTGGTGAAGGACGTTTCTCCGGAGAGGATCGGGAAGTGGATGCCGCTGTCGACGGCGATGGCGGTGTCGTTTCTGATTGGAGGGTATTTTGCGATTGATATGTGTGTTGGGAGTGCGGTGGAGTTCGTGTGGCAGAAGGTGAATGCGGATAGAGCGCGAGTGATGGTGTCGGAGGTGCCCGCGGGTTTGATTTGTGGAGAAGGGATTTGGTCGCTTCCGACGTCGGTTTTGGCGTTGGTGAAAGTCATGCCGCCGATCTGTATGAAGTTCGTGCCTCCCTAATCTTCTTATCCATCCAATAAATTAATGCAACACATCAGTGTTTCCATGGTCGAACCGACTATCAATTGTTAGTTCAAAAGGCGCTGGAGCGGCATCGGCGAAGGGAGGCAGAGCGACAGACGGCGAGGGAGAAGGGGCTGATGGTGGGGAAAGTACGGCCGGCGTCGGAGAAGGAGAAGAATTTGAAATCCCTAAATTCAAGAGAGAAGCCAAATATACTAAGGGCACCGTACCCGCGGGTGTATACAAGAATTTGGCTTAATAATATATAAATATATATGTATATATATTATCATAATGTATTTATATTAAAAATAATATCTTCTGTATTCTATATTAATTAAAAATTCTTGCATGTTACACTTTCGTATCAGAAGACTTGCCCAGAAAAGATCAGACGACTTCTACTCTTCTGATTTGTTGATCAAAAGCTGACTTTGCTAATAGACTTCATACTCTACTGATCTGCTGAAGTACTCTGCTAATGTACTCTGCTGATCTACTCTACTGAACTACTCTACTGATCTGACCAAGTGTGCTGAATCTCTAAGCATCACCTCCTCATCTGATTGAAACCTTCAACTCTTCTGATTCGGCTTAAGTCATCTTGTCTGATCCTATCAGCTGACTACATCAGCTGACTATGAGATTATGAGATAACACTCACATGGACAAACTTTTGTTTTTGCTAACTTTGTAAGCTACTGATTTATTGTCTCTGGTTAAATATCTTTGTTCTTATTGTATGACTGAATTTGAGTGATGTTGAATGTTGAGCATCCATAAAATTGTGCAATTTAATATTTGTACATTTCGATTTAAATTTATGTAATTTAATGTTTGTGTTGGTCGTGAAGGGAGTATATAACAAGTGTAGGGGGGGATCTTTTTCAAACTAACCAAATATGACTTCAGCAAGGTTGTCCTAGACAACTCTGCTGAGATGTATAACTTCTTAAAGATAACCAATCCACTAAGTACTATTGAGTACTTAGTTGAATGACTATCTAAGTGAGTTATAAGTGCGGAATTAGTGGTTGGCCCTATAGTTTAAACTCCTTTTAAGTTCTGAAATCACCTTACCAATTTATCCAGTTTCAGGGAACTTGTCCAAATCTGTTTTGCACAGTCCTATGTATATATCTTTGAAAGTCCTATTTGTGTGTTGTGTTGAATGAATGTAATTACGTGAAAGTAAATCAACACAAGAATTTATAGTGGTTCAGAGACTCAAGCTCCTACATCCACTTTCCCTGATTTAACAGGATAATTCCTTCACTCTTGGAATTAACTTGTTTTATAGTGTCAAGGTGCACTTGATCAACCACACCACTCCTTGGTGCCTTGATCCCTAGGATGTCAAGAGTCCTAGTACCCTTTCTCAAATCAGAACTGAACTGTTCTTCTCTCAATAGTCGGCTCCTTCCACTTCTACTACTACAACCTTCTAACTTTCTTTCTTGAAAGGTATAAGGATTGAAGTTTGGTTCCAACTAATGAGATATCCTTTACAATGAAGTTCAGTGTATAAGGATAGGATATCTCTCTAAGCTTTGTATGGATATACAATGAGGTTCAGCTTAGAATGAAGTGTTTGAAGACTAAGAAGGTCTCTTGGAAAGCTTCAGATTTGATCCTTGTTGCTGGATAGTTGGATAGATAATGGATGCTTTCAAATGGTCTTCACACTTCTGTATTTGTAGAAAAATTTGAGGATTTGCCCGTTGGAGAGGCAGCCTCAAATGTCTATAAATGTCTTCCTTGAACTCTGCAACTAGAAGACAGATTCTTGATAGTGACATGTCCTTTGATTGGGAAATAAACGGTTGTAACTACTTTGTTTTCACTTTGCAGCACTCTTTCCAATGTCTGATTTCAAGATTCACTTGGTCAAACATGGACATTACTTCTGATGATTGATCCTTGGATAAGGACAACTTTCCTTATCACTTGGTCAACTCTGCTTATCAAGATCAGCAGATTCTGCTTATCAGCAGTGTTGGCTTCAGCTCTTCAGATGACTTGGCTCTTTCCCTTTCCATGACTTCTTGGAGTAGATCTTTGAACATTCATGGCATTGGATAAGTGGTCTTGACCTCATCAGCACAGTTGGACTTGTTTTTCAAAACTTGTTCTGGTTCAAGTGTGCTGAGACAAGCTTGCTGGACAAACCTTCTGAACTTGTATGCTTCAGTAGACTAGGTCTTGATGATGCATTCATCTTAGTTGTCCTTCAGATAGGTTGTTCCATAATCAATTTAATCATGATCAGCATAGTTGTCCTTCAGCAGACTTGGGGTCAGTCAAACTTGAGCCTTGAGGGGACTTGATCTTTGTAGACTCTAAAGCATATGTTCCCCCTCACTTTGTGCATCTTATCATTCTAAGAGCTACCTAACATTCCAGCTTCTTACTAGCTTTAATCTACATGTCCTAACATTGTTAGAACATGATCACTTAGTTCATGACTTAGCTATTTGGCATGTCTCAAGGGGGTTTTGGTATCTTAATCAAAACTTCTCATTTTATTTCCAACAGTTTGTGCATTTCATACTCCACTATAAATTGAAGTTTTATAAATTTCGACAAGCTTCTTCCCTCTTGAGTAATTCCTTTCCACTTTTGATTATATACGATTTAACTTTGTGTAATTTAATGTTTGTGCATTTCATACTCCACTCTGTGCATCAGCTCTATAATAAATTTATGAACATTTTAAGTTGTGAAAACAAATGTTTATTTCATGATGAATGTTTATTTTTATTTTTAAATATATGGAAGTTTTTATAAATTTCGACAACCTTTCTTCCCCCTGAGTAATTCATTCCCACTTTTAATTCTATACAATAAGCAATTTTTTTAATCAAATTAATTGTCTTAAATTTTAAATTAAATTTTTTAAAGGTATGTTAACTGTCACTTATATTATTTCTTATTTTGAATTACTAATTAGTCTTATTGAGATTAATATATTTAATACTCCATTCGTTTATGAAAAAAAGTATGTTCAGTCTTATTTTTTCCTCCACAAAATATGTTAATTCTATTTAAGTAGTTAATTAACTTATAAATATTTTTTATTAACAAAGTTAATGATTTACCGACAATATCATATATACTTTTGGCGGTGGACGAAGATAATATATATATATATATATATATATATATATGATTGCTACACTACTACTCTTTGCGTGGACACTTCTCATGTACAAAAAAGAAATGTAACTATAGGCTCAAACAAGGACATTTTATCTGCACAAAAAGAAATGTAATTATACTCTTCATTTGCGAACTTCATCTGCACAAAAAAAATGTAACTACTTACTGAAAAATATAAATTTAAAAACAAATTAGATAAAATGACGACATTTTACAAACACCAATAAAAGAAAAGGAACAACAGACCCGTGCATTGCATGGGCAAATATTAAATTTGTTAGTTCATGTCTTTTTCAATTCTTTTTTTCCTTGGATTGATTTTGATTTTCTATAATATTCCCTATGTCCCTTCGAAAGCTTTTTGTTTGTTTTTTCACATTGATTAAAACTTTGTTTGGGACATCCATTTTTACAAAATGGAAAGCTTACCAAGGGACGCTGGGAGTATTAATATTTAACATAATTTCATAACAATGTATTACTCCCTCCGTCCCGGAATTACTTGCATAGTTTGATCGACACGTTGTTTAAGAAAAGTGGATTTAGTGGTTGATGATGTAAGATAAATGAGGGATATTTTAGGTAATTTGATGATGTGTAAATTGGATTTGATGATGTGTAAAGTGAAATGTATGGAAAAAAAGAGTGGCAAATTTGAAAATAAAATGATGTTATGAGGTTATTAATTTTGTGGGGTATTTCCATATTAAGAGTGTGCAAGTAATTTTGGGACGTCCCAATAAGGAAAGTGTGCAAGTAATCACGGGACGGAGGGAGTAGAATATGTAATTTTTACCTCTTCACGCAGTCGAGCATTCTCCGCTCGAAGTTGAATCGGGCGTTCGACCTTCACGCCGTCGACAATAGGGCAACTACAACCGAAGCAACGTCGACCACTTTTCAGAGCTTCATTAAAGCTCATATTCTCTTCACGGAGTTTGTCATTTTCAGCTCGTAACTCAGTATTTTCTCGGTTGTTAAGCTTTCCCTATAAACCAAGAATATATATAATAATTAGTTCAAAGTATTTTCTTCCCAACAATATAATTACAATATGTATTCATATACAAAATCAACTTAAAAATTTAAACTTTTATTTGTGTTCTCTTGTTCTGTAACCAGAATTTAACTTGCAGCACCTCCAACTCTATTTCTGCACCAGGCTGCTCCTCGCCTTCTTACTAGGTTGGAGACAATGAGTGAAAATTCTAATATCATATTTTAAATAAAAGTTAGCTTAAAATAAAAAAGAGATTCAAAAAAACAAAAATATTTAAAAGGAATAGTGAATTTATGACTTTTTCACATTTTTATAATTTAATCACATCATCATTATTATTATTATTATTATTATTTTAGCAATGTGCACACAGTACAAACTAACGATTCGTGAATTTAAAAAATAAATGAAAGACCGAAAAGTTATTTGCAATATTTTTAAATAGTATTGATTTTCAAGTACGTCGACAGTAAATTATCACAAAATAGCCCAGTGATCAAATTGTAAAATATAAAAATGTGGTGTATAGCGTTGCTAAAGTTAAGCAGCATGATTAAATTATAAGAACGTAAAAAAAACTCATGAATTTATTCATAACTAACCCATATAGATTGTAAATGGAACACACTTAAAATTCACAAAAGTAAATTAATATAATAAATCTCATATGAAAATTAAAGCAATGTTTATTCATAAAACTTTACCTCTTTCAATCTCTTAATTTTCTTCAGTGTGGCGTTGATTGCGTCTCTTTTGTTGCGTGCGATTTTCAGCACTATTGATAACACACTTTCATAATCCTCTTCAGAGTAACTCATGTCATAAGTGATTTATCTCTATGTAGTCATGATATTGTGGCACAATAAATTGTATATATATGCATTGAGATAATTCTAAAAGAAAAATATCTCAAAGATACATGATCTCTTTAAATTTTAATGCAGTATAATTCAACACTAGAACAAACTAATTATACTATGTTACAGTTTACTTGTATTTTATGCGGATGTTAGCTCCCTAAGAAACAACCTCGTGTTAATATTATATACAATTTTGCTAGGGAGCTTAGTTTTGAGTATCTTATGAAGTTCAATATTAATATAAACTACTTATGTTCTATTACAATGTACTAGTATTTTGTGTTGATACTAGTTCCATAAAGAATCCTAACCAATGAATTTTGTATCATGCCTTGTGTATAAGTGTATAAATATTTTGTAGAATATTGGTGTATCTAAAAAAATTTAGCTCTTCTAGAATTACTAACACGACAACTATTAATGACTATAAACTCTGGACTTAAACCATCCTTCTAGAATTCAGATTTCACCCATTGTTAATAAAGATTTATCACAAAATTGTTGCAAAATTCAAACCTATCAAATCTTGCTACATGTCTTTGAATAAATTTCAAATGGATACATAAAAAAATGTTACTAATTTTTTTTTATGCCACGGTATTCGGTCCAAGGACCGACTAATTCGTGGGGACCAATCCCACCGCCCACTTGCGGAGGCCCCGTTTAAAGTCGGAGCTTTTTGCTCTATATGGACATGGCGTGAACACAAACCCAAATGCAAGTTCTCTCATTTCTCCTAGGTTGTGTTTGGATGGAGGGATTTGATTTAAGGAGATATTTCAAATGAAAGGTTTTGAAAATAGATGGATTTCAAATGACATGGTTTTAGGGAGGATTTAAAATCCTCTCAATTTTAACTAAAAAAATATGCTTAGGATTTTAAATCCATTCATTTACTTTTTAATCCAAACAAGGGGAGTGAATTTGAATGGTGGATTTAAAATCCCTCCATATATTAATTTATTTACTCTTTTATTTAATTAATAAATAGTAAAAAAAAATAAAAAAATTAATTAATATATCTTCTATGTATTGGATAAATATAAATGTTAGAATAATACTATGTAGATATATTATAGAATAGATATATATATATTATAATAATAATAATATTATATTATATCTTCAATTTCATATACCAATATATATATCAATTGATTTTCTAATGAAAATATTTCAAGAATTGATTCTCGTATATCAATTTTGTAGATTAAAAAAAGGATGTGTCATTTAATAATTTTTTTTAATTTGTATAGTATTTTTTAAAAAGATTTAGATTAAAAAACAATTCTATCATCAATTTAGAAAAAGTATAAACTAATGAAAATATTCCAAGAATTGATTCTCTAATCAACGTATGTATATCATGAACGTTAGATTAAAAAAAAAGAGTCATTCAATAATTTTTAAAAGTTTCTAAATATTTATTAAACTACTACTTATAAAGAAACTTGTATAGTATTTTATAAAAAGTTTTAGATTAAAAAATAATGCTATATCATCCACTTAGAAAAAGTATAAAAGTATAAATACTTGAAGCATTGGTAATGGTAAAATATAGTATAGTAAAAGGGATAACAAAATGAACTTGAAATAAAAATTGAAAATCTTTTTATGGAAATTAATTTTATTTAATTTTATTATATAATTAATATAGATATTATAATAATATTATGTTATATATTCCATATCTTTTATATGGAAATATATATATTATATGACAATATATATAATACATGGATTAATGACAATAATTCATGAATTTCTTTCAATCTAGGTAACTCAACGTAGGTCAATCGAAGGTGAGTCACGGCAATAATAATATTGTCTCTACCATCAAGATTGACGAGGTAAGTTGTGCATCTCAAGCCTTTATTATAATATATCAATTTACTTATCAATTCGCCTACTATAAATTACCATTATCATTTAATTTAGTAAATTATTGTATAAAAATGAGATTTATCATGCTCATACACACATATACACATAACTAAATTCACATACACGTACACATAACTAAATTCAAGTAGGCAAACACTTTGAATCAATGTCACATTGAGTAAATCTCAAGATAATATTGACTAAATTCAGAATTCATTCAAGACTCATTTGCATCAAGAAGATCGACTACCAATAAAGACTGTAGTCAGAATATCCGGGATATCCTAGTGTTGTTCAAATGTGATTGGTTTGATCACATTCCCTTAGGAACAAAGATATAAATGGTATAGGAACAAAGATATAAATTTTACCATTCAAGTGTGTCAAGTATACTACTGCACCCACTACAAAAAATTGCTCAAATAACGAAGGGAATTGGCGAGGGGTATTTCACCCTTGCTATTTGGCGAGGGATTTAACGAGGGGCATAAATAAAGAGGGATTTGGCGAGGGGCGGAATCACACTCGCTATTTAGCGAGTGGAAAAAGATGCCCTCGCCAATTGGCGAGGGATTTGGCGACGGCGTGTTTTGCACTCGCTCATTGGCGAGTGCATTGTGGCCCTCGGAAAATGGCGACGGTCCCCCACTCGCTAATTGGCGAGGGGGGTGGGGCCCTCGTAACTGCCCTCGCCTATTTCCAAATTAAAACCCTCTCCTTCTTCCCCAAATTCGTACAACGCCTCCTTCACCCCAAAAATAGCCACCGCCACAGCTTCCGTCCACCTCGCCACCGCCGCTGCCGGAGCTACCGATCGTGACTAATTTTTGGATATTTCTGTTCTACACTTCGAGGGGTTCATTTCTACGGTAAATTTATGTGTTTTTATTGATTAAATTAAAAGTTGTATATATATATATATGTTTGTATTATATTATATATGTATATATATATATGCATGTATATAGTTTTGTTGTGTAATGTTAGGATTGTAATTATGTTAGAAAAATATGTATAATTATTGTTAATTGTTATGAATGTGTTAATATAATTATTTTTATGTTTTATATATGCATGTATATATATGTGTTAATTATTAATTGGTGTGTTAATTGTTATGCATGAATGTGTTAATTGGGAGAATTAATTTTATAATTAATTGTTGGAAATAAGTGAAATTAAATCGATGTTGGAGGCCGGGATGAGTTGTTTGTTTGTTGTAGATTGTGCGTTCCGACTTGAGTAATTTTACTCGAGTCGGAAATGGATGCACTAGGAACCTAAATATTTGGTGATACGATAGATTTAGATGAAACTCTGCCGAAATTTTTAAAAATATATATATAAACTATATATTTACATTTGAAACAAATCGATTAACATGAATTATTCAAGTCGTAGTTGGATGTATAGGCCAAGATTGGTCAATGGGATTATGAGCCCCGAATTTATTAGTGGTGTAAATGGATTTATTTTAGCTGCCACTAGTAATTCGAATTCGATTTGGGAAGGAAAAATTAGGTGTCCTTGCTCGAAAGCTAGATGTCGAAATGAGACTTATAGATATCCTAATGAAGTGAAGTCTCATTTATATCGAAATGGGTTTACACGAAATTATTATAATTGGATTTATCACGGTGAAGAGAGCTGGGGTCCACGTCCATTTCAAAACACTAGTGAATTTGCGTCAACTTCAAATGAAGTTGACCCTATGGGACCTAGCTCGTACCACACTATGGTAGAAGAATTAATGGGTGACCCAAACATTGATTTTGGAATCAACGCGGAAGAGGAGGCACATAATGAAGAACCCCCTAACGAGAATGCGTCACAGTTCTACGACATGCTTCGTACCCTGGACCCCGTACTGATTGGATAACTGTATGCAAAATCAAGCCGAGATCCTTCTTGGACGCACAACAGTCATCCACTACTGACGATGAAGCAGATGTTCCCGCGTTCCAAGAGGAAAGCATAGAACATCAAATGATTGTGCAAGTAGATGATGATCCTGTTATATTAACTAATACCACCGGTACATTGATGGACGTAGCCGGAGACGAAGAAGCAGAAGAAGAAGAAGATGAAGAAGATGAAGATGAGGATGAAGAAGATGATGAAGAAGAATATTACTAGAGTGTTTATGTATATGTTATACTCCCTCTGTCCACCAAAAGTGTGCTCACTTTTTTTTATATGTGCTTTTAAAAAAATCATATTTTAATTATAAAGAATATATTTAATATAATGAGTAGAAAATATATTTGGTAGATACTCAATCTTGTTAGTAAAGTAGAAAAAATATTCAAAAGTTAACTATTTAAATAGAATAAGCACGTTTTTGTGGACCTCAAAAAAAGAAATGAGCACACTTTTGGTGGACGGAGGGAGTATTATATAAAGAATGTTGATTATGACTCGGTTTCAGTGTTCTTAATGCATGTTTATGATTCAGTTTGAGTGTTCATAGATGTTATTATATCAAGAATGTTAATTTATTAATTGTTATATTTTAATATTTATTTTTACAGATGAGTGGATATGGGGGTCATGGACAGCGTTCTGGTGGACATGGTTCTGGTATTGGGCAGGATTCGGGTGGTAGAGGTAGAGGTAGAGGTATAGGTAGAGGTTGAGGTGAGACGCCGCCTGTACCTATACCACATCATCCGGGTTTCTATTTGCCAGATATGATTGGGATCGTCCAGATGCCCCAGATGCAGGGATCGACCCCCTATCCGTACTACACACAGGTTCGCCAGATGCCCCCCATGTATCCAGCGCAGGAGGATCCACCGTTACCGGACCCAGTCGGACGTGCGTCTGTCGAGACAGCGGCCAGCCAGGCGCCAGACGCACACGAGAGTCGTATTCGTCTTACGATCTATCGTGGAGCGTAAGTATTACATATCTTATAATTTTCATTATAATGAATTACATAATTATTCATTTTCAAATTAATTATGTGTACGTAACAACAGGATGATGCCTTCGGGTCTAATCTCGACCACCATCAGACATATCATGTACCGGAATATGGAGGCTGGCGCACACACATTCGGCTTGGTATCCCCAGGTGTACTTCAACAATGGTGGGATACATTCCAGGTATAATTTAATGATGTGTAACATATATATTCATTCACATTTTGTTATAATTAATCAATTTTTTTTGGCAGAATGAGGTTACGTGGGATCCAGAGACTGTTGACACTGCATTAGTGTACATGCTCTTTCTTGAGAGAGCAGCAAATCGATACAGTGACATGTTGAACCACTACAAGGGATTGTGGGAGCATGAGAAGAAGAAGTCGAATTGGGACAACGATGTTTGGGAGCACTTGGTTCGCCACTGGAATAATCCGGACACAATTAAGAAGAGCGAGCAGTGTCGGAAGAACCGTCTATCAGAGCCTGGAGGCCCGGGTACCGGTTTTGCTAGACATAAAGGGGGATCTCGTGGGGCAGCCGAGGTGGCCAGACGGATTGTAAGTATTTATGTTCAATTATATAAGTAATTAATTTGAGTTCATTTTAATTAATTTAATTTTATGTTCTTCAAAATATAGGAGGAGAGGACGGGACGACCAGCTTATGACTGGGAGATTATCGAATATTACCACTGTTACAATAACGGAACGTACACATACGGGCATATAGGTGATATTCTGGTAAGTGTATACATATATTATATTAAATATAATATTTAATTGTATTGACATGTATATTAACCAAATTTTACATATGCACAAATAGGATCAGGTGCAAGAGGAATTGTCACATCTCACCCAGCCGTCATCTGATCATGATCCTTCAGATGATGGTTCCAGTAGCCAGACCCCACCCTTGCCGGAAATGTCTGAGTTGTACGTGAAGAAAGTTGGAAGATCTCACGGTCGCGTGAAGGGTCTTGGGCAACTAGGAAAGAACAGACGTGTCACTTCTGGTCCTGGTGAGACATCTTCCGGTACGGCGTTTGGACGATTTAGCCAGGCCGACATCGACAATGCTCTTTTGGAAGAGCGGAGGGCTAGTGAAGAGAGAGAGCGTCTCATACGTGAAGAACTGCAACAATCAGTCACTCAGACGGAGGAGCGCTTACGTCAAGAGTTTGCTGCTCAGATGGCATCACAGATGGCATCAATGATGTGACGGTTCAGAAGGGGGTCGGGTAACGGGAACGGGGATGATGATGATGATGATGGTGATGATGACGCTGCTGAGGATGGTCGATGATTGATACATTTTAAGTTATGTTGTCTTGTTGGATTTTAAAAAATTGATGAAGTTGTTTGAGATTTTTTTTTTATGTTGTGTACTTGAATTGAAGTGAACGTACGAGACAATGTTTTATTTTATATGGTTTTAATTCATATTGCTTGTGTGTGATTAATTAAGTATTGATCTAATATATAAATGAATTGAGTTAATAGTATATAGTTGGTAATTTATTAAATAAATTGAGTTAATTAATAACATATAGTTGGTAATTGAGTTAATAAGTTATTAAATTTAGTAATGAAGGGCTTTTGATATTTTACAGCTTATTGACGGCGGTGAGTAATTACAATTTTTAGAAATTAATAAAAAAAAATTACATTTACAAATTTAAAAGTTACAATTTGAATACACGTAAAAGAAATAAATTAATATACAAATACAATTAATATTAAAAGATAAAACAAAAGAGTTATTTGTCCTAGTGGCAAATGCTCAATAATATAGACACTTGCCCACCTGTGTTCAATTCCCATATAGACCAAAAAAAGGTCAATTAAATAGTTGGAGAGGGGGGGTGGTTGCAAGGTGGGATGGGTGTCAGGTTGGGTTCGGGCTGGGATGGTGTGGGGTCGGGTTCGGGCTTGGTGGGATTGGGATTAAGGCTTGGAATAGAGATTAAATAATTGGAGAGGGGGTGGTTGTAGGGTAGGGTGGGATAGGATAGGTGTCGGGTCGGGTTCGGGCTTGGAATGGGGATTAAAGGCAGGCTTGGAATGGGGATTAAATAATTGGAGAGGGGGTGGTTGTAGGGTAGGGTAGGGTGGGATGGGTGTCGGGTCAGGTCGGGTTCGGGCTTGGAATGGGGATTAAAGGCTTGGAATGGGGATTGGGTTGTTAACTCTTGAAGACATATTTTTGCCTTGTGATACGAATTTAGAGACGACAAAACGTCGTTTCTAATTAAGAACGAAATTATAGACGGATTTTTGACCCGGATGTAAAACGGGTCGTACATCGTTTAAGATACGAGAATATACAGTGTCAAATTTCCTCTCTCATTATAAACCGAAAAAACGGTCTCAAATCCGTCTCTTATTAGAAACGGAATTTAGAAAACCGTTCTTAACATTAGATACCATGCGATTAGGATCAGAACAGATAGAAAATGGTTCCAAAATCCGTTTATAACCTGTTTAGATACAATGTTTATGGTATCTGATCCGTCTCTAAATCTCAGTTTTTTTGTAGTGAATGTAGAGGCGAAGAATAATTAAAAGTATAGCCCTTTCCTTTAAATATATAGGTCAATTACAAATTAAATCTTCATATTTAGCTTATTTGCAATCTAATCTTCATATTTTTAAATCCGGCCTAATTTCTAAACATTTGATTCAGGCGAACATTAACATGCCAAGAAGAAAATTTTGCAACAATATTTAATTAATGTTAGTGATTTATTTACATTAATAATTTAAAGGTTTAGATTAAATTGTAAATAAGCGAAATGCTTTGATTTAATTTACAATTAACCCTAAATATATTGATGAAAATGAAGACGTAGAGGGATATTTTACCCTTAAACAAAATTGATTATTAATTTTCCCCAAAATAAAGACTAGTATTCTACCCGTGCGATGCACGATTATATATATTTTAAGATTTTGTGATGATGTTGGTTCCATAAAGAATTCAACCATTGAATTTTGTATCATGACTCGTGTATATGTGTATAAATATTTTGTAGAAAATGGATGTATATATAGAATTTTAGTTCTTCTAGGATTTCTAACACCACAATTAATGACTATAAACTCTGGACTTAACCCATCCTTCTAGAATTTAAATCTCACCCCTTGTTAATATAAATTTATCACCAAATTGTTGCAAAATTTAAACCTGATGAAGCATTTATCATATCAAACCATGTCTTTGAATACATTTCAAATGGATACATAAAAAAATGTTACTAATTTTTTTTTGATGCTACGGTATTCGATTAAAGGACCAACTAATTCGAGGGGACCAATTCCACCGCCCATTTACGTGGGACCATTTAAAGTCAAGGTTTTACGCTCTATATGGATATGGCGTGAAAACAAACCCAAATTCAAGTTCTCTCATTCACCTAATTAATTTTAACATTCAAATTCAAAATCCATTAAAAAAAAATTATGATAAATTTAAAATAAATTATATCAACTAAACACTTATTTAAATCTTGCTAGGATTGTAACTTGAAGACCATCGACGATAAATCAAAGCGCGTATTAGGTTAAAGCAAATGGAGACGAAGAAGACGGATCCAGAAAATGTGGAGGCGAAGAATAATTAAAAGGATAACCCTTTCCTTTAAATATATAGGTCAATTGAAAATTAAATCTACATAATTTTATATTTGCAATCTAATCTTCATATTCTTAAATCTGGCCTAATTCAGGCACACATGCATTAACCTGTCAAGAAGACTAATTTGCAACAATATTTAAAATTAGTGATTTATATATATATATATATATATATATATTAATAATTTAAAAGTTTAGATTAAATTGCAAATAAGCGAAATGTGGTGATTTAATTTGCAATTAACCCTAAATATATTGATGAAAATGAAGACATGTAAAGAGTGATATTTTACCCTTGAACAGAATTGATTATTAATTTCCCCTTAAATAAAGACTAGTATTCTACATGTGCGATGCACAGTTATATATATTTGTAGATATTGTGCTGCTGGTTCCGTAAATAATTCAACCACTGAATTTTGTATCAAGACTCGTGTATATGTGTATAAATATTTTGTAGAACATGGGCGTTCCTATAGAATTTTAGCTCTTCTAGGATTTTTAACAAGACAATTAATGACTATAAACTCTGAACTTAAACCATCCTTCTAGAATAGAATTCAGATCTCACCCCTTATTAATAAACATTTATCACAAAATTGTTGCAAAATTTAAACCTAATGAAGCATTTATCATATCAAATATTGCTACATGTCTTTGAATAAATTTCAAATGGATACATAAAAAAATGTTACTAATTAAAGTACGTACATATAAAGTGTGAAAACAAACCCAACTCGTGTCTCCTAATTAATTTTAACATACAGATTCAAAATCAACTAGAAAAAAATTGTGATAAATTTAAAATAAATTATATCAACTAAACATTTACTTAAATCTTGCTAGAATTGTAACTTGAAGACCATCGACGATAAATCAAAGTGCGGATTAGGTTAAAGCAAATGGAGACGAAGACGACGACGAAGACGGGTTGAGACAATGTGGGGACGAAGAATAATTAAAAGGATAACCCGTTCCTTCAAATATATAGGTTAATTGCAAATTAAATTTTCTTTTATAGCTTATTTGAAATCTAATCTAAATCTTTAGATACAAGCAAATAAATTACTAACTTTAAATATTGTTGCAATTTAGACTTCTTGACAATCTCAATTTTTGCTCGAATCTAACATAATTTAGACATTTTGCTAACATCACTACTACAAAATTGAGCTTGGAGAGCTTTGAAAAAGGGCCTTGGAGAGCCTTTAAAACCGCTCTCCAAGCGACAGCTCTCCAAGCTAAGAGAGCGGTTAAAAACCGCTCTCTAAGTAAGTGGACTTGGAAAGCGGTTTTAAACCGCTCTGCAAGTGAGGCCCTTGGAGAGCGGTTATGAACCGCTCTCTAAGTATAAGAGCTTGGAGAGCGGTTCAAAACCGCTCTCTATATTTATTCTTTTTTTATTAATTTCACTTGGAGAGCGGTTCAAAACCGCTCTCCAAGTCATATATATTTTTTTCGATTTTACTTGGAAAGCGGTTTTAAACCGCTTTCTAAGTTTTTTTTTTTTTTTTGTATTATTTTTTTAATAATTATTTTATATTTTAAAAATCCTATTTATATTATTTTTTTAATAATTATTTTATATTTTAAAAATCCTATTTATACAAAATCAAAACTTAATTAAATTCAAATAAATAAACGTACAAAAACATATATAAACCAAAAAGATGAAATATCATCACATCACAAATATATAACTTAATACATTACATTCTACCAAAAATTATACTAATTTAATTATATGTTTACAAAAATCGATTGTAAAGGTACCCTGTCCAATCTTTTTTCCATTTGTCCATTCTTTTGTCGTTGTAAGTTTTGAGCGGACGGTTATAGATAAACTGCAAACAACGATCAATCAATATAGTTAGATATATAGTATATGAATTTTTATTCAATGAAAAATAATTTAAATAAATCGATAAATTGACTTACCGTGTTAGGAATCGTCGTTTGATAAGTCTTGATTATATCCTCAATATAACAACATACAAAATGTCCACAATGATAACTATCACGTTGGCTCGGAACCTGTTATATATAATTAGCAATTATAAGTATGCATTAATAGTACTATTATGATTATTTTATATTAATTTGATAACTTACTAAATTAAATTACCTTAACATCTATCCAGCTCACTCTATTGAAAGTAGATCTTGAGACTAGATTGTGAAGGCGACTTCGATACATCGTCATCACACTATTATTATTATAATAAGAAGAAAAAAATAGATTAAATATGTATAATTTAAAAAGTAATTAAAACAAATCATTATATTATAATATTAAAAATGAACTTACGCTTCCATGTATGACATGAGATCGGGACGATGTGCAACCACCCCATCCAAAGCTGGGTCCATAAAAAAGACACTTAATGTCTTCATATTTATGGCAACCAACACCCAATGGCTCCTATATTATATATATTTAAATTAGCTGCAAATATGCAAATAACATATTATGCATACAAATTTTAACGAAATGTTTATTGTACTCACCCCACATTTGTTGGCCAAAAAATGAGATGTTCTCTCCCAGTATGACTCAGCATATGTTCGACTATCCCCTCCATGCCCTCTGCCCTATCACTACTCACTATGCAAGACACTTGGGGGGAGATGAAGGAATACAATCCACATGCTCGGTTATCTCTAGAGAGATATACCTCACCCAAATATCTTTAACCAACATATATACGCTAATTAAAATTTAAATAGAAAATTAAACTGTATAGAAAGTAAGAACTGATAATTAATAAACACATACTTGAGGTAGAAGGCTATGGTGGTTGCACTCAACCACTGGTCGTTCAAGACTTCAAGGACATTTTCCGCACCGATGAATTCCTCAAAAAAATGCTTGTGAAAGTAAGAAGTCATCGGAACTGTGATGGTATCGAAAGCACCGGACTGCACCTTCGTGTTCACCATATTCTGTACGGCGGGGCCGTGATATAAGTGTCCAGGCAATGGATAACCAAGTACGCGTGCCCGAATACCCACGTCCCTCGTTCTCTCCATCCGACTATCTACGACATCTCTTGATTTCTGTTTAGGCTTTTGTCGTGGAGATAGTGTCTACCATCAATTTGCAACATTATTTAGAACGACATATAAGATAATAAATTTTAATAACATAAATTTTACCTTCGCGGTGTGCGAGACCAAGTGTCTCGGCCATTCGATGAAGTGTCCGATCGCTGTTCCGACTGTGACAGCATCATCTACTGGTTTCGGCAAGGGTGAATCTAATTCTTCGTCTATGGGTACTTCTAGTGTGACCCTCACGAAACCAGGAGTGAGTGGACAACCATGAATCATTTGATGGGAGTTGTTATGCAACGATCCCGTGGCCACCAACCGAAGAGGATCCTCCAAATAAAGGTAGCAAAAGGTCGGTGGCTGTTCGAATAAGATATTAGTTAGAAAATTTTAATACACTACTCTTTAATTAAAACAAAGGCGAGACATGCACATTTTGATACCTGAGAGATGTTTTGAAGTGCCTCAATAAAGTCGTCTCCACCATCAGCCGAAAACCTAGCATCAACGACACTATTCTCACAGCTTGCTCCACTCGACGACAATCCGTGACTAGATTTTTTCTCGGACCTTATAGTCTCCATTTCTCTAGTCAACTTGGCAACCTGTTCTGAAAGAATACCCACCATATTCATGGCTTGAAGGGCAGGTGCCATAGCTAACGAGGTCTTCGTCACGCCATATCCCAAGCTCCGAAAGCGGCCGGGATGCTCCTGACGACCTACAACCCGTCCATACAAATCATCAGTGCCGATAGCGCGGATGTCGTCGGGTGTCATGGTCTGAGATATGCGCTCCTAAATCACAAAAAAACATCATTTAATTATTTGTTTAGAAATAATAGTTTGTAATTGAAAGATAAATTAATGGATAGATTACCGCTTCTTCGATGATCCGCTGTGCATTGGAATCGGGAATACGCCCATCTCGAGTCTTTCTTGTAGCCTGAAATAACTCGAAACGGGTAACAAGAGGCGCATTCTCTCCCGATTTCCTTCTTTCTTCCTTCTACAATAGTGATGAAAGTGTCACTTTATTAGATATATTAAAAGTGAACATATGAAAAACAATTAAAAGTTAGAATTCTGATCTCACAATATTTTCGCTTATGCGTGCATATCCTTTGTTCGATCCACGATATCGAGCCTCCATCTTCTTGGCTTGTTCGCGATTTTGATGACTTTGCCTCTACAGTTGTATTATAAATACGATAAACACTGAAAAGCATAGGACATAAGGAATTGAGGAAAATGACATTGATCAATTTTACCTGAAAATCTTCATCCATAGCTCTACGAATAAAGTCCTCCCAATACGGGGCCACCATAGGGTTATTCTCATACTGCTCAGGCGGAGTAGCCGAGTAAAGTCCGGTTTCCGGATCTAGTGCGTTATTTCTCAACCAAGCCTGAAAATTCTTGGCCAGTACTCCAGCTTGCGACAGTATAGCCTTCTTGTGCGAATGTTCAAGACCGACGAATGTAGTCTATACGCATATAACATGACAATTTAGTAAATTTAGTAATTATACAACAACTTTCAATAAGCATATAATTAACATACCGTCAGTTCCTCCCATAATCTGTCCTTCAAAGGAGCCATTTGGTTGCTGCGCCAGTCCTTGGATGGCAGCACGATAGGGATCACACTCCTGACTGTAGCTCCAAGGAAGAAGGAGAACTTCTCACTCTCTTTTCCTATGGGCTGTCCATACTCATTGAACGTCACCTGTAATAACATAGTATTTAATTAGGTTCAACGATCAAATAATGTAATTACAATTTCAACTGTTCAATTGTAATAAAATTACCTTAGGCATTTTCCCATGGCTACGAGCCCTCTTAATAGCAGACATCGTCACTATGCCTCTGGCGCGCTTCTCCCCAGAGCTGCTACTGGTGGGAGCATCAGTGAGACCCTCTCTCAAATCATCATCTTCATCAGAATCTCCAGGATGTTCCAAAAAAGACATGATCCTGTAAAGTAGAAGAAACAACATTTAATAAACAAAAAACAAACAATAATCAATAAAGCAAAAGAAATAACATTCAATAAAGCAGAAGAAACAACATTCAATAAAGCAGGAGAAACAACATTCAATAAATTCGTACATTTCTTTTTAGCACTTATTTTTCTTTTTCTTTTTTTGGTTGACTTTTCTCGTTCATGACCATGAATGTTAACAAGATCCGGATTGCAATATTCATCCTCATCTCTAATTATTCTCTGGTACGGGCGTAGATTTGCAGGATCATCGAAAGAGAGTACAGGATGAGTGAAGTTCTGAAAATGATCATCTTCATCGACGTGGTCGCTATTCTGGTAACTATTGTTCAATTTGTTTGACATAACCACAATGGACCATTTCTTATTAATTGGGTCGGGGACATAGAAAATTTGTTGAGCTTGACTGGCCATTATGTAAGGGTCATCTCTGTATCCCACATTCTTCAAATCAACGCGTACGATCCCAGAACTTTCAACTTGGACCCCGTTAGGGATCCTCACCCAACTACACTCGAAGATTGGTTGGCGGTGAACAACATATTCGAGTTCCAAAATGTTGACAATCTGTCCAAAGTAAGTAGTCGATTGATCCCCTGCAGTTGCAGTAATGGACACCCCACTATTCTGCATTGTACTTGTGGCATCATGATCTCTGGTATAAAATGTGTATCCATTAATAAGATAACACTTGTATGAATACACATGTCTATCAGGCATTCTGGATAACCACTTAACTCTTTCTGTCACTGAATCTTTATCATGTGACAACATACTTCGTACATGACCGTTGAACCAGTCAACAAACGTTCGGTTGTGCTCAATTTCAATCCATGATCTATCTCTGGTGGGAAACGTCTCAGCAAGTGCTTGCATGTGCAAGTCAATAAAAGGAAGCACGTCGACCGTGTTATGAAGTACGCACAAGTGCATTCGTGTTAGTTCCTCCATACTAACACTTACATGTCGACCACCAGTAATGCCTTCACCATCCATTCTATTGGTGTGCCGGGTAATTGGAAGTCCAATTGCATCGACATTCGGAATAAATTCAGACCAGTACTCAACTGCTTCTTCTACTAAATAGCGTTCTGCAATGCATCCCTCCGGACTGGACATATTCATCACATATCCTTTGAGCACTTTCATATATCTCTCTACACCATACATCCATCGCATACGAGCAGGACCACACATCCTTGTCTCGTGTACCAAATGAACGGTTAGATGAACCATTATATCAAAAAATGATGGAGGAAAATACATCTCAAGCTCACAAAGCGTCCCCACAATCTGTCTCTGAAAACCAACCAATTTTCTAGGATCTATGACCTTGCTACTCATTGCCTTGAAGAACCAACATAACTTTGTTATGGTTATGCGCACATTTTCAGGCAAGATAGAACGTATTGCAATTGGCAAGAAAGTCTCCATGATGACATGATAGTCATGCGATTTCATATTCATCAGTCTCATCCCATCATCTGATACAAGTCTCTGTATGTTGGACGAATAACCCTCCGGTACTTTCACATCCTTCAGTGTCTGTAGTAACTCTTTTCTCTCATTGTTGGACAAGGTGTGTGCAGCAGGAGGTAAGAACGGTTTGCCCTTTTCTCTAGGCACAGGTGTTAGTTCTGATCTTATTCCCATATCAATCATATCCATTCTTGCATTGTAACCATCCTTGGACTTCTTATCAGCTAGCAGAGTATTGAGCAAGCTGGCACAAACGTTCTTCTCAACGTGCATTAGATCAATGAAGTGTCTAACATACAACTCTTTCCAATAGGGCAATTCAAAGAAAATTATTTCCCTCTTGAAACCACTAGTGGGGACACTTTTTTTGAAGCTCTTTCCGTATTGTGTTTTGATATTCTTCATCTCATCCAATACATCCGAACCTGACAATAAACGTGGTGCTATATCTGTCTCGATTGTGCCATCGAATGCATCAGCCATTCTTCTGTACTTGTGCGTTGGTTCCAACCACCTCCTATGTCCCATATAAACGGTCTTCCTAGAATGACTCAATCGAATGTGATGTGTCTTCTTGGTACAACAAGGACATGCATCGGCCCCCTTCACACTATATCCAGATAGATTCCCGTAAGCAGGAAAGTCATTGATAGTTCCAAACAACATTGCCTTCAACTTGAAATTCTCCTTTCTACAAGCATCATACACATCGACACCCTCATCCCACAGGAGCTTCAAGTCTTCTATCAAAGGAGCCAGATATACATCTATGTCGTTACCAGGTTGTTTGGGTCCCGATATCAACATAGACAACATCATGTAAGTGCGCTTCATGCACAACTCGGGTGAAAGGTTATAAACTAGCAGAATCACTGGCCATGTACTGTGGTTGGTACTTTGAATACCGAACGGATTCATTCCGTCAGTTGAGAGTGCAAGACGCAAGTGTCGTGGCTCGTTGCCAAATTCTGGATACTTGAAATCGAATGTCTTCCACTGGGGTGAATCAGCAGGGTGTCTTAGCATTCCATCTTTGATCCTATCATCATGATGCCAAGTTAAATTTCTAGCATCCACAGCGCTACTATACATTCTCCTGAATCTTGGTATTATTGGAAAGTACCACATCACCTTCGCGGGAGATTTGTTTTTCTTATATCGCTTCTTCCCACACTTGGGACATTTATCGAGATCTGCATACTCCTTCCGAAATAAGATACAATCATCCGGACAAGCATGAATTTTCTGATGTGTTAACCCGATGGACTTGAGCATTTGTTTAGCTTCATATGTTCTCTTAGGCAGTACATTTTCATCAGGCAATAGACCACTAATTACTTCCAGCATACTTGTGAAGCACGCATCAGATAACTCGTGAGTTGCTTTTAAATTCAACAATATCAACACAGCTGACAGTTTTGTTGCCTTCGTACACCCGGGCCAAAGGGGTAATTCAGATGAATCCCTTAACTGCTCTGACATGTACGGGTGATCTGGCAGATCATCGTCATCCCCACTCGATGTATCAACAGTAGGTACATCATCCACTGTATTTTCAAACCTAAAGTCAGTTTTTAGGTTTCTTGAGCTACACCCATCTCTTGTCTCACCATGAAATGTCCAAACGGTATATGCTTTATCAATACCGTTAATCATCAAGTGGGTGAACAAATTTTTTCGACCTCTAACAGTTTTTCCATTCATACATTTCCAACAAGGACATGGAATGTAATGATCGTCGGAGCAGTGTCTAATTGCATGATTACAAAACTCTTCCACCCCATTCCTATACTCCTCTGATAATCGATCAGCTCGAACCCACTTTCGATCCATATAGAACTATAGATGCCTATAGTAAAGACAATATAAGTGTTTCTAAAGACAATTAATGTATCCTAATGTATTCGTGAAGCATGTCATTAATTATTGTATTCGAGTTTTTTTTTTTTTCAATTTTGTTAATCTTGTATATATATGAAGTTGTTTTGATTTCTAAATTAATTATTGCAGTTGATATGAATAAATGAAGTACTAGTAGTTGTAACCAGTTGGGAAGTTTGAGGATGCCAGTAGTGGTCATGGATTTCTGGGTTGGATCGAGAGCCTAATTAATTTACACTGGATTTTGGATTTTATTAAATTAATTAATTCTACAGTTAATTAAGCGTAATTGATTTTATATGAGTGAAGTGAAGTACTATGACACACACAAACACATATGGATTCATGGACAGAGATTTTTGCTACTAGCTATTGTTCAATGAATCTAATTAAATACCATACCCCTAAGCTGTATTTTTTATATATCAAAATGATGATGGTATTTTTTATTTTTTGAGTATTTTCTAACAACATAAATACTTGTAAGAAATAGTGTACACTTATTAATTAATTAATGTGTCACCTATTTCTTTTTTAATAAATTTAATCTGCGGTTTTTCGAAGCTTAAGAAAGTCAAATCTTCTTATTAAATTAATTCTTTCAATCAAAGGCATCAACACCTAATAATTTAATTTAATCATAATGAAAGAATATAAATGTGCAGAAGAGAAGAGCCCCATTAATTGATTTATCTAAAAATGGAATTAGTTAAATATCATGAGATAATTGGTGCTTGTTTTGCTTGCGTGGTGCTAACATACGCATGGAGAACACTCAACTGGGCGTATTTCACCCCCAAAAGGCTGGAGAAAGCTCTGAGGAAACAGGGTCTCAAGGGAAATTCTTACAATTTTATGTATGGTGACTCAGAAAGCAAAATCGAAGCCAATTAGTGTTGGTGATGATGATATCATGCCAAGGCTCCAGCCCTTTTTCATCAAAACTATTCAGAGATATGGTATCTGATTTTCTAATTGTATTTTTGATTCATGAGTTCAAGTTTTATTTATATGAACATTTCAATCCATAAGCATATACAGCAGCTTCTTCCTCTTCGCAGTTCACAGCAAACACAGGAAAAAAAAAAACAAAAAACATAAAATTTTGGCAGAATTTATTCACAAGTTAGGAATTTGCACCCACGCCTATCATCTTCTTCCTCTTCGCATAAAATTTAACACAGGAAAAACAAACATAAAAACAAATCCATATCAAAGGTTGAATTTAAATTTTCAAACATTAAAACAAATCGCCAATTTCTATACACACACATATATATATACAAGAGTACGTACCTACAATTGTGCGGAGATAGGCGACGGCTGGAGATAGTCGACGGCGACGGCTGGAGATAGTCGACGGCGACGGCTGGAGATAGTAGACGGCGACGGCTGGAGAGAATCGACGGCGACGCCGACGAGGAGTGAGAGGGATGTGACGGCGACAAGGAGTGAGAGGGAGGCAACGGCGACGGCGCGACGAGAGGGAGGGAGGCGACGGGGACGGCGCGACGAGAGAGAGGGAGAGAGGCGACGTTGACGGCGCGACGAGAGAGAGGGAGAGACGCGACGTCGACGGCGCGAGTAAGGAGGCGGTCGACGGCGCGAGTAAGGAGGCGGTCGACGGCGCGAGTAAGGAGGCGGTCGACGGTGGATTTGGATTCACAAGTTGCGTCGTGATTTTAGGTTTAGAGTTTGTGGGATTTGGGGGAGAAGCTGCTGTATACGCGTCGTGATTAATTAATATTTGACCTAAAACTGACCTGGAGAGCGGTTATGAACCGCTTTCCAAGTTCTTACTTGGAGAGCGGTTCTAAACCGCTATCTATTGTTGCTTGAAAAGCGGTTCTTAACCGCTCTCCAAGTGTTTCTCTTGGAGAGCGGTTTTGAACCGCTCTCTTAGATAATTTTTTTTTTTTTTTATAAAACCGCTCTCCAAGTGCTATCTTGGAGAGCTTTTCCAAAAAAGAGCTCTCCAAGTGGAGCTCTCCAAGTGAAAATGTGTAGTAGTGCATAATTTAGACTTCTTACATATACCCCTAAATATATTGATGAAAATGAAGACGTATAAAGAGGGATATTTTTCCCATAAAGAGAATCGATTATTAATTTCTCCATAAACAAAGACTAGTATTCTACCTGTGCGATGCACGGTTATATATATTTGTATATTTTGTGTTGATGTTGGTTCCATAAAGAATTCAACCATTGAATTTTGTATCAGGACTCATGCATATGTGTATAAATATTATTTTGTAGAAAATTGGTGTATTTATAAAATTTTAGTTCTTCTAGGATTTCTAATACGACAATTAATGACTATAAACTATGAACTTAAACCATTCTTCTAGAATTCAGATCTCACCCCTTGTTAATAAACATTTATAACAAAATTGGTGCAAAATTTAAATCTAATGAAGCATTTATCATATCAAATCTTGTTGCATGTCTTTGAATAAATTTTAAATGGAAACATAAAAAAATGTTACTGATTAAAGACAAATGCAAGTTCTCTCATTTCTCCTAATTAATTTTAACATACATACTCAAAATCCATTAGAAAAAAATTATGATAAATTTAAAATATATTATATCAACTAAACACTTAAATCTTGCTAGGATTGTAACTTGAAAACCATCGACGATAAATAAAAGCGCGGATTAGGTTAAAGCAAATGCAAAACGAAGATGACGGCGTAGACGAATTCAGACAATGTGGGGGCGAAGAATAATTAAAAGGATAACCCTTTCCTATAAATATATAGGTCAATTGCAAATTAAATCTTCCTATTTAGCTTATTTGAAATCTAATCTAAATCTTTAAATAATTACAAATAAATTACTAACTTTAAATATCGTTGCAATTAGACTTCTTGACATTTTCATTTGTACTCGAATCTAACATAATTTAGACTTCTTGCTAACATAATTTAGACTTCTTGCAATTAACCCTAAATATAATATTGATGAAAATGAAGACATATAAAAACGTATATTTTACTCATAAACATAATTGATTATTAATTTTCCCATAAATAAAGACTAGTATTCTACCCGTGCATCACACGGTTATATATATATATATATATATATATATATATATATATATATATATGTATTTGTAGATTTTGTGCTGATGCTGGTTCCATAAAGAATTCAACTATTGGATTTTGTATCATGACTCGTGTATATCTGTATAAATATTATTTTATAGAAAATGAGTGTATCTATTGAATTTTAGTTTTCTAGGATTTCTAACCCGACAATTAATGACTATAAACTCGAACTTAAACCATCCTTCTAGAATTCAGATCTCACTCCTTGTTAATAAACATTTATAACAAAATTGTTGCAAAATTTAAATCTAATGAAGAATTTATCATATCAAATCTTGCTACATGTCTATGAATAAATTTCAAATGGACACATAAAAAAATGTTTCTAATTTTATTTTATGCCACAGTATTCGATCAAAGGACTGGCTAATTTGAGGGATCAATCCCACCGTCCATTTGCGGGGACCCCGTTTAAAATCAGGGCTTTACGCTTTATATGGACATGGCGTAAAAACAAAGCCAAATGCAAGTTCTCTCATTTCTC
The DNA here is from genome assembly GCA_963675135.1 of Galeopsis tetrahit. NCBI lineage: Eukaryota > Viridiplantae > Streptophyta > Magnoliopsida > Lamiales > Lamiaceae > Galeopsis > Galeopsis tetrahit. The sequence goes on along the minus strand of OY776127.1, from coordinate 9,380,573 downwards.
CTAATTAATATTAACATACAGATTCAAAATTCATTAGAAAAAAATTATGATAAATTTAAAATAAATTATATCAACTAAACACTTACTTAAATCATGCTAGGATTAAATCATGCTAGAATTGTAACTTGAAGACCATCGACTATAAATCAAAGCGCTGATTAGGTTAAAGCAAATGGAAACGAAGATGACGACGGAGACGGATCGAGACAATGTGGGGGCGAAGAATAATTAAAACGATAACCCTTTCCTTTAAATATATAGGTTAATTGCAAAATAAATTTTCTTTTATAGCTAATTTGAAATCTAATCTAAATCTTTAGATAATTGCAAAAAAGAAATTACTAACTTTAACTATCGTTGCAATTTAAACTTTTTGACAGTCTCATTAATTTGTGCTCGAATCTAACATAATTTAGACTTCTTGCTGACATAATTTAGACTTCTTGCTAACATAATTTAGACTTCTTGCAATTAACCCTAAATATATTGATTAAAATGAAGACATATAAAACGGATATTGTATCCATAAACAGAATTGATTATTAATTTCTCCATAAATAAAGACTAGTATTCTACCCTTGCATCACACGATTATATATATATATATATATATATATATATATATATATATTTGTAGATTTTGTGATGATGTTGGTTCCATAAAGAATTCAAATATTGGATTTTGTATCATGACTCGTGTATATGTGTATAAATATTATTTTGTAGAAAATTGGTGTATCTATAAAATTTTAGTTCTTCTAGGATTTCTAACACGACAATTAATGACTATAAACTCTGAACTTAAACCATCCTTATAGAATTCAGATCTCACCCCTTGTTAATAAACATTTATAACAAAATTGTTGCAAAATTTAAATCTAATGAAGCATTTATCATATCAAATCTTGTTGCATGTCTTTGAATAAATTTTAAATGGAAACATAAAAAATTGTTACTAATTAAAGACAAAAGCAAGTTCTCTCATTTCTCCTAATTAATTTTAACATACATACTCAAAATCCATTAGAAAAAAATTATGATAAATTTAAAATATATTATATCAACTAAACACTTAAATCTTGCTAGGATTGTAACTTGAAAACCATCGACGATAAATAAAAGCGCGGATTAGATTAAAGCAAATGGAGACGAAGATGACGGCGTAGACGGATTGAGAGAATGTGGGGGCGAAGAATAATTAAAAGGATAACCCTTTCCTATAAATATATAGGTCAATTGCAAATTAAATTTTCCTATTTAGCTTATTTGAAATCTAATCTAAATCTTTAGATAATTACAAATAAATTACTAACTTTAAATATCGTTGCAATTAGACTTCTTGACATTTTCATTTGTACTCAAATCTAACACAATTTAGACTTCTTGCTAACATAATTTATACTTCTTGCAATTAACCCTAAATATAATATTGATGAAAATGAAGACATATAAAAACGTATATTTTACTCATAAACATAATTGATTATTAATTTATCCATAAATAAAGACTAGTATTCTACCCGTGCATCACACGGTTATATATATATATATATATATATATATTTGTAGATTTTGTGCTGATGCTGGTTCCATAAAGAATTCAGCTATTGGATTTTGTATCGTGACTCGTGTATATGTGTATAAATATTATTTTATAGAAAATGAGTGTATCTATAGAATTTTAGTTTTCTAGGATTTCTAACCCGACAATTAATGACTATAAACTCGAACTTAAACCATCCTTCTAGAATTCAGATCTCACCCCTTGTTAATAAACATTTATAACAAAATTGTTGCAAAATTTAAATCTAATGAAGCATTTATCATATCAAATCTTGCTACATGTCTATGAATAAATTTCAAATGGATACATAAAAAAATGTTTCTAATTTTATTTTATGCCACAGTATCTGATCAAAGGACTGAATAATTTGAGGGATCAATCCCACCGTCCATTTGCGGGGACCCCGTTTAAAGTCAGGGCTTTACGCTTTATATGGACATGGCGTAAAAACAAAGCCAAATTCAAGTTCTCTCATTTCTCCTAATTAATATTAACATACAGATTCATAATTCATTAGAAAAAATTATGATAAATTTAAAATAAATTATATCAACTAAACACTTACTTAAATCATGCTAGGATTAAATCTTGTTAGGATTGTAACTTGAAGACCATCGACTATAAATCAAAGCGCTGATTAGGTTAGAGCAAATGGAAACGAAGATGACGACGGAGACGGATCGAGACAATGTGGGGGCGTAGAATAATTAAAACGATAACCCTTTCCTTTAAATATATAGGTTAATTGCAAATTAAATTTTCTTTTATAGCTAATTTGAAATCTAATCTAAATCTTTAGATAATTGCAAAAAAAACATTACAAACTTTAACTATCGTTGCAATTTAAACTTTTTGATAGTCTCATTAATTTGTGCTCGAATCTAACATAATTTAGACTTCTTGCTGACATAATTTAAACTTCTTGCTAACATAATTTAGACTTCTTGCAATTAACCATAAATATATATATTGATTAAAATGAAGACATATAAAACGGATATTGTACCCATAAACTGAATTGATTATTAATTTCTCCATAAATAAAGACTAGTATTCTACCTTTGCATCGCACGATTATATATATATATATATATTTGTAGATTTTGTGCTGATGTTGGTTCCATAAAGAATTCAACTATTGGATTTTGTATCATGACTCGTGTATATGTGTATAAATATTATTTTATATAAAATGGGTGTATCTATAGAATTTTAGTTCTTCTAGGATTTCTAACCCGACAATTAATGACTATAAACTCGAACTTAACCATCCTTCTAGAATTCAGATCTCACCCCTTGTTAATAAACATTTATCACAAAATTGTTGCAAAATCTAAACCTAATGAAGAATTTATCATATCAAATCTTGCTACATGTCTATGAATAAATTTCAAATGGATACATAAAAAAATGTTTCTAATTTTTTTTTATGCCACAATATCCGATCAAAGGACTGACTAATTTGAGGGATCAATCCCACCGTCCATTTGCGGGGACCCCGTTTAAAGTCAAGGCTTTACGCTTTATATGGACATGGCGTGAAAACAAAGCCAAATGAAAGTTCTCTCATTTCTCCTATTTAATTTTAACATACATATTCAAAATCCATTAGAAAAAAATTATGATAAATTTAAAATAAATTATATCAACTAAACACTTACTTAAATCATGCTAGGATTGTAACTTGAAGACTATCGACTATAAATCAAAGCGCGGATTAGGTTAAAGCAAATGGAGATGAAGATGACGACGGAGACGGATTGAGACAATGTGGGGGCGAAGAATAATTAAAACGATAACCCTTTCCTTTAAATATATAGGTTAATTGCAAATTAAATTTTCTTATTTAGCTAATTTGAAATCTAATCTAAATCTTTAGATAATTGCAAAAAAAATCTTTATATATAGGTTAAAGACATATATTTTACCAATAAACAGAATTGATTATTAATTTACCCAAAGACTAGTATTCTACTCGTGCGATGCACGGTTATATATATTTGTATATTTTGTGCTGATGTTGGTTTCATAAAGAATTTGATCAAACCATTGGATTTTGTATAATAACTTGTGTATAAGTGTATAAATATTATTTTGTAGAAAATGAGTGTATCTATAGAATTTTAATTAGTTCTCCTAGGATTTCTAACACGACAATTCGTGACTATAAACTCTAAACTTAAACCATCCTTCTAGAATTCAGATCTCACCCCTTGTTAATAAATATTTATCAAAAAATTGTTGCAAAATTTAAATCTAATGAAGCATTTATCATATCAAATCTTGTTGCATGTCATTGAATAAATTTTAAATGGAAACATAAAAAAATGTTACTAATTAAAGACAAATGCAAGTTCTCTCATTTCTCCTAATTAATTTTAACATACATACTCAAAATCCATTAGAAAAAAATTATGATAAATTTAAAATATATGATATCAACTAAACACTTAAATCTTGCTAGGATTGTAACTTGAAAACCATCGACGATAAATAAAAGTGCGGATTAGGTTAAAGCAAATGGAGACGAAAATGACGGCGTAGACGAATCGAGACAATGTGGGGGCGAAGAATAATTAAAAGGATAACTCTTTCCTATAAATATATAGGTCAATTGCAAATTAAATCTTCCTATTTAGCTTATTTGAAATCTAATCTAAATCTTTAGATAATTACAAATAAATTACTAACTTTAAATATCATTGCAATTAGACTTCTTGACATTTTTATTTGTGTTCGAATCTAACATAATTTAGACTTCTTGCTAACATAATTTAGACTTCTTGCAATTAACCCTAAATATAATATTGATGAAAATGAAGACATATAAAAACGTATATTTTACTCATAAACAGAATTGATTATTAGTTTCCCCATAAATAAAGACTAGTACTCTACCCGTGTATCGCACTGTTATATATATATATATATATATTTGTAGATTTTGTGCTGATGCTGGTTCTAGAAAGAATTCAACTATTGGATTTTGTATCCTGACTCGTGTATATATGTATAAATATTATTTTATAGAAAATGAGTGTATCTATAGAATTTTAGTTTTCTAGGATTTCTAACCCGACAATTAATGACTATAAACTCTGAACTTAAATCATCCTTTCAGAATTCAGATCTCATCCCTAGCTTGTTAATAAACATTTATCACAAAATTGTTGCAAAATTTAAACCTAATGAAGAATTTATCATATCAAATCTTGCTACATGTCTATTAATAAATTTAAAATGGATGCATAAAAAAATATTTCTAATTTTATTTTATGCCACAATATCCGATCAAAGGACTGACTAATTTGAGGGATCAATCCCACCGTCCATTTGCGGGGACCCCGTTTAAAGTCAGAGATTTACGCTTTATATGGACATGGCGTGAAAACAAAGCCAAATGCAAGTTCTCTCACTTCTCCTAATTAATATTAACATACAGATTCAAAATTCATTAGAAAAAAATTATGATAAATTTAAAATAAATTATATCAACTAAACACTTACTTAAATCATGCTAGGATTAAATCATGTTAGGATTGTAACTTGAAGCCATCGACTATAAATCAAAGCGCGGATTAGGTTAAAGCAAATGGAAACGAAGATGACGACGGAGACGGATCGAGACAATGTGGGGGCGAAGAATAATTAAAACATTAACCCTTTACCTTTATATATATAGGTTAATTGCAAATTAAATTTTCTTATTTAGCTAATTTGAAATCTAATCTAAATCTTTAGATAATTGCAAAAAAAATTACAATATTTAACTATCGTTGCAATTTAGACTTCTTGACAGTCTCATTAATTTGTTCTCGAATCTAACATAATTTAGACTTCTTGCTGACATAATTTAGATTTCTTGCAATTAACCCTAAATATATTGATGAAAATGAAGACATATAAAGACATATATTTTACCCATAAACAGAATTGATTATTAAATTCCCCAAAGACTATTATTCTACCCGTGCGATGCACGGTTATATACATTTGTATATTTTGTGTTGATGTTGGTTTCATAAAGAATTTGATCAAACCATTCGATTTTGTATAATGACTTGTGTATATGTGTATAAATATTATTTTGTAGAAAATGGGTGTATCTATAGAATTTTAATTAGTTCTTCTAGGATTTCTAACACGACTATTAATAAATATAAACTCTAAACTTAAACCATCCTTCTAGAATTCAGATCTCACCCCTTGTTAATAAATATTTATCAAAAAATTGTTGCAAAATTTAAACCTAATGAAGCATTTATCATATCAAATCTTGCTACATGTGATTGAATAAATTTCAAATGGATACATAAAAAAATATTACTATATATTTATTTATTTTTGATGCCACGGTATCCGATCAAATCATCGACTAATTCGAGGGGACCAATCCCACCGCCCATTTGAAATGATTCCGTTTAAAGTTAGGGTTTTGTTGTCTATATGGACATGGCAAACCCAAATGCAAGTTCTCTCATTTCTCCTAATTAATTTTAACATACAGATTTAAAATCCATTAGAAAAAAATTATGATAAATTTAAAATAAATTATATCAACTAAACACTTACTTAAATCTTGCTAGGATTGTAACTTGAAGACCGTAGACGATAAATCAAAGTGTGGATTAGGTTAAAGTAAATGGAGATGGAGAAGTCGTCGGAGACAGATCGAGAGAATGTGGAGGCGAAGAATAATTAGAAGGATAACGCTTTCCTTTAAATATATAGGTCAGTTGCAAATTAAATCTTCATATTTAGCTTATTTGCCATCTAACTTCATATTTTTAAATCCGGCCTAATTTCTAAACATCTGGTTCAGGCACACATTAACCTGCCAAAAAAACTAATTTGCAACAATATTTAAAGTTAGTGATTTATTTACATTAATAATTTTAAAGGTTTAGATTAAATTGCAAATAAGCAAAATGTTGTGATTTAATTTGCAATTAACCCTAAATATATTGATGAAAATGAAGACATATAATGAGTGATATTTTACCCTTAAACTGAATTGATTATTAATTTCCCCCTAACTAAATACTAATATTCTACCCGTGCGATGCACGGTTATATATGTATTTGTAGATTTTGTGCTTATGTTGATTCCATAAAGAATTCACCATTGAATTTTATATCAAGACTCGTGTATATCTATAGAATTTTAGCTCTTCAAGGATTTCTAACACGACAATTAATGACTATAAACTCTGAACTTAAACCATCCTTCTAGAATTCAGGTCTCACCTCTTGTTAATAAATATTTATCACAAAATTGTTGCAAAATTTAAACGTAATGAAGCATTTATCATATCAAATCTTGCTACATGTCTTTGAATAAATCACTACAAAAAGGTCTTGATTAGAGACCAATGTTTTGAGATCAATGTCTCAAATAAAGACCAATTTGAGACCAATTTTAAAAAATTAAGAATTTTGAAATTGTTTTCAGTCCCAATGTCTCAAAACACTAGTCTCTAATCAAGGTATTTTTTGTAGTGAATTTAAAACGGATACATAAAAAATGTTACTAATTAAAGTACATATAAAGTGTGAAAACAAACTCAAAATGCAAGTTCTCTCATTTTTCCAAATTAATTTTAAAATACATATTCAAAATCTATTAGAAAAAAATTACAATAAATTTAAAATAAATTATATCTACTAAACAATTAAATCTTGCTATGATTGTAACTTGAAGACCATCGACGATAAATGAAAGCGCAGATTAGGTTAAAGCAAATGTAGACGAAGATGACGACAGAAATGGATCAAGACAATGTGAGGGCGAAGAATAATTAAAACGATAACCCTTACCTTTAAATATATAGGTTAATTGCAAATTAAAATTTTTTTATTTAGCTAATTTGAAATCTAATCTAAATCTTTAGATAATTGCAAAAAAAAAATTACTAACTTTAACAATCGTTGCAATTTAGACTTCTTGACAGTCTCATTAATTTGTGCTCGAATCTAACATAATTTAGACTTCTTGCTGACATAATTTAGACTTCTTGCTAACATAATTTAGACTTCTTGCAATTAACCCTAAATATATTGATTAAAATGAAGACATATAAAACGGATATTGTACCCATAAACATAATTGATTATTAATTTCTTCATAAATAAAGACGTGTGGAGTTGTGAATCCTCAAAGTCGCCTGGTCCGGACGGATTTTCGATGGCTTTCGTCAAAGCCAATTGGGATGTTTTGAAGGCTGATTTCCAGAGGTTGTTTGATGAATTTCACGTAAATGGAAAGTTCGTCAAAGGCTTCAATCCGTCCTTCATAACTCTTATTCCGAAAAAACTGAACGCGGAATGCATTAATGACTACCGGCCTATATCCATGATTAATTGTTCCTACAAAATTATTGCAAAGGTTTTAGCGAGAAGGCTTTCAAAGGTAATTGGGTCGGTGATATCGGAGACGCAATCTGGGTTCGTTCAGGGGCGGCAGATTTTAGATGGCGTGCTTGTTCTCAATGAACTTATTGATGACGTGAAAAAGAAGAAGTTAGAGAGGCTCTTTTTTAAGATCGACTTTGCAAAGGCCTTTGACTCTGTGGGCTGGAATTTCTTGGACGACATGTTAAGAAGCATGGAATTTGCTCCTAAATGGCGTAAATGGATTCGGGAATGTATTTCATCGGCCTCGGCGTCCGTCCTTGTCAATGACAGCCCTTCCGCCGAGTTTCATCTTCAACGGGGGCTTCGGCAAGGGGATCCTCTATCCCCGCTACTCTTTATTATTGCGGCTGAAGGATTAAGCGCTCTCATCTCTAGAGCTTCTTCTATTGGCATTTACGATGCAGTCAAAGTGGGTAGATTGGAGGTTCCGGTAACACACCTTCAATATGCCGATGATACTATTTTGGTTAGGGAGGTGACCACAAAAAACATATGGGCTCTCAAGTGCTTACTGATTAATTTTGAGAGATTATCCGGGCTCAAAAATAATTTCTCAAAATGTAGTCTAATTGGGCTTAACGTGGATTCGGAAGTGCAGCAGGGTATGGCTGATTTTTTAGGTTGCTGTGTTAGGTCGCTTCCCATGAATTTCCTAGGAATTCAAGTGGGTATTAATCATCAAACAACATTAGCTTGGAAAGGGGTGGTGGAAAAGGTGAAAAATAGAATTAAAATGTGGGAGGATCGCCAAATCTCTTTCGGTGGAAGGATCACGTTGCTCAACGCGGTCCTCGTATCGTTGCCTATCTATTATCTATCTCTTTATCGTATTCCTAAAAAAATTTTGAGTGAGCTAGTTAGATTGCAACGTAACTTTTTGTGGGGGGGTGGTGTGAGCACTAAAAAAATTCCATGGGTCTCATGGAAGGATATTTGTAGACCTAAGCCAGTCGGGGGACTTGGTGTCCGAAATCTTGATTTATTTAACGTTTCTCTTCTTGGCAGGTGGGCGTGGAGGCTGCGTACGGAACCAAAGGCACTATGGGTCAAAATTCTTGATTCTAAGTATGACATATCTTTGGCATGTGATGCAGCTGTACCGGTGAACAAGAGAAATCACTCAAGGTGGTGGAGTATGCTTTCTGCTCTGTTTGCTGAAAATGGGCAACATCCTTGGTTCACCAATAACATGGTAAAGATTGTCGGGTGCGGCAGCGATACATTCCTATGGCATGATAGATGGACGGATCAACCAGCTCTGAAAGATATTTATCCTAGGCTTTACTCTTTATGTGTCAATAAGGACGCACGACTCAGTGAATCGGGTATTTGGGTTAATGGCGCTTGGTCTTGTGATATACATTGGAGGAGACCCCTCTTCGATTGGGAAAATCAATTAGCAGACCAGCTGGGGTGCTCGCTGGCCAACTTGCATTTGCAGGACTCAGCTCGTCCCCGGATTCGTGGCGTTGGAAATCTTCTGTCAATGGTCAGTACAGCCCCAACTCTGCCTACGGAGGTTTCGAGTTGCCAGATCAGACGCAGATCCTTAGTACCGAGGCTCATGCTGCAATCAAGAGGATCTGGAATAAATTGACTCCTCTGAAATTTTCGGGGTTGGCCTGGAAGGTGCTAAGAGGACGTCTTGCCACACGGAGTGAACTTCATAAGCGAAACATTTTGAGTGCCGACGCGGATCTGGATTGCGCGCTTTGTGGATCAAGTGAGGAAAATATGCAGCATCTGTTTGTTGGGTGTGAAATGGCTAATAAGATTTGGAGGCTGATTTTCTCTTGGCTTGATAGTAATTCTCCAATGCCGAATGATATTACTTCACATTTCCATCAATTCTGTGGCATCGCTGGACCTAAGCGTACAAAGAACACCTTGGAATGCATTTGGTGCCTGACGGTTTGGTATGTGTGGAACGCTAGAAATAAGAAGATATTCTCTCATGAAGAGTCGAAACCGGAAAAGTTGTTTGATGATATCAGAGCAAAGGCCTGGAGTATTTTTTGTCTTCATAACGTATGTCCAATTACGATCTCGTTTCATGATTGGTGCGCCAGTCCGAGAGCAGCAATCTGCTCATGAGCCTGGTCCTTCATTATAATATCTGCTGGTGTTGCTTCAATTTATTGTTTTGTAATAACTTTGGCAGTTGTACCTAGCTTAATTCTCATGAGTACCACTGGTACTCTAATCTAATAAAATACAACATTTTTTCCTCTCAAAAAAAAAAAAAAAAAAAGTATTCTACCCGTGCATCGCACGATTATATATATATATATTTGTAGATTTTGTGTTGATGTTGGTTCCATAAAGAACACAACTATTGGATTTTGTATCATGACTCGTGTATATGTGTATAAATATTATTTTATATAAAATGGGTGTATCTATAGAATTTTAGTTCTTCTAGGATTTCTAACCCGAAAATTAATGACTATAAACTCGAACTTAAACCATCCTTCTAGAATTCAAATCTCACCCCTTGTTAATAAACATTTATCACAAAATTGTTGCAAAATTTAAACCTAATGAAGAATTTATCATATCAAATCTTGCTACATGTCTATGAATAAATTTCAAATGGATACATAAAAAAATGTTTCTAATTTTTTTTTATGCCACAGTATCCGATCAAATGACTGACTAATTCGAGGGACCAATCCCACCACCTATTTGCGGAGACCCCGTTTAAATTCAGGGTTTTCCGCTCTATATGGACATAGCGTGAAAACAAGCTCAAATGCAAGTTCTCTCATTTCTTCTAATTAATTTTAACATACAAATTCAAAATCCATTAGAAAAAAATTATGATAAATTTAAAATAAATTATATCAACTAAACACTTACTTAAATCATGCTAGGATTAAATCATGCTAGGATTGTAACTTGAAGACTATCGACTATAAATCAAAGCGCGGATTAGGTTAAAGCAAATGGAGACGAAGATGACGACAGAGACGGATTGAGACAATGTGGGGGCGAAGAATAATTAAAACGAAAACCCTTTCCTTTAAATATATAGGTTAATTGCAAATTAAATTTTCTTATTTAGCTAATTTGAAATCTAATCTAAATCTTTAGATAATTGCAAAAAAAAAAATTACTAACTTTAACAATCGTTGCAATTTAGACTTCTTGACAGTCTCATTAATTTGTGCTTGAATCTAACATAATTTAGACTTCTTGCTGACATAATTTAGACTTCTTGCTGACATAATTTAGACTTCTTGCAATTAACCCTAAATATATTGATGAAAATGAAGACATATAAAGACATATATTTTACCCATAAACAGAATTGATTATTAATTTCCCCAAAGACTAGTATTCTACCCGTGCGATGCACGGTTATATATATTTGTATATTTTGTGCTGATGTTGGTTTCATAAAGAATTTGATCAAACCATTGGATTTTGTATAATGACTTGTGTATATGTGTATAAATATTATTTTGTAGAAAATTGGTGTATCTATAGAATTTTAATTAGTTCTTCTAGGATTTCTAACACGACAATTAATGACTATAAACTCTAAACTTAAACCATCCTTCTAGAATTCAGATCTCACCCCTTGTTAATAAATATTTATCAAAAAATTGTTGCAAAATTTAAATCTAATGAAGCATTTATCATATCAAATCTTGTTGCACGTCTTTGAATAAATTTTAAATGGAAACATAAAAAAATGTTACTAATTAAAGACAAATGCAAGTTCTCTCATTTCTCCTAATTAATTTTAACATACATACTCAAAATCCATTAGAAAAAAATTATGATAAATTTAAAATATATTATATCAACTAAACACTTAAATCTTGCTAGGATTGTAACTTGAAAACCATCGACGATAAATAAAAGTGCGGATTAGGTTAAAGCAAATGGAGACGAAGATGACGGCGTAGACGAATCGAGACAATGTGGGGGCGAAGAATAATTAAAAGGATAACTCTTTCCTATAAATACATAGGTCAATTGCAAATTAAATCTTCCTATTTAGCTTATTTGAAATCTAATCTAAATCTTTAAATAATTACAAATAAATTACTAACTTTAAATATCGTTGCAATTAGACTTCTTGACATTTTCATTTGTACTCGAATCTAACCTAATTTAGACTTCTTGCTAACATAATTTAGACTTCTTGCAATTAACCCTAAATATAATATTGATGAAAATGAAGACATATAAAAACGTATATTTTACTCATAAACATAATTGATTATTAATTTTCCCATAAATAAAGACTAGTATTCTACCCGTGCATCACACGGTTATATATATATATATATATATATATATATATATATATATATATTTTGTAGATTTTGTGCTGATGGTGGTTCCATAAAGAATTCAACTATTGGATTTTGTATCATGACTCGTGTATATCTGTATAAATATTATTTTATAGAAAATGAGTGTATCTATTGAATTTTAGTTTTCTAGGATTTCTAACCCGACAATTAATGACTATAAACTCGAACTTAAACCATCCTTCTAGAATTCAGATCTCACCCCTTGTTAATAAACATTTATAACAAAATTGTTGCAAAATTTAAATCTAATGAAGCATTTATCATATCAAATCTTGCTACATGTCTATGAATAAATTTCAAATGGACACATAAAAAAATGTTTCTAATTTTATTTTATGCCACAGTATTCGATCAAAGGACTGGCTAATTTGAGGGATCAATCCCACCGTCCATTTGCGGGGACCCCGTTTAAAATCAGGGCTTTACGCTTTATATGGACATGGCGTAAAAACAAAGCCAAATGCAAGTTCTCTCATTTCTCCTAATTAATATTAACATACAGATTCAAAATTCATTAGAAAAAAATTATGATAAATTTAAAATAAATTATATCAACTAAACACTTACTTAAATCATGCTAGGATTAAATCATGCTAGGATTGTAACTTGAAGACCATCGACTATAAATCAAAGCGCTGATTAGGTTAAAGCAAATGGAAACGAAGATGACGACGGAGACGGATCGAGACAATGTGGGGGCGTTGAATAATTAAAACGATAACCCTTTCCTTTAAATATATAGGTTAATTGCAAAATAAATTTTCTTTTATAGCTAATTTGAAATCTAATCTAAATCTTTAGATAATTGCAAAAAAGAAATTACTAACTTTAACTATCGTTGCAATTTAAACTTTTTGACAGTCTCATTAATTTGTGCTCGAATCTAACATAATTTAGACTTCTTGCTGACATAATTTAGACTTCTTGCTAACATAATTTAGACTTCTTGCAATTAACCCTAAATATATTGATTAAAATGAAGACATATAAAACGGATATTGTATCCATAAACAGAATTGATTATTAATTTCTCCATAAATAAAGACTAGTATTCTACCCTTGCATCACACGATTATATATATATATATATATATATATATTTGTAGATTTTGTGATGATGTTGGTTCCATAAAGAATTCAAATATTGGATTTTGTATCATGACTCGTGTATATGTGTATAAATATTATTTTGTAGAAAATTGGTGTATCTATAAAATTTTAGTTCTTCTAGGATTTCTAACACGACAATTAATGACTATAAACTCTGAACTTAAACCATCCTTATAGAATTCAGATCTCACCCCTTGTTAATAAACATTTATAACAAAATTGTTGCAAAATTTAAATCTAATGAAGCATTTATCATATCAAATCTTGTTGCATGTCTTTGAATAAATGTTAAATGGAAACATAAAAAATTGTTACTAATTAAAGACAAAAGCAAGTTCTCTCATTTCTCCTAATTAATTTTAACATACATACTCAAAATCCATTAGAAAAAAATTATGATAAATTTAAAATATATTATATCAACTAAACACTTAAATCTTGCTAGGATTGTAACTTGAAAACCATCGACGATAAATAAAAGCGCGGATTAGATTAAAGCAAATGGAGACGAAGATGACGGCGTAGACGGATTGAGAGAATGTGGGGGCGAAGAATAATTAAAAGGATAACCCTTTCCTATAAATATATAGGTCAATTGCAAATTAAATTTTCCTATTTAGCTTATTTGAAATCTAATCTAAATCTTTAGATAATTACAAATAAATTACTAACTTTAAATATCGTTGCAATTAGACTTCTTGACATTTTCATTTGTACTCGAATCTAACACAATTTAGACTTCTTGCTAACATAATTTATACTTCTTGCAATTAACCCTAAATATAATATTGATGAAAATGAAGACATATAAAAACATATATTTTACTCATAAACATAATTGATTATTAATTTATCCATAAATAAAGACTAGTATTCTACCCGTGCATCACACGGTTATATATATATATATATATATATAATATATATATATATATATATATATTTGTAGATTTTGTGCTGATGCTGGTTCCATAAAGAATTCAGCTATTGGATTTTGTATCGTGACTCGTGTATATGTGTATAAATATTATTTTATAGAAAATGAGTGTATCTATAGAATTTTAGTTTTCTAGGATTTCTAACCCGACAATTAATGACTATAAACTCGAACTTAAACCATCCTTCTAGAATTCAGATCTCACCCCTTGTTAATAAACATTTATAACAAAATTGTTGCAAAATTTAAATCTAATGAAGCATTTAATATATCAAATCTTGCTACATGTCTATGAATAAATTTCAAATGGATACATAAAAAAATGTTTCTAATTTTATTTTATGCCACAGTATCTGATCAAAGGACTGACTAATTTGAGGGATCAATCCCACCGTCCATTTGCGGGGACCCCGTTTAAAGTCAGGACTTTACGCTTTATATGGACATGGCGTAAAAACAAAGCCAAATTCAAGTTCTCTCATTTCTCCTAATTAATATTAACATACAGATTCATAATTCATTAGAAAAAATTATGATAAATTTAAAATAAATTATATCAACTAAACACTTACTTAAATCATGCTAGGATTAAATCTTGTTAGGATTGTAACTTGAAGACCATCGACTATAAATAAAAGCGCTGATTAGGTTAGAGCAAATGGAAACGAAGATGACGACGGAGACGGATCGAGACAATGTGGGGGCGTAGAATAATTAAAACGATAACCCTTTCCTTTAAATATATAGGTTAATTGCAAATTAAATTTTCTTTTATAGCTAATTTGAAATCTAATCTAAATCTTTAGATAATTGCAAAAAAACATTACAAACTTTAACTATCGTTGCAATTTAAACTTTTTGATAGTCTCATTAATTTGTGCTCGAATCTAACATAATTTAGACTTCTTGCTGACATAATTTAAACTTCTTGCTAACATAATTTAGACTTCTTGCAATTAACCATAAATATATATATTGATTAAAATGAAGACTTATAAAACGGATATTGTACCCATAAACTGAATTGATTATTAATTTCTCCATAAATAAAGACTAGTATTCTACCTTTGCATCGCACGATTATATATATATATATTTGTAGATTTTGTGCTGATGTTGGTTCCATAAAGAATTCAACTATTGGATTTTGTATCATGACTCGTGTATATGTGTATAAATATTATTTTATATAAAATGGGTGTATCTATAGAATTTTAGTTCTTCTAGGATTTCTAACCCGACAATTAATGACTATAAACTCGAACTTAACCATCCTTCTAGAATTCAGATCTCACCCCTTGTTAATAAACATTTATCACAAAATTGTTGCAAAATCTAAACCTAATGAAGAATTTATCATATCAAATCTTGCTACATGTCTATGAATAAATTTCAAATGGATACATAAAAAAATGTTTCTAATTTTTTTTTATGCCACAATATCCAATCAAAGGACTGACTAATTTGAGGGATCAATCCCACCGTCCATTTGCGGGGACCCCGTTTAAAGTCAAGGCTTTACGCTTTATATGGACATGGCGTGAAAACAAAGCCAAATGAAAGTTCTCTCATTTCTCCTATTTAATTTTAACATACAGATTCAAAATCCATTAGAAAAAAATTATGATAAATTTAAAATAAATTATATCAACTAAACACTTACTTAAATCATGCTAGGATTAAATCATGCTAGGATTGTAACTTGAAGACTATCGACTATAAATCAAAGCGCGGATTAGGTTAAAGCAAATGGAGACGAAGATGACGACGGAGACGGATTGAGACAATGTGGGGGCGAAGAATAATTAAAACGATAACCCTTTCCTTTAAATATATAGGTTAATTGCAAATTAAATTTTCTTATTTAGCTAATTTGAAATCTAATCAAAATCTTTAGATAATTGCAAAAAAAATTACTAACTTTAACTATTGTTGCAATTTAGACTTCTTGACAGTCTCATTAATTTGTGCTCGAATGTAACATAATTTAGACTTCTTGCTGACATAATTTAGACTTCTTGCTAACATAATTTAGATTTCTTGCAATTAACCCTAAATATATTGATGAAAATGAAGACATATAAAGACATATATTTTACCAATAAACAGAATTGATTATTAATTTACCCAAAGACTAGTATTCTACTCGTGCGATGCACGGTTATATATATTTGTATATTTTGTGCTGATGTTGGTTTCATAAAGAATTTGATCAAACCATTGGATTTTGTATATAATGACTTGTGTATAAGTGTATAAATATTATTTTGTAGAAAATGGGTGTATCTATAGAATTTTAATTAGTTCTTCTAGGATATCTAACACGACAATTCGTGACTATAAACTCTAAACTTAAATCATCCTTCTAGAATTCAGATCTCACCCCTTGTTAATAAATATTTATCAAAAAATTGTTGCAAAATTTGAATCTAATGAAGCATTTATCATATCAAATCTTGTTGCATGTCTTTGAATAAATTTTAAATGGAAACATAAAAAAATGTTACTAATTAAAGACAAATGCAAGTTCCTTCATTTCTCCTAATTAATTTTAACATACATACTCAAAATCCATTAGAAAAAAATTATGATAAATTTAAAATATATGATATCAACTAAACACTTAAATCTTGCTAGGATTGTAACTTGAAAACCATCGACGATAAATAAAAGTGCGGATTAGGTTAAAGCAAATGGAGACGAAAATGACGGCGTAGACGAATCGAGACAATGTGGGGGCGAAGAATAATTAAAAGGATAACTCTTTCCTATAAATATATAGGTCAATTGCAAATAAAATCTTCCTATTTAGCTTATTTGAAATCTAATCTAAATCTTTAGATAATTACAAATAAATTACTAACTTTAAATATCATTGCAATTAGACTTCTTGACATTTTTATTTGTGTTCGAATCTAACATAATTTAGACTTCTTGCTAACATAATTTAGACTTCTTGCAATTAACCCTAAATATAATATTGATGAAAATGAAGACATATAAAAACGTATATTTTACTCATAAACAGAATTGATTATTAGTTTCCTCATAAATAAAGACTAGTACTCTACCCGTGTATCGCACGGTTATATATATATATATATATATATATATTTGTAGATTTTGTGCTGATGCTGGTTCCATAAAGAATTCAGCTATTGGATTTTGTATCGTGACTCGTGCATATGTGTATAAATATTATTTTATAGAAAATGAGTGTATCTATAGAATTTTAGTTTTCTAGGATTTCTAACCCGACAATTAATGACTATAAACTCGAACTTAAACCATCCTTCTAGAATTCAGATCTCACCCCTTGTTAATAAACATTTATAACAAAATTGTTGCAAAATTTAAATCTAATGAAGCATTTATCATATCAAATCTTGCTACATGTCTATGAATAAATTTCAAATGGATACATAAAAAAATGTTTCTAATTTTATTTTATGCCACAGTATCTGTTCAAAGGACTAACTAATTTGAGGGATCAATCCCACCGTCCATTTGCGGGGACCCCGTTTAAAGTCAGGGTTTTACGCTTTATATGGACATGGCGTAAAAACAAAGCCAAATTCACGTTCTCTCATTTCTCCTAATTAATATTAACATACAGATTCATAATTCATTAGAAAAAATTATGATAAATTTAAAATAAATTATATCAACTAAACACTTACTTAAATCATGCTAGGATTAAATCTTGTTAGGATTGTAACTTGAAGACCATCGACTATAAATCAAAGCGCTGATTAGGTTAAAGCAAATGGAAACGAAGATGACGACGGAGACGGATCGAGACAATGTGGGGGCGTAGAATAATTAAAACGATAACCCTTTCCTTTAAATATATAGGTTAATTGCAAATTAAATTTTCTTTTATAGCTAATTTGAAATCTAATCTAAATCTTTAGATAATTGCAAAAAAAAATACAAACTTTAACTATCGTTGCAATTTAACTTTTTGATAGTTTCATTAATTTGTGCTCGAATCTAACATAATTTAGACTTCTTGCTGACATAATTTAGACTTCTTGCTAACATAATTTAGACTTCTTGCAATTAACCATAAATATATTGATTAAAATGAAGACATATAAAACGGATATTGTACCCATAAACTGAATTGATTATTAATTTCTCCATAAATAAAGACTAGTATTCTACCTTTGCATCGCACGATTATATATATATATATTTGTAGATTTTGTGCTGATGTTGGTTCCATAAAGAATTCAACTATTGGATTTTGTATCATGACTCATGTATATGTGTATAAATATTATTTTATATAAAATGGGTGTATCTATAGAATTTTAGTTCTTCTAGGATTTCTAACCCGACAATTAATGACTATAAACTCGAACTTAAACCATCCTTCTAGAATTCAGATCTCACCCCTTGTTAATAAACATTTATCACAAAATTGTTGCAAAATCTAAACCTAATGAAGAATTTATCATATCAAATCTTGCTACATGTCTATGAATAAATTTCAAATGGATACATAAAAAAATGTTTCTAATTTTTTTTTATGCCACAATATCCGATCAAAGGACTGACTAATTTGAGGGATCAATCCCACCGTCCATTTGCGGGGACCCCGTTTAAAGTCAAGGCTTTACGCTTTATATGGACATGGCGTGAAAACAAAGCCAAATGAAAGTTCTCTCATTTCTCCTATTTAATTTTAACATACATATTCAAAATCCATTAGAAAAAAATTATGATAAATTTAAAATAAATTATATCAACTAAACACTTACTTAAATCATGCTAGGATTGTAACTTGAAGACTATCGACTATAAATCAAAGCGCGGATTAGGTTAAAGCAAATGGAGATGAAGATGACGACGGAGACGGATTGAGACAATGTGGGGGCGAAGAATAATTAAAACGATAACCCTTTCCTTTAAATATATAGGTTAATTGCAAATTAAATTTTCTTATTTAGCTAATTTGAAATCTAATCTAAATCTTTAGATAATTGCAAAAAAAAATTACTAACTTTAACTATTGTTGCAATTTAGACTTCTTGACAGTCTCATTAATTTGTGCTCAAATGTAACATAATTTAGACTTCTTGCTGACATAATTTAGACTTCTTGCTAACATAATTTAGATTTCTTGCAATTAACCCTAAATATATTGTTGAAAATGAAGACATATAAAGACATATATTTTACCAATAAACAGAATTGATTATTAATTTACCCAAAGACTAGTATTCTACTCGTGCGATGCACGGTTATATATATTTGTATATTTTGTGCTGATGTTGGTTTCATAAAGAATTTGATCAAACCATTGGATTTTGTATAATGACTTGTGTATAAGTGTATAAATATTATTTTGTAGAAAATGGGTGTATCTATAGAATTTTAATTAGTTCTCCTAGGATTTCTAACACGACAATTCGTGACTATAAACTCTAAACTTAAACCATCCTTCTAGAATTCAGATCTCACCCCTTGTTAATAAATATTTATCAAAAAATTGTTGCAAAATTTAAATCTAATGAAGCATTTATCATATCAAATCTTGTTGCATGTCTTTGAATAAATTTTAAATGGAAACATAAAAAAATGTTACTAATTAAAGACAAATGCAAGTTCTCTCATTTCTCCTAATTAATTTTAACATACATACTCAAAATCCATTAGAAAAAAATTATGATAAATTTAAAATATATGATATCAACTAAACACTTAAATCTTGCTAGGATTGTAACTTGAAAACCATCGACGATAAATAAAAGTGCGGATTAGGTTAAAGCAAATGGAGACGAAAATGACGGCGTAGACGAATCGAGACAATGTGGGGGCGAAGAATAATTAAAAGGATAACTCTTTCCTATAAATATATAGGTCAATTGCAAATAAAATCTTCCTATTTAGCTTATTTGAAATCTAATCTAAATCTTTAGATAATTACAAATAAATTACTAACTTTAAATATCATTGCAATTAGACTTCTTGACATTTTTATTTGTGTTCGAATCTAACATAATTTAGACTTCTTGCTAACATAATTTAGACTTCTTGCAATTAACCCTAAATATAATATTGATGAAAATGAAGACATATAAAAACGTATATTTTACTCATAAACAGAATTGATTATTAGTTTCCTCATAAATAAAGACTAGTACTCTACCCGTGTATCGCACGGTTATATATATATATATATATATATATATTTGTAGATTTTGTGCTGATGCTGGTTCCATAAAGAATTCAGCTATTGGATTTTGTATCGTGACTCGTGCATATGTGTATAAATATTATTTTATAGAAAATGAGTGTATCTATAGAATTTTAGTTTTCTAGGATTTCTAACCCGACAATTAATGACTATAAACTCGAACTTAAACCATCCTTCTAGAATTCAGATCTCACCCCTTGTTAATAAACATTTATAACAAAATTGTTGCAAAATTTAAATCTAATGAAGCATTTATCATATCAAATCTTGCTACATGTCTATGAATAAATTTCAAATGGATACATAAAAAAATGTTTCTAATTTTATTTTATGCCACAGTATCTGATCAAAGGACTAACTAATTTGAGGGATCAATCCCACCGTCCATTTGCGGGGACCCCGTTTAAAGTCAGGGTTTTACGCTTTATATGGACATGGCGTAAAAACAAAGCCAAATTCAAGTTCTCTCATTTCTCCTAATTAATATTAACATACAGATTCATAATTCATTAGAAAAAATTATGATAAATTTAAAATAAATTATATCAACTAAACACTTACTTAAATCATGCTAGGATTAAATCTTGTTAGGATTGTAACTTGAAGACCATCGACTATAAATCAAAGCGCTGATTAGGTTAAAGCAAATGGAAACGAAGATGACGACGGAGACGGATCGAGACAATGTGGGGGCGTAGAATAATTAAAACGATAACCCTTTCCTTTAAATATATAGGTTAATTGCAAATTAAATTTTCTTTTATAGCTAATTTGAAATCTAATCTAAATCTTTAGATAATTGCAAAAAAAAATACAAACTTTAACTATCGTTGCAATTTAACTTTTTGATAGTCTCATTAATTTGTGCTCGAATCTAACATAATTTAGACTTTTTGCTGACATAATTTAGACTTCTTGCTAACATAATTTAGACTTCTTGCAATTAACCATAAATATATTGATTAAAATGAAGACATATAAAACGGATATTGTACCCATAAACTGAATTGATTATTAATTTCTCCATAAATAAAGACTAGTATTCTACCTTTGCATCGCACGATTATATATATATATATTTGTAGATTTTGTGCTGATGTTGGTTCCATAAAGAATTCAACTATTGGATTTTGTATCATGACTCATGTATATGTGTATAAATATTATTTTATATAAAATGGGTGTATCTATAGAATTTTAGTTCTTCTAGGATTTCTAACCCGACAATTAATGACTATAAACTCGAACTTAAACCATCCTTCTAGAATTCAGATCTCACCCCTTGTTAATAAACATTTATCACAAAATTGTTGCAAAATCTAAACCTAATGAAGAATTTATCATATCAAATCTTGCTACATGTCTATGAATAAATTTCAAATGGATACATAAAAAAATGTTTCTAATTTTTTTTTATGCCACAATATCCGATCAAAGGACTGACTAATTTGAGGGATCAATCCCACCGTCCATTTGCGGGGACCCCGTTTAAAGTCAAGGCTTTACGCTTTATATGGACATGGCGTGAAAACAAAGCCAAATGAAAGTTCTCTCATTTCTCCTATTTAATTTTAACATACATATTCAAAATCCATTAGAAAAAAATTATGATAAATTTAAAATAAATTATATCAACTAAACACTTACTTAAATCATGCTAGGATTGTAACTTGAAGACTATCGACTATAAATCAAAGCGCGGATTAGGTTAAAGCAAATGGAGATGAAGATGACGACGGAGACGGATTGAGACAATGTGGGGGCGAAGAATAATTAAAACGATAACCCTTTCCTTTAAATATATAGGTTAATTGCAAATTAAATTTTCTTATTTAGCTAATTTGAAATCTAATCTAAATCTTTAGATAATTGCAAAAAAAAATTACTAACTTTAACTATTGTTGCAATTTAGACTTCTTGACAGTCTCATTAATTTGTGCTCGAATGTAACATAATTTAGACTTCTTGCTGACATAATTTAGACTTCTTGCTAACATAATTTAGATTTCTTGCAATTAACCCTAAATATATTGTTGAAAATGAAGACATATAAAGACATATATTTTACCAATAAACAGAATTGATTATTAATTTACCCAAAGACTAGTATTCTACTCGTGCGATGCACGGTTATATATATTTGTATATTTTGTGATGATGTTGGTTTCATAAAGAATTTGATCAAACCATTGGATTTTGTATAATGACTTGTGTATAAGTGTATAAATATTATTTTGTAGAAAATGGGTGTATCTATAGAATTTTAATTAGTTCTCCTAGGATTTCTAACACGACAATTCGTGACTATAAACTCTAAACTTAAACCATCCTTCTAGAATTCAGATCTCACCCCTTGTTAATAAATATTTATCAAAAAATTGTTGCAAAATTTAAATCTAATGAAGCATTTATCATATCAAATCTTGTTGCATGTCTTTGAATAAATTTTAAATGGAAACATAAAAAAATGTTACTAATTAAAGACAAATGCAAGTTCTCTCATTTCTCCTAATTAATTTTAACATACATACTCAAAATCCATTAGAAAAAAATTATGATAAATTTAAAATATATGATATCAACTAAACACTTAAATCTTGCTAGGATTGTAACTTGAAAACCATCGACGATAAATAAAAGTGCGGATTAGGTTAAAGCAAATGGAGACGAAAATGACGGCGTAGACGAATCGAGACAATGTGGGGGCGAAGAATAATTAAAAGGATAACTCTTTCCTATAAATATATAGGTCAATTGCAAATAAAATCTTCCTATTTAGCTTATTTGAAATCTAATCTAAATCTTTAGATAATTACAAATAAATTACTAACTTTAAATATCATTGCAATTAGACTTCTTGACATTTTTATTTGTGTTCGAATCTAACATAATTTAGACTTCTTGCTAACATAATTTAGACTTCTTGCAATTAACCCTAAATATAATATTGATGAAAATGAAGACATATAAAAACGTATATTTTACTCATAAACAGAATTGATTATTAGTTTCCTCATAAATAAAGACTAGTACTCTACCCGTGTATCGCACTGTTATATATATATATATATATATATATATATATATATATATATATTTGTAGATTTTGTGCTGATGCTGGTTCCAGAAAGAATTCAACTATTGGATTTTGTATCGTGACTCGTGCATATGTGTATAAATATTATTTTATAGAAAATGAGTGTATCTATAGAATTTTAGTTTTCTAGGATTTCTAACCCGACAATTAATGACTATAAACTCGAACTTAAACCATCCTTCTAGAATTCAGATCTCACCCCTTGTTAATAAACATTTATCACAAAATTGTTGCAAAATCTAAACCTAATGAAGAATTTATCATATCAAATCTTGCTACATGTCTATGAATAAATTTCAAATGGATACATAAAAAAATGTTTCTAATTTTTTTTTATGCCACAATATCCGATCAAAGGACTGACTAATTTGAGGGATCAATCCCACCGTCCATTTGCGGGGACCCCATTTAAAGTCAAGGCTTTACGCTTTATATGGACATGGCGTGAAAACAAAGCCAAATGAAAGTTCTCTCATTTCTCCTATTTAATTTTAACATACATATTCAAAATCCATTAGAAAAAAATTATGATAAATTTAAAATAAATTATATCAACTAAACACTTACTTAAATCATGCTAGGATTGTAACTTGAAGACTATCGACTATAAATCAAAGCGCGGATTAGGTTAAAGCAAATGGAGATGAAGATGACGACGGAGACGGATTGAGACAATGTGGGGGCGAAGAATAATTAAAACGATAACCCTTTCCTTTAAATATATAGGTTAATTGCAAATTAAATTTTCTTATTTAGCTAATTTGAAATCTAATCTAAATCTTTAGATAATTGCAAAAAAAAATTACTAACTTTAACTATTGTTGCAATTTAGACTTCTTGACAGTCTCATTAATTTGTGCTCGAATGTAACATAATTTAGACTTCTTGCTGACATAATTTAGACTTCTTGCTAACATAATTTAGATTTCTTGCAATTAACCCTAAATATATTGTTGAAAATGAAGACATATAAAGACATATATTTTACCAATAAACAGAATTGATTATTAATTTACCCAAAGACTAGTATTCTACTCGTGCGATGCACGGTTATATATATTTGTATATTTTGTGCTGATGTTGGTTTCATAAAGAATTTGATCAAACCATTGGATTTTGTATAATGACTTGTGTATAAGTGTATAAATATTATTTTGTAGAAAATGGGTGTATCTATAGAATTTTAATTAGTTCTCCTAGGATTTCTAACACGACAATTCGTGACTATAAACTCTAAACTTAAACCATCCTTCTAGAATTCAGATCTCACCCCTTGTTAATAAATATTTATCAAAAAATTGTTGCAAAATTTAAATCTAATGAAGCATTTATCATATCAAATCTTGTTGCATGTCTTTGAATAAATTTTAAATGGAAACATAAAAAAATGTTACTAATTAAAGACAAATGCAAGTTCTCTCATTTCTCCTAATTAATTTTAACATACATACTCAAAATCCATTAGAAAAAAATTATGATAAATTTAAAATATATGATATCAACTAAACACTTAAATCTTGCTAGGATTGTAACTTGAAAACCATCGACGATAAATAAAAGTGCGGATTAGGTTAAAGCAAATGGAGACGAAAATGACGGCGTAGACGAATCGAGACAATGTGGGGGCGAAGAATAATTAAAAGGATAACTCTTTCCTATAAATATATAGGTCAATTGCAAATAAAATCTTCCTATTTAGCTTATTTGAAATCTAATCTAAATCTTTAGATAATTACAAATAAATTACTAACTTTAAATATCATTGCAATTAGACTTCTTGACATTTTTATTTGTGTTCGAATCTAACATAATTTAGACTTCTTGCTAACATAATTTAGACTTCTTGCAATTAACCCTAAATATAATATTGATGAAAATGAAGACATATAAAAACGTATATTTTACTCATAAACAGAATTGATTATTAGTTTCCTCATAAATAAAGACTAGTACTCTACCCGTGTATCGCACTGTTATATATATATATATATATATATATATATATATATATATATATTTGTAGATTTTGTGTTGATGCTGGTTCCAGAAAGAATTCAACTATTGGATTTTGTATCCTGACTCGTGTATATATATATAAATATTATTTTATAGAAAATGAGTGTATCTATAGAATTTTAGTTTTCTAGGATTTCTAACCCGACAATTAATGACTATAAACTCTGAACTTAAATCATCCTTTCAGAATTCAGATCTCATCCCTAGCTTGTTAATAAACATTTATCACAAAATTGTTGCAAAATTTAAACCTAATGAAGAATTTATCATATCAAATCTTGCTACATGTCTATTAATAAATTTAAAATGGATACATAAAAAAATATTTCTAATTTTATTTTATGCCACAGTATCCGATCAAAGGACTGACTAATTTGAGGGATCAATCCCACCGTCCATTTGCGGGGACCCCGTTTAAAGTCAGAGATTTACGCTTTATATGGACATGGCGTGAAAACAAAGCCAAATGCAAGTTCTCTCATTTCTCCTAATTAATATTAACATACAGATTCAAAATTCATTAGAAAAAAATTATGATAAATTTAAAATAAATTATATCAACTAAACACTTACTTAAATCATGCTAGGATTAAATCATGTTAGGATTGTAACTTGAAGCCATCGACTATAAATCAAAGCGCGGATTAGGTTAAAGCAAATGGAAACGAAGATGACGACGGAGACGGATCGAGACAATGTGGGGGCGAAGAATAATTAAAACATTAACCCTTTCCTTTATATATATAGGTTAATTGCAAATTAAATTTTCTTATTTAGCTAATTTGAAATCTAATCTAAATCTTTAGATAATTGCAAAAAAAATTACAATATTTAACTATCGTTGCAATTTAGACTTCTTGACAGTCTCATTAATTTGTTCTCGAATCTAACATAATTTAGACTTCTTGCTGACATAATTTAGACTTCTTGCTAACATAATTTAGATTTCTTGCAATTAACCCTAAATATATTGATGAAAATGAAGACATATAAAGACATATATTTTACCCATAAACAGAATTGATTATTAAATTCCCCAAAGACTATTATTCTACCCGTGCGATGCACGGTTATATACATTTGTATATTTTGTGTTGATGTTGGTTTCATAAAGAATTTGATCAAACCATTCGATTTTGTATAATGACTTGTGTATATGTGTATAAATATTATTTTGTAGAAAATGGGTGTATCTATAGAATTTTAATTAGTTCTTCTAGGATTTCTAACACGACTATTAATAAATATAAACTCTAAACTTAAACCATCCTTCTAGAATTCAGATCTCACCCCTTGTTAATAAATATTTATCAAAAAATTGTTGCAAAATTTAAACCTAATGAAGCATTTATCATATCAAATCTTGCTACATGTGATTGAATAAATTTCAAATGGATACATAAAAAAATATTACTATATATTTATTTATTTTTGATGCCACGGTATCCGATCAAATCATCGACTAATTCGAGGGGACCAATCCCACCGCCCATTTGAAATGATTCCGTTTAAAGTTAGGGTTTTGTGCTCTATATGGACATGGCAAACCCAAATGCAAGTTCTCTCATTTCTCCTAATTAATTTTAACATACAGATTTAAAATCCATTAGAAAAAAATTATGATAAATTTAAAATAAATTATATCAACTAAACACTTACTTAAATCTTGCTAGGATTGTAACTTGAAGACCGTAGACGATAAATCAAAGTGTGGATTAGGTTAAAGTAAATGGAGATGGAGAAGTCGTCGGAGACAGATCGAGAGAATGTGGAGGCGAAGAATAATTAGAAGGATAACGCTTTCCTTTAAATATATAGGTCAGTTGCAAATTAAATCTTCATATTTAGCTTATTTGCCATCTAACTTCATATTTTTAAATCCGGCCTAATTTCTAAACATCTGGTTCAGGCACACATTAACCTGCCAAAAAAACTAATTTGCAACAATATTTAAAGTTAGTGATTTATTTACATTAATAATTTTAAAGGTTTAGATTAAATTGCAAATAAGCAAAATGTTGTGATTTAATTTGCAATTAACCCTAAATATATTGATGAAAATGAAGACATATAATGAGTGATATTTTACCCTTAAACTGAATTGATTATTAATTTCCCCCTAACTAAATACTAATATTCTACCCGTGCGATGCACGGTTATATATGTATTTGTAGATTTTGTGCTTATGTTGATTCCATAAAGAATTCACCATTGAATTTTATATCAAGACTCGTGTATATCTATAGAATTTTAGCTCTTCAAGGATTTCTAACACGACAATTAATGACTATAAACTCTGAACTTAAACCATCCTTCTAGAATTCAGGTCTCACCTCTTGTTAATAAATATTTATCACAAAATTGTTGCAAAATTTAAACGTAATGAAGCATTTATCATATCAAATCTTGCTACATGTCTTTGAATAAATCACTACAAAAAAGGTCTTGATTAGAGACCAATGTTTTGAGATCAATGTCTCAAATAAAGACCAATTTGAGACCAATTTTAAAAAATTAAGAATTTTGAAATTGTTTTCAGTCCCAATGTCTCAAAACACTAGTCTCTAATCAAGGTATTTTTTGTAGTGAATTTAAAACGGATACATAAAAAATGTTACTAATTAAAGTACATATAAAGTGTGAAAACAAACCCAAAATGCAAGTTCTCTCATTTTTCCAAATTAATTTTAACATACATATTCAAAATCTATTAGAAAAAATTACAATAAATTTAAAATAAATTATATCTACTAAACAATTAAATCTTGCTATGATTGTAACTTGAAGACCATCGACGATAAATGAAAGCGCAGATTAGGTTAAAGCAAATGTAGACGAAGACGACGACAGAAATGGATCAAGACAATGTGAGGGCGAAGAATAATTAAAACGATAACCCTTACCTTTAAATATATAGGTTAATTGCAAATTAAAATTTTTTTATTTAGCTGATTTGAAATCTAATCTAAATCTTTAGATAATTGCAAAAAAAAATTACTAACTTTAACAATCGTTGCAATTTAGACTTCTTGACAGTCTCATTAATTTGTGCTCGAATCTAACATAATTTAGACTTCTTGCTGACATAATTTAGACTTCTTGCTAACATAATTTAGACTTCTTGCAATTAACCCTAAATATATTGATTAAAATGAAGACATATAAAACGGATATTGTACCCATAAACAGAATTGATTATTAATTTCTTCATAAATAAAGACGTGTGGAGTTGTGAATCCTCAAAGTCGCCTGGTCCGGACGGATTTTCGATGGCTTTCGTCAAAGCCAATTGGGATGTTTTGAAGGCTGATTTCCAGAGGTTGTTTGATGAATTTCACGTAAATGGAAAGTTCGTCAAAGGCTTCAATCCGTCCTTCATAACTCTTATTCCGAAAAAACTGAACGCGGAATGCATTAATGACTACCGGCCTATATCCATGATTAATTGTTCCTACAAAATTATTGCAAAGGTTTTAGCGAGAAGGCTTTCAAAGGTAATTGGGTCGGTGATATCGGAGACGCAATCTGGGTTCGTTCAGGGGCGGCAGATTTTAGATGGCGTGCTTGTTCTCAATGAACTTATTGATGACGTGAAAAAGAAGAAGTTAGAGAGGCTCTTTTTTAAGATCGACTTTGCAAAGGCCTTTGACTCTGTGGGCTGGAATTTCTTGGACGACATGTTAAGAAGCATGGAATTTGCTCCTAAATGGCGTAAATGGATTCGGGAATGTATTTCATCGGCCTCGGCGTCCGTCCTTGTCAATGACAGCCCTTCCGCCGAGTTTCATCTTCAACGGGGGCTTCGGCAAGGGGATCCTCTATCCCCGCTACTCTTTATTATTGCGGCTGAAGGATTAAGCGCTCTCATCTCTAGAGCTTCTTCTATTGGCATTTACGATGCAGTCAAAGTGGGTAGATTGGAGGTTCCGGTAACACACCTTCAATATGCCGATGATACTATTTTGGTTGGGGAGGTGACCACAAAAAACATATGGGCTCTCAAGTGCTTACTGATTAATTTTGAGAGATTATCCGGGCTCAAAATTAATTTCTCAAAATGTAGTCTAATTGGGCTTAACGTGGATTCGGAAGTGCAGCAGGGTATGGCTGATTTTTTAGGTTGCTGTGTTGGGTCGCTTCCCATGAATTTCCTAGGAATTCAAGTGGGTATTAATCATCAAACAACATTAGCTTGGAAAGGGGTGGTGGAAAAGGTGAAAAATAGAATTAAAATGTGGGAGGATCGCCAAATCTCTTTCGGTGGAAGGATCACGTTGCTCAACGCGGTCCTCGTATCGTTGCCTATCTATTATCTATCTCTTTATCGTATTCCTAAAAAAAATTTGAGTGAGCTAGTTAGATTGCAACGTAACTTTTTGTGGGGGGGTGGTGTGAGCACTACAAAAATTCCATGGGTCTCATGGAAGGATATTTGTAGACCTAAGCCAGTCGGGGGACTTGGTGTCCGAAATCTTGATTTATTTAACGTTTCTCTTCTTGGCAGGTGGGCGTGGAGGCTGCGTACGGAACCAAAGGCACTATGGGTCAAAATTCTTGATTCTAAGTATGACATATCTTTGGCATGTGATGCAGCTGTACCGGTGAACAAGAGAAATCACTCAAGGTGGTGGAGTATGCTTTCTGCTCTGTTTGCTGAAAATGGGCAACATCCTTGGTTCACCAATAACATGGTAAAGATTGTCGGGTGCGGCAGCGATACATTCCTATGGCATGATAGATGGACGGATCAACCAGCTCTGAAAGATATTTATCCTAGGCTTTAATCTTTATGTGTCAATAAGGACGCACGACTCAGTGAATCGGGTATTTGGGTTAATGGCGCTTGGTCTTGTGATATACATTGGAGGAGACCCCTCTTCGATTGGGAAAATCAATTAGCAGACCAGCTGGGGTGCTCGCTGGCCAACTTGCATTTGCAGGACTCAGCTCGTCCTCAGATTCGTGGCGTTGGAAATCTTCTGTCAATGGTCAGTACAGCCCCAACTCTGCCTACGGAGGTTTCGAGTTGCCAGATCAGACGCAGATCCTTAGTACCGAGGCTCATGCTGCAATCAAGAGGATCTGGAATAAATTGACTCCTCTGAAATTTTCGGGGTTGGCCTGGAAGGTGCTAAGAGGACGTCTTGCCACACGGAGTGAACTTCATAAGCGAAACATTTTGAGTGCCGACGCGGATCTGGATTGCGCGCTTTGTGGATCAAGTGAGGAAAATATGCAGCATCTGTTTGTTGGGTGTGAAATGGCTAATAAGATTTGGAGGCTGATTTTCTCTTGGCTTGATAGTAATTCTCCAATGCCGAATGATATTACTTCACATTTCCATCAATTCTGTGGCATCGCTGGACCTAAGCGTACAAAGAACACCTTGGAATGCATTTGGTGCCTGACGGTTTGGTATGTGTGGAACGCTAGAAATAAGAAGATATTCTCTCATGAAGAGTCGAAACCGGAAAAGTTGTTTGATGATATCAGAGCAAAGGCCTGGAGTATTTTTTGTCTTCATAACGTATGTCCAATTACGATCTCGTTTCATGATTGGTGCGCCAGTCCGAGAGCAGCAATCTGCTCATGAGCCTAGTCCTTCATTATAATATCTGCTGGTGTTGCTTCAATTTATTGTTTTGTAATAACTTTGGCAGTTGTACCTAGCTTAATTCTCATGAGTACCACTGGTACTCTAATCTAATAAAATACAACATTTTTTCCTCTCAAAAAAAAAAAAAAAAAGTATTCTACCCGTGCATCGCACGATTATATATATATATATTTGTAGATTTTGTGTTGATGTTGGTTCCATAAAGAACACAACTATTGGATTTTGTATCATGACTCGTGTATATGTGTATAAATATTATTTTATATAAAATGGGTGTATCTATAGAATTTTAGTTCTTCTAGGATTTCTAACCCGAAAATTAATGACTATAAACTCGAACTTAAACCATCCTTCTAGAATTCAAATCTCACCCCTTGTTAATAAACATTTATCACAAAATTGTTGCAAAATTTAAACCTAATGAAGAATTTATCATATCAAATCTTGCTACATGTCTATGAATAAATTTCAAATGGATACATAAAAAAATGTTTCTAATTTTTTTTTATGCCACAGTATCCGATCAAATGACTGACTAATTCGAGGGACCAATCCCACCACCTATTTGCGGAGACCCCGTTTAAATTCAGGGTTTTCCGCTCTATATGGACATAGCGTGAAAACAAACTCAAATGCAAGTTCTCTCATTTCTCCTAATTAATTTTAACATACAAATTCAAAATCCATTAGAAAAAAATTATGATAATTTTAAAATAAATTATATCAACTAAACACTTACTTAAATCATGCTAGGATTAAATCATGCTAGGATTGTAACTTGAAGACTATCGACTATAAATCAAAGCGCGGATTAGGTTAAAGCAAATGGAGACGAAGATGACGACGGAGACGGATTGAGACAATGTGGGGGCGAAGAATAATTAAAACGAAAACCCTTTCCTTTAAATATATAGGTTAATTGCAAATTAAATTTTCTTATTTAGCTAATTTGAAATCTAATCTAAATCTTTAGATAATTGCAAAAAAAAAATTACTAACTTTAACAATCGTTGCAATTTAGACTTCTTGACAGTCTCATTAATTTGTGCTTGAATCTAACATAATTTAGACTTCTTGCTGACATAATTTAGACTTCTTGTTGACATAATTTAGACTTCTTGCAATTAACCCTAAATATATTGATGAAAATGAAGACATATAAAGACATATATTTTACCCATAAACATAATTGATTATTAATTTCCCCAAAGACTAGTATTCTACCCGTGCGATGCACGGTTATATATATTTGTATATTTTGTGCTGATGTTGGTTTCATAAAGAATTTGATCAAACCATTGGATTTTGTATAATGACTTGTGTATATGTGTATAAATATTATTTTGTAGAAAATTGGTGTATCTATAGAATTTTAATTAGTTCTTCTAGGATTTCTAACACGACAATTAATGACTATAAAGTCTAAACTTAAACCATCCTTCTAGAATTCAGATCTCACCCCTGGTTAATAAATATTTATCAAAAAATTGTTGCAAAATTTAAATCTAATGAAGCATTTATCATATCAAATCTTGTTGCACGTCTTTGAATAAATTTTAAATGGAAACATAAAAAAATGTTACTAATTAAAGACAAATGCAAGTTCTCTCATTTCTCCTAATTAATTTTAACATACATACTCAAAATCCATTAGAAAAAAATTATGATAAATTTAAAATATATTATATCAACTAAACACTTAAATCTTGCTAGGATTGTAACTTGAAAACCATCGACGATAAATAAAAGTGCGGATTAGGTTAAAGCAAATGGAGACGAAGATGACGGCGTAGACGAATCGAGACAATGTGGGGGCGAAGAATAATTAAAAGGATAACTCTTTCCTATAAATATATAGGTCAATTGCAAATTAAATCTTCCTATTTAGCTTATTTGAAATCTAATCTAAATCTTTAGATAATTACAAATAAATTACTAACTTTAAATATCGTTGCAATTAGACTTCTTGACATTTTCATTTGTGCTCGAATCTAACATAATTTAGACTTCTTGCAATTAACCCTAAATATAATAATGATGAAAATGAAGACATATAAAAACGTATATTTTACTCATAAACAGAATTGATGATTAATTTCCCCATAAATAAAGACTAGTACTCTACCCGTGCATCGCACGGTTATATATATTTGTAGATTTTGTGTTGATGTTGGTTCCATAAAGAATTCAACCATTGGATTTTGTATCATGACTCGTGTATATGTGTATAAATATTATATTTTATATAAAATGAGTGTATCTATAGAATTTTAGTTCTTTTAGGATTTCTAACCCGACAATTAATGACTATAAACTCGAACTTAAACCATCCTTCTAGAATTCAGATCTCACCCCTTGTTAATAAACATTTATCACAAAATTGTTGCAAAATTTAAACCTAATGAAGAATTTATCATATCAAATCTTGCGACATGTCTATGAATAAATTTCAAATGGATACATAAAAAAATGTTTCTAATTTTTTTTTATGTCACAGTATCCGATCAAAGGACTGACTAATTCGAGGGACCAATCCCACCACCTATTTGCGGTGACCCCGTTTAAAGTCAGGGTTTTACGCTCTATATGGACATAGCGTGAAAACAAACTCAAATGCAAGTTCTCTCATTTCTCCTAATTAATTTTAACATACAAATTCAAAATCCATTAGAAAAAAATTATGATAAATTTAAAATAAATTATATCAACTAAACACTTACTTAAATCATGCTAGAATTAAATCATTCTAGGATTGTAACTTGAAGACCATCGACTATAAATCAAAGCGCGGATTAGGTTAAAGCTAATGGAGACGAAGATGACGACGGAGACGGATTGAGACAATGTGGGGGCGAAGAATAATTAAAACGATAACCCTTTCCTTTAAATATATAGGTTAATTGCAAATTAAATTTTCTTATTTAGCTAATTTGAAATATAATCTAAATCTTTAGATAATTGCAAAAAAAATTACTAACTTTAACTATCGTTGCAATTTAGACTTCTTGACAGTCTCATTAATTTGTTCTCGAATCTAACATAATTTAGACTTCTTGTTGACATAATTTAGACTTCTTGCTAACATAATTTAGATTTCTTGCAATTAACCCTAAATATATTGATGAAAATGAAGACATATAAAGACATATATTTTACCCATAAACAGAATTGATTATTAATTTCCCCAAAGACTATTATTCTACCCGTGCGATGCACGGTTATATATATTTGTATATTTTGTGCTGATATTGGTTTCATAAAGAATTTGATCAAACCATTGGATTTTGTATAATGACTTGTGTATATGTGTATAAATATTATTTTGTAGAAAATGGGTGTATCTATAGAATTTTAATTAGTTCTTCTAGAATTTCTAACACGACTATTAATGACTATAAACTCTAAACTTAAACCATCCTTCTAGAATTCAGATCTCACCCCTTGTTAATAAATATTTATCAAAAAATTGTTGCAAAATTTAAACCTAATGAAGCATATATCATATCAAATCTTGCTACATGTGTTTGAATAAATTTCAAATGGATACATAAAAAAATATTACTATATATTTATTTATTTTTTATGCCACGGTATCCGATCAAATCATCGACTAATTCGTGGGGACCAATCCCACCGCCCATTTGAAAGGACCCTGTTTAAAGTTAGGGCTTTGTGCTCTATATGGACATGGCAAACCCAAATGCAAGTTCTCTCATTTCTCCTAATTAATTTTAACATACAGATTTAAAATCCATTAGAAAAAAATTATGATAAATTTAAAATAAATTATATCAACTAAAAACTTACTTAAATCTTGCTAGGATTGTAACTTGAAGACCGTAGACAATAAATCAAAGTGTGGATTAGGTTAAAATAATGGAGATGGAGAAGACGTCGGATACAGATCGAGACAATGTGGAGGCGAAGAATAATTAAAAGGATAACGGCTTTCCTTTAAATATATAGGTCAGTTGCAAATTAAATCTTCATATTTAGCTTATTTGCCATCTAACTTCATATTTTTAAATCCGGCCTAATTTCTAAACATCTGATTCAGGCACACATTAACCTGCCAAAAAAACTAATTTGCAACAATATTTAAAGTTAGTGATTTATTTACATTAATAATTTTAAAGGTTTAAATTAAATTGAAAATAAACAAAATGTTGTGATTTAATTTGCAATTAAACCTAAATATATTGATGAAAATGAAGACATATAATGAGTGATATTTTACCCTTAAACATAATTGATTATTAATTCCCCCCTAACTAAATACTAATATTCTACCCGTGCGATGCACGGTTATATATTTTGTGCTTATGTTGATTCCATAAAGAATTCACCATTGAATTTTATATCAAGACTCGTGTATATCTATAGAATTTTAGCTCTTCAAGGATTTCTAACACGACAATTAATGACTATAAACTCTGAACTTAAATCGTCCTTCTAGAATTCAGATCTCACCTCTTGTTAATAAATATTTATCACAAAATTGTTGCAAAATTTAAACGTAATGAAGCATTTATCATATCAAATCTTGCTACATGTCTTTGAATAAATCACTACAAAAAAGGTCTTGATTAGAGACCAATGTTTTGAGATCAATGTCTCAAATAAAGACCAATTTGAGACCAATTTTAAAAAATTAAGAATTTTGAGATTGTTTTCAGTCCCAATGTCTCAAAACACTGGTCTCTAATCAAGGTATTTTTTGTAGTGAATTTAAAACGGATACATAAAAAATGTTACTAATTAAAGTACATATAAAGTGTGAAAACAAACCCAAAATGCAAGTTCTCTCATTTTTCCAAATTAATTTTAACATACAGATTCAAAATCTATTAGAAAAAATTACAATAAATTTAAAATAAATTATATCTACTAAACAATTAAATCTTGCTACGATTGTAACTTGAAGACCATCGACGATAAATAAAAGCGCGGATTAGGTTAAAGTAAATGTAGACGAAGACGACGGCAGAAATGGATCAAGACAATGTGAGGGCGAAGAATAATTAAAAGGATAAACCTTTCCTTTAAATATATAGGTTAATTGCAAATTAAATTTTCTTATTTAGCTTATTTGAAATCTAATCTAAATATTTATATAATTGTAAATAAATTACTAACTTTAAATATTGTAGCAATTTAGACTTCCTGACAGCCTTATTTGTGCTCGAATCTAACATAATTTAAACTTCTTGTTAACATAATTTAGACTTCTTGCAATTAACCCTAAATATATTGATGAAAATGAAGACATATAAAGAGGGATATTTTACCCATAAACAGAATTGATTATTAATTTTCCCATAAATAAAGACAAGTATGCTATCCGTGCGATGCACGGTTATATATATTTGTAGATTTTGTGCTTATGCTGGTCTATCCGTGCGATGCACAGTTATATATATTTGTAGATTATGTGCTTATGTTGGTTCCATAAAGAATTCAACCATTGAATTTTGTATCAAGACTCGTGTATATGTGTAAATATTTTGTAGAACATGGGTGTATCTATAAAATTTTAGCTCTTTTATGATTTCTAACACTACAATTAATGACTATAAACTCTGAACTTAAACCATCCTTCTAGAATTCAGATCTCACCACTATTAATAAATATTTATCACAAACTTGTTGCAAAATTTAAACGTAATGAAGCATTTATCATATCAAATCTTGATACATGTCTTTGAATAAATTGTTGCAAAATGTTACTAATTAAAGTACATATAAAGTGTGAAAACAAACCCAAAAAGCAAGTTCTCTCATTTCTCCTAATTAATTTTAAAATACACATTCAAAATCCATTAGAAAAAAATTATGATAAATTTAAAATAAATTATATCAACTAAACACTTACTTAAATCTTTCCAGGATTGTAACTTGAAGACCATCGACGATAAATCAAAGCGCGGATTAGATTTAAAGCAAATGGAGACGAAGACAACGACGAAAACGGATCGAGACAATGTGGGGGCGAAGAATAATTAAAAGGATAACCATTTCCTTTAAATATATAGGTTAATTGCAAATTAAATTTTCTTATTTAGCTTATTTGAAATTTAATCTAAATCTTTAGATAATTGCAAATAAATTACTAACTTTAAATATTGTTGCAATTTAGACTTCTTGACAGTCTCATTAATTTGTGCTCGAATGTAACATAATTTAGACTTCTTGCTGACATAATTTAGACTTCTTGCTAACATAATTTAGATTTCTTGCAATTAACCCTAAATATATTGTTGAAAATGAAGACATATAAAGACATATATTTTACCAATAAACAGAATTGATTATTAATTTACCCAAAGACTAGTATTCTACTCGTGCGATGCACGGTTATATATATTTGTATATTTTGTGCTGATGTTGGTTTCATAAAGAATTTGATCAAACCATTGGATTTTGTATAATGACTTGTGTATAAGTGTATAAATATTATTTTGTAGAAAATGGGTGTATCTATAGAATTTTAATTAGTTCTCCTAGGATTTCTAACACGACAATTCGTGACTATAAACTCTAAACTTAAACCATCCTTCTAGAATTCAGATCTCACCCCTTGTTAATAAATATTTATCAAAAAATTGTTGCAAAATTTAAATCTAATGAAGCATTTATCATATCAAATCTTGTTGCATGTCTTTGAATAAATTTTAAATGGAAACATAAAAAAATGTTACTAATTAAAGACAAATGCAAGTTCTCTCATTTCTCCTAATTAATTTTAACATACATACTCAAAATCCATTAGAAAAAAATTATGATAAATTTAAAATATATGATATCAACTAAACACTTAAATCTTGCTAGGATTGTAACTTGAAAACCATCGACGATAAATAAAAGTGCGGATTAGGTTAAAGCAAATGGAGACGAAAATGACGGCGTAGACGAATCGAGACAATGTGGGGGCGAAGAATAATTAAAAGGATAACTCTTTCCTATAAATATATAGGTCAATTGCAAATAAAATCTTCCTATTTAGCTTATTTGAAATCTAATCTAAATCTTTAGATAATTACAAATAAATTACTAACTTTAAATATCATTGCAATTAGACTTCTTGACATTTTTATTTGTGTTCGAATCTAACATAATTTAGACTTCTTGCTAACATAATTTAGACTTCTTGCAATTAACCCTAAATATAATATTGATGAAAATGAAGACATATAAAAACGTATATTTTACTCATAAACAGAATTGATTATTAGTTTCCTCATAAATAAAGACTAGTACTCTACCCGTGTATCGCACTGTTATATATATATATATATATATATATATATATATATTTGTAGATTTTGTGTTGATGCTGGTTCCAGAAAGAATTCAACTATTGGATTTTGTATCCTGACTCGTGTATATATATATAAATATTATTTTATAGAAAATGAGTGTATCTATAGAATTTTAGTTTTCTAGGATTTCTAACCCGACAATTAATGACTATAAACTCTGAACTTAAATCATCCTTTCAGAATTCAGATCTCATCCCTAGCTTGTTAATAAACATTTATCACAAAATTGTTGCAAAATTTAAACCTAATGAAGAATTTATCATATCAAATCTTGCTACATGTCTATTAATAAATTTAAAATGGATACATAAAAAAATATTTCTAATTTTATTTTATGCCACAGTATCCGATCAAAGGACTGACTAATTTGAGGGATCAATCCCACCGTCCATTTGCGGGGACCCCGTTTAAAGTCAGAGATTTACGCTTTATATGGACATGGCGTGAAAACAAAGCCAAATGCAAGTTCTCTCATTTCTCCTAATTAATATTAACATACAGATTCAAAATTCATTAGAAAAAAATTATGATAAATTTAAAATAAATTATATCAACTAAACACTTACTTAAATCATGCTAGGATTAAATCATGTTAGGATTGTAACTTGAAGCCATCGACTATAAATCAAAGCGCGGATTAGGTTAAAGCAAATGGAAACGAAGATGACGACGGAGACGGATCGAGACAATGTGGGGGCGAAGAATAATTAAAACATTAACCCTTTCCTTTATATATATAGGTTAATTGCAAATTAAATTTTCTTATTTAGCTAATTTGAAATCTAATCTAAATCTTTAGATAATTGCAAAAAAAATTACAATATTTAACTATCGTTGCAATTTAGACTTCTTGACAGTCTCATTAATTTGTTCTCGAATCTAACATAATTTAGACTTCTTGCTGACATAATTTAGACTTCTTGCTAACATAATTTAGATTTCTTGCAATTAACCCTAAATATATTGATGAAAATGAAGACATATAAAGACATATATTTTACCCATAAACAGAATTGATTATTAAATTCCCCAAAGACTATTATTCTACCCGTGCGATGCACGGTTATATACATTTGTATATTTTGTGTTGATGTTGGTTTCATAAAGAATTTGATCAAACCATTCGATTTTGTATAATGACTTGTGTATATGTGTATAAATATTATTTTGTAGAAAATGGGTGTATCTATAGAATTTTAATTAGTTCTTCTAGGATTTCTAACACGACTATTAATAAATATAAACTCTAAACTTAAACCATCCTTCTAGAATTCAGATCTCACCCCTTGTTAATAAATATTTATCAAAAAATTGTTGCAAAATTTAAACCTAATGAAGCATTTATCATATCAAATCTTGCTACATGTGATTGAATAAATTTCAAATGGATACATAAAAAAATATTACTATATATTTATTTATTTTTGATGCCACGGTATCCGATCAAATCATCGACTAATTCGAGGGGACCAATCCCACCGCTCATTTGAAATGATTCCGTTTAAAGTTAGGGTTTTGTGCTCTATATGGACATGGCAAACCCAAATGCAAGTTCTCTCATTTCTCCTAATTAATTTTAACATACAGATTTAAAATCCATTAGAAAAAAATTATGATAAATTTAAAATAAATTATATCAACTAAACACTTACTTAAATCTTGCTAGGATTGTAACTTGAAGACCGTAGACGATAAATCAAAGTGTGGATTAGGTTAAAGTAAATGGAGATGGAGAAGTCGTCGGAGACAGATCGAGAGAATGTGGAGGCGAAGAATAATTAGTAGGATAACGCTTTCCTTTAAATATATAGGTCAGTTGCAAATTAAATCTTCATATTTAGCTTATTTGCCATCTAACTTCATATTTTTAAATCCGGCCTAATTTCTAAACATCTGGTTCAGGCACACATTAACCTGCCAAAAAAACTAATTTGCAACAATATTTAAAGTTAGTGATTTATTTACATTAATAATTTTAAAGGTTTAGATTAAATTGCAAATAAGCAAAATGTTGTGATTTAATTTGCAATTAACCCTAAATATATTGATGAAAATGAAGACATATAATGAGTGATATTTTACCCTTAAACTGAATTGATTATTAATTTCCCCCTAACTAAATACTAATATTCTACCCGTGCGATGCACGGTTATATATGTATTTGTAGATTTTGTGCTTATGTTGATTCCATAAAGAATTCACCATTGAATTTTATATCAAGACTCGTGTATATCTATAGAATTTTAGCTCTTCAAGGATTTCTAACACGACAATTAATGACTATAAACTCTGAACTTAAACCATCCTTCTAGAATTCAGGTCTCACCTCTTGTTAATAAATATTTATCACAAAATTGTTGCAAAATTTAAACGTAATGAAGCATTTATCATATCAAATCTTGCTACATGTCTTTGAATAAATCACTACAAAAAAGGTCTTGATTAGAGACCAATGTTTTGAGATCAATGTCTCAAATAAAGACCAATTTGAGACCAATTTTAAAAAATTAAGAATTTTGAAATTGTTTTCAGTCCCAATGTCTCAAAACACTAGTCTCTAATCAAGGTATTTTTTGTAGTGAATTTAAAACGGATACATAAAAAATGTTACTAATTAAAGTACATATAAAGTGTGAAAACAAACCCAAAATGCAAGTTCTCTCATTTTTCCAAATTAATTTTAACATACATATTCAAAATCTATTAGAAAAAATTACAATAAATTTAAAATAAATTATATCTACTAAACAATTAAATCTTGCTATGATTGTAACTTGAAGACCATCGACGATAAATGAAAGCGCAGATTAGGTTAAAGCAAATGTAGACGAAGACGACGACAGAAATGGATCAAGACAATGTGAGGGCGAAGAATAATTAAAACGATAACCCTTACCTTTAAATATATAGGTTAATTGCAAATTAAAATTTTTTTATTTAGCTGATTTGAAATCTAATCTAAATCTTTAGATAATTGCAAAAAAAAATTACTAACTTTAACAATCGTTGCAATTTAGACTTCTTGACAGTCTCATTAATTTGTGCTCGAATCTAACATAATTTAGACTTCTTGCTGACATAATTTAGACTTCTTGCTAACATAATTTAGACTTCTTGCAATTAACCCTAAATATATTGATTAAAATGAAGACATATAAAACGGATATTGTACCCATAAACAGAATTGATTATTAATTTCTTCATAAATAAAGACGTGTGGAGTTGTGAATCCTCAAAGTCGCCTGGTCCGGACGGATTTTCGATGGCTTTCGTCAAAGCCAATTGGGATGTTTTGAAGGCTGATTTCCAGAGGTTGTTTGATGAATTTCACGTAAATGGAAAGTTCGTCAAAGGCTTCAATCCGTCCTTCATAACTCTTATTCCGAAAAAACTGAACGCGGAATGCATTAATGACTACCGGCCTATATCCATGATTAATTGTTCCTACAAAATTATTGCAAAGGTTTTAGCGAGAAGGCTTTCAAAGGTAATTGGGTCGGTGATATCGGAGACGCAATCTGGGTTCGTTCAGGGGCGGCAGATTTTAGATGGCGTGCTTGTTCTCAATGAACTTATTGATGACGTGAAAAAGAAGAAGTTAGAGAGGCTCTTTTTTAAGATCGACTTTGCAAAGGCCTTTGACTCTGTGGGCTGGAATTTCTTGGACGACATGTTAAGAAGCATGGAATTTGCTCCTAAATGGCGTAAATGGATTCGGGAATGTATTTCATCGGCCTCGGCGTCCGTCCTTGTCAATGACAGCCCTTCCGCCGAGTTTCATCTTCAACGGGGGCTTCGGCAAGGGGATCCTCTATCCCCGCTACTCTTTATTATTGCGGCTGAAGGATTAAGCGCTCTCATCTCTAGAGCTTCTTCTATTGGCATTTACGATGCAGTCAAAGTGGGTAGATTGGAGGTTCCGGTAACACACCTTCAATATGCCGATGATACTATTTTGGTTGGGGAGGTGACCACAAAAAACATATGGGCTCTCAAGTGCTTACTGATTAATTTTGAGAGATTATCCGGGCTCAAAATTAATTTCTCAAAATGTAGTCTAATTGGGCTTAACGTGGATTCGGAAGTGCAGCAGGGTATGGCTGATTTTTTAGGTTGCTGTGTTGGGTCGCTTCCCATGAATTTCCTAGGAATTCAAGTGGGTATTAATCATCAAACAACATTAGCTTGGAAAGGGGTGGTGGAAAAGGTGAAAAATAGAATTAAAATGTGGGAGGATCGCCAAATCTCTTTCGGTGGAAGGATCACGTTGCTCAACGCGGTCCTCGTATCGTTGCCTATCTATTATCTATCTCTTTATCGTATTCCTAAAAAAATTTTGAGTGAGCTAGTTAGATTGCAACGTAACTTTTTGTGGGGGGGTGGTGTGAGCACTACAAAAATTCCATGGGTCTCATGGAAGGATATTTGTAGACCTAAGCCAGTCGGGGGACTTGGTGTCCGAAATCTTGATTTATTTAACGTTTCTCTTCTTGGCAGGAGGGCATGGAGGCTGCGTACGGAACCAAAGGCACTATGGGTCAAAATTCTTGATTCTAAGTATGACATATCTTTGGCATGTGATGCAGCTGTACCGGTGAACAAGAGAAATCACTCAAGGTGGTGGAGTATGCTTTCTGCTCTGTTTGCTGAAAATGGGCAACATCCTTGGTTCACCAATAACATGGTAAAGATTGTCGGGTGCGGCAGCGATACATTCCTATGGCATGATAGATGGACGGATCAACCAGCTCTGAAAGATATTTATCCTAGGCTTTAATCTTTATGTGTCAATAAGGACGCACGACTCAGTGAATCGGGTATTTGGGTTAATGGCGCTTGGTCTTGTGATATACATTGGAGGAGACCCCTCTTCGATTGGGAAAATCAATTAGCAGACCAGCTGGGGTGCTCGCTGGCCAACTTGCATTTGCAGGACTCAGCTCGTCCTCGGATTCGTGGCGTTGGAAATCTTCTGTCAATGGTCAGTACAGCCCCAACTCTGCCTACGGAGGTTTCGAGTTGCCAGATCAGACGCAGATCCTTAGTACCGAGGCTCATGCTGCAATCAAGAGGATCTGGAATAAATTGACTCCTCTGAAATTTTCGGGGTTGGCCTGGAAGGTGCTAAGAGGACGTCTTGCCACACGGAGTGAACTTCATAAGCGAAACATTTTGAGTGCCGACGCGGATCTGGATTGCGCGCTTTGTGGATCAAGTGAGGAAAATATGCAGCATCTGTTTGTTGGGTGTGAAATGGCTAATAAGATTTGGAGGCTGATTTTCTCTTGGCTTGATAGTAATTCTCCAATGCCGAATGATATTACTTCACATTTCCATCAATTCTGTGGCATCGCTGGACCTAAGCGTACAAAGAACACCTTGGAATGCATTTGGTGCCTGACGGTTTGGTATGTGTGGAACGCTAGAAATAAGAAGATATTCTCTCATGAAGAGTCGAAACCGGAAAAG
Source organism: Galeopsis tetrahit (assembly GCA_963675135.1). Classification (NCBI taxonomy): domain Eukaryota; kingdom Viridiplantae; phylum Streptophyta; class Magnoliopsida; order Lamiales; family Lamiaceae; genus Galeopsis; species Galeopsis tetrahit. The sequence goes on along the minus strand of OY776127.1, from coordinate 9,336,495 downwards.
TTGTTTGATGATATCAGAGCAAAGGCCTGGAGTATTTTTTGTCTTCATAACGTATGTCCAATTACGATCTCGTTTCATGATTGGTGCGCCAGTCCGAGAGCAGCAATCTGCTCATGAGCCTAGTCCTTCATTATAATATCTGCTGGTGTTGCTTCAATTTATTGTTTTGTAATAACTTTGGCAGTTGTACCTAGCTTAATTCTCATGAGTACCACTGGTACTCTAATCTAATAAAATACAACATTTTTTCCTCTCAAAAAAAAAAAAAAAAAAGTATTCTACCCGTGCATCGCACGATTATATATATATATATTTGTAGATTTTGTGTTGATGTTGGTTCCATAAAGAACACAACTATTGGATTTTGTATCATGACTCGTGTATATGTGTATAAATATTATTTTATATAAAATGGGTGTATCTATAGAATTTTAGTTCTTCTAGGATTTCTAACCCGAAAATTAATGACTATAAACTCGAACTTAAACCATCCTTCTAGAATTCAAATCTCACCCCTTGTTAATAAACATTTATCACAAAATTGTTGCAAAATTTAAACCTAATGAAGAATTTATCATATCAAATCTTGCTACATGTCTATGAATAAATTTCAAATGGATACATAAAAAAATGTTTCTAATTTTTTTTTATGCCACAGTATCCGATCAAATGACTGACTAATTCGAGGGACCAATCCCACCACCTATTTGCGGAGACCCCGTTTAAATTCAGGGTTTTCCGCTCTATATGGACATAGCGTGAAAACAAACTCAAATGCAAGTTCTCTCATTTCTCCTAATTAATTTTAACATACAAATTCAAAATCCATTAGAAAAAAATTATGATAATTTTAAAATAAATTATATCAACTAAACACTTACTTAAATCATGCTAGGATTAAATCATGCTAGGATTGTAACTTGAAGACTATCGACTATAAATCAAAGCGCGGATTAGGTTAAAGCAAATGGAGACGAAGATGACGACGGAGACGGATTGAGACAATGTGGGGGCGAAGAATAATTAAAACGAAAACCCTTTCCTTTAAATATATAGGTTAATTGCAAATTAAATTTTCTTATTTAGCTAATTTGAAATATAATCTAAATCTTTAGATAATTGCAAAAAAAATTACTAACTTTAACTATCGTTGCAATTTAGACTTCTTGACAGTCTCATTAATTTGTTCTCGAATCTAACATAATTTAGACTTCTTGTTGACATAATTTAGACTTCTTGCTAACATAATTTAGATTTCTTGCAATTAACCCTAAATATATTGATGAAAATGAAGACATATAAAGACATATATTTTACCCATAAACAGAATTGATTATTAATTTCCCCAAAGACTATTATTCTACCCGTGCGATGCACGGTTATATATATTTGTATATTTTGTGCTGATATTGGTTTCATAAAGAATTTGATCAAACCATTGGATTTTGTATAATGACTTGTGTATATGTGTATAAATATTATTTTGTAGAAAATGGGTGTATCTATAGAATTTTAATTAGTTCTTCTAGAATTTCTAACACGACTATTAATGACTATAAACTCTAAACTTAAACCATCCTTCTAGAATTCAGATCTCACCCCTTGTTAATAAATATTTATCAAAAAATTGTTGCAAAATTTAAACCTAATGAAGCATATATCATATCAAATCTTGCTACATGTGTTTGAATAAATTTCAAATGGATACATAAAAAAATATTACTATATATTTATTTATTTTTTATGCCACGGTATCCGATCAAATCATCGACTAATTCGTGGGGACCAATCCCACCGCCCATTTGAAAGGACCCTGTTTAAAGTTAGGGCTTTGTGCTCTATATGGACATGGCAAACCCAAATGCAAGTTCTCTCATTTCTCCTAATTAATTTTAACATACAGATTTAAAATCCATTAGAAAAAAATTATGATAAATTTAAAATAAATTATATCAACTAAAAACTTACTTAAATCTTGCTAGGATTGTAACTTGAAGACCGTAGACAATAAATCAAAGTGTGGATTAGGTTAAAATAATGGAGATGGAGAAGACGTCGGATACAGATCGAGACAATGTGGAGGCGAAGAATAATTAAAAGGATAACGGCTTTCCTTTAAATATATAGGTCAGTTGCAAATTAAATCTTCATATTTAGCTTATTTGCCATCTAACTTCATATTTTTAAATCCGGCCTAATTTCTAAACATCTGATTCAGGCACACATTAACCTGCCAAAAAAACTAATTTGCAACAATATTTAAAGTTAGTGATTTATTTACATTAATAATTTTAAAGGTTTAAATTAAATTGAAAATAAACAAAATGTTGTGATTTAATTTGCAATTAAACCTAAATATATTGATGAAAATGAAGACATATAATGAGTGATATTTTACCCTTAAACATAATTGATTATTAATTCCCCCCTAACTAAATACTAATATTCTACCCGTGCGATGCACGGTTATATATTTTGTGCTTATGTTGATTCCATAAAGAATTCACCATTGAATTTTATATCAAGACTCGTGTATATCTATAGAATTTTAGCTCTTCAAGGATTTCTAACACGACAATTAATGACTATAAACTCTGAACTTAAATCGTCCTTCTAGAATTCAGATCTCACCTCTTGTTAATAAATATTTATCACAAAATTGTTGCAAAATTTAAACGTAATGAAGCATTTATCATATCAAATCTTGCTACATGTCTTTGAATAAATCACTACAAAAAAGGTCTTGATTAGAGACCAATGTTTTGAGATCAATGTCTCAAATAAAGACCAATTTGAGACCAATTTTAAAAAATTAAGAATTTTGAGATTGTTTTCAGTCCCAATGTCTCAAAACACTGGTCTCTAATCAAGGTATTTTTTGTAGTGAATTTAAAACGGATACATAAAAAATGTTACTAATTAAAGTACATATAAAGTGTGAAAACAAACCCAAAATGCAAGTTCTCTCATTTTTCCAAATTAATTTTAACATACAGATTCAAAATCTATTAGAAAAAATTACAATAAATTTAAAATAAATTATATCTACTAAACAATTAAATCTTGCTACGATTGTAACTTGAAGACCATCGACGATAAATAAAAGCGCGGATTAGGTTAAAGCAAATGTAGACGAAGACGACGGCAGAAATGGATCAAGACAATGTGAGGGCGAAGAATAATTAAAAGGATAAACCTTTCCTTTAAATATATAGGTTAATTGCAAATTAAATTTTCTTATTTAGCTTATTTGAAATCTAATCTAAATATTTATATAATTGTAAATAAATTACTAACTTTAAATATTGTTGCAATTTAGACTTCCTGACAGCCTTATTTGTGCTCGAATCTAACATAATTTAAACTTCTTGTTAACATAATTTAGACTTCTTGCAATTAACCCTAAATATATTGATGAAAATGAAGACATATAAAGAGGGATATTTTACCCATAAACAGAATTGATTATTAATTTTCCCATAAATAAAGACAAGTATGCTATTCGTGCGATGCACGGTTATATATATTTGTAGATTTTGTGCTTATGCTGGTCTATCCGTGCGATGCACAGTTATATATATTTGTAGATTATGTGCTTATGTTGGTTCCATAAAGAATTCAACCATTGAATTTTGTATCAAGACTCGTGTATATGTGTAAATATTTTGTAGAACATGGGTGTATCTATAAAATTTTAGCTCTTTTATGATTTCTAACACTACAATTAATGACTATAAACTCTGAACTTAAACCATCCTTCTAGAATTCAGATCTCACCACTATTAATAAATATTTATCACAAACTTGTTGCAAAATTTAAACGTAATGAAGCATTTATCATATCAAATCTTGATACATGTCTTTGAATAAATTGTTGCAAAATGTTACTAATTAAAGTACATATAAAGTGTGAAAACAAACCCAAAAAGCAAGTTCTCTCATTTCTCCTAATTAATTTTAAAATACACATTCAAAATCCATTAGAAAAAAATTATGATAAATTTAAAATAAATTATATCAACTAAACACTTACTTAAATCTTTCCAGGATTGTAACTTGAAGACCATCGACGATAAATCAAAACGCGGATTAGATTTAAAGCAAATGGAGACGAAGACAACGACGAAAACGGATCGAGACAATGTGGGGGCGAAGAATAATTAAAAGGATAACCATTTCCTTTAAATATATAGGTTAATTGCAAATTAAATTTTCTTATTTAGCTTATTTGAAATTTAATCTAAATCTTTAGATAATTGCAAATAAATTACTAACTTTAAATATTGTTGCAATTTAGACTTCTTGACAGTCTCATTAATTTGTGCTCGAATGTAACATAATTTAGACTTCTTGCTGACATAATTTAGACTTCTTGCTAACATAATTTAGATTTCTTGCAATTAACCCTAAATATATTGTTGAAAATGAAGACATATAAAGACATATATTTTACCAATAAACAGAATTGATTATTAATTTACCCAAAGACTAGTATTCTACTCGTGCGATGCACGGTTATATATATTTGTATATTTTGTGCTGATGTTGGTTTCATAAAGAATTTGATCAAACCATTGGATTTTGTATAATGACTTGTGTATAAGTGTATAAATATTATTTTGTAGAAAATGGGTGTATCTATAGAATTTTAATTAGTTCTCCTAGGATTTCTAACACGACAATTCGTGACTATAAACTCTAAACTTAAACCATCCTTCTAGAATTCAGATCTCACCCCTTGTTAATAAATATTTATCAAAAAATTGTTGCAAAATTTAAATCTAATGAAGCATTTATCATATCAAATCTTGTTGCATGTCTTTGAATAAATTTTAAATGGAAACATAAAAAAATGTTACTAATTAAAGACAAATGCAAGTTCTCTCATTTCTCCTAATTAATTTTAACATACATACTCAAAATCCATTAGAAAAAAATTATGATAAATTTAAAATATATGATATCAACTAAACACTTAAATCTTGCTAGGATTGTAACTTGAAAACCATCGACGATAAATAAAAGTGCGGATTAGGTTAAAGCAAATGGAGACGAAAATGACGGCGTAGACGAATCGAGACAATGTGGGGGCGAAGAATAATTAAAAGGATAACTCTTTCCTATAAATATATAGGTCAATTGCAAATAAAATCTTCCTATTTAGCTTATTTGAAATCTAATCTAAATCTTTAGATAATTACAAATAAATTACTAACTTTAAATATCATTGCAATTAGACTTCTTGACATTTTTATTTGTGTTCGAATCTAACATAATTTAGACTTCTTGCTAACATAATTTAGACTTCTTGCAATTAACCCTAAATATAATATTGATGAAAATGAAGACATATAAAAACGTATATTTTACTCATAAACAGAATTGATTATTAGTTTCCTCATAAATAAAGATTAGTACTCTACCCGTGTATCGCACTGTTATATATATATATATATATATATATATATATATATTTGTAGATTTTGTGTTGATGCTGGTTCCAGAAAGAATTCAACTATTGGATTTTGTATCCTGACTCGTGTATATATATATAAATATTATTTTATAGAAAATGAGTGTATCTATAGAATTTTAGTTTTCTAGGATTTCTAACCCGACAATTAATGACTATAAACTCTGAACTTAAATCATCCTTTCAGAATTCAGATCTCATCCCTAGCTTGTTAATAAACATTTATCACAAAATTGTTGCAAAATTTAAACCTAATGAAGAATTTATCATATCAAATCTTGCTACATGTCTATTAATAAATTTAAAATGGATACATAAAAAAATATTTCTAATTTTATTTTATGCCACAGTATCCGATCAAAGGACTGACTAATTTGAGGGATCAATCCCACCGTCCATTTGCGGGGACCCCGTTTAAAGTCAGAGATTTACGCTTTATATGGACATGGCGTGAAAACAAAGCCAAATGCAAGTTCTCTCATTTCTCCTAATTAATATTAACATACAGATTCAAAATTCATTAGAAAAAAATTATGATAAATTTAAAATAAATTATATCAACTAAACACTTACTTAAATCATGCTAGGATTAAATCATGTTAGGATTGTAACTTGAAGCCATCGACTATAAATCAAAGCGCGGATTAGGTTAAAGCAAATGGAAACGAAGATGACGACGGAGACGGATCGAGACAATGTGGGGGCGAAGAATAATTAAAACATTAACCCTTTCCTTTATATATATAGGTTAATTGCAAATTAAATTTTCTTATTTAGCTAATTTGAAATCTAATCTAAATCTTTAGATAATTGCAAAAAAAATTACAATATTTAACTATCGTTGCAATTTAGACTTCTTGACAGTCTCATTAATTTGTTCTCGAATCTAACATAATTTAGACTTCTTGCTGACATAATTTAGACTTCTTGCTAACATAATTTAGATTTCTTGCAATTAACCCTAAATATATTGATGAAAATGAAGACATATAAAGACATATATTTTACCCATAAACAGAATTGATTATTAAATTCCCCAAAGACTATTATTCTACCCGTGCGATGCACGGTTATATACATTTGTATATTTTGTGTTGATGTTGGTTTCATAAAGAATTTGATCAAACCATTCGATTTTGTATAATGACTTGTGTATATGTGTATAAATATTATTTTGTAGAAAATGGGTGTATCTATAGAATTTTAATTAGTTCTTCTAGGATTTCTAACACGACTATTAATAAATATAAACTCTAAACTTAAACCATCCTTCTAGAATTCAGATCTCACCCCTTGTTAATAAATATTTATCAAAAAATTGTTGCAAAATTTAAACCTAATGAAGCATTTATCATATCAAATCTTGCTACATGTGATTGAATAAATTTCAAATGGATACATAAAAAAATATTACTATATATTTATTTATTTTTGATGCCACGGTATCCGATCAAATCATCGACTAATTCGAGGGGACCAATCCCACCGCCCATTTGAAATGATTCCGTTTAAAGTTAGGGTTTTGTGCTCTATATGGACATGGCAAACCCAAATGCAAGTTCTCTCATTTCTCCTAATTAATTTTAACATACAAATTTAAAATCCATTAGAAAAAAATTATGATAAATTTAAAATAAATTATATCAACTAAACACTTACTTAAATCTTGCTAGGATTGTAACTTGAAGACCGTAGACGATAAATCAAAGTGTGGATTAGGTTAAAGTAAATGGAGATGGAGAAGTCGTCGGAGACAGATCGAGAGAATGTGGAGGCGAAGAATAATTAGAAGGATAACGCTTTCCTTTAAATATATAGGTCAGTTGCAAATTAAATCTTCATATTTAGCTTATTTGCCATCTAACTTCATATTTTTAAATCCGGCCTAATTTCTAAACATCTGGTTCAGGCACACATTAACCTGCCAAAAAAACTAATTTGCAACAATATTTAAAGTTAGTGATTTATTTACATTAATAATTTTAAAGGTTTAGATTAAATTGCAAATAAGCAAAATGTTGTGATTTAATTTGCAATTAACCCTAAATATATTGATGAAAATGAAGACATATAATGAGTGATATTTTACCCTTAAACTGAATTGATTATTAATTTCCCCCTAACTAAATACTAATATTCTACCCGTGCGATGCACGGTTATATATGTATTTGTAGATTTTGTGCTTATGTTGATTCCATAAAGAATTCACCATTGAATTTTATATCAAGACTCGTGTATATCTATAGAATTTTAGCTCTTCAAGGATTTCTAACACGACAATTAATGACTATAAACTCTGAACTTAAACCATCCTTCTAGAATTCAGGTCTCACCTCTTGTTAATAAATATTTATCACAAAATTGTTGCAAAATTTAAACGTAATGAAGCATTTATCATATCAAATCTTGCTACATGTCTTTGAATAAATCACTACAAAAAAGGTCTTGATTAGAGACCAATGTTTTGAGATCAATGTCTCAAATAAAGACCAATTTGAGACCAATTTTAAAAAATTAAGAATTTTGAAATTGTTTTCAGTCCCAATGTCTCAAAACACTAGTCTCTAATCAAGGTATTTTTTGTAGTGAATTTAAAACGGATACATAAAAAATGTTACTAATTAAAGTACATATAAAGTGTGAAAACAAACCCAAAATGCAAGTTCTCTCATTTTTCCAAATTAATTTTAACATACATATTCAAAATCTATTAGAAAAAATTACAATAAATTTAAAATAAATTATATCTACTAAACAATTAAATCTTGCTATGATTGTAACTTGAAGACCATCGACGATAAATGAAAGCGCAGATTAGGTTAAAGCAAATGTAGACGAAGACGACGACAGAAATGGATCAAGACAATGTGAGGGCGAAGAATAATTAAAACGATAACCCTTACCTTTAAATATATAGGTTAATTGCAAATTAAAATTTTTTTATTTAGCTGATTTGAAATCTAATCTAAATCTTTAGATAATTGCAAAAAAAAATTACTAACTTTAACAATCGTTGCAATTTAGACTTCTTGACAGTCTCATTAATTTGTGCTCGAATCTAACATAATTTAGACTTCTTGCTGACATAATTTAGACTTCTTGCTAACATAATTTAGACTTCTTGCAATTAACCCTAAATATATTGATTAAAATGAAGACATATAAAACGGATATTGTACCCATAAACAAAATTGATTATTAATTTCTTCATAAATAAAGACGTGTGGAGTTGTGAATCCTCAAAGTCGCCTGGTCCGGACGGATTTTCGATGGCTTTCGTCAAAGCCAATTGGGATGTTTTGAAGGCTGATTTCCAGAGGTTGTTTGATGAATTTCACGTAAATGGAAAGTTCGTCAAAGGCTTCAATCCGTCCTTCATAACTCTTATTCCGAAAAAACTGAACGCGGAATGCATTAATGACTACCGGCCTATATCCATGATTAATTGTTCCTACAAAATTATTGCAAAGGTTTTAGCGAGAAGGCTTTCAAAGGTAATTGGGTCGGTGATATCGGAGACGCAATCTGGGTTCGTTCAGGGGCGGCAGATTTTAGATGGCGTGCTTGTTCTCAATGAACTTATTGATGACGTGAAAAAGAAGAAGTTAGAGAGGCTCTTTTTTAAGATCGACTTTGCAAAGGCCTTTGACTCTGTGGGCTGGAATTTCTTGGACGACATGTTAAGAAGCATGGAATTTGCTCCTAAATGGCGTAAATGGATTCGGGAATGTATTTCATCGGCCTCGGCGTCCGTCCTTGTCAATGACAGCCCTTCCGCCGAGTTTCATCTTCAACGGGGGCTTCGGCAAGGGGATCCTCTATCCCCGCTACTCTTTATTATTGCGGCTGAAGGATTAAGCGCTCTCATCTCTAGAGCTTCTTCTATTGGCATTTACGATGCAGTCAAAGTGGGTAGATTGGAGGTTCCGGTAACACACCTTCAATATGCCGATGATACTATTTTGGTTGGGGAGGTGACCACAAAAAACATATGGGCTCTCAAGTGCTTACTGATTAATTTTGAGAGATTATCCGGGCTCAAAATTAATTTCTCAAAATGTAGTCTAATTGGGCTTAACGTGGATTCGGAAGTGCAGCAGGGTATGGCTGATTTTTTAGGTTGCTGTGTTGGGTCGCTTCCCATGAATTTCCTAGGAATTCAAGTGGGTATTAATCATCAAACAACATTAGCTTGGAAAGGGGTGGTGGAAAAGGTGAAAAATAGAATTAAAATGTGGGAGGATCGCCAAATCTCTTTCGGTGGAAGGATCACGTTGCTCAACGCGGTCCTCGTATCGTTGCCTATCTATTATCTATCTCTTTATCGTATTCCTAAAAAAATTTTGAGTGAGCTAGTTAGATTGCAACGTAACTTTTTGTGGGGGGGTGGTGTGAGCACTACAAAAATTCCATGGGTCTCATGGAAGGATATTTGTAGACCTAAGCCAGTCGGGGGACTTGGTGTCCGAAATCTTGATTTATTTAACGTTTCTCTTCTTGGCAGGTGGGCGTGGAGGCTGCGTACGGAACCAAAGGCACTATGGGTCAAAATTCTTGATTCTAAGTATGACATATCTTTGGCATGTGATGCAGCTGTACCGGTGAACAAGAGAAATCACTCAAGGTGGTGGAGTATGCTTTCTGCTCTGTTTGCTGAAAATGGGCAACATCCTTGGTTCACCAATAACATGGTAAAGATTGTCGGGTGCGGCAGCGATACATTCCTATGGCATGATAGATGGACGGATCAACCAGCTCTGAAAGATATTTATCCTAGGCTTTAATCTTTATGTGTCAATAAGGACGCACGACTCAGTGAATCGGGTATTTGGGTTAATGGCGCTTGGTCTTGTGATATACATTGGAGGAGACCCCTCTTCGATTGGGAAAATCAATTAGCAGACCAGCTGGGGTGCTCGCTGGCCAACTTGCATTTGCAGGACTCAGCTCGTCCTCGGATTCGTGGCGTTGGAAATCTTCTGTCAATGGTCAGTACAGCCCCAACTCTGCCTACGGAGGTTTCGAGTTGCCAGATCAGACGCAGATCCTTAGTACCGAGGCTCATGCTGCAATCAAGAGGATCTGGAATAAATTGACTCCTCTGAAATTTTCGGGGTTGGCCTGGAAGGTGCTAAGAGGACGTCTTGCCACACGGAGTGAACTTCATAAGCGAAACATTTTGAGTGCCGACGCGGATCTGGATTGCGCGCTTTGTGGATCAAGTGAGGAAAATATGCAGCATCTGTTTGTTGGGTGTGAAATGGCTAATAAGATTTGGAGGCTGATTTTCTCTTGGCTTGATAGTAATTCTCCAATGCCGAATGATATTACTTCACATTTCCATCAATTCTGTGGCATCGCTGGACCTAAGCGTACAAAGAACACCTTGGAATGCATTTGGTGCCTGACGGTTTGGTATGTGTGGAACGCTAGAAATAAGAAGATATTCTCTCATGAAGAGTCGAAACCGGAAAAGTTGTTTGATGATATCAGAGCAAAGGCCTGGAGTATTTTTTGTCTTCATAACGTATGTCCAATTACGATCTCGTTTCATGATTGGTGCGCCAGTCCGAGAGCAGCAATCTGCTCATGAGCCTAGTCCTTCATTATAATATCTGCTGGTGTTGCTTCAATTTATTGTTTTGTAATAACTTTGGCAGTTGTACCTAGCTTAATTCTCATGAGTACCACTGGTACTCTAATCTAATAAAATACAACATTTTTTCCTCTCAAAAAAAAAAAAAAAAAAAGTATTCTACCCGTGCATCGCACGATTATATATATATATATTTGTAGATTTTGTGTTGATGTTGGTTCCATAAAGAACACAACTATTGGATTTTGTATCATGACTCGTGTATATGTGTATAAATATTATTTTATATAAAATGGGTGTATCTATAGAATTTTAGTTCTTCTAGGATTTCTAACCCGAAAATTAATGACTATAAACTCGAACTTAAACCATCCTTCTAGAATTCAAATCTCACCCCTTGTTAATAAACATTTATCACAAAATTGTTGCAAAATTTAAACCTAATGAAGAATTTATCATATCAAATCTTGCTACATGTCTATGAATAAATTTCAAATGGATACATAAAAAAATGTTTCTAATTTTTTTTTATGCCACAGTATCCGATCAAATGACTGACTAATTCGAGGGACCAATCCCACCACCTATTTGCGGAGACCCCGTTTAAATTCAGGGTTTTCCGCTCTATATGGACATAGCGTGAAAACAAACTCAAATGCAAGTTCTCTCATTTCTCCTAATTAATTTTAACATACAAATTCAAAATCCATTAGAAAAAAATTATGATAATTTTAAAATAAATTATATCAACTAAACACTTACTTAAATCATGCTAGGATTAAATCATGCTAGGATTGTAACTTGAAGACTATCGACTATAAATCAAAGCGCGGATTAGGTTAAAGCAAATGGAGACGAAGATGACGACGGAGACGGATTGAGACAATGTGGGGGCGAAGAATAATTAAAACGAAAACCCTTTCCTTTAAATATATAGGTTAATTGCAAATTAAATTTTCTTATTTAGCTAATTTGAAATCTAATCTAAATCTTTAGATAATTGCAAAAAAAAAATTACTAACTTTAACAATCGTTGCAATTTAGACTTCTTGACAGTCTCATTAATTTGTGCTTGAATCTAACATAATTTAGACTTCTTGCTGACATAATTTAGACTTCTTGTTGACATAATTTAGACTTCTTGCAATTAACCCTAAATATATTGATGAAAATGAAGACATATAAAGACATATATTTTACCCATAAACATAATTGATTATTAATTTCCCCAAAGACTAGTATTCTACCCGTGCGATGCACGGTTATATATATTTGTATATTTTGTGCTGATGTTGGTTTCATAAAGAATTTGATCAAACCATTGGATTTTGTATAATGACTTGTGTATATGTGTATAAATATTATTTTGTAGAAAATTGGTGTATCTATAGAATTTTAATTAGTTCTTCTAGGATTTCTAACACGACAATTAATGACTATAAAGTCTAAACTTAAACCATCCTTCTAGAATTCAGATCTCACCCCTGGTTAATAAATATTTATCAAAAAATTGTTGCAAAATTTAAATCTAATGAAGCATTTATCATATCAAATCTTGTTGCACGTCTTTGAATAAATTTTAAATGGAAACATAAAAAAATGTTACTAATTAAAGACAAATGCAAGTTCTCTCATTTCTCCTAATTAATTTTAACATACATACTCAAAATCCATTAGAAAAAAATTATGATAAATTTAAAATATATTATATCAACTAAACACTTAAATCTTGCTAGGATTGTAACTTGAAAACCATCGACGATAAATAAAAGTGCGGATTAGGTTAAAGCAAATGGAGACGAAGATGACGGCGTAGACGAATCGAGACAATGTGGGGGCGAAGAATAATTAAAAGGATAACTCTTTCCTATAAATATATAGGTCAATTGCAAATTAAATCTTCCTATTTAGCTTATTTGAAATCTAATCTAAATCTTTAGATAATTACAAATAAATTACTAACTTTAAATATCGTTGCAATTAGACTTCTTGACATTTTCATTTGTGCTCGAATCTAACATAATTTAGATTTCTTGCAATTAACCCTAAATATAATAATGATGAAAATGAAGACATATAAAAACGTATATTTTACTCATAAACAGAATTGATGATTAATTTCCCCATAAATAAAGACTAGTACTCTACCCGTGCATCGCACGGTTATATATATTTGTAGATTTTGTGTTGATGTTGGTTCCATAAAGAATTCAACCATTGGATTTTGTATCATGACTCGTGTATATGTGTATAAATATTATATTTTATATAAAATGAGTGTATCTATAGAATTTTAGTTCTTTTAGGATTTCTAACCCGACAATTAATGACTATAAACTCGAACTTAAACCATCCTTCTAGAATTCAGATCTCACCCCTTGTTAATAAACATTTATCACAAAATTGTTGCAAAATTTAAACCTAATGAAGAATTTATCATATCAAATCTTGCGACATGTCTATGAATAAATTTCAAATGGATACATAAAAAAATGTTTCTAATTTTTTTTTATGTCACAGTATCCGATCAAAGGACTGACTAATTCGAGGGACCAATCCCACCACCTATTTGCGGTGACCCCGTTTAAAGTCAGGGTTTTACGCTCTATATGGACATAGCGTGAAAACAAACTCAAATGCAAGTTCTCTCATTTCTCCTAATTAATTTTAACATACAAATTCAAAATCCATTAGAAAAAAATTATGATAAATTTAAAATAAATTATATCAACTAAACACTTACTTAAATCATGCTAGAATTAAATCATTCTAGGATTGTAACTTGAAGACCATCGACTATAAATCAAAGCGCGGATTAGGTTAAAGCTAATGGAGACGAAGATGACGACGGAGACGGATTGAGACAATGTGGGGGCGAAGAATAATTAAAACGATAACCCTTTCCTTTAAATATATAGGTTAATTGCAAATTAAATTTTCTTATTTAGCTAATTTGAAATATAATCTAAATCTTTAGATAATTGCAAAAAAAATTACTAACTTTAACTATCGTTGCAATTTAGACTTCTTGACAGTCTCATTAATTTGTTCTCGAATCTAACATAATTTAGACTTCTTGTTGACATAATTTAGACTTCTTGCTAACATAATTTAGATTTCTTGCAATTAACCCTAAATATATTGATGAAAATGAAGACATATAAAGACATATATTTTACCCATAAACAGAATTGATTATTAATTTCCCCAAAGACTATTATTCTACCCGTGCGATGCACGGTTATATATATTTGTATATTTTGTGCTGATATTGGTTTCATAAAGAATTTGATCAAACCATTGGATTTTGTATAATGACTTGTGTATATGTGTATAAATATTATTTTGTAGAAAATGGGTGTATCTATAGAATTTTAATTAGTTCTTCTAGAATTTCTAACACGACTATTAATGACTATAAACTCTAAACTTAAACCATCCTTCTAGAATTCAGATCTCACCCCTTGTTAATAAATATTTATCAAAAAATTGTTGCAAAATTTAAACCTAATGAAGCATATATCATATCAAATCTTGCTACATGTGTTTGAATAAATTTCAAATGGATACATAAAAAAATATTACTATATATTTATTTATTTTTTATGCCACGGTATCCGATCAAATCATCGACTAATTCGTGGGGACCAATCCCACCGCCCATTTGAAAGGACCCTGTTTAAAGTTAGGGCTTTGTGCTCTATATGGACATGGCAAACCCAAATGCAAGTTCTCTCATTTCTCCTAATTAATTTTAACATACAGATTTAAAATCCATTAGAAAAAAATTATGATAAATTTAAAATAAATTATATCAACTAAAAACTTACTTAAATCTTGCTAGGATTGTAACTTGAAGACCGTAGACAATAAATCAAAGTGTGGATTAGGTTAAAATAATGGAGATGGAGAAGACGTCGGATACAGATCGAGACAATGTGGAGGCGAAGAATAATTAAAAGGATAACGGCTTTCCTTTAAATATATAGGTCAGTTGCAAATTAAATCTTCATATTTAGCTTATTTGCCATCTAACTTCATATTTTTAAATCCGGCCTAATTTCTAAACATCTGATTCAGGCACACATTAACCTGCCAAAAAAACTAATTTGCAACAATATTTAAAGTTAGTGATTTATTTACATTAATAATTTTAAAGGTTTAAATTAAATTGAAAATAAACAAAATGTTGTGATTTAATTTGCAATTAAACCTAAATATATTGATGAAAATGAAGACATATAATGAGTGATATTTTACCCTTAAACATAATTGATTATTAATTCCCCCCTAACTAAATACTAATATTCTACCCGTGCGATGCACGGTTATATATTTTGTGCTTATGTTGATTCCATAAAGAATTCACCATTGAATTTTATATCAAGACTCGTGTATATCTATAGAATTTTAGCTCTTCAAGGATTTCTAACACGACAATTAATGACTATAAACTCTGAACTTAAATCGTCCTTCTAGAATTCAGATCTCACCTCTTGTTAATAAATATTTATCACAAAATTGTTGCAAAATTTAAACGTAATGAAGCATTTATCATATCAAATCTTGCTACATGTCTTTGAATAAATCACTACAAAAAAGGTCTTGATTAGAGACCAATGTTTTGAGATCAATGTCTCAAATAAAGACCAATTTGAGACCAATTTTAAAAAATTAAGAATTTTGAGATTGTTTTCAGTCCCAATGTCTCAAAACACTGGTCTCTAATCAAGGTATTTTTTGTAGTGAATTTAAAACGGATACATAAAAAATGTTACTAATTAAAGTACATATAAAGTGTGAAAACAAACCCAAAATGCAAGTTCTCTCATTTTTCCAAATTAATTTTAACATACAGATTCAAAATCTATTAGAAAAAATTACAATAAATTTAAAATAAATTATATCTACTAAACAATTAAATCTTGCTACGATTGTAACTTGAAGACCATCGACGATAAATAAAAGCGCGGATTAGGTTAAAGCAAATGTAGACGAAGACGACGGCAGAAATGGATCAAGACAATGTGAGGGCGAAGAATAATTAAAAGGATAAACCTTTCCTTTAAATATATAGGTTAATTGCAAATTAAATTTTCTTATTTAGCTTATTTGAAATCTAATCTAAATATTTATATAATTGTAAATAAATTACTAACTTTAAATATTGTTGCAATTTAGACTTCCTGACAGCCTTATTTGTGCTCGAATCTAACATAATTTAAACTTCTTGTTAACATAATTTAGACTTCTTGCAATTAACCCTAAATATATTGATGAAAATGAAGACATATAAAGAGGGATATTTTACCCATAAACAGAATTGATTATTAATTTTCCCATAAATAAAGACAAGTATGCTATCCGTGCGATGCACGGTTATATATATTTGTAGATTTTGTGCTTATGCTGGTCTATCCGTGCGATGCACAGTTATATATATTTGTAGATTATGTGCTTATGTTGGTTCCATAAAGAATTCAACCATTGAATTTTGTATCAAGACTCGTGTATATGTGTAAATATTTTGTAGAACATGGGTGTATCTATAAAATTTTAGCTCTTTTATGATTTCTAACACTACAATTAATGACTATAAACTCTGAACTTAAACCATCCTTCTAGAATTCAGATCTCACCACTATTAATAAATATTTATCACAAACTTGTTGCAAAATTTAAACGTAATGAAGCATTTATCATATCAAATCTTGATACATGTCTTTGAATAAATTGTTGCAAAATGTTACTAATTAAAGTACATATAAAGTGTGAAAACAAACCCAAAAAGCAAGTTCTCTCATTTCTCCTAATTAATTTTAAAATACACATTCAAAATCCATTAGAAAAAAATTATGATAAATTTAAAATAAATTATATCAACTAAACACTTACTTAAATCTTTCCAGGATTGTAACTTGAAGACCATCGACGATAAATCAAAGCGCGGATTAGATTTAAAGCAAATGGAGACGAAGACAACGACGAAAACGGATCGAGACAATGTGGGGGCGAAGAATAATTAAAAGGATAACCATTTCCTTTAAATATATAGGTTAATTGCAAATTAAATTTTCTTATTTAGCTTATTTGAAATTTAATCTAAATCTTTAGATAATTGCAAATAAATTACTAACTTTAAATATTGTTGCAATTTAGACTTCTTGATAGTCTCATTTCTGCTCGAATCTAATATAATTTAGACTTCTTGCTAACATAATTTAGACTTCTTGCAATCAACCCTAATATATTGATGAAAATGAAGACGTATAAAGGAATTTGCTTATTTATAGGTTTTGGTTGCCCTTTTGCTATGAATATTTGGAGATGTATGGGGAGTTGGGTTGGCTATAATATGGAGGCTACTTCCATTGCTCATATGTGTAAGAATATTAGGCGTACTAGGGCGGTGACGAGGCATAAGAAAGACCTTTTGCGCTTCATTATGTGTTCTACAATTTATCATATTTGGATGGCTCGTAATTGGCATATTTTTCAAGGAAAGCGTTTTAACGTGGCTGATATTACTCGTAAGGTGAAAGTTAGTGTGTATCAATTTGGTCATGGTTTCAAAAATCTGGAAGAATGCTTTAATACGCGTGGCAATGTGTGCATGCTTACTTGATATTTGGTACCTTGGTTGTTGGTGCATGAGTGGCTGTTATAGAAGTATAGGAAGCTGGAAAATTGGCCTTGTTGGTCTTTGGAATGTGTACTGCTGTGGGTGTTTGATTATTACAGGTGCTGCATTGGAGATCATGGTGCATAAGGATTGTTGCTGTGCATGCATGGCAACTAATATGCTGTCCCAGATTTGGTGCATGGCTAATAAAAGGATCATGTGGGGTTGCTGCATGGCGTGGAGTTATTGCATGGCTAGAAAGAGTGGCATGGCGAGAGTTTGTTGCTTGGCGGCGAGAAGGAGTGGCATGGCGAGGAAGTATTATTCCAGGCAGTACAGTTGCGTGGCAAGGAATTTCTGCATGGCTAGAATTTTTTGCATAACAAGGAAAAGGACCAATCTCGAAAATTATAATTTTCTCGTTGTAATTTCCGTTTTGAGTAGGTGGTGTAATAGCACTAATAGAACAGTTTATTTGGGAGGAGTACCCACCTGTAGGACGGACCACGGTTTCCCCCTTCCCGGGTTTATCCCACGTGGTTTACCGAGAGGGGGTTTTCATCCGGAGTCCCGATGGGTGGGGAAGATGAGAGTTGAGAGAGTTGTAGCGCCGGCGTCTTCCCTTCGGGGTTGAGCGTGTTTTTTGAGCATTAATAAAATTTTTATCCTTTTGCTCAAAAAAAATGAAGACGTATAAAGAGGGATATTTTACCCATAAACAGAATTTTGATTATTAATTTCCCCATAAATAAAGACTAGTATTCTATATATCCGTGCGATGCACGGTTATATATATTTGTAGATTTTGTGCTAATGCTAGTTCCATAAAGAATTCAACCATTGGATTTTGTATCATGACTCGTCTATATGTGTATAAATTTTATTTTGTAGAAAATTGTGTATCGATCTAAAGAATTTTAGTTCTTCTAGGTATAAACTCTAAACTTAAATCATCCCTATAGAATTCAGATCTCATCCCTTGTTAATAAACATTTATCACAAAATTGTGGTAAAATTTAAATCTAATGAAGCATTTATCATATCAAATATTCTTGCTACGTACATGTCTTTAAATAAATTTCAATGAATACATAAAAAATGTTACTAATTAAAGTACATATAAAGCGTGAAAATAAATCCAAATGCAAGCTTTCTCATTTCGCCTAATTAATTTTAACGTAATTCAAAATTTATTAGAAAAAAATTATGATAAATTTAAAATAAATTATATCAACTAAATACCTACTTAAATCCCAATTAGTAAGACCATTGATTTTGACCTCTGAAGAGGCTGTTGGTACCTCTAAAGCTACTTGGTTGAATCTTTTCAAGAAAGCCCGAAGGCTCTCATTCTCCCCTTGTCGCATGTTAAACAGGGTGAGGGTGGCCCTAAGTTGCCTCCTAGCGCTGGCGAATTGGTGCAAGAACAATTCACTAAACTCCGACCATGAATGAATAGTGTCCGGCCCTAGCTGTGTGAACCACTGCTGTGCTGCTTTGGATAGGGTAGTTAGAAATGCCCTGCACTTGACGCCCTCTCCATATCGGTGCAATAGGGCAGCATTCTCGAACCTCATCAAATGTTTGTATGGATCCGTGGTGCCATCATATTCAAAATTTAAGGATTTAAAATTAGAAGGCAGTTCATCTTGTAAAATATTGGATGAGAATTGATAGCCACTAACGTAAGAAGGTTTACTTACGTTGTCGGTCATATGTTTCTGCATGTCCTTCATTTCTTTACGTAAGGCCTGTATTTGATCACTAACTCCTCCCTGATAGGTGTCATCCGTGCTTTCTCCTATTTCTGTGTTTAGAGTGGTATCACCAGGGATCCTCTCCATGTTCCTCCGGGGAGGTCGATCAAGGATGCTCCTGTCAGCTTGGGAAAGCACATTTTCTTCCTGATTCTAAGGGGGACCCTCATTCCTAGAGGGGATCGGCGCAGAATCAATGACATGTTCCAGGGGGTTTTTCTTTGCGCCCTCGTTGATTGATGGGATGGGTCCGAGAGGGCGAAGTCCACGTGTAATATCCCGAAATTTTATAATAATAATAATTAATTAATTCAATTTTTAATTTATTATGTCAAAGAAAATTATATTATATAAATTATATATATATACATATAGATATATGTGTACGTGTATGCGTATAACATTAATATAGGAAATTTTAAAAGTTTCATTTCAATTATTAATTTGACTGGCCACCCATATTCTCCATTAGTTTTTATTATGAAAATTAATTGATAGTAATAATGATTTTGTAACAGATTCTCATTATAAATTCTCTCATGCAAGTAGGCTATATAATACACACACTTCGTAGTTGTTTTGAGTAGTAAAATTATACAATATCATATGCCTTTGCCTCTTTATTCTTCGAATTCTAGTTATTCTATTTAGCACAGTGTTAAATTAACGGAGTAGAAAATTCGACCATTTGCTATTTTTATCGCACGGCTAGGCGACGACGATTACGAGAAATAATTCACACGATGTTTTCACATATCATTTTCACGTTCATCTATCGAGGTGGGTTTTAATTGCTTTAATCTCTATGGTGGTTTGTAGAGCTCTATTGCAATGTTATTCTCTATTTAATGTTTTAGATAAATGATTTGAGTTAATTGTTTACTATGTGAATTCATTTATATTGTTATGATCTATTGGCAAAGTACATTATATATTGGCAAAGTTTATGGCAAAGTTATCTAATAGCCAGGGGCTCCAGATGGGGTCCGGGACCGACGGGTCTTCGGGTGTAACCCGCCGTGCTCACGTGTGGAACTATCTTAGTCATTAATTTGGCTTTGGGAAGGTCCACAAAACATGCGATTGAAAAGTCTACGTGTGGGAATACCTTAGTCATTAATTTGGCTTTGGGAAGGTCCACAAACATGCGATTGAAATGTCTACGTGTGGGAATACCTTAGTCATTAATTTGGCTTTGGGAAGGTTCACAAACATGCGATGGTTCACAAAACTCTATTGGCAAAGTTACAATGGCAAAGTATATGTGGCAATGTGAATGTTATTTGCTAAGTTGCAATTACTTGATTATTTATTTTTAGCATTAACTATTGAATGACTTAAATCCCACTGAGTGTGCTTGCATATGCTCACCCCCTAATTTACAATTTCAGGTTGAAGAGTTGGACGGCGAGGAGTGGTGATGGGAGACATCTATTTAAGAATAAAGGACTATTTGCACACATGTCTATTAAAATTAAGTTATAGTTTTTATTATGGATGTTTTGTTAACAAGTAAATCGTGAACTTCTTGATTTTATTATAATTGTTTCCGCTGCAATACTTAAAGTAATTTTTATAGCCATTGCGTCCCTTACTTTATCGTTGTAAGTTTAAAATTCAATTTTTGGCGCGTTTAAAATTAGTTATTTTAACTACTTTTTGAAAGGTCAATATTTTTGGATTTGGGGCGTGACACCACGAGAGGTGATTATTCTTTCGACAGCTTGTGCAATCATCACATCTAACTGATCCTGGGTAACAGTCAAAAACTCCGGTGGAGCATTAGGAAGAGGGGCATCCCTGTTAGTCCCACTTCCCGCAGCTCCCGAGGTACCCGTCGCATTCCCCTCTTGGGCGAGAGGGATATCCTCCGGTGTAGGGTTTGCAGGTTGTTTCCCTAGATTCCGGTTTAAGGGAAAACCTGGAGGAGGTGGAGGGAAATGAAGAGGAGTGGAATCTCCCTTCTCCTTAATCTGTCTCGTCGGATCTTGTTCTCCACCCATTTAATATGGAACGTTTTCTCACTTCTTAGCTCGAAATGTTCCCACAGACGGCGCCAGTTGTTGCGTCGAAAAAGAACGCCTACGGATATCAATCGTTCCTTTGCGAGCGCTGTGAATCACGGGTTTGAATCACTCTTTATCCTTGGCAATCCTCACGTACAATCTCCTTGAAAATCCTGAGATGACCTGCAAAAGTACGTCGGAGGGGGGCTCCGGCGCGGAATCTCCGACGCTTAAGTCAGAATCCTTCTTAGGAGAATCAAAGAGGAATTTCCCTATAATTCTAGGGAAATTCTGGCGAATAATGCAATGTTTCTTCTGAGTTCAGTGTATATCTTGTAAAAGTATGTATATTCTCTGTAAAACGTAAATGATAAAATAAACATAACCTGTTTTTTATACCTGGCCCCCTCCTTCCGGAGAGAGGAAGACTCTTTCTCCCTATATTCTAGGCCAAAATCCCTGAAGACTCGGTCCATATCTCTGAAGACTTGGCCTTTTAACGTACTGGCCCTATCTTCTCGCTTTGACTCCTTCTCTTGACTTCGCTAAGAGAAAACAACTCGTGAAACTCACTCTCTTTGGGCCAGATCCCTTGGCCCAAAGGCTTACTAATCCTCGAATATGGGCTAAAAGCCCAATTATCCATATTCCCCTTTTTGGGCCTAGGAGTGTATTAATCCAACCTCCAAGCCCAATGAGCTAATTAAGACTATTATAATTTATCTCGTTTCCACGTGTCGACATCTCCAAGAGCGACATATGTTGTCCGCATCAACTACCATTTTAGTAAATTTACTTTTATCCTCCGTACAATTTCATTATTCCCACTTTCTTTTTTTTATTGTCCAATTTTATTATGCCCATACCCTTTTTGGAAACAGTATTATTCATACTACTTTATCTCCACCCTCCTACCATCACTTATTCATAAACAATCATTTATTTATAAATGAACTCCACAATACCCTATCATACCCTCAACTTATCTACTTTATGAATAAATTAATCAATATTCATTAAAACCCGTGTCCGTTGAAGTGGGCAGTAACGACCTACATGATGCCCAGGGGGGGCCCGTGGGCCCCCCACTAATTTTGTAAATTTATTAGGGGTATTTTGGTAATTTCACACATATTAAAATTAATACTCTATTCTATAATTATTTGCACACTTCTCATATAAAAATAATCCACAAAATTAATATATATTCGAACATCATTTTATTTTAAAATCGTCACTCATTTTGGGTCTACATTTTATCCTAAATTTCACTAAATCTATTTTATATCCTACTAAATCCTCCTTACACCTTATCAAATCACTCAAAATACGCTTTCTTATTTGACTCTACACACTAAATTCAATTGTTTTTTAAAGTGAATCGATTAAAATGTGCAAGTTATGACGCGATGGAGGGAGTATTAACTTGTACCAAAACATAGCAACAGTCAACTTATCCGATTAATTTAATTTAATGAAATGTGACGTATTGACAATTTTATAATGTGAAATTTTGATGAAAATAATGAGTACATATTTTTTTATAATAATATTAATCGAGCCCCCTACCGAAAATTTATGGGTTCATCACTGGAAGTGGGCATAATAAAATTGGTCGAAGAGAGTACCTTTTTTTTGTAAAACATTATCATCATTCATCGGCACTTGTGCCATATCATTAAAAAAAATCAAAATAAAGTGTGCCTTATTTTTCGACTATTAAGCTACTCAATGCATATAATTTTTTCTTTCTAGAATTGGAAAGATAAATTGGAGGGAAGATTATAGATTACTATTTAAGGAGTCTATTGTGTTTTTATATAGATAGATTTTCTCTAAAATTAAAACCTTTACTAATTGAAATAAAAATTTCACTTAGTAACTTCAATGCAATCTGTAAATAAATTAAAGCGTAAATAGACTGAAGTAAACGAAGACGAAGAGTAAGATAAGTTGAAAAATAGAGATAACACAATTGCAATAAATAGATGGGTTTTAATGTTGTAATGTGGGAAAGAAAAAATTATCGGGTGTACTTTTTTTTTTTTTTTTTTTTTTGAAGGTTTACAAGATCCACACGAGATACAAGCAGTACTAAAGAAACTATAGATCTTCAAACCAAGACGAATCCGAACGGTGTCGTTATCCTCTCCAATCGTGAGGAGATGGAGAAACGAGTGAAACCTTTGTCCATCAAAGAAGCACAGATCTTCATTTTTTGATTCAAGACACCCACACTAAGGCATCAACAAATCAACAAAATAAAAATAAAACATAAAGACAAAAGACCACCAAGCACCAAGATCCATCAGAAATATCCAGTCCCAAACACCAGGAGTCCCAAAAGAGGGAAAAAAAGTCATAACAGAAACAGAAGGAAAGCCCCATGAAGAGGAGGAGGCAGGCCACAAAAAGGCAGCAAAATAGGTGAAAACCGAAGGCAACAAAAATAAAATATAAACTAAAAGCAAAAAACTATAAAACAAGAAAAATACAGGAAAATAAAGTAAATGGGATCAACGGATGACTCACCCATCGGTCGGCGTAGCGCCGCCAGGGAGGCTCAATACATTGATCCCAACTAAACTCCTAAAAAAGAGCCCTTAAACCCACTGACCCACTGAATAATCTGCCGAAAAAAATGGGACGGCGGCGAAATTGGCGGTGAGACTAGCGGTGGTGCGGCTGCGAGATGGGCTGCGAGACTGGCGGTGGTGCGGCGGCTAGATTGCAATGGGTTGTGGGAGGCTGTAGTGGGGAGGAAGTTGGACGGCGGTGGTTTTAGAATTTGTAGGGAGAGAAACTCTCAATCTTAGAGAGAAGGTGAGCGTTTTTCTTAAGCTTTGTATTGAATACATTTGCAATTTGCCAAAAATATCGGGTGTACTTGGGTGTACCGTTTATGGTATGATCCATCAATTTTGACTTAAGTTTCACTCAATTTTAATTGTATTAAAAAAATATATATGAAAAATATTATTTAAGAAAACGGAAAATTTGAAAAAAAAAAAAAAAAGCTCTATAACTTTAGAATTATACGAGTGTAAGACCCGCGAATTTCGCGGGATTGAAAAAAAAATATATATTATTATTTAATAAGATTTTATATAATTTATTATTTTAAAATATATTTAATGATAATTAATGTATTTGATAATTGATGTCATCTTCAACCATATTCACAAACTCTTGCATAGGTTCAGATTGAATAAGAGCATTTGTTGTCATTTGTTGGTTGTAACTTGTAATATGTGAGTCTTTGTCTAATAATGTTTTTACAGGAATAGTTTGTATTTTAAAATGTTTATAAAAAAAAAAAAAAAAACATAAGAAATTTGAAACAAGATAAATGTGTAGTACTTTGTATATTTGTATAAGTTTGTAGAATATCAGCAGTTTAATTAAAAATTATGTAAAAAACGGTTGATAATTATTTAAAAAATATATTAAAGAAAACTGTGTAAAGAATTAAAAAAAAAATTATTTAAAAAATATATTAAAGAAAACTGTGTAAAGAATTAAAAAAAAATAATTATGAAAATAATTTATGAATACTGTCGAGAAATAAAGAAAAAAATGTCTAAATAAAAAAGGAGAGAGAAATATTTAAGAAAATATATATTTTTTTTTTAAAAGTAAAAGAATATTGAAGAAAACAAAATAACCCAAATTTAGAAATAGTAATTAAGGGTAGATTTAATACAAAACTACCCCACATCTTTACTAGACACGCGTATTGCCTTATAGATTAAATTAACAATACGTAACCTATATATATATAGATTAATTTAAAAAATAACAACAAACAGGCTGAATTTCTTGCCTTCTACCCCAGTTACTTCCACCATTCCACCTCACCCACCCGACCCCTCCCCTCCCCTCCCCTATAAATAAAACAATACTCCTATATAAATGAATATTGTTTCCACGTATAAATATTGGGTAAAGTCTAGTATGCACTCGAGTGCATGTTGTGCACCCTAGTCCATGTGTACTTTTCAGTTTACTGACTTACACTTTTCAATTATTACTAAAAATATTATTATACAGTTTAATAATTGAAAAGTGCAACACCATTTATCAATCAAAAAGTGTAAGTCAGTAAGTATTAAAAAGTGTAAGTCAGTAAGTGCAACATGGACTAGGGTGCACAACATGCACTCGAGTCCATAGTAGATCAACCCTAAATATTGTGCCTTATTTATATTTAGAATCATACCTAAATATCACGATTATAATAAATATTTTCTTTATGGAGATAATAAGAAAATTAGATTATTGATTCTAATTAAATTTAAAAAATATATATAATTAAAAGAATACAACAATAAAATCCTATTTCATAGGGAAAATTTAAGAAACTCAAAAATTTAAGAAACTGTAAATCGATTAAATCGATAAAAGTAAATCCATATAAGGGAGATGGAGAGGGAGAGGGAGAGGGAACAGAAAAAATAATGAAAAAAAAGTTTAAAAAAAATAATTAAAAAATAGAGAAATTTTAAAAAATTGTAAATGAAAAAAAAGTAAATTAAAATAATTAAGTAAAATAACCGTGGACACCGAAAAAAAATGATAGGAACCAAAAAATTGAAGAAAAATTTAAAAGAAAATAATTGAAAAAATATTTTTTTAAGGAAATTATAAAAAAAAAAAAAAATTGAAGAAAATTGTAAAAAAAATATATACTCCGTATAAAAGAATTGAAAGAGAGAGAAAGAAATATCATCATCAATAATAAAATTCTACAAAAGAAACTGGTAAGGAAATTGTAAAAAAAAAAATTGAAGAAAATTGTAAAAAAAAATATAAAAAAATTGAAAGAGAGAAAGAAATATTATCATCAATAATAAAAATCTACAAAAGAAACTGTATGTAAATCTCGATTAAAGGGAGAGAACACAAAAATAATGGATTTTTTTTAAAAAAGAAAATAATTAAAAAAAGGGTTGGTCTGCTATGGACTCGAGTGCATGCTGTGCACCCTAGTCAGTTTACTGACTTACACTTTTTGTTAACAGCATGCACTCGAGTGCATACTAGACTTTACCTTAAAAAAAAAAAAAAAAAAAAGAGAAATTTAAGACATGTTGATATCAACTTAAAATGAAATAATAAGAAAGTATAATGAGATCATTTTATATATAGGAGATGAGATTAAGAATATACGATTCATTTAAATTTTAATATTCAAATTAATATTTAAATTTTAATATTTTAAAACTGTGCATTTAAAATATGAGATTAAAAAATGTATAAAGATAATTTTAATATTCAAATTAACATTTAAATTTTAATATTCAATATTTTGCATTTAAAATATGAGATTGAAAAATGTACGTTAAGATTAAAGAAGATAGATTAATAGCAAAATTTAATAAAAAGTGAAATTAATGAGAAAAAATAGATTTTGAAATGTAGTGATTTGAGAAGAAAGTGATTGTGATAAATCAATCATTTTGCATGTGGTTGTTAAAATGTTTGTAAATATATGTGATGCAGATAAATATGTCGCTCTTGGAAAAGCCGACACGTGGAAACGGGATAAATTACGATAGTCATAATTGGGCCAAATAAGCTTAAAGGATTGGATTAATACACCCCTGGGCTTAAGCAGGGGAATCAGAGAAATCAGAGTAATTAGGCCTTTGGCCCATATTTGGAAAGATTTATAGCTCTTGGGCCTAAAAGGATCTAGCCCAAACATGTAGCACTGGATCAATCTTTCTTACTCAAGATGAAAGATTGAGTCAAACCCACAAAAATAGGATCCGATAAGCTGAAGAACCAAGTCTTCAGGGAGAGAAGCCGAGTCCTTAGGAATTTGAGGCCGGATTAATAGGGATATGCCGAGAATACAGGGAGAAGAAGTCATCCCCTCTCCGCAGAGAGGGGCCAGGTATATAAAGAAGGTTATTTCCATATTCTTAATTAAGTTCTTTAATATACAAGTACTTTTCTACAGAATAGAGACTTTTCATACGAAATATATACTGATTGGAGAAGAAACTCCACGATATTCATCGGAATTTCCCTAAATATACAGGGAAATTCCTCTTTGATTTCGCCTACGATAAATTCTGACTTGAGCGTCGGAGCTTCTACGCCGGAGGCCTCCTCCGGTGTACTTTTGCAGGCCAATTTTGGATTTATGAGAAGATTTACACGAAGATTGCTAAAGGCGAACGAGTGATTAAGATCGTGATTAATAGTGCTCGTAAGAGAACAGCCTATATCTGTAAGCGTTCTTTTTCGACGCATCAACTGGCGCCGTATGTGGGAAATCCGAGCTGAGACATGAGGATTTCCAAAAAATTTGGAATAGGGGCGAGACCTGTTCCCAAAAATCTTGAGGAATTAGAAGATTTCCAAATATTAAATCATTCACAATAGATTTTTTATCCAACCCAATAGCCTCTGCTGGTATCTGCGTATACATCTTAAAACAGAATATTAAAGAAGGGCCATTCAGACGAGCCTTGCAACCCATGAGTTGCAGAGTACTCTGGAGAACAGAACGCGTATACCGAAACGATGGCGGGACCTTCTTCTCAGCTGTCGGCGTCTCACCATCCTCCCCCACCACCACTATGTACAGAAGTTTCGCCGCTTCTTCCGCCGCCACCATTCTCGAACCTGCACAACGCAAATCGAGAGAGAAACGTTCACAATGCTCCCGACTGTAAAATTACCTTCATAATGGAAGGGTGGAAACTCCATTGATGGAATTGGAGGTGAACTATTGCTCAGAGAAGTCCTTTGTCCAGGTTTTATAGGTTCTTTTCCGTCTTCTCTGCATACGCTACAATTAATTTTACATACTAGTGACATATATTAACAATTATGTGAATGATAAAGAATTAAATAAATTCTAAGATAATTTGTGACCTGATGCACATATCTGAGAGAGGATTAACGATTAGTTGCTTTTCTAAAGCAACATTTAGTCATGATTAATTGATTATATATATATATGTGTCGGAAATTTGGTGATCTTATTTTGAGCAAAAATATTTAAGTGTTGGGTGAATTGTTTGGTGCTATGACTTGAGTTTTATTGAATAATTTGAACGATGAATTTACTGTGATGAGGGAATTAGAGTATTGGATCTCGTATATGAATATCTCTATCCCTATTTGATGCATGATGTCACACTCACCACGTGTTTGATGAAATGCTCAAGAGAGTAGTAGTTTTTCTTTTATTTTACTTTTCTATGAGAAATCCTTTTTGCTTAATTTTCGATGCTGGGATATGGTAATAAGAAACCTCGCTTAGGCAGAAATACATAAGTTCTTTGTTTGACATGGTGACTCAAGATTGTAAATGGTTCTTTGTTAGGCAGAAATATTTAAGGTGTTGACTTTTATGTTCATCAGATTTCTGAAGTTTCTTGAGTCCATGTGAATTGATTCATTCTCCCTGATGTTTAATAGTTTTTAGCAGTGGAATGAGGTAATGATTTGAGTTTTCATTATGAATGATGATTGCTTGATTGAGTTCTATCTATAAATTGTGAAGGCAAGTTCCAGTGGATGGTTCTGGTTTGGTTAATTTGTAGCCATCTTAGAGCTTAAATGTCATGTTAGAATATATGAAAAATATACATAATAAACTTTACCCAACCTTTTTGTAGCTGTGATTGAAGAACGTTGACTGAAATTTTATGTTCATCAGATTGATGTCTCAAGAGTTTTAAAGTGATGTAATACATCTTCAATAAAATTAATTTCATTTTTCAGCTCAAAATGATGTGTATCTTGAAAATATTAACTCTCTGTGTTTGTCATATGGGGTCGATTTCTGCAATCTGCAAACTTGAATATTTGCTGTTAAGAAAAGTTGATTGTTAATTTAAAGATATCTATTTTATGAATCTCGGAGAATTGACTACTGTTTTCTGAAGTTGATGGTGGAAAAACTACTTTACTTGTGCGAAAGTTCATTGGTTATTGGAAGCTTATTCTCTATCTTAGCGGCATCCTATCGTTTATTTTTGCCACAATATCTTATTGTTAGTAAAATCTGCATTTTCTTAATTGATTGAGCATCCTATTAAGATTTCATGTATGCTATTAAAATGAGGTACTGAGGGCATATTGGGCCACAGAGGCAAGAACAGGATTGCAGAGATTCAGTTCCCACTGTGGCCATTACATTGTTTTGTGTGGAAAAGTTTTTGTAGATTCATACAGTAGAATCAAGATAAGATAGAAGAAGACTTATTAGTTCATTTCTAAATTATGAAGAATAGAGCAATGCAAGTTGGACTTATGACTTGGATGTGTTGGTATTCAATATTATAATATAGGTGTTATGAACTACAAATAAATTATGAAATGTTCGAGTTTGAACTTCATGTTGTATTGAATGTGAAGCACTGACGGCGACGAGTAACGACTTTTCCACCGCACAATCTGTGAATCCGATGGGGGCGGTGACGGCGGCGTTGATAGCGATAGTGGTGGTGGCGCTAGGATGGTGTACGATCGAGATCGCCTGCAAGCCCTGTCTCGAAAAAGGCCGTGAAGCCATAGATCGCAACCTCAACCCAGATTACGATTCTGACGAACAAACCACCGTCACCGCCACCGCCGCCGCTGACCTCCACGCTCCTCTAAATCCCACTAAATCTGTAGGTGATGCACCCGCCTCCTCCACTCCTGTTAAAACTGTCTGATCTTTTCTCCCACTGTTTTTCTCTTTTTGCGAATTGGCGAATTGAGGGATAATTTATGTGCTTGTTTTATGATTTGGCATTGTGTTGATTTTGACTTTTTGTTTCTGGATTTTGGTAAATGGGAATCAATGGAGTTTGATTGTTATGACAAATTACATTAAATAAATTGTACTCACAACTCGTTGATTCATAATTTGAAACAAGGGACATCATACTTTGCCTATTTCTTTTTTTTTTACTAATTTTCTATGGTGCGAGACTTCGTTGTTTTTCGAGCTAGTCGAGTACTTGAAGTTCGATTCGAGCTCGACTTTCATATTACTACAATCAAGCCCTTTCCACTTGTGACTTTTGGTAATTTGTTCATTATGTTACTACTATACTAGTACAATGATACATTGTGCTAGAGGCCTCTTACTATTGTAATACTCCTATTATACAATTCCACCTTCAACTTGTAGAGCCCGTTTAAAGTTAAAGCTTTAGAAGCATATATTAATGTGATGGCCAGATTCGTTTACGATACTTGCTGAATTAAGAATGTTTATTGATCGCAAATGCATGTTTCTGAATATGATGTTAATTCTGTTCTTAACAAGCCCAAGAATCTAAGACATTCCATCACTTTGACTTGCTTTTGAGAATTAATTATATAAGCTTGCGGAAGAGCAACAATGTTTTAGGCGAAAGGAGAAGAATTTCGCTTCACAAAAAAGAGGGGGGAATGGATGCACTCAACTGATGCATACTTGGCAACTTAAGGGAGGTATCTCTACACGTTTTATGTGAATCGAAATTGAAATATTGCTGGAGAATTCATTTTTGATTGATGAGTTAGTGTTAAATACTTCTGAAAAATCAGCTTGTATAAGAAACATAAACCTATAATGAGGACATGTGTTTAATATGACAAAAAGTGATGATGTTAATATTTGCATCAACAGTCATCTCTTGACTAGTGTGTTGAAAGGGTAAGCGAAATATATATTAAGACTTGCAATAGTGTTTATCTCTTAGCTATTATGTTGTGAAAAATGTGATATATGAGGTAGCATGCATTGTCTTGGCTAATTGATTGATACTAATCTGATACTTGAATGAGACTCGTCGATATACATGAATTTGAGTGAGAAGAATAATTTATCTGTGATAGATAGGATCGAGATAAACTATTATATGCTATGACTTGCATAAAGGATGTGGAGAAGGATGTAAATCTATTTAGTTTAGCGTGGATGTTAATCGTTTCAATCAACATGTTGCGAAAATATGAGATGTATGGTATATGTGGAAAGATTCGCATGATAATACACCTTTTATTGAATGAGCACTAGGATATTGGCAAAGCCGGTACCAAATCTTGGTACAAATTGCTATTTAACCTTTTTGTTGTGAGAAACTTTGAGAAGGTTTAGCCCAAAAACTTTTTCGAACTCTGGGAGTGCTGAAAACACAAGAGGTTCTGGAGGAGTATTCTGATCCTCGAGGGCTGGCAGAGATAGGAAGTATTCCAGTCCCCAAGGGCTAGCAGAGATATGAAGTATTCCAGTCCCCGAGGGCTGGCAGAGATATGAAGTATTCCAGTCCCCGAGGGCTGGCAGAGATATGGAGTATTCCAGTCCATAAGGGTTACCAGAGATATGAACATGAATTGGCCAGGACCTAAGAGTCCAGGTCCGTGAGGGCTAGCAGAGATATGCAGAGTACATTAGTACCACTGGGCTGGCAGCCCTAAATGAGTGAAATAATAAGCCTGAAAAATAGAGTTGATAAATGATGATCCCATGAGGAGAAGTTGGAGATTCTAGAGGTGCTTGAGTAGCCCGAGGGAGCAGGATTACAAAAGAGAATAAAGATTGAGTTCAGGGGAACCTTGGAGAACCCCCATATTATTATGAGATTTGAGATCCTAAAGAGCGAAACCAAATAACGTTGAGAGGCTGGAGGTTCAGGAAGAGACCATGTGCAATGAAGCTAAATCTCGACCTGCTCGAGGAGCTGTAGACGTACGAGAGATATGCGCAACTGCGAAGACGAATGTTGAGGTAACAAGTTAGTTCATATTACTTGTGATTGTTATGTTCCGATAGCCAGGAAATTGATGGCTAAAATGCTAAGACAAAGATGGAAAATACTTGACTGGCTACGAAGTCAACTTAGTATATCTGTGGGGCAATACCCCTGAACGGCCAAGGTCAAAGACCATATCCCTGGAGGACTGAAAGTAATATCCCTAAAAAGGGGACAGGATAAACCTACAGGTACCCTAATTCAGGAGCGAAAGACACTCTAAGATCGCGACGCCAAGAGAAGTTAGAGAAACTGCGAGGTTTACCTCACCCTGAAAATTCCGAGGTTTACCTCACCCTGAGGAATTGCGAGGTTTATATAAACCTCACCGGAAGAGGCAGCGAGATTTACACCAACATACGAAGATTCGAAAAGGAAACACCTAAAGTTATGTGATTAAAAATCTTCATCCACGATATCCTCTAAAGCTAGGGGGAGTAGGAGATACGGAGGGTAAGATATGATTAATATGTCAATTACCAAATGATTAATCATTAATTTGTTTTGTTGTTAAGGGAAACACATGTGGATCATATCCTATTAAACCTCAGTACGAAAGGAGCCTGGATCAGAGAAGAGTTAATGCACTTTATTACGGGAAGAACTCTTACGAGTATAAACTAACTCTTACGAGTATAAACTAACTCTTACGAGTATAAACTAACTCTTACGAGTATAAACCAACTCTTACGAGTATAAACTAACTCTTACGAGTATAAACCAACTCTTACGAGTATAAACTAACTCTTACGAGTATAAACCAACTCTTACGAGTATAAACTAACTCTTACGAGTATAAACCAACTCTTACGAGTATAAACTAACTCTTACGAGTATAAACCAACTCTTACGAGTATAAACTAACTCTTACGAGTATAAATCAACTCTTACGAGTATAAACTAACTCTTACGAGTATAAACCAACTCTTACGAGTATAAACTAA
Organism: Galeopsis tetrahit; assembly: GCA_963675135.1. Taxonomy (NCBI): domain Eukaryota; kingdom Viridiplantae; phylum Streptophyta; class Magnoliopsida; order Lamiales; family Lamiaceae; genus Galeopsis; species Galeopsis tetrahit. The sequence continues at coordinate 9,303,345 of OY776127.1, read as the reverse complement.
CTCTTACGAGTATAAACTAACTCTTACGAGTATAAACAACTTAAGGGAGAGTATAATCCCTACGAATTCTAACTTTTGGGAGAGTATAATCCCTAGAAACTCTTACGAGTATAAACTAACTCTTACGAGTATAAACCAACTCTTACGAGTATAAACCAACTCTTACGAGTATAAACTAACTCTTACGAGTATAAACCAACTCTTACGAGTATAAACCAACTCTTACGAGTATAAACTAACTCTTACGAGTATAAACTAACTCTGACGAGTATAAACAACTTAAGGGAGAGTATAATCCCTACGAATTCTGATCTAGGGGAGAGGATAATCCCTAAAAACTCTGGCGCCCAGAGAAAGGCTAGAGACGTTAGCAAAATCACCAAGTAAGTACAGGGATATAAATCCTATCTCCTCATTAAGGTTCCTCTAGGAGCTTTAGAGCCTTTACGTGTCCAGAAAATGTCGAAAACATGCTAACAGATACCACACCTTATAACAGAAATAGAGATGTATATGTATATATGCATGCTAAATAATAAATGTGCAGGTACGATATTGAACGAAAGAGAAGCAGGAATATTCGAGACTTAAGGCACCATGCCTAAGCCCTCCACAGAAAAACCCCGGAGTGTGGAGTCTCCGGAAAATACCAAAAGGGCTTTAGAGGCCTTAACAAAATAAAAAAGTGTCTTAAAGTACCAAAGTGTTATCAGGGAAATGAAGTTATGAAGAGAGGAGAACATCATTCTTCCCCTCGGAACCCTCTCCTGCCTCCTCAGCTCGCCCACTGGAATCGCCACCCTCTGCCTTCTCCACTAGAGTATCTGCTGCCACAGTAGCTACTGGAGTTGGGTTGTCCACATGGACAGGGAAAGCCATATCCTCTGCCGGTGCAAGATCATCCAATTTCAAGGCAGCATCCTTCAACTCCAGGATCGCCTTCCTCATCCCAGGTAACCACCAGGGAGTATGGATGTCTTCTTTAGCATCTCCAGGGAACTTGGGGGGAGTGTCCAATTCTTCTAACCGGAGGGCACGAGTATATTGACCGTTAAATCCAGGGGCAGAATGTTCCGCTACAGCGTTGGAAAATCCATGATCAATGAAATGAGGGATATATGACCCTAGCCCTCCATATAAAAATTCAGAGGTATAAAAGAAGGATCAGAGTTTCTTACAATCGGAGAGTGACCACAAAGCTGAGGGGAATTAGAGAACCCCTCACAATTCTGAGGTTCAATGATGAGCTTGATTTGAAGCCATGAGGTCAGGTTATTAAGTGAGAGCTCCACTCCTGATAGGCTTTAAGGCCTGGGGGGAGTAGGGGTCGTGCTAAGTTGTTAAAACTATCAAACTCCAAACAAGGGAAGGCCAAGAAAAGGCATATGAAGAGAAAAGAAACAAGGAAAGTTATGGAGAGGGCTAAGAAAAGCCTCAAGTGATACGCTTGAAGACACACCTTCCAGGGTTATACAACATGCTTCCTAAAATTGAAAAATGATGTTAACCAGGGCAAGGGAACATTCCGCTTAATTCATCTTATCTTCTCTTCCTACTCTCATAAAATTACAAGCACTTTTACGAGAGTAGGGGGGAGTGGTTGATGCAGATAAATATGTCGCTCTTGGAAAAGCCGACACGTGGAAACGGGATAAATTACGATAGTCATAATTGGGCCAAATAAGCTTAAAGGATTGGATTAATACACCCCTGGGCTTAAGCAGGGGAATCAGAGAAATCAGAGTAATTGGGCCTTTGGCCCATATTTGGAAAGATTTATAGCTCTTGGGCCTAAAAGGATCTAGCCCAAACATGTAGCACTGGATCAATCTTTCTTAGTCAAGATGAAAGATTGAGTCAAACCCACAAAAATAGGATCCGATAAGCTGAAGAACCAAGTCTTCAGGGAGAGAAGCCGAGTCCTTAGGAATTTGAGGCCGATTAATAGGGATATGCCGAGAATACAGGGAGAAGAAGTCATCCCCTCTCCGCAGAGAGGGGCCAGGTATATAAAGAAGGTTATTTCCATATTCTTAATTAAGTTCTTTAATATACAAGTACTTTTCTACAGAATAGAGACTTTTCATACGAAATATATACTGATTGGAGAAGAAACTCCACGATATTCGTCGGAATTTCCCTAAATATACAGGGAAATTCCTCTTTGATTTCGCCTACGATAAATTCTGACTTGAGCGTCGGAGCTTCTACGCCGGAGGCCTCCTCCGGTGTACTTTTGCAGGCCAATTTTGGATTTATGAGAAGATTTACACGAAGATTGCTAAAGGCGAACGAGTGATTAAAATCGTGATTAATAGTGCTCGTAAGAGAACAGCCTATATCTGTAAGCGTTCTTTTTCGACGCATCAATATGATATTAAGATTAGATGGGAGGACTAAACAATCAAACATTCTTAATAAAATTAAAGAAAATTTTAATTATAATTAAAGAATTTACAATTAAAAATATATTTCCAATAAATGCATATTTTAAAAAAGTTTGAATTACCATCCAACGAAACAATCAAATGCATATATTAAATAAATTTGAATTACCAAGTATACCGAGACATTAACAGATATTACCGAGTAATATAAAATTACTTTTTAATGTAAACTTTTGCAATTAAATACAAAATAAAGAATATATAAAAGAAATGTGTACCTTTCTTGTACATTACAGATGACTTTAGAATTTACATATTTGTAAATCTATAAATTGACCGTGAATGAAAAATAATTGAAAAAAAGGCGTCAGGGATTGTTGTTGTTGGGTTTGAGACGCTCGTTTAATATATCTTGCATGAAGAAACGAAGATGAGAATCAAAACTTCTGCAAAACAAATATGAGAATTAGAATTTCTGCACAAAAAAATTATAGATCTACAAAATAAATAAATATATATAAAATATATAACAAATAGTACGTAAGATGAAAATTAGAATTTCTGCATATATATATATATATGAAATACATAACAAATAGTACGTAAGATGAGAATTAGAATATATGTAAAAAGAAAAATTATAGATCTACAATAAATAAATATATATATATAATACATAACAAAAAAAAAAAGTACTTAATATTGAAAAGTGATTATTCAAAAATTATGTTTTATTTAAATTTTAATATTCAAAACCATATAAAATACGGAGTATGAGAATAAAAAATGTACGGATATAAATTTTATTATTTAAATTAATATTGAAGTGATTATTCAAAAATTCTGTTTCATTTAAATTTTAATATTCAAAATTGTGCATTTAAAATATGAGATTAAAAAAATGTACGGTTAAGATTAATGATTAAGAATAATAAAAAATTAATAAAATGTGAAATTAATAAGAAAAAGAGATTTTAAAATAGAGAAATTTGAGAAAAAATAGATTGCAAATAAACCAATTATTTTGCAACACGCGGCTATTAAAATGTTTGTCAATCGATCGAGACTGGTGTCATAATTTAAGAATAAGTCATGTCAGCAAAAAAACTCAACAAAATGCCCAATTACTTGATTTAATCGGTCAATGTGCATTTTTATCAAATTATTTAAGGTTATTAGATATTTTAGTATAGTTTAAAAGTTACATTGCATTTTTAAATACGGGCTAGTCTCTGAGACCGTCTCACAGAATGAGATCCGTGAGAAGGCTTTTATATATAAAAAGTGATAATGTTTGAGCAAAAAGTGATAGTGTTTAAGTAAAAAGTGATAGTCACTTTTGTTAAAAATATTATCATTTTTTACTTAAACATTACCACTTTTTTTACAAACCTAAATCTGAAAAAAAAAATATAGATTATCCTACCCAAAATTTTAAAATATGGATTAAAAGGATCCGTGAGACAGTCTCACACAAGTTTTTACCTTTAAATATTATCAAATTTTGTAGGCATTTATTTCAATTTTCCGTATAAAAACGTATAAGTTCGGCTTTCAAACAAAAATACTACTCCTTATAAGGACGAATATGGGTCTCTTTTAACCCGATTTTGACCCTTTTTTATTTATTTATTTATTCGTGTGATTTTTTTTCATTATTAAATATAATGCAGTATCTTTCGCATTTAATATATGCCCGATGAAAATTTAAAATACACTTGACAACAATCTAACAGTAACAAGAGAGAGAGAGAGAGGACTATGGGTAACACTTGTGTGAATCTGTACCATTACCCCCTAATTTTAATTTTAATTTTTTATTTATATTTTATCTATACCTACTAATTTAATAAATTCACCTTTAAATCGTATTTTTATTACAGTTATATGCACCCACTCATTTTATGAATTCACCCATCAAATCATTTTTTTTACAACTACAACCACTCATTTTATGAGTTCACCCCCAAATTATTTTTTTACCACAATTATCTGCACCCTCTCATTTTATGAGCTCACCCCCATATTATATTTATACTATAGTTATCTGCACTCACTCACTTAATGAGTCCACCCCAAAATATCTGCACTCATTCATTTTATGAGTTCACCCTCAAATATTTTTTAAAAAAATAATTACATTTAAAAAACTATATTATCTTTTTATTAATTTACACAAAATATAATAAAATCAACCCTAATTTATACATTTACAATTTGCAGCCGAGTTACCGTCTATTCACCACTAAATCACCCATGTTTTTAAATATAAAATCCTAAAAATATAATTAAAAAAAACTATCGAAATTAGTCTCAAATCTCAATTTTTTTTTAATTTTTTTTTCCATTTTCAGTTTTTATTCTAAACTTTTTATTTTTTCATTTTTTTCCAGCTTTTTTTTTTCTTTAGTATTTTTCAAAATTTTAATATAAAATAATATTATATGTATGATTTTATTATAGTCGCTAATACAATAAGTAATAACCAGTAATACTATAAACAATAATCAGTAATACCATTAACAATAATTAATAATATCTTATACAATAACAAATAATTGCACACATCTAATTATATTCAATAATACCAAAACCAATTATTAGTAATACCATGAACAGTAATCGGTAATACCATTAATATTAATCAGTAAAATTTTATACAACAACAAATAATTTCACACATCTAATTATATAAAGTAATACCAAAAAATAATTATCAGTAATACCATGAAGGCATGAACAGTAATTAGTAATACCATGAACATTGATCATTAATATCTTATACAATAACAAATAATTTCACAAATCAAATTATATTCAGTAATACCATAAATAATAATAATAATAATAATAATAATCAGTAATGCCTTAATCAATAAAAAATAATTCCACACAATCAGTAATACCACAAACAATAACCAGTAATACCACAATTAATAATCAATAATACCGTAATCAATAATCATTAATATTAATTCAATAGTGTATTAATAGTAATACCACAATCAATAAATAATAATAACAATAACAATAATATCATAAAAAGTGGAGGGAGTGCAAATCGGGGTGTACTGAAGAAAATAGGGGGTGCACATTACCAAGTCCAATTGAAGAGAACCCTAGCCAAATAGAAGGGCACCCTAGGTTAGCAGCCGACGCCTGAGATTTCATCGACAAGGTCACCGGCTCCGAGTGTCGGCCGATCAGAGATCCATCGACAACATACTCACAGTCCTCCGTCGGACCGTCGTAAACCGGAGGAAGAAGCTGCGCAGGAGCATGGTGAAGAAGACGAAGCAATGTAGCTTCGATTTGGACAAAGATGAACAACGAGAGCGAAGCGGCATCGACCTCAGTGTTGTAGGCGAGCGCCATTGATGTCGGAGAAGCTAGTGGATCGCAAACAAAGAGAGATTGATCGAAGCAGTCGCGTCGGTGGTCGAAATGAGTAGAGATTTTCGACCGCCATGGATCGTGGCCGAGATGGAAGATGATGTCGATTGTCATGGGATTGAAGAATCGCGATTGCGATTTGAGAAGGGGTCTTGGGCTTCAGCGTCCGGGACGGAAGCGCCGCCGTTGCCGTGGAAGGGGTGGTCGGATATGGTGGTGGTTGGGTCACCCACCGACCGACATGGATTTTCGACAGGTTCTTTACTCATCAAATTAAAATTGAAATTCAGGTGCCTCGCCGATCGACTATAATAAAATCATACCTATAATATTATTTTGTATTAAGATTAAAAAAATATACATGAAAAAAATGAAAAAGAAAGACAAGAAAAAAAAATTAAAGAAATAAAAAACGAAGAAATAAAAAATTTGGAAAAAAAATGAAAATGGGAAGAAAAAAGGAAAAGATGATGGGAAAAAATTTAAAAAGAAAAAAATCGAGATGACTTGGTGGTGAATCGACGATAACTCAACAATAACTCGTCTGCATATTGTAAATATATAAATTAGATTTTATTTTATTATATTTTGTGTAAATTAATAAAAAGATAATATAATTTTTTTAAATGTGATTATTTTTTAAAAAATATTTTGGGGTGAACTCATAAAATGAGCGGGTGCAGATAATCGTGATAAAACAATAATTTGGGAGTGAACTCATAAAATGGTGGGTGTAGATAACCGTGGTAAAAAATGGTTTGGGGGTGAACTCATAAAATGAGCGAGTACAAATAACGTGGTAAAAAAAGATTTGGGGGTGAACTCATTAAATGTGCAAGTGCAAATAATTATAGTAAAAAATGATTTGAAAGGTGAACTAATTAAATGAATGGGTGCAAATAATTTGAAATTGAGGTATGCACCATGCATGCGAGTGCATACAAGTATTTGGCGAGGAGTATATATTAGGGGGGTATTCAATTGAGATTTTTTTATACTTTTAAAATTTGGGGGTATTCAATCCGAATTTTTAAAAGTCTTTCAAAATTAATGAGGTATTCAATACGGATTTTAAAAAGTCTTTAGAAATAGTTAGGTATTCAACAATCTATGAATTTTAATATTATATGGATTTTGTTGGATTCTCCTTAAAAAATATAAATAAATTTCACTAAGAAAAAAAAAAAACTTTGTTGTTCTTCTAACAAAATTTCAACTACTAACCTACTGCATGCATTAGTCTCCTTCAAAAGCACTTGTTATTTGAAACAAAAGATATACAACACAAAAACATTATAAAATTTTTTATTATTTCAGAATTTTACACTATAAAACTGGTTCATGGCTATCACAGCCTAGAAAAGTAGAGAAAAAACAGATATTCTTGTTGTATTTCGAACCACAAAATCTTACACAGTCTCACACAGTTTACAAAATCAAAAAGCTGTCCATCTTCCTGCTCTTCTTCAAACGAAATAAGCTCGGGCCAATTTCTAACAAACCAAACATGGGAATTTAATGGATAAAATAATATTTCCTACCGAATCCAATAAACCAAACAAGATCAAAGTGTATAAGACTACATTTGTGTGGACAAAAAATATAAGACAAATGAGACTACATTAGTATAAAGAATGAGAAACGATTGCATTAGGCTTCATCACATGCAGGAACATATCATCAGCAGGCAGAATTGGCAATTGGGAGTGAGATATGATGATAATGGGTGAGGGCGTGAGGAAAGAGTGATTAGGGTTTATTAGCATTTAAGGATAGACGCTGTGTTTTTATAAAAAACGTTTCTTTATTGAATAAGGAGTAGATTGAAAACACTGTTTTCGCTCTAGAATGTCCCCTTCCCTTCCCTTCCCTTTCTTCTTCTCTTCTTATTTACACATGCAACACCCGTGAGGTGAGAAGTAGAGCAATAATCTCCATCATTTCTCGATGTCTTGGAGGGAAGAGGAGATGGAAGTATGTGTTGGTGGGGCGCTTGACCATCCCCATCCCCATCCCCAAAACGATCGGAGCTACGGCCATGAAGCGCATCTGGAGGATTCTGACGGTATTTTTCTCTTCGATTTTGGCTACGAGGTGGAATATGACTTTATCGTCAACCATGGCTGGTTTTGAGAGGGCTGAGGATGTCAAAATCGAGAAAGTACCAGTGTGGATTCAAATTCATACTTTTGAGAGAGTCGGTTGGGAGTAGGATCAGTGCAGTGAATTCCCCTGATACCTGCCTTGGTGTTCGGGTGCTGATCATCGGAATAGACTCCCCCTTGAATCGATGTACGTACTACCATCGTATGGTTGTCCTTTTCCGCTATGAAAAATTAGCGGGCTTTTGCTATAACGTTAACTGTGGGAGCCTTTTGCATGTGTGGATGCGTGCAGAAGGGCGAAGGGGCATTAGCGATTATGAGATCGGGAAATTCATCCAGCTCTTGGATGCACACAGAGGAGGGGATCCTAATGCTGCTAATATATATGATTAATGGGAACCAGGGACATGGCGGAGGCTGATTTGATATGAGTTGCATAGTTTGGAATGCACCAACTGGGCTCGGCATTCCCTAACTTAAGCGCCTAAATAACCCTTGTTATGTTTTTTTTATTATTGAGTCTTCTAAGTTATCAGTTTGTATTGGGTTTAGCTAGGTTGAAGGTGAAAATTCGCTTTGGCCCTAGAGGAGCTAGGCCTCTTTTGTTTTCTTACTCCAAGCGCTATATATATTGATTGTTCCTAGCTTCTGGTTAATTCGGTCCTCATGAACTTTGTAGATTTATGGCTCATCTTATGAAAAATTCATGGGACCGTTTACATTCTATCCGGAGGAGTCATCTAATGTTATGGGTCCTTTACAACTTCTCCCCTCATCATGAGACTACTCGTCTTTTTTCAAATTGTCACCTAAAAACGGATCTAATATAAATTTGATCTGTCTATTCCCAATGCAAGCCGCAAGATTGGCCATTTCACTGTCTGTTTTCGTATCAGTCAGTATCAAATTGGGGGGCCTTCAACGTTAGGAAATGGCCGTTTTCACATATTGTCCCTCTGCACCCGGTTGTACGGTGAAACAACCTTAATTATGTTGGTTACGAGTAGAGATGTTTATCCGGATCGAGCTAACCAGGTTGGCCCGGCCCGTTTAACCCTGAAAAAAAAATATAGGGTTAGGGTTCATGAATCATAGGCCGGTTTAAATTCGGGTTTTTTTGACCTGGACCGGTTAGCCCGAGTTGTTACTTTTTTTTTTTAATAAATAACTTTAGAATAAATTTTGTTTTTTCTAATAAATAACCTTAGAACAAATTTTGGATCATTTGACAAATAACCATAACTACATTAAGAAGCCCATTACCATCCATTAGTCATTATTAATGTTTTTTTTATTAGATTATGATATTTGTTTAGCTTTATTATTAATTTATTAAGGACCAATTAATTCTAGAATTGTGTTTAAATCAAACTTTTATTTTTTCATTTACTGATCATTAACTAATTATGTACTTTTCTATTTTATTTGCTTATTGTACGTGTCAAGACGGGCCGGAGGGACGGGGCGAGGCGGACCAGCCCGTTTGCAAGACGAGCTGCCAAAACCCCAACCCAACCCAAAATGGGCGGGCCGCGGGTTTAGGCCGGCCAGCTTTTTTTTTTTTTTTTTACAAAAATATCTATTAAATTCATCAAGAAACATAAAAAAATTACAGTAATATATATATATATATATATAAATATACATATATTATATATACGACATGAGTACAAAAAATGATGAAAGAATGAAAAAAATGTGGCTGCTTCTATAATCTGTTATGCTCTATAACAGATTTTTTATATTTTTTAATTAAATTATATTAAAAAAAATGGCGGGTCAGTCCGTCAAAGACCGCAGCTCAAACAGGCCGGTTCGCTTGGGCTCCTGACGGGCTTGGAAAATCTTGGCTCAACCCACTATTTTTAGTGGTGGGGCGGACTGGCCCAACGGGCCCAACTCATTTTAACGGGTCCAAAGATATATGTATTAAAGAGAATTTTAGAGAGAAAATGAATAATAGGTATTTGGGGAGTGCATCTATCTAACGTTTTTTTTTTCATGTATCAGGGTAGATGTAAGATTCATGAAGGGCAAATAACCCACGCCATGAAAATGGGCACCGAAAATTTCGGCATTATTGGGCCCTAAAGCAAATTGAGCGGGACAACTATATACCTTTGCATACTTGTTAAATACACTCCCCTACTTGATTTGTTAATTTAATATTCATGTAAATAGGGGTGGGCATTCGCTCGGTTCGATTCTAACCTTTTTTCAACCGAATCGAAATAACCGAAGTTTAAAAAAAATGAACCGAACCGAACTGAAATTATATAAAAACCGAACCGAACCGAATTACAATTCGGTTGGTTCGGTTCGGTTCGAACCGAATTTTTCCTGCCTAAAATTAAAAAAAATTATTTAAACAAATAAACATTTTAAAAAAATTCAATGGAAATGAAATCAAATATCCCGCAAAAATTTTCTCTCCCGTGCTAAAGGCATCTGAAGCTACCGTTGAGATTGGAACAGCAAAAATATCCCGTAAAAATATCCGAGCAAGTATTCAATGAAATCAAATATCTAAAAATATAATCTAAAAATCCCAAAACAAAACTAGCATATATAACTTAAATAAAAGGCATTCGATCCAGCAAAGCAGAACATACTGCCTTGGTGGAAGAGTCGAAAACGACGAAGAGAGGCAGACATCTGGTGGCACAAAGAGAGACAGACGTCGAAGACGGTGCTGATGACGCTGATGACGGTGTGGAAATAGGGGGAATCGGTAGAAATGGAAATGAATGTTTAATTATTTACTGTTAGATTAGATCTAGGATTATATATATATATATATATATATATATATTTATTAATTATATATATTTTTATTTATAGTTCGGTTGGTTCGGTTTATTCGGTTTTTAGAAAATAGAAACCGAACCAAACCGAAAAAACTGAATTTTTTAAAATTTTCAATCGAACCGAACAACTGAATAAATCGAACCAAATAAATCGAAAATCGTCGGTTCGGTTCTGTTCTGTTCGATTTTATGCCCACCCCTACATGTAAATTACCAATTTACTCTTTTAATAAAATACCATATTTTAGAGACATTCCCCCAACTTTTAAACTCTAACACTAATGACACAACTGTCACTGTCGCCTCCCCTCCGACGGCCGACACCACCAACCAAACAATGCCATATACTTCAAAATAAAAATAAAAAAAATCAGAAATCTCAGATTTATTTTTTTCAACACATCAGGGTAGACCATATACACTCTCGTCGACAAATTGTTGTCGACGAAAGTGTATATAGTCGAACTTGGTGTGTCGAAAAAAATCATTTATTTTTAATTTTCGACACAATTTGGTCGATCATATACACTCTCGTCGACAACAATTTATCGACGAGAGGGTATATAATCGACTCTGATGTGTCGGAAAAAAAAAGATTTTTTTTTTTTAATATGTTGGTTTAGGCTTCCAACTATGTAGAGAGAGAGAGAGATATGGAGGGCTTGGGTGGGTGGTTTGGGGGTTGGAGAATAACATCCTTCCATAAACTTCGGATTTGTTTTGCCAACAATAGCCAAAACGTGGATGTGACAACCTGAGAAAGGGACCGAAATCGTATAGTCATTTCGATTGGTTTTCCATCCCTAGCTCTATGAAATGGAACCCCATAAGGTACAATGTCTACAAGAAGTCTCCTTCTTTGTGAACGCTCCGCTTTGCTCGGCGGAGAGATGATTTTTTTTTATTTAACTACCTCGTGTACTGGCGGCTGTGGGAGTGGAGGAGGAGGGGGCGGCGATGGTGGTCGTGGGTGGGAGGAGGCGGCGTCGCTGGGAGAGGGAGGGGTGGCGTCGCCGCCTGTTAACAGAAATTAAACGAAAAAAAAGAAAGAAAAGAAGGGAGGGAGGAGCTTGGGCGGGCGGTGGCTGGGCACTTGGAGGTGGGCGCGACCTTGGGTAGGAGAGGAGGCGGTATCGCTGGGTGAAGAAGGGACATCGCCGCCGTCGATTTGTTGCAGAAATAAAGAAAATAAAAAGAAGAGGGAGAGATGAGCGGTTGTGATGGGGGGCGGCAATGGAGTGGAGTGGAGGAAAAAAATATGGTTTTTAAGGTGTATATTTAATTAACATGTATACTTTTGAAAGAAAATGACATATTAGGTATTTTAGGGGTACATCTAACATAATCGATTTTGAGAGGAAATGCATGAATTCGGGGAGTATATTTAACAAGTATGAAGGGGTATATAGCCTGGCCCAATTGAGCCGGTCCATAGCAAGAAGCAATTTTCATTGTTTACCCTCCTTAGAAATTAGGGGTTGAAGTCCCCTAAAAATAATTAAAAAAAATTAGGGGTTGAAGGTTAAGACTATGTTTACTTTTGGTTTTAAAAACTAGGTTTTGGATTTCAAGATCCAAATGAAATTCAAAACCCGTTTTACTTCGGGATTTAAAAATCGGTTTTCAAAATCCATTCAAAACCACCCCTATCAAACAAAACATATTGATTTGACATAAAGTTATATCTATATAATATTACTCCCATCATTATATTATTTCTCAACAATAATATAATAATACTACAATAATACAATAATATAATACATTTAATCATTACACAATTAACTAATCATTATAATCTCACCAAACAATAATGTAATAATACAAACTCATTCAATCTTACAACTTGATTTGACATAAAGTTAAATCCTCCACTATTCCAAAACCCAAATGAAACACTCATATTACTCCCTCCGTCCGCCTATAAGTGTTACGTTACTTTTTTGCACAAAGATTAAGAAAAGTGATTAAATAATAGATATAGTACAAGTGATGTGATTGAGAGAGGAGAGAGATAGAGAGAAAAAGTAAGATATAAAGTGAAGTGTAAGAAAAAGTACTTACCAAAAAAGGTATGGGAAGCTTATAGGCGGACGGACCAAAATGGTAAAATGGGAAGCTTATAGGCGGACGGAGGGAGTACTATTTATCGGGATTTCAAAAACCAGAATTTCAAAAACCCGATTTTTAAAACCACCCAAAGCCCAAAATAAACATCACCTAAGGGAAATGTATTTACTAAAATGATATATTATAGGTATTTTACAATATTCTTAATATAATCATAGTGTACGAGTGGCGGATTCTTCTTTATGTACAATTGACAAATTGAAGTTAAATAATTATTCAATTGAATTTTTAATAATTAAAAAAAAAAAAGAATCTAAAGAATTAATTAATACTAGACGTATAACATAAAGTGGTTAGGGACGGTTGTGAAAAGAAAGAAACAGTTAAGATGCATGGGGCCGGGGGTTTTAAATACTCCATATATGATTGAAGCTAGAGAAGAATAGTTATTGCTGAGCTCTATTCTATGGTTCATTCTGATCATATATAAAGAAAAGAAGAATTAGGAGTATACAAGAAAGAAAGAATTCAGAGAGTAATTACGATCGATATTAGAGCTGGTAAATATAATTCTAGTACTGTTTAATTTGATCAATTTCTGTGATATATTTACATATTAATTTGATTGAAATATGCAGTAGAAATCATGTGGAATATTCCTGTGGAACCGTGGGCTCTGGTGTTTGTAGTCATCATCACCATTTGCGGTTTAGCTCAGCTCGTCTATCACTTTGGTAATTCACTCTAATTGCTCTTCAATATTCATTTTATATAAATATTGAAAATATATGTAAGTATTTTTGTACGTGTAGGTTTACTGGTTTTAGAGATTATCAACTGCTGGCACACAAGGAAGAAAGAAAAATTACAAGAAAGGATAAGGATTAGGATATAGATCGATGGAGGTAATTAATTAAATGATTCATGTGCATTTTAATTAATTCATGAATTTTTCAACACATTCCTAATTCATTAATTAATGTTGCAGAAGCAGAAGCAGAAATTGAAGATGAAAATTCATGAGTCAGGCAATATAGCAAACAGTTTGTGGGCCCTTTGTGTCCTCATGCTCTAATTTTACTTCCATGTCTGTCGTCTCTAATGCAGTACGTGATTTCTCCTATGGCTATGGCTTCAACTCGATCGGCTCTATTAATTAGCCATTGATGTACACTACACTTTCTTGATTACCAAACCATGGATTTCAACTATCATTCTTTTCTGTTTTCCATACATTACTAAATATGGATGCCTCCATCCCTTCACTAAAAATTTGCAATGAATACTTGCACACAATTTATTAAAAAAGGAATGGTTAGAGTGGTAGGGTTTGGGGTATGCATAGTTAATTTTGTGGAACAACTAAAAACGAAAGTATGTACTATAAACTTTTATGGGAGAAAAAAGCTGCTTATAAATAGGTAGGCTAGGCGTGTGTGTCAAGAGAGAAAAGCTTATTGGCGTGCCAAGGTGATTAAGTTTGTTAGAGTAGCTAGTGTTAGTGATTAAGTTTGTTAGAGTAGCAATTAAAATACAGGACTTGAGAAAGTTCTTTTTAAATACTTTAACTACATCTAGCATCACATCTATATCCCTATTATAAGTTGCAGGTGTAGGTTGATGAGTATTAGGAATGAGTTCAAACTCATGTGCATCAATTTTTGTTATGAATAAGACATTTCTTGCAACGCAGTAACAGAAAAAGGCTGTATTAAAATTTAAATATAATAAAAAAGGTTGACTGATGGAGATGCGGGTCGCATGCTAAGCGAGCGCTCTACCATCTGAGCTACATCCCCATTTGATGTAATTAACTCTGCTACATTTAATCCATTAATAAAGCACATTTCAGTTTTTTCTTTTTGGTGTGTATAGAAAATATTGGAATGTAGTGAAGAATAACTCCACCCAACTAATTAGAGTTTACAAACCTTTTATTTTTTTGGATCCTCTACCCCTCCTTTTATGAAAACAATTATTTTAATTTTACCTCACAACAACTTATAATATCGATACTTTATCTATTTTTTCTTTAAACCAGCACTACAAAATATCTATCGATTTAGCGAGGGGTTTGCCGAGGAAAAATTCTTCACTAAATTAAATAACAAGGGATTTTGGCCCTCGGTAAATTATTAATGTTACGATTGTCAATGATATTCGACTCCGATTAGACGTCTCCAATCACAAGCAAAATAATCGACCAATATTCAATCCAACGAAAGCATGGCAATTCACAAATATAAACGAAAACGAAAAACAGAGCACAAGAAGATTTAAGTGGTTCGATCAACGTGATCTACATCCACTGGACACACGACTTCAATTTGATTAGTATAAGAGATGTTTACAAACACTCATCACTCGGAAAGGGATTTATCCTCACTTCGCTCGTGAACTCTCAACTCTCAAAACGAATGCTCGTACGCGTCAAAGATTTACAATACAAGCAATGGGGTATTTATAGGCTGCCAAGGATGATTGCAGCGTGCATGGAACGTGTGAGGATTGCCACGTGGATTCTGTTACAACCATGTAACAAACTCACACTTCTCGCGTGACCCAATCTGAATTGACCTCCTTGCCCTTCACTTGTTTCGCAAACAAGACGACTCCATACTTAGCCAAAAATTAACCCTGCTAACAGAACTCAACTAGTCTGGTCAGACCTCTACTTGTCTGGTCTTCCCAACTCGTCTTGTCCTTCGCAACACCCATCTCATCTGTTTGGACTCCTCCAACTCATCTGATCTGGTCTGAGCTAACTTGTCTGACTCCACCAGCTGATACGCCCAACAGCTGAGTCCTTCAGAAGACTTCTATCGACTAAGTACCTCGACTGATCTGCCCAACAGACGAGTACAGTAGTAGAGTAGAATCTACCTGATCTTCACAAGACGAGTAGCACTCGTCTAGTCTAGGAGGATTTGAGATAAACCTCACAATTCTCCACCTTTAGCTCAAAATCTCCACCTTGAACTAACAGCTCCGATCTATCCTTCTCAAAGGATAGATTCTACTACTAATCTGCCGCCACCAGACTAGTAGCCTTCTCCGCAGAGGTCACTAATGCAAACCAATTGACCTAAGACATAAACCAAACTTCTCCTTTGGTAACGCCTTAGTAAATGCATCAGCAGGGTTCTCCTCAGTAGCTATCTTAACCACTTGGACGCTCCCCTTCTCCACAATGTCTCTCACAAAGTACAGTTTCACATCAATGTGCTTGGTTCTCTCGTGATACCCCTGATGCTTTGCGAGATGAATTGCGCTTTGATTATCACAGAAGACAGTCACACTGTTCTGAGATAAACCAAATTCCTTAAGAATCCCTTTCAGCCACATGCTTTCCTTAACTGCCTCAGTCAAGGCCACGTACTCCGCTTCAGTAGTAGACAATGCAACTACGGATTGATGAATAGACCTCCAAGACACAGCCGTACCAAATAGAGTGAACACATATCCTGTTAAGGATTTTCGAGTGTCAACATTGGCTGCGTAATCTGCATCCACGTATCCCACAAGTGCATCCCCCTCACTTGGCATCTTCTGAAATTTCAGACCCGTCTGTGCTGATCCCAGAACATATCTCATAACCCACTTAACCGTTTCCCAATGGCTTAAGCCTGGATCACTCATATATCTGCTGATCACACTCATAGCATGAGTCAAGTCTGGCCTACAACACACCATAGCATACATTAAACTCCCTACAACACTGGCATAAGGTATCTTGCTCATCTGAGTTCGCTCTTGGCTGTTCCTAGGACTCATCTGATTGGACAATCGATGATGTTGGCCAATAGGAGTAGAGACAGTCTTTGCCTTATGCATTCTGAACCTCTCTAACACCTTCTGCAGATAAGTAGGCTGACTCAGCAGAATAGACCCTTCTAGTCTACTGATCTCCATCCCAAGAATCACTTTGGCTTCACCAAGATCTTTCATCTCAAACTCCCGTTTGAGGATCTCCTTAACTTGATTAACACTGTCAATAGACTCGCCTGCTATTAACATGTCATCAACATACAGCAGAAGATAGGTAACACCAGTCCCAACCCGTCTGAAATAGACACAGCTGTCGTACAAGCTCCTTGTAAAACCAGCTGAGCAAATGTACTCATCAAATCTCAAGTACCATTGTCTAGGGCTTTGTTTGAGGCCATAGAGGGACTTTTTCAATAGACAGACCTTGTCTTCCCCTTCTTCTATGTCCAACCCTTCTGGTAGCTTCATGTAGATCCTCTCGTCTAGAGATCCATGTAAGAAAGCTGTGGTCACATCCATCTGATGTAGCTCCAATTCATATTGAGCGACCATAGCTAACAAGATTCTGATGCTACAATGCTTCACAACAGGTGAGAAGATTTCATTGAAATCGATACCTTCTTTCTGTGTAAATCCCTTAGCTACAAGCCTCGCCTTGTATCTAAGTCTGCCACCCCTCTGAGCCTCCACCTTCTTTTTATAGATCCACTTGCACCCAACCAACTTCTTGTTCTTGGGCCTCTGAACAATCTCCCATGTCTGGTTCTTGTTCAAAGAAAGCAGCTCCTCCTCCATAGCAACAATCCACTTCTCCTTGTTGTGGCAGCTAATGGCTTCTGAATAAGACTTTGGCTCCAGAGACTCCACCTCAAGAGCTGCACATAATGCAAATGAGACTATGTCAGCTTGACCGTACCTCTGAGGTGGGTGGACTTCTCGTCTGGTTCTGTCCCGTGCCAGCTGATAATGTAGAAGATCATTCTCGCCTTGAGGATCGCCCTCCTCATCTGGATCAATATCATCTCCAACTGGTCTTGTGGAGTCAACTTGCTCCACCTCGACTTGTGTCTCGTCTGGTTGGTTATCAGCTGCACTAGTACTCGTACTAGTCTGTTCTGATAGAGGCATCCGACTCTCATCAAACGTAACATCTCTACTGATTATACATTTCTGCATCCCAGCTTCGAGGCACCATAACCTGTATCCTTTCACGCCAGAAGGATACCCAACAAACACGCATCGCAATGCTCGAGGCTCAAGCTTATCTTGCTTGACATGAGCATAAGCTTGACATCCAAATACCTTCAAATGATTGTAATCGGCTGCACGTCCAGACCACAACTCCTCTGGGGTTTTGTATTGCACAGCCGAGGAAGGACTCCTGTTTATCAAGTAGGCTGCAGTAGACACAGCCTCTCCCCAAAACACCTTCGGCAGACAAGAACTGTTCAACATACACCTGACCCTCTCAAGTAGTGTCTGGTTCATCCTCTCAGCTACTCCGTTTTGCTGAGGGGTCCCTGGCACAGTCCTATGCCGTACTATTCCCTTCGATTTGCAGAACGCATTGAACTTGTCTGATAGGTACTCCAGACCATTATCAGTTCTCAAATGTTTGAGAGTCTTGCCTGTGACATTTTCACATTCAATGAGCCATTCCTTGAATTTCTCAAATGCTTCTGACTTCGACTTGAGAATAGACACCCACACCTTTCTTGAGTAGTCATCTATGATAGACAAGAAGTATTTTCCACCAGACCTCGTCTGATTCCTCGCTGGCCCCCATAGATCAGAATGGACGTAGTCCATGATCCCATTGGTAGAGTGAACACCCTTACCAAACTTAAGTCTCTTGGACTTACCAAGAATACAAGACTCACACAAGTCGAGTTGAGTGATCTTGTCTTTGCCAAGTAGACCTTGCTTTGACAGCTCCACTAGACCCTTCTCGCCTACGTGAGCTAGTCTTTTGTGCCACAACATCGAGTTGTCTTGCACCTCCGCTACATCTGATCTACCAGCTACTGTTTCTCCCTTAAGAAAGTAGAGATCACTCCTTCTCTCACCTTTCAGGACAGTCAGCTCCCCTTTTGACACACTGAGCTCTCCATCAGCCGACTGGAATTTATAGCCCATAGAATCCAACATCCCAAGTGAGATCAAATTTCTCTTGAGTTCAGGTACGTACCTACCACTCTTGAGTATTCTTACTACCCCATCGAACATCTTCAGGTGAACACTACCTTCTCCAACAACTTTGCAAGTGTGATCATTCCAAAGCAGAACAGAACCGCCCTTCTGTTGCTTGAAGTCATGAAACCAATCTCGTCTTGGAGTCATATGGAAAGAACACCCTGAATCAAGGATCCATGCTTGCTGTTCTGTAGAGGATGTGATGGTTAGCGCTTGAGCAGACTCGTAGCCTTCATGCTCCTTCTCAACTTGAGTCTGGTTAGCTTGATTCTTGTCATTAGAGGTATTGGCACCAGATTTCCTCAAGAACTGCTTGTATTTGTGACAAGCATTCTTATAGTGCCCAGGCTTGTTGCAATGGTAGCACACTGCCTCACCTTGATTGGACACAACTGATTTTCCCTTATCAGCTCCTTTGGGTTGACTAGACCCCTTCTTGGCACCAGATTTCTTCTGGCCACCTCTGATTGCCAATCCTTCTCCGCTACTGACCTTGTCCGCTTGAGACGTCTTGTTGTGCAGCAGCTTGGACTTGACAGCCAGCATTACATCCTCCAATGTAATACTTTCCTTCCTACCATACAAGATGGTATCCTTTAAGATTTCAAAGGACTTAGGGAGAGCACTCAATAGAATCAGAGCCTTATCCTCTTCCTCTAACTTGACATCTAAATTCTCTAGATCATCAAGAATTCTATTGAACTCATCAAGCTGATCCGGAATGGGTTTGTCATCCACCATTCTGAAGGCATACAGCTTCTGTTTCGAATATAGACGGTTAGCTAAGGTTTTAACCATGTAAAGTTTACCTAGCTTGTCCCAGACCTCTTTCGCGGTTTTCTCTTTAGCAACTTCTCTCAGAACCTTATCACCAAGGCAGAGCAGAATATTACTTCGAGCTTTCCTGAGCATCTTGCTCCTTTCAGCAGCAACTGTTGCAGATTCACCAGCTGGGGCTGTAGACTCTTCGAGCACGTCGAACAAGCCTTGCTGTTCTAGGAGAGCCTGCATCTTGACTCTCCACAGCCCAAAGTCACCCGTGCCTGAGAACTTCTCAATATTATACTTGGTCGAATTCTCCATCTTCGATCTGGCAATTGATTAATGGTTGACAATCGATTCCTCTCGTTTCCGATTCCCACAGACGGCGCCAATTGTTACGATTGTCAATGATATTCGACTCCGATTAGACGTCTCCAATCACAAGCAAAATAATCGACCAATATTCAATCCAACGAAAGCATGGCAATTCACAAATATAAACGAAAACGAAAAACAGAGCACAAGAAGATTTAAGTGGTTCGATCAACGTGATCTACATCCACTGGACACACGACTTCAATTTGATTAGTATAAGAGATGTTTACAAACACTCATCACTCGGAAAGGGATTTATCCTCACTTCGCTCGTGAACTCTCAACTCTCAAAACGAATGCTCGTACGCGTCAAAGATTTACAATACAAGCAATGGGGTATTTATAGGCTGCCAAGGATGATTGCAGCGTGCATGGAACGTGTGAGGATTGCCACGTGGATTCTGTTACAACCATGTAACAAACTCACACTTCTCGCGTGACCCAATCTGAATTGACCTCCTTGCCCTTCACTTGTTTCGCAAACAAGACGACTCCATACTTAGCCAAAAATTAACCCTGCTAACAGAACTCAACTAGTCTGGTCAGACCTCTACTTGTCTGGTCTTCCCAACTCGTCTTGTCCTTCGCAACACCCATCTCATCTGTTTGGACTCCTCCAACTCATCTGATCTGGTCTGAGCTAACTTGTCTGACTCCACCAGCTGATACGCCCAACAGCTGAGTCCTTCAGAAGACTTCTATCGACTAAGTACCTCGACTGATCTGCCCAACAGACGAGTACAGTAGTAGAGTAGAATCTACCTGATCTTCACAAGACGAGTAGCACTCGTCTAGTCTAGGAGGATTTGAGATAAACCTCACAATTAATGATAAAATTATGAAAGCCTCGCTAAATAACGAGAGATTTAGCGAGGGTGAATAAAACCCTCACTATAATTTTTTTTATTTAATTTATTAATATATTTCCATTGCCAAATCTGTCGTTATTCTTCTTCATTTTTTTTTTTTATGTGTGATCTGGGATTCAACCCAGGCCACATGCGAATCAATACCACCTTCACCACTAGAACACATGAATGACCAAAATTTGCGCATTTACGTGCACACTCGACTTGTCGATTGGACAAGGAGCTTTATTCGTTATATTTTATTTGCAATTAATATACTGATATGATATATTTTTAGTTTTTTCTTTAATTTATTTAATTTATACTCTCTCCGTCCCACAAGTGTTTGCACCACAAAACGGACACACTTTTTAAGAAAAAAGTGTAATGAGTGGAGTGTTGAGGGGTAATTTTGTAAAGTTAAATGAATAAAGTAAAAAGGTGATTGAAGAGAGAGTAAAAGTAATAGGATTTTGTGTGAATATGTGAATATTGTGAGGGTGGAGTTTATGAGAGAGTTTCCTTTTATGGGTGTGCAAACAATTGTGGGACGATAAATAAGATAAGGTAAGTGTGCAAACAGTTGTGGGACGGAGGAAGTATTTTATTTATTTATTTTTGTGTTATATGTTATATTTTAATTTATTTAATACAAAAAATTACAAAATTATATATATATATATATATATATATATATATTACCAATAATATTTTTTGTCAACATAAAATTTATTTTTTTTTCCTTTTCAATTTAATAATATTTACATTTTTCTCAACATATATTTTTAATTTTAATATCTTTGTTAAATTTATAATTACCAAAACATATATAATAATAAAAAGCAACATACACATACTATATAAATAAAATTAGTAACTTCCATATATTCTACATTGAGATTAAACGATAGTTAATCAAAATTATTTTAAAATACGTAAAAGTTAATTAAAATTAAAACTTCAATAGCATAACATTAAAAAAAAAAATGTATGAACCTGCCCAAATCATACACATATATAGGGATGGCAATGGGGCAGAGCAGGGCAGATAGTTAAATATTCAAATCTGCCCTGCGTTCATAAGTATCTGCCCTGCTGATTTGTGGTGAGATTGTATGAATTTATAGTGCGAATATGCTTGAATTGTCGTATTAAGAGTGCAAAAGTTATGTAAAAATAGTTTGTTTATCGAATTATTGATACATGATTGTTTTGCATTGTTTTTAGGGAAAAACGATGAGTTTTGAAGCAAATCACACGAATGAATCAATCTGAAGAAAATGTCAGATGAAAGAAGATGAAGAGAGAGTGCATATGCAAGAAGAATCGAGCTAATCGGAGCCACTGATTGGAATTGGTGCACAAAAGAACATGGAATAGCGTACTCGGCCGAGCTACACAATTCGGCCGAGTGAGAATTGAGTCCAGAATCTGGAAGATTGGACAACTCGGTCGAGCTCTACAACTCGGCCGAGTGAAATATGGAAGGCAGAATCTGGAAGTAGGGTTGTAAACGAATCGAATAATTTTGCTCGATTCGGTATTCGTATTCGAATTTTGATATTCGTATTCGAAATTTTATGATTCGAATTCGAATACAAATATTTTTTATGATTCGATTAATAAACGAATACAAATACAAAATTATGATATTCGATTCGATATTCGTAAATATTCGATTATATTTATAATATATATACATAAATATATTTTTAAATTTATATTTGTGTCATGTTCTATAATATTATTTGAATTATTATTTAAAAAAAATTCTCCATGAATTTTCGAATCGAATAGTTTCAAGTCAAATCGAATAGTATTGAATACGAATCAATTTCAAATCGAATACTTGAAAAATAATGTTTAGAATATGTATTAAAGAATTCGAATCGAATACTCGAATCGAATAGTATCGAATAATCAATCGATTCGAATATCGAATCAAATTTATTATTCGAAAATTAAACGAATACGAATACGAATATTCGAATATTTTCACGAATCGAATCGAATACTGCAGTATTCGCTTCGATTCGTTTACAACCCTATCTGGAAGTCCAGAAGCTCGGCCGAGCTACGCTATCCGGCCGAGTGGGAAGGGTGCACAACTCGGCCGAGTTCTACAAATCGGTCGAATGGAAGGTTGAATGCAGAATCTGGAAGTCGGGGTGATCCGGCCGAGTTGTACCATCCGGCCGAGTGGCTTGAAAAATGCTCAAGATATGTTTAAGGCACGACTCGGCCGAGCTCAAGAACTCGGCCGAGTGGAATTACAATCCAGAATCTGGAATGATTCTCAACTCGGCCGAGCTACGCCATTCGGCCGAGTTGCCTGAAGAAAGGGGCAAAATATTCCAAGTCCCGACTCGGCCGAGCTACAGCACTCGGCCGAGCTGCTGAGTGAACAAAAATGCAAAACACGCTTTTGGAAGTGCCCGACTCGGCCGAGCTGTCCAATCCGGCCGAGTGACCTCCTATTTTTGCCTAAAAACGTGTTTCGACTTAAGGGCACGTGTTCAGCACTTTTGGAAGAGTATATAAGGTCCAAAGTTCGTTTTTGAAAGGGGATTCTACACATTGAGAAGTCTCTACACATAGTGATAGGTTTTTGAGATAGTTTTCTTTTTGTTTTCCATAGATTAGCTTAGAATTTAGTTAATTTGGTGCTTTAAATCAAGGATTGTAAGTGGGCTTTACTTATTCCATCATATTGTAGCTACCATTTCATGATCAAGGTGATATTACTCTATTTGGCAATTCAATTTGGTATTTTCTCAAATTTTCATTTCTTTTGCTATTACACCATGAGTTTGATGTTATATGTTGTTATAGCCATGGGATTCTCTCAAGAAACCATGGGCTAATCCTTAATTGTCTTGGGTGTGGATGTTTTGATGAGAATTTAGTGTAAATTGTGGACTAATTGCATGATAAGCTTATAATTTTGGTGTTAGGTTTCTAGGGTTGTATTTTGGATGATTCATTTGGTTGATTAACCCTATTAGCAAGCATGTTCGATTATGTTTATTGCAACGAGAGTTGGGTGGCATGATTGGGAGTGTGAGTGTGAGCTTTGATCAATTGAATAGAAGTTAATTAGTAATTAGCTCACCCGAGAGGGGTGTTAATTGCTAGACCGACAACCTTAGACACTAAACGAGTAGAGGTCGTCTAGGAGTTTGGTGAGAGGGCGTTTCATAAGCATTAGTAACCGTGTTGAAAGTGCTTATGAAACACTATCTTAGGGGCTTATGGTATTTGGTTAGATCCTATAATTTCTAATCAATGCACGATGTTTACCTATGCCTTTCGAGGGGGTTTGCACACTTATGTGATATCCTTTAGCTTAACCAAAATTTGTAGTAAAATCATGTAATTGGTTCACTAGTTCACTAAATTGCTCACAAAATGGAAACACCCGAGGCAATACACTTCTCTTGCACTTTCCAACGAAAGTTAGATAGATTGTTACTTCTTGTCATTAGTTATCATTACTTTGGTTAATTTAGTTTAATATTTTTGCTCTTATTCCCAAAAATCCAAACAACATCATTTAGTTACTACAATAGCATGATAACTTGGAACTTTAGGGACTCATTCTCACTTAATTAAGTCCTTGGAACGAAATTTTACTTGGTATACTTATCTTACTACTAATGAACCCATACGCTTGTGGGGATCATATAGTTGTAAAAAGTGTGCAAAAATACAACCAAGTCAATGGCGCCGCTGCCGGGGATGCTTAAGCAAGTGTTGTTAGTGAGACTTAGAGTTTGTTAAGTGTTATTGATAGTAGCGTTTCTTTTTGTTATTTTATTTTTGTTCATCTTTGTGGGCTTTGACATTTTTCTTTTGTAGGTGCATGATCACAAGATCACGTGGAGGAAACCTTGAACCGTTAGACCTTGAGATCGAGGCACACGCAAGAAGAAGGAATCAAAGTAGGAACCGACAAAGAGTCGTAGAAGAACCATTTGAGATGGAGAACATTGAAGAGATGAATCCTCCACCACTTGGAGATGACGAGCCTCAAAGAGAGAACCAACAAGTTGGAAACCAAGTTGGAGGTAATCCACCTCCAAACCTACCACCAAATCTCCATAATCCCAATCCACAATATCCACCTCAAAACCACCTTCCATATCAAGGATACTATCCTTACCCTTATCCACCTCCACAACAAGCCTACTATCTACCTCCACCACATCAATATCCACAACCTCAACACCCTTACCCTCCACCTTACCAATATCCCCCACCTCAACACATTCAAGAGGAATACATCCCTCCCCCTCCACATATAGAAGAGCCTCCACGTGTGTACCATGGAAGGCCAATGAGGGAATATTTTGAGCCTCAACCTAGGGAGCATTACGATGGATTGACAAGGCCAAGGGTGGAGGCAAACAATTTTGAAATTAGTGCCTCTCTATTAAGGATGTTGAGGGAGAGACAATTTGAAGGAAGAACGGAGGAAGGATTTGAAGAAGACCCGAATGAACATCTTGCTCAATTCTTGGAGATGGCCGACACTCTCAAGCAAAACGGAGTGTCGGAAGATGCTAAAAAGATGAGGCTATTCCCATTCACATTGACGGGGAAAGCAAAAGCTTGGCTACAATCAAGCATTCCCGCAAGAGAAGTGAGGACGTGGGAAGAGTTGAAGAAAAGATTTCTATTGAAGTACTACCCTCCTTCAAAGACTATGGAAGCCAAACAAAAGATCTCTACATTCCAACAAGGTCCAACGGAGGGAATCAAAGAGGCATGGGAAAGGTTTACGAATCTTCTCATCACATGCCCCCATCATGGTTTCCTAATAGAACAAACAACATGTTGGTTCGTTGGTGGGTTACGATTGGAAGATCAACACCACATTGATGTTTGTGCGGGGGGTTCAATTTGGATGAAATCGGTGGAGGAGATCAATGACATAATTGAAGGGATATCAAGCAATACTTTCAAGATGAGAGTAGACCGTGGAGCACAAAATCGGGTAGCTCAAGTGGATGTTAATGATAGCATGAGAGAGATGATGGCCACACTCATTGAAAAGGTGAATGTTTTATCTCAATCAAGAGATAATCATTTACCCTTTGTGCAAGAGGACCCTCAAATGGGACCTATGGAAGAAGTGCAATACATGGGTCAACAAGGATATCCTCAAAACTTTCAAGGGAATCGACAATATCAAGGGCAACCACCATATCAAAATCGTGGTCAAGGCTTTCAAGGTCCTACTCAAAACCGATTTCAAGGGCAATCTTCATCATCTCAAGGACAAGGGGGACCATCCCCTCAATACCAAACTCCTCAAAACCCGAATTTTCGGAGGAATGAGAACTTGTCATATTCCAATCCTAAGGGTGCTATTCAATATCCTCCCGGATTTGATCCCGGTGCAAAACTTCCAAGTGGAGAAGGGAAGTCCTCCACGGATGAGAGTCTTGCACTCCTCATGAAGAGAATGGAGACAAGTGAGAAGAAATCCGAAGCATCCGACTCCATCCTTGCCCAACTCATGAGTAACCAAAAATCTACCGACTCAATGCTTGCCCAACTCATGAGTAACCAAAAATCCACCGACTCAATTCTTGCCCAACTTATGAGTAATAAAAAATCGATGGAATTTCAAATGGGACAATTGGCAACTTCAATTGGATCTCAACCAAACAAAGGAAGATTTCCATCGACAACCGAAGTGAATCCGAAAGAGCATTGTAAGGCAATTAAATTGAGGAGTGGCACTTCTTATGAAGGGCCAAAAATGCCTACGGCTGTTGAGGATGAGAAAGAAAATGAAGAGATTGAAGAATTTGAGGAAGGAAAGCAAGATGAGGAGTTGGAAGTTGAAGGAATGAAGGATGATAAAAATGAAGAGAAAGAAAAGAAGGAGGAGGAAAGTGGAGATGAGGAAGTGAAGAGCCCAAGGACCCCAAAATGGAAAATTGCTAAAGAGCTAAGAGAGAAGAAGCATGCTGTACCATGTGACAAATGGGGGATTCCCATTACTCATGTACCACTTCCATTCCCTCAAAGGTATATGAAAAAGAAGTTGAATGAGAAGTTTAGCAAATTCATGGATATCTTTAAAAAGATCCACATCAATCTTCCTCTTCTTGATGCCTTGGACCAAATGCCCCACTACATGAAGTTTCTCAAGGATTTGATTGCCAACAAGAAGAAACTTGGAGTTCATCAAGCAATCAATCTATCGGAGGAGTGTAGTGCTTTACTACAAAGAAGTCTACCTACTAAGTTGAAAGATCCGGGTAGTTTCACAATTCCTTGTGAAATTGGGGGTAGTGAAGCAATTTGGGCTTTGTGTGACATAGGAGCGAGCATCAACCTTATGCCCTACTCGATTTACAAGAGGTTGGATATGGGGGAGTTGATACCAACAACAATGACCCTTCATCTAGCCGATCGATCGGTGAAGACGCCAAGAGGGATAGTGGAAGATGTGTTGGTGAAAGTGGATCGATTCATATTTCCCGTGGACTTCGTCATTCTTGATATGGCGGAGGATGAGCACGTACCTTTGATCCTTGGGAGACCTTTCCTTGCAACGGGGGAGGCAATGATTAATGTGAAGAAAGGAGAATTGAAATTGAGCTTCAACCATGAAGAAGTCACATTCTCAATTTACAAGTCTTTGAAAGAACTTGAAGACGCGGAATCTTGCAACTTCTTAGATGTGGTTGATAACATTGTGCAAAATGAATGGGAAGATTTCTCTAACACTTCTTTAACTCATTCTATCTCTTTATTTCTATGTGATTCCTTAGTTGTTTCTAATGAATTGTTGCCAAGCTCTTATAGGGAATCAATAGAAGAACTTGATGCAATGGAGATGAGAAGGAGACCTCCAATACTACCACTTAATATCCCCGTTGAAGGAGGACAAGGCCCGGAAGAGAAGAAAGAGAAGATGAAGCCGTTACCGGATCACCTCAAGTATGCTTACTTGGATAACGAAATGAGGTACCCCATTATCGTCTCTTCTTTGTTAAATGATGGTGAGTTGGATAAATTGTTGGTTGTGCTTGCTAGGAATAAGAAAGCCTTAGGTTGGACCATTGATGACTTGAAAGGGATTAATCCGTCTATATGCATGCATAGGATTAGGACCAAGAGTGATGTTAACCCTATAGTTCAACCTCAAAGGCGAGTAAATCCTATATTGCAAGAGGTCATTAGGAAAGAGGTAATCAAGTTTCTAGACTCAGGTATGATTTTTCCTATTAGTGATAGTCCGTGGGTATCACCATTGCATGTCGTAACTAAAAAAGGGGGAATGACGGTCATCACGACCGATCAAAATGAGGTAATTGCTACACGGGTAGCAACCGGGTGGAGAGTGTGTGTGGATTATAGAGAGTTAAATAAGGCTACATGTAAGGACCATTTTCCCCTCCCCTTTATGGATCAAATGCTAGATAGGCTTGGTGGATTTGCTTACTATTGCTTCCTCGATGGCTATTCCGAGTACAATCAAATAATGATTGCCCCCGAAGACCAAGAGAAGACAACCTTTACATGTTCCTATGGAACGTTTGCTTGGAGACGCATGCCATTTGGGTTATGCAATGCACCGGCAACATTCCAAAGGTGCATGATGTCTATTTTCCATGATTTAATTGAGAGAGTGATGGAAGTTTTCATGGATGATTTTTCGGTGTTTGGTACCTCATTTGACACATGTTTGGAACATTTGGAGTTAGTGCTTAAAAGATGCCAAGATACCAACCTTGTCCTTAATTGGGAAAAGTGCCATTTCATGGTTAAGGAAGGGGTGGTACTTGGTCATCATGTGTCTTCTAAAGGTTTGCAGGTTGATCGGGCAAAAATAGTTGCAATAGAGAAGCTCCCCCCTCCATCAAACGAGAGAGGAATTCGTTCATTCTTGGGCCACGCCGGGTTTTATAGACGGTTCATTCAAAACTTCTCTAAACTGTCTAAACCCCTTTCACATTTACTTGAAAAGGATGTCCCTTTTGTTTTTGATGATGCTTGTTTGAATGCTTTTAGTGCCTTGAAGGAAGCGTTGATCCACACTCCCATCTTAGTAGCACCGGATTGGAAGGAACCGTTTACATTAATGTGTGATGCTAGTGACGTAGCAATGGGGGTAGTTCTTGGGCAAGTAAGGGAGAAGGTATTCCGAGCTATATATTATGCCTCAAAAACATTCAATGGAGCTCAAGTGAATTACACCACTACGGAGAAGGAACTTCTAGCGGTTGTGTATGCATTCGATAAGTTTCGACCCTACCTAGTAGGTGCGAAAACTATTGTGTACACGGACCATGCCGCTATTCGTTACCTAATGGGAAAGAAGGATGCAAAGCCAAGGCTAATCCGATGGATCTTACTTCTTCAAGAATTTGACATTGAGATCAAAGATAAGAAGGGGAGTGACAATGTGATAGCCGATCACTTGTCCCGGATTGAGAGAGCTAAGGAATTCAAGGAAGAATTTGGAGAAGTAAAAGAAGAGTTCTCGGATGAGAGGTTGTTACGTGTCCATGGAGCATTTGTGGGAAAGATTCACGATGAGGGCCCTTGGTATGCGGACATCGCCAATTACTTGGCAAGTGGGAGCATGCCATTTGGGGCAAACACCTATGAAAAGAGGAAATTTTTGAAGGACGTGGAGAGTTACATTTGGGACGACCCCCATTTGTTGAGAAGGGGTGTCGATTCCATTATTAGGAAGTGTGTCCCGAAGGAGGAATGGGAAGATATAATGAATCATTGTCACTCGTCTCCATGTGGTGGGCATTATGGGGGTGAGAAGACGGCGTTAAAAGTGCTCCAATCGGGATTCTATTGGCCGTGGGTGTTCCGGTCTTGCAAAGAGTTTGTACTCCGATGTGATAAATGTCAACGTGGTGGTGGAATTTCCAAGAAGAACGATATGCCTTTGAACAACATCGTAGAGGTTGAGTTGTTTGATGTGTGGGGGATAGACATCATGGGACCGTTTCCGTCTTCCAATGGTTTTACCTACATTTTACTTGGGGTTGACTATGTGTCAAAATGGATTGAGGCCGTTGCTACAAGGGCTAACGATGCAAACACGGTGATGATCTTTTTGAAGGGAATCTTCACTCGATTTGGTGTTCCTAGAGCTCTCATAAGTGATGGGGGGAGTCATTTCGTGAACAAGATGATGGAGAAACTCCTTGCAAAGTATGGTGTTACACACAAGGTGGCAACTCCTTATCATCCCCAAACAAATGGGTTGGCCGAAGTGTCAAATCGACATATCAAAAAGATATTGGAAAGGACGGTGAGCACAAGCCGAAAGGATTGGGCGAATAAGCTCCCAGATGCTCTTTGGGCATATAGGACAGCTTATAAAACCCCACTTGGGATGTCACCTTACCAATTAGTTTTTGGGAAGGCTTGTCATCTTCCTGTTGAGGTGGAGCATCAAGCACTTTGGGCTTTGAGAAAGGTTAACTTGGACAGCGATTTGTGTGGAGAGAAAAGGCTCCTTCAATTGCACGAACTTGAGGAATTTCGTGAGGATGCTTATGCAAGTTCTCAACTATTTCGAGAAAAGACAAAACGATGGCATGATGCACGGCTATCAATGAAAATCTTTGAAGAGGGGGATGAAGTGTTACTCTACGATTCGAGGTTACATCTATTTCCCGGAAAGTTGAAATCAAAGTGGAAAGGTCCATTTCGTGTTAAGAAAGTGTTTCCTACGGGCTTCCTCGATCTTGTGAATGAAAAAGGAGAATAATTCAAAGTGAATGGCCACCGAGTCAAGCATTACTACTCCCTTCCCGACAAAGGGGTAGTACATCTAGTCGGCCTTCGTGACCCTTGAACTAACGGAGTTCCGTCCGGCATAGGACGTTAAACCTAGCGCTAAATGGGAGGCAACCCATTGTTTTCCTTGGTTTAGTAGTTAGTTTTTATTTCTAGTTGTTTGGTTGTTTTCTCATGAAGTGTGTAGGGTTTCTCTTATGGTAGGTCTCTTCTTATGGACGTTTGACCAACGAACGAGGAACTTAGTTTATAGGCATATGATCGATGCACAAGAGGGATGGATAATCACCATGAGGTACACCCCATCCTAAACTTGAGTTTGCTTTGCAAAAATCAAGTTTGGGGGGGGGGGGGTAGGGATATTGTCTTTTGATTTTTGTGCTTGGATTATGTGGATGTTGAGCATAGGTCTTTGATGCTATGATAAATTTTTGCATGGTGATGTTGAAGTCTTGAGTAGTGGGATTTTAAGTTAGTGCATAGAGATTGTTGCTTGTTGCAATTTCGTTTTATCACTTTTTTTTTCCAAACTTTTAATTGCTCGACAATGAAAAAGTTTGGGGGGGTATGATCGTTTTAAAGAAATTTTGCAACAAACACATAAGCAATGTTGGTCACTTGTGTGCATTAATGGTTGTTTTGTTGGTGCAAACTAATTGATGTGGCATAAGCTCAAAATTTTGAAAATTCATGGAGTCGTGAGCTTTTGGAAACGAGAGAAAAACCAAAAATTGGTGCTATGGTGAAGCTTGGAGCTGGAAAAGACAAATTCGGTTTGATCGAACGAGTGCCCTGACTCGAATCGAACCGAAAATCAGGTTAGTATCGAAAAAAAGTGAATTTTTGGGTAAAAACAGCAACTCGGCCGAGCTGCACCATCCGGCCGAGCTGCTGCTTGTCACAAAAACTGGACAAGTTTGCAACTCGGCCGAGTTACCTAATCCGGCCGAGTTGCTGGACGAATTCAAATTCTGGAACATTTGTAACTCGGTCGAGTTCACTAATCCGGCCGAGTTGCTGGGCGTAATTTGAATTCTGGAACAATTGTGCCTCGGCCGAGCTACAACACTCGGCCGAGCTGTCTGCAATGAAAGAGGTGAGGACTCGGCCGGATAGCGTACTCGACCGAGCTACTGTTCACGCGTGTTTTGAGTATAAATACCCTCTCTCCTCATTTTTGCCCCATTTCTCAAAACCCTAGCCCCAAATTTTCACCTCCCTCCATCCTTACACCAAAACCTCATTCCTCCACACAAAGCTCACTCCAATCCTCATTCCTACACCAAATTCACCCATAATACTCACAAACACCCAATAATTTCACAAAAAAAAGTTCATTATTTCAAGAAAAATTTCGAATTCTTGCAAGTCTTCCAAACAAAGGTACGATTTCTTCTTGGATTTTGTCTAAGTTGATGACTTTTACTTAAGGTTGAGATGATTTGTTAGTATTGTTGAGAAAAGTTGAATTTTTTTGTGAAATTTTGTGCAAGAATGGTAAAGATGAAATTTTTGTGAAATTTTTTGCAAGAATTGTCATGGAATTGAATGTTTATGGTGGATGTTGGTGTTGGTTGATGTTTATGATAGCTTAGAACTCGATTTTCGTGTCAATTTTGCATGGGTAGGATGTTTAGGCCTTCAATTTTGTGATTCAAGTTGTAATTTCATGGAAGCATTTAAACAAACACTTGGATTGCAATAATTTTGGGAATAAACATTTGAGATATGTTATGATATGACACAATTCATGATAGAAGTGGCTATATGGTTGATTTTGCATGGAATAATTGTTTTGGATATATTAATTGCATTATTGTTGGGTGAATTGGTTAAGATGCATTGTTTTGAAGGAATATTGAGTTGAAGTATCTAAATGCATGTTGTTTTTGTAGGATAAATGGATTCAGACAGTGATGTGGAGATAACTGTGAACACGAGAAAAAGGAAAAGAACCCCCGAAAGCTTAGGAATTCAGTTTACTCCGGAGGAGAAAGTTAGGGTTCGCCCATTGTTCGACCGGATTATCTGTGAAATCGGGAGCACTCGTATTCTGGAAGAGAGATGTATGGAGGCTATGGGAATTAAGGATGATATGTATACCTTGTTTGGGAAAGTAGGCATGGGAGAGTTCCTCCAAAAGGAGCCACGAACTTATATTCGGCTCACAGCGGAGGTAATTTGCACACTAAGGGTGGAAAAGAATGATAGAAATGTCATCTCCGGGATCTCCTTTAGGGCTATGAATGAGCCCTACCACTTATCCTTGACCGAGATCAACACCATCTTTGGTGCCCCGAGAGATAGAGATGGGAAGTTATTGAAGCAGAAAAAGAGCTTTGAGAAAGAGAAATTTTGGGAACTCATCTCATCATCTCCCGATCCCTATTCCCCTACAACTTCGAAGGCAACGTGCATTCGAAATCCGGTGTTGAGGTACATTGAGAAGGTGCTCTCCAACACACTCTTGGCGAGATCGGAGAGTGGTTCGGTCAACCAAGATGAGCTCTACATACTGTGGTGCTTGGTGTATGGGCACAAATTTAACGCCGCCTACTACTTCGTGCATCAACTCAACCAGATTAGGAGGAGCACGGCTGCAAAATCCAGGGTGATAATAGGGGGTATGATCACATTGCTATGTGAGAATGTGGGCATTGACACCTCCGATTTGATTGCCGTAGATGACGAGGATTTGAACATCTACACCATGAAGAAGATGAAGGTTCTTCTTGAGGAAAACAATCGTCTATGGATATTGTGGAAAGGGGCAAAGGGATTCCCACTCCCGAACACTAGTTTGACCACCCTTGTTGGAAACAAAAAAAAAAGTCAAGGACAATCTCCGCCTTAGCTCAAGAGCACACGAGCTAGCAATTGTAGAAGCTGGGGGAATTATTCAAGGGGGACAACAAGCGAGGGAAGTGAGGATGATTGAAGCTCAAGGGGGAAACGAAGCCCAAGAAGGTGGTGAGGGTGAAGAAGAAGAAGGAGACGGTTCCGAACCATCTCGCTCTCAATGGGAGAAGTATTTCAAAGCTCAAGAAGACTTTGTGCAAAGTCAAAATGAGAGGTGGTTAGCCCATGAGAACTACTTGCGTGAAGAGGAGATGAGGAGGCAAGCCGAAGAGGAATACCGTAGAGGGGAAGCTTTGAGATGGCAAGCAGCGGAGGACCATAGGAGGGCTGAAGTAGAACGATGGGGGGCGGAGGATGATTATAGGAGGGGGCTCGATGATCGTTGGAGAGCCCAAGAAGAGGTGAATTTGATGATCCGTGACATGAACGGATGGCACATCAACGAAAATCATTTCAGTCCTCGTGCACCTCCTTCTTGAGCCAAAAAGGGAGTTTACCTCTTAACTCTTACTATCATTCGGTTCTAGTTCATTTGGATAACAATTCGATTTGGTTGTATTTGTATTGAAATTCTATCTCTCTCTCTTTCTTTCTCTCAATTGATACATTGGTTCATGTACTTATTTGTGGATGATTTTATTTCATGAATGGGATGTTGATTGTTATCATTTGTGATGTTAGATTTGTGATGAGTTGAGTTATGGATGATTGTTTAGCAATGATGGTAGTTTTGTGAATTTTGATGTGAATTGTGAATTGATTATGGATGAACTTACCATTTGAGTGTGTTTGGTGAGAATAACGAAGCTTAGGAGAGTACACGAATTTACATGATTGAAACCCGGTGAGAATTGATCTTCGAACCAATCATGATCCGGTTGTTGTTTGAGAGTGGATTGGTCATTATCTCTAGTTCTAGAACTTGCCATGAGTTTTACTTAAAACCAAAATTGTGTGAATCAAGAAGAAGTAATTTAGGCCATCTTTCATAATCATTAGTCACTAGCCAAATATTCCCTTACCAAAAGAATTCCCGTAGTTAGCCAAGTCGAGCCTTGAACTTGATCTTTTTAGTAACCTACGTTGTTTAACCTCTTTGACTTAATAAGCCTTTGCCTAACTAGTGGAGGACAAGTGAAGAGTGGAAGAATTTGAGCTTTAAATGGAGAATTGTGGAATGTTGAGAAAGTGGAAAAACAAGAAAGAGATGGAAAAACAAAAGAGAAAAATCATTAAATGAGAACCTCTTTGAAAAAAAAAAATTATGAATAAAATCAAAGAGGTGGTCTCATGATTTGAGTTGAAAGAACAAAAGGGTGTTTCTTGTGACAAGGAAATGAGTAAATTCCTTGTGGGAAAATAGAAAAGTGAGGGAAGGCATGAATGGTTTGAAAGAAACAAAGAAGTGATAAAGTGTTCATTGTCCCTCCACTAGTCTAATCACTTTTATCCAAATGTTTCCCACCGTGTCCAAAGAGCCTACGTTACGTCCCTAGAAAAAGCCCTATTGATCTTGTTGTGAAACACAAAAGGGGTGGATAGAAGAAACTCATGGCAAGCTTATGGTAATTAGTTGATGTGAAGCAATTGATGAGAGATGCAAGTCCATAATTCCTTTGTGTGAATGAGTGATACACATCTTATGAGGAATGTGGATTTAGTATTCGATTTTGCTTCGTTTGGATCACTCCGTGCATGATGATGGTAAGAGAGTTCATGATTGAAGATCATTCTTTGAAAAGTTCATTTGATTGTATCATTGCTAGCATTGATTCCATAGTTCACAAATTCATCACAATCATTCACCTTTGTTCTTTGATTCTTTGCTTGGGGACAAGCAAGCCTTTAAGTTTGGGGGGGTGATTTGTGGTGAGATTGTATGAATTTATAGTGCGAATATGCTTGAATTGTCGTATTAAGAGTGCAAAAGTTATGTAAAAATAGTTTGTTTATCGAATTATTGATACATGATTGTTTTGCATTGTTTTTAGGGAAAAACGATGAGTTTTGAAGCAAATCACACAAAGGAATCAATCTGAAGAAAATGTCAGATGAAAGAAGATGAAGAGAGAGTGCATATGCAAGAAGAATCGAGCTAATCGGAGCCACATATTGGAATTGGTGCACAAAAGAACATGGAATAGCGTACTCGACCGAGCTACACAATTCGGCCGAGTGAGAATTGAGTCCAGAATCTGGAAGATTGGACAACTCGGCCGAGCTCTACAACTCGGCCGAGTGAAATATGGAAGGCAGAATCTGGAAGTCCAGAAGCTCGGTCGAGCTACGCTATCCGGCCGAGTGGGAAGGGTGCACAACTCGGCCGAGTTCTACAACTCGGCCGAATGGAAGGTTGAATGCAGAATCTGGAAGTCGGGGTGATCCGGCCGAGCTGTACCATCCGTTCGACTTAAGAGCACGTGTTCAGCACTTTTGGAAGAGTATATAAGGTCCAAAGTTCGTTTTTGAAAGGGGATTCCACACATTGAGAAGTCTCTACACATAGTTACACATAGTGATAGGTTTTTGAGATAGTTTTCTTTTTGTTTTCCATAGATTAGCTTAGAATTTAGTTAATTTGGTGCTTTAAATCAAGGATTGTAAGTGGGCTTTGCTTATTCCATCATATTGTAGCTACCATTTCATGATCAAGGTGATATTACTCTATTTGGCAATTCAATTTGGTATTTTCTCAAATTTTCATTTCTTTTGCTATTACACCATGAGTTTGATGTTATATGTTGTTATAGCCATGGGATTCTCTCAAGAAACCATGGGCTAATCCTTAATTGTCTTGGGTGTGGATGTTTTGATGAGAATTTAGTGTAAACTGTGGACTAATTGCATGATAAGCTTATAATTTTGGTGTTAGGTTTCTAGGGTTGTATTTTGGATGATTCATTTGGTTGATTAACCCTATTAGCAAGCATGTTCGATTATGTTTATTGCAACGAGAGTTGGGTGGCATGATTGGGAGTGTGAGTGTGAGCTTTGATCAATTGAATATAAGTTAATTAGTAATTAGCTCACCCGAGAGGGGTGTTAATTGCTAGACCGACAACCTTAGACACTAAACGAGTAGAGGTCGTCTAAGAGTTTGGTGAGAGGGCGTTTCATAAGCATTAGTAACCGTGTTGAAAGTGCTTATGAAACACTATCTTAGGGGCTTATGGTATTTGGTTAGATCCTATAATTGCTAATCAATGCACGATGTTTACCTATGCCTTTCGAGGGGGTTTGCACACTTATGTGATAGCCTTTAGCTTAACCAAAATATATAGTAAAATCATGTAATTGGTTCACTAGTTCACTAAATTGCTCACAAAACGGAAACACCCGAGGCAATACACTTCTCTTGCACTTTCCAACGAAAGTTAGATAGATTGTTACTTCTTATCATTAGTTATCATTACTTTGGTTAATTTAGTTTAATATTTTTGCTCTTATTCCCAAAAATCCAAACAACATCATTTAGTTACTACAATAGCATGATAACTTGGAACTTTAGGGACTCATTCTCACTTAATTAAGTCCTTGGAACGAAATTTTACTTGGTATACTTATCTTACTACTAATGAACCCATACGCTTGTGGGGATCGTATAGTTGTAAAAAGTGTGCAAAAATACAACCAAGTCACCTGCCCTGCGACCTGCTGCGGGGCAACATTTCGTGCCCTGCCTTGTGCAAGTTATTGCCCTGCCCTGCCCTGCCCTGCCCCATGCACTCCAAAAGTCCAAGTAAAATATGCAGATTTTTATAATACATGTATCCATGCCTGCCCTGCCCTGCGTGCGGGGCGGGACAGATTTGCCCTGTTTTAAGGATGGGGCAGGGCAGGTCGGATCTAAACCTCACAGAGCAGGGCGGGTCGACTTCGGGGCAGATCATTTTGCCATCCCTACCCATATATCATCATATCAAAATATATAAAAGTTAAACCTCCCAACGATTTACCATGCTTTGACGCGTGGGTCGTTCGGTCCCCTACCCTTGTTGGAAATTTCAAATTATCTCACAAGAACTCCACAACATCCATACTTTATCTATTTTTTCTTTAATCTAGCACTGCAAAAACTCTTGCTAAATTCTTTAAACTAGCACTGCAAAAACTCTCACTAAATTAAATAATGAGGAATTTAGCGAGATTTTGGCCCTCGGCAAACGGCTCTTCAGTAAATTATTAACGAGGAATTTAGTGAGGGCGAATAAACCCTTGCTAATTAATGAGGGTCTTGGCCATCAATATTCTTTTTATTTTTATATATTTCCCTTGTCAAAATCGTCGCTATATATATTTTTTTTGTGTGACTTGGGATTCAAACTCAGGCCACAGGCGAGACCCAATACCACCCTCACCACGGAACAAAATAAATGACCAAAATTTGTGCATTTACGTGCCCGTGACAATTCGTGCTCACGACGTGCGCTCGACGTGCCCCTAAATATATTGATGAAAATGAAGACGTATAAAGAGGGATATTTTTCCCATAAACAGAATCGATTATTAATTTCTGCATAAATAAAGACTAGTATTCTACCTGTGCGATGCACGGTTATATATATTTGTATATTTCGTGTTGATGCGGGTTCCATAAAGAATTCAACCATTGAATTTTGTATCAGGACTCATGTATATGTGTATAAATATTATTTTGTAGAAAATTGGTGTATCTATAAAATTTTAGTTCTTCTAGGATTTCTAACACGACAATTAATGACTATAAACTCTGAACTTAAACCATCCTTCTAGAATTCAGATCTCACCCCTTCTTAATAAAAATATATAACAAAATTGTTGCAAAATTTAAATCTAATGAAGCTTTTATCATATCAAATCTTGTTGCATTTCTTTGAATAAATTTTAAATGGAAACATAAAAAAATGTTACTAATTAAAGACAAATGCAAGTTCTCTCATTTCTCCTAATTAATTTTAACATACATACAAATTTTTATGTGCAATTTAAAAAAATATATTCCTATATTGTTCGATCGTATACCTTAGAATTACCTCAAATCAACACCATAATGCTGTCAAATTAATGAAAGAGAGAGTATGAGAGCTAGAGTGAGAAAGGGAGTGGAGTGGGTAAGGAGGAGAGGGGTAGATCCTAGGATTAGCCACACACACCTTCCCGAGCGCTCTCCGGTGAGGCAGAAAGAACCTAACCACCCTAGGATAGATGATTACCGGGCTCCTATTCGAGATCCCAAGTTGTGTGGCGGTGTTTTATCGAAGAACAGAGGCAGTGCTCCGACGTGGGTTAAGAGGATTGAATCCTCCACCTTCACCTTTTTCTTCAGAAATTTCCCCTCATCAGTCACCATTCCATCACTATTAGAGAAATTCAGTCACGTTGGGCTTGTGAAGGACATTTACATCTCCAAGAAACAAAATCAAAGGGGGGAGCCTTTCGGTTTCGTCAGATTCTCCAAAAATGGGGAATGTCGTAAGATCGATGAAGGTCTGAATGCAATCTGGTTTGGATCCTTCAAACTCCGGGCAAACTTGTCAAAATTTTTAAGAAACAAAAGCGAAAGGCCGAGCTACCCGCCACAAAGGTTCGTGATCTCCTCTCCAAATAGAACGCAATTGGGGGTGTCGTACCTGGACAGGGTTAAAGGTGGAATACCACTGGCCAACATGCCCCCACTTCCCTCGCGTACATCACGATCTCCAAACTCCCTCCCCCCCGATACTCCACACGGCGGAGGGAGGCCCCCAACGCGTTTTGTGTTTCACTCCACCTCTGACGAGCGGGCCTGGACAGAGGGCTGCCACACAGGCCAACTGAAGCCTAGATTCGACTGGGAATCATACATGGAGGAGATTTCTGGCGAATGTGGACAAAATATCAGGCTCATACACATGGGCGGTAGGCTGGTCCTCCTTAAGCCTACCACTACTGCCCCCCTCGATACGGTGTTGGCCGGGCTCGAAGAATGGTCGGATCATTGGTTCGACTCCATTACCCCATGGGAAAATACCGACGTTAGCAATCAAAGATCGGTTTGGATCAGGTTGTATGGCGTTCCATTACATGCCTGGAACAGAAGATTTTTCAAACGCCTGGCCCTACTCTTTGGAAGCCTAGCGGAGATCGATCATAACACGGATTCGATGACTAGTTTCAGTTTCGCGAGAATTCGTATCCTCGCGGCGGGCCCAAACCTCACCAATGTCCGCATCTCCCCCCTCATTGATGATAAGGTGTTTCACATACGTATTTTTGAAGAACCAGAAATACTAATCCCCTACAATTTGGAGACGTTCTCTGGCTCGGAGTATTCAGAAACAGACTCGGACGAAATATGGGAAAGAGTTGAGACTGAACCGGCTTTCTCGGGAGTAGGAGTGCCCTTTGCACATGAACCGCCCGCCGGCGACGCACCCATCGGCGAATCAGAGGAAGGGGAGATTATTTCCTCGTGTGGGGCCCAACTATCCAACGCATTTACTACTCTATCGTCCTTTGTGCCCGAGTCATTGATTGCAGAAACATCCCCCTTGGAAAACGACGGCACGCGTGGTTCGGAAGAGGATTTTAACTCCTCGGGTGAGGCCCATACATCCAAAGCAATTACTGCATCATCGCCTACTGTGCCTGAACCATTGGAAGAAGAAACATTC
The DNA here is from genome assembly GCA_963675135.1 of Galeopsis tetrahit. Classification (NCBI taxonomy): domain Eukaryota; kingdom Viridiplantae; phylum Streptophyta; class Magnoliopsida; order Lamiales; family Lamiaceae; genus Galeopsis; species Galeopsis tetrahit. The sequence goes on along the minus strand of OY776127.1, from coordinate 9,263,360 downwards.
CCTTGTAAACATGATGACTCGGGTGAATTGAATACCAACATTCAATTGGAAGAGGCGGTTGAAGATTCAAGAGACATAAACTTAATTGTGAATTTAAACTGTGGCGCACACCCTCCCACTTCTCAAGGTGCAGTTAATGTGTCTTTTCCTCCTGAAGTAGTAGGCCCTAATAACCCCTCCCAGATTTATCCACCCCCCCCCTCCCATACACCTCCTTCGTTCCACCCTCCCTCCTCTTCTCATCCTGCCCCCTCCGTCTCCTCGCCTTCTTTGATCCGCCCCCCTCACCAAGACTCTCCTTCCCCACCCTGCCCGAGCCTCCTGCCCTCCTCCTCTCTCCCCCCTCCGATTCAGGTACCTTTCCACCCTCCCAATCAGTCACCCTCCTCTTCCAATGCACTTCCTCCCCCTCTCGCCCCTCCCAGACCCAATCGTCCTCCCAAGAAACCAAAGATCCCCCCTAGTAAGAAGAAGAAACTGTTAAAAGCGGAATGGGAGGCTTTCTCCAAAGACATGGCTGACCTTGATGAAGGTCAATCCCTTCAACGCATCCGTAATTTCGGCCACAGGCTGGGCCTCAAGAACAGAACGTCCGAGTCAGAGGACAGTAGCACAATACGCTGAGTATCGAGAGCGGCCTCGGTCCCAGGTGCATACAACTTGTTTTATGCGATTACTCAGTTACAATACACGGGGTCTTGGTAGTGGAGTTAAACGAAATAATGTTAGAGAGCTGATCACAAGAAACAGAATTGAAGTTTGCTTTCTACAAGAAACAAAATTGGAGGCCATTGATGATTCTTTGAGCAGAGGATTATGGGGTACCAAGAAGTGTGGTTTTGTATCTCGCCCCTCCAATGGGCGCTCAGGTGGTATCGCCACGCTGTGGGACGACGAATACCTCCAGTGCGTTAGTGCCTGGCACACAAATGGTCTTCTAGCCGTTAACGCCATCCGAAAGATAGACTCAGCGGACATCTGCTTAATAAACATCTATGCTCCATGTCATACTCGAGAAAAGAGAGTCCTTTGGGACACACTTAGCCTTGTAATCCAACAAAACAGGGGTAAGCAAATCTGTTTGGCAGGGGACTTCAATGCGGTTAGACAATCGAACGAGAGAGTAGGGCGAACAGGTTGCAACAACAGAAGGGAGATGGAAGATTTCGAACACTTTATCACAGCCAACAATCTCTTCGAAATCCCTCTTTTTGGACGTAGCTTCACATGGTACCGTGTCGACGGAACATGTAAGAGTAAACTTGACAGAGTTTTTCTCAATGAAGATTGGATCCTCGCTGACCCCCCATCACGCCTCCAAGGACTGCCGAGATCCATCTCAGATCACTGCCCCCTAGTACTGGAAGATCATCCCTTAAATTGGGGCCCGAAACCCTTTCGCTTCTTCAATGCTTGGCTAAATCACCCCTCCTTTAAAGAAGATATGAAAGAATTCTGGGGAAATTTACAGATTGAAGGTAGATACAGTTTCATTATCAAGGAAAAATTTAAAGCGGCCAAAGCTTTCTTCCGGGACTGGAACAAAAGGAAATATGGAGACCTGGAACACCAGATTGAAGAAAATCAACAAAAACTTTTGGAACTTGACCTCACAGATGATGCGATGGGTTTGGATGAAGAAGAAATTGAGCAAAGGAGAAAGGTCATGAACGACATATACTCAGGATGTGAGATAAGGCATAAGATGTTAAGTCAAAAGGCAAAAAATCAATGGATCAAGGAGGGCGACGCAAATACAAAATTTTTCCACAAATGCATCAATGCTCGGCGCAAAGCCAACGACCTCTCAAACCTGAGTTTCGACGGAGCATGGCTATCTACTCCATCGGAAATAAAATCGGCCATTGAAGTGCACTTCAAGCAACATTTCCAAGCCTCATCGTCGCCACGGCCTATCATCCCACAAGGCTTTGCTCTTCACACCATCAAAGCAGTAGATAATCTCTTCCTCACAGGACCTTTCACAGACACAGAAATCAAGGAGGCAATCTGGAGCTGTGAGTCTTCGAAATCGCCAGGACCCGATGGATTCTCCTTAGCCTTCATCAAGGCTAACTGGGAGATACTAAAAGAAGACTTTCAAAATCTCTTCAATGAATTTCACTCAAATGGGAAATTCGTCAAAGGATTTAATCCATCCTTTATCGCATTGATCCCAAAGAAGCAGAGCCCCACAACCATTGGCGATTTTAGGCCGATTTCTATGATCAACAGTTACTACAAAGTCATCGCTAAAGTCTTGGCCAGAAGATTATCCAAAGTTATCGGCTCAGTGATCTCAGAATCCCAAACAGGTTTCATTCAGGGGAGACAGATATTAGACGGAGTGCTTGCCCTCAATGAAATTATAGACGAGGCAAAAAAAAAAGAAGGAGGAGAGGCTGCTATTTAAAATCGACTTCGCCAAGGCCTTTGACTCGGTCGACTGGAATTTCTTAGACGATATGATGCGATGTATGGGATTTGCACCACTGTGGTGCAAATGGATCCGAGAGTGCGTCACTTCGGCTTCTGCTTCCGTACTCGTAAACGGCAGCCCTTCTAAGGAGTTCAAATTGGAACGGGGCTTAAGGCAAGGGGATCCCCTCTCACCACTATTGTTTATTATCGCTGCTGAGGGTCTTAGCGTGTTAATTAACAGAGCCATTTCTGCTGGCCTATATGATACGGCAGTAGTTGGAAGAAAGCGTATTCCCATCTCACACCTACAATACGCGGATGATACGATTTTGGTGGGTGAAGCAACCACGAAAAACATTTGGGCACTCAAATGCTTATTAGTGAACTTCGAACAACTCTCCGGTTTGAAAATCAATTTTTCCAAATGTAGTCTACTTGGAATCAATGTGGATGTAGAAGTAGTGCAAGTGGCAGCAACCTTCCTCGGATGTCGGGTCGGAGAACTTCCAATGAACTTCCTTGGTATTCAGGTGGGAATCAACCACAGCAAGTCAGAAGCCTGGAAAGAGGTGGTACAGAAGATTAAAAACAGAATTAATTCTTGGGAGGATAGGCAGATTTCCTTCGGCGGTAGAATTACCCTTCTCAATGCGGTTCTCATCTCGTTGCCCATTTATTATCTATCCTTTTATCGAATTCCAAAGAAAACCTTGAGTGAGATAGTCAAATTGCAACGAAATTTTTTATGGGGAGGGGGTGTGAGCTCTACAAAAATTCCATGGGTCTCATGGAATGATGTTTGTAGACCTAAGTCAGTCGGGGGACTTGGCGCTCGTAACCTTGATTTATTTAACAAATCTCTTCTTGGCAGGTGGGCATGGAGAATTCGGACGGAACCAAACGCACTATGGGTAAAAATCTTGGACTCTAAATATGATCTTTGCTCAACAGGGACATTTTCAGTATCGGCGAACAGGAACCACGCCTCGAGCTGGTGGAATTCGATCCGGGACTTGTTCTTCGCTGATACGTCCAGCCCCTGGTTTACTCAGAACACACAAAAAATTCTAGGTGATGGCAGTAGTACGCTCCTATGGCACGAGCGCTGGTCGGACGAACCCACTTTGAAAGAACGGTTCCCCAGGCTCTTCACAGTCTGCTCAAACACCGAAGCAAGGGTCAGTGACTCAGGCGAATGGGTGGACAACACTTGGACCTGGAATATACCATGGAGACGGAGCCTCTTCACACGAGAACAATCCATTGCAGTAGAACTTCTTCGATCACTCGAAGCCATTCAACTGCAGCCCCTTACACCTGATACTTGGAGGTGGAAACTCACGGGAGATGGCATATACAGCGCGAAATCAGCTTACGGAGGCCAAGAGCTGCCGGCTCGAACCCAACCCTTAGCGGAAGATGCTCTATCGGCCTGTAGACTGATATGGAATAAAGCGACACCCACCAAGTACTCAGGTCTGGCTTGGAAGGTGATTAGGGGTCGGATCGCCACCCGACTGGAACTGCAAAAGAGGAGAATTCTTAGAGACGATGATGATTTATCCTGCCCTCTATGTGGCGCAGTAGAGGAATCCCACCACCATTTATTCTTCGACTGCCCTTTCTCGTACACCATATGGAGGTTGCTCAAAAAATGGTTTAACATTAGCTCGCCTCTTCAACCATGGCCTGCAGCTCACTTTCTCCAATTCTGCGGCATCCTTGGATATAAGCGCAAAAGGTACGTCTTAGAATGCATTTGGAGTATAACTGTTTGGTTCATTTGGGGCGCCCGAAACAGGAAGATATTCGCAGACGAAGATCCGAAACCGGAGAGAATTTTCGATGAAATCAGAGCCAGAGCTTGGAATATTTTCTACCTACAGAAAGGCTGCTCGACAACAACAACGTTTAACGACTGGTGTGCAAATCCAAGACCCATTAGCATCTAGTAAAATGCAATGCCTTTTGTTAATTTTTGCCTGGTGTTCTCTGTTCCTCACTTTTTGAAGTGATTCTAAGATGTAACTCAACAAACTTCATTTTGAGTACTTCTGGTACTCTACTACATCAATAATAATCTTTTTCTTTTCAAAAAAAATTTTAACATACATACTCAAAATCCATTAGAAAAAAATTATGATAAATTTAAAATATATTATATCAACTAAACACTTAAATCTTGCTAGGATTGTAACTTGAAAATCATCGACGATAAATAAAAGCGCGGATTAGGTTAAAGCAAATGGAGACGAAGATGACGGCGTAGACGAATTGAGATAATGTGGGGGCGAAGAATAATTAAAAGGATAACCCTTTCCTATAAATATATAGGTCAATTGCAAATTAAATCTTCTCATTTAGCTTATTTGAAATCTAATCTAAATCTTTAGATAATTACAAATAAATTACTAACTTTAAATATCGTTGCAATTAGACTTCTTGACATTTTCATTTGTACTCGAATCTAACATAATTTAGACTTCTTGCTAACATAATTTAGACTTCTTGCAATTAACCCTAAATATAATATTGATGAAAATGAAGACATTTAAAAACGTATATTTTACTCATAAACATAATTGATTATTAATTTCCCCATAAATAAAGACTAGCATTCTACCCGTGCATCGCACGGTTATATATATATATATATATATATATATATATATATATATATATTTGTAGATTTTGTGTTGATGCTGGTTCCATAAAGAATTCAACTATTGAATTTTGTATCATAACTCGTGTATATGTGTATAAATATTATTTTATAGAAAATGAGTGTATCTATAGAATTTTAGTTTTCAAGGATTTCTAACCCGACAATTAATGACTATAAACTCGAACTTAAACCATCCTTCTAGAATTCAGATCTCACCCCTTGTTAATAAACATTTATAACAAAATTGTAGCAAAATTTAAACCTAATGAAGAATTTATCATATCAAATCTTGCTACATGTCTATGAATAAATTTCAAATGGATACATAAAAAAATGTTTCTAATTTTTTTTATGCCACAGTATCAGATCAAAGGTCTGACTAAATCGAGGGACCAATCCCACCACCTATTTGCGGAGACCCCGTTTAAAGTTAGGGTTTTACGCTCTATATGGACATAGCATGAAAACAAACTCAAATGCAAGTTCTCTCATTTCTCCTAATTAATTTTAACATACATATTCAAAATCCATTAGAAAAAAATTATGATAAATTTAAAATAAATTATATCAACTAAACACCTACTTAAATCATGCTAGGATTAAATCATGTTAGGATTGTAATTTGAAGACCATCGACTATAAATCAAAGCGCGGATTAGGTTAAAGCAAATGGAGACGAAGATGACGACGGAGACGGATTGAGACAATGTGGGGGCGAAGAAGAATTAAAACGATAACCCTTTCCTTTAAATATATAGGTTAATTGCAAATTAAATTTTCTTATTTAGCTAATTTGAAATCTAATCTAAATCTTTAGATAATTGCAAAAAAAAATTACTAACTTTAACTATCGTTGCAATTTAGACTTCTTAACAGTCTCAGTAATTTGTGCTCGAATCTAACATAATTTAGACTTCTTGCTGACATAATTTAGACTTCTTGCTAACATAATTTAGATTTCTTGCAATTAACCCTAAATATATTGATGAAAATGAAGACATATAAAGACATATATTTTACCCATAAACAGAATTGGTTATTAATTTCCCCAAAGACTAGTATTCTATCCGTGCGATGCACGGTTATATATATTTGTATATTTTGTGCTGATGTTGGTTTCATAAAGAATTTGATCAAACCATTGGATTTTGTATAATGACTTGTGTATATGTGTATAAATATTATTTTGTAGAAAATGGGTGTATCTATAGAATTTTAATTAGTCCTTCTAGGATTTCTAACACGACAATTAATGACTATAAACTCTAAACTTAAACCATCCTTCTAGAATTCAGATCTCACCCCTTGTTAATAAATATTTATCACAAAATTGTTGCAAAATTTAAATCTAACGAAGCATTTATCATATCAAATCTTGTTGCATGTCTTTGAATAAATTTGAAATGGAAACATAAAAAAATGTTACTAATTAAAGACAAATTCAAGTTCTCTCATTTCTCCTAATTAATTTTAACATACATACTCAAAATCCATTAGAAAAAAATTATGATAAATTTAAAATATATTATATCAACTAAACACTTAAATCTTGCTAGGATTGTAACTTGAAAACCATCGACGATAAATAAAAGCGCGGATTAGGTTAAAGCAAATGGAGACGAAGATGACGACGGAGACGGATTGAGACAATGTGGGGGCGAAGAATAATTAAAACGATAACCCTTTCCTTTAAATATATAGGTTAATTGCAAATTAAATTTTCTTATTTAGCTAATTTGAAATCTAATCTAAATCTTTAGATAATTGCAAAAAAAAATTACTAACTTTAACTATCGTTGCAATTTAGACTTCTTAACAGTCTCAGTAATTTGTGCTCGAATCTAACATAATTTAGACTTCTTGCTGACATAATTTAGACTTCTTGCTAACATAATTTAGATTTCTTGCAATTAACCCTAAATATATTGATGAAAATGAAGACATATAAAGACATATATTTTACGCATAAACAGAATTGATTATTAATTTCCCCAAAGACTAGTATTCTATCCGTGCGATGCACGGTTATATATATTTGTATATTTTGTGCTGATGTTGGTTTCATAAAGAATTTGATCAAACCATTGGATTTTTTATAATGACTTGTGTATATGTGTATAAATATTATTTTGTAGAAAATGGGTGTATCTATAGAATTTTAATTAGTTCTTCTAGGATTTCTAACACGACAATTCATGACTATAAACTCTAAACTTAAACCATCCTTCTAGAATTCAGATCTCACCCCTTGTTAATAAATATTTATCACAAAATTGTTGCAAAATTTAAATCTAACGAAGCATTTATCATATCAAATCTTGTTGCATGTCTTTGAATAAATTTTAAATGCGAACATAAAAAAATGTTACTAATTAAAGACAAATGCAAGTTCTCTCATTTCTCCTAATTAATTTTAACATACATACTCAAAATCCATTAGAAAAAAATTATGATAAATTTAAAATATATTATATCAACTAAACACTTAAATCTTTCTAGGATTGTAACTTGAAAACCATCGACGATAAATAAAAGCGCGGATTAGGTTAAAGCAAATGGAGACGAAGATGACGGCGTAGACGAATCGAGACAATGTGGGGGCGAAGAATAATTAAAAGGACAACCCTTTCCTATAAATATATAGGTCAATTGCAAATTAAATCTTCCTATTTAGCTTATTTAATTTGAAATCTAATCTAAATCTTTAGATAATTACAAATAAATTACTAACTTTAAATATCGTTGCAATTAGACTTCTTGACATTTTCATTTGTACTCGAATCTAACATAATTTAGACTTCTTGCTAACATAATTTAGACTTCTTGCAATTAACCCTAAATATAATATCGATGAAAATGAAGACATATAAAAACATATATTTTACTCATAAACATAATTGAGTATTAATTTCCCCATAAATAAAGACTAGTATTCTACCCGTGCATCGCACGGTTATATATATATATATATATATATATATATTTGTAGATTTTGTGCTGATGCTGGTTCCATAAAGAATTCAACTATTGGATTTTGTATCATAACTCGTGTATATGTGTATAAATATTATTTTATAGAAAATGAGTGTATCTATAGAATTTTTGTTTTCTAGGATTTCTAATCCGACAATTAATGACTATAAACTCGAACTTAAACCATCCTTCTAGAATTCAGATCTCACCCCTTGTTAATAAACATTTATCACAAAATTGTTGCAAAATTTAAACCTAATGAAGAATTTATCATATCAAATCTTGCTACATGTCTATGAATAAATTTCAAATGGATACATAAAAAAATGTTTCTAATTATTTTTTATGCCACAGTATCCGATCAAAGGACTAACTAATTCGAGGGGCCAATCCCACCACCTATTTGCGGAGACCCCGTTTAAAGTTAGGGTTTTACGCTCTATATGGACATAGCGTGAAAACAAACTCAAATGCAAGTTCTCTCATTTCTCCTAATTAATTTTAACATACATATTCAAAATCCATTAGAAAAAAATTATGATAAATTTAAAATAAATTATATCAACTAAACACTTACTTAAATCATGCTAGGATTAAATCATGTTAGGATTGTAATTTGAAGACCATCGACTATAAATCAAAGCGCGGATTAGGTTAAAGAAAATGGAGACGAAGATGACGACGAAGACGGATTGAGACAATGTGGGGGCGAAGAATAATTAAAACGATAACCCTTTCCTTTAAATATATAGATTAATTGCAAATTAAATTTTCTTATTTAGCTAATTTGAAATCTAATCTAAATCTTTAGATAATTGCAAAAAAAATTACTAACTTTAACTATCGTTGCAATTTAGACTTCTTAACAGTCTCAGTAATTTGTGCTCGAATCTAACATAATTTAGACTTCTTGCTGACATAATTTAGATTTCTTGCTAACATAATTTAGATTTCTTGCAATTAACCCTAAATATATTGATGAAAATGAAGACATATAAAGACATATATTTTACCCATAAACATAATTGATTATTAATTTCCCCAAAGACTAGTATTCTATCCGTGCGATGCACGGTTATATATATTTGTATATTTTGTGCTGATGTTGGTTTCATAAAGAAATTGATCAAATCATTGGATTTTGTATAATGACTTGTGTATATGTGTATAAATATTATTTTGTAGAAAATGGGTGTATCTATAGAATTTTAATTAGTTCTTCTAGGATTTCTAACACGACAATTAATGACTATAAACTCTAAACTTAAACCATCCTTCTAGAATTCAGATCTCACCCCTTGTTAATAAATATTTATCACAAAATTGTTGCAAAATTTAAATCTAACGAAGCATTTATCATATCAAATCTTGTTGCATGTCTTTGAATAAATTTTAAATGCAAACATAAAAAAATGTTACTAATTAAAGACAAATGCAAGTTCTCTCATTTCTCCTAATTAATTTTAACATACATACTCAAAATCCATTAGAAAAAAATTATGATAAATTTAAAATATATTATATCAACTAAACACTTAAATCTTTCTAGGATTGTAACTTGAAAACCATCGACGATAAATAAAAGCGCGGATTAGGTTAAAGCAAATGGAGACGAAGATGACGGCGTAGACGAATCGAGACAATGTGGGGGCGAAGAATAATTAAAAGGACAACCCTTTCCTATAAATATATAGGTCAATTGCAAATTAAATCTTCCTATTTAGCTTATTTAATTTGAAATCTAATCTAAATCTTTAGATAATTACAAATAAATTACTAACTTTAAATATCGTTGCAATTAGACTTCTTGACATTTTCATTTGTACTCGAATCTAACATAATTTAGACTTCTTGCTAACATAATTTAGACTTCTTGCAATTAACCCTAAATATAATATCGATGAAAATGAAGACATATAAAAACATATATTTTACTCATAAACATAATTGAGTATTAATTTCCCCATAAATAAAGACTAGTATTCTACCCGTGCATCGCACGGTTATATATATATATATATATATATATATATATATTTGTAGATTTTGTGCTGATGCTGGTTCCATAAAGAATTCAACTATTGGATTTTGTATCATAACTCGTGTATATGTGTATAAATATTATTTTATAGAAAATGAGTGTATCTATAGAATTTTTGTTTTCTAGGATTTCTAATCCGACAATTAATGACTATAAACTCGAACTTAAACCATCCTTCTAGAATTCAGATCTCACCCCTTGTTAATAAACATTTATCACAAAATTGTTGCAAAATTTAAACCTAATGAAGAATTTATCATATCAAATCTTGCTACATGTCTATGAATAAATTTCAAATGGATACATAAAAAAATGTTTCTAATTATTTTTTATGCCACAGTATCCGATCAAAGGACTAACTAATTCGAGGGGCCAATCCCACCACCTATTTGCGGAGACCCCGTTTAAAGTTAGGGTTTTACGCTCTATATGGACATAGCGTGAAAACAAACTCAAATGCAAGTTCTCTCATTTCTCCTAATTAATTTTAACATACATATTCAAAATCCATTAGAAAAAAATTATGATAAATTTAAAATAAATTATATCAACTAAACACTTACTTAAATCATGCTAGGATTAAATCATGTTAGGATTGTAATTTGAAGACCATCGACTATAAATCAAAGCGCGGATTAGGTTAAAGAAAATGGAGACGAAGATGACGACGAAGACGGATTGAGACAATGTGGGGGCGAAGAATAATTAAAACGATAACCCTTTCCTTTAAATATATAGATTAATTGCAAATTAAATTTTCTTATTTAGCTAATTTGAAATCTAATCTAAATCTTTAGATAATTGCAAAAAAAATTACTAACTTTAACTATCGTTGCAATTTAGACTTCTTAACAGTCTCAGTAATTTGTGCTCGAATCTAACATAATTTAGACTTCTTGCTGACATAATTTAGATTTCTTGCTAACATAATTTAGATTTCTTGCAATTAACCCTAAATATATTGATGAAAATGAAGACATATAAAGACATATATTTTACCCATAAACATAATTGATTATTAATTTCCCCAAAGACTAGTATTCTATCCGTGCGATGCACGGTTATATATATTTGTATATTTTGTGCTGATGTTGGTTTCATAAAGAATTTGATCAAATCATTGGATTTTGTATAATGACTTGTGTATATGTGTATAAATATTATTTTGTAGAAAATGGGTGTATCTATAGAATTTTAATTAGTTCTTCTAGGATTTCTAACACGACAATTAATGACTATAAACTCTAAACTTAAACCATCCTTCTAGAATTCAGATCTCACCCCTTGTTAATAAATATTTATCAGAAAATTGTTGCAAAATTTAAATCTAACGAAGCATTTATCATATAAAATCTTGTTGCATGTCTTTGAATAAATTTTAAATGGAAACATAAAAAAATGTTACTAATTAAAGACAAATGCAAGTTCTCTCATTTCTCCTAATTAATTTTAACATACATACTCAAAATCCATTAGAAAAAAATTATGATAAATTTAAAATATATTATATCAACTAAACACTTAAATCTTGCTAGGATTGTAACTTGAAAACCATCGACGATAAATAAAAGCGCGTATTAGGTTAAAGCAAATGGAGACGAAGATGACGACGGAGACGGATTGAGACAATGTGGGGGCGAAGAATAATTAAAACGATAACCCTTTCCTTTAAATATATAGGTTAATTGCAAATTAAATTTTCTTATTTAGCTAATTTGAAATCTAATCTAAATCTTTAGATAATTGCAAAAAAAATTACTAATTTTAACTATCGTTGCAATTTAGACTTCTTAACAGTCTCAGTAATTTGTGCTCGAATCTAACATAATTTAGACTTCTTGCTGACATAATTTAGACTTCTTGCTAACATAATTTAGATTTCTTGCAATTAACCCTAAATATATTGATGAAAATGAAGACATATAAAGACATATATTTTACCCATAAACGTCATTGATTATTAATTTCCCCAAAGACTAGTATTCTATCCGTGCGATGCACGGTTATATATATTTGTATATTTTGTGCTGATGTTGGTTTCATAAAGAATTTGATCAAACCATTGAATTTTTTATAATGACTTGTGTATATGTGTATAAATATTATTTTGTAGAAAATGGGTGTATCTATAGAATTTTAATTAGTTCTTCTAGGATTTCTAACACGACAATTCATGACTATAAACTCTAAACTTAAACCATCCTTCTAGAATTCAGATCTCACCCCTTGTTAATAAATATTTATCACAAAATTGTTGCAAAATTTAAATCTAACGAAGCATTTATCATATCAAATCTTGTTGCATGTCTTTGAATAAATTTTAAATGGAAACATAAAAAAATGTTACTAATTAAAGACAAATGCAAGTTCTCTCATTTCTCCTAATTAATTTTAACATACATACTCAAAATCCATTAGAAAAAAATTATGATAAATTTAAAATAAATAATATCAACTAAACACTTAAATCTTGCTAGGATTGTAACTTGAAAACCATCGACGATAAATAAAAGCGCGGATTAGGTTAAAGCAAATGGAGACGAAGATGACGACGGAGACGGATTGAGACAATGTGGGGGCGAAGAATAATTAAAACGATAACCCTTTCCTTTAAATATATAGGTTAATTACAAATTAAATTTTCTTATTTAGCTAATTTGAAATCTAATCTAAATCTTTAGATAATTGCAAAAAAAAATTACTAACTTTAACTATCGTTGCAATTTAGACTTCTTAACAGTCTCAGTAATTTGTGCTCGAATCTAACATAATTTAGACTTCTTGCTGACATAATTTAGACTTCTTGCTAACATAATTTAGATTTCTTGCAATTAACCCTAAATATATTGATGAAAATGAAGACATATAAAGACATATATTTTACCCATAAACAGAATTGATTATTAATTTCCCCAAAGACTAGTATTCTATCCGTGCGATGCACGGTTATATATATTTGTATATTTTGTGCTGATGTTGGTTTCATAAAGAATTTGATCAAACCATTGGATTTTGTATAATGACTTGTGTATATGTGTATAAATATTATTTTGTAGAAAATGGGTGTATCTATAGAATTTTAATTAGTTCTTCTAGGATTTCTAACACGACAATTCATGACTATAAACTCTAAACTTAAACCATCCTTCTAGAATTCAGATCTCACCCCTTGTTAATAAATATTTATCACAAAATTGTTGCAAAATTTAAATCTAACGAAGCATTTATCATATCAAATCTTGTTGCATGTCTTTGAATAAATTTTAAATGCAAACATAAAAAAATGTTACTAATTAAAGACAAATGCAAGTTCTCTCATTTCTCCTAATTAATTTTAACATACATACTCAAAATCCATTAGAAAAAAATTATGATAAATTTAAAATATATTATATCAACAAAACACTTAAATCTTTCTAGGATTGTAACTTGAAAACCATCGACGATAAATAAAAGCTCGGATTAGGTTAAAGCAAATGGATACGAAGATGACGGCGTAGACGAATCGAGACAATGTGGGGGCGAAGAATAATTAAAAGGACAACCCTTTCCTATAAATATATAGGTCAATTGCAAATTAAATCTTCCTATTTAGCTTATTTAATTTGAAATCTAATCTAAATCTTTAGATAATTACAAATAAATTACTAACTTTAAATATCGTTGCAATTAGACTTCTTGACATTTTCATTTGTACTCGAATCTAACATAATTTAGACTTCTTGCTAACATAATTTAGACTTCTTGCAATTAACCCTAAATATAATATTGATGAAAATGAAGACATATAAAAACATATATTTTACTCATAAACATAATTGAGTATTAATTTCCCCATAAATAAAGACTAGTATTCTACCCGTGCATCGCACGGTTATATATATATATATATTTGTAGATTTTGTGCTAATGCTGGTTCCATAAAGAATTCAACTATTGGATTTTGTATCATAACTCGTGTATATGTGTATAAATATTATTTTATAGAAAATGAGTGTATCTATAGAATTTTTGTTTTCTAGGATTTCTAACCCGACAATTAATGACTATAAACTCGAACTTAAACCATCCTTCTAGAATTCAGATCTCACCCCTTGTTAATAAACATTTATCACAAAATTGTTGCAAAATTTAAACCTAATGAAGAATTTATCATATCAAATCTTGCTACATGTCTATGAATAAATTTCAAATGGATACATAAAAAAATGTTTCTAATTATTTTTTATGCCACAGTATCCGATCAAAGGACTGACTAATTCGAGGGGCCAATCCCACCACCTATTTGCGGAGACCCCGGTTAAAGTTAGGGTTTTACGCTCTATATGGACATAGCGTGAAAACAAACTCAAATGCAAGTTCTCTCATTTCTCCTAATTAATTTTAACATACATATTCAAAATCCATTAGAAAAAAATTATGATAAATTTAAAATAAATTATATCAACTAAACACTTACTTAAATCATGCTAGGATTAAATCATGTTAGGATTGTAATTTGAAGACCATCGACTATAAATCAAAGCGCGGATTAGGTTAAAGAAAATGGAGACGAAGATGACGACGAAGACGGATTGAGACAATGTGGGGACGAAGAATAATTAAAACGATAACCCTTTCCTTTAAATATATAGGTTAATTGCAAATTGAATTTTCTTATTTAGCTAATTTGAAATCTAATCTAAATCTTTAGATAATTGCAAAAAAAATTACTAACTTTAACTATCGTTGCAATTTAGACTTCTTAACAGTCTCAGTAATTTGTGCTCGAATCTAACATAATTTAGACTTCTTGCTGACATAATTTAGATTTCTTGCTAACATAATTTAGATTTCTGGCAATTAACCCTAAATATATTGATGAAAATGAAGACATATAAAGACATATATTTTACCCATAAACATAATTGATTATTAATTTCCCCAAAGACTAGTATTCTATCCGTGCGATGCACGGTTATATATATTTGTATATTTTGTGTTGATGTTGGTTTCATAAAGAATTTGATCAAATCATTGGATTTTGTATAATGACTTGTGTATATGTGTATAAATATTATTTTGTAGAAAATGGGTGTATCTATAGAATTTTAATTAGTTCTTCTAGGATTTCTAACACGACAATTCATGACTATAAACTCTAAACTTAAACCATCCTTCTAGAATTCAGATCTCACCCCTTGTTAATAAATATTTATCACAAAATTGTTGCAAAATTTAAATCTAACGAAGCATTTATCATATCAAATCTTGTTGCATGTCTTTGAATAAATTTTAAATGGAAACATAAAAAAATGTTACTAATTAAAGACAAATGCAAGTTCTCTCATTTCTCCTAATTAATTTTAACATACATACTCAAAATCCATTAGAAAAAAATTATGATAAATTTAAAATATATTATATCAACTAAACACTTAAATCCTGCTAGGATTGTAACTTGAAAACCATCGACGATAAATAAAAGCGCGGATTAGGTTAAAGCAAATGGAGACGAAGATGACGACGGAGACGGATTGAGACAATGTGGGGGCGAAGAATAATTAAAACGATAACCCTTTCCTTTAAATATATAGGTTAATTGCAAATTAAATTTTCTTATTTAGCTAATTTGAAATCTAATCTAAATCTTTAGATAATTGCAAAAAAAATTACTAACTTTAACTATCGTTGCAATTTAGACTTCTTAACAGTCTCAGTAATTTGTGCTCGAATCTAACATAATTTAGACTTCTTGCTGACATAATTTAGACTTCTTGCTAACATAATTTAGATTTCTTGCAATTAACCCTAAATATATTAATTGATGAAAATGAAGACATATAAAGACATATATTTTACCCATAAATAGAATTGATTATTAATTTCCCCAAAGACTAGTATTCTATCCGTGCGATGCACGGTTATATATATTTGTATATTTTGTGCTGATGTTGGTTTCATAAAGAATTTGATCAAACCATTGGATTTTGTATAATGACTTGTGTATATGTGTATAAATATTATTTTGTAGAAAATGGGTGTATCTATAGAATTTTAATTAGTTCTTCTAGGATTTCTAACACGACAATTCATGACTATAAACTCTAAACTTAAACCATCCTTCTAGAATTCAGATCTCACCCCTTGTTAATAAATATTTATCACAAAATTGTTGCAAAATTTAAATCTAACGAAGCATTTATCATATAAAATCTTGTTGCATGTGTTTGAATAAATTTTAAATGCAAACATAAAAAAATGTTACTAATTAAAGACAAATGCAAGTTCTCTCATTTGTCCTAATTAATTTTAACATACATACTCAAAATCCATTAGAAAAAAATTATGATAAATTTAAAATATATTATATCAACAAAACACTTAAATCTTTCTAGGATTGTAACTTGAAAACCATCGACGATAAATAAAAGCTCGGATTAGGTTAAAGCAAATGGATACGAAGATGACGGCGTAGACGAATCGAGACAATGTGGGGGCGAAGAATAATTAAAACGATAACCCTTTCCTATAAATATATAGGTCAATTGCAAATTAAATCTTCCTATTTAGCTAATTTGAAATCTAATCTAAATCTTTAGATAATTGCAAAAAAAAAATTACTAACTTTAACTATCGTTGCAATTTAGACTTCTTAACAGTCTCAGTAATTTGTGCTCGAATCTAACATAATTTAGACTTCTTGCTGACATAATTTAGACTTCTTGCAATTAACCCTAAATATAATATTGATGAAAATGAAGACATATAAAAACATATATTTTACTCATAAACATAATTGAGTATTAATTTCCCCATAAATAAAGACTAGTATTCTACCCGTGCATCGCACGGTTATATATATATATATATTTGTAGATTTTGTGCTAATGCTGGTTCCATAAAGAATTCAACTATTGGATTTTGTATCATAACTCGTGTATATGTGTATAAATATTATTTTATAGAAAATGAGTGTATCTATAGAATTTTTGTTTTCTAGGATTTCTAACCCGACAATTAATGACTATAAACTCGAACTTAAACCATCCTTCTAGAATTCAGATCTCACCCCTTGTTAATAAACATTTATCACAAAATTGTTGCAAAATTTAAACCTAATGAAGAATTTATCATATCAAATCTTGCTACATGTCTATGAATAAATTTCAAATGGATACATAAAAAAATGTTTCTAATTATTTTTTATGCCACAGTATCCGATCAAAGGACTGACTAATTCGAGGGGCCAATCCCACCACCTATTTGCGGAGACCCCGGTTAAAGTTAGGGTTTTACGCTCTATATGGACATAGCGTGAAAACAAACTCAAATGCAAGTTCTCTCATTTCTCCTAATTAATTTTAACATACATATTCAAAATCCATTAGAAAAAAATTATGATAAATTTAAAATAAATTATATCAACTAAACACTTACTTAAATCATGCTAGGATTAAATCATGTTAGGATTGTAATTTGAAGACCATCGACTATAAATCAAAGCGCGGATTAGGTTAAAGAAAATGGAGACGAAGATGACGACGAAGACGGATTGAGACAATGTGGGGGCGAAGAATAATTAAAACGATAACCCTTTCCTTTAAATATATAGGTTAATTGCAAATTAAATTTTCTTATTTAGCTAATTTGAAATCTAATCTAAATCTTTAGATAATTGCAAAAAAAATTACTAACTTTAACTATCGTTGCAATTTAGACTTCTTAACAGTCTCAGTAATTTGTGCTCGAATCTAACATAATTTAGACTTCTTGCTGACATAATTTAGATTTCTTGCTAACATAATTTAGATTTCTTGCAATTAACCCTAAATATATTGATGAAAATGAAGACATATAAAGTCATATATTTTACCCATAAACATAATTGATTATTAATTTCCCCAAAGACTAGTATTCTATCCGTGCGATGCACGGTTATATATATTTGTATATTTTGTGTTGATGTTGGTTTCATAAAGAATTTGATCAAATCATTGGATTTTGTATAATGACTTGTGTATATGTGTATAAATATTATTTTGTAGAAAATGGGTGTATCTATAGAATTTTAATTAGTTCTTCTAGGATTTCTAACACGACAATTAATGACTATAAACTCTAAAATTAAACCATCCTTCTAGAATTCAGATCTCACCCCTTGTTAATAAATATTTATCACAAAATTGTTGCAAAATTTAAATCTAACGAAGCATTTATCATATCAAATCTTGTTGCATGTCTTTGAATAAATTTTAGATGGAAACATAAAAAAATGTTACTAATTAAAGACAAATTCAAGTTCTCTCATTTGTCCTAATTAATTTTAACATACATACTCAAAATCCATTAGAAAAAAATTATGATAAATTTAAAATATATTATATCAACTAAACACTTAAATCTTGCTAGGATTGTAACTTGAAAACCATCGACGATAAATAAAAGCGCGGATTAGGTTAAAGCAAATGGAGACGAAGATGACGACGGAGACGGATTGAGACAATGTGGGGGCGAAGAATAATTAAAACGATAACCCTTTCCTTTAAATATATAGGTTAATTGCAAATTAAATTTTCTTATTTAGCTAATTTGAAATCTAATCTAAATCTTTAGATAATTGCAAAAAAAAAATTACTAACTTTAACTATCGTTGCAATTTAGACTTCTTAACAGTCTCAGTAATTTGTGCTCGAATCTAACATAATTTAGACTTCTTGCTGACATAATTTAGACTTCTTGCTAACATAATTTAGATTTCTTGCAATTAACCCTAAATATATTGATGAAAATGAAGACATATAAAGACATATATTTTACCCATAAACAGAATTGATTATTAATTTCCCCAAAGACTAGTATTCTATCCGTGCGATGCACGGTTATATATATTTGTATATTTTGTGCTGATGTTGGTTTCATAAAGAATTTGATCAAACCATTGGATTTTTTATAATGACTTGTGTATATGTGTATAAATATTATTTTGTAGAAAATGGGTGTATCTATAGAATTTTAATTAGTTCTTCTAGGATTTCTAACATGACAATTCATGACTATAAACTCTAAACTTAAACCATCCTTCTAGAATTCAGATCTCACCCCTTGTTAATAAATATTTATCACAAAATTGTTGCAAAATTTAAATCTAACGAAGCATTTATCATATCAAATCTTGTTCCATGTCTTTGAATAAATTTTAAATGCAAACATAAAAAAATGTTACTAATTAAAGACAAATGCAAGTTCTCTCATTTCTCCTAATTAATTTTAACATACATACTCAAAATCCATTAGAAAAAAATTATGATAAATTTAAAATATATTATATCAACTAAACACTTAAATCTTTCTAGGATTGTAACTTGAAAACCATCGACGATAAATAAAAGCGCGGATTAGGTTAAAGCAAATGGAGACGAAGATGACGGCGTAGACGAATCGAGACAATGTGGGGGCGAAGAATAATTAAAAGGACAACCCTTTCCTATAAATATATAGGTCAATTGCAAATTAAATCTTCCTATTTAGCTTATTTAATTTGAAATCTAATCTAAATCTTTAGATAATTACAAATAAATTACTAACTTTAAATATCGTTGCAATTAGACTTCTTGACATTTTCATTTGTACTCGAATCTAACATAATTTAGACTTCTTGCTAACATAATTTAGACTTCTTGCAATTAACCCTAAATATAATATTGATGAAAATGAAGACATATAAAAACATATATTTTACTCATAAACATAATTGAGTATTAATTTCCCCATAAATAAAGACTAGTATTCTACCCGTGCATCGCACGGTTATATATATATATATATTTGTAGATTTTGTGCTGATGCTGGTTCCATAAAGAATTCAACTATTGGATTTTGTATCATAACTCGTGTATATGTGTATAAATATTATTTTATAGAAAATGAGTGTATCTATAAAATTTTTGTTTTCTAGAATTTTTGTTTTCTAGGATTTCTAGTATTCTATCCGTGCGATGCACGGTTATATATATTTGTATATTTTGTGTTGATGTTGGTTTCATAAAGAATTTGATCAAATCATTGGATTTTGTATAATGACTTGTGTATATGTGTATAAATATTATTTTGTAGAAAATGGGTGTATCTATAGAATTTTAATTAGTTCTTCTAGGATTTCAAACACGACAATTAATGACTATAAACTCTAAACTTAAACCATCCTTCTAGAATTCAGATCTCACCCCTTGTTAATAAATATTTATCACAAAATTGTTGCAAAATTTAAATCTAACGAAGCATTTATCATATAAAATCTTGTTGCATGTCTTTGAATAAATTTTAAATGGAAACATAAAAAAATGTTACTAATTAAAGACAAATGCAAGTTCTCTCATTTCTCCTAATTAATTTTAACATACATACTCAAAATCCATTAGAAAAAAATTATGATAAATTTAAAATATATTATATCAACTAAACACTTAAATCTTGCTAGGATTGTAACTTGAAAACCATCGACGATAAATAAAAGCGCGGATTAGGTTAAAGCAAATGGAGACGAAGATGACGACGGAGACGGATTGAGACAATGTGGGGGCGAAGAATAATTAAAACGATAACCCTTTCCTTTAAATATATAGGTTAATTGCAAATTAAATTTTCTTATTTAGCTAATTTGAAATCTAATCTAAATCTTTAGATAATTGCAAAAAAAATTACTAACTTTAACTATCGTTGCAATTTAGACTTCTTAACAGTCTCAGTAATTTGTGCTCGAATCTAACATAATTTAGACTTCTTGCTGACATAATTTAGATTTCTTGCTAACATAATTTAGATTTCTTGCAATTAACCCTAAATATATTGATGAAAATGAAGACATATAAAGACATATATTTTACCCATAAACAGAATTGATTATTAATTTCCCCAAAGACTAGTATTCTATCCGTGCGATGCACGGTTATATATATTTGTATATTTTGTGCTGATGTTGGTTTCATAAAGAATTTGATCAAACCATTGAATTTTTTATAATGACTTGTGTATATGTGTATAAATATTATTTTGTAGAAAATGGGTGTATCTATAGAATTTTAATTAGTTCTTCTAGGATTTCTAACACGACAATTCATGACTATAAACTCTAAACTTAAACCATCCTTCTAGAATTCAGATCTCACCCCTTGTTAATAAATATTTATCACAAAATTGTTGCAAAATTTAAATCTAACGAAGCATTTATCATATCAAATCTTGTTGCATGTCTTTGAATAAATTTTAAATGGAAACATAAAAAAATGTTACTAATTAAAGACAAATGCAAGTTCTCTCATTTCTCCTAATTAATTTTAACATACATACTCAAAATCCATTAGAAAAAAATTATGATAAATTTAAAATAAATAATATCAACTAAACACTTAAATCTTGCTAGGATTGTAACTTGAAAACCATCGACGATAAATAAAAGCGCGGATTAGGTTAAAGCAAATGGAGACGAAGATGACGACGGAGACGGATTGAGACAATGTGGGGGCGAAGAATAATTAAAACGATAACCCTTTCCTTTAAATATATAGGTTAATTACAAATTAAATTTTCTTATTTAGCTAATTTGAAATCTAATCTAAATCTTTAGATAATTGCAAAAAAAAATTACTAACTTTAACTATCGTTGCAATTTAGACTTCTTAACAGTCTCAGTAATTTGTGCTCGAATCTAACATAATTTAGACTTCTTGCTGACATAATTTAGACTTCTTGCTAACATAATTTAGATTTCTTGCAATTAACCCTAAATATATTGATGAAAATGAAGACATATAAAGACATATATTTTACCCATAAACAGAATTGATTATTAATTTCCCCAAAGACTAGTATTCTATCCGTGCGATGCACGGTTATATATATTTGTATATTTTGTGCTGATGTTGGTTTCATAAAGAATTTGATCAAACCATTGGATTTTGTATAATGACTTGTGTATATGTGTATAAATATTATTTTGTAGAAAATGGGTGTATCTATAGAATTTTAATTAGTTCTTCTAGGATTTCTAACACGACAATTCATGACTATAAACTCTAAACTTAAACCATCCTTCTAGAATTCAGATCTCACCCCTTGTTAATAAATATTTATCACAAAATTGTTGCAAAATTTAAATCTAACGAAGCATTTATCATATCAAATCTTGTTGCATGTCTTTGAATAAATTTTAAATGCAAACATAAAAAAATGTTACTAATTAAAGACAAATGCAAGTTCTCTCATTTCTCCTAATTAATTTTAACATACATACTCAAAATCCATTAGAAAAAAATTATGATAAATTTAAAATATATTATATCAACAAAACACTTAAATCTTTCTAGGATTGTAACTTGAAAACCATCGACGATAAATAAAAGCTCGGATTAGGTTAAAGCAAATGGATACGAAGATGACGGCGTAGACGAATCGAGACAATGTGGGGGCGAAGAATAATTAAAAGGACAACCCTTTCCTATAAATATATAGGTCAATTGCAAATTAAATCTTCCTATTTAGCTTATTTAATTTGAAATCTAATCTAAATCTTTAGATAATTACAAATAAATTACTAACTTTAAATATCGTTGCAATTAGACTTCTTGACATTTTCATTTGTACTCGAATCTAACATAATTTAGACTTCTTGCTAACATAATTTAGACTTCTTGCAATTAACCCTAAATATAATATTGATGAAAATGAAGACATATAAAAACATATATTTTACTCATAAACATAATTGAGTATTAATTTCCCCATAAATAAAGACTAGTATTCTACCCGTGCATCGCACGGTTATATATATATATATATTTGTAGATTTTGTGCTGATGCTGGTTCCATAAAGAATTCAACTATTGGATTTTGTATCATAACTCGTGTATATGTGTATAAATATTATTTTATAGAAAATGAGTGTATCTATAGAATTTTTGTTTTCTAGGATTTCTAACCCGACAATTAATGACTATAAACTCGAACTTAAACCATCCTTCTAGAATTCAGATCTCACCCCTTGTTAATAAACATTTATCACAAAATTGTTGCAAAATTTAAACCTAATGAAGAATTTATCATATCAAATCTTGCTACATGTCTATGAATAAATTTCAAATGGATACATAAAAAAATGTTTCTAATTATTTTTTATGCCACAGTATCCGATCAAAGGACTGACTAATTCGAGGGGCCAATCCCACCACCTATTTGCGGAGACCCCGGTTAAAGTTAGGGTTTTACGCTCTATATGGACATAGCGTGAAAACAAACTCAAATGCAAGTTCTCTCATTTCTCCTAATTAATTTTAACATACATATTCAAAATCCATTAGAAAAAAATTATGATAAATTTAAAATAAATTATATCAACTAAACACTTACTTAAATCATGCTAGGATTAAATCATGTTAGGATTGTAATTTGAAGACCATCGACTATAAATCAAAGCGCGGATTAGGTTAAAGAAAATGGAGACGAAGATGACGACGAAGACGGATTGAGACAATGTGGGGGCGAAGAATAATTAAAACGATAACCCTTTCCTTTAAATATATAGGTTAATTGCAAATTAAATTTTCTTATTTAGCTAATTTGAAATCTAATCTAAATCTTTAGATAATTGCAAAAAAAATTACTAACTTTAACTATCGTTGCAATTTAGACTTCTTAACAGTCTCAGTAATTTGTGCTCGAATCTAACATAATTTAGACTTCTTGCTGACATAATTTAGATTTCTTGCTAACATAATTTAGATTTCTTGCAATTAACCCTAAATATATTGATGAAAATGAAGACATATAAAGACATATATTTTACCCATAAACATAATTGATTATTAATTTCCCCAAAGACTAGTATTCTATCCGTGCGATGCACGGTTATATATATTTGTATATTTTGTGTTGATGTTGGTTTCATAAAGAATTTGATCAAATCATTGGATTTTGTATAATGACTTGTGTATATGTGTATAAATATTATTTTGTAGAAAATGGGTGTATCTATAGAATTTTAATTAGTTCTTCTAGGATTTCTAACACGACAATTAATGACTATAAACTCTAAACTTAAACCATCCTTCTAGAATTCAGATCTCACCCCTTGTTAATAAATATTTATCACAAAATTGTTGCAAAATTTAAATCTAACGAAGCATTTATCATATAAAATCTTGTTGCATGTCTTTGAATAAATTTTAAATGGAAACATAAAAAAATGTTACTAATTAAAGACAAATGCAAGTTCTCTCATTTCTCCTAATTAATTTTAACATACATACTCAAAATCCATTAGAAAAAAATTATGATAAATTTAAAATATATTATATCAACTAAACACTTAAATCCTGCTAGGATTGTAACTTGAAAACCATCGACGATAAATAAAAGCGCGGATTAGGTTAAAGCAAATGGAGACGAAGATGACGACGGAGACGGATTGAGACAATGTGGGGGCGAAAAATAATTAAAACGATAACCCTTTCCTTTAAATATATAGGTTAATTGCAAATTAAATTTTCTTATTTAGCTAATTTGAAATCTAATCTAAATCTTTAGATAATTGCAAAAAAAATTACTAACTTTAACTATCGTTGCAATTTAGACTTCTTAACAGTCTCAGTAATTTGTGCTCGAATCTAACATAATTTAGACTTCTTGCTGACATAATTTAGACTTCTTGCTAACATAATTTAGATTTCTTGCAATTAACCCTAAATATATTGATGAAAATGAAGACATATAAAGACATATATTTTACCCATAAATAGAATTGATTATTAATTTCCCCAAAGACTAGTATTCTATCCGTGCGATGCACGGTTATATATATTTGTATATTTTGTGCTGATGTTGGTTTCATAAAGAATTTGATCAAACCATTGGATTTTGTATAATGACTTGTGTATATGTGTATAAATATTATTTTGTAGAAAATGGGTGTATCTATAGAATTTTAATTAGTTCTTCTAAGATTTCTAACACGACAATTAATGACTATAAACTCTAAACTTAAACCATCCTTCTAGAATTCAGATCTCACCCCTTGTTAATAAATATTTATCACAAAATTGTTGCAAAATTTAAATCTAACGAAGCATTTATCATATCAAATCTTGTTGCATGTCTTTGAATAAATTTTAAATGGAAACATAAAAAAATGTTACTAATTAAAGACAAATTCAAGTTCTCTCATTTGTCCTAATTAATTTTAACATACATACTCAAAATCCATTAGAAAAAAATTATGATAAATTTAAAATATATTATATCAACTAAACACTTAAATCTTTCTAGGATTGTAACTTGAAAACCATCGACGATAAATAAAAGCGCGGATTAGGTTAAAGCAAATGGAGACGAAGATGACGGCGTAGACGAATCGAGACAATGTGGGGGCGAAGAATAATTAAAAGGACAACCCTTTCCTATAAATATATAGGTCAATTGCAAATTAAATCTTCCTATTTAGCTTATTTAATTTGAAATCTAATCTAAATCTTTAGATAATTACAAATAAATTACTAACTTTAAATATCGTTGCAATTAGACTTCTTGACATTTTCATTTGTACTCGAATCTAACATAATTTAGACTTCTTGCTAACATAATTTAGACTTCTTGCAATTAACCCTAAATATAATATTGATGAAAATGAAGACATATAAAAACATATATTTTACTCATAAACATAATTGAGTATTAATTTCCCCATAAATAAAGACTAGTATTCTACCCGTGCATCGCACGGTTATATATATATATATATTTGTAGATTTTGTGCTGAAGCTGGTTCCATAAAGAATTCAACTATTGGATTTTGTATCATAACTCGTGTATATGTGTATAAATATTATTTTATAGAAAATGAGTGTATCTATAGAATTTTTGTTTTCTAGAATTTTTGTTTTCTAGGATTTCTAGTATTCTATCCGTGCGATGCACGGTTATATATATTTGTATATTTTGTGTTGATGTTGGTTTCATAAAGAATTTGATCAAATCATTGGATTTTGTATAATGACTTGTGTATATGTGTATAAATATTATTTTGTAGAAAATGGGTGTATCTATAGAATTTTAATTAGTTCTTCTAGGATTTCAAACACGACAATTAATGACTATAAACTCTAAACTTAAACCATCCTTCTAGAATTCAGATCTCACCCCTTGTTAATAAATATTTATCACAAAATTGTTGCAAAATTTAAATCTAACGAAGCATTTATCATATAAAATCTTGTTGCATGTCTTTGAATAAATTTTAAATGGAAACATAAAAAAATGTTACTAATTAAAGACAAATGCAAGTTCTCTCATTTCTCCTAATTAATTTTAACATACATACTCAAAATCCATTAGAAAAAAATTATGATAAATTTAAAATATATTATATCAACTAAACACTTAAATCTTGCTAGGATTGTAACTTGAAAACCATCGACGATAAATAAAAGCGCGGATTAGGTTAAAGCAAATGGAGACGAAGATGACGACGGAGACGGATTGAGACAATGTGGGGGCGAAGAATAATTAAAACGATAACCCTTTCCTTTAAATATATAGGTTAATTGCAAATTAAATTTTCTTATTTAGCTAATTTGAAATCTAATCTAAATCTTTAGATAATTGCAAAAAAAATTACTAACTTTAACTATCGTTGCAATTTAGACTTCTTAACAGTCTCAGTAATTTGTGCTCGAATCTAACATAATTTAGACTTCTTGCTGACATAATTTAGATTTCTTGCTAACATAATTTAGATTTCTTGCAATTAACCCTAAATATATTGATGAAAATGAAGACATATAAAGACATATATTTTACCCATAAACATAATTGATTATTAATTTCCCCAAAGACTAGTATTCTATCCGTGCGATGCACGGTTATATATATTTGTATATTTTGTGTTGATGTTGGTTTCATAAAGAATTTGATCAAATCATTGGATTTTGTATAATGACTTGTGTATATGTGTATAAATATTATTTTGTAGAAAATGGGTGTATCTATAGAATTTTAATTAGTTCTTCTAGGATTTCTAACACGACAATTAATGACTATAAACTCTAAACTTAAACCATCCTTCTAGAATTCAGATCTCACCCCTTGTTAATAAATATTTATCACAAAATTGTTGCAAAATTTAAATCTAACGAAGCATTTATCATATAAAATCTTGTTGCATGTCTTTGAATAAATTTTAAATGGAAACATAAAAAAATGTTACTAATTAAAGACAAATGCAAGTTCTCTCATTTCTCCTAATTAATTTTAACATACATACTCAAAATCCATTAGAAAAAAATTATGATAAATTTAAAATATATTATATCAACTAAACACTTAAATCCTGCTAGGATTGTAACTTGAAAACCATCGACGATAAATAAAAGCGCGGATTAGGTTAAAGCAAATGGAGACGAAGATGACGACGGAGACGGATTGAGACAATGTGGGGGCGAAGAATAATTAAAACGATAACCCTTTCCTTTAAATATATAGGTTAATTGCAAATTAAATTTTCTTATTTAGCTAATTTGAAATCTAATCTAAATCTTTAGATAATTGCAAAAAAAATTACTAACTTTAACTATCGTTGCAATTTAGACTTCTTAACAGTCTCAGTAATTTGTGCTCGAATCTAACATAATTTAGACTTCTTGCTGACATAATTTAGACTTCTTGCTAACATAATTTAGATTTCTTGCAATTAACCCTAAATATATTGATGAAAATGAAGACATATAAAGACATATATTTTACCTATAAATAGAATTGATTATTAATTTCCCCAAAGACTAGTATTCTATCCGTGCGATGCACGGTTATATATATTTGTATATTTTGTGCTGATGTTGGTTTCATAAAGAATTTGATCAAACCATTGGATTTTGTATAATGACTTGTGTATATGTGTATAAATATTATTTTGTAGAAAATGGGTGTATCTATAGAATTTTAATTAGTTCTTCTAGGATTTCTAACACGACAATTAATGACTATAAACTCTAAACTTAAACCATCCTTCTAGAATTCAGATCTCACCCCTTGTTAATAAATATTTATCACAAAATTGTTGCAAAATTTAAATCTAACGAAGCATTTATCATATCAAATCTTGTTGCATGTCTTTGAATAAATTTTAAATGGAAACATAAAAAAATGTTACTAATTAAAGACAAATTCAAGTTCTCTCATTTGTCCTAATTAATTTTAACATACATACTCAAAATCCATTAGAAAAAAATTATGATAAATTTAAAATATATTATATCAACTAAACACTTAAATCTTGCTAGGATTGTAACTTGAAAACCATCGACGATAAATAAAAGCGCGGATTAGGTTAAAGCAAATGGAGACGAAGATGACGACGGAGACGGATTGAGACAATGTGGGGGCGAAGAATAATTAAAACGATAACCCTTTCCTTTAAATATATAGGTTAATTGCAAATTAAATTTTCTTATTTAGCTAATTTGAAATCTAATCTAAATCTTTAGATAATTGCAAAAAAAAATTACTAACTTTAACTATCGTTGCAATTTAGACTTCTTAACAGTCTCAGTAATTTGTGCTCGAATCTAACATAATTTAGACTTCTTGCTGACATAATTTAGACTTCTTGCTAACATAATTTAGATTTCTTGCAATTAACCCTAAATATATTGATGAAAATGAAGACATATAAAGACATATATTTTACCCATAAACAGAATTGATTATTAATTTCCCCAAAGACTAGTATTCTATCCGTGCGATGCACGGTTATATATATTTGTATATTTTGTGCTGATGTTGGTTTCATAAAGAATTTGATCAAACCATTGGATTTTGTATAATGACTTGTGTATATGTGTATAAATATTATTTTGTAGAAAATGGGTGTATCTATAGAATTTTAATTAGTTCTTCTAGGATTTCTAACACGACAATTCATGACTATAAACTCTAAACTTAAACCATCCTTCTAGAATTCAGATCTCACCCCTTGTTAATAAATATTTATCACAAAATTGTTGCAAAATTTAAATCTAACGAAGCATTTATCATATCAAATCTTGTTGCATGTCTTTGAATAAATTTTAAATGCAAACATAAAAAAATGTTACTAATTAAAGACAAATGCAAGTTCTCTCATTTCTCCTAATTAATTTTAACATACATACTCAAAATCCATTAGAAAAAAATTATGATAAATTTAAAATATATTATATCAACTAAACACTTAAATCTTGCTAGGATTGTAACTTGAAAACCATCGACGATAAATAAAAGCGCGGATTAGGTTAAAGCAAATGGAGACGAAGATGACGACGGAGACGGATTGAGACAATGTGGGGGCGAAGAATAATTAAAACGATAACCCTTTCCTTTAAATATATAGGTTAATTGCAAATTAAATTTTCTTATTTAGCTAATTTGAAATCTAATCTAAATCTTTAGATAATTGCAAAAAAAATTACTAACTTTAACTATCGTTGCAATTTAGACTTCTTAACAGTCTCAGTAATTTGTGCTCGAATCTAACATAATTTAGACTTCTTGCTGACATAATTTAGACTTCTTGCTAACATAATTTAGATTTCTTGCAATTAACCCTAAATATATTGATGAAAATGAAGACATATAAAGACATATATTTTACCCATAAACAGAATTGATTATTAATTTCCCCAAAGACTAGTATTCTATCCGTGCGATGCACGGTTATATATATTTGTATATTTTGTGCTGATGTTGGTTTCATAAAGAATTTGATCAAACCATTGGATTTTTTATAATGACTTGTGTATATGTGTATAAATATTATTTTGTAGAAAATGGGTGTATCTATAGAATTTTAATTAGTTCTTCTAGGATTTCTAACACGACAATTCATGACTATAAACTCTAAACTTAAACCATCCTTCTAGAATTCAGATCTCACCCCTTGTTAATAAATATTTATCACAAAATTGTTGCAAAATTTAAATCTAACGAAGCATTTATCATATCAAATCTTGTTGCATGTCTTTGAATAAATTTTAAATGCAAACATAAAAAAATGTTACTAATTAAAGACAAATGCAAGTTCTCTCATTTCTCCTAATTAATTTTAACATACATACTCTAAATCCATTAGAAAAAAATTATGATAAATTTAAAATATATTATATCAACTAAACACTTAAATCTTTCTAGGATTGTAACTTGAAAACCATCGACGATAAATAAAAGCGCGGATTAGGTTAAAGCAAATGGAGACGAAGATGACGGCGTAGACGAATCGAGACAATGTGGGGGCGAAGAATAATTAAAAGGACAACCCTTTCCTATAAATATATAGGTCAATTGCAAATTAAATCTTCCTATTTAGCTTATTTAATTTGAAATCTAATCTAAATCTTTAGATAATTACAAATAAATTACTAACTTTAAATATCGTTGCAATTAGACTTCTTGACATTTTCATTTGTACTCGAATCTAACATAATTTAGACTTCTTGCTAACATAATTTAGACTTCTTGCAATTAACCCTAAATATAATATTGATGAAAATGAAGACATATAAAAACATATATTTTACTCATAAACATAATTGAGTATTAATTTCCCCATAAATAAAGACTAGTATTCTACCCGTGCATCGCACGGTTATATATATATATATATTTGTAGATTTTGTGCTGATGCTGGTTCCATAAAGAATTCAACTATTGGATTTTGTATCATAACTCGTGTATATGTGTATAAATATTATTTTATAGAAAATGAGTGTATCTATAGAATTTTTGTTTTCTAGAATTTTTGTTTTCTAGGATTTCTAGTATTCTATCCGTGCGATGCACGGTTATATATATTTGTATATTTTGTGTTGATGTTGGTTTCATAAAGAATTTGATCAAATCATTGGATTTTGTATAATGACTTGTGTATATGTGTATAAATATTATTTTGTAGAAAATGGGTGTATCTATAGAATTTTAATTAGTTCTTCTAGGATTTCTAACACGACAATTAATGACTATAAACTCTAAACTTAAACCATACTTCTAGAATTCAGATCTCACCCCTTGTTAATAAATATTTATCACAAAATTGTTGCAAAATTTAAATCTAACGAAGCATTTATCATATAAAATCTTGTTGCATGTCTTTGAATAAATTTTAAATGGAAACATAAAAAAATGTTACTAATTAAAGACAAATGCAAGTTCTCTCATTTCTCCTAATTAATTTTAACATACATACTCAAAATCCATTAGAAAAAAATTATGATAAATTTAAAATATATTATATCAACTAAACACTTAAATCTTGCTAGGATTGTAACTTGAAAACCATCGACGATAAATAAAAGCGCGGATTAGGTTAAAGCAAATGGAGACGAAGATGACGACGTAGACGGATTGAGACAATGTGGGGGCGAAGAATAATTAAAACGATAACCCTTTCCTTTAAATATATAGGTTAATTGCAAATTAAATTTTCTTATTTAGCTAATTTGAAATCTAATCTAAATCTTTAGATAATTGCAAAAAAAATTACTAACTTTAACTATCGTTGCAATTTAGACTTCTTAACAGTCTCAGTAATTTGTACTCGAATCTAACATAATTTAGACTTCTTGCTGACATAATTTAGACTTCTTGCTAACATAATTTAGATTTCTTGCAATTAACCCTAAATATATTGATGAAAATGAAGACATATAAAGAAATATATTTTACCCATAAACAGAATTGATTATTAATTTCCCCAAAGACTAGTATTCTATCCGTGCGATGCACGGTTATATATATTTGTATATTTTGTGTTGATGTTGGTTTCATAAAGAATTTGATCAAACCATTGGATTTTGTATAATGACTTGTGTATATGTGTATAAATATTATTTTGTAGAAAATGGGTGTATCTATAGAATTTTAATTAGTTCTTCTAGGATTTCTAACACGACAATTAATGACTATAAACTCTAAACTTAAACCATCCTTCTAGAATTCAGATCTCACCCCTTGTTAATAAATATTTATCACAAAATTGTTGCAAAATTTAAATCTAACGAAGCATTTATCATATCAAATCTTGTTGCATGTCTTTGAATAAATTTTAAATGGAAACATAAAAAAATGTTACTAATTAAAGACAAATTCAAGTTCTCTCATTTGTCCTAATTAATTTTAACATACATACTCAAAATCCATTAGAAAAAAATTATGATAAATTTAAAATATATTATATCAACTAAACACTTAAATCTTGCTAGGATTGTAACTTGAAAACCATCGACGATAAATAAAAGCGCGGATTAGGTTAAAGCAAATGGAGACGAAGATGACGACGGAGACGGATTGAGACAATGTGGGGGCGAAGAATAATTAAAACGATAACCCTTTTCTTTAAATATATAGGTTAATTGCAAATTAAATTTTCTTATTTAGCTAATTTGAAATCTAATCTAAATCTTTAGATAATTGCAAAAAAAAATTACTAAATTTAACTATCGTTGCAATTTAGACTTCTTAACAGTCTCAGTAATTTGTGCTCGAATCTAACATAATTTAGACTTCTTGCTGACATAATTTAGACTTCTTGCTAACATAATTTAGATTTCTTGCAATTAACCCTAAATATATTGATGAAAATGAAGACATATAAAGACATATATTTTACCCATAAACATAATTGATTATTAATTTCCCCAAAGACTAGTATTCTATCCGTGCGATGCACGGTTATATATATTTGTATATTTTGTGTTGATGTTGGTTTCATAAAGAATTTGATCAAATCATTGGATTTTGTATAATGACTTGTGTATATGTGTATAAATATTATTTTGTAGAAAATGGGTGTATCTATAGAATTTTAATTAGTTCTTCTAGGATTTCTAACACGACAATTAATGACTATAAACTCTAAACTTAAACCATCCTTCTAGAATTCAGATCTCACCCCTTGTTAATAAATATTTATCACAAAATTGTTGCAAAATTTAAATCTAACGAAGCATTTATCATATAAAATCTTGTTGCATGTCTTTGAATAAATTTTAAATGGAAACATAAAAAAATGTTACTAATTAAAGACAAATGCAAGTTCTCTCATTTCTCCTAATTAATTTTAACATACATACTCAAAATCCATTAGAAAAAAATTATGATAAATTTAAAATATATTATATCAACTAAACACTTAAATCTTGCTAGGATTGTAACTTGAAAACCATCGACGATAAATAAAAGCGCGGATTAGGTTAAAGCAAATGGAGACGAAGATGACGACGGAGACGGATTGAGACAATGTGCGGGCGAAGAATAATTAAAACGATAACCCTTTCCTTTAAATATATAGGTTAATTGCAAATTAAATTTTCTTATTTAGCTAATTTGAAATCTAATCTAAATCTTTAGATAATTGCAAAAAAAATTACTAACTTTAACTATCGTTGCAATTTAGACTTCTTAACAGTCTCAGTAATTTGTGCTCGAATCTAACATAATTTAGACTTCTTGCTGACATAATTTAGACTTCTTGCTAACATAATTTAGATTTCTTGCAATTAACCCTAAATATATTGATGAAAATGAAGACATATAAAGACATATATTTTACCCATAAATAGAATTGATTATTAATTTCCCCAAAGACTAGTATTCTATCCGTGCGATGCACGGTTATATATATTTGTATATTTTGTGCTGATGTTGGTTTCATAAAGAATTTGATCAAACCATTGGATTTTGTATAATGACTTGTGTATATGTGTATAAATATTATTTTGTAGAAAATGGGTGTATCTATAGAATTTTAATTAGTTCTTCTATGATTTCTAACACGACATTTAATGACTATAAACTCTAAACTTAAACCATCCTTCTAGAATTCAGATCTCACCCCTTGTTAATAAATATTTATCACAAAATTGTTGCAAAATTTAAATCTAACGAAGCATTTATCATATCAAATCTTGTTGCATGTCTTTGAATAAATTTTAAATGGAAACATAAAAAAATGTTACTAATTAAAGACAAATTCAAGTTCTCTCATTTGTCCTAATTAATTTTAACATACATACTCAAAATCCATTAGAAAAAAATTATGATAAATTTAAAATATATTATATCAACTAAACACTTAAATCTTGCTAGGATTGTAACTTGAAAACCATCGACGATAAATAAAAGCGCGGATAAGGTTAAAGCAAATGGAGACGAAGATGACGACGGAGACGGATTGAGACAATGTGGGGGCGAAGAATAATTAAAACGATAACCCTTTCCTTTAAATATATAGGTTAATTGCAAATTAAATTTTCTTATTTAGCTAATTTGAAATCTAATCTAAATCTTTAGATAATTGCAAAAAAAAATTACTAACTTTAACTATCGTTGCAATTTAGACTTCTTAACAGTCTCAGTAATTTGTGCTCGAATCTAACATAATTTAGACTTCTTGCTGACATAATTTAGACTTCTTGCTAACATAATTTAGATTTCTTGCAATTAACCCTAAATATATTGATGAAAATGAAGACATATAAAGACATATATTTTACCCATAAACAGAATTGATTATTAATTTCCCCAAAGACTAGTATTCTATCCGTGCGATGCACGGTTATATATATTTGTATATTTTGTGCTGATGTTGGTTTCATAAAGAATTTGATCAAACCATTGGATTTTTTATAATGACTTGTGTATATGTGTATAAATATTATTTTGTAGAAAATGGGTGTATCTATAGAATTTTAATTAGTTCTTCTAGGATTTCTAACACGACAATTAATGACTATAAACTCTAAACTTAAACCATCCTTCTAGAATTCAGATCTCACCCCTTGTTAATAAATATTTATCACAAAATTGTTGCAAAATTTAAATCTAACGAAGCATTTATCATATCAAATCTTGTTGCATGTCTTTGAATAAATTTTAAATGGAAACATAAAAAAATGTTACTAATTAAAGACAAATGCAAGTTCTCTCATTTCTCCTAATTAATTTTAACATACATACTCAAAATCCATTAGAAAAAAATTATGATAAATTTAAAATATATTATATCAACTAAACACTTAAATCCTGCTAGGATTGTAACTTGAAAACCATCGACGATAAATAAAAGCGCGGATTAGGTTAAAGCAAATGGAGACGAAGATGACGACGGAGACGGATTGAGACAATGTGGGGGCGAAGAATAATTAAAACGATAACCCTTTCCTTTAAATATATAGGTTAATTACAAATTAAATTTTCTTATTTAGCTAATTTGAAATCTAATCTAAATCTTTAGATAATTGCAAAAAAAAATTACTAACTTTAACTATCGTTGCAATTTAGACTTCTTAACAGTCTCAGTAATTTGTGCTCGAATCTAACATAATTTAGACTTCTTGCTGACATAATTTAGATTTCTTGCTAACATAATTTAGATTTCTTGCAATTAACCCTAAATATATTGATGAAAATGAAGACATATAAAGACATATATTTTACCCATAAACAGAATTGATTATTAATTTCCCCAAAGACTAGTATTCTATCCGTGCGATGCACGGTTATATATATTTGTATATTTTGTGCTGATGTTGGTTTCATAAAGAATTTGATCAAACCATTGGATTTTGTATAATGACTTGTGTATATGTGTATAAATATTATTTTGTAGAAAATGGGTGTATCTATAGGATTTTAATTAGTTCTTCTAGGATTTCTAACACGACAATTCATGACTATAAACTCTAAACTTAAACCATCCTTCTAGAATTCAGATCTCACCCCTTGTTAATAAATATTTATCACAAAATTGTTGCAAAATTTAAATCTAACGAAGCATTTATCATATCAAATCTTGTTGCATGTCTTTGAATAAATTTTAAATGCAAACATAAAAAAATGTTACTAATTAAAGACAAATGCAAGTTCTCTCATTTCTCCTAATTAATTTTAACATACATACTCAAAATCCATTAGAAAAAAATTATGATAAATTTAAAATATATTATATCAACAAAACACTTAAATCTTTCTAGGATTGTAACTTGAAAACCATCGACGATAAATAAAAGCTCGGATTAGGTTAAAGCAAATGGATACGAAGATGACGGCGTAGACGAATCGAGACAATGTGGGGGCGAAGAATAATTAAAAGGACAACCCTTTCCTATAAATATATAGGTCAATTGCAAATTAAATCTTCCTATTTAGCTTATTTAATTTGAAATCTAATCTAAATCTTTAGATAATTACAAATAAATTACTAACTTTAAATATCGTTGCAATTAGACTTCTTGACATTTTCATTTGTACTCGAATCTAACATAATTTAGACTTCTTGCTAACATAATTTAGACTTCTTGCAATTAACCCTAAATATAATATTGATGAAAATGAAGACATATAAAAACATATATTTTACTCATAAACATAATTGAGTATTAATTTCCCCATAAATAAAGACTAGTATTCTACCCGTGCATCGCACGGTTATATATATATATATATTTGTAGATTTTGTGCTGATGCTGGTTCCATAAAGAATTCAACTATTGGATTTTGTATCATAACTCGTGTATATGTGTATAAATATTATTTTATAGAAAATGAGTGTATCTATAGAATTTTTGTTTTCTAGGATTTCTAACCCGACAATTAATGACTATAAACTCGAACTTAAACCATCCTTCTAGAATTCAGATCTCACCCCTTGTTAATAAACATTTATCACAAAATTGTTGCAAAATTTAAACCTAATGAAGAATTTATCATATCAAATCTTGCTACATGTCTATGAATAAATTTCAAATGGATACATAAAAAAATGTTTCTAATTATTTTTTATGCCACAGTATCCGATCAAAGGACTGACTAATTCGAGGGGCCAATCCCACCACCTATTTGCGGAGACCCCGTTTAAAGTTAGGGTTTTACGCTCTATATGGACATAGCGTGAAAACAAACTCAAATGCAAGTTCTCTCATTTCTCCTAATTAATTTTAACATACATATTCAAAATCCATTAGAAAAAAATTATGATAAATTTAAAATAAATTATATCAACTAAACACTTACTTAAATCATGCTAGGATTAAATCATGTTAGGATTGTAATTTGAAGACCATCGACTATAAATCAAAGCGCGGATTAGGTTAAAGAAAATGGAGACGAAGATGACGACGAAGACGGATTGAGACAATGTGGGGGCGAAGAATAATTAAAACGATAACCCTTTCCTTTAAATATATAGGTTAATTGCAAATTAAATTTTCTTATTTAGCTAATTTGAAATCTAATCTAAATCTTTAGATAATTGCAAAAAAAATTACTAACTTTAACTATCGTTGCAATTTAGACTTCTTAACAGTCTCAGTAATTTGTGCTCGAATCTAACATAATTTAGACTTCTTGCTGACATAATTTAGATTTCTTGCTAACATAATTTAGATTTCTTGCAATTAACCCTAAATATATTGATGAAAATGAAGACATATAAAGACATATATTTTACCCATAAACATAATTGATTATTAATTTCCCCAAAGACTAGTATTCTATCCGTGCGATGCACGGTTATATATATTTGTATATTTTGTGTTGATGTTGGTTTCATAAAGAATTTGATCAAATCATTGGATTTTGTATAATGACTTGTGTATATGTGTATAAATATTATTTTGTAGAAAATGGGTGTATCTATAGAATTTTAATTAGTTCTTCTAGGATTTCTAACACGACAATTAATGACTATAAACTCTAA
Source organism: Galeopsis tetrahit (assembly GCA_963675135.1). NCBI lineage: Eukaryota > Viridiplantae > Streptophyta > Magnoliopsida > Lamiales > Lamiaceae > Galeopsis > Galeopsis tetrahit. The sequence continues at coordinate 9,225,509 of OY776127.1, read as the reverse complement.
ACTTAAACCATCCTTCTAGAATTCAGATCTCACCCCTTGTTAATAAATATTTATCACAAAATTGTTGCAAAATTTAAATCTAACGAAGCATTTATCATATAAAATCTTGTTGCATGTCTTTGAATAAATTTTAAATGGAAACATAAAAAAATGTTACTAATTAAAGACAAATGCAAGTTCTCTCATTTCTCCTAATTAATTTTAACATACATACTCAAAATCCATTAGAAAAAAATTATGATAAATTTAAAATATATTATATCAACTAAACACTTAAATCCTGCTAGGATTGTAACTTGAAAACCATCGACGATAAATAAAAGCGCGGATTAGGTTAAAGCAAATGGAGACGAAGATGACGACGGAGACGGATTGAGACAATGTGGGGGCGAAAAATAATTAAAACGATAACCCTTTCCTTTAAATATATAGGTTAATTGCAAATTAAATTTTCTTATTTAGCTAATTTGAAATCTAATCTAAATCTTTAGATAATTGCAAAAAAAATTACTAACTTTAACTATCGTTGCAATTTAGACTTCTTAACAGTCTCAGTAATTTGTGCTCGAATCTAACATAATTTAGACTTCTTGCTGACATAATTTAGACTTCTTGCTAACATAATTTAGATTTCTTGCAATTAACCCTAAATATATTGATGAAAATGAAGACATATAAAGACATATATTTTACCCATAAATAGAATTGATTATTAATTTCCCCAAAGACTAGTATTCTATCCGTGCGATGCACGGTTATATATATTTGTATATTTTGTGCTGATGTTGGTTTCATAAAGAATTTGATCAAACCATTGGATTTTGTATAATGACTTGTGTATATGTGTATAAATATTATTTTGTAGAAAATGGGTGTATCTATAGAATTTTAATTAGTTCTTCTAGGATTTCTAACACGACAATTAATGACTATAAACTCTAAACTTAAACCATCCTTCTAGAATTCAGATCTCACCCCTTGTTAATAAATATTTATCACAAAATTGTTGCAAAATTTAAATCTAACGAAGCATTTATCATATCAAATCTTGTTGCATGTCTTTGAATAAATTTTAAATGGAAACATAAAAAAATGTTACTAATTAAAGACAAATTCAAGTTCTCTCATTTGTCCTAATTAATTTTAACATACATACTCAAAATCCATTAGAAAAAAATTATGATAAATTTAAAATATATTATATCAACTAAACACTTAAATCTTGCTAGGATTGTAACTTGAAAACCATCGACGATAAATAAAAGCGCGGATTAGGTTAAAGCAAATGGAGACGAAGATGACGACGGAGACGGATTGAGACAATGTGGGGGCGAAGAATAATTAAAACGATAACCCTTTCCTTTAAATATATAGGTTAATTGCAAATTAAATTTTCTTATTTAGCTAATTTGAAATCTAATCTAAATCTTTAGATAATTGCAAAAAAAAATTACTAACTTTAACTATCGTTGCAATTTAGACTTCTTAACAGTCTCAGTAATTTGTGCTCGAATCTAACATAATTTAGACTTCTTGCTGACATAATTTAGACTTCTTGCTAACATAATTTAGATTTCTTGCAATTAACCCTAAATATATTGATGAAAATGAAGACATATAAAGACATATATTTTACCCATAAACAGAATTGATTATTAATTTCCCCAAAGACTAGTATTCTATCCGTGCGATGCACGGTTATATATATTTGTATATTTTGTGCTGATGTTGGTTTCATAAAGAATTTGATCAAACCATTGGATTTTTTATAATGACTTGTGTATGTGTATAAATATTATTTTGTAGAAAATGGGTGTATCTATAGAATTTTAATTAGTTCTTCTAGGATTTCTAACACGACAATTCATGACTATAAACTCTAAACTTAAACCATCCTTCTAGAATTCAGATCTCACCCCTTGTTAATAAATATTTATCACAAAATTGTTGCAAAATTTAAATCTAACGAAGCATTTATCATATCAAATCTTGTTGCATGTCTTTGAATAAATTTTAAATGCAAACATAAAAAAATGTTACTAATTAAAGACAAATGCAAGTTCTCTCATTTCTCCTAATTAATTTTAACATACATACTCAAAATCCATTAGAAAAAAATTATGATAAATTTAAAATATATTATATCAACTAAACACTTAAATCTTTCTAGGATTGTAACTTGAAAACCATCGACGATAAATAAAAGCGCGGATTAGGTTAAAGCAAATGGAGACGAAGATGACGGCGTAGACGAATCGAGACAATGTGGGGGCGAAGAATAATTAAAAGGACAACCCTTTCCTATAAATATATAGGTCAATTGCAAATTAAATCTTCCTATTTAGCTTATTTAATTTGAAATCTAATCTAAATCTTTAGATAATTACAAATAAATTACTAACTTTAAATATCGTTGCAATTAGACTTCTTGACATTTTCATTTGTTATCGAATCTAACATAATTTAGACTTCTTGCTAACATAATTTAGACTTCTTGCAATTAACCCTAAATATAATATTGATGAAAATGAAGACATATAAAAACATATATTTTACTCATAAACATAATTGAGTATTAATTTCCCCATAAATAAAGACTAGTATTCTACCCGTGCATCGCACGGTTATATATATATATATATTTGTAGATTTTGTGCTGATGCTGGTTCCATAAAGAATTCAACTATTGGATTTTGTATCATAACTCGTGTATATGTGTATAAATATTATTTTATAGAAAATGAGTGTATCTATAGAATTTTTGTTTTCTAGGATTTCTAACCCGACAATTAATGACTATAAACTCGAACTTAAACCATCCTTCTAGAATTCAGATCTCACCCCTTGTTAATAAACATTTATCACAAAATTGTTGCAAAATTTAAACCTAATGAAGAATTTATCATATCAAATCTTGCTACATGTCTATGAATAAATTTCAAATGGATACATAAAAAAATGTTTCTAATTATTTTTTATGCCACAGTATCCGATCAAAGGACTGACTAATTCGAGGGGCCAATCCCACCACCTATTTGCGGAGACCCCGTTTAAAGTTAGGGTTTTACGCTCTATATGGACATAGCGTGAAAACAAACTCAAATGCAAGTTCTCTCATTTCTCCTAATTAATTTTAACATACATATTCAAAATCCATTAGAAAAAAATTATGATAAATTTAAAATAAATTATATCAACTAAACACTTACTTAAATCATGCTAGGATTAAATCATGTTAGGATTGTAATTTGAAGACCATCGACTATAAATCAAAGCGCGGATTAGGTTAAAGAAAATGGAGACGAAGATGACGACGAAGACGGATTGAGACAATGTGGGGGCGAAGAATAATTAAAACGATAACCCTTTCCTTTAAATATATAGGTTAATTGCAAATTAAATTTTCTTATTTAGCTAATTTGAAATCTAATCTAAATCTTTAGATAATTGCAAAAAAAATTACTAACTTTAACTATCGTTGCAATTTAGACTTCTTAACAGTCTCAGTAATTTGTGCTCGAATCTAACATAATTTAGACTTCTTGCTGACATAATTTAGATTTCTTGCTAACATAATTTAGATTTCTTGCAATTAACCCTAAATATATTGATGAAAATGAAGACATATAAAGACATATATTTTACCCATAAACATAATTGATTATTAATTTCCCCAAAGACTAGTATTCTATCCGTGCGATGCACGGTTATATATATTTGTATATTTTGTGTTGATGTTGGTTTCATAAAGAATTTGATCAAATCATTGGATTTTGTATAATGACTTGTGTATATGTGTATATATATTATTTTGTAGAAAATGGGTGTATCTATAGAATTTTAATTAGTTCTTCTAGGATTTCTAACACGACAATTAATGACTATAAACTCTAAACTTAAACCATCCTTCTAGAATTCAGATCTCACCCCTTGTTAATAAATATTTATCACAAAATTGTTGCAAAATTTAAATCTAACGAAGCATTTATCATATAAAATCTTGTTGCATGTCTTTGAATAAATTTTAAATGGAAACATAAAAAAATGTTACTAATTAAAGACAAATGCAAGTTCTCTCATTTCTCCTAATTAATTTTAACATACATACTCAAAATCCATTAGAAAAAAATTATGATAAATTTAAAATATATTATATCAACTAAACACTTAAATCCTGCTAGGATTGTAACTTGAAAACCATCGACGATAAATAAAAGCGCGGATTAGGTTAAAGCAAATGGAGACGAAGATGACGACGGAGACGGATTGAGACAATGTGGGGGCGAAAAATAATTAAAACGATAACCCTTTCCTTTAAATATATAGGTTAATTGCAAATTAAATTTTCTTATTTAGCTAATTTGAAATCTAATCTAAATCTTTAGATAATTGCAAAAAAAATTACTAACTTTAACTATCGTTGCAATTTAGACTTCTTAACAGTCTCAGTAATTTGTGCTCGAATCTAACATAATTTAGACTTCTTGCTGACATAATTTAGACTTCTTGCTAACATAATTTAGATTTCTTGCAATTAACCCTAAATATATTGATGAAAATGAAGACATATAAAGACATATATTTTACCCATAAATAGAATTGATTATTAATTTCCCCAAAGACTAGTATTCTATCCGTGCGATGCACGGTTATATATATTTGTATATTTTGTGCTGATGTTGGTTTCATAAAGAATTTGATCAAACCATTGGATTTTGTATAATGACTTGTGTATATGTGTATAAATATTATTTTGTAGAAAATGGGTGTATCTATAGAATTTTAATTAGTTCTTCTAGGATTTCTAACACGACAATTAATGACTATAAACTCTAAACTTAAACCATCCTTCTAGAATTCAGATCTCACCCCTTGTTAATAAATATTTATCACAAAATTGTTGCAAAATTTAAATCTAACGAAGCATTTATCATATCAAATCTTGTTGCATGTCTTTGAATAAATTTTAAATGGAAACATAAAAAAATGTTACTAATTAAAGACAAATTCAAGTTCTCTCATTTGTCCTAATTAATTTTAACATACATACTCAAAATCCATTAGAAAAAAATTATGATAAATTTAAAATATATTATATCAACTAAACACTTAAATCTTGCTAGGATTGTAACTTGAAAACCATCGACGATAAATAAAAGCGCGGATTAGGTTAAAGCAAATGGAGACGAAGATGACGACGGAGACGGATTGAGACAATGTGGGGGCGAAGAATAATTAAAACGATAACCCTTTCCTTTAAATATATAGGTTAATTGCAAATTAAATTTTCTTATTTAGCTAATTTGAAATCTAATCTAAATCTTTAGATAATTGCAAAAAAAAATTACTAACTTTAACTATCGTTGCAATTTAGACTTCTTAACAGTCTCAGTAATTTGTGCTCGAATCTAACATAATTTAGACTTCTTGCTGACATAATTTAGACTTCTTGCTAACATAATTTAGATTTCTTGCAATTAACCCTAAATATATTGATGAAAATGAAGACATATAAAGACATATATTTTACCCATAAACAGAATTGATTATTAATTTCCCCAAAGACTAGTATTCTATCCGTGCGATGCACGGTTATATATATTTGTATATTTTGTGCTGATGTTGGTTTCATAAAGAATTTGATCAAACCATTGGATTTTTTATAATGACTTGTGTATGTGTATAAATATTATTTTGTAGAAAATGGGTGTATCTATAGAATTTTAATTAGTTCTTCTAGGATTTCTAACACGACAATTCATGACTATAAACTCTAAACTTAAACCATCCTTCTAGAATTCAGATCTCACCCCTTGTTAATAAATATTTATCACAAAATTGTTGCAAAATTTAAATCTAACGAAGCATTTATCATATCAAATCTTGTTGCATGTCTTTGAATAAATTTTAAATGCAAACATAAAAAAATGTTACTAATTAAAGACAAATGCAAGTTCTCTCATTTCTCCTAATTAATTTTAACATACATACTCAAAATCCATTAGAAAAAAATTATGATAAATTTAAAATATATTATATCAACTAAACACTTAAATCTTTCTAGGATTGTAACTTGAAAACCATCGACGATAAATAAAAGCGCGGATTAGGTTAAAGCAAATGGAGACGAAGATGACGGCGTAGACGAATCGAGACAATGTGGGGGCGAAGAATAATTAAAAGGACAACCCTTTCCTATAAATATATAGGTCAATTGCAAATTAAATCTTCCTATTTAGCTTATTTAATTTGAAATCTAATCTAAATCTTTAGATAATTACAAATAAATTACTAACTTTAAATATCGTTGCAATTAGACTTCTTGACATTTTCATTTGTTATCGAATCTAACATAATTTAGACTTCTTGCTAACATAATTTAGACTTCTTGCAATTAACCCTAAATATAATATTGATGAAAATGAAGACATATAAAAACATATATTTTACTCATAAACATAATTGAGTATTAATTTCCCCATAAATAAAGACTAGTATTCTACCCGTGCATCGCACGGTTATATATATATATATATTTGTAGATTTTGTGCTGATGCTGGTTCCATAAAGAATTCAACTATTGGATTTTGTATCATAACTCGTGTATATGTGTATAAATATTATTTTATAGAAAATGAGTATCTATAGAATTTTTGTTTTCTAGAATTTTTGTTTTCTAGGATTTCTAGTATTCTATCCGTGCGATGCACGGTTATATATATTTGTATATTTTGTGTTGATGTTGGTTTCATAAAGAATTTGATCAAATCATTGGATTTTGTATAATGACTTGTGTATATGTGTATAAATATTATTTTGTAGAAAATGGGTGTATCTATAGAATTTTAATTAGTTCTTCTAGGATTTCAAACACGACAAGTAATGACTATAAACTCTAAACTTAAACCATCCTTCTAGAATTCAGATCTCACCCCTTGTTAATAAATATTTATCACAAAATTGTTGCAAAATTTAAATCTAACGAAGCATTTATCATATAAAATCTTGTTGCATGTCTTTGAATAAATTTTAAATGGAAACATAAAAAAATGTTACTAATTAAAGACAAATGCAAGTTCTCTCATTTCTCCTAATTAATTTTAACATACATACTCAAAATCCATTAGAAAAAAATTATGATAAATTTAAAATATATTATATCAACTAAACACTTAAATCTTGCTAGGATTGTAACTTGAAAACCATCGACGATAAATAAAAGCGCGGATTAGGTTAAAGCAAATGGAGACGAAGATGACGACGGAGACGGATTGAGACAATGTGGGGGCGAAGAATAATTAAAACGATAACCCTTTCCTTTAAATATATAGGTTAATTGCAAATTAAATTTTCTTATTTAGCTAATTTGAAATCTAATCTAAATCTTTAGATAATTGCAAAAAAAATTACTAACTTTAACTATCGTTGCAATTTAGACTTCTTAACAGTCTCAGTAATTTGTGCTCGAATCTAACATAATTTAGACTTCTTGCTGACATAATTTAGACTTCTTGCTAACATAATTTAGATTTCTTGCAATTAACCCTAAATATATTGATGAAAATGAAGACATATAAAGACATATATTTTACCCATAAACAGAATTGATTATTAATTTCCCCAAAGACTAGTATTCTATCCGTGCGATGCACGGTTATATATATTTGTATATTTTGTGCTGATGTTGGTTTCATAAAGAATTTGATCAAACCATTGGATTTTGTATAATGACTTGTGTATATGTGTATAAATATTATTTTGTAGAAAATGGGTGTATCTATAGAATTTTAATTAGTTCTTCTAGGATTTCTAACACGACAATTAATGACTATAAACTCTAAACTTAAACCATCCTTCTAGAATTCAGATCTCACCCCTTGTTAATAAATATTTATCACAAAATTGTTGCAAAATTTAAATCTAACGAAGCATTTATCATATCAAATCTTGTTGCATGTCTTTGAATAAATTTTAAATGGAAACATAAAAAAATGTTACTGAAAGTGTGTGCGGATGATATTACTAGTGTTTAAGTGAAAAACAGAACAATGTTACACTGGATGTTGAGACAAATGGTGTAACATTAATTCAAACAGAATATCAGAAAAGACAGACACAGCGGAAGACTAAAACACTAGAAATAAACTGAACACAATGCGTGTTAAGTAAAACAAGACCGATGCTACACTCAATGTTAGAACACTCAATGTAACACTGACTCGATTACAGAATATCAGAATACGAATAGCGGAAGACTTTAAAGAATGAAAACACAAAGACACAAAATTAACTTTTTAACATAGATTTTAATTTAAAATCTATGCGAGCCTCATGGCGAAACTTTCACTAATAATTATGTGAATACAAATGGTGTGTGAACAAATATTCACAACGGAAATAAGACTTGATAATCTACCGAGTCTAAAGATGGCTTAAGTGTAAAAATTACACTACCAAAAACTAATCTAACTCTATGATCTCTCTATCAAAGAAGTATAGAAAAGTCTATGTTGTACAGGAAGTTTGGACTCTTCGGCACAACGACAAGATCATGTCAATGACAATTAATTCCTAACAGGATGAACACTAGTTTAGGACTTAAAGAATGACACTTCGTTAAATATGTGACTCTCGGATCTGATGTGTATCTCTTCATGTTGTACGAGAATCTGATGAAGAAGAAATAATAATCACGATAATGTCTAAGTAGGACGAACACTTCACATAGACATTATGTAATTACTCTTAATTCTCCATGCTGAATAATGAAGACTTCCTTGTGTATTTATAGTGGTAAAAATGAATTCTAGAAGCTTCATAATCCATATCCTATTTTTTAGGATCTCATCCCTTCTTTTTAGCCCACTCTTCATTCCAATGAATTCTAGCACCTTCCAGCCTATTCTGGACGTTTTCAAAGGCAACCGCATGATCTACATACTTCTGCAAGCTTCCAGATCCTTCCAGTCTGGAACTGTGTAGAATGTTCTAGATCTTCAACCTGCGATGTTACAACATCCAAAGCAGCATCAACTAGAAAACAGAATTTAGACTTAGACAAAATAAGAAAGGTCGAATTAAGATGTTGCTGTGAATGTTAAGACATTTAAGAGTAACAACATCTACAATCTCCCCCAATTTGACCTTTCGACTACAACACACCTGATGCACATATATTTCTATATATACTCAGTATTATGTACATGCTAGAGCATTACCATCATATCCATGTACTAATCAAGTCAACACCTGTTGTAGCTTCCGGATCAAAGTAAGAAAGACCAAGAATGATTTCACATAGTCCATGCCATAAGAGCAATGTGATCTCACTCAAAACAACAATAAGTATAAACAATATACTTATCTGAAAAAAAAAAAAACTTTACAAAAATCATAAGTTAAATCAGAGCATATATGAATATGTACTAGATCAACCTAAGACTTATGTATGACTCAATAAAATAAAATCAGAGCAATAATGAAGAAAAGAAAAATAAATAGAGCAAAGACTAAAAATAAAAAACAGAGCAAAACATGTGAAAAACAACAATATCTAACAAAGACTTAAACAATAAGCAGTAAGCAACTGAGAATTAAAAAGAAGTGTACTTCTAAATTATATTATCATCAAAGCAAACAATTTAAGCAGTAAGCAGTAAGCACATGATAATTTAAAGAGAGGTGTACTTCTATATTATCCTCAAAGCAAACAATTTAAGCAAATTGAATAGTAAGGCAAGTTAGAAAAAACAACTAACATAAATATAAATATAAACATATACAACATGCAGTAAGCAAATGATAATAAGTATGAAAACAATTTAAGCATAAAGCAGTAAACTATTATCATCAATGCAAACAAATTAAGCAAGTTGAATAAAGAACAACCTATCAACTAGGAAGGAAAAACAGAATCTGTAAATCAAATTAAACACAGAATAAATGAATAAGATCAAGGGAAGTATAAAAGACACAAATGCTTAAGAAACTAAACAAGTGACATATATTGCTGTACCAACAGCTGCAGCATCATGTTCCTGCACATTATCACTTATAATGTTCAGCCCTCCCCCTGTCTTGTATCAACCTGTTCAGATGTTATCATAACCTGTTTAGATGTCATAAAGAACATCCATACGTTCATCAACATCAACAAACTGAACCTCCTCCTCTTCAACAATAGTGCACGTTGTAGCAAAGTGAACTACAACATCTAGTTCAGCAGTCTCTTCATCAATAGCATCAGGTACACAATCAACTTCTGGTACATCTTCATGGAGCTCTTCACTTCGAATCTCAGAAGTTGATGGTGTTTCTCCCCCTGTGGTAGTAGAAAGCGTCTATAACCACTGGACTTTAAGGAACTGAAGGCCATCAATAGAGTCCTGTAAACGTTTTAGTTGAAGTAAAATAAAAGATTCAGAAACAGAAAATATTTGACCAATGTGACCACCAATGTGTTTCACATTCGGTGTAGCATTTCTCTGTTCAGGTCTTGCTGGAGCTGGTCAAGCTGGAATAAGAGCATCTCTGTGATCAGAACCATCTGAATTTTACAAGGGCAAATCAACAGTCCTTTCACCAAGTAACAGAGTAGGTGAGATAGTCATCAAGGGTACCTTGCCTCAAATAACCTTAGTTTCCTTAGGTTTAAAAATTCATCCCTCGTGAGGTATGAACATATCAACAATGGTAAGGTAAATTCCCTTTATAAGAAATATCACTATAAACTACATGTGGTGAACATAGTTAAATCCAGATTGAAATTCTTCAACACAAAAATTATATACAACAATATGGCTTAATCCGTAGTCACCTTAGTAGAATTTGTAGAGGGTATCCAATTGTAGACAATCAATTTATGGAGTACAGAGTATAGAGATGTGAGATCTTTAGCAAGAATAACATATTGTCACCTAGTTAATCTACCCCAGTTATAGAAGTAGCAACCAAGTTCAAATCAAGTTCATCTTCATCCATCACAGGCTCTATCGCTAAGAGATCATTAATCAATTCCAGAGTAAATGGAACTGATCTCCCCCTAAATTGTACATTCCCATATCATTTAGATCTACGTCTACCCGTACTCTTCCAAAGACAAGCATGAAGTAAATATACCCAGTCTTACAAAAGTATCACTCAAAGTTACAGTTTTCAACAATTTCCTTTTAATCAGAAATTGTATCAACCCTTTACTCTCAAAATCAGCAATCTTAATTCTTCTTTCCATTAACAACTTTCATCTAGATAGTTTAGTTATTTTAGCAACTAACCTATCAATCTCAAAATTATTATCAGAATCAGAATTACCTCCTTCATAATTTGTCTCCTCAGCTGATTCAGAGTCCTTGCTACTGCTCTTCTCAGAATCATCACTCCTACTGTCATCAGGGTCTGGTGTTGCGGCACTTGCTTCAGCATTTGATGCAGCATTCTTCCTCAGAGTCTTCTTAATCTCATACACAATGGGATTATCTTCTGGATCAGAATTTTCAATTCCTCTGGGCAAGTCTTGTTCAGCAGAAACCATCTTTCCCTTTGGATCATACTTCCTTTTGACTCGTTTCTCAGCAACAATTTGTTCCTCATCCGATTAAGTGATATCTTAAATCGGTTCATCAACAACACTACTTTCTTTATTCTTTCTCCTCAGTGAGTTAGAGTAATCAACTCTAGTGAACACAAAGTCGGATCTCCTTCGTTGAACATGGGCTAATCTTTTCTCTTTTCTTTCTCAACAATCTTCATAAATGCAATCTATTCAGATTCATCAGTATTAAAAGATAAGAGTTAGTTTAACCTGAGTTAGCATTCGCGTCGACCTCCTTCATTTGAGCATCCTCAGAATCGGATGTCTCATCGTTTGTAGACTCATTCTGCTCAGCAACAGGAAAATCATCAATTTCCTTTTCAATCTCCCCCAGAGATGAAGCTATCGAGGCATTTGCCTCTATTTCAGTATTAGGACTAGGAAATTGGGGCTTTTGTGAGGTGAACTAACCAAGTGTAGTGGTGAATTTTTCGGTTTTCAGTAGTGAGAAATGTCAATGGACGTATTTCCAACAGTAAGAATGTAAGATTCTAAAAATTCACATTCGATTGAGATATATTCTCAACAGTTTGGTTCAGCTCCTTAAGGGTCGAATCGAGTTGAATGTGAACAGTTGTAGGAATGGGTGTAACTGGAGTTGTTTGGGTAAGTGTTTCAGCTTTTCTTGTAGCAGTTCGTGAGTTTTGGTGTAAAGCGACCATGAAAGCGAAACTATTAAGATTGGAGAGAGATGGAGATGACGGTTTCGTGGGAGTTTGAGTGTGGTGAGGTAGTTTCTTTGTTTCCTGTCATTTAAGCACCAAGAAATCGAAAAGATAATCACAAAATTCGAGACAAACAAGGCTTTAGCAAATCTTAAAATGCAATACTCAAATCACTCGAAAAAATGCAATGCTTAGTATATCATCTTATGAGAAGTATATAGGAGAGAATGCATAGTTGGAAGTAATACGTATTATAATAAGAACTAACTAAGGAAGATTCTATACGAAATTCGATAATACTCCATAAACTTAGCCACAAAAATAAATCATGGGTAAGTAGTGGGTAAAATTATAATTAAATAATTAATTAAATTAAGAACAATCTAGAATATTTAACATTTAAATGTGTATAACCTGAAAATAAACCAAAGACGTGGGTTAGTATAATCAGAATAAATGAAATAAATTTCCACAAATAATCAAATAATTACTACTTATAAAAATATAATCGAATCATCTAATGCTATGCTCAAAACTGTTACATACCCCTCAACACGGTTTTTACATGAATTTACTTCATTTGTGTTGCACCATTTTTTCTTTTCTTTTCGTGTTGTAGCACCTAGTTCATATTGATCCATTTTTCTAGAAGAGTGCATCGTAGTAGCGAACTCCGTGCCCCATAATTACTCAATGGATTATGAACATATTGATGTATTTTATTAATCACCTTTTGAAAAGAAGGCATCGTAGTAGTCAACTCCGTACTCCATAGTTACTCAGTGATTAACTACATCTTTTAGTATGATAACAACATTCTATTTATATGCATTTGAGAGGTGTAAGACATGTTTATTTTTGCACAACAATTTTAGATTCAAGAATGTTTTACAAATGAATTATTCAACGAAAATAGGAAATAAATTAAATTTATAACAACTATACAACCTTATGATGTTGTCCCAAATGCTACAACATTTGTAACACCATCCATCTAGGATTATTCAGATACTACACATACCAAGAGATTTTCTCAAAGATAAGAATGTCTCAAGGTCAAAACCTTAGTAAATAAATCAGCATTATGATTTTCAGAAGGTACGTATTCCAACTTCACTATGTTCTTCTCCACTAAATCTCTCATAAAATAATGCCTAATGCAAATGTGTTTAGTGAGTGAGTGTTATACTGAATTTTTAGAAATGTTTATGCACTCATATAATCACAGAAAATTGTAAAGATATCAATTTCAATTTCATAGGCATGAAACATCTTGCTTAACCACAAGATTGTTTCCAATGTAGAAACATCCTCTACTCTTACTCTTTATGTCATCTATATCTCATGCTCAATCCGCATCACTGTATCCAATCAAAGTGTTGTTGGTGTCCTTAGTATACCAAATCCCAAGTTCACTTGTACCTGCATCATACTTGATAATTCTTTTCAAAACATTCAGGTGAGATTCCTTTGGATAATATTGGTAACTAGCACAAACAAAAACACTGTACATTATATCTGGTCTAATAGAGGTTAGATAAAGTAAAACTTCTTATCATAGATCTATACAATGTTGGATCAACATCCTTTCCAGCATTGTCTTTGCAAAGTTTCAAAGTAGATCTCATGGAAGTTTTCATTACTTTTTAACTTTCAAAATCAAACCTTTTAACCAAGTTCTCAGCATACTTACCTTGAGAGAAGAATATATCATCCTTACATTGCTTGATTTGAAGACCTAAAAAATAATTCAAGTCTCCAACCATACTCATCTCAAATGTTGCAGTCATTGTTTTAACAAATTGGTTAACATTTTAGCACAAGTTAAACCAAACACAATGTCATCAATAAATATTTGAGCAATAAGTAAATCTTCTCCAGTGTGCTTAATGAACAAAGTTATAACGGCTTCTCCTCTAACAAAAATGATCAAGGTATTGCGGATCTTCAAATCCTTTAAATTGTTCAACATAATGCTTCTTCATTCAAAATGTCATTTAGAAATGCAGCTTTTACATCCATTTGATAAAGTTTAATATCAATAAAACATGCAATTGCTAGCAATAATCTAAAAGATTCTATTCTAGCAACAAGTGCAAAAATTTCATCAAAATCAATAACTTCAACTTGAGTGTAATCTTGTGCAACTAATCTAGTCTCATTCCAAAAAAAATGTTATCAGACTCATAAGTAAATGTTTCATTAACATTTTTAGGTTCAATTTCAGAATAGTAACACTCTGCATTCATAACATTGCAAATAGAAGACATGCATATTGTTCTTACCACATCTACCTTATTTGATCTTACTTTTCCTCTTGTTTGCACACTGTAGCATCACCTATGATCTGGTCAGAAGGATGACTTTTATCAATCCTTAAAGAAATATTCCTTTTGGGAACATACTGAGTATTCCGTGTAGATTTTGTTGAACTTTTTATCGATGTTGTTACAGATGTTGTAACATTCGGAGCAACATTTTCAGTTCTCAGAGAATCTCCAGATTTTTCAGTAACCTCTGAAACATCTTCTTCTTCATTTCCATCTGTAAGACCTTTATCATCATCAAACACAATATTAACAGATTCTTGAACAGTGTTAGTCCTAAGGTTATAAACTCTATAGGCTTTACTATTTCTAGAATAGCCTAAAAAGAAACCTTACACTTTTAGAATCAAACTTATGAAGTTGATCCATATCATTCAAAATATAACACACACAACCAAATACATGAAAATACTTCACATTCGGTTTTCTAATTTTCAAAATCTCATAAGGTGTTTGAATAGAACTAGATCGAATATAAACTCTATTAATGATTTGACATGCTGAATTCAATGCTTTAGCCCAAAATCTTTTAGAAAGACTTTTAGATAAAATCATGACTCTTGCCATTTCTTGTAGAGTTATATTCTTTCTTACATCAAAGACATAAGACCAATTAAATCAATGTGCAACAATTTGAAACATTGATGTGTAGAACAATGTGACAGCATTTTATGCAACACTCTTACCTGCTTACCTTTTTGGCATGGTCCACACACAGTAGTACTCTAAAACTTCAGTTTTGGTAATCATTTTCACTACATCGACTTTGATTAGTCTCTTCACTGATTTATAATGTGCATGTCCCAATTTTTGATGCAATAAGACATTTTCATCATTCTTTGACAAATTACACACATTTGTTCCAATAAGATAACAATTATCTACTGCCCTAGACAATCTTCATCTTCATTCAAAACATAACATGAATCTTTGTCAAATTTTACATGCAAATTATCATCACAAAGTTGACTAATACTAATCAAATCAGCAAGCAAGCCATCAAAATGTAAAACATTTTTAAGCTCAGGAAAACCATCAACATTCAAAGTTCATTTTCCTATAATCTGTCCTTTCGAACAATCACCATATGTAACATTACCATCATTCAAGGTCACATAATCAGATAAGTAGTCAATTTATCCTGTCATATGTTTAGAACAACCACTATCAAAATACCATTGACCAAGTAAACATGCTTTCAAGGAAGTGTGAACAGCATTACAAGTAACATCAAATTTCCATGCAGTTTTCAGAAAATGTTTCATAGGATGTGATATCATTTTAGGTAACATTTTCTCATATCTCAGATCATCAAACATTTTTATGCAGTAAGGACAAATATGATCAATTTTCGAAAAAATAATGACATACAAACTTCTTTTCAATGTTTTTGAATTTGTGAGAATCTGTTTGTGCAGATGTTACAACAGATGTTTTAACATTTGCCTTCACAAATTTCACAGCATTTTCAAAATTCTTAGAAATAGAAGCAGTTTAACCATCATAACGTATACCACAATTATCAGATTTACCAATAGCTATAACATATATCAGAAGCACTCATAGAAAATTTTATGAAACTTAAAGTAGAGGTGATCAATTACTCCTTCAGTTTACAAACTTCAAAAATCTCTTCTGGAATGTATTACTTCTAGCATGGTAATTGTTCTTTTTCAGATCCACGTACATTCTCTTTATTCAAAGAATTAAGAGTGAGTTTCTGAAAGTTACAATCATCTAACAACTTTTGGTATTTAGAATCATCAATCCTTATGCCTGCATCATCAACAAACCCATTAAAACAATTCAAATCTGGGTGACTCTATTTTGATGTTACCATAAATGTTATGATATTAGGTGCAACATCAGAATCTGTATCATCCAGATCATCATCTAAAGAATTATCATAATCAATCTCGGTATGAAAAGTGAATTCAACATCTTTAGATTCATCAAATTCATCATCTGATTCATCATTTAAGGTAGTACTAAAATTCAGTTTTTGCTTAAGTCTAATATTGGCAAATTAATTTTCATAATGACCATATTCAAAACATGCATTGAACTGATTTTCTATATTAAAGATCATACCTTGGTTTACCTTCACTTTTTGATAACCTTGGTTGAAATTGACTTTTCCTTCTTTCTGGTGGGGTGTTGGTGTGTTGATTTGGATCTTTGGTACATCATAACCTGTAAGTACACAGTCCTCCAAGCACATTCATCTTTCGACTTGATATACATGCAGAACTTAGGCTTAAAATATGGATAATATGTTCGGGTGCCTAAGTGTAGTGGATATGTGATGTGTTTCCATTGCTAACATAAACTAAAACACACTTAAAACAAGGATCTAGACCTAGTGTCGTCAGGTATTGGCTCTGATACCAACTGAAAGTGTGTGCGGATGATATTACTAGTGTTTAAGTGAAAAACAGAACAATGTTACACTGGATGTTGAGACAAATGGTGTAACATTAATTCAAACAGAATATCAGAAAAGACAGACACAGCGGAAGACTAAAACACTAGAAATAAACTGAACACAATGCGTGTTAAGTAAAACAAGACCGATGCTACACTCAATGTTAGAACACTCAATGTAACACTGACTCGATTACAGAATATCAGAATACGAATAGCGGAAGACTTTAAAGAATGAAAACACAAAGACACAAAATTAACTTTTTAACATAGATTTTAATTTAAAATCTATGCGAGCCTCATGGCGAAACTTTCACTAATAATTATGTGAATACAAATGGTGTGTGAACAAATATTCACAACGGAAATAAGACTTGATAATCTACCGAGTCTAAAGATGGCTTAAGTGTAAAAATTACACTACCAAAAACTAATCTAACTCTATGATCTCTCTATCAAAGAAGTATAGAAAAGTCTATGTTGTACAGGAAGTTTGGACTCTTCGGCACAACGACAAGATCATGTCAATGACAATTAATTCCTAACAGGATGAACACTAGTTTAGGACTTAAAGAATGACACTTCGTTAAATATGTGACTCTCGGATCTGATGTGTATCTCTTCATGTTGTACGAGAATCTGATGAAGAAGAAATAATAATCACGATAATGTCTAAGTAGGACGAACACTTCACATAGACATTATGTGATTACTCTTAATTCTCCATGCTGAATAATGAAGACTTCCTTGTGTATTTATAGTGGTAAAAATGAATTCTAGAAGCTTCATAATCCATATCCTATTTTTTAGGATCTCATCCCTTCTTTTTAGCCCACTCTTCATTCCAATGAATTCTAGCACCTTCCAGCCTATTCTGGACGTTTTCAAAGGCAACCGCATGATCTACATACTTCTGCAAGCTTCCAGATCCTTCCAGTCTGGAACTGTGTAGAATGTTCTAGATCTTCAACCTGCGATGTTACAACATCCAAAGCAGCATCAACTAGAAAACAGAATTTAGACTTAGACAAAATAAGAAAGGTCGAATTAAGATGTTGCTGTGAATGTTAAGACATTTAAGAGTAACAACATCTACAGTTACTAATTAAAGACAAATTCAAGTTCTCTCATTTGTCCTAATTAATTTTAACATACATACTCAAAATCCATTAGAAAAAAATTATGATAAATTTAAAATATATTATATCAACTAAACACTTAAATCTTGCTAGGATTGTAACTTGAAAACCATCGACGATAAATAAAAGCGCGGATTAGGTTAAAGCAAATGGAGACGAAGATGACGACGGGGACGGATTGAGACAATGTGGGGGCGAAGAATAATTAAAACGATAACCCTTTCCTTTAAATATATAGGTTAATTGCAAATTAAATTTTCTTATTTAGCTAATTTGAAATCTAATCTAAATCTTTAGATAATTGCAAAAAAAAATTACTAACTTTAACTATCGTTGCAATTTAGACTTCTTAACAGTCTCAGTAATTTGTGCTCGAATCTAACATAATTTAGACTTCTTGCTGACATAATTTAGACTTCTTGCTAACATAATTTAGATTTCTTGCAATTAACCCTAAATATATTGATGAAAATGAAGACATATAAAGACATATATTTTACCCATAAACATAATTGATTATTAATTTCCCCAAAGACTAGTATTCTATCCGTGCGATGCACGGTTATATATATTTGTATATTTTGTGTTGATGTTGGTTTCATAAAGAATTTGATCAAATCATTGGATTTTGTATAATGACTTGTGTATATGTGTATAAATATTATTTTGTAGAAAATGGGTGTATCTATAGAATTTTAATTAGTTCTTCTAGGATTTCTAACACGACAATTAATGACTATAAACTCTAAACTTAAACCATCCTTCTAGAATTCAGATCTCACCCCTTGTTATTAAATATTTATCACAAAATTGTTGCAAAATTTAAATCTAACGAAGCATTTATCATATAAAATCTTGTTGCATGTCTTTGAATAAATTTTAAATGGAAACATAAAAAAATGTTACTAATTAAAGACAAATGCAAGTTCTCTCATTTCTCCTAATTAATTTTAACATACATACTCAAAATCCATTAGAAAAAAATTATGATAAATTTAAAATATATTATATCAACTAAACACTTAAATCTTGCTAGGATTGTAACTTGAAAACCATCGACGATAAATAAAAGCGCGGATTAGGTTAAAGCAAATGGAGACGAAGATGACGACGGAGACGGATTGAGACAATGTGGGGGCGAAGAATAATTAAAACGATAACCCTTTCCTTTAAATATATAGGTTAATTGCAAATTAAATTTTCTTATTTAGCTAATTTGAAATCTAATCTAAATCTTTAGATAATTGCAAAAAAAATTACTAACTTTAACTATCGTTGCAATTTAGACTTCTTAACAGTCTCAGTAATTTGTGCTCGAATCTAACATAATTTAGACTTCTTGCTGACATAATTTAGACTTCTTGCTAACATAATTTAGATTTCTTGCAATTAACCCTAAATATATTGATGAAAATGAAGACATATAAAGACATATATTTTACCCATAAATAGAATTGATTATTAATTTCCCCAAAGACTAGTATTCTATCCGTGCGATGCACGGTTATATATATTTGTATATTTTGTGCTGATGTTGGTTTCATAAAGAATTTGATCAAACCATTGGATTTTGTATAATGACTTGTGTATATGTGTATAAATATTATTTTGTAGAAAATGGGTGTATCTATAGAATTTTAATTAGTTCTTCTAGGATTTCTAACACGACAATTAATGACTATAAACTCTAAACTTAAACCATCCTTCTAGAATTCAGATCTCACCCCTTGTTAATAAATATTTATCACAAAATTGTTGCAAAATTTAAATCTAACGAAGCATTTATCATATCAAATCTTGTTGCATGTCTTTGAATAAATTTTAAATGGAAACATAAAAAAATGTTACTAATTAAAGACAAATTCAAGTTCTCTCATTTGTCCTAATTAATTTTAACATACATACTCAAAATCCATTAGAAAAAAATTATGATAAATTTAAAATATATTATATCAACTAAACACTTAAATCTTGCTAGGATTGTAACTTGAAAACCATCGACGATAAATAAAAGCGCGGATTAGGTTAAAGCAAATGGAGACGAAGATGACGACGGAGACGGATTGAGACAATGTGGGGGCGAAGAATAATTAAAACGATAACCCTTTCCTTTAAATATATAGGTTAATTGCAAATTAAATTTTCTTATTTAGCTAATTTGAAATCTAATCTAAATCTTTAGATAATTGCAAAAAAAAATTACTAACTTTAACTATCGTTGCAATTTAGACTTCTTAACAGTCTCAGTAATTTGTGCTCGAATCTAACATAATTTAGACTTCTTGCTGACATAATTTAGACTTCTTGCTAACATAATTTAGATTTCTTGCAATTAACCCTAAATATATTGATGAAAATGAAGACATATAAAGACATATATTTTACCCATAAACAGAATTGATTATTAATTTCCCCAAAGACTAGTATTCTATCCGTGCGATGCACGGTTATATATATTTGTATATTTTGTGCTGATGTTGGTTTCATAAAGAATTTGATCAAACCATTGAATTTTTTATAATGACTTGTGTATATGTGTATAAATATTATTTTGTAGAAAATGGGTGTATCTATAGAATTTTAATTAGTTCTTCTAGGATTTCTAACACGACAATTCATGACTATAAACTCTAAACTTAAACCATCCTTCTAGAATTCAGATCTCACCCCTTGTTAATAAATATTTATCACAAAATTGTTGCAAAATTTAAATCTAACGAAGCATTTATCATATCAAATCTTGTTGCATGTCTTTGAATAAATTTTAAATGCAAACATAAAAAAATGTTACTAATTAAAGACAAATGCAAGTTCTCTCATTTCTCCTAATTAATTTTAACATACATACTCAAAATCCATTAGAAAAAAATTATGATAAATTTAAAATATATTATATCAACTAAACACTTAAATCTTTCTAGGATTGTAACTTGAAAACCATCGACGATAAATAAAAGCGCGGATTAGGTTAAAGCAAATGGAGACGAAGATGACGGCGTAGACGAATCGAGACAATGTGGGGGCGAAGAATAATTAAAAGGACAACCCTTTCCTATAAATATATAGGTCAATTGCAAATTAAATCTTCCTATTTAGCTTATTTAATTTGAAATCTAATCTAAATCTTTAGATAATTACAAATAAATTACTAACTTTAAATATCGTTGCAATTAGACTTCTTGACATTTTCATTTGTACTCGAATCAAACATAATTTAGACTTCTTGCTAACATAATTTAGACTTCTTGCAATTAACCCTAAATATAATATTGATGAAAATGAAGACATATAAAAACATATATTTTACTCATAAACATAATTGAGTATTAATTTCCCCATAAATAAAGACTAGTATTCTACCCGTGCATCGCACGGTTATATATATATATATATTTGTAGATTTTGTGCTGATGCTGGTTCCATAAAGAATTCAACTATTGGATTTTGTATCATAACTCGTGTATATGTGTATAAATATTATTTTATAGAAAATGAGTGTATCTATAGAATTTTTGTTTTCTAGAATTTTTGTTTTCTAGGATTTTTAGTATTCTATCCGTGCGATGCACGGTTATATATATTTGTATATTTTGTGTTGATGTTGGTTTCATAAAGAATTTGATCAAATCATTGGATTTTGTATAATGACTTGTGTATATGTGTATAAATATTATTTTGTAGAAAATGGGTGTATCTATAGAATTTTAATTAGTTCTTCTAGGATTTCAAACACGACAATTAATGACTATAAACTCTAAACTTAAACCATCCTTCTAGAATTCAGATCTCACCCCTTGTTAATAAATATTTATCACAAAATTGTTGCAAAATTTAAATCTAACGAAGCATTTATCATATAAAATCTTGTTGCATGTCTTTGAATAAATTTTAAATGGAAACATAAAAAAATGTTACTAATTAAAGACAAATGCAAGTTCTCTCATTTCTCCTAATTAATTTTAACATACATACTCAAAATCAATTAGAAAAAAATTATGATAAATTTAAAATATATTATATCAACTAAACACTTAAATCTTGCTAGGATTGTAAATTGAAAACCATCGACGATAAATAAAAGCACGGATTAGGTTAAAGCAAATGGAGACGAAGATGACGACGGAGACGGATTGAGACAATGTGGGGGCGAAGAATAATTAAAACGATAACCCTTTCCTTTAAATATATAGGTTAATTGCAAATTAAATTTTCTTATTTAGCTAATTTGAAATCTAATCTAAATCTTTAGATAATTGCAAAAAAAATTACTAACTTTAACTATCGTTGCAATTTAGACTTCTTAACAGTCTCAGTAATTTGTGCTCGAATCTAACATAATTTAGACTTCTTGCTGACATAATTTAGACTTCTTGCTAACATAATTTAGATTTCTTGCAATTAACCCTAAATATATTGATGAAAATGAAGACATATAAAGACATATATTTTACCCATAAATAGAATTGATTATTAATTTCCCCAAAGACTAGTATTCTATCCGTGCGATGCACGGTTATATATATTTGTATATTTTGTGCTGATGTTGGTTTCATAAAGAATTTGATCAAACCATTGGATTTTGTATAATGACTTGTGTATATGTGTATAAATATTATTTTGTAGAAAATGGGTGTATCTATAGAATTTTAATTAGTTCTTCTAGGATTTCTAACACGACAATTAATGACTATAAACTCTAAACTTAAACCATCCTTCTAGAATTCAGATCTCACCCCTTGTTAATAAATATTTATCACAAAATTGTTGCAAAATTTAAATCTAACGAAGCATTTATCATATCAAATCTTGTTGCATGTCTTTGAATAAATTTTAAATGGAAACATAAAAAAATGTTACTAATTAAAGACAAATTCAAGTTCTCTCATTTGTCCTAATTAATTTTAACATACATACTCAAAATCCATTAGAAAAAAATTATGATAAATTTAAAATATATTATATCAACTAAACACTTAAATCTTGCTAGGATTGTAACTTGAAAACCATCGACGATAAATAAAAGCGCGGATTAGGTTAAAGCAAATGGAGACGAAGATGACGACGGAGACGGATTGAGACAATGTGGGGGCGAAGAATAATTAAAACGATAACCCTTTCCTTTAAATATATAGGTTAATTGCAAATTAAATTTTCTTATTTAGCTAATTTGAAATCTAATCTAAATCTTTAGATAATTGCAAAAAAAAATTACTAACTTTAACTATCGTTGCAATTTAGACTTCTTAACAGTCTCAGTAATTTGTGCTCGAATCTAACATAATTTAGACTTCTTGCTGACATAATTTAGACTTCTTGCTAACATAATTTAGATTTCTTGCAATTAACCCTAAATATATTGATGAAAATGAAGACATATAAAGACATATATTTTACCCATAAACAGAATTGATTATTAATTTCCCCAAAGACTAGTATTCTATCCGTGCGATGCACGGTTATATATATTTGTATATTTTGTGCTGATGTTGGTTTCATAAAGAATTTGATCAAACCATTGGATTTTTTATAATGACTTGTGTATATGTGTATAAATATTATTTTGTAGAAAATGGGTGTATCTATAGAATTTTAATTAGTTCTTCTAGGATTTCTAACACGACAATTCATGACTATAAACTCTAAACTTAAACCATCCTTCTAGAATTCAGATCTCACCCCTTGTTAATAAATATTTATCACAAAATTGTTGCAAAATTTAAATCTAACGAAGCATTTATCATATCAAATCTTGTTGCATGTCTTTGAATAAATTTTAAATGCAAACATAAAAAAATGTTACTAATTAAAGACAAATTCAAGTTCTCTCATTTGTCCTAATTAATTTTAACATACATACTCAAAATCCATTAGAAAAAAATTATGATAAATTTAAAATATATTATATCAACTAAACACTTAAATCTTTCTAGGATTGTAACTTGAAAACCATCGACGATAAATAAAAGCGCGGATTAGGTTAAAGCAAATGGAGACAAAGATGACGGCGTAGACGAATCGAGACAATGTGGGGGCGAAGAATAATTAAAAGGACAACCCTTTCCTATAAATATATAGGTCAATTGCAAATTAAATCTTCCTATTTAGCTTATTTAATTTGAAATCTAATCTAAATCTTTAGATAATTACAAATAAATTACTAACTTTAAATATCGTTGCAATTAGACTTCTTGACATTTTCATTTGTACTCGAATCTAACATAATTTAGACTTCTTGCTAACATAATTTAGACTTCTTGCAATTAACCCTAAATATAATATTGATGAAAATGAAGACATATAAAAACATATATTTTACTCATAAACATAATTGAGTATTAATTTCCCCATAAATAAAGACTAGTATTCTACCCGTGCATCGCACGGTTATATATATATATATATATATTTGTAGATTTTGTGCTGATGCTGGTTCCATAAAGAATTCAACTATTGGATTTTGTATCATAACTCGTGTATATGTGTATAAATATTATTTTATAGAAAATGAGTGTATCTATAGAATTTTTGTTTTCTAGGATTTCTAACCCGACAATTAATGACTATAACCTCGAACTTAAACCATCCTTCTAGAATTCAGATCTCACCCCTTGTTAATAAACATTTATCACAAAATTGTTGCAAAATTTAAACCTAATGAAGAATTTATCATATCAAATCTTGCTACATGTCTATGAATAAATTTCAAATGGATACATAAAAAAATGTTTCTAATTATTTTTTATGCCACAGTATCCGATCAAAGGACTGACTAATTCGAGGGGCCAATCCCACCACCTATTTGCGGAGACCCCGTTTAAAGTTAGGGTTTTACGCTCTATATGGACATAGCGTGAAAACAAACTCAAATGCAAGTTCTCTCATTTCTCCTAATTAATTTTAACATACATATTCAAAATCCATTAGAAAAAAATTATGATAAATTTAAAATAAATTATATCAACTAAACACTTACTTAAATCATGCTAGGATTAAATCATGTTAGGATTGTAATTTGAAGACCATCGACTATAAATCAAAGCGCGGATTAGGTTAAAGAAAATGGAGACGAAGATGACGACGAAGACGGATTGAGACAATGTGGGGGCGAAGAATAATTAAAACGATAACCCTTTCCTTTAAATATATAGGTTAATTGCAAATTAAATTTTCTTATTTAGCTAATTTGAAATCTAATCTAAATCTTTAGATAATTGCAAAAAAAATTACTAACTTTAACTATCGTTGCAATTTAGACTTCTTAACAGTCTCAGTAATTTGTGCTCGAATCTAACATAATTTAGACTTCTTGCTGACATAATTTAGATTTCTTGCTAACATAATTTAGATTTCTTGCAATTTACCCTAAATATATTGATGAAAATGAAGACATATAAAGACATATATTTTACCCATAAACATAATTGATTATTAATTTCCCCAAAGACTAGTATTCTATCCGTGCGATGCACGGTTATATATATTTGTATATTTTGTGTTGATGTTGGTTTCATAAAGAATTTGATCAAATCATTGGATTTTGTATAATGACTTGTGTATATGTGTATAAATATTATTTTGTAGAAAATGGGTGTATCTATAGAATTTTAATTAGTTCTTCTAGGATTTCTAACACGACAATTCATGACTATAAACTCTAAACTTAAACCATCCTTCTAGAATTCAGATCTCACCCCTTGTTAATAAATATTTATCACAAAATTGTTGCAAAATTTAAATCTAACGAAGCATTTATCATATCAAATCTTGTTGCATGTCTTTGAATAAATTTTAAATGCAAACATAAAAAAATGTTACTAATTAAAGACAAATGCAAGTTCTCTCATTTCTCCTAATTAATTTTAACATACATACTCAAAATCCATTAGAAAAAAATTATGATAAATTTAAAATATATTATATCAACTAAACACTTAAATCTTTCTAGGATTGTAACTTGAAAACCATCGACGATAAATAAAAGCGCGGATTAGGTTAAAGCAAATGGAGACGAAGATGACGGCGTAGACGAATCGAGACAATGTGGGGGCGAAGAATAATTAAAAGGACAACCCTTTCCTATAAATATATAGGTCAATTGCAAATTAAATCTTCCTATTTAGCTTATTTAATTTGAAATCTAATCTAAATCTTTAGATAATTACAAATAAATTACTAACTTTAAATATCGTTGCAATTAGACTTCTTGACATTTTCATTTGTACTCGAATCAAACATAATTTAGACTTCTTGCTAACATAATTTAGACTTCTTGCAATTAACCCTAAATATAATATTGATGAAAATGAAGACATATAAAAACATATATTTTACTCATAAACATAATTGAGTATTAATTTCCCCATAAATAAAGACTAGTATTCTACCCGTGCATCGCACGGTTATATATATATATATATTTGTAGATTTTGTGCTGATGCTGGTTCCATAAAGAATTCAACTATTGGATTTTGTATCATAACTCGTGTATATGTGTATAAATATTATTTTATAGAAAATGAGTGTATCTATAGAATTTTTGTTTTCTAGAATTTTTGTTTTCTAGGATTTTTAGTATTCTATCCGTGCGATGCACGGTTATATATATTTGTATATTTTGTGTTGATGTTGGTTTCATAAAGAATTTGATCAAATCATTGGATTTTGTATAATGACTTGTGTATATGTGTATAAATATTATTTTGTAGAAAATGGGTGTATCTATAGAATTTTAATTAGTTCTTCTAGGATTTCAAACACGACAATTAATGACTATAAACTCTAAACTTAAACCATCCTTCTAGAATTCAGATCTCACCCCTTGTTAATAAATATTTATCACAAAATTGTTGCAAAATTTAAATCTAACGAAGCATTTATCATATAAAATCTTGTTGCATGTCTTTGAATAAATTTTAAATGGAAACATAAAAAAATGTTACTAATTAAAGACAAATGCAAGTTCTCTCATTTCTCCTAATTAATTTTAACATACATACTCAAAATCAATTAGAAAAAAATTATGATAAATTTAAAATATATTATATCAACTAAACACTTAAATCTTGCTAGGATTGTAAATTGAAAACCATCGACGATAAATAAAAGCACGGATTAGGTTAAAGCAAATGGAGACGAAGATGACGACGGAGACGGATTGAGACAATGTGGGGGCGAAGAATAATTAAAACGATAACCCTTTCCTTTAAATATATAGGTTAATTGCAAATTAAATTTTCTTATTTAGCTAATTTGAAATCTAATCTAAATCTTTAGATAATTGCAAAAAAAATTACTAACTTTAACTATCGTTGCAATTTAGACTTCTTAACAGTCTCAGTAATTTGTGCTCGAATCTAACATAATTTAGACTTCTTGCTGACATAATTTAGACTTCTTGCTAACATAATTTAGATTTCTTGCAATTAACCCTAAATATATTGATGAAAATGAAGACATATAAAGACATATATTTTACCCATAAATAGAATTGATTATTAATTTCCCCAAAGACTAGTATTCTATCCGTGCGATGCACGGTTATATATATTTGTATATTTTGTGCTGATGTTGGTTTCATAAAGAATTTGATCAAACCATTGGATTTTGTATAATGACTTGTGTATATGTGTATAAATATTATTTTGTAGAAAATGGGTGTATCTATAGAATTTTAATTAGTTCTTCTAGGATTTCTAACACGACAATTAATGACTATAAACTCTAAACTTAAACCATCCTTCTAGAATTCAGATCTCACCCCTTGTTAATAAATATTTATCACAAAATTGTTGCAAAATTTAAATCTAACGAAGCATTTATCATATCAAATCTTGTTGCATGTCTTTGAATAAATTTTAAATGGAAACATAAAAAAATGTTACTAATTAAAGACAAATTCAAGTTCTCTCATTTGTCCTAATTAATTTTAACATACATACTCAAAATCCATTAGAAAAAAATTATGATAAATTTAAAATATATTATATCAACTAAACACTTAAATCTTGCTAGGATTGTAACTTGAAAACCATCGACGATAAATAAAAGCGCGGATTAGGTTAAAGCAAATGGAGACGAAGATGACGACGGAGACGGATTGAGACAATGTGGGGGCGAAGAATAATTAAAACGATAACCCTTTCCTTTAAATATATAGGTTAATTGCAAATTAAATTTTCTTATTTAGCTAATTTGAAATCTAATCTAAATCTTTAGATAATTGCAAAAAAAAATTACTAACTTTAACTATCGTTGCAATTTAGACTTCTTAACAGTCTCAGTAATTTGTGCTCGAATCTAACATAATTTAGACTTCTTGCTGACATAATTTAGACTTCTTGCTAACATAATTTAGATTTCTTGCAATTAACCCTAAATATATTGATGAAAATGAAGACATATAAAGACATATATTTTACCCATAAACAGAATTGATTATTAATTTCCCCAAAGACTAGTATTCTATCCGTGCGATGCACGGTTATATATATTTGTATATTTTGTGCTGATGTTGGTTTCATAAAGAATTTGATCAAACCATTGGATTTTTTATAATGACTTGTGTATATGTGTATAAATATTATTTTGTAGAAAATGGGTGTATCTATAGAATTTTAATTAGTTCTTCTAGGATTTCTAACACGACAATTCATGACTATAAACTCTAAACTTAAACCATCCTTCTAGAATTCAGATCTCACCCCTTGTTAATAAATATTTATCACAAAATTGTTGCAAAATTTAAATCTAACGAAGCATTTATCATATCAAATCTTGTTGCATGTCTTTGAATAAATTTTAAATGCAAACATAAAAAAATGTTACTAATTAAAGACAAATTCAAGTTCTCTCATTTGTCCTAATTAATTTTAACATACATACTCAAAATCCATTAGAAAAAAATTATGATAAATTTAAAATATATTATATCAACTAAACACTTAAATCTTTCTAGGATTGTAACTTGAAAACCATCGACGATAAATAAAAGCGCGGATTAGGTTAAAGCAAATGGAGACAAAGATGACGGCGTAGACGAATCGAGACAATGTGGGGGCGAAGAATAATTAAAAGGACAACCCTTTCCTATAAATATATAGGTCAATTGCAAATTAAATCTTCCTATTTAGCTTATTTAATTTGAAATCTAATCTAAATCTTTAGATAATTACAAATAAATTACTAACTTTAAATATCGTTGCAATTAGACTTCTTGACATTTTCATTTGTACTCGAATCTAACATAATTTAGACTTCTTGCTAACATAATTTAGACTTCTTGCAATTAACCCTAAATATAATATTGATGAAAATGAAGACATATAAAAACATATATTTTACTCATAAACATAATTGAGTATTAATTTCCCCATAAATAAAGACTAGTATTCTACCCGTGCATCGCACGGTTATATATATATATATATATATTTGTAGATTTTGTGCTGATGCTGGTTCCATAAAGAATTCAACTATTGGATTTTGTATCATAACTCGTGTATATGTGTATAAATATTATTTTATAGAAAATGAGTGTATCTATAGAATTTTTGTTTTCTAGGATTTCTAACCCGACAATTAATGACTATAACCTCGAACTTAAACCATCCTTCTAGAATTCAGATCTCACCCCTTGTTAATAAACATTTATCACAAAATTGTTGCAAAATTTAAACCTAATGAAGAATTTATCATATCAAATCTTGCTACATGTCTATGAATAAATTTCAAATGGATACATAAAAAAATGTTTCTAATTATTTTTTATGCCACAGTATCCGATCAAAGGACTGACTAATTCGAGGGGCCAATCCCACCACCTATTTGCGGAGACCCCGTTTAAAGTTAGGGTTTTACGCTCTATATGGACATAGCGTGAAAACAAACTCAAATGCAAGTTCTCTCATTTCTCCTAATTAATTTTAACATACATATTCAAAATCCATTAGAAAAAAATTATGATAAATTTAAAATAAATTATATCAACTAAACACTTACTTAAATCATGCTAGGATTAAATCATGTTAGGATTGTAATTTGAAGACCATCGACTATAAATCAAAGCGCGGATTAGGTTAAAGAAAATGGAGACGAAGATGACGACGAAGACGGATTGAGACAATGTGGGGGCGAAGAATAATTAAAACGATAACCCTTTCCTTTAAATATATAGGTTAATTGCAAATTAAATTTTCTTATTTAGCTAATTTGAAATCTAATCTAAATCTTTAGATAATTGCAAAAAAAATTACTAACTTTAACTATCGTTGCAATTTAGACTTCTTAACAGTCTCAGTAATTTGTGCTCGAATCTAACATAATTTAGACTTCTTGCTGACATAATTTAGATTTCTTGCTAACATAATTTAGATTTCTTGCAATTTACCCTAAATATATTGATGAAAATGAAGACATATAAAGACATATATTTTACCCATAAACATAATTGATTATTAATTTCCCCAAAGACTAGTATTCTATCCGTGCGATGCACGGTTATATATATTTGTATATTTTGTGTTGATGTTGGTTTCATAAAGAATTTGATCAAATCATTGGATTTTGTATAATGACTTGTGTATATGTGTATAAATATTATTTTGTATAAAATGGGTGTATCTATAGAATTTTAATTAGTTCTTCTAGGATTTCTAACACGACAATTAATGACTATAAACTCTAAACTTAAACCATCCTTCTAGAATTCAGATCTCACCCCTTGTTATTAAATATTTATCACAAAATTGTTGCAAAATTTAAATCTAACGAAGCATTTATCATATAAAATCTTGTTGCATGTCTTTGAATAAATTTTAAATGCAAACATAAAAAAATGTTACTAATTAAAGACAAATGCAAGTTCTCTCATTTCTCCTAATTAATTTTAACATACATACTCAAAATCCATTAGAAAAAAATTATGATAAATTTAAAATATATTATATCAACTAAACACTTAAATCTTGCTAGGATTGTAACTTGAAA
The DNA here is from genome assembly GCA_963675135.1 of Galeopsis tetrahit. Lineage (NCBI taxonomy): Eukaryota > Viridiplantae > Streptophyta > Magnoliopsida > Lamiales > Lamiaceae > Galeopsis > Galeopsis tetrahit. The sequence goes on along the minus strand of OY776127.1, from coordinate 9,194,380 downwards.
ACCATCGACGATAAATAAAAGCGCGGATTAGGTTAAAGCAAATGGAGACGAAGATGACGACGGAGACGGATTGAGACAATGTGGGGGCGAAGAATAATTAAAACGATAACCCTTTCCTTTAAATATATAGGTTAATTGCAAATTAAATTTTCTTATTTAGCTAATTTGAAATCTAATCTAAATCTTTAGATAATTGCAAAAAAAATTACTAACTTTAACTATCGTTGCAATTTAGACTTCTTAACAGTCTCAGTAATTTGTGCTCGAATCTAACATAATTTAGACTTCTTGCTGACATAATTTAGACTTCTTGCTAACATAATTTAGATTTCTTGCAATTAACCCTAAATATATTGATGAAAATGAAGACATATAAAGACATATATTTTACCCATAAACAGAATTGATTATTAATTTCCCCAAAGACTAGTATTCTATCCGTGCGATGCACGGTTATATATATTTGTATATTTTGTGCTGATGTTGGTTTCATAAAGAATTTGATCAAACCATTGAATTTTTTATAATGACTTGTGTATATGTGTATAAATATTATTTTGTAGAAAATGGGTGTATCTATAGAATTTTAATTAGTTCTTCTAGGATTTCTAACACGACAATTCATGACTATAAACTCTAAACTTAAACCATCCTTCTAGAATTCAGATCTCACCCCTTGTTAATAAATATTTATCACAAAATTGTTGCAAAATTTAAATCTAACGAAGCATTTATCATATCAAATCTTGTTGCATGTCTTTGAATAAATTTTAAATGCAAACATAAAAAAATGTTACTAATTAAAGACAAATGCAAGTTCTCTCATTTCTCCTAATTAATTTTAACATACATACTCAAAATCCATTAGAAAAAAATTATGATAAATTTAAAATATATTATATCAACTAAACACTTAAATCTTTCTAGGATTGTAACTTGAAAACCATCGACGATAAATAAAAGCGCGGATTAGGTTAAAGCAAATGGAGACAAAGATGACGGCGTAGACGAATCGAGACAATGTGGGGGCGAAGAATAATTAAAAGGACAACCCTTTCCTATAAATATATAGGTCAATTGCAAATTAAATCTTCCTATTTAGCTTATTTAATTTGAAATCTAATCTAAATCTTTAGATAATTACAAATAAATTACTAACTTTAAATATCGTTGCAATTAGACTTCTTGACATTTTCATTTGTACTCGAATCTAACATAATTTAGACTTCTTGCTAACATAATTTAGACTTCTTGCAATTAACCCTAAATATAATATTGATGAAAATGAAGACATATAAAAACATATATTTTACTCATAAACATAATTGAGTATTAATTTCCCCATAAATAAAGACTAGTATTCTACCCGTGCATCGCACGGTTATATATATATATATATTTGTAGATTTTGTGCTGATGCTGGTTCCATAAAGAATTCAACTATTGGATTTTGTATCATAACTCGTGTATATGTGTATAAATATTATTTTATAGAAAATGAGTGTATCTATAGAATTTTTGTTTTCTAGGATTTCTAACCCGACAATTAATGACTATAAACTCGAACTTAAACCATCCTTCTAGAATTCAGATCTCACCCCTTGTTAATAAACATTTATCACAAAATTGTTGCAAAATTTAAACCTAATGAAGAATTTATCATATCAAATCTTGCTACATGTCTATGAATAAATTTCAAATGGATACATAAAAAAATGTTTCTAATTATTTTTTATGCCACAGTATCCGATCAAAGGACTGACTAATTCGAGGGGCCAATCCCACCACCTATTTGCGGAGACCCCGTTTAAAGTTAGGGTTTTACGCTCTATGTGGACATAGCGTGAAAACAAACTCAAATGCAAGTTCTCTCATTTCTCCTAATTAATTTTAACATACATATTCAAAATCCATTAGAAAAAAATTATGATAAATTTAAAATAAATTATATCAACTAAACACTTACTTAAATCATGCTAGGATTAAATCATGTTAGGATTGTAATTTGAAGACCATCGACTATAAATCAAAGCGCGGATTAGGTTAAAGAAAATGGAGACGAAGATGACGACGAAGACGGATTGAGACAATGTGGGGGCGAAGAATAATTAAAACGATAACCCTTTCCTTTAAATATATAGGTTAATTGCAAATTAAATTTTCTTATTTAGCTAATTTGAAATCTAATCTAAATCTTTAGATAATTGCAAAAAAAATTACTAACTTTAACTATCGTTGCAATTTAGACTTCTTAACAGTCTCAGTAATTTGTGCTCGAATCTAACATAATTTAGACTTCTTGCTGACATAATTTAGATTTCTTGCTAACATAATTTAGATTTCTTGCAATTTACCCTAAATATATTGATGAAAATGAAGACATATATTTTACCCATAAACATAATTGATTATTAATTTCCCCAAAGACTAGTATTCTATCCGTGCGATGCACGGTTATATATATTTGTATATTTTGTGTTGATGTTGGTTTCATAAAGAATTTGATCAAATCATTGGATTTTGTATAATGACTTGTGTATATGTGTATAAATATTATTTTGTAGAAAATGGGTGTATCTATAGAATTTTAATTAGTTCTTCTAGGATTTCTAACACGACAATTAATGACTATAAACTCTAAACTTAAACCATCCTTCTAGAATTCAGATCTCACCCCTTGTTATTAAATATTTATCACAAAATTGTTGCAAAATTTAAATCTAACGAAGCATTTATCATATAAAATCTTGTTGCATGTCTTTGAATAAATTTTAAATGGAAACATAAAAAAATGTTACTAATTAAAGACAAATGCAAGTTCTCTCATTTCTCCTAATTAATTTTAACATACATACTCAAAATCCATTAGAAAAAAATTATGATAAATTTAAAATATATTATATCAACTAAACACTTAAATCTTGCTAGGATTGTAACTTGAAAACCATCGACGATAAATAAAAGCGCGGATTAGGTTAAAGCAAATGGAGACGAAGATGACGACGGAGACGGATTGAGACAATGTGGGGGCGAAGAATAATTAAAACGATAACCCTTTCCTTTAAATATATAGGTTAATTGCAAATTAAATTTTCTTATTTAGCTAATTTGAAATCTAATCTAAATCTTTAGATAATTGCAAAAAAAATTACTAACTTTAACTATCGTTGCAATTTAGACTTCTTAACAGTCTCAGTAATTTGTGCTCGAATCTAACATAATTTAGACTTCTTGCTGACATAATTTAGACTTCTTGCTAACATAATTTAGATTTCTTGCAATTAACCCTAAATATATTGATGAAAATGAAGACATATAAAGACATATATTTTACCCATAAATAGAATTGATTATTAATTTCTCCAAAGACTAGTATTCTATCCGTGCGATGCACGGTTATATATATTTGTATATTTTGTGCTGATGTTGGTTTCATAAAGAATTTGATCAAACCATTGGATTTTGTATAATGACTTGTGTATATGTGTATAAATATTATTTTGTAGAAAATGGGTGTATCTATAGAATTTTAATTAGTTCTTCTAGGATTTCTAACACGACAATTAATGACTATAAACTCTAAACTTAAACCATCCTTCTAGAATTCAGATCTCACCCCTTGTTAATAAATATTTATCACAAAATTGTTGCAAAATTTAAATCTAACGAAGCATTTATCATATCAAATCTTGTTGCATGTCTTTGAATAAATTTTAAATGGAAACATAAAAAAATGTTACTAATTAAAGACAAATTCAAGTTCTCTCATTTTTCCTAATTAATTTTAACATACATACTCAAAATCCATTAGAAAAAAATTATGATAAATTTAAAATATATTATATCAACTAAACACTTAAATCTTGCTAGGATTGTAACTTGAAAACCATCGACGATAAATAAAAGCGCGGATTAGGTTAAAGCAAATGGAGACGAAGATGACGACGGAGACGGATTGAGACAATGTGGGGGCGAAGAATAATTAAAACGATAACCCTTTCCTTTAAATATATAGGTTAATTGCAAATTAAATTTTCTTATTTAGCTAATTTGAAATCTAATCTAAATCTTTAGATAATTGCAAAAAAAAATTACTAACTTTAACTATCGTTGCAATTTAGACTTCTTAACAGTCTCAGTAATTTGTGCTCGAATCTAACATAATTTAGACTTCTTGCTGACATAATTTAGACTTCTTGCTAACATAATTTAGATTTCTTGCAATTAACCCTAAATATATTGATGAAAATGAAGACATATAAAGACATATATTTTACCCATAAACAGAATTGATTATTAATTTCCCCAAAGACTAGTATTCTATCCGTGCGATGCACGGTTATATATATTTGTATATTTTGTGCTGATGTTGGTTTCATAAAGAATTTGATCAAACCATTGGATTTTTTATAATGACTTGTGTATATGTGTATAAATATTATTTTGTAGAAAATGGGTGTATCTATAGAATTTTAATTAGTTCTTCTGGGATTTCTAACACGACAATTCATGACTATAAACTCTAAACTTAAACCATCCTTCTAGAATTCAGATCTCACCCCTTGTTAATAAATATTTATCACAAAATTGTTGCAAAATTTAAATCTAACGAAGCATTTATCATATCAAATCTTGTTGCATGTCTTTGAATAAATTTTAAATGCAAACATAAAAAAATGTTACTAATTAAAGACAAATGCAAGTTCTCTCATTTCTCCTAATTAATTTTAACATACATACTCATAATCCATTAGAAAAAAATTATGATAAATTTAAAATATATTATATCAACTAAACACTTAAATCTTTCTAGGATTGTAACTTGAAAACCATCGACGATAAATAAAAGCGCGGATTAGGTTAAAGCAAATGGAGACGAAGATGACGGCGTAGACGAATCGAGACAATGTGGGGGCGAAGAATAATTAAAAGGACAACCCTTTCCTATAAATATATAGGTCAATTGCAAATTAAATCTTCCTATTTAGCTTATTTAATTTGAAATCTAATCTAAATCTTTATATAATTACAAATAAATTACTAACTTTAAATATCGTTGCAATTAGACTTCTTGACATTTTCATTTGTACTCGAATCTAACATAATTTAGACTTCTTGCTAACATAATTTAGACTTCTTGCAATTAACCCTAAATATAATATTGATGAAAATGAAGACATATAAAAACATATATTTTACTCATAAACATAATTGAGTATTAATTTCCCTATAAATAAAGACTAGTATTCTACCCGTGCATCGCACGGTTATATATATATATATATTTGTAGATTTTGTGCTGATGCTGGTTCCATAAAGAATTCAACTATTGGATTTTGTATCATAACTCGTGTATATGTGTATAAATATTATTTTATAGAAAATGAGTGTATCTATAGAATTTTTGTTTTCTAGGATTTCTAACCCGACAATTAATGACTATAAACTCGAACTTAAACCATCCTTCTAGAATTCAGATCTCACCCCTTGTTAATAAACATTTATCACAAAATTGTTGCAAAATTTAAACCTAATGAAGAATTTATCATATCAAATCTTGCTACATGTCTATGAATAAATTTCAAATGGATACATAAAAAAATGTTTCTAATTATTTTTTATGCCACAGTATCCGATCAAAGGACTGACTAATTCGAGGGGCCAATCCCACCACCTATTTGCGGAGACCCCGTTTAAAGTTAGGGTTTTACGCTCTATGTGGACATAGCGTGAAAACAAACTCAAATGCAAGTTCTCTCATTTCTCCTAATTAATTTTAACATACATATTCAAAATCCATTAGAAAAAAATTATGATAAATTTAAAATAAATTATATCAACTAAACACTTACTTAAATCATGCTAGGATTAAATCATGTTAGGATTGTAATTTGAAGACCATCGACTATAAATCAAAGCGCGGATTAGGTTAAAGAAAATGGAGACGAAGATGACGACGAAGACGGATTGAGACAATGTGGGGGCGAAGAATAATTAAAACGATAACCCTTTCCTTTAAATATATAGGTTAATTGCAAATTAAATTTTCTTATTTAGCTAATTTGAAATCTAATCTAAATCTTTAGATAATTGCAAAAAAAATTACTAACTTTAACTATCGTTGCAATTTAGACTTCTTAACAGTCTCAGTAATTTGTGCTCGAATCTAACATAATTTAGACTTCTTGCTGACATAATTTAGATTTCTTGCTAACATAATTTAGATTTCTTGCAATTAACCCTAAATATATTGATGAAAATGAAGACATATAAAGACATATATTTTACCCATAAACATAATTGATTATTAATTTCCCCAAAGACTAGTATTCTATCCGTGCGATGCACGGTTATATATATTTGTATATTTTGTGTTGATGTTGGTTTCATAAAGAATTTGATCAAATCATTGGATTTTGTATAATGACTTGTGTATATGTGTATAAATATTATTTTGTAGAAAATGGGTGTATCTATAGAATTTTAATTAGTTCTTCTAGGATTTCTAACACGACAATTAATGACTATAAACTCTAAACTTAAACCATCCTTCTAGAATTCAGATCTCACCCCTTGTTAATAAATATTTATCACAAAATTGTTGCAAAATTTAAATCTAACGAAGCATTTATCATATAAAATCTTGTTGCATGTCTTTGAATAAATTTTAAATGGAAACATAAAAAATGTTACTAATTAAAGACAAATTCAAGTTCTCTCATTTCTCCTAATTAATTTTAACATACATACTCAAAATCCATTAGAAAAAAATTATGATAAATTTAAAATATATTATATCAACTAAACACTTAAATCTTGCTAGGATTGTAACTTGAAAACCATCGACGATAAATAAAAGCGCGGATTAGGTTAAAGCAAATGGAGACGAAGATGACGACGGAGACGGATTGAGACAATGTGGGGGCGAAGAATAATTAAAACGATAACCCTTTCCTTTAAATATATAGGTTAATTGTAAATTAAATTTTCTTATTTAGCTAATTTAAAATCTAATCTAAATCTTTAGATAATTGCAAAAAAAATTACTAACTTTAACTATCGTTGCAATTTAGACTTCTTAACAGTCTCAGTAATTTGTGCTCGAATCTAACATAATTTAGACTTCTTGCTGACATAATTTAGACTTCTTGCTAACATAATTTAGATTTCTTGCAATTAACCCTAAATATATTGATGAAAATGAAGACATATAAAGACATATATTTTACCCATAAACAGAATTGATTATTAATTTCCCCAAAGACTAGTATTCTATCCGTGCGATGCACGGTTATATATATTTGTATATTTTGTGCTGATGTTGGTTTCATAAAGAATTTGATCAAACCATTGGATTTTGTATAATGACTTGTGTATATGTGTATAAATATTATTTTGTAGAAAATGGGTGTATCTATAGAATTTTAATTAGTTCTTCTAGGATTTCTAACACGACAATTAATGACTATAAACTCTAAACTTAAATCATCCTTCTAGAATTCAGATCTCACCCCTTGTTAATAAATATTTATCACAAAATTGTTGCAAAATTTAAATCTAACGAAGCATTTATCATATCAAATCTTGTTGCATGTCTTTGAAAAATTTTAAATGCAAACATAAAAAAATGTTACTAATTAAAGACAAATGCAAGTTCTCTCATTTCTCCTAATTAATTTTAACATACATACTCAAAATCCATTAGAAAAAAATTATGATAAATTTAAAATATATTATATCAACTAAACACTTAAATCTTTCTAGGATTGTAACTTGAAAACCATCGACGATAAATAAAAGCGCGGATTAGGTTAAAGCAAATGGAGACGAAGATGACGACGGAGACAGATTGAGACAATGTGGGGGCGAAGAATAATTAAAACGATAACCCTTTCCTTTAAATATATAGGTTAATTGCAAATTAAATTTTCTTATTTAGCTAATTTGAAATCTAATCTAAATCTTTAGATAATTGCAAAAAAAATTACTAACTTTAACTATCGTTGCAATTTAGACTTCTTAACAGTCTCAGTAATTTGTGCTCGAATCTAACATAATTTAGACTTCTTGCTGACATAATTTAGACTTCTTGCTAACATAATTTAGATTTCTTGCAATTAACCCTAAATATATTGATGAAAATGAAGACATAGAGAAAATTTCATTTTACGTCCTGTAACTTAGGCCTAATCCAGAATATATCCTTTAAGTTTTCACATTTTCAATTTACGTCCTAGGGTGTCCAATTTACATCCTTTTCGATCCAATTTACGTCCTTTTCACCGGAAAATTGAAAATCCGGTCAAATAGTCCAATTTACATCCTTTATGTTTAAAAATTATAAATTAATAATTAAAAATTTCTGAAAATATCATTAAAAATTAAAAAATATCATCAAAAACTTATAAATTGTGTAAAATAAATATAAAAATCTAATTTTTTTTTATAAATTCTACAATTCAAAAAATCTGAAAATGTGTAAAAAAAAATTTCTAAAAACTCATAAATATAAATCTATAATTTCTATCATTCAAAAAATCTGAAATGTGTAAAAAAAAAAACTACAAATTAAAATTTTAAAAATGTTTAAAATAAAAAATTCCACAATTTTAAAAATATCCTGAAAAATGAATTTGGGACGGTTCCAAAATCGATCTAGGTGTGAAACTTCCACTCAACCTCGACGGTAAGTTGGAAAATCTCGTGGGACCCAAAAATTTTAGGAGTTCGAGCAAAACTTTAATGGCAGACGAGTCTGAATCAAGTCTGGTTTTAATGAAATGTCAATAATTTTTATTATTCTTATTAGATTTTTAGAATTAGTAATTTTTAATCTATACATTTTTAATAAATTAATGAGATTTTTAGAGTTTTTAGAAATTTTAATGAGATTTTGAATTTCTTAATTTTTAAATTACACATTTTCCATTGTTTGAATTGTAGTATTTTTTTTTTTTTTTTTTGTATTTTAAAAATTTTAGAATTTTTAATTTTTATTTACACATTTTATAATTTGTAATGATATTTTTCGAAATTTTAGTGATATATTTTGAATTTTATTTTACACATTTTATATTTTTTAATTTTAAGGAGATTTTTGAATTTTTATTGATACTTTTAGATTTTTTAAATCTTTAATGGGATTTTTTTAATTTTAATTATTAAATTTTAATTTTCAAACTTAAAGGACGTAAATTGGACTATTTGGCCGGAATCCCAATTTATTCCTCACATTCCGGTGAGTTTTAAAATTTTCCGGCGGAAAGGACGTAAATTGGACCAAAAAGGACGTAAATCGAAAAAGTAAAAATTTAAAGGATATAAATTGGATTAGGCCTAAATTACAGGACGTAAAATGAATTTTTCTCGAAGACATATAAAGACATATATTTTACCCATAAACAGAATTGATTATTAATTTCCCCAAAGACTAGTATTCTATCCGTGCGATGCACGGTTATATATATTTGTATATTTTGTGCTGATGTTGGTTTCATAAAGAATTTGATCAAACCATTGAATTTTGTATAATGACTTGTGTATATGTGTATAAATATTATTTTGTAGAAAATGGGTGTATCTATAGAATTTTAATTAGTTCTTCTAGGATTTCTAACACGACAATTAATGACTATAAACTCTAAACTTAAACCATCCTTCTAGAATTCAGATCTCACCCCTTGTTAATAAATATTTATCACAAAATTGTTGCAAAATTTAAATCTAACGAAGCATTTATCATATCAAATCTTGTTGCATGTCTTTGAATAAATTTTAAATGCAAATATAAAAAAATGTTACTAATTAAAGACAAATGCAAGTTCTCTCATTTCTCCTAATTAATTTTAACATACAAAAAAATTATGATAAATTTAAAATAAATTATATCAACTAAACACTTACTTAAATCTTTCCAGGATTGTAACTTGAAGACCATCGACAATAAATCAAAGCGCGGATTAGGTTTAAAGCAAATGGAGACGAAGACAACGACGAAAACGGATCGAGACAATGTGGGGGCGAAGAATAATTAAAAGGATAACCCTTTCCTTTAAATATATAGGTTAATTGCAAATTAAATTTTCTTATTTAGCTTATTTGAAATTTAATCTAAATCTTTAGATAATTGCAAATAAATTACTAACTTTAAATATTGTTGCAATTTAGACTTCTTGATAGTCTCATTTCTGCTCGAATCTAATATAATTTAGACTTCTTGCTAACATAATTTAGACTTCTTGCAATCAACCCTAAATATATTGATGAAAATGAAGACGTATAAAGAGGGATATTTTACCCATAAACAGAATTGATTACTAATTTCCCCATAAATAAAGACTAGTATTCTATATATCCGTGCGATGCACGGTTATATATATTTGTAGATTTTGTGCTAATGCTAGTTCCATAAAGAATTCAACCATTGAATTTTGTATCATGACTCGTGTATATGTGTATAAATATTATTTTGTAGAAAATTGTGTATCTAAAGAATTTTAGTTCTTCTAGGTATAAACTCTAAACTTAAATCATCCATATAGAATTCAGATCTCACCCCTTGTTAATAAACATTTATCACAAAATTGTGGCAAAATTTAAACCTAATGAAGCATTTATCATATCAAATATTCTTGCTACGTACATGTCTTTAAATAAATTTCAAATGAATACATAAAAAATGTTACTAATTAAATTACATATAAAGCGTGAAAATAAATCCAAATACAAGTTTTCTCATTTCTCCTAATTAATTTTAACGTAATTCAAAATTTATTAGAAAAAAATTATGATAAATTTAAAATAAATTATATCAACTAAATACTTACTTAAATCTTGCTAGGATTGTAACTTGAAGACCATCGACGATAAATCAAAGCACGGATTAGGTTAAAGCAAATGAAGACGAAGACGACGGCGGAAACAGATCGAGACAATATGGGGGTGAAGAATAATTAAAAGGATAACCCTTTCCTTTAAATATATAGGATAACCCTTTCCTTTAAATATATAGGTCAATTGCAAATTAAATCTTCATGTTTAGCTTATTTGCGATGTAATCTTCATATTTTTAAATTCAGCCTAATTTCGAAACATCTAATTCGAGCACACGTGAACCTGTCAAGAAGATTAATTTACAACAATATTTAAAGTTAGAGATATATTTACATTAATTATATAAAGGTTTAGATTAAATTACAAATAAGCGAAATGTGATAATTTAATTTGCAATTAATTAACCCTAAATATATTGATGAAAATGAAGACGTATAAAGTGGGAAATTTTACTCATTAACATAATTGATGATTAATTTCCCCCTAATTAAATACTAGTATTCTACCCGTGCACGATTATATATATTTGTAGATTTTGTGCTGATGTTGATTGCATAAAGAATTCAACCATTGGATTTTGTATCATGAGTCGTGTATATGTGTATAAACATTATTTTGTAGAAAATGAATGTGTCTATTAGCTTCTAACTTCTTGTCATTTTAGACAAAACCTTTTTCCACAACTTCAAGCTTTACATAGGTAGTTTTCAATTTCTCCTTCAGACTTTCAAATTTGATACAACTCCAAAGAATTGTTATCAAGAGTCTCTTCCAAATTCTCCATCTTCCTAGTCATTTTTCTTGCTTTTGAGTTCAGATTTAGCAAGTACTTAGACTGAGCTTCATTAGTTGTTGTCATATAGTTTTAAATTTTACTTAAATATATAACAATTGCGGTGTCATAATTAACAAATTATGAATAAGAGTTTTTTTTTTTTTTTTTTTTGGAAAATTTCCTGAAAATAAGTTTGTATATCAAATGCAAGCTAATTAAATATGAATTTCATCGAATTAAATAACATACAAAACCGATCGAAAAAAAAAAAAAAAAAACCTATACCCAATACCATTTTTGTAAATTTACTTTTATCCTCCGTACAATTTCATTATTCCCACTTTCTTTTTTTATAGTCCAATTCTATTATGCCCATACCCTTTTTGGAAACATTAATATTATTCATACTACTTTATCTCCACCCTCCTACCATCACTTATTTACCCACTTTGTCATTCACTTTATTCATAAACAATCATTTATTTATAAATGGACCCCACAATACCCTATCATACCCTCAACTTATCTACTTTATGAATAAATTAATCAATATTCATTAAAACCCGTGTTCGTTGAAGTGGGCAGTAACGACCTACATGATGCCCAGGGGGGGGCCCGTGGGCCCCCCACTAATTTTGTAAATTTATTAGGGGTATTTTGGTAATTTCACACATATTAAAATTAATACTCTATTCTATAATTATTTGCACACTTCTCATACAAAAATAATCCACAAAATTAATATATATTCGAACATCATTTTATTTTAAAATCGTCACTCATTTTGGGTCTACATTTTATCCTAAATTTCACTAAATCTATTTTATATCCTACTAAATCCTCCTTACACCTTATCAAATCACTCAAAATACGCTTTCTTATTTGACTCTACACATTAAATTCAATTGTTTTTTAAAGTGAATCGATTAAAATGTGCAAGTTATCACGCGATGGAGGGAGTATTAACTTGTACCAAAACATAGCAACAGTCAACTTATCCGATTAATTTAATTTAATGAAATGTGACGTATTGACAATTTTATAATGTGAAATTTTGATGAAAATAATGAGTACATTTTTTTTTATAATAATATTAATCGGCCCCCCTATCGAAAATTTTTGGGTTCATCACTGGAAGTGTGCATAATAAAATTGAACGAAGGGAGTACTTTTTTTTTTGTAAAACATTATCATCATTCATCGGCACTTGTGCCATATCATTAAAAAAAATCAAAATAGAGTGTGCCTTATTTTTCGACTATTAAGCTACTCAATGCATATAATTTTTTCTTTCTAGAATTGGAAAGATAAATTGGAGGGAAGATTATAGATTACTATTTAAGGAGTCTATTGTGTTTTTATATAGATATATAGATAGATTTTCTCTAAAATTAAAACCTTTACTAATTGAAATAAAAATTTCACTTAGTAACTTCAATGCAATCTGTAAATAAATTAAAGCGTAAATAGACTGAAGTAAACGAAGACGAAGAGTAAGATAAGTTGAAAAATAGAGATAACACAATTGCAATAAATAGATGGGTTTTAATGTTGTAATGTGGGAAAGAAAAAAATATCGGGTGTACTTGGGCGTACCGTTTATGGTATGATCCATCAATTTTGACTTAAGTTTCACTCAATTTTAATTGTATTAAAAAAATATATATGAAAAATATTATTTAAGAAAACGGAAAATTTGAAAAAAAAAAAAAAAAAAAAAACTCTATAACTTTAGAATTATACGAAAACTGGTGTAAGACCCGCGAATTTCGCGGGATTGAAAAAAATATATATATTATTATTTAATAAGATTTTATATAATTTATAATTTTAAAATATATTTAATGATAATTAATGTATTTGATAATTGATGTCATCTTCAACCATATTCACAAAGTCTTGTATAGGTTCAGATTGAATAAGAGCATTTGTTGTCATTTGTTGGATGTAATTAGAGCCGGCAATTTGGGCCCGACCCGATGGGCCGGCCCGGCCAACCCGAAATCTAGTATGGGCTGGGCTCTAAAATTAGAGGCTCATATAAAACTGGGCCTATTTGGCCCGACCCGATGGGCCCGACGGGCCTAATGGGCTAGGCTGAATTTGGCCCGCCGGCCCATGGGCAGCCCATTTGGCCCGATTAATTTTTTTCTTTAGAAAAATAAATAATTAAAATGAGCAAAGTACATTATTTTTAAATATTATTGTATTTTTTATTTTATTTTGACTTTGAAATTTGAACTTATGAATTATTTATACAGTGTAATGTTATATTTATGACCTTTTATGAATTATGTATAATTAATATATTAGTAATATATATTTTTAATTATAATTTTTGCTAAAAATATTATTTTTTTTTAAATATTTCATGGGCTGGGCCGGCCCGCTAGCCCAGCGGGCTAGGGTGGGCTAGGTTGGGCTCAAATTTTATAGGCCCGAATAATTCATGGGCCGGCCCGACCCAGCCCACGAATATCGCTTGGCCCGATGGGCTAGGCTGGGCTGGGTCGGGCGGCCCGATTTGAGCTCTAGTTGTAATATGTGAGTCTTTGTCTAATAATGTTTTTGCAGGAATAGCTTGTATTTTAAAATGTTTATAAAAAAAAAAACATAAGAAATTTGAAACAAGATAAATGTGTAGTACTTTATATAAGTTTGTAGAATAATATAGAGAACAAATATCAGCAGTTTAATTAAAAATTATGTAAAAAACGGTTGATAATTATGTAAAAAATATATTAAAGAAAACTGTGTAAAGAAGTAAAAAAATAATTATTTAAAAAATATATTAAAGAAAACTGTGTAAAGAATTAAAAAAAATAATTATGAAAATAATTTATGAATACTGTCAAGAAATAAAGAAAAAATTGTCTAAATAAAAAAGGAGAGAGAAATATTTAAAAAAATATATTTTTTTTAGAAGTAAAAGAATATTGAAGAAAATAAAATAACCCAAATTTAGAAATAGTAATTAAGGGTAGATTATCTTTGGTAAAGTCTAGTATGCACGTGCATGCTGTGCACCCTAGTCCACGTGCACTTTTCAGTTTACTGACTTACACTTTTGGTAAATAGTGTTACACTTTTCAATTATTACTAAAAATATTTATTATACAGTTTAATAATTGAAAAGTGCAACACCATTTACCAAAAAGTGCAACATGGACTAGGGTGCACAACATGCACTCGAGTCCATAGCAGACCAACCCATTTTCTTTACTAGACACGCGTATTGCTTGCAGATTAAATTAACAACACGTAACACTATATAGATTAATTTAAAAAATAACAACAAACAGGCAAACAATACTCCTATATAAATGAATATTGTTTCCACGTATAAATATTGGGTAAAGTCTAGTATGCACTCGAGTGCATGTTGTGCACCCTAGTCCATGTGCACTTTTCAGTTTACTGACTTACACTTTTCAATTATTACTAAAAATATTATTATACAGTTTAATAATTGAAAAGTGCAACACCATTTATCAAAAAGTGTAAGTCAGTAAGTGCAACATGGACTAGGGTGCACAACATGTACTTGAGTCCATAGTAGATCAACCCTAAATATTGTGCCTTATTTATATTTAGAATCATACCTAAATATCACGATTATAATAAATATTTTATTTATTGAGATAATAAGAAAATTAGATTATTGATTCTAATTAAATTTAAAAAATATATATAATTAAAAGAATACAACAATAAAATCCTATTTCATATAACGGAAAATTTAAGAAATTCAAAAATTTAAGAAACTGTAAATCGATTAAATCGATAAAAGTAAATCCATATAAGGGAAAGGGAGAGGGAGAGGGAAGAGAACAGAAAAAATAATGAAAAAAAAGTTTTAAAAAAATAGAGAAATTTAAAAAAATTGTAAAAGAAAAAAAAGTAAATTAAAATAATTAAGTAAAATAACCGTGGACACCGAAAAAAAATGATAGGAACCAAAAAATTGAAGAAAAATTTAAAAGAAAATAATTGAAAAAATATTTTTTTTTAAGGAAATTGTAAAAAAATATATATACTCCGTATAAAAGAATTGAAAGAGAGAGAAAGAAATATCATCATCAATAATAAAATTCTACAAAAGAAACTGTATGTAAGGAAATTGTAAAAAAAAAAAAATTGAAGAAAATTGTAAAAAAAAATATAAAAAAATTGAAAGAGAGAAAGAAATATTATCATCAATAATAAAAATCTACAAAAGAAATTGTATGTAAATCTCGATTAAAGGGAGAGAACAGAAAAATAATGGATTTTTTTTTAAAAGAAAATAATTAAAAAAAAGGGTTGGTCTGCTATGGACTCGAGTGCATGCTGTGCACCCTAGTCCATGTGCACTTTTCAGTTTACTGACTTACACTTTTTGTTAAATGAGTAATAATTGAAAAGTGCAACACCATTACCAAAAAGTGTAAGTCAATAAACTGAAAAAGTGCACATGGACTAGGGTGCACAGCATGCACCCGAGTGCATACTAGACTTTACCTTAAAAAAAAGAGAGAAATTTAAGAGATGTTGATATCAACTTAAAATGAAATAATAAGAAAGTATAATGAGATGGAGGAGATGATCATTTTATATATAGGAGATGAGATTAAGAATATACGGAATTATGTTTCATTTAAATTTTAATATTCAAATTAATATTTAAATTTTAATATTTTAAAACTGTGCATTTAAAATATGAGATTAAAAAATGTATAAAGATAATTTTAATATTCAAATTAACATTTAAATTTTAATATTCAATATTTTGCATTTAAAATATGAGATTGAAAAATGTACGTTAAGATTAAAGAAGATAGATTAATAGCAAAATTTAATAAAAAGTGAAATTAATGAGAAAAAATAGATTTTGAAATGTAGTGATTTGAGAAGAAAGTGATTGTGATAAATCAATCATTTTGTTAAAATGTTTGTAAATATATGATATTAAGATTAGATGGGACGAAACAATCAAACATTCTTAATAAAATTAAAGAAAATTTTAATTATAATTAAAGAATTTACAATTAAAAATATATTTCAAATAAATGCATATTTTTAAAAAGTTTGAATTACCATCCAACGAAACAATCAAATGCATATATTAAATAAATTTGAATTACCAAGTATACCGAGACATTAACAGATATTACCGAGTAATATAAAATTACTTTTTAATGTAAACTTTTGCAATTAAATACAAAATAAAGAATATATAAAAGAAATGTGTACATTTCTTGTACATTACCGATAACTTTAGAATTTACATATATGTAAATCTATAAATTGACCGTGAATGAAAAATAATTGGAAAAAAGGCGTCAGGGATTGTTGTTGTTGGGTTTGAGACGCTAGCTTAATACGGAGTATATCTTGCATGAAGAAACGAAGATGAGAATCAAAACTTTTGCAAAACAAATATGAGAATTAGAATTTCTGCACAAAAAAATTATAGATCTACAAAATAAATAAATATATATAAAATATATAACAAATAGTACGTAAGATGAGAATTAGAATTTCTGCATATATATATATATATGAAATACATAACAAATAGTACGTAAGATGAGAATTAGAATATCTGTAAAAAGAAAAATTATAGATCTACAATAAATAAATAAATATATATATATATATAATACATAACAAAAAAAAATGTACTTAATATTGAAAAGTGATTATTCAAAAATTATGTTTTATTTAAATTTCAATATTCAAAACCATATAAAATACGGAGTATGAGAATAAAAAATGTACGGATATAAATTTTATTATTTAAATTAATATTGAAGTGATTATTCAAAAGTTCTGTTTCATTTAAATTTTAATATTCAAAACCGTGAATTTAAAGTGTGAGATTAAAAAAAATGTACGGTTAAGATTAATGATTAAGAATAATAAAAAAATTAATAAAATGTGAAATTAATAAAAAAAAAGAGATTTTAAAATGGAGAAATTTGAAAAAAAATAGATTGCAAATAGACCAATTATTTTGCAACACGTGGCTATTAAAATGTTTGTCAACCTAGGGATCGATCGAGACTGGTGTCATAATTTAAGAATAAGTCATGTCAGCAAAAAAACTCAACAAAATGCCCAATTACTTGATTTAATCGGTCAATGTGCATTTTTATCAAATTATTTAAGGTTATTAGCTAGATATTTTAGTATAGTTTAAAAGTTACATTGCATTTTTAAATACGGGCTGGTCTCTGAGACCGTTTCACATAATGAGATCCGTGAGACGGCTTTTATATATAAAAAGTGATAATGTTTGAGTAAAAAGTGATATGATTAAATAAAAAGTGATAGTCACTTTTGTTAAAAATATTATCATTTTTTACTTAAACATTACCACTTTTTTTATAAACCTAAATCTGAAAAAAAAATATATATATAGATTATCCTACCCAAAATTTTGAAATATGGGTTAAAAGGATCCGTGAGACAGTCTCACACAAGTTTTTACCTTTAAATATTATCAAATTTTGTAGGCATTTATTTCAATTTTCCGTATAAAAACGTATAAGTTCGGCTTTCAAACAAAAATACTACTCCTTATAAGGACGAATATGGGTCTCTTTTAAACCGATTTTGACCCTTTTTTATTTATTTATTTATTCGTGTGATTTTTTTTCATTATTAAATATAATGCAGTATCTTTCGCATTTAATATATGCCCGATGAAAATTTAAAATACACTTGACAACAATCTAACAGTAACAACAGAGAGAGAGAGGACTATGGGTAACACTTGTGTGCATCTGTACCATTACCCCTAATTTTAATTTTAATTTTTTATTTATATTTTATCTATACCTACTAATTTAATAAGTTCACTTTTAAATCATATTTTTATTACAGTTATATGCACCACTCATTTTATGAATTCACCCATCAAATCATTTTTTTACAACTACACCCACTCATTCTATAAGTTCACTCCCAAATTTCTTTTTTACCACAATTATCTGCACCCTCTCATTTTATGAGCTCACCCCCATATTATATTTATACTATAGTTATCTGCACTCACTCACTTTATGAGTCCACCCCAAATTATCTGCACCCATTCATTTTATAAGTTCACCCCCAAATATTTTTTGAAAAAATAATTACATTTAAAAAACTATATTATCTTTTTATTAATTTACACAAAATATAATAAAATCAACCCTAATTTATACATTTACAATTTGCAGCCGAGTTACCGTCTATTCACCACTAAATCACCCATGTTTTTAAATATAAAATCCTAAAAATATAATTAAAAAAACTATCGAAATTAGTCTCAAATCTCAATTTTTTTTTTTTAATTTTTTTTTCCATTTTCAGTTTTTATTCTAAACTTTTTATTTTTTCATTTTTTTCCAGCTTTTTTTTTCTTTAGTATTTTTCAAAATTTTAATATAAAATAATATTATTTGTATGATTTTATTATAGTCGCTAATACAATAAGTAATAACCAGTAATACTATAAACAATAATCAGTAATACCATTAACAATAATTAATAATATCTTATACAATAACAAATAATTGCACACATCTAATTATATTCAATAATACCAAAACCAATTATTAGTAATACCATGAACAGTAATCGGTAATACCATTAATATTAATCAGTAAAATTTTATACAACAACAAATAATTTCACACATCTAATTATATAAAGTAATACCAAAAAATAATTATCAGTAATACCATGAAGGCATGAACAGTAATTAGTAATACCATGAACATTGATCATTAATATCTTATACAATAACAAATAATTTCACAAATCAAATTATATTCAATAATACCAAAAATAATTATCAGTAATACCATAAATAATAATATATAATACCATAAATAATAATAATAATAATAATCAGTAATGCCTTAATCAATAAAAAATAATTCCACACAATCAGTAATACCACAAACAATAACCAGTAATACCACAATTAATAATCAATAATACCGTAATCAATAATCAATAATCATTAATATTAATTCAATAGTGTATTAATAGTAATACCACAATCAATAAATAATAATACCAATAACAATAATATCATAAAAAGTGGAGGGAGTGCAAATCGGGGTGTACTGGAGAAAATAGGGGGTGCACATTACCAAGCCCAATTGAAGAGAACCCTAGCCAAATAGAAGGGCACCCTAGGTTAGCAGCCGACGCCTGAGATTTCATCGACAAGGTCACTGGCTCCGAGTGTCGGCCGATCAGAGATCCATCGACAACATACTCACAGTCCTTCGTCGGACCGTCGTCAACCGGAGGAAGAAGCTGTGCAGGAGCATGGTGAAGAAGACGAAGCAATGTAGCTTCGATTTGGACAAAGATGAACAACGAGAGCGAAGCGGCATCGACCTCAGTGTTGTAGGCGAGCGCCATTGATGTCGGAGAAGCTACTGGATCGCAAACACAAAAGAGATTGATCGAAGCAGTCGCGTCGGTGGTCGAAATGAGTAGAGATTTTCGGCCGCCATGGATCGTGGCCGAGATGGAAGATGATGTCGATTGTCATGGGATTGAAGAATCGCGATTGCGATTTGAGAAGGGGTCTTGGGCTTCAGCGTCCGGGACGAAAGCGCCGCCGTCGCCGTGGAAGGGGTGGTCGGATATGGTGGTGGTTGGGTCACCCACCGACCGACACGGATTTTCGACATGTTCTTTACTCATCAAATTAAAATTGAAATTCAGGTGCCTCGCCGATCGACTATAATAAAATCATACCTATAATATTATTTTGTATTAAGATTAAAAAAATATACATGAAAAAAATGAAAAAGAAAGACAGGAAAAAAAAATAAAAGAAAAAAAAACGAAGAAATAAAAAATTTGGAAAAAAAATGAAAATGGGAAGAAAAAAGGAAAAGATGATGGGAAAAAATTTAAAAAGAAAAAAATCGAGATGACTTTGTGGTGAATCGACGGTAACTCAACAATAACTCGTCTGCATATTGTAAATATATAAATTAGAGTTTATTTTATTATATTTTGTGTAAATTAATAAAAAGATAATATAATTTTTTTAAATGTGATTATTTTTTAAAAAATATTTTGGGGTGAACTCATAAAATGAGCGGGTGAAGATAATCGTGATAAAACAATAATTTGGGAGTGAACTCATAAAATGGTGGGTGCAGATAACCGTGGTAAAAAATGGTTTGGGGGTGAACTCATAAAATGAGCGAGTACAAATAACGTGGTAAAAAAAGATTTGGGGGTGAACTCATTAAATGTACAAGTGCAGATAATTTTAGTAAAAAATGATTTGAAAGGTGAACTAATTAAATGAATGGGTGCAAATAATTTGAAATTGAGGTATGCACCATGAATGCGAGTGCATACAAGTATTTGGCGAGGAGTATATATTAGGGGTGTATTCAATTGAGATTTTTTTATACTTTTAAAATTTGGGGGTATTCAATCCGAATTTTTAAAAGTCTTTCAAAATTAATGAGGTATTCAATACGAATTTTAAAAAGTCTTTAGAAATCTTTAGGTATTCAACAATCTATGAATTTTAATATTATATGGATTTCGTTGGATTCTCCTTCAAAAATATAAATAAATTTCACTAAGAAAAAAAAAACCTTTGTTGTTCTTCTAACAAAATTTCAATTACTAACCTACTGCATTAGTCTCCTTCAAAAGCACTTGTTATTTGAAACAAAAGATATACAACACAAAAACATTATAAAAAAATTTATTATTTCAGAATTTTACACTATAAAACTGGTTCATGGCTATCACAACCTAGAAAAGTAGAGAAAAAACAGACATTCTTGTTGTATTTCGAACCACAAAATCTTACACAGTCTAACACAGTTTACAAAATCAAAAAGCTGTCCATCTTCCTGCTCTTCTTCAAATGAAATAATTAAAATCAAGAAACGTAACTATTTTCTTCTATAAGCATCACAAATTCTTCACCACCATTATTATCGTGAAAAAGATTATATGTCTCTGTATTTTAAAATTATGTTCTCTCTTTAAAAATTATAGTATATCGGCACAGTTGACACCATTTTAGCAATAATATATTCTCGATCGCCACCTAATTTATAGCATTGTCAACCTTAAGATCTCAAGAACATTAAATGTTCTTGAGATCTTAAAGTTAAAGTTAGCACGTGGTGTTCGATATCATCTAAAGATTTTGGTGGTCAAGGTAGTCACTCCATAAATGCAAGTGAGTTATTCAATCTTGCCATGCATCATAAAAAAAATGTGATTGAGAGAATTTTTGGTATTTTCAAATGACGATTCACAATTTTCAAAACCCACCACCTCCTCCGTTCCCATTTCAAACACAAGCATAGTTGACTTGTGATTACATAACTTCCTTGGGAAAGAATGTCGCTCTGATGATTTGTCAAAGCCAACTACAACAAAGAACTGAAGCTAATGCATGGAGAATGCTATGTGGAAAATGAGACCGAGGCTTATGGAAATGAAGATGAGAATAATAATGATGAAATATATTTTTGGTATTTTAACTAAATAATTTAGATAATTTTTTTTTATATACAAGTGTGTTCGATATACGTTTGCATCAATAGTTTTAGGGGCTTAGTTTATGGAAATCCTCGAAGAAAACAGATTTATTTTGGTGGAATCCGATCCATTATCCGAGAACAATCCTGAGCCCGAGGGATCATTCCTTTTTCCGATATATGAAAAAATGGATTTCAGCAAGTCGATTCTTAGTAAATGTCGAATCAAACCATTTACCCTTATTTCAACAAAGGAAGCTCGGGCTTCTTGACTAGAAGAACTTTTTTTGTCTTGGTCCCAATTCAATACTAAACAAGTCCGAACTAATTGAATATTTGTATCAGAAATTCCTCGAATTGGTTTACCATTTCCATAAAGGATATAATTGACAACTCGAAGTTTCACATTATCCCTTTCCTGCAACAGATCCGGAGGAAAAAGTGTTCCTAAAGTTATACCATCCGTTATTTCATATGTGACGACAGGACGAACCAAAACAAAATACTTTTTCTTACTAGGTGTGATCCGTTGAACATAGATCCAATTTTCCCGTTTTTTCGATTCCTTAGAATTGAGTTTTCCTGTTCTTAGTGGTATCAAAACGCCGCTATGTCGGGATATCTTATCTGTCTCTCCGGGAAAATGGATAATGTAAATCAATAAAAAAATGTGTATTTCAAAATTCTGTCAAATCTATGAAAATTCATATAAATGAATAAAAAAGTCAGTCAAACTCTGCATAGAGTTTATGGATTTTCTAAATTAACTGACTTTTTAAAATCCAAAAAAAATCACCCACTTTAATTTTAAGATTGATGAAGAAAACAACATTGCCAATTTGCCATTTAGAATAGAAAAAAAAAACTTAATTTACACAACTTCACTATTTTACAAGTTTATTTTTCTTTTTTGTCTTGGGGAAGGCGAGTTTGAGATTTCAATAATTTAACTATATTATAGAGGTAAATAAAATTATATGCATAAGAAATGTATATATTTCAAAATAAATTTTTTAAAAGTTGGAATTTCCCTGGTAGGGGTGAAAATAGACTAGCAGATTAAGATTTGCATTGAAAAGCTTAAGTATGATATACAAAATTATGATTGGGTCAGTTTAGTTGATCAGACTTTTACCAAACCAGGTTATATGTCATATCGAGTAGCTTTTGTCTATCGCTATTTTTAACTGAAAAATGTATGTAGTAAAGAAACTATATGCACTTTTTACTAAGTATACTAACACTCTTTAATGTTAATAGACGAGTAAAATTCCAACTGAGTGCCCGCTTAAATGGACGGCTTTATCGAATAGGTGATACTTGAGTTAGAAATATTCTACCAAATAAAATTCATTAGAAAGTATCTACACCAACAAATAAATTTCCATGCCTTTGAAAACAGACACATTCATTAGGCCTATTCTCCTTTGGCATAAACAAAGCCTTCATCACCACCACCTCTGGCCATTTTCCGTTTGCTATAAACACGGTGTCGCCTCTCTCTTCCGTATATCACCCAAAACACTAAAGACAGCATAACTGCAGTGCCAACCATCACCACCCCGACATAAACGCGTTCGCTGTATTTCCTTAGGTCGGGACAGTAGCTCGTCTCTATGTCGAGGAATGTCTGTCTTGCGTAAGTGCAATCGGAAAGTTCAACGAGGAATGGCCCGCATTGATGCAAGCCATAACCCACATTCACCGTGGCGGAGAACTGTGAGTAAAGAGTTGGACTTAGTCGTCCTGTCGTCAAACAGATTCCACTCGGAGATGTTTGACAGACGTACCCACTCCACACCTTCATAAGAAAAAAAATCGTGTTTCATCTCTTATTCCAGTTGATTCATCGAAGAACAATTGAGAGAACATGAAATAATTCAATAATCAATATCAATGTGTACTTGAAGAATCCCGTGCTAATTGTGAAAGCCTACCAAAAATTGGATTCTTCAAGTACACGTAAAACGTAGTTTGACAAAAATTATGTAAACAAGTTTTATCGTGCAATTGATTTTCATTTTTTGTTTGTATTTTTTTAATACTAACAGTTGTTTCATTAAAACGTACTCCAGTAGTATTAGTTGTTATACTATAAAGTGATAGTTGTAAATCAGTTGTACTGTAAAACTGTTTTACATGAGACCAACTAATGATAATAAATATGTTACGCACCTGTGTCGCATTGGTGATATCCACCTCACCGGGCGAGCAAGCACGATCCATTAGATCAGGATGAAACGGATTGCAAAGTGTGGGCAACAGTGGACCGGATTGATTGAAGTAAAGTTGTGCAAAGTTCGGAGCGAAGTTGATGTTGGAGACGTTGGTGATCACGGTGTTGATGGCATCGACTAATTGGGACGTTACTTCTTTGCTTTTCGCCAAGGTCTCTTGCGCGGTGGCGTGATCAACACAAGGCAGAATGTCGTCTAGAGCTGTGTGAGCAGTTGGATTTTGGACCCATTGGTTCATTGCTACACAAGTGTCTCCTGTCACACTGAATCAAGATGAAATTAATCAAATGCATAAGACTTTATTCTTTTGTCCTGGTGATAAGATTGTTATGGAATGGAACATACTTGTGGAGAAGTAGAAAAATGCCAGAAAGAATGAATGTTCCAGTTACAAGAATCCATCCAGCAACCACCAAGCTGCAGCAAAAAATTCAAGTGAGAGGGAGTACAGTTGCACGCACAAGTTACACCGTGCAATTATCAAGTAACACTAGCACGCCCATAAAGTAATATCACAACATTTTACACACACAATCACACCAAATTGTATGGAAAAATGTTGTGGTATTACTTTATAAGAGTAATGGTATTACTTCATAAGTGATGTGGTATTACAGACTATAAGAAATTACACCAGTTGCATAGGGTGCAACTTGTGCATACAAGAATTTGTCTTTAATTATAGATTACTCACATGTATACAGGAATTTGCATTCCAAATATTGAGAACACTGAAACAAGAAAATTGCATAATACTGTAAGTCGAATAGAAATTAGAAAGTACGAGCTTTAAGATACGAAAAACGCTTTACCAAATCCGAGAAACGTGAGAAGAAGCATGGCAGCAGAGAGTATGATAAGAGCAACTCTCCTGCAAGAAGTATTAGTTGGCTAGTATCAGTTGTTTTCACTGAAAAGTATTAGTTGTTTTACTAAAAAGTAATAGTTGTGTACAATTGTTCGATTAGGTTCTTGATGTCTTTGGAATTATCTTGAGTTTTACTAGTAAGAGTACTAGCTGAAGAATCAATCAAGGATTGAATCTGATCAATGTCTGTTTGGACATTCGGAGGCAGAGAAACTTGGATGACGTTAAACTGCTTAGCTGCAGAAAGATATCCCGACACGTTCCTAAGATTCTGAGACGTGTCATCGGCCTGACGAACGACGTATTCCAAAGTGTTCATTGTAGTGCTATGGAATTTTTCCTGCCCAGTGTACAAAACAGCACATCCAATGCTGAAAATGCATGATCAAGAATTAGTCTAATAGTGGGAAACCATGAACCACATGATGTTTGTGTATAGAGAGAGGGGTAGTATAGTACATTGCAGCGATCGAAAACGAGACGAGGAAGACAAGGGAGAGGGCGTAAGCGAGACGAGAGTAGCCATAGGGCTCCCTTCGAGAGCAGCAGTAGCAGAGACAAATGAGAGATAAGCAAAGCCCGAAAATCACAAACCACATTGTTGCAATGACAAAAAAGGGTACAGCTGTGTAACTCACTGACTGCAATGAAGTTAGCAGATAAACTAAGTCCAAAAAAGTTTAACAAACGTAACATGTAAATCAGTTCCACCGTGCAATATTATTAGTTGTTCCATTAAAACCTATCAGTCCATCCGTCCACACCATTTTATCTTCACTCTCCAACTATCACTTAGTATTTATTAGTTTTATTCATAATTCAAACCAACTACCCCTAAAATTTTTACTTCACAATAACACTACAACACTCTTACTTTTTCTAAAAACCCGTGTCCAAAAAGAAAGCACCAAGTTATAAGGAAGCTTAATGGGAGAAAAGAGCTAGAGTTGAGTTGTAGACTTACAGCCCAGTAATGGCGATTGGTGATGTTCCAACCTCCAGTGTACATTTTAAAATCATTCAAAGGATCTTTTCTGTGAGTTTTTCTTGGGGCTAACACCATACTTGAATCCATTTCAGCTTCTGTACTTGAGGTTGAGGAGTTATCAGAAGATAAAACTGCTGTGTCGTTTGATTTCCCTGCACAAACAACATATATATGTCCATTATAATCAGTTTCTTCAAATCTTGAACCCACAAAACAGAGAGGAAAAGTTTACCTGATTCTTGGATGGTTTCATCAAATGCAAATGAGAATGAAAATGGTAGACAACAAATTAGCAGACAAGTGATTACAAGCATAGGCCTAAAGCATGACGACATTGTGTAGTAACTGTAAATGTGTTTGTGAATGTTGAAGTGGAAATCATGTGTTTGAGAGAGTTCAAAAGAAAGATGGAAATTTTCCTACAATTCTCTGCAGCTTTCACACGTACACATAATTATTGTAGTAATTACTCTCCTTAACACACTTGAGTGGCTCATTTGTACTTCCTATAATACCCCTCGAGCAATGCACTTTGATTTATTCATTCAACGACAATTTCTCATCTTTATAAGGAACACGAAAACTGGATTAGGGGAATCGAACCTTCTTTTTTTTCGAATTAAATCACTTGTTTCAATTTTTCATATCTTATTTTATTATATGAATGATTGATATGTGTCATATTAAAACGACAAGTGTTAAAAATCAAGTAAGGTGAAATACTAGAACTATCGAACCTTTTTTTTTTAAATGTTTTATTGATCTTTCGAATGCTTCATTGGGTGGTTTTAATTGACTATGGAGTAGTGTTTTTGTAAATATCCTAATCAAATTAACTACTATTTTTTATCTTTTTCAAAATATATACAATCACCTCTTGTAGTAAACGACTACGTACGTTATGAATCATGATTAGGGTATAGGTGGATCGAATCAACTTGCGAGTTACTTGTGCTCCACTCAAAATGCTCGCGAGCAGGGGCGGATGTACATGTATGGGGAGGAGGGCCATGGCCCCCCTCAAATTTTATCAATCAACTATAGTAAATATATGTATTAAGGGTATTTTTCATTCTCCATTTTATATTTGGCCTCCCCCAATTAATAAACTAATTTAATTCTATTAAAATAAACCGTAATGATACAATACTCCCCAATCCACTTACCAGGTTTGTAATTGCAATTTATATATTATTTGTTAATGTACTATTTTAATTATCCTCCAATTTTCCAAATATTTAATTTATAATTAACTTTTTAATTTAAAATTAATTCTTCAATTATTAATTGATGTATTTATAAAATTTATTTTCTAGATTAAAGATAAACAAAAATCAATATAACTAATTGTTGGGTAATAATTAGAATTTGAAATTTGATGTAGTCTTTTAATTAATTAATTTGTATTTGACTATTTCATAGATGAAAAAGCTATGAACAATAGATTTTTTCTTTGAAAGAAAAAATAAAAATACTCAAGCATCTCAGTTAAATTCATCTATAGATAATAATAAAAAATATCGTCAATATGAAAGTGTTAGAAGAGCATATATCCAAGATGGACCATGCCAAATAGTAATACTTTTAACAGGTTGTGAGTTTAATACTCCTATATTGTGAAAATTTTATGATAATTAATACTCCATATATTATATATGAGCTTAATAATGTATATAATAAATTTTATTACTTTGAAATTTTACTATTGGCCCCCCTCAATTTTTCATCCTGGGTCCGCCCCTGCTCGCGAGCGTAATAAAGCTTGTACAATATTTATTATTTTACCATTAATTATATAAATTATATATATATATATATATATATAATCGAGTCAAGTTAAGTTTCTTTTATCATTAATTATATAAGAAAAAAAATATTTTACATTTAATTTTATAAATTATACAGGTAATCGAGTCGAGTTCAAGTTTGTCTAGTTTCTTGTAGAGTCAAGCTCGAGCTTAAATTTTTTAGTTCGAGTTGAGTTTCGAATTTTGAGTATAGCAATCAAGTCGAATTTTGAGCTCAATACTACTCGGTTCGACTCAACTCATTTACACCCCCTATATGAGATCAATCGTGTATTTCTTACCTCTTATACGGATGTGTAACCTCTAGTTTATAGTAAGTTATATGCAGAAATGACATCATCAATATACATGCGACATATAAAGTACCGGTAAAAATATGGAGTATACATTATTGAAACTTGTTTAAGTTTAGTTATAAGTTACATAAGCCAAGAAATTGAATACTAAACTGTCAACGTCACTTAATTAGTTGAGTTCAAATTAAACTTAGTGGTGACACTACAACTACAAGCATGCATACGAGGAGGTGAGAAAAAGATAAGAAAAAAGTTGAGGAGAGATTTGTAATTTTGATTCTACATAAATATATACATGGATGGTCCCTTTATCCAGGTAAAAATCCACTGAAGTCGTTTGTTTGTCAGTTTGTGTTTCATCAAACAAATGATCGGCAATTCCGTGATTTATGTTTTACCTTTTTTGACTCCTCCCTTTATCACACCTTTTTCCTTTTCTTTTTCAAAATTGGGTTCACACACATTTTATTTCCATTTTCACTATTATATGTGTTGGGTCCTCTTCTTTGTAACATGTCGAGAGTGTGAGGAGTGTAAGTGGCGTGTGTTGCGAGGGTTACCCAAAAGTTAGTTGATTTATGTCCTCTACACTATTCAATTCGACTATTAAGTGATCTGAGCTCGTTAGAGTGACTCAATTCGACTATTAAGTGATTTGAGCTCGTTAGAGCGGCTCAAGAGATAAATCTATTGTACATATATAGGTAAGCATGTAATTACATGAAGATATAATACTAATCAAGAAGTATATGTTGCTAATCAATATTACATGGATGGATCTGATTTTAGATTTTTTCAGTAACAAACAAGAATTATATTGAATGTTCCTCAATATGAAACAGAAAATTTGAGAGAGTTATGCTCTTGAATATTCAGCCCATCTTTCGTTAATTAGTCAATGGCCTATATGTATTACACAGAAGCATGAGTTGTTTTTATTACATTCATCATGCCCTTAGAAGGGAACATATGTACCTCTAGGTGTCATTTTATCATTTAACTTGATGACTCATTACTAAGTGCTAGACTGGCTTGATTGCCCCTTGGAAATGTAGGACGAGATGACATATGTGGTCCATGTGGATATTCTTCTTGGTCAAGGTGGATGCATGTTCGTCTCAAGTGAGTAGCTACGTACGTTGGATGAAATCTTGATCTGGACGAATAGGGTGACAGACCTGAGGTTGACCTTTGAGGTGGTCAAGTGGAATTGTTGAGGTGACGTTGATGGTTGACCGATCTTTATTGACCTTAAAGTGTCGTCTCTCTATTCGTTGATAGTTACTGGACACGATCAAAGACTTGAAAGTTCTTTTTTTCTTCTCATTACCTATAATCATGCGCTTAATAAGTTCAACACATTTGACATCGCCTCTGTTAGAAAATATAATATAACAATACCTTTCTACAAATTTCAAGACAAAATGAAATTCTTTCGTGTTCAGAGTTGAATTTATTCCAAGAGTATGTGTGAGAATATTCAAGCAATCCTTACTTTTCCATTTACCTTTCGATTTAATACGATAGGAGAGAAAATAAAACCACATACTCACGTAACACTTCTACTAATTTGACTTGTGATTTTTTGTACAAATAAAGAAATGAATACTGAAAAAGAATATATACTCCATTGTTGCTAGCTATAAATTATATGCTGGCCATTTTAAAATCATTATAAATCTAAAGATGCTTTTAATGATAATTAATATGAAAAATTCATTTAAGTTTTGGGTTTTTCAACCAGTTCCAAAAACATAATTTATGTGAGGAGTATTTATTAAGAACTAGTCTTGGGTGAGACCGTCTCACGGAATTAATGAGACGGGTCTTTCTTAACCTTATAATGTTTGAGCAAAAAGTGATAGTGTCACTTTTGTTAAAAACATTGTCACTTTTTACTTAAACATTGTCACTTTTTTTTAAAACAAAAAATTTGGAAAAAAAATGGATTATCTACCCAAAATTTTAAAATATGGATTAAAAGGGATTCGTCTCACGTAAAAAGATTCGTCTCACGTAAAAATATATGTGAGACGATCTCACATAAGTGTTTGCCATTTAAAGCTTAAAGGTGTATTTTTTACCAACATGCTTCAGTATAGTATCTTTCACACATCAAGGTCGAGAGGAGTTAGAGAGAAGGGAGAGCTTCTCTCTCTAGAGAATTGTTTCTCCCTGTCTTCCCCGGACTCCGTCGCAGATCCGTCGTTCACGTTATCGTCATCGTTCTTGTCTCTATTGCTGCTCTGTCTTTGTTGTCGCCTCAGATCTGTTGGTTTTCTGCTTCTCTCGTTTTCGCTAGATTTGAGTTGTAGATCTGTAGATCTGCAGATCTGAGTTGTAGATCTGGTGTAGTTTTTTTCAGTTCTTGGTAGGGATCAACGTAGATCTTGTCCGTAACGGAGCCAAGGTGACCGTTTGGATATTTCTTCGTTGATCCTATTTTATTGCTTTCTTTCTTAGGTAGTTTTGGTGCTTTTTAGTTTTTGTTTTAGTTTATGTTGGTTGTCTCTGTTGCGCGGGCTTTGTTGTGGTTGTGAGACTTTTTTTATAGTTGGACTCCTTGAGATAGTCTCGAGAGCCCTGGTGCTCTGGTACTTTTGATTCGGGTACTCGTGGAACTTTGTTTGTTTATTCTGTTTCCTATTCTTGATATGAGAACACCTTAGTGTGGGGTTGTCTCATTTAAAGATTGGAGACCTGGACACCTGTTAAGGCAAATGGAAGCTCGTCTTTCCTCTTCACGCGATTGGAGTGGACGGCGATATCCGTTTGGTTTGAAGATCAAGATCTTAGCTCGTGATTTGTAACTCTATTTTATGATCTTGTAAACCCTCCATTAAAAAAAAAAAACATGCTTCAGTATATTGTAAAGGGTTTTTCATGAGCACATAACAGAAAAGGGCGCGGTTATACACACACACCAACCTATTGAATACACCCACCAAAACTTTTTTTAATGATAAGTGACATGTAAAATGTCCATTTTACCCCTCTTACAAAATTTTTAAAAAAAAACTAAGATGAGTACACTCCCTCGTTACATGTCAACAGAATCATCCCCACCCTCTGCAAAAAAACAAACACCATCCTTAAATAAAATTTCGAGAAACAAACACCAGGCAAAATTTCGAGAAACATAATTTTTTGGATTTTTTTGGAGTGGTTTGAAAATCTTAATATGTTCGAAAATTTTACCAAAACAAAGTTGAGATGTCGAATTTTTTTAATGAACAAACATAATATGTTCGAAAAAAAAATTCAAAACAACTCAAATTTGTCCAGAAAAAAAGATAGAATATCTTGTTCGAAATTTTTTCCAAAACAAACTCAATATGTTCGAAAATAATTACCTAACTTCTAAAAACCCTAAAATTTCCCAAACACAGATTGGCCTAAATTTTTCAAAAAAACCTACCTTGAAACGGGGCCGATTTCTGGTGGGGAGGGGGTCGATTTCTTGTGGAGAGGGGCCGACTTCTTAAGGATCCGGCGACGGTGTCTTTCTTCAAAGGACGGCGACGACGACTTTCTTCAACAGACGGCGGCCTTCTTATTCAAACAGAGGCGGCGGTGTGGTTTGCTACGAGGCCTGAGGGGGCGAACGACCGAAGATGTCTTGGAGTCCTGAGGAAGCGGCGGCCGACGCGGGAGACAATTTTTTTATTTTTTTTACAGGGGAGGGAAGGCGACGGCCGACGCGGCTGGAGAGGGAGGCTCTTGGGCGGCGCTGCGACGTGGGCTGGGAGGCGACGGAGGAAACGAAGAGACGGGAGAGTTGGGAGAGGGAGGAAGGTGGATGTACTGAATTGGGTTTTATGAAGATTAAGGGTATTTTAGAGTTTTCTTAGTGGGTGTCCTCATCTCAGAGTGTGTGTACTCATCCAGTGGGTGTCCTCAATAGATTGGTGTGTGTATAACCGCGCCCAATAGAAAATTCAAGTTTATAAGTGTGACTTTTATAAACAATCTCTAAAAAGGCCACGGTTTAATGTCCTTTTTTTTATGTATTCACCTCCCATCTAAATTTATTAATTGAAGTGTCGGGTGAAAAGATTCCACTACCCCTTGTTGCTAAGTTCACCCATTCACAAAAAAAAAAATTGGTATTCTCCCTCTCCCTTCCAAAGTATCCCTTAAAAAAAAATTAAAAGCACTTGAAGATAAACGTGGAGCGAGGGTTACAATTGTTGTATGTTTGTGTAGATAAAATGAATATATGTTAAATCTAGTTGGTTTCCGTTATTTTTTTCATGAACATGTATTTTTCAACATTGATTCGCCAAAAATTCTCGAAAGATTTTTCCATAAGTTTAGAAAATTTTTGAAAGTTATTTCCAAAAAAATTTAGAATTTTTGGAAGTTTTATTCTGGAAATTCTAAAGAAATCAGAAATATTTGCCGAGTTTTTTACAAATACTCGAAAAAACTTTCGAGATTTTTTAAAAAGTTCGACACACCAGTGTTGATTTCACATTCAACCCAGTTCTTGCGATTTTTATGTTTAATCAGTGCAAATTTAATTTTATAGTCTTAAAATCGTACTAGTACAATTTTAAATCACAAAAATACATTGACATTTAAGTTTGGAGCACTTAAACTAGCATAAAATTAGAAGTTTGGGGGTGAATGAAGTTTTTCAGTAAATGAGGGTTTGGTGAACTCAATCGATGAGTGTAGTAAGGAGGGTTTTTTTTTTTCATTTAACGGTGGCCCTCTCCACTTTTTCTCTCTCTACGAGTTGAGTGTGAGTTTTTGCCCGAATTATGTTCTTCAATTTTCACTAATTGGAAAGGCCTTTTTGGATCCTTTTTTCTTTAATACCATCTTCTCCCTTATTTAATGTGTTGTTTGTTCTTTCAAAAACATCCATCCTTTCCGCCTTTATAGATCATCTTGGAGAAACAAATATACTCCTCATCATTAGATTTCCTCGTTTGTTTCAAAAGAAGGGTGTGCGTGAGGGGCACTTGCTTGTGCACTGATTCGGGTGGAATTTACGCGTTTTAGGGGCACATGTGAAGTGTATTTTGATATGGATTTCATTGAATTATGCATGGAATATGATTGTTTAAGCCGAAATGAGAGAAAGGTTGTGTTTTGTTGATTTTGTAGGTAAAACGATGGAATTTGGAGCAAAACACAGACCACAAGTGATCGTACCGGAAAGAGAAGTGCACGGTTGGATTCGTCTCGGAAAACGGAGTGGATTAGCCAAAGGAATCAAGTCAATCCGACACCCGAGGCGAAAGTTATGCATGAAACGAGAAGAGGAGGCAACTCGGCCGAGTGACGTTACTCGGCCGAATCTGCAACTTTGGCCTCTACTGCGCACTCGGCCGAGTGAGCTTACTCGGCCGAGTAAGGTTGAATGCGTAGCCCCTGAATTGGACATCACTCGGCCGAGTAACCTTACTCGGTCGAATCTGCGAGTTCCACATTTTCTGCGCACTCGGCCGAGTGATCCCAACTCGGCCGAGTCTCGGCTGGAAAAAGCGCAAACACGTTTCTTTAAGTACTCCACTCGGCCGAGTGACCTCAACTCGGCCGAGTAACCCCATTTTCGGTGCCAAACTTGTATTTTCTCCATTTTTGAGAGATCAACTTGCAATTGTGCCATCCAAACCCTTCCCCAACACTATATAAGGCCCCTTTCTTGAAATCCAAGACACTCTCCCCCAAATCCACACATAGTTACACATACTTGGAGGTGTTTTGGCCATTTCTCTCTCAATTCTTCATCAAATCAAGGAAGAAAGGATGCAATAGCTCCCAAATTCCATTCCCTACCACATTCTAGACTAAGCTTTCTATTTCTTTTCCTTTTTATTTAGTTATTTCATTTGGATTTTGTAATTTCATTATGCTAGTTAGTAGCTAAACACTTTGTGGTTCTAAGGCATTGTAAGACTTAGATTGATGTTTATGAGTAATTTCTCGCTTTAATTGGTGTTTATCTCGTATTTGCATATTCAATTATTCATTGTAAAGCATGTTGTTAGTGGCCATAATGATTTGCTTGATTTATTGTTAATTGGGGTAGTATCGGGAGATTTATTCCATTTAATCGTATGCGAATATGCAACCCGGTATTATTATGATCTCGGGAGAGGATTAATTATCAGAGAGGGAATCGAATGATCTTAGGAGCTATTTTAGATGGTGTAATGTTTGTGATGTAGACATGCGAGCTTATATTACATTGCGTCTTTGGATTAATTTGTATCGGGAGATCGATTAGTTCTTTTTGTGTGATCACCTTATACGGGATAACCTTAATGGCCCTTTAAACGAGACAACATTCATAAACGGACGTCTAAGTACTACAATTGCCTTGGAACCCACCTTTTCTCTTTGAGTTACAATCGTTTTACTTTCGTTTTCCTATTTTGCATGATTAGTTGATCGACTTCATATTTACTCTTTAGTTGTTTATTTGTGACACATTGTTAGACAATCTTAGGAGTAATTCAACTTTCAAATTATCGATCACGTCTATTTAGAATTCGACTAGCAAACTACATTTTTACGCTTAACCTCCTTGTGGGATCGACCTCGTGCTTATCACGCTACGATAGACACCGTACACTTGCGGTTGTTTATTTTAGTGTTGTATAACACGTGAATCAAGTTTATGGCGCCGTTGCCGGGGAGGTTTTTATAAGCTCTAGAGTGTAGGCTAGGAGAGTTTTAGTTTAGACAATTTATTTGTTTTCTTTATTTGCAAAAATCCAAAAATACTTGTGTTTGTTACTTTGAGCTTATTTGTATATCTCACTCTTGTTCGTTCTTTTGATAGACATGGTTTATGATCACACGATCTAGGAGGAACCACCAAGACGTGCTACCTTTAGATCCGGAGATTGAGGCCAATTGTCGAAGAAGGAACGCCGAAAGGAGAAGACTAGAGTTGGAAAGAATGAATCGAAGAGAGAATCCGGTTGTAGAAGAGGTCGAGGAGGAGGTTGAGAATCAAGGGGTTGATGGATTTGAGGAGCTAAATGGGAATGGGGGAAATCGACCACAAAGGGTACTAAGAGATCATTTCCGCCCAATTCCGAGGCCATATGGAGGAGCGGGTCGAGAACCCGTAGATGCTCACAATTTCGAACTCAAGCCGGCCTTGATCATAATGGTTCAAAACAACCAATTTGGAGGGTTGTCAAAGGAGGATCCTAACCTCCATTTATCTCAATTCCTAGAGATAAGTGGAACGGTTAAGATCAATCGTGTCCCTCAAGACTACATCCGTCTTCAATTGTTCCCATTCTCTCTACGTGATCGTGCTAAGCAATGGTACATGTCTCTTGATTTAAGGACAATCGAAAATTGGGCCGACCTTGTAGATGCCTTCCTCATGAAATACTTCCCTCCAAGCAAGACCATCAAGATAAGAGGAGAAATTTCTTCTTTCATGCAAGACGATGATGAGTCTTTAGCCGAGGCTTGGGAACGTTTCAAGGATCTCATACGGAGTTGTCCTCAACATGGGTTCTCAAGAGATCAATTGATTTGCTATTTCTACAACGGGATGGACCATCGAACGAGAGGGATGGTAGATGCCTCGGCCGGTGGAGGTTCTTTATTGGGGAAGACGACGGATGAGGGTTATGTACTTCTAGAGGAGATGGCAAAGAACGGACACCAATGGCCATCCGAGAGAAGGCAAGCCCGGAAAGTAGCTTCCACTCAAAATTCGGAAGAAAGTGTCAACTTATCCAACAAAGTGGACAAGCTAATCTCTTTGATGACGGCCAAAGCACTAGTGGAGCCCAATAATGATCAATATGAGGAGGCCCATTTCATGAACAACCAACGGGACCGTCATTTTCGAGAAAGAGGTTGGAATGAGAGGCAACCTCCTAATCCGAATCAATATCATCCCGGATTGAGGCAACATGAGAATTTTTCCTATGCCAACACAAGGAATGCCATTGTCCCACCTCCAAATTTTAATGTTAGAGATGGAGCTATTGTGGAGTCTTCATCAAAGCCATCAATGGAGGATATGTTTGGTGCTTTTATGGTGGAAACCACAAAATTCATGAGAGAGACTAGGGAGAATGCAAACAAGACTTGGCAAATAATTGATGAGCATGGTGAGATGATCAAGAATGTGGCAAACAATGTGAGAGCCATAGAGAAGCAAGTGAGTCAACTTGCTACCATCATTGGAAAGCAACACGTTCCGGGGCAATTCCCCTCTAACACGGAGCTAAATCCCAAGGAGCAATGCAACTCAATTAAGTTGAGGAGTGGCACAAGCTATGAAGGCCCTATGATGCCAAAGGAAGATGGTGAAGAGGAACAACAAGGAAGAAAAGTTGAAGAGAAAGATGTTGAGAAGGAGAAAACAAGTGAGAAAGAGAATGATGCACATAAGCCTCCATCTCCACACAAGCCTCCAATCCCATACCCTCAACGACTCAAGAAGACGAGTTTGGATGCAAAGTTCATCAAATTCTTGGAGATTTTCAAAAAGATACACATCAACATCCCATTTGCGGAGGCCCTTGAGCAAATGCCTCATTATGCCAAGTTTTTTAAGGAGATTATGTCCAACAAGAGAAGGATGGTAGAATTTGAAACCGTTAACCTCACCGAAGAGTGTAGTGCCATCATCCAAGCTAAGTTACCTCCAAAGCTTAGGGATCCCGGTTCATTTACATTGCATTGTGTCATTGGCAAAGAGGGAACTTATCGTGCTTTGTGTGATCTTGGAGCAAGCATAAACCTCATGCCATTATCACTTTTCAAATCACTTGGCTTGGGAAAATTGACGCCTACTACCATGAATCTTCAATTGGCGGATCGCTCCATAGTTTATCCTTTGGGAACGGTTGAGGATGTGCTTGTCAAAGTTGGGAAATTCATATTCCCGGTTGATTTTGTGGTACTTGATATGGAGGAAGATATGACAATCCCCTTGATCTTGGGAAGACCGTTCCTAGCAACGGGTGGAGCCATCATCAACGTACGAAACGGAGAGCTTGAACTACATGTTGGTGAGGAGAAAGTCTCATTCAACATCTACAAGGTCGTTAGATTTCGTGATGATGAAGATGAGGAGGAAGAGTATGTGTATTCCAAGAGAGATCCTTATTCGAAGCTCATGGAAGATAAGGTGGAAGAAGAGTTGAAGGTAAATTTTGTGAAAGAAGACCCCAAAGTGGAAGAAAGTGAAGTGAAGATGGGCAAGAAGGCCAAGTTTGGGGGAGTTTTCTTCAAAAACTCCCCCAAATCAAAGAAAGCTACTTGTGCAAACTTGGGGATGAATGAGGCATCAACATCTTATGACATGGTTGAAGAGCCGGATGGGCTAGCTAGTGGATGCTTCAATGGGCTTAAGAAAGTCGTATGGGCAAGGAAGGTCAAGAACAAGGAGGATGATGGGGTGACTTGATATCCCCCTTTAGGAAGGACCGTCCGGCATAGGACGTTAAAAATAGCGCTTCTTGGGAGGCAACCCAAGTTTTATTGCTTTCTTGTTTTTATTGCTTTAGTAGTGTTGATAGCTTAGTTTATTTTGTAGGTATGGATGAAGAATACTATGGATAGCAAGTCTTGGAGAATGAAGAAGAAGCAAAGCCAACTTTGGAGTGGAGGAAGCAAGTGTTGCAATGGTGATCTTTGAAAAAGCATTGGATGTGCAAGGAGGGAGGTAACAACTTGTAGCCCCAAACTTAGAATTTATACATAGTAAAATTCTAAGTTTGGGGGAGTTATTTTTTTTTTTATTTTTTTTACTAGTTGTTACCCTTGCACCGGTTCGTCATTCTACTTATGTCACATTTTGCACCGGCGCACACTTGGCTTTCACATGATTATATTGTTTGAGTTGGTTTTTATCATATGTTGGGTAGTGGACATTTGGTGAAATGTGAGCATGAATAATCATTGGAATCCATTGTTGAGTAGTTGTGGTGATGTCTATTTGCTTTGAATGTAAGCATGATTGATGTTAGATATAGTATCATGATTGTGTTCATATTTGTGATCTTTGATAGCATGGATGCATGATGTGTTGTTGCTTGGGAACATTTGATGATTGTGAGAGTCCTATTGAATAAACCGGTGAGAATTGAGCCTTAAATCGAGCATGTAATCCGGTTTAGTTCATTTGAGAGTGGACTAGGTTATTGCTAGTGATCCTAGAACTTGCCCAAGTTCTTGTTTGAAAGCATGATTGTGTGAAATGATGTGATGTGATATAGGCCATCTTGTTCTAAAAGAGTCACTTAGCCAAAATTTCCCAAAACCGAAGTAATTTTCCGTAGTTAGCCCCTTGAGCTTAATTCCTCATTTTCTTGGCAAACTACAATGTTAACCACTTAGCCTTTTTGAGCCTTTGATTCCTATATCTAGTGGGGGATAAAAGACAAAGTGAAAAACATGTGCTTGAATGAATATCTTTGGTGAAAAGAAAAGTTGAAGAAGTTGAAAGAAGAAAAAGAGAAAGATGAAAAGAAAATCAAGGAAAAGAAAAGAGGGACAAAGAGCCCCAAAAGTTTGAAAAGAAGAAAAAAAAAATGGTTCAAAAGATGAGGTGATGAATGCTTGAAAAAGAAAGGAAAAAGAAAAGTGAGGATGAAGTTTGTAAGCTTTGAAAGTGAAAGCACACATTGTAAAACAACAAGCTTTGTCATCCACTAGAAGAGTCACAATTCCCAAATTCATCCTACCTTGTCC
Organism: Galeopsis tetrahit; assembly: GCA_963675135.1. Classification (NCBI taxonomy): domain Eukaryota; kingdom Viridiplantae; phylum Streptophyta; class Magnoliopsida; order Lamiales; family Lamiaceae; genus Galeopsis; species Galeopsis tetrahit. The sequence goes on along the minus strand of OY776127.1, from coordinate 9,155,375 downwards.
AAAGAGCCAATGTTACATCCTTGATTAAGTCCTATTGATTACATTGTTGAGCATTTGAGTGTTGTGAAAAGTAGAAGTTGGGCATGCACTGGACGTGTGTTTTACGAAGAGGCTTGTGGGCTTTGGTTTGGTGGTATATTAACCACGATTTACATTGAATCCTGCAATGGTTAGCTATTTTGTGGGTTCAAAAATCCGACAAGATTTTCCTTTTGAGAGATGGCCAATGGTTATTTTCATCTCCCGTGTTTTTCTTTTTGGAATTAGGGTTATAAATTCAGTTGTTTGGGCATGTAGAAAGTCACAATTATCCCTTTTCCTTCTCTTATACTATATATCTCCTACTCTCACTTCAACGGATACGGCTATCCAAGAAAAGTTCAGTGCATGCACAATCTCAGAAAATGAAGGCTTCAATACTGTGGCTCAAAGCAGCGAGCTTTTTGTTCCCACCAAATCCGTTGCCCTGAAGTTTGTGTCGAGAAGGTTCTTTAACATTGTTGAGTTAAAGAAACTTCTTATTTCATCTTGGAAGATTGTTTCAGCTTTGAAGCTCACTATGGTAGGGGAAGGGTTGTATGTCGTCGATTTTTTCAGGAAAAATCTGATATGGAGGAGGTGCTAGCCATGCAGCCATAGAATCTGAGGAGGTCACTGATGGTTTTCAAGGCACTGGCGGGATCGGAACGTTTTGTCAACATCAAAATGGATCGTGTGCCTTTTTGGGTCCGGATCCATTGGTTGGAGGCACATGCAATGACAAAAGGCATAGGAGAACGTTTGGGAAGTATCATTGGTGAAGTCTTAAAGGTCGATGCTAAAGATGATGAAAGGGAGTGGGAGGAGTCACTCAGAGCTCGTGTTTTGCTGGACACGGAGGCCCCATTGTGAAGGTTCACTTTTTTTACAATCGAAAAAGTTAAGTAATTAACTTTTTTCAGGTATGAAAGGTTATCCGAGTTCTGTTATTTTTGTGGCCATCTCCACCACTAGGTAAAAGGATGTGCTAAAGTCAAGGACATGGATGGGGATTGGTTAGAACAACATAAGTTCTTTCCTGAGTAGCTGCGGGCCGATAAACAAAAGAACCCATCGGAAAGCGACATGTAGGAGCTTTTTAACCTTCTGGGCATTAATATTGGGCAGGATTTGGTATTTAGGGGTCAAACTGGGGCGGATGATGGTGGAAATACAGGTGGAGGTGTTATGCTTACTCTGGCTGAGAGAGTAAGTAATGATGCTGAGGCAATAAGGGCATCTAGAGGAAAAAGTGTGTTAGAAGTTGTGGATTGTCAACAAAATGAGTCGCAAGAAAGGAGGTGATCAAAGGGTAAGGCTGTGATTGAAGAGGAAAACCGATCTGGTAATGATTCTGAAGAGCGAAGGAGGCAAAGGGCAAAGTTGTGCTGTTGGATGAAGGGGTTAAAGACTTTTGGAGACAGGCTGAGAGGGAGGTAACTGAATCTTGTAAGGATTTTGATGTTAATGTCCGAGCAGCTCAGATTGAAAGGGAAGTGGTGTATAACTTCAAGGACTTGATGCCAATGGGTGAAGTTGGAGAGGCAGCCTCGGGTCGGGGCAAAGCTAAGGTGGATCCTCGAACAGGTATGATTTTGGAGCCATTATCTTTTACTATTCCTGCTGGATATGAGTATAGAATGGCCAAAGAATCTCTTTGGGGACCGAAGAATGATAATGGAAAGGATTATCGGGTAGTTCATTATATGGGTAGAAATTTTAGGGCTTTTGACTTTAATGCTTTTGTTGAAGTCATTCATGAGGGAGAGGAGCTGTATGTTCCATTCAGGGAATAGGTGGGGCATAATCATTAGCCTGAGGAAGAGCATGATAGAACCTTTGATAGCAGTGTGGATGGGGTTGAGGATGTACTAATACCAGATAACATGAAGGCTGGAAAAAAGAGATTGTGGAGGGACTACTCAGGTGACTTGGCTAACTATGTGGGGGCGGAAAGAGTTCGTGGTGAAATTGACAGCTTAGTCTTTTTTTAAAAAGCAAAAAGCATGTTTGAAACCTATGGTACTGCTCTTAGATACCCGGATATGGCGGAGGTTGAAGTCACTCAACCCCGCCTTGGAGAATGAGGATATTGTGTTGGAACGCACGGGGTATATGCAGTCCTCGTGCGTTCAGTAGGCTTAGTGGTTTGGTTAATATGCATCGTCCCTCTATTTTCTTTATTTCTGAATCGAAATGTACTTCTCCGTTTATTGGGACATTGGAGATTCACCGGTTTTTATGGACACCCTAATTCTTATAATAGAAGTGCTTCCTGGAAATTGTTAACAAGGTTAAAAAATTATGTGCCATCACTCCCGCAACCCTGGATTATTGGTGGGGATTTTAATGAAGTACTCTATAATGATTAAAAAATGGGGGGTGATAATCGAAATAATGCCAAGATTACATTATCCCAGGATGTTGTGTTAACAAATGAATTGTGTTCTTTAAAAATGAAAGGTCTGAAATTTACATGGCATAATCGAAGGAAAGGGGCTCACTATATTAAAGAAAAGCTTGATCGATTCTTGGCTAATGAAAGTTGGATGGAATTGTTTCCAAACTATAATGCGTCTTCGTTGAGTTTTACGGGCTCTGATCATAGGTCGATTATTATTTCTTTTGAGATTCAACATAGGAGTTCTCAAATGTTCGGCTCAAAGCCTTTTAAATTCGAGAACTATTGGATGAAGGAGGCCGATTTTCAAAATATTATGTCAATTGCTTGGCATAAACCAGATTCCAAGATGCCTCTAGATGAATGTTTACAAAAGTGTGGCAAATTTGTGAGTGAGTGGGCTAAGCATAAAGGTGGAACAATCACACATAAAATCAAGCAAGTTCAGGAGGAGATTGAAAAATTGTTGGACAATGATGATACATGCCCAGACATGGAGAGAACGGTTGTGTTAGAAGCTGAATTAGCAAGATTGTCCACACAAGAGGAGTGGTTTTGGAAACAGCGTGCTCGTGTTTCGTGGATAAAGGAGGGTGATCAAAACATAAAATTCTTTCATTCACGGGCCAACACTCGGAGAAGAACAAATAACATTAGCAAAATCCAAGATGAAAATGGGGATTGGCAATGTGATGAAGGAATTATGGGGAAAGTTTTCATTGATCATTTTGAGCAGATTTATGCTTCTAGTAAGCCGCCTAATGATGTTATTAGTAGAGCAACTCAATTCCTGACGGCCAAATTGTCAAGGGATCAGTCTAAGTTTCTGGATTCTCCATTTACTAAAGCTGAAGTATTCAAAGCTGTTAAAGACCTCTCTCCTTGGAAAGCGCCGGGTCCGGATGGATTTCCGGCATCCTTCTACCAATCAAATTGGTCTTTAATTGGGGATGATGTATCATATGCTATTTTGGATATCTTAAATGGTGATGGATCGCTCCAATCCTGGAATCAGACAATCATCACTCTTATCCCAAAAATAGGTGCGCCTTCTTTGCCCCAACATTTCAGGCCAATTAGTTTGTGTAATGTATGTTATCGAATTTTGGCTATAACAATAACAAACAGACTGAAAAGTGTATTAGGGAGTTTGATTGATTAGCATCAAAGTGCATTTGTTCCCGGCAGACTTATTAGTGATAATGTTTTGTTGGCCTATGAAGGAATGCATCACTTAAGGTCAACAAAAAGCAAGGTTGGGTTTACAGCGCTTAAACTAGATATGACTAAGGCTTATGATAGGATTGAATGGTCTTTTCTTATGGAAACTCTCAATGCTATGGGTTTTTCTCAGAATTGGATCAATCTAATCTGGAAGTGCATATCTTCGGTTAAATATTGCATTAAAATCAATGGCACCTGTTCTGATTACTTTGTTCCTTCCTGTGGAATTTGCCAGGGTGATCCTCTTTCACCTTACTTATTTGTATTATGTACTCAGGTCTTCTCTTCGACCATCTTGTCGGCTGTTGTATCTAAACAAGTTTCGGGCATTACGATTTCAAGATCAGCACCTGTGATGTCCCATCTCTTTTTTGCAAATGATTGTTTGCTTTTTTTCAGGGCCTCTAGGAAAGAAGCTCAAGCAATGGCGAATTGTATTTATATATATGAGAAAGCTTCTGGGTAGTTGGTTAATAAAGATAAATCTTCAATCATTTTTAGCCCTTTTACCTGCGAAGTAAATGCCGATCTTTCAAAGAATATTTTGGGTATCCGTGCTACACAAGGACATGACCTCTATTTGGGCCTCCCCCAGAGCAAAAAAGTTGAAGTTTGGATATTTGGTGGACAATGTCAGGAAGAGGGTTATCTCTTGGAATCATAAGTATTTCTCGGAAGGAGGAAAGGAAGTGCTTATTAAAGTCATTCTTCAAGCGATCCCTTCTTACGCCATGTCTTGCTTTCGAATCCCGGTTTCGGTATGTACGGACATTGAGAAAATCATAGCTGGCTTTTGGTGGGGTGACAATGAATTGGGGATGAAAATACATTGGAAAAAATGGAGTAATTTGTGCACATAAAAAACAATGGGGGGTATGGGCTTTCGTAATTTGGTTCATTTTAATAAAGCTTTGTTGGCTAAGCAATTGTGGAGAATTATTACAATGCCTAATACTCTTATTGGGCAGGTGTTCAAAGCAAGATATTTCAGATTTTCTAATGTTTCGGAGATTGGTTTGGGTTCTAACCCGTCCTTTGTTTGGAGATCTCTATTGTGGAGCAGGGATTTGTTAGATTATGGTGGTCGTTGGAGGATTGGTAGCGGCAAAGATATTCATGTCTTTAAGGATAGGTGGGTTACGGGATTAAAAGATGGTCGTGTTACCTCAACAATTGCAAGTGGATATAATGTGAGCAGGTTTCTTTTGAGCAATGGTGGGTGGAATGAAAGTTTGGTTCGCCAGGCTTTTTTGCCTTTTAAGGCTGAGAAGATAATGGCAGTGCCAACTCTTGGCATTGAAGAGATTGATCGGTTCTTTTGGCCGGAATCTTCATCAGGGAAATACACTGTGGCATCCGGATACTATATATCCAAAAATCAGATGACATCGGAGGAAAACACAAATGTTGTTGGATCATCTAATCCGAAGGCTAGGTCTACAATTTTTGAGAAAATCTGGAAACTTAAAGTTCCGCCTAAGGTACGTATTTTTTGTTGGAAGTTAGCAAAGAGTTTGATTGCTTCAGAAGGTAATTAGCTATGCATCATGTTCCTGTTAATACCACTTGTGGTTGATGTGGTTTCTTTTGGGCTGATTATATGCATTGTATCTTCAAATGTCCATTTGCAAAAAATACTTGGAAGAGTTTGAGGTTGTGGAATGAGATAAAGAGTGCAACTTATGGAGATACTTTCTGTTGTGCCACAATTTGCACGGATAGATTAGATATCCTCCAAGTCAGATATCCGAATTCCCGAACTGATGTATGAAGAATCCGGGTCTAAAGCCTCCTCCAAAATGGTCCTCCAAGAACCTGCAAAAGACACGCCGGAGGGGAGTCCGGCGCGAACACTCCGACGCTCAAGTCAGTATCTGTGATCCAGTCGATAATGGGGACTTAAGAGTCCTCTTTATAATGACCAGGTTCTCGGAGAAGGAATTAGGATGCTTTATAACAGATGTTAATAAGGTTAAGTAGTATTAGAGATCGTAACCTGTTAATGTACCTAGGCTCGGCTATTTATAGAGGAATTCCACTGAGGGAAAATTAGGTTTTCCCCCTTTTTCGGATCGGTCATCTCTCCTATCTTTGAATCAGTCCGCCTGCCTTCGAATCTCCACTCCCTGAAGAATCGCAACCATTCTACCCTCTAGATTCTAGCCGTTTGAGTAAAGGAAGAATTAGTCTTCCTTTATCCGTTCTTATCCCATTTTACAGGAAATCTCTCCGAAAATCCTAGCCGACTAATTTCCCTTAGGGCCAGGTCTTCCTGGTATTTCTCCTTTGAGATCCTTAGGTGGAGCTCCCTCCGGAGGGACATCCGGAGGGATTTTCTATCATGAGGAGTCCTCTTCAAGTTCCTATCCTCTCATCAATCTCATCCTCTATACACGTGTCGACATCTCCTGAGGTGACAATTTTAGGCCGCATCACTTTCAAATTTGTTGGTTGGCGTATTGACAATTTTGATGGTCTTCGTATGGCCTTTGTTATTATGGCGGCTTGGACAATTTGGAAAGAGAGATGTAAATTCATACACCGAGGCGAGTCATGTAAAGCTACGACTGGAATGGGTGGTGTAGTCAAATATGATGTGAGGTGGGTTTTATCATATTGGCAGGACTTTTTTAGTACAAGAAATGTTGAGGGTGTAATGACGGATTTCATTGCAAAACAAAAAGAACTTCATTCTCTTCAAGGGGCTGGAAACCAACTCTATACTGACGCGGCATTTAATTGTGATAAGAATTATTTCGCGATTGGTTATGTGGTCATATGTCAAGATGGTAGAATCGTTTTGGTAGGGGTGCAGAAGATCCAGAATATAGGAACGATCTGTGGAGCAAAGCTTAGAGGAATTGAAATTGGACTTGAAAAATGCATCCAGAATCAAATAAGTCTTGCTGGGTCGGTGTGCTCTGACTCATCTGATGCTATTAATGCAATCCAAAGAAATGGTGAAGTGGGAACAGTGGAAAATAAGATTGTGAATAATATTATAATTATAAGCCTTTTGCAGCAAGTCCTAGTGTGGGATTGTCGATATGTTCCGAGAGAGTCTAATCGTATTGCACATGAGTTGGCTCAGAGTATCTATTACACTTCATTACCTCAAGATTTGTGTGAAGATGATTGTCCACAGTATTACAAGGATTTAGCCTCATCCTACTCTCTTCTGTGAGAGTTGTATTTTTCTCTCCTTGTTGTATTGTAAAAAAAAAAAAGACGGTAGCCCTCTAAAAATAGGGTTTGACTATTTACAACTCCATTTCGGAGAGATGCACTCTCCCAATCAGTTTATTAATAAAATAATAGGGTAAAAAACCAAAAATACTCGTCATTAAAATACAGCATACTAGATGCACCCCCTACTGAACGCACCCCGTACTATCATTTCTTTCACCTTTCCCTAAACCACTATTACCGGCCGCCGTCGACACCATTTCTGGCGACCATCAAACCAAAAAAAATACATAAATTTCAAATTATACTTAAAAAAATCACAATTTTTTTTTTATAAATTTCGACCAACTAGTGTCAACCATATACCCTCTCGTCGATAAATCGTTGTCGACGGGAGTGTATATGATCGAAAATGATTGGTCGAAAAAAAAAAATTTAAAAAAAAATTCGATCATGTAATGTCGACCAAATACACTCTCGTCGACAACAATTTGTCGATAAGAGTATATTTGGTCGACATTACATAGACGAAAAAAAAGGGTTTCTACAAAAGCAGAAAACCCTAACAAACGGGGCAGACAAACTTGGGTGGGGTGGGCCGGCGCCATCGGCGGCGAATCGGGGTGGGGTGGGGGTCGCACCTGTTAAGAGAGGGAGAGAAGCGGCCGCGGCGGCCGCTGAGAAGTTTTTTTTTTTTACAAAAATGAGAGCGCGGCGGCAGCGGCCGAGGGAGGAGGCCGCGCCGGTGAAGAGAGAGATGGCGGCCACTACAATTTTTTTTTTTTTTACAGAAATGGCGAGGGGTGAAGAGGAGGAGAGGGGCACGGCAGCCGGACGAGTGGGCCGCGAGAGAGGCGGCGGCAGGTGGTTGAGGTGTTTGGGAGAGGGATGAGGATGAAGAAGAAATTAGTAGGGGTGGGCATTCGGTCGGTTCGGTTCGGTTTTGACCTTTTTTTCAACCGAACCGAAATAACCGAATTTTTAAAAAAGTGAACTGAACCGAACCAAAATTATATAAAAACCGAACAGAATTACAAATCGGTTGGTTCAGTTTGAACCGAAGTTTTCCTCTTTAACAAAATGTGCTAACAAATTAACAAATCTACTAAGTAATCCTCTTTTTCTTTGAGAAAGCACCATAAAAATCTGCTAACAAATTAACAAATCCTCTTTACAATAAATTCAATAATCTACTTAGTAACAAATTCTGCAAATTAAATTCATATAATCTGCTAATTTTATTTATTTATATATTTATTTTTTTATTTACTTATATTTATAGTTCGGCCGGTTCGGTTTATTCGGTTTTCGAAAAATATAAACCGAACCAAACCCAAAAATTGAACTTTTTTTAAAAACTCGAACCAAACCGAAAACCGAATAAACCAAAATCCATATAAACCGAAATTTGTCGGTTCAGTTCATTTTTTCGGTTTTCTCGGTTTTTTGCCCACCCCTAGAAATTAGGGTTTGATGTTGAAAATTAGATTTTGGTTGGGGGTATGGGTAGTAATAGAGATTTTATGGAGGGAAAGGTATTTATGACAATTAAGGGGGGTGTGACCCAATTTTAAGGAAGTGCATCTCTCCGAAATGGAGGTGTAAATAGTCAAACCCCTGAAAATATTCAGTTTGAGTTAAGGGTATGTATCTTGGGCCAACCCATATAGCTAGACAACTCCTACTGTTATATAATGGGCCAGGCTATATAACCTCTCCACATTTGTTAAATAAACCCCCGATTCATGAACAATACCTCAAAATCGATTATGTTAAATATACTTTTTCTAAAATGTCTAATATATTTTTTTATATCGAAAGTGTCCATGTTAAATATACCCCCTAAAAACCTTCATTTTTCCTCCCTTCCTCCTTCTACATCTTCTCCAGCCCAATGTCGCACTCTTCATTCCTTCGTTGCTCGCCGCTTGCTACTTTTTTTTTTTCTGTAACATAGCAGCGGTGCTACCCTCCTTCCTCGCGCCGCCGCCGCCCTGCCTTCCCCCACCCAACATTGCCACTCCTCCTCCCCACTCAGATTTGTCGCCCCCACCGCCTCTTTCTTTTCTTTTTTCTGCAAATAGCAGTGCCCCCCACGCCTGTGTCGCCGCCCCATCCTCCACCCACCCATAGCCGTCGTCGTCCCCTTTTTGTCTTCCTTTTTTTCTTCTTCTTCTGCAACTCACCCACCCAACTGCCTTTCCTCCTCCCGCTGCTGACACCTCACGGCCGTCCCTGCCATACCGTCCACGCCCGCGTCGTCGTTTGCAACCAGGTAGGGTTTCTTCCTTTTTTCTACTGTTCTGTTTCTTCCTCTCTCTTTTTTTTCGACAACTCTTAATCGAAAATATACACTATCGTCGACAATTAGTTGTCGACGATAGTGTATGTTTTCGACCAAGAGTTGTCGAAAATTTTAATTTTTTTTAAAAAAAAATTCTTTCGACAAAGAATTGCCGACGAGAATGTTTCTCGTCGACAAGAGTGTTTTTTGTCGATAAACTAGTGTCGAAATATGTTTTTTTTTTAAATTAAGTTTTTTTTTCTAGTGAGCGACGCCGACGGCTCCATCAGTTAAGGTTAAGTAAATGAGGTTTAGGGGTAGAAGAGGTTTTATTTATCTATGAATATTTTATTAAAAGATAAATTGGGTATTTTAAATATATACCTACCCTTATATACTAATTCTGAATCTATTCTTTGTTACGTGGCATCTCAATTCTCCTCCATTTCTATTTTTCTAATTTTATAGAATTTCTAATTTTCTTTTTCCTTTCTTTATTTTTTGTAACCATTTTTTTTTTTTTTTCGATTAACTCATTTAATTTTTTTAAAAAAATCTTTCTTTCTCTCTCTCCCTCGGACAATTTTTTTTTTTATCTAACTTACAATTTATATTTAAGTGTAAGGTGAATAAGAAAAAAAAAACGTATTTACAATCTTGCGTAATACGCGAGTTTTACACTAGTTTAATTAATAAATGTAAAGGGTAAGTATATTTAACAAGTATGAAGCCATGCATGGAAGGGTATATAGCCTGGGCCTTACTAATCAGCTCGGCCCACTGACCCATTTTTTACAAGTCCTCTTTTAATAATCAGCTCAGCACACTAACCAATTTTTTACAAGGGGGCAATTATACACACACCAACTTATTGAGTACACCCACCGGACAAAATTTTCATCTTGCAGGCCATATAAAATGTCCTTTATACCCTTTCTATAAAATTTTAACAAAAATACGAAGATGAGTACACCCACCCATTTCATTTTGCCATAATTATCCCCCATCATCATAATCTTCAAAAAAAATCTTAACAAACACAAAATTAGAAAAAAGAGATGTTGGCGATTTATTTTCGGACAAATCAACATTGTCCGAAAAAAAAGAGTTGGTTGGGATTTTTTTCGGACAAATCAACATTGTCCGAAAAAAAATAGTTGTTCGGGAATTTTTTTCGAACAAATCAAGAGTGTTCGAAAAAAAAAGGTGAAAAAACACATATTGTCCAAAAAAAAATTCATAAACAACATCCAATTGTACGAAAAAAAATCAATGAACGAACACAAATCCCAATATTATCAGTTTTTTATCCATAAAACCCCTAATACATTTGATTATGTAAAATGGACAAATTTCTGGGTTTACTTTGAGACAAAATTCGAACAATGATTCTGCAATTTAGATCTAAAATCGAACAAATTTCAAACTTTAGAACAAATTTCTGGGTTTAGTAATGTTAATTTATAACAAATTTTTGGGTCTACCAAAAATTCGAAAAAAAAAATTTACGATCTAAAATCTAAACCCTAATTTTCCTAAACTTACCGGCGAGGCAAGACGAAGTGCGCGGCGACGGGCTGGGAAACGTACACGACGGCGAGGCTGGGCAACGTGAGGGGGAGGGGTGCGATCGCGAACGACACCGTCGCAGCCGGCGACGAGAAGAGGGTGAGGGGGTGCGGCCGCGAAGGGGAGGGAGAGAGGGTGTGGCCGCGAACGTGGGCGGCGTGGGCCGCCGCGACGAGGTGGAGAGGTGCGACGAACGTGCACAGTGGGTGGCGCTGCTGCGCCCGCGCCGACGATGTGGAGAGGTGGTAGGGTCGCGTCGTGCTGACGTGAGGGAAGAGGAAGTGGAGGTGGGTGTCCAGAAATTGAAATATGAGGGAAGGAATTAGGATTTTAATGGGGAGAGGGTAACTTTGGAATTTTTAGGTGGGTGTCCTCAACTTAAGGTGTGCGTACTCATCCTGTGGGTGTCCTCAACAGGTCGGTGTGTGTCTATAACCGCGCCCTTTTACAAGTCCTCTTTTAATAATCAGCTCGGCCCACTAACCCATTTTTTACAAGTACTTTAAGGAAAAAAAAGGCGTGGATAATACCATGGGCCCTAGCTTTGTTACCCTTCATTTATTAATTAAACTAGTACAGAACTCTCGCTAAAGAATTATTACGTCCAATATTTTTTTATCTTTTTAATAATTTTATTTAATTTTCACATTGATATCTAAATAAATTTACTTTCAATTGATCTATTTAATATTCAACTCCACCATCACTGAAGCATTCGTAATAAAAAGAAAACATGCACTATAGTCACTAAGACAAAATCAAGTGACTCAAATAGGTACACTCATGATGTAGGAGGATTGTAAACATAAAATGTATTGCATTAATCGAAAATAGCAACTGGTGATATGATTAATAAATTTGAGGTTTATAAATTACTATGAAAAAAAAAAAGTTTGTAACACTTTACAAAGCATACAATAATCCTGAGTAAACAAAATAAATTTGTAAGCAAACACCTTATATATATATATAGGCCATGTTTGATAGCTTAGATTAAAGCTAGATTAACTATATATCATTTTTATTGGTTGTTTGATAACTTAGATTAAGGGTAGATTATGCTTTAAAATTTATAAAGTTTAGTTATCATCCTAATCTTAGATAATCCGTCTATGCTATCAAACATGCCCATAGCAAGTAGCAACATGTGATGATTTTGGTCATAACATTTTTAGAGTCTGGGAGTCACACCTTCATAATTTGTACCATTTTCTACAATTTCAAACATTTTATACATATTATATTTCTACACCATTCAACTCTCAATATTTACAACAATATATTTAATTATTTAAATAAATAAGAACATTACAAAAGAAGCAAAACTCCAAAAAAACAAATACCAAGATTTATCATCTTAAATACACCCTACACACCGTGCACGTATATATGCATTTTACCTTAACATACAAATCCCCTTTTCCCATCAATATTCTCTGAGCCAGCACGTGTAATGGCAAAAATCAAAACGAGAAAATCAAAAGTGCATTTTCAGAGATTTTATAGGTGCCGACTCCTCGGAGTCTGAAAATCTGAAATAGGTTTCCAGTAGCAGTTTCATTGTTTTCGTCGACGAATCGACTAGTATGTCTGATTAAAGATGTTTATGTAATCGGCGATGTTATAATATTTTTCTTGTTAATTTCGTCCCATTGGGATGAAGTTGGGTTGTACCATGATTTTATATTTGTTGGGTTGGTGTAATTTATGTTTTTGTTGGGAGAGTAAAAAGGTGATTTTGTGGTGTTTTTATTTGATAATCTGGGTTTTTGTGAGATTTTATGTTTGGCATTGATAATTTTTTTATTAAAAAATGGTAATTTTGTTATTAAAAAATGGTCATTTTGTTATTGAAAAATGTAGTTATTTTTTTATTGAAAAATGGTAATTTTGTTAATGAACTGAAAAGTTTATTTATTTTTTATTGAAAAGTGATAATTTTGTTAAGGTGGTAACTATTATTATTGAAAAATAGTAATTTTGTTACTGAAAATGTAGTTTTTTCTTATTGAAATTTGGTAATTTTGTTACTGAATACGGAGTATTATTACTGAAAAAGTGGTATTTATTATTAGAGGAAAATGTTATTCTTGTTATGGAATTAGTGAAAAGTGATAGGAGTAATATTTATTTATTTTTACAGTTCTTTTTTCCATTTAGTGTTGACATGTATATACTAACTACATGTTGTCAAAAAAAAAATATATATATACTAACTACATGAATGGGGATGAGTTAGCCAAATATATTATTAGAGATATTTATCGGGTGTACCCTAATTTTATAAGACCAGTCCTATAAAATTGCGGGTTAAATGGGCTAGGGATTTATTCGTTTCGCTTTTAACATTTCAATAAAAATCAAGACCTAATCCTAATGTAACGGGTCATGGGCTAAATGAGCCATTAATAAAATATCAAAAAAATGATTTTTTTCAAAACATAATTACGTGTTTATAAATTCAGCAGTAAGGAGCCCATAACAGGTTAGTTTATGCATAGTTTGTGGCTTCCCGCTTTCGTGCTGACTACTGCAGTGTCGATAGTGATATTTGTGAATTGTGTCATAATTCTCTGAATTATGAAATCTCTATCAATAACTCGAAAAAAAAAATCTGAAATAATTAAAATTAAAATACTAACGGACTGGTCAATTTGAAGTGTGAGTCGTAATATCAAGTATGAGCCTATGGGGACAATGGGTCGTGCAAACTAGAAATTGTGGGGTGTGGTTGATTTTTTTTTCGTTACTAAAACAGAATATATATATGTATAAAATAAAAGTATTCAGGTTGGTCCTATTAGCCCGTGGACTAACCGGTTCAGACAAAAAATAACCGGATTTAAACGGGTCTATGATTTGTTAAACCTAAACCTGCAAATCAGGTTCACCATATTAACCTAACTTGGATAAACATCTGTACATCTATACATATTAATATATTTGAGTAATAAACTTTTAACCACAAGGAGTTAGCCTAGTGGTGTAGGTTTGAGACTTAGGAGTATGCTCCTCTTTAGGTTTTAGGTTCGAAACCCCTAAGGTGCAAACAATTTATATGGGGCCATGTCCATATAGAGCGCAAAGCTCTGGCTTTAAACGGGACCCCCGCCCAGGACCCCCCTAAGTGGGCGGTGAGATTGGTCCCCCGGGATTAGTCGGCCCTTGAACCGGATACCCGAGACTTCAAAAAAAAAATTGAGTAATAAACATTTCGTATTATCATTTTGGTGTCTCAAGTTAAATTTCATATTTTATTTTATTTTCAACATCATCCTTATCTCTCTATATTTTTATTTTCTTAACTCTCCCTATCTTTCTATTTTTTTTATATCTTTCTATTTCAATACTCAACTAAATATTTAATACTGTACAATATTTCTTATGCAAAAAATAAACGAGAAACTTAACTAGAGACGGATGGAGTATCAATTATTTGTTTTATTTTCTATATTCTTATAAATAATATCCCTTCTTCCCGTAATTATTTTCACCCTTTCTTTTTTAAGACGTTTCACAATTATTTTCACACCCTTAAAATGGAAAACCCTTTATATACTCCACCCTCACAATATCTTCAAATCTACACAAATGTCATTACTTTTTCTCCACGCATATACAAAATTACCCTAAAAAATTCTCACTTAATTCATTTTTCTTATTTTGCGTGTCATTTCACTTGTGAAAATAATCATGGATCGGAGTGAGTATTGCATTAAACTGTTGATTTTGTTTTATACATATAGAAGAAAATTATAGTTATATTTTCTAAATCAATTCAAAATATAAATGCAATACATAATTGATGCGTCCAAATCAAACGCACAATGAATTGACAATACTAACCTCGAATCCTCGTTCCAAAGGTTAGAAATAATAAGATACAAAGATGTTGATGTCCAACACAAGTTCCTGTACCTACAAAATACGTACGCTGATAAGATTTTCGGTGTGAGAACTTTGACGTTCAAGTTAGACAATCGACGATCTTAAGATGGATACAGAGAACACTCGATCACAAGTGTGAATGTTCTCTTTCGATGCAATGTAATCTCAATTTATCGTGTATGGAAGCTCGTGTTTTTGGATATGTGTTGCTTATGACCAGAATACTCGTGCGTGTATAGGTAATATTGTTGATAATTTGTGTATAATGATGTTGATTGTATTGTTAAAAACGTACCAAAGTACGGGAATGTGAAATTTGAATTTTTAAAAGAAATATTACAAGAATATTTTTATAGTTTTATACTTTTTTTAAGAAAAATAATTACTTCGTCACATGATAAAGTTATAATACACCCGGTAACGAAGATGAACGACGTATCAATTTTTAATAGATTTTATGTTGTTGGGAGGTCGACCACGGCCTTCTTTCACCCTATAAAAATCACACCTTGTAAATTATAATTATAATTTCAATTATAAATATAATGTTTGATAGTAAATTAATGCTCTTTCATAAAATTGTACATATAAAATATTAAAAATATACTATAAATTAAATTAATTGAATTACAAACATTTCAAAAAAAGGAAAATTAATCGACGTTTCCAAGAAAAAGGAAAAGGAGTAATTTTTACATCCGACGCTCCAAGAAGATCCGTCTCTACACCACACTCAGTGTCCACATCTAAAAATATAAAAACGTAAAAAGAATTGTAAAAACTGAAGAGAAAAACACACATCAGCATTCACAATCACAGGTACCCCTAGCCCTCTTTTCTTTCATCTTTTCTGCTGATTGCTCTCCTCTTACTTCCAGTTTTTCACCTTCCCTTTGCACCAATCGCCCCTTTCTTGATCGACCATTTCCGCAGGTCTCTTTCTCACTCTTTTGCATCTCAATTATATATGTGTATTTCGTCTTCTTACCTTTCCCTTCCTCTCGATTTTGTTTCTTCTTCTTATTAGAAATGAATTTATTGGTTATCACGTTTAAGCAGACCTGAAAATGGGTTTTGAAAAAGGCTGGATCTTTAGTTGCTAGGTTTTAGTTTCTGGGGTTTTACCTCTGGTTTCAAAATTCTCTAAATAATAATCACTGTTCGATGATGGGATGGCCCCCCTTCGTGCATTTTTCTCGTGTTTTGTGTTGTTTTGTTGTTGCAACTTAAGGGTTTTTATAATGAGTTATAGTCTAGCGTTGTGTTTTTTGGGAAAATAAAGCAAGGGTTTGGTGTGTTTATCAGACAGTTTTTTTTTTTTTTTTGGATTTCACTTCTGATTTTTACTTGAAATTCAAGTTGAGTTACTCATTTTTACATAAAGGCATTCCGGGGCTGGTGCAAATGCAGTAATCTTAGTTTTATTTTCTTGAATGAGATGCTCTAAGAGATGGGATTCCTTTCGTGTAGATTTTTATGCATTTCGGGGTGGCTGAGAGATGTAGAGATAGTGTTGGCTACTCCCAGAGTTTTTGATTATATGATTATAGGTATTAATCCCTTTTTTTGTTTCCTTTTTTAGGATTACTCTCCAGGATATACGGGCGTCGGAAGCGACCGGATTGCGTGGGGACCACTTCAACAGACTCCGGTATATACTCTAAAATATGGTTATGCGATTGTCGTTTTGTGCTTAATGACGGAACATCGTAATCATTTATGTGATTCGGTGTTGGTGGAATTCTAGGAATTATATTGCCTGCCCTCCTTGAAATTCATTTATGTTGTATTTGGATTGAGGAGTTTTTAATGATAGAGTCTGAAATTAATAGGTCCCGAATCAAATAAAAAAATCGCAAGGTTTCTCTTATTTTGTTCTCATGATAACCTTTTTCCAATTAATGTGTTAAAGGACTTTATTCTTCTCAAATTTTCTAATCATCATCCGTTTCTGGCTTTAAAATCATTGATAAGATGGGAAGTAGCAGCGGTGAGCACATGAAGATTGGAGATGATGCAGCTGAAACCACTGTTGAGATAAAGATCAAGACATTGGATTCTCAAACATTCACATTGCGAGTGGATAAATGCGTAATATGATTTTCTCATCTGACTTCATACTACTCAAAATGCATACTGCATATTATTCTGGCTCATATTATTTTTATTTCATCTGTTCCACGAACTCTGCTTGTTATGTCTTTCACATTTGAAGCTAAGTTATGATGACAGCTTTTCGAGAAGAATGAATTGCTTGGAAACTTAAACTTTCTTAAATTAACGAATTTTAGTTTTCTTTTTGTTAATGAAAAATAATGTTATGTTCTACCGACTCTCAATAAACTGTCTCAATAAATAGTTCTTAATTCTTAGTTTCATCTTACAGGTGCCTGTTCCTGAATTGAAGGAGCAGATTGCTTCTGTAACTGGCGTCGTTTCAGGGCAACAGCGGCTTATATGTCGTGGCAAAGTTTTGAAGGATGACCAACTCCTCTCAGCTTATCGTATCCTTTGATTATTTTTGTCCTAAATTTGGTTTCTTGGAGACTTTCTGATACATTTTGTTGCATACGATCTACATTCTACTGAAATTGTAATGATCGATATATATTTATTTCTTTTGGGACACCATTTCTATTTTTTTCTTGAGTCAAATACTTGAAAGGGGAACCATTTCTACATTTTAACCTCTATGAATGTTAAAATTTGTTTGCCTATTAAAGTAAATGTGTTGTACTTGTTTCAAGTTATCAACTGTTGATTTATTTAGTGCCTTTTCTTCTTGAGTCCCTTAATACAATATTTATAGATGTCGAAGATGGCCACACTCTACACATGGTTGTGAGACAACCAGTTGCTGTATCTCAAGAGCAGTCTGACCTTCCAGGTTTGGTCCTCGTGTGGAATTAATTTTATGCATTTGAGTCTGACGTGATGGGTTTAGTGTCAATAAATTGCATGAAAAAATCATATTGAGTTTGAGTGACAGGTTGCATTTTTTACTTATCACAGTACCAGGTAATCCTTCTATTCATTCTTATTGTTTGAGTTTCTGGATCTTTATATTCGTGTAAAATATTTGAAATCTAAAGGTTGTTTTGAATACGATGGCTTGATCGCTCTTTAATTTTCTTGTACATGTGAAGTTTTAATACTGTTCATTATTAATAACCCGACCCCTAAATATTTTTATAAACACTCATCAGGTTGCTTCTCAAACTCAACTTTAGGCAATTTAAAGTGATCGCTAATCTTGAAAGTTGAATTATGCGTTTGTAATAATAGATCCAATTTTAAATGAGTGTTTCTGCCACATTTACTGATAAATGTATGTGAGACTTTGTCAACCCTTTCCGTCGTTAGTGTGTTTATTCACTAATATGAAGACTAAGCTTCTCGTATTCACATCAGATCCAATGTCAAGTGATGGGCATGTTCCAGTTAGTCGAGCAAGTCCTGGTATGGTGGTTGGAACCTTCAATATATCAGAGCAAGGAGAAGGAGCTTTTCCTGATCTAAATCGGGTAAGTTTATGACTTGTCACCACAAAATCGTTTGAGCTTGAATGGACATATTTATGTTTGGAGTAACACCTGGGTTGCCTTATGGTTCATGGTTGTTTTATCTTGTAGATCATTTCCGCTGTACTTAGTTCTTTTGGAGCTGCAAGATCTGGAAATGGCAGTGAAGGGATTGATCTTAATGTAAGTTCTGATGGTTAGAAACTAGGCCATCTTTGTTTTGAGTTCTCACGCTATAGTGGATGGCTTGATTTCCTATCTCTACAAGAGGATTGATTTAATCCTTAAATGTTTTTCTTGTACAGCAACCTCCATTAGAACGGCTCTCAACTGCATTTGGCCTCAGCGGTTCTAGAAATTCTAACGATTCATCTGACCAACCGGCTTCAGTTCCCGTGGAACCTCTGCAGCCACCGGTAACCTTCACCCCCACCCCAAAAATGATGATGATAATAATATAAAACATTTTTTTGTTGGAACTTGGACGGAAAGTAGTTCCATTATTTATAAACAATAGAATGTGAAAATGTTGTAATAATCCTCGAGATTATTCTCGTTTTCTTTTCCAATACTTGTTTCTGTTACTCAATGTTTGTATGATTTATCTTCAGGTTATACCCGACTCAATGACTACTTTGCAACAATATTTGAGTTATTTGAGACAAGAATTTCCTGCCTACGGTTAGAAACTTTCTCTTTGATTTAAATTTGTAATCCTACCAGTTTTTTTGGCTTGAATATCACATTTTTGGACTGCCAGGACAAAGTGCAAATGCTCGAAACAGTGGTTTTTCTGCTAGTGATGATGAAACTGCTGCTATTGAACCAAGACGGCTTCTGACGCCTGAGTCCTTGGCAGAGGTGTTGGCATCTGCCCGCCTACTCCTTATCGAACAAGTCAACGAGTGCTTGTTGGTATGTGCTCAAACCATCTAACTGCTACTCAAATTAGTAGAAAGAAGGCTCTGCTGTTTATTGGTTTCCATAGTTGATGAGCTCATTGGATGAATTAGTTGTATCACAATCCTAGACTATGTATGTTACATACCTTTGTCACCCCTGGTCTTTTGGAAGCTGTAGGGGGTGTTTGCAAACTCTACAAACTACTTTCAGAATCACCTTTTTTTCAAAAGCTGTGACAGGGAGCTTTGAAAATAAGTGATTCTAGAAGCAGTTAGTTGTGTTTCAAAACACACCCGTAATCTTGTCAACTAATCTGTTTTTGTTGACTTATTTGTTTGTTTCTTTGAAGCAACAGCAGAATCAACAGATCAAATAATTTCAGTGTTTCTGTGTTTTGATTTGTAGATATAGATTCTTGAGCAACACATCATTATGAAGAATATTATTTTAGATGAACGTCAAATATTATTTCTGCCTGAAATAGTTGACGTTTTTCTGTATACCGAGATGAATATCTCAAGTCCAATAATAGTATTTGCTGCCTTGGACTTATTTTTTTATGCCAATTTGAAGATGAATTTCATCACTTATATGCAGTGGCTGTAATTTATTTGAAAAATAAAATAAGTGGAGTTGGTCATTGTGATCTTGTTTGCAAGTGGAAGTGTATTCATGCCCTTGGGAATTCTTTCTTGTTCTGAATTTCATAGGAGATGATTAGATATGAATTGCCTTTTCTTTTAATTGGAAATAAAATTTTCTAGATAATACTTGAAATTATGTAAATAGTGACTTTCGGGTTCTTTACCTCTGTTTCTTTGTGTAGCAACTTGCAGGGCAACTAGAATCGCATTCAAGTGTGACGGATACATTAGAGCGGTCAAGAGTTCAATCTAATGCTTTAAGATCAGGAGGTCTTTTTCAAAATTTAGGCGCAATGCTACTTGAGCTTGGCAGAGCTACAATGACTCTTAGAATGGGTCAAACACCGGTACATTTGTTTACTTCCAGTTTCTTGTATTATAGTTAAAGTATCATATTGTCTACTGCAGTTAAGAGAAGTATCTAATTTTTTTGCTTACGCAGGCTGATGCGTTGGTCAATGCTGGGCCGTCCGTCTTTATATCCTCAACGGGCCCAAATCCTATCATGGTTCAGGTGGTATTTTTGTCAGATAAAATTTCTGCCTTTGACTCATTTAGATGATTCCTGCTTACTCTGCTGCATTATATACCATGATTGCAGCCACTGCCTTTCCAACCAGGATCTACAGGATCTAGTTTTGGTTCCGTTCCTGTGGGCACTGTTCAACATGGCTCCGGGTTAGGTGGAGGTTCTGTTGGTTCGGGTTTTCTCCCCAGAAATATTGACATCAGAATACGAACAGGTGCTGTACCAATTCTGCTCCAAGCGTGTTTCAATTGATGACCTATGAAAAACTTGAATTCTTTTAGCTTGATTTTCCATCTAATGGTATTAGATTTAAGGAGTTTTATCAATTTGGGGCCTGAAAAATAGTTTAGGACTCTCACATTTTAATAGTTACCTATTTTTCAGGTCTCGAATCAATATGAAAAATCTTTCTAGTCCCTAATTTATAGTTTTACTATTGTTCAGGTCGTGAATCGACAAATTTCCAAGAATTGACTTAGATAATCGCTTATTTATGCAGAGAAAACATATTTTGAAGCTTGCAACACTTCTTAGTCCTTCTTTCTTGTTTTCTTATCAGGATCATTATTTTCTCGACGAGAGTCAACTGGTTCACAGCCTCAAGGACAAACTGGTACACAGTCCTCCAATAGTGCAAACTCTGCTCAACAAGATTCTGCTGTACCTGTTGATTCAAATTCACGCAACAGGGAACAATTGAGGGCTGTTCCGCTTAGAACTGTAGTTGCTGCAGTTCCTGCATCTATGGGCCGTAGTTCAGATTCTTCTCGTGGTTCAATCGGGATCTTATATCCAATCTTGGCTAGAGTTCAACATTTATCTTCAAATGGCTCTAGAGCTTCTCATGCATCGGATAGTTCTAATGTTGAACAACCTATTCCCGTTTCTGCAGCCCAATCGCAGAATGTTGCTGCCCCTGATGGAAATGGTATATACATGCTCATATTATTAATTTTCTAAATATTTGGTGAATAAATGATGAATTTTCGTGCAGATATTCATATAAGCTAGGCTCTAACAATATTTTAGACTTTCATCGTATATATTAAACTTGGGGAAATAGTTTTGTAGTCCCTAATTCAGTTTCAGTCCGGTCGACTTGCACAAATTGAAATTAGTCCTATAATTTCAATTGTTCGACACATTTTAATCCGGTGATTGGCTGTAGGAGGTGAAACGTCTTGTTCATAGGGCTGAGTTTGATTTTTCAACCGGGGTGTTTCATCTCCTACAGCCGGTTATCGGACTAATATGTCAAAAATTGAAAGTTACAAGACTATTTTCTATTTGCTAAAGTCGTCAGGATTAAGTTCGAAATAAGAATAACTTACAGGGCTAAGATCTATTTTTCCTAAACCTGACTTGAGCAACAACTGGTACGTACTATCACAAAAGTAAGTGGGTGGTACGACTATTATCATGATATATATACTATTATAATGTAATGGATCATTTATGGAGCACTTCTGATTAAACTTATGATCATCATATATTATTTGCCCCGACTTTTCCAGGAAGCCGCAGTTCACCTTCTGATGCACCTCATGATCATGGAATCGCTTCCCAGATCAGAGACGGGCTGCAGCAGCTGCTAACTTCAATGTTTCCCGGGGCTCACGTTGTCAACGATGATAGCGAGGCCCCAGGCTTGGATACTGTTCCAAGTCGTACTGAATCAGCTCAGGATATCGGGAGTTCTCAGCAATCAGCTGTGAGTGATGAAGGGGTAGCGTTATCGAATATACTACGTCAGATAATGCCCATGCTCTCTGAGACAGCTGGAGCTGAGCCAGACGCGTCCACTGAAGGAGCAGATGGAAATGAACCACAGGTAATGAGGCTTATTCTTATATTACTATTATATTTGGAAGAATTCTTTTCCTCCATATACTTACACTATTCAAAAATTGCACGTGCAGATTGATGATGACAACAATGGCCAGGGTTCTTCACGTCGTCGTCGCGGTTCTCAGTCCCAACCGGCTTCAAAGCGTAGAAGGGTATGACATTATTTTTTACTTCCATCTTTTTAAGATTTTTTTTTCCTTCAGCTTTGTTGCTCTCTCACTCGCACATGTGCCCCTAAGCACTACTGCCACACACTAATGTCACTCAATTGTTGTTAGGGATGAATACTCGAGCTCATCGATAGGCTTAGTGTAGTTTTAGTCACATGATTAGTATCATTAGACAAATTGCTGCTTCCCTGCATTATTCTACAGATCAAGGTAGTTAAAAGCGAGCGCTTAAGCGCACAGAGCGAGGCGGTTTCCCATGCCATCGCTTTACACATAGTCAGGCGAAGCGATTTCAATGAAGCGCGCGCTTTGCGCCGCTTTTCTCGCTATTATCTTGAAAAAAGCAATTAAAAACTGTGCCTGATTGAAAGTAGAATTGGGCTGCTATTTATATTTTAATTCTAGGGTTAGATAATTGATGCTAATTAAAAAGCCCATTCTTTTTTCAAAGCCCTAGTGCCCAACTAAATATAACTCCTAATAAAATAATTAGAGCTTGACACAATTTCTCTTCTCAGAAACTCTCCTTAGAAATAAGGCACAAAAAATAAGTCTAAACATACAACTTTGTTCTTCCCTACCCAAGAAGCAACGGCCACCAGGCTTATGAAGTCTGAACGTACAGAAACTCTTCAATAATTCACCTTTTTGTTTGATTTAAGAACTATATTGTGTTTCACATTTTGAGTTATAAAGTATCTATTGTCTAACTTTCATGTTTGTCACTTTGTCCTATGTGTTTTACTACATGCATAATGATAGCAAACATTAATCTGGTAGTTGATAGTAGGCCTTTTGGGCTTAATAGAGTTAGTTTCTTTTAACAGAATAGCAGTTACTCCTTAGAGGCTTTAGTGCTTATAAATAGTGTAGGGGTTGATTGTTTGGAGGCATTGAGAATATACTTTTGGAATTCAGATTTAATTCTGGGAATTGCAACTTCGGTTGTGGCGGTTATAAACCGTGGCCTCTTTGAGGATTGTTTTCTTGTTTTCAATCTTCTTAACTCTATCACATAATTTAAAGTTATTGTTGCTTATGCTATTATATGTATTATTAGTATATATAATGTTTGTGGAATGGTGTGCATCGCTTCGGTGAAGCGCGTTTTTTTTCTGCGCTTTGCGCTTAAAGCGTTAGGGGACCTTTTCGCTTTGAGTGCGCTTTTCGCTTTTGACTACCTTGCTACAGATGGAGCTCCTCCATTTCAAATGTGCTTGTCTCCTCTTTTCACTGGCTAATTATTTTGAATGCAGTATTTTTTTACAGTTAAATCCATTGCAAGCCAAGAATCGTCTCTTAGGTAGGAGACAAAACTTCTATGAACTTGGTTCACGTAAGTTTTATAGCGAACCCAGTAATACTATTTAGCATACGAAGTATCACAGTTTATTGGTTTTGATAAAAATAACACATGAAGTCGAGCATTTTCAAAACATGATACTCTGTATGCTAAATAGTACTATTGCTTTGAAGAGAGTTCACGTAAATTAGGTTCATAGAATCACAGGAGACCTACTCTAAGTAGAAATGCAGACCATGAAAAATTGGGTTACTTGGAGGCGTGCACGATTATCAGTTGGGATAAATATTATGTGGTTGTTATCTTGTTTTCAGAAACATTGTTAAAACCTCAGTCAACGATCACTCTAACTTGAGTTGTTTTTCACAATGTTGCAGAGGGAGTAAGCTAGCTTATCGGGATTTCACATGAAACCTGTTGCTTTGGGAGCCGCTTTGTGCTTGAAGAGATGGTCTAAGAACGTAGACGAGTCAAAGTCTTTCCGTGGAAGAGATGTTCTAAGTCTAGATAACTTTTGCAGCTAAGGAAAAAGTATATAATTTCCCTTCCTTTTTCTTGTCAAGAATCTCAGTTTTATGTTGTTTGGTGAGCTTCCTTGCGTCTGTCGACTTGCGCTATTCTTTATTCATATTACCTAAGCGCACTGCGATGTTCAACATTCTGTAGTCGTCGTTGCTGAAATAATCGTCCAACTCGATCTGTCTATAAGTGTTCTCTTATTAGATCATAATCTTTTTTGTATTTCTGGGGCTAAATTTGAATATTTTTGTTTTTATCCTTCGTAGAGGGTCGTTTGCAACACTTATTTATTGAACCAACATACTGATGCATAGGTGAATTAATTAAATTCAATGGGCCCTTTTGCAAAAATCTTGCAAAAAAAATAAAAAAATTGTTGAGTTAGTTTGGTCCTTATGTGTCTAAAATATAGACTCGTCTAACAGAATAAGATTACTCTCACACAAGACTCCATAATCAGACTTTGGCAACTGACTTATAGTATTAATGTTTGTTTAATACCAACCTATTAATTAAATTTTGTTAGTTTTAATATCAATCATTAATATAAATTCGTAAGTGGATTTGTTTTAATTACATTAAATATAACAACTAAAACCACACAAATTCAATTTCATCACATCACTTTTGAAAAATATCATATCCAAGACATGTGTAGTGATTGTATTTTTTTCACATATGAGATCTTGCCAATTTATTTTAAACGATGGACACAGTTATTTAACCACAAGAATTAATTATTACACCCACTCGCTTAACATAACCTCGGACGATTAGTATACATCCTAAAAAACACTCAAAATATCGTTCCCCTTCTTAAACTTTCCCTCCACTCCCCTATCATTATACAAAATTGGTGCACCCACTTCCCAAAAAAATCCCCACCATGATTTTGATAGTACATTCTGAGAAAAAAATTATTGTTGTTGTTGTTCCTCACCACTGTACCAGAGAATAAGATCGTCATTACGGAAAAGAACATGTGTTTGGAAAAAAAAAGTGGCTATGGGCAATTTTTCGATTTAAATGTTTGAATCTGATTTTTCAAATTTGTAATCGCTGTTCGATTTTCTTTTCCGATTAATGTATTGATTTTTTTTGTATATGTTCATTTTTTTTCCGAAAGTCTTGTGTGAACAAGGAAAAAAAACATTGAAATATAGTTATACTTTCAACAAACTAGATCCTATTTTTTCAAAAGAAAACTTATATATTCATATTTAGAACTATCAAAAGACATGACACTAATAAAAGAATTCTATCAGAATTACTCCGTATTAGATAAGTTTTGATTTTGTAAAGTTTTTAACAATAATAGCAGTTTTCAGAGTGTTATGGCAGGGGTGGGGAAATATATCAAAAAAATTTATATTTTCGGTACGGTATAATAACGGTACCACGGTATTTCGGTATATACCGAAAATATTGATAAGTTCAGTATATCGAAAATATCGATAATTTCGATATATCGAAAATATCGATAATTTCGATATATCGAAAATATCGATAATTTCGATATATCGAAAATATCTATAATTTCGGTAGACCGAAACATTAATAAAATAATATTTTTATAATATTACATTATTAATTAAATAAATAAAAAAACTTAAACAAATAAGTGAAATAACAAAAAAAAAACTTAGGTATGATTCAGTATGAAACAATGTAATAATATTTCGATATGATTCAATATACCGACATTTCAGTATGATTCGACATACCAATATTTCGGTATGATTCGGTATAGTACGACATACCGAATTTTCGGTACGACATTCGGTACGAGAGTTTTCATATCGAATTTTCGATATGCCAAAATTTCAATATATCGAAATTTTCGGTATGATAACGGTATCAATATTTTCAATATCGAAATTTTCGGTATGATATCGGTATGATTCGGTATACCGTACCGAACCACCACTAGTTATGGGAGAGTGGGTGTACTTAGTGTAAGTTTTTTTTTCCCCTTAAAAATGAGAAAATAATATTTTCAACATTTTATACATGTCTCAAAATAATTAAAATCAAAGGTGGGTATATTTACCAATTCTGGGTTCAAATAATGATGGGCTTTAGTTAGCCCAAAGCGGAGGAAAGACAAAACGGTGCAAATAAAGTTGAAACACTATATAAGAAATACACACATCTTCGTCTAGACTTCTCTTGCTTGCTAGGGTTTTGTCGCCGTCGCTCTCCGAATTACTCAGACGCAGAGCCGAGAGAGAGGAACATGGCGGAACAGGTAAAACCCTAATACGACGCATTTCCCTCAATCGTACATCTCTTTTCGATTGTTCAAGTACATGTATGCCTCTCAATTTTGTATTAATCGAATCTGTGATTGTTTTTCAGACTGAGAAGGCGTTCTTGAAGCAGCCGAAGGTTTTCCTCTGGTAAGAGAATGTATTAATTTGTGTGCGTAACCTTAGATTTGTAAGTATTACTTTGTGCTGAAGGAAGTTACTGATATATTGCAGCTCGAAGAAGTCCGGGAAGGGTAAGGCGCCAGGAAAGGGTGGAAACCGCTACTTTAAGAGCATCGGATTAGGCTTCAAGACACCGCGAGAGGCTGTTGAAGGTACGATTTTTTGTTGCTTATATTTTCTTTAATTTTTCTAATGGCTGTTCTGCCCTAATTATATTATTCTCTGTTATTTTAACTGGATTAATCAATATGAAAAAAAAAAAAGAGTGATATAGTAACGGTTAGGTTCAGATTATTCCTAGTTATTTGGGTTTAAATGCATCAAAGGTTATTTCACTTGATGTTAAACTATAAGTCTATATCTGTCAATCAGTAGTTAGTGTTGTTGGGAAAAAAAATTGAACATACTTATTGTTATGGAGTTTAAGTAGCCTTTACAAGATTTTACTTAAATTTTGGTCTTTTTCTATGTTTGTTTTCTATTAGACTGTAGTTGAGTTTTGTGAAGATGTTTACTACTATTATTATATTTGCATCTTTCATGTGATATGGTCAGTTTATTTTATATGGTGGAAAATGTCTATTAGTTAAGTTATTCATCTTTTGAATTTCAATTTTATCAGGCACATACATTGACAAGAAATGCCCCTTCACTGGTGATGTTTCCATCAGAGGGCGTATCCTTGCTGGAACCTGCCACAGTGCTAAGATGGTTAGAACCATTATTGTTAGGAGGAATTACCTGCATTGGGTGAAGAAATATCAGAGGCAAGATATTAATATTCACTTGTTATGAGATAATTGCATTTTTCTTGTTAATATGTTTTTTTATTGACATTTGGTTTTGCTTTAGATATGAGAAGAGACATTCAAACATCCCAGCCCACATATCCCCCTGTTTCCGTGTGAAGGAGGGTGACCATGTCATTGTTGGCCAGTGCAGGTAATCTTGAAAGCTTTTATACTCCCATCATTTTGTTTTTAGGACTCATTGTGGACTTCCTTTTTGACGGCTTCTCTATCACCGTACAGGCCTTTGTCAAAAACTGTGAGGTTTAATGTTCTCAAGGTGGTACCAGCTGGTTCTTCTGGTACTGGGAAGAAGGCCTTCACTGGGATGTAAGCCTATTGATACTGAATATTCACAAGTTTAAAAGAGTTGTTAGGAAGATGAGTTCAGACTTAATTTATTTCTGATTGGAGTAATATTGTGGATTTGCCTTGAGGGTTAAATTTTGTACCTTGCCAATATTTCTTTTTATATATTAGCCATGCTTTATTTTTTATTATTCGCTCATGTTCGTTGCATGATTTGACCGTGTGTTGCTTCTTCACCAGTTGTTACTTTTAAATTTATCATTTGGTTATTATCATTGGCATTGTGATTTCTTAGCAATCTCATATATATATAGAAAAAACATGGTAATAAGATCCAGAGAGACCTACTTGGTTTTCTTGGCAATCTCGCATATATATAGAAAATTGCAAGGATTACATTTTATTATCCTCAGCATTGCAAATTTATATTTCATAGTGTATATCTAATATAGCACATGTACTCTATTACTCTCTCGGTCTAAAAAAAGGTAGTTCACTTTCCTTTTATTTTAATATTTTTGTCTAAAATGCCCTTATTTAATGATTGTTGGAACAAATTTCAATAACATTAAACAGGGGTATAACAAGAATATAAAAACAAATTTTATATGCCAAAAATGTTTGCATTGGTTTATGTGAAAAAGGAAAGTGGACTATCTTTTTAAAATAGGGAGTATTAATTATTTCCTCAGAGTCCCAGTTTGGAAGATTGACAGTGGCTTCCTTCTCCATTTTCACCAGAGTAACCTGCATTGATGAACATTACTACATTTAAAACATTGTGCCAAATTACAAGAATCACCGCGTAGAGCAGAACAAAGCAGAACAATTCTCATAAGGAAATAAAAAAAAACTGAGAATGAATAACTTAGGTGAACTAGAACTAGCAAGATTCTTGCTATCTGTCATGTGTACAATCCACTCTCCAGTCATTCGGTAAGTTAACTTTCCCTGAACCACGAAGCATATGAATTATTTGCAGACGAAGCCTTAGCCCCTTATCTGCCATTTTCATGTAGAAAAACAAGCACAGAACAGGAACCAACGAAACATAAAACTTAAGATAAGAAATCAGCAAATCATAGTCGTGTCCATGAGTATAATGTAGGCCTTGTCGATTTCTCCATCCCAAAGAGACTGCAAGAAGTTTCACAAGATGACCAATTATCCATATCTTAAAAGAAAATAATTGTTTGCACCACAAAATTCTGTCACCTGAGGCTGATTCTACAGCATATGCATACCTGCATTTGCAAAGAACGATCTCAGTGTAACTCGAACGACTATGCAACTACGGGGCTAGTATGCGTTTCTTCTTACATCTCAAGGACCCATCCGAAAGCCTTTCGTGCTTCTGCATTGCTAACGAAACGTTCATCCAAGTGGGAGCTTATCAGTTTTAAAGCATCCTGTCACATATTCACAAAACTAATTTACCAAGTCCTTGCATCAGTGCTTGAATGAGAGACAGAGGATAATGTATACCTTTCCCACAATCACCGGAGAATATCCAACAGGGTCGATTTTGGTGGCTGGCCTCCGTTCCTCAGGGAAGAACTTGCGCAATGTGGTCTCATGTTTTTATTAGGTTCGATGCAGAAGAAAGGAGAATCGGCTTGACCAAAATGTGGTCGGGTTCAGACATAAAGACATAACTATGGAGACACAAGATGATAGTTAAGCATATTGAGTTGTGTAATGAGAAAAATCTGCATATGTTTTCCTTATTCTTCTTCAATTTCTATTTGCTGTAGCTACTGCACGAATGCCCAAGGTGTATTTAGGACTACGTGCCCCTGAAATTATGAAGCAAGGTGAGAGTAGAGATCAAATATTTTGCAAAGGACCCCTGTCTAAACGTGAAGACTACCTGGAAAAGAAAATTGACTTAATTGCTGCTAAAATCAACACCATTTTCGTAAATTGCAATCTAATATAAACTTATGAGGTTTGTCAAATAAAATCTCAATAAAAAAATATATATATATATATTGCAGATTGACTTTGCCCGTTTCTGACGTGTCATCATACTTGGTGATAAATCGGTTGGTCATCCTATAAACGGGCAAGAGCCAATCTGCCTGAAAACTCAAATTGTATATTCTTTTTAAACTTATAAACTTAGATTAGATTGCAATTTGCGAAAATGTGGTGATTTTAACAGCCCAAGGAAATACGAAACCTGATCCAACCCAGATGGCAGAGGTTGAGCAACAAAGGTGGGAATTTCATCCATGAATTTATCAGAATGTAAGATTCTGGTGAAGCAGAATTAGGCTTGTTCTTCTGTTTCTTGAACCAGTAATACATCACCCTGCATTGCCATGTACTGTAGATTGAATCAGTGGCGGTAACAGCAGTATGGAAAAGCCTCGTGTTGTGTTTCTTGGAGCTCGATGACTTTGATGGAAAATCACTAGGCATTGTAATGACTGAAGAAGGGTTGGAAGGCCCGGGAAATCTTGCTGATGATGACAATGATGATGCTGTATGTGATGAGTATTGCCGAGCAAGTAATAACCAAAGTGAATAATAGTTTTCCACACCCCATGGGTGGCGGAGACGAGGTGGCAGCCCCCGGGTCAACTGGGGGGAAAATGTTACTCAAAATCTGACTGAGGTTGTTACTAATTCAAGTTTTTTAGACCAAGTTCTATGCTTTGGATTAGATTAAACAAACAATTTGGCATCAAGATTATTGGCTCCAAAGACTTAGAAATAATAAGAAGAGCTTTCTTGAAATTATTGGTGGGGTGAGTAAGAAGTATTCAGTGCTTGAGATCCATTGTCAAAACATATAGTACAATTGCCTAATCACCTGAGATTTATTGAAATTAATTCAAACAAATTGAAGTTCAAAATACAGAAGATTTGACTGATAAATACGTCTCGTATAG
This sequence comes from Galeopsis tetrahit, assembly GCA_963675135.1. Taxonomy (NCBI): domain Eukaryota; kingdom Viridiplantae; phylum Streptophyta; class Magnoliopsida; order Lamiales; family Lamiaceae; genus Galeopsis; species Galeopsis tetrahit. Next base: position 9,124,942 of record OY776127.1, on the reverse strand, counting down.
AGCTAATGAGAGAGGATGTCCGAGCTAGCTACACATGTACATTCATATCAACCGTCCAATGTGACGGTAATGTAAGCTGCAGAACAGTCTACTCCTACATATAATGTGATATTTGTATATACAAATTACAAATACTCAATACGAGGTTGTACTTGTACAGCACTTATCGCCTACCTATATCAAGATTACCTAAATTCTTGCCATTACTGTATGAAGTAATTCATCCTTTCAGAAGCCTAGTTATTGAGTTCTAGCCAATGATGTACATATGGTAGAACACGAGCAGTAGCTATTGAGTGAAGTCGATATTACTTTTCACTTGCCACAATTGCTGCTATTTTCACCTGCATTATTTCGAGCTAAAATTGAATTAGATGGATGAGCTCTCAGAACGTAGGGAAAGTATAGACGTTTGCTTGCTAGTTACCTTTTGCGTTTGGTTTTCAAGGTTGTGGACGAGGAAGGATTGTTGTGCCAGTTCCTCTTCCTTTGATTAATGAACCAGTTGTTAATCTGCTTTAGTTGCAACCCTGTTTCTTGCACCAATCTTGCCTTATCATCCTCCTGGAAATCAAAATTTAAGCATTGAAATCAAACACCAACCACCTACTTTGACTATATGAATGCTTAATGTCCTAGACTGAGATATGTTAATGCTTCTGTCTGATGTAAGAAAAGTAACACAGACCTTAACAAGGATAGGAGGGTACCCCTAACTGTTTAATGATTTTCTTAATTCGTGTGAAAAAATATGCTAGAAAAACAAACAAAATGGGTCACATGGAGAATATATATCATTATGATCAAATACTTACTGTAGGGTATGGCCACTTGGCATGCGATTGCCACCACGCTTTTAGAACTGAGGTGGTGTCACCGGGGAGTTTTCCCGCCCTTCTCTTGCGTAAGATTTCCTCCCTGATGTCCACAAGTTTTTCCTTGTAACCCTGTTGCATACAGGCAAAGAAACATATAAGAAAAAATTGGTTGATATACATCTAATTTAAGAAAGATGTTAAGCAAGTTGAAAATGCTCCATACATTTTTTAATTCATGCTTTAGCTCCTGCCTAACACGCTCCATCAACGATCTTTCACTCTCCGAAGGGATTAATGAACCAAATCCCATAGAATCAGGACCGTCCAAGCTTCCATCATTCAAGTTTGCATCACTATCTACCTGTTCCTCATCATCATCATCAGACATGGTGGCACCCGTCCCTTCTCCTGGTGAAACTCCTGCTCAAGAAAGCAAGATTTAGCATCATATATAGTGTTTGGGTGATCAGTTCAAGCATCTTTTTTTCATGCAGTTAGACGCATAAAACAGTAATGTTACTCAGCCATCCCACTAAGAGCCCGTTTAATTGGCTTATCTTTTAATCATCTTAAAAAGTTATTTCAAGATGTCTTTTTTAAGTTGTTAGAACAATTATCAAAGAATTTATAAGTTGTTAAAATGCATATTGTTGTTGGAGTCAGTAAGAGGAGGAATTAAATGACAATAAATCACCTGTTAAGCTTTGTAAAGATTGCTCAATCTCCCAGCAAGCCATAACTGCTTCCATTGCATGAACACGCACATGTTGCTGCAGTTGCTCTTTGAACGAACACAGCAATAGAATATAATGTGTCTGCATTAATAAGAAAAGAACATAAGTTGAAATTTTTCTCCAATTCAAAAAGACCTACCGATTATCACCACAACAAGATCAGTGTTCAACTATATAATGTACAAGTGACAAATTCAAAAAGAGTAGGTCTTTTGTGAACTTAACTCTCTTCTTTAAACTATCACATTTTAGCATGCCAAGTATAAGTTTTAAAAATACTACAGTACATTTTATATGTTATTTTTCTCAAAATTGCTAAACATTAGTATTACCAAGTTCACCGTAAAACTTCCGTGAATCAGGTTCATAATTTTTGTTTTGCCATTCAAGAATAGCCGCAACGCTATTTGCACGTTAAAAGATATAAACTTGTTCAAACTTCAGATACCATATAATAGGATAAGAAGTTGAGAAAGCAATGAAAATTGAGAATGAGAACAAAAATTAGAATCTACTCATGTTCAAATATTTATTTATTCAATCTTCAAGTTTCAAAGGTTACCCTACGTTTTCCACTTTGACAAAGTTTTCAGGGCATTATTTTGATTCTAGAATCTACTTTCTAAAAATAGGGTTAATGGAATTTGCTTGATTCCACTATGTCAATTTTCATATTTCATCGCATGTTCCACTATCTAGATCATTAACAATGTCTGTATTATACATTGATATTTTTTTAGTCATCCACTTATCATACATCTGAATTGTGGAATACAAAGTGAAACATCACAATTATTACAAATAATATCATTCCAAAGTCTTTAGAGCTTAAAATATCAAATTCTTCATTAAATGTTTTTTCTCATTAACATATTTATTAGTAATAAACTAGCAAGAAGGTGAAATAGTTGAAACCAGGAGGTAAGCTTTAAGAAGAAAAAAAATGAAGAAACAAAGGTCCTGATTTTTTCAGTTTATTAAAAGGGATGATTTAAAAAAAAAAAAATTAGCAATATTTTAATGTAGATTCAGACCAAAAGTTAACCATGTAGCAGCAATTCGCTGAAAAAAATGGTATGATTCCCACAAAAAAGTGAAATCACTCAATCAATCAGACTTCAAATACTGAAAAGTAAGATTAAAAAAAAAAAAAGTCTAGTCGAACCGATTGAAGTATAATTGAGTGGGTAGACCAATTTTTGCAGCATAGCTCAAATTAACCCCAAACTGTTTGACAGATAAATATGTATTCGAAAATAAAGTGTTACCATAAACTGTTCGAGTTCTCCTCTATCATGAGCAAGATTTCCATGGCCAATGGCGGAGTATTTGGCAACCACCTGCTGCGACTGCGCGAGCTGAGCATCAATCCTCGGCAGCTGATCGACCGGCGTAGCGATTCGCAAGCACGACACATGCGCCGATAACAGCTGCTCATACAACGGATGAGATAGAATCTCCGCTTTGCATCTCGCCGTTTGCCAATTCACCGGTCCTCCTCCTCCGCCGCCGCTCTCAGGCAGTTCCTTGGCACTATCATTATCAGTATTATTCAAATCGCCAGCGGTGGCGGCGGGTATCATTGTATCATTGGAAGGTTGAAGCCACTGATTGGAAGAGGAGTCGGCGTTGGTTTGGAGATTGAGAAAATTGGGGGCGGAGGGGAACTGGCGGAGAATCGCACTATTGAGCCAGGTTGGGGGCGAGTGGTGGTGGTGGTTGGCGGTGGCCGGAGAATTTTGGGGCAAATGACGGTGGTGGTCGGAGAAATTGTTGGGAAAGTCCATTGTAGATCAAATTTGGAATCCGATTAAGAGGAATGGCATGATATAGGAAGAGGATTCGATCAGAACAAAAGGAATTGGATAAGGGGATTTGAGTTGGAAAATGAAAAGGATTGATAAGAATATGCGGTTGATAATCAGTGATTGATTTTTCCCTCTCTTTAGCATGAACAAAGCTTTTGAACTAGAGTAAAAACACAACGGATTTTTCCCTCTCTTTTACTCCCTCATATATATAGCACCCACAATCCTATTTATTTCGGATGGACTTTTAACATCAAAATTAAAAAATATAGTATAATGTGCAGTGGAGGATAGTTGATATAGAGAGAAATGGAACGAAGAAAGGTATATAGATACAAAAAAGAAAATGTAGAGATAAATAGAAATAATGAATATTGTCATTAATAAAATGAGAAGCTTAGGGCGAGATGAAGATAATATATAAGTTATATTCCCTTGTCTCACACTAGTACTCAACACATAGTTGAAGAAAAGTGTAATGATTAAAGTGTTAAATATAATTTTGTGAACTTTTATATATAAAATAGATAAATTGAAAGTAAAAATATGAAGATAAACATGTGTATATTGTGAGAAATAATTTCATTTGAATATACAACTATTTGTGGAACACGTAAAAAAATTCTAACTTTTGTAAGACGATGGGAGTAACCTAATATACTTATAACAAAAAAATTGTATGACAAGTTATGTTTTTAGTCTTCTACTTGTTTTTACCCAAGATTTAAAAGCATTATGAAAATACATAAAAGTATCATGTGTTTATATGTGTGATCTTCTCATGCAATACTTCTTAGAGCTAAAATATAGACAATTTTTTTATATACACAAGTTGCACTTAAGATATATATAATTTTTTTATATACATAAGTTGCACCTCATGTAACTAATGCAATTTTTTACAAATTTTAATATCATGTCATTTATCAATAGATACTTTGATATAATTACACATATAAACATATATAATATCAATTGATATGTGGTATAAGCCAAATCTTATATGCACTCAAGTACTCCTGTCAAAAAAAAAAAGTACACAGTGTACTTGAGTGGACTTTAACTAGTCAATTGTATCGGCCAACGGTCAAACTTTGACTTTTTTTCGATTTTTTTTTTTTTTTGAAAAAGTGTTTGTTAGTATATTGAAAAGTGCATCTTTGTTTTTTAAATGAAAAATGTATTTTACTATATTGAAAAGTGCAACATTATTTTTAATGAAAAATGTATGTTCTTATAACTGAAAAGTGTATGTTATATTAATGAAAAATGTATATTATTATAAGTGAAAAGTGTATGATATTATAACTGAAAAAGTGTAAGATCTATTAATGAAAAGTGTAAGTTATATATTAATGAAAAGTGTATGTTATTATAACTGAAAAGTGTATGATATATTAATGAAAATGGTATGTTATTATAACTGAAAAGTGTATGTTCTATTAATGAAAAGTGTAAGTTATATATTAATGAAAAATATATGATATTATAACTGAAAAGTGTATGTTAATATAACTGAAAATAACATTGAAAAATGTAAATTTTCTGTTAAAAAAAAAAATTTGAAAAAAAAAAGGTCAAAGTTTGACAGGTCAATGGTCAACAGTTGACCAGTCAAAGTTCACTCAAGTACACCATGTACTTGAGTGCACAAGAGACTCACGCGTGGTATAATATTAAAAAATTACATTGATGCAACTAATGTGTAGTAGTATTACTTTAAAATATACTCAATTTTTTTTGTTCCATTGAAAATTATTCAACTTTTTTTTTCATACATCTCAATGAACGTTATTATTATTATTATTTTTTTACAAATCATTTTCTTTTACATTTCGTTGAATTCTTTTTTTTTTCAATTACATAACCTCTTATACATTTACCATCTACCATTTATCTGTTCTATTATATTTCTTAACATTAGTGTCCAAAAAGCTTTCACCAAAAGAAAAGGAGTATATAAGATATGTGATTTTTTTTTTAAGGGTTGGTCTGCTATGGACTCGAGTGCATGCTGTGCACCCTAGTCCATGTGCACTTTTCAGTTTACTGACTTACACTTTTTGGTAAATAAGTAATAATTGAAAAGTGCAACACCATTACCAAAAAGTGTAAGTCAGTACACTGAAAAGTGCACATGGACTAGGGTGCACAGCATGCACTCGAGTGCATACTAGACTTTACCTATATATGGGTAAAGTCTAGTATGCACTCGAGTGCATGCTGTGCACCCTAGTCCATGTGCACTTTTCAGTGTACTGACTTACACTTTTTGGTAATGGTGTTGCACTTTTCAATTATTACTCATTTACCAAAAAGTGTAAGTCAGTAAACTGAAAAGTGCACATGGACTAGGGTGCACAGCATGCACTCGAGTCCATAACAGACCAACCCTATATTAGGGTTGGTCTGCTATGGACTCGAGTGCATGTTGTGCACTCTAGTCCATGTTGCACTTTTTGGTAAATGGTGTTGCACTTTTCAATTATTAAACTGTATAATAATATTTTTAGTAAATAATTGAAAAGTGCAACACCATTTACAAAAAGTGTAAGTCATTAAATTAAAAAGTGCACATGGACTAGGGTGCACAGCATGCACTCGAGTGCATACTAGACTTTACCTATTAAGGTAAAGTCTAGTATGCACTCGAGTGCATGCTGTGCATCCTAGTCCATGTGCACTTTTTAGTTTACTGACTTACACTTTTTGATAAGGGTTGGTCTGTTATGGACTCGAGTGCATGTTGTGCACCCTAGTCCATGTGCACTTTTCAGTTTACTAACTTACACTTTTTAGTAAATGAGTAATAATTGAAACGTGCAACACCATTACCAAAAAGTGTAAGTCAGTAAACTGAAAAGTGCACATTGACTAGGGTACACAGCATGCACTCGAGTGCATACTAGACCTTACCTTTTTTTTAATGCATTGACAAAGTGTGCACTATTTGGCAGCCCTGGTGCGTGTACCTAATCAGCATTTCACACGTGGAAGGCCCACTTAAGATCCAATAGTAACACTAACACGCTTCCTCTTTATTCATTCATTTTTCTTGTCCATCAAGTTTTAATAAAGCATAAATACAAATATATTCACTGTGATTTATGCTTAAAAAAATTAAGGGAGAATGAGTAGGACAAAACATTAAACACTGTATAAACTTTGATTGTTAAAAGTCTATGTAATTGATTGATTTGATTTGATTTGATTGATTACTGCTTCAATCAAATCAATTTTTTAAGAAAAACCAAAAAAAATTGCAAAATTATTTTTTCCATAGTGTCACGTATACATATCACGTCAACACAAAAAGTTATATAAAACGATTCAATTATTAAATGAATCTCATTTCCTATATTATACTCCCTCCGATCCCCCGGAATAATTGGCACAGTTTGACCAGTACGTTGTTTAAGAAAAATGGATTTAGTGGTTGATGATGTAAGATAAATGAGGGGTATTTTAGATAATTTGATGATGTGTAAAGTGAAATGTATGAAAAAAATGAGTGTCAAATTTGAAAATAAAATGATGTTGTGAGGTTATTAATTTTGTGGGGTATTTCCATATTAAGAGTGTGCAAGTAATTTTGGGACGTTCCAATAAGAAAAGTGTTAGTAATCACTCGACCGAGGGAGTATGATTCACTAGTTCATAAAACTTTAATTAATCTAACCGTATTTAAAAAAAAAAAGTATGACCGAATGTTATCATTGAAAATTTTGATGTATGGTAGTAATAATGTAATATATATGCATATTATTTTTCTATAAAATGCTTCTACCCTAATTTTAAAAAAAATTAAATTGAGACTGGAATCTCAGATTTTAATAAATAACAATCCTACCATTTTTTCATTATATTTTCACCCTTTTCTAATTTGGTGAAAAATGAATAAGAAAGACTGCAGTGCTTGGCTTTTTCAATAACTTTACCAACAGTTTGTAGAAATAGACAACACATAATTTTCAACTTTATTAAAAAAAAAAACATGCCTTTGCAATTCTTTGTTCTTTTGAAAAACACGATTAAATATTCATTTTTTAGAAAAATAGAAATACTAAATATATGCTTGTAAAACAATAATTTTAAACCATTAAATAAATCTATAATCAATTTTATAGTCGCCTTTAAAGTTTAAAAAGATGTAGTAACTTTTGATTCGATAACTTTTTAAAATATTTTTTATTTTAAAAATTCCTTCAAGTATTAAAGTTTTATTTTCTTACATTTTTTATCATATACTCCATAAATAGTTTCATTTTTTAAAATATTGATTATTCATTACAATATTAAAATCAACATATATGTATAATTTATGTCGTGGTCTAAATTTATTTGTTTATTTGAGTTTTAAAAACTTAATTTTAGATTTTAAAATCCTATATTAATTTTATTTTGGGATTTGAAAAGAAGTTGTACAAAATTTATAATTCTACTATCACAGTATTGAACACAATAAACTCTCAGACTTTACACTTTAATATATTTAAATTATAATTCAATCATTTCAATCATACTCAACAATAATATATTAATACATCTCACTACAGTCACCGACGAAACTTCTGAACCTGCGATCACTCCTCCTCCACTGGCACACCATCATCTTCCCATAAAATTAACCAAAACAAACTTTGCGTCCTGGCGTACACACTTGACAACCCTCCTTAGTGACTTCAATTTAATCGGCCACATCAATGACAAGTCACCACGACCTGACGCTGCATCTGTCCGATGGTTTCAGCAGGACCAATTGCTCCTCGCTGCTATCCTCAGATCTGTTTCGGCTGATATATTGTCGACCCTCTCCTCGGCCACCACGGCGGCACAACATGGGAGATTCTTAATCGTGCCCTTGCTAGCACATCTAGGGCTCACGTTATGCATCTCAAAACGACCCTAACCAAGGTATCAATTGACTCTCAGTCAATTACTGAATATGTGAACCACATTAAATTTGTGGCCGATGAATTGGGATTGTTGATGAGAGTCAATTACTGAATATGTGAACCACATTAAATTTGTGGCCGATGAATTGGGATTGTTGATGGCGCAATACACATTGATTTCACATAAAATTACATTCTTCATTACTTTTAAAAAAAAAAAAAAATATATATATATATATATATATTTTACAGAGGACTACTTTTCAGGTTTTAAATACCCAAAAAAATTAAAATTGATTTTCAAAAGTCAATTAAAATCACTTATAAAGGCATGTTTGTTTTGAAACTCCCACGTTCGAATGTGGAACGTAATGTCCCCCATCTTGTTCTAGTTCAAAATTTAATATCCAGATTTCACCATCTAACTATATCCACTCCTAAAAATACATACACCATCCCTTTTTTTCACTCCCCATGACTCGAACTCAGGACCTAAGGCCTAGGTAGTGGTGCTCTAACCACTTGAGCTATTCCACTTTGTCCTCACTCTTACACAATTGATTTGACATAAAATTACATTATATAATACAACATCACGTGCTCTTACACAATTAATTTAACATAAAGTTACATCAAATCCTACTTAAAATTCCAAAATAAACACACAATCAATATTTATCAAAAAAATTCAATCCAATTTTCTCCTTTCTACATAATCTCAAAATAAATATGATTAGACATAACTTTAAATTTAATATTAGATGTCTTATAATTAATAGATATATTTATTAATAAAAGTCTTAAATTGTACGCGTGAAATTAATTGTGTCCCACCATTCCTACTATGATGTGATTGCCTTATCCACACCAATCAATTCCCCCAATCTTAGTTTTCTTCAAACTTTGTACTACTTCTTCTATCTTTTCTTTCAATCATATCTATTTCTAGTTGCCCTAATAATTGTTTATGTTTTACTCCCTCCGTCCCGGAGAAACTTGCACCATTTGACCGGCACACATTTTAAGAAATGTGTAAGAAAAGGTGTAATGATTGATGTTTTGAGGGGTAGTTTTGTAAACTTTTATGAATAAAGTAAAGTAAAAAGTAGATTGAATGTGGAAAAGTAATGGCATATGGGTAAATATGAGTATATTTTAAGGGTGATGGTTGGAAAGATATTTCCTTTTATGGAGTGTGCAAATTAGTATGGGACATCCATATATGGAAAGTGTGCAAATTCCTATGGGACAGAGGGAGTACATTTCAAAGGGAAAATTCCCATTTCCATTATACTCCCTCTGTCCTGTCAAATTTTGTTCAGATTTAAATTCACAAAAATTCACAAAATTAAGTATCTATCAACAATATTTTTTACTCGTTATCATATATATATTTTTTATAATTAAAATATAATTTTTAAAAAAACGTGTATAAAAATAGCTGAGCAAAATTTTACAGGATTGAGGAAGTATATAATAATGTTAACATGAAACATTACAAAGAACGTGATGAATGGGAAAATTCCTCACCCAACCCAGCAAAATAAAGAACTAATGTAAGTATCACAATTTTATATATACATGCTCGTGATGAATTTATTTTTGATGAGTCAAGTTGGGGGCATAAGGGTCATTGAAACGCTAATGGCATGTTTGTTTTGAAATATAAAATTCGAATTTGAAATTTTAAAATCTAATTCATGTTTTATTTTGAAATTTAGAGTTAGGATTTCAAAATCCCAATCATATAAAATATCTATAAATCCTAAAAAAATACCTACAAATTCTATACTATAAAGTTAAATCCTACTCTACTTTAACCTCAAAACAAACACAAACATACAACTCATTAGAATTTTAAAAAAAACACCTGAATTTCAAAATCCTTAAAATCTCAAAATAAACATCACCTAAAAGATTCGAACATGCTCATTCATCACTATATTACTTGCATAGTTCATAATTTATACTCCCCCTGTGTCCACCAATTTATTCCCATTAAAAATAGATACAAATTTTAAAAAAAATAGATAAAGTGAAAATATTGTAAGATCTATTATGAATAAAATAATTGTTTGTGAGTAAAGTTGAATAATTAAATGATGGTTGGAGGTGGACATAAAATGATGGTACATGGTTATGAAGATCATTTTCTTAATGAGGGATGTCGGCAGGATATAACGGTCATTCAGACACTCATAAAAGTCGAAGATGCAATCATCGTTCATCCATCGATGATCCAAGCGCTCTAACACCGCATCTTTTTACGCGTAAATGGAACCTTTGAAAGGATAAGATGATGTTGAAACTTGAGTGGCATCAAATAGCCCACCCATCACAAACCCTATATCTAAATTTGGGTGAGTTCATGGACCACAAAACCACTCATGACAAGTGAACCCCTCCTTTGTTGGACCACAGAACCACTACACACTTCACTTTCATATATACAATCACAATATCTCATTTTATCATATCCCAACTAAACTTTTGAAAACTAAAAAAAGTAAAAGCTTCAAGCAATATCTAAGGGGTAAAATCAATCATTCATGCCTCATCACCTCATGCTTACATTCTTTTATCAAGGAAAAAGAATAAAAAAGAATCAAGTTAATATGGCAATCCTGATTGCTTTCTTTATGATGTTCAGGTTCTGATTGGCCTATTAAGGCAACTAGGAGAATTTTTAATTCAAGTCACTCTCTTGTTGGATCATATTCGTAAATAATGAGTGAAAATACAATATACACTAACGACCACTAACACACAAGATCGCGTCTTTAAATCCCGCGACAGCCTTCTCAAAAGAATATCTTCTAATAAACCCCCCACAATCTTAATGTAACAAATAAACTTCAACACTAAGCTATGTTTACTTTGAGATTTAACAACCTAATATTGATTTTTTTAGATCCTGCACATATTTCACTTTGAAATTTAAAAAATGGTTTTGAAAAACCACCACTACAAAACCTATAAACCTATTATTACAATAGAAACACACGTACTACTATTCATCCGAATTTTCAATACCCAGGATTTTAAAAATCGATTTTTAAAACATAAGTACCTATACTTCATGTGTGTGTGTGGGTGTGTCCTATTACTTTGCATAAAGGTTGACTAATATTTAAGAAATCATTGAAGTCTATATCAAAGTTTAATGATAATATTTCTTGTCTGAAAAACTGTACTAACCACCTACATGCACTGCACTTTTCTCTAACAGCACAGATACTAGACTGTAGTGTGGTACTGAAAAACTACAGAATCCAGAACGAGGAAAAAGGGAAAATGTCCCCACCATGTAATGTAGGTGACATGATAGATGAGTATAAAGCAAAAACATTGTCATGGGGTTTTATGATTGTGTTCCTATTTCCATTGTGCAACACCAAAATCCATTTTCTTACCTTGTTTCTTCATGAGAATTGAATTGAGCTGCTCACTTTTATTCAGATGAAAAAGTCGAGTAACAACTCTCCTACCAAAAGATGGGTTGCAACAGATTAACAGGCCATGCTTGTGCTGTTGATTGAACAAGCATTGTAGCCCCACCATGGACCAAGCAGCTAAATTCAAGGCTTTGTTTTTCAGCAATCAACAGAACAAATAGTGTTTCCATAAATCTTTGGCAGACAATTTATCATCACAATAACAACTGTTTCAAAAACAATTCTCTCCGTCCTACAATAACTTTCACATGTAGGTGGACACACATATTAAAAAAGTGTAATAATGAGTAAGAGTATTAAGGGGTAATTGTGTTAACCTTTATGTATAAAGTAAATAAAAGAGTTGACTTGTGTGTATGTGTGGAACGAAAAGTAATGACATTTTTGTATAAATTGTGAAGGTAAAGTTTATAAAGGGTTTTCTATTTTAAGGGTATGGAAGTTATCGTAGAACGTCCCGACAATTCAAGTGTGAAAGTTATCGTGGAACGTCCCGAAAATTAAAGTGTGAAAGTTATTGGCGCTCAAGATCCAACAACCAAAGTCTGTAAAAAAAAAAAAACAAGTACTTCCTCCACCTACTATAACTTTTTTACTTTACTTTTTTGGACGTCTACCAATAAGTTTTTCATTCCATTTTTTGCATATTATTTTCTATCTCTAAATCACATCACTTAAACAGTTATACTATATCTATTTATTATTTTCTCTCTCACCATCACATCACTTGTAATATATTTATTATTTTATCATATTTCTTAATCAAAACACCCAAAAGAAAGGGAAAACTTATAGTGGAATGCAGAGAGTACTATTATATAAACGAGTTTTGATATATATGACAATTAGCTGTCACTTAAGTTATTTTCAGCACCATTCTGCATGTCAAATAAGCAGGCAGCCAATTGTTGGCTTTACATCAAAACTCGTTTAATGCAATGCACATGGGGATCGATAGTGTTAATCCACGGCTAAAACTAGATGATAAGATCACATGTCCAATACACAAAATAGAATGGAATAAAGTTGACCAAACTACAAGTGATGATGCAAAGTTCTAACCTAGCAAATAATACAGCAGGTGAGCACATGTAAGTGTCACCTGCTGAAAGCAACACACAGGAATTGAGCATGTGAGCATAAAAATCCAAGGCAGTCAAATAGTGTAATCTTCCTATCCTCCCTTTCAGAAGAGACGGAAATTCTAAATGCAGCATACAGATTCCGTTCAAGATAAGATGCAAAGAAGTAAAATCATGCAGTCCCACTCACTCGTACGTGAAATGGTGGTCCACGACAGAATATCGGTTCATCAGACGAACTGCTTCTTGCTCGGGCTCTAAGAACTTTGTTAGCATCCTCAATCACAGCAGCAGCCAACATCGTGTACTCTCCTGGGATCAGGAAATAGAGAGAGAACGTGTGCTTCATTTCTTCCAGAGGGGGGACCTCCATGCTAATACCCGTCAAAACACCTGCATGAATATAAACAGCTCTTACAGACTTTACAGTATATAATACAATGAACACTGAAAAGCCTAGATGATTGAAAGAGCCCATATACTAATAAAAAGGTTAATTTTATATTAATACACGACCTTTAGGCACAATACAATTTAATCGCGACTTTCAACATTTTTGTGTAAATTCATCATATCTTTAGTTGTTTCAATTTGGTAAACGCTTCTAAATCATGGCATGATTTAGCAGTCACACGCCGGACACTTCTCTTGCACTCCTGAGATGATTCCATCCATGTAGAGAAATCTCTGATCCAAGCACTAACACACCCTCATGCATCGAAAATTGTGGGCTTAAAATGTGTGTATCGAGTTGAAGCAACTAAACAGGTGGTGAGTTTATACAAAAATGTTGAAAGCCGTGATTAAATTGAGGTCGTGAATTGATATAGAATTAACCCTAATAAGAACAAGCTTTTCGTAAACAACAAATGCTTATGCTAGCTACCTTCCCATAAAACGGTTGCGTTGTCAGCCTCGATGCAATTCTCACCAGCCACATCTTTGCATGCAATGCTGAGAGTAATCCTAATTGTTTCTTTAGTATTGTTGCGTACCAGCACCTCCATCGCAGTCATCTCATGAGCAATGATGGAATCTCCAGATACACAAGAATTGGCCTCACCATCAGCCTTTTCTAGTTCTGCAGAATGGTCTATGCTACTTTTAGCAAGCCTAAAGCCAAATGTCAGCGGGTCGGGGAGTAGCACATCCATAACAGATGCCTGGAGGGCAGCCTGTATTGCATCCTTGATATCTAATTCTCCTGAACTGTTGCGTCCAGATTGCCACCTCACTTTAATTCGGGAAATCAAGTTCTTAATGGATGCATTGAGCTCAGCCTTGATATTCTTTTCCGAGAAGCTAGAATTTCGATCACCAGAAGTCCCATTACTATGAGGAGAACCGTTAACAAGAAAAGTGCTGTCAAGAATGGGTAATTTAAAATTTTCAAGTGGTATAAGCACTCTAGCAGTATAATCACGGTCAATTCTTGTTTTGGGATCACCAAATTCTGCAGAGGTACAGTGAGAAAAGCTTTCCTTGTTACTAGGGTTCTCCGTGTCAACTGAAACACTAGTCTCAAAGACAACATCAGTTGGGTTGGACAACTCTAACTCAAGTAAGCGTAGGCCCCAACTGCCCCTATAAGGATCGATTTTCATGAACCTATCAGTTTGTCTTTCGGTGCTATTGATCTGCTCGGTACCATCACTTTCCGATTGTGCTAGCTTGGTGTAAGTTTCACCAACACGCGCTGGAATTTCCATTGACAGCAAACGAGCTTTTACAAAAGACAAGCCTTGCAAAACACAGATATTTAGGGGAATGACCAGACGTCTCCCGGGAGGCAGAACAGCAGCCGTTTGTGGTTCTCCAGAATTTGTCAGTGGACCTAAGATAAGAAAATTGAAATCACAAGCAAAGCAGTCGAAACTAAACTCTCCATACAATCAAAACTCAGAAATTTTCAACCATGTGGCAATATTCTATCTCTATATTTAAGGCTACTCCAAGGTGGTCACGTAAGAAGCAATACAGAATCTAGAGTTATCTAGGACAGTACTTCTGAAACAAGACAAAATTAAAAGGCATGAGCAATGGCAACTATATACCCCTCAAAGAGATACCTGCATAGTGGATCAACAACATCGGACTGCTAACATCTCTAACATGTCTCCCTGAGGTTCCAGGAACACCCTTGCTATCAGGATCTGTTTTGCTAAGCTGCCAGGCTTTCAAGGTTACACGTATTGTAACCTCTGCACCAGGTTTCAAAGGGAGGGCTGACTTCAGATCTTCAGAAGCAACTAATACAACAGAGTCTTGGTTTTTTCCAGACAACGAGATGTGTGCCTGCTCAACGGGGACAGTGCCAGCATTTGCCAAACTAATCCATACATCACGAATCTCACCTTCATATAGCATGACTGATCCATCACCACCTACAACATGAGATACTAACAATGGCAATGGTGCTACCACTGAAATACTAGGTACATGTGCATTTTTTAACTTTGCGGCCCCACAGCTCCGGAAAGGGTCAGAAAGGACAAGTCCTTGAGTTGCCCCAATAATTAGATTGTCAACCTCTTTGAAAAAATGTTCAGTAATGACGCCAAAACAGTGAACGATGCATCCAGGAATAGAAACCGGGCCCTCCTTGGTTGGTATTCCAGATAATGTGATCGTCTTTGAAGAATTGGGTGGGAGACTGACACTTAAAGGGAAGGCATCAAGATTTCCAGAATGCACAGATAGATATATGCTATCAATCATTACTTCAAAGCCACAGGGATTAGCTAATTCTACCAGCACTTGAACCGGTTCACCAACCACCCATGTTAGCTCCTGCTTATTGCTTGGATTTAGATCACCTTTGCTAAATGGTGTATAAATGAAAGGCCCTGACGGTGCAGTTCCTGCCCACCAATCTTCTTTAACCCCATTGCGTTTAATAATGTCCATTTGTGATGAATGTAAAGGAAATGAATGTAACCTAAACATTTGAAAACGAGTAGACGTGGTATGAGAAATAAAAAAAGTGTTATCTCATCGCACACACACTATTAGATTTTAATTTAACCTGAATCAAATAGCCTTCTTCGGACTTGATTATAATGGGAGAAGTTAGGCAAGACAATTTTCAAATCTGCGACAAATACTAACAGGGGCTCCAGCTGGGAAACTAAATTGATGTATTCCACACAAAAGTACACATACGCGACTGGTGATTATATACAAATAGAAATGGAGAAGATGGCTGGGTAGGTCATATCATGGGAATTATCTAGAGATGCATAAGATACTCTTGGGCATGTCTCATGAGCATAAAGCTGCCCGAGTCCCATCCACACACAATCCATGAAACGACAATTTCAGCAAGAACATTAGGTTTTAGCAGCTTTTCATTAAAATTAGCTGATGCCAAAATCAGGGAGCATGAGCATTCATGTAAAATACCTTATAAAGGGAAGAGCAGGATCACCACACCGAGTTCCCAAAGGAAGCCTCTCAGCAGAATTCATAAGTGCACTGGCCAGACCATGTTGCCCAGCAGGTGTAATTAGAGGATAGTAAGACCTAAGCAGACGTGCAGCTGCACTCCAAGCAGCAAGAGGATCCCCAGCACGAACAGCAGAAAGAAGAATTTCTCTCAGCACAACCATCTGCAGGGTGCTCCATTGTGACTCAAACAAGGATACTATTGAGTGGTGATGAAGTTTTCCTCCATCACTATGAGTTTGCCCAGCATCCTTTTACAAAATAGAATGATATATAAACATTCTCATATAAGTTTGAATGATAAATGATCTACATCGCTGAACACTGCAAGTCTTTCATAAGAATCACAAACATCACAAGGGTAGAAATAATGCAGCATGCCAATACTGTAACTTTTTCAGTGAAAGGACACACAATGCCAAAGATTTGAAAGCATCTTCATAGAAAATGCAGATTAATATGCATATGCTTGAGGAAATTATTCTCCCTGCTTCTTCATACCTACATAACCTTTTTTTTTTTTCAATTATCATTTCACAGTATTATTGCATCAAATGTATTCAGGTCATCCTTAGATATTTTTAAATCTATTAACAAAGACACCAAAATATTCACAAGAAGGGCTGCTAACATATTTGTTTAGATAATGCACAACACAAGACTACAAGTTTAACAGAATATAGGGTTTCAAGATTCACGCTTAAACACATTTCTGACTGCTATTGTCATGTTAACATCCACCTCACTCGAGAAACATCTGTGGCATGTCCAAAATTACAACTCCAATCATTATCTTTTGAGCAAATGTGATCATCAAGCATCAACTTCTGAAAGGCAAGTCTTGTAACTACAATCATATAGTATTCTGAGTGATTAAAAGAACTCACATTAGAAGGTTCAACTGATGCTCGACTTTGGACACGATATGCTTTTGTTGTCATTGCCAAGACTTGCATTGCACTGATAGCAGCGAGTTTATTATCCTGTTGCAAGTACAACTGAGCCACCTGTCTTGAAAAGAAGGCAGCTTTTCGATGATAACCAAGTTCACCAAAGAGTCGTGCTGTTTCAACATATACTACTAGCTTGTCACTGGCATCAATCAAAGATGCTGCACCATCAGCAGTTGCTGTCAACAACTCCAAGACATCCTTGGCTAGCTCCCGCCTTATAGAAATACATGCATAGATTAATACAGCAATATAAACAATTTGTGGTAAGACAAAAGTCCAGCACTACTTGTGACAAAGGATAGGTGCAATTAGTGTACCTGCAGAGGAATCTTGCTAACTTTAATGTGGCTTCAAGTTCAAAGCTTAAGGGTGAAACCCTGTTCAAAGATCAAAGCAATGACAATCTGAAAAGACTAATAACTCATCATCAAAATTTATAAGAATTGATATGAAAAGCAGAGCATACTTATTCAATTGGCTTATATTCTCAGATGCTACAATTGCAACACAGTATATCACATCCAAAAAAAAGTAGACTACACCCTATGGGAAATGATATGGACCAATAAATGAGTTGCAATGATGTGGCAAATCCTTACTCTGCTCGGAGAAACGCAAGCCAAGCCAGAGTTGGATTACCCAATTCTATAGCTTATTGAAGAGTTTTTGGAGGATGTACTAGTTATAATTTATAGTATTATAATTGGTATTGCTTGCGCAAAATCAACAGTGGACATGCAACAAGTATAACAATATTGGAGCAAGCATACCTCTGAGCATTGTCTTGTATAAATGATTTTCTGTAGTGCAGAATGACACTGTTGTAGCGAAACTTAACCTCACCCTCTAGAATTTCATCCCTCTGGCCCATACGATCCATCTGATAATGCAAGGTTTGGGGTGGGGATCATGTTTGTGTGCGAAGAAAAGACAGTGCCAACCATAAGCAAAAATTCAAAATATGCAGTTCACATCACCAAAGGGTGGTAAGTAAATACTAAGACGTAAGAACCAGAAACTTCGCATAACCAAGTGAATGCATTTTTGGATGTTGAAGCTGAACACACACACACACACATATATATATATATAGGGACTAACAAACAACATATACTTCAAAAAAAAAAATCATGAAAAGAAATTTTAATTTTCTGTCAGAAGCTATAATAACAAGTACTCCTTATATTGGTGTATGGATTAGCCAACATCATATAAAGAGAAGAATAAGTTTTTTTTTCCCCCATTATGCATGATATGACATTTTATATTAATATCGCAAAAGGTCAACAAACTGTATTATTACATCAAACAGACAGTAAATTTAAAAAATTGATACAAATACCCATCAACTATGAAGCAACAAGCAAGAGGATAAATGAGAGAATTTGACAGTCCTCATATAGCGGCTCAACTATGCCCAAATTCATACGACAGATATGTGAACTTTAGACATGAATACTTAGGTATAAAAAGAATCAGAGAAAGTACTAGAAATTTCCTTATAGCAAAATTCATTTGCTAAATGAAGAATTATAAAAGGGGCAAGCCATATTACTTATACAGTTATACTAAAGTGGCCAAACAGACTCAGTTTCTCCCTAGGAGTTGTAAACATTACACCAATTTATAAATATGTATAAACAAATACATATATAATGAACAAGTATTCAAGGTTGCCGTCATAAATTTTGCATTTATTTTGCTTCATGCTTACCAGCAATGCACAAACGCTGCCTTCCAGTGCCCCAGCGTACCAGAAAAAATCTGCAGTCAATCTGGTAAGTTCCAATGCAGTGGAATAATGAGCATTGGCATCAACAGGTGATCCTGCCAACAAGCAATAATCTCCTATAGTTTTCTGTGCGCGGCCAAGTCTCCGCTTTTTTGCTTTAATCACCTGGAATTATTTCCAATAAGATTGGTCAAGTTGCACAATAGTGAAAATAAATTATTAGGGAAATATAGCAGACATGAATGGTAAAAATAATTAATAAAATGTATAGGACACCTAGAGTTTAAACCTCCTCTGAGCTCAAACTGGCTTGAGAATCTAGAGGCGTCTTCAAAATAGTCCCACCAGATTCAGCTTGGAGAACCCATTTCTCAAATTCCATCAACAATGAGGCACCGATATCTTGGATCATTGTTTGCAAATGGAATTCCTGAGTCTGCCGATCAGCTGGGGGAAATAATATTAAGTTACTTCCCTTAATACTCTCTTCTTCAAGCTGCAGGTAGAACAATGGTGTCATTTCATGGTTCATCAGTGAAGTATTGAAGAGTGGAAAAGGGTAACATGGGTAACCAAAGCGATAGTCTCTTATATCAAACTGAGTTTTGCCTTCAAATGATTTTGAAGAATCATACATATCATATCACAGTAAGAACATCACCAAAAAAATTTAAGGCGTAGCACAAACAAAAAGAGCTCAAGTCCAAGCAAGGACTTGCTCATGTTGTGCATTTAATTATTCTGAACTACAAAAGCAAAAAATCCACTTCAGTATGATCATGAGATCGCTCGCACACAAGACAGCAATGCTCAACATATTGAGACGTTAGATAACTTTCAGCATGAAGTAACATGAAAATCACGTGGACTTCGAATATATAGATAAGCAACTGCAGAAATGATCTAATTTCCTATATAACAAATTACATCTTAGAACCACATCCAACTCCTTAACCCAACAATCCAGTACAGAAATATGAATTGCAGTATTCGCAGGGCTAACACTAACCTGTGAGTCTCCTGGACGGAAGGCGAAGCATCGCTGAACAAGTGAGGAGGAGTAACTCTTGCAAGCGGTAGCAAATTGATCGGCGACGGAGCGAAGATCGGGAGCGGAAGGACAGTGGCAAATGCCGATGACGGCGAGGATCTTGCGATTAGACTGGAAGTCCTCCCAAGCAGAGGAAGGCGATCCACCGAGCATGAACTTGAACCGCAGGCTGCCAGATTCCCATGGCTGATGCGCAAATGGGGATTTCTGGTGCTCGGTGTAGAAGGAGCTAACTGAATTCAAGGAGACGGTGGGGTGGCGGAGGAGCATGGCGGCGTAGTCACGGAAGAGAAGCGGCGGGATGTCGCCGATTGGGAGGACCGCCACTCGGATCATACTGCTCGTTTCGATGCTCGCATCGGGTTCCATTTTCACCGATGAGGAGTGTGTGAGAGAGAGAGTGGGATCTGTTGTGATTGAATCTTATAAACCGGTGGTGCAATAAAAATGAAACCACGCTTTTCAGATCTACTGGAAGTAACTGTATCCTATCAACAGCAGGAAGGGCGCGGCTAAATGCACCCGGATTTCCTATGAGTACACCCATGCGATGAGGACACACACAAAATGGATGAGGACACCCACGTGGAAATCTCAAAATTACCCTCTTCTCAATTAAAAACTCCATTCTCTCTTTCCCAATTCAGACACCCACCTCCCACCTCCATTTCTCTCTTCACGTCGACGCGGAGCGGCGCTGCCTACCTCTCCACTTCGTCGCGGCGGCCCACGCCGACCACCTCGTCGCGGAGGCCCACCCACTGCACAGCACTCTCCCCCCTTCGCGGCCGCAGCCCCTCCCCCTCCCACTCATGGTCCGCCGTCGCCAACTCCTCCGCTTGGCTCTGTGACGGTTTGCGCCGCCTCAAAATCGTCCACGAATCGCTCGAGGATCTCCTCCACCTCCCGCAGACTCGCGACACTCTTCGCGGCGGTGAGTACTCGGATCTAATGGAGAAGCTTCTCGAAGATTTCCTCCGATTCGTCGACGTCTACAGAATGTTCCAGATGCTGGTTTTGCAATTGAAAGAGGAGTACTCCCCTCCGCGGCCGCAACCCCTCCCCCTCCCCTTCATCGCGCGCACACACGTCGCCGACACCCACGCACGTCGCCGAAGGTAAGTTTTTTTTTTTACAATTTTTACAGGGTTTTGAAAATTTAGGAAAATTAGGGTTTTTAGTAGTTCGGGAATTATTTTCGAACATATTGAGTTTGTTTTGGAAAAAATTTCGAACATATTGTGTTTGTTTTGGAAACAATTTCGAACAACTTGAGTTTGTTTTGGAAAAAATTTCGAACAAGATGTTCGATCTTTTTTTTCGGACAAATTTGAGTTGTTTTGGAATTTTTTTCGAACATATTGAGTTTGTTTTGGAAATTTTTTTGAACATGTTTGTTTTGGAAATTTTTTCGAACAGTTGGTGTTTTGGATTTATTTTTGTTGCAATTTTGGAGTTTTTTTTGTTGAAGAATGGTGTTTATTTTGGTGGTGGTGGAGATAATTCTGTGAAATAGAATGGGTGGGTGTACTCATCTTCGTTTTTTTCATAAATTTTACCCTAGGGGTATATGGGACATTTCACATGTTCTGAAAGATTAAAAAAATGTTTGGTGGGTGTACTCATAGGAAATCCGGGTGCATTTAGCCGCGCCCCAGCAGGAAATGGATGTGTGGGCTTGAATAATAGTATTGAGCCCAATCCATGACATCTGTTTTGGGATTTTTAGTGAAGGCCCTGGTTATATAAGTATACTCCCCGGATAGATGTACCCCTATAAATGTAAAATGTTAGATACTTGGATGTACCTCCGCATGAAATATCTACTATACCCTTTCCACACCGGAAACATAATTATAGATACACCTCCCCCACACAAATAAACTTTCCACATTCTCTTCTCCCATTTTAGCGCCTAACACACACCACACTCACCACACCGTAGCCGGCAACCGTAGCGGCACGGCATGGCACCCACCACACCTTCACTGTAGCCAGCGATCGCAGCACGACACGATGAACGGCACCTGGGCGAACGGCAGTCGCAAGTTTCCAGTATTGATGTTATGGATTTTGAATGTTTTAATGTTAAGGATTTTGAATGGGTTAAGTTTGTAGTATTGATGTATGCTTTAAAAACTGTATTCTTTCGTTTTTGATGTGCGGTGGTAGCTTGTTGTTGTTGGGTGCAAAAAAATCGAATTGTTGTCGGCGATGAACCAGGGTCGACGAAACAATTTTCCGTCGACAATGGTTCATCGACGGAGAGCAGCTTGGTCGATTAGGGGGTGGCGATAGGGTTTATCACCATCGATAAAGAGTTGTCGATACAAAAAAGAAATTGTTACTCACTTTTTCGACAGGGTAATGTCGACCAAAAGTGTTTTGGTCGACAATACTTTGTTGACCAAAAGGCTTTTTGTCGGTTACTAGTTGATGAAAATTGCACGATATGATTATATATGTAATTAAACTTTCAGCATAGGTTGGTCGATGAAACATCACTTCATCGACATCGTCATGTCGACCAGAAGCGTCCCCTTCGACCAACTAGGGTCGACCAATTCGAACGGAAAAAACTCCATCGCCAAACGCGCGAAAATACCCACACACCATTTTCATCTCAGTTTAAGTCATAAAATACCAAAAAATATGCAGAAAGCTAAAAACAATAACAAAAAACCCTAAACCCTAGATTTTTATGCCCACATTTCAAAACTTAAACAAAAATAAAACATAAAGACAAAGAACTCACGTATTTATAGATCTGTTCACGTTTTCAAACCATTATGTTACACCTTGCTCTTTGAGAGATGTCAACAACATGAGTGTGAATTTTTTGATTAAACACTCCAATTCCCACTCCCTCCTAAACGTGAGTTTTTTGTGTTATTTGGTTTTGGTAATCTTTGTAGTACGTAAGGAAAGCAACAGTCAGGGATCATCTAATAGAAGGGTGTATTTATCTGTCTAAAATTATTAAAGGGGCAGAATAGGTATTTAACATTATTATTAAATTAATAAATTGGATGGGGGAGTATACTTAACAAGGCTGGAGGGGTATATAGCCAGGGTCTTTAGTGAATTATATATGTTGGGCTTGTTTTAAATAAAATAGAATTTAACTTTGGGTTTGACTATATGCACCTCAATTCCGGAGAGATGCACTCCCCCAATAATTTATTAATAAAACAACAGAGCGAAAAATAAAAAATACCATTTAAGTAAATTGTTGGGCACTAAATGCACCCACTTAATGGACACACCCCTTATTATCATTCCTTTCCCTTTCCCCCTAAATCACCACTTCCGGCACCGCCGACACCATTTCCGGTGACCACCGAGCCAAAAAAATCCAGAAATTACAATAACTTGAAAAAATCACAAATATTTTTTTTATAAATTTCGACTAGACACGGGCGGTTACAAACCGGGAAATCGCCGAACCGTGAAAACCGTCGGTTTTCCGAACCGGCGGTTTCGGTTTCAAAACTGAACCGCAACCGTATTTTCACTGTTCGGTTTCGGTTGGTGATTTTGAAAACCGGCGGTTTCGATTAAACCGGCGGTTTGCCGGTTAAACCGGCGATTTTCCGGTTAACCATCCAAACCGCCGGTTTTCGGTTAAAATCTTTATTTTTTTATATTTTTTTTGTAATTTTAATTTATAGTTAGATTACTTTGTCTTTTTACTCATCATTTTTCGTTTTAAATTATTGTAACTTGTAATTATATAGTCACAATTACTAAACAATCTAAACATAAGCATTTAACTTAAACATTTGAATAAAAATTACTAAACATAAGCATTTAATTTAAATAAACTAAAATTACTAAACATAAACACATAAACTAAAAATTAAAATTACTAAACATAAACACATAAACTAAAAATTAAAATTACTAAACATTTGACTTCAAATCTTCAATGTAGGCTATGTAGCCATTATATTTTGTCCGGATGCTTGTTTTGCATGTGCTTCACGTATGATCGGTAATTTGTAAGTTGTAATTTATACTTTTGTAATTTGTAACTTAAAAGTAATTTATTCTTTTAATTTTTTTTAATATTTCATCAATTATTTCAATTTGTTACATAATTTATAAAATATTTCATCAATTATTTGATTTTATTTCGAACTTTAAAACTTACAATAATTTATAAATTTTAAATAATAAGTTATATAAACTAATAAACTATAAAGTATAAACTATAAAGTTAAAACGAACAAAAAACAAAAGTCGAAAACGCGCAAAAAGTCCAAAAAACGAGCCAAAAAAAATTAAAATAAATAAATAAATAACCGCCGAACCGGCGGTTTTGTAACCGAACCGGCGGTTACTAAACCGTAACCGTAACCGGCGGTTTACCGGTTCGGTTTCGGTTACCAAAAACACAAAACTGAAACCGCCGATTTTTAACCGTAATCGGCGGTTTCTAGCGGTTGGGCATGTCTAATTTCGACCAACCAGTGTCAACTATATACACTCCCGTCGACGAAAGTATATACGGTCGACACTGATTGGTCGGAAAAAAAAATCGACAGCTTAATGTCGACCAAACACACTCTCGTTGACAACAAAAAATTGTCGACGACAGTGTGTTTGGTCGACATTAAGCTGTCGAAAAAAAAAGGTTTTTGTAGATTTTTTCTACAGAAAACCCTAACTTAAAGAATGTGGAATCGAGATCGAGGGAGGGAGAGGGAGACAGAATGAACAAACCTGAATGGAGTGGCCGACATCTTGGACAAACAAGGAGGCGGCGGCGAGTGGGAGGCCGCCGAATGGGGAAGGGGGAAGACAAATACAGAAAAAAAATGGTTGAGGACGGGCCGCGACGGCCCAAGGCAGTGGCTGGGCCGCCGCAGCGAGGGCGGGGCCAACGACGTCGGCTGGATAGGGGGAGGGGGCGGCCGGACGGGGTTGCGGGGAGGGGGAAATTTTACAGAAGTTTGGGGGAGATGGAGGGGGCGCGTCGGCTGGGGTTGGTGGGGGAAGAGGGAGGCGATGGTGGCCGGCAGAGGGGCGGTGGTCGTGGGGGTGGTCAGACGGGGTTGCGGGGAGGGGGGAAATTTACAAAAATTTGGGGGACAGGGAAGGGGCGCGTCGGCTGGGGTTAGTGGGGGGGGGGGGGGGAAGGGAGACGGGGGCGGCTGCAGCTGCAGCTGGTGTTAGATGGGGGAGGAAATAAGAGAAATAAAGATGAAGAGAGGAATTAGAGTTTTGATGTGGAAATTAGGTTTTGGGGGGTGGGTAGTAATAGGAATTTTATGAAGACAATGGCAATTAAGACAATTGAGGATGTGCATCTATTTTAGACTGATTTTATGGGGGGCGCATCAATCGGGAGAGTGCATCTCTCCGAAATGGAGGTGCATCAATCGGGGAAATGGAGGTGCATATATTCAAACCCTTTAACTTTATATTACATGATTTATGTAACCAGCTTAGTGAATTGTCACGCACACTCGTTATTTACATCATCAATTTTAAAGATAGGTACAATTTTTAAAAAAATATATATTTTTCTAATTTCTTATCTTCTTTTTTCCGCTATTTCCATTAACTTTTCTTAGGAAAGTCACTTCTCTTCTGCCAACACAAGCGTAAAGAAGAGAAGAAAAATAATTTTTCATTTTCATATTCTTCATTGCAGCCTCTGTTCTTCTTCGTAATTTCGTTCTTCATAATTTTAATTTTAATAGTAAAAATGACTTTCATTCCAAAATTGAATACGAGGGAATGAAAAGAAAATAAAAGAAATTGGAATCATAATCCTCATTTTTAACTTTTATACATAAAAGACACTATCTTAATTCAGTGAATGTATTCAATTGAGATTCTATTGATTTTTTTTTTTTGACTTTAAATAGTATATGAATTTATAAAATTCATAGAGTCCATGTTTTGATTGACACTTTTTATTGATTTATATGTTGATGTGATCGAAGAGTTTTTTTTTTAATTAATTATATATATATATAATATATATAAAGTATTTTATCAATAATATATATTATTAATTTATATATATATATATATAAAGTTTATATATTCGCGGATATTCACGGGTCAGACATAAGACCCTGATCCATTCTCCATTCTCAATAAGGGTCGAGTCAATATTGTCATTCCTACTTTTTTTAGAGAATCCGTTGAAATCTTTGATTTATAGAAGAGATTTTGGACAGTGAAATTTATTTTTTAAAGAGAATCCAACAAAATATGTAGAGTATTAAAATCATAATTTTTAAAGACTTTTTAAAATAATAACTCAGAATTTTTAAAGACTTTTCAAAATTCAAATTGAATACCCTAAACTTTGAAAGTTCAAAAGAATCCTATAGAATCCATAATCAATACACCCCCTAAATTTTGAAGCATTTTTTGGGATCAATTTGTCAATCTACATTCATGATTTATAATTTTATTAGATACAATCAACAAATATAGATATAACAATAAATTCAGGTTGAAATCTATACTAATATAATACACCTACATGTTACCTTTTATGATTTAGGCGGGAAACGTTGTGGTCCGTTGATCACTTTTCTTGATCATCATCATGACCGTTCATTTAGTCTCCTTTCTAATTATGGTAAGACTCATTTATTATTTTTAATTAAATATATTTATTTTCTCTTCCTTCTTTTTGGCCGTTGATATTTTTTGATGAAATATGAACCTTAGGATTAAATGCTTAAAATTAGGAACCGTTACATTTTTTTTCTCTATATATTCCTGTTTTTTCTTTGTCATCTCATCTCACCTAACATCTCTATTTTATGTTTGATGTTTTAAGAGTTTGAATTAGAGTTTGTAAATTTGAGATGTATTATTCTAGAAGTAGGTAGATACTTTATTCGTAATAGTTGAATCTATATTTTACGATTTTTGTATAGGTTTGAAGGTTCATTGTATATTTTCGTTTGTATTCATCAAGATTTGAAGATTTGTTGAAAATTCTCCAAATGCATTGATCAATGATTTGAAGATTTGTTCAAAGTCTTGAAATATTCGCAAGAAGTTTGAAGATTTGTTGAATTTTTTCAAATGTGTACATTTGAGATATTAAAATTTGATGTTAATAGGATACGTTTTCATCTTCTCATTTCTCTTTTATTGAATCATCTTCATATAGATGAAGCAAACATGTTTTTAGTTTGATAGAGTTTGTGTATTTACTTTTTTTATTGATTATAAATGTTGATTCTATATCTTAATTATTAGTTTATACAATTAATATATTAGAAAATAAGTTGACCATTTATTAAAAACACAAACAATTGTTTTATTTAAAGTTTTAAATAAAAAAAATTGACGGATTAAATAAAAAATATTGAAGATGGGATAAGATAAGATGAAAATTTTGTTCAAAAAATTTATTTCAATCATTATTATGTAAACATTAATATTTTAAATACTACTATTATAATTTAAAAAAATATATTCACAAATAATTTATTGTATTAATTTTTCTAATAATTGTATATTCTTATTACTTATATTGTGAAAACAAAATATTCATTTTGTGTAAATCCTAAACTATGCTATTATTTTAATTTTATTTTTTATTGTAAAATATATTAATTTCAATCCAATATTAAAATTATTGATCTTAATTGTATTATGGAACCGTTTTTATAATGAAGGTATTATTATGGAACCGTTATGTTTTTATAATAAAAGATTCAATAGAAAAATTAAATTGAAGGCGGATTGTATGGAAATAGCTTTTTTAAAATTTTAGATTTTTTAAATGTATTTTACATTGTAACTTTAACCATAAATTTAATAGCGATTGATAATTTTTATGTAAAGTTTGTTAATTTCATTACACCCTCAAAATTATGACAATTAATTTTTTGTTACCGACCATTTATTATTGACTCTAAGTATTTATTTATTTTATACCCTCAAATATTGATGATTTAATATAAAAAAATTATTTCATGTTCATATTGACTATTTTATCTTGATCCTAAACAAGTAATTTTGAGTAGTTCTCTAATATTAATAGTAAAAATAAAAATGACAATTAATTGTTATATCAATTAGACTAAGAATTTTTCATTATATCATTATTGGTAATTGATACTACAAAATGGATGTGATTGATGTTTTATTTAATGTTTTTTGTTTAAAAAAAAAAACTCGTATTTATTATTTAATATAATATATATACACCCACTCTTACTTAGTGTTCATAGTTTTTTTTTTACAACTACTTTGCATTTAACTAATTCGTCATAACCATTGTAATTTATAATTTTATGAAAAATCTATAAATATATAAAACATCATCGCATTAATTTTTCGCATTTTTTCCGGACCGTTGATAATTTTTTCATGAAGGAATATTTGACCTATTTAATTAAAAATCACATGTGCGTTACACTCATCTTGACCCTTAATCTAACAATATCACATTGTGACCATTTATTTTGTTCCGCTAATTATGAAAACGTTACATTTTCTCTATTATCTCATTCAATCTTGAATTCTCCACTTCTCCCAATTTTTTGCCTATATATACTTCATTTGAGAAAAACTTGAGTTGTCATCTAAGTTTTCCTAATTTCACAATTTTTTTTATTTAGATTAGATTTAATATGTATTAGACTATTTTTATATATCGATGCATGTCACATTCAATTAGCTCGATAATATTGCAGTGGTTTCTATTGTTGATTTGTTTCAATGTGCAAATGCATATTTTAATTAAATTAATAGTTTTTGTTAATTTTATGTTTTGACTGTAATTGAGTCGCACGGTAAAATGTTGGACTAAGCTTTTAATATAATTGAATTTACAGTTTAATTATGTTGTGTTAATTCTTCAACGTGAATGAATCTCCACAAATTTCTTGGCGCCAATGAGATAAATGGTTGATGGCTTGGCATTATATCAAACGACATGAAGTTTCATGAGAAACACCTACGCAAACGCTTTTACTTCTCAACGTACGATAACACCTTTATTTCTAATGGTGACAACAACTTTCAAATTTTGCCAAAAACTACTTTTATAACTATATATTATATTCATTAATTTTATAATGGAGCAATTATAAAGATATGTCTTTATAATTGCTCCATTATAAAATTAATGAATATATAATACACAATCACTCATTTTCTAAAATAGCTTTTCCACCTCTTTTTTAACCATTGGTATGTTGATGAATTATGGTCGTTGATCTATCTTACAGATTGCATGATATATTTTACTTTAATTTTTATTACATTTTCTTAATATCTATTTTCTTATACATTTATTTCTTCTAATATTCCAATTATGTGCATATTTCAAGGATACATTTTGAACCATTGATCAACTTTTCTCTATTTCATCATAATCGTTCGTTTTTTTTGGCTATTAATGGTAGATTTTTGACAACGTTCTCATTAAATTCATCATTTTATCCTACTTCAATTGACTTTTTTTTTTGATGATATATGGACATTTAGATTAATTGCTTAAATATAAGACCAATTATTTTTTGTAGACTATTTATATAAATCATTTCATTGTTCATTTTCATCACCTCACTTCTCCATTTTCTTTTAGATTTTTTTTGAGTTTGAATTATATTTGTAAATTTAATTTCTAGATCTGTTATTTTGAAAAGATATATATATATATATATATAAAAGTCAAAATAAATGTGTATTTACGTAGTCATGAAGATTTGTTGAAGGTTGTGCAATTTATTCATCATATAATTAGAAGAACTATTCAAATATTTTTAATTCATTCATCATAAATTTGAAGATTTGTTGAAGGTTGTGCAATTTTTAATTCTTCATCATATTTTTTATATTATTTTATTTTTAATTTAAGATTGTAGGATTTTTATCAATTTCAATTTATCTGTAAAATGAAATGATTTTTCATTTATATAAAAATATGCATTAATGTGAATATAGTTCAATCTACTGTTTACCTTATTTTTTAATTGTATTAATTAATCTTTCTTTCATATTTTTATTGTTTTCTAGGTTATTTACTTTCTTAATATGAATCTAATGAAATTAAAGTTAATTGATGTTGTATTAATGAATCTTTTATATTTGATTTACTTTAACTAATAATAGCAAAATAATATGAGATAATCACGTAATTGGAATTGATCGACTATAAAATCTTATATGAAATGTAGGCTATAATTGAAATGTGTATTCATATTAATATAGTTCAAATTATATTAACTATATAATCTAATTTGGAATATAAATTCATCACTTTTATTTATTTTACATTTTGACGACGAAATGACTCTATATTTTTTATTACTTGAATTTAGTTTAATTACTATTAAATGTTCTTCTAAATAAATAAAAAATCACTCCATCCGTCCAAAATAAGTAGCCACATTGAGAGTGGGCACATATTTTAAGAAAATAGTGGAAAAGTAAGGATATTGTAGAGTATTGTGGGGTCCATTGTGAATAAAGTGATTATTTGTGAATAAAGTTGATGACAATTTAAGTAATTAAGTGATGGTTCAAGGGTGATGATAAAGTGATAGTTGAAATAAAATGTATGAGACTACATTTTGTGGACGAGAAATATAAGGCAAATGAGACTACATTTCATTGACGGAGGGAGTAGTATTTAATTTTATCGCGAATTGATAATTTATGTATGTTTATCAATTTATGCATTAGATTTTATGAGAAGTGAGAATTTTAATATAAAAATGACATTTTTCATATATTTTATTCATAAATTATTGTCGATAATAAAATTAATTGTCTTGAACTAATTTTTTTGTGTTTACTGATATTCGGTGTGTCCATAAATTAGTTCAATTTTTTTTATATATATATGATATGAAATGTGATATATAGTATCTTATTTGTTATATATTATACTAAAAAATATGTGGCGCGCATCATATATAATCTGAAAACCACAAATACATAAATATTTAGATATATAATATTCTATTATTATAGATTATCGTCATCCGATCTTTTAATATTTTGAGGCATAATTTTATTTATGTTAATATGTCACAATTTATTATACTTCATTCGTCCGCCTATAAGCTTTCAATTTTGTCATTTTGGACCGTCCGCGTATAAGCTTCCTATACCCTTTTTGACAAATATCTTTTAATTTTTTATCTTACACTCCACTCTATATCTTACATTTTCTCTCTATCACTCTCTCTCAATCACATCACTTGTATTATATTTATTATGTAATCACTTTTCTTAATTCATGTGCCCAAAAGTAACGGAAAACTTATATGCGAACATGGGAGTAATTAATAATGGTATAATGAACCATCCACAGTGAAACCAAATTAACTTATATAATTGTACATATATAAAAAATAAAAATCAACACAATTTAATGACACCTATTATCAATTGCACATATAACTTTATCTCAAAATGATTGATTCAAATAGATAATCTATCAATTTATCTTAAAAGTCATTCTAATACAACATTAATTTATCAAAATGATTGATTATAATAAATAATGTCTACTTAATTTATCTTCTAATAAAATTTATAATCGATCATCACGATATATAATTTAAGATAGTGATTAATGTTAGATGACACTTCGTAGTTTGTGGTTGAATTGACTGGTGATAATACATGTTGAATTACATGCAAGATCCACTATTCAGAAAATTGATGAGTTTAAATGAAAACAGTGCTGAGATTATTGAACTAGACTTCAATGATACGTGTGATCACGTATAATAATCACGTAGAATGTAAGTGATAACGTACTTTTTAAAATTGATTAAAATATAAAGACAAATATATTTACTAATAATACTCCCTTTGTCTTACTATAAGTTTTCCCTTTCTTTTGAGTGTTTTGATTAAAGAATATGATAAAATATAAGTGATGTGATAATGAGAGAGAAAATAATAGATGAGTACATGAGATGACGTATGATGAAATAATAGATAAAATATAAGTCATGATGTTATTTGAATTAATTACTCTTTCTTATAATTATCTTAGATTAGAGAATGAAGCACCACATACTCAGAGAAGTACTAGCTCTACTTTAGAAAAAAAAAAGATGTTATGTTTTTTGTCAGAATTTGGCGTCATCAAGTTTAGGCAGTGTTTTAGTTCAACCTCTCACGAACCTTTCTAATGATTTTTTTTATTTAATTAGTTCAATATAGTAGAATAAATTTAGTTTATTATATTATTTCTAAATGTCACATTAATATTTTTTAAATTATTTACAATGTTTGGTTCAAGGTTTTTAATGTCTGTAATTTATCTTTTGATAAAAGTTTTAATTGTCCTGATAATTCAAGACAACGATCAATGTTAGATGAATCTTCATCGTTTGTGGTTGATTTGACTCGTGATGATACTGATATTGTTGAATTACAATCAAGAGATCCATTATTCAAAAAATTTATGAATTTGAATGAGACAAGTCCCAAGATTGTTGAACTAGAACTTGATGATACATTTGATCATGATAGTCACATAGAATGTAAGTTATAACAGTTTCATATATTAAAATATTAAGATATATATATATATATATATTAATCATTTAATTTTTTAAATATTATGTATATAGATGTATTTATATTTTAATATTAAATATCCTTTTATTAAACATGTTTTAACGTTTGCTTTTTTTTTTTTTTATTGCAAAGTTGTTGACTATTAGGATATTGGAGATCCTATTCATAGTTGTCAATATTGTGGTGCAATGTTCTGGTATGATGAAAGGTTAAAGTCCGGTCGAGTTTCAAAACGACCAAAATTCTCATTCTGTTGCACTCAAGAAAAAATACAGTTACCATATATGCCTCAACCTCCTCCAATTCTTCAAGAACTAATTTGGGGTAATACTGCAAAGAGCAAACATTATTTTGGATAATGTTCATGCTTTTAACAATATGTTCTCCTTTACTCCTTTGAGTGGGAAGATTGATAGAAGTGTTAATACCGGAGGCTCCATCGGTGTTGCGCTTAAATGGACAAAATTATCATAGAATGGGTGGTTTACTACCATCAAATAGATCTCAATCAAAGTTCGCACAATTGTACATTTACGACACCGAGAATGAAATTTCCAACAGAATAAAGGTTGTTAGGTATTTTTATTTTAATATTTAATTGCATAATTTTTCCATATTTTTTAATCTTAATCTTATTTTTTGTTAATAACAAGTCGGATCTAAACATCGATACACTACATGCTGAAATAGTAACAGGTCTTAAAAATATGTTGGGTGGTTATAATGTACTTGCAAAGAAGTTTCGAGATGCTAGACCTTTTTTGAAGGAAATTCTAATGTGACTATGAGATTGATTGCTAAAAGAGACATGATCTTAGAAGGTATAACTTACCTACTATGTCTGAGGTTGTTGTTGTGGTTGTTGGTGACCTTGATCAAACTCTTAGTAATCGTGATATTGTTGTAGAAACTTATGCTGGTAAATTTCAACGCATCACAGAGTTGAATCTGTCCTATCTGTTCTTTTCTCATATGGTGAGGATGGATATAGAGAGGACACTCCGTTTGCTACATCCGCGATGCATATAGTTGGAATGCGTAAGTCTGTTAGTTTTAGAGAGTACTTTGCATTTCGACTTCAACATAAGAATGATGAACCTTCTACGATTTTATCTTAAAAAAGGCTCACTCAACAATTTATTGTTGATGCTTATACTACGGTTGAGGCTGGTAGACTTAAATATACATAAGGACACGTCAATCAGAGCTTCGTATTGAAATGTATAGTGTTTAGGATGCAGTTTTAGATGGTGAGACAAATGCATGTGCATTGGGAAAACGAGTTGTTTTGCCACCTTCATTCACTGGAGGTGTACACTACATGGTTCAAAATTATCAAGATGTAATGACAATTTGTAGATGGGTCGATTATCTTCAATTATTTATAACATTCACGTGCAATCAAAAATGACCTGAGATTGTACGTTTTTTAAAACAGAAAGGACTTAATCCTGAAAACCGTCCAGATATAATATGTTGAATATTTAAGATTAAACTTGAAGGATTATTAAATGATATTCGAAAGAAATTTTTTTGGGAATATCAAGAGGTATTTAAATTTATTTATTTTTTGTTTAAAATAATAATTTTATTGTCGTTTAATAACATTTATTCACTACATTTTACCTTTCAATATTTTTTTGTCAATTTTATATGCAGTTCTTTATACTATTGAATTTAAAAAACGCGGTCTTCCTCATGCACATATATTGGTGTTTGTTGAAAATCACAATAAGGTTTGTATATATAGTAAAACCTCTATAAATTAATAACGTTGGGACCATGAAGTTTTATTAAATTAGAGAGATATTAATTTATCGATAAATTAATATTTTATTAATTAAAAGAGAGATTTTTTAAATTAAGCAAATTTAATACATATGTATTAAAATAAATGAGTTCATATATGTTTCATTGATTATATTCACATATCAACCAATTATTCGTAACTAATTAAATATATTCATGTATAATATCCAATTAATCGTATACAATTAACTATTATATTTATGGACGCATGTATCAATTAATTGAAATTACTTAAATATAAATGTTTATATTAATTCATTGCACGTATATAACTATTATATCTGCAATTAAATATATTCATGCATGATGAATGAAACATATACTATATAAATCTTAATATGGAAATAAAATAATTCATAATACTCAACCATATTTTCTCATCTAAAAGACATTGCAAAATCATCCATGAATGATCAAATGCGTAAAGCATTATGTGAGTATAAGAGAGACCATCCCACATGCACTCAAAAAGATTTACAAGAGTGGGTTGATGAAAAAGATTTATAAGAGAGATCATACCATAATATTTATAATTGTAATATTTATAAATTATTAATTTAGAGTTTTAATGGGACCTAATATTTATAAAGGGATTTTCCGAAAAATTATTATCTTATTATCTTATCGAATTTGATCATTTTTTACAAAGGCCCAAGTCGGGATCGAAATATTTTATTATTTTAGAGAGTTTATTAATTTATATAGTATTAATTTATAGAGGTTTTACTGTATTTGATCTTGCTACATGATATTTTTATTATAATTAATTATTCTTTATCTTATGGTTTTTTTTTTAATTATTTCAGTTTCCATCCGGGAATGATATTGATCGCATAATTTCTCCTGAGTTGCCTGATAAGGAAAATGATCAACAATATTTTAATGTTGTTTATGATTTAATTATTTATGGTCCTGGTGGTTCTGCAAATCCAAGTTCTCCTTGCATGACCGATGAAGGTTCATGTACAAAAGTTTTTTCCTAAAAGATTTGTTTTAGAGTTTACTATTCATGATAATGGTTATCCTATTTATAGGCGAAGGAATGATGGAAGGACATTGAATAAGAAGGGCTCTGTTTTGGATAACAGACACGTTGTTCCCCATAATTGTTATCTTTTATTGAAGTATGGTGCACACATTAATGTTGAAGGGTGTAATCAATCAAGATCCATAAAATACCTGTTCAAGTATGTAAACAAAGGACATGACCGTGTTACTGTGTCGTTCTTTGAAAGTATGGAGCAATCTGATGGGAAAGCATATTTAGATGAAATTAAAATGTAATATGATTGTAGGTACATTTCGCCATGTGAAGCTGCTTGAAAATTTTTCGGGTTTGAGATTAATAACAGAAATCCTCGTGTTGAACGTTTGCGATTTCATCTTCCTGATTAGTAGACTGTTTTATTTGGTGATGGTGTATCTTTGGAATCAATCTTGGAAAGACCATCGGTAAAGCAAAGCATTTTCTTAGTTTTGTCCGAACTCAACAAGAATTCTTCTATAGCAAGAAATTTGTTTTATGCTGAAAAGCCTGAAATACCACAATTCTTCGTCTGGAAGTCGAAAATTAGAGAGTGGGTTAAAAGAAAGAGAGGTTTTTCAATCAGACGTATTTGTTATGTTTCTCCAAGTGTTGGTGAGGCACATTACTTGGGGATACTCTTGAATGTAATTCGTGGACCTACATCTTATGATGATTTGAAAAAATTCAATGGAGTAATTCATCCAACATTTCAGTAAACTTGCTTTGCTCGAGCTTAAAGGTTTGTTGGAAGATGATAAAATGTATTTTATATGCAGTTATTTATACTATTGAATTTAAAAAATGCGGTCTTCCTCAAGCACATATATTGGTGTTTGTTGAAAATCACAATAAGGTTTGTATATACAATAAAACCTCTATAAATTAATAACGTTGAGACCATGAAATTTTATTAATTTAGAGAGATATTAATTTATCGATAAATTAATATTTTATTAATTAAAAGAGAGATTTTTTAAATTAAGCAAATTTAATACATATGTATTAAAAATAAATGAGTTCATATATGTTTCATTGATTATATTCATGTATCAACCAATTATTCGTAACTAATTAAATATATTCATGTATAATATCAATTCATCGTATACAATTAACTATTATATTTATGGACGCATGTATCAATTAATTGAAATTACTTAAATATAAATGTTTATATTAATTCATTGCACGTATATAACTATTATATCTGCAATTAAATATATTCATGCATGATGAATGAAACATATACTATATAAATCTTAATATAGAAATAAAATAATTCATAATACTCAACCATATTTTCTCATCTAAAAGGCATCACAAAATCATCCATGAATGATCAAATGCGTAAAGCATTATGTGAGTATAAGAGAGACCATCCCACATGCACTCAAAAATTATTATCTTATTATCTTATCGAATTTAATCATTTTTTACAAAGGCCCAAGTCGGGATCGAAAGATTTTATTATTTTAGAGAGTTTATTAATTTATATAGGTTTTACTGTATTTGATCTTGCTACATGATATTTTTATTATAATTAATTATTCTTTATCTTATGATTTTTTTTTTAAATTGTTTCAGTTTCCATCTGGGAATGATATTGATCGCATAATTTCAGCTGAGTTACCTGATATGGAAAATGATCCACAATATTTTAATGTTGTTTATGATTTAATTATTTATGGTCCTGGTGGTTCTGCAAATCCAAGTTCTCCTTGCATGACCAATGAAGGTTCATGTACAAAACATTTTCCTAAAATATTTGTTTTAGAGTTTACTATTGATGATGATGGTTATCTTATTTATAGGCGAATGGATGATGGAAGGACATTGAATAAGAAGGGCTCTGTTTTGGATAACAGACACGTTGTTCCCCATAATTGTTATCTTTTGTTGAAGTATGGTGCACACATTAATGTTGAAGGGTGTAATCAATCAAGATCCATAAAATACCTGTTCAAGTATGTAAACAAAGGACATGACCGTGTTACTGTGTCGTTCTTTGAAAGTATGGAGCAATCTGATGGGAAAGCATATTTAGATGAAATTAAAATGTAATATGATTGTAGGTACATTTCGCCATGTGAAGCTGCTTGAAAAATTTTCGGGTTTGAGATTAATAACATAAATCCTCGTGTTGAACGTTTGCGATTTCATCTTCCTGATCAGCAGACTGTTTTATTTGGGGATGGTGTATCTTTGGAATCGATCTTGGAAAGACCATCGGTAAAGCAAAGCATTTTCTTAGCTTGGTCTGAACTCAACAAGAATTCTTCTAAAGCAAGAAATTTGTTTAATGCTGAAAAGCCTGAAATACCACAATTCTTCGTCTGGAAGTCGAAAATTAGAGAGTGGGTTAAAAGAAAGAGAGGTTTTTCAATCAGACGTATTTGTTATGTTTCTCCAAGTGTTGATGAGGCACATTACTTGAGGATACTCTTGAATGTAATTCGTGGACCTACATCTTATGATGATTTGAAAAAATTCAATGGAGTAATTCATCCAACATTTCAGTAAACTTGCTTTGCTCGAGCTTAAAGGTTTGTTGGAAGATGATAAAAGGTATTTTATATGCAGTTATTTATACTATTGAATTTAAAAAATGCGGTCTTCCTCACGCACATATATTGGTGTTTGTTGAAAATCACAATAAGGTTTGTATATACAATAAAACCTCTATAAATTAATAACGTTGAGACCATGAAATTTTATTAATTTAGAGAGATATTAATTTATCGATAAATTAATATTTTATTAATTAAAAGAGAGATTTTTTAAATTAAGAAAATTTAATACATATGTATTAAAAATAAATGAGTTCATATATGTTTCATTGATTATATTCATGTATCAACCAATTATTCGTAACTAATTAAACATATTCATGTATAATATCAATTCATCGTATACAATTAACTATTATATTTATGGACGCATGTATCAATTAATTGAAATTACTTAAATATAAATGTTTATATTAATTCATTGCACGTATATAACTATTATATCTGCAATTAAATATATTCATGCATGATGAATGAAACATATACTATATAAATCTTAATATGGAAATAAAATAATTCATAATACTCAACCATATTTTCTCATCTAAAAGGCATCACAAAATCATCCATGAATGATCAAATGCGTAAAGCATTATGTGAGTATAAGAGAGACCATCCCACATGCACTCAAAAATTATTATCTTATTATCTTATCGAATTTGATTATTTTTTACAAAGGCCCAAGTCGGGATCGGAAGATTTTATTATTTTAGAGAGTTTATTAATTTATATAGTATTAATTTATATAGGTTTTACTGTATTTGATCTTGCTACATGATATTTTTATTATAATTAATTATTCTTTATCTTATGATTTTTTTTTTTAAATTGTTTCAGTTTCCATCTGGGAATGATATTGATCGCATAATTTCTGCTGAGTTACCTGATATGGAAAATGATCCACAATATTTTAATGTTGTTTATGATTTAATTATTTATGGTCCTGGTGGTTCTGCAAATCCAAGTTCTCCTTGCATGACCAATGAAGGTTCATGTACAAAACATTTTCCTAAAATATT
The DNA here is from genome assembly GCA_963675135.1 of Galeopsis tetrahit. Lineage (NCBI taxonomy): Eukaryota > Viridiplantae > Streptophyta > Magnoliopsida > Lamiales > Lamiaceae > Galeopsis > Galeopsis tetrahit. The sequence goes on along the minus strand of OY776127.1, from coordinate 9,086,014 downwards.
TGTTTTAGAGTTTACTATTGATGATGATGGTTATCTTATTTATAGGCGAAGGGATGATGGAAGGACATTGAATAAGAAGGGCTCTGTTTTGGATAACAGACACGTTGTTCCCCATAATTGTTATCTTTTATTGAAGTATGATGCACACATTAATGTTGAAGGGTGTAATCAATCAAGATCCATAAAATACCTGTTCAAGTATGTAAACAAAGGACATGACCGTGTTACTGTGTCGTTCTTTGAAAGTATGGAGCAATCTGATGGGAAAGCATATTTAGATGAAATTAAAATGTAATATGATTGTAGGTACATTCCGCCATGTGAAGCTGCTTGAAAAATTTTCGGGTTTGAGATTAATAACAGAAATCCTCGTGCTGAACGTTTGCGATTTCATCTTCCTGATCAGCAGACTGTTTTATTTGGGGATGGTGTATCTTTGGAATCGATCTTGGAAAGATCATCGGTAAAGCAAAGCATTTTCTTAGCTTGGTCTGAACTCAACAAGAATTCTTCTAAAGCAAGAAATTTGTTTAATGCTGAAAAGCCTGAAATACCACAATTCTTCGTCTGGAAGTCGAAAATTAGAGAGTGGGTTAAAAGAAAGAGAGGTTTTTCAATCAGACGTATTTGTTATGTTTCTCCAAGTGTTGGTGAGGCACATTACTTGAGGATACTCTTGAATGTAATTCGTGGACCTACATTTTTTGATGATTTGAAAAAATTCAATGGAGTAATTCATCCAACATTTCAGTAAACTTGCTTTGCTCGAGCTTAAAGGTTTGTTGGAAGATGATAAAAGGTATGTTCATGGTATGGACGAGGTTAGCCGTGGGGCTTCAACATATTCGATGAAATCTTTATTTGTTACGCTACTAACATCATGTTCGTTGGGTCGACCTTATGATGTTTGAAAAAAGTGTTGGAGACATCTCTTTGATGATATTCTTTTATAATAGACGGAGAATTATGCATTTTTCAGGTGTGTTTAATTATTTCCTTTCTTAGTTTAATTGCATTATAATTATTCATCTTCACTAATATGCAAATCATTTTAAGTCAGTTGATCAATTAATTACTTTAAATTATTAGTGATTTACTAAGAACTTTGATTGATTATATTATTTCACTTAATTCACTTTCCATAAATTTATCAAAATTCTAAAAGATGCAACTCTAAATTTCAATTAAATTTACTTTAAATTAATGTGCAACTTTAAATTTCAATTACTTTGCATAAATTTATCACACTCTTGCTTATGAAAAAAATAATATGTTATATTAATATATTTTATCATAATTAACTAATATATTTTTAATTGTAATTTCTTGTAGAATTGAGGATGACAGATGATGAAATCAAGAGTTGTTGTTTGATATAAATTGATAATATGTTAGCGGAATTTTGGTAAGTCTTTGCAAGATTTTGAAGGCATGTTGATGGTTAAACATGATCTGAACTTTTCATCTAGAAATATATTGATTTTGAATGAGTTGACATACAATAGGTCTTCTTTGAAGTTAGAGTATGATGATTTAATTAGAAATTTTAACGTGGTGTGTACGATAGAATAATTACGTCCATTCAATCCGGTAAGGGCGATGTGTCTTTTGTTTATGGATATGGATATGGTGGAACATGCAAAAATTTCATATGAAAGACTTTGTCACCATGTTTGAGGTCTAAGGGCAAGATTGTAATTAATGTAGCCTCGAGTGGTATAACTTCACTCCTTCTTCCATGTGGACGTACTGCTCATTCCAGATTTTCCATTTCAATTGATGTTACTGAAGATTCTACATGCAATATTCATCAATTAAGTCCTCTTTGTTGAGCTCTTTATTAAATGTGGTCTTATAATATTGGATGAAGCGGCAATGGTTGAAAGATATTGTATTTAGGCTCTTGATACCACTTTGAAGGATATTATGTAGCTCACAAATTTTTTGTCATCTGAACTGCCTTTTGGCGGTAAGACTGTTGTGCTTGGAGGTGATTTTAGTCAGATATTACCCGTTATTCTGTAAGGAACTAAACAGGATATCGTTCACACTACTATCAATTCATCTAATTTGTGGAATGATTGTACTCTTCTGAAACTCACGAAGAACATGAGGCTTCAAAACCTGAGATTTGATGAACTTCAACATGAATTGAATTATTTTTCTGAATGGATACTATCTATTGGAGATGGTACTACAGGAAAACCTCTATAAATTAATAATATTGCAACCATGAAATATTATTAATTTAAAACAATATTAATTTATCGATAAATTAATATTTTATTATTTAAAAGATAGACTTCTTAAATTCAACAAATTTAGTAAATATCTATTGAAAATAAATGAGTTCATATATGTTTCATTGATTATATTCATATATCAATCAATTCTTTGTAACTAATTAAATATATTCATGTATAATATCAATTCATTGTATACAATTAACTACTTATATTCATGGACGTATGTATCAATTCATTGAAATTACTTAAATATACATGTTTACATTAATTCGTTGCACTTAAATAACTATTATAGTCAATTAAATATATTCATGCATGATGAATGAAACATATACTATATAAATCTCAATATGTAAATAAAATAATTCATAACACCCAACCATGTCTTCTCATCTAAAAGGCATCGCAAAATCATCCATTAAATGCGTAAAACATTATGTAAGTATAAGAGAGACAATCTCACATGCACTCAAAAAGATTTACAAGTGTGGGTTGATGAAAAGATTTAGAGAATTTTTACTAAAAGGGTCATTATCACCCTTCATTAGTCTAATTGCACTGCCTAATTGATAGACTGTCTAATTGCTTCATTTTCGAGATAAAAACCCCATATTACCCTTAAATCATAATTACCATTAAATTAGTCAAATTCAGATTTAAATTTTCGAAACTCTCTCTTTTTGCCGATTTTTATTCTACATTAATTATCGGATTATGTTAATGTTGGGAATAAAATGAGCTATGTTTTGATTGAATACCAAAAACCCCCCTGAGACATGCCTAAGTCAATGAAAAAATATGTTCTAAGATTGTTAGAATATATAGATTATAGGCTAGATGAGAAGCTGAAATGTTAGGCAGCTCTTAGACAATTAGATGCACAATTTGAGGGGGAACCTATGCTTTGAAGATGATCAAGATCAAGTCTCCCCAAGGCTCAAATTCTGGAACAAAGAGTAAGGACACTCTATGAAATCTAAGATGCTCTTATCAGGAGAGTTGTCCAGAGAAAATATTCTTAAAACTCTGATCAGGAGAGTTGTCCAAAGAAGCTAGCCATATGCAAGAACAAACCTACCTAGCTTAAAAGGACAAGACTACTCAAAGGTTTTGGTCAGGAGAGTTGTCCAGATAAGCCAACTCTAAAGTATAAAGTGCTCTGATGCAAAAAGACCAATCATGCTGATCAGGAGAGTTGTCCAGAGGAGTTGTCTCAGCTAAATTGACCAAGATCAAGTGCTCTGAAAGCCTAAGATCAACTATGCTGAAGAGATTGAGACAACCAGTCCCTAAAGGTCCTCAAAGGAATGAGCTAAGACCATACACAAGAGGAATAAAGGGAAAGAGCCAAGTCATCTGAAGAAGAGCAAGCCAACCATGCTGAAAAGCAAAACTGCTGATAGTGATAAGGAGAGTTGTCCAGATGTTAAGGAATGTTGTCCTATCATTGGATCAACCTTCAGGAGCCATGTCCAAGTCCTAACAAGAAGTCAAACATTGGGAAAAGTGCTGCAGAATGAAGACAAAACTATTACAGCCGTTTATTACCCAAATGAGGACATGTCACTATCAAGAATCTGTCTTCCAGGTTGAAGAACTCAAGGAAGACATTTATAGCAATTTGGGGCTGCCTCTCCAACGGGCAAATCCTCCATTTTGTCTATAAATACAGAAGTGTGAAGACCATTTGAAAGCACCTCAACTAGCACCTCAACTAGCACCTCAACCAGCACCTCAACACAATCCAACTAAGCTCAAAGTTCTTACGAGCTAGAGTGCTTTCAAAGCTTTCAAAGACTATCTTAGTCTTCAAACACTTCTTCTAAGCTGAACCAAATTGTATATCCATACACAAGCTTAGAGAGATATCCTATCCTTATACACTGATCCTCATTGTAAAGGATATCTCATTAGTTGGAACCTTACTTCAACCCTTACACCTTTCAAGAGTGAAAGTGAGAAGGTTGTAGTAGTAGAAGTGGTAGGAGCTGACTGTTGAGAGAAGAACAGTTCAGTTCTGAGTTGAGAAGAGGGTACTAGGACTCTAGACATCCTAGGGATCAATTCACCAAGGAGTGGTGTTCTTGATCAAGTGCACCTTGGCACTATAAAACAAGTTAATTCCAAGAGTGAAGGAATTATCCTGTTAAATAAGGGAAAGTGGATGTAGGAGCTTGAGTCTCTGAACCACTATAAACTCTTGTGTTGATTTACTTTACAAGTACTTACATTCACTCAACACTGCACACAAAACTGATCTTTCAAAGATACACATTCAAAGACTGTGCAAAATTGTTTTGGACAACTTCCCTGAAGCTTAACTGGACTGTTTTACATTGACTAAGTGATTTCAGAAATTAAAGGAGTCTAAACTTAAAGGGCCAACCACTATTCCGCACATATAACTCCCCTAGATAGTTATTCAACTAAGTACTCAATAGTACTTAGTGGATTGATTATCTTAGAAGAGTTAATCACCTTCAGCAGAGTTGTCCAAGACAACCTTGCTGAGTTCTGGTTTGATCAAAGTTCAAAAAGAATTGCAAACAAGTGTATTCCCCCCCCCATACACTTGTTATCTACTCCTTTCAGGACCAACAAGTGGTATCAGAGCAGGGGTTCAAAGACCACTGCTTCTGAAAATCCATCTTGATTTTCAAAACTCACATATTTGGTGTGGTCACTGAACTGATCTCTATCTGAAATCCATTACTTGTTGATTGATTGATTCTTATTGAGATATGGCCAACAACAATGCTGTTCCTCCACCTGCTGTTCTAGGATTAGACAACATGGCCACAAATCCAGTCAATCATATTTCTCATCACAAACTGCCCATGTTTTCAATAGACAATTATGATTTCTGGAAAATTAGAATGAGGGCTCATCTTGCATCTCTTCATACTGATATGCTTAGAGTAATCACAAGAGGACCTTTTGTGTTTACTCAAACTAACCCCAGATTGACAGATGAGCAAAGAGCAGATATAAGGGAATTGATTCCCAAAGATGAGGATGACTTCACTGCTGATGAAAAGAGGAAAGATAATTTAAATTATCTTGCCATGAACACCCTCTATCAAACAATTCCAGATGCAGTTATGGGTAGAGTCTACCACTGCACCACAGCTAAAGAAATTTGGGATACCCTTGCTGAAATGTGTGAGGGCACTGAAAAAATCAAGGAGAACAAGCTCCAAGTTGCTGTGCAGAAGTTTGAACAATTCTCAATGGAGACTGATGAGTCCATTGACAAATTTGCTGGTAGATTCACTGATGTGATGAATGAGATTAATTCACTGGGCAAGGTCTACACCAAGAGAGAGGTTGGACTGAAAATCCTAAGGAGTCTCACTCAAAAGTGGGATGTCTATGCTGTAATGATGCAGAATACCAAAGATCTCTCCACTATGCCCATGCAACAAATATTCTCAGAACTTAAAGCCTATGAGTTTGACCTCAATAGAAGAAAGCCTGTTGAGGAACCTTCAAATCCTACTAAGGGAGTGGCATTCAAAGCCAAAGTTGCTGAACCAGAAATGCAACCTACTCCCAGATCATCAAAGTCAGTCTCTAAGACTGAAATGAAGGAAGAACTAGCCTTGATGGCTAGAAGGTTTGACAAGCTCAACACAAGGTTTGGTAGATACAAGAAATTCTACCAAGATAACAAATTCAGGAGAAGATACAATTCCCCTGAAGATCAGGCTGAGGACAAAAAGCCTGAAGAGAGAAGATCAGAGGACAAGTCCTCTGATAGGAGAAGATCCAGTAGAGCTGAACCCTCATCATCTAAGAGAAGAGATGAATCCAAGAAGGATGATAATGAAGATCTGTGTTACAACTGCAAAAAGAAAGGACACTTCCAATATGACTGCCCTGAACTAAGCTCTAAAGAAAGAAGAGAAAGACAAGCAAAAAGAGACAGAATATTCACCAATAGAAAAGCCATGATGGCTGGTGAAGAATCTGATAGTGCTGAAAGTTTCAACTCTTCTGATGGATTGTTCTCCAACAGTGATGATGATGATGATGTCTGCAACATGGCTCTTGAGGATGATGAGGTATCCTCTACTTCTAGTTCACCATCATTTATCTCACAAAACACTAGTGAAGTTAACCTGAAACTTTCCTTGGGAAAGTTGATGTAAGATTTCACTAGATTGCAAGAATTTCATGACAATTGTGTGAGAGAAAATGAAAGATTAGCTACTGAACTCACCAAAAACTCTGAGGTAGCTGTTGATGTCAAGTCTACTGAGTTGTATCAACAAGTCTTGAGAAAGCTTGAGGAAGCAAATCTCAGGATAGTTGACCAACAAAAGGAGATTGATGATCAACTTCTCTCTCAGAAAAGAAAAGAATTTGAGCTTAAAATTCTAAATGCCAAATTTGAAAATCTCTCACATGAGTATGATATTCTTAAATCAAGTGAAGAGAGCCTGAAATTAAAGATGTCTGCTTTGAACAAATCCTCTAGAGCAATAGAGGAAATTCAAAGTTAACAAAGACCTATGGCTCAAAGAAGTGGATTAGGTTTTGATCCATTTGAATCTTCACCTTGTCTTAGTGTTGCATCCACAAGTAACACTAAGAGAATCTTTGTTAAGTCAGTGGCACAACAAGCTGAAAATGAAGTAAGTCAGCCACTGAACAAAGGAAAGGGCAAATTGAATGAAATGCCTACTCAAGTGATTCAGGAGAATAGGCCAAAACCTAAGGAAATGGCCAAAGCTCCTGAGCACAAGAGGAATATTGGTCAGCAGAGTAGACCCAATGGAAGGGCAACTCTCCTGAACAATGTTCAGAGGAATTATCCAAGGTATAATCAGCCTAGGCCAACTCATCTGAGAAAGCCTCAGCTGAATAGACCTAAAGAAAACCATCCTTTAAGGCAGAATAAAATGAGACAACCAAAACCCTTCATGCCAAAGGGTAATGGTCATAAAAAGGCCTTTCCTCAAAGATTTCATCAAGCTGCACAAAGAACTCATAAGTTCAGAAGAGTGGTCAACTCCTCTGAAACTTACAGAGTTAACACATTCACACATACTTTCCCAAAGGCATTTAAGGGAAAGACAGTGTATATTGATGCACTAGGAAATCAACTTAGCCACCTTGAATCAATCAGGGTTATTAGGCAAGTTTGGGTTCCCAAAGGTACAGCTAACCTCTCAGGACCCAAAACTCAAAGGGTACCTAAACCTATCTAATTGCAGGTACCAATGGGCCACAAGAAGAGGAGCATGAACAAAAAGACAGCATGGTACCTTGACAGTGGATGCTCAAGGCACATGACTGGAAACAAGGAACTCCTCTCTGATTTTATTGAAAAAGAAGGCCCAAATGTCACCTTTGGAGACAGCTCACAAGCAACAACAAAAGGTTATGGTACTTTGATGATTGGTAACATCAAAGTAACCAATGTATCTTATGTAGCTGGTCTCAAATATAATCTCCTGAGTATCAGTCAATTCTGTGATAAAGATTTTAATGTTGAGTTCTCAAGTGGAAAGTGTCTAATTAAAGATAAAACTCAACAAACCCTATTGACTGGAACTAGGAAGGGAAATGTGTATTTTGCAGACTGGGACAAGTCTACTGATGCTGCATGTTTCATTGCTAAAAGTTCTAGTGAACAAAGTTGGCTATGGCACAAGAGGCTAAACCACCTGAACTTCAAATCTATGAATAAACTTGCTAGAAATGCATTAGTTAAGGGACTACCTAATGAGGCTTTCATTAAGGAACATGTGTGTAAACCATGTCAAGAAGGAAAACAGATTAAAGCCTCATTCAAAGGAAAACCAGTCATTTCCACAAAAAGGGTACTTGAACTTCTACATATGGATCTGTTTGGACCAATTACCCCTTCAAGCATAAATGGTAGAAAATACACATTGGTGGTAGTAGATGACTTCTCTAGGTTCACATGGGTAGTATTTCTCCTTAATAAGAAGGAAACACAAGTCAAACTACCTGAACTTCTAAAGAGGTTGTCAAATGAGAAAAGCCTTAGCATTATCAAGATAAGATCTGATAAAGGCACTGAGTTCATTAATTCATACATCAATGAGTACTGCACATCAAATGGAATAGCTCATGAAACCTCAACAGCTAGAACTCCCCAACAAAATGGAGTTGCAGAAAGAAGGAATAGAACCTTAAAAGAAGCTGCTAGAACTCTAATTGCTGATTCAAATCTACCTAAGAGGTTTTGGGCTGAAGCTATAAACACTGCATGCCATACTCAAAATAGATGTTTGATCACTAAGGGGCAAGGCAAAACCCCCTATGAACTCTGGAAAGGAAGAATGCCTAAAGTGTCATACTTTCATATATTTGGTTGTAAATGTTTCATTCACAATAATGGGAAAGAACAGTTGAAAGCTTTTGACAGCAAAGCTGATGAGGGAGTATTTCTTGGATACTCTCAAATCAGTAGAGCTTTCAGAGTCTACAACAAGAAATCCCTCATAGTGGAAGAAACACCTCATGTTGTGTTTGATGAATCTATCTTTGAGATCAGGAATGATCAGTTGGAACCTGAAGAAATCACACAGAGGACAACCAGATTAAGCCTAAAAGACAAAGACACTGAACTCATAGAAATTGTCCCAATCAACCTACCTGAACATACACCATTGGACAACCATCCTGAAGGCAACCTTCCTGAGACAAATCCCACTGATGGAAATGATGAACTGAATGATCCAATCCCAGTTCACATCCAGGTAACAACTACCAATGAAGAAGCAGCTCCTGCTGAGGTAGTTAATGGATCAAATAATCAAGGGGGAACTCAAAATGGTGAAAATGCCAATGTCCCTGACATTGAGGACAACACCCCTGATTATGATCCTGAATTAGATCCTGCATTAAATTATCCTGAATTCTATGATCAAAATAACTCACCTTCAGTAGAGGACAACTCTACTGAAGAGATCAGGAAAAGAAGGACCTGGTTATCTGACCATCCTACTGGCCTGATACTTGGTGATCCAAGTATAGGAGTCAGAACCAGAAAGTTTCATGGTGAAAGTGCTATGTTCTGTTGTTTCTTGTCAGAACAGGAACCAAAAGATATTGAGGAAGCACTTCAAGATGCCAATTGGATCACAGCCATGCAGGAAGAACTGAACCAATTCACCAGAAATGAAGTATGGGAGCTGGTGGACAGACCCTCACATCAAAATGTTATTGGAACAAAGTGGGTGTTCAAGAACAAGAAAAATGAAAATGATGTGATTGTCAGAAACAAAGCAAGACTAGTGGCAAAAGGGTATTGCCAACATGAAGGCATTGACTATGATGAGACATTTGCACCTGTGGCAAGGCTAGAAGCAATAAGGCTCTTTCTAGCCTATGCAGCCCACAAGAGGTTCAAAGTATACCAAATGGATGTCAAGAGTGCCTTTCTGAATGGAATCTTGAAAGAAGAAGTCTATGTGGAGCAACCACCAGGGTTTGAAATTGGAAACCAAGTTTACAGACTCAAGAAAGCTCTATATGGACTCAAACAAGCCCCTAGGGCTTGGTATGATACACTGTCACAATTCCTCTTGGATCATGGATTCACCAAGGGAACTGTGGACAGAACTCTCTTCAGAATCTCTGAAGGAGAGGACATCTTGCTTGTCCAAATTTATGTGGATGACATAATTTTTGGATCCCCTAATGAGAAGCTATGTGAGAAATTCTCCAAGCTCATGCAAAGCAAGTTTGAGATGTCCATGATGGGGTTGATGAACTTCTTTTTGGGTCTACAAGTCAAGCAATCTAAAGAAGGAATCTTCATCAACCAAGCTAAGTACACAAGAGAAATGATCAAAAAGTTTGGGTGTACAACCAGCAAGCCAGTAAGGATCCCTATGAACACAAATTGGAAGATGGATCCTGATGAGAGTGGTATTCCAACCAACTCTACTGAGTATAGAGGAATAATTGGTTCACTCCTCTATCTCACTGCCAGCAGACCTGATATCACCTTTGCAGTAGGTGTTTGTGCAAGATTTCAAGCAAATCCCAAGAAAAGCCACCTTGAGGCTGCAAAGAGGATTTTGAGGTATCTCAAAGGCACTGAGAATCTAGGCCTTTGGTACCCTGCTGATGACAATATTGAGCTAACTGGCTACTCAGATGCTGATTATGGAGGATGTAGGATTGACAGAAAGTCCACTTCAGGGACTTGTCAATTCTTGGGCAACAAGCTTATTTCATGGTTCTCCAAGAAGCAGAACACAGTGGCCACTTCCACCACTGAAGCTGAATATGTTGCTGCTGGAAGTTGTTGTGCTCAAATCCTATGGTTGAGACAACAACTAAGAGACTACAAAGTCAACTCTACTGAAGTGCCAATTTTCTGTGATAACAATAGTGCTATTGCTATATCACAAAATCCTGTCTTGCACACAAGATGCAAGCATGTGGACATCAAGCACCACTTCATTAGAGATCATGTGGAGAAGAAGGATATCAAGCTAGTGAAAATTCACACAGACCATCAAAAAGCTGATATATTAACCAAGCCACTTGCAGAGGCAAGATTTCTGGAGCTATCAGCAGAGTTGGCATTACTTGATCCAGGGAAGTTGGACAAATAAGTCCAAAGAAGCTCATTGATTAAGGGGGAAACAAACTCAAACTTCAGCAGACTTGGTCAAGTCTACTGAAACTCAGAAATATGACCTTACTTCTTCAGGACACTTGTCCATTAACATTCAGGACCTTTGTCCACCTTCTTCAGGACACTTGTCCATGTAGGGTCAGATAAGTTGTCCTGGCTATCAAACAAATTTCTAGGTTTGATAAGCACCTATTTTTGGTGATCAATACCTATTTCGAAATCTGTCCCATTGAAATACAGTTTTCACCTTTCTGGGATTTAATTTGTCTCTCACCCAAAAGGTCACTTTCCATGCATTAAATGCCAAGATTTAACTCTTGTTTGCATTAAACTTTTTGGGACATGATCTATCTCGAAAAATCCCCAGCCTTAAACAAACATTTAAAACCACCCACGTTTTGAATAAAACAGTTATTTCACTGTTACATTGGTTTTTGACCATTGGATCAAAAATGGACAACTCCCCTGAAATCAATCCTAGCCGTTCATTTTGGATTTCCATTTTTGTTCACCTTTGAATTGTATCAAGACCTTACCAACTCATTGACAAACATTCTTTTTAGAATATTCACAAGTCTTAAGATACCCACAAACACTTCTTCCCCAAGTATTCGAAACCCTAACTCAAAATTCTCCAAACTTTCTCATTACTCATCAAACTTTCTCTGCAAACTTCAATGGCCCCCAAGGTTAGACCTGAGATGCTTGTTGATTTCTCCAACAAGGATCTAGACCTAGATTTTGCCTATCTAAGCAACAAGAACAATCTTCACTTTGAGCCAATCATCTCTTTTGAAAGTGAAGATCCTGAGATTACTCCAACCCTGAGATGGTTGAGAAGGGCTGGTCTCCAAAAGTTCTTGGAAGAAAGACCTAGCTCTTGCTTGGAAAGCTATATGGCAGAATTCTTTGCCTTCCTCAAGTGGAGAGGCAAGCCTGAAGATGGTGAAGTATCAACCAGGCTATCCTACACAGCTGAAGGAGAGGAAGAGAAGAGATTCCATAGAGTTAGATTCTCCTCAGAAGATCTGGAAGGAGCTTTTGGATTGCCTTATGAGGGAAGGAATCCAGAAGTATATGGTACTGGACATGAAGAGGAAATAGCCCAAGAGTGGTTATTAGTTCCAGGCCCTCTCTCCTCAACTCAAAACAAGAAAACTCTCAAGCCAGAGTTTCTTAATCTTTTTGAGGTAGTTGCAAAGAGCCTCCTAAGCAACACTGGAAGCCTAGAGCAAGTCAGCCAGCCAAGGATCAGAATCATGGCTGCCATTATTGATGCCAGTGATAAGGGCATCAAGTTTGATTGGAGGACCTTCATCATGTCTGAGATGATGAAGGAGAAGGCTAAATTTAAGGTGAAAGCCCACAATAAGGTGGTGCTAGAAGGGAAAATCAAGTATTGCACCAGGGCAAGCTTGTTGATTGAAAGGTTTTCCCACTATTCCCAGATGCAGACCTTTGCAAAGCCCCTCACAGCCCAAAAGATCCTGTTCAGAAAGCTCAGTAAGAAAACTGAGAAAAGAAGGATGCTAATGGCCAAGCCTGCTGAAGAACAGGAGGAAGAGAAGCCTAAGATGAAAAAGAGAACAAAGGCCAGGGCTGTAAAGACAAGGAAAATGTCTCAGAGAATCTCAGAAGAGAATTCAGATGCTTCAGCTGAGATTGAAGAAGTTGCTAGAGAAGGTGTACAAGTGCCATCTGATCATTCAGAAGAACTCAGGCAAAAGTACAATGAGACTAGGCAAAAGAAGAAGGGTGATAAGAGAGTCAGGGAAGTTGTCCCTGAGAAGGAAGGAAGTGGAAGTAGCAGGGCCAGCAAGAGAAGGGCCAAACCTACTGAAAAGGTGTTGGAACTGCAAGAAGAGAGGTCTCTTCAATTGGCTCTAAAGGAGAGCAGAGCTGAAAGCAGGGCCAAATCCATGTCTAGGACCAATTCATCTGGTTCTGGAACTCCAGAGTCCAAAGTCCCTGAAGGTCAACCCATAGAGGCCAACCTCCCTGAAGTTCAGTATCTTGAGCCCAACTCCCCTGAAACCCATGTTACCCCTTCCAACCAACCCATTACCCCTGTAAATCTCACCAAGAGATATTCTCCTGAAGGGAATGAACAAAGAAGTGGCATAGATGTGCTTGCTGACTTAGCAGTAGATGAGACAAGACTCCTGTCTCCCCTTGACTCATCCATGCTCAACTATTCAAAGCTCTTAGAGCATGCACTTCATGAGCCAACCCCCCTGAGTAAAGCCCCTTCAGATTCATTGCTCTCTAAAGCAACTGAAGTACCTTCACTTGAGCCCAACCCTTCTGAAGCCAACATCTCTGAACTTAATTTGCCTGAACCCATGATAAGAGAACCCAGAGCCAACTCCCCTATAACCCAAAGTCCCCATTCAAGTGGAGATGAGGAGGAGTATACTTTTGAAAGTATGCTCAGAGGAGGAGCCAAGGCTACTGTGGACAGTTTGTATCCACAACTTGCTGAATTTCCAAGAATTCAGAAGGCCTTTCATGATTTGAGGATGCTTGTTGATGTAAAAGATAAATCTATGATGGAGATATCACAAGTCATCCAAGATAAAGGTGCAAACTGGTGGCAAATAGAGGAGAACAGATTGCTACACTTTGCTGGAGTTTCAAAGACAAGATTCCTCATTGATGAGGAGATTTTTGCAAAGCTGGTGGCTGATAAGATCAAGGAGGAGAAAGAAAGAAAAGCCAAGGGAATCAAACACCCTGACAGTGGCTCTAATGATGATGATTCCCCTGATGATCCCTCAAACCCTTCAAATCCCAACCCTCCTGAAACCCCTCAAGCCAACCTCCCTGAACCCTTTCAACCCAAGTCTTCTGTAGCAGATAGACTTTCCAATCCTCCCAAAACCTATCATAGGAAAGGCTCTGTAACTTCAGAGGTGTTGACCAAGGGTGGTAACACAACCAAAGATACATCTGCCAATGAAGGTTCCTCTGAACCCAAGGCACAGCCTAAAGATGTTGAGGTTCCTGTATTAGAGGCTAGTTTGATTAAGGCCTATTCAGTGTCAGAGGAGTTGGACATTGATCAGCCCTTAATCATTCAGGATGACTCAGTGGCTGCTGATATAAGCACTGTGATCTCCCCACAACTGCCATCTTTGAACCTTGATGAAGGTGGAGATGTTGCAGGTTTAGGAGAAGGAGTTGAAAAGGAAAGATTAGTTGAAAAATCAGAGGGAGTTGAGGATGAAAGAGAGGTAGTCATCACTAAGATAGTGAGTGTACCACCAAATGAGGGTGGAATAAGTGAGGAAGGACAGGTTATTCTTGAAGTCAAATCTGAACTTCAGGAATCCCTTGATGAAAGGAGGCCTGATTCCTTGAGTGAGAACATTTATTATGAAGGGAGAAAAGAACAAGTTGAAAATGAGAAGAAGACTGCTGATGTATCAGAGTCTTATGTAAAAGAAATTGAGGGTGATGAGTGCTTATTTCCTAACTTGTTTGATTTATCTGATGTTGCAGGTATTTCTCTTGACCAAATTTTTGCAGATGAGTTCCTCACAGATGCACCTATCCAAGTTGATACAGGCTCAGCTCAAGCCTTACTTGGCATGCAATCAGAGAAGTTGGACTCCTTGGCTCATCAAGTCCAATCTGCTCATGCTGAAACTTCAGGAGCATTGAATGAGCAAGGAAGGACTCTAGCATCTGTAGAAATGAGGCTCACTGGCTCTGAAGATGTTGTGCTACCAACCCTTGAGGCAAGAATCAGTGGTGTGGAATCTGGTCTCCAAACCATCTCCACTGAAGTTCAAAGTGCCAAATCCACCATGGAAGCCATCTCAGAGGAAGTCAAGAAAGAACAAAAGCTGCTGAGAGACAATCACAATGCTAATGTCAAAGCTCTCAGGCTCACTGTCAAGCAAGCTCTTGGAAAGAAGACAGCATTGCAAAAGAGAAGAGCTGAAGAGCAAAGGCTAGCTATGGTCAAAGAAGCCTCAGAAAAATTTTCCCAGGAAGTGTTGGCCAACATTGCTGAAGGTGCAGTGGCCAACCTCACTGAGCTCTTAAAAGCCAAATTGGATGCATCTCTCAAAACAGCCATGGAAGAGGTTGTCCAACAAAAGATGAAGCCTGTTCTAGCTTTCCTTAGCTTGAGCAGTGACAGAATGCAGAATATACATGATGAAAATGTATATTTGTTGGAAGAGATGAAGTCCCTAAACCAGGCCCAATCCCTGATGGCCTCAACAATGAGTGACCTACAGCCCCAGTGCTTTGATGCTGCCAAAAAGGGGGAAAGGGAAAGAGCTAGAGCAAAAGGTGCCTTGGTGATTGGGAGTCCAGTGAAAGGGAAGGACAAAGTCCCTGAAGGAAAGGGAAAAGAGCCAGAAATGCTGAACTTGGAAGATTTGGATGAAGAGGAGCAGTTAGCATTGGCATTGAAGAACTCAATGGCCTCAGCTCAAGAAGAAAGGGCAAGGAAACAGCAAAGACCAGGTGGTGAAGTGTCAGGTTTGGACAAAGATGCTGAAGGTGTCCAAACCAGAGGAAAGATCAAGAAGGCCCAAGGAAAGAAGAGACAAATTGAGAAATTCACTGACTTTCCTAGCAGCCTTGATCTTCCACCTGAATTCAGAATTGATGAAGATGAGCCTACATCAAAGAAAGCCAAAGCTGCTGAAAAGGACAAATCTTCTGAATCTGGCAAAACTGCTGAAGGTACCAAGTCCACTGAAGACATTGAAGAGTTATATGCTGAAGGATTTGGACCTGAACCTAAGAAGAAGAAGACAACAGTCCTAGCTCTTGATCCATCAAAGCTGTTTCATGAAGGGTATGGCATAGACCCTGAAACACAACAGAAACTGGCCATGATGAGGGCCCATGAGAAAATTGATCTGATGGAAGAAGCCAACAGAGCAAGAGATGAAAGGAGAGCAAACTTTCAGAAACCAAGAAGGAGAAGAGCAACTTACAGCAAGATGAAGCCTCAGCTTCTAATCCCAATGGACACCAAATATCCACACTTGGATAAATGGGTGCCAATTCAACTGAATGACACATGGGAAGAAGCCAAAAGGGAGTTTGTCTATGACTTTTATGTCATTGACAGATGGAATGGAGGAGATGCAAACTCTGCCTTCACTGAGTTCATGCTAGAATACTACAGAGAGTTGTATCAACAACTACTTGCAGCTGCTGACATTGCAAGATTTGAACTCACAGCTCCCAAGCCAATCATATACATGCCTCCAAATCTTGAAGGATGGATTGACCAAGCAAGAATTCTGAGGGAATTCACTGAGATCCTTAAGCTGAACAAGATGGTTCTTGGACCTAAGGGAACCAACCAAGAAGCCATGGCACTGAAAAGAAGAGTGTGGGCACAGTATGGAATGCTGCCACCTCCTGAGGATGATCTTTGAAATGGCTAAGTCTTCTGACCTTACTTGAATGATCAACTATGCTGAAATATGGTCAAGCTTGCTGATGTGTTAATCTGGTTGCTCTGATCTGTTAAAGATTGCTCTGATACAAGTTCTGTGCTCTGATGCTGAAAATATCATTTTGAATTATTGTAATGAAGTGCTCTGATATACTTAAGTGTTATTGATTCATGCTCTGATATGTTAATTTCAACTATCAACATGCCTGTAATGATTTTTGAATGAATGATAGTTGAACTTATTTTGAATCAAGAAACTCAAATCTCTCTATGCCTATCTTAAAACCTTCTTGCAACAAAAACAGTGAATACACTAACACATTACCTTTCAGGAATATTGACCTCAGTCATATCTTCTGAAGATACATGTAATAGGTGTAGACAAGTCACTTTTGCTTAAGTTGTATAGGTTTTGGCATCATCAAAAAGGGGGAAATTGTTGGGAATAAAATGAGCTATGTTTTGATTGAATACCAAAAACCCCCCTGAGACATGCCTAAGTCAATGAAAAAATATGTTCTAAGATTGTTAGAATATATAGATTATAGGCTAGATGAGAAGCTGAAATGTTAGGCAGCTCTTAGACAATTAGATGCACAATTTGAGGGGGAACCTATGCTTTGAAGATGATCAAGATCAAGTCTCCCCAAGGCTCAAATTCTGGAACAAAGAGTAAGGACACTCTATGAAATCTAAGATGCTCTTATCAGGAGAGTTGTCCAGAGAAAATATTCTTAAAACTCTGATCAGGAGAGTTGTCCAAAGAAGCTAGCCATATGCAAGAACAAACCTACCTAGCTCAAAAGGACAAGACTACTCAAAGGTTTTGGTCAGGAGAGTTGTCCAGATAAGCCAACTCTAAAGTATAAAGTGCTCTGATGCAAAAAGACCAATCATGCTGATCAGGAGAGTTGTCCAGAGGAGTTGTCTCAGCTAAATTGACCAAGATCAAGTGCTCTGAAAGCCTAAGATCAACTATGCTGAAGAGATTGAGACAACCAGTCCCTAAAGGTCCTCAAAGGAATGAGCTAAGACCATACACAAGAGGAATAAAGGGAAAGAGCCAAGTCATCTGAAGAAGAGCAAGCCAACCATGCTGAAAAGCAAAACTGCTGATAGTGATAAGGAGAGTTGTCCAGATGTTAAGGAATGTTGTCCTATCATTGGATCAACCTTCAGGAGCCATGTCCAAGTCCTAACAAGAAGTCAAACATTGGGAAAAGTGCTGCAGAATGAAGACAAAACTATTACAGCCGTTTATTACCCAAATGAGGACATGTCACTATCAAGAATCTGTCTTCCAGGTTGAAGAACTCAAGGAAGACATTTATAGCAATTTGGGGCTGCCTCTCCAACGGGCAAATCCTCCATTTTGTCTATAAATACAGAAGTGTGAAGACCATTTGAAAGCACCTCAACTAGCACCTCAACTAGCACCTCAACCAGCACCTCAACACAATCCAACTAAGCTCAAAGTTCTTACGAGCTAGAGTGCTTTCAAAGCTTTCAAAGACTATCTTAGTCTTCAAACACTTCTTCTAAGCTGAACCAAATTGTATATCCATACACAAGCTTAGAGAGATATCCTATCCTTATACACTGATCCTCATTGTAAAGGATATCTCATTAGTTGGAACCTTACTTCAACCCTTACACCTTTCAAGAGTGAAAGTGAGAAGGTTGTAGTAGTAGAAGTGGTAGGAGCTGACTGTTGAGAGAAGAACAGTTCAGTTCTGAGTTGAGAAGAGGGTACTAGGACTCTAGACATCCTAGGGATCAATTCACCAAGGAGTGGTGTTCTTGATCAAGTGCACCTTGGCACTATAAAACAAGTTAATTCCAAGAGTGAAGGAATTATCCTGTTAAATCAGGGAAAGTGGATGTAGGAGCTTGAGTCTCTGAACCACTATAAACTCTTGTGTTGATTTACTTTACAAGTACTTACATTCACTCAACACTGCACACAAAACTGATCTTTCAAAGATACACATTCAAAGACTGTGCAAAATTGTTTTGGACAACTTCCCTGAAGCTTAACTGGACTGTTTTACATTGACTAAGTGATTTCAGAAATTAAAGGAGTCTAAACTTAAAGGGCCAACCACTATTCCGCACATATAACTCCCCTAGATAGTTATTCAACTAAGTACTCAATAGTACTTAGTGGATTGATTATCTTAGAAGAGTTAATCACCTTCAGCAGAGTTGTCCAAGACAACCTTGCTGAGTTCTGGTTTGATCAAAGTTCAAAAAGAATTGCAAACAAGTGTATTCCCCCCCCATACACTTGTTATCTACTCCTTTCAGGACCAACAGTTAATTAGGTTATACATTTGGAAAGTCTACGACTTTCCAAATTTTGAATTCCTAAATTTGCGAATCCATCATCTCCAGATTCTACCAATTCAGAATCGATTTTCATCTTCAAATCCGATCATCTGCACGGCGCGTACGTATAATCAGTTTTCAATTCCATGATTAATAATTCTGCATTTTCTGATATTATCATTTACATGTGTTAATCTCACCCCAATTCCACAGGCATATCTGAATCGTGAAGAATTGTCATGGATTATATTGTTTTTTGCAAATTTGATTGTAATGGGAAGAACAAACTTATTCGCGTATCTGAATCGACTACTTATGCAGATTTGGTTGCTGAAACAACAGGTCCAACTTATGCAGGTAACATATCTATTGCTTACTCAGTCTCTAGCCTAAATAACATATGCATAGAATCCGATGCTGACATCATCGGTATGGTAGAATTTTGTAAGGCGACATCAGAAAAAATTGTCAATATATCTGTTGTGACAAGTAACTCAGTTGCACCATGCATTCAAATGATTCAATCTTCAAACGCGAACGACAATCTGGCAAGTCAACAATTGCAGTTCATTCCCACTTCTTTATTGCCTAACACCCAATCGAATGATTCAAGAAACATATCTAAAGGCAATCAACATATGTTAGATTTTGAAGGTGTGTGCAGTATACCTAATTGAGAAGAAGAAGACTTATTTGTCTGATCACTGGGTGAATATAATGGAAGGTGGTGTGGGTACTGTTTTTGTTGGAGGTGCCTCTGAGTTTAGGACTGAGTTGATAAAATACTCCACAAAACTCAACTTTAAGTATAAGTATAGAAAAAATGGTCCAAGGTATGTACATGCAGTATGCAATGAGGCTTCAAATTCGAACTGTGAGTGGTTCATCAAGGGAAAGAAGCTTCCTATGAATAATGCATTTATTGTTGCTAAAGCAAACCTGGTTCATAATTGTGTGGGAAATCTACTTCGTGAAAAAAGTAACCGATTAGGTCCCAGAATAATAAAGCAGCTTGTTATTGATACTGTCAAAGCCAATCCTACAGTGGCTGTGAAGGATGTCACTCGTCATGTTAATGAAGGATACGGTTTCACCCTTCCTTACTGGAAGGTTTGGCGAGGAGTAGAAGCTGCCAGAGATGATATATTTGGAAGCTATGAGGAATCTTATGATCAGTTGCGTTGGTACTGTGATGCAGTCAAAAGGACAAATCCTGGTAGTATTGTAGAACTAGAGAAGAACACTACAACCAACCGATTTGAACGAATTTTTGTTTCGTTTAACGCTTGCAAGGAGGGTTTTAAAAAGTGCAGACCCATGTTATTCATAGATGGGACATTTATGAAGGGTAGGTCCAAGGGCGTATTGCTTGCAGCCACGGCGAAGGATGGGAACAATGGTAACAAATATGTTCATATTACAGTTGATAAATTATGCATTTTCTCTCATTATTATTATTTTTTACCACTGATTTTGTTTTTGAAAACATTTATTCATTATACAGGACTGTTTCCAGTGGCATTGGCTGTAGTATCTGCTGAGAATAGGAACAATTGGGCATGGTTCCTTATTAAATTGCGTGATCTTATCATCCATGAAAAGAAGATCATTTACATATCAGATAGGAATCTAGGTTTGATGTCGGCATTCTATGATGTATGGGATGAGCCTGCACACTTCTACTGCCTATACCATTTACTTTTAAACCTGAGGGGCAGATTTGGTGGTGGTTGGAACACCCAACATCGCGATAACATGGCTGATCTATTCAAGCAATGCGCATACGCCCCCACAGTCACTGTTTTCAAAGAGAAACTCGATGTTTTTAAAGAAGTTGGTGGTCCGATTGCAGAACAATGGCTTGAAGACATGCCGTACAAACAGTGGGCAGTTGCCTACTCTCCTCATATCCAGCGATACGGTGAAATGACTTCTAATGCAGCAGAGTCTTTTAACTCATGGATTTGTGAAGCTCGATCTCTACCAATTACTTATATGCTAGACTCTATCAGGAAAAAGATAGCCCAATGGTTTGTGGAGAGACGTGAAAGAAGTAATAAATGGAATGGATTGCTTGTTCCTAGCAAAGAAGACTTATGGAACGAGCTTGGAAACATAAGTGCATCCTGGGGTGTTTCAATTTATCCTAATGGTCAGTTTGAGGTGCGGTCGAGGACGTCTGTCACAGTTGATTTGGAGTATAAAATATGTACATGTTTTAAGTGGCAGCTTACAGGATTCCCTTGTGCACATGCTGTTGCTGTTATTAAGAAGAATTGTGATTCTGTATTAAACCTTATTGACAACTGCTTCTTTACATCAACATATAAACAATGTTATGCAGAAGACCTCATTCCTGTTCCAGAGACTGAACGTTTTGAATGCAATCCAGGGCCTACCACTGAGAAAATACTCCCACCCATCCTCAACAACCCCCCTGGCAGACCCAAACAAAAAAGGATTACGTCCTATGGCGAATTTCGTAGAGTAAAGCCTACACCTTGCAAACGCTGTGGAAAAACCGGTCGCCATGATCCCCAAACCTGCACTGCTGTTTTTGGAATGGAAAAGACTAACTTTTAGAAGTAGTGAAACACAATATTTCATTGTGTTTTTCTTACTTATTTTTTTTTTTCAGCTCCGTTCCGATATACTTATCGGCCTATCTTATCTTTTAATTGATGGTTTGTTATTTCAGTATTCCTATGTGTACACACAAACTCTTATATTTCCAGAATTGCTAAGAGTCCAATGAACATGCGTTTTATCTTTGTCTCATATATCATTTTTTCATTTATACAATTATTCAATTCACATGTTTAAGAAAAGGAATGTCAGAAACATAATCCATGCTCTACTAACTTAATTCATAAGTTAGAATTATATAATGTATTAATAGGTTAAGCTTGTAAATCAGTTGCTTCGTATCCCGTTCCCAGCACACTTCACACATACGGTATCATTCATAACGAATATGAACTACAAACGGCATATGTAGGGAATAGCGCATATCGGTATGCACGCCTCATGGCATATATGTACCTTCTCCAACTGTTAACGGCTACGGAGTACAAATACAAATGCATATATATGTTAATGTGGCAGATCCGTTTTATGCATTTTTCGTTATATATGCACTATGTCATACATTCATTATGGTCTAACGCATCATGGTTTGGCATATTTGTAGGATAACATTTTTCTTAGTTTGCACTGCTCCGCGCATATTCCACATGCATACAACATATGTACCCTTAAATCGAGTGGTTATGCATATTTGTTGGATACATTCTTGTTTATGCACTGTTTCGCGCATATCATACATGCACACATCATATGTAATCTATATTGCACATGCATTTTGTACGGTCATAAATCTGTGGAAACTTGCTACCTATCTTATTTATGCACGTTCATGTAATGTCAATATATGTAAATCATGTCATTTATTGCCCCGTAGTAACTAAACGGTCGAAATGTATCTAATAAATGTTAGGGTTATTTAACACAAAAAAAAAAAAAGGCCAAAAAATGTGCATATAATTTCTGGCTTAATATTTTTCATAACACACGTTCTCCCCAAATTATATTAATATGTATAAAAAGTAATAAAAAAAAAAACCGCTAAACACTATGTCCACCATGTACGTGTCTATGATTATGAGAACGTTTCCCCTCCACTTATTATCATTCACAATCTATAAATTAGGTCATTCTTTAATATCTCTCCAATCCTTCTAACAAACTGTATCCGTGTTCAGAAAAATACACCCCACCAAAATGGAGAATTCTAGAATGATAGAAACTTTTCCCGATGAAATTACTATATCTTTTCTATTGTTCCTTCTTCCACAAGTTCTTTCTAAATATAAATGTATTTCTAGGATATGGAACTCAGTAATATCCTCTAAGTGGTTTGTTGAAGCACATTTGTTCAATATGAAAGCAGGTAACACATTTTCATTGATACATAAATACCATGTTGCTAGTCCACCAATATGTTATGTATTAAAGCTCTGGAAGGGTGATAACATCGTTTATAGGGAACTACCAAGGGAGTTCGAAGAATCCGAGGTATTGGGTAGTTATAATGGTCTAGTATTATTCTGCAATACTAAAGATCAATATACTATAAAAAAACCCCAATACTAAAAAATATATAATTGTTCCGAATCTACCTATATCATTTCCCAAGGGCCACGATGTAGCTTGGGTTTATTTTGGGTTTGGTTATGTTAAAAATTCGAATGATTACATCATAATGAGAATTGCATATCTATGGGCAGAAAATGGTGGAGTGACTGAGGTTACTATTTTCTCACGTAATTCTAACTCGTGGTCTAAACTTTCTTCGTTCCCTTTTGATACCTACCCATGTGCAAATGCTTTTTTTGTTGGTAATCTGTTCCATTGGAATTTAAGTTTTGGCCTTGGTGTTTATAAATTGGCCACATTTGATATAGATAGTGGAATTTATTCGTTGATTCAAATTCCAAAGTTTAAGTATTCTCCATTGAACTTACAAGTCCAGGGGTTGGATGACAATACAATTGCAGTCTACTGTAGTCGTTTGAGCGAAGTCGAATGTCGTTTTTATAGTAAATGTTTCTTTCAGATGCATATCCTCCACTACGCAAAAGAAGGTCCTACATGGACAACTATCATTATTTTCACAAAAACTCTAGTACCAAACAAATATCATATATGTCCAATATCCTTCTTGAATGTAGATAGAACGAAAATACTCTTCATCGTCCAACCATGGGGAGACTACTATTGCTATGATACTATTTCCAAGACGTTCCAGCTATCCGAAGAATATGAAATGACATATGGGGTTAAACATGCGTTTAAGTATACCCAGAGTCTTGTATCTCCAGTTGCTTGTTAGTTATATAGACATAGTTGGATAATTTTCTTTATATATCATTTGTATTAGTCTTATTTATATATACTTTGTAGTAGTTGTCATCCTGTTTTATAGAAGTCATTATTTTTCTCTTCTGAAGAATTATTTAGCATTCACATGATTATATATGCAATGTAAAATTATAGTAATTAACAAAATTTGTATATTATACTTCATTTTATGTCCTGTAAATTTACAAAAAAAAAAAAAACATGAATAAATAAAACCACAACATTCAATTATTAAATAATGTATACCAATATATTTGGCGTGATATTATACCTATAAAATGTATAAAGATGCTTTAATTTTTATACATCGTGAACCGCCTCAATTGAAACAAGAAGTAGAATAGACACATTCAATCAAATCTTAGAAGTTGAAAGGTTTTTAATTGAACGTTTTGTCTCTTCAGATTCTATTCATTGGTAGAGATTGAAACCAAACATTTTCATTATCATTCTCAATCTTCTTCACTAAGTTACACAAATATATCTTCAAAGAGAACCTTCCTGCAGTCACCTTAAAAAAATGGACAACCATGTTAACCCAACGTTCATCCCTTCCGAAATCAGAGACCAAGTTCTGCACTCATTAGATACTAAACCCCTTGGGCGATTGAAGTGCGTCGACAGACATTGGAATCATATGATATCTTCCAAACCTTTTGTCGATTCTCATCTTGATCGGGTAAAGCGTGAGCATAAGTACTCATTCATACACAAGAATTATGTTTGTGATCCACCAGTTTGTTACTTGCCTGACGGATATGGTGAGCCTGGAACGAGTCGATATATTAGAGAAGATTCAGATAACTTTGAGGTTCTCGGGTCGTACAACGGGTTAGTTTTGATCTGCACCACTGCTGATGAATATATTCTGCGTAACCCTTGTACAAATCAAAACCTCATTTTGCCTCCCGTCCCACAAAACTTAAGACCTTATTTATCGGAAGAAAGTGCCTATTTTGGTCTTGGCTATGATAATCTTCATGATGATTATTTGATTATGCGAGTTTCCTCTTTTCTTCAATTAGAAGGGAACCTTTACTCAGTTATGTTGTACTCTAGAAATATGAACTCATGGTTGTCGCTTACTCAGTTTCCAAGTCAATTTCAACTCACTGAAAACTCATTTTATATTGGAGGCCTTTTTCATTGGAAAGTTAGATCAGGAAATGAACATGCAATTGTAACCTTTGATTTCAATGCCCATGTCTACGACCAGTTTGATGTGCCTGCTTTTATACTTCAGCTTATGTTTTGTAAGATGGAGGGGCTTGACGACAATAACCTTGCCATATATGCTGATCTGCTATCGGTGGATGAGTATGGTGTCAGTAGATATTTTATTGAAGTGCATATTCTAACTTATTCGAATGATGTTAGAACTTGGTCGACTTTTACGATATTCAGGGAAGAAAGATTGCCAGACGATTTTGCACTCAATCCAATATGTTACTTGAACCATGCAAGGACACAAATAATGTTTAGTGTTAAGCCGTATGGTACGTTTTTCTCTTATGACATTCTTTCAAGGATCTTTCGAAGGATGGATGAGATTGAATCGTGGCCAGGTTGTGCAAAATCCTACAAGTACATTGAAACTCTCGTATCACCTCACCGTAATTTAGCCATATAGGGTAGATGATAGTAGTTTATTTAATTTTGGTAGCATTCTAATGTATTCCTCTTCTATTAAGTATTTCCTTTTGTAGTTCTTTTGGTGTTTGTACCTAACTATGCAGTATGTATTTTGATTAGCCCTATTTTTTTTTTTTTGCAGTACAACTACTTAATCTCGTACTCAGGAAAACTAAAATATGAAACCAATGTGCATATCATCACCAGTTGTTCATATATGTACCAAAACATACATACATTCCTTTATGTTGTCTTTTAACATTTGAAAGTGATTTTGTTTGTGCACCTGCTAACCATTCTGCACATTAAAAATCGTATTTAATAAAAATCAGTAGTCAAAAAATCACATATTAGTCTGATATAACTAAACATTTAAGCTATTTTTTAAAAAAAAGACAAACAATAATGCATTTTTTCAACCAACAAAGTTCTGCAGAGTTTTCATGTATACTATTGCAATCAATTGTTAAACCAAAATATATAATCCAACACATCATCTCATATTTCAAAACAAAATAGCCAACTCATGAGTAATGTTAATGGCTAATAGTTCAACATTGTTTTCCAAAAACAACTTCTTAGTCTTCATCCAACAAAAACAAAATTATAATCATAAACAACTACTTAGTCATCATCCAACCAAAACAAAATGATAATCATAGTTTAACTAAACGAGGTACGGTATTGAGTATCAAAGCTTGAATTGTCTAGACTTCCACACATATACTTATTCAAAAGTCATATGCATCGGATCAACAAACGATTCAACGATCCTAGCTCTCATCGTGCTTGCTGCCAGTTTCCCAAATTCACCCGACTGCGGCTCTTCACCCTTATAAATAAATTCTATCACCTTGCAAACAATCACACCGCAGTCCACCGAATCACATCCCTGTCTCCGACTATCAGCTGGAGTTGGGTATTTCAATGGCATATTCAGAAACGGATGATTACGCTGCTTTGCTTTGAACAAACTGACCAATCTTGCATCTATAAACTTCACCTATAATAATTTGACAACAATAAACAAACAAACAGAAAACATTATAACAATGCTTAATACAATACAGCCAACTACACAATTCCTCTAAAAAACTAACACTGGAAAAACTTACAACATTTAATGACTCCGTCATGCATGTATCTTCATGAGCAGTTGTTCTTGGCGGCAAAGAGTTATAAAATGTCCATTCCCTTGTTGTTACATCAAGTTTTAACAGTGTCCAATGGTCAACAACTTTTGAACCACTTAATGAACCCATTTCACTTACATTGATTGGGAATAAAAAGATGCTTTTATCTAAGCTGTCCTCAATCACCTTTTCTACCAAGGAGTAGAAAGATTTCTGCTTGGAAACATTACGATTCGTAATCAATGCCTACAAAACAAATTATAACAATAAACTTATAGTTAATATTTAATATACTCTTACAAAACGATTATATTCATAAACCAATTAAAAGTATTATAAGTTATACCCAGCATGTAGCAGTAAACACCCTCACACGTCTAGACATTGGCCTCGTGGTGAAAAGAACAGATCGTAACATATCAGCCCATGCATTGATTACCTATAATTATGCAAAATATTATCATATAAAAGTACAAACAAACTTAAGAATGTATTCACTGTATAACTTAGTACATTAGAGTCATGCAAAATGTTTACCTGACTAGTAATCCTTCCATTGTTTAGAATATCAATCAGCATCTGTACCGAAATATCGGCTAGTGGTATATCAGCGTGCCAAACAATGCAACTGTGATATGCAGAACAATTTCAATGCAATATATATAGACAAAATCAGGTAAAAGCATTATATATACAAGAATTAGGCACTAAGTACTCTTTACTTACTGTGGACCACTGCTCTTTAGCTCTGAGAATATCTGATCTCTAACATATGCAGAACACTTCCGAACAGTTGCCAATTTATTGTTGAAAGGGTACTTAACAACTCCCTTTGGTTTGTTATCCACCACTATATTCTTCGACGCATCATCATCGGAATCATTGATTTCATGGACCAAAGCAAGTTCTTTCGTAAGGGGTTGAGGGGATACTGTTATAGCTTTCCTGTCATCAGTTATGGTTCTTCCCTTAACCCTATTCACTAATGAACCTGCTGATGGCCATTTGTTCTTTTTCTGCATTACACGTTTCGGGGTCTTCTCGCAAGTTTCTAATATTTCCTCATTCAAATCATCAACAGGTAACTTTCCCTTATCAACAAAAGGTTCATCAGTATCTTGCTCTTCATAATTTTCAATCTCAGCTTGAATAATTTCATCTTCAATCAATGACTCCGAACACAATTCAGAGGTGACTTGTAGATTCTTGCTCAAACGCTGATTTTCAGCTTTCAGACTTATAATTACTTCATCTTGAATTCGCATCTTCTGATCAAACTTTGCACTCTCATCTTCAAGCTTTTTTCTCATATTAATCAACTCAGAAGCTGATTCCTCAATCCTTTTGGCATACTCATCATTTTCAGTCCTCAACTTAAGAATTTCTGCATCCTTTTCTGTCCTCAACTTAAGAAATTCTGCATCCTTTTCCATCAATCCTTTATCACAATTTACCCTCACATCTAGAATCTGTTTCTGCAGAATTCCTATTTGAGATAAATAATTATCAACCAATTTAGACTGATTAACCTCAATGACAGGTGATTTCCTCTTTTCGTTGGAATTCATGTTTACAACAACATTATCTGCAGCCTTATCCTTCACATTGCCATCCACAGGTGGATTCTCACTGTCCATTAAGTCCATCGCAGCAGCTTCATTATTAACTTCCTTACAAACTTTCAAAACTGGATCCTCACTGTTGATTAAGTCCACCCCAGCAGGTAAGTCTTTGTCAAATCCAATATCGAATGTTGGGCATTCAACCGTGAAACTCTCCTTTGTTTTTGAACTGGACCCAACCTCGAACAATTTTGTAGATGAACCCTGAAAAATACCACTCTCCCTTGCACCCATATTTAACTCTGTCTGCATTTCATTCACCCCCCTAGGACTACCAGATGACACCTTCCCATCTGTTGCAGGCGGTCCACTTCCTCCTAACCTTGAGCTTGTTTCTGCGCATCTGAAACGACGAACTTCTGAAAGCTGCTCCTTTTCATCAGTTGTAGGTTTAGGTTCTTCTGTGAAAACCTATATTCCAAAAATATATAATCACAAATTAAGTATAAAATGAAAATGTACAATAAAGAATAACCTATTCTTAACAAATACTAACCTTTGTTTTGCGAGTCAGTTTGTCAGTCAAGATTGCAGCATGCACTTTATTGGTATCCCATTTGAGGAACCGAGGAAATGCAGATGGATTGTTTGGTTTAACAATCCTTGTATGCTCGCATAACCAGAACTAAAAAAAAAAATATAAGTTAAACACTGTCTAAAGTATTGGAAATGAATAAATGCAAAAAATGTACCGGCAACAACATAGCACAACCACCAGACTTCAGGTGTTTGCTTCTCTTAAGTTGACTCTTCAATTGGTCAACTATAAAAGTACTCCAGTCGTATCTACAGATGTCTGAGTAGTTCTCAAGGTAATGGGTCAAATGCCAAGGTACAGCTGAACTCCGAACTGGACATAGAAGAGCAACCAGCATATAACAACAAACTAATCTTGCCACATCGCGACATGATTCATCGTAGTCTAATCTCACAACCTCCTTCAACTTTAAAAGCACAGGATTTTTATACAAAGAATTATATTGTCTTGGTTTTGCATGTATATCATTGCCAAAACATCGCATTACCCATGCAGGATGCTGATAATCATCTACTCGTTGCCTGATTTCATCTACTCCACAACTAATTCCAAAAATAAGTTCTGCATCATGCTTTGATAAGCCGACCCTAGTTCCTCCGATTACAAAACTTTCAGTTTCAAAGTCAAACCTTCTAACTATCTCGACGATGTCACTCTCGAATTTAAAACATCTCTTCTTTAATGAGGGACTAACATTTAGGCACACAGAGTTGAACAAAAGCCAGAATGGAGTTTTCTTCAGATGTAGTATATGCTGCTCTGTGAATTGAATCCCCTTCAAGTCTTTGATAGTTGTCCTCAGATTTGACCTATAGTAGGTCTCGCTGAAGTCGACTTCTACTCCAGCTGAAATAGGTAAGAGGTAATTAGATCAAAAATTAGTTTATATGCATATCATAATATGCAGCAGTATTTGTTATGCAGTATTACCAAAACAGTTGTGAGGTTCTATTGCTTGAACCTCATTATCCTTCTTCGTATGCTTTCGACTCCTCTCGTAGCTTTCTGTATCAGTTTCTGCACATTCAAACACACTTACTGTATTACGACCGTAAACCGTATGTGTAAATCTATACATCGAATCTTTATCAATTTATTTCCAATTCTGATGAGCTATCTTTACAAATAACTTTATATATCTTTATCTTTTAAGAAACAAATAAGATCTAATGCAGTATTACTATTATTAAATCGTAGCTTTATCAATTACCTTCCGATTCCGATGAGCTATCGTTACTTATCCTCTGTTTACCGCCACCATCACTCTCAAAATCTATACATTCATGTAAAAATACTGTGAGTATTAAGAACTTTGTCTACAGAATGTTTTATTGAATATTGTGATAAGCAACTACAGAAAACTACTAATAGTAATATAATCGGTTTAATTGCGCATAACCTGAATCTGATATTACATGAGAACCCCTTGACAGAACCTTGCCTGCAGAATATTTATTTTATATAAGCAACAAAGTTACAAAACTAAACAAATTACAGTAACAAAAAAGCAGTGACGTAGTACATAAACCTTTACGCTTTTCTTCTTTCTTTTCTTCCCTCCTACGCTTTTCGGAAGATCCTGTTTATAAATATGAATAGTAATTGGATGTGATTCACTGTTTCCAAATATCATCATCATCTCTTTCTTAAGCTACTGAAATGTGCAAATTGTTAAATTACCTCTTGTTTCTACACGCCGTACGCTGTCATCAACAACTTTCCTTTGTTTCCCACTCCCCCTGCCTGATCCTTCACCAAAACGATCATCTGGTTTTCTACTTCTTGCCATCTTTACTAATACAATAGTACATATCTGTGTAAGTACAATTAGACAAAATATCTAATGCACCTATGCACCTTGTAATACATACTCTGAATTCACTAAAAAACTAATACAAAATATTCAGTCCATAGTACACATATTTCTGAAAAAAACAGCCATTATTTTATATATCTCAGCAGACCAATCAAATTTTGTTCTGTTTCCATAAAAAACCAATTTCATTGTGTCTATCAACAAAATTTTAGGGTTTATGTCCTTTATCAGTTAATGGTATGTACTTTTTAACTGAAATTTTTGCACATAAACACTACCAAACAACACATGCAGTTTACCCAATATCTTATATACCTCGACAGTTCAAACAAATTTTGTCCTGTTTCCAAAAAAAAAAAAAAACAAATTTCATTGTTTCTATCAATAACTTTTTAGGGTTTATCTCCTTTGTAGGTTAACGGTATTTACTTTTTTACTCATAATTTTGCACAAGGACACTATCAAACAACACATGCAGTTTACCCACTATGAAATACAACAAATATGTCGAACTTGTGTCAGATTATCACTATCTCCGAAACATTATTCACCACAAAACCATTAACATCAAACATGCAGATGATCACATACCTTATTCGTTTACTGGTCTTTCCGGTCGCCGGAAATTTGAAGGACGAAACAATGG
Organism: Galeopsis tetrahit; assembly: GCA_963675135.1. NCBI lineage: Eukaryota > Viridiplantae > Streptophyta > Magnoliopsida > Lamiales > Lamiaceae > Galeopsis > Galeopsis tetrahit. The sequence goes on along the minus strand of OY776127.1, from coordinate 9,055,079 downwards.
CTTGAACAGAATGCACCGTGCAGAATTCTCGAAGCAGAAGAAAGTAAAACGAAATTAATGCGTTTACCTACCTTTTAGGAAGAATTTAAATCTTTTGGAAGGTGCTAAAATCTCTCTGTTTTCGAATTCCCCTTAATCGGATAATTATGGTATATAATTGATTTTTCAAATCCTATAAAATATCCGATAGCTTTGAAATGAATAGAAGGGTATAAATGTCCCAAACTTTTCAATTTGATGCTATTAGACAAGAAATGGTATTGTAGGTTTTATTAGACTAATCTTATAGTGAAATGAACTTATTAATAAATAACCCAAAGATTTATAAGAGAGACCATACTATAATATTTATAATTGTAATATTTATGAATTATTAATTTAAAGTTTTAATGGGACCTAATATTTATAAAGGAATTTTTTGAAAAATTATTATCTTATCGAATTTGACGATTTTTTACAAAGGCCCAAATCGAGATCGAAATTTTTTATTATTTTAGAGAGTTTATTAATTCATAGAGTATTAATTTATAGAGGTTTTACTGTACATGAAAAAAAGCTGAGTACGGATGTGATGTACAAATTCCTGAGGATATTTTGCTAAAGTGTGGTAATGATCTGATTTCTATTATTGTTGATAGCATTTATCCTGATTTTAAGAATATGATGGATTATCATGACTATTTACATAGTAGAGTTATATTTGCGCCCACGGTAGATGTTGTTAGGTCAATAAATGAGCACATGATTCAGTTAAATGAAAAGGAATCACGTACTTATTTGAGCTCCGGCAGTCCTTACATGAAATCTAATCTGAATGTTGATAATTTGGCTAATGTCCATACTCCTGAATTTCTTAATAGTTTGAAGTGTTCTGGTGTACCTGATCATGAATCAATTTGAAAGTTGGAATGTCGGTAATATTATTGAGAAATATAGATCACTCAAATGGCCTATATGCAATGGAACCACGTTTGTGTCATTTTTTTAGTAACTTCTTCTTTATATTTTTTTTTATTTTCTATCGTTTAAAATTTTGCATTTTTTTTTATGGTTAGGTTGGTTATAACCAGGTTGGGTGATAAGGTTTTTGAAGCTAAGGTTCTAACTGGAAGTAGTTGTGGACAACTGGTATTGATACCGCGGCTTACATTGACACCTTCTGATTCTAGACTGGCTTTCAAGTTTCAACGTAGAGAGTTTCCGTTGATTGTGTTATATGCTATGACTATTAATAAAAGTCAGGGGCAATCATTTTCTAGATATGTAGCAGTATATAGAATAACAAATCGTCGTGGTTTGAAGATCCTGTTATGTCATGACAACAATCGTGATTGTAATATCACAAAGAACGTAGTGTTTCATGAAGTTTTTATAAATGTATGATTTTATAATAATTTAATATTTAAGTTTGATCAGTTTTAAGTTACTTATTTTTTATAAAACCATTACTATTGATTTTAAATTATTTCATTATTTAATTGAATGCAATTTATGTCAACAAAATTACTGTAATATTCTTTAACATTTTATAGTAATTTAATAATTATGTTGTATCATAAATATACATATATTTAATTATTACACATTAATTTTATTTATTTATATGCTAAATTTAAATTTATATAATATAAGACATCAATGTAATAAAATTTTAAGATTAATAATTTTGTAACATCTTATCAATGTTTATTTTATTATTTCTATACATTGGATTTAGTATTATAAATATCAGTTAGCAATAATTAATTTTTACTTATGATAATTAATATAAGTTGGTGGTATTACTATAAAATTAATATACATTATAAATAATATTTAAAATTTTAAATGTCGTCATATTTTTCAACATATCAGACCGTGCGTCAGCACGAGTGCCCTACTAGTGATAAGTAATCTGCAAACTTTTTTTTCTTAGAGATAAAGAAATAACCTTTAATTAATATACAAAATAATCTTAAAAAAATGCCTATTAGTATATATGTGGAATAAATTTCAATAAATTCTATCAATGGAACAAAGATTATTAATTGTGAAGAAATTAATATTACATATGAAATTAATAACATTGTAAATTTGAATGATTTTGATTGATATTGAATTATTTATGTAAAATCAACCACTAACATTGAAATTGGTATTACATAATTGATATTGATAATTCAGACAAAATCAATCAGACACGTATGCAAAATTAACCAGAAGACAACAAGTAAGCCATCTCAAAATTAACCAGAAGACAACAAGTAAGCCATCTCAACTCCTTGTCAGTATAATAATAGGGGATGAATAAAATTTTATTATTTATTTTATATTACACTATAGTTGGTTAGTGTGAATAATGAGTTGCTAATGTGAGTAATCTGGTTTCATATACAAAATCTAATGGTGGATTATATATTATATAGATTTATAAGTATTTATATTGTTGAATGTTAAAATTTTAATTCTAAATTTCAAGGTAGAATATTAGTTGGATTTCAAAATTCTAAATACAAAATTGAAATGCCAAAACAAAAAATTTAGTAAATTAACCTCAATATCTACTCATTATCCATTTAAAAAAAAAGTGTACACTCCTGTCACTAAAGATTATTCCGACTTTGGAAAAAAAAAAAATCCGTTCTCCAAGCCAATACAAGCAAATCATTTTTATTCTTGAACTGTAATTAGATCAAATTACCCCGTCAAAAAAAAAAAAAAGATCAAATTACCAAATGTCATGAAAATTACATCATGACCGAGTAAACAATCAACTTCAACACTTTAAGACCTAGAAGATTATAGAATAATAATACTATAATAAATGGATGCGGACTTTAGCAATAATAACTTTAAAACATTCCCCCTGATAATATTTATATTTATATTAAAAAAAATACTCGTAGAAAAAATAACCAATTGCCTATTAATCTTTTTTTTTTTTATGGAAAGTTAAATACCCATCCCTTTTTTCCCCTCCCCATGACTCGAACCCAGGACCTAAGACCTAGGTAGTGGTGCTCTCACCACTTGAGCTATCCCACTTTCTCAATTGCCTATTAATCATAATATGATTTTCCAAGTCAACCCTGACAGCTGCAACAGCCCCCTAGAAAATATGAGTTTACCCATTGATAAATTGAAAACAGAAATCAACAGCATTTGTAGTTTTATTTAGAAAATTTTTGGTTTTGCATATGCGGTCAAAATCGGGTATTAGAATCCACGTTCCCCCGTAACCAAACACCCCCCAAAACAAGCAAACACCCAAAAAGCACCCCACACCCAGAACCCTTCTATCTGCACTTCTCCGTCTTCACGTTGACACTGCAATCATGCTCCCAAACGCTCCGAATCAACTTACTTCAGACCACTATTTCGCTTCTTAAAGGTTGGATCTCTAACACAAAGTCACTAAAACCCTTGTTTTGATACTTCGTTTTGCGTTCTTGATCTGTTGTTTCTGCTTATTGTTTTCGTTCAAAGATTCCATCTTTATGCTGAAATAGTTTCTGGGTCCTTTTGATTTATGCAGATTTGGTTGATTGAGTTCAAGATTACAATTATTGCTGCAAGATTTTTTCCCTTTTTTTGCGTAGTTAAAGTTTATATAGAATAGGAGGAAATGTCTGAGTTGTTGCCAAAGAAGGATTCTGTTCAAATTAGGGAGGTTTGGAATGACAATCTTGAACAAGAATTTGCTTTGATTCGTGATATAATTGATGATTATCCCTATGTAGCCATGGATACTGAGTTCCCTGGTGTAGTTCTTCGTCCTGTAGGCAATTTTGGACACATCCATGAATATAATTATCAGACCTTGAAAGATAATGTTGATATGCTTAAGTTAATTCAGGTGGGTCTCACGTTTTCCGACGAAAATGGGAGTCTACCCACATGTGGGACTGATACCGGCTGCATTTGGCAGTTCAATTTCCGGGAATTCAATACTCGGGAAGACATCTTCGCTACTGATTCAATCGAATTGTTGAGGAATTCGGGGATTGACTTTAAGAAGAACAATGAGCTTGGGATTGATGCTACCCAGTTTGCTGAGCTCTTAATGTCTTCTGGGCTTGTTCTCAACGAAGATATTGTTTGGGTGACGTTTCACAGTGGGTATGATTTCGGTTACTTACTTAAGCTGTTGACTCAAAAAAGTCTGCCTGATTCTCCAACGGGATTCTTCCATTTGCTCAATATATACTTCCCTGTTTTGTATGATGTCAAGCATATGATGAAGTACTGCAATAGCCTTCATGGGGGGTTGAATAAGCTGGCTGAGCTCTTAGATGTTGAGAGGATCGGGATTTGCCATCAGGCAGGTTCGGATAGTTTGCTCACCTTTTTTGCTTTCAAGAAGTTGAAAGATACGTTCTTCGATGGCAACATTGAGAAGTACTCTGGTGTTCTGTATGGTCTTGGTGTTGAGACTGGGGATAAGTAAAAGTATAAGTTTGTACCTTGTGCATTAGATGTAGCAGTACCTTGTAAGCCATGGAAATCATCCCGTGTGGATATTTATTAGTTCCCCTCAATTGCCCCTTTTTTTTTTAGCTTTGCTGTCCAGTCCTGTGTCTGTCTCAATGAGTCGCTTGAGGGTATTGTAGCTTGAGCGTTGTAAAGTTTGACATACGTGTCTCAATAACAGTTTGTACCGTTTCAATCCTCTTGTCTATGATATCTTTCTGTTTTGGTTTACCTATTATGTGTTCGTGGCATACACATGATGTATGTGTATTGGTGGTTTTTCATTTGGAGTTATGAATGATACTGCTGTTGGATTTCTTGTTCTGAGGTTTCATATGATCATGTTGTTCTTTGGCTATATTGATGATTGATTTGAAAATGATGAACAAACTTTTGAATTGCTGTGTGGATTTTGATTCTGCTCGACTCTATTGCATCGAATAATCATGGTTGATCTGAGGGTTTCGAGTGTGTATATGTAGCTACGGAAGGATTGAGGTTATCCAGGATAGGATTAATGAGTTTGATTTTGACCTTTTTCTCTATCTAATACCCATTTTGATGTTTCATTTAGTGTTTTATTGTTTTTAATGTGCGTTATGTGTTAGATTAGTACCAAGGAGAGGGAAATGTAAAAGCTTGAAAAGGATTCAAATTAATTGAAGATTTAGAAGTATTTATTAGTATGTTAATTACTTTTGTTGTATAATAAAGAACTAGGTTTCATTTAATGAGGGTGAACATTTTACTATATATTACACATTTTTGGCAATTTTTTTTATTTTATATACTCCTCATTTTCTATAACATCACGTCTATTATTTTATCATATTCATATTCATTAATATGCACATTTAAAAACTATAATTAATATATAGTGGAACATAAGGAATACATATTTAAAATATTTAAAAACTACTCCCTCCTATTCATTTTATAAGTCGTTTTGACTTTTCGTTTTCTTTGCAAAATATAAGTCGTTTTACACTTTTCAATGCAAATTAATTGCATTTATTCCAAATTTACCCTTAAAATCAATAAATATTTACATACATGTATTTTTTTTAATGAGAATTAACAAGCATTGATTAAGGGTAAAATGAGAAGTCAATTGTTTTCTTAATATGTGTGCATGAGCTTAGGATGACATATATTTTGAATAGGAGGGAGTATAATTAATACTATCTCCGTCCTTGAAAAGTTTGCATAGTTACTCTCACGATATACACGTTTTTACCCTTTATACAATATTTTTTGGAGTCCACCCTGCACTCAATCAAACTACTTTATTTACTTTATATATAAAAGTTTACAAGATTGTCTTCAAGACTCTAATTATTATACTTTTTCCTTAAAGTTCGTACCATCAAATGCAAACTTTTCGGGGACGGAGGAAGTATATAGTGGAACAGAGGGAATACATTCATTGGGTAGATTTATTTGGTGGTATCCACAAGCTAGTAATACTATTTAATTTAAGGTCTTAGTACTCGCATTTCATAATACTCTAAACGTGCTCAATAATTTTTTAGACAATAGATATGTATAAAGTGTGTTGTGATTTAGCTCAAGTGTTGTTTTGATCATTGAGCCTTTACACAATGGTCAAACTCATTGTTGTTCTAAGTTGTTGACAACCTCTCTATTTATACTGAGTCACTCACTCCATTGTCGGTGACGTGTGACGAAAACGTGAGAGTGGAGAGTGAGAGAACAGTAAGGGTGAAGTGCTATCCATCTTAATTCTTTGATTATCTCTACTACGTTCTGATACAATTCGATCCGTGTTTCAGCCCGTTGTAAAGACCCGAGTGGTGACCGATGACACTGAAACCCAACAAAGTGACTAAATTACTCTTAAAAAATCAATGTTCAACCTAAAAAAAATCTAGTGTAGGATGGTGTATAGATTGAAGAACATAAAGCTACTATTCTAACCCAACACATCGGGAAACAAACATTGACATTCATAGAGACATAGAGTATTAACGAGGGAATTATAGGTGAGTTGAAATTTATGGTAAATGGAATAAAGAAAATTAAATATTGGTATCGGTGCATAAACTTCGAAATATTTGAAGTTGAATATCCAAGTTTAATATTTGGGCTGCAATTTGCAACGAGCTTGGTGCTAAAAACAATTCTTGAAATTTGTAAGCTTAGAACACCTAGAAATATTTTTGATTTGATTTGATAGTGTGTGTAATTTAGAAGCTGTAGAAGGTCCGAAACAACACTATATTTAATGAGTCACTTTTAATAACAATAGAAATTTTCGAAGATATCAAATTATGTTTATAAAAATGGTTAAGAGCTAAATACCCATTTTTTTGCTGTTTTTTCAATGATTGAGATTATTTTCCTAGAGTATTTGTCACTAAATTGTAATATGCATTTTCCTTTAAAAAAAATCCAAGTTAAAAAATATATTTTTTTATAACTATAATACTAATAAATACTACATTTTTCACTGATAAAGGAAAGAAGAATAAGTAGAAATGACTCCACTCAGATTTTAAGTGTTTTTTTTTTTTTTTTGACGGGAGATTTTAAGTGTTAAATGTGAGTATTTGTGTTGATTCATGAAAAAGGTTGCAATTTTACTAGTAAAAAACAAAGTGAAAATTGGTGATCTCAAAAACCCTTGAGGAGCAGCTTCTCGTCATCTTCGTCAACACTTTTCCAGATTTCAACTCTGTAATTCCCTATCAAATCAAGGTTGGTGTTTCTCTCTCTCTTCCCTCCCGCAATCTGTTGATATATAGATGCATTTACCCGATTCATTCAAGTGATCACATTGAATGCCTGTATAGAATAGCCAGATCCGATCTCTGCACATGGCCCCATTCACACTCTTTAATTTGGGGCTTTTCATGTTTTTGATCCATTTTTCCTATTCCGATCCGGGTTCGGGTTGCACTCGGACCAATACCTCTCTTCTCAACTTCACATCACACTTCACAATGGCGCAGCACCAGCTCCGCGGCCTTTTTTCCGTCATTGATGACTGTTCTTTTCGCGTTTCTGAATTCGATATGCTCTCCGGCGCCGACGTTCATTGGTGGGGCGCCGCCGGCGACGATCTCCAGAATTTCACCACCGGTTTTCCAGTTTCTGATTCTCCCCTCAACCAGACTTACAAAAACGATAGTTTCACTGTTCGTTTGCGGAAGAATGTGACATGGGATCAAGTTAAGGTTCTAGCTGTTTGGGATGTCCCCACAGCTTCTGATTTTGGGCATATTTTGTTGAGTAATTATTCTGTGAATCGCGAAACCGAAACGGGCTATGCTGGTAATGAGCAACCCACTGTGTTCGACAACTGTAAAGTGTTGGCTGATAATTATAGGATTAGGTGGAGTATTAAGGACACGGAGATTGACATTGGTTTAGAGGCTGCAACTGGAACTGAAGATTATATGGCGTTTGGGTGGGCAAATTCGAGTTCTTCATTGTCATTAATGGTGGGTGGGGATGTGGCTGTAACAGGGTTTGAGGAAGATGGGATGCCTTTTGCTCAGGATTATTACATAACAAAGTACAGTGAGTGTATGATCAATGACAATGAGCCTGTTCAGGGGGTTTGCCCCGATTATCTTTACGAAGGTAGTGATCGTAATGTTCTTGTGAACAATACGAGGATGGTTTACGGGCATAGAAAGGATGGCGTATCATTCATTAGGTATAGCAGAGCGTTGAAGACGGATGATACCAAATATGATGTTGAAATCGATCCCAAGGCTAGCATGGCTGTGATATGGGCGATCGGGCTGATGAAGCCTCCTGATAGTATACGCCCCTTCTATCTTCCTCAAAATCACGGTGGGAGTTATGGTCATTTAAAGCTCAACATTTCTGAGCATGTAAACGATTGTTTAGGGCCGTTGGATGCTAAAGATAAGGAGGATCAAGATCTTGTGATTGCAGATAAGAAGGAACCCCTTGTTGTATCTACTGGTCCAGCTTTGCATTATCCAAATCCCCCGAGTCCTTCTAAAGTTCTTTATATAAACAAGAAGGAAGCCCCTCTTTTGAGAGTAGAGAGGGGTGTTGCAGTGAAGTTTTCAATTCAAGCTGGGCATGATGTGGCATTATATATTACATCTGATCCTATTGGTGGGAATGCAACTTCGAGAAACATGTCGGAGACTATTTATTTTGGGGGTCCAGAAGCTGAAGGTGTACAAGCTAGTCCTACAGAATTGACATGGGCACCTGACAGAAATACGCCCGATCTTGTTTACTATCACTCTCTTTATGTTCCGAAGATGGGGTGGAAAGTGGAAGTTGTCGATGGTGGTTTGCCTGATATGTATCACAACAGTGTCGCTTTAGACGATCAGCAAGTTATGCTTTTCTGGACTCTTTCGAATAGCTCGATATCTATTGCAGCTAGGAGTGAGAAAAAAAGTGGTTATCTGGCAATTGCATTTGGTCGTGGGATGGTGAAAAGCTATGCTTACGTGGGTTGGATTGATGAAAGTGGTCAAGGAAGAGTGAACACGTATTGGATTGAAGGAAGGGATGCTTCAAATTTGCATCCCACAAACGAGAATCTGACTTATGTTAGATGCAAATCTGAAAATGGGATAATAACATTGGAGTTCACGCGTCCTCTGAACCCGTCTTGTAATCGGGCTTCAAGGCCTGAATGCAACAACATCATCGATCCCACCACTCCTCTGAAAGTAATCTGGGCTATGGGTGCTCAATGGTCCGATGATCATTTAAGTGTGAGAAACATGCATTCGGTAACAAGCAAGAGGCCAATGAGTGTGCTCCTAAATCGTGGTTCAGCAGAAGCAGAGGAGGATTTGAGGCCTGTTTTAGCTGTACATGGGTTTATGATGTTTCTTGCTTGGGGCATTCTTTTTCCTGGTGGCATTTTAGCTGCTAGATACTTGAAACATTTGAAAGATGATAGTTGGTTTAAAATACATGCTTATCTGCAATATTCGGGATTAGTTATTGTTTTCCTCGGGTATCTATTTGCTGTTGCTGAGCTCCGTGGGCTAACATTCCACTCCTTGCACGTCAAATTTGGAATGCTAGCAATATTTCTAGGTGTAGCACAGCCGATAAATGCCTACTTTAGACCTAAAAAGCCCGGTGTTGGAGAGGAGATTTCAAGAAAGAGACTCGTATGGGAATACACACACGTTTTAAGTGGGAGATGTGCTATACTCGTTGGAATGGCTGCTCTTATAACTGGGATGAGGCATATGGGAGAACGATATGGGGAGAACGTTCATGGCCTGAGCTGGGCTCTGATTGGTTGGTTCATGATAGGGGCAATAACGGTAATTTATTTAGAGTACCGTGAGATCAGTAGACAACGAGGGAGAGCATCCGGAAGAAGTAATTGGGTTTTGGGAAACGATGAAGAGGAGGATCTTGATCTGTTGACCCCGAGCCGGGCTGTTAGAGAGAAAGACTTGGATTCTTCAGAAAGAATGGAGATTCAGCTGGAGCCATTGGGCAGATAGAGGTACATTATGGTAATAGAGATCTCTGCTTCTTTGTTTATTTTGTTTTGAAATTATATATAGATAGAGAGTTTCGAGTTTACGACATTCTCCTCTCGTGTTTTTTTGGTTCTGGAGAGCACATAGTATGCGGCATCTCATCGTGTATACTCATAGTAACTTCATTAACATAGTGAAAACCACATCATCATTCTTTGATTTTGTTATCAATGAATATTGGTATTGCTTTATGTTTTCTGGTAAAAGCCATAGTTGACAAGTTGAAAACAAAGAATAAATTCAACTTGCTCACTGAACTTTTATATATGTGCTCTTAAATCATTCATAAATGTCAATACAACTTTGTAAATCTTGATTAAAAGTGAACATGTATCATTGTTTTAGGATTTAAACAAAATATAAGGGTAAAAAAGTTACAGAAAAATATAAAAATTATGCAAATTCTTATATGGCATATCACAAAATTATCATTTAATATATTTTTAATTGTTCAATTAAGTTCAATTAAATTTTTAATCATTTAATATATTTTTAATTGTTCAATTAAGTTCAATTAAATTTTTAATCGGTCACATCAAAATTGATGTTCAATTACATTAATTGTAAAACAAAAAAAGTGCTTGTGCTAAAATGAAAGAATAAAATACAGCTAAACGGTATAACTGTTTAAGTACTAAATATGCATTTTTACAAATGAAAAAAAAAGGTATAATGATTTAATGTGCTCAAATGAGAGTATAAGGACCTAATTATTTTGAAATAAAGAGTGCAGGACGTCAAAAGATATTTTATCATACCGTAAATCTATCTATTTTATACATAAACTAATCAATATTCAATAAAATTAATGTCAACCTATCTACTTTATACATAAACTAATCAATATTAAATAAAATTAATGTCAGCCAAAACAAATGAAGAAAGTACATTACATGTACACATTTAAAATATCCAAGATTACAGGGTTTTCATTATTATTATTATACGATCAAGTTATTCTGTGGTAAAAAAATTAAACTCTCTTGTGTCCCCGGAAAGGGCAAATATGCGTGAATGTACTTTAATTAGTACACATCAGTCAGTCCAATTCATACTTTTATTCTTCACACTAAAATCTGAAAATTACTCAAAATGAATCACACTTTCTCAATGGAGGAAGCAGAAGAAGAAGAACTAGGTGAACTTTGTGCAGAAATTCTTGAAAACTGGAACTCTCCCAGTCCCTTTTACACCTCCCACTACAACCCCTTCTCCCTCGAACATCACCAACCGCACAATGTTCAAACAGTTGCGAGAAAACGAGATGCAACGTGCTTGGAAACCGACATCTCAATGTCCTACATTCATCTTAAACAGAACACTGAGTTGCAGGATAAAGATAACAGAAATGGCAAAGGCTCCAAATATGAAAAGGTAGATGAAAACAGCCATAGTAATGCAAGAAACGAACCATCAATCGTTCCAGTGCTGGTTGCAGATACATTCTACGATAAACTGCTGCAGCGTTATGTGGACGGAGTTAACATAGCTGCTTTGAGCAAGGTACAAGAGGCTAATGCACATGAGAATGAAGCTGAATCAAGCACTGTTTCAGCAAACAGTGGGAAAAGAATTGAGAAACTCGGTTCTGCTCAGGTTTCATCATTGTTCAAGGTCTGTTCTCATTTTGTGTTCACACACACTTTTTAAATGAAAATACAGTGGATGTAAACTTTAAAACTGGGCAAACACTCCTGTGCACAAGTTGCACGGCAACTCAGGTGCATTTTTAAATGGTATTAGTCGTTTTACTAAAGGTACTAGTTGTGCACCAGTTGCACTGCAATATCTGATATCAGAAGAGAAATATTACCGTTATCTCGTTTTTGACAGTCCGATTTCCCCATGGTGAAAAAGATGCTGAAAAGATCTCCAATTTCTGGCGAACATAGGCGCATGCCGGCTACAAGCACCGAAGCACCCGTAAACTATCGACGTGGTTTGGTTGCAAGATATGTGCCTCCTCGGAGCAAGTAAATTCTCTGCTAACAACAAGCTCAATCTATTATCTACAAATATTACCAACATAACAAATAGGTCCTTACTAAAGAAGTAAAAATTCATGCTAAGTACAGCTATATTTCAATAATCTCTTAATCGTGTAATTCTGCATCTGCTAATGTTTGAGATTATTAATGCATAGGAGAGACGGAAGGAAAAGCCAAAACAATGTATATTTCTGATTTTATCTCATTTACTTTTCATATCTACTCTACCTTGATCTATTATCAGGACAATATTTGATATAAACATAGAAGAAATCGGAGAGAAGATGTGGAGAAACCCTGGTGCAAACATATCAGACTTCTTTAACTACGGGTTAGATGAGAAACAATGGAAGGATTACTGCAAATTGATGGCAAGTATCTCACTTTTAACCTCTGAATCAAGACACAGGGAAAGATAAATATAATGGATTATTATCTTTCTGCTTTGTTCTTTTTCTAGCAAGGACAAAAGCGAATAAAAAGTTTCGGACGAAGAGAAGAAGAAGATGAAAGCACACAGTCACCCAAGGTACATATCCACTAGCCAAAAATAATAAAATTAAAATTAAAATTAAAAAAGCACCATGCTCTTTAATCCATTCGTGTTTCTAACCAATCATATGTTCCTTATGTAGTCTGTCATTTTCTAACACCTTGAAAACTCGTTGATGCATCAGTTACAATATATTGCTCATGAGCCAGTCTATATTTTCTAGTGTTTCTATCACCATTCAGCTCATAGCATATATATCAAATAACATCAATTTGCCTAATTAGTCTTTCGAAGCCAACAAGAAATCCAAGCATAGTAAGTTTATTGTTTCAGGATCGGATGATAAGTGAGGTAAATTTGAAAAGAAAAATGATGAATGCGTTTATTTCAGAGATTCAATGAATCCAAGTTTTTACAATTCAGATGTAATCACTGAAGTACTTCAGTTTTTTACTATGACAGATAGCCATGCACAACTCTTCCCATGAGAATGATATCAGAAGACAGCAAAACAAAGAAAACAGAGTATTAACAGCTGATCAAGGTGCCATTCTCCGTACCCACCAAAGAAATACACCATACATGAACTTTGGGATGATAAATAGAGACAGGATATCACCTTTTCCCAGGGATAGCTATTCAGCTGAAGATAGGTACTGATATTTCGTGCTTCTGATTCAATGTTATATAAAGCATGTCACAACTAAAAGTTCACCGGCCTTGTGACTGCACTACTGCAGAGAGTGGAAAGAAGAGCAGAGCCAGCAGAATTGTGATGCCCATTTCACAAAATTGTCAAGGGAAAGGAAGAGTGATCTCTTAATCACACATCCAGAGGTACATTCATTCGATGAGATTTTGGTTCAGGGGAGATTTTTTTTGTAAGTGACCATGATTATGATAATTTTCTATTGATATATTCGTAGTTGAACTGATGATCTTTACCAAACTTTACTCTTATTGCTCATTAGCAAAATAACTATCTGTCAACTTATTTACTGAAATTTTAAATATCAGGGGATAAAAACACTTGTTTAAGCAATGTTGTCCCTTAATACGGGCATTCTCACGAATGTACCAAATCATAATTGAGACAGGAACTAGAAAATTGTAGCATTGATACGGAAGAATCTTCTTACATTATATTTCTATTTAAGTTCTCTTCTTCAGGTTGAATTAACAGGGACAGATAAGATGGGAAACAAGCAATCTTCCAGAAAACAAGAAGAACATTCACCAAGCCAAAGAACTCTAAAGAGTGCTAGGTTCTATAAGGGGAATCAGACAAGCTATCACAAGGTGGATTTATACCTAGCTGAGTCCTCGTGTTCACCGAGAGTGGAGTCTGTAAGAGAGAAAAGAGAGTATTATGTGTTTCAGGGAGTACAGAGGGAATATGCTGACAGAACATTTCCTACTAATATCCATAATTCCGGGACAAAAATGAAAGTTGAAAAGGATACTGATAAGCTCAAGAGAAGAAAAGAGAGCTTTAGCAGTCCTTTGCCAATTCTGAAGAATGTAGTTGCAGATACATCAATGGAGATTGAAACAACACACTTCAAAAATGGGGTATGAGCAGTATTGATTCAGATGTAAAATATTTGCATCTAACTCAGATGAGGTTATATTTCTTTGGACACATGGTTTCATAGCTTAACATATGGCTTATTCTACAACTATCCTGGCTGTTAGCATCATGATCATATGTTGTGGGTCCCACAAAGCTGCTCCATTATCATCTACATCTACAGAAACGGAAGAAGTTCCGTTTATTTAAGAAAGAGTGGTCATATCTAAGAAAAAAAATTCTCAAGGTAGTTATGATATTTATACAGATTCTAGACTAGTTTTTGCCTATTGGAGTTCCTAAATTGCTTGAAACAAACAAGAACCGATGAGCACTTCAACCTATAAGGCTATAACTTCTCCTTGTTGCCATGAATACTGTGCTGAATTATAAATCCAGATAAAAGCACAAACAATGTTATAATTCCTAGAAAAACTACAGTCAAATGCGTATTCATAATAAACAAGCACTGAAGAACCATAAAGCATAAGAGCAATAAACGTTAAATATAACTTCTAAGTGATGTTCATGCTATTTGAAAAGAAAACAAAGAAACTATCTAAAAGGACAGCAGAGTAACCCTCAAAACAGAGAACTCTTTGAAGCCTTCTTCCCTAGGATTGCCTCCCAAACCAAAGGCAAGAAAGGTCCATTCTTATTCAAAAACTCAGTAACTGCTTTCTCGTCGACCGAATATCCCTTGAGCCCCAATGCCTTGACTACATTCTTCGCCTCTTCCAAACCTCTCTCCCTGCAGTACACATCAATCAATCCCGTGAAAGTCTTCAAATTCGGGGAATGTCCCGCCTCTAACATTTCAACAGTGAACTCATAAGCCCACTCCAACTGCATCCCACTACATAGTCCCTTTATCAAAACCTGATAACTAATTGCATTGGGAGCCACACCATTACTCTGCATTTTCTTGAAAATCCTCACTGCATCATCAAACTTAAGCGCCTTGCAGAACCCCTCCACTACTGCAGTGTACACAACCACTTCCGGTATGGCGCCCTTCTCACGCATTAAACCAAACAGCTTAAGTGCCTCTTGCACTAGCCCATCTTTACACATACCGTCAAGCATAGCAACCGCATTCGGGATCAAACCCGTTTCTTTCATCTTCTTGAATATCTCATCCGCGTCCTCAGGAGGCGATTGCGATTGCGGCTCCGCATTCTCGGATTGAATGCCCTTTTCTACTACGTCGGGTTTAGGGGCTTCCGACTTAGTATCTAACCCGAGCTTGAATCTTTCGAGAAAATCGGAATCGGTTTCGCCCCTAGATGAATTTGGGTTCCCATTTCCCCGACCACGATTGGCGTATGGGATTCGAGGTCGAGAAGGACGGGATTCTTTCCTCAAGGGACGATCAGGAATGGGTTCAGGAGGGTAATCGCCATCGTCGATAGAGGAGAAAGGGCGCCCATTATTACGCAAGAATTGAGAAGCGGAGAGAGAGCGAAGCCTAGTTCTGAGAGCAGCGGACATCGATGATCAAATTCTAAACTTTTGTTGAGGGTTGATGAACCCAGCCAGGATTAATCGAAATGGTGGCAGAACAGTATAGACCCAAGTGAAGATTAGGTTTAGGAAATAAGACCTTCAATTTTTTTTCTTAAAAAATGGAACATCACCCTAGATTTTGAGTAACGGTATTTCTTTCTTTACTTAACCATATTAGTTGTTTTTAGGAGTGTTAGTTATCTGAGCAAATTCTCGAGCTACTCGTGCTCGACTCGAAAAAAGATTAAAATCGATTCGAAATTAATCGAGTTGAGTTTCGAGCTACTTGAGTAGCTACCGAGTTCGAGCTCATAAATACTCGATTCGAAAGGCCCGCGAGCCTATTCGAGCTTACACAATATTTACTCTTTTACCATTAATATATACTTATATTTATATTTGTATCAAGCAATCAAGTCGAGCTCGAGTTTATCGAGTTTCTTATCGAGTCGAGCTCAATCTTTAAAATTTTAGGCTCGACCGAGTCAAGTCGAGTTTCAAACTCAACACTACTCAGCTCGACTCGTTTACACCCCTAGTTGTTTTCATTAAATATCATATTGTGAACATATAATATTGTTCAATGAAAATAACTAAAACAACTACCGAGGCTCCAACCCTAATAATATACTCCCTCCGTCCATGAAATGTAGTTCCATTTGCCTTATATTTTTTTTCCACCAAATGTAGTCCCATACACTTTATGGAAACTATCACCATTCAACCATCACTTAATTACTCATATTGCCATCAGCTTTATTCACAAATAATCATTTTATTCACAATGACCCCACAATACCCTATAATACCCTTACTTTATCTACATTTTTCTTAAAACTTGTGTCTACCCCCAATGGGACTACATTTGGTAAATGAAGGGAGTATCTTTTTCCGAAAATTTCGACATTCAATTGGTGATGATGTGGTTTTGTTGTGCTTGATATGCTTAATAAAAATGCTTTTCTTGATATTTTTATGCTTGTCCCGTAGACTATTATTTGACTTTTCTCAATCTACTTCGTATCTGAGAGACTGATTATTGACAACGCCCTATTTGCTTTTGAGATTTTCCACTACGTGTCTCATAACAAGGCTGTATCGAGAGGATCATTTGCGTTTAAATTAGATATGATCATATAAGTAAGATCTATAATAGGGTGGAGTGAGTGTTACATGAGAGGATGTTGTTATAATTGAGGTTCCAGGAAGGGTTGGTGAGGATTATTATGAGATTTGAGTATTATATTTTACACCATCCGAGGTCTTAGATGTTACATGGGGTCAAAGAGTCAACAAGTCATTTGTTGACCGGTCAAATATTCAATAAAAAATAGTCAAAGTCGTAATCCTAGTCATCAAGGAAGATGGCGAACAACCAATAAGAGACGAGTAATGAAAGTCCTTAAAGAAGAGTCAACAAATCAGCAAAGAATCCACATGTCAGTGAGAAGATATGAAGATATATGTAGTGATCCCATCACTACTCTTGAAATCCATATAATATTTTGATAATTTTCTAAGAAGAAATTGGTTTGAGAAGATGAATGTTTGTAACAGAAGTAGGAAAAACACGTGAGAGAGAGGGAAGATTGAGAGAGAAGAGATTTTAGGAATATTTTTCGCTTGTATTCTCTCTCCTTTTTTTACATATTTAAACATAGAAATAACCCTAAAATGTTAATGAGCTTAAATACAAGAAACAAAAGCCCAATTGAAACTAAATAATAAAATGGGCTAGACAATAATTGACTAAACCCAAATGTGGCTATATTCATCACTTATGCCCATGACAATCCTCCCCCGATTTTGAGATCCTTGTCCCCAAGGATCTAGAATGAAAATGATTTTGATATGCATCACAAAGGTCCTAGTAGTTAAACCATTGACGTGATAAAATATAACACCATTAAACCAAATTGGAGCTAAACCATCAGTTGGTTCAACATTGATCTCAAACAACTTATTTGCAAGACCAAAGAGTCCATCCATGACTTTAGGCCGTGGAAAGTAAGATCTCAATTTTTCCTCATTTATTTCATAATTTGATTCATGCCTTTCACTCCAAAAGGTAATGTTCAAATGATTCATGTCATCATCTTCTGGAGCATCTTGATTCTTTGGGAAAAGTTTGATTTCCTCCTAATCATGAACTGCAAGAATCCAAGGTGCACTGCATAGTTTTTCAAGGAGCTTTTCTGCCTTCTCAACAATTGTCATTTTCATGGCTATACTTACCTCCACATAATTATTATACCCAAACAGCTTACCCTTTTCTAACCTAAGCTTCAATATTTGTTCAATAATTCCAGTATTGTCGAAATCTCCACTTGAGGTGCGGCTTAAATAGGTACGATAGACTTCCTCATGCAAAGTCCTATTCTTAGCATGCTTAACTAGCAAACCTTCACTGTCCCTCTTGCCTGTTAATAATTTTTCAAACTTTTTTGTTGAATCCAAAACATTCTCCTCAAACTTTTGAGATAATTGTGTCATTTCCTGTTCAATCTTGTTGAGTTCCTCTCTTTTATCATCTTCAAGTGTAATGCCTCTCAAAACAACATCCTTAACTTATCCGTTAAATATCCGTTTACGAGGGTCACTTAACTTATCCCAATTAGAAGATTCTCTAATAGATTTGAAGGCTCTATAAATAGGCTTACTCTGTTCTTGCCTAAGCTCAAATACAACCTTTTTTGGTTGGACTTCTTCAATGACAATACATAAATTCACATTATCCTTAATGGTCTACACCACTAATAGCCTACCAGTTATCTTCTCCAGCGGCTCCCATAGCTTCGGCCATGTCGACTCCACTATCCCCCCAAAAAATAGCAACTCACTTTCCATTGCTAGGGATTCTTTATCTACGTAATTGAAACAATCACCACAAAGAATCTTAAACAGTCTCATCCATCTACTTTTGAAGGAATCAGGTACCTTTAATGCCCTCGGATCACAAGCCACATATACCCAATGCTTCACAATCCTAAATTGACTTTGCAACTCATACAAATACCAACTTTTAATAGGCATATTAATTCTCACATTTAAGCAGGAAAAATCATAGAGAATTAACGATAAAATTATAAGAGGAGGCCAATACTCATCATACTTAAAATCAAATATTGGTGTTTCGAATGAAGGCGAGATGCAAATTATACCACAATTGTTAGTAATCGAAGAAAAAAACGAACGATTGTACATATACCTCTTCTCGACCGTCATCAGCAATTAAGTCGTGGTCTCTGGCCCCAAAATATGGTGGTGGGTAGATTGTAGGTGTATCTGCTTGTGGAATTCCAGTAGATTTCCGTCGCGGGTGACAGTGTATGAAGGTAGCGGTTGAATCGGTCAGATCAAAGGAATCTGGAATTAATAAATCGTCTACAACGCAACCGGCATAACCAGAATGTTCACGGGCGCCGATTGATAACTGTTGGGATATGAATCCTGTAAACAATGTTCTAGTTGGTGATTGTATGTTTTGATGGCCAAAAGCAACTTGAAGTTAATGATATATGTGGTTCTAGGTCATTCTAACTAAGTCATCTGAAATAAGTTTACTGATCTTAATGAGTTATGAAAACTGAGTTTACTGATCTTAGTATGTTACTGATCTGATATATGAACTGTTAGGAACTAAGCTGATAAATGTATTGTATAGACAGCTTATAGTATAGGACTTAGATGTAATCATCTATGTGTAGTTCAGTTGATGTATAAATAGGTTTTATATTTGTAAAGTTGCATTATATTGTATTCAGCATTGTAATAGTTTAGAACAGTAGATTAGAACCTGATCAGAAGACTATCGAAGACTCAAAAGACTACTCCAGAGTAAGAATACTATCAAAAGGAGTAAGATGAAGCTCAGAAATACAAGAGAAGTATTTTGAAGAAGCGCAGAACAGTTTTGGAGAACTGTGCTGACTAACTAAGAATAGTAAAACTAAGAAGAGTAAGTTTGCTATGCTGAGTTAGTATGATTGAATAATAAGTTTGGAAAACTTATTTAAGGCGTAACTGAAGATATTTGAAGATATGCTGACTTGAATAAGTTGAAAGAAGTTAAGTTGGTTACAAAAGGATAAGTTACTGTTGGGATAAGAATCCTTGAAACAATGTTCTAGTTGATGAAAGTATGTTTTGATGGCCAAAAGCAACTTAAAGTTAGTAATATATGTGGTTCTAAGTCATCTTAACTAAGTCATCTGAATATAAGCTTACTAATCTGATGAGAAACTTAAATTGAGATTACTGATCTTAATGATATCTGAAATAAGTTTACTGATCTTATTTAGTAATATTGTGAAATAAGTTTACTGATCTTAACTGAGTCATGTGAAATAAGATTACTGATCTGAGTATGGAAACTGAGAATAATTTTAGTGATCTTATATGAGATATTTGAAATCTGAGTTACTGATCTGATATACTTACTGATCTGATATGTAAGTTACTGATCTTAAGTGTTTACTGATCTTAGTATTTACTGATCTTATATGGAAGTTATTGAACTTACATGAGTTACTGATCTTATGAGTTACTAATCTTATTGGTTTACTGATCTGATATGTGAACTGTTAGGAACTAAGCTGATGTTTTGTATTGTATAGACAGCTTATAGTGTAGGACTTAGATATACTCATCTGTATATAGTTCAGTTGATGTATAGATAGGTTTTATATATGTAAAGTTGTATTTTGTTGTATTCAGCATTGTAAAGTTCAGAACAGTAAAATCAGAACAGTAAAATCAGAACACTAGATTAGGAATAGATTAGAAGAAGATCAGAAGACTAATGAAGACTCAGAGGACTACTTCAGAATAAGAAGACTTCAAAGAAGAGTTGAAGAAGAGCTTAGAAGAAATCTGGAGAAGTTTTGAACAGTTTTTGGTTACTGTGCTGATTGAATCAGAAGAGTAAAAATCAGCAGAGTAAAATCCGAAGAGTAAAAAATCAGAACAGTAAGTTACTGTGCTGATTTGTTGAAATTGAAGAATAAGTTTGGAAAGTTTATTTAAAGTGTAACTGAAGATTTATTTGAAGAGATGCTGACTTAGAAGTTGAAGGAAGTTACAAAGTCGGTTACAAGAAGAAGTTACAAAAACAGTTTAGAGTTAGTTGAGAGTTAGTTGAGAGTTAGTTCACAAGCTGCTAACTGTCATACTAAATTCTATAAATACTGTATGATCTCCTACTGCTGAAGACTACTGAAGTAATTACTGATTTTAGAGAAATCAAGAGCAAGTCTACAAGCAAGAACTCACAGAGTTAAGGAAATCAAAGCAAGAAGAGCCACTGAATTGAAGAGAAGAATCAAAGGCTATTCAAAGAGAAGTTTTACTTTTCAAAGTTTAAGTTTGTATTTTGTAAAACAAGTGTGCTAGTTACTTGTAGAATTACTAGTAGATCGAAGATATACCTGGAGGTATAATCGATAAGATCAAAGTCTTAATCTTGGGACTTTAAGCCACAAGAAGCTCAAGAAGAGTAATAAAACTTCACAACTGGAGTTGTGAGAGTGGATGTAGACATTTGTCGAACCACTATAAAATTCTGTGTTCTTTACATTTACTGTTTGATATCTGTTTAATCAAGAACATTAAGAATTAACAAGATAAAGATCTAGATAAAAGTTGAGTATAAACTTAATTGGGCTCATTAGTAATCTGATTATTCCGCATTGTGTATTCTGATATATTGAAAGATTTTTGAAAAGTCTATTCACCCCTCCCCTCTAGACATTTTCACTAGCTTACTCAATATTATTAACTCAACTTTGGGACCAACAAGTGGTATCAGAGCAGTAGTTCATTGGACTGCTGTTTCTTGATAACCTTACAGATCTTGAGGGATATTTTACTGATCTTGCTGTTATTTCTTGCTATTTGTACTTTCTGAATACTTGAAAACTATCTGCTATACTACTGATCCTATTTGTCTAATCAAACATGGATGACACTAATGTGAACAAGCTGCCTAAGTTCAAGATTGCAGATTATGACTACTGGAAGCTTAGGATGGAGGCCATCTTTAGCTCAACCCATGATCTAATGGTGTCTATGGTGTCTGTGGTGACTGAAGGACCAATTGTCATCATGGTGGAAAACACTGCTGTTCTGGATCCATCAAAACCAGTTGGAGCACTGGTCCCTAAACCAAGGTCAGAACTGACTTCAGAAGAAATGAAACAAAACAATTTGGATAGTCTTGCCAAGAACTACATTTTACATACCTTACCAAATGAGTATCTTGGTAAAGTACTAAAATGTAAGACTGCAAAACAGATGTGGGACAAACTGACTATTCTTTGTGAAGGTACTACACTGATCAAAGAAAGCAAGTTATCCACTGCTGTCCAAAGGTTTGAATCATTTAAGATGAAGCCAGGAGAATCAATTGATGAGTTAGATACTCGATTTACCAAAATTATGAATGATCTTGATGTATTAGGAAAGACTTATACTGACAGAGAAGTTAACTTGAGAATCTTGAAAGCCTTGGATGAAAGGTGGAAAATGGTCAAGATGATCATTAAAACCACACAAGACATTGACTCTTGGCCAGCAGAAACTATGTTCCAAACACTTAAGGCACATGAGTTTGAGTTAGATGAAGAAGATCCTATTTCTGTGATATATAAGGATAAGGATGCCTCTAAGGACATAGCTTTCAAAGCCTCTACTTCTAAGGGGTCTAGATCATCTAAGACTAAAGCTTCAAGCATAAAAGATGAACTAGATAGTTCTGATCTAAGTCTGAAAGATCAGATGAGCCTTATGATCAAAAGATTTGATAAACTGAACAAGAGGTATGGCAGGTACAAGAGATTCTATAAGGAAACTAAGGGTTCTAGTAACAGGGACTCTTCTGTGAACAGAAGGGATCAAAACTCTTCTGAAAGAAGGGATGAGATCTCTAATGAGAACAGGAGAGATAGGAACTCATCTGAAAAGAGAGACAGAAAGTACTCTGATAAGAAAGACAGGAACTCAATTGACAAGCATGACAGGAACAGAAAGCACTCTCCTCCTAAAAGAACTTCTAACAATCCTGTTTGCTATAATTGTGATAAGCCAGGTCATTATGCTTATGAATGTCCTGATCTGAGTTCTGAAGATCGAGAAGAAAGGAAAGCCAGAAGAGATCGAAAATATGCAAAGGGTAAGAAGGCAATGATGGCTTACAATGACTCTAATTCGGAATCAGAAGAGTTACCATCGTCTTCATCTGACTACCCCTCTAGCAATGAAGATGAAGCCTTCATAGCAGATGATGGACTGGTAATGATGGCCAAAATAAATGATGAGGTATCATCTGCTAACTCATTTCAATCTTGTGACAATTCTGACACTGATGAAAGTGATGCTGCTGTTAGCAGTGTAGGAAGTAGTCTTCATCATTCCCAAGGAGTGACTGAAGAGGACCTTCTACAAGCTAACAAAGCATTCATTGAAATTAGTGATGAGAATATATCTTTAAAGCAAGAAATCATTAAGCTAAAAGAAGCTCAGTCAAAAGTAGATCCTAATATAGCTGTCATAAATGCAAGACTATCAGAAGAGTTGTCTCAACTCCAAGAAAAGTATGCATCCATTGACAAACTATATCAGGGTATGCTTAAAACTCAAGCCAAAGAGACTAATGAATTCAATGATTTAAAGATTAAATGTGAAAAACTTGAAGAGCGCAATAGATTCTTAGAATCTGAAGTAGTGAGCCTAGATCTAAAGCTATCTGGGATGATTAACTCTACTAAGATTAATCAAACTATCTCAGACAGATATAGAGCTCCAAATGATAAAAGAGGAATAGGTACTGATCTGCCTAGTCCATCTACTTCAGAATTTAAGAACACTAATGGAGCTAGTACAAGTTCTTTGCAACTAGATAAAGGAAAATAACCTATGACTTATGATGATGATCCAAAACTCAAAGTACAGTCTAAATACATCCCTCCTACTACCAAGAATGGTAAAATGAAGAATGTATTAAGACAAGTACAGTCAAGACCATACCAGAAGAGTTATACTCCTCTGACCAGATCAGATCAGTCCTGGAATCAGAAGAGACAAACTCAGAACAGTAGGTCAAGACAAGCACAGGCAAGTTGGGAACAGCCTAGACCTCCTTTTATAAGGCAGTCTCAGCTGTATTCAACTAAACCTAGGAGATTTGTGCCTCATTATTATAACAAACCTGTTCTTTATCCTCCTCCTTTATCCTATGACATCTATGGAGAGAAAAGACCAAAGCAAATTTATAAGCCTTATGGTCCACATGCTTTTAGACCATATTCAAACTATTACAGACATACTGATCTTACTGAAAAAGGGATAGAACCAAGGAAAGGCTATCTCAGAAAAATAGATCCTAAGTCTGCTGATAATTCTGAACTGGTTAATAAAGTACTGTTCTGTGATAAATTTGGAAGGAAACTGAAGAGGTCCCACTTATTCAAATCCTCAATGTTCATTTGGGTACCTCTCACTACTAACCCCCAAGGACCTCAATAAACAAGGGTACCTAAGTTATTAAGATCACTACTTTGCAGGATCGACTGGACTTATACAAGAAAGGTGGTTCAGTTGGTGAGACCTGGTACATAGACAGTGGGTGTTCACACCATATGACTGGTACCAAGGCCTTACTTACTGACTATCATGAGAAGGAAGGACCAAAAGTCATCTTTGGTGATAGCTCAATAGCAATCACAAAAGGATTTGGATTCATCAAGAATGGAGATGTTGAAATCCAAGATGTATCCTATGTTGAAGGTTTGAAGTATAATTTGTTATCTGTATCTCAATTCTGTGACAGGGGATACAAGGTTCAGTTCAAGACCAGAAGATGTGAAATAATTGATAAAAGGACTCACAATGTTCTACTTGTTGGCACAAGACAAGGAAGTGTATACATTGTGAACTGGAATAGTTGTCCTAAGAATGCCTGTCTTATTACTAAGAGTCCTAAAGAAAACAGTTGGCTCTGGCATAAACGCCTCTGCCATCTAAACTTTAAGATAATCAACAAGATTGCTAGAGAACATCTTGTTGAGGGCATTCCTAATGAAATCTATTCCAAATCACAAGTATGTGATTCCTGTCAAAAAGGTAAACAGGTAAAGGTTTCATTTAAGTCCATTCCAACTCTTTCAACAAGCAGAGTTTTAGAACTCTTGCATATGGATCTTCATGGTCCTATCAATCCTCCTACATTGAATGGAAGAAGGTATACTCTAGTTGTTGTAGATGATTATTCTAAGTTTACTTGGGTAGTCTTTCTACACAAAAAGAGTGATACACAAACACTACTTCCAGATCTATTGAAGAAATTGCAAGTTGAAAAAGGTCATCCCATTGTCAAGATTAGGAGTGACAAGGGGACTGAATTGATTAATTGTTACATTTCTGACTACTGTTCTAAGTCTGGCATACAGCATTTGACAAGTGCAGCCAGAACCCCTCAACAAAATGGTGTTGCAGAAAGGAGAAACAGAACACTAAAAGAAGCTTGCAGAGCCATGATTGCAGAATTCAACACACCTCAGAAATTTTGGGCAGAAGCTATTAACACAGCTTGCCACTCCCAAAATCGAAGTGCTCTTAATAAGGTACATGGTAAAACACCTTATGAGGTATGGAAAGGTAGAAAACCAAGAGTTTCTTATTTTCATATTTTTGGTTGTAAGTGTTTCATACATAACAATGGCAAAAGTAAATTAAATGCTTTTGATGCAAAAGCTGATGAAGGGATATTCTTAGGATACTCTTCTGTAAGCAAAGCATTTAGAGTGTTTAATTACTCTACCCTATGTGTGGAAGAAACACCCCATGTTGTCTTTGATGAGAATGTGCAGGACTCTGCTGATCATCAGCTCAGTAAGAAAATTGACAAACTACAGCTTCAAAACAACAATGAAGATGATAATACAGGAATATATGAATCTGTACAAGCATATAATCCTTTCCTGAATGTTCTAGATCAAGATTCTGATAAAGAAAAGGTAAAAGACAAAGGTGAGTCATCTAAAACTTCTGAAATACAAAAATTGAATGACTGCTCTCATGTGAACAAATCTGCTGATATAAATGATATTGATCTGCATGATAATTTGCATGATGTAAATGATGATACTGTTAAGAATAGAAGGACATGGAAGTCTGCTCATTCTACTGATCTGATTCTAGGTGATTCTAGTATAGGTGTTAAAACTAGAAAACAATTGTTTGATTCAAAGGAAGAACCTAGTAAGTCTTTATTTTGCTGGTGTTGTTTTCTATCATCCATTGAGCCTAAAACTGTGATTGAAGCTTTGAGTGATAGTAACTGGATTATAGCCATGCAGGAAGAACTTAATCAGTTCACTAGAAATGAAGTCTGGGAACTTGTTGATAGACCTAGTAATCATAATGTTGTAGGCACTAAGTGGATTTTCAAGAACAAAAGGGATGAAAATGATCTTGTAGTTAGAAACAAAGCTAGATTAGTTGCTCAGGGCTACTCTCAAGCTGAAGGTATTGATTATGATGAAACTTTTGCTCCTGTAGCTAGACTAGAAGCTATAAGATTGTTCCTTGCTTATGCTGCACATATGAAATTTACTGTGTATCAAATGGATGTGAAAAGTGCATTTTTGAATGGAATACTTGCTGAAGAAGTTTATGTAGAACAACCACCTGGTTTTGAAGTGAATAGTCACCAAGTATACAGGTTAAAGAAAGCACTCTATGGATTGAAACAAGCTCCAAGAGCATGGTATGATACTCTTTCTCTATTCTTACTTGAAAATGGTTTTACAAAAGGCAAAGTTGATAGAACTTTGTTTAGAAGACAAGAAGGTAATGATATATTACTTGTTCAAATTTATGTGGATGATATTATCTTTGGATCACCCAACAAAACCTTGAGTGAAAGCTTTTCTACACTCATGCAAAGTAAATTTGAAATGTCTATGATGGGAGAAATGACATATTTTCTTGGTCTTCAAGTAAAACAAACTTCAGAAGATATTTTTATAAATCAAGCAAAGTACACTAAGAATTTGCTAGATAAATTTGGTATTAAAACCTGTAAGACAGTTGGTGTGCCCATGCAACCTACATACAGAATGGATCCTGATGAAGGAGGTAAGTCTTCTGACCAACCTCACTATCGTGCTTTAATTGGTTCTCTACTCTATCTAACTGCCAGCAGACCTGATATTGTTTTTTCTGTTGGAGTATGTGCAAGATTTCAAGCAAACCCCAAGGAAAGTCATCTGGAAGCTGCTAAAAGGATATTGAAATATCTAAAGGGGACCATTAATCGAGGATTATGGTATCCTGCAGATGATGATATATCTTTAAGTGGTTATTCAGACTCGGACTTTGGAGGTTGCAAAATAGATAGAAAATCTACTTCAGGTTCATGTCAATTCTTAGGAACTAAGCTCATTTCATGGTTTTCAAAGAAACAAACAAGTGTGGCAACTTCTACTACTGAAGCAGAATATATGGCTGCAGGTAGTTGTTGTAGTCAGCTTCTTTGGCTAATACAACAACTCAGAGACTACAATGTTGTAGAATCTAATGTACCTATATATTGTGACAGTAATAGTGCCATTGCCATCACTCAAAATCCTGTTTTACATACTAGATGCAAACATGTTGACATTAGGCATCATTTTATTAGGGATCATGTTGAAAAGAAGAATATTAGAATGGAAAAGATTCATACTGATATTCAAAGAGCTGACATTTTTACAAAACCATTGGCTGAAGTGAGATTCAGAGAATTGTGCATTAGTTTAGGATTGATAGATATGGATTCTGTTTGTATATAGAACTGTGCTAACATTTCAGGTACTGATCTTATACCAAGAGGAAGATAAAGCAAAAAGTAAGAGCAGTACATCAAAATTCAACAGTCAGAAGAGACAATCCAATGTCAGATCACTAAAACAGGTAACAAGGTTACTGAAGTGACCTTAATCCCAATGAGGAAGCTGGTAAAGCTGAGGGACACTGAGAACATACATTAAGGGGGAATCTGTGATTTCTTAAAGATCCTTTTGTTGACTCAGATCACTAAGTCACTTTAGCATAAATCTTGATGTAATCATTAAGTTAAACATATTGTTACTAATCTGAACTGTTTTACACTTATATCTCATGAACTAACACTTCTACCAAGGTGAAACAGGCACAGAAGAGGAATTCTCCATTGAAGGGGGAACTGATCTGATTACAGATTTGAAAAGTCTACTAATCTGATCTGATTATAGGCTATATCAGTCTACAGATATTTTCTGATTAATACATTGACTTGTCTACAGAACTATGCTGATTACAAAGTTTCTTTGTCTACAGTACTGATCTGATTACAATTCAGTTATTCTACAGAACTAATCTGATTACTGACTAATCTGTCTACAGAAAGATTTGTTTACTACTAATATGTCTACAAGAAATCTACTGATCTGACACAGTACTGATCTGAGGATTACTGTGCTGATATCAAAAAGATGAAATCAGGGAATTTGGGTACTGATCTGAAATCTACTGTGCTGATTCATCTACTGGTCTGATTTCTAAAAAGGTTACTCAGCTGATCACAGTACTCAGCTGATCCAGATAAGTGAAATTTTCTTTAAAAATAAGTAAGAAAATGAAGTGAAATAGTTTTGGAAACTACTGTGCTGATTTGCATCAGAACAGTCTTTTGGTTTAGATTATTCTAAGTCAAAAATTGTTCAAATTTTTAGATTACTAATAGAGAAGATTAATACACTCTTCTATTTCTAACCTAAAAATTGTGGTGTATTTATCAAACACTAGTTGGCTCCAAAAATTAAGAATGTTACTAGAATGTGAACAGTTATTGTTTAACTCGAATTTCGAGATTTAATCCCAACCATTCTTTGTGATAATCTAATTCAATCCTAGCCCTAGATTGGTTTTGAATTTACTAAAAACAATCTCACTTCATCTTCTTCGTTCTTACGAGCTCATTTCTGGAAATATCTTAACTTCATAACTCCTGAAAAATTTGATTTCTACAAAATTCTCAAATGGCAACTATCAATATTATCAATGAAGCTAATCAAGTAGCAGGAACTTTCGATTCGAATTTGTGGATGCGCAAGAAGGGTATTTTCGTGGAAAACGCTGTCTATTTCAATGGCAGACACAGTGCCGAAAACCAAGCAATTCTAACTATGTGTGAAGAATGCGGACTACGGAAGTTTCTGGAGTCATTTCCCGTGAATGTCTACGAACCGGAAGCTGTGGAATTCTATTTACAACTCCAAGGAGATAAAAATGGTGTTCACTCCATGCTTGCTGGACACAAGGTCACCATTACTAGGGACATCCTCGAAGTAATGTTGGATTTACCGCAAGGTCCGGTGGATATTTTGACCTACAAAGCTGGTGAAGAAAAGGAGTGTGTGGGAAGATGGTCAGGTGTTGAGAAAGAGACCTTGACAAATCTGAAGAAGGATGTTCTTCCTACTGGTCTGCAGTTCTTGATGGATATAGCTGGAAAGTGCTTGTTAGGGCAACATCATAGCCAGGATGCCTTATCGAGTTTTAAAATTAGAATTATGGCTGCAATCATCGACATAGTGCAAGGTGATTGGCAAGGATTCTTCCTGGAAAGGCTAATGACTGAAAAAGAAAAAGTTTTATTTGATGAGGATACAATGGAATTCTCACTTAAATCAAAATTAGGGTTTGGAAACAAGCTGAGTTTCTTGCTGCCTCAGCTGGTGAAAAAGCCATATTGGAGTAATCCCAAGAAATTCCATCATGGGAAGTTCTTGATGAAGAAGGAGTCTGTTCAATTTGAACAAGAGAACCCCTTGGAACACTCTCAAGAAATTGAAGCAGAGGAGTCTGGAGCTTCAATGTACCAATCGGAGGACGATCAAACTGAGGTTAGATAAAAAACAAGGCATGATCCGAGCAGTACTACACTAAGGAGAGGAAGGTCTGCTACAGCTGCCTCAGAGCCAACAGTTCGTTTTGTGGAAACTGTGGTGCAATCTAGCTCAGATGAGCAAGAGGTTAGTGTTCCTAGTCCAATTGCTGTTCATAAGAGGACTAAGTCAAGGAGTGTTAGGAGGAAGTTAGTTGTTGTCTCTCCTACCCCTTCTGACTCTGAACCAAGCCAACCTGAACCCCAAAACCCTCAACCATCATGTTCTGGAGGATCAAATCACTACTTTTCTGAGACTCAGAACACTCCCCATTCATCACCTCAGCTCACTACCTTTGAGCCTACTTCAATTCCTACCCCTCAACATCAAACTTCATATCAACCTTCACCATATCAATCCCCAATACAGGTTCATGCTCACTCTACTGAACATGAATTTGAACCTTCTACTGAACCAATTGATATTTCATCTTCTCCTGAAACTGAATTTATTACTCCTAAACCTGCTGATTTGATGGAGTACACTATCTGTGATAAAGAGGATAGAATCAGGATAGATCTGAGGATAGCATTGTTGAAACAGTTTCCTGGATTAGATGAAAGCTCTGTTGAGTTTGAGAAACTCCTTAGGATAGGCACTTGGGTGTATCTTAAGAGGAGTACTTTGAAGGAGAATTTAGCTATCATGGAAGGAATGGGAGGTGCTTCAATCTTTGATGATTGGGAAGCAGAACAGATGCAAGCAGCTGGTGTTAACTCTTTTCTTGAGTTAGTCACTCCAGAATCTGTTGTACTTCTTGTTGAGAGATTAACATGGATCAAGTACACTGTTGAGAAGATTGCAACTCCTATCTCTGATGAGGATTTGTTCAGTGAAGAGAAAGGTGTTGATGAAACTGCTGCTGAAGAAGATTTTATGGAAATTGATGAAGATATTGTCAATGCAACAGAGGTGTTTGAGAACACTGTTGTGATTGAGGAGACTGAAGTTGTTGAAAATCAGGATGTAAATGCTGAAGAAATGGAAAGCATTCCAATTCACTCTACTGATCCTATTGAGGATGTGCAACAACAGATCAGAACAAGTTCTGTTGAGAAGGAATCTGATATTTCTGAATTTGAGATGTTGAAAAAGCAGAATGCAGAGCTTCAAGCAAAGATGGAAGCTGCTGTCCAAATGTTTCAAGAAGCCACTGAAAGGATAAACAAGATGCATTCTGAACACTCTTATGAAAAGGTCATGGAGCATACAATGTCCAAAATTTTTGACCTTCATAGAGTACAAGAAAGGAACTTGTCTCAGGTGTTGCATAAGAAGCTGGAGCAACACATATCTTCTCTGAAGGAGTGGCATGATGAAGCCAAAAAGGGGGAAGATAGGACAAGACAAGTGATGGAACAAACACAGTCACAACAAGCTCAGCTGGTTGTGAGTCAGGATGAATTAAGAGCTGAAATTCATATGTTAAATGAAAAACTGAAGCAAAGAAAGCAACAGAAGCAACAGGGTCAAGATATTGTTGAGAAAAGACCTGAGATTGCAGGAAGTTCAAGTCAGAGGAAAAGGAAGCTAGTCCTATCTGATGAAGAACAACAAGAGGAAGAAGCTGGAAGAATGACTAGATCAAAGAGCAAAATGAAAGCTGTTATGACAAGTGAAGAAGAAAACTTGAAAAAGAAGAAAGAAAAGGATGTCAAGTTCTTGAAGACAAGATTTGATAATCGAGTTGCAGCTTTGAAGAAAAAGATGAATGCTCAAAAGAAAGCTGAAGGAAAACAGTTTGACAAAGATTTTCAAGATGAAAACTTTGTGGATTTCATTGTTTTAACAGAACATATGGAATACTGGAAGAATTTGAAGAATAAATGGCAGATTGCTAACTTCATTGTGAAGAAGTTTCGTGATCATTCGAGCAAAGAAGCAGAATTTATTGATTTTGAAGAATTCATGCTGAATATTGATCAAGAGTTCTGGGAAGACATAGCACAGGTTGCTAATCGTGCTGGAACCAAGATTTTGTGCCCTGAAGAACCTAATTGGGAACCTCCAAGACTGGAAAGTGGAGAACCGGATTACAAAGAGATCAACAACATTATTGCTGAGATTATCAAGGAAGAAGGGATATCTGATCATCAACATATGATGGATATCAAGGCAAGAATGTATGTGGCATTCAGAATCTGAAGATGCAGAATGAAGATGAAGGACAAGCTCAGAAGATAACATTTCTATCCTTAATCTTTATTTCTATATTTTTGTGTTTCATATTCTGTGATTATTTGTAATATCTGATCTTATTTGAATATGAATCTGGAATTTTGGAATGATGAACTGTTATGATTGACTACATACTTAACTACTGATTTATTAACATTTAAGTAGTTTTGGCTTCATCAAAAAGGAGGAAATTGTTGGGATAAGAATCCTTGAAACAATGTTCTAGTTGATGAAAGTATGTTTTGATGGCCAAAAGCAACTTAAAGTTAGTAATATATGTGGTTCTAAGTCATCTTAACTAAGTCATCTGAATATAAGCTTACTAATCTGATGAGAAACTTAAATTGAGATTACTGATCTTAATGATATCTGAAATAAGTTTACTGATCTTATTTAGTAATAGTGTGAAATAAGTTTACTGATCTTAACTGAGTCATGTGAAATAAGATTACTGATCTGAGTATGGAAACTGAGAATAATTTTAGTGATCTTATATGAGATATTTGAAATCTGAGTTACTGATCTGATATACTTACTGATCTGATATGTAAGTTACTGATCTTAAGTGTTTACTGATCTTAGTATTTACTGATCTTATATGGAAGTTATTGAACTTACATGAGTTACTGATCTTATGAGTTACTGTTGGGAATAAAATGAGCTATGTTTTGATTGAATACCAAAAACCCCCCTGAGACATGCCTAAGTCAATGAAAAAATATGTTCTAAGATTGTTAGAATATATAGATTATAGGCTAGATGAGAAGCTGAAATGTTAGGCAGCTCTTAGACAATTAGATGCACAATTTGAGGGGGAACCTATGCTTTGAAGATGATCAAGATCAAGTCTCCCCAAGGCTCAAATTCTGGAACAAAGAGTAAGGACACTATATGAAATCTAAGATGCTCTTATCAGGAGAGTTGTCCAGAGAAAATATTCTTAAAACTCTGATCAGGAGAGTTGTCCAAAGAAGCTAGCCATATGCAAGAACAAACCTACCTAGCTCAAAAGGACAAGACTACTCAAAGGTTTTGGTCAGGAGAGTTGTCCAGATAAGCCAACTCTAAAGTATAAAGTGCTCTGATGCAAAAAGACCAATCATGCTGATCAGGAGAGTTGTCCAGAGGAGTTGTCTCAGCTAAATTGACCAAGATCAAGTGCTCTGAAAGCCTAAGATCAACTATGCTGAAGAGATTGAGACAACCAGTCCCTAAAGGTCCTCAAAGGAATGAGCTAAGACCATACACAAGAGGAATAAAGGGAAAGAGCCAAGTCATCTGAAGAAGAGCAAGCCAACCATGCTGAAAAGCAAAACTGCTGATAGTGATAAGGAGAGTTGTCCAGATGTTAAGGAATGTTGTCCTATCATTGGATCAACCTTCAGGAGCCATGTCCAAGTCCTAACAAGAAGTCAAACATTGGGAAAAATGCTGCAGAATGAAGACAAAACTATTACAGCCGTTTATTACCCAAATGAGGACATGTCACTATCAAGAATCTGTCTTCCAGGTTGAAGAACTCAAGGAAGACATTTATAGCAATTTGGGGCTGCCTCTCCAACGGGCAAATCCTCCATTTTGTCTATAAATACAGAAGTGTGAAGACCATTCGAAAGCACCTCAACCAGCACCTCAACACAATCCAACTAAGCTCAAAATTCTTACAAGCTAGAGTTCTTTCAAAGCTTTCAAAGACTATCTTAGTCTTCAAACACTTCATCTAAGCTGAACTCAATTGTATATCCTTACACAAGCTTAGAGAGATATCCTATCCTTATACACTGGTCTTCATTGTAAAGGATATCTCATTAGTTGGAACCTTACTTCAACCCTTACACCTTTCAAGAGTGAAAGTGAGAAGGTTGTAGTAGTAGAAGTGGTAGGAACTGACTGTTGAGAGAAGAACAGTTCAGTTCTGAGTTGAGAAGAGGGTACTAGGACTCTAGACATCCTAGGGATCAATTCACCAAGGAGTGGTGTTCTTGATCAAGTGCACCTTGGCACTATAAAACAAGTTAATTCCAAGAGTGAAGGAATTATCCTGTTAAATCAGGGAAAGTGGATGTAGGAGCTTGAGTCTCTGAACCACTATAAACTCTTGTGTTGATTTACTTTACAAGCACTTACATTCATTCAACACTGCACACAAAACTGATCTCTAAAAGATACACATTCAAAGACTGTGCAAAAACCATTTTGGACAACTTCCCTGAAGCTTAACTGGACTGTGTTACATTGACTAAGTGATTTCAGAAATTAAAGGAGTCTAAACTTAAAGGGCCAACCACTATTCCGCACATATAACTCCCCTAGATAGCTATTCAACTAAGTACTCAATAGTACTTAGTAGATTGATTATCTTAGAAGAGTTAATCTTCTTCAGCAGAGTTGTCCAAGACAACCTTGCTGAACTCTGGTTTGATCAAAGTTGAAAAGAATTTGCAAACAAGTGTATTCCCCCCCCCCATACACTTGTTATCTACTCCTTTCAGGACCAACAAGTGGTATCAGAGCAGGGGTTCAAAGACCACTGCTTCTGAAAATCCATCTTGATTTTCAAAACTCACATATTTGGTGTGGTCACTGAACTGATCTCTATCTGAAATCCATTACTTGTTGATTGATTGATTCTTATTGAGATATGGCCAACAACAATGCTGTTCCTCCACCTGCTGTTCAAGGATTAGACAACATGGCCACAAATCCAGTCAATCATATTTCTCATCACAAACTGCCCATGTTTTCAATAGACAATTATGATTTCTGGAAAATTAGAATGAGGGCTCATCTTGCATCTCTTCATACTGATATGTTTAGAGTAATCACAAGAGGACCTTTTGTGTTTACTCAAACTAACCCCAGATTGACAGATGAGCAAAGAGCAGATATAAGGGAATTGATTCCCAAAGATGAGGATGACTTCACTGCTGATGAAAAGAGGAAAGATAATTTAAATTATCTTGCCATGAACACCCTCTATCAAACAATTCCAGATGCAGTTATGGGTAGAGTCTACCACTGCACCACAGCTAAAGAAATTTGGGATACCCTTGCTGAAATGTGTGAGGGCACTGAAAAAATCAAGGAGAACAAGCTCCAAGTTGATGTGCAGAAGTTTGAACAATTCTCAATGGAGACTGATGAGTCCATTGACAAATTTGCTGGTAGATTCACTGATGTGATGAATGAGATTAATTCACTGGGCAAGGTCTACACCAAGAGAGAGGTTGGACTGAAAATCCTAAGGAGTCTCACTCAAAAGTGGGATGTCTATGCTGTAATGATGCAGAATACCAAAGATCTCTCCACTATGCCCATGCAACAAATATTCTCAGAACTTAAAGCCTATGAGTTTGACCTCAATAGAAGAAAGCCTGTTGAGGAACCTTCAAATCCTACTAAGGGAGTGGCATTCAAAGCCAAAGTTGCTGAACCAGAAATGCAACCCACTCCCAGATCATCAAAGTCAGTCTCTAAGACTGAAATGAAGGAAGAACTAGCCTTGATGGCTAGAAGGTTTGACAAGCTCAACACAAGGTTTGGTAGATACAAGAAATTCTACCAAGATAACAAATTCAGGAGAAGATACAATTCCCCTGAAGATCAGGCTGAGGACAAAAAGCCTGAAGAGAGAAGATCAGAGGACAAGTCCTCTGATAGGAGAAGATCCAGTAGAGCTGAACCCTCATCATCTAAGAGAAGAGATGAATCCAAGAAGGATGATGGTGAAGATCTGTGTTACAACTGCAAAAAGAAAGGGCACTTCCAATATGACTGCCCTGAACTAAGCTCTAAAGAAAGAAGAGAAAGACAAGCAAAAAGAGACAGAAAATTCACCAATAGAAAAGCCATGATGGCTGGTGAAGAATCTGATAGTGCTGAAAGTTTCAACTCTTCTGATGGATTGTTCTCCAACAGTGATGATGATGATGATGTCTGCAACATGGCTCTTGAGGATGATGAGGTATCCTCTACTTCTAGTTCACCATCATTTATCTCACAAAACACTAGTGAGGTTAACCTGAAACTTTCCTTGGGAAAGTTGATGGAAGATTTCACTAGATTACAAGAATTTCATGACAATTGTGTGAGAGAAAATGAAAGACTAGCTACTGAACTCACCAAGAACTCTGAGGTAGCTGTTGATGTCAAGTCTACTGAGTTGTATCAACAAGTCTTGAGAAAGCTTGAGGAAGCAAATCTCAGGATAGTTGACCAACAAAAGGAGATTGATGATCAACTTCTCTCTCAGAAAAGAAAAGAATTTGAACTTAAAATTCTAAATGCCAAATTTGAAAATCTCTCACATGAGTATGATATTCTTAAATCAAGTGAAGAGAGCCTGAAATTAAAGATGTCTGCTTTGAACAAATCCTCTAGAGCAATAGAGGAAATTCAAAGTTATCAAAGACCTATGGCTCAAAGAAGTGGATTAGGTTTTGATCCATTTGAATCTTCACCTTGTCTTAGTGTTGCATCTACAAGTAACACTAAGAGAATCTTTGTTAAGTCAGTGGCACAACAAGCTGAAAATGAAGTAATTCAGCCACTGAACAAAGGAAAGGGCAAACTGAATGAAATGCCTACTCAAGTGATTCAGGAGAATAGGCCAAAACCTAAGGAAATGGCCAAAGCTCCTGAGCACAAGAGGAATACTGGTCAGCAGAGTAGACCCAATGGAAGGGCAACTCTCCTGAACAATGTTCAGAGGAATTATCCAAGGTATAATCAGCCTAGGCCAACTCATCTGAGAAAGCCTCAGCTGAATAGACCTAAAGAAAACCATCCTTTAAGGCAGAATAAAATGAGACAACCAAAACCCTTCATGCCAAAGGGTAATGGTCATAAAAAGGCCTTTCCTCAAAGATTTCATCAAGCTGCACAAAGAACTCATAAGTTCAGAAGAGTGGTCAACTCCTCTGAAACTTACAGAGTTAACACATTCACACATACTTTCCCAAAGGCATTTAAGGGAAAGACAGTGTATATTGATGCACTAGGAAATCAACTCAGCCACCTTGAATCAATCAGGGTCATTAGGCAAGTTTGGGTTCCCAAAGGTACAGCTAACCTCTCAGGACCCAAAACTCAAAGGGTACCTAAACCTATCTAATTGCAGGTACCAATGGGCCACAAGAAGAGGAGCATGAACAAAAAGACAGCATGGTACCTTGACAGTGGATGCTCAAGGCACATGACTGGAAACAAGAAACTCCTCTCTGATTTTATTGAAAAAGAAGGCCCAAATGTCACCTTTGGAGACAGCTCACAAGCAACAACAAAAGGTTATGGTACTTTGATGATTGGTAACATCAAAGTAACCAATGTATCTTATGTAGCTGGTCTCAAATATAATCTCCTGAGTATCAGTCAATTCTGTGATAAAGATTTTAATGTTGAGTTCTCAAGTGGAAAGTGTCTAATTAAAGATAAAACTCAACAAACCCTATTGACTGTAACTAGGAAGGGAAATGTGTATTTTGCAGACTGGGACAAGTCTACTGATGTTGCATGTTTCATTGCTAAAAGTTCTAGTGAACAAAGTTGGCTATGGCACAAGAGGCTAAACCACCTGAACTTCAAATCTATGAATAAACTTGCTAGAAATGCATTAGTTAAGGGACTACCTAATGAGGTTTTCATTAAGGAACATGTGTGTAAACCATGTCAAGAAGGAAAACAGATTAAAGCCTCATTCAAAGGAAAACCAGTCGTTTCCACAAAAAGGGTACTTGAACTTCTACATATGGATATGTTTGGACCAATTACCCCTTCAAGCATAAATGGTAGAAAATACACATTGGTGGTAGTAGATGACTTCTCTAGGTTCACATGGGTAGTATTTCTCCTTAATAAGAAGGAAACACAAGTCAAACTACCTGAACTTCTAAAGAGGTTGTCAAATGAGAAAAGCCTTAGCATTATCAAGATAAGATCTGATAAAGGCACTGAGTTCATTAATTCATACATCAATGAGTACTGCACATCAAATGGAATAGCTCATGAAACCTCAGCAGCTAGAACTCCCCAACAAAATGGAGTTGCAGAAAGAAGGAATAGAACCTTAAAAGAAGCTGCTAGAACTCTAATTGCTGATTCAAATCTACCTAAGAGGTTTTGGGCTGAAGCTATAAACACTGCATGCCATACTCAAAATAGATGTTTGATCACTAAGGGGCAAGGCAAAACCCCCTATGAACTCTGGAAAGGAAGAATGCCTAAAGTGTCATACTTTCATATATTTGGTTGTAAATGTTTCATTCACAATAATGGGAAAGAACAGTTGAAAGCTTTTGACAGCAAAGCTGATGAGGGAGTATTTCTTGGATACTCTCAAATCAGTAGAGCTTTCAGAGTCTACAACAAGAAATCCCTCATAGTGGAAGAAACACCTCATGTTGTGTTTGATGAATCTATCTTTGAGATCAGGAATGATCAGTTGGAACCTGAAGAAATCACACAGAGGACAACCAGATTAAGCCTAAAAGACAAAGACATTGAACTCATAGAAATTGTCCCAATCAACCTACCTGAACATACACCATTGGACAACCATCCTGAAGGCAACCTTCCTGAGACAAATCCCACTGATGGAAATGATGAACTGAATGATCCAATCCCAGTTCACATCCAGGTAACAACTACCAATGAAGAAGCAGCTCCTGCTGAGATAGTTAATGGATCAAATAATCAAGGGGGAACTCAAAATGGTGAAAATGCCAATGTCCCTGACATTGAGGACAACACCCCTGATTATGATCCTGAATTAGATCCTGCATTAAATTATCCTGAATTCTATGATCAAAATAACTCACCTTCAGTAGAGGACAACTCTACTGAAGAGATCAGGAAAAGAAGGACCTGGTTATCTGACCATCCTACTGACCTGATACTTGGTGATCCAAGTATAGGAGTCAGAACCAGAAAGTTTCATGGTGAAAGTGCTATGTTCTGTTGTTTCTTGTCAGAACAGGAACCAAAAGATATTGAGGAAGCACTTCAAGATGCCAATTGGATCACAGCCATGCAGGAAGAACTGAACCAATTCACCAGAAATGAAGTATGGGAGCTGGTGGACAGACCCTCACATCAAAATGTTATTGGAACAAAGTGGGTGTTCAAGAACAAGAAAAATGAAAATGATGTGATTGTCAGAAACAAAGCAAGACTAGTGGCAAAAGGGTATTGCCAACATGAAGGCATTGACTATGATGAGACATTTGCACCTGTGGCAAGGCTAGAAGCAATAAGGCTCTTTCTAGCCTATGCAGCCCACAAGAGGTTCAAAGTATACCAAATGGATGTCAAGAGTGCCTTTCTGAATGGAATCTTGAAAGAAGAAGTCTATGTGGAGCAACCACCAGGGTTTGAAATTGGAAACCAAGTTTATAGACTCAAGAAAGCTCTATATGGACTCAAACAAGCCCCTAGGGCTTGGTATGATACACTGTCACAATTCCTCTTGGATCATGGATTCACCAAGGGAACTGTGGACAGAACTCTCTTCAGAATCTCTGAAGGAGAGGACATCTTGCTTGTCCAAATTTATGTGGATGACATAATTTTTGGATCCCCTAATGAGAAGCTATGTGAGAAATTCTCCAAGCTCATGCAAAGCAAGTTTGAGATGTCCATGATGGGGTTGATGAACTTCTTTTTGGGTCTACAAGTCAAGCAATCTAAAGAAGGAATCTTCATCAACCAAGCTAAGTACACAAGAGAAATGATCAAAAAGTTTGGGTGTACAACCAGCAAGCCAGTAAGGATCCCTATGAACACAAATTGGAAGATGGATCCTGATGAGAGTGGTATTCCAACCAACTCTACTGAGTATAGAGGAATAATTGGTTCACTCCTCTATCTCACTGCCAGCAGACCTGATATCACCTTTGCAGTAGGTGTTTGTGCAAGATTTCAAGCAAATCCCAAGAAAAGCCACCTTGAGGCTGCAAAGAGGATTTTGAGGTATCTCAAAGGCACTGAGAATCTAGGCCTTTGGTACCCTGCTGATGACAATATTGAGCTAACTGGCTACTCAGATGCTGATTATGGAGGATGTAGGATTGACAGAAAGTCCACTTCAGGGACTTGTCAATTCTTGGGCAACAAGCTTATTTCATGGTTCTCCAAGAAGCAGAACACAGTGGCCACTTCCACCACTGAAGCTGAATATGTTGCTGCTGGAAGTTGTTGTGCTCAAATTCTTTGGCTAAGTCAACAACTCAGAGACTACAAAGTCAACTCTACTGAAGTGCCAATTTTCTGTGATAACAATAGTGCCATTGCTATATCACAAAATCCTGTCTTACACACAAGATGCAAGCATGTGGACATCAAGCACCACTTCATTAGAGATCATGTGGAGAAGAAGGATATCAAGCTAATGAAAATTCACACAGACCATCAAAAAGCTGATATATTAACCAAGCCACTTGCAGAGGCAAGATTTCTGGAGCTATCAGCAGAGTTGGGATTACTTGATCCAGGGAAGTTGGACAAATAAGTCCAAAGAAGCTCATTGATTAAGGGGGAAACAAAATCAAACTTCAGCAGACTTGGTCAAGTCTACTGAAACTCAGAAACATGACCTTACTTCTTCAGGACACTTGTCCATTAACATTCAGGACCTTTGTCCACCTTCTTCAGGACACTTGTCCATGTAGGGTCAGATAAGTTGTCCTGACTATCAAACAAATTTCTAGGTTTGATAAGCACCTATTTTTGGTGATCAATACCTATTTCGAAATCTGTCCCATTGAAATACAGTTTTCACCTTTCTGGGATTTAATTTGTCTCCCACCCAAAAGGTCACTTTCCATGCATTAAATGCCAAGATTTAACTCTTGTTTGCATTAAACTTTTTGGGACATGATCTATCTCGAAAAATCCCCAGCCTTAAACAAACATTTAAAACCACCCACGTTTTGAATAAAACAGTTATTTCACTGTTTCATTAGTTTTTGACCATTGGATCAAAAATGGACAACTCCCCTGAAATCAATCCTAGCCGTCCATTTTGGATTTCCATTTTTGTTCACCTTTGAATTGTATCAAGACCTTACCAACTCATTGACAAACATTCTTTTTAGAATATTCACAAGTCTTAAGATACCCACAAACACTTCTTCCCCAAGTATTCGAAACCCTAACTCAAAATTCTCCAAACTTTCTCATTACTCATCAAACTTTCTCTGCAAACTTCAATGGCCCCCAAGGTTAGACCTGAGATGCTTGTTGATTTCTCCAACAAGGATCTAGACCTAGATTTTGCCTATCTAAGCAACAAGAACAATCTTCACTTTGAGCCAATCATCTCTTTTGAAAGTGAAGATCCTGAGATTACTCCAACCCTGAGATGGTTGAGAAGGGCTGGTCTCCAAAAGTTCTTGGAAGAAAGACCTAGCTCTTGCTTGGAAAGCTATATGGCAGAATTCTTTGCCTTCCTCAAGTGGAGAGGCAAGCCTGAAGATGGTGAAGTATCAACCAGGCTATCCTACACAGCTGAAGGAGAGGAAGAGGAGAGATTCCATAGAGTTAGATTCTCCTCAGAAGATCTGGAAGGAGCTTTTGGATTGCCTTATGAGGGAAGGAATCCAGAAGTATATGGTACTGGACATGAAGAGGAAATAGCCCAAGAGTGGTTATTAGTTCCAGGCCCTCTCTCCTCAACTCAAAACAAGAAAACTCTCAAGCCAGAGTTTCTTAATCTTTTTGAGGTAGTTGCAAAGAGCCTCCTAAGCAACACTGGAAGCCTAGAGCAAGTCAGCCAGCCAAGGATCAGAATCATGGCTGCCATTATTGATGCCAGTGATAAGGGCATCAAGTTTGATTGGAGGACCTTCATCATGTCTGAGATGATGAAGGAGAAGGCTAAATTTAAGGTGAAAGCCCACAATAAGGTGGTGCTAGAAGGGAAAATCAAGTATTGCACCAGGGCAAGCTTGTTGATTGAAAGGTTTTCCCACTATTCCCAGATGCAGACCTTTGCAAAGCCCCTCCCAGCCCAAAAGATCCTGTTCAGAAAGCTCAGTAAGAAAACTGAGAAAAGAAGGATGCTAATGGCCAAGCCTGCTGAAGAACAGGAGGAAGAGAAGCCTAAGATGAAAAAGAGAACAAAGGCCAGGGCTGTAAAGACAAGGAAAATGTCTCAGAGAATCTCAGAAGAGAATTCAGATGCTTCAGCTGAGATTGAAGAAGTTGCTAGAGAAGGTGTACAAGTGCCATCTGATCATTCAGAAGAACTCAGGCAAAAGTACAATGAGACTAGGCAAAAGAAGAAGGGTGATAAGAGAGTCAGGGAAGTTGTCCCTGAGAAGGAAGGAAGTGGAAGTAGCAGGGCCAGCAAGAGAAGGGCCAAACCTACTGAAAAGGTGTTGGAACTGCAAGAAGAGAGGTCTCTTCAATTGGCTCTAAGGGAGAGCAGAGCTGAAAGCAGGGCCAAATCCATGTCTAGGACCAATTCATCTGGTTCTGGAACTCCAGAGTCCAAAGTCCCTGAAGGTCAACCCATAGAGGCCAACCTCCCTGAAGTTCAGTATCTTGAGCCCAACTCCCCTGAAACCCATGTTACCCCTTCCAACCAACCCATTACCCCTGTAAATCTCACCAAGAGATATTCTCCTAAAGGGAATGAACAAAGAAGTGGCATAGATGTGCTTGCTGACTTAGCAGTAGATGAGACAAGACTCCTGTCTCCCCTTGACTCATCCATGCTCAACTATTCAAAGCTCTTAGAGCATGCACTTCATGAGCCAACCCCCCTGAGTAAAGCCCCTTCAGATTCATTGCTCTCTAAAGCAACTGAAGTACCTTCACTTGAGCCCAACCCTTCTGAAGCCAACATCTCTGAACTTAATTTGCCTGAACCCATGATAAGAGAACCCAGAGCCAACTCCCCTATAACCCAAAGTCCCCATTCAAGTGGAGATGAGGAGGAGTATACTTTTGAAAGTATGCTCAGAGGAGGAGCCAAGGCTACTGTGGACAGTTTGTATCCACAACTTGCTGAATTTCCAAGAATTCAGAAGGCCTTTCATGATTTGAGGATGCTTGTTGATGTAAAAGATAAATCTATGATGGAGATATCACAAGTCATCCAAGATAAAGGTGCAAACTGGTGGCAAATAGAGGAGAACAGATTGCTACACTTTGCTGGAGTTTCAAAGACAAGATTCCTCATTGATGAGGAGATTTTTGCAAAGCTGGTGGCTGATAAGATCAAGGAGGAGAAAGAAAGAAAAGCCAAGGGAATCAAACACCCTGACAGTGGCTCTAATGATGATGATTCCCCTGATGATCCCTCAAACCCTTCAAATCCCAACCCTCCTGAAACCCCTCAAGCCAACCTCCCTGAACCCTTTCAACCCAAGTCTTCTGTAGCAGATAGACTTTCCAATCCTCCCAAAACCTATCATAGGAAAGGCTCTGTAACTTCAGAGGTGTTGACCAAGGGTGGTAACACAACCAAAGACACATCTGCCAATGAAGGTTCTTCTGAACCCAAGGCACAGCCTAAAGATGTTGAGGTTCCTGCATTAGAGGCTAGTTTGATTAAGGCCTATTCAGTGTCAGAGGAGTTGGACATTGATCAGCCCTTAATCATTCAGGATGACTCAGTGGCTGTTGATATAAGCACTGTGATCTCCCCACAACTGCCATCTTTGAACCTTGATGAAGGTGGAGATGTTGCAGGTTTAGGAGAAGGAGTTGAAAAGGAAAGATTAGTTGAAAAATCAGAGGGAGTTGAGGATGAAAGAGAGGTAGTCATCACTAAGATAGTGAGTGTACCAACAAATGAGGGTGGAATAAGTGAGGAAGGACAGGTTATTCTTGAAGTCAAATCTGAACTTCAGGAATCCCTTGGTGAAAGGAGGCCTGATTCCTTGAGTGAGATCATTATTACAGAAGGGAGAAAAGAACAAGTTGAAAATGAGAAGAAGACTGCTGATGTATCAGAGTCTTATGCAAAAGAAATTGAGGGTGATGAGTGCTTATTTCCTAACTTGTTTGATTTATCTGATGTTGCAGGTATTTCCCTTGACCAAATTTTTGCAGATGAGTTCCTCACAGATGCACCTATTCAAGTTGATACAGGCTCAGCTCAAGCCTTACTTGGAATGCAATCAGAGAAGTTGGACTCCTTGGCTCATCAAGTCCAATCTGCTCATGCTGAAACTTCAGGAGCATTGAATGAGCAAGGAAGAACTCTTGCATCTGTAGAAATGAGGCTCACTGGCTCTGAAG
The DNA here is from genome assembly GCA_963675135.1 of Galeopsis tetrahit. Taxonomy (NCBI): domain Eukaryota; kingdom Viridiplantae; phylum Streptophyta; class Magnoliopsida; order Lamiales; family Lamiaceae; genus Galeopsis; species Galeopsis tetrahit. Next base: position 9,011,163 of record OY776127.1, on the reverse strand, counting down.
ATGTTGTGCTACCAACTCTTGAGGCAAGAATCAGTGGTGTGGAATCTGGTCTCCAAACCATCTCCACTGAAGTTCAAAGTGCCAAATCCACCATGGAAGCCATCTCAGAGGAAGTCAAGAAAGAACAAAAGCTGCTGAGAGACAATCACAATGCTAATGTCAAAGCTCTCAGGCTCACTGTCAAGCAAGCTCTTGGAAAGAAGACAGCATTGCAAAAGAGAAGAGCTGAAGAGCAAAGGCTAGCTATGGTCAAAGCAGCCTCAGAAAAATTTTCCCAGGAAGTGTTGGCCAACATTGCTGAAGGTGCAGTGGCCAACCTCACTGAGCTCTTAAAAGCCAAATTGGATGCATCTCTCAAAACAGCCATGGAAGAGGTTGTCCAACAAAAGATGAAGCCTGTTCTAGCTTTCCTTAGCTTGAGCAGTGACAGAATGCAGAATATACATGATGAAAATGTATATTTGTTGGAAGAGATGAAGTCCCTAAACCAGGCCCAATCCCTGATGGCCTCAACAATGAGTGACCTAAAGCCCCAGTGCTTTGATGCTGCCAAAAAGGGGGAAAGGGAAAGAGCTAGAGCAAAAGGTGCCTTGGTGATTGGGAGTCCAGTGAAAGGGAAGGACAAAGTCCCTGAAGGAAAGGGAAAAGAGCCAGAAATGCTGAATTTGGAAGATTTGGATGAAGAGGAGCAGTTAGCATTGGCATTGAAGAACTCAATGGCCTCAGCTCAAGAAGAAAGGGCAAGGAAACAGCAAAGACCAGGTGGTGAAGTGTCAGGTTTGGACAAAGATGCTGAAGGTGTCCAAACCAGAGGAAAGATCAAGAAGGCCCAAGGAAAGAAGAGACAAATTGAGAAATTCACTGACTTTCCTAGCAGCCTTGATCTTCCACCTGAATTCAGAATTGATGAAGATGAGCCTACATCAAAGAAAGCCAAAGCTGCTGAAAAGGACAAATCTTCTGAATCTGGCAAAACTGCTGAAGGTACCAAGTCCACTGAAGACATTGAAGAGTTATATGCTGAAGGATTTGGACCTTAACCTAAGAAGAAGACAACAGTCCTAGCTCTTGATCCATCAAAGCTGTTTCATGAAGGGTATGGCAAAGACCCTGAAACACAACAGAAACTGGCCATGATGAGGGCCCATGAGAAAATTGATCTGATGGAAGAAGCCAACAGAGCAAGAGATGAAAGGAGAGCAAACTTTCAGAAACCAAGAAGGAGAAGAGCAACTTACAGCAAGATGAAGCCTCAGCTTCTAATCCCAATGGACACCAAATATCCACACTTGGATAAATGGGTGCCAATTCAACTGAATGACACATGGGAAGAAGCCAAAAGGGAGTTTGTCTATGACTTTTATGTCATTGACAGATGGAATGGAGGAGATGCAAACTCTGCCTTCACTGAGTTCATGCTAGAATACTACAGAGAGTTGTATCAACAACTACTTGCAGCTGCTGACATTGCAAGATTTGAACTCACAGCTCCCAAGCCAATCATATACATGCCTCCAAAGCTTGAAGGATGGATTGACCAAGCAAGAATTCTGAGGGAATTCACTGAGATCCTTAAGCTGAACAAGATGGTTCTTGGACCTAAGGGAACCAACCAAGAAGCCATGGCACTGAAAAGAAGAGTGTGGGCACAGTATGGAATGCTGCCACCTCCTGAGGATGATCTTTGAAATGGCTAAGTCTTCTGACCTTACTTGAATGATCAACTATGCTGAAATATGGTCAAGCTTGCTGATGTGTTAATCTGGTTGCTCTGATCTGTTAAAGATTGCTCTGATACAAGTTCTGTGCTCTGATGCTGAAAATATCATTTTGAATTATTGTAATGAAGTGCTCTGATATACTTAAGTGTTATTGATTCATGCTCTGATATGTTAATTTCAACTATCAACATGCCTGTAATGATTTTTGAATGAATGATAGTTGAACTTATTTTGAATCAAGAAACTCAAATCTCTCTATGCCTATCTTAAAACCTTCTTGCAACAAAAACAGTGAATACACTAACACATTACCTTTCAGGAATATTGACCTCAGTCATATCTTCTGAAGATACATGTAATAGATGTAGACAAGTCACTTTTGCTTAAGTTGTATAGGTTTTGGCATCATCAAAAAGGGGGAAATTGTTGGGAATAAAATGAGCTATGTTTTGATTGAATACCAAAAACCCCCCTGAGACATGCCTAAGTCAATGAAAAAATATGTTCTAAGATTGTTAGAATATATAGATTATAGGCTAGATGAGAAGCTGAAATGTTAGGCAGCTCTTAGACAATTAGATGCACAATTTGAGGGGGAACCTATGCTTTGAAGATGATCAAGATCAAGTCTCCCCAAGGCTCAAATTCTGGAACAAAGAGTAAGGACACTCTATGAAATCTAAGATGCTCTTATCAGGAGAGTTGTCCAGAGAAAATATTCTTAAAACTCTGATCAGGAGAGTTGTCCAAAGAAGCTAGCCATATGCAAGAACAAACCTACCTAGCTCAAAAGGACAAGACTACTCAAAGGTTTTGGTCAGGAGAGTTGTCCAGATAAGCCAACTCTAAAGTATAAAGTGCTCTGATGCAAAAAGACCAATCATGCTGATCAGGAGAGTTGTCCAGAGGAGTTGTCTCAGCTAAATTGACCAAGATCAAGTGCTCTGAAAGCCTAAGATCAACTATGCTGAAGAGATTGAGACAACCAGTCCCTAAAGGTCCTCAAAGGAATGAGCTAAGACCATACACAAGAGGAATAAAGGGAAAGAGCCAAGTCATCTGAAGAAGAGCAAGCCAACCATGCTGAAAAGCAAAACTGCTGATAGTGATAAGGAGAGTTGTCCAGATGTTAAGGAATGTTGTCCTATCATTGGATCAACCTTCAGGAGCCATGTCCAAGTCCTAACAAGAAGTCAAACATTGGGAAAAATGCTGCAGAATGAAGACAAAACTATTACAGCCGTTTATTACCCAAATGAGGACATGTCACTATCAAGAATCTGTCTTCCAGGTTGAAGAACTCAAGGAAGACATTTATAGCAATTTGGGGCTGCCTCTCCAACGGGCAAATCCTCCATTTTGTCTATAAATACAGAAGTGTGAAGACCATTTGAAAGCACCTCAACCAGCACCTCAACACAATCCAACTAAGCTCAAAATTCTTACAAGCTAGAGTGCTTTCAAAGCTTTCAAAGACTATCTTAGTCTTCAAACACTTCATCTAAGCTGAACTCAATTGTATATCCTTACACAAGCTTAGAGAGATATCCTATCCTTATACACTGGTCTTCATTGTAAAGGATATCTCATTAGTTGGAACCTTACTTCAACCCTTACACCTTTCAAGAGTGAAAGTGAGAAGGTTGTAGTAGTAGAAGTGGTAGGAACTGACTGTTGAGAGAAGAACAGTTCAGTTCTGAGTTGAGAAGAGGGTACTAGGACTCTAGACATCCTAGGGATCAATTCACCAAGGAGTGGTGTTCTTGATCAAGTGCACCTTGGCACTATAAAACAAGTTAATTCCAAGAGTGAAGGAATTATCCTGTTAAATCAGGGAAAGTGGATGTAGGAGCTTGAGTCTCTGAACCACTATAAACTCTTGTGTTGATTTACTTTACAAGCACTTACATTCATTCAACACTGCACACAAAACTGATCTCTAAAAGATACACATTCAAAGACTGTGCAAAAACCATTTTGGACAACTTCCCTGAAGCTTAACTGGACTGTGTTACATTGACTAAGTGATTTCAGAAATTAAAGGAGTCTAAACTTAAAGGGCCAACCACTATTCCTCACATATAACTCCCCTAGATAGCTATTCAACTAAGTACTCAATAGTACTTAGTAGATTGATTATCTTAGAAGAGTTAATCTTCTTCAGCAGAGTTGTCCAAGACAACCTTGCTGAACTCTGGTTTGATCAAAGTTGAAAAGAATTTGCAAACAAGTGTATTCCCCCCCCATACACTTGTTATCTACTCCTTTCAGGACCAACAGTTACTGATCTTATTGGTTTACTGATCTGATATGTGAACTGTTAGGAACTAAGCTGATGTTTTGTATTGTATAGACAGCTTATAGTGTAGGACTTAGATATACTCATCTGTATATAGTTCAGTTGATGTATAGATAGGTTTTATATATGTAAAGTTGTATTTTGTTGTATTCAGCATTGTAAAGTTCAGAACAGTAAAATCAGAACACTAGATTAGGAATAGATTAGAAGAAGATCAGAAGACTAATGAAGACTCAGAGGACTACTTCAGAATAAGAAGACTTCAAAGAAGAGTTGAAGAAGAGCTTAGAAGAAATCTGGAGAAGTTTTGAACAGTTTTTGGTTACTGTGCTGATTGAATCAGAAGAGTAAAAATCAGCAGAGTAAAATCCGAAGAGTAAAAAATCAGAACAGTAAGTTACTGTGCTGATTTGTTGAAATTGAAGAATAAGTTTGGAAAGTTTATTTAAAGTGTAACTGAAGATTTATTTGAAGAGATGCTAACTTAGAAGTTCAAGGAAGTTACAAAGTCGGTTACAAGAAGAAGTTACAAAAACAGTTTAGAGTTAGTTGAGAGTTAGTTGAGAGTTAGTTCACAAACTGCTAACTGTCATACTAAATTCTATAAATACTGTATGATCTCCTACTGCTGAAGACTACTGAAGTAATTACTGATTTTAGAGAAATCAAGAGCAAGTCTACAAGCAAGAACTCACAGAGTTAAGGAAATCAAAGCAAGAAGAGCCACTGAATTGAAGAGAAGAATCAAAGGTTATTCAAAGAGAAGTTTTACTTTTCAAAGTTTAAGTTTGTATTTTGTAAAACAAGTGTGCTAGTTACTTGTAGAATTACTAGTAGATCGAAGATATACCTGGAGGTATAATCGATAAGATCAAAGTCTTAATCTTGGGACTTTAAGCCACAAGAAGCTCAAGAAGAGTAATAAAACTTCACAACTGGAGTTGTGAGAGTGGATGTAGACATTTGTCGAACCACTATAAAATTCTGTGTTCTTTACATTTACTGTTTGATATCTGTTTAATCAAGAACATTAAGAATTAACAAGATAAAGATCTAGATAAAAGTTGAGTATAAACTTAATTGGGCTCATTAGTAATCTGATTATTCCGCATTGTGTATTCTGATATATTGAAAGATTTTTGAAAAGTCTATTCACCCCTCCCCTCTAGACATTTTCACTAGCTTACTCAATATTATTAACTCAACTTTGGGACCAACAGTTACCAAAACAGTTTTAGAGTTAGTTGAGAGTTAGTTTCACAAACTGCTAACTGTCATACTAATGTCTATAAATACTGTGTGATCTTCTACTGCAAAGACTACTGAAAGTTTACTGATCTAAGAGCATTCAAGAGCTATCAAAGTACTCGAAGCATTCAAGAACTCACAGAGTTGAAGGAGATCAAACCGAGAAGAAGCCATCGTACTAAATTGAAGAATCAAAGGCTACATTCTAGAGAAGTTTTACTTTACTTTTTAGTTTGTGATTTGTTGTAAACAAGTGTGCTAGTTACTTGTGAAATTACTAGTAGATCGAAGATATACCTGGTGGTATAATCGAAAAGATCACAGTCTTAATCTTGGGACTTTAAGCCACAAGAAACTCAAGAAGGAAGAGTTAATAAAATATCACGACTGGAGTTGTGAGAGTGGATGTAGACATTTGTCGAACCACTATAAATCTTGTGTTCTTTACTTTCTGTTGATATTTGTTTGAATTTTTTAACTAAGAACATTAAAGTTTACACAGTAAAAGAACTAAATAAAAGTTGAGTATAAAACTGAAACTGGAAGTACTGATCTGACCCAGTAAGAACAGTACTGTTCAGAACACATTTCCGCATTAACCTCTGATATTTTGAAAGATTTTGAAAAGTCTATTCACCCCTCCCCTTTAGACTTTTCCTAACTTAATCAATCTTAACTCAACATCAATCTAGAATGAAAATGATTTTCATATGCAGCACAAAGGTCCTAGTAGTTAAACCATTGACGTGATAAAATATAACACCATTAAACCAAATTGGAGCTAAACCATCAGTTGGTTCAACATTGATCTCAAACAACTTATTTGCAAGATTAAAGAGTCCATCCTTGACTTTAGGCCGTGGAAAGTAAGATCTCAATTCTTACTCATTTATTTCATAATTTGATTCACGCCTTTCACTCCAAAAGGTAATGTTCAAATGATTCATGTCATCATCTTCTGGAGCATTGATTCTTTGGGAAAAGTTTGATTTGCTCCTTATCATGAACTGCAAGAATCCAAGGCGCACTGCGTAGTTTTTCAAGGAGCTCTTCTGCCTTCTCAACAATTGTCATTTTGATGGCCATACTTACCTACACATAATTATTATACCTAAGCAGCTTACCCTTTTCTAACCTAAGCTTCAATATTTCTTCAATAATTCCAGTATTGTCCAAATCTCCACTTGAGGTGCGGCTTAAATATGTACGATAGACTTTCTCATGCAAAGTCCTATTCTTAGCATGCTTAGCTAGCAAACCTTCACTGTCCCTCTTACCTGTTAATAATTTTTCAAACTTTTTTTGTTGAATCCAAAACATTCTCCTCAAACTTTTGAGATAATTGTGTCATTTCCTGTTCAATCTTGTTGAGTTCCTCTCTTTTATCATCTTCAAGTGTAATGCCTCTCAAAACAACATCCTTAACTTGTCCGTTAAATATCCGTTTATGAGGGTCACTTAACTTATCCCAATTAGAAGATTCTCTAATAGATTTGAAGGCTCTGTAAATAGGCTTACTATGTTCTTGTCTAAGCTCAAATACAACCTTTTTTGGTTGGACTTCTTCAATGGCAATACATAAATTCACATTATCCCTAATGGTCTTAAGATGAGAAACAACACCCCACACCACTAATAGCCTATTAGTTATCTTCTCAAGCGGCTCCCATAGCCTCACAAGATATGTGGTCGCCTAAGCAATGACAAGTAAGTTCAATCATAGAAGGTTAGAATACAAGATGAAATGGTCGGCAAGGAAGAGAAATGACGAACAATATTATGTTCGCAAGGAAGATACAAGAAAGGCTAAATAACACGAAGATATATACAAGAAAGATTCAAGACAAGTTGCTCGCCCTGTTGCTAAGCCAGGACGAGCAGCGAGCATGAGTCAAGAAGAACGAGTGTTGGTCCCTGAGACGAGTGTAAGATCAGCTGACTTGATGTCTGCTGATGGTGTGGAAAATAACTAACTCTTCAAAGTAACTAGTCCGCTGATTTCACTAGGGGCCTAGGACTAGTTAGTCGGCTGATTAATTGCCTATCGGAGTTAAGTGCGTAATTGTAGTGTGCCCATAAAGATTATACTCGTCTATTTATTAAATACAGTTTGTAAAACATTTTATGCACAAATATGTATGAAAAGACTTGAAAAATAAAGTGCAGAATGTAAATAACACAGTAATTTATAGTGTTTCGGATATACGTTCCTACGTCCACTCTCACGTCCTAACGTGATGTTTAATCCCTTTAATTTACCAAAAATTACAAGGGCTTGTCCTTTATAGTCCCAAGGGTAGGACTTTTGAGATCTGAGCAGTCCTAACTACTACGGTCTCCACAAGTGATTGGAAGCACTTGGACTCCACAAGTGAGTTGCGAGCACTTGCACTCCACAAGTGATTATAGAGCACTTGTACTCTTTTCAGTGACGAACACTCAACTTGGCTTCTAGGGGTTTATGGTAGAAGGTGGGTTTTGTGTATAATGAACTAGTTGAGAATTTCCCTTACAATCTGTTTTAGCCTCATGCTAGGATTGGGAAATTCTCTCTAAGCTATGGATATATATGAGTGGTTAAACTGGCTTAGATGGTATGAGTTCACTCACTGGGGATGAGGTGATGCGTGTTGAATCTTCATGTATGATCTTCTTGAGCTCTTCTTATTTCTGGAGTTTATGACCTTTGCATCTCACACCTCTTCACACTCCCAATGATGTATGGACTCATTTATATAGTGTTGAGATTTGAATGTTACCGTTGGATGATAGCATTCAAATCTCCACTAATTTAGGAATTGGCAATCTCTTGATATGATATGATTGAATATTACCATTGTCATGTAATTTCAATCATATCTTTGACTTTCCTTTCTTGTGCACGAATCTTGTCAATCCTTGATTGGCCTTCCTTTAATTGTGTAAGAAGACTTTTACTCTGTTGGTAAGAAGACTTCTACTCTGCTTGTAAGAAGACTTCACTCTGCTGGTAAGAAGACTTCTACTCTGCTGGTAAGAAGACTTCTACTCTGCTGGTAAGAAGACTTCACTCTGCTGGTAAGAAGACTTCTACTCTGCTGGTAAGAAGACTTCTACTCTGCTGGTAAGAAGACTTCTACTCTGCTTGTGTATACTCATCTTGCTCTTACTCTTCTTATCCTATAAGCTGAGTTCAACTCATCTTATCAGGAGACTTCTGGTCTTGGTCTTCTCTTATCTTCTTGAGCATTGACATGTCTTCTCTTCTAACCAGAGTCCTATCTATTACAAGATGTATAATAAAGTTGTCTATACAATACAACTTATCCTATTACATGTTTGATTTGGTTTATCAAAACTAAACTAGGGATATTCATATCCCAACAATTTCTCCCTTTTTGATATAACCAAATCATCTAACACTAATTGAAGAAATAAAGAACAGACATTGCTAGAGTCCATATAATAGTGCAGAAGAGTAAAAACAGAAGACTTTTGTATGAGGACAATGAGAAGTTGTCATCAGATGAGATAACTAGATGTTATCTCCAAAAGCTAAAAAGATGAGTTTTATTAATATTGCACTTTACAAGCACAGACTCATCTAATCAGCTATTACAAAGGTCTTCTTGTCTACTCTTCAGCTGATATGTTGCAAATCAGACGACTTCCAATTAAGCTCTTCTAACAACTTGATCATCTTGATCTCCTCTTCTTGTTCATACGCGTGTAAATCCAAATAGGGCTAGAACTCAGTTGAACTGAAGTTCCCCCTTAGTTGTTGACCTGTTCTTAACACACAATAATCCAAATACATGCAAGTATGATTTTTATGAAAAAAGAATGCATGTAAAACAGTTTTTCAAAAATGGATTTATTCAGGTGACCATTGAAAACAGTAAAACATATTTTTGATGGCTAAAACGATAGAATTTGGCCAAAAAACATTACACGTCACTGCACAGCAGTGCGTTCGATTCAAAACATCAATTCCACTTTAAAAAGTGTACTCACACGCTAAATTCTGAAAACAACAAAAAAAGTGCAGATTTTCGAAAATAAAAAAAATCAAAGCAATGGTCTTTTGAACACACGGCTCTGATACCACTTGTTGGTCCCTGAGACGAGTGTAAGATCAGCTGACTTGATATCTGCTGATGGTGTGGAAAATAACTAACTCTTCAAAGTAACTAGTCAACTGATCTTACACTCGTCTCAGGGACCAACAACGAGCGTCAACGAGCAACGAACCATGAAGTTTCATATACATGGACGAACCATGTATGGAGCGTTGACAAGTCAAAGATAGTGAATTTTAGTGATCGACGAAGAGCATCGTGAAGGATGAGACATATTATGGATAGTTTCAGAGGCATTTAATGCAAAGTAGTAGCATTAAATGGAGGTAATGGCCAATTAATAGCAAATGTAAATTAGGTATTAATTATTTCCATTAATGTTGAGCTACTAGAAAATAAATGCATGCAATGTAAACCTAGTATGAAAGCCAATTGAAGGCTGAAACAAAGACACAATCCTAAATTCACACAAAAGATTATACGTTTTGCTCTCAAGTTTAAAGCTTTCAAACCCTAGTTCTTCAAACTCAAAGTTCTTCATCAAGAACATCAAAGACCATCTTATAGATCCGTATACACCTCATATATAAAATTATTATGTTTGTATCCATTTTCTAAATACACTTCGACGAAAAACGATACAACATTTGGCGCCAGAACGAGGGGATTTATGGTTCAAGTTATAAGATCTTCATCAACTTTCGAGCTCAAGAACACGGTGAAAATTTATAATTTGCTGTAATTTAAAGCTTTATAAGGTTTATTGTAAGGATTTTTTACTTAAACACTAGTGTGTTGTTTATGGTTGCAAGGTTGTAAAGTAATTTTCTGGGTTTTTGTTATTTGTTTGTTTTTAAGTGTTCAAGAACAATTCAAATCTTCAAGTTGTATTTCTAGGAAACTTGTTTATTCCTTTCATAAGTTAAAGTTCTTTACAAGTATGTCTCAACAACTATCAAACAAGCATAACAGTCCACCAAGGCCTCGAAAAGATAACAACGGGAAAGGTCCCGCTCTGCCAAATCTAAACGGACAACCACCGGCGCCGGGTACGTCGGCGGCTTTCCAAGTTGGAACCACCATTGGAGTGGCTACTTTACTGAACGATCCCCAGAGGAGGAGGGATGAATTCATGAGGTTCGTTGCTCAAGAGAAAGAGAGGGAAAACCCAATACTACCTCCACCTAGATATGATGAGCGTGGCTCACAATAAAGAAGTGGGGGGCAACATCATAGACAACATTAGAATGATGGCCAAAGGGCAAATGATCGTAGAGTCGACAACTTCAGAGAGGATTCTGTTAACTCACATCGATCCCGATGATCAGTTCGTGATCGTTTGGGCGACCAAAGGAATGTGAGGGCACCGGGTGCCTCGAAGAAATTTAAATGAGCCCAGGGATGATCATTAGTATATCTCTGCCGAACACAATGTGCAACTAGCTCCGGCTGGGGAAAGGGAGCTTCCTACTTGTTCAGATGGTCAGAGATCAGTTCATGATCGGGTGGGTCCACAACTGACGGCCTCATGAATATCTATTAACTCTCGACTGTGGCCCAATCTTGTTCGGTGACCAGTCCCGAACCCGGAACCACTGCCTGTGCCCGCAGTGGTCGATGACAATCAGATAACAATGATGGCGCATACCCAATAAAGGCTGCAAAGACAAGTTGAAGGGTTGATGATCGAAGTTGAAGCCAGCCGAGCAAGTACAAGTGTAACATTTGGGAACATGGCTTGATTCTAGGGGATACCAAATATGAATTTGAAATAAGATCTAATCACACAATGCTTTAGATTGATGAGGTTCATGTTGACAAGGAAATGTTGAGGTTATGTTTAAAGAAAGTTGCAATCCTTAAGAAAATAAGGTCTTGCCTGATGCACTTGAATAACTTGTTTATAAATTATCTTGCTGGTACAACGTCCTTTCGTATGAGATAATAACAAAATTAGATTCTGATGTACCTTTTGTTATTATATCATTATTGTGGTTACCACCGTTAACATTGTGCAAACCAGATTTTATATCTACTAGAGATACTCACATTTCAAGAAAACCAATTCTTGAGTTTGGAATATATTAGCGAGAGACGGGGACGAATATCATATTTTTCAGCCGCAAACAATTGAAGACAACAATGAGCCCCTATCTTTTAAATTGCATTTTGTGGGATTAGCCCATTTACTTGTTATTTTAAGTTGGACTTTAGTACTTATATATTTAGTCCCATTAGTACTTTACCTCATTTGTTTCTAAGCAAAGTATCTCGTCTTTCTCGGTTCTTCCTCTCTATCTTTTATCGATCGATACCTCTCTCTCTCTTCCTATCAAATTAAATTATTATTCCAGAAAATCATACAAAAAATATATGAACTTCAAGAGTAGTGATCAGATCACTACAAGATGCTAAAAAAATCGTAATCAGCGGTTTGAATCATAAATCTGCGGTTTTGATTACAAATTATCGAACTTAAATTTCATATACAACGTATTGTAAATAGATACGGTCAAAGATTAGTGTTGTACGTGCTTTTAGTGATTATGCTGGATATGGACTTTGTCAAAACACTAATAAACATATAATATTGTGGGGGGTTTTATATGGATTAAATGGATCAAAGTGGATGATCCTATGATGAAGATATGAAGAACAAGGTGAAGAGAGCTTGGTGGCTTCTTTGAGAAGTTTGATAGGAGTTGTAAGCTCTTTGTATTATTGCCTCGGTCTTTGTGCAAGCAAAATCAAGTTATGTTTACATTTGGCCTCTTTGGGCTTATATAGTAGAATTTCGGCTGCCTTGCCTTTACACGTGGTAGGCTATAATTGGCCATGATATCCCATCAACTAAAGGTGATAGGAAGTTGCATTTAATGCGTCTTGGAGGTTGTTTCGATGTTAAACCGCCACTTTTGGTGGTCGTCCTCGTCTCCGGCGAGGAGCATTATGACCATGTTCGCCGGAAGAACTGGTCGTCCGACCTTCTCTTTGAACAGTGATCGTGATCGCCCTATTTGAAGCGACTATAATTACTTCACTTTCCCAGCTGAAAGTATCCACGTGCTCGCCGGTATTTTATCCGTATCTTCTCGTGAGCGAACACATATTTCTATTTCCTGGTGTAATGTTGACTAGTCGTCGCACGACTTAGGGTTGAATAGTTGTCGCCACATGTATTGGTGACTAGGATTGACTTATCAAAGATTGACTCTTTGACCTAGTGTAACATTTGCCCCCTGGTCACCTTTCTTCGTGTTCGAATAGGAAGGCGGGCAGTATGATCGTATTTGATTAATATGGTTCCGTCCTCGATATTTGTTGTCCGAAATACTTGATGATGAGTTTTGCCAGTGGTCGCCTCGTTTTCCGTAATAGATAACACTTCCCCAAGCACTTTAATGACCTCGGACGTGACTCTTATGTCAGGCGCGTGAAACGGTGCACGAAATTTGAATTTGGCGCGTGTAGCGCGTGCGAGCACCCAATCGACACGCGTGGATATCAATCGGTGCCTCGATTTCGGGGACAGCCCCAAAGTTTGGGTAAAATTTAAAATCTACCCCGTTTTCTTGCATTTCAGCCCTTGGATATTCACGTCTATAAATAGGGCATTTCCCTCTCAAAAACCATTTTCGAGACCTTGAAATTTCAGAGATCTTCGAGCCTTCTTCTTAAGAAAGTCTTCCAAGAATTCCGACGATTTCGTGCACTTCCGATCAGTACGAAAGGTAAACAACTTTTCTTTTCTTTTAAAAATCTTGTTCTCCCCTTTCCTGTCAAAAAATGGAGACCGGTGGACCTTCCGGCGGTGGTAGAGACGGTGGACCGCCACCGTTCGATGAGACATTGATAGCTCCGATGGGACCCCATCGTGATTTGGGGAAGGGGTGGTGCTATCCGACACTGACACCATTTCGACCAGTCCTCTCAGAGTAGGGATTCCAAATCTTCCGGCCGATAGCTTGGAAGAATTTTTGAACGTGATGGGCGTTATAGTTGACAACGAGAGTGTTGGTGACGACACTGACCGAGACGATGAGGGCAATGACGTCGAGGACGATGTTGAAGAGGTTGACTCGGATCTTGGAGATCCAGATTTAGATGTGGAGGTCGGCGAGCAGATTGATCCTGCGAGAGTTGAAGGCACCTTAAGAACTAGCCTCCATGAGGATTACGAAGACATTGCTCGCTATGCTGCGAGCATAAAGGATTTTTTGAGTGGGCGAGAGGAGTTAAGAGGGGACGAGCTCGTACGGGAAGCGTACTGCCAATATGTGGCCGAATACCCGTCTAGGACTCTTCCTCGATCTTTCCGGGAAGTATATGAATCAGAATTTACTGCCTACAATTATGCGAGCACAGTTTCGTCGAACCAACTGGCCAACTTTCGGAACAAGTATCACCTTCCTCAAGATGTGTGTTTCTTAGTCCCACGAGAAGATGAAAGGGCCGACCAACCTCCAGAGGGTATGGTCGCCATTAATAACGACATGATGGAGGTAGGGTTGAGATTTCCACTGCATTCGGGGGTTAGCTATTATCTGAATTTTCTCGGCTTGGCTCCTTCCTTCTCAAGTGAAACCGCACGAACATCATAGGGTTGCACACAGTGTTCGGCCTCGAGGCCGTTGAGAATGGCTGCCAAAGAGTGTTTCTCACCCCTCGTGAGATAAACTACCTTCTCCAAGTATCTGAGGCCGGAAAGAAAGTGGGGAAGGGGTGGTACTATGTGAAGGGTCTTGACCGATTCAAGCTCATCGAGGGAGTTCCCAATAAAATCCACGACTGGAAAACCAATTGGTGGTGGGTTGCCGGTGACTAGAAAAGCGTCGTGAAGATCGATGGGTCTGCTGATCGCATCCCGATCGAAACCCGATTATAAAAGAATTCGTAGTAAGTCATTTGAATCTGTGCTCGTTCTCGTCTATACTGAATAACTCCTTGCGTTTTGTAGGTATAACTGCTCGCGCGCTGGTTGGCGATCACCTTTTGTCCGGTTTATTTCAATACCACATTTATTGTGTTGCTCGTCGTCGCTATCTGGAAAGATCTTGTCGTTTTCTCAATCGCGAGAGTGTGAGGGAACAGACTGGTCTTCGAGTGCCTCCTCACCACATCACTAGATCATTTCCTCCAGGTCTCGAATATACTCATGAGTACTTTGTTTTATATGAATATACTCTAATAGATTGCTGATGCTTTACTTTAGTAGTGGTTCCGTCAAAGATTTCCACCTATCTCCCCCCTACTGTCGAGTTAGAAGAAGTGATGGCCAACCGATCTCTTCGCATAGCGGCCCTCAATCGTGAACACGAGGCTATCGAAGGGAATGCTCGCAAAAGGAAAGAGCGAGCAAATGCGATGGTACCCCCCCAAGAAAAACACGACGACCGTAGTTAGGGGGGTCATCGCTCCGTTGCTTCTGATCGGAGACCTTCTCCTCCGAGAAAGTCACTACCGAGGAGGTCCTTGCCACCCCCTTGAAATCTCCTCCGACTCACAAAACTCGATGCCCGTAGGAGGTCGCCGTGACTTCGTCGACCGGGGAAAGGGACCCCACAGACATCACAATGCTTGGCTGGAGTGCCGAAAGGGTTGCCAAGTGAGTTTCTTCCCTTTGACATGTCTTAAAATATTTCTGAATATCCTATTGAGTGGTCGTTTTATTATCAGACTTGCCGAGCATCCGGAGACTGCTCCTTGCAGTGAAGATCTCCTCAACTTTTATCGGTCGCGCGATGAGGAATCTCCCCTGATCTTTGACCAAATCTGTTGTCGACGAGGTTGACTGTTAAACTGCTGCCGAGAATGCTCGTTAGGTGGCCATAAACCTCAGCCGCTCGTCTTATATTACCGAATAGCTACTCTTCAGATTTATGATCTAAAAAAGGGAAATGACGAGAAGGAAACCGTGATCGAGGAGCTGATGAAGGCATCTCGCGAGAGCGAAGAGAAAGTGGTGAGCATGGAGGCGAAACTTGGGGCCGCCTTAAAAAATGAGAAGGTGAACGACAAACTGATCGAGGACCTTCGCACTCAACTCCGTGCTGCCGAGGGTGAGAAAGTTAAGGCCTCCAGTGCGCTTACGGCTGCTCGCACTCTAACGGCCACCACGCAGGAACGTTTGAAAGTGGCCGAAGATGAGCTGACTCGCGTTGGGCATGAACTTGATGTTACTCGAGAAGATCGGGATGATAAAACTTATCTTGTCGAGTTTGGGGCTTGCTACTCGGCTGCCTTTACTATGCTCGAGTTTGTCCGTCATTTGAGAGAAACTCATCCGAAAATGGATGTGTCCGCCTTCGCCGGGTTCATCGAGGACCATCTCCTTGAGGAGAATCCAAAAGAACGCTCCTCTCTTCCCCTGCTCGACTTAGTGAACATGGGCCTTATGTTTCCTCGCCTCTTGGCGAAGAAGGTTCTATTCGATTGTCCTCCCTCTCTTGATGAACAAACTGCCGGAGAGGGGACTGCCGGTGAGGTCGCTCTTTTGGGCGAGGAGGTTGCCCTTGTGGGCGAGGAGAGTGCTCCTATAGGTGGTGAGGTCGCTCCTGTTGGCAACGAGATTGTTTCTGTCGACAAAGATCTCCCTTGATGAATTTCCTGTTCGGCCATTAGGGCCTTTTTTTTACTTGTTTGGCCTATAAGGCCTTTTTGTATCTGATCGGCCTATGAGACCTTTTTATTTAAATGAACTCTTTTTGCTCATTGTATGTGTTTTTTAATTTAACAACGCTCGTCATCGTAAATATTCCTTTAAGATTATGTTCATAGATATTTGCAAGTTTTATCTTTCTATGTATGCCCGTCTCCGGACCCCTACCTTTCGGTTAATGTCCGTATGTGTTTCCGAGTTTAAACCTTTCAGTTTTTTGTGCTCGTTTCCAAATCTATACCTTTCGGTTTATATCCGTATGTGTTCGAGTTTAAACATTTCGGTTTGTGCTCTTTTCCAGACCTCTACCTTTCGGTTTATATCCGTATATGTTCGAGTTTAAACCTTTCGGTTTGTGCTTGTTTCCAGACCTCTACCTTTCGGTTTATATACGTATGTGTTCGAGTTTAAACCATTCGGTTTGTGCTCGTTTCCAGATCTCTACCTTTCAGTTTATATCCGTATGTGTTTCCGAGTTTCCTCGATTAGAATTGGCTTCGCAGAGCCATGAACTACACATTTAAATATTTAGTATGAAAAAACGTGTAACTATGCTAAAAAACTAATGGAAGTAAAACTGGGCATGTATTGAAACAATTTTAGAGTACAAACTATACATATGAAAATAAAATCTTCGAGCTCCTCTTGAAAATTTTCCTTTGCGAGGGGGACTTGCTGGTAGTACTTTTTTAATTTGACTGCGTTCCAAGGGTACTGGCTCGGCTTGCCATCAAGATCTTCTATCTCGTACGATCCGTTTGATTACGTGCACATTATGCGATACGGGCCCTCCCAAGTCGGGCCAAGTATGCCTATTGATTGCTCCGTCGTCCGACGAAGTACAAGTTGGCCAATGATAAATTGCCGAGCTCGTACTTTGGTGTTGTAATATCACTCTGATCTTTGCTTGTATACCATGTTTCTTTCGTCCGCTGTTAGTCTTCATTCTTCTAGAAAATCCAAATTGGTGAGCTGTGCATCGTTATTCAGCTGCTCGTCATAGTTTGCTACCCGAAAAGTTGCAACTTGTGCTTCTGCTGGTATGACAACTTCTGTTCCGAACGCGAGTGCAAAAGGGGTTTCGCCCGTAGAGTTTCTCGTGGTCGTCCGATATGCCCACAATACCATGTGCAACTCATCCGCCCACTTGCCTTTCAATCCTTCCAACTTTGCCTTCAGAGTGTGCTTTATGATCTTGTTTATAGCCTCTACCTGACCATTTGATTGTGGGTGATATGGTTGAAAAAAGTTTATTGATGTTCCACTTCGAGTAGAAATCTAGCATGTCTTGATTGGTGAACTGGCGCCCATTATCTGTCACGATTGCTCATGGTAGACCGAATCTGCAAATGATGTTTTTCTAGATGAAGTTTGTCATTTGGGTCGTTGTGATAGTCTTCAGTGCCTTCGCTTCGGTCCATTTTGTGAAATAATCGACTGCTACCACGACGAAAATTACTCCCCCAATGCTCGGAGGGAAAGGTCCTATGATGTCGATGCCCACTTTGCGAACGACCATGAGCTATAAACTGAAATGAACTCGTCGGGCGGTGAGTGTATAGCGGGAGCAAAAGCCTGACATCTCTTGCATGTTTGTGCGTAATGAATTACGTCCTTCTTCAAGGTAAGCAAAACATAACCTTGCCTCATGATTTTTAAAGCGAGCGTTTGCCCCCTATGTGATTTCCACATATTCCATCGTGGATTTCATGCATGACGACTTCTGCTTCCTTTTCTCCTAGGCATTTCAATAAGGGCATTGAAAAACCACGTTTATATAACTGATCGCCTATGACTGTGTACCTGGCCGACCTGAGTTGTAATCTGGTTGCCTTGATCTTGTCTGCCTGGAGCTCGCCGGTCTTGATGTATCTGATGATTGGTGCCATCCATTCCTCTTCGCTAGTCGCTTCAGCTTGCGTTATTTGATTTTTACTTACAGACGGGGAAGAGATTTTTGTGATTGTTGCTTCTGAAAATATTGCCTCCCCCTCTGAAGTGGCCCGTCGAGCCAAAGCGTCTGCTTGCGTATTTTGCTCCCTAGGGATCTGCTCGATGTATATTTGATCGAATTGCTCGAGTAATCCCTTCACCAACTCCTGGTACTTTATCATCTGATCGCCGCGAGCCTCGTACTCGCCATTTATTTGGCACACCACTAGTTGAGAGTCTGAATTTTTTTTCAGTTTTCTGGTGCCCACGGCCATTGCCATCTTGATTCCCGCGACTAGCGCCTCGTACTCGGCTTCATTGTTGGTCGCTCTATATTCGAACTCGATCGCCGAAGCAAAAGTTTGCCCGGAAGGGCTGGTGAGCACGACCCCTGCCCCTGCTTTGGTGTTCGTTGATGAGCCGTCGACGAACAGTGTCCAAGGAAGTTCGATTTCCTTATTAACCTTATTTGGGAAAGTGAGCTCCACGATGAATTCTGCCAAAACTTGTCCTTTGGTCGCCGTTCTTGGCGAGTAGGTGAGTCTGAATTGTCCTATCTCTACTGACCATTTTAGTAATCTCCCCGTGGTATCCGGTCAATGTAATGCTTGTCGGAGAGGAAATGTCGTAAGAACCTCTACTTTGTGGTCGAAAAGGTATTGTCTTAGCTTTCTCACGCTCATGACCAAAGCGTAAGCCAATTTTTCCATTGGGGTGTATATTAACTCGGCGTCCCTCAATGACTGATTGCCATAGTAGATTGGTAAGTGTGTGTTCCCCTCTGCTCGAACGAGCACTGAGTTGATCGCGCATTTCGTGGCTGCCAAGTAGAGGTACAATTTTTCGCCCAGGACTGGTTTAGATAGTACCTTTGGGTTGGATAGATATTCCTTTAAATTCTCGAAAGCTTTCTAGCATTCGTCGGTCCACTCGAACCTTCCCTTTTTCAATGCGTCGAAAAAAGGTTTACAACGGTCGCCCGTTCTAGCAACAAATCTGTTTAGCGCTGCTAGACATCCTGTCAATCTCTGTACCTCTTTTACATTCCTTGGGCTCTGCATATCAATGATTGCCTGCAATTTAGTATGATTCGCCTCAATGCCCCTCTGGCTAACCATGTGCCCCAGAAATTTCCCGGAGTTGACCCCAAAACTGCATTTTTTGGGATTTAATTTCATGTTATACTCTTGGAGGATATCGAAAGTCATGGTGAGGTGATGTAGGCGATCTTCCTTTCGTAAACTTTTGACGACAATTTCGTCGACATAAACTTCCACCATCTCGCCAATGTGTTGATCGAACATCTTATTTACCAGTCTTTGATACATTGCCCCTGCGTTCTTCAAACCGAAGGGCATTTGTTTCCAGCTGTACATGTCTGTCGCTGTCATGAAAGCCGTGTGCCTCTGGTCGTCGGGATGCATCGCGATCTGATGATATCCTGCAAAAACATCCATAAAAGTTAGCATCTCGTGCCCCGCCGTACTATCCACCAGATAAACAATGTGTGACAATGGAAAATGGTCCTTAGGATAAACATCGTTTAGATCTGTGAAGTCTATACAAAGTCGCCAAGATTCGTTCGTCTTTCGGACGAGCATGGGATTGGCTACCCACTGGGGATCAGTTCCCGTTCCTTTTCTCCCAGGCGATCAAACGTCGAGTTTCGGCTGTCTAGCGAATCTCCTGTATGACTATGATGGGGGCACTCATACACTTTCTCCTTGCCCTTATCGCTAGCATGTCGGTGTAAGCCGGTCATCGAGAACAAGACCTGGTCGTCCTCGTCATCGTGCTGGGCATGGACTTTCGCCTTTCTGGCATTTTCTTTGGCTTGCTCTTTGGCCCTTTCCAACTCCAGGGCCTCGTTTTTCCTCCTCTTTTCATTGAGGTAGTCTGTGAAATCCCTCAGGCCCTGGGGATTGTTCAAGATGGCCCCCAAGTTGATGTTGGCAGCCGGATTGGCCGGAGCTACCGGCGTGGGTATTTTTTGTTCAGGGGGTGGAACCTCTTCTTGATTAGAGTGATGAGGCATTTCTTGTTAATGACCTTTGCTGGGAATAGGTTACAAAAACTTTGAAGAAAAGAACCTAAACTTTGACGTAAAAAACACAAGATCGGAGTTCTTACGCAGAAGAAACGAGCTATTACAACTAGGAACTTTGCTAAATAAACAACAAATAAAGTGTTTGCAGATTTATCTTGGAGATCAAACTCCAAAGTATGCCCAGAATACCACAAATATTCAAGAACACGATGATCGGGAAATAAATTTCTAGCCGTACAAAGTACGTAATATCAAGCAAAAAACGTAATGAAATACGTAGATGATGAAAACAAAAGGTATTTCTACCGATTAACCTTGTGATAACCGAGTTTAAACGTCAATCGTTCGATGATCGGTTGAAACTCGATGCAGAACACGTAAAAAGACCCTCATTCTAGCGCCAAATGTTGTACGTACTTTTAGTGATTGTGCTGGATATGGACTTTGTCAAAGCACTAACAAATATATAATATTGTGGGGGGTTTTATGTGGATTAAATGGATCAAAGTGGATAATCCTATGATGAAGATACGAAGAACAAGGTGAAGAGAGCTTGGTGGCTTCTTTGAGAAGTTTGATAGGAGTTGTAAGCTCTTTGTATTATTGCCTCGGTCTTTGTGCAAGTAAAATCAAGTTATGTTTACATTTGGCCTCTTTGGACTTATATAGTAGAATTTTGGCTGCCTTGACTTTACACGTGACAGGCTATAATTGGCCATGAGATCCCATCAACTAAAGGTGATGGGAAGCTACATTTAATGCGTCTTGGAGATTGTTTCGATGTTAAACCGCCTCTTTTGGTGGTCGTCCTCGTCTCCAGCAAGGAGCATTATGACCATGGTCGCCGGAAGAACTGGTCGTCCGACCTTCTCCTTGAATAGTGATCGTGATCGCCCTATCTCAAGCGACTATAATTACTTACCTTCCCCAGCTGAAAGTATCCACGTGCTCGCCGGTATTTTGTCCGTATCTTCTCGTGAGCTAACACATATTTTTATTTTCTGGTGTAATGTTGACTAGTCGTCGCACGGCTTAGGGTTGACTAGTCGTTGCCACATGTATTGATGACTAGGATTGACTTGTCAAAGATTCACTCTTTGATCTGGTGTAACAATTAGATATTGTAAATTTCAACTGTTCAAATCATCAAGTTTTAAAAATTAAAATGAAATCAGTAAAATCGATGGTTCAAAACCAAAATGGGTACATTATTCGAAAACCAAATTAAACCGAAAACGATAGAACCTGGAGCTCGATTATCTTTAAAGAGAAAGTTAAAGTTAGGTTTTCAAGATAGCTAGCTATACTATGCACAATATGACATGAGAATGCTGAAATATGTAAAAGTATAATATAGATGTGCACAAGTGCAGGGTGACTCCATGAGTGAAGGGAATGGGAAGTATAGAAAGCATACGCACTGACAAAAAGTAGAAAGGATATTTGGAATTGTATATATCTAATCTATATGTTTCCTTTTGTAATTCGAATTGTATTTAATTAATTAATCAAATAAACAAAAGAGTGGAAGGTGGTGGGTGAGAATTAAAGGAGCAAGAAATCCGGGAATTGCTGAAAAAGTAGAGACAGCAACAGACAAGTTTGGGCTTCAAATGCACGCATATGCATGCATTTTATATTAGCTAGCTAGCTAGAGCATTATATAAATTCATGTTTTATTTCTTTACTTTCCCAGTAAGGTACGTGTTGCCATTTTATTCAACGTATATATGGGTGTTTTCTTATGAGATTACAGTAGACAGTAGACAGGAGTGATTAGATTTGAAAAAAATATGATAAAATATAATGCAGTTATCAAATGGATTGAGAGAATAATATAATGAAATGAAAGAGAGTAGTTTGCAAAAACGGGAATGATCGAGTAGCTTTCTTTGAGATCGACGAAAAATGAAAGTTGAGTAGTTTTCCCTGCAACGGAGGGAGTACGACTTAAAATTTTTTTGAGATTTTTATATAATGAGAATTTACTTTATGTTAAATTAATTGGTGGGTGTATAATTATTTTATAGAGTATAAAGTAGATTGTATTAAGAAAAGTAGGAGTAATAGATTTTTTAAGTGTATCAATTTGAATGAGACGGAGATCGTACGCAAAGTCCTAAGTATATATATGTGAATTTCGAAAGAAACATACCCTCAATTGTTTGTAATTATAGTGGGCGGGAGAAATCTCAGAACATTGAAATTCTAATCTATATATATATAAGGAGGATGGAGCTTCCCGAATTTTGCCATGTACGTGTGCATTTTAGGCTTTCCTCCATTCATCGCATGTCATTTTAACAAAAAACTATATATTATGTTACGTATAATATTAAAATTGTAGTCAATTAATTTCACAATAATAATTAAGCAATTAATCAAGAGTTTCTCCGACTTCAACACTTAACCTTTTCAACTTAAGAAGTAAAAAAAAAAAACTCGTAGAAATGGAAGAGTTCACAATAATGCAATTAATCAAGAGTCTCTCCAACTTCTCCACTTTAACGTACATTCTCAACCTAAGAACAAAAAAAAAAAAAAAAAAAAGAAAAAAAAAGGTGAAATTGAAGAGATTATACAAGAAAGTTGGATATTACCGGAAGAATGTGGCTGATTGTACAACCATTTTTTCTTTAAATTTTCAATTGTATATCATATATGCAGGGAGATGGTCGTGTTTTTTCGAACGGATTGCCCCATGCATGAAACCGTGTCTATGATTTTCGGGAGGTTCGTTAGATTTCAGATTTCATTTTCTATCATTTAGATTATATTTGTATTATTTTTCTTGAATTTTTTGAATCATCAAGTTCATCTATATTTATCCAGTTATGCTAAACTTTTTGTTTTTGCATCATTTGATCATTTCTCAAGTGTTTATCTTTCACTATCAACATCACGTCATTTAATAAAAAATCCAGCCATGATCATTTTTTTTCTAACGGATTGTCTATGAATAAGAAATACTTATGAGATTAAGTACATTCACTTCCTTTATTATTTCACTGTGTGTTTCCCGATTTAAATTAAAGAGTGCACATCAATAGTTAGTGTATTTGGATGGTGGGATAGGAAAACATGTAATGTAATGTATTTGGATGTTGAAAAACTTAGTGATCGATATCATTTTTTAAAACCATTTTCGATTGTTGGTGTTATATGGTTAGTGTTATATGATTAGTGTTCGTTTGTTATAGTTAGTGGGGTATAATAAGATTTAATTATTTATGTTATAAAAACCTGATTGTTGGGGTAGAATGAATTATTATGCATGATGAATGATTGGTAAAAAGTGTGTTAAACTTTTAATTATGTCTCTTTTAGTAAAGCTAAACTGATTCAATATTTTTTTAATTATAGTTGTTAAATTGATTTTTTACTGTTTCAGATGAATTATGGTTTGAATTTTTTACAATTTGTGCATTATCTTGTGTTATAGTTTGAGTTGAGAATTGGTGAATTATTGAATACCCTTCATGGATAGGTGGTCACTATTGTATTTTTCATCTTCTCTACACTATAAGAAAACTGATTTTTAGTAACAAAATCCTCTCACTATTACTTCTCTAGCTAAAGGTCTATAGTGACCGGAGATTGAGAATTAATGACATGACCTGTCACTAAAAGTCAATTCCTGTCATTAAAGGTTTTTAGTTAGAGAAGCTATAATGACAGAATTTCTGTCACTAAAAGTCAATTTTCTTGTAGTGCTATAACAGTTTTAATATTCTCTATCCAATGAAATTTTATAGATGATGAAAAAATTAATTGATGTTGTATTATTATATTATTGCAAGTAACGGTATTAAGATAAAATTGATAAATTAAGTAGATAAAGTAAGAATATATTATGGATTCATTTACAATAAAGTGATTTTTATGAGTAAAATTAAGTGATAATTTAAAAAATTAATTGATTGATAAGTGAAAATAAAATGATGTTTTTATAAAAAATAAAATAAAAAAAAGAATGAACATACTTTTAATAGATATATAATTAAATAGAGTAAATGAAAATATTTAATTGGACAGGGAAGTATCAATTATCAGCCACAAGATTTATTGCTACATATCCTTGTACGTGTAAGAAGGACAAAGTATGGGCAGTGGCCTCCAAGTTCAATTGATCAATCATGTATTGATTTGAGAGCTGTTGTTGTAATTTGTAAGAGACATGACAACCTGTGTTCCTATATAACAAAAAACTAACCAATCACACCGGTATTTTGTCTGCTGACAATCAACTTCTTCAAAATTTTTTTTTCCGTATGAAACCTACATATGAACTTTGAACATAAAAATTACTCCAATAAATATGATAGAATAAATAAATATATTAGAGATAATGATACTCGATCCGTCTATGAAAAATTTAATTATTTTTAAACACATAGATTAAGAAAAATAATTAAATTATATATAGCTATAATACAAGTGATATACAAGTGATGTGATTGAGAAAG
This sequence comes from Galeopsis tetrahit, assembly GCA_963675135.1. NCBI lineage: Eukaryota > Viridiplantae > Streptophyta > Magnoliopsida > Lamiales > Lamiaceae > Galeopsis > Galeopsis tetrahit. The sequence continues at coordinate 8,986,734 of OY776127.1, read as the reverse complement.
ACATGGAGATATATAGAAAGAAAAAGTAAGATATAAAGTGAAGTGTAAGAATAAAAAATTAAAAGATATTTGTTAAAAAAATATGAGAAACTTGTAGACGGGCGGAGGGAGTATGTGAGAGAATGATTTGCCAAAATGAAAAAAAAATGAGTAGCTTATATTGAAACAGAAGAAAAAGGAAAGTTGGTCGGGTACATTGGGATGGAGGAAGTGTAAACATATACTCCCTTCGTCCTGCAATTACTTTCACATTTTCCTTTCCGGGACGTTCCACAATAACTTTCACACCCTTAAAATGGAAACCCCTTTATAATCTCCACCCTCACAATATCCTCAATTTTACACAAATGTCATTACTTTTTCTCCACACTTAAACAAAAGTCAACCCATTTCTTTACTTTATACATAAATGTTTACAAAATTATCCCTCAAAATCCTCACTAAATTCACTTTTCTTATTTTGTGTGTCACTTCACATGTGAAAGTAATCATGGGACGGAGGGAGTATTTATTTATTTACTCCTCTCGTCCAAATTCATAATGCTCATTTCTATGGACATGTGTTTTAATGAATATTATTGTTTAGTTTATGTATAAAATATATAGATAAATTGAGGATATAATGAAGTATTGTGGGATCTACCTACGTACAAATAAAGTGATATATTATATTGTTTATAAAAAAAATGAATAATGTACAATGTAGGATAATGTAATGTAAATAATATTATTTTTAAAATTAAAAAGAGAAAAGAAAGTGAACATAATGAAATTGGACGTAGAAAATATATTTGTCCAGGTGTTCCAATGGTGCGAGTTGGAAACACTTGTACCATGATTTGGGATGGATATCCGTTTGTTAATATTAATTCAGTGTTTCATATATACAATGATCGACAATGATTTGATTACAGCCACCCACCTCAAGTCCAAAAACGGTGGTTGGGCAGTGCCAATCCCTTCCGACAGTGCGAGCCAGCTTAATTATAATATATAATGGGTCAAGTTAACAAATGTACATGCAGCTCCGGCCCACACTGGCCGATGGAGATCGAGAGCATCAACTAAGGATGCAAATGCATACATTTTTTAAACAAAAAAAAATTTCCTTTCGGGAGTTGGCCGAGTGGGGTAGGTATAAAACTTATGAGTGTGTTCCTCGATCTTTAGATTTCAGGTTCGAACCCTTAAACGGGACCCCCGCAAGTGGACGGTGGAATAGATCCCTTTGAATATATTAGTCGTAATGATATTTTATGAATATGTAAAAATGAGACTAAATTTATATATTTAACTTTTTAAAAACCATTATGAACTAAATTGACTTATATCCCATCTAAATTCCTTACTTTGTTATCCTTCTTCCCCAATTGGAGAATGTCAGGGTTGAAAGAGCGATTTTTGAGATTCATGTAAGATAGTGATAGATAATACACAAATGACAAAATAAATAACTTAACTATGGACGAATGATGTATAATACAATTTGTTTTTTTTTTTGCAAAAAAGAGGTGGAGAAAGATAGTTGTACATACTCTGTTTTGATTTTCTGATCCTCCACACACAAGATATATTCACTACAACGATTAAAATTGATTTTTAGTGACATCATCATACTCTCGTTTAGCTAAAATAAATTTAGTCACAAGAAAATGAGAATTAATGTCATGACATATTACTAAACACTTTTAGGTAGATAAGATATATATAATGACATATACTTTTATAATGAGCTAGAATATTTGAATTTACGTAAAGAGGAATGCAAGTTTTGGACACCCAAGAGACACAAAACAATAATTATTGTATTTGAAAGAGATAGAGGTTGGCTCCTAGGGATCTAGTCTAGCCATATCTAGCATTCCCTTTAGTTTTAATTATATTTATATATATCCTTTAATTTTGCTTTCTTTCTTTGTCTCTTAACACAAAATTAAATTAGAAGAAGCTAGCTCTTATTCATTCATGGCTATGATCTATTCTCCAGTTTCAATAACAAAGTCCATTTCCGTGCACTCAAAAAATGTTTCATTCGACCCCCCAAAAACCCTAATTTTGTCTAATTTAGACAGACAGTGCCCGAATCTTATGTACACGGTTTTCTTTTACAAGCCGTGTAGCCAAGATTCGAGCTTCGACTCCGTTTTTAGCCGGCTCCGAGCCGGCTTGGAAGGCGCGCTTTCGGTGTGGGATCAAGGCGCGGGTCGGCTCAGCTCGGATCATGATGGGAAGCTGAATATATTGTGTAATAATGGTGGTGCAATTCTTGTTCAAGCTGAGACACAAGTCAAGATTTCTGAGCTTGGAGATCTTTTTACTTATAATGAATTCTTTGAGAATTTGGTTTTCAAGCCGGACGTTGTTACTCATGGGAATTACACCGAAATGCCTTTGATTGTTGCCCAGGTAATGAAATCGATCACCTGTATTATTATTCTTCGTATTCCTATTACGCTCCATGTTTCACTATCTAGATTATTAACACTCTATAATTAATATGATGAAATCGTACTGTTAAAGTATCAGATAGTGGAACATACAGTGGTGGATCATGAAAAATGATATAGATGAATCGAAACTTGAAATAATTTATTGAAATTAATTCAACAATTAGAATATGAAATTATGCATTTTCTTTTAATTAATTTTTTGTTTATGCTTAAATATAATTAGATTATGTACGCTTTTTTTTTTAAAAAAAAATGTTCCTATATATATTAATAAAAACAGATCAAACACGGTTTAGTTTAACTCAAATAAACTGAGACAAAGAAGAAGATAATCTGTAATAAATTATGACATGCATTCAATTTTTTAACACAAAAATAAAAATTTATTAAGAAAACAGGAATCAGATGGATAAAAAATAAAATTTCATTAAAATTTATAAGATGCATCCATTTACATTACCTGATTCTAATTTCATTTTTTTGTAAAGGTGACAAAATTTGATTGTGGAGGCTACTCGATTGGAATCGGGACGAGTCATTCTTTGTTCGATGGCGTATCGGCATTTGAATTCCTGCGTGCATGGGGTTGTCTAAGCCAAGGGCGTCCACTCGTTCATGGCCCGACGCATGAAAGAGGGACGCTCTTGGCGAATGATGATAAGGGTTCGAGTTTAAATCATAACTCGAACCCAACGGCTATTGATCATTTATATCAACTTATAATGCAGGTTGACCCGAATCAAGAAACTCGTCGTCTTATTTACAAAACCTTTCGTCTAAGCTCGGACACGATTCAAAGCTTCAAGAAAAATGTTGCAGTAGGAAAAGAGGACAATTGTTCCACCTTCGAACTACTTGCAGCTCACCTGTGGAAGGTACGTTAATTACCATATTCGCCTTTGTCTTTTCCTAATTTTAGGCCTCTTGTTCTTACTACATCCTAATTGGCTACTGCGTGAACTCCAGCCTAGTTCACATGATGAATTCTTTTTTCAATCTATCACTATCAAAAAAATGTTTTAAACTATGATAGTTCGTATAATACTTAAAAAATAGTTCACGATTTTTTTGCAATTAATCACTACCTTTACTTGGATTGAAAAAAGAAATCGAACTTTTAATAATTTATTGATAAATTTAAGATACAATTTAAATGCTCTTATAGATGTGATCGGATTCCAAAATTTCAATTCCATTTTAGTGTTTTATATTGGTTTTCTTTTTTTAAAGGCGCGTGTTAAGTGTATTATATGACATTACTAATGAACATATATATGCCTTGTATTAAAAGTAATACATACTCCAATAGTTCCGTTACACTGAAATTTGCACACTTGCCATATTTGAATGTTCCTTATCAGTTTGCACACTTCATAAAAGTAAATATTTTCATAATCCCACCCTTAAAATTATATACACACATTAATTTATCCATATGTCATTACTTATTCCCACTCAATCTATCTTTTTCTTTTTTATTCATAAAAGTTTACAAAACTATTATTCAAAACATCACTCATTACACATTTCTTAAAATTTCTATCATATTTTCTTGGAACGGAGTATAAAATTAAATATCAAAGTAATACCAAATTTAATGACAATTAATATCCATCATATATATATGTTTCAAGACCTTACATGTCACATGTGTATGGATGAAGTCAAATCTGATGACCAAAATTCTTGAAACATAATAATTAAATAAGACGAAACACTATGTCATATCTTTGGGACTCTTGTATCTCTTGTGTTTTTTTTTGGAAATTGAAAGCATGAGTGTGTGACTCCAAACGACAGGATAAGAAATTAATACAGGCGCAGCCCTAGACTAACCACATATGCTGCCTTAGACTAACTATTTAATTTATCGCATGTTTCCTGCCCCTTGTTTCATGGAGATCATAATCCCACAAGGTGGTGGGTGCATGGACAAGAAAAATTAATTTTATTGGGCTATCGACCAAAACCCGCAAAGGGGTCGGCCGTCACCTCACTCGTGGGTAGGGATGGCAACGGGACGGGTATGCCATGTCTCAGAACCCGCTGCGGCGGTTGAATATCCGTCGGGTCTTACCCGCCCCACCCCACCCCGTATAATTTTTAAAATTATTTTTAATGAATACAATATCTTTATTTTAATACTACATAATGTTAAATATATAATTATTTAAAATAGTATTTTATATTCATTTTATATTAAAAAACTACAATATTTTTACTACATATACCGTGGGTACGGATTGGCGGGGCGGGTTAGCAAAAATTAAATCACGACCCGTCCTATACCCGCTTAACCGGGTCCATACCCGATCCATGCAGTACGAGTTTAATGTGGGGTCGGGTTTGGACCCGTCTCATTGCCATTCCTACTCGTGAGCTGAATTATCATCTTACCCTTTAGGGAGGAGGTCCACCATCGAGTTGACATGAAATCGAATCAGGACGTGTGAGCGTGATACCATGAAAGAATTTCATCTTATTTAAAAGTTCAATTTCATAAAGAGGTGTGTAATTAATTAATTTATATTAATTCGCTAATAATTATCACTATAACAAACTAATACAGTTTCTCTCACAAATTAAGTTTATCATTCACTAATCTTCCAAAAAACTGAAGTTCATAGTCTCATACAAATTAAAGTCATCATTCATAAACATAAAATTTACAAAAGCGGGCTAATATTTACCTATATAACTGTGCATCCCATTTGATTTTTTAGTGTATTTAATATTTACTGGGGGTACTTGAATTCAGAATTCAGTATTTTAATTTTATTTAGAAATTAAGTTCCCATTTATTAATTAGTTGGGTACGTACTATGTCCCCTTCTTGCAATGTAATTTACAACTAACTTTATGATTTTTCATCAATTGTACATAGTACAATATCATCTTTAATTCACGTCTGCACGTGTGTTAAATGACATCATCGTCTATCTGGTTAATTTGTTTGTGATTTTTATTTTATTCATACTGACATGTATTAATGAACTAATCAATGTTGTAGGTGAGGACGAAATCACTCGGTCTCAACCAAGACCGAAAGGTGTGCCTACAGTTCGCGGTGGACGCGCGAAACAAAATGGTACCGCCAGTCCCAAAAGATTTCAGCGGAAACGCCTACGTCCTGGCATCTCTCCTCACAACCGCGGGAGAATTGGAGCAACAGAGCCTTCAACACATTATCAACCAAATCAAAGAAACCAAGAAGAGTATCAACCACGACTACGTCGTGACGTACATAAAAGCGCTTCAAGGACCAGGCGCGACTCTTCCTCCATTGGCGGAGCTGACAGTTGTTTCGGATTGGACAAGAGTCCCTTTCCACAAGGTTGATTTCTTCGGCGAAGAAGCGGCGTACGCTTCCCCGTTGCTTCCTCCGGTTGCTCAGGTGGCTTATTTCATGCAGAATCCTAGTGATTGTACAGCCGTTGATGTCAGGATCGGGTTGGATCAGACGGTTGAGGATGAGTTTTCCCACCATTTTATCAACATATAAATAACATAATTACATGTATAATAGTATATGCTAATTGCTATGTTTGTTGAATGTATGTGATCTTAAGATTGTAAGCATGATCTTATTTGTGTAATAATTCTGGTATTCTTAAGCTTGTCTAATTTTTTTCTGAAAGAATATATTTCATTTAAAAGTTCGAACTTGTAAGTTAACTGTTGTATGCACTATAAATGGGTTGATTCGGATGTGGACTATTAGCTAGTACGATACAAACATGTATAATTAAATGGGGTGTTATACCTAGTCAAAGAGGTCAATCTTTGACAAGTCAATCCTAGTCACCAGCTTACATGGCGACGACCAGTTAACAAAGTCAAGTGACGACCAGTCAACAAGAAGATGCAATAGAGTTATTGTATTTAATATATTTAAATGCTCGACCAAAGATGTTGGCGAGCACATGTCTATTTTTAGTATGAAGTTTAAAGTGTTGAAGCTTTGGGAGATGAGACAAGACGTGGCGACCAAGTTCTCCGGCGACCACGGCGGCGAGTGACGAGCAGGTTTTCCAGTTGCTCGGCATCTCGCCGAGGACGACCACCAGAGGCGGTTTAGCATTAAATGCACCATCAAATCACCTTTTCGGGCAGAATGAAGGTCCAATCTGGAGGCTCCACGTGTAAAGGGCGGGCAGCCCTTGGAAAGCAGTATATAATGCCCATTTGGGCTCATTTGTAAGATAAGTTGAACATTCCACCAAATCTCCCTACCCAAAGCAATAAACTCTCCCAAGCTTCTAAAGCTTTAGCTTCTCCAAGAAGCTATATCTTGTGTTCTTGTGTGTTCTTCATCAAGTTCATCACAAATCATCACTTTAATCCATATAAACACGTAATAACCCCCGTTTAATTATATATGTTTGTATCGTGCTAAGCACAGTCCACATCCAAAGTCAACCCGTTTATAGTGCATACAACATTTGGCGCTAGAAGGAGGGGACCTTTTACGTGTTTAATCATCAAAGTTTCGTCCGATCAACGAGCGATCGGTTAGCAAACTCCCTGTTTCAAGCTTTAATCGGTATATCTACCGTTTAGAGCATCATCTACGATCTTTACTGTTCTTCGTGTTCTTGAGCATTTTCAGTTTTTCGTAGCATATTTTGGAGTTTGATCTCCTTGTATTTGTGTTTTCAAGCTTCTTTTGTTGTTGCTTTACTAAGACTAGTAGTTGTAATAGCACGTTCTTCTGCGTAAGAACTTTAATCTTTCGTTTTTTAGATTATTTCTTTGTAATCTAAGAAGAGACACTCTTTAAACGATGTCTCAGCATACTCCGCATGATAGGATCTCGCCATCCGGAGGGAACGAGCACCCTCCGGCTCCGGTAAATCCTTTTGCAAACTTGAACATGGGGGATATCCTTAATGACCCCCAACACTTGAAAGACCTGTCGGACTACCTCCTGATGAGGAGGAATCAGAACGAGAAGGAAGAGCTCGAGAAGGCCAAAGATAGGGCTTTCGTCGAGGCTCGCAAAAACAGGGGGAACGAGGATAACCATTCCTATCACTCACATCCCCTTCACCCCCAAGATAAGGGCAAGAACAAAGTCGGCGAGCACTCCCACAATAGCCATACGGGAGACTCACAAAGAAATTCGGTGTTCAACCGAATGAAAGACAATGATGGAAGGGCTCCTCGCCGAGTACCTTTCAACGTGGATGGCCGACCACATAAGGCCGACCACCACCATCGCACTGATAGAAGAGAGCAGGGCGACAGGGTCTCAGCTCTAGATCGAGTGGGACCAGGAAAGGGTTCGCGAACTCCGGCCAAGAGTTATCGCAGCCACCATTCTGACAGGCACTCACCCAGGCGATCACATCATGATGATCGCCCGGTCATTTCCCATGGGAGTCGACGTGACGAGAACGTCGTCCCACGAGCTCAAACTGCCGAGGAGGGGCAAATCGCCCAGTTCCTCGAAACTCAAAAATTAATGAAACAAGAGATGGACGCTCTGCGAGCAGAGGTGGTCGCCTCGAAGCAAGGGACCACACTGCCGATCAGTCTGCCCGCACCTCCACTGAGTGTTGCAATCCTCACTGCCCCCATTCAAAGGAAGATCCAAATGCCCTCCATGGCGGCATATGATGGGATGTCCGACCCCAGAGTACACTTATCCAAGTACTCCAACTACATGGCCTCAATCGGGGCAACGGACGCAACACAATGCAGAAACTTCTCCCTAACATTGGGAGACCGGGCTCATCGATGGTACACAACTTTGAGTCCCGGATCTATCACTTCTTTCCTTGAGCTGGGACACCACTTTCTGACCTACTATGGGTCTATTGCTGCTCGCCCAGCCTCAAAGCAACGTTTGGCGAACGTCCGCCAATCCCTGACTGAATCAGGCAAAGACTTCATCGAGCGCTTCGATAGGCTGGTGATCGATGGGGAGGCCGTGAACGATGAGACGAAGCTGATCTCAGCGGTTCCGGTCTCAGGATAGGTACCAAGCTATGGGAATCTATCCATCTTACTTTCCCCAGTTCTTATGCGGACTTCCGCACGAGGGCTGGAAACTTCATTCAGATGGAGGAGATAATGGACGCTGCCAAGGCTAACGAGCAGCCTGACACGTCCAAGAGAGTGTGGCCTAAGAAAAACACTAACACTGGGGAATCTTCCCAGCCCAAGAAGGCGACCACTCAAGCTGGCAGTGCTCGCCCAGCGAACTTCAGGCCATTCGAGGAGGCACCTGAGATCATCCAATTCAGGGAGGCCCTCACCGTGGATCCTAGGGGCATCTACGACGCAATAAGGGGGAAAAATCTGCTCCCCCAAGCAAAGCCCATGCATACGAGCGATGCAAATCTTGATGGTGGTAAATTTTGCAACTACCACAACTCCGTCGGCCACCACACCAATGGGTGCCGAGACTTGGTGAGAAATCTCTTCAAACTTTACAATGAGGGTAAGCTCACCCAATTCATCAAGTCCGGAGGTGGCAACGGCGACAACAGGGGCAAGAAACGTCGCGACGACAGCGGCGGCGACCTGCGCCAACAATTGAACCGTCCCAAGCTAACTCCTCCCATGCCAACACATACTGGTGGCGACATCGATAATGTGGGAGGAGAATGCCATGTGATAGAAGGCCCTTTGGGGGGGACTCAATCCGGGGTCGCTCTGTCTGTTCGCCGGGCTCAGGGCGAACAGCGAGCACTCAACAACGTGCACCAGGTGTGCGTCGCTCCTACTGCCGAGAAGCCTCCTTCTCATCAAATCCGTTTCACGGACGACGACCTGAACAGCGTGGTGCAGCCAAACAATGATGCGTTGGTCATCACGGGGAAGATAATGGGAACCATCGTCCATCGGATGATGGTCGACACTGGGTCATACACCAACATCCTTTTCAAGCATACTTTGGATGCTCTTGGTGGATATGCAGATTACATCGAGCCTTGCGACGATATAATCGTAGGGTTCGGGGACACGCGCAACCTTCCCATAGGGAAAATCAGACTAACTTTGGACTTGGCATCGTCAAAAGAGCCTGAAATGCATCATGCTAGGCAGCTCGACTTCTTGATCATCGACATGCCATCATCCTACAACGCGTTCCTAGGCCGACCTTTCTTCAGCGAGTTCAAGGCGGCCGCTTCAACTTATTATTACTGTATTAAATTTCCAACCCCGGCGGGAGCTATAACCGTTAAGGGCGATCAGACACGGGCGAGGGAGTGTCTCGTCCGTTTTGCCAAACGTCATTCTAAGGAAAGCGCCATGGTTGGAAAGTATATTATGTGTCAAACTCAAACAGAACAAATGAACTAATTGGAGGGTCTTCCTAGCAAGTACAGAAAAATTGAAGTTGGGGAGTGCAGTCATCGTTCCGACGACCACCAAGTGGAGGCGAACGAGCACGCCTCCATGGAAGTGGACGACCACACCCCAATGGAAATTGACGAGCAGACAGATCCGGGCGACCAGATCCCCGGCGACCAGTCTCCAGAAAACTTCCCAGATTTGGAGCCTAGGTTAGGCTTTGAGCCAAAATGCGGAATTGAGGACCCTCGTTGGAAGGAGCCTAAAGAGCGGGCGACTTCAGCGGAGGACCTTGAAACCATCCAATTGAACGAAGCTCGTCCCGAACTCGAAGTATTCATAGGTTCAAATTTACCAGGACATCTGCGATCGGACATGATCGCATTTTTGAAAGAGAACATCGGTGCATTCGCCTGGTCGCACGAAGATATGGTGGGCATTCCCACGAATCATGCCTGCCACAGACTAAATATTGATCCAACAAAAAGACCCATCACCCAAAAGCGAAGAAAATTTGGGCCTGATAAAAGTGCGGCTTTGGCAGTCGAAATCAAGAAATTGATCGACAACAAGTTAATAGAGAAAACTGGAACTGATCCTGAGTGGTTGGCAAATCCAGTGCTCGTCAAGAAAACGACCGGGTCGTGGAGATTGTGCATAGACTTCACAGATTTAAACGACGCCTGTCCAAAAGATCATTTTCCGATGCCCCACATTGATCACCTAGTGGATAATACAGCGGGGCACGAGATTTTAACCTTCATGGATGCCTTCGCAGGGTACCATCAGATTGCAATGCATCCCGACGACCAGCGACATACGGCCTTCATGACGGCGCGTGATATGTATAGCTGGAAAAGAATGCCTTTCGGTTTGAAAAACGCGGGGGCAACGTACCAAAGACTGGTAAATAAGATGTTTGAAAAGCACATCGGTGAGATGGTAGAGGTCTATATCGACGACATCGTTGTCAAAAGCTTACGAAAAGAAGATCACCTACACCACCTTGCCATGACATTCGATATCCTAAGAGAGTACAACATGAAGTTAAATCCAAAGAAATGCAGTTTTGGAGTTAGCTCAGGAAAATTTCTGGGGCACTTGGTTAGCCAGCGGGGCATCGAGGCGAACCCAAGTAAAATTCAAGCAGTAATCAATATGAAAAGCCCAAGGAACGTGAAAGAAGTTCAGAGGTTGACAGGATGCCTTGCATCGCTGAATAGATTTATTGCACGAACGGGCGACCGTTGCAAACCTTTTTTCGACGCTTTGAAGAAAGGAAAGTTCGAGTGGACCGACGAGTGCGAGAAAGCTTTCGAGAAATTGAAGGAGTATTTATCGGATCCGAAGGTCCTATCCAAGCCAGTCCCCGGCGAAATTTTATATCTATACTTGGCGGCCACTGACTGTGCGATCAGTTCAGTGCTCGTCCGAGCTGAGGGGAGCACACATCTGCTTATCTACTACGTAAGTCAAACACTGCGAGATGCGGAGTTGAGATACACTCCGATGGAAAAATTGGCGTACGCATTAGTCATGAGCGTCAGGAAGTTAAGGCAATACCTGTTCGACCACGAGGTGGTCGTCCTCACCTCCTTTCCTCTCCGACGAGCACTGCATCGTCCGGATACCGCGGGAAGACTTCTAAAATGGTCAGTAGAGATCGGACAATTCGGTCTCACCTACGCACCCAGAACGGCAATCAAGGGACAAGTGCTGGCAGAATTTATCGTAGAACTCACTTTCCCGGAGAAATTGGCCGAGGGAATCGAGCTTCCTTGGTCACTGTTCGTCGATGGCTCGTCGACGAGCACCAAAGCAGGGGCAGGAGTTGTCCTCATCAGCCCAACCGGACAGGCATTTGCTTCGGCGATCGAGTTCGAGTATCGGGCGACCAACAACGAAGCAGAGTACGAGGCTCTGGTTGCAGGAATCAAGATGGCTATGGCCGTGGGCGCTAGAAAACTGAAAATTTTTTCTGACTCTCAGCTGGTTGTATGTCAAATCACGGGCGAATACGAGGCTCGCGGCGATCAAATGATAAAGTATCAAGACCTTGTGAAAGGATTACTCGAGCAATTTGATCAATTCCACATCGAGCAAATCCCTAGGGAGGAGAATACGCAAGCAGATGCGTTAGCTCGGCTGACCACTTCAGAGGGGGAGGCAATATTTTCAGAAGCAACCATCACCAAGATTTCTTCCCCATCGGTGAACAGAGGTCAAGTTTTGCAGGTTGAAGCGACCAGCGACGAGGACTGGAGGACGCCGATCATCAAGTACATCAAGACCGGCGAGCTCCCGGCAGACAAAGTGAAAGCGACCAGGTTGCAGCTCAGGTCCGCAAGGTACACTATTATTGGCGACCAGCTGTACAAACGGGGTTTTTCAATGCCTTTATTGAAATGCCTCGGAGAAGACGAAGCGAAGATCGTCATGCATGAAATCCACGACGGAGTGTGTGGAAATCATACAGGGGGGCAAGCGCTCGCTCTAAAGATCATAAGGCAAGGCTATTTTTGGCTAACACTGAAGAAAGATGCAATCCATTACGCGCAGACGTGCAAGAAATGTCAAGCCTTTGCTCCCGCCATTCACTCACCACTAGACGAGCTCATCTCGGTGTATAGTTCGTGGCCTTTCGCAAAGTGGGGGATCGACATCATCGGGCCTTTCCCACCAGCTGCTGGGGGGGTAACTTTCGTCGTCGTAGCAGTCGATTACTTCACCAAGTGGACAGAGGCAAAGGCATTGAAGACCATCACAACGGGCCAAATGACAAGCTTCATTTGGAAGAATATAATTTGCAGGTTCGGCCTACCACGAGCGATAGTGACCGACAACGGACGTCAATTTACAAGTCAAGACATGATGGATTTCTGCTCAAGATGGAGCATCAAGAAAATTTTTTCAACACCCTACCATCCACAATCAAACGGTCAGGTAGAGGCGATCAACAAAATCATTAAGCACACCTTGAAAGCTAAGCTGGATGGATTGAAGGGCAAATGGGCCGAAGAGCTGCACATGGTTCTGTGGGCATATCGGACGACCACAAGAAATTCTACTGGTGAAACTCCGTTCGCGCTCGCGTTCGGAACCGAAGCTGTCATACCAGCAGAGGGGCAAGTCCAAACTTTTCGAGTAGCAAATTATGACGAGCAACTGAATAACGATGCACAGCTCTCCGATTTAGACTTCCTAGAAGAACGAAGGCTAACAGCGGACGAGAAGAATGTGGTCTACAAGCAAAGGTCAGAACGCTACTACAACACCAAAGTACGTGCTCGCCAGTTCACTATCGGCCAGCTCGTACTTCGGAGGGCGACGGAGCAGTCCATTGGCATACTTGGCCCGACCTGGGAGGGTCCGTACCGAATAACGCGCACACTCCTAAACGGATCATACGAGCTTGAAGATCTCGAGGGCAAGCCAAGCAAGTACCCGTGGAACGCGGTCAAGCTGAAGAAGTATTACCAGTAAGTTTTTAAGTTATTTCATATTTGTATAGTTTGTATTTAATCGTCATTTCAATTCAAGCAAAGTTTTAAATTTCCAGTAAGTGTTAGATAATTTTGAAAGTTTAAGACAAGGCTCTGCGTAGCCATCTAGGATACAAAAGACGAGCACTCTTTCTTAAAAGATGCTCGCAAGGTAGTGGCAAAGACGATCACTACCTGTCAAACAAGGAGTTCAACCGACGAATGGTTAACTCTAAAAAGACGAGCACTTTTTCTTGGAGTCTCGCAAAGGAAAGACGAGCACTCTTTCTTAGAGTCTCGCAAAGGAAAGACGAGCACTCTTTCTTAGAGTCTCGCAAAGGAAAGACGAGCACTCTTTCTTAGAGTCTCGCAAAGGAAAGACGAGCACTCTTTCTTAGAGTCTCGCAAAGGAAAGACGAGCACTCTTTTTTAGAGTCTCGCAAAGGAAAGACGAGCACTCTTTTTTTAGAGTCTCGCAAAAGAAGACGAGCACTCTGTTAAAGATGCTCGCAAGATAACAACGACGATCACTATCTAAAGCATAGGAACGAAAACAAATAAAAGGCAATTTAAAAAGACAAGTATCATAACGTAAATCGAGAAGCAGTGACGAGGACGATCACTCAATATAAAGAAAATAAGCAAACACATCATAAGCAAAAGATTCCCATTCATAAAAAAGCCTTAGAAGGCTGAAATTACAAAAAAAAAAAAAAAGGCCTTAATGGCCGAACAGTCCTAAGAAAAACAAAATAAAACAGTACAAGAAAACTAAACTACATGAGCATTCTCCTCGGCAGGAGCATCTTGCTCGCCAGCTACCCCCTCGTCGTCAACAACTTCAGCAGGGGCACTCTGCTCGCCCTGTTGGGTTGGGGAGTCTTCGGGAGGATTCACGAACTCCACCGGAACTCCCAAGAGTCGAGGGAACTGGAGTCCCATTTGCACCAACGGAAGCAAGGGGAGCTCGGTTCCCGGCTGAGGATTCTCCTTCATAAGGAGGTCGTCCAGAAGCCCGCCGAGCGGAATCACGTCCACTTCCGGATGGGCATCCAATAGTTTGTAAATGAGCCCGTGGGCAGTAAGCGCCACCGATAACATGGCCACGCCCCCAGCGAGCTCAGTAGTCTCATCTCGCTCATCTATTGCGTCAACCAGCTGTTGCCGAAGAGTGGCCAACTCTTCCTCATCAGTTGCGGACTTACTTGTAAGAGTCCTTACCTCGTCCTCGACGATCTTGAGGCGAGCACGGAGACGTTCGATCTCTTGAAGATCTTCTTGATCCTTTTTTCGAACAATCTCCAGTTGGGTCTCAAAATCGGCCAAATTTGCCTCAGCATTGGCCAGCTTGGTCTCGAGGTCGACCACTTTCCCCTCGGAGGCGAGCAGTTGCCCTTCAACAACTGTTTTTGCCTTAGCCATTTGAGCAATTTTTGCAGCCCTGTCCTCGCTAAGTTTGCGGCCTTCAGCAATCTGGCTGGCGAGCTTCTCCATGGTATAGGAGGCTCGGCTCAAGTCAATGGCGACCACGCGCGCATTTTCCATAGCATTGTGGTTGTCGACCTCTTCGATCAGTGAGGTCGTCAACGAGCGAGGTAGATGCTTCATCGCCCTCTGTGCAAACAGGTTCAGAGGCTCCTTATCGACCGGGTCTCGCGACCGGTAGAAGCCGAGGAGATTCTCGCTGAAGGGTTGGGCGACCGGATAGTCGGCAAATCTATTGAAAAATGAAAGAGTTAGAAGAAAAATACTTGAAAATTTTCTAAAAAACTTTGTTGAAAAAACTTACTTGGCAACCCTTGCAGCTTCCCAGCCGAGGAGGGTATTATCTCCCGGAGCCCTCTGTCCGACCGACGAGCTCATCGCAGTCTCTCGCGACCGAGTACTTCGGGGAGGAGGGGAAGCAACAGGTTTGGGGGGAGGCGAGTCACCCCTCGGCGGAGGGGATCTCCTCGGCGAGATCCTCCTTTCTCTAGCCGGCACGGCCCTCTGCTCGGCAGCAGGTGGGCGAGAAGTGCCCCCTCTGGTCGATCTTGCGACCCTTTTGGGTGGAGCCCCCGAGCTCTCCGCCCCCTTCCTTTTCTTGCCGGTGCCATCGACAACCTTGCGCTCGCGGATTAATTGTGCTTGTCGAAGCATACTGGTCGCTTTTAGGCGCTCGACTTCGACGGTAGGAGGAAGATAGGCGACAACCCGTTGAGGAACCACTACTAGATAAAGAAGCGAGAAGTCAGTATCTTCGAAGAGTGAATTTTAAAAGAAATTTGAAGTAAGAAATATTTTACCTGGAGGGAACTCTCGAGTGAAGTGATGAGGAGGTACTCTGAGACCTGCTCGCTCACGCATGCACTCCCTGTTCAGAAATCGGAAAGACCTCTCCAGGTAGCGACGGTTGAGAACACAGCAAACGTGGTACTGGAAGAGAGGAGTGAGACGGTGGTCGGCAGTCTTCTTGCGAACAGTTTCACCTACAAAAAGCGAGGAGTTATTCAGTATAGACAAGAACGAGCAGAAATTAAAAGACTTACCACGAATTCTTTGATATTCGGTCTCAATGGGAATGCGATCAGAAGATCCATCCGGCCTCACTGAACTCATCCAGTCCCCGGCTACCCACCACCAGTTGGTTTTCCAATCCCTAATCTTGTTGGGAACCCCTTCAACCAACTTGAAATTATCTCGGCCTCGTACATAATAGTACCCATGGCCTACTTTCCCTCCGGCCTCGGCCGCCTAAAGGAGATAGTTAATCTCTCTAGGGCTGAGCCACGTATTCCGACATCCGTTCTCGGCCGCCACCAGGCCGAACAGTGTAAGAATGCCGATCAGGTTCGACCAACCGTTCGGTAAAATTTGCGAAGGGGCAACATTCAGGAAGTGTAAAAAGTTTGTGATACTGGGGTGTAGGGGGAACCTAAGTCCTGCCTCCATCATACCAATATTAACGGCGACCATGCCCTCTGGCGGCTGGTCGGCCCTCTCATCCTCGCGAGGTACAAAAAAGCAAACGTCGGCCGGCAATTGATACCTTTTTCGAGAATTCTCGAGCTGCGCCGAGGAGACTTTACTCGCATACTTGCTCGCTTCGTAAATCGTTTGGAAAGCTCCTCGATGCGGACGAGGAACCTCTCGAGGAGGGTTTTCGCTGTAATATTTATAGTAGGCCTCCCTCGAGACCTCGTCGCCATCCAAATCCTCCCTACCACTCAAGATATCTTTTATGCTCTCTGCATATCGAACAACTTCTTCATAGTCCTCGCGGAGACTCCTCGACAAGGTCTCCTCGACTTGGGCGATTTCTATCTGGTCGCCCACATCTCGATCCAAATCCTGATCGTGCAAGTCAGAGTCCGTCTCACTGCCACCATCCTCGGCATCACCCTCCTCGGCATCATTGCCGGCATCATCCCTGTCAGATTCGGAGAGATCGTCGACGTCGACGACCACTGCCTTTCCTAAGTTACGGACACTAGCATTTATGGGTTCAGGGGATTGGATCCTAGAGTCCGACGAAGACGCCCTCTCCGTCAAAACCATGGCTAGACGATCAGCCTCGCCGGAACTAGCGGCACCACCATCTAACGGCGGCGAACCACCACCGGAACCGCCACCAAAATCCATTTTTTCTTAAAGAAATGGGGGAGAATAGAGATTTAAAGAAGAAAATGAGATTTAAATACCTTGTTAACAATCGGAAACCACCACAAGACACGCCGGAAAAGCTCGAAGTTTAAAGCTTGGACGGAAACTTGAAGTTCAAAAATTTGCAAAGTGAAGAAAGTATTTTTGTGAGTAAGGAAGCCATATTTATAGGCGAATTTCGTGCAGGGACTAAATTGCAAAAAACGGGGTAAAATCCGTAATTTTCCCAAAATTTAGGGCCATTTCCGAATTCAAATTCGGAGAGTGACTCTCACGCGCGACCTTTGAGGTCGGCACGCGCCCCACGCACACTTTTCAAAATTCGAGCGCCGCCCACGCGCCTGACACAAGTCACATCATACGTCATCAAAAGTGCCTCGGAAGGCGAGCTCGGCGTAGGAAACGAGGCGACCACCTCCTTCTCACGTCATCAAGATCTCGAAATTGATTGTGTTGTCGAGAACCATTTTCACCATCAAAAAAGACGATCGTACTGCTCGCCTTACCATTCTACGAATACGAAGTAAGGCGACCAGGGGGCAAATGTTATACCTAGTCAAAGAGGTCAATCTTTGACAAGTCAATCCTAGTCACCAGCTTACATGGCGACGACCAGTCAACAAAGTCAAGTGACGACCAGTCAACAAGAAGATGCAATAGAGTTATTATATTTAATATATTTAAATGCTCGACCAAAGATGTTGGCGAGCACATGTTTAGTTAGCTGCTCGCCAAAGTATGTGGCGAGCACATGTCTATTTTTAGTATGAAGTTTAAAGTGTTGAAGCTTTGGGAGATGAGACAAGACGTGGCGACCAAGTTCTCCGGCGACCACGGCGGCGAGTGACGAGCAGGTTTTCCAGTTGCTCGGCATCTTGCCGAGGACGACCACCAGAGGCGGTTTAGCATTAAATGCACCATCAAATCACCTTTTCGGGCAGAATGAAGGTCCAATCTGGAGGCTCCACGTGTAAAGGGCGGGCAGCCCTTGGAAAGCAGTATATAATGCCCATTTGGGCTCATTTGTAAGATAAGTTGAACATTCCACCAAATCTCCCTACCCAAAGCAATAAACTCTCCCAAGCTTCTAAAGCTTTAGCTTCTCCAAGAAGCTATATCTTGTGTTCTTGTGTGTTCTTCATCAAGTTCATCACAAATCATCACTTTAATCCATATAAACACGTAATAACCCCCGTTTAATTATATATGTTTGTATCGTGCTAAGCACAGTCCACATCCAAAGTCAACCCGTTTATAGTGCATACAACATGGGGGTTATTACGTGTTTATGTGGATTAAAGTGATGATTTATGATGAACTTGATGAAGAACACACAAGAACACAAGATATAGCTTCTTGGAGAAGCTAAAGCTTTAGAAGCTTGAGAGAGTTTATTGCTTTGGGTAGGGAGATTTGGTGGAATTCTAACTTCTGTTACAAATGAGCCCAAATGGGCATTATATACTGCTTTTCAAGGGCTGCCCGCCCTTTACACGTGGTGCCTTCAGATTGGACCTTCATTCTGCCCGAAAAGGTGATTTGATGGCGCATTTAATGCTAAACCGCCTCAGGTGCTCGTCCTCGCCGAGATGCCGAGGAGATGGGCCATGGTGGTCGCCGAAGGACCTTCGAGGAGTGTGGTCGCCACGCTCCATGCTGTCTCCCAAGACTTCAATACTTAAACTTCTGTTAACTAAGAATAGGCACGTGCTCGCCACACATTTGGGCGAGCAGCTAAATAAGACAGTGCTCGCCAACATCTTTGGACGAGCACTTAAATATATTAAATACACTAAATCTATTACATTTTCTTGGTCTTGTTGACTAGTCGTCGCATGACTTTGTTGATTGGTCCTCGCCACGTAAGATGATGACTAGGATTGACTTGTCAAAGATTGACCTCTTTGACTAGGTATAACATTTGCCCCCTGGTCGCCTTACTTCGTATTCGTAGAATGGTAAGGCGAGCAGTTCGATCGTCTTTTCCGATGGTGAAAATGGTTCTCGACAACACAATCAATTTCGAGATCTTGATGACGTGAGATGGAGGCGGTCGCCTCGTTTCCTACGCCGAGCTCGCCTTCCGAGGCACTTTGATGACGTATGATGTGACTTGTGTCAGGCGCGTGGGCGGCGCTCGAAATTTGAATTTGGCGCGTGGGGCGCGTGCCGACCTCAAAGGTCGCGCGTGGGGTTCACTCGCCGAACCCAAATTCGGAAATGAAACCAAATTTTTGGGAAAATTGCTTTTTTGACCCCGTTCTTTGCACGTAGGTCCCTGCACAAATTTGCCTATAAATAGGCCTTTCTTCCCCATAAACACACTTTCTTCACTTTGCACTTTTTGAAATCCTTTCGAGCTTTCTTCCAAGCTTTCTACTTCAAGCTTTTCCGGCGTGTTTGGGTGGTTTCCGATCGGCAACAAGGTAAAAACAAAATATTTTCTTCTTTAAAACTCTATTTTCCCCCTTTTCTCAAGAAAAAATGAATGTTGGTGGCGGTTCCGGTGGTGGTTCGCCGCCGTTGGATGGTGGTGCCGCTGGTTCCGGCGAGGCTGATCGTCTAGCCATGGTTTTGTCGGAGAGGGCGTCCTCGTCGGACTCTAGGATCCACTCTCCTGACCCCATAAATGCTAGCGTCCGTAACCTAGGAAAGGCAGTGGTCGTCGACGTCGACGAGCTCTATGACTCTGACAGGGATGATGCCGGCAATGATGCCGAGGAGGGCGATGCCGAGGAGAATGGCAGTGAGACGGACTATGATTTGCATGATCAGGGTTTGGATCGAGAGATGGGCGACCAGATAGAAGTCGCCCAAGTCGAGGAGACCTTGACGAGGAGTCTCCGCGAGGACTATGAAGAAGTTGTTCAATATGCAGAGAGCATAAAGGATATTTTGAGTGGTAGGGAGAATTTAGATGGCGACGAGGTCTCGAGGGAGGCCTATTATAAGTATTTCTGCGAATACCTTCCTCGAGAGGTTCCTCGCCCGCATCGAGAAGCTTTCCAAACGATATACGAGGCGAGCAAATATGCGAGCAAAGTCTCCTCGGCGCAGCTAGAGAACTCTCGAAAAAAGTATCAACTGCCGGCCGATGTGTGCTTTTTTGTTCCTCGCGAGGATGAGAGGGCCGACCAGCCGCCAGAGGGCATGGTCGCCGTCAACATCGGCATGATGGAGGCAGGTCTCAGGTTTCCCCTGCACCCCAGCATCTCAAATTTTTTGATCTTTTTAAAAGTAGCCCCTTCACAAATTCTGCCGAACGGTTGGTCGAACCTGATCGGAATTCTTACACTGTTCGGCCTGGTGGCGGCCGAGAATGGATGTCGGAATACGTGGCTTAGCCCGAAGGAGATTAACTATCTCCTTCAGGCGGCCGAGACCGGAGAGAAAGTAGGCCATGGGTACTACTATGTTAGAGGCCGTGATAATTTCAAGTTGGTTGAAGGGGTTCCCAACAAGATTAGGGACTGGAAGACCAACTGGTGGTGGGTGGCCGGGGACTGGATGAGTTCGGTGAGGCCGGATGGATCTTCTGATCGCATTCCCATCGAGACCGAATATCAAAGAATTCGTGGTAAGTCTTTTAATTTCTGCTCGTTCTTGTCTATACTGAATAACTCCTCGCTTTTTGTAGGTGAAACTGCTCGCAAGAAGACTGCCGACCACCGTCTCACTCCTCTCTTTCAGTACCACGTTTGCTGCGTTCTCAATCGTCGCTACCTGGAGAGGTCTTGCCGATTTCTGAACAGGGAGTGCATGCGTGAGCGAGCAGGTCTCAGAGTACCTCCTCATCACTTCACTCGAGAGTTCCCTCCAGGTATCAAAATATTTCTTTCAATAATTTTTTTTTTATTACTCTTCGAAGATACTGACTTCTCGCTTCTCTTTCTAGTAGTTGTTCCTCAAAGGGTTGTCGCCTATCTTCCTCCCACCGTTGAAGTCGACCGCCTAAAAGAGAACAGAATGCTTCGACAGGCACAACTCCTCCGCGAGCGCAAGATCGTCGATGGCGCTGGAAATAAAAGGAAAGGGGCGGAGAGCTCGGGGGCTCCACCCAAAAAGGTCGCCAGACCGACCAGAGGGGGTACTTCTCGCCCACCTGCCGCCGAAAGGAGGATCTCGCCGAGGAGATCTCCTCCGCCGAGGAATGACTCGCCCCCCCCAAACCTGTTGCATCCCCTCCTCCCCGAAGCACTCGGTCGCGAGAGACTACGACGAGCTCGTCGGCCGGGAGAGGGCTCCGGGAGATAATACCCTTCTCGGCTGGGAAGCCGCAAGGGTTGCCAAGTAAGCTTTTTTCTTCAAAAAGAGTTTAGAAATTTTTCAAGTATTTTTCTTCTAATTCTTTCCTTCTCTAATAGAGTTGCCGACTATCCGGTCGCCCAACCCTTCAACGAGAACCTTCTCGGCTTTGTCACGCCCCAAATTTAAAAATAATAACCTTTTAAGAAGTACTTAAAATAACTAATTTTAACGTGCCAAAATTTTGAAATTTAAACTTACAACGATAAAGTAAGGGACGCAACGGCTATTACATTTAAATCACGTTAAGCATTGCAGAGGAAACCGTTAATTAAAATTAAGAAATTCATAAATAACTCATCAAGCAATTATCCATAAGAATAACCATAATTAAATTAAATAAACATGCTTGAAAATAGTCCTTTAATCTTAAATAAATCGTCGTCTCCCATCACCATTCCTCGCCATCCAACTCTTCAACCTGAAATTGTAAATTGTGGGAGTGAGCATGCAAGCACACTCAGTGGGATTTTAGTCATTCAATAGTTAATGCTAAAAATAAATAATCAAGTAATTGCAACTTAGCAAATAACATTCACATTGCCACATATACTTTGCCATTGATACTTTGCCAACTTTGCCATTGTAACTTTGCCAATAGAGTTTTGTGAACCATCGCATGTTTGTGGACCTTCCCAAAGCCAAATTAATGACTAAGGTATTCCCACACGTAGACTTTTCAATCGCATGTTTGTGGACCTTCCCAAAGCCAAATTAATGACTAAGGTATTCCCACACGTAGACTTTTCAATCGCATGTTTGTGGACCTTCCCAAAGTCAAATTAATGACTAAGATAGTTCCACACGTGAGCACGGCGGGTTAATACCCGAAGACCCGTCGGCCCCGGACCCCATCTGGAGCCCCTGGCTATTAGATAACTTTGCCACTATAATGATAACTTTGCCAATAGAAATGATAACATAAATGAATTCACATAGTAAACAATTAACTCAAACATTTATCTAAAATATTAAATAATGAATAACAAATGCAATAGAGCTCTACAAACCACCGTAGAGGATAAAGCAATTAAAACCCACCTCGATAGATGAACGTAAAAGTGATACGTGGAAGTCTCTACAAATTAGTACTCGTAATTGTTGTTGCTTAGCTGGGCGATACATAGAATAACAATAGAATTGTATTTTTTTTAAACTATACTAATTCCAAAGTAATACTTAATATAATAATAAACTTGCAATGATCTTCTGATTTCGGCTCACAAGTAGCACATATATATATATCACATATGGGGAAATGAGAGAAGCAAATGAAACGATTACTGTTACATTTTAAATCCACTAACTTTAATATTCATAATCATAAGAAACGCATGTGGGAAGAGGGGTTACTAAAATAATGTGTGCTTTAAATTGAAATTTCTATGAATAAATTTATAAAATGTAAAATGTCAAATGTTACACAAATTAAATTGTTGGTGCATATAGATTTAGGTTAATGCCTTTCATTGCCCACTAGAAGTGAGAGCTACCGAAATTAATGTAAGAAAGGAGTTACAAAAATTAACTTTTAATTAAATTGTAGTCCATATAAATTTTATTTCAATTAATTATAATTTATTTAAAACAAATAATATTAGTAAATGGTGAAGAAAAATATGGGGTATTACATTCTACCCCACTTAATAAAATTTCGTCCTCGAAATTCACTTAAAATAGTGACGTAATATAGCAACATAGCATATAACATATTGAAAATTAACATTATAAAACACAATAGGATGAAATATCGCATGGTGAACCAAAACATGAAATTAATTATAATGACATGTACGTACCTTGTGAAGTTGGAGCGATGAGGCGGTGATGGACGACATAACATTTTTCTAAAATTTACTCATTTCTAAATATATTTTTAACTTACTCAACTAAAAAAAAATATGATTTAATTTGCAAGTCTACAAGAACGTAGACCCGCTCTGATACCACTCTGTCACGCCCCAAATTTAAAAATAATAACCTTTTAAGAAGTACTTAAAATAACTAATTTTAACGTGCCAAAATTTTGAAATTTAAACTTACAACGATAAAGTAAGGGACGCAACGGCTATTACATTTAAATCACGTTAAGCATTGCAGAGGAAACCGTTAATTAAAATTAAGAAATTCATAAATAACTCATCAAGCAATTATCCATAAGAATAACCATAATTAAATTAAATAAACATGCTTGAAAATAGTCCTTTAATCTTAAATAAATCGTCGTCTCCCATCACCATTCCTCGCCATCCAACTCTTCAACCTGAAATTGTAAATTGTGGGAGTGAGCATGCAAGCACACTCAGTGGGATTTTAGTCATTCAATAGTTAATGCTAAAAATAAATAATCAAGTAATTGCAACTTAGCAAATAACATTCACATTGCCACATATACTTTGCCATTGATACTTTGCCAACTTTGCCATTGTAACTTTGCCAATAGAGTTTTGTGAACCATCGCATGTTTGTGGACCTTCCCAAAGCCAAATTAATGACTAAGGTATTCCCACACGTAGACTTTTCAATCGCATGTTTGTGGACCTTCCCAAAGCCAAATTAATGACTAAGGTATTCCCACACGTAGACTTTTCAATCGCATGTTTGTGGACCTTCCCAAAGTCAAATTAATGACTAAGATAGTTCCACACGTGAGCACGGCGGGTTAATACCCGAAGACCCGTCGGCCCCGGACCCCATCTGGAGCCCCTGGCTATTAGATAACTTTGCCACTATAATGATAACTTTGCCAATAGAAATGATAACATAAATGAATTCACATAGTAAACAATTAACTCAAACATTTATCTAAAATATTAAATAATGAATAACAAATGCAATAGAGCTCTACAAACCACCGTAGAGGATAAAGCAATTAAAACCCACCTCGATAGATGAACGTAAAAGTGATACGTGGAAGTCTCTACAAATTAGTACTCGTAATTGTTGTTGCTTAGCTGGGCGATACATAGAATAACAATAGAATTGTATTTTTTTTAAACTATACTAATTCCAAAGTAATACTTAATATAATAATAAACTTGCAATGATCTTCTGATTTCGGCTCACAAGTAGCACATATATATATATCACATATGGGGAAATGAGAGAAGCAAATGAAACGATTACTGTTACATTTTAAATCCACTAACTTTAATATTCATAATCATAAGAAACGCATGTGGGAAGAGGGGTTACTAAAATAATGTGTGCTTTAAATTGAAATTTCTATGAATAAATTTATAAAATGTAAAATGTCAAATGTTACACAAATTAAATTGTTGGTGCATATAGATTTAGGTTAATGCCTTTCATTGCCCACTAGAAGTGAGAGCTACCGAAATTAATGTAAGAAAGGAGTTACAAAAATTAACTTTTAATTAAATTGTAGTCCATATAAATTTTATTTCAATTAATTATAATTTATTTAAAACAAATAATATTAGTAAATGGTGAAGAAAAATATGGGGTATTACAGGCTTCTACCGGTCGCGGGACCCGGTCGATAAGGAATCTTTGAACCCGTTCGCACAGAGGGCGGTGAAGCACCTGCCTCGCTCGTTGACGACCACTCTGATCGAAGAGGTCAACAACCATAATGCCATGGAAAATGCGCGCCTAGTCGCCATTGACTTGAGCCGAGCCTCTTACACCATAGAGAAACTCGCTAGCCAGATCGCTGAAGGTCGCAAGCTCAGCGAGGACAGGGCTGCGAAAGTTGCTCAAATGGCTAAGGCAAAGACTGTTGTTGAGGGGCAGCTGCTCGCCTCCGAGGAGAAAGTGGTCGATCTCGAGACCAAGCTGGCCAATGCCGAGGCAAAGTTGGCCGATTCTGAGGCCCAACTTGAGATGGTTCGAAAGAAGGATCAAGAAGATCTTCAAGAGATCGAACGTCTCCGTGCTCGCCTCAAGACTGCCGAGGACGAGGTAAGAAATTTTGAAAACAAATCTGCAGATGATGAGGAAGAGTTGGCCACTCTTCGGCAGCAACTGGTCGACCTGACGGATGAGAAGGACGAGATCACAGAGCTCGCTGGGAGTGTGGCCAGTATTACTGTGGCACTCACTGCCCATGGGCTTATTCATCAATTACTGGACGCTCATCCTGAAGTGGACGTGACTCCGCTCGGCGGACTTTTGGACGACCTTCTCATGAAGGAAAACCCTAAACCGGAATCGGAACTCCCCCTGCTCCCTTTACTTCAATTGGGACTTCAGTTCCCAAGGCTCATGGGTGTTCCGGTGTTTTTTACGAATCCTCCGAGAGAAGGCGAGAAGGTTGCTGCCACTCAAGGAGAAGTTGCCGGCGAGCAGGGTGCTGCTGGCGAGGATGAAGTTGCCGGCGAGCAGGGTGCTACAACAGAGACTTAGTCTCTTTCCACTTTTTTTTTTTGTTTTTTTAGAACTGCTCGGCCATTAAGGCCTTTTTTGTAATTTCAGCCTTTTAAGGCTTTTTAATGAATGGAAGTTTTTGCTTATGATGTGTTCGCTTTTCCACTTGTTTTAATGATAATTTTTTTGCCAGTGCTTTTAATAAATACTTCTTATTTTTCTTTCATTGGTTTGTGTTCGACGTTGTTATTTTGCGAGTATCTTTAAGAAAGAGTGCTCGTCTTTCCTTTGCGAGCATCTTTTAAGAAAGAGTGCTCGTCTTTCCATTTGCGAGACTCTTTAAGAAAGAGTGCTCGTCTTTCCTTTGCGAGCATCTTTTTTTTTTAAAAAGAGTGCTCGTCTTTCCTTTTGCGAGACTCTAAGAAAGAGTGCTCGTCTTTCCTTTGCGAGCATCTTTTAAGAAAGAGTGCTCGTCTTTCCTTTTGCGAGACTCTAAGAAAGAGTGCTCGTCTTTCCTTTTGCGAGACTCTAAGAAAGAGTGCTCGTCTTTTAGAGTTAACCATTCGTCGGTTGAACTCTTTGTTTGATAGGTAGTGACCATCTTTGCCACTACCTTGCGAGCATCTTTAAGAAAGAGTGCTCGTCTTTTGTTTCCTAGATGGCTGCGCAGAGCCTTGTTTAAACTTTCAAATTTATCTAACACTTGATGGAAATTTAAAACTTTGCTTGAATTGAAATGATGATTAAATACAAACTATACAAATATGAAATAATTTAAAAACTTACTGGTAATACTTCTTCAGCTTGACCGCGTTCCACGGGTACTTGCTCGGCTTGCCCTCCAGATCTTCTAGCTCGTACGATCCGTTTAGGAGTGTGCGCGTTATTCGGTACGGACCCTCCCAAGTCGGGCCAAGTATGCCGATGGACTGCTCCGTCGCCCTCCGAAGTACGAGCTGGCCGATAGTGAACTGGCGAGCACGTACTTTGGTGTTGTAGTAGCGTTCTAACTTTTGCTTGTAGACCACATTCTTCTCGTCCGCTGTTAGCCTTCGTTCTTCTAGGAAGTCTAAATCGGAGAGCTGTGCATCGTTATTCAACTGCTCGTCATAGTTTGCTACTCGAAAAGTTGGGACTTGCCCCTCTGCTGGTATGACAGCTTCGGTTCCGAACGCGAGTGCGAACGGAGTTTCACCAGTAGAATTTCTCGTGGTCGTCCGATATGCCCACAGAACCATGTGCAGCTCTTCGGCCCATTTGCCCTTTAATCCATCCAGCTTAGCTTTCAAGGTGTGCTTGATGATTTTGTTGATCGCTTCTACTTGACCGTTTGATTGTGGATGGTAGGGTGTTGAAAAAATTTTCTTGATGTTCTACTCTGAGCAGAAATTTAGCATGTCTTGACTTGTGAATTGACGTCCGTTGTCGGTCACTATTGCTCGTGGTAGGCCGAACCTGAAAATTATATTCTTCCAAATGAAGCTTGTCATTTGGCCCGTTGTGATGGTCTTCAATGCCTTTGCCTCTGTCCATTTGGTGAAGTAATCGACTGCTACGACGACGAAAGTTACCCCCCCAGCAACTGGTGGGAAAGGTCCGATGATGTCGATCCCACACTTCGCGAAAGGCCATGAACTATACACCGAGATAAGCTCGTCTGGTGGTGAGTGAATGGCGGGAGCGAAGGCTTGACATCTCTTGCACGTCTGCGCGTAATGGATTGCATCTTTCTTCAGTGTTAGCCAAAAATAGCCTTGCCTTATGATCTTCAAAGCGAGCGCTTGCCCCCCTGTATGATTTCCACAAGCTCCATCGTGGATTTCGTGCATGACGATCTTCGCTTCGTCTTCTCCGAGGCATTTCAACAAAGGCATTGAAAAACCCCGTTTGTACAGCTGGTCGCCCACGATCGTGTACCTTGCGGACCTGAGTTGCAATCTGGTCGCTTTCACTTTATGTACTTGATGATCGGCGTCTTCGCCGGTCTTGATGTACTTGATGATCGGCGTCCTCCAGTCCTCGTCGCTGGTCGCTTCAACCTGCAAAACTTGAGCTCTGTTCACCGATGGGGAAGAAATTTTGGTGATGGTTGCTTCTGAAAATATTGCCTCCCCCTCTGAAGTGGCCAGCCGAGCTAACGCATCTGCTTGCGTATTTTCCTCCCTAGGGATTTGCTCGATGTGGAATTGATCAAATTGCTCGAGTAATCCTTTCACTAGGTCTTGATACTTTATCATTTGATCGCTGCGAGCCTCGTATTCGCCCGTGATTTGACATAGCCATCTTGATTCCTGCAACTAGAGCCTCGTACTCTGCTTCGTTGTTGGTCGCCCGATATTCGAACTCGATCGCCGAAGCAAACGTCTGTCCGGTTGGGCTGGTGAGGACAACTCCTGCCCCTGCTTTGGTGCTCGTCGACGAGCCATCGACGAACAGTGTCCAAGGAAGCTCGATTCCCTCGGCCAATTTCTCTGGGAAAGTGAGCTCTACGATGAATTCTGCCAGCACTTGTCCCTTGATTGCCGTTCTGGGTGCGTAGGTGAGACCAAATTGTCCGATCTCTACTGACCATTTTAGAAGTCTTCCCGTGGTATCCGGACGATGCAGTGCTCGTCGGAGAGGAAAAGTGGTGAGGACGACCACCTCGTGGTCGAACAGGTATTGCCTTAATTTTCTAACACTCATGACTAGTGCGTACGCCAATTTTTCCATTGGAGTGTATCTCAACTCCGCATCTCGCAGTGTTTGACTTACGTAGTAGATAGGCAGATGTGTGCTCCCCTCAGCTCGGACGAGCACTGAACTGATCGCACAGTCAGTGGCCGCCAAGTATAGATATAAAATTTCACCGGGGACTGGCTTGGATAGGACTTTCGGATCCGATAAATACTCCTTCAATTTCTCGAAAGCTTTCTCGCACTCGTCGGTCCACTCGAACTTTCCTTTCTTCAGAGCGTCGAAAAAAGGTTTGCAACGATCGCCCGTTCGTGCAATGAATCTATTCAGCGATGCCAGGCATCCTGTCAACCTCTGAACTTCTTTCACGTTCCTTGGGCTTTGCATATCGATTACTGCTTGAATTTTACTCGGATTCGCCTCGATGCCCCGCTGACTAACCAGGTGCCCCAGAAATTTTCCTGAGCCAACTCCAAAACTGCATTTCTTTGGATTTAACTTCATGTTGTACTCTCTTAGGATATCGAATGTCATGGCAAGGTGGTGTAGGTGGTCTTCTTTTCGTAAGCTTTTGACAACGATGTCGTCGATATAGACCTCTACCATCTCGCCGATGTGTTTCTCAAACATCTTGTTTACCAGTCTTTGGTACGTTGCCCCCGCGTTTTTCAAACCAAAAGGCATTCTTTTCCAGCTATACATATCACGCGCGGTCATGAAGGCCGTATGTTGCTGGTCGTCGGGATGCATTGCAATCTGATGGTACCCTGCGAAGGCATCCATGAAAGTTAAAATCTCGTGCCCCGCTGTATTATCTACTAGGTGATCAATGTGGGGCATCGGAAAATGATCTTTTGGACAGGCGTCGTTTAAATCTGTGAAGTCTATGCACAATCTCCACGACCCGGTCGTTTTCTTGACGAGCACTGGATTTGCCAACCACTCAGGATCAGTTCCAGTTTTCTCTATTAACTTGTTGTCGATCAATTTCTTGATTTCGATTGCCAAAGCCGCACTTTTATCAGGCCCAAATTTTCTTCGCTTTTGGGTGATGGGTCTTTTTGTTGGATCAATATTTAGTCTGTGGCAGGCATGATTCGTGGGAAAGCCCACCATATCTTCGTGCGACCAGGCGAATGCACCGATGTTTTCCTTCAAAAATGCGACCATGTCCGATCGCAGATGTTCTGGTAAATTCGAACCTATGAATACTTCGAGTTCTGGACGAGCTTCGTTTAATTGGATGGTTTCAAGGTCCTCCGCTGAAGTCGCCCGTTCTTTAGGTTCCTTCCAACGAGGGTCCTCAATTCCGAATTTTGGCTCAAAACCTAACCTAGGCTCCAAATCTGGAAAGTTTTCTGGAGACTGGTCGCCGGGGATCTGGTCGCCCGGATCTGTCTGCTCGTCGATTTCCATTGGGGTGTGGTCGTCCACTTCCATGGAGGCGTGCTCGTTCGCCTCCACTTGGTGGTCGTCGGAACGATGACTGCACTCCCCAACTTCAATTTTTCTGTACTTGCTAGGAAGACCCTCCAAGTAGTTCATTTGTTCTGTTTGAGTTTGACACATAATATACTTTCCAACCATGGCACTTTCTTTAGAATGACGTTTTGCAAAACGGACGAGACACTCCCTCGCCCGCGTCTGATTGCCCTTAACGGTTATAGCTCCCGCCGGGGTTGGAAATTTAATACAGTAATAATAAGTTGAAACGGCCGCCTTGAACTCGCTGAAGAAAGGTCGGCCTAGGAACGCATTGTAGGATGATGGCATGTCGATGATCAAGAAGTCGAGCTGCCTAGCATGGTGCAATTCAGGCTCTTTTGACGATGCCAACTCCAAGGACAATCTGATTTTCCCAATGGGAAGGTTGCGCGTGTCCCCGAACCCTACGATTATATCGTCGCAAGGCTCGATGTAATCTGCATATCCACCAAGAGCATCCAAAGTATGCTTGAAAAGGATGTTGGTGTATGACCCAGTGTCGACCATCATTCGATGGACGATGGTTCCCATTATTTTTCCCGTGATGACCAACGCATCATTGTTTGGCTGCACCACGCCGTTCAGGTCGTCGTCCGTGAAACGGATTTGATGAGAAGGAGGCTTCTCGGCAGTTGGAGCGACGCACACCTGGTGCACGTTGTTGAGTGCTCGCTGTTCGCCCTGAGCCCGGCGAACAGACAGAGCGACCCCGGATTGAGTCCCCCCCAAAGGGCCTTCTATCATATGGCATTCTCCTCCCACATTATCGATGTCGCCACCAGGATGTGTTGGCATGGGAGGAGTTAGCTTGGGACGGTTCAGTTGTTGGCGCAGGTCGCCGCCGCTGTCGTCGCGACGTTTCTTGCCCCGGTTGTCGCCGTTTCCACCTCCGGACTTGATGAATTGGGTGAGCTTACCCTCGTTGTAAAGTTTGAAGAGATTTCTCACCAAGTCTCGGCACCCATTGGTGTGGTGGCCGACAGAGTTGTGGTAGTTGCAAAATTTACTACTATCTAGATTTGCATCGCTCGTATGCATGGGCTTTGCTTGGGGGAGCAGATTTTTCCCCCTGATTGCGTCGTAGATGCCCCTAGGATCCACGGTGAGGGCCTCCCTGGACTGGATGATCTCAGGTGCCTCCTCGAACGGCCTGAAGTTCGCTGGGCGAGCACTGCCAGCCTGAGTGGTCGCCTTCTTGGGCTGGGAAGATTCCCCAGTGTTAGTGTTTTTCTTGGGCCACACTCTCTTGGACGTGTCAGGCTGCTCGTTAGCCTTGGCAGCGTCCATTATTTCTTCCATTTGAATGAAGTTCCCAGCCCTCGTGCGGAAGTCCGCATAAGAAACTGGGAAAGTAAGATGGATAGATTCCCAAAGCTTGGTACCTATCCTTAGACCGGAAACAGCCGAGATTAGCTTCGTCTCATCGTTTACGGCCTCTCCATCGATCACCAGCCTATCGAAGCGCTCGATGAAGTCTTTCCCCGACTCATTCACAGATTGGCGAACGTTAGCCAAGCGTTGCTTTGATGACGGGCGAGCAGCAATGGACCCGTAGTAGGTCAGAAAGAATTGTCCCAGCTCGTGGAATGATGTGATTGATCCGGCACTCAAAGTTGTGTACCAACGATGAGCCCGATCTCCCAATGTTAGGGAGAAGTTTCTGCATTGTGTGGCGTCCGTTGCCCCGATTGAGGCCATATAGTTGGAGTACTTGGACAAGTGTACTCTGGGGTCAGACATCCCATCATATGCCGCCATGGAGGGCATTTGGATCTTCCTTTGAATGGGGGCAGTGAGGATTGCAACACTTAGCGGAGGTGCGGGCAGACTGATCGGCGGTGTGGTCCCTTGCTTCGAGGCGACCACCTCTGCTCGCAGAGCGTCCATCTCTTGTTTCATTAATTTTTGTGTTTCGAGGAACTGGGCGATTTGCCCCTCCTCGGCAGTTTGAGCTCGTGGGACGACGTTCTCGTCACGTCGACTCCCATGGGAAATGGCTGGGCGATCATTATGACGTGATCGCCTGGGAGAGTGTCTGTCAGAATGGTGGCCGCGATAACTCTTCGCTGGAGCTCGCGAACCCTTCGCCGGTCCCACCCTGTCTAGAGCTGAGACCCTGTCGCCCTGATCTCTCCTATCAGTGCGATGGTGGCGGTCGCCCTTATCTGGTCGGCCGTCCACGTTGAAAGGTACTCGGCGAGGAGCCCTTCCATCATTGTCGTTCATTCGGTCGAAAACCGAATTCCTTTGTCGTGAGTCTCCCGTCTGGCTATTGTGGGAGTGCTCGCCGACTTTGTTTTTGCCTTTATCTTGGGGGTGAGCAGAATGTGAGTGATAGGAACGGTCATCCTCGTTCCTCCTGTTTTTGCGAGCCTCGACGAAAGCCCGATCTTTGGCTTTCTCGAGCTCTTCCTTCTCGTTCTGCCTCCTCCTCGTCAAGAGGTAGTCCGATAGGTCTTTCAAGTGTTGGGGGTCATTAAGGATATCCCCCATGTTCAAGTTTGCAAAAGGATTTACCGGTGGCGGAGGGTGCTCGTTCCCTCCGGATGGCAAGATCCCGTCTTGCGGAGTATGCTGAGACATCGTTTAAAGAGTGTCTCTTCTTAGATTACAAAGGAAAGATCTAAAAAACGAAAGATTAAAGTTCTTACGCAGAAGAACGTGCTATTACAACTACTAGTCTTAGTGAAGCAACAACAAAAGAAGCTTGAAAACACAAATACAAGGAGATCAAACTCCAAAATATGCTACGAAAACTGAAAATGTTCAAGAACACGAAGAACACTAAAGATCGTAGATGATGCTCTAAACGGTAGATATACCGATTAAAGCTTGAAACAGGGAGTTTGCTAACCGATCGCTCGTTGATCGGATGAAACTTTGATGATTTAAACACGTAAAAGGTCCCCTCCTTCTAGCGCCAAATGTTGTATGCACTATAAATGGGTTGATTCGGATGTGGACTATTAGCTAGTACGATACAAACATGTATAATTAAACGGGGGTTATTACGTGTTTATGTGGATTAAAGTGATGATTTATGATGAACTTGATGAAGAACACACAAGAACACAAGATATAGCTTCTTGGAGAAGCTAAAGCTTTAGAAGCTTGGGAGAGTTTATTGCTTTGGGTAGGGAGATTTGGTGGAATTCTAACTTCTGTTACAAATGAGCCCAAATGGGCATTATATACTGCTTTTCAAGGGTTGCCCGCCCTTTACACGTGGTGCCTTCAGATTGGACCTTCATTCTGCCCGAAAAGGTGATTTGATGGCGCATTTAATGCTAAACTGCCTCAGGTGCTCGTCCTCGCCGAGATGCCGAGGAGATGGGCCATGGTGGTCGCCGAAGGACCTTCGAGGAGTGTGGTCGCCACGCTCCATGCTGTCTCCCAAGACTTCAATACTTAAACTTCTGTTAACTAAGAATAGGCACGTGCTCGCCACACATTTGGGCGAGCAGCTAACTAAGACAGTGCTCGCCAACATCTTTGGACGAGCACTTAAATATATTAAATACACTAAATCTATTACATTTTCTTGGTCTTGTTGACTAGTCGTCGCATGACTTTGTTGACTGGTCCTCGCCACGTAAGATGATGACTAGGATTGACTTGTCAAAGATTGACCTCTTTGACTAGGTATAACATTAACGAAAAAGCAATGACAAACAGAGTCCTCTGTGCCAAAGAAACAGGAAA
The DNA here is from genome assembly GCA_963675135.1 of Galeopsis tetrahit. Classification (NCBI taxonomy): domain Eukaryota; kingdom Viridiplantae; phylum Streptophyta; class Magnoliopsida; order Lamiales; family Lamiaceae; genus Galeopsis; species Galeopsis tetrahit. Next base: position 8,953,361 of record OY776127.1, on the reverse strand, counting down.
CAATAAGCTGCAGCACCCAGGGAAAGAATCATACAATTAAACCAGATTGAACGAACTTACAAACGACCCCTCCCACGCCTTAAATACTCGCCATACAAATAACAGGATTGGACAACTAGTCGTTGACCACGATCTGAGAAAGCACGCCCTCAAAAACCACTTCCAAATGTATTCTATCGTTAGCAATAAAAGATAACGTTAATTAGTCCATAGCGAGCTCCGGATTTTCTTGTGGACGCCTCAAAGTTTAGCTCCCATAAAGTGCTCCAAGTGAAATTGAATGTTGTTGTGGCTGACCGTAGAAATGCCTTGCCACTCATAAAGTTTGGACCATAAAGCAAAAGCCGCATAGCATTCCATAAAAAGATGTTGCTCGTCTTCATTCGCCTCGATCATTGCATAACGTGGAAGTACACAAAGTATTATCCCCAGATCCACGCCACGATTTTTGTAGCCATCTCAATGAAGCAGAATTCTATGCCTCCATCCCTGTCCACATTGCTTTCGACTTGGTAGTATACATTCTTCTTGCATCGGCAGTTCATTTCCATTAATAAGAAGGTTTAAACCTGTTCAAAATGTCTAGCAACGAAGTCAAAAGCCCCTGTTCCCACTCAAATAACTCTCTTCTCCGAGACAATTTCCACTCCCCACATCCCTCACAAATTTTCTTTTATCCTCCGAGATAAGAAAAAGTCTCGGGTACGTACAATTCACATAAAGTCTTTCCACGACACCAATCAAAAATTCACACTGCTCCCATCCCCTAAAATCCTAACCACATTATTTCTGAACCAGCCCCCATGAAAATCCTGATCTATTTTTTGAAAGGAGAAATATATTAATATAAATTCGAAAACAAGTTGTGCTCGGATTAACAACGATCGTTCAAGTATTACAAGACAATGTTAAGTCAATCAACACCTAAACAGAGATATTGAAGAAAGAATGACAATTATGCACAAACACAATCTAGAATTGTGGCACCACTCATTAAAAGAAAAAGGAGGGCAATTCCTTCTAAGGCAAACGAAACACCACGCTTTTGTCCTAGCCTCCTCGAATGCTCTTTGTGGGTTGATCTCCTTTCGATAAAAAATTACACATAACCAAATACACTCCAAGAAGAATTTCTTACCACTACAAGAAACAGGGGGAAGCGACGAAAATTTTGCAACAAATCTAAATTTCATCGCTAAAATCATTTTTTAGCAACGAAATATAAATTTTCGTCACTAAATTCTTAGATTTAATATTTGCAACAAAATTTATATATTTCATCGCTATATTAGCAACAAATTGCTTCATTTCGTTGTTAATAATCAAAATAGCAATGAAAATTATATTTCGTCGCTAATATTTTGCAACAAAATAGAAATTTTCGTCGCTAAATTCTTAAATTTAATATTTGCAATAAAATTTATATATTTTATCGCTATATTAACAACAAGTTGCTTCATTTTGTTGTTAATAATCAAAACAACAATGAAAATTTTATTTCGTCGCTAATTTTTGCGATGAAATATAAATTTTCGTGGCTAATCTTTTTAAATTAATTTTTGCAACAAAATCTATATATTTTTTCTTCATTTTGTTGTTAATAATAAAAAATCAATGAAAATTATATTTCGTCGCCAATATTTTGCCATGAAATAGAAATTTTTGTTGCTACTTTCTTGAAATTAATTTTTCCAACAAAATTTTTAAATTTTATCGCTATATTAGCAACAAATTGCTTCATTTTGTAGTTAATAATCAAAACATCAATGGAAATTATATTTTATCGCTAATATTTTGCGATGAAATAAAAAATTTCGTGGCTAATTTCTTGAAATTAATTTTTGCAACAAAATTTATATATTTCATCGCTATATTAGCAACAAATTGCTTCATTTTGTTGTTAATAATCAGAACAATGAAAATTATATTTCGTCACTAATATTTTGCAATGAAATGGAAATTTTCGTGACTAATTTATTGAAATCATTTTTTGCAATGAAATTAAAATATTTCGTCGCTATACTAGCAACGAATTGCTTCATTTTGTTGTTAATAATCAGAACAGCAATGAAAATTATATTTCGTCGCTAATATTTTAGCGACAAAATTAAAATTTGTATGACTAATTTTGTGGATTTAATATTTGCGAGAAAATTAAAATATTTCATCACCTTATTAGCAAAAAAATATTTTATTTTATTATTAATTGTTGGGATATGAATCCTAGAACAAGTCCTAAATGATGATAAAAGATAAAAGATGAAGTTTTGATAAGCCAAAAGAAGACTTGAATATTTTCTAAGTGTTGACTGATCTAGTCTAGTTAAGAGAAGTCATCTTGTACAAGACCAGTAGAGTTCACAAGACAAGTAATAGTTTCAAAAGATAAGTATGAAAGAAAAAGACAAGTACAGTTTATAAGTACTTTGTATACTTGATAGGTTTTATACTGAGCTATTTGAGTTGTATAGAAGCTCATATTATTTCGTATGTAATCGTATATAATCAATGTATAGTTGTAAGTTGACTAAGCTTGGTAACAAGAGCTTAATGTAATGTAATAGTCTTGTTAGGATTAGAGGATAGGACTAGATTAGTTCTATGTTGTAATCTGAAGAAGTCTACTGCACAAGACAAGTAGAAGACGCAGTCTACTACTACTGGACAAGACAGGTGCACGACTCTACAAGACAGGTCAATTTGAAGATTAGTTACAGAAGCGTGTTAAAGATAAAGTTTGAAGAATTAGTTAAAGAATAACTAATTAACTGAAGAAACGTGTTAAAGGATATGAAGAATCAGTTACTAGTTAGTTTTCAAGAAAAGGTTGTTACACAACTGAAAGTTCTTGGAATTAGAGTTCTATAAATACCTCAAGGTATTCATTGGTTAAAGACTACTGAAATATTGAGAACTACTACTTACGAAAGTTTATTGAAGATTACTCTCAGAGATTGAAGTTCAGAAAGTGAAGCTACGCAAGACAAGTGAAGATCGAAGAAGGCTACTACTGAACGAAGAGAAGTTTTATTTTTGTTTACTGTTTCAAGTTGCTAGTTACTTGTAAAATAGCTAGTAAGATCGAAGATATATCTGGAGATATAATCGAGAAGATCTAAGTCTTATTTCTTGGGACTTAAAGCTACAAGAACATATTACTCGATTGGAAGAGTTAATAAGAATTTCACAACTGGGTTTGTGAGAGTGGATGTAGACAAGTTGTCGAACCACTATAAATCTCGTGTTTGATTTACTTTACTGTTTTGTTTGTTGTTTAATTGATTAACTGTTTGATTGATTGAGTTACATATCCGAACAAGACTAGTTGAGTAAACACTGAAACAGAGTTTTCGAAATAAGTTGAGTATAAACTTTAATTGGGCTCATTGTTAATTTCGTATTCCGCACATTGTAATTCTGATATATCGAAAGATTTTATAAAAGTCTATTCACCCCCCCTCTAGACATTTTCTTTAACTTTCCTCGATATTAACTCAACTTAGGGACCTACAAGTGTTAGAAAAGTCTATTCACCCCCCCTCTAGACATTTTCTTTAGCTTCCCTCGATATTAACTCAACTTAGGGACCTACAAGTGGTATCAGAGCAGTAGTTTACGAACTGCTGTTTCTTGATAACCAACTCAAGACTTGGGTGAAAATCTCAGTCCAAGATCATATTTGCTTACGTGTTCTTGATCAATATTCTTGATATATTGTTTTCTTGTTCCCTGTTCTTGACTCATATACTTCTTGATCATAAAACTGATTAGCACTAATCAACCCTTTTAAACATGTCTCTTGAAATCAGCGCTAACAAGTTGCCTAAGTTCCAGGTTCAAGATTATGACTATTGGAAGCTAAGGATGGAAGCCATCTTCAGTTCCACTCACGACTTAATGATCTCCGTCATCACTGAAGGTCCGATAGTGACCATGATTCCTAATACTGCTGCCCTTGACACAAATCAACCTGTTGGTACTCTCGTCAAGAAACCAAGGTCAGAACTAACCTCAGAAGAAATGAGACAGAATAATTTGGATAGTTTGGCCAAGAATTACATCTTACACACTCTTCCTAATGAGTATCTGGGAAAAGTGTTAAAATGTAAAACTGCCAAAGAAATGTGGGATCGCTTAGCTATCATTTGTGAAGGGACATCCCTAATCAAAGAAAGCAAGCTTTCTACAGCAGTCCAAAGATTTGAATCATTTCATATGAAAGCCGGTGAAACAATAGACCAGTTGGATACTTGTTTTACCAAAATCATGAATGACTTGGAAGTCCTTGGTAAATCTTATACTCCACGTGAAATCAATCTTAGGATTCTCAAAAGCCTTGATAGTCGATGGAAAATGGTAAAAATGCTTGTTAAGAATACCCAAGATATAGACGTATGGACAGCAGAGACCATGTTTCAAACTCTAAAGGCTCATGAGTTCGATTTAGACGAAGATGAACCCATAGCAAGTAGTGACAGAGAACATGCTGTATCTAAGAACGTTGCTTTTAAGGCTAGTTCGTCTAAGGTAGACAGGTCAAAGTCTAAGACTAGGTCTACTTCTGTGAAAGACGAGTTAGATACTGATCTTAGTCTGAAGGATCAGGTAAGCCTCATGGTTCGAAAGTTTGATAGGCTGAATAAACGTTTCGGAAGATATAAGAAGTTCTATAGAGAACATAGAGGGTCAGCTTCTAAGAACTCGTCTGAGACCAGACAAGACCGAAACTCGTCCGAAAGGAGAGACGAAGTCTCGAAAGGTAACAGACAAGATAGAGAGTCTGATGGTAGAAAGATTACTCGCTCTGATAGACGTGATAAACGAAGGAATAACTCTCCTATTAAAAAGGCTACTAATGATCTCTTGTGCTATAACTGTGAAAAGCCAGGTCACTACATATATGAATGTCCAGACCTGAGTACTGATGATCGAGAAGAACGCAAAGCACGAAGGGAAAGAAGATACAACCGTGGCAAGAAGGCAATGATGGCCAATGATGACTCTGATTCTGATTCAGACGAGTTACCATCATCCTCATCTAGCTACCCGTCTGATCCAGATCACGATGAAGCCTTCATAGTAGATGATGGTCTATGCTGCATGGCTAAAATCGAACAAGAGGTATCATCTGCTACATCATTTAAATCTTGTGATGAATCAGAATCTGATGAAAGTGACACTGCCAGTAGCAAAGTAGGGAGTAGCCTTCAGCACTCTACTAGTGCAGTTGAAGACGACCTCCTACTTGCCAACAAGGCAATCATTGAAGTCAGTGACGAAAACATCATTTTAAGATAAGAAATCATTGATCTTAAGGAAGCTCAGTCTAAAGTAGATCCTAATATAACAGTCCTAAATGAACGCCTGCAAGAAGAGTTGAGTCAACTCAAAGACAAGTGTGCATTAACAGACAAGTTGTATCAAGACCTACTTAAGACACATGCTACTGAGAAACATGAATTCAATGTTTTAAAAAGTAAGTGCAAAAAGCTTGAAGAACGTAATAAGTTCTTAGAAACCGAGGTTGTCACTTTAGACCTTAAACTTACTGACCTGGTTAACTCTTCTAAAGTTAACCTTGAACTGTCAGATAGGTATAGGGCTCCTGCTGACAAGACAGGCATAGGTGCTGAGACATCAAGCTCATCTACTCAAGTTCCTAAGAACCCCACTATTTTCATCTCAAGCTCTTTGACTAATGATAAAGGAAAAGGACCAATGATATACGATATTGGAACTCCATCCGAAGGCACTGTACCCAAACAGACTCAAGTTAACATTCTAATTACCAAGGGAGGTAAAAAGAAAGTTAACAACAAGCCTGTTCCGTTTAAGACAAGTCAACAAAGGACTAGGAGTCGTGGACGACCAAATCAGGTCAGATACGAGGACTGGTATCCCGAGGAGACGAGTACTAGACAAGTGCAGACTAGACGACAAGAGTCTAGACCTCCTTTCATAAGGCAGTCTCAACTCTACTCGTCTAGACCTAGACAGGAAGGTCCTAAATATCGTACACAAACTGTCCTATATCCTCCACCTTTGTCATATGATATCAAAGGAGAAGAAAGACCTAAACATGTCTATAAACCGTATGGACCTAATGCATATAAACCCTACTCTGACTATCATAGACAAGTGCCTGCTCAAGTAGAGATTAAGTCGAAAGGCTATCTCCAAAGAATAGACCCAAACTCGACTGATAGGCCAGATAAGGACAACAAGGTCTTATTTTGCAACAAATATGGTCGAAAGCTTAGAAGATCAAACTTGTTCAGGACTCCAATGTATATTTGGATTCCATTGAACTCGACTAACCCCCCAGGACCCCAATAAACAAGGAGGGTACCTAAATTATGAAATATCATCTAATGCAGGGTCGACTCGATCTATACAAGAAGGGTGGCTCAATAGGAGAAACTTGGTACATAGACAGTGGTTGTTCGCACCACATGACTGGTACCAAGGCACTTCTATCAAGCTACCATGAGCAAGAAGGACCAAAGGTTATATTCGGTGACAGCTCTACAGCCATCACAAAAGGCTTTGGCTACATCCGAAATGGCGACGTAGAGATACAAGATGTATCATACGTAGAAGGTTTGAAATATAATCTACTATCTGTTTCACAGTTTTGTGATCGAGGTTACAAAGTACAGTTTAAAAGTCAAAAATGCGAAATCATAGACAAGAGGACTCATACCGTACTACTCGTCGGCATAAGACAAGGAAGTGTGTACATAGTGAACTGGAACAGTTGTCCGAGGGACACCTGTCTACTTACTTCAAATCCTAAAGAACTTGGCTGGCTCTGCCATAGACGCATTTGTCATCTAAACTTTAAGGTTCTTAATAAGATAGCCAGAGACTACCTTGTGGAAGGTATTCCCAATGAAGTCTACTACAAGTCACATGTATGCACGTCTTGTTAGAAAGGTAAACAGGTAAAAGGTTCCATTAATTCTATTCCAACCCTCTCAACAAGTAGAGTTCTTGAACTTCTACATATGGACTTACATGGCCCAATTACTCCTCCAACGTTGAACGGTAGAAGGTACACACTTGTTGTGGTAGATGACTATTCTAAGTTCACTTGGGTAGTCTTCTTACACAAGAAGAGTGATACACAAACACTCCTACCTGATTTGTTGAAGAAGATACAAGTTGAGAAGAATCAGTCCATTGTCAAGATCCGTAGTGACAAGGGTACTGAATTCATTAACTGCTATATTAAAGAATTTTGTTCTAAGCGTGGCATCCAGCACCTTACTAGTGCAGCAAGGACACCACAACAAAATGGAGTAGCAGAACGAAGGAACATAACTCTTAAGGAGGCCTGCAGGACCATGCTGACAGAGTACAATACTCCTCAGAAGTTTTGGGCAGAAGCTATCAATACTGCATGCCATTCCCAAAACAGAAGTGCTATCAATAAAGCACTAGGTAAGACGCCCTATGAGGTATGGAAAGGTCGAAAACCTAGAGTTTCATATTTCCATATATTTGGCTGTAAGTGTTTTATCCATAATAATGGGAAAAGCAAGTTGAATGCATTCGATGCTAAGGCAGACGAGGGGATATTCTTAGGATACTCCTCGACTAGCAAAGCATTCAGAGTATTCAACTACTCTACCCTATGTGTGGAAGAAACACCACATGTAGTTTTCGATGAATCTCAACAGGACTCGTCTGCCAACAAGATCAGTGAGAAAGTTACTGAGCTAACTATCGAATCTGACAAAGAATCAGAAGTATATGAATCCGTTCAAGCATACAACCCATTCATGAAAGCTCTCGAATCAAATGATCAGGAGAAGGTAAGTGCTCAAGGTAAATCTGTCAGACCAGTTGACATGCCTGAACTAGTCGACTCGTCTACTCCTATTAAATCCTCTGATGATAATGATATTGAAATGCATGATGCTATAGTTGATCTAGATGATGATAATATGCTTACTAAAACTAGAAAAACATGGAAATCTGCTCATGATACTCAAAATATCATTGGTGACTCTACTATTGGTGTAAAGACTAGACGACAACTCTTTGAGTCACAAGAACAACCTAGTCCATCTTTGTTTTGCTGGTGTTGTTTCCTCTCATCTATCGAGCCTAAAACCATCAAAGAGGCTTTAGCTGATAGTAATTGGATCATCTCTATGCAAGACGAGTTGAATCAGTTTGTTCGAAATGACGTCTGGGAACTTGTTGATAGACCTAAACATCATAATGTAGTTGGCACTCGATGGATTTTCAAAAATAAGAAAGATGAGAATGATGTAGTTGTTCGTAATAAGGCTAGACTAGTAGCTCAAGGCTATTCACAAGCTGAAGGCATAGATTATGATGAAACATATGCACCTGTTGCTAGACTAGAAGCCATTCGATTGTTCCTTGCATATGCTGCTTACATGAAATTTACCGTATATCAAATGTATGTTAAAAGTGCATTTCTTAATGGTATTCTTGCGGAACAAGTGTATGTTGAACAACCCCCAGGTTTCGAAGTCAAAGGTAACCAGGTATACAGATTAAAGAAGGCCTTATATGGACTAAAACAAGCTCCAAGAGCCTGGTATGATACTCTTTCTAAATTTCTATTAGAAAATGGTTTTACTAAGGGCAAGGTCGATAGAACCTTGTTCAGAAGACAAGAAGGGAAAGACATTTTACTCGTCCAAATTTACGTAGATGACATCATTTTTGGTTCACCTAACAAAATGCTGAGTGAAAGTTTCTCAACACTCATGCAAAGTAAATTTGAGATGTCGATGATGGGTGAAATGAATTACTTTCTTGGACTTCAAGTAAAACAGACCCCAGAAGGGATTTTCATAAATCAAGCAAAGTATACTCGTAATCTACTAGACAAGTATGGTATTAAGACATGTAAATCTTCTGGAGTACCTATGCAACCTACTTACAGGATGGATCCAGACGAGAATGGTAAGTGTGCTGATCAAACTCATTACCGTGGACTTATTGGTTCATTACTGTACTTGACTGCTAGTAGACCTGATATTGCATTTTCTGTTGGTGTATGTGCTCGTTTTCAAGCTAACCCAAAAGAGAGTCATATGGAAACCACTAAAAGGATATTGAAATATTAGAAAGGGACCATCAATCGTGGTATATGGTATCCTTCAAATGATGATTTATCTCTAAGTGGCTACTCTGATTCTGATTTTGGTGGTTGTAGAATAGATAGGAAATCTACATCTGGTTCTTGTCAATTCTTAGGCACAAAACTCATTTCATGGTTTTCGAAAAAGCAGACAAGTGTTGCTACCTCTACTACTGAAGCCGAGTACATGGCTGCTGGTAGTTGTTGTAGTCAATTATTATGGCTTATTCAACAACTTAGAGATTATAATATCTGTGAATCAAATGTTCCTATTTTCTGTGATAGTAATAGTGCAATTGCCATTACACAAAATCCTGTTTTACACACACGTTGTAAGCATGTTGATGTGAAACACCATTTCATACGTGATCATGTAGAAAAGAAGGATATTCGCATGGAAAAGATTCACACTGATTTTCAAAGAGCTGATATTTCCACAAAACCATTAGCTGAGGCCCGATTTCATGAATTATGCATTAGTCTAGGACTAATTGATCTTGATCCTACTAGTATGTAGAAGTATACTAACTAGACAGGTACAGTCCTAAGAAGAAAGGAGAAACAGACAAGTTATCACAAAAGCATAGAGCACTCGTCTACTCACCCAACAGACAGGTATACAAGGTCAGACAAGTTGACCAAACAACCCGATGAGGAAGCTGGTAAAGCTGAGGGTAATACTAAGGGAATAAACATTTAAGGGGGAATCTTTGATTTCTTAAAGATCCTTATGTTGACTCTTTAGTTTGGTAACAGTCATCTTGTTTGAACCTTGATCATTGACTTAAATTGATATTCATTCTAATTATTCTACTCGACTACCTGTATTACATCTAATCCATAGTGCGAGAAAAGACAGGTTCAAATAGTCGTTTGATGTTCAAAGTAGACAAGCATAGTCGAAGGGGGAACTCGTCTTGTGCGCTTAAGTCTACTCGTCTGTTCTGAATAGACTCGAACAGACAAGATAAGTGTACTCATGATTAACATACTCCAAGTGTTTAATCAATTCGAATTAAGGGTATAAATGAAATTTGTAAATGGAAATTTTGAAAAACCTAGAATTGGATTTATACACTCCTTTTAATGAGGTGTATATACCCAATTCGCGCCAAAACTCTACTATACTAGGTCAGATATGTACACCCCATTTATCTACCAATAGAAAAGGCAAATTTCAAATTTTACAATACTAAATCACGTAATATTCTCGATTCCGCCAAACTGAATTTCAAAAGACTTTCATATGTGTCAATTGGATTAAATCTTTCAATCTCAACCATTGATTTCAACATTCAAGGTTTAACAAAACCCATACTACTCGTTCATAACTGCTCACAAGTTCTTATCTCTTGATTATTCATAACATCTCAAACATTCAAACTCTTTCGAAATCTCTTGAGTTTGATAATCAATCTACTATGTCGATCGTTTCGATATTTGATGCTCGTACTAACATGCAAGCTAGGTTTGTTCTCGGTAAGTACATCACCGGTGGAAGAGTGCATGTAGAAGGATCGGTGTTTTTCAAAGGGAATCACACTGAAGACAACAAAGAGATTCTGATAAAATGCTTTAGATGCGGTTTGAGACCCTATTTGGAGGCATTTCCTGAAGTAGTGCTGGAAGAGGAAGTGTTAGAGTTTTATGCTACTGCCACTCGACAAGGCGACTTGATTGAAGCCTTTGTTGGAAGAAGGAGAGTGGAAATCACTCGTGAATTTCTAACAGAATCGTTGAAATTGCCATCTGGTTCGATAGATATCGAGAGATATGCTGAAGGTAGAGAGTTGAAATATTTAAGTATTTTCTGTGGAAAACAGCTGAGGTTGAATCGCGATGGAAAAATTCCTGCTGTCAAGAAGAAGGAATTACTCGACAAATACAAGACTCTTCTTGACATCGCATAAAAAATGTTGCTAGGAGTCACCGGGAGTTTTGACTCTGTGACGCTTCAGAAAGCAAGGATAATGGCCATAATTCATGATGGAATCACTGAAGGAAATTGGTCGAAATTCTTCTTGGATAGGTTGATGTACTACAAGAAGTATGTTCAAGTCGACACCAGTTCAGTCAACTGGGTGGTAACTGCGAATGTTAGCTTTGGAAACAAGCTAAGTGTGATTCTACCCATCTTATTGCCCAACAAGACTAGTTGGAGTAAGGGCAAGCCATTTCATCCTCTCAAGCATTATCTGAAGAAGGAGGCGCTAGCAAAGCAAGCTGCTAGAAGAGCTGCTGCTCCCAGACAAGTTCATATCAATCCTGATGACGCCATGATTGAAGCCGCCTCGTCTAGTTCTGAGGAAGATGAGTCGGAGAGCAAAGATTCTGAGGAAATTGAAGCTGAAACTAGTGGTAGACTAGTTCAGTATGTGGAAGAGGAGGCAATGATTGAGGCTGCAGGAGATTCGGAAGAAACTCACTCAGACAAGGAGCCTTAGACGGAAGAGGAAGAGTTGCAAGTGTATCGACTGGTGAGAGTCGAGTCGAGTCCTTCACCAGACAAGTCGACTGAAGAAAAGGTTGGTACTTCTTCTCGAACTTTGTCAATTCCTCTCTCTCTCCCCGTTAAAACCAAGGCCAAATCACTTCGATCTCGTGCCAAACCTGTACCCAAAACCTCTTCAGTGTTGGCAGTGCAACCACTTCGAGTCAACATAACCCCACACTACTATATACGATACAGTTGATACTTCTACAACTGTCGAACCAAACCAAGCCACGTTAAAGCCCCAAGAAACCACCATCCAAATTCCTCTTACCTCAACAGAATATGTTGAACCCCCCAACCCATCTACTTCAGACAAGACACCAGTTGCCACTGCGACAACTGAGACAGGGACCCCACCTGCTCAGACCCCGTCTGATGTTAGATTTGAATCCCTTGTTTACTATCCGATGTGCTTAAGGGAGAAGAGGGTCCGTGCTACTGTAAGCAACAATCTGAAGAAGAGGCTCTCGTCTATTGAGATAGACACCTCATCAGAACAGTATGAGAAACTCATTAGGATATGCACGTGGGTTGCATTGAAGAAATCTTCTACTGATGATCTGTTTGAAGTCATACAAGGCATGGGAGGTATCTCCAATTTTATGGATTGGGAGATGGAGCAAAGGGAGAATAGTGGAGTTCAAGATTATTCAGAACTTCTCCCACCTCATGTTCTTACAGCCCTGGTAAAGCGAATGCTAAATGTACCAGATGATGTGTTGCTTGCATCACACATGTTTGATATTGGTATTCAGACTGATCTATCGGAAGAAGAGTTGAGAGCTGTAACTGTTGAAGCTGGCATTCAAACGTCAGATCAGTCAGAAGATGAGTCTGAAAACTCTGATGATGTGGACTCTTTCATTTTTGGAGTTGAAGATGATGAGTTCATGGACGCTGTGATGTTTACAGAAGATGAACTTATTGAGAAAGTTCAAGAAGAGGTTGTTCCTGAAACTCAGTCGTCTACTCAAGGTTTTCCTGAAGGTTATCTTGAAGAGCTAAAGTCGGATTTGAAAGATGCTGTTCACTCTGCTGTTGATGAGTTCTTAAATTCAAAGGTTAAGGACGTGCTAGTTGAGCAAAACCAATCACTTGTTGACTCCTCGAGAGAATTGATTGTTGGTGAGGTCAACAAAATGGACTCAACTTTCCGAGCTGAGTTATATGCGGAAATTGAACGTTTTCTTCAGAAGCAAGTTGAATTTTCTGAGACAAGATCTATTTCATTTGCTAGGACATTAGCTGAAGAGTCTAGTAAGATGGAAAGACTATACAGGGTGAAAATTGAGATAGCTGATGAGCAAAGACGAGAAACACACGATCAGTTGGTGCGTTCTCAAGCTATTCTTGCTGAGCTAACTAAGCAAAATACCTTACTGCGTCAGACTGCTGTTCACTTCAAGGACGAGTTGGCTATTAATTCAAAGAAGCTAGAATCTACTGTTGATCGACTAGACAAGATGAGTCGTGACCAGACACATCAAAGACAGATAGATCTCGCTGCAGAAGCTATGAAGGAAGCACTGAAAGAAGAAATGACTCGATTCACTAGTCTATTCACTCTTAAGGCAAGTGATGAAGCCAAAAAGGGGGAAGAGACAAGTAGAGTTGAAGAAAAGTCAAGTGCAGAACCGGAGGTTAAGGCTGCTGCGACTGCGATAGAAGAGTTAAGGTATCCCAAGAGAGGAAGGCTAGTCAAGAAGGCAGATCTTGAAGAATCTGAAGAACAGAAAAAACTGCTAAAAGGAAAAAGTATTGCATCTCCTGAAGTTGAAACTCAGACTAGACAAGTCAAGAGAAAACTTGTTCTAGAGAAGAAGAAAGAAGAGTTAGGAGATATTCTAGGTGATATTGGTGATGAAGAGGTTGAAGCTCTTCATAAGAAGCAAAAGCTGGATGAAGATCGGTATGCTAACAAAAAATTGTTAGGAAAACATATCAAAATGTTGCTGAAGTTGAAGACTGATCCAGATCAAGTAGAAGATGCCTACATTGATAATTTCATTGACGATGAACATAAAGATGCATGGTTCAAAGTCAAGCTGAAGTGGGAGTTGGATCACTGGATTATTCGCAAGTTTGGAGATCCAGAGAGCAAAGAAGAGTTATACGCAATTTTTGATAAGTTCATGGAAACTCAAGATCGGAATCTATGGAACTTGATCATGAGGATTGCAAATGCGGTAAGTTTTAATATTCTTGTTCCTATCTTTCCTAAATGGATTACTCCTATGTTAGGTTCTGGAAAAAGGATCGATTACAACCATATTAAAAAGTTTGAAGAAGACTTACTGGATAAGGAGAAGATCGAGACTGAAGAACACATGACTGTCATTCACAAAAGGCTACTAGATGCTTTTGGTGTTCCAAGTTCTTAAGAAGGTATTGTATCAGATTAGTTTTTTTTTCTGGTACTTAGTTTTATTTTGATTAAGTATTTGTAATATCTACTGATCTTGTTTCGAAATGAATGAAAAGATAAGTACTATTTGGTGTTTAAGACAAGATAACTACTTAATTAGTCTACTATTATGAAAAGATTCAAGTAGTTTTGGCTTCATCAAAAAGGGGGAAATTGTTGGGATATGAATCCTAGAACAAGTCCTAAATGATGATAAAAGATAAAAGATGAAGTTTTGATAAGCCAAAAGAAGACTTGAATATTTTCTAAGTGTTGACTGATCTAGTCTAGTTAAGAGAAGTCATCTTGTACAAAACCAGTAGAGTTCACAAGACAAGTAATAGTTTCAAAAGATAAGTATGAAAGAAAAAGACAAGTACAGTTTATAAGTACTTTGTATACTTGATAGGTTTTATACTGAGCTATTTGAGTTGTATAGAAGCTCATATTATTTCGTATGTAATCGTATATAATCAATGTATAGTTGTAAGTTGACTAAGCTTGGTAACAAGAGCTTAATGTAATGTAATAGTCTTGTTAGGATTAGAGGATAGGACTAGATTAGTTATATGTTGTAATCTGAAGAAGTCTACTGCACAAGACAAGTAGAAGTCGCAGTCTACTACTACTGGACAAGACAGGTGCGCGACTCTACAAGACAGGTCAATTTGAAGATTAGTTACAGAAGCGTGTTAAAGATAAAGTTTGAAGAATTAGTTAAGGAATAACTAATTAACTGAAGAAACGTGTTAAAGGATATGAAGAATCAGTTACTAGTTAGTTTTCAAGAAAAGGTTGTTACACAACTGAAAGTTCTTGGAATTAGAGTTCTATAAATACCTCAAGGTATTCATTGGTTAAAGACTACTGAAATATTGAGAACTACTACTTACGAAAGTTTATTGAAGATTACTCTCAGAGATTGAAGTTCAGAAAGTGAAGCTACGCAAGACAAGTGAAGATCGAAGAAGGCTACTACTGAACGAAGAGAAGTTTTATTTTTGTTTACTGTTTCAAGTTGCTAGTTACTTGTAAAATAGCTAGTAAGATCGAAGATATATCTGGAGATATAATCGAGAAGATCTAAGTCTTATTTCTTGGGACTTAAAGCTACAAGAACATATTACTCGATTGGAAGAGTTAATAAGAATTTCACAACTGGGTTTGTGAGAGTGGATGTAGACAAGTTGTCGAACCACTATAAATCTCGTGTTTGATTTACTTTACTGTTTTGTTTGTTGTTTAATTGATTAACTGTTTGATTGATTGAGTTACATATCCGAACAAGACTAGTTGAGTAAACACTGAAACAGAGTTTTCGAAATAAGTTGAGTATAAACTTTAATTGGGCTCATTGTTAATTTCGTATTCCGCACATTGTAATTCTGATATATCGAAAGATTTTAGAAAAGTCTATTCACCCCCCCTCTAGACATTTTCTTTAGCTTCCCTCGATATTAACTCAACTTAGGGACCTACATTAATAATCAGAACAATAATGAAAATTATATTTGGTCTCTAATATTTTAGTGATTAAATAAAAAAATTCATGTTTAATTCTCATGAATTAAAAATGGTTGTCGTTTAAACATAATAAAGGAAAAAAGTTTGAGTGCATGCATAGTGTGAAACAATAGAGACGATTCCAACACTATGATGATGTTTGAAATAATATGATCAATATAATTTCATTTACACTCATTAATTTGACATATTAAGTTATTTGTTTGATTTATTTTGGGGTATAATTTCTTGATTTCATTATGTATAATTTTTTTTATATTTTTCTGTTTTTTTGTTGTCTTGATTTCATTAATTATTTGTTGTTATTTCTACTAAGCATGAGGGAAGAGTACTACTTCAACTATGCATATTAAATCTAGAAAATCGGTTTAAATGTTTAATATTTCTCCTAAATTTTCTATCTTATATAAATTAGTTTGAAAGTTTATAAAAATATTTACAAATATGAAGATGCAAATAAAGATGGACATAAATAAAGATGAGAGGATGAAGATTGGATGTAATATTTATTATTTTTTTGGAATTGTTAAAGTAACATTGATTGTTTACAATTGACATTGTTTTAAATATTACAAGTTAATATATGTGAAAAATTAATTAATATTTATAAATATTTTTATAAATTAATCAATATTTATAAATATTTTTATAAATTAATCAATATTTATAAATATTTATAAATTAATCAATATTTATAAATATTACAATTGGAATTATTTTTATTATTTATATAATTGTTACAAGTTAAAAATTAATCAATTAATATATGTGAAATAAATTAATTAAATAAGTAAAATTAACTAAATTAGTAATAATTGAATACATATATAATTAATATTAAAAACTGAACCAAAGAGTTGTCTGCCCGAGTGGTGGGTGCCCAACTATGGGTGCATATCCACCTGGGATCAATTCCCACAAAGACCAAATAAATAGTCATTTAAATAAAATGGGGATGGGTATGCGGGTCGGGTCGGTTGGGTCGGGTACGAGTGTGGGTCGGTTTTTTAAATAAAATGGAGAGGGGTATGCGGGTGGGTTGGGTTGGGTGTGGGTGCGGGTTGGGTTGGAGGTCGGTTGGGTCGGGTACCGGTGTGGGTCGGTTATTTAAATAAAATGGGGGAGGGGAATGCGTGTCGGTTGGGTCGGGTTGGGTGCGCGTGTGGGTGTGGGTCGGGTTGGTCGAGTGCGGAAGTGGATTTAGAGAATAATTCGTAAATCGGATATCCATAAGCCAAATATTAGCGACAAAAATATGGGTTTTATCGCTAAAATTTTGCAACGAAATTAAAATATTTATCGCAAAAAATTAGTCACGAAGTAAGGAGCTACTATTTTAGACATGAAAAAAATTTGTAGCTAATTATAATATTTTCGTCGCATGATTTGTTGTTATACATACCCGTCGCTAACGTGTTTGCGACAAATGTTCAATTTTCCTCGCAAACATTTTGCGACAAAATTAATTTTTTTTTGTCACAAACACGTTAGCGACGGGTGTATAACAACAAATCCTGCGACAAAATTATTTCATTGCTAACTCACGTTAGAGACGAAAATATTAGAATTAGCGACAAATTTTTTCGCGGCTAAATTGCAGTTTTCTTGTAGTGTACGTTTACCTCCCAAGAGTCCTAAAAATGGTACTGAAATGACATAATCATGCCATATCCTGAATCGAGAACTGATATAGGGAACTCCTCTAATCGCCAAAGCATCGTGAAGAGAGCAGATTGAAGCCAGGCCAGTTCGTCTCAACGAGGCTCATAATAGCCGATCTGAGACGTGCCCCAGGCCCTCTCGGGATCTGAACTGGACAAATTTCGGAAGAACGATTTTAGATATCTGGTCTGAAATCAGGATCTGGAGTCTGGTCCTGAAGCTGGGCTCTAACCAAGGATATTAACATCAGAGTCTTTGTCCTTCTCATGATCAAAGAGAGAACGCAATCTTGGTGTGTCTGAATATCTCTACAAATGTGTGCGCACTACATGAAACAATTAGTAAGTGTCAGAATCGTAATATGAATTGTGTCATTATTTGTAACAAACCCTAGAAGATAAGATTAATATCATACCCCTCAATAGCAAGGTATATAAGGTACCCCCTTCATTTTTCAAGATTCTAAGTCATTTTTACTAATTTTTCTACTCTCTAAAAATGATTGTTATTCACCTTCTTCTTCATCGTGCTCGGCTGACTTGAGCGTCGGATGTCCATTGCCGGACACCCCTCCGGCTCGGTTTTTGTGCAGGTCAGCATATCAGTTCTTGTCGTGCATTGTCGTCCCACATTCAAGGATTTTCAAGGAGCTTATTTAGGTATTTACCATTTTAATCTCTATTTGATTGTGTTCCCTCTCATTCACTCCTATGAACTTGATGAGGTCACACCAATTGGCACCGTCTGTGGGAAAATCTGACTAAGGCGTGAAGTTTTTCATTCATGCAAGTTTTTTCTAAAAATAATCGGAGAGAGGTCAATTTTTTGACCTGCCAGTGAAAAATTCATTCTTGGGAGCTGTTTTGCTTATGTGCATGAAGAAATTGAATTTTGTGCTTCTTGTGACTTTGTTTATTTAGCGATGGAGAATCACCTACCTAGGAATTTGAATGGAGCTTTTAAACGCGTGGCCACTGATCCAACCATTGCCACCGATTCGACCATTGTCACCAATTCGGCCATTGTCACTAACCCGGCCAGTGTCACTAGAACGAAAAACGTCATCCTGGGCTAGAGAGGTGGGGTGCCAATTCCACTACCCCCATGTGGGCCCATGGTTACTCTCCCTTTGAAAAGCTTAAGGGATCTAATTGCTGCGGCTATCGATCACACATTGTCTCGAAGAGGAGTACCTGCCCAGGGCACTCCCATAACCACACCAACAGTGAATGTGCCGGAACGGCCTGTTCCGGAAGAGGTTCCCCCGACTCAGAAAACCCTAGTGGTGGAAGAATCAACTCAAGTGGTAACTATTGGAAATGTTCCTAAGAAGAGGGGAATGTCTTTGCCTCGAACATAAATAGAGGAGAAGGATAGTTCAGGTGAGGAATATGCTCAGTCCTCTGCTCGAGAAAGTGTCAACATCGAGATCATTACGTTAAGAAAAGAAATGGAGGAGATGAAAGAAATGTATGGAAAAAACTCAATACATGGGAACAGGGTTGTGGGTTCACCGTTCTCCACTGAGATCCAGATGGATCCACTCCCAAAAAATTTCAAGACGCTCTCGTATGAATACGATGGAACTTCTGATCCCCAGGAGCATCTCCTTCGATTTCAGAATGGAGCTCTGCTCCACCAATATACGGATGTAGTCAAATGTCGAGTGTTTTTTACAACTCTAACTAAGGCTGCGCAGCAGTGGTTCGTGCAATTGTCTCTTAATTCCATTAGCTCATTTGTCGAAATGAGCTATTTGTTCTTGCATCAATTCGAGTTCTCGGAGGCAACTCAAAATGTCCTTGTCCCTGCTGAGTCTAAAGCAAAAATCAAGGGAAAGCTTGAGAGTTTTTTTTTTTTTGAAAGGAAAAAAGGGATGTGTATTACTAGAGTACCAGTGGTGCTTGAAGGGATATATCGTTCAAGTATTACAATGGGATTCTACCTTCTACTCCTGTCCGGACTTCATCAAAGAAAATAACTCCTATCCAATAGCAAAACTTAAGTAACCAGCTCCTAGTCTAAGTACAGTTGCTAGAATTACAAAAGGGTCAAACTTGAAGTTACATACCAATCGTTAAAAGACATGGAGGAAAGACACTTTCTGTGTTTCGAGAGCAAGTTCCAGGACATTACTCGAATATCGTCGAAGATCTTTTCAATCTTGGGCTCCTCGTTCGCAAAGATCTTCCCGTTTCGAGATTTCCAAATGAACCACACGATCGTGCACCACATGCTTTCTAGAACTGGGAATTTAATCTTATTTTCGAGCAGACCACAAAATTGATGAAAGTGGGCTGCTGGCTTTGAGTGAAAAGCTGTGTCAATGTTGAGCCACGAGCAACAAAGACGCCAGATCTTTCTGGAGAATGCACAACTGAAGAAGAGGTGTTGGATTGTCTCCTCGTCACAGCCGCAAAAAGCGCAAGAGATGTCGTCGTTATCCCCAAGAACTCTCCTTTTCTTTAGTTTAGTCCGGGCTGCTAGTCTTTCTTTGATGACTTTCCAGGCTAGCCCCGAGTGTTTGGAGAGGGTGAGCTTGTTCCAGATACGCCGAAGGGCCTCAAGAGATTCTGATTGCAGAGTATGAGTCGGCGCAGACAATTCTTGGCCTTCGTATGCTGTTCTGGATGAGTAAATACTGTCATTGGAGAGCCTCCACCTCCAAAGTTCGGGGGAGTGTTCCTGCAATTCACAAGTTTCCAACAATCTATGAAGATGTGTTACAAGATTTTCTTCCCACAAGAAAAGTTCCCGCCTCCAATTAAATTTCCATTTCCACCTGCCATGTTCCCACTCACCACACCCACTGACTTTAGCCTCTCTATTTAAGCATATTGAAAATAATCTAGGATAGAGCACTCTTAAGTTCGACTCATTTATCCACAAATCATTCCAGAAGGATGTGCGACTCCCATCCCCCAAGGATTTGATCAAATTAGAACCAAACCAGTGGCTGGGTGCTTCTGTGTAGATTATTTTTTTCCATGGATTTCCACCATGCCGACGCATTAATCCTGTTCGCCGAGAGGGCTGTTTTTGTTGGCAGATTTACGTCATATTTTGAGTCGAGGACCCTTACCCAAAGTGAATTGGGTTCGGTCCGGATCCTCCAAGCCCACCTGCCAAGAAGAGAATTATTAAACAGATCAATATTTTTCACACCTAGGCCCCCATCTTTTTTTGCTCTACAAACATCATTCCATGAAACCCATGGGATTTTTGTAGAGATCGCTCCCCCACCCATAGAAAGTTTCTTTGCAATCTAATGATTTCACTCAAGGTTGTCTTTGGGATGTGGTAAAAGGATAGATAATAGATAGGTAACGAGGTGAGCACGACATTGAGAAGGGTAATCCGTCCTCCGAGAGAGATTTGCCTATCTTCCCAATAACTAATTCTCTTTTTTATTTTCTGAATTACTTCCTTCCAAGCCTCAACTTTTCTGCGATTGATACCAACATGGATTGCGAGGAAGCTCATTTGAATCGAACCGACACCACAACCAAGGTAGGCTTCCACGTCTCTCTGAATTTCAGGGTCTACATTGATGCCGAGCAGGCTGCACTTGGAGTAATTAATTTTTAGGCCCGAGAGGAGTTCAAAATTGATTAACAGATTCTTTAATGCCCATATATTTTTTGTAGACGCCTCGCCAATTAGGATAGTGTCGTCGGCGTATTGTAGATGAGAAATCGGGATATTGTGGCGGCCGACTGAGACGGGGTCATAGAGACCTGCTGCAGCCGCTCTGTTGATCAGTATGCTGAGGCCCTCAGCTGCTATGATAAATATTCAACTCAGCCGCTCTGGAAGTGCCGAATGCCACAGGGGAAGTGAAAATAAATGCCCTAACGCAAGGCCTGGCAGATGGGGATCTCTTCAAGTCTTTGGCTAAGAAGCCTCCCTTAACCTTTGATGAGCTCCTGGCCAGAGGTGAGAAGTACATCAATTTGGAGGAGATCCGAAGTACAAAGAAGGGAGAGGAGAAAGATCTCAATCATAAAAGGGAGGGCACTAGAGAAAGGAAGCGGAAATACGAAGAGAATGGATCTCGGTCGGAGACGAGGCACTTAGACAATCATACCCCTTTGAAAAAACAACCTTCAGAGTTGCTGGAGGTAATGCAAAATCAACCAGGATTTAAGTTCCCTTACTGTTCCAAGGAAGGTCCTAAGAATCTCATATCTGATAAATTTTGCAAGTATCATAATGAGTATGGTCACGACACTAACCAGTGCCGTCACCTCAGAGATGCTATTGAGAGACTGATACGTGATGGGCAATTAGCGGAATATGTGAAGGCTGGAAGGGATAAACAATATGGTAGGAGATTTGGTCACAGGCATAAATCCAACTCTAGCTAGGCACACCTTGAACATAAACCGGAGGCAAGACCAGTGAAGCAGAAGCTGAGGAGATTTGGTCCAGAGAAGGATATGATCATCATTGAAGAGATGGATAAGTTGTTGGTAGCTAAGCACATTGAAGAGGTCAATTCCCAGAATGGCTCTCTAATGTAGTGATGGTTTCCAAAGGATAGGGGAAGTGGAGAATGTGTATAGACTTCATAGATCTTAACAAAGCATGTCCAAAAGATCACTACCCACTTCCAAGGATAGACCAATTGGTAGATTCAACATCAGGATGTGAACTACTCTCGATGATGGACGCTTATCAAGGTTATCATCAAATTAAGATGGATCCGAAAGATGTAGCCAAAACGTGCTTTTTGGTGTGTTGCGGAACCTATGGGTATGTGGATATGCCCTTTGGTTTGATGAATGTGGGTGCTACATACCAGAGGAGGGTAGACTTGATCTTTCGAGGTCAAATTGGAAGAAACATGGAGGTATACGTAGATGACAAGCTTGTGAAAATTGTGAAAGAGACAGATCATGTGAGGGACCTGAAGGAAACCTACAGAGTAATCAGGATAAGTAAGATGAAGCTTAACCCTTCAAAGTGTGCTTTTGGAGTCCAATCGGAAAAATTCTTGGGATACATGGTCACACCAAGGGGAATTGAGGTGAACAAGGAGAAGGTGAGAGCAGTTCTCGAGATGCAAGAGCCTAGAAATATTCGTGAAATCAGAGGCTAAATGGCCACATAACAGCTCTCAATCGTTTCATTTCCAGATCAGCTGAGAGGAGCTCGCCCTTCTTTATAATTATGAAAAAAGGGTCTAAGTTCGAGTGGAATGAAGAGTGTGGAAGAGCATTTGGAGAACTGAAGAACCATATCTCCACTTTGCCGTTACTCACTAAGCCAATCCCAGGGGATATATTGTTCCTTACTTCTCTGTAGGAGAACAATCTCTTAGTTCAATTCTCCTTAGAGAAGAGGCGGGTCATCAGAGGCCTATATATTATGTGAGCAAAATGTTGCAGAGCCCGGAGGAGAGGTACTCAGATATGGAGAAGTCAGCGCTGAAGTGATGGTGACAGCCAGAAGGCTCAGACCTTATTTCTCATCACATAAGGTAGTCGTGAGGAAAAAATTAGCTCTGAGACAAACAATGGGAATACCCAACCTCTCTGGTAGAAAGGTGAAATGGGCAGTGGAAATAAGCGAACATTACATCGAGTTCGAGGTAAGAACTGTCATCAAAGCTCAACCCTTGACAGATTTCATCCAAGAAACAACAAGAAATTTAGAGTTGAAAGAGTGGATAGCCTATGTGGATGGATCCTCTACCATGATGGAAAGTGGAGCTGGAGTGGTGATCATAACCCCTACGGGAGAAGAGTTACAGTTTGCTATCAAATTTGACTTTAAAGCCTCAAATAATGAATCAGAATATGAGGCTCTGGTTAGAGGGATGAGGATGCTCGCGGATCTGGGAGCTCAGAAGGTGAAAATCTTCTCGAATTCTCAGATGGTAGCTCAACAAGTAGCTGGATCGTATGAGAGGAAAGACGAAAAATGATTAAGTATGTCAAAATGTGGAGAACATCAGATCAAGATTTATGGAGTTCTCCTTGGAACAGATACCTAGAGGTGAGAACACCAAAACTGATTATTTGGCGAAGTTGGCTAGTTCAACAAAAGGAGCCAGAGGACAGATCACCCTCTTAGCAGCAGAAAGTAGGATGACAGATTTAGACCTGTTTTCGGTTGAAGAAGACCTGGAGGATTCCAATAATTCACTACCTGAAAACAGGGCAGAGGCTTGATAAGCAAGGGGTCCCTAAGAGAGCGGTGTACGCGAAATACTGCATGATTGGGGAAGACTTATACAAGAGATCCTTTCTCACATCCTTATCTGAAGTGTATCACAATTGAAGAAGGAAATTATGTAATACACGAAATACACGAAGGATGTGTTGGAAGTCATACGGGGTTCAGAGATGTGGTTCGAAGAATCTTGAGAGCCGGATACTAATGGCCAAACATGCTAAGAGACGCCAAGAAGCTGATCCGAAGATGTGATAAATGTTAACGATATGTTCCTCTCATCCATGTCCCTGCAGAGGAGTTAGGAGCCATGTATTCTCCATGTCCCTTTGACAAGTGGGGAATTGACATAGTGGGAAAATTTCCAGAAGCATCAGGGAAGAGAGCTTTTCTAATCGTAGCTGTGGATTACTTCAGTAAATGGGTGGAAGCAGAAGCAGTGGTGAACATTGATGAGGATAACATTTAGAAATTCTTGTGGAAAAACATATGTTGCAGATACGGGATACCACGGGTTCTGGTTTCAGACAACGGTACACAGTTCTGTGGAAAGGCTATTCGGGGATGGTGTGCAAAAATGAAGATTGAGCAGCGATTCACTTCGGTGGCTCATCCCCAAGCCAATGGACAAGTGGAAGTGACTAATCGAACTATAGTGGAGGGGATCAAAGCAAGACTAGAAAAGAAAAAAAAAAGATGGCCAAAGGAGCTCGAATCTGTTCTATGGTCATACCGGACCAGTCCCAAAACGGTCACTGGAGAGACATCTTTCAACTTGGTGTACGGACCTGCAAATGTGGTTCTCGTGGAGATCGGATCCGAATCTCATCGGATCTCATTTTACGATGAAACTCAGATTTCAATTCTAATGAAAGAGAATTTAGATATGCAGGAAGAGGAGAGGGAGATAGCACATCTCAGGGCTGAGGTGTACAAGAGTCAGATCAGAGCCGGATATAACAAGAAAGTGAAGACACAAAGATTCAACCCTGGAGATATGGTGCTTAGAAGGGTATTTGCACTGAAACCAGCGAAGAAGTTAGAGCTGAATTAGGTAGGGCCATTCATTGTGATTAAAGTCCTCAGAGGAGGGGCATACAAGTTAGTGAATGAAGACGAAAGAGAAGTCGCACGCCCTGGAACGTGAGTAAACTCAAGAAGTACTACTGCTGAAGACCAGGCAAGATCTAGAGTTTAAATTTTCTTTTTATTTATGAGTATCGTATCCAGTTATTGAAACTTTTGTAATAACTTGTACTTTGAAAGATTTCAATGAAGCAGAGAACTGGGGAGAGCAGTTTCTCTTTATCCTATTCTTAGAGCAATACACATACTGAAACGAACAAACTCCCCGAGGAGTATAAAACAACTCAGTGAAGAGTATAAAATAGACTTTGTAAGAGCAAGATCTACTCACTTCGGAGTATAAACAACTCCCCGAGGAGTATAAACAACTCAGTGAAGAGTATAAAATTTGACTCTGGGGAGAGCAGTTTCTCTTTATCCTATTCTTAGAGCAATACACATACTGAAACGAACAAACTCCCCGAGGAGTATAAAATAACTCAGTGAAGAGTATAAAACAGACTTTGTAAGAGCAAGATCTACTCACTTCGGAGTATAAACAACTCCCCGAGGAGTATAAACAACTCAGTGAAGAGTATAAAATCTGACTCTGTAAGAGCAAGATCTGCTCACTTCGGAGTATAAAAAACTCCCCATGGAGTATAAACAACTCAGTGAAGAGTATAAAATTTGACTCTGTAAGAGCAAGATCTACTCACTTCGGAGTATAAAAAACTCCCCAAGGAGTATAAATAATTCTCAAGGCTCGGATCGGGAACGGAGATGAGAGATCCCCGATTAGGATCTGAACCCAAGATGTGGGATCAGTATAATGAAATATTTTAAGTTCTAAATTTTTTCAATTTTTAAGGGGAAGAGATCCTCGATCAGGATCTGAACCCAAGATGTGGGATCAGTTTAATGAAATATTTTAAGTTCTAAAAATTTTCAATTTTTAAGGGGAATAGATCCCCGATCAGGATCTGAACCCAAGATGTGGGATCAGTATGATGAAATATTTTAAGTTGTAAATTTTTTCAATTTTTAAGGGGAAAAGATCCCCGATCAGGATCTGAACCCAAGATGTGGGATCTGTATGATAAAATATTTTAAGTTGTAAAATATTTCAATTTTTAAGGGGAAGAGATCCCCGACCAGGATCTGAACCCAAAATATGGGATCAGTATGATGAAATATTTTAAGTTGTAATTTTTTTCAATTTTTAAGGGGAAGAGATCCTCGATCAGGATCTGAACCCAAGATATGGGATCAGTATGATGAAATATTTTAAGTTGTAAAAAATTTCAATTTTTAAGGGGAAGAGATCCCCGATCAGGATCTGAACCCAAGATGTGGGATCAGTATGATGAAATATTTCAAGTTGTAAAAAATTTCAATTTTTAAGGGGAGAAGATCCCCGATCAGGATTTGAACCCAAGATGTGGGATCTGTATGATGAAATATTTTAAGTTGTAAATTTTTTAGCAATTTAATATTCATCGATCTTGAGAGGATCGTCATGTCATATAAGCAAAAGTAGTGATCAGAACGTTGTCCCATAAAAGTTGATTACATAAAGCAAAAGGAAAAAAAAAAAACAATTAAAAGAACATATATGCTCTGAATAATGATAGAATGAGCTATTCTTGAACATCGGTTGCTAGCTCAGCCTCTGGAGCAGTGGTAGCAAGTTCAGGATCTGGATCAGCGGCAGCATGTCCTAGATCTGGAGTGCTGGATGCCTCCAAGGGTGGCAGGTTGGGCAAAGAACCAAGACTAGTGCTGGATCCCTCTGGAACACATCGTAAGCTAATGGAGAGGTTGTGGGTACATCGACGTCCAAATCCTTTTCAAAGGCCAACTTCAGAGCCGACTTCTAGATCACTGGCATCCACCATTCGTAGCCAGGTCCCACACTGAGGTCTCCTCGAAAATGGGGAGAAGGTTTCAAGGATCTGACAATCAGTTCCTTGTCGATAGTAGGTTTGAAACCTTGTTCTCGTGCCTGTGCTAAAGTAGACTTGATTCCATGATTAACGAAGTGGCCGATATAAGGATTCATATCCTTAATATATTGAGGGCTAAGCTGATAAGCTTCGATCAATCCCAAGTGAAGATCCTTTAAGAACTCTTGACCCATGGAAGTCATCAACAATCTCTGACGACAAGATCCTACACCATGCTTCTGCCCGCGATCACGAGCTTCTTTTATTTCCTCTTCGTGATGAGCTCTAAGTGTGGAAATCTCTTCTTGGTGGTGAGAAATCAGTTTAGCTCAAGATTTCTCATCTTTCTCCCATGCCTCAGCCACTTGCCTCTTAAGATCTGCATTTTCAGAAGTGAGTAAGCTGATCTGAGGCTACTTTTTGAACTTGCTTATCTTTCTCGATCAGCTCAGACCGGATTTGTTCCAAATCCTTAGAGAGCTCGGTCTTGTCCATCAAGATCCATTGAACAGACAAAAGCTAGAAGACAAATGCAGAGGTCGTAAGTAAAAAGCAAAAATGCAAACACAAAGGTAAAAGATCTATTGAAGAGTATTACCTTAGTAGTATATACTCTGCATGAGATTTCCACAGCTGAATACTCCCAGAAATGAAACTTGTCATCAGTAGTAGGAATAACTTTGATGAAAGAACCACTGGCAGCTCCTTTGAGTTCGTGAACTGCCTTCGGGATCTCCAACTTAAAGAAATCCTTAGAGGATTTATGTTGGTCCTGAGAGGAGTATATAACAAGTGTATGAGGGGGGGGGGGGGGGGGGAAATACACTTGTATGCAATTTCTTCTCAAACTTTGATAAAACCAGTCTTTAGCAAGGTTGTCTTGGACAACTCTGCTGAGATGAATAACTTCTTAAAGATAATCAATCTACTAAGTACTATTGAGTACTTAGTTGAATAACTATCTAAGGGAGTTATATGTGCGGAATTAGTGGTTGGCCCTTTAGTTTAAACTCCTTTTAATTCTGAAATCACCTTAACAGTTTATCCAGTTCAGGGAACTTGTCCAAATCTTGTTTTGCACAGTTTAGGATATGTATCTTTGAAAGTCCAATTTGTGCAGTGTTGAGTGTATGTAAATACTTGAAAGTAAATCAACACAAAGGTTTATAGTGGTTCAGAGACTCAAGCTCGTACATCCACTTTCCCTGATTTAA
Source organism: Galeopsis tetrahit (assembly GCA_963675135.1). Classification (NCBI taxonomy): domain Eukaryota; kingdom Viridiplantae; phylum Streptophyta; class Magnoliopsida; order Lamiales; family Lamiaceae; genus Galeopsis; species Galeopsis tetrahit. Next base: position 8,925,751 of record OY776127.1, on the reverse strand, counting down.
CAGGATAATTCCTTCACTCTTGGAATTAACTTGTTTTATAGTGGCAAGGTGCACTTGATCAACCACACCACTCCTTGGTGCCTTGATCCCTAGGATTTCTAGAGTCCTAGTGCCCTTTCTCAACTCAGAACTGAATTGTTCTTCTCTCAACAGTCAGCTTCTTCCACTTCTACTTCTACAACCTTCTAACTTTCTCTCTTGAAAGGTATAAGGGTTGAAGTAAGGTTCCAACTAATGAGATATCCTTTACAATTAAGTCAGTGTATAAGGATATGATATCTCTCTAATCTTTGTATGAATTATACAATGAGGTTCAACTTAGATGAAGTGTTTGAAGACTAAGAATGTCTTTTGAGGACTTTGAAAGCACTTGTTAACTTGTAGGATAGTTGGATGTGTTGAGATCAGTGGATTCTTTCAAATAGTCTTCACACTTCTGTATTTATAGACAAATTTGAGGATTTGCCCGTTGGAGAGGCAGCCTCAAATGTCTATAAATGTCTTCCTTGAAATCTTCAAACTGGAAGACAGATTCTGATAGTGACATGTCCTTGTCTTTGGAAATAAACGGCTGTAACCACTTTGTCTTCATTCTACAGCACTTTTCCCAATGTCTGACTTCAAGATTCACTTGGTCAAACATGGACATCTCTTCTTATAAATGATCCTGAGATAAGGACAACATTCCTTATCATTTGGACAACTCTACTTATCAGTTTCAGCAGAGTTTTCTTATCAGCAGTGTTGGCTCTTTAGTTCTTCAGCTGACTTGGCTATTTCCCTTTCCATGACTTCTTGGAATAGTTCTTTGAGCATATATGTCTTGGAAAAGTGAACTTGACCTCTTCAGCATAGTTGGCTTTGAGCTTCAAAGCTTGTTCTAGTTCAATTGTGCTGAGACAATATTGTTGGATAACTCTTCTAAACTTGACATTTCTTGTTGTAGACTTGATCTTCAAGATCTATTCTACTTAGTTGATCTTCAGATAGGTTGTTTCATTTTGACTTGACTTTGATCAGCATACTTATCCTTCAACAGACTTGGGGTCAATTCAAAACTGAGCCTTGAGGGGTCTTAGACAGATTCAAGCTTATAAGCATGTGTTCCCCCTCAACTAGTGCATCTATTTATCTAAGAGCTGCCTAACACATCAGCTTCTCTACTTGTCTTAGTCTACATGTCCTAGTGTTGCTTAACAGGCTCTTTGTAACTACCTCAAAGAGATTGAGAAATTCTGGCTTGAGAGTCCTTTTGTGTTGAGTAGAGGAAATGGGACTTGGTACTAGCAACCATTCTTGAGCAATCTCCTCTTCATGTCCATTTCCATAAAACTCTGGATTCCTCCCTTCAGAAGGTAATCCAAATGCTCCTTCAAGATCTTCTTCAGAAAATTTCACCCTGTGAAATCTTTCTTCTTCATCTCCTTTTGCAGCATAAGCTAATCTTGTTGCCAACTCTCCATCTTCAGGCTTTCCTTTCCACTTTAGGAAGGCAAAGAATTCGGCCATGTAGCTTTCAAGGCAAGAGCTTGGTCTTCCCTCCATGAACTTCTTGAGACCTGCTCTTCTCAGCCATCTAAGTGTTGGAGTGATTTCAGAGTCTTCATTCTCAAAAGAGACAATAGGCTCAAATATGAGGTTGTTCTTGTTGCTAAGATACCCAAAATCAAGGTATAGATCCTTGTTTGTGAAGTCAACAACCATTTCAGTTCTAACTGTGGGAACCATTGAAGAAAAATGAAGGATTTTGAGAGAGTTTTAGAGAAGATGAAATCTAGGGTTTCAAGAGATTTTGAATGCGTGGGGAAGAATGAACTGTTGTATGGCTTCTTAAGACTTGTGAATATTCCAAAAGGAATGCATGTCAGTGAGTAGGTGAGTCTTAAGGCAATTCAACGGTTTACAAATGAGGAAATCAAGATTGAACGACCAAGATCAATTTCAGGGGAGTTGGCCAGTTTTGATCCAACGGTCATTAACCAATGAAATAGTGAAAAACTGTTTTTATAAAAACGTGGGAAGGAGTTTAATGTTTGTTTAAAGCTGGGGGGTTATCAAGGTAGATCATGTCTCGAATTGTTTAATGCAAACAAGAGTTAAATCTTGGCATTTAATGCATTGAAAGCGACTTTTTTTGGGTAAGGGACAAATTGAATCATTGAGAAGGTGATATCTTTGAAAGGAATGGGACAGTTATTGAAATAGGCAATGATTACCCAAAATAGGTGCTTATCAGACCAAGATTTGGTTTGATAGCCAAGACAACTTATCTGACCCTACATGGACAAGTGTCCTGAATTTCAATGGACAAGTGTCCTGAAAGATTGAGGTCATCTCTTCTGAATTTCAGTAGACTTGACCAAGTCTGCTGAACTTTGCTTTCAGTTCCCCCTTGATTAATTAACTCCTTTGGACTCACTTGTCCAACTTCCATGGATCAAGAAGTCCCAACTCTGCTGATAATTCCAAGAATCTTGCCTCTGCAAGTGGTTTTGTCAATATATCAACTTTTTGGTGATCTGTGTTGATTTTTACTAGCTTGATGTCCTTCTTCTCCACATGGTCTCTAATGAAGTGATGCTTGATGTCCACATGCTTGCGTCTAGTGTGTAAGACTGGATTCTGAGATATTGCAATAGCACTATTGTTGTCACAGAAGATTGGCACTTCAGTAGAGTTGACATTGTAGTCTCTTAGTTGTTGTCTCAACCAAAGGATCTGAGCACATAAACTTCCAGCTGCTACATATTCAGCTTCAGTGGTGGAGGTAGCCACTGTGTTCTGCTTCTTAGATAACCAAGAAATGAGCTTGATCCCTAAGAATTGACATGTTCCTGAAGTGGACTTTCTGTCAATTCTACAGCCTCCATAATCAGCATCTGAGTAGCCAGTTAGCTCAATGTTGTCATCAGCAGGGTACCAATGGCCTAGATTTTCAGTGCCTTTGAGATACCTCAAGATCCTCTTAGGAGCCTCTAGATGACTTTTCTTAGGATTTGCTTGAAACCTAGCACAAACACCTACTGCAAAGGTGATGTCAGGTCTGCTGGCAGTAAGGTAGAGGAGTGAGCCAATGATTCCTCTATACTCAGTAGAGTTGGTTGGAACACCACTCTCATCTGGATCCATCTTCCAATTTGTATTCATGGGGATCCTTACTGGCTTGCTGGTTGTACACCCAAATTTCTTGATCATTTCCCTGGTGTACTTTGCTTGGTTGATGAAGATTCCTTCTTTTGATTGCTTGACTTGTAAGCCCAAAAAGAAGTTCATCATTCCCATCATTGACATCTCAAACTTGCTTTGCATGAGCTTTGAGAACTTCTCACACAGCTTCTCATTTGGGGATCCAAATATGATGTCATCAACATATATTTGGACAAGCAAGATGTCCTCTCCTTCAGTAATTCTGAAGAGAGTTCTAATCACAGTGCCTTTGATAAATCCATGGTCCAAGAGGAACTGTGATAGTGTGTCATACGAAGCTCTTGGAGCTTGCTTGAGTCCATATAGAGCTTTCTTCAGTCTGTAGACTTGATTGCCAACCTCAAAACCAGGTGGTTGCTCCACATAGACTTCTTCTTTCAAAACTCCATTCAAGAAGGCACTCTTGACATCCATCTGGTATACTTTGAACCTTTTGTGGGCTGCATAGGCTAGGAATAGCCTTATTGCTTCTAGCCTTGCCACAAGTGCAAATGTTTCATCATAATCAATGCCTTCTGATTGATAATAGCCCTTTGCCACTAATCTTGCTTTGTTTCTGACAATCACATCATTCTCATTCTTCTTGTTCTTGAACACCCACTTGGTTCCAATAACATCTTGATGTGAAGGTCTATCCACCAGCTCCCAAACATCATTTTTGGTGAATTGGTTCAGCTCTTCCTGCATTACTGTGATCCAATTTGCATCTTGAAGTGCTTCTTCAATGTCACTTGGTTCCTGTTCTGATAGGAAACAGCAAAACAAAGCACTTTCACCATGAAACCTTCTGGTTTTGACTCCTATACTTGGATCACCAAGTATCAAATCAGTAGGATGGTTAGACAACCATGTCCTTCTTTTTCTGATCCCTTCAGTAGAGTTGTCCTCTACTAAGGTTAAGTCACCATTATCATAAAATTCAGGATAATTGAATGCAGGATCTAACTCAGGATCATATTCAGGGATGTTGTCCTCAATGTCAGGGACATTGGCATTTTCAACATTTATGTTTCCCCCTTGAATATTAAATCCATTAACTACCTCAGCAGGGCCTGCTTCTTCATTGGTAGTTGTTACCTGAGTGTGAACTGAGATTGGGTCATTCAGTTCACCATTTCCTTCAGTGGGGTTTGCCTCAGGAAGGTTGCCTTCAGGATTGTTGTCCAGTATTATGTTTTTAGGAAGATTGGCTTGGACAACATCTATGAATACAGTGTCCTTGTCTTTTAGGCTTAATCTGGTTGTTCTTTGTGTGATTTCTTCAGTGTCCAGGTTTTTGTTCCTGACCTCAAAAGTAGATTCATCAAACACAACATGAGGTGTTTCCTCCACAATTTGGGTTTTGCAGTTGTACACCCTGAAAGCTCTACCGATTTGAGAATATCCAAGGAATATCCCCTCATCAGCTTTGTTGTCAAAAGCTTTCAACTGCTCTTTCCCATTGTTGTGAATGAAACACTTACAACCAAATATGTGAAAATATGACACTTTAGGCAGTCTTCCTTTCCAGAGTTCATAGGGGGTTTTACCTTGACCCTTAGTGATTAAACATCTGTTCTGAGTATAACAGGCAGTGTTTATGGCTTCAGCCCAAAACCTCTTAGGTAAATTTGAATAAGCAATTAAAGTTCTAGCAGCTTCTTTTAGAGTTCTATTCCTTCTTTCTGCAACTCCATTCTACTGAGGAGTTCTAGTTGCTGAAGTTTCATGGGCTATACCATTTTGTGTACAATACTCATTGATTTATGAATTTATGAACTCAGTGCCTTTATTAGATCTTATCTTGATTATATTAAGGCTCTTTTCATTTGACAGTCTCTTTAGCAATTCAGGGAGTTTGACTTGTGTTTCCTTCTTATTAAGGAGAAATACTATCCATGTGAACCTAGAGAAGTCATATACTACAACCAATGTGTATTTTCTACCATTTATGCTTGCAGGGGTAATTGGTCCAAATAAGTCCATGTGTAATAGTTCAAGTACCCTTTCAGTAGAGATGACTGACTTTCCCTTGAATGAGGCTTTAATCTGTTTTCCTTCTTGGCATGGTTTACAAACATGCTCCTTAATGAAAACCTCATTAGGTAGTCCTTTAACTAATTCATTTCTAGCAAGCTTGTTCATTGATTTAAAGTTTAGGTGGTTTAGCCTTTTATGCCATAACCAACTTTGTTCATTAGAGCTTTTAGCAATGAAGCATGCAGCATCAGTAGACTTGTCCTAGTCAGCAAAATACACATTTCCCTTTCTAGTTCCAGTCAGTAGAGTTTGTTGAGTTCTATCTTTGATTAAGCATTTTCCACTTGAAAACTCAACATTAAAACCTTTATCACAAAACTGACTTATGCTTAGCAAGTTGTACTTGAGACCAGCTACATAAGATACATTGGATACCATGATATTACCAATTATCAAGGTACCATAACCTTTTGTTGTTGCTTGTGAGATGTCTCCAAATGTGACATTTGGGCCTTCTTTTTTAGTGAAATCAGTGAGGAGTTCTTTGTTTCCAGTCATGTGCCTTGAGCATCCACTGTCAAGGTACCATGCTGACTTTTTGTTCATGCTCCTCATCTTCTTGTGGCCCTTAGGTACCTGCAATTAGCAAGCTTTAGGTACCCTTTGAATTTTGGGTCCTGAGAGGTTAGTTGTACCTTTAGGAACCCAAACTTGCCTAATTACCCTGATTGATTCAAGGTGGCTAAGTTGTTTTCCTTTAGCATCAACATACACTGTCTTTCCCTTAAATGCCTTTGGGAAAGTGTGTGTGAAAGTGTTGACTCTGTAAGTTTCAGGAGAGTTGTCAAATCTCCTGAACTTATGAGTTCTTTGTGCTACTTGAGGAAATCTTTGAGGGAAGGCATACTTATGACCATTACCCTTTGGCATGAAGGGTTTTGGTTGTTTCATTTTATTCTGCCTTTGAGGATAGTTGTCCTGAGGTCTGTTCAGCTGAGGCTTCCTCAGTAGAGTTAGCCTAGGCTGATCAAACCTTGGATAACTCCTCTAAACATTGTTCAGGAGAGTTACCCTTCCATTGGGTCGACTCTGCTGACCAACATTCCTCTTGTGTTCAGGGACTTTGGCCTTTTCCTTAGGTTTGGGCCTAGTCTCCTGAAACACTTGAGTGGGCATCTCGTTCATTTTGCCCTTCCCTTTGTTCAGTGGCTGAATTATTTCATTTTCAGCTTGTTGTGCCACTGATTTAACAAAGATTTTCTTAGTGTTACTTGTGGAAGCAACACTAAGACAAGGTGAAGATTTAAATGGATCAAAGCCTAATCCACTTCTTTGAGCCATAGGTCTTTGGTAACTTTTAATTTCCTCTATTGCTCTAGAGGATTTGTTCAAAGCAGACATCTTTAATTTCAGGCTCTCTTCACTTGATTTAAGAATGTCATACTCATGTGAGAGATTTTCAAATTTTGCTTGAAGAATTTTTAGTTCGAAGTCTTTTCTCTTCTGAGAAAGCAGTTGATCATCAATCTGTCCTTGTTGGTCAACTATCCTGAGATTTGCTTCCTCAAGCTCTCTCAAGACTTGTTGATATAACTCAGTAGACTTGATATCAACTACTGTCTCAGCAGGTTTTGAAAGCTCAATTGAAAGCCTTTCATTTTCTCTCACACAATTGTCATGAAATTCTTGTAATCTAGTGAAATCTCCCATCAACTTCCCAAAAGAAAGTTTCAAGTTGACTTCACTAGTATTTTGTGATAAGAATGATGGTGAGCTAGAAGTAGAGGATACCTCATCATCCTCAATGGCCATGTTGCACACATCATCATCATCATCACTGTTTGAGAACAGTCCATCAGAAGAGTTGAAGCTTTCAGCACTATCAGATTCATCACCAGCCACCATGGCTTTTCTGTTGGTGAATTTTCTATCTCTTTTGGCTTGCCTCTCTCTTCTTTCCTTGGAGCTGAGTTCAGGGCAATCATACTGGAAGTGCCATTTCTTCTTGTAGTTGTAGCACAGATCATCATCATCATCTTTCTTTGGATCATCTCTCCTTCTAGATGAGGAGGGTTAAACTCTGTTGGACTTTCTCCTTTCAGAGTACTTGTTCTCTGATCTTTTCTCTTCAGGCTTCTTGTCCTCAGCCTGTGCTTCAGGAGAGTTGTACCTTCTCCTGAATTTGCTGTCTTGGTAGAATTTCTTGTATCTACCAAACCTTGAATTGAGTTTGTCAAACTTTCTAGCCATGAGGGCCATTTCTTCCTTCATTTCAGCCTTAGAGTCTGACTTTGATGATCTTGGAATGGACTGCATCTCAGGTTCAGCAGTTTTGGCTTTGAATGCCATTCCTTTGGTTGGTAAGGAAGATTCCTCAGCTGGCTTCCTTCTGTTGAGGTCAAACTCATAAGCTTTAAGTTCAGAGAAGATTTGTTGCATGGGCATGGTGGAGAGATCCTTGGTATTTTGCATGATCACAGCATATACATCCCACTTTTGAGTGAGACTTCTCAAGATTTTCAGTCCAACTTCTCTCTTGGAGTACACCTTGCCCAAAGAGTTGATTTCATTCATCACATCTGTGAATCTACCAGCAAACTTGTCAATGGACTCATCAGACTCCATTGTGAATTGTTCAAACTTCTGCACAGCCACTTGGAGCTTGTTCTGCTTTATCTTTTCAGTACCCTCACACATTTATGCAAGAGTATCCCATATTTCCTTGGCAGTTGTGCAGTGGTAGACCCTTACCATGATTGCATCTGGAATTGTTTGGTAGAGGGTATTCATGGCTAGATAATTCAAATTATCTTTCCTTTTCTCCTCAGAGGTGAAGTCATCTTCATCCTTGGGAATCACATCCCTTGTGTCTGCTCTTTGTTCATCAGTCAATCTGGGGTTAAGCTGAGTGAACACATAGGGTCCTCTTGTAATTACCCTCAACATGTCAGTGTGGAGAGAAGCAAGATGAGCTCTCATTCTGATTTTCCAGAAATCATAATTATCAATAGAGAACATGGGTAACTTGTGATGGGATATATGGTTAACTAGATTGGTGGCCATATTGTCCATCCCTTGAACAGCAGGAGGAGGAACAACATTCATGTTTTGTTCCTGATTTTGATCTTGGTTCTGATTCTGTTGCTGATTCCTGTTGTTGTTGTTGCCTCTTTCCATACACCTTCAATATAAGGGTTAGAAAATAGATATGCATGATTTCAGAGAGATCAGTTCAGTGACCACACCAAATATGTGATTTTGAAAATCAAGATGGATTTTCAGAAGCAGTGGTCTTTGAACCCCTGCTCTGATACCACTTGTTGGTCCTGAAAGGAGTATATAACAAGTGTATGGGGGGGGGGAGGGGGGAATACACTTGTATGCAATTTCTTCTCAAACTTTGATCAAACCAGTCTTTAGCAAGATTGTCTTGGACAACTCTGCTGAGATGAATAACTTCTTAAAGATAATCAATCTACTAAGTACTATTGAGTACTTAGTTGAATAACTATTTAAGGGAGTTATATGTGCGTAATTAGTGGTTGGCCCTTTAGTTTAAACTCCTTTTAATTCTGAAATCACCTTAACAGTTTATCCAGTTCAGGGAACTTTTCCAAATCTTGTTTTGCACAGTTTAGGATATGTATCTTTGAAAGTCCAATTTGTGCATTGTTGAGTGTATGTAAATGCTTGAAAGTAAATCAACACAAAGGTTTATAGTGGTTCAGAGACTCAAGCTCCTACATCCACTTTCCCTGATTTAACAGGATAATTCCTTCACTCTTGGAATTAACTTGTTTTATAGTGGCAAGGTGCACTTGATCAACCACACCACTCCTTGGTGCCTTGATCCCTAGGATGTCTAGAGTCCTAGTGCCCTTTCTCAACTCAGAACTGAACTGTTCTTCTCTCAACAGTCAGCTCCTTCCACTTCTACTACTACAACCTTCTAACTTTCTCTCTTGAAAGGTATAAGGGTTGAAGTAAGGTTCCAACTAATGATATATCCTTTACAATGAAGGTCAGTGTATAAGGATAGGATATCTCTCTAAGCTTTGTATGAATTATACAATGAGGTTCAGCTTAGATGAAGTGTTTGAAGACTAACAATGTCTTTTAAGGACTTTGAAAGTACTTGTTAACTTGTAGGATAGTTGGATGTGTTGAGATCAGTGGATTCTTTCAAATGATCTTCACACTTCTATATTTATAGATAAATTTGAGGATTTGCCCGTTGGAGAGGCAGCCTCAAATGTCTATAAATGTCTTCCTTGAAATCTTCAAACTGGAAGACAGATTCTGATAGTTACATGTCCTTGTCTTGGGAAATAAACGACTGTAACCACTTTATCTTCATTCTGCAGCACTTTTCCCAATGTCTGACTTCAAGATTCACTTGGTCAAACATGGACATCTCTTCTTATCAATGATCCTGAGATAAGGACAACATTCCTTATCATTTAGACAACTCTACTTATCAGTTTCAGCATAGTTTTTTTATCAGCACTGTTGGCTCTTTAGTTCTTCAGATGACTTGGCTCTTTCCCTTTCCATGACTTCTTGGAATAGTTCTTTGAGCATATATGTCTTGGAAAAGTGAACTTGACCTCTTCAGCATAGTTGGCTTTGAGCTTCAAAGCTTGTTCTAGTTCAATTGTGCTGAGACAATATTGCTGGACAACTCTTCTGAACTTGACATTTCTTGTTGTAGACTTGATCTTAAAGATCTATTCTACTTAGTTGATCTTCAGATAGGTTGTTTCATTTTGACTTGACTTTGATCAGCATACTTATCCTTCAACAGACTTGGGGTCAATTCAAAACTGAGCCTTGAGGGGTCTTAGACAGATTCAAGCTTATAAGCATGTGTTCCCCCTCAACTAGTGCATCTATTTATCTAAGAGCTGCCTAATACATCAGCTTCTCTACTTGTCTTAGTCTACATGTTCCAACAGTCCTGAACATGTTTATTCAAAATGACTTATCTACTTGGCATGTCTCAGGGGGGTTTTTGTATCATAATTAAAACTCATTTTATTCCCAACAATTTCCTCATTAAATCTAACTTCGACCGAGAACGATGATATTTCGATTTTTTAGTGGGACCAGCCTCAACCTCAGTTGGTGCCGTACGCTCCCCCTATCTAAGGCAGTCGCTAGAGGGGGGGAGAGTTGACCCAGGAACAGGTGCAGTTGAACCAGAAGCAAAAGAGCTGATCCAGTAGCAGGAAGAGATGAGTTCAAGGGAGAAGCCAAGGTCAATACTTCGGAGCGACGACCTATACTCGGATCAGGAACAAATTGAGTGCCCTTAGCTACGGTGACTTCATCATCATCGTCTAATTTCACGTAGCTGAAAAGGAAAAGATTAGTTAGAACATTCTATCTGTTTAATAAATAGAAGTAAAAACGATAAGAAAAGACAGGCATACCAGCTTTGGGGGAAAGTTCTGCTCCAGAGCTGTCAAGGCCAAATTTGATTAACACCCCTAGATCTCGAACATGAAGGGAGATTTTAAAAAGACCATTTGAATCTACATGACTTTCTAAGGAGGTCATAATGTTTAAATATCTCTTAAAAATTATAGAGTCTGAAATGCAGGGGTAGGAAGGGCTTGTGTACTGCCATTCAGAGCAAGGAAATGGCCACTCCCCACTCTTGGGAGTAACCCAAAAATACTTACGTTTTCATCCCGTCTCAAGACTAGGGGATTTCTTGATAAAATTAGGAGGACCATTGACACGAGATCTAAAATAAAAGAAACCCTACTTTAACTTCACCTCGTGGCAAGCCACAAACATCTCAGGACTAGGATTGCCCCTCTAATGTCTTAAAAGAATATAAAAGGATAAGCATGTCCTGATAGAAGAAGGGTTAACTTGGGCTACAAAGATATTAAAAAGGCGACAAATCTTAGCCAAATAAGGGCAAATGGGAAATCTGATCCCAACATCAATGTGAACTTTAAAGAAAGAAAGAGATGGACAACAGAAGAAATTTGGTCTCGATCTCCTCAGGAAGAGCCATGTCAAAGAGGAAATCAGGGGGTGTTATGACACTTCCTCCTGAGATCCCACAGTTCAGAAGAGTAGAGAGTAGAATGAAGAGTGACCTTGTTCCACAGGTCACTCAAAGAGTCCTCTGAAGATATGACTCTTCGAGGGTGCCTTAGCAAAAGAGAACGAGAAGAAGAGGAAGGAATTGAGGCTAAAGTCAGAGAAATGCGAGAATGAGAAGACCTGTCACAAGAAGATGAGGGTAAAGGAGCTGGACCTGGTCGAGATCTGGGTTACTAATCAGAGAGGATATCTGTATGGCCTGAGTAGAAAAGTTCATAAGGGGTTAAACTTCCCCGGCTGAGGTCACGAGAATCAAAAGGTGTTCCATCCCCCTCCGTTGAGAGAGAAGAGGAAGAACGGATGGGAAGAGGTGGATCAAACATCGGTAAAAGGAGAAAGGAATAGGAAAAGAATAGTACCTGAAACAAAAGCTGGACGCCGAAAAATTAAAACGCCTCACAGGAAAGATGGGACACAATCAAAATTTTAGAGAGAAATTTTTCGTAACTGATGAATCTTTTACTAATGGAGTCAAAAGTAAAAAAAAGATTACCCTATTTTTTCTTTTTACAAATGAAGAAGAATAAAGAAATGAGCATCAATATCAGTTGGTTTGAATGAATCTGGATTAAAACTCCAAATTCACGTTTATTTTAGAAATGTGCAACACAATATATTACAAAAAAGTGTTATGCCATATAAGTGAAAAATGTAACACAGTATTGTTGAAATTAGCCCAAAATTGGGCCAATAAAGCTAATTAGGCTTCAAGTTGCGAAAAAAAAATTGCAGGTCTAATTTTACTAGCCCATAGAGTTGCAATCCACTTTTTGCTACCTCTCCAAAGTCTAGCTTAAAAAATGGGCTCATGTGACAATCACGTGCGAATTTAGCCCAAAAATTGGATCAGTTGGGCTAATTGGGCCTAAAATTGCCTAAATAAATAAATTACAGGTCTAACTTTGTCAATAAGGGTGAGGTCCTTTTTTTGCTACCCCTTAAAGTTATTGTCCTGAAAAAAAATGTATTTCCATAGAAAGTTTTTTTTTTTTGCGAAAATGTATAATAAATTCATAAGGGGCTAGTCTATACAAAGCTTTGCTCTGACTTTAAATTTCACCGTCCACTGAGGCTCAAACGAGCATATCATCAGATACCGAGGCTTCAAATACTTAATGTAAAGTTAATATCATTTTGTATTCTATATTATTCCTTTTCTTTTTTCTTTATTAATTTTAACTACAAAAAAAGTCTGGTTTTGATACCAACAATTTAGAGACAGATATCCAATCTGTCTCTAATAGGTACGGTTAGAAACTGATTTTCATTTATTTTTGGTTTCAAATCTCGATTTTTTAACTAACATGTATCTAATCCGTACCTACTAGAGACAAATTGGATATCAGTCTCTGAATTAATGGTATCAAAATTAGACTTTTTTTGTAGTTAGTCAACATGTTTCAAATTTAAACCTATTCAACAACGTTCAGTCGTTTTTTATTTTTCTTTTTCTTTGTTCAACCAATTAATCAGGTGAGAGTGATTTTGAGAAAGAAATAAAAATGCACAAAGGGATAAGACTTTGAGAGAATTCACAAAATTGGATCTTGACCAACAACCACTATTTTGTATTCAATATCCTTTTTTTTTTTAGAGAAAAACGTTGTTATTATCAGAGTATACCAGAGGTACTCAAAGGAGTGGATCACTTGGATGTTACAATGTTTCTAAGGCAATCTGAAAAGAGATACTCCCTCCGTTCCACAACTGTTTGCACACTTACCTTATTTGTCTGTACCACAATTGTTTGCACATCCATAAAAGGAAAATTCTCTCATAAACTCTACCCTCACAATATTCACATATTTACACAAAATGCCATTACTTTTACTCTCTTTCCAATTACCTTTTTACTTTATCTATATAACTTTACAAAATTACCCCTCAACACTCCACTCATAACACTTTTTTCTTAAAAAGTGTGCCCATCTAGTGGTGCAAACACTTGTGGGAGGGAGTAAACAAGCACCATTACACTTTTGGGTATCACCTATGCACAAGCTAATCTAGGGATAACGCACCGATCATGGAAAGAAAAGGAATGTGGGAAATCCTTAGTTGCCCCAGGTCATGACTCTGAATTCGTCGAATATCTTTTCTGGCTTTGGTTCTTCATTTGCAAGATTTTTCCATTTCTTGCTCTCCAAATATACCATACGATCAAACTCCAAAGGCATTCCTAGATGTGTTTCTTTCTTTTGACTCCGATCAGCCAAAATAATTGGTGAAACTGTGCGGCTGGTGTGGAGTGTAATGCAGTGCTGCAGCCCAGCCACGAATGATAGAGTCGCCAAAGTTTACCCAGAAAACTGCATTTACAAAATATGTGGTGGACAGTTTCGTCTTCAGTACCACAGAGGGGGCAAAGTAGCTCGTCTCCATCACCCAGGATGTTACGTTCCTTAATTCAGTCCTTGTGGTGAGTCTCTCTCGGATAACTTTCCAAGCCAACCCCGAGTATTTGGTAGGGGTTAGTCCGTTCTAGATGGTCCGAAGTGCTGCTTGTGCGTCGTCTTGAAGGATCTGATTTGGTAAGAACATTATTTGCCCATTGTATGCCAACTTGACCGAGTAGTGACCATCGCCGGACAACTTCCATCTCCACAAATCCGAGGTGTGTTCCTGCAATTTAGTATTTTCTTGATTAACAAGTGTTTCCTCCCTCGCCCTCGTGAGTAGTTCACGTCTCCACAATATGTTCCATTGCCAAATACCATTCACCCACGTACCCGACTCATTGATTTGTTCCCCTTTATCAACACATAAGGAAAACAATCTAGGAAAGCGTTCACTAAAAGTTAAATCACCTAGCCATTTATCGATCCAAAAAGAAGTCAGTCGCCCGTCCCCCAATGTTTTAATCATGTTTGCCTCGGACCAGGGATTAGCAGTGCTGGAAAGGAAGAGATCATAGAGATTCTTCCACTTCACCCCATACACTCCCCTCCGAATCCCCAGCCCCAGCCTCGCACCCCAATCTCGTCCCCCCAAAAATAGATCGCCCCACTAAAAAACTAAAACTACCACACCTCACATCATGAAAAAATTGGCCAGAGCTGAATGAGATGCCTTTGCCAAGGATCTTGCCGATGTTAGCGACTCTGAAACAGTGCGGAAAATTTATTTATTTGGCTCTCAGTTTTTTCTTAAAGACTTAATGACCGTGGGAGTTAATTCAGGCAGCAGCCTAAAAGGATGACCCCTTCAGCATTATCGTCGACCCATGTGTGTAAATCTTTTTCAATCCGTTTGCTCAGTTACAATATAAGAGGATTGGGTAGTAGTGTGAAAAGGAACAAAGTGAAAGACTTGGTGAAGAAAAACAAAACAAAAGTATGCTTTATTCAAGAAACAAAACTAGAGGTCATAGACACAATTTTTTGCAAAGGAATATGGGGGAATAAAAAATGCGGTTTTGTGTTTTGACCATCCACTGGTCGTTCAAGTAGCATCGTGACTTTCTGGGATGCAGAATTCTTACATTGTTCTAGTGCATGGCACTCGAACAGAATTCTTGTGGTAAATGCAACTCGCAAAAAGAACTCGGCAGACATATGCCTCATCAACATCTATGCACCTTGCCATCCTCGTGAGAAACATGAGCTATGTGATTCATTAAGCTTGGTAATACAGCAAAACAGGGGAAAACAAATTTGCATCGCAGGCGATTTCAATGCAGTTCGAGCACAAAATGAAAGATTGGGGAGAACCGATTGTAGCAACAAGAGAGAAATGGATGATTTTGATAAATTCATCAAAAAAACTAACCTTATAGAAGTTTCCCCTATTCGGAAGAAGCTACATGGTATCGAGCCGATGGCTCGTGCAAAAGTAAACTAGATCAGGTATTTATCAACAAGGATTGGTTATTGGCAGATCCCTCCACTCGTCTCAAGGGTCTTCCACGATCCATATCCGATCACTGGCCACTTTTCTTGGAAGATCACATCTCCAATACACCGACGACACTATCTTGGTTGGGCAAGCATCTACTAAAAACATCTGGGCACTAAAAAATTTGTTGCTTAATTTTGAGAGACTTTTAGGGCTCAAAATTAGTTTCACTACAAGAAAACTGCAATTTAAGAAGGTTATCTTCGCGATGGGCAATGATAAAGCTCCGGGGCCGGATGGTTATTCGGCTGCATTTTTCAAAAAGAGTTGGGATGTTATCAACACGGATGTTTGTGAGGCCATCAAGGAGTTCTTTCAGAATGGGCTTCTCTTAAAGCAATTAAATTGTACGTTTCTAACGTTGATCCCGAAGACGAGCCATGATCCGTCGGTGGAGGATTTTTGGCCCATTGCTTGCTGCAATGTGGCGTATAAAATAATTTCAAAGATCATTGCCAATAGGTTATGTGCAGCGCTTAAGGACATCGTTAGTGAAACCCAAGGGGCATTTATTCCAGGCCGTTCTATTACCAAAAACGTCCATCTTGCTCAGGAGTTGGTGCGTCATTATGGTACAAAGAATAAGTCTCCCAGGTTGTTTATGAAAATAGACATAAAAAAGGCTTATGATTCGGTTTCTTGGAGCTTTTTGGAAAATCTGTTGCACGGGCTAAAATTTCCTAGCAAGTTCGTGAATTGGATTACCCAATGTGTGTCAACTCCTATGTATTCGATCCTCATCAATGGAATGTCGCATGGATTTATCAAAGGCCAACGTGGCATTAGGCAAGGTGACCCATTATCTCCTTTTCTTTTTGTAGTATGCATGGAATATCTTAGTCGTCTTATTAAGTCGCGAATAGAAATTAGTAATTTTAGATATCATCCTAAGTGTGGTATTTTTAGAATTACTAATCTCATGTTTGCCGATGATCTACTGTTGTTTGCGAGAGGTGATGTTGAGTCGGCAAGGACCATTTGTGATATTTTGCATGATTTTGAGAATACCTCGGGTTTGGGTGTTAGTCCGAATAAATCAAAAATATTTTTTTACGGGCATGAAAGAAGATGATAAAAGGCAGATTTTGAGTGTTTTAGGGTTTGGTGAGGGAACCTTACCTATCAAGTATTTGGGTATCCCTCTCTCTTCGGTTTTTGTTCAATCGCGCCATTTTGATCCTTTAATCACTAAAATTCGGGATCAAATCAGTAAGTGGGGTTCTAAGACTCTCTCGTATGCGGGTAGATTAGAAATTATTAGGGTTGTTATTCAAGGTATTTGTGTGTATTGGCTTGGTGTGTTGCCTATTCCGAAAATGGTGATTAATCGCATAAATAGCATGAGTAGTGCGTTTTTGTGGGGGGGGGGGGGAAGAGACATTTGGTGGCTTGGAAGGAGGTGTGTAAGCCTAAAGATGTTGGGGGTTTGGGTCTTAGGAACCTTAAAGAGTGGAACAAAGTTCTTTTGGGTAGAAAGCTTTGGGATATGCATAATAAAAAAGATTGCCTTTGGGTTCGATGGGTTCATAACTATTGGAACAAGGGTGGGATTGTATGGGACATGGAGTGCGGTCAAAGTGGTTCTACTCTTCGTCGGTATCTTGTGAGAGTTAAAAATGAGCTTATCATGTAATGTGGTAGTGTTGAGGCTGTCATTGATTTATTTAATTCGGCTGCTTCACCTAAAGGTGTTAATGTGGATTTGCTTTATGCTAAGTTGAATCATTACACGAACATGCATAATTTTCGTTTTGATGATATTTGGAAGGGCTGCATTCCTCCAAAGTATTCTATGATTGCTTGGCTTGTTGCTCGTGGTAGGTTGGCCACTAAAGATAGATTGTTTAATTTGGATGATATAGGTTGCAATTGGTGTATAAATGCTAATGAAACTATTAACCACTTGTTGTTTGGATGCCCTTTTGCTATGAATATTTGGAAACATATTGGGAGGTGGGTTGGCTATAAGATGGAGGCGGATTCCATCTCTAATATGTGTAAGAATATTAAGCATACTAGGGTTGTGAAGAAGCATAAAAAAGACCTTTTGCTGTTCATTATGTGTTCTACGATTTATCACACTTGGATGGCCCGAAACTGGCATATATTCCAGGGTAAGAGATTTAATGTGGCTGAGGTTACTTGTAGGGTGAAGGTTAGTGTATATCAGTTTGGTAATGGTTTTAAAAATCTGGAGGAGTGTTTTAATGTGCGTGGCAACATGCGTATGCTTAATGGGTGATTTTTTACTTGGATGTTTATGCATGATTGGCTCGTGTAGGGGTATGTCTAGTTGTATTGTAGCATTATTTTGTGTTTGGAATTGGTGCTGTTGTGTGTATATGTTTAATGCAGGTGCTGCGTTGGAAGAGGTTGTGCATTGTGATTGCTGAAACTGGTACGACAGGAATAATGAGGGTTGCCGTGCGAGTTGGTGTATGCAATGGCAGAGTTGCTGTAAGGATATAAATAGGACCAGTGGCGAGGCTAGTTGCTGGGCGAGGAATTATGGCATGGAGAGGAGTCAGTGCATGGCGAGGAATTATTGTTGGGCGAGGAAGTGCATGGCGAGGAGTTATTGCTTGGCGAGGAGTGACTGCTTGGCAAGGAAAAGGACCATTTTCGATGTTTATAATTTTCTCGTTGTAAATGTCGTTTTGCTTTGGTGGTGTAATAGGACAAGTGGAATAATGTATTTGGGAGGAGTACTCACTTGGATGACGGACCACAGTTTTCCCTTACTTAGGTTTATCCCAAAGGGTTTACCAAGTGGGGTTTTTAATCCGGAGTCCCGATGGGTGAGGAAGTCGAGAGTTGAGAGAATTGTATCGTTGGCGTCTTCCCTTAGGGGTTGAGCGTGTTTTGGGCAAATAAAATTTTTTATCCTTTTGCTCAAAAAAAAAAGTTGTCGCTAATTCTAATATTTTCGTCGCTAACGTGAGTTAGCGATGAAATAATTTTGTCGTGGGAGTTGTTGCTATACACCCGTCGCTAACGTGTTTGTAACAAAAAAAATAATTTTGTCAAAAATATTAGCGATGAAAATTTGAGTTTCATCGCAAAATATTAGCGACGAAAATATGTGTTTCATCGCAAAATATTAGCGACGAAAATATAAGTTTTATTGCAAAATGTTTGCGAGGAAAATCAATTTGTTGCAAACACGTTAGCGACCCAACCCGCATACCCCCTTCCCCATTTTATTTAAATGACTATTTATTTTGTCTTTGTGGAAATTGATCACGGGTGGATAGGCGCCCATAGTTGGGCGCCCACCACTCGGACAGACAACTCTTCGGTTCAGTTTTTAATATTAATTATATATGAATTCAATTGTTATTAATTTAGTTTATTTTACACATTTAATTAATTTATTTCATATATATATTTATTTATTGTAATTTTTAAAAAATTCCAATTGTAAAAAATCAATATTACTTTAACAATTCCAATTGAAAAAATCAATGTTACTTTAAAAATTCAAAAAAAATAATAAATATTACATCCAATCTTCATCCTCTCATCCATGAAAAGTAGTCCCATGGGAGTGGGGCACATGTTTTAAGAAAAAGGTAGATAAAGTAGATAAAGTAAGGGTATTATAGGGTATTGTGGGGTCCATTGTGAATAAAGTGATTGTTTGTGAATAAAGTTGATGGCAATTTGAGTAATTAAGTGATGATTGAAGGATGATAGTTTACATAAAGGGTATGGGACTACATTTTGTGGACAAGAAATATAAGGCAAATGAGACTACTTTTCATGGACGGAGGGAGTATAATACAGAATTAAATCAAGAAATTATACCCCAAAATAAAACAAACAAAAAACTTAATATGTCAAATTAATTAGTAAAGTAAATGAAATTATATTGATCTTATTATTTCAAACATCAAAGGTAGTGTTGGAATCGTCTCTATTGTTTCACACTATATATGCATGCACTCAAACTTTTTCCCTTTATTATGTTTAAACGACAACCATTTTTAATTCATGAGAATTAAACATGAACATTTTTATTTCATCACTAAAATATTTGAGATGAAATATAATTTTCATTATTATTCTGATTATTAACAATAAAATAAAATATTGTGTTGCTAATATAGTGATGAAATATTGTAATTTTCTCGCAAATATTAAATGCTTAGTCATACAAATTTCAATTTTGTCGCTAAAATATTAGCGATAAAAGATAATTTTCATTGTTGTTCTTATTATTAACAACAAATAAAATAATTTGTTGCAAGTGTAGCGATGAAATATTTTAATTTGGTTGTAAATATTAATTCCAAGAAATTAGCCACAAAAATTTGTATTTCGTCGCTAATATTTTATCGATGAAATATAATTTTTATGATTGTTCTGATTATTAAATTAAATCCCCAAAAGTAGCCACAAAAAATTCTTTTTTCATAGCAATATATTGGTGATGAAAATAATTTTCATTGTTCTTTAGATTATTAACAACAAAATAAAAAAATAATTTGTTGCTAGTTTAGCTGACAAGTATTCTAGTCGATTAGACGTCTCCAACCAAGTAGAAAGTTTGAAGATATAAGAAATAACCAGCTAAGATTGTAATTCAAAAAGTAATCAACAAGACAAACAACACACACAAAATCTAAGTGGTTCGATCAATGTGATCTACATCCACTGGACCAGACAAGTACTTCTTTGATTGATCAAGAATGTTTACACACTCATTCACTTGGAATAGGATATTTCCTCACTTCGCTCGTGAACTCACACAACTCAAAGATTACAATCGTACTTGCATCCAAAAAATCAACCTTTACAATGTACACATACTAGAGTATATAAAGATCAAGGTAGTTGCTGCTGTTAGGAACTGTTTAATTGAGTAGTTAGCAACCGTTTGCAACCACTTGTAACAACCCATGTGCTCTATTATTGCCCAACTGAAATGGTAGTTATGCCCTCAAGTAGTTGTAAATGTAATACAGTTAGTTAAACTAACTAACTTTCATATTAGAAGACTTGTCCATAAAGATCAGAAGACTACTTACTCTTTTGATACCCAACTCTTCTGTTCTTGTGATCAAAAACTGACTCTGCTTATAGACTTCTTACTGTGTTGATCTTTACTGTGATGATAGTATTGTGCTGATATACCCTGCTGAAGTACTGTGCTGATATACTCTGCTGAAGTACTGTGCTGATAGTACTGTGCTGATCTGACCAACAGTGCTGAACTCTAAGCATCACCTCCTCAGCTGTTTGAAAACCTTATCTGATCCTATCAGCTTACTACTTACTGTGTTGACTATGAGATTATGAGATAACACTCACACTAGCAATGAAATATTTTAATTTCATCGCAAAAATTAATTTCAAGAAAGTGGCCACAAAAATTTATATTTCATCGCAAAATATTAGTTACGAAATATATTTTTCATCGTTGTTCTGATTATTAACAACAAAATGAAGCAATTTGTTGCTAGTATAGCGATGAAATATATAAATTTTGTTGCAAATATTAAATCTAAGAATTTAGAGACGAGTTTTTTTATTTCATTGCTAAAAATTGATTTTAGCGATGAAATTTAGATTTGTTGCAAAATTTTTGTTGCTATTCCCCCTTTTCTTGTAGTTTCTTCTCAATGAAGTACTCAACTGGTTGCCCATTTATTATCTATCCTTTTACCAAATTCCAAAAAAAGCCCTTAGAGATCTTATTAAATTACATAGAAACTTTTTATGGGGGGAGGTGTGAATTCTACAAAATTTCCATGGGTCTCATGGAATGATGTTTGTAGATCAAAATCATACGGGGGTCTAGGTGTAAAAAGTCTTGAATTTTTTAACAAATATCTTCTTGGCAGGTGCGCATGGAGGATTCGGGCAGAACCCAAAACATTTTTGGTAAAGATCCTCGACTCAAAGTATTCAATATCCTAATATGTTACAAATTATTTGAGTTGAAGTCGGGACTAATCCATTTGTCGTCAAGAGTTCATGGTCTTAAGAATGAAGATTTCACATAAACATATTCAAGAGTTTCATATTTTAAATATTACTTTAGATTTTCCGAACTTTGTAAAGGTTGAAGAGTCAGGAATGTCTAGTTAAAGACGATAAAGTAAGGCGCTAGCTATGGGAAGGTAACAAGTGAATATTTAGAGAACTATTTTTATTGTTTTCCAACACATAATTAAATACAAAATAGATAATACAAGCTGTACGTGTTCATTGATCCCTCTATTCTTGCCATAAAGTTTCTTCTCTGTCTCCAAAAGATGAAATCCTTGCCAAAAAAAAATGTCTTTAATTTAATTTCCACCAAGTTTAATATTTTTCCATCAACTACACGTTACACTATAATTTGAAGATGAAAACAAGTGGATCGAACAAGTTATAAAATATTTCCAAGACAATTTCAACATCAAATTTAATATAAAAAACTATAGATAAATTAATTAATTAGCCGGGAATGAAAGGTTCAAATATTAAAAAAAAAATAGAGCAACATTTAATTATCATATCAAGATCTGGGTATCAATGCCTGTTTGATCTTGTCGACGGTGCTCCACATAACTTTGCTGGCAACAGAAACCGATCCCATAGAAACGTTTGCATTTGGAGTAGAATCAATCAAAATCTACAGTAAATATTTGGAAAATAATTAATTAATATGGTTATGTCGCAACTAGCTTTAATGATCGGTACTTTTCATATAATTTTTTTTAAAATTGATAAATTGTTGATAAGAAAGTTTACCTGAAGTGCAACTGTTAAAAGAGATCCACCTGTGCCAGCTTGAGCTGCCATCCCTCTTCCTTGGCCACGGCCAGTCGGTCCATCTGGAAGAATTGCAAATCCCGACGGCAGTAAGGGTATGTTGCTCGGATCTTTTCCACCTAAAACCGCATTTGCACAAACCATGGCAATTGGTGCATAAACAATGTAAGATGCTGTTGGATCAATTCGGCTTTCTTGAAACATTAGCATCTCATGACTTGAACTTGAACTTGAACTTGAACTTGAACTTGAGTCCGAACCCTATCAAGGAGGGAAAAGTTGGGTTAAAATCCCGTACTTAAACTAATACTCCCTCCGTCCCAAATTAGTTTTCACACTGATATGGGCACAGAAACTAAGAAAAAATTTGAATATAATTTTGGAATGCCAATTAATCACCACCTTTACTTTATAGAGTGTGACACGATTAACTTCTTCCTTGCCACTCACAATGTGCGTTATTTCTTCAATGTCTCCTCCGTTCAAAAGTGTGTCCCACTGAAATTTAAGGAATTAATTAGAATTTTGCAAAATATGTAAATTATTAACAATTTAAAAGAAAATATAGAACATGGATTATATTTAACAAAGACACATGTTTGTATAGTGAGTTGCCATCACACTTTTCGAATAAATATGGAAACATAAAAATATTAGTACCACTTTTCGAGTGTTGTTATCCCACAAAAAGTCAAACACTCTTTTAGGTGGAACGGGAAGCCAGAAAGAAGTTGCGATAGTGAGCAAGACCCCAAATGGCACGCTCGGATCATCCACATTCGTCCGGGTCATGAATTTCACGTTCTCGTTTCCGTTCCCAGATATGGTCGTCCAAGTGTTCACAACCGAGGTGTTTACTCCACAGCAAAACTTTGTCACCATTCTTTCTGCTAGCTTTAGCATGCTTCTTCTACCATCTTGATTTTCAGCTACAACATTACGAGAAAATAATTATATAACTTTTTTTAGTCTTGTCTATTAATTTTAACTTTTTCAATTTGGTCCTTATTGTAAAAATTGGAGATTGTAAAAATGTACGGACTAAAATTGGAAACCTAAATTGACAACGGAATAAACAAAATTGACACAAAAAAGGACCAAATTAAAAAAAAAACATTAAAGACTAAAAATTGGGCATCACGGCCTATGTTTCAGGACTATTCTTGATATTATCTCAGGTAACAAAACACGCGACGTGAAGGCTATGTATCAATTGATATAGGCCTCTTGAACACATTAAATTAAGACAAACACATGTATGATCATTTGAAAATTCTTTATTTATGCATAAAATAAATTATCTATAGACAGAAAATTACCTAAGAAATTATTGGCATTTCCAGAGGGCACTCCGGTTGCAAATGTTCTTACAATTCGTTGACAATATCCCTCGAGGATTGCAACCCATCGTCGTGCCCCAAATGCTAGGCCAGAAGAAATTAAAGGCTTGTATATACTTGCAATGCCTCCATCTTCTACTTCAACATGCTCAACCCATATAACCTACCCATTATATTATTTTATTAAAATTGCACGAAATTATGGTAAGAAAAATTGAATGGGAAAATAATTAGTTTAGGTATTACCTTTGAATGTCCATTAGTAATGTCCTGGATGAGACAACCAGAGGGTCGTCTCCGGCAGGTTACCGACGGCGTCGTGTTGAGATGGTCTATGGAAACATCCACCACCGCCCACATACCATCCACATGTCGTTTGCAATATCTCAAAAAAAGGATTTCACGAGTTGGTACAAGAAGGGAAGGAACTTGAAACTCTGCATTTATCTGCAACATATATAAAAAAATATTAAATAAAAATTGTTACACATAAATGGTCCAAATATATATTCTTAAGGACAACTTCAATATCGTACCAGTAGTAGGGCTTCATTGTATGTTCCACCTAGTCCAGATGAAATCACTTGCAAAATTCACAGCTCGTGAAACTACGCCCGAAAATACATTCGCCCATTGCTCCTGCACATATGATATATTTTGCACAAATTAAGCACGAAAGACTAGAACTAATTAATTGAAGGCTATTTAAGTTGATACAAATTAATATTAAGGTCGATTTAGGAATTATGAAAGCGCTAATTGAACAATAGGGGACCATCATTTTGGGACGGAATTAAAATAAGAAATATAAAAATGTTGTGCACACATCATGCATACAATACATACCAGGTCCATGAGGATCTCAGCCACATTAGTAGCACACATGGGAACAACAACGCTTTCACGCGACGCCTCGAATTTGAATCCGTTTGCTCTGTCTCTGAATACCCTAGAAAACGCCCTGAGATATTCGTCTTCGTTTAACACCAAATTGTTTCGATCCATGCTTGGAACCCACAACGGCTCTCCTAGTTGAGCAACCCTCATCAGCTCTTCCATGGCAGAAATAGCCAACGACCTATTCCCTTCATTCATCATCGAACCAGTGTTTTCCGTGCTCCTCCCAACGTGCTTTGTAGAAGAATTATGATCCATCTGTAATAATATTTCATCAGCTCTAGTGTTATGTGTGTGCATGCACGTAATGTGCACAAACAAAAATAGCAAAAATGAAAAGCTAACAGACGGACGAAGGAAGTTAAATTACCTGTTGCCTTGATACTCGACAGTGAAGACAAAAAGCATTGCTGAGAGCTTCGTTAAGCCTCAAGTTCTCACTCCGAAGTTTTTCATTTTCCAGCCGCAGTTGATTGTGCTCTTTTTGTTCGTGCTGCGTCTGCAAAATAAACAAATTGATATATCATGATTTTTTCCAATTAAAACACACTGATGATATTTTTTAAAGCAATGTTTTATACGAACTGCTGTGCATATATAGATGGAACAATTACCTCCCTCCATCCCAAATAAATTCTTAAACTGATCTGGCCACGAAAAACTAAAAAAAGTGATAAAGTAAGGGTATGAAAGTCTTTCAACTTTATTTAAGTGATAAAGTAAAAATATTGTGTAAGAAAAAATAATGCGACACAGAGGCTAAATAAATTAGAATTTTGACGTTAAGAGTTGTGATGAACTTATTTTTTTTATAATGTGCAAACTAATGTGGAACAAACTAAATAGAAATGTGTGAAAACTGATATATATAGGACGAATACTAGATTGAAACAATTATTCATAAACAATTATTTATTTACAAATGGACCCCACAATACCCTATCATACCCTCAACTTATCTACTTTATGAATAAACTAATTAATCAATATTCATTAAAACTCGTGCCCAGAGAAGTGGGCATAATAAAATTGGACGGAGGGAGTACTTTTTTATCCCTCTCTCATTCACATCACTTGTACTATATCTATTATTTAATCATCTTTTTTAATCGGTGTGCCCAAATGTAGTGAAAAACTTATAGACGGACGGAGGAGAACCAAAAAAATAAAATTAGTATGAATAGTATTGTTTCAAAAAAGGGTATGTGTATATGGGCCCCCTTGCTTGAACTTGGGTCCGCCCCTGGTTCTAGTCCTAAAAGTAGTATGAATAGTATTATTTCTAAAAAGGGTGTGTATAATAAAATTGGACAATCCAAAAAGAAAAGTGGGAATAATGAAATTGAACGGAGGGAGTAAGATATAACGTGAAATGTAAGAATAAATATATCAAAAATGGTATAAGAAAATTATTTGCGGACGAACCAAAATATGGCAAATGGAAAATTTATAGGGGGCAGAGGGAATATTTTTTAAAAATTAAGTAAAATAAATGGTAGATTAACTTAATAAATCATTTTAGCAGTGCGTTTTTGCAAAAGTTGTCTCAATAAAAAAAAAAACTTATTGCACTTTTGGTATTTATATATAAAATTGATTATTTTGTACGTATTTTAATTGCAAGATTGATTTCAAAATAATTACACTTTACATGTTTGAGATTATTATTGATGTAAAACGAGGATCACTTTTTTTATTAATTTAGTATTTTTTAAACACGTTTGCAATTAATCCATATAGTATTATTATATAAATAAATAAAAAAACTTTGACCCTTCAAAAAAGAGATTGATGAAGAAAATACGATTGAGAGTTTAATTTATTAAATTTTAAAATTTTAAAATTTTAAATTACATTAAGCAAAATAAATAAATAAACAACGTTGTTTAATAATTTGAGTGCTCATTTTTTTCAATTATCAGTCAATCTTAGACAATACAATGCAACAAAGTCAGCGATTTTTAGGTAGTTACATGATGTTTACCTTTGATTGCAGGTAATAAGGACTAAAGTCTTAAAATTTGTAAACATAAGGGATTAATTTTAAAGTCGAAAAATATAGAGGACAAAAATCAAAATTAATTGGTACAACTTAAGGGACAAAAAAATGTATTTCCACTTTATTATATATGTGTATATATATTCAATTAATTAGTCTAATAGATTAAATACATATTGATAAATTTGAGAACCTAATAATTAAAATTAATGTATTTTGATGTATATATATACATAAATATTAAAATTATATATATGTCAGTGCATATTTTAATTAAGAAAAAAATTGCCCCTAACTTCAAATCCTGGATTCGGCCCCGGCTAGAATTAGAAGGTGTGGTGACAATTAAATACTACTCCGTACCTTTTTTTGAGTTCTCTTGTTCTGGAACCAAAATTTGACCTGCATCGGTTCCATCCCCAAATGTTGACTAAGCTCTGTCCTCTGCCTGTCGTCCGGATGAGGACACTCCTTGAAGAATCTGCAATCAATTATGGGTAAAAATGGAAATTCACATACATGGGCATTTCCAAAGTTTCAAATAGGCGAACATACGATAATAAAAATTCTAATAAGGACAATTTAATTAAATTCTGTTATTATCATTATTATTCAATTGCACGTGCATGATTTAGGTTGATAATTTTTTTTATAAAATAAGATATAGACATGATATGCACTTATAAAAACATATATAATGAAAATGTTATACGTCTATTTTTTTTTGGAAGTTACTGACCTATTTTTGTATAATAGAAAAAGTCACAGATTTAAATCTAATTATGAAGATTTAAAAAAGTGCTCTCTAATTATGAAGATTTAAAATGGTATTTGTTTCAACCTCCAAAAAAAGAGATGCATTTAAAGCTATGCATTTTTAGTAAATGTGTGTATAATAAAAATATATCAATTTAAAGAATATATATAATTTAAATATTGCATTCCATGTATAAAAAAGTAATAAACTAGATACTTAAAAAAAAATGCAATAAAACATACACTTCCAATTCTTGAATCTTCTCCGGAGTGTGGCGATGGTAGCTCTTTCGTTGTGATTCCTCTACGGTGTTGACAATTGAGTTTTTGCCGTTAGATTTTCTAGCTTCTCTCGTGTGTTCAATTTGTGCCGAGTTTGACGTGGTGTTTAAAACTTCTTTCTCAGTCATCTTTCCCTACAAGAAGACAATTTCTTGCAAATTAAAATTGAACAAATGTATTTTACATATATATATATATAAGCTGAAGTCGAGCTCCACATTCATATGATGAGCAGGCAAAAGAACAAAATTTATGAATTTATATGTGTGCACTAATTAATTGAGGAAACAAAAAATTGAAAATAAAACAAGAAAGGTATATACCTTGCTCATTGAAATTAGAAGAAAGAAGAAGAAAATTATGCACGATGAACGAACTTGTTATGAAAGGACTTTCTTAACTCTACCAATAAATGAGTGTGTGATATTGTTCGATATATTTTGTGGGCTTTTATAGACTGAGTCTAGGTCATGTTTGTTTTGCGATTAAAAATCAGAATTTAGGTTTTGTAATTTAAAATCATTTCTAGTTTGGGATTTGAAAAGTAGTTTTAAACAACGACATAGTCTCACCCCTATAACCCAAACAAATACACGTCTACTATTTAACCCAAACAAATACACGTCTACTATTTATCTATATTTCAATATATCCTAAAATTTCAGAAATCAATTTTTAAAAGTACTCACTTAAAAGTCAAAACAAACATTACCTTAGTGTAGTCAAACTTTGTCGGATATAGAGATGAGGATGAAGAACAACGGTAACCACCGATGAGATAAAGAGATAAAATCAAAAGTAAAAAAGTGAAATTAGAAAAAATAATAAAACAAGACAGATAGAATTAATTTGTCGCGCAGTGTTTAAACATTATTCAATTACATTAAATGAAATTATGACAATTATGTAATGGGAAAAATAGAATGATTATTTGGGATGGGTTTGAAGAAATATATATTGCCAGATCTCACTTTTAAGTAAAACAATTACACCCTCCATTCTGCAATTATTTACACACTTTTTTATTTTATTTTTGAAGCTAGGAAGGTTTAGCTTCTGTTATTGCACACACGTGCATAATGAAGTAGGTAGTCCGACCACAAAGTATGGTGGATCTACCCAACTAAAAGTAGTATCGAAACATTGGGACTCCCTAACCACCGAATGTACCAATAAATTAGCTCTTCGATCATCTAGCAAAAGTAACCGTTATAATATTCGTGAATCGAGTCAATAAAATTCTACAACCTAATACAAAATCTCCATAGCACGAGTCGATCAAAATCTCCATTGCACACACGTGCATAACAAAGTAGGTAGAGTCAATAGCATCCACAACTACTTTAACGTCTCCTTCCACAATACACTTACAAACTTTTTTATTCAGACATCTTAAATTAGTTAAACATTCTCAATATAGAAATAACCCACATAATTAATACATTCACAATATCAATTAATTATTTTCTAAATTAATTGTTACTCATTTTGGCCCATACATTTTACACTGCACTTCATCAAAATCCTTTTACAGCTCACTAAATCATCTTTACATCTCGATAAATCACCCAAAATACTCATTATATATTTATATGAACCACATCTCAATTTGACATACTATTTTTATTGAAACAAAAAATTGTCTCATAACTTTCGTTTCACAAAATGGTCTCAATATAGTTAAAAAAAAACTTCAATTTAGCCGCATGCATATATATGTTTTTTTATTTCCCAGTAGTTTTTAGTTCAATTTGACCGAAAATTTTAAAATGATGCCGTGACATGCAAATTTTAAACCTCCAAAGTCCAAACTTGACTAAAATTGAGCAACGACAAGACAATATGAATAAAAGAGAAAAATATTTTTAACTTTTTTTTATATATTTATATGTATATATTGTTAAATTTATACAATTATAAGTATAATTATTAATATTTATTTATAATGCATTAACAAGAGTGATGACTGATGGGTGACTCATTTTAAAGTGTATAAATACATTTATAGATCTCGAAATAGAACATGACGTGGATAGCAAAGTTCTAAATCCATTCGGGTGAGTTTAGAAACAGCCATAGTCCCAAGGCATGTGCGAGACCGAGCATCTACTGGTTCTGCATCCGCGACAGTAGCTATGTCGGCTTCCACCTGAGTGCGGATCTGATCGACCACTCTGGGATCAATATAGATGCTTGGGAAGAGCAAGCGGCGCGCTGGCCCTCTTGCGCTCTTTGCCATCTTGTAAATATAACTCAATAGACGCGCGGGCCTGGGACTGGGTCTGAGTGAGTGGTCGTTGCAACAACATTAATGTAAGTTTATTAATATTAATTAAAATAATAACATAATTAAGCAAATATATTACTTGTAATTAATTAATTTACAAATATAGTTAGGCGTAATTAAGTCGAGCAGCCATAGGTGGATGTCGAACAAGCCCGTTTCGACAATACCCACGTGCCAAAATTCCGAAACTGTACTCATTAGGCTCACAACCTTTGTCTCGCATTTTATCAAACACCTCCCGGGCGTCTTCTAATCGCTCCATACTTCTCAACTCGGCACGCTGAATTATATTTAGTTACTCCCATACCACTAAATGATTAATCACCAATTATAGACTTGTAGTTAAAATGGCCAAATTAACTTCAAAGAAAATCGTATAGATAGATAAAAGGTAAGAATGAAAAAACGCTTCAGAGAGACTTAGAAATTGGAATTAAATTCTAGTGTTAAGAAACTATAATTCTCCAAACGGTTACGGTTAGCAAGTCATGCCCAGTGCAATTAATAAGTCGAGGCGTTGACTATTAATAGTGAGTGGAGTGGAATTAATTGAAAAATGCATCAAGGTCAAAAATATGTAGCCACGGAAAATCAATAAAAAGGTCGCTAATAGCGATGGATTTGGTCAAACAAAGGAAATACGGTTGTTGTTAGCGACTGTTTTTAATCAAAAGGGAAACATCGTCATTCCAAGCTGAATAGCGACGGAAAATATTTGTCACAAATAAATAATTAAATAGCGACGGTCTACAGCGGTCGCTAATCGACCCATTTTCGGCACCACTTCGAATGTCGCGCATATTTATGGTTATTAAATAAATGCGTTGATTAGCGACCACATAAATCACATTTCCTTTTTTTTTTTTGAAGGGGCTCAAAAAATGTCTCCACCTGCTGCCAACAATCTTTCTTCAAACCATGTCGCTAAACAATAAAACAATGATAATTAGCAATGACATTCGTGGTCGTCGACTATATATACCAACCGCAACCATTTTTTCTATTGGGATATGGTTTATACTAATAAAGAAAAAATTGATTATTAGATACAAAAACCCAAGAAAACTCCAAGTATGATGGATTGTCAAAATAAGTCTTTTAGGATAGAAAGCTCATACATGTTAGAGAGCTTATTTTAGATAGGATAGATTTAAAAAAAAAAAAAAAATCTATGTCAACTACTATGAAGAGCAAAGAGCTATGAAGTTCAAGACCTATATATGAAAGACTAAGAATAATGAAGACTAAGTTTTATGAAAGAGCAAACAGTCATGAAGAGATTAAGAGCAATGAAGGTTAAAGTCTATGAAGACTAAAAGCTATGAAGTTATGTGCAAAGAGGAATGACCAGAAGAGTTCCAATGACTTTACATAAGTCATATGAACAAAGTCACATGAATGAAGAAGAGAAGACATTACAAGTTAAAGTGAAAGGTCAAATCCTATGAACACATGTTTAGAATGAATTTCAAGATAGATGGAAGTTCTTCATTCAAGATGAGTTTGCTAACTTTTGATCAAAGGGCATGGATGATTCAGCGATAACTTAGGACGAGATCAATCCATTATTGGTGAGTTAGAAATATCCCAAGAAGACCAATGAGCCAATGCCACATGTCACTAACATAAAATTTACTGCTTTCTCTCAATTAATGAGACTTGTACACTTTTCGGGTATTTCTTGTACCCAATATTAATACAATTTCTTTTACCGATAAAAAAAAAACTTGCGCAAAGCAAATTCTGATTTCAATTTTAAGGATCAAAATTTGGACGAGATGCATGTACTATTTGCATGCATGCCCTTGAACTATTTGAAGAACAAGGTGTTCTTGAGCTCGAAAATTGACGAGATGCATGTATAGTCCCCTTATTCTAGTGCCAAATGTTGTATCGCTTTTCATCTGAGTGTATATATTAAGCAAACGAATACTAACAATATAATTTATATACGAGCGGTTTATACGGATCTATAAGATGATCTTGATAAAAGATGAACTAGGGTTTTGTGTGTTCTTGAGAGTTGAGAGCAAACGTGCAATATTTTCTTTGTATTTGAAATTGTGACTTATTTCTGCCTTAAATTGGCTTAAATACTAGGTTATATTTGCATGTGAATTACTTGGTGGCAGCACATTATTAATCAAATTAATAATCTAATTACAGGGCGACCATATATATCTTTTATCCTCTTTAAACTCCAAAATGGTATACTGCAATTGCTCGCAATGTATAGGCGATCATTAATGTTGCTTGTCGATATTATATCTACATATCTTCTCGGTACCACATAGACTCTTTGTTGACTATTCTTCGCTAACTATCCTTGCTCGTCATTCATTGGTTGTTCGCCTTTTTTATTGATGACTAGGACTATGACTTTTCTTCATTGTGTACTTGACTTGTCAAAAAATATTTTGTTGACCCTCGCACCCTATATAACACCACTCAATTGGTTTGGCAACGACAATAGGGCACTCTTTTTTTTTTAAAGGAAAAAAGGGATGTGTATTACTAGAGTACCAGTGGTACTCAGAGGGATAAACGTTCCAGTATTACAATGGGATTCTACCTTCTACTCCTGTCCGGACATAATCAAAGAAACTAACTCCTATCCAATAGCAAAATTTATGTAACCAGCTCCTATTTTAAGTACAGCTGCTAGAATTACAGAAGGGTCAAACTTGAAGTTGCACACCAATCGTTAAAGGACATAAAGGAAGGGCACTTTATGTGTTGCGAGAGCACGTTCCAGGACATTACTCGAATATCGTCGAAGATCTTTTCAGGCTTGGGCTCCTCATTCGCAAAGATCTTCCCGTTTCGATATTTCTAAATGAACCACACGATCGTGCACCACAGGCTCTCTAGAACTGGGAGTTTAATCTTGTTTTCAAGCAGACCACATAATTGATGTAAGTGGGTTGTTGGCTTTGAGTGAAAAGTTGTGTCAATGTTGAGCCACGAGCAGCAGAAACGCCAGATCTTTCCGAAGAATGCACAGCTGAAGAAGAGGTGTTGGATTGTCTCCTCGTCATAGCCGCAAAAAGCACAAGAGATGTCGTCGTTATCCCCAAGAACTCTCCTTTTCTTTAGTTCAGTCCGGGTTGCTAGTCTTTCTCTGATGACTTTCCAGGCTAGCCCCGAGTGTTTGGAAAGGGTGAGCTTGTTCCATATACGCCGAAGGGCCTCAAGAGATTCTGATTGCAGAGCATGAGTTGGCGCAGGCAATTCTTGGCCTTCGTATGCTGTTCTGGATGAGTAAATACCGTCGTTGGAGAGCCTCCACCTCCAAAGGTCGGGGGAGTGTTCCCGCAATTCACAAGTTTCCAACAATCTATGAAGATGTGTTACAAGATTTTCTTCCCACAAGAAAAGTTCCCGCCTCCAATTAAATTTCCATTTCCACCTGCCATGTTCCCACTCACCACACTCACTGACTTTAGCCTCTTTATTTATGCATATAGAAAATAATCTAGGATAGAGCGCTCGTAAGTTCGACTCATTTATCCACCAATCATTCCAGAAGGATAAGAGACTCCCATCCCCCAGGGATTTGATCAAATTAGAGCCAAACCAGTGGTTGGGCGCTTCTGGGTAGATTATTTTTTTCATGGATTTCCACCATGCCGACACATTAATCCTGTTCGCCGAGAAGGCTATTTTTGCTGGCAATTTTACGTCATATTTTGAGTCTAGGATCCTTACCCAAAGTGAATTGGGTTCGGTCCGAATCCTCCAAGCCCACCTGCCAAGAAGAGAATTATTAAATAGATCAATATTTTCCACACATAGGCCACTATCTTTTTTTGCTCTACAAACATCATTCCATGAAACCCATGGGATTTTTGTAGAGATCGCTCCCCCCCCCCCCCAAAGAAAGTTTATTTGCAATCTAATGATTTCACTCAAGGCTGTCTTTGGGATGCGGTAAAAGGATAGATAATAAATAGGTAACGAGGTGAGCACCGCATTGAGAAGGGTAATCCGTCCTCCGAGAGAGATTCACCTATCTTCCCAAGAGCTAATTCTCTTTTTTATTTTCTGAATTACATCCTTCCAAGCCTCAGCTTTTCTGTGGTTGATACCAACATGGATTCCGAGGAAGCTCATTGGAATCGAACCGACACCACAACCAAGATAGGTTGCCACGTCTCTCTGAATTCCAGGATCTACATTGATGCCGAGCAGGCTGCATTTGGAGTAATTAATTTTGAGGCCCGAGAGGCGTTCAAAATTGATTAACAAATTCTTTAATGCCCATATATTTTTTATAGACGCCTCGCCAATTAGGATACTGTCGTCGGCGTACTGTAGATGAGAAAATCGGGATATTGTGGCGGCCGACTGAGACAGGGTCATAGAGACCTGTTGCAGCCGCTCTGTTGATCAGTATGCTGAGACCCTCAGCTGCTATGATAAATAGCAAAGGGGAGAGGGGGTCTCCTTGTCTAAGGCCTCTTTCAAGTTTGAATTCCTTGGAGGGGCTGTCGTTTACCAAGACTGAGGCAGAGGCCGTCGAGATGCACTCCCATATCCACTTACACCAGGTAGGGTCGAAACCTATGCTTCTCATCATATTAGTTACGAAATTCCAATCAATCGAATCAAACGCCTTGGAAAAATCTATTTTGAAGAGAAGCCTCTCCAAATTTTTCTTCTTTGCTTCGTCGATTATTTCGTTGAGAATAAGAACCCCGTCTAGTATCTGTCGCCCTTGGATGAAGGCGGTTTGTGACTCTGAAATAACACTGGCCATAACTTTCGAGGGTCTTCTAGCCAAAACTTTTGCCACAATTTTATAATAACAATTTATCATAGAGATAGGTCTGAAATAACCAATGCTAACCGTGTTTTGTTTCTTCGGGATTAGTGTGATGAAAGAAAGATTGAATCCTTTTACGAATTTCCCATTTAAGTGAAATTCGTCAAAAAGATTCTGGAAGTCCTCTTTCATGAAATCCCAGCATTCTTTGATGAAAGCAAAAGTGAATCCATTCGGCCCTGGGCTTTTTGTTGACTCACAGCTCCATATTGCTGCTCTAATCTCTTCAGCTGAGAAAGGTCTCGTAAGCATTTGGTTGTCTGCATTGCATACTTTGAGGGGTGCAAAGTTTCCAGGTATCCTCAGCCTGTTGATGGTAGGAGCCTGAAAGTGAGTCTTGAAGTGATTGTGGATAGCATTCTTAATTTCAGTTAGGGATGAAAGCCAAACCCCATCAAAGCTTAAGTGTGATAGATCATTCGTCTTTCTCCGGGTGTTGATGCATTTATGAAAGAATTTGCTATTTGCATCTCCCTCTTTGATCAATTTCATTCTCATTCAGCCCAAAAACATCATCTGTGATGTCCAGTTCCATTAGGTTCTATTTGTTTTCCTCAATCTTTTGGTCCAAATTCCCGAATGATGTGCTACTTCACTCACGAAAGCAGTTTTTCGCCATCTTGAATTTTTCTTTAATAAGAAAGCTACTTCTGCCTTCTATTTGTGTGCTACACCAGATTTGTTTGGCCGCTTCCTTAAAAGAGGGGTGTCGGATCCATGTATTGAAGAACCGGAATGGTTTGGGGCCCCAGTTAATCTTCTGATCTTCTAGGATAAAAGGATAGTGGTTAGAGATAGACCCTGGGAGGCCCAGGAGACGTGCAGGTGGGTCGGCAAGAATCCAATCCTCATTGAGTAAAACACGGTCGAGTTTACTTTTACAAGAGCCACCGGCTCGATACCAAGTATAGCTTCGACCGTAGAGAGGTATTTCGGTCAGGTTGGCATTTATGATGAGATTGTTGAAATCCTCCATATCTTTCTTATTGGAAATTCCAGATCGCCCTACTCTTTCATTCTGGTTTCGGATAGCATTGAAGTCCCCTGCTATGCAGATTTGTTTTCCCTTGTTTTGTTGGATAACTAGGCTAAGGGTGCCCATATAACTCGTTTCTCCCGTGGGTGGCACGAAGCGTAGATATTTATAAGGCAGATACTAGCCGAATCTGCAATACGGATAACATTAACCGCAAGGAGGCCATTTGTATGCCACACACTGATACAATTTAAGTAGTCAGCATCCCAAAAAGTTGCAATACCGCCTAAACGACCTTCAGACGGTCTGAATACGAATCCACACTTTTTTGTTGCCCCAAATTCCTCTACTTATAGATTTGTCCATGTTTTCTAGTTTGGTTTCTTGGATGAAACATACCTCTGTCTTGTGTTTTGTCACCAAATCTTTTAATTCATTACGTTTTACACCACTTCCCAGACCTCTCACATTATATGTTAATAGACGCATTAAAAACTGATGACACTCCTGTTTCTAAGGGACTGAACAGAGATGAAAGTTCAGGCAGGGGCCTGTATCTTCACTTGCTGGGTTTCCTCAGAGCATCTGAGTCCCAACTGGAGGCCAATTTTTTTTATTTTTGCCTCTGAGGCCACCTCATTGTCGTCCATCATGTCACGCTTTCCATTTTGTTCTGACAAATTTCTTCTTAATGCTCGGAGGGATCTTGGCTTTTTTTCGGGGGTCTAGGGGCTTTCTAGTGTGGGGGGTTGGTTTCAGAGTCAGGAGGGCAAGGAGGGGCAAAGTGAACCGGGATGGCCCCACCCGAGTGGGATGGAGTTGGGGGAGGGGGCAGCGCTGGGGCTTGAGCGGTGGTGGAATGAGGGGGCGGGTAGTCGGATTGAGAATGGGTAGGATTAGGGAAAGCAGGGTTGGTCGGGCTGGGGGGGATCGGGTAAGAAGGATGTGCTAGGGTCGGTTTAGAGTTAGGATGAATAGGGGAGGGGGAGGGCCCCACAAAATTTGAATCGGGGCAGGGGGTGCACGCTTCATTAAGATAGACCTAAATGTGGATACCTCGGGAGTTATCAGTCGCCTCTACCAAGGGGACATGAGGAGTTAAGTTAGTTTTGAAAGTATCACTAACCGATGTTGATAATGAATCATCCAATGAATTCATAACTTCAAACGAGTAGGCATTAAATGAGGGAGTGGGGTGGGCCCCCAAAATTGATGATCGTGTCTCTTCGCCTGTAATCGCAGCACCACCGGAGAAAGCCGGCTCCGTCTCGACCAATCTTCAGTTCTCCTCAGAATCAGAAACTGAAAGGTCTGATTCTGAGATGGTGTCGTCGTTTGGCAGTGTCAGTTCATCAGGTTCTTCGAACACCCTAATGGGGAAAGTGGCTCCATCTATCTGGGGGTGACGCAACAGTTGGTGAGATTCTGGTTTGAGGTTAGGATTCGGATCCTTGCAAAGGCGAGACACGAACGAGATTCAGTGATTCGATCAATCTCCACCAGGCTTCCGAAGAGTAGCGCAAGGCGCTTGTAAAATCTCTCATTCCATGCATGAATCGGGACACCATAGCGTCTAATCCACACAATTCGTTGGTTGCTTACATCGATTGGCTCCCAGGCAGAGAGGGAGTCGAACCAATGGTCTGTCCAATCCACCAGGTCGCTTAAAATGGATTCAAGGGGCACAGAGCCAATTGTCTTGAGAAGGACAAGGTTACCCCCCATGTGGATGATTTGAATTAGTTGGCCGCATTCACCCATTAATTCATCCATGTGAGAATTCCATGTGCGGTACGTGTTTCTTTAGTTGGCCAGTATAGCACCCCTCAGTCCACTTCATCTCCTCTGGTTTAGAGTGGAAGACGAATCGAAGTGGAGCATTTCTGCCGGCCATCGTCTGAGTTGGTGGTTGTGGATGTCTAGTGGGCTGAGGTGCCCGTGGGATTGGTGGGTGGAGCGGTGCATCCGTGGGCCGAAGATGATCTGCGAAAGAAACCCCCAATTGGATCCTATTTGGGGATGAGATCGTGAATCTCAGAGGGGTATTTGAGGCAACCTGGTTGTTCCTGGAGGATTTAGAGAGATTTTCACGTAATTTATACGAGCCAAACCAAATTGAGTTGAGGTAATCTCCAATTTTGTGAGGATTTCCACAGTTGGAGAATCGAACGAAACCGAAATGTTCTCCACCTTTGTTTTTCTTTTTTGATATGAAAATGTCCTTCACCAAACCAATGGGTTCGAAACTCTTCAGCAGCTCCGGGATGGACACCTCTAGTGGGAAATTCCTGAAAAAAAAGGTGAAAGTGGAGTTTTCCAATCTTCTTATCCATTCGGGTGTCTTACCTTTCTTTCTGGTAGAGTATCCTTCCTTTTGCAGTGATTCATTCTTAGTCGCCCAACTATTATCTATCCTTATATGGGTTGATGGTGGTAAAGGTTTGGGTTTTTTCTGCCTCACCGGAGTGCACTCGGGGTGGAGATGGTTGCTGATATTAGGCATATATAAATATATTAAGAGATATTATATATATCTTGTATAATATATTATATATATCTTGTAAATCTTTATTTTCCTTAATTAGAGATATAAGATAGATATGTTTTGTATTTATAAATACTTCCTTCATGTATTCTTTACATTCATTCAATGAAATCATAATTTCTCTATTCATTGTTTCTCTATATGGTATCAGAGCCTAAAGGCTCACGCCCAAATAATCCTGGGTTCGATTCCACCCAAATCCTTGTAATCGTTGTTCGATGTTCTTCGTCCTACAAAACCCACGATTACCCCAACCTCAAGAAGATAAGTTTTTTTCTTCCCCCAACCTCAAGAAGTTAAGTTTTTTTCTTCCCCGTAATCGTTGTTCGACATTCTTGTCGGACAAAACCCACGATTACCCTTAATTTCAAGAAGACAAGTTTCTTCTTCTCCGTAATCGTTGTTCGACGTTATTGTCGTACAAAACTCACGATTACCCTTAATTTCAAGAAGACAAGTTTCTTCTTCTCTGTAATCGTTGTTCGACGTTCTTGTTGTACAAAACCCACGATTACCCCAATCTCAAGAAGACAAGTCTCTTCTTCCTCGTAATCGTTGTTCGACGTTCTTGTCGTACAAGACCCACGATTACCATAATATCAAGAGGACAAGTTTCCTCTTCCCCCGTAATCGTTGTTCGATGTTCTTGTCGTACAAAATTCACGATTATCCCAACCTCAAGAAGACAAGTTTCTTCAAGCTACCCATGGCTGCATGCACCCACGGTTCCACTAAATCAACCACCAGTTCCACCAAATACACCCACTTTTATGATAGATCCACCCATGCCATCCAACAATCACCACAACAGCCTGTTATCCAAACTCTCTCCAATTAACATTCAACAACCACACAAACAAACAGCCTGCTATCCAACAATCACCCCAACCTCTCTCTCCAATCAACCTCAATTTCATCCACGCACGCCCAATCTCCACCGTCTTAATTACATGGCATGGTCCGGCGAAGCATATCGACGACAATTACATGACATGGTCCTTTCAAATTCCGCAATCTCCTCACCGGTTATGGTCTCTTTGGTCACGACAAAGGCATGTCTCCTCTGCGGACCAACTTGTTGATGCACAGTCATGCACGCACTTACAAAGCCCCTTTCTCGACTCCGTCTACAACTTCTTATAATCAAGATTGGACTCTCCTACGTCGCTCCATCTTGAGGGGGCGTATTAGGCATATATAAATATATTAAGAGATATTATATATATCTTGTATAATATATTATATATATCTTGTATAATATATTATATATATCTTGTAAATCTTTATTTTCCTTAATTAGAGATATAAGATAGATATGTTTTGTATTTATAAATACTTCATTCATGTATTCTTTACATTCATTCAATGAAATCATAATTTCTCTATTCATTGTTTCTCTATAGCTGAACCTAGAAACTACCCCTCTCTTCCTTACCCACTCCTCTCCCTCACACTCTCTCTCTCTAGACATGATATACGACAATAGGGCACTCTTACATGAGTTAACCACCAATCCAGAAAAAATCTCAGTGCATTTAATTCATTTAGAGTAATAGTTTCCTAATACTCTCCCTTGCTCATTTGTGGGATTCTCAACCCCTCCATTGGGAAGTAGGTCCATCGATTAAACAATTTAATTTAGTAGGATTTGAAATGATCATGAGGACGTACGTGTGCCAGAGGCAAAACTCTAATATTATGAAAAAATTGCATCACATCTAAAATTCCAAAATTACAGAGATTTATGAAATTAATTCATTTTTTATTAAGATGAATTTATACTCTTTTCTATATATGCGCACGGGTTCCAATTGCCTTTTTTTAACCCCAACTCAGTGCTTAAGACCTAGTCAGATGACATGAAGAGTTATGGGAGAAAATTATTTTAGAGGATAAATCGACCATAATATATTTATTCCCACATGACCCCCCAGCCATCCTAAACCACTACAAAAAAAAAAAAAAAAAAAAAACACTGATTTGTGATGGTTTTTGATACAGAAAATTAAACTAAACCTTCCCATATCGTGATTTGCGACGACCTGACTGACGTTGGAAAACTGAGGGTCACAAACGTCTGCGACAAATTTTTACTCGTAGTAATTTACGACGGGACGGGTTGGTCACAAATTAATCACGACGGGTCTTACGCCATTTTTTTTGGAAACAGCAAACTTATATATTAATTAAATTAAAGGGCATCAGAAATGTCCAAAAGAAAAGGGATACAACAGCAATGTCTAATTTCCGTTCGATGATCCTCATAAAATTCATCAAACATTTTGTCTTGAACCGCAACGAAACAGGTCAAAATTTCTTCATAAAACCCGTATAAATTTATGATTAATATTTTTCGTCGTAAAATGTGACATCATATTTGGTCGCAAATCTTTTTTAATCTATTTAATATCTGGATAATTTACAACAACCAATTCTGTTACGACAAAATACGACTGTCACAAATCTTTTTAAAAATCCCATGCACTTTATAACCAAGTGACAAATTGTGTAGATAATTTGTGACAGATTTTATGTAAAATTTGAAAATTTTATCTTTTCAAAATTTTCTGATTTACATATTCTCGCTCTATTTCTAGTATAGTTCAACTTCGTGATGTGTTTGTTGTGCCCAATATTACGAAGAACCTTTTATCTATCAGCAAATTAACCTCTGATTTGTCTGTTGATGTTATTTTTTCTAACAAGTCATTTACGATTTAGAAGCGGAACACCAGAGAGGTGGTCGCTCGGGGTAGATGTGAGCAAGGACTATATGTGTTGGATTCCTCGCTTCTAGCCTTTGTCGCAGATGTTCAATCCACTGTTGATGTTATTTTTTCTAACAAGTCATTTTTGAAACTTTTGCATAAGTTAGGAACTATTTCAGTTACATCTTTATTACCTACTCCTGGAGTTTGTTCTTCATGTCAGTTAGCCAAGAGCAAATGTTTATCCTTTAATGTCAATGAAAAACGAGCTTTGTCTATTCTCAATTTAGTGCACTGTGATTTATGGGGTCC
Source organism: Galeopsis tetrahit (assembly GCA_963675135.1). Taxonomy (NCBI): domain Eukaryota; kingdom Viridiplantae; phylum Streptophyta; class Magnoliopsida; order Lamiales; family Lamiaceae; genus Galeopsis; species Galeopsis tetrahit. The sequence goes on along the minus strand of OY776127.1, from coordinate 8,884,882 downwards.
TGCACCTGTTTTGTCCACGGATGGTTATCGATATTATGCTGTGTTCGTTGATGATTTTTCTCGCTTCTCTTGGATATATCCTATGCGAGCTAAAAGTGAATTTCCTGCTATTTTGGAGACATTTCAAACCTTTGTTTGCAACCAGTTCTCCACATCTATGAAGGTGTTCCAAAGTGATGGAGGGACGGAGTTCGTCAATAACAAAGTTTCCAGCTTTCTACGGGCACATGGAGTTCTTCATAGACTGTCCTGTCCATACACTCCCGAGCAGAATGGTGGGGCCGAGCGTAGACATCGACACATCACCGAGATAGGGCTCTCTATGATGTTTCATGCCAACCTTCCTACTCGTTTTTGGTTTGATGCTTTTACGGCAGCCGTCTACGTCATCAACCGTCTGCCCTCCACCATTTTGAGTGGCACCTCTCCATTTCAGGCTCTCTTCTCTGAATCACTGAACTATGGGAACTTCAAGCCCTTAGGTTGCCGAGTATATCCCTTTCTCCGTGATTATGCTTCGCACAAACTGGCCCCCCGTAGTCGCCGATGTATTTTCTTGGGCTACAGAAGCACCCACAAGGGTTTTCGCTTTCTTGATCCAGACTTAAGCAGGGTGTTTGTCACCCGCCATGCCAAATTTAACGAGCACTGCTTCCCCTTCTCGGCATCAGCTCGCTCCTCTCCCATGCCAATGTTGGATGTCTCCATATTCTTGGGGCCTATCTGCTTGCCCTCCTCTGCCGACCAGTCTCCTCCAGACACACCTGCTCTTTGTTCGCTATGCTCGACTGAGCTAGATCCGGTCATCACATCGGTGGTCACCTAACCACCGCCATCTACTCTCCCCTTGCCTCTGCCTACATCTTCGCACCCAATGGTTACTCGGGATTATGCATGTATGTTCAAACCTAAATACCCAGTTGGTTCAAATTCCTCGACACTTATCTCTGCCCTGGATCTTTCCTCTGAACCGCGGGGGTTCAAATCAGCTGCCAAGTCTCCTTTTTGGTTAGCGGCCATGCAAGAAGAAATTGATGCTCTTCGCAATAATCACACCTGGGATCTGGTTCCTCGCCCTTCTGGCATAAATATTATTGGGTCCAAATGGGTATTTCGGACGAAGTATCACTCTGATGGCTCGGTGGAACGTCATAAAGCTCGCTTGGTCGCTCAGGGCTTCACTTAAATCCCTGGCGACGACTTCTCACATACTTTCAGTCCGGTGGTCAAAGTTGCGACTGTTCGGATCACGTATGTCGTCTCCATTGTAGTTCAGTCAAATTGGCCTCTCCATCAGCTAGACGTTAAAAATGCGTTTCTCAATGGTGTCTTGGACAAGCCCGTCTTCATGGCCCAACCCCCTGGCTATGTTGATGCTCGCTTCTCGGATCACGTATGTCGTCTAAAAAAGGCATTGTACGGCCTGCGACAAGCTCCCCTTGCCTGGTTTCAAAGGTTTAGGACCTTTTTGTTCGGCCTCGGTTTTTCTACTTGCAAGTCCGACTCCTCACTGTTTTACCTCCACAAGGGCAAGTCCGTTGTCTTCTCGGTTCTCTATGTGGACGACATCATCATTACAGGTAATGATCCTCATCTCCTTGCTCGCTTCATCTCGCAGGCACATAAGGAGTTCGCCTTGAAGGATTTAGGTCGCCTGAACTACTTTCTGGGCCTTGAGATCTCCTATACTTTAGATGGTCTGTTTATTGGCCAGTCCAAGTATGTTCACGACATCCTCGACCGAGCATCCCTGACTGACTCCCGACCAATTGCTACCCCCTTGGTCGCCGATGAATCTCTGACGAGCACGGGTGCCTCGTTCTCAGATCCTACTCTCTACCGCTCGCTTGTTGGTGCTCTCCAATATCTGACGATCACCCGACCAAACCTCTCCTTTGCGGTAAATCATGTCAGTCATTTTCTTCAAGCACCCTCTGTTGACCTCTTCTCTACGGTCAAGCGCATCATCCACTATGTCAAATGGACTCTTCACTACGGACTCTCCTTTGCTCGCCGACCTGATCGATCAATTGTGGGCTATTCAGATGCTGATTGGGCTCGGTGTCTTGAGACTCGTCGTTCCACTTACGGCTACTCTATCTTATTGGGAGGCAATCTTGTTTCTTGGAGCTCCAAGAAGCAACCAACTATTGCTCGCTCGAGCTGCAAGTCTGAATACAGGGCAATGGCGAACACAGCTGCTGACATAATCTAGTTAACGAACCTTCTACAGGAACTTCGTCAGCTTCCACCTGCTCGCCTGGTCCTTCTGATTGATAATGGAAGTGCTCTTTTCCTCAACCAAAATCTGGTCACCCATAAGCGGGCAAAGCACATTGACATCGACTGCCATTTTGTTTGAGAAATGGTCACTTCTGGAAAACTGCTCACCGATTTTGTGTCGTCTCATCTACAGCTCGCGGACATGTTCACAAAGAGCCTTCCTCGCCCGGCGATCGAGTTCCTACGTTCCAAGATTTGCGTTTTTCCGCATCCCACGCAACGCTTGACGGGGGATATTAAGAGATAATTCCATGATTATCTCCACATTCTAGGGATTTATATTTAATTGTACATATTTCTCTCCTACAATTATGTGTTCGGTTACCTTTTGTAATTCACTATATATATACAAGCCTACACACTCACCAAAGTTACGGTGATCAAACCCTAATTCTCACAATTTAGAGAACTATTTTTATTGTTTTCCAACACCTAATTAAATACAAAATAGATAATACAAGCTGTGTTCATTGATCCCTATTCTTGCCATATAGTTTCTCCTCTGTCTCACTTGAAAGATTAACGTTGTCCAAAAGATGAAATCCTTGCCAAAAAAATTGTCTTTAATTAAATTTCCACCAAGTTTAATATTTTTCCATCAACTACACATTACACTTTAATTTGAAGATGAAAACAAGGGGATCGAAAAAGTTATAAAATATTTCCAAGACAATTTTAACATCAAATTTGATATAAAAAACTATAGATAAATTAATTAGTCGGGAATGAAAGGTTCAAATATTAAAAAAACATAGACCAACATTTAATTATCATATCAAGATCTTGGAATCAATGCCTGTTTGATCTTGTCGACGGTGCTCCACATAACTTTGCTGGCAACAGAAACCGATCCCGTAGAAACGTTTGCATTTGGAGTAGAATCAATCAAAATCTGTAAATATTTGGAAAATAATTAATGGCTATGTCGCAACTAGCTTTTATGATCTGTAGTACTTTTCATGTAATTTTTTTTTTAAAATTGATAAATTGTTGATAAGAAAGTTTACCTGAAGTGCAACTGTTAAAAGAGATCCACCTGTGCCAGCTTGAGCTGTCATCCCTCTTCCTTGGCCACGTCCAGTCGGTCCGTCTGGAAGAATTGCAAATCCCGACGGCAGTAAGGGTATGTTGCTCTGATCTTTTCCACCTAAAACCGCATTTGCACAAACCATGGCGATTGGTGCATAAACAATGTAAGATGCTGTTGGATCAATTCGGCTTTCTTGCAACATTAGCATCTCTTGACTTGAACTTGAACTTGACTCCGAACACTATCAAAGAGGGAAAAGTTGGGTTAAAATTCCGTATTTAAACTAATACTCCCTCCATCCCAAATTAGTTTTCACTCTGATATGGACACAAAAACTAAGAAAAAAATTGAATATCATTTTGGAATGCAAATTAAATGAAATCTCTAAGAAAGAAAACGAGCCAATTAATCACCTTTACTTTATAGAGTGTGACACGATTAACTTCTTCCTTGCCACTCACAACGTGCGTTATTTCTTCAATATCTCCTCCGTTCAAAAGCGGGTCCCACTGTAATTTAAGGAATTAGAATTTTGCAAAATATGTAAAATATATAAACATGGATTAATATATTTAACAAAGACACATATTTGTATAGTGAGTTGCCATCACACTTTTCGAGTAAATATGGAAACATAAAAATATTAGTACCACTTTTCGAGTGTTGTGATCCCACAAAAAATCAAACACTCTTTTAGGTGGAACGGGAAGCCAGAAAGAAGTTGCAATAGTGAGCAAGACCCCAAATGGCACGCTCGGATCATCCACATTCGTCCGGGTCATGAATTTCACGTTCTCATTTCCGTTCCCGGATATGGTCGTCCAAGTGTTCACGGTCGAGGTGTTTACTCCAACGCAAAACTTTGTCACCATTCTTTCTGCTAGCTTTAGCATGCTTCTTCTACCATCTTGATTTTCAGCTACAACATTACGAGAAAATAATTATATAACTTTTTTAGTCCTTATGGCCAAAATTGGAAATTGTAAAACCATACGGACTAAAATTGGAAACCTAAATTGACAACGGAATAAACAAAATTGACACAAAAAAGGGACAAATTGAAAAAATTAAAAACATTAAAGACTGAAAATTGGGCATCACGGCCTATGTTTCAGGACGATTCTTGATATTACCTCAGGTAACAAACCACGCGACGTGAAGGCTATGTATCAATTGATATAGGCCTCTTGAACACATTAAATTAAGACAAACACATATATGATCATTTGAAACTTCTTTATTTATGCATAAAATAAATTATCTATAGACAGAAAATTACCTAAGAAATTATTGGCATTTCCAGAGGGCACTCCGGTTGCAAATGTTCTTACAATTCGTTGACAATATCCCTCGAGGATTGCAACCCATCGTCGTGCCCCAAATGCTAGGCCAGAAGAAATTAAAGGCTTGTATATACTTGCAATGCCTCCATCTTCTACTTCAACATGCTCAACCCATATAACCTACCCATTATATTATTTTATTAAAATTCCGCGAAATTATGGTAAGAAAAATTGAATGGGAAAAGAATTAGTTTAGGTATCACCTTTGAATGTCCATTAGTAATGTCCTGGATGAGACAACCAGAGGGTCGTCTCCGGCAGGTTACCGACGGCGTCGTGTTGAGATGGTCTATGGAAACATCCACCACCGCCCACATACCATCCACATGTCGTTTGCAATATCTCAAAAAAAGGATTTCACGAGTTGGTACAAGAAGGGAAGGAACTTGAAACTCTGCATTTATCTGCAACATATATAAAAAATATTAAATAAAAATTGTTACACATAAATGTTCAAATATATATTGTTAAGGACAACTTCATCGTACCAGTAGTACGGCGTCATTGTATGTTCCGCCTAGTCCAGATGAAATCACTTGCAAATTCACAGCTCGTGAAACTACGCCCGAAAATACATTCGCCCATTGCTCCTGCACATATGATATATTTTGCACAAATTAAGCACGAAAGACTAGAATTAATTAATTGAAGACTATTTAAGTTGATACAAATTAATATTAAGGTCGATTTAGGAATTATGAAAGCGCTAATTGAACAATAGGGGACCATCATTTTGGGACGGAAATAAAATAAGAAATATAAAAATGTTGTGCAATACATACCACGTCCATGAGGATCTCTACCACATTAGTAGCACACAAGGGAACAACAACGCTTTCACGCGACGCCTCAAATTTGAATCCATTCGCTCTGTGTCTGAAAACCCTAGAAAACGCCGTGAGGTATTCGTCTTCGTTTAACACCAAATTGTTTCGATCCATGCTTGGAACCCACAACGGCTCTCCTAGTTGAGCAACCCTCATCAGCTCTTCCATGGCAGAAATAGCCAACGACCTATTCCCTTCATTCATCATCGAACCAGTGTTTTCCGTGCTCCTCCCAACGTGCTTTGTAGAAGAAATATGATCCATCTGTAATAATATTTCATCAGCTCTAGATTGTTATGTGTGTGCATGCACGTCATGTGCACAAACAAAATAGCAAAAATGAAAAGCTAACAGACGGACGAAGGAAGTTAAATTACCTGTTGCCTTGATACTCGACAGTGAAGACAAAAAGCATTGCTGAGAGCTTCGTTAAGCCTCAAGTTCTCACTCCGAAGTTTTTCATTTTCCAGCCGCAGTTGATTGTGCTCTTTTTGTTCGTGCTGCGTCTGCAAAATAAGTAAATCGATATATCATGTTGTTTTCCCAATTAAAACACACTGATGATATTTTTTAAATCAATTCTCAAACTAAGAAAAGTAATAAAGTAAGGGTTCGAAAGTCTCTTTTAAGTGATAAAGTAAGAATATTGTGTAAGAAAAAATAATGTGGCACGGAGGCTAAATAAATTAGAATTTTGACGTTAGAGTTGTGAGAAACTTAATTTTTTTTATAAATATGTGCAAAATGATATAGGACGAATACTAGATTGAAATTAGGACTAGAATCAGGGGCGAACCCAGGTTCATGCAAGGGGGGCCATATCTACATATATTTTAAATTTTTTTTTTTTTTTTTTGGTACTCCTCCGTTCGTCTATAAGTTTTTCACTACTTTTGGGCACAAAGATTAAGAAAGATGATTAAATAATAGATATAGTACAAGTGGTGTAAATGATAGAGGAAGAAAAAGTAAGATATAAAGTAAAATGTAAGGATAAAAATTTAAAAGATATTTGTTAAAAATGGTATAAGAAACTTATTTGAGGACGAACCAAAAAATGGAAAATGGAATTGTTAGATATGACTAGATATGAATATTTTTTAAAAATGAAGTAAAATTAATTGTTAGATATGATTATTTTAATAAATCATTTTAGTAGTGCATATTTTGCAAAATTTGTCTAAAAAAATATTTATTATTGCACTTTTCGTACTTATATATTAAAGTGATTATTTTGTACCTATTTTAATTGCAAAATTGATTTCAAAAGAATTACACTTTACATGTTTCATATTATTATTCATATAAATCGAGAATTGCTTTTTTATTAATTTAGTATTTTTTTAAACACGTTTGCAATTAATTCAAGTAGTAGTATTATATAAATAAAAAAAACTTAGACCCTTAAAAAAAGAGATTAATGAAGAAAATATGATTGAGAGTTTAATTTATTAAATTTTTAAATAATTTGAGTGTAGACGATACAATGCAACAAAGCTAGCGATTTTCAGGTAATTATATGATGTTTTACCTTTGATTGCAGGTAACAAGGACTAAAATCTTAAAATTTGTAAACATAAAGGACTAATTTTAATGTCGAAAAACTTAGAGGACAAAAAACAAAATAGGTACAACTTAAGGGACAAAAAAATGTATTTCCCCATTTTATTATATATGTATATATATATTCAATTAATTAGTCTAATAGATTAAATACATATTGATAAATTTGAGAACCTAATAATTAATATTAATGTATTTTGATATATATATATATATACATAAATATTATAAATAGACACATGCCAGTGCATATTTTAATTTAAAAAAAAATTGCCCCTAACTTCAAATCATGGATTCGCCCCACTAGAATTAGAAGGTGTGGTGACAATTAAATACTACCTTTTTTTGAGTTCTCTTGTTCTGGAACCAAAACTTGACCTGCATCGGTTCCATCCCCAAATGTTGACCGAGCTCTGTCCTCTGTCTGTCGTCCGGGTGCGGACACTCCTTGAAGAATCTGCAATCAGTTATGGGTAAATATGGACATTCACATGCATTTCCAAAGTTTTAAAAATTCTATTCCTTTTAAGAAGGATAATAAAAATTCTGTTATTATCATTATTTTTTTATTAATTGCACGTGCATGAGTTAGGTTGATAATATTTTTATAAAATTAGATATACACATGATATGCACTTATAAAACATATATAATGAAAATGTTATACTCCCTCCGTTTTTTAATAAGAGTCACTTTGCCTTTTTAACTAATTTTAAAATAAGTGTCATTCTGAGTTTTTTTCTTTAATTTTGACTACTTTGCCCTTATTCATTTACCATATATATTGTTCATAAATAAATTTCATAAACATTGTTTATACCAAAATTAATTTGGTTTATGAATACTAGCTACATTCTTGACCACATTTTTTATCAAACAAAACTTATATATCAAAATTAACTATAATTAATGAAGGGTAATATGGATCACACTTTATAATCTTAATTTGTTGAAAAATGTCAAAGTGACACTTATTAAAAAACGGAGGGAGTATTTAATTTGTCCACATCGCAAACTGTAATTGGTCAACCAGATAGGTCAACCGGATGTTTTGCCTCGCTCTTATAGTCGATCACCCGACCAAAATGTTAAAAAATGAAAGTTATTGGACTATTTCAATTTTTGATATGAAAAAAAAAACCATTTTCTCATTATTGTGTAATGAAATAAAGTAATGTACATATATATAATTAATATGATTTAAAAAAGTGCTCTAATTATGAAGATTAAATATGGTATTTGTTTCAACCTCCAAAAAAAGAGATGCATTTAAAGCTATGCATTTTTAGTAAATGTGTGTATAATAAAAATACATCAATTTAAAGAACATGATTTAATTTTTGCATTCCATGTATAAAAAAGTAATAAACTAGATACTTAAAAAAATTAATGTAATAAAACATACGCTTCCAATTCTTGAATCTGCTCCGGAGTGTGGCGATGGTAGCTCTTTCTCTTTCGTTGTGATTCCTCTATAGTGTTGACCATTGAGGTTTCACCGGTAGATTTTCTAGCTTCTCCATCTCGTCTTCTCGTGTGCTCAATTTGTAACGAGTCTGACATCGTGTTTACAAGTTCGTTCTGAGTCATCTTTTCCTACAAGAAGACAATTTATTGCAAATTAAAATTGAATAAATATATTTTACATATATATAAGCTGGAGTCGAGCTCCACATGCATAGGATGAGCAGGCAAATTAAAGAACAAAATTTATGAATTTATATGTGTACTAATTAATTGAGGATACAAAAATTGAAAATAAAACAAGAAAGTTACCTTGCTCATTGAATTTAGAAGAAAATTATGCACGATGGACGAACTTGTTATGAAACGACTTTCTTAACTCTACCAATAAATGAGTGTGTGATATTGTTCGATAAATTTTGTGTGCTTTTATAGACTAGAGTCTAGGTCATGTTTGTTTTGGGATTAAAAATCAGAATTTAGGTTTTGTAATTTAAAATCGTTTCTAATTCGGGATTTGAAAAGTAGTTTTAAAAAACGATGTACCACAATTCCTATAAACTTACTATAAAAAAACAATGATGTACTAGAGTTTTAAAAAACAACGACGTACTCTACCCCTATAACCCAAACAGATACACGTCTACTATTTATCGATATTTTAATATATCCCTAAATTTCAGAAATAAATTTTTAAAAGTCACTTAAAACTCAAAATTAACAAACATTACCTTAGTGTAGTCAAACTTTGTCGGATATAGAGATAAGGATGAAGAACTTTGGATCAAAAGTAAAAAAGTGGAATTAGGAAAAAAAAAAAACAAGACAGATAGAATTAATTTGTCGTGCAGTGTTTAGAGATGATTCCGTTACATTAAATGAAATTATGACAATTCTGTAAAAGGAAAAAATAGAATGAATATTTGGGATGGGTTTGAAGAAATATATATTGCCATGGGTGAGGCAAAAGCATGTGTAAGCATATGACATTAATTTCTATTTACTGTTATTCTTGGTACTTATTTCTAAACCAGATCTCACTTTTAAGTAAAACAATTATCCCCTTCATTCCGTGTTTACTTATCCACTCTTTTTGTTTTTTTTGTTTTTTAAGCTAGAAAGGTTTAGCTTCTTTTATTGCACACACATAACGAATTAAGTAGGTAGCCCAACCACAGAGTCCGATAAATCTACCCAACTAAAAGTAGTATATATGAAAATGACGGGACTCCCTTTTACCCATATATCTCGGGATCTCAACGTGAAAGCCCACCTTTTGGCTCAGAGGGCTACTCATTCTACCATTTCTCAGGACAGACATGGAGAATTTAGATGAAGAACCTGTGTTTTATGGAAACTAATTTCCCTGATCGTAATTGCATGTATTGGTCTCTTCTTGTCCAAAAAAAATGACGGGACTCCCTAACAACAAAATGTGCTAAAAATTAGTTATGCATCTAACAAAAGTAATTGTTACATTCGTGAATTGAGCCAATAAGGTTCCACAAACTAATGCAAAATCTCTGTTAAAAGAGTCGATCATATCGGTAGAGTTAATAGCATCCACAACTACTTTAACGTCTCCTTCCGCAATACACTTACAAACTTTTTCTTGCAATTTCGAATAATATCTCCAAACACAGTTTCAGCATTGGTGCTTGCGTTGAACGCATTCACTACTAATTGTGCATCCATTTCAATGGTCGCATTTTGAATCTCCAAAATTTGTAACCACCACAATGCCTCGCATAACACCAAACCTTCGCCCTCATCTGACGAGTAGTTTCCAGGCCACGTACACAGTTGTTCTACTAAGAAGATGATCACCTCTATCATCTCTAAGAACCATAACAAGCCCCATTTCCATTGAATCCCTGAAAAAAGCTACGTCAATATTCAGCTTTACCCCCTAGCAGGAAGTTTATGCCATGATAAGCATCGTCTTGCTCCTCCCACCCTAACCGAGGTCATCTTGTTCGTTGTAATCCATTCAACATGATAATTCATAGCCATCATCCGAATGAGACCTGCCTGGACACTCCTACCATTCCAAGTTTTATTATTCCTCTCCCTCCATAATCTCCACAAAATCATTGCAAACTCCTCAACTTTATTGTTGCTTAAACTTTTCACGAGTCGAAACACTACATCTGCAAACACGGTTGCCCCCAAAGCCTTCCTTTCTAGAGTATTGCGCAAGGAAGATCGACGCCAACAATCCTTCGCATAAGGACAATGTACAAAAGTGTGCCACTCTGTTTCAATATCAATGCCACAAAAAACACAATTGCTCTCTGATATAATATGTCGTCGAGTGAGCTCACCTTTAGTCGGAAGGAAACCCTTGCACGTTCTCCACAAGAACGCCTTCACCTTAGGCGGAACCCGGAGGCCCCATATATTCTCCGAGCCTCTTCCATTCTCATTGTCATCTGATTGAACCATTTTAGCAGCCAAGCGGTAAGCTGACCTAACTTAGTAATTGCCATCTTTTTTCCCCATACCACATTAATGCGTCCCTCGCCCCAGCCGGAGGGATTGTCGTCCTCAAAATGCGGGTCACATCTTGCTCACAAAAAACACTTCTAATCAACTCCTCATTCCATATGTGTGTATCTAGTACCATAAGATATGTGACAACCAAATCTTCAAAGCCGATAACAATAGGAGTAGTGATTCTGAAATTATCATCATCATTCAGCCAGGGGTGATACCACACAATCACCTCCTTTCCATCTCTTAATTTCCATCTTGTACCTCGACTCACAAGATCCTTTGCAGACCAAATGCTCCTCCAGGTCATACTCGGGTTATTACCTAGAGAGGTATCCAAAAAGTGGTCATGAGGGAAGTATTTAGCTTTTAAGATGCGACAAACGAGCGCAATTTGATATTTTATGAGTCTCCAACCCATCTTACCTAATAAAGCGACATTAAAGAGGTGTAAGTTTTTAAAGCCCATCCCACCTCTTTTCTTATTTCCGCACAAAGCCTCCCACTTTATCCAACAAATACCTTTCTTTCCTTCACTCCCGTTCCCCCACCAGAATTTGTTTAACATGACATGGAGTTCATCGAGTAGTGTAGAAGGTAGTTCAAAAACACTCATGCAGCCTCTTTTCTGATTTGGATATCTTCTTATTTCCCCATGCATGCAATTTAGACCACATCCTTTCTCGAACATACGCAAACACATCCTTCTTTTTTCGGCCAATAAGGGATGGTAACCCTAAATATCAGCTAGTATTCAAGGGTTCATGTACACTAAATATATCTGCAATTTCTCTTCGTAAAAGATCACTTACATTACGGCTGTAGAAAGTACCTAATTTTTCATAGTTAATGGCTTGCCCCGAAATCATCTCATATTTATGCAAGGTATCCTTCAAAACTTAGGCTTCTTGAATGCATGCCCGACAAAACAGGAGACAATCATCTGCAAACAATAGATGAGAAACCATGGGACTGTTTCTAGACACTCTACTTCCATAGAGTCTGCCATCTCTATTCTCCTTTCGTAACATAGCCGAAAGTCCTTCAGCCCAAAGAATAAATAAATAAGGCGACAGGGGGTCTCCCTGACGTAATCCTCGACCTGGGATAATGGGGCCAACAAGATTATCATTAACTTTGAAAGAGTAATGGACAGAGCAGACACACATCATAATCCAATTGATCCACGTGGATCCGAACCCCAACCGTTTCAGCATGCATTCTAAGTATCACTACAAGAAAACTGTAATTTAGCCGCGAAAAAATTTGTCGCTAATTCTAATATTTTCGTCGCTAACGTGAGTTAGCGATGAAATAATTTTGTCGTAGGATTTGTTGCTATACGCCCGTCGCTAACGTGTTTGCGACAAAAAAAATTAATTTTGTCGCAAATGTTTGCGATGAAAATTTGAGTTTCATCGCAAAATATTAGCTACGAAAATTTGAGTTTCATCGCAAAATATTAGCGACGAAAATATAAGTTTCATCGCAAAATGTTAGCGACGAAAATATGAGTTTCATCACAAAATGTTTGCGAGGAAAATCAAACATTTGTCGTAAACACGTTAGCGACGGGTGTATAGCAACAAATCCCGCGACAAAATTATTTCATCGCTAACTCACATTAGCGACAAAAATATTAGAATTTTTGTTGCTAATATTTGGCTATGATATCCGATTTACGAATCATTCTCTAAACCCACTTATGTACTCGACCAACCCAACCCGCACCCACACCCGACCCACCCCAACCGAACCAATTCAATCGTTCTCTAAACCCACTTCTGAACTCGACCCGCCCTCGCCCCAACCCGTACCCAACCCACACCAGCCCCCGCCCCAACCGACCCCAACTCAACCCAACTCAACCCAACCCAACCCGCACCCACATACCCCCTCCCCCATTTTATTTAAATAAATATTTTATTTGGTCTTAGGGAATTGATCCCGGGTGGATGGGCGCCCATAGTTGAGCGCCTACCATTCGGGCAGACAGCTCTTTGGTTCAGTTTTTAATATTAATTATATATGTATTCAATTGTTACTAATTTAGTTATTTTTACTCATTTAATAATTTATTTCAAATTTATTAAATGATTAATTTTTAACTTGTAACAACTATATATGTATATATACATGTGTATATATATTGTAATTTTTAAAACAATTCCAATTGTAAAAAATCAATGTTACTTTAACAATTTTAAAAAAACAATAAATATTACAGCTAATCTTCATTCTCCGATCTTTAATTATGTCCATCTTCATTTGCATCATCATATTTATAAATATTTTTATAAACATTCATACTGATTTATAAGACATAAAATTTGGAGAATTATTAAACATTTAATTATATAAATCGATTTTCTTGATTTAACAACCATAGTTGATTTAATATTAGCCACGAAATATAATTATCATTGTTGTTCTTATTATTAACAACAAAATAAAATAATTTGATAAAAGTGTAGCGATAAAATATTTTAATTTTGTTGCAAATATTAATTCCAAGAAATTAGCCACAAAAAATATATTTCATCGCAAAATAATAGCGACTAAATATAATTTTAATTGTTGTCCTAATCATTAACAACAAAATAAAAGAATTTGTTGCTAGTTTAGCGATGAAATATTTTTATTTCATCGCAAAAAGTAATTTCAATAAATTAGCCACAAAAAATTATATTTCATCGTAAAATATTAGCGACAAAATATAATTTTCATTGTTGTTCTGATTATTAACAACAAAATGCAGCAATACGTTGCTAGTATAGCGATTGAAATATTTTAATTTCATCGCAAAAATTAATTTCAATAAATTAGCCACAAAAATTTCTATTTCATCGTAAAATATTAGTGACGAAATATAATTTTCATTGTTGTTCTGATTATTAACAACAAAATGAAGCAATTTGTTGCTAATATAGCAATGAAATATATAAATTTTGTTGCAAAAATTACTTTCAAGAAATTAGCCACAAAAATTTCAATTTCATCGCAAAATATTAGCAAGAAAATATAATTGTCATTGTTGCTCTGATTATTAACAACAAAATGATGCAGTTTGTTGCTAATAAAGTGATGAAATATATAAATTTTGTTGCAAAAATTAATTTCAAGAAATTAGCCACAAAAATTTCTATTTCATCGCAAAATATTAGCAACGAAATATAATTTTCATTTTTGTTCTGATTATTAACAACAAAATGAAGCAATTTGCTGCTAATATAGCGATGAAATATATAAATTTTGTTGCAAAAATTAATTTTAAAAAATTAGCCACGAAAATTTCTATTTCATCGCAAAATATTAGCAACGAAATATAATTTTCATAGTTTTTCTGATTATTAACAACAAAATGAAGCAAATTGTTGCTAATATAGCGATGAAATATATAAATTTTGTTGTAAAATATAATTTCAAAAATTAGCCACGAAAATTTCTATTTCATCGCAAAATATTAGCGACGAAATATAATTTTCATTGTTGTTTTGATTATTAACAACAAAATGAAACAATTTGTTGCTAATATAGCGATGAAATATATATATTTTGTTGCAAATATTAAATCTAACAATTTAGCAGCGAAAATTTATATTTCGTTGCTAAAAATTGATTTTAGCGATGAAATTTAGATTTGTCGCAAAATTTTCGTCGCTATTCCCCCATTTCTTGTAGTGTATGCCCAGTTCACTCTATCATAAGCTTTGTTGATGTCTATCTTGAGTGCTACCTCTCCCACCTTGCCCCTTCTTTTCTTATTCATTGAGTGAATGAGCTTAAAGGCAATTAGAACATTATCTTGTATGGCTCGTCCGGCTATAAACGCTGATTGAGCTTTGTCTACCAGCTTCGGCTGTGTCTCTTTCAATCTACATTACATAAGGATATAGGTCTCAATAATTTTGTAACTTTTGGAATTAATGCCACGTGAGTATCATTAATTCAAACTTGGTGGAAAACGTCCTTCCCTTAACCAGCCAGTGCAAGCTCTAAATACTTCGTCTCCGATTAGGGGCCAAATTTTTTGGTAAAAGGCCGGATTAAAGCCATCCGGGCTCGGAGATTTGCCCGGGTGCATCTGTAATACCGCTTTTCGAAACTCATCCTGCGTGAACTCTTTAGTCAGTTCTATGTTCGTTTCTTGCGTAATGCATGGTTCTACCCAATTAATGGCCTCATGTACCACTTCAGTTTCTTGGTGCTCACCCCGGAATATATTTGCGAAATAATCTCGATACACTTCGTTTATCTCAACTTCTCCCTCCACCCAAATGCCGAGGTGATTATGTAGCTTAGTGATAGAATTCTTCCTTCTGCGAGTTGAGGCCATTCTATGAAAGAAACGAGTGTTAATATCTCCCTCCTTTAGCCAGTGAATTTTGGCGTGTTGTCTCCAGTGTGCATCTTCTTTAACAAGAAGCTCGGCTAAGGCTGATTTCTTTTCCCGGAGGCGTGCTGCTGAGCCAGGATCCCTCTTCTTGATGATATGTTACGGGTCCTTTTTATCTTGATTGAAAGTTGTGGCAAGATGCTTTCCCCATAAGCCAAGAGTGTCTGACATTGCATGTAATCGTTTAGTGATATCAAAATCGTTGAACCCATCCCAACTTCGGTGAACTACTTCCGAAAAATCCACTTCAAGAAGCCACTTGTTTTCGAATCGAAAACCCCTGTTTCTTCGAACTGTCACTGACGGGCTCATATCCAAAAGAATCGGGTTATGATCCGATGTTGGCGCTACAAGGTTCATTATTCGAGCACACGGAAATAAATCATGCCACCTCCCATTTCCCATTGCCCTATCAAGGCGTTCCTCCACGAAACTATCAGTCCCTCGTCCCCGCTTCCAGGTAAATTTATGCCCAATTAAGCCAACATTTGATATACCACAGGCTTCGATCATATCACGAAATCCTCTAAATAAATATGGTGAATGATTTACCCTGCCTCTCTTGTCGCTGTCATAAAGTAGATCGTTAAAATCTCATATAACAACCCATGTTAGTTCATTCTCCCTCGATAAATGTCTCAATAATTCCCAGGATCTAGAACGGAGATGTCTCTCTGGTATGCCATAGGAACCTGTGACCCTGGTTTGTATCATTTTCTCTTCAACCATCATGTCAATATGATTCATCGAGTAAGACAATAGGGAGCATGCTACTTTATTATTCCACAGGAAACCCAGCCCACCACTACGGCCATCACTACTTACAAATTAAAGAAACAATGAGGAAAGTTTAACTGCACACGAACATTCTCAACTCTAGAGACCAAAGCCATAGTTTCTGATAAAAAAATAATATCAGGTTTATGAGTTCTCACCAATTCCTTCAATGTCGGAATCGTGGCGGGATGACTCAACCCTCTACAATTCCAACTTAACGCTATAATTCTCAATCTAGGAGATCACAACAAAAACTCTCACAACATGAGAATTCAGAAACCAAGCCTCAAATAAAGAGGGATAAATCGATAACTCTCACTATGAAGAGGAAAACACCGGCTTCCAACGAAGGAAAGAAAGAATCGAAAAACAGGGAGGTCTCAACTAACCAGAATCATCAGTAGCATTACATCAAGGGAAATGGTGGTCGGAGAATCACCAAGCAGTCGACGGCGAGAAGAAACGACACCGTTGACGGCGCTTTAATCGGCGTAGTTAGCGGCGTATATCTCGGGCGTTTCTTTTCCCCTCAGAATATGTATGTGTTTTAATTATAGAATGTCGACATAGAGCATTAAAAAAAAAATCCACTTATTAATTCTTCTAAGATAGACTAAACCCGTGACATGCCAATTTAAAACCTCCAAACTTGACTAAAATTGAGCAACGTACGACAAGACAATATGAGACTATATTGAATAAAAGACAAAAGTTAAACATTTTGAACTTTTTTTATATTTATATGTATATATTTTGTTAAACATATACAATTATAAGTATAATTATTAATATTTATTTATAATTAATGCATATATAAGAAGAGTGATGGGTAACTCATTTTAAAGTGTATAAATTGTGCTGTGTCTAGGAGATTAAAATACATTTATAGATCTCGAAATAGAAAGTGAGGTGGATAGCAAAGTTCTAAATCCATTCGGGTGAGTCTAGAAACAGCGATAGTCCCATGGCATGTGCGACACCGAGCATCTACTGGTGCCACATCCGCGACACTAGCTATGTCGGCTTCCACCTGAGTGCGGATCTGATCGACCACTCTGGGATCAATATAGATGCATTGGAAGAGCAAGCGGCTGGCCCTCTTGCGCTCTTTGCCATCTTGTCGGTATCTATTGTACACCGGTGTATCAGTCGACCCAAACTCAATAGATGCGCGCGGGGCCTGGGACTGGGTCTGAGTGATCCTCTCATTGGTCGTTGCAAGAACATTAATGTAATTTTATTAATATTAATTAAAATAATAACATCATTAAGTAAATTACTTGTAATTAATTAATTAATTTACAAATATAGTTACCCGTTACGACAATACCCACGTGCCAAAATTCCGAAACTCTACTCCCGCATTTTATCAAACACCTCCCGGGCATCTTCCAATCGCACCATACTTCTTCAACTCGGCACTCTGCAAAGAATTTTTGTGTGCAAAAGTAAAATATATTTAATTACTCCCATACTACTAAATGATTAACCACCAATTATAGACTTGCTGTTAAAATGGTCAAATTAACTTCAAAGAAAATCGTATAGATAAAAGGTAATAATGAATTAGGAAATAAATTCTAGTGTTATTTTAAATTTAGGAATTAAATTCTAGTACTGTTAGAAATTATAATTCTCCAAATGGTTACGGTTAGCAAATCATACCCGGTGTAGTTAATAGGTCGAGCCGTATGTTGATTATTAATAGTAAGTGGAGTGGAATTAATTGAAAAATGCATCAAGGTCAAAAATATGTACGACCGACATCAATAAAATGGTTACTAATAGCAACGGATTTGGTCAAACAGACCTAGTAAACTAAATTAGAGACGGAAATGAAATACAATCGTTGTTAGCGACTGTTTTTTATCAAAATGGAAACGTCGTCGTTCAAAGCTGAATAGCGACGGAAAATAGTTGCTAATAAAAAAACTAAATAGCGATTGTCCACAACGGCCGCTAATCGACCAGTTTCCATTACCACTTAGAATGTCGCGCGTATTTGTAGTTATTAAATAAATGCGTTGATTAGCAACCCTGCGACCGTATAAACCACATTTCCTTTTTTTTGAAGGGGCTAAAAAAATGTCTCCGCTTGCTGCCAACAGTCTTTCTCAAACCGTGCTAATCAATAAAACAATCGTAATTAGCAATGACATTCATGGCCGTCGCTAAAACTGCGATTATATATACCAGTCGCAGCCATTTTTTCATTCACCACAAATTTTTTTCCTCTCTTGACTCCCTCAATTCCCGATGAATTCCCCAAGGCGAGTTACGATCATCTTTCCAGATTTTACGGTACATTTTATTTATTTATTATGTATTCTTAGTTGTATATTTATATGAGCATTCTGGAATTTTTTTTTCTAGGACCGTAACTTTGGGGGTGGCAAAAAGAGAATTGAAACACAACTTTACGGACTGTCAAAATTAGACCTGTAACATTGTTTTCGCAATTTTAGGCCAAATTAGCCCGACTAACCCTATTTTTCGGGTTGAACTTTGGGAGTTAGCAAAAAGTGGACAACAACTTTAAAGGCTGACAAAATTATACTCGTAACTTTTGTTTTTCGCAATTTCAAGCCCAATTTCGAGCTAATTTCACACGTGAGACCCATTTTTAAGGCTAATTTTGCAAATCCCACAAATGTTGAACCTTTACCCCCACCGTTCTGTTGTCGCCGCACCTTGATAAAACGCATGGAAACCCAATTAAATTGGCTGCTGAAAACTGTAATTGTATTAATCTATCACTACAAAAAAACTGCAAAATACCGACAAAATTTTACCGACGGATTAACAAAGTCAACCGATTTACCGACGGAATTTATTTTCCGTCGGTAATTCCGTCGGCAATCACAAAAAAAAAAATATGCGTGAATACCGACGGAAATTTCCGTCTCTAACCACAAAATTTAAAAAAATTTAAAAGTTGTGATTATCGGTGGAAATTTCCGTCGGTAATCACAAAATTAAAAATTAAAAATTTGTGCAAAAAATAAATTATTAATTAAAGAAGAAAATTTGTTAACTAGGAAATTATAATTGATTAAAATAGAAAATTTGTTGATTAAATTAGAAAATTGTTGATTAAGTTTATTAGAAAATTTTATTGATTAAATTATAAAATTTTATATTAAATTCAAAAATTATTGATTAAAATGAGAAATTTTATATTAAATTAGGAAATTATTGATTAAATTAGAATTTTTTTATGTTATATTGTTTGGACATAATTTATTTAGTTTTTATATCCATTTAGTTTATATGATAATTAAGTCTTTTGTTTTGTGAATTAACAAATAAAAGAATTATTAATAAACAAAAGAATTAAAAATAAAACTACATTTACAATTTATAAATTTAAAAAAATTACAATAATTATATGCCACAAATTTAGTGATAATATAAGTGAAATAATGTTTAATCAAAACAAAAAAATTTATACATGTGGATTTTAGAAGTTTAATTAAAACAAAATAATTACATTTAAAATTTATAAATTAAAAAATTAATTTTACAATAATTATAAGTCACGAATTTAGTGATTAATATAAGTGAAAGAAAGTCAATTATTAAATGAATTTGTTTTTTAAATTTATTTGAATAAAAATATGATGCATGGATACATTAAATTACTAATATACTATTTGAAAATAAATTTCACACATATATAATAGTTATAAGTCACAAATTTAGTGATTAATATAAGTAAAAGAATGCTCACTTATTAAATGGATTTGTTTAAAAAAAAAAAAGTAAAACATGTACACATGATAGGTACGCCCTATGACTGTTACTTTTTATGATATGAACTTTTTAGAATTTTAATCCAAACACAAAAAATAAATAAATTAGATTTACAATTTATAAATTAAAAAAATTAAATTTACTATAGTTATAAATCACAAATTTAGTGATTAATATAAGTAAAAGAATGTTCAATCATTAAATAGATTTGTTTAAAAAAAAGAGTAAAACATGTATACATGATATGAACTTTTTAGAATTTTAATCAAAACATAAAAAATATATAAATTAGATTTACAATATATAAATTAAAAAAATTAAATTTACAATAGTTATAAATCACAAATTTTAGTGATTAATATAAGTAAAAGAATGTTTAATTATTAAATAGATTTGTTTAAAAAAAGAGTAAAACATGAATACATGATATGATCTTTTTAGAATTTTAATCAAAACATAAGAAATAAATAAATTAGATTTACAATATGTAAATTAAAAAAATTAAATTTACAATAGTTATAAATCACAAATTTAGTAATATTAATATAGAAAGAAATTAATTTTGTGAATTTAAAAAAAATGGGTCGAAAATGAGTACATATACAATTAATATTACAATTATACACGAAAAACAGACTTGTTCGAGTGGTAGGCGCCCCTCACTAGGCGCCCACACACCCGGGTTCGAGTCCCACGAAGGCCGAATATATTCAGCCTATTATTCTCGGGCCCTCGCGGGCTTGAGCGGGCGTTGCAGGTTATGGGTCGGGCTGGGCCAGCCCGTTGGCTTGGGCCCACGTACAAATTAAAAAAAAAATTATGTCGGTAATTAAAAAAATTATGTCGGTAAAAATTACCGACGAGGTTAGCACCGACCGAATTTCCATTTCCGTCGGTAAAACACCTCTTTTTTGTAGTGCTATTCTTCACGACATTGTACATATATATATACTATTGGCAAAAGAGAAACCCTACTCTATAATATAATAGGGCCTAAATTAAAGATATAAAAGCCCAAAGAAAAGATATGCAGCAAAAAGAAAAATATAGAGGGGAATATCTTGACGTTCAGCTCCTAAGGCCTTTGTAAAAACATTTGCTACTTGAACGGAAGTGGATATTTTCCCTGGCTCAATCTCTTTCGACCCTTTCTCGCACAAAATAGCAATCCATCTCAACGTGCTTGGTACGTTCATTGAAAACAGGATTGTTTGTTATGTGCCTAGCAGCCTGGTTGTCGCAATGGAGTGAAGTTGGTCCTGTTTGAGGAGCAGTAAGGTCCCGTAACAACTACCTAATCCACAAAATCTCGCATACCGTCGTAGCCATTGCTCTATACTCGGCTTCAGTAGAAGAGCGAGAGACAACTGATTGTTTCTTCGTACGCCAAGAAACAGGAGCTCCGCCAATAGATAAAAAATACCATGTACTGGAACGGCGGGTTAAAGCGCAGCCACCTGTCACGACCACATTTACTAATCTAGATATAATATAAATTTAAAATAAATATAGTCTGTAAACCTACTATAATTTGTTTTCTAACAATATAACATCGTCTCACACCCAGCAACCACATGTTTGCATTCATTTAATCCCAAATACCAACAACATATTAAACCTTTAAATCAATAAATTAGTACACCCTAGATTATACATTATCATGCATATTCAAAAGAAACACAATATATAACAACATATGCAAAACAAGTCACGGTCTTGCCCAACAGGTCGTTAATTATCTATGTACACAAACCACTCAAAGCCCTACAAGAGCTTCATAGCCAATCTAGTAGGTCCAAGAAATCACAGATCATCAAAGTCACCTACAATGCATAAACTATGCGAGATAAATCTCAGTAAGCAGAACTTATATATGCATGATGATGCGTTCATTTCAAAATCCTCCCAAAGCACTCTCTTTTTGTAATCACCAATTCTTTTATGAAACACTCATTAGGGCCCCTGGCTCACTATTATACACCGGCCTGAGCTCAATACGCACATAATCAAATGGTCAACCTTGGGTAGCCCTACGCCAGGATATCTCTATTCGCCTCACTCCCATGTTGCCAAACAATATAATCATATGAGACGGTAGCCTACGCCAGGATATCACTAGTCGCCTCACTCCCAGGTCGCTCCTACCGCTCTTGGACACCATTATATAAGACGGTGGCCTACATTGGGTAGCCTACACCAGGGTCTCCCTAAACGCCCCCTTCCACCCTCAGTGTATAATTAGTGGCCACAACACACCATTTGATCAAATATAATTTCATGTTAATGCGTGATATGTTTGATGTAATGCAATACGACACAAGATGTATATCAAGATTCAAATATCATTGAACTTACAAGTTCATTCCACAATAATCACTCAAATATCGTTGAACTCAGAGGTTCATCCATGTCACGCCCCATTTTCATAAAAGTAGATTTTTCGGAAATAACTAATTAAAATATTGCAAAGGCATGAATTAGAAAATTTAGCTAAAGAAATTAAGCTTTCAAACATATTTAACAATAAAGGCACTAGATTAAAACTGGAAGACTCAAAAGAACTTAAAATACCAACGATAATTCTCACAATCTCACAAAAAGTTTAATACATATGTTGGTCCCAAAAGGAGTGTGACACGTGTATGGGGGGGGGGGGGAATACACGTGTATGTGTTTTTCAAAACTTTTGCAATTAAATCAACACAATTAATCAGAGTCAAGAATATTCTAACAGAACTTAACAGTTGGCAACGTGTATGCGGAATAAATGATAGGCCATATTATACTCCTTAATTAATATGCACTTAGGTACTAAGTTACCAAATAACAATAAGCAATTATAACAACACAAAAGCTTAAGCAAGAAGATAAATACAGTAAATAAGAACACAAGACGTATAGTGGTTCGGAGGTTAAATTGCTCCTACGTCCACTCTCCTAATTCAATAGGATAATTCCTTAATCACTTGGAATTAACTTGCTTTTACTGTGCCAAGGTGCACTCTACTTCTTCTTCTCCTCTTCTCTTGATTTCTTACAACCTTCTCTCGTTGCAATACTCTCAATCACTTCTACGAACTCAACAATACTCTCAATCAATCTCTCAAGGTGAAAGTAGGGTTTTGTTCTTGTACCAACTAAGTGTAATATCCTTTACAGTTTAAGAACAAATGTAAAGGCTAGGATATCACTTTCTAGGCTCAAGATAATAAAACAATAAGCTTGCCTAGTGGGGACTAAAGATAACACTCACAAATGAATATGCTTAAAATCTTTAATCTCTCGAGTGTTTAGAATACTTTTGAATGCTAAAATATTGCTAAAATGTGTATGGCTTGTATGTCCCGTCCTTCTCTAAATGATTCAAGATATGGCCTATTTATAGATGAAGCGAACTATCCGTTGGTGGAGATAGCAACCTTATCCATAAATTTAAACTTTTAAATTGTTCAGGGTCCTGCATGCAAATAGTACATGCATTCACGTCCATTCTGCATTTTGCATTTCATTATCAGAATTTGTTATGCGCAGTGACAGGTGGCACTAATTCTTTGGCTGTTTTGGAATAATTTCGTCCTTTCCTCTAACGGCCTCGTACTGGGTAAAATGCCTCGTCATTCATTGTCTTTGACCATAAGTGTGCCAAGTCCAAAGTATATGAATATCCGAATTCATCATACTTGGCTTTTATCATTCAGCATACTTGTCTTCATGAGTCCTTGCCACTTTTTCATAACACTTCAGCTTCTTGTCTTCAATGCTACTTGTCTTCATGTGCTTTGTGCTTTCAGGTCATTTGTCATAGATTCAAAGAATAATCTATCCAAGAAAAATTAAAGCTCCCTAACATATATGAGCTTTTCTAACCTAAAAATCTAGACTTGGCAAATCATCGTACTTGGGGTTTTACTTAGGGTTTTGGTATCTAATCAAAATAAAATTTTCTTTTATTAATATAAACCATATCCCAAAAATTTCCCCCTTTTTGATGATGCCAAAACCTACTTACTTTAAAAGATCCATAGGGATTTCTTTTTCAGTAGATTTGACAAAAACAGGACAACTAGCATGTATTTTCTATACTTAGAGAATTTCACAGAATGAGTTCAAATTATTAACCTAATATGGCTAAGTTCTCTGAGTTCTATAAAATTTGATCTAAGCAAGAATCATTTAAAAATTTGCTAGAGCCTATTTTTAGAATAGCACAAATAAGAAGACTCAAAAATTGTTGTCCAGTGCATAAAATAGATAATCATCATCCAAATAAAGTAGCACAAGGTAAGAGCAGAAAGTTGTAAGTTCTAGATCTTAAGGAGCAACAATTGTCTGAAAATTAAAAATAAGCATAGATAAAAAGTTCATGATAGTTTGAATCTTGACTTGACCTTCAGAAGCTTCATCACTTGCCTGCATCTGACTTCTTCTTCAGAAAGGTTGGGAGTTACTTGAACAGTGGAATCAGCCCATACGATGCAAAGTGCCTGTTCTTCAAGGCCATGACTTCCTCATTTTTCCCAATCAAGTCTTCATCTTTGACAAGTTGCACAAACTCCTCGGTGATGGTTTTCCTATCAATTCCATTTCCATCAGCTTTCATTGGTGGAGACCAGAAAATCTGTTCAGGAGCCTTGACAACCACTTTCTCCTTCTGTGCACCTCCTAAAATCTTTGTGTACAGTTCTGGATAGTTCTCCATCATAAAACCTTCATACATACCATCAATGTCTTCAAAATCTCCCCATCTCTTAACAACATAGAAGAGATGATCCCATACTCTATTTGCTTCTTCCCAAGCATCATTGAGTTCAGCAGGAACCCAACTGTCAGTATAATGGAGTCTTTTCAAGGTTTCAATCTTCCTCTTAGCTCTGTTTTCCATCATCAGAGCATAATAACTCTTGTAGGATTTTGAGTTTCCTGGATTAAAGTTTGTGTGCCTCTTCAACCTGCACTCTTCAGCATCCTTGGACATTTTTGTTCTTTCTTCAATAACAAGCCTCCTTACTCCTCTTCTGGTCTCTGCATCTTGACCAGCTCCTTCAGCAAATATGTTTGCAACTTCTTCAAAACCAGGAGTTTTGGCTTTTGCAGGCTCAACAGCAAATTCAGGAATAGCTCTCCTAACAGGCAGTTTATCTTCCCTTCTTATTAAGGTCGAAGTTTCCATTTCTTCCATCACTTCCTCATAAATAGGTTCACTGGACTTGTACTTCTTGCTCTTCTCATAATCAGATATCTCAGCAAGCTTCTTCCTTTTCAGAGTGGGTTTCCTTATCTTTCCACTTTTGGTTTTGGGGCAATCCTCCTCCTCAATGACATCAGTAATTTCTAGTGCTTTGGCTTTCCCCTTGCCAGTGCCTTTGCTTCCTTCTCCCTTGCTCTTCTCTTCCCCCTTCTTCTTATCTTCCCCCTTTTTGGCATCATCATATGCCTCAAGGTCAATGGGGTCAGCAGGGTTGGCATCAATTTTTGCCACAGTAAGTGAAAGCTCTTGTTGATAGATGTCCATTCTCTTCATCTGAGCAGAAATGGGATCAACATGGCTTAGCAAAAAGATAGAGATAGTGGATCTTACAGATTCATCCACTTGCTTCTTCACAACTTGATCAACTTGGTTTCTCATCACTTTTATCACTTCCTCCAAGTTGGCTTTGAATAGATCAGAAGCAGCATCTAGTGAACTCTTGATGGTTTCTCGAATCAGTTGGTCTTTCTGACTTTCCATAAATTGAGTCAGTTTGTCAATGTCCTTTGACAGCATCTGAGAAATTTCCTCCTTCTCTTTGGCAACTTCATCCTTTATTAATTTTCAGAATCTCCTCTCTTTCCTTCTTGATTAGTTCTTTCTCAGTGTGGAAGTATGTGGTAACAACATCTGACATGATCTTTGATGACTCACCAATCTTGAGGGTGGAGTCCTTCACATCTTTTCCAACACTATCTATCTTTTTATCAAAAGATTCAAAACTCTTTTCAACAGCTTCCAGCTTGATGATTGTGGAATTCACTTTATCTTCCAAGCTTTCAACTTTGATGCATAATTCAAAGGAATTATTATCAACAGTCTCTTCCAAGTTCTCCATCCTTCTTGTCATTCTCTTGGCTTTAGTGTTCAGATTAAGCAATGACTTGTGCTGGGCTTCATTTGTGGGAATGATAGTTTCATCCAAGCTGTCTCTGACATACTTTCCCATATTCAGACAGAGACCTACAACATTCTCCAATCTTTTTCTTTCAACTTCATTAATTTGTTCAATCTGAGTATTGAACTCCTCCTGCACGGCTTTCATTCTCTTGTC
This sequence comes from Galeopsis tetrahit, assembly GCA_963675135.1. Taxonomy (NCBI): domain Eukaryota; kingdom Viridiplantae; phylum Streptophyta; class Magnoliopsida; order Lamiales; family Lamiaceae; genus Galeopsis; species Galeopsis tetrahit. The sequence goes on along the minus strand of OY776127.1, from coordinate 8,858,651 downwards.
CTCCTTATCAATGATGCAGACTTCAGTCAGTGGAAGAGCATCTAAGTGAATTGGGAATTCCATCGAGGTTGATGGTGCTGCAGCTATTGCCTCATTTTCCAAGGGCTTCTCCATAGCATCTTGTTCCTCTGGTTTCACAACTTCCTCCTCAGCAATATTGGCCTCCACTTCATCTTTTTTGGCCTCAGCTTCAGTGACTTCAGTAGAAGTTGACTCAATCAACTCAGCATCATAGATGACAATCTTCATAGATTCAGTAGTTTGAGCAGCAGGCTGTGCTTTTTCTTCAACATTTTCAATCAATTGACTCTTGTCAATTTCATCAATTTTCTCTCCTTCACTGGAGTCTCCATTCTTTATTTCCTCAATGGCAGTATCAACTCCATCAAAGAAATCTTTTTCAGCAGGCTTTTCACCAGCAATTTCTCCTTCATTGGTATCTTCCTCCATGACATCATCCTTTTCCTCTTCTTTGTCCTCAACAGTCTTGGACATCTCCTCTGGCTTGTCCTCAGTACTCTTGGACATTTCGTCTGTTTGGTCCTCAGCTTGTTTGGACATTTCATCATCCTCCTCCATCTTGTCCTCAAGATTCAAATCAATCCCAGCAATAATGGATTGAACAGCTTCTTTCTGAATCTTAATATTTACCAAGTTGGCAAATAATCTTTCATCTGTCAGTTCAAATGTGGATTCCACCTCAGCAAATTCTGTCAACCTGGACTCCTCATTTTCCCACCAGTCCAGTCCCTTGGACTCAATAACCTTCCCAATATTATACATAAACTTCTTTCTTATATCAACAATCACCTAAGATCATAGAAGGTGGATCTTAGATCAGGATATTTAGCAAGTTGGGGGTAAAGTTGTTCTAGGAAAAAATTGGATTCATCTCTCAGTGACATTTCATAGGTGTACTCTTGGGTTTTATCTGACTTGGGTGAGGATTGGGGTTCTTCAAAAAGAATGGGTATGGGGGTATCAGACTTGTAGACAATTTTAAGAATGGTTGGGTTATTCAAGTGAGGGGTAGTTTCAATAGCTTTTGAGCTATGAATTGGTGGTTCAGGATCATTTAAATCCAGATTTCCAGGTGATACTCTTTCTTCATCATCACCTTCATCATCATCCTCTGAACCTCCAAGTTCAGTTTGCTCATCCACATCAGTTTCTTCATCAGAAGTATCATCATACTCCTCTGCTGTCTCTTCTCCACTTGAACTAGGACTTGACATGGCCCTCCTTTTCTTGGATTTTAAGGATGTTTCAACCTCCTTTCCCTTTCCTTCCTTCTTGGCTTTTTCAAGAATGCTGATCACCATCTGTGTTGCTTCAACACTCTTTTGCTTTGCAGTCTTTGCTTGCTTCCTTGTAGAGGTCTTTGGTGACTTGATCTCCAAGCCCAATCTTTTCAGGGTTCTCACGGATAATTGTCTGAACAAAATTTTGGTGGTGTTGAATTTTACTCCATCTTCAACAATGTCATCAGGTCCTTTCTTATATAAGAATGCAGCAACCTTTGTACAGAAGGGAAGTTTCTTCTCAATGAATACCATTCTTACATCCACCATCTTAAATTTTGCTTTCTCTTCTGCTAGTTTCTTCAGAAAATAACCCTTCCAGTTCATTGGCTTCTTTCCTCCATCAATGATTGCTTTCATCAATCATACTTTGGACTTGTTGATCTGATCAGAGCTTCCTGTGGTGCACATAACTGTTTTTGCAACCACATCTAGCAAAAGTTGATAATCTTCCTTTAGGACTCTCTTGTGTAGACCAGATTTGAGAGGTACTGGTTTGTTCATCCATTGGTTGGTAACTTCTAGTTCATTGTGCCTCATGTATTCTTCAGGATCCTCTCTAGTAGCATTCAAACCAAAGAAATCATCAAAATCTTCTTCAGTAAACTCAAACTTTTGAGCTGTCTTCTTGGTTGTATCTGGCTAATGAGTCATTATGTAACCAGAACCTGAGCTTTTCTGAGTGAAAGTGCCTAAGAACTTAGTGGTTGAAAGTTCCAGACATGTTTTGGGGATGGCCTCGAGCCATTTTCTCAGGCCAGCTTGCTCCAACCAAGTGACTATCCTCCTTGTGTGTTTGTTTGACAGATTGTCAAAACAAACAGTCTGCTCAAAGTGGAGCATGGTTGATTCGCTTAGATAGTTCCAGTTAACATCCAAATCGGGGTGGTTGAAGTCAACTAAAACATAATCAAAACATAATATCAGTATGATTAAGAATCAAAATCTCTTCATTTCATCAATGAATCATATAGTTAGATCGTATTTAATCAGTATTTTGCATTTATGTCTAAGATTTACTTCATAGATTTTCAGAGCATGTTCATAATCAATAAATCATATCCAACAATGTATTCAAGCTCGTAATCATGATATCTAGATGCAATATCTGTAAGATTCTAAGACATTATCAAGGCTTTATGCATATCAACATGTATTTAACAACATATCATTCAATAAATGAAGAATCCGCAAATATAGCATATTTAAATTTCAAACAGAAATATTTGTGATAAAAACAGAGCATGTTGTTAGTCCTTGAAAGCTTGATGTATATGCATGTATTCAAAAGATGAACATGAGAGACACTAACCCATTTCCAAAGACATTTTTGTGAGAGTAGTAGAGCTTAAAGTAAAGCTTGAAGATGAGCTTGAGGATTCTTGAGAAAATTTAGCTTAGGGCTTTTTCAGAAAATTTTGAAAAACGTAAATGATGAAAAAATTCTAAGTCTTGCTTTTATATCTTCTAGCTGTACGTTTTAAAAAATGTTAGGTGTAAGGTTGAGATTGAATTGATCAAGATTAAGGGTTTAGATCAATTATGTTATGCCAAAGGACGCAAATGTCGTGTCCAGTGCACAGTAAGTTGCTTTTTCAGACAATCGTGCAATTGATCATCTTTTAGCAAAAATCCCTTGTTTGTCGATTATGAGCATTAAATGCGTATTATAATGATGAACAGAGTTTAACTTATATGGAAAAGAAAAACTTATCTACAGTCAAGTGACAACTTGACTGAATATCCCTTGACAACTTCCATTGAGGTTTCTCATGTACTTTGTCATCCTCTACGTTGTCCTTCGTGGTTTTCCTCGTGCTTATCGAGTATCTTTTCTTGACTTATTCAAGAATTTTATTCAAGAATGCCATGTGCTTTGTCTAAGTTTCCTGCATGAGAATGCTTGCAAAGATATCAGTATGATGAAAATCCATTAATAAACCACTACAAAAAACGCATCGATTATAGACCGATTTCGAGACTGTAAAGGCAGTCTCAACACACGTTAGAGACTGATTTGGGACCGATTTGTGGTGGTCCTTATTTCATTGGTACCTAATATTGAGAGACCGAATTTATGACACAATCTCAAATTAGAGACCGATTTTCAGTCGGTCTCTAAATGACACCCCGACAATTCGGTCTTAAAACGGTCCCTAAACGTGAATATTCATATATAATTAGGGACTGAATATTCAGTCTCTAAATAATAAAATACAAACCCGACATAAACACCCACACCCACCCTCTTTATTTACCCACCCCTGACCCGACCCAATAACCGACATGCACACCCACACCCTCTTTATTTACCCACACTCACACTCACACCCACACCCACCCCTGACCCGATACCCGATCCGACCCAACAACCCACACCCACACCCACTTTATTTAAATGACCATTTTATTTTGGTCTTTGTGGAAATTGAACCCTGGTGGCTGGGCACCAACCACTTTGACAAGTAATTGTCTTGTGTAACTTTTAAAATTAATTATATACATATATAATTAATTTCTTTATTGTATATGATATAAGTAATAAATTTTCAAAGTTTCATTTGTTAAATCATTTCACATATATTAATTGATAAAATTTATTCAATTAATTGTAATAAAATTAATGTTACTTAAAAAAGTCCAAAATAATATTAATAACTATTTAAAACTAATAGTTATTCCGACATTTCTTCAACGCTTTTAAATGCTTTATTCCGACATTTCTTCAAAGTACACGGACACTTAATTTTATCGTTAAACATATATTGTGGCCTCATCTTCGCAAAATCAATGAATTTGCGAACTTGATTGTAAAATTCATTGTTCGTACTTCCATCAACGAATCGAGGAGTATAAAACATCCACCGACGGTCCGATAGTTCCATTTATAATCCAAAATTTAAGGAAATATATAATTGACATGTGTATATAAGATAGGTATTGCCATATAACAATCATTTGATCCCGACGTCATTTTGATTCAATCGTGATTTTTTGACATTGTTTATTTTAAGGAGTATTTGACAATTATTTTATTTTAAAACATAATTCGAATAACAATCACTATATCACGAATTATGATGTATGATTACTTCGTACTATAATTTATAATCTTAGGAGTATAATTTATAATCACAAAAAACGGTTATACATAATTAAGAACTTAAATTTTCAAAGAAGAAAAATTAGTTTAATCGAAGATAAATAAATTGTCGAAAAAATAAAGGTGTATGAAAGTGTGCTGGGGTGTATAAAAGTGTTTAAGTATAAGTAGATAAATGTTGCACAGAATGTTGAGACAAATAGTGCAACACTGACTCTAACAGAATATCAGAAATTAAGATACACAGCGGAAGACTTGAAACACTAAAAACAAACGAGACACAATGGAAATACTTTTAACATAGATTTTATAAATAAAAATCTATGTCTGCCTTATGGCGTAAAATCAATACTTATCTTCAAGTACAAATGTTGTGTGAAATGTTACAACAATAACTTTCACAACGAAACTATAAACGAGGCAGGTGCCAAGTCTAGAAAACGAACTAAGTGTATAAATTATACACTGTCGAAATGCCTAGTCTATCTAATGATTACACTCTCAATAGATAAGAAGACACACAGTCATACGGGTGGTATACAACGTATGAACTAAAATGTAGAACTATTGGCCACAATTTCCTAACAGGGATGAACGCTCGGTCTATATTGATCGAATAGAGCACACTGAATTATGAAGCCTTCAATGGGTATTTATAGATGTGGGATACGAATTCTAGAGGCTTCCACATTGAGGTCCTATTTTTTAGGAAATTCAACTTCCACAACTTCCATGGTCTTTCTAGATCCTTCTAGCCTGCTCCAGGTCGTTCCAAATGCATCCAGGTTGTTCTAGCATGTTCTTCAATGTTCTGGAATCTTCCAGGTTCCAGATCCTTGTAGAAGCTTCTAGATCCTGCCAGAAATGCGACAACATTTAGATCAACATTTAATGTAGCATTTCAGAAAAGACTTAGAAAAATCTCGGAAGGTCAAATTAAGATGTTGTTGATAATGTTAAGGCATTTAAGAATTAACAACATATACAATCTCCCCCAATTTGACCTTTCGACTACAACACACCTGATGCACATATATTTCTATACATACTCAGTTTTATGTACTTAGTTGAGGTTGACATCATTGCTAAGCACTAGTCAAGACAATACCTGTTGTAATCGTTGGATCAAATCAAATGAAGATCAAGGATAATTTCATAATGGTCCGTGCCAAAGGATCAAAACTATTTTATCCAAAATATAATAAGCATAAACAGTACACTTACTCACAACATAAGTAACTATACTAAGATAATAAGTTGAACTGGAAGAATTAACTTAGAATCAAAGTAAGACACTAACAAATACAAAATACAAAAAAATCAGAGCAAAAAGAATAAACACAACACATACTCAGCAACCTACAGTAAACACATGATAATCTGTAAACATATTAAGCAAAGGCAGTAAACAAATATCATCAAATGTAACCATAATTTAAGCAAGTTGCAACAAATAAACAACCTAACATCTAAGAAATGAATAACAAGTGTATCAGAATTTCAGAATACTTAAACATTAGTTACAGAGATTGAACTGAATAAATGGCATATATTGCTGTGGTAACAGTTGCAACATCAACTTCCTGCACAGTAGCCATTATGATATTCAGATCTCCCCCTGTCTTGCTTGTCCCTGTTCATCAGTGTAGATCACCATACAGGGTCTCCATCTCAGCATCATCATCATGAGCTTCATCCACAAAATAAGTAGCAGCAAGATGTGCAACTACATCATTCACTGCAGCATCAGGTTCACCACCAGCGGCAGCAACAGGAACTCCATCATCATTCAACTCTTCAATCACCACATTGGAGTTTGATGGTGGTGGTACTCCCCTTGTTGTAGGTGAAAGCATACTGGTCCACCTGTCCTTCAGGAACTGGAGCTCATCAATAGTTTCCTGCAAGTGCTTGAGCTGTAATCTGATGAAATCCTGTGAAAGATACACATTACCAGAAATGTTGATATGGATGTTCTCAACATTTGAGGGTGCATTTCTCTGTCTTGATCCGGATGATTCTGGATGATCAGAAGTTGAGGGTCTTTGTTGATGTTCAGTAGTTGAAGGCCTGTGCTGATGATCAGTACCAGGAGCAGTCAAAAGCAGATCAATTACTCTATCCCCAGTGAGTAAGGCAGGAGCTATGGCCAGTAATGGTACTCTCCCCCTTAACACATCAGTGTTCTTGGCAACAAGGTCATGATACCTCAAGTAATTTGAAATCAGAACAGGATAGGGTAGGTTTCCTTTTTCAGATACTTTTCCAGTAAATCTCATCATATGGTGGAAGATAGTGAGGCCTAAATTGAACTTTTTAAGCACAGAGATCCTATACATAAGAACAGCTTGGTCTTTTGTGATATTAGTGGTATTTGTAGTGGGAATCCAGTTGTAGATAATGAGTTTGTATAACACAGAATGTAGGGAAGTGAGGTCTTTGGCTAGCATCTGTCTAGTCCACTTAACTACCCTACCACCAGTTATAGCAGCAATAACAACATCCATGTCAGGTTCTTCATCCACCTCAACATTGGGAATATGCAGAAACTCATTTATCAACTCAGGAGTAAAAGGTACATCCCTCCCCCTAAAGTTTACAGTCCCATACCACTTAGATGATCTCCTACCAGTACTCTTTTTCATGCAAGCATAAAATTCATAAGCCCAATTTGTCAAGAAAGATTCACCAAAATTCACAGCATGCATCAAATTCCTTTCCTCTAAGAAGCTAATCATGCCTTTACTTTCAAAATCAGGTATATTAATTCTCTTCTCTATCAGAAGTTTCCTCTTAGAATAAATAGCCAATCTATTCTCTAGAGTCTCAAGAGAATCAGAATTACCTTCCTCTTCAGAAGCAAGGTCATTAGAGCTTGATGTAGAATCTTTAGCAGAGCTTTCCTTAGAGCTGCTTTCTGCACTGGAAGGACTATCACCACTGCCATCATCTTCAGGTTCTGGTGCAGCTTCCTTTGCAGCAGCAAAATGCTCAGCATTTTTCTTAAGAGAGTTCAGAATATCTCTTAAACACACATCAGAACCAGAATTGGAATCTGATTTTGCAGGTTCATCTTCAGCAATCATCTTGGCCTTCCCTTTGCCTTTGGGATCAGCAGCAACTTTCTTCCTCCTTTCAACAACAGCTTTCTTGGGTTTCTCAGCAACAGTCTTTTTAATTTTCTCAACAACAACAGGAGCTTCTTCTTCAGAGTCTGTGAACACTTGGATGGGTTCAGCAGCTTCAGCTCCAGCTTTCTTCTTCTTCCTCATAGATTCAGAGTAATCCACACGAGTGAACACACGGTATGATCTTCTTCTTTGTACAGGACTCCTCTGTCTTTTCCCTTCTGTGCATTCTTCTTGAAAGGAATGGGAGCAGATTCATCAGAAACAGAGAGTGAAGAGTTTGTACCGTCTTCAGAGATGTTTGCATCCTCCACTTCAACATCTTCAGGGTCGGAAGTAGCAGTAGCTTCTTCTTCAGCAGTGACCTCCTCATTTTCAGCTTGCGGGTTGTGAACAGTAGGTGATTTAGGGCTTTTTGAAGCAGAATCCATTTGGGTGGTTTGATCAGCCAAATAGCTTGAGATATCCACAGTGATATCTCCAAATGTCATCACAGGCAGATGACCAGTTGTTCGAAGAGAGTTAGACACTTCTTCGATAGCCTTGTTGAACTGTTCAACAGTTGCATCTTGAGGAATGTTGGTTGTTGGTGGAACGGTTTGAGGAGCAGTTTGAGGAGTGGGAGTGGTTGTTGATGGTGTTGCAGAGACATTTGAGTCAGCATTTGACGAGGTTGATTTCTGAGACGCCATGGAAGCAAGGATTTCGAGAGGGTTTGTGTGAGAAGGGGATGAGTTCTTCGAATCAGAGTGAGATTGTGAGTGGGATTGAGGTCGGTTTCCAGCCATTTAAGGGACGGTTGGAATTTCAAGGTAGGTTTGAGGAGTGTATTCACAAACTTTGAGAGATACACGGCCAATAACCAATTCTGTAGAAGCTTAGTACTTAACAAACTCAAAAATCACGATTAGCATTAACATTTAATCTTATGAGTGATATTTATAGAGAGAATTATGTAGTTGGAAAAAAAAAAAATCCAGAAGTCTTTCGATCATGCTCCACACAATTAGCCACAATGTAGATCATGGGTAATTAGTGGGGAAATTTAATAAAATTAAATTAGGTAATTAAGAAGCTTCCAGAATAATTAAAATCGCATAATCTGAAAAATAAAAAAATGTGGGTTAGTAATTAAATAAAATGAAATAAATCCCAATTAATAATTAAATAATTACAACTAATAAAAATAAATTCGAATCAGGCAATGTTGTGCTCAAAACTGTTACAAACACCTCAACACGGTTTTTACATGAATTTGCTTCATTTGTGTTGCACCATATTTTTCTTTTTGTGTTATAGCATCTAATTTGTATTGATCCATTGTTCATGTAGAGTACATCGTAGTAGCGAACTCCGTGCCCCATACTTACTTAATGGATTACAAATATATTGATGTTTTTACCAAAGAATCACCTTTTGAAAAGAAGGCATCGTAGTAGTGAACTCCATGCTCCATAGTTACTCAGTGATTTGGTACATCTTTTAGTATGCTAATAAAATTCTCATTTTTATGCATTTGAGAGGTGTGAGACATGTTTATTTTTGCACTACAAGGTTCTTAGATTCGTAGATATTTTACATAGGAATTATTTAACAAAGTAAGAGATAGATTCAGCTTATAAAATTTTTACAACCCATGATGTTGTCCCAAATGCTGACGCATTTGTGATAACATCCATCCGAATTTTTCAGATAGTGCTCATGCCAAGAGATTTCCTCAAGATAGAGAATCTCTCATGGTCTAATGCCTTAGTAAAAATGTCAGCATTTTGTTTCTCAGTAGGTATATACTCCAACTTAACAATATTCTTCTCTACTAAATCCCTCATAAAATGATGTCTTATGCTAATGTGCTTTGTGAGTGAGTGTTGTACAGGATTCTTAGAAATGTTAATAGCACTAGTATTATCACAAAAGAGTGTAAGTATACCATTCTCAATACCATAGTCATGGAACATCTTGCTCAGCCACAAGAGTTGTGTACAGCAGCTTCCAGCAGCTATATACTCAGATTCTGCAGTAGATTGTGAAACACAATTCTGCTTCTTGCTGTGCCATGAAACAAGATTGTTTCCCATGTAGAAACATCCTCCACTTGTACTCTTTCTATCATCTATATCTCCAGCCCAATCAGCATCACTATAGCCTATCAAAATGTTGTTGGTGTCCTTAGTATACCAGATTCCAAGGTCACTTGTACCTGAAACATACTTGATAATCCTTTTCACAGCATTCAGGTGAGATTCCTTTGGATTAGCTTGGTACCTAGCACAAACACACACACTGTACATAATATCTGGTCTACTAGAGGTTAAATACAGTAAACTACCTATCATGGATCTGTAAAGTGTTGGATCAACATCTGTTCCAGCACTGTCTTTGCAAAGTTTCAAAGAAGATCCCATAGGAGTTTTCATTGGTTTTGAATTCTCAAGACCAAATCTTTTAACCAAGTTCTTAGCATACTTACTCTGGGAGAAGAAAATACCATCACTGCATTGTTTGATTTGAAGACCTAGAAAGTAGTTCAAGTCTCCAACCATACTCATTTCAAATGTTGCAGTCATTGCCTCAACAAATTTACTCAACATTTTATCACAAGTACAACCAAACACAATGTCATCAACATATATTTGAGCAATTAGTATATCATTTTCAGTGTGCTTAATGAACAAAGTTCTATCTGCCTCTCCTCTAATAAATCCATATTCCAAAAGAAAGTCAGTAAGCCTACCATACCATGCTCTAGGAGCTTGTTTAAGACCATACAAAGCTTTCTTAAGTTTATATACATGATCAGGATACTGTGGATCTTCAAATCCTATAGGTTGTTCAACATATGCTTCTTCATTTAATATGCCATTTAGAAATGCAGCCTTTACATCCATTTGATGAAGTTTAATATCAATAAAACATGCAATAGCTAGCAGTAATCTAATAGATTCTATCCTAGCAACAGGTGCAAAAGTTTCATCAAAATCAACCCCTTCAACTTGGGTGTAACCTTGTGCTACTAACCTAGCCATGTTCCTAACAATATTACCAGATTCATCAGTTTTATTCTTGAATATCCACTTTGTTCCAATGACATTAGTATGACTAGGTCTAGGAACAAGTGTCCACACTTCATTTCTTTCAAACTGACCAAGTTCTTCATGCATAGCATTAATCCAGTTTTCATCAGTTAAGGCTTCTTTAGCACTCTTAGGTTCAATTTCAGATAAATAGCATTCAGCATTTACAACATTACACATAGAAGACAAGCATATTGTTCTTACCACATCTACCTTGTTTGATCTTACTCTTCCTCTTGTTTGCACTCCAACTGTAGCATCGCCTATGTTCTGGTCAGAAGGATGACTTTTGCCTATTCTCGAAGAAAGATTTGTTTTAGGGATGTACTGATCATTCTGTGAATTTACAGCTGACTGTTCTGTAGATGTTGACCCAGATGTGTTAACATTTGGTGCAACATTTTCAGACATCAGTGTATTCTCAGAAGTGTCAGTAACCTGTGATACATCTTCTTCATCTTTGTCATCTGTAAGACCTTTATCATCATCAAACACAACATTAACAGATTCTTGAACAGTGTTAGTTCTAAGGTTATAAACTCTATAAGCTTTACTATTTCTAGAATAGCCTAAAAAGAAACCTTTATCACTATAGAATCAAACTTATGAAGTTGATCCCTATCATTCAAAATATAACACACACAACCAAATACATGAAAATATTTCACATTAGGTTTTCTGTTGTTCAAAATCTCATAAGGTGTTTGATTAGTTCCAGAACGAATAAAAACCCTATTAATAATATGGCATGCAGTATTCAATGCTTCTCCCCAAAATTTCTTAGCAAGACATTTGGATGTAAGCATAACTCTAGCCATTTCTTGTAAAGTTCTATTCTTTCTTTCAACAATTCCATTTTGTTGTGGAGTTTTAGGAGATGAATATTCTTGCAAGATGCCCTTTTTATCACAAAAATCATTAAACATGCTGTTTTCAAATTCCCTACCATGATCAGTTCTAATACGGCCGACTTTCAAGTTAAACACATTTTTGAACCTCTTATAAAGAATTTTAAATGCAGCAAATGCTTCAGATTTGTCTCTCAAAGACTCTACCTAGGTATATCTAGAAAAATCATCTACCACAACTAAGGAATACCTCTTTCCTCCAATGCTTTCAGTTTCCATAGGACCCATCAAATCCATGTGCAGTAATTCAAAGCATCGATGTGTAGTACAATGTGACAGCATTTTGTGTGACATTCTTACCTGCTTACCTTTTTGGCATGGTCCACATACAGTGGTGTTGTGAAACCTCAGTTCCGGAATTCCTTTTACTGCATCTGCTTTGATTAGCTTTTTCATTGCTCTGCAATTTGCATGACCCAATCTTTGATGCCATAGAATATTTTCATCATGTTTTGATAAGTTACACATATTTGTTCCAATAAGATAGCAATTATCAGCTGACCTAGTACCAGTCATGACACAAACTTCATCTTTATTAAGAACATAACATGAATCTTTATCAAATTTCACATGCAAATTATCATCACAAAGTTGACTAATGCTAATCAGATTTGCAAGTAATCCATCAACATGTAGTACATTTTTAAGCTTAGGAAAACCTTCAACATTCAAAGTTCCTTTACCGACAATCTTTCCTTTAGAACCTCCACCATATGTAACACTACCACTATTCAAGGTCACATAATCAGATAAGAAATCAATACGACCTGTCATATGTCTAGAACAACCACTATCAAAGTACCATAAGTCAGGTAAACATGCTTTTAAGGAGGTATGAACAACATTACAGGTAGCTTTTGGTTTCCATGCAGATTTCAAAAACTGTTTACCAGAATGTGACAGTTTCTTATGCAGCATTTTCAAGTTTTTCTGTTCTTCAAACAACTTTATACAGTAAGGACGAATGTGACCAATTTTGAAACAGTAATGACAGATATACTTCCTTTTAACCTTGTGAGACTCTGTTTCTGCAGATGTTGCACCAGATGTGTCAACATTTGCCTTAACAAATTTCACAGGTTTTCTAAATTTATCAGAAATAGAAGCAGTAGTACCATCATAACCTAAACCATGATTATTAGACTTACCAGTAGCTATAGCATTATTTACCTCAGAAGCACTCTTGGAATATTTCTTGAAACATAAAGTAGAATTTATCAATTTCTCCTTTAAGTTACAGATTTCCAGATCTCTTTTGGTAAGAATAACTTCTAGCTTGGTGATTGTGTCTGTCAGATCCTCATTCCTTTTATTCAGAGAATCAAGGGTGAGTTTCTGATTCTTCCAATCATCTAACAGCTTTTGGTATTCATTGTCATCAGTCCTTTTTCCTGCATCATCAACTAAACCATTAAAACAGTTCAAATCTGGGTGACTCTGTTCTGATGTTGCTGTAGATGTTGAAACATCAGGTACAGCATCAGAATCTGTTTCATCCAGATCATCATCTGAGGAATCATTATAATCAATTCTGGTAAAATTAGAATATTCATTCTGATTTAATTCATCAAGATCATCATCAGAGTCATCACTCAAGGTAGCACTAAAATTCAGTTTTTGCTTAAGTCTAGTATTGGCACATTCATTTGCATAATGGCCATAACCAGAACAAGCATTGCATTGAACTGATTTTCGAAATTCAGGATCATACCTTGGTTTACCTTCACTCTTTGATAGTCTTGGTGTGAATTGACCTTTCCTCCTTTCTGGTTGAGGTGTTGATGTATTGATTTGAATCTTAGGCTGAATATTTCTAGATGTGTTCATAGATTTCTTAAGAAACTTATTAAAGTGCTTAGTGAGCAAGGCAATGTTGTTAGAATTGTTGAGACATTCATCAAGCAATTCTTCATCCGAATCAACCTCAGTAATAATAGGTTGAATCTCAGAAATGTTTGATGTTTCCCCTTTAAAAACCACAACTTTCTTATCAGCATCATTTTCATCAACTTGATTAGTGTTTATTTCATATGTTCTAAGAATACTCACTAACTCATTTTGACTTAATGTATCTGTATTTTTTGCCTCTTCAATAGCACAAATTTTAGCATCAAATCTTTTAGGAACAGATCTTAATATCTTATGAACTACTCTAACATTAGAAATAGGGTCACCAAGAGAATGTGATTCATTGATTATCTCACTTAACCTTTCATTGTAGGATGAAATGGTTTCATCTTCCTTCATTCGGAGATTCTCAAACTTTGTCCCCAACATTCGAAGCTTAGTCCTTCGAACACTGTCTGAACCCTCACAATGCTCTTGCAACCTGTCCCATGCATCTTTAGAAGTAGAACAGTTAGATATAATTTTAAACATTGAAACATCAACAGAAGTAAAAATAGCATTTAAAGCTTTCGAATTGTAGCTTGCTGTTGTTATTTCATCAGCCGTCCAATCAACTTCTCTTTTGAGTTGAACTTCACCATCTGCGTCTGCTGGTCTCTTTGGAGCTTCCCAACCTGTAAGTACAGTCCTCCAAGCACGTTCATCAATTGATTTGATGTACATACGCATCTTAGGATTCCAATAAGAATAATTCGAACCATCTAAAACGGGTGGCCTAAGTGCAGTGGATATGTGATGTGTTTCCATTGCTAAACTAAACTAAAAACACACTTGACCAAAGATCTAACCTAGTGTCGTCAGGTATCTGCTCTGATACCAACTGAAAGTGTGCTGGGGTGTATAAAAGTGTTTAAGTATAAGTAGATAAATGTTGCACAAAATGTTGAGACAAATAGTGCAACACTGACTCTAACAGAATATCAGAAATTAAGATACACAGCGGAAGACTTGAAACACTAAAAACAAACGAGGCACAATGGAAATACTTTTAACATAGATTTTATAAATAAAAATCTATGTCTGCCTTATGGCGTAAAATCAATACTTATCTTCAAGTACAAATGTTGCGTGAAATGTTACAACAATAACTTTCACAACGAAACTATAAACGAGGCAGGTGCCAAGTCTAGAAAACGAACTAAGTGTATAAATTATACACTGTCGAAATGCCTAGTCTATCTAATGATTACACTCTCAATAGATAAGAAGACACACAGTCATACGGGTGGTATACAACGTATGAACTAAAATGTAGAACTATTGGCCACAATTTCCTAACAGGGATGAACGCTCGGTCTAGGATATTGATCGAATAGAGCACACTGAATTATGAAGCCTTCAATGGGTATTTATAGATGTGGGATACGAATTCTAGAGGCTTCCACATTGAGGTCCTATTTTTTAGGAAACTCAACTTCCACAACTTCCATGATCTTTCTAGATCCTTCTAGCCTGCTCCAGGTCGTTCCAAATGCATCCAGGCTGTTCTAGCATGTTCTCCAATGTTCTGGAATCTTCCAGGTTCCAGATCCTTGTAGAAGCTTCTAGATCCTGCCAGAAATGCGACAACATTTAGATCAACATTTAATGTAGCATTTCAGAAAAGACTTAGAAAAATCTCGGAAGGTCAAATTAAGATGTTGTTGGTAATGTTAAGGCATTTAAGAATTAACAACATCTACAGTGTATATTTGGTCTTTGATGAAATATGGGTCGACATCAGCATGTTTCATATTTGTTCCAATTTATTAGTAATTTGAAGATGACCATGATACTTTTCAGAATAAATAACTTTAATTAGTACTAGTATTTGATTTATGAAGATAACATTGTCCCTAGTTGTTGGTCCCAAGTTGAGTTTATAATATTGAGTAAGCTAGTAAAAGTCTAGAGGGGAGGGGTGAATAGACTTTTAAAAATCTTTCAATATATCAGAATACGTAATGCGGAATTAATCAAAGTAACAATGAGCCCAATCAGTTGATACTCAACTTATATTCGAAATTCGAACTTCTGTATGAACACTCTACTAGTCTTGTTTTAGATACGCAATTAATCAATTAAACAAGTAAACAAACAGTAAAGTAAATCAACACAAGATTTATAGTGGTTCGACAACTTTTCTACATCCACTCTCACAACTCCAGTCGTGAAATTCTTATTACTCTTCCAATCGAGTAGTGTGTTCTTGTGGCTTTAAGTCCCAAGAAATAAGACTTTGATCTTTTCGAAAACACTTCCAAGTGCTTCTTCGATCTAACTAGCTATTTACAAGTAACTAGCGACTTGAAACAAAAACGTAAAAGTAAACTTCTCTATTCAGTAGTAGCCTTCTGGTTTCTTCACTTGTCTTCTGGCTTCTTTCTGAATTTCAAACCCTGAGAGTGTTTTGCTTCGAATATCTCTTATGATAGCTTCAATTCTCTTTGTAACAGTAGTCTTCAAATGTAGAATACCATGGGGTATTTATAAGCTTTATCTTCAAGAACTTTCTGTTATGTAACTAACTTTTCTTGAAAACTAACTCTTAACTTCTTCTTTATCCATCCACGCGTTTCTTTAGTTAATTAGTTATTTCTAACTAACTCTTCAATCTTTATCTTCAATCCGCGTTTTTGTAACTAACTTCTGTCTTCTTGTCTTGTCTTGTTGCGCACTTGTCTTGTTTCCACTTGACTTGTCTTGCGCAGGTCTTCTTCTGTAGTAGATTTCAACATAGAACTAATCTAGTCCTATCATCTATTCCTAACAAGACTATTACATTACATTAAGCTTTATAAATCAGCTTAGTCAACTTAAGATTTATACAATGAATATGAACGAACTTAAACTAAAATAATAACGAGCTTCTATACATCTCGAATAGCTCAATATAAATCCTAACAATTATACACAGTACTTATAATACGTACTTGTCTTTTTCTTTTAAACTTTTCTTTCAAAACAATACTTGTCTTATGAACTAGTACTTGTCTTGTGAACTAGTACTTGTCTTGTGAACTCTACTGATCTGTTCAAGACGACTTCTTTAACTAGACTAGATCAGTCAAAACTTAGAAAAAATTCAAGTCTACTTTTTGGCTTATCAAAACTTCATCTTATCTTTTCATCATTTAGGACTTGTCTTAGGATTCATATCCCAACAATTTCCCTCTTTTTTATGAAGCCAAAACTACTTGAATCTTTTCACAATAGTAGACTAGTTAAGTAGTTATCTTGTCTTTAAACATCAAAATAGTACTTATCTTTTCATTCATTCACGTAAGATCAGTAGATTACACATACCAAATCAAAACAAAAAAAAACTAAGTAAAGAAATTACACTTTAGTCAGTGATGTTACCTCCTTCTTGATTAGGAACACCAAAAGCATCGAGAAGTCTTCTATGTATCTCAGCAATGTGATCTTCATTCTCGATCTCTTCCTTCTCTAGCAGCTCTTCTTCAAATTTCTTGATATGATTGTAGTCGATCCTATTTCCTGAACTCAGCATAGGAGTAGTCCATTTCGGAAAGATCGGCACCAATATGTTAAAGTTCACAACAACAGCTATCCTCATAATCAGATTCCATAACTTCTGGTCTTGAACTTCCATAAACTTATCAAATACAACATAAAGTTCTTCAGAGTTGTCTGCATCTCCAAACTTACGAACTATCCAGTGATCTAACTCCCATTGCAACTTGACTTTGAACCAATCTTCACGATGTTCATTGTCAATGAAGTTGTCAATGTATGGGTCTTCAACTAGATCTGGATTCGCCTTCAACTTCTACAACCTTCTAATATGCTTTCCAACCTTCTTCTTACTAGCATAGTGAGATTCATCATCAATCTTCAGCTTTTTCACGATTGCAGTTTCATCATCTTTAGAATCTTCAACCATAAGCTTTCTTTTAACTTGTCTGGTCTGAACTTCAGGAGAAGCAACACCTTTGCCTTTCACCTGTCTCATCTGCTCTTCTGCCTTTGCTTGCTCAAGATCAGCTTTCTTGACTAGCCTTCCTCTCTTGGGCCTTCTCAACTCTTCTATTGCAGACGCAGCAGCCTTAACTTCAGGTTCAGCACTAGACTTTTCTTCAACAATAAATCTACTCGTCTCTTCCCCCTTTTTGGCTTCATCACTTGCCTTAAGAGTGAATAGACTAGTAAAGTGAGTCATTTCTTCCTTGAGATCTTCCTTCATGGCTTCAGCAGCTAACTCAATCTGCCTCTGATGCGTCTTGTCGTGACTCATCTTGTCAAGACGATCAGTAGTAAACTCTAACTTCCTTGAACTAGAAACAAGCTCATCTTTGAAATACGTAGCTGTCTGTCTGAGCAGTCTGTTCTGTTCAGTCAATTCAGTAAGAACAACTCTTGAACGCACCAACTGATCTTGTGCTTCACGCCTCTGCTCATCAGCTATTTCAATCTTTACGCGATAGAGTCTTTCCATCTTGCTTGACTCTTCAGCTAGCGATCTAGCAAAGTTGATCGAACGCTTCTCTGAGTAGTTAATTTGCCTTTTCAAGAACTCTTCGATTTGAACATACATCTCTTGTCGAAAAGTTGAGTCCATCTTGTTGACTTCACCAACTATCAATTCTCTGGAACTGTCTACAAGAGACTGATTCTGTTCCACAAGAACTTCTTTCAGCTTTGAATTTAAGAACTCATCTATTGAAGACTGAACAACATTTTTCAAGTCTGTCTTCAATCCATCTAAGAAACCTTCAGGAAAAACTTGAGAAGACTGAGTCTCAACAATATCAACTTGATCTTTCACAACTATCTCATCTTCATTAAATATAAAGGCTTCAACGAACTCGTCGTCTTCCTCAGCAAATAAGATCGAGTTGTCTTCATCCTCAGCACTTCCAGCATCATCTTCCAAATGTTCTGAAGTCTGAATACCAACATCAACGGTTTCAGCTTTCAACTCTTCTTCCAGCAGATCAGTTTGAACTCCAACATCAAACTTGACCTCTGAAGACAATATATCATCAGATATATTCAGCATTTTCTTCACTAATGCTGTCAAGGCATGGGGTGGGAACAACTCCGAGTGGTCTCTGACTCCACTGTTCTCCTTCTGTTCCATCTCCCAATCCTGAAAATTGGAGATTCCGCCCATTCCTTGAATAACTTCGAATAGATCTTCTGTCGGGGCATTCTTCAATGCAACCCATGTGCATATCCTCAGGAGTTTCTCATATTGCTCAGAAGATGATTCGATCTCAATAGACGGGAGCATCTTTCTCATATTGTTACTAACTTTCGATCGCAACCTCTTCTCCCTTAGACACATCGGATAGTAAACCAGGGATTCAAATCTAATTTCAGAAGGGGTCTGAGCAAGTGGGGTCCTTGTCTTAGTTGTTGCAGTGGCAACTAAGGGATTTTCTGAAATAGATGGGTTGATGGGTTCAACATTTTCTGTTGAGGTTAAGGGATTTTGGGTTGTGGTTTCTTTGGGCTTTGATATGGCTAGGTTTGGTGTGACAACTGTAGGAGTATCAGTTGTATCAAATATGGTAGTGTCTTGGGTTATGTTGGCTCTCAGTGGTTGCACTGCCAACACTGACGAGGTTTTGGGTACAGGCTTGGCACGAGATCGTAGTGATCTTGCCTTAGTTTTGACAGGTAGAGAGAGAGGAATTGAAAGAGTACGAGAAGATGTACCAACCTTTTCAGCAGTCGACTTGTCTGGTGAAGGACTCGACTCGACTCTCACCAGTCGATAGACTTGCAGATCCTCCTCTTTCTCCTCCTTATCAGAATGAGTCTCTTCAGAATCCTTTGCAGCCTCGAACATGGCCTCATCTGACTCATACTGAACTAGTCTTCCACTAGTTCCAGCTTCAGCCATTTCTTCAGATTGTTCAGCATCCGACTCGTCTTCCTCAGAACTAGACGAGGCAGCTTAATACATGGCGTCTTCAGGATTGATTTCAACTTGTCTGGGAGCAGCAGTTCTTCCAGCAGCTCGCTTCGCAAGAGCCTCCTTCTTCAGATAGTGTTTCAATGGATGAAACGGCTTGCCCTTACTCCAACTCGCCGTGTTTGGTAGTAAGATGGGTAGCAAAATGCTAAGTTTATTTCCAAAACTTACAGCAGCAGATACAACCCAGTTGACTGTACTGGTGTCAACTTGCACATTCTTCTTGAAGTACATCAGTCTATCCAAGAAGAGTTTGGTCCAGTTTCCTTCAGTGATGCCATCATGAATCACGACCATCACTCTCGCCTTTTGTAGAGTCACAGAGTCAAAACTCCTAGTAACTCCGAGTAGCATCTTAGAAGCAATGTCTTGAATTTGTCTAGAAGCTCTTTCTTCTTGACAGCTGGAATCTTTCCATCACGATTCAACTTAAGTTTCTTTCGACAAAAGATACTCAAATATTTCAGCTCTTGTCCTTCAGCATATCTTTCGATATCAATCGATCCGGACGGTAGCTTCAAAGATTCAGTTAAGAACTCACGAGAAATTTCTACTCGCCTTCCACCAACAAAGGCTTCAATGGAGTCGCCTTGTCGAGTAGCTGTGGCATAAAACTCTAGCACTTCTTCCTCTAGCACGATCTTAGGAAAAGTCTCCAAATAAGGTCTTAAACCACATCTCCAACACTTTGTTAGGATCTATTTGTTGTCATCTGTGTGATTTCCTTTGAAATACACCGAGCCTTCCACATGCACCTTGCCTTCCGTGGTATACTTCCCTAGGTCGAATCTTGCCTGCATGTTAGTGCAAACATCGAACATCGAGATAATCGACATAGTAGGAGAGTTGTATGATAATCAAGCAGTTAAGAATATTGAATGCTTGAAAGTAAGAAGTTATGAGAACGTGAGAAGAGGAGAGTGAAACAGTTGGGTTTTGATAAACTTGAGTTTTGAATCAATGGTTAAGATTAAAAGGTTTAATCCAACGGTCTTGTATAAAAGTCTTTTGGAATTCAGTTTACGGAATCGAGAGTATTACGTGATTTGATATTGTAAAATTTTGAAATCCACCTTTTCTATTGGACAAGTCAGAGGAGTGTACTCATCTGACCTAGCATAGTAGAGTTAAGGCGCGAACTGGGTGTATACACCTCATTAAATGGAGTGTATAAATCCAATTCTAGATTTTTCAAAATTTTCGCATTATCAAATTTCATTTATATCCTTAATTCGCACTGTGTAAACACTTAGAGTGTATTGAATCATAAGAACACCTATTTTGTCTGTTTGAGTCTATCCAGAACAGACGAGTAGACTAATGTGCACCAGACGAGTTCCCCCTTCGACTGTGCTTGTCTATTCTGAATGTCGAACGACCTTTTGTACCTGTCTTATCTTGTGCGACGTATGAG
Organism: Galeopsis tetrahit; assembly: GCA_963675135.1. Taxonomy (NCBI): domain Eukaryota; kingdom Viridiplantae; phylum Streptophyta; class Magnoliopsida; order Lamiales; family Lamiaceae; genus Galeopsis; species Galeopsis tetrahit. Next base: position 8,837,892 of record OY776127.1, on the reverse strand, counting down.
TGTAGGTACAAGTAGAGTAGAATAATTAATTTGAATATCATTCTAGTATAGTAATCAAGGTTTCGAATCAAGATGACTTTTAACAAACTTAAGAGTCGACATAAGGATATTTAAGAAATCATAGATTCCCCCTTAAATTTTTATTCCCTTAGTATTACCCTCAACTTTACCAGCTTCCTCATCGGGTTGTTTGGTCATCTTATCTGACCTTGTATACCTGTCTGTTGGGCGAGTAGACGAGTGCTCTGCTTTTTGTGTGGTAGCTTGTCTGTTTCTCCTTTCTTCTTAGTGATGTACCTGTCTGGTTAGTACATTGCTACATACTAGTAGGGTCTAGATCAATTAGTCCTAGACTAATGCATAATTCACGAAATCGAGCCTCAGGTAATGGTTTTGTAAAAATATCAGCTCTTTGAAAATCAGTGTGAATCTTTTCCATGCGAATATCCTTCTTTTCTACATGATCACGTATGAAATGATGTTTCACATCAACATGCTTACATCGTGTGTGCAAAACAGGATTTTGTGTAATGGCAATAGCACTGTTACTGTCACAGAAAATAGGAACATTTGATTCACAGATATTATAATCTCTAAGCTGTTGAATAAGCCACAATAATTGACTACAACAACTACCAGCAGCCATGTACTCGGCTTCAGTAGTAGAGGTAGAAACACTTGTCTGCTTTTTCGAAAACCATGAAATGAGTTTTGTGCCTAAGAATTGACAAGAACCAAATGTAGATTTCCTATCTATTCTACAACCACCAAAATCAGAATCAGAGTAGCCACTTAGGGATAAATCATCATTTGAAGGATACCATATACCACGATTGATGGTTCCTTTCAAATATTTCAGAATCCGTTTAGTGGTTTCCATATGACTCTCTTTTGGGTTAGCTTGAAATCGAGCACATACGCCAACAAAAAATGCAATGTCAGGTCTACTAGCAGTCAAGTACAGTAATGATCCAATAAGGCCACGGTAATGAGTTTGATCAACACACTTACCATTCTCGTCTGGATCCATCCTGTAGGTGGGTAGCATAGGTACTCCAGAAGATTTACAAGTTTTAATACCATACTTGTCTAGTAGATTACGTGTATACTTGAAGTCCAAGAAAATAAGTCCAAGAAATTCCCATCGGGAGTTTGTTTTACTTGAAGTCCAAGAAAATAAGTCATTTCTCCCATCATTGACATTTCAAACTTACTTTGCATGAGTGTTGAAAAATTTTCACTCAGCTTTTTGTTGGGTGATCCAAAAATGATATCATCCACGTAAATTTGAACAAGTAGGATATCCTTACCTTCTTGTCTTCTAAACAAAGTTCTATCGACCTTGCCCTTAGTAAAACCATTCTCTAATAGAAATTGAGAAAGAGTATCGTACCATGCTTTAGGAGCTTGCTTTAATCCATATAAGGCTTTCTTCAACTTGTACACTTGGTTGCCTTTTACTTCGAAACCTGGAGGTTGTTCAACATACACTTCTTCCACAAGAATACCGTTAAGAAATGCACTTTTAACATCCATTTGATATACAGTAAACTTCATATAAGCAGCATATGCAAGAAACAATCTAATGGCTTCTAGTCTAGCAACAGGTGCATAAGTTTCATCATAATCAATGCCTTCAGCTTGAGAATAGCCTTGGGCAACTAGTCTAGCCTTATTTCTAACGACTACATCATTCTCATCTTTCTTATTTTTGAAAATCCATCGTGTGCTAACTACATTATGATGTGTAGGTCTATCGACAAGTTCCCAGACGTCGTTTCGAACAAACTGGTTCAACTCGTCTTGCATGGCGATGATCCAATTACTATCAGCCAATGCCTCATTAACGGTTTTTGGCTCTATAGATGAGAGGAAACAACACCAGCAAAACAAAGATGGACTAGGTTGTTCTTGCGACTCAAAGAGTTGTCGTCTAGTCTTCACACCAACAGTAGAGTCACCAATGATATTTTCAGTATCATGAGCAGATTTCCATGTTTTTCTAGTCTTAGCATGCATACTATCATCATCTAGATCAACTATAGCATCATGCATTTCAACATCATTTGCATCAGAAGATTTAATAGGAGTAGACGAGTCGACTAGCTTAGGCATGTCAACTGGTCTAGTAGATTTACCTTGATCACTTACCTTCTCCTTATCATCTAACTCGAGAGCTTTCATGAACGGGATATAGGCTTGAACAGATTCATAAACTTCTGATTCTTTATCAGTTTGGATCGATAGATTAGTTACCTTCTTACTGATCTGGTCGGTAGACGAGTCCTGTAGGGATTCATCGAAAGCTACATGTGGTGTTTCTTCCACACATAGGGTAGAGTAGTTGAATACTCTGAATGCTTTGCTAGTCGAGGAGTATCCTAAAAATATCCCCTCGTCTGCTTTAGCATCGAATGCATTCAACTTGCTTTTCCCATTGTTATGGATAAAACACTTACAACCAAATATATAGAAATATGACACTCTGGGTTTTCGACCTTTCCATACCTCATATTGCGTCTTACCTAGTGCTTTATTGATAACACTTCTGTTTTGGGAGTGGCATGCAGTGTTGATTGCTTCTGCCCAAAACTTCTGAGGAGTATTATACTCTGTCAGCATTGTCCTGCAGGCCTCCTTAAGGGTTCTGTTCCTCCGTTCTGCTACTCCATTTTGTTGTGGTGTCCTTGCTGCACTAGTGAGGTGCTGGATGCCACGCTTAGAACAAAATTCTTTAATATATCAGTTAATGAATTCAGTACCCTTGTCACTACGGATCTTGACAATGGACTGATTCTTCTCAACTTGGATCTTCTTCAACAGATCAGGTAGGAGTGTTTAAGTATCACTCTTCTTGTGTAAGAAGACTACCCAAGTGAACTTAGAATAGTCGTCTACCACAACAAGTGTGTACCTTCTACCGTTCAAAGTTGGAGGAGTAATTGGGCCATGTAAGTCCATATGTAGAAGTTCAAGAACTCTACTTGTTGAGAGAGTTGGAATAGATTTAAAGGAACCTTTTACCTGTTTACCTTTCTGACAAGCATCGCATACATGTGACTTGTAATAGATTTCGTTGGGTATACCTTCAACAAGGTAGTCTCTTGCAATCTTATTAATCACCTTAAAGTTCATGTGACAAAGGCGTCTATGCTAAAGCCAACTGATCTCTTTAGGATTTTTGCTAAGAAGGCAAGTGTCCCGCGGACAGCTATTCCAATTCACAATGTATACGCTGCCTTGTCTTATCCCGACGAGCAGTACGGTATGAGTCCTCTTGTCTATGATTTCGCACTTTTGGCTTTTGAACTGCACTTTGTAACCTCGATCACAAAACTGTGAAACAGATAATAGATTATATTTCAAACCTTCTACGTAAGATACGTCTTGTATCTCTACGTCGCCGTTACGGATATAGCCAAAGCCTTTTGTGATGGTTGTTGAGCTATCACCGAATATAACCTTTGGTCCTTCTTGCTCATAGTAGCTTGATAGAAGTGCCTTGGTACCAGTCATGTGGTGTGAACACCCATTGTCTATGTACCAAGTTTCTCCTACTGAGCCACCCTTCTTGTATAAGTCGAGTCGACCCTGCATTAGATGATATTCCATAATTTAGGTACCCTCCTTGTCTATTGGGGTCCTGGGGGATTAGTCGAGTTCAGTGGAATCCAAATATACATTGGAGTCCTGAACAAGTTTGATCTTTTAAGCTTACGACCATATTTATTACAAAATAAGACCCCGTTGTCCTTGTCTGGCCTATCATCAGTCCTTGGGTCTACTCGTCTGAGGTAGCCTTTCGACTTAACCTCTACTTGAGTAGGCATGGGCCTTTGATAGTCAGAGTAGGGCTTGTATGCATTGGGGCCATACGGTTTATAGACATGTTTTGGTCTTTCCTCTCCTTCGATATCATAGGATTCAGGCGGAGGATATAAGACGGGTTGAATACGATATTTGGGAGCCACATTCCTAGGCCTAGACGAGTAGAGCTGAGACTGCCTTATAAAAGGAGGTCGAGGCTCTTTCCATCTAGTCTGTACTTGTCTAGTACTCGTTTCCTCAGGATACCAATCCTCGTATCTGACCTGGTTTGGTTGTCCACGATTAGAGGTCATTTTTCGACTTGTCTTAGACTGGACAGGTCTGTTGTTAACATTCTTTTTACCACCTTTGGTAATCGGAGTGTTAGCACCAGTCTGCTTGAGTACAGTACCTTGGGATGTAGTTCTAGTATCGTATTCCATTGGTCTTTTGCCTTTATTATGTGTCAAAGAGCTTGAACCAACTTCAGTAGGGTTCTTAATGACTTGAGTAGGTGAGTCAGGTGTTTCTGCACCCAACCCTGTCTTGTCATTTGGAGCCCTATACCTATCTGACAATTTTTTATTAGTCATTGAAGACTTAATCAAGTCAGTAAGTTTAAGGTCCAAATTTACGACCTCAGTTTCTAAGAACTTATTGCGTTCTTCAAGCTTTTTGCACTTTCTTTTTAAAACATTAAATTCATTTGTCTCAGTAGCATGTGTCTTAAGTAGGTCTTGATACAACTTGTCTGTCAATGCACACTTGTCTTTGAGTTGTCTCAACTCTTCTTGCAAGCGTTCATTTTGGACTGTTATATTAGGATCTACTTTAGACTGAGCTTCCTTAAGATCAATGATTTCTTGTTTTAATATGATGTTTTCGTCGCTGACTTCCATGAATGCCTTATTAGCGAGTAGGAGGTCTTCTTCAGTCACACCAGTAGAGTGATGAAGACTACTCCCTACACCACTATCGGCTGTATCACTTTCATCAGAATCTGATTCATCACATGATTGAAATGAGGTTGCAGATGATACCTCTTGCTCAATTTTAGCCATGCAGCAGAGTCCATCATCAGCTATGAATGCTTCGTCATGATCAGACGGGTAGCTAGATGAAGACGATGGTAACTCGTTTGAATCTGTTTCAGAGTCATTGTTGGCCATCATTGCCTTCTTACCCCTGTTGTATCTTCGTTCCCTTCTTGCCTTGCGTTCTTCACGATCATCAGTGCTCAGGTCCGGACATTCATAAATGTAGTGACCTGGTTTCTCACAGTTATAGCATAAAGGATCGTTAGTAGACTTTTTATCAGGAGACTTATCCCTTCTCTTATCTCGTCTATCAGAATGCTTAATCTTTCTATCGTCAGACTCTCTATCTCGTCTGTTACTTTTCGAGACTTCGTCTCTCCTTTCGGACGAGTTTCGGTCTCGTCTGGTCTCAGACGAGTTCTTAGAAGTAGAACCTCTATAGTCTCTATAGAACTTCTTATATCTGCCATAGCGCTTGTTTAGCCTGTCGAACTTCCTAACCATAAGGTTCATCTGATCTTTCAGACTTAGATCAGACTTATCCAACTCGTCTTTTATGCTGGCAGACTTAGACCTGTCTACACTAGAACTCTTAGACGTAGTAGACTTAAAGGCAACATTCTTCGACACAGCTTTCTCCCTATCACTACTGGCTATAGGATCTTCCTCATCTAGTTCGAACTCATGCGCCTTAAGGTTCTGGAACATGGTTTCTGCAGGCCATGAATCAATGTCTTGTGTGGTTTTAATGATCATCTTGACCATTTTCCACCGTTCATCCAAAGCCTTCAAGATTCTCAAGTTAATCTCTCTCTCAGTATAAGTCTTTCCTAGTAATTCAAGATCATTCATGATTCTAGTAAATCGAGTATCCAATTCATCAATTGATTCACCTGACTTCATTTTAAATGTTTCAAACCTTTGAACAGCTGTAGTGCCTTCACAAAGAACAGCCAGTTTGTCCCACATTTGCTTGGCAGTCTTACATTTTAACACTTTACCAAGATACTCGTTTGGCAAGGTGTGTAAAATATAGTTCTTAGCAAGACTATCCAAATTGTTTTGACGCATTTCTTCAGAAGTCAATTCTGACCTTGGTTTAGGAATTAGTTCGCCAACGGCCTTAGACGGGTCCAGTGAAGCAGTGTTTTTCACCATCGTGACGACTGGTCCTTCTTTAATCACGGAGACCATCAGATCATGAGTTGAGCTGAAGATCACTTCCATTCTCAACTTTCAGTAGTCATAGTCCTGTACAGAGAACTTGGGAAGTTTGTTAGCACTGATCTCGATAGACATTGTTTAACAGTTTATCAGATAGGATAATAACAAGAAATCAAGATACAGATATATCAAGAAAATGTGATATGAATCAGAACAAATACGAACCAAGACTTCACCCAAAGTCTTTAAATGTTATCAAGAAACAGCAGTTCGAAAACTACTGCTCTGATACCACTTGTTGGTCCCAAGTTGAGTTTATAATATTGAGTAAGCTAGTAAAAGTCTAGAGGGGAGGGGTCAATCGACTTTTAAAAATCTTTCAATATATCAGAATACGTAATGCGGAATTAATCAAAGTAACAATGAGCCCAATCAGTTTATACTCAACTTATATTCGAAATTCGAACTTCTGTATGAACACTCTACTAGTCTTGTTTAGATACGCAATTAATCAATTAAACAAGTAAACAAATAGTAAAGTAAATTAACACAAGATTTATAGTGGTTCGAAAACTTGTTTACATCCACTCTCACAACTCCAGTCGTGAAATTCTTATTACTCTTCCAATCGAGTAGCGTGTTCTTGTGGCTTTAAGTCCCAAGGATTAAGACTTTGATCTTTTCGAAAACACTTCCAAGTGCTTCTTCGATCTAACTAGCTATTTACAAGTAACTAGCGACTTGAAACAAAAACGTAAAAGTAAACTTCTCTATTCAGTAGTAGCCTTCTGGTTTCTTCACTTGTCTTCTGGCTTCTTTCTGAATTTCAAACTCTGAGAGTGTTTTGCTTCGAATATCTCTTATGATAGCTTCAATTCTCTTTGTAACAGTAGTCTTCAAATGTAGAATACCATGGGGTATTTATAAAATTTATCTTCAAGAACTTTCTGTTATGTAACTAACTTTTCTTGAAAACTAACTCTTAACTTCTTCTTTATCCATCCACGCGTTTCTTTAGTTAATTAGTTATTTCTAACTAACTCTTCAATCTTTATCTTCAATCCGCGTTTTTGTAACTAACTTCTGTCTTCTTGTCTTGTCTTGTTGCGCACCTGTCTTGTTTCCACTTGACTTGTCTTGCGCAGGTCTTCTTCTGTAGTAGATTTCAACATAGAACTAATCTAGTCCTATCATCTATTCCTAACAAGACTATTACATTACATTAAGCTTTATAAATCAGCTTAGTCAACTTAAGATTTATACAATGAATATGAACGAACTTAAACTAAAATAATAACGAGCTTCTATACATCTCGAATAGCTCAGTATAAATCCTAACAATTATACACAGTACTTATAATACGTACTTGTCTTTTTCTTTTAAACTTTTCTTTCAAAACAATACTTGTCTTATGAACTAGTACTTGTCTTGTGAACTAGTACTTGTCTTGTGAACTAGTACTTGTCTTGTGAACTCTACTGATCTGTTCAAGACGACTTCTTTAACTAGACTAGATCAGTCAACACTTAGAAAATATTCAAGTCTACTTTTTGGCTTATCAAAACTTCATCTTATCTTTTCATCATTTAGGACTTGTCTTAGGATTCATATCCCAACACTGGTCTATATTATGGAGTATTAATTATATGATGTAATATACATTAAAAGAAAATTATCATAATGTGAACACTTCATAAATTAATTAATTTGAGAAATATGAGAAAACATTAATTTAAATGAAGAGGGAATGAGAAACCTTACGTTGAATTCGAAACGAGATCTTCAAAGTGATATTGGAGAGGAAAATCAAGGAATGGTCTATTTAGAAGCTGGTTTGAGGGTTAAAATTGAGAGAATGACATTTGATATATATGGGCTATTTATTCGCAAGAATGGGGCGTGGGCTGGGCTTTCTTCCGGAGTGTTCAGAGACCTGAAAACAAACAACTTGATTTGATACCGATTTGAGACCGCAAAAATCGGTCTCTAAACACAACCGCCTGATTTGGGACCGAAAAATCGGTCTTTACTGTTTAAAATTATCTATATATACAATATTAGGGATAATATTTTAAAGATTTGTATCTTTAAATATATCATATCTCTTAAAATATACATATAATCGTCAATCTGATTTGTCTCTCCCAACGATGGACAAATATTCCTCTTCTCCTAAATTCGATTCCTCCATCTCGAACAAAGTTATAGAGCCAGATTCGTTGGAAGTGGAGACGATAGTGCCCGAATCAATTGATTTAGAGATCGTAGGGTCTGATTCAATCGATTTAGAGATCGTAGTGCCTGATTTAGTAGATTTAGAGGAGGTAGTGAAAGATTCCACAGATTTAGATAGCGTAGTAAAAGATTCTTTTTCGGATGTGGATATTTTGTCCGAGTTTAAAGGATTCTCGCCCGATCCTGATGGTAAGTGATCGATGCACATACGTATAAAACAACATGTCGAATTTTTTATACCAATTAATTAAAGACTGGATTTTTGGTCTCCAATTAAAATTCAAAATCAGAATTTTAATTTAGCTTTAGAGACTGATATTCGGTGGCTAAATGGTCTGAAAAACCTAATATTAAAGACCGAACTGAAAACAGTCTCTAAACGAGCGGTCAAAATTGGTAGTCAATTAAAATTTTGGGATTCAAAATTTTTGATACCAATTAAAGACTGAATTGTCGGCCTCTAATCAAAATTCAAAATCAAAATTTTAATTTCGGTTTAGAGACCGAAATTCGGTGGTCTCTAAGCGGTCTGAAAATATAATATTAAAGACTGAACTGAAAAGAGTCTCAAAACTCGAATTTTTTTCGAATCGGTCTCAAATCAGTCTCAAATAGAGACTGATTTGTGTCGGTCTTAAAACTTTAGTCTCTATCTTCATCTAGGTTGTCCTAATGTTCATTCTAGGTTCCCCCTTGGATTAATATTAGTGTCTCTGGAATGATTAAAGTAATTCCTTATACTTTAAACATTCTCTCCAGGATCTAATAAACCAAGTTCCATTGAAAGTTCCTTGAACCTTGTTTCAGCTAGAGGTTTTGTGAGAATATCAGCCTTTTGCTTATCAGTATGAATCTTTTCCATTCTGATGTCCTTTTTGTCAACATGATCTCTTATGAAGTGATGTCTGATATCCACATGTTTACACCTTGTGTGTAACACAGGATTTTGAGTAATGGCAATGGCACTATTATTATCACAGTAGATGGGTACATCTTTTGTGACAACTTTATAATCCCTTAGCTGTTGTTTGAGCCATAGGATTTGTGCACAACAGCTTCCAGCAACCATGTATTCAGCCTCTGTGGTTGAAGTAGCTACAAAAGTTTGCTTCTTAGAAAACCATGAAATCAATTTGCTTCCTAAGAATTGACAAGTGCCAGTAGTTGATTTTCTGTCTATCCTACATCCTCCATAGTCTGCATCAGAATAACCAGCCAATGTTGTCTTCAGATGGATACCACAATCCTAAGTTCATTGTAACTTTTAAATACCTAAGTATTCTTTTGGCAGCCTCTAAGTGACTTTTCTTTGGATTGGACTGAAATCTAGCACAAACTCCAACTGCAAATGTAATATCAGGTCTGCTTGCAGTTAGATACAGAAGTGAACCTATTATTGCTCTATATTCAGTGGGGTTGGTATTTACACCATCAATATCTGGATCCATTTTCCAATTTGTATTCATAGGAATCCTAACTGGTTTACTATTTTCACAGCCAAACTTCTTGATCATTTCCCTAGTATACTTAGCTTGATTGATGAAGATCCCTTTCTCTGTTTGTTTAACTTGAAGACCTAAGAAAAAGTTCATCAATCCCATCATTGACATTTCAAACTTCCCTTGCATGAGGTTTGAGAATTTCTTGCACATATCCTCATTAGGTGAACCAAAAATGATATCATCAACATATATATGTACTAATAGAATATCATTTCCTTCACTTATCCTAAATAAGGTCCTATCGACTGTGCCTTTCACAAATCCATTATCCAATAGGAATTGTGATAAAGTCTCATACCAAGCTCTTGGTGCTTGCTTGAGACCATGAAGTGCTTTCTTCAATCTATACACTTTGTCTCCTTCTTAAAAACCAGGTGGCTGCTCCACATATACCTCTTCCTTAAGTACATCATTCAGAAATGCACTTTTTACATCCATTTGGTATACTTTGAACTTCATATGAGCTGCATATGCTAAGAACAGCCTAATTGCTTCTAATCTAGCTACTAGGGCAAAGGTGTCATCATAGTGTATCCCTTCATGTTGACTATAACCTTTGGCAACTAGTCTGGCTTTGTTTCTAACTATAACATCATTTTCATTCTTCTTGTTCTTGTAAACCCATTTAGCTCCTACAACATCCTGATGTGTTGGTCTGTCTACCAGCTCCCAAACATCATTTCTTTTGAACTGATTTAGTTCTTCATGCATAGATGTAATCCAGTTGGAGGTTTCCATTGCTTCTTCAATGGTTGTGGGTTCTGTTTCAGAAAGAAAACAACAGAATAAGGCACTCTCTCCATGTTGTCTCCTAGTGATTACACCACTAGTAGGATCACCAATTATCTGGTCTGAAGGATGAGCATCTAGCCATGTCCTTCTAGACTGATCATTTATAGATGAGTTAGTCTCATCTGGTTCAACATTCATTTCAACATAGAATTCAGGAAAATTAAAAGCTGGATGAATTTCATATTCAGGGGTGTTGTCCATGTCATTGACATTCGTATTCTTAGATTGAGTTCCCCCTAAATCATTTGATCCTTGTACTCCCTCAGCATTACCAGCTTCTTCATTGGGAGAACTTACCTCAGGTTGAGTGGGTTCATTCAACTCAACATTGCAGTTTTCCTCAGGGATGTTGGCTTCAGGTAAGTTGTTTTTTTCTTTATTGTCTTCAGATATGTTGGATATCTTGAGGTTGTCCAAGTCAGGATAATTTACATCAATAAATACAAATTCTTTTCTTTCATTATCTCTTAGCCTTGTCACCCTTGTGTTGATTTCACCATGGGATTTGCCTTCTTTGTTTGAGGTCCTGTGCTTGAAAGAAAAGTCATCAAAGATAACATGAGGTGTTTCTTCAACAATAAGAGTTCTACAATTATAAACTCTGAAAGCTTTGCTGGATGAAGAATATCCTAGAAAGATTCCTTCATCTGCTTTGCTATCAAATGTTTTTAATTGTTGCTTTCCATTATTGTGAATGAAACATGTACATCCAAAAATATGAAAGTAAGAAATTCTTAGTTTTCTCCCTTTGAAAAGTTCATAAGGGGTTTTTCCTTGTTCTTTTGTTAGCATGGATCTATTTTGGGTGTGACAAGCAGTATTAATTGCTTCTGCCCAAAACCTCTTTGGAATCTTTGCTTCTGCTATCATGGTTCTTCCAGCTTCCTTGAGTGTTCTGATTCTCCTTTCTACTACACCATTTTGTTGAGGTGTTCTAGCTGATGAAGTCTCATGAGTGATTCCATTTGCTTGACAATACTCTTTTATGTATGAGTTGATGGATTATGTTCCTTTGTCTGATCTGATCTTCACAATGCTCAAGCCTTTCTCATTTGTAATTTTCTTCATAAGTTCTGGCAGCTTCTGTTGAGTCTCCTTCTTCTTTAGCATGAATATTACCCAAGTGTATCTTGAGAAGTTATCCACTACTACTAGTGTATACTTCTTTCCACTGATGCTTACAGGGGTAATAGGTCCAAATAAATCCATGTGAAGTAATTGTAGTACTCTTGCAGTTGAGATGGCAGCCTTTGTTTTGAAAGATGCTTTGATTTGCTTTCCTTCTTGACATGCTTGACAGATATATTCTTTTGTGAATACTTCATTTGGTAGGCCATCAGCTAAAGATAATCTTGCAATCTTGTTCAAAGTCTTAAAATTCAAATGGTTTAGCCTTTTGTGCCATAGCCAACTGAGATCTTTCGAGCTTTTTGCAATCAAGCAGATATTTTCAGGGGATTTATTCCAATCTGCAAGATAAACATTACCTTTCCTTGACCCAGTTAGTAGTAACTGTTGATTTGATTAGTTCTTAATATAACATAAGTTACTAGAAAACTCAACATTAAAACCTTTATCACAAAATTGACTTATTGAGAATAGATTGTGTTTCAGACCATAGACATAAGAAACATTTGAAATACTTACAGTACCAATTTTGAGAGTTCCATAACCTTTGGTTGTTCCTTGTGAGTTGTCACCAAATGTTACTTGTGGTCCATCCTGTTCAACAAAACCAGTTAGAAGCTCCTTATTTCCAGTCATATGTCTTGAACATCCACTGTCCAAGTACCATGTAAGTTCTTTAGGACTTCTTTTCTTTGTAGATGGAACCACTGGAACCTGTTACAAATCAAAACTTAGGTACCCTTTGGAAGTTGGGTCGTAGAGGGTTAGATATACCTTTTGGAACCCAAACTTGCCTTATTTTCATTGCTTGAAAAGGGCTAATTTATTTTCCATGAACATCTAAATACACAATCTTCCTTTTAAATTCCTTAGGTTGAGATTGAGTATTGGTGTGAATCTTGGATGATTTAGAAGAATTGTATTTATTCTTGTGAATATATCTGCTAAATCTATCTTTTGATTCATGTGCAGCATGCTTGAATCTTTGTGGATAGGCATTCAGAGTACTTGATGTCCTTGGCATGTAGGTTTCAAGTCTTCTGTACTCATTGTACATAGGTTGGAAATCCCTTTGATAATTCATTGTAGGCCTTCTCATTTGAGTTGGTCTTCCTTGAATACCTTGGGGTTTTCTTACCTGAGCCTAAGAGTTTTTCAGCTGAGTTGTCTTCCATTGACTTTTACTCATCTGAATTGTCTCACGCTTCTGAATCCTTGTCTTAGATCTTGCAACCTTTGACTTGTAATTCAGGATTGTTGGTACAATGGGTTGTTAACCTTTGTCCATTTTCTGTAGCAGCTTTGGTTCAACAATTTCGGTCTGAGCCACAGATTTTACAAAGACTCTCTTAGTAATACTTGTTGAAGTATCACTGAGGCATGATGAAGATGCTTTATCTGGATTGTAACCAAGTCCGGATTTTTGAGTCATAGGCCTTTGCATTCCTTGTAGTTCATCTATTGAATTAGATGATTTGTACATGGCAGCCAGTTTAAATTTCAGAGTCTCTTCACTTATTTTAAGACATTCATGTTCCTTGAAAAGATGTTCAAACTTAGCCATCAATGATTGGTAGTCTGAGTCCTTACTCTCATGAAGCTTAACTTGTTCTTCCAACTTATTAAGTTGTTCAGATGACTTGTCCTTCAGAGTATTCAACTCTTTAGTTAAGTTATTGCACAACTCATTAGTTCTCAGATCATGTTCAGCTTCAACCTGAGTAATTCTTTCAATCTCAGCATTCAAGGCTTTGTTTTCTTTTAAGGTTTGATCATGAATCTCTTGAAGTCTCATGAAGTCTTCCATCAACTTACTAAAAGTAAGTTTCAGGTTGTCTTCATTTGAGATCATTGTGTTACTAGAATTAACAGAACTAGAAATAGATTGTACCTCATCATTGTCCTCAATAGCCATTAGACACTCTTCATCACTGCTGTTAGTAAACATCTTAGATGATGAAGATGGAAGTTGGTCATCTTCAGAGGTTACTTCTTCAGCTTTCAATGCTTTCCTTTTTCCATATTTCTTGTCCCTCTTAGCTTGTCTTTCCTTTCTTTCCTTGGAAGTCAGCTCTGGACAATCATATTGGAAATGTCCTGTCTTCTTGCAGTTGTAGCATGCATTCTCATCTTCATCTTTCTTCTTTTCAGCATCTCTCTTCTTAGTTGATGAAGATGGATCTTCTTTGGAGTTGTCCCTTCTGGATCTCCTTTCATCATTCTTCTTCTCAGGTGAGTTGTATCTTCTTCTTCTATCTTGGTAATACCTCTTGTATTTACCAAACCTAGAATTTAGCTTTTCAAATCTTCTAGCCATCATTGCCAACTCATCTGAAATGTCAGCTTTGGAAGCTCATTTTCCACTTTTGCTTGTTTTGCTGACTTTCTTGGAATCAGGTTCATTGGATTTGGCCTTCAGTGCAATTCTTTTGCTTTCAGGTTCCTCAATGTTGTTCTTTATTTTCAAGTCATATTCATATGCCTTGAGTTCTGAGAACACCTGTTGCATTGGCATGGTTGACAGATCCTTCGTATTCTGCATCATGACAGCATACACATTCCATTTGGATGTCAAGCTCCTAAGAATCTTCAAAGCCACTTCTCTCTTGGAGTATTCTTTTCCAAGTGAGTTGATCTCATTCATGATGTCTATGAACCTTCCATCCAATTGATTAATGTTTTCATCAGACTTCATTGTAAATTGCTCATACTTTTGAACAGCAACTTGAAGTTTGTTTTCCTTGATCTTGTCAGTTCCTTCACACATTAGATCGTTAATGTGTCCCAAATATCCTTTGCAGTTGTGCAGTGAAACACTCTACCCATTATAGCATCTGGAATGGTCTGATATAGGGTGTTCATTGCCACATAGTTGAGATTCTGCTTCTTTCTTTCTTCAGGAGTGAGCTCATCAACATCTTTTGGAATTTCTTGTGCTCCAGTTGCTCTTTGGGCTTCTGTAACATTTGTGTTAGGTTTCATGAACACAAATGGACCTTTAGTGATTACCATTGGCATTTCATCATGGAGACAAGCCAAGTGAGCTCTCATCCTTATCTTCCAGAAGTCATAATTCTCAATAGAGAACATAGGCAGTTTCTGGTAGGATATCTTGTTGATGGGGTTGGTTCCCATAGCAGTAGGTGGTGGAACAGCTACACCAAAATTCTCAGAAGAAGATGTGTTAGGCATAGTGATTAATAAGAGTAATAAATATCACAGAAAGTGCACAAGTAGATCAGTTTGGGTAACCAAAGTTGATTCTCAAAGCAGTGGTCTTTAAACCCCTGCTCTGATACCATTTATTGGTCCCAAAAGGAGTGTGACACGTGTATGGGGGGGGGGGAATACACGTGTATGTGTTTTTCAAAACTTTTGCAATTAAATCAACACAAATAATCAAAGTCAAATAAGTTACACAGTATGTCAAGTCCTATGAAAATACCAAATAGAATATTCTAACAGAACTTAACAGTTGGCAACTTGTATGCAGAATAAATGATAGGCCCTATTATACTCCTTAATTAATATGCACTTAAGTACCAAGTTACCAAATAACAATAAGCAATTATAACAACACAAAAGCTTAAGCAAGAAGATAAATGCAGTAAATAAGAACACAAGACGTATAGTGGTTCGGAGGCTAAACTGCTCCTACGTCCACTCTCCTAATTTAATAGGATAATTCCTTAATCACTTGGAATTAACTTGCTTTTACAGTGCCAAGGTGCACTCTACTTCTTCTTCTCCTCTTCTCTTGATTTCTTACAACCTTCTCTCGTTGCAATACTCTCAATCACTTCTACGAACTCAACAATACTCTCAATCTATCTCTCAAGGTGAAAGTAGGGTTTTGTTCTTGTACCAACTAAGTGTGATATCCTTTACAGTTTAAGAACAAGTGTAAAGGCTAGGATATCACTTTCTAGACTCAGGATAATAAATCAATAAGCTTGCCTAGTGGATACTAAAGATAACACTCACAAATGAATATGCTTAAAAGTTTTAATCTCTCGAGTGTTTTGAATACTTTTGAATGCTAAAATATTGCTAAAATGTGTATGGCTTGTATGTCCCGTCCTTCTCTAAATGATTCAAGATATGGCCTATTTATAGATGAAGCAAACTATCCGTTGGTGAAGATAGCAACCTTATCCATAAATTTGAACTTTTAAATTGTTCATGGGACTGCATGCAAATAGTACATGCATTCACGTCCATTCTGCATTTTGCATTTCATTATCAGATTTTTGTTATGCGCAGTGACAGGTGGCACTAATTCTTTAGCTGTTTTGGAATAATTTCGTCATTTCCGCTAACGGCCTCGTACTGGGTAAAATGCCTCGTCATTCATTGTCTTTGACCATAAGTGTGCCAAGTCCAAAGTATATGAATATTCGAATTCATCATACTTAGCTTTTATCATTCAGCATACTTGTCTTCATGAGTCCTTGCCACTTTTTCATAACACTTCACCTTCTTGTCTTCAATGCTACTTGTCTTCATGTGCTTTGTGCTTTCAGGTCATTTGTCATAGATTCAAAGAATAATCTATCCAAGAAAAATTAAAGCTCCCTAACATATATGAGCTTTTCTAACCTGAAAATATAGACTTGGCAAATCATCGTATTTGGGGTTTTACTTAGGGTTTTGGTATCTAATCAGAAATGATATGGAGCCCATAATGGGCTCCTTATGGAGTCAAATAATTATTTGGCATTATCCAAGTCATTATATTAACTTATTTAATTACTCTAAAATATGAAAAATCTCTTTCCATAAAATTAGAAAATAAAATATTCTAAGATTTTTTTAAAACTATTTTTAACGGCTTTTATTAATAGTATATAATTATTAAATATTACATGTTTAATTTATTTATTGTACTCTACTTAAAAAAAATCATTTATTTATGTAATTTTTTTAATAATAAAAAATTAAAATTATAAAAAATAATGAATTAAAAAATAATGACTACATTAATTTACCCTAAACCTCTAAATCATAAACCATTAATTTTAGGGTTTAGGGTTTTAGGGTTTAGAGTTTTAGTGTTTAGGGTTTTAGGGCTTAGGGGTTTAGGGATTTAGGGTTTTAGGGGTTTAGGGGTTTAGGGATTTAGGGTTTTAGGGTTTTAGGGATTTAGGGTTTAGGGTTTTAGGGGTTTCGGGGTAAGGGTTTGTGGGTTTAGGGGTTTAGAGTTATGTAAATTAATGTAGTCATTATTTTTTAGAACTTTAATTTTTATTTTTTGTTATTAAAAAAATAAAATATATAAATGAATGATTTTATTTTTAAGTAAAGTACAATAAATAAATTAAATTTGTAATATTTATTAATTATGTAATACTAAAACCCGTTAAAAATAATCTTTAAAAAATCTTCAAATATTTTATTTCCTAATTTTATGGATAGAGGTTGAGATATACGTGCAATTATATATTTTTCATATTTTAGATTAATTAAATAAGTTAATATGATGACTTGGATAATGCCAAGTCATCATTTGGCTCCATAAGTAGGCTATTAATGGGCTCCATATCATTTCTCTCTAATCAAAATCAAATTTTCTTTTATTAATATAAACCATATCCTAACAACATAAATTGAAATACTCAATTACTTTACTAAATATTAATAGATTTGTCATCCACCGCTCCTCCTCTCCATCAGCTCCTTAACCTAAAATGTTAAAATGAAGGGGTGGGTATGCAAGCACACTCAGTGAGGCCCAGCTGTTCACAGTTAAATATTAAACAGATAGTTAAACACATCAATGCAAACATGAGAACATTGCCACATTCCGAACTGACTGATATACTGACATGAGCACTGCGAGCCTTGCCAAAGCCATTTTAATGACCCTGGTGATTCTCGAGGACAACTTATATATATGGTCCCGGACCCGTGAACTAGTCCCTGGCTTTCTGATTTCATAACATGGATAACATGGAACATAACACGTAGCAGACACATCCAACATATCACGTAAAACATTTAACAATGAACAACTTGCTCTACTAACCACTGTAGAGATAAGTAATGAATTAGAAAACCCTACCTCAAAATGTGTGTCGTGGATGAAATGGATGCAAAAGCGCTATAGCCTACTCCTCACGATTACCTTCGCCTAACAATAGATTATATCTATTTAGAAATCCATTTACACAACTTAAATCATGTTTCTGAAATATTAATTATATATATAGCATAATTTAATGAAGGGTTAATTGCAAATTAAATCACAACCTTTCCCTAAATTGTAATTTAATCTAAACTTTTGAATAATTGCAAATAAAATCATCACCTTTAAATATTGTTGCAATTTAGACTTCAATACAACTTCATTTGCACTCAAATTTGATGTTTCGAGATTAGATCGAAATAAAAAACAATGTTATTTCATTAAGGAGGTGTCACATCAGCTAGCCACGTCAAATTTGAGCACAAATGAAGTTGTCTTGAAGTCTAAATTGCAACAATATTTAAAGGTGGTGATTTTATTTACAATTATTTAAAAGTTTAGATTAAATTGCAATTTAGGGAAAGGTAGTGATTTAATTTGCAATTAACCCTTTAATGAATATACAGAACAATACTATTAGATAATTCATTCGTAAAATTCCATACTAATATATATGTTAATTTAGGTAATTAGTTGAAACCAAAAGTTTGTATCCCCATCACGGCAACTATTTAATTCTCATATTAACCAAGCCTAATCAACCCTACTGGCCATCATCTAGGGCTGAAAATCAAACCAAGCTATTCGATACTCGATTCGAGATCGTTCGGTAAAAGCTCGTTTGAACTCGGTTCGACATAGATATCAAACAAGCTTGAACATATATTTACGTTTGGTATGGTCTAAAGCTCGGCTCGAGCTCGAGCTCGATAAGTAAAAAAAAGATAAATTTAGTGTAAAAATGTCAAACTACTCGAGCTCGGCTCGTGTTCGGCTCGAATATAGCTCGTTCAAGCTCGGCTCGTTTAATTATCAAACAAGCTCAAACACTAATTTCAAAGCTCGATAATATTTCAAACAAGCTTGAACAGCATCACGTTTGGCTCGGCTCGACTTCAATTATCTCAGTGCAGGCTTAATCATTTAAATTCAACTTCAATTAATAAATCTTTAAGCTAACCCACTTATACCAGTAACAAAATAAAATTCTCATTACAATGGATTCCAAATACCGTCTACAGCCTAAAAGTTCAAACTACTAACCAATTAAATTAAAAATAGTACAAAAGCATAATGTGAATAATTGATCGGAAACTTTTGTATCTATATATATATTTGTATGTGATTTTCATACATGAAACAAAAATAGCCGAAACGTACTGTGAGGTAAAGCGTATATCAATCGTGGATTCAAAGTAACAATCTCAAGGGATTAATACCTCTACAGCCAAAAAAAATGTGTGCACTGGGACAAAGGAAACAACGGAGAGAAGGATATGTTATGTTTTCGTCTGTGAAGGAGAGAATTAATTTATTCGTGTACCCATTAATGAGAGAACTGAGATTGTGAGATTTGTCTAATGAAAAATTTAGGGCATAATCTATTATATATATGTATTAAAAGTGGACTTGGGCAGATGAAAACTAGGTTTAAAATCTTAAAAGCATTTAAACTGGCTTTAAGTATTTATTTCAAATGAATAATTAAATAATTGCTTATATATTTATATTTTTAAAAAAATATGGATATTACAATCCACAATTCCATTGAACTCACACATTCAATTCACAATTATCACTTAAATATCATTTAACTCACGTGTTCATTCCGCAATACAATTGACCAGGTCCAAATAGGCACAGAATCACCATTCAATCTCATAATTCACATAAAATATTTATGTATCATTAATCCACTATCAAATCCCACAATTCAAGTAACATTCATATACAAGCAATTAATCCACAGAGTACTATGTTTATGCACTGTAGTTGCAAATGAATTTCTACTTACCTCATGTTTTTTTTTTTTTTTGATGGGGGGTTTACAAGATCATAAAATAGAGTTACAAATCACGAGCCTAAGATCTTGATCTTCAAACCAAACGGATATCGCCGTCCACTCCAATCGTGTGAAGAAGAAAGACGAGCTTCCCTTTGCCTTAACAGGTGTCCAGGTCTCCAATCTTTTAAATGAGTCAACCCCACACTAAGGTGTTCTCATATCAAGAATAGGAAACAAAATAAATAGACAAAGTTCCATGAGTACCCGATTCAAAAGTACCAGAGCACCAGGGCTCTCGAGACTATCTCAAGGAGCCCAACCATAAAAAAAGTCTCACAACCACAACAAAACAGCGCAACAGAGACAACCAACAGAAACATAAACAAAAACTAAGCAAGCACCAAAACTACCTAAGAAAGCAATAAAATAGGATCAACGAAGAAATACCCGAACGGTCACCGTGGCTCCGTTACGGACAAGATCTACGTTGATCCCTAACCAGAACTGAAAAAACTACACCAAATCTACAGATCTACAACTCAGATCTGCAGATCTACAACTCAAATCTGCAGATCTACAACTCAAATCTACAGATCTAAACTCAAATCTGCAGATCTACACCTCAAGTTTGCAGATCTACAACTCAGATCTAGGAAAAACTAAAAAAAACAGAGGAGATCGGAGAGAAGCAGAAAACCAATAAATCTGAGGCAACAACAAGGACAGAGCAGTAACAGAGACAAGAACGATGACGACAACGTGAACGATGGATCTGCGACGAAACGGCGACGGCGACGGTGAAGAAAGGGAGAAGCAACTCTCTAGAGAGAGAAGCTCTCCCTTCTCTCTAAAACCGCCTAAGTCCTCCCACCCCACTATTTATATATAATTAATTAGTTTAGACAAGAAAGGAATTGCGAAGCTGGTCCTACTTACCTCATGTTGCACCAGCGACAATAACTCGAATTTTTAAATCCCTTTACCACATTCCATATCCAATCTATAATATATTAAATTGAGAAGCCCCTTTCTTTCGCCCTTTCACCTTTCTTTTCCTTTTTCCTTCTATTTCCATGTCATTCCACTAATTGACCCTCTGGTATGTAAAATGTATTTTAGGTATAAACGGTTGAGCAAATCCCTAACATCGTCATCGCCACTTCGGTAGCTTCTCTAAGAATTTTTTTCTTCTTTCTTTCTCTTTTTGTTTCCTTCGACTAAAGCTCTAGCCCACCGTGTGTATATATTTTCTTGTGTATGGTAGATTGAAGGAGTGAGATACACCCTCTGTTCCACAATTGTTTGCACTCTTTTCAGAGACTAGGTACGATTCTCGATGATGGTTCTGAGATTCCAACCGGTTTACGATACTATTCGTGATGAGCAATCAACGTATGATGAACCACCAATGTTCGATGAATATTTTGATGAAAATTGTGGTTATGATGGACCACCAATTTTTGATAAATATTTTGATGAAGTTTGTGGTTATGATGGACCACCAATATTCGATGAATATTTTGATGAAGATTATGAAACTCTCCCAAGGGTGAGAGACGGCGGCTATCGCTTTATGAAAGTCCAAGAGATCAAAGTTATTGATAGAGTCCGGACTTCGCAACTGAAGGAGGCTTTACGCTCCCGACTTGGACTCTTTCTCACCAGAGAGAATAGCCTTTACGTGCCCAAGCTTGGAGACTGAAGGTAATGAAATGTTGGTAGTCTCATGCGGTTGCTCAGCGCCTATACCAAAGAAAGAGGTCAAGTCTATCCTTCTTCTTGTCTTGCACTTAGTCTAAGGGGATAAAGTGGAAGTAATCGTTATGGCTCTGATACCAACTGATGCAGCGGCGGAAGCGTATAAAAGAATGAATATACGAAGAACACTAATTCTGTTGATTCTACGAATACCCAGAAAAGTGATCGAACTCATATATGTTGATTCACGAAAAATACCGTAAAAGAGATATCGAGATAAACTCTCATATTTTATTAATCAATTCAACTCCCTAATAACAATCTAAAACTTATCTATTTATAATATGAAATACTTAGAGAATAATAAAAATATAAATATTAAATATAATGAAATCAAAACAAATCTCCTAAATATAAGCATAAATATCTAATCAAATATTAATATTGATTCTCATCAATATCTCCATCATTCTCCTCTTCTTGAAGATGATTCGCCCTCGAATAATGTTGGTTCTCATCGAAAAGGTACGAAGACGAGCTGAAACATCTTTGTATTCTTTTGGCCATAAGACGATAAGAACGTCCATCGTTAAGTCAGAAATATTGAGGTCTTACGCGGAAGTGATAGTATAGCACAATCTCAGATTAGGGGTAGCCCTTGTCCTTATCGGAGCACAAAAGACTCTATTTTTTAATAGAATATATAGTAGAAGTCGCTGCCCTAGCTCGTTGCTGAACCGATTGCAACTAATGGGGCCGGTCAGAAGCTTCTTTACGCTGCTGATACCCGGCGTGGTTCTTACTAGCTTCGGTGCTTATAGCTTCGTGGATCTAAATCACCATCTCGAGATGGAAGATATACTGTTGGTTTGCCCCTGCTTCGGGTGGATCAGCTCTACTCTTTTCTACTTTCTTATAGTAACTCGCGGTTATCCCCAGCGAATTGTAAATACTACACTAGTGTGGATGAAAGCAAGATAGCTGCAGATTCTGTTCATAGAGAGCCCCATTCCTCACTCACAAGCTCTTTCTCAGCCCCAGGTTTAACCTACCGAGTGCATTCAGTTTCATGTCCAAAATCAGTTGAAAGGACGTACAATCGGCGAGAAATGAAGTTCCTTTACTTAGGGAAGGACCTGATTGCCCTAAGTCTAATCCCTAATCATGCGCAACACATGAAATTGGACCTTTCCTGCTTTCAGGATTTGATGCTCTTTTGAGACAGCTTTCAATAGAACATAGAGCTCTGCCCTTCTGGCTGTCCTAACGAGTTCACTGCCTTAATCCCTTAAACGGAACAGTTAATCGTAGAGCAGGAGGAATTCTTGCTTTCTTTCTGTCCGCTAGTCAGGAATGGAATCGGACGCTACGAATACGAATTATTGAATGGGGAACTCTTCAACTGCAGACTAAGCCTTCCCGCATTCATGACTCAAAGGGTAGCACTTGACTGGGCCTTTTGAGAGCCACATCCTGGCACCCAGCTCCCCGGCAACAGTGCAACAGAACGACGTATTCTTACTCTTTTTTCGGATTAAGTAGAAGCTCACCCTTCTGTATGTCACCTCACTTTGAGGAGGATTGCGCTACAATTGTTTGCACTTTCTAAAAAGGAAACCATTTTATAAACTCCACGCTCACAATAATAACATATTTACACAAAATGTCATTACTTTTACTCTCAATCCAATCATTCACTTTATTTTATTCATAAAAATTTACAAAATTACCTCTCAACACTCCACTCATTACACTTTTTTCTTAGTTTATGTGTTCATAAAGTGGTGCAAAAAGTTTCGGGACGGAGGGAGTATATGTTATGCTTTCATGACTTGGGAGTTGAGATATTGCAATATATCCCCACCGCCTCTCGAGAAAAAAATTATTTATGTCCCGTAACTTTTACCTTTTTTGAAAAACGTCCCAAAATAGTTAAAATTTTAATTTACGTCCCATAGCTTTTTCAATTGCTTAATTTACGTCCAATTTTTGCTAGAAATCCCCAAATTTATGTAAATGGGACGTAAATTGAGCAATTAAAAAAGTTATGGGACGTAAATTAAAATTTTAATTAAAATGGGACGTTATCAAAAAAAGATAAAAATATTCAACAAATGTGTACAATTCACTATAAAATTAATGTAGTTTATGTTATACAATCAAATAAAAAAATAATTCATTTATTCATAATTATTGAATGTTGGGATATTGTTTATAAATAAATTAATCAATATTCATTAAAATTCGTGCCCGGAGAAGTGGGCATAATAAAATTGGACGGAGGGAGTATTAGATTTATTGTTTAAAAAATTAAAATAATAGTTACCACTTTTCAGTAAAACAATTACCACTTTTCAATAATAATAGTTACCATTTTTCAATAACAAAATTACCACTTTTCAATAATAATAGTTACCATTTTTCAATCATAATAGTTAGCACTTTTCAGTAATAATATTTACCACTTTTCATTAACAAAATTACCACTTTTCAATAATAATAGTTACCACTTTTCAGTAACAAAATTGCCACTTTTAAAAAGGAAAGAACTACACATAAACTCATTTTCAATAATAATAGTTACCATTTTTCAGTAACACAATTACCACTTTTCAATAATAATAGTTACCTCTTTCAATAACAAAATTACCACTTTTCAATAAGAAAGAACTACACTTTTCAATAACAAAATTACCAAAAAATTACCAAAAAATAATAAAATTACCACTTTTCAATAAGAAAGAACTACACTTTTCACTAACAAATTTACCACTTTTCTATAAAAAAAAATAGGGGAAATTCCTGTTAGAGTCATTTCACTAAGATTTTTTTCTAATAGGGAATAGGTTATTATTTTTTATCCAATAGAGTCAAATTGGCACTTAAAAAGACGGTGTTGCCCTTTTTCAATTTAAATAATTTCAAATTCTTTTATATTCAGCTTCCATAATTCAAAAATTCCTAAAAAGACGTCAATTCGAATTAATTACAGATTTCGAATTAATTACAGATATTTTATAATTTGAAACTTTTTTAATTAATTAGATTTTTTAATTTTAATTATAGATATTTTATAATTTGAATTTTTTTAATTAATTATATTTTTTAATTTATTTAATATGTGCATTTAACGTTGTGCATAATTCAAAATATGATGATTATTTTGCATCACTACAAAAAATTGCTCAAATAACGAGGGGAGTTAAAGAAGGGGATTTAACCCTTGCTATTTGGCGAGGGATTTAAAGAGGGGCACAAATAAAGAGGGAATTGACGAGGGGCGGAATCACACTCGCTAATTAGCGAGTGGAAAAAAGTGCCCTCGCCAATTTACGAGCGCGTTGGCGAGGGTACCAAAATCCCTCGCAAATTGGCGAGGGAAATTAATACCCCTCGCGAAATGAAGAAACCCAGTTGGCGAGGAATTGATTTTCTGGAAGTTGGCGAGGGCGGATCGAATTAATGCCTGCAGGGAGCATATATATATACTAATGGTCATATATATATTAATTACTGTAATTAATATATATTTCTGTAATTGTTAGATATGATTAATTAATTAGGTTAATAGTTAATTATCATTATTTGATTGATTAAATATTTATCTTTTACTTTCAATTTTAATGGTGTATTTATTTTTAAGTTTTGATTATTAATGATACTTAATTTTTATTTTTAATGTTAAATTTTTAATTTTAATTATATTGAAGGTATATATATTCAAATAATTTTTACTAACAACAATGATTTAATTACAAATTTGAAATACATATATATATTTATGAAGAAAATTAATTAAACATAATTATTGAATAATCATGAATTAAAAAAATGTAATTAGAGAACAAAATTAAACACAACTAATTATTTGTAACACATAATTTTATAATTTTTTATTTAAAAATAAATATATTAAATATGTTTTGACAATTTAAAAATAAACAAGTAACTTTAATTTTATAATTGAAAAATAAAATAAACATAATTAATTATTTGTAACACATAATATTATAATTTCACATTTAAAAATAAATATATTAAATGTGTTTTGACAATCTAAAAATAAACAAGTTACTTTAAAGGAAAGAAAGAAAAAACTAAAATTATAATATATGTATATATATATTAATTGCATTCAAAGTATAACGACTAAAGCTTCTAGCCCAAACGGCACACAAGGAGCGCATAAACACTTCTTGTTCCGGAGGTCCCAGGTTCGATTCTCGCGGAGGGAGGGGGTTAAATAGAAGAGGCAGTGGGTTGGGGGGGGGGGGTTTCAAAACCAGATTCCACAATTTTTTAAATTAATTAAATTGGCGAGGGTAAAGGCCCTCTTTAATTGGCGAGTGGGGCTTCACCCTCTTTAAATGGCGAGGGTGCCTTCGCCAATAAATTAGCGAGGGGCAGTCGCCGTCGCCTATGCTGTCGCCAAAACGCTTAAAGAGGGCAATTCCCTCGCCTTTGCCCTCTTTAAATGGGCTGTTTTTTGTGGTGCATATAACATTATGTATAATTCAAAATATGATGATTATGTTGCACGTTATGCATAATGAATTCGATTTAAATATGATGACTATTTTGCATATCACGTTATGCATAATGCATTCGATTGAAATATGATGACTATTTTGCATATCACCTATGCATAATTCAAATTATTTCTTAAAATTACATTAAAATATGATAACTATTTTGCATATGACATTATGCTTATGCATAACGAAAATTACATAACACTTAAGTATAATTGTTGCTTTTTACATATAAAATGTGTAACAAAAAATGGCATGATAAGAATCATCATGTTAACACATTCCTATTCCATCAAAGACCAACTTCATTTGATATAACCGATTTCTTTATCATTGGAAATTCAATCCAATTTCTATTAGCATCCATCTCCAATGTTGATTTCCAAGATTCCCAGCCACGGTCTCCTCCACCAAAATTTCTGGATTATATCACGGAAAAACTCAATATAAACTAGCCCTATAAAGTTTTATATGCACACATCATTAAAATGAAATATGTATGTCTACATACCTTTATGCAATTAGGCACCATGTTTCGTAGAGTGTTCATCCTTTTATTAATTTTTTCTCTTCTATTCTGGTTTTTAATAAAGAAGAAAGTTAGGGATGTCCCAAATATATCTATAACCATATATAATGTAATTCTTCATCCAAACCTTTCAAGATCTCCACAAATTACAAAAACGTAAAAAAACAAAATTCATTTTTTCAATTTTTAATTACCATTTTAACAATATCATTTTCCAACCAAAAAACTAAGGCGGTGAGTAATATTAAAAAAAAAAACTTACACGTTCAGATTGGTTATGAAGAGCGGCTCTGCTTTTTTGTTGTTGACAATTCTTCGATGCTTAATGTCCTTTTACCTTTCTTATCACCCGTCTTTAATTCATTTTCGGATACATCCGATTTTCTCTGATTCTTCAGAATCGATGCCAATTTTTGCGCCCTACTTCTACTTTTATCCTTGAAATGGTAGAAACACTTCATTACCCTCTTCTTCCTCTTAAATCAATTGTTCTATTTGCTTTCGAGATTCAAATTTTGTTACTCCATCACTGCAATACCAATCCTGCTCGATTAATAAAACCATATTTTGCAGGAAAAAGGAAAATAAGGTGATTACACTTACAGCAGCAAAATCATCGAAAAAATCAAAATCAACAGAACCTCTAATAAACCATAACCTTGGACCCCTTTGAATTGAGCCGGCGGCAGTGGGGCCGGAAACTCGATCTGTTTCGACATTTTAGACGTGCGAAGGCCTTCGGCTAGGCGGCGATGGCTCGCGATCGATAGATCGGCGCATCAGAGTCGAGGGGGTTGCAGATAGGCGACCGCTTCATCTTCGACGGCCAGGCGGCGGTGGCCACGAGGCTTTCTTCTTCGGCCACTTCGTCTTCCTCGGTCAATGCGGCGGCAAAGCAACGTCGGCGGTCGTGTTGGTGGGTGGGGGCCATGGTGCAGCGCCCAAATCGACGTGGGGCTGCTTCGTCTGGGTTTGGGCGGCGACGGCCGTGGAGAGGGGACTGTTTCGATTTTGCAAGAATTAGGAGAGGCTGGGGTTTTGAGAGAATGAATGAGTTTTGATTTTGGTTTTGAGTGAAGGAGCATAATGAATTAAATGAGTAGAGAGATTCCTATTTATAGGAGGGTATTCTTGGTTTTTTAACTCTATTTTGATCCTATTAGAAAATTATTAAAGTTGGTGTTTCTATTTGCTTAAAGGGTGGTAATAGTGACTCTATTAGGGAATAATCTCAAAAAAATAACTACACTTTTAAGTAACAAAATTACCACTTTTCAATAACAAGATTTACATTTTTTAATAATGAAATTACCACTTTTCAATAACAAAATTTACATTTTTTAATAATGAAATTACCACTTTATCTAATCCCCTTGGACCATTCTCAATCTCCCCAAATTTCTCTCATGAAAATGATGCAGACGATTGTGATCTCTAATAACCAGACAAAATCTTACAAAAATTATGACAATCTATGCAAATCCAAATCCGAAGGTTTTTTGCAACTCTTATTATAGTATTAGGTGGTGCAGCTCACAACTTACCTCTGCAACATAACCTACAATCCTCAATTGCTGATTAATCTACCCAATTTAGAAGCATAAATCTCCCTATATAGTGAATCTCGAAATCCTTGATCGGAAAATTTTCAATTCAATTTAACCAGGAAAATTGAGAAATCAAAGCGAGTAGATTTACCTCCGTGATGAAGTGAGGGAGAATTCCACCCAATCGGCGCCGTTCCAGTTGAGAATACGCCATCGGCAACGCCAGTGTAGGGCCCTCTGCTGCTGGGATCAAATACTAGACTCTCCGGCCCCACAACTTTGGAGTTTTATATGGTTGGGTAAAAATTGTGTTCACCAAATCTTTTTGGTGCACACGGTGCATTTGAGACCGCCTAAAAAGCCTAAAAGGTACTATGTATTAGCATTTTGAAATTCCACCAAATTTTGAAATCTGGATTTCAAAATCCCAAAACAAACATCCCATAAAATTAACAACATAATTTTACACAACATATAATTTCGTTTTTAATAATATGTCATTTTTCTCATCATATATTTTCAATTTTAATATCATTGTTAAATTTATAATTACCCACATATATGTAAATTTAAAGAGTAAAAACACACATATAAATAAAATCAGTGACTGTCATATTCAACATTGAGATCAAACAATAGTTAATCAAAATCATTTTAAAATAATAAAATTTAATTAAAATTAAAACTTCAATAGCATAACATTAAAAATAAAAATATATCAACCCTAACCAGAATCATACTTATCATCATTTCAAAATACATAAAAGTTAAATAAAATTAAAAACTTTAATAACTTTGATAATTAAGCGCGTTTGATACATCGATCTACCTCGACCCCGACTGGAACTATATATATATATATATATATATATATATATATATATATATATATATATTGCACAATTAATGAACCGACAAAGCACATCAATTAATTAAAATTAAAACATTAACATTGATGATTAAATTTTACATTTTTAAATAACTTATAAATTAATATATACAACCATAAACCCTAAATCAATAATTAAGTTAATAAAATTGCACCATATATATAAAAACAATGCACATCAATTAATTAAAATTAAAACTTTAACATTGGAAATTAAATTTCACATTTGAATTTTATTTTTTAATTTTTTTAAATATACAATATATATTTATTTGTAATAAAATTATAGTATTTTCACATTTTCAATAACATGTACTCCCTCCGTCCCGCGATTATCTTCACATGTGAAGTGGCACGTGGAATAAGAAAAGTGAATTTAGTGGAGATTTTAAGGGGTATTTTTGTAAATCTTTATGTATAAAGTAAAGGAATGAATTGACTTTTGGGTATGTGTGGAGAAAAAGTAATGACATTTGTGTAAATTTGAGGATATTGTGAGGGTGGAGTATATAAAGGGTTTTCCATTTTAAGGGTGTGAAAGTAATTGTGGGACGTCTTAAAAAGGAAAGTGTGAAAGTAATTACGGGACGGAGGGAGTATATAATATATTCAATTTTTAAAAAAATTAAAATTTATCGAGGGCAAAAAAAAATCCCTCGCTAAATAGTGAGGGCAAATTAAAAGATCCCTCGGCAACGCCCTCACCATTTCCCTCCCTCGTTAAATCTCTTGATATATAGCGAGGGATTATAGGCCCTCGCTAAAAGCTCTCGTAATTTTGACATTTTTTTTTGTAGTGGATGATGACGATGACAACGAAAACACTGGTGGTAGTGGGTCGGTGGTGATGACTACGTCGGATATAGAAATGAGGATGAAGAACAATGGTAACCGATAAAATAGAGAGATAAGAACTTTGGAAGAGTCCAACCTTCAAGAAGGGAGGGAAAATCAAAGTAAAAAATGTGAAATTAGGGAGTAATAAAAAACAGGACAGATAGAATTAATTTGTAGTGCAGTGTTTAGAGATGATTCAATTACATTAAATGGAACTAGGCAATTACTTATGTGTACCAGTTACATGTATGTAACTGGCTATTTACCCTCCTTTTTAACTAAGTCCACACTTCCTTCTTTTAGGCACTCCCTTTTTTTAGGCATACAAGTTACATACATGTAACTAAATCCAATTATTTATATGGGTTACTAAATCCAATTATTTATATGGGTTATTAGTTATTTACCTTCTTTTTTATTAATTTCACTCCCAAATTTTTTAAAACAAAAATACATGTAAAATACTATATTACCATTATATCAATTAAATTAAAATACAACTCATTAAAATTATAATTATACACCGACTATCGATTCACCAATGAAACATCACGAAGTCAAATATTATTCTATTTTTTTAACTTTTAAAAAATAAATATAAAAGACATAACGAATATTAAAAAAAATATGAAACTCAAAAATAAAATTATGAAATAAAATTTCCAGTTTTTTTTTTCAAAAAATAACCAAAATTTAGAAAAAAAAACTAAACTAAAAAAATTCAAATTTTTTTCTAATTTGGGTATAAATGTATGAATATGACATGCTCACTTTCTAGCTTTAATCTAATTTATAATAACTAAGATTATTTTGTTATGTCTTCATTATTTCTAAAATGATATCTGATTTGTTACAAGTTTTTTAAGGTTGTAGATTATTTTTTAAAACTAATTAATAACATAATCTAATTGAAAAATAAAATTTATATTTAGAAACTTAAATGAGTGGAGAATTGGGGAAGAAACCAGCATAATATTGCATCAGTTTTATTATTTTCTTTGAGGTCATCGCCATGTTGATGCATTCATATGTTTATTGAGTGTGATCGTATCTATTAATTGAATTGTCTGTTCAGTGTGATTCATTCTCACTTTTGTTCTTCTTACTAGTTAGTTAATATCAATTTTTTAATATTGATGTATTAATTTGCATGGTATGCTTGGGATTATAAATGTGTTAAGTTATGTATTTTTTGTTAAATATAAATATTAGTTTAAATACGATATAGTACTAGTACGCCTATGATATAGTACTAGTTAATATATTGTATAGTACTAGAGATTAAGGTGGGTATAAAAATATTATTTAATATATGAACTAATACTATACAATATTTGAATTTATACTATACTATATTTGAACTAGTACCATAGAGTATGTGAACTAATACTATACAATATGTGAACTAATACCATAAAATATGTGAACTCGAAACTCGAAAAAAATAGAACTTGTACCAGTATAAACTAATATACAATACTGCATATTAACTAATCATATATCATAATACTTATCAACTGTTATCATAACACTTATAAACTAAAAATTATATTCATAAAAAAATAAAATAAAGTGATTAAAAAATGAAAGTTCAAATGAAAAAAATTAAATAATTAAACAATATAAAACGAAGTGAAATTTGTAAGGAATGAAGTAAAATTTTGAAAGGATAAGGTGAAAATTATACACCAATTAATTAAAGTAAAATAGTACCAATAAAATTAAACACTTGCGTAAGAGAGGTGCGAGTTTTATATTTTAAAACAAATTATTATTATATTATTTAATACTTAAAACAATTAATATTATTTTTAAAATTTTTTTATTAGACTTTAAAATTTTAGAATAATTATTTATAACATAAAAAGAAAGTACGTTAAAAAAACTATCATTTGAAACACAAATGATAAATAGGAAGAAAAATAAATTAAAAAAATAATATTAAAAAGATAAATATAAATATCAATTGAGTAAAATAAAAAATAATTTTTTTTAAAATTAATGGAGTATTATTTTTTAATAATAAAATTAAAAAAAAATTAATTGAATGTGTTAAATTAATATAGTAAATGGGTCATGTATTATTTGTAATGAGTTATTTGATTGGATATAATAAATGAGTCATGTGTTATTTGTAATGGATTATTGGATTGGATATAGTAGTTATATATATTGGATTGGATATAGTAATTACATGTAACTACTGAATTGGATATAGTAGTTACATACATGTAACTAGTACACAAGAGTGCAACTCATGGAACTATGCCAATTTTGTAATGGGAAAAATAGAATGAGTATTTGATGGGTTTGAAGAAATATGTATTACTATGGGTGAAGCGAAAACATATGTGAGCATATGATATTATTTTTTATTTACTTTTACTAATTTTTTGGCCGTGCGATATACGAGACGATTGTAATTTTATCTTTTATCGTCTGGAAAATTATTGTCAATTCTATTTATTTGGCTATAATTTTTTTTTTTTTGTTGCTTTGTATTAAAAAAAACATTCAACTTGATAATAACCATGTGGTTGTATTACTTAATTTATTCATAAATTTATTCTGAATTGATGCACAAAGTGTGCTATGAAATGCACATACATAAAATTGCACAAATTTGAATGCTCATATTTAATTAAATCGAATTGAATCATAATTGATGGAGACATTTGCTTTTTTCGTCATAATTGGTGGAGACATTTGCTTTTTACGTCATAATTTTTTGTTTTTCTATTGGACGATTAAATTTAATGAGACTTGACATACTCTTTAGTCCTTCACCATAACACTAGAGGTTCCGACAACCTTCTTGTCTTTCCTTTTCGAACGTATCTTACTTTTATCTTACTTTTCAACAACGGTTTACTCCCTAACAATATGAAGAATACATTATCGCGCGGGTTTAAGGTATGAATTTTCTTCCTTTTTAGTTATTTAGTTCAATTTTTCGTTTGTACAATTTTTTGTCATGGGGTTATAGTTATTTAAATATCATTTTAATTTATGTTATGTTTGAACGTAATGGGTAGAAAAAGGGAAATTTAAAGTTTTGTGTAATTAAATTAGAAATTAGATTGATTTTAAGATATTGCATGACACAGAAAAATTTTAATACAGAAAAAAATTGCCAATTTTTCACAGACTACACCCAAAAAAAAAAAAAAGACACAGTTAATCTACTAGTAAAATAAATTTACAGCGTTGAGTCAGCGACATCGCCACTCCTCTCACTCTCTCCTTACAATCGGTGACGTCATCACCCCTCCCACTCCCTCATAAGTGCATATTTTTTTAAATGTAATATAAAGAATATTAAAAAAATACATATAAAATTATTTTATATATGTTGAATCGTAAATTGATATCTAATTCAATTTGGTTCTACTACCTCTATTATTTTATCATATTTATAGTGAAAGGAATTGAGTATATAAATATTACTCCCTCCGTCCCACTATAAGTTTCCCACTTTCCTTTTTTGGATGTCCCACTATAAGTTTCCCATTCCATTTTTGGTAAATTATTTTCTCTCTCCCAATCACATCAATTACCCTTTATCTATTATTTTATTATACTTCATCTCATACTAATCTATTATTTTCTCTCTCACCATCACATCATTTGTACTACATCTATTATTTTATCATATTCCTTAATCAAAACACCCAAAAGAAGTGGGAAACTTATACCGGGACGGAGGGAGTAATATTTAGTGTTGCGTTTGAAAATAACGAGTAGGGATATCGAATCTCCCTGCCTGGATTACGGTGGTTGTGGGCTTTGATCGTCACTTTTACGCAGCTTATCCACGAATAATCCTCCTTCAAGCTCCGTAAAGACCTGCAAAAGCACGCCGGAGGGGATTCCGGCGTGGAATCTCCGACGCTCAAGTCAGAATCTTTCTCCGGAGAATTAAAGAGGAATTTCCCTGTAATTCAAGGGAAATTCTCGCAAGTATCGTGGAGTTTTCTGTGTTTTTCAGTGTAGATTTCGTATATTTCTTATCAAGAATATCAATAGTGTGTCATGAATGTAAAACGTAGTCAATAAAGTAAACAAACCTGCCTTTATAACTGCCCTCATTTTGTGGGAGAGATGGAGACTCCCTCTCCGTCTTCTTTCTCAACCGTCCCGCAAGACTCGGTCCTTTAGTGGACTCCTCCTACTTCCTTTCATTTACTTCTTCTCGGGCCTCATCTATCAAGAACGGACCCTAGATCTTTCCCTCATGGGCTGGAAATACTTGGCCCAAGAACAATTAAGCCGCAGATGTGGGCCAAAAGCCCACTTATGCCTATTTCCCTTTTTGGGGTTGGTGGTGTATTAATCCCCTTTAACGAACTCTTATTTATAACCAGGCGGATTTAATTCATCTTATATCCACGTGTCGTCATCTCCAAAGACGACATATTTTGTCCGCATCAACTACTCCCCCCTACTCTCGTAAAAGTGTTAGTAATTTTATGAGAGTAGGAAAAGAAGATAAGATGAATTAAGTGGAATACTTCCTCGCCCTGGTCACCCTTAATTCTCAACTTTTCGGAACATATTATTCTGAAAATATATCCCTTCAAATCTAATTGAATCTCGGGTCCAACATTTATCACTAATTAAAGGATTCCCTAACCTTTAATAATTCCTTCGACTTTTCGTTCTTACACAACCTCGAACCTCCCACCAGCCTTTACTCTAAGCGCCTGCAGAGGACAAGACATCTCATCGCCTCTTTCTACTCACGCGCGTTCTCACTTGTCTTCGATAATACCCCCTCTCGATTTTCCCCCCGCTTTTACTTAACCATCATAACTTCCCCAATTCAAAATTCCTCACGTCTGTAAAACTCCTCATTTCCTATCTTATCGGCTCTTTTCGATCTCCATCCTCAACGTCTTCCTTTTGTTTCCTACGATCAACCACTTCCTTCGCACGTTCACCGGTACACCACTTATTTTCCGGAGGTGCTTTCACTTTCAAGTACCCATCTTCATTTCTTTTACCTCTCTCTTTTTTCTTTTTTTTATCGTCATGTCTTCTTCCTCCCATTCTCCATCGGAAGATGTTTCGAGAGAAACTTCCAACTCTTCCTCCAGTCCGGTCCCTCGATTTCCCATAACCATACCGGCCCTAAGAAACAAAATATCCACCTTTTCTTCTCTCTTGGAGGAGCGTTTGGCCTCTTTCATTCGGTCAGGCATGTTTCCTACGGACTACATAGTGAGAGCCGCCCATCCGAAAGAACGCCCAAATTTCGCCGGTCCCCGAAGCTTAGCTTTTTGGGAAGCTCAGTTGAAAGTCGGGCTGCGTTTTCCCATTAACCCTTATTTGGCTGAAATTTCCTCTTACGCCCGCATCCCTATCAATCAATTCACCCCCAACGCCATTAGAGCGATGTTAGGGTTTTATATCCTGGTAAAGGGGAATGGGGGAGAACCTTCGGCCCAACTTTTCTTAACCCAGTACGCCTGCAAACTTGCGGACGTGTTTTTCTATGCTTGTGGTCGCGCCAACCGAACTGGAAAATTTATGGAGAAAGAGGGGGTTCAAGACTGGCGGGATTACTATTTCTTTGTTACCAATCCCTCTCCTTGGGATTTCCCTCACGAAAAGTGGGTTTATGAAAATCCAGGGGTGCCCTATTGTAGGTCCCTAGTTGAGTTTATAAGATTGAGTAAGCTAGTAAAAGTCTAGAGGGGAGGGGTGAATAGACTTTTAAAAATCTTTCAAAATATCAAAGTACACAACGCGGAATTATCAGATTTATCAATGAGCCCAACAAATTTTTACTCAACTAATACTCGAATATGAACTTCTGTATGAACACTCAACTTGTCTATTCTATATGCATTTTTAATCAATTAAACAAGTAATCAACTAAACAACAAATAAAACAGTAAAGTAAATCAACACAAGATTTATAGTGGTTCGACAATTTGTCTACATCCACTCTCACAACTCCAGTTGCGAAATTCTTATTACTCTTCTCTTCGAGTAGTGTGTTCTTGTGGCTTAGAGTCCCAAGAAATAAGACTTCGATCTTTTCGATTACACTTCCAAGTGTATCTTCGATCTAACTAGCTATTTTACGAGTAACTAGCAACTTGAACAAAAAACAACAAAACTTCTCTTAGTTCAGTAGTAGGCTTCTTCGAATTCTTCACTAGTCTTCTGGCTTCAACCTTCTAAACTTCAACTCCGTGAGTTTATTTGCTTTGAATATCTTCAGTATATCAAGTTTCAGTAGTCTTCAATCGTTGAACATCCTTCGATATATATAGACTTCTGAATATCAAGATGAGTTTGTTATCCAACTAACTTTCTTGATAACTAACTCTTGTAACTGCTTCTTCTTATCTATCCACGCGTTTCTTCAGTTAATTAGTTATTCCATAACTAACTCTTCAATATATATCTTCTATACGCGTTTCTGACTTAAGATTTCCTTCTTTACTTTATGCGCACTTGTCTAGTCTGTTTTCCATACTTAGACAAATCTTCAATCTCCTTCTTCACTTGTCTTGTCTTCAAGTCTTCTTTTCTTCAATAGACTTCTCCAGTAGTAGACTATATAGAACCAACCTATACTAGTCCTATCATCTAATCCTAACAAGACTATTACATTACATTAAGCTTTATAATTCAGCTTAGTCACCTTAAATCTATACATCAATATAAACATAAACTATGAGCTTCTATACATCAATTAAATGCTCATCATAAAACCTAACATAGTACTTATAAATCGTACTTATCTCTTCTTCATACTTAATATTTTCTTTCATGTTTTGTACTCTACTGATCTTCACAAGACGACTTACATAACTAGATCAGTCAACACTTAGAATATATTCAAGTCCTCTTTTTGGCTTATCAAAACTACTTATCTTTTCATCAATTAGGACTTATATTAGGATTCATATCCCAACAATTTCCCCCTTTTTGATGAAGCCAAAACTACTTGAATATTTCACGTTAGTAGACTAGTTAAGTAGTTATCTTCTCAAAATGTGTTATCTTTTCATTCATAATCAGTAAGATCAGATAGATTACAATTACTTAGACAAAATGAAATAGAAACTAAGTAAAGTACTTACAATTACTCACTAATGTTTCCAACATCTGGATTCGGAATGCAGAATGCATCAAGAACTCTTCTGTGAATATCTGAGATATGATCTTCATTGTCTATCTTTTCTTTCTCGAGCAACTCTTCTTCGAACTTCTTCACCTTGTTGAAGTCGATCCGCTTTCCAGAACCAAGTAGTGGTGTTTCCCACTTTGGAAAATCAGGAACCAAAATGTTATAACCAACAGCAGTTGCAATACGCATGATCAAGTTCCAAAGATTCTCATCTTCTGCTTCCATGAACTTGTCAAACACAGCATATGACTCTTCTTTGCTGTCTGGGTCTCCAAATTTCTTGATAATCCAACGATCAACTTCCCATTTCAGCTTGACAACATTCCAAGCATCTCTATGCTCATTGTCAATGAATTTGTCTATATGGGAATTTTCAATCTCATCTGGATTCACTTTCAACTTCTGCAACCTGTGAATGTGTTTACCTAACAACTTCTTGTTAGCATAACGATCATCTTCCAGTTTTTGCTTCTTATGAAGAGCCTCAACATCTTCATCTGCAATTCCTACAAGTATTTCACCCAATACTTCTTTCTTTTTCTCAAGATCAAGTTTCCTCTTGACTTGTCTTGTTCTGGGTTGAATATCTTCAATACTCGCAACAGATTTTCCTTTCAACAACATCTTCTGCTCTTCTCCACTTGCACTGATTTGCTCTAGCTCTGCTTTCTTCACAAGTCTTCTTCTTTTCGGTCTACTTGTCTCTTCAGCAGCAAGATCAGTAGCAACATCAGCAACTTCAATCTGAGGTTCAACAATTTTAACCTTTCTAGTCTCTTCCCCCTTTTTGGCTTCATCACTTGCCTTAAGAGTGAATGGAGAGGTAAAACGAGTCATCTCTTCTTGTACTGCTTGTCTCATCATCTCAGCAGTTTTATCAATATCTTTCTGTTGACTCTTAGCTTGCATCAACTTGTCCAGTTGAGTAGCAACTAACTCCAGCTTCATAGTAGAGTAGTTCAATTCATTCTTAAAATGATTAGCAGTATTATGAAGTAATATGTTCTGCTCTGTCATTTCAGTCATTAGAGCTCGTGTTTGCACCAATTGATCTTGAGCTTCTCTTCTTTGAGCATCAGCTATCTCAATTTTAACTCGATAAATGCGCTCCATTTGGCTCCATTCTTCAGCCAATACTCTAGCAAAATCCATAGAACACTTCTCAGAATAATCAATCTGTCTTTGCTAGAAGTCTTCTAGCTGAGTAAACATTTCTTGTCTGAAGGTGGCATCCATTTGATTTACTTCACCAACTATCACTTCTTTTGAACTGTCAACAAGAGACTTGTTTTGTTCTTCCAGAACCTGCTTCATATCAGACTTCATAAATTCATCAATAGACGATTGAATTACTTGCTTCAAATCCATCTTCAACTCGTCTAAGAATGCAGCTGAAATCTCTTGATTCTTGTGAGCAACCTCAATAGGAACAGCTTCATCAGGAATCGCTTCCTCCATGATTTCATCTTCATCAAGAATTTGAACTTCAACCAAGTCGTCTTCCAGATTAGTAGACAAGACCTCATCTTCTACCGCTTCAACATCTGGAACAAGACTTCCAGCTATGGCTTTTAAGTTTAACGGAGGGAAATATGGAACGATTGCTAGCTTAGCTTCCTTGAATCGTCTTTCAGCCTCTTGTTGTTCCTTCTGAACCATCTGTACTAACTTAGTCGTGTAAGCACATGTTTCAGATGAGAAATATTTTTCCACCTGTCTGGTGATCTGGCCAACATTACATCGTGGACCATGAGCGTGCTCCACTTGAAATTCAAATACAATTCCACGCAATTGATCAGAGCAATTATCCAAATCAATGATCGGATCAGTAGACTGCACCTCATCTATTGACTCAACATCTTGCATCACGTCTTCTTGAGCAAGATCAGTTTCTGAGACTTGAATACCAATACTCGACTTTGCTTCTGATGGCAGAATATCATCAGAAATATTCAGCATCCTTTTGACAAGATCAGTCAAGGCATACGCGGGGAGTAGTTCTGAGTGATCCTTCACTCCACTATTCTCTTTCTGTTCCATCTCCCAGTCTTGGAAATTTTCAATTCCACCCATTCCAAGAATGACTTCAAACAAGTCTTCTGTCGGGCCTTTCTTTAATGCAACCCATGTGCATATCCAAATCAACTTCTCATACGCTTCTGAAGATGTATCGATCTCAACAGATGATAAAACCTTCTTCAAATTTCTGGTCATCTGTGCACGCAATCTCTTTCACGTAAACACAAGGGATAATCGACCAGGTCTTCAAATCTGTTTTTGGGAGGGGTCTGAGTAAGTGGGGTCCTTAACTCAGTTGTTGAAGTGTCAACAAGACGAGTTCCCGAAACAGATGGGTTAATGGGTTCAACATATTCTGTTGTGGAAGGAATATTTTGGATGGTGGTTTCTTGGGGCTGAGTTGTGGCTAGGTTTGGTATATCAGCTGAAGGAGTATCAGATGTAGCATATATGGTAGTGTCTTGGCTTATTTGATCTCAGCGGTTGAACGATCAATGGAGAGGTTCGGGAAATAGGTCTGGCACGAGATCGAAGTGATCTTGCCTTGGTTTTCACAGGAATATTGAGAGGAATAGAAATAGTACGAGAAGAAGTACTAACCATTTCCGTCGACTTGTCTAGTGATGGACTCGACTCAACTCTCACCAGGCGATATGTTTCCATATCCTCAACTCCTTTCTCCGACTCTTCATCCGACTCCGTTTCTTCAGACTCATCTATAGCCTCGATCATAGCTTCATTTGACACATAGTTTACCAAAGCTCCACTGGTTCCGGCTTCGGCCTCATCTTCTTCAACACTAGACGAGTTGGCTTCCAACATCACGTCTCGTGGATTAATTTTGATTTGACCACGTTCAAGAGCCCTTTGCTCTGCCTGTCTATCGAGAGAATCCTTTTTCAGATAATGCTTTAACACGTGAAAAGGCTTACCCTTGCTCCAATTCGTCTTGTTCGGGAGTAAGACGGGTAAAAGAATACTTAGCTTGTTGCCAAAGCTAACAGCAGCAGACACCACCCATTCAGCAGCATCGGTGTCTACTCTGACATTTTTCTCAAAATACATCAGGCGATCCAAGAATAGCCTGTACTAATTTCCATCCGTGATGCCGTCATAGATTGCGGCCATCACTCTTGCCTTTTGGAGTGTTACAGAATCATAGCTACCTGTTACTCCAAGTAACATCTTGCTGACGATGTCAAGAAGAGTCCTGTATTTGGGTAGCAACTCTTTCTTCTTGACAGGCGAAATTTTGCCATCTCGATTTAACTTCAACTTCTTTCCGCAGAAGATGCTTAAATACCTCAATTCTTGCCCTAAGCCATATGTCTCCACATTAATCGTACCCGAAGGTAATTTTAATGTTTCGAACAGGATTTCTCGAGTGATCTCCACTCGACTTCCACCAACAAAGGCTTCGATGGAGTCGCCTTGTCGAGCAGCAGTGGCATAGAACTCCAAAACCTCTTCTTCATAGACGGTCTCTGTAAAAGCTTCCAAATAGGGTCTCAATCCGCATCTGAAGCACTTGATGAGGATTTCTTTGTTGTCGTCACTATGCCTTCCATTGAAGAACACAGAACTCTCAACATGCACCTTGCCTTCAGTGGTGTACTTCCCTAAATTGAATCTCGCTTGCATGTTAGTACGAACATCGAACATAGATACGATCGACATAATAACAAAGATATATGGGTTTCAATTTGCAGTTTATGAGAATCTCAAGAAATTTGATTGCTTGAGAGTAGGAGAGTAAAGTGAACGTGAGGAGTGATTTTAGGAGAGTGGGGAGGTTTTGTTACAGATCAAAATTTGAATGAACGTCCAAGATGAACACATAAGATCTAACGGCAGAAACCTTTGGTATTCAGTTGCGTAATCGAGAATATTATGTGATTTGGTATTGTAAACTTTGAAATCCGTCTTTTCTATTGGTTAGTACAGAAGAGTGTACTCATCTGACCTAGTCCAATAGGTTTTAGGCGGGAACTGGGTGTATACACCTCATTAAATGGAGTGTATAAATCAGTTTTAGGTTTTCAAAAAATTCGCAGTAGCAAATTACAATAATACCCTTAATATACGTTCTAAGCACTTAAAGAGTTTTAAAATCACGAGAGAGCTTATCTGGTCTGTTCGATTTCATCAGAACAGATCAGCAGACTTGTTAGCATCAGACGAGTTCCCCCTTCGACTGTGCCTGTCTGTCTGAATGTCGAACAACATCACGTACCTGTCTCACCTTATGCGACGCGAGAGAGTAGATACAGGTAGTAGAGTAGAATAAATAAATTGAATATCAATCAATTACAGAACTTTCAAGGTTTCGAACAAGATGACTTTTAACAAACTTAAGAGTCAACATAAGGATATTTAAGAAATCATAGATTCCCCCTTAAATGTTTATTCCCTTTAGTATTTCCCTCAGCTTTACCAGCTTCCTCATCGGGTTGTTTGGTCATCTTGTCTGACCTTGTGTACCTGACTTGTTGACGAGTAGACGAGTGCTCTGTTTCTGTGGTAACTTATCTATTTCTCCTTTCTTCTTTGTGATGTACCTATCTGTTTAGTACATAGCTATATGCAAATAGGGTCTAGATCGATTAGTCCTAGACTAATGCATAATTCACGAAAGCGAGCCTCAGGTAATGGTTTTGTGAAAATGTCAGCTCTTTGAAAATCAGTGTGAATCTTTTCCATGCGAATATCCTTCTTTTCTACATGATCACGTATAAAATGATGCTTCACATCAACATGCTTACAACGTGTGTGCAAAACAGGATTTTTTGTAATAGCAATAGCATTGTTACTATCACAAAATATAGGTACATTCGATTCACAAATATTATAATCTCTAAGATGTTGAATGAGCCAAAGTAGTTGACTACAGCAGCTACCAGCAGCCATGTACTCGACTTCAGTAGTAGAGGTAGCCACACTAGTCTGCTTTTTCGAAAACCATGAAATGAGTTTTGTGCCTAGAAATTGACAAGAACCAGAAGTAGATTTCCTATCTATTCTACAGCCACCAAAATCAGAATCAGAGTAGCCACTTAGGCATAAATCATCATTCGAAGGATACCATATACCACGATTGATGGTTCCTTTCAAATATTTCAGTATCCGTTTAGTGGTTTCCATATGACTCTCTTTTGGATTAACTTGAAAACGAGCACATACGCCAACAGAAAATGCAATATCAGGTCTACTAGCAGTTAAGTACAGTAATGAACCAATAAGACCACGATAATATGATTGATCAGCACATTTACCGTTCTCGTCTGGATCCATCCTGTAGGTGGTAGCATAGGTACTCTAGTAGATTTGCAAGTTTTAATACCATACTTGTCTAGAAGATTTCAAGTATACTTGGCTTGATTTATGAAAATCCCATCGGGAGTTTTTTTTACTTGAAGTCCAAGAAAATAAGTCATTCCTCCCATCATTGACATTTCAAACTTACTTTGC
This sequence comes from Galeopsis tetrahit, assembly GCA_963675135.1. NCBI lineage: Eukaryota > Viridiplantae > Streptophyta > Magnoliopsida > Lamiales > Lamiaceae > Galeopsis > Galeopsis tetrahit. Next base: position 8,795,593 of record OY776127.1, on the reverse strand, counting down.
ATGCGTGTTGAAAAACTTTCACTCAGCTTTTTGTTGGGTGAACCAAAAATGATGTCATCCACGTAAATTTGAACAAGTAGGATATCCTTACCTTCTTGTCTTCTGAACAAGGTTCTGTCGACCTTGCCCTTAGTAAAACCATTTTCTAATAGAAATTGAGAAAGAGTATCGTACCATGCTCTTGGAGCTTGCTTCAGTCCGTATAAGGTTTTCTTCAACTTGTACACTTGGTTGCCTTTCACCTCGAAACCTGGGGGTTGTTCAACATACACTTCTTCCGCAAGAATACCGTTAAGAAATGCACTTTTAACATCCATTTGATAAACAGTAAACTTCATATAGGCAGCATATGCAAGAAACAATCGAATGGCTTCTAGTCTAGCAACAGGTACGTAAGTTTCATCATAATCTATCCCTTCAGCTTGAGAATAGCATTGGGCTACTAGTCTAGCCTTATTCCTAATGACTACATCATTCTCATCTTTCTTATTCTTGAAAATCCATCGTGTGCCAACTACATTATGATGTGCAGGCCTATCGACAAGTTCCCCGACGTCGTTTCGAACAAACTGGTTCAACTCGTCTTGCATAGCGATGATCCAATTACTATCAGCCAATGCATCATTAACGGTCTTAGGCTCGATAGATGAGAGGAAATAACACCAGCAAAACATAGATGGACTCGGATGTTCTTGCGACTCAAAGAGTTGTCGTCTAGTCTTTACACCAACAGTAGAGTCACCAATGATATTTTCAGTATGATGAGCAGATTTCCATGTTTTTCTAGTCTTATCATGCATACTATCATCATCTATATTAACTACAGCATCATGCATCTCAACATAATTTGTATCGGAAGATTTAATAGGAGTAGACGAGTCGACTAGAGCAGGCATGTCAACTGGTCTAATGGACTTACCTTGAGCACTTACCTTCTCCTTGTCTTCTGACTCGAGAGCTTTCATGAAAGGGTTATAGGCTTGAACAGATTCATATACATCTGATTCCTTATCAGTTTAGATCGATAGATCGGTTAATTTCTTACTGATCTGGTCGGTAGATGAGTCCTGTCAAGATTCATCGAACACTACATGTGGTGTTTCTTCCACACAAAGAGTAGAGTAGTTGAACACTCTGAATGCTTTGTTAGTCGAGGAGTATCCTAAGAATATCCCCTCGTCTGCTTTAGCATCGAATGCATTCAACTTACTTTTCCCATTGTTATGGATAAAACACTTACAACCAAATATATGGAAATAAGAAAATCTGGGTTTTCGACCTTTCCATACCTCGTAGGGCGTCTTACCTAGTGCTTTATTGATAGCACTTCTATTTTGGGAGTGGCATGCAGTATTGATCGCCTCTGCCCAAAACTTCTAAGGAGTGTTATACTCTGTCAGCATGGTCCTGCAGGCCTCCTTAAGGGTTCTATTCCTTCGTTCTGCTACTCCGTTTTGTTGAGGTGTCCTTGCTGCACTAGTTTTTTTTTTTGAAACAACAATGAAATGGAATTAAAAGGGGAGTACAAGGGGTACTCCAACCCTACAAATAAGTACAAATCAGAACACCCAGAAAATAAAATAAAAATAAAACTATCCCAGGCTGAGATATAAGGGCCAGAAGTTAGACATTGATCATACACACCTTAGGATTAGAAACCCAATCATTCAAACTATAAGAAAAAGGCTTTTGCGATTTCACTTTGATCCAAGACCACGACCTTACACAACATTCATCAAAATCTTTCTCGATATATGTCGTCTCATTGTTGAAAATGAACTTGTTCCTCAGTTTCCAGATTCCCCAAACAGTATTTGACCACAAGGATGCCCAAACTTTAAATCGAATACGCTCTGGTCGAAGACCAATGAAATGATTTAAATTTATCTTAACCTGGTTATGTCCAGCGGTGTAGCAGCCAAGCCAATTGAAGATTTTAGACCATAGAGAATAGGCGGATTCGCACTCAAAAAACAGATGGCTCTCGGTCTCTGCTGCCCCTCCACATAGAGCACATAACGTGTTCCCTAGGTCGACTCCTCTTCTAGCTAAGTTCTGCTTGGTAGGTAGCCTTCCAACGAGTAATCTCCAAGTGAAACATTTGAATTTTCCGAGCGAAATCTGCTTCCAAATAAGATTGAAGATGGGGTCTTGATCTCCCGTGTAGAATGCCTCGTACGCCGATTTCGTGGAGTAACAACCATCTGCCTCTAATTTCCATCTCCACGAATCGGGTCTACCTTCGTCCGAACTGAACCTGTTGACACAACTAAGCAGAGAATTAAGAGTCAGTTGTTCCCACTCGAAAAGAGATCTCCTCCAAGATAATTTCCATTCCCACAATCCACACTCATCCATCTCCCCCAACTCCCTCACCCTCCTACCCTTATCCTCCGAGACAAGGAAGAGTCTCGGGTAAATCTCACACAAAGCCCTCGACTCACACCACTCGTCCCCCCAAAAATATATGTTATCACCCTTACCCAAAACCCTCTCTATATTGTTTCTAAACCAACTCCCCCCACTGCCTTTCTCAATGCTCAATATCCCTTTGATCCAGCCCGAAATCCTACCACCTCTTCTATCTACCCCACATCTCCTCAATGCCGAACACTGTCCCGAACCCATCTCGAAACCCTCCCCGTAATTAGCACACAGCACTTTATACCATAACGAATCTTTTTTAGTACGAAATTTCCAAAGCCATTTACCTAACAGGGCCTTGTTGAACAAATCTAAATTTTTTATACCAAGACCTCCTCTCTCTTTACTCTCGCACACAGAATCCCATTTAACCCAAGAGATTTTGGGTTTATTGTTACTCTCACCCCACAAAAAACGTCTCTGAAGGCTCAAAAGGCTAGATAGGATGGCTTTAGGTATGCGATAGAAAGACATCATGTAAGTAGGCAACGCACTGAGAACCGAGTTCATGAGAACAACCTTACCTGCTGTAGAAAGGTGTTTACTCTTCCAGGAATTAAGTTTTTTCTGAAATTTAGCAAGCACGCGACTCCACACGCTGCCATCGTTATGTTTCGTGCCCACTGGAATTCCGAGGTAAAAAAATGGGGTAACACCAATGGCACAATTAAGGGAAAGAGCAGCTTGGTTGAGTAAGGTGCTGGATACCACGTTTAGAGCAAAAATCTTTGATATAAGAGTTAATGAATTAAGTACCCTTGTCACGGCGTATCTTGACAATGGACTGATTCTTCTCAACTTGAATATTCTTCAACAGATCAGGTAGAAGAGTCTGTGTATCACTCTTCTTGTGTAAGAAGACTACCCAAGTGAACTTAGAATAGTCGTTTACCACAACAAGTGTGTACCTTCTACCGTTCAAGGTTGGAGGAGTAATTGGGCCATGTAAGTCCATATGTAGAAGTTCAAGAACTCTACTTGTTGAGAGAGTTGGAATAGATTTAAAGGAACCTTTTACCTGTTTACCTTTCTGACAAGCATCGCATACATGTGACTTGTAATAGATTTCGTTGGGTATACCTTCAACAAGGTAGTCTCTTGCAATCTTATTAATCACCTTAAAGTTCATGTGACAAAGGCGTCTATGCTAAAGCCAACTGATCTCTTTAGGATTTTTGCTAAGAAGGCAAGTGTCCCGCGGACAGCTATTCCAATTCACAATGTATACGCTGCCTTGTCTTATCCCGACGAGCAGTACGGTATGAGTCCTCTTGTCTATGATTTCGCACTTCCGGCTTTTAAACTGCACTTTGTAACCTCGATCACAAAAATGTGAAACAAATAATAGATTATATTTCAAACCTTCTACGTAGGATACGTCTTGTATCTCTACATCTCCATTTCGGATATAGCCAAAGCCTTTTGTAATGGCCATAGAGTTGTCACCGAATATAATCCCGAGTCCTTCTTGCTCGCAGTAGCTTGATAGAAGAGCCTTGGTACCTGTCATGTGGTGGGAACAACCACTATCAATGTACCAAGTTTCTCCTACTGAGCCACCCTTCTTATATAAGTCGAGTCGACCCTGCAATGAATGATATATAATAACTTAGGTACCCTCCTTGTCTATTGGGGTCCTGGGGGGTTAGTAGAGTTCAGAGAAATCCAAATATACATAGGAGTTTTGAATAAGTTGGACCTCTTAAGCTTTCTACCATGCTTGTTACAAAATAAGACCCTGTTGTCCTTATCTGGCCTATCATCAGACCTTGGGTCTACTCGTCTGAGGTAGCCTTTCGACTTAACCTCTACTTGAGTAGGCATGGGCCTTTGATAATCAGAATAGGGCTTGTATGCATTTGGGCCATACAGTTTATAGACATGTTTTGGTCTTTCCTCTCCTTTGATATTATATGATATAGGTGGAGGATATAAGACAGGTTGAGTACGATATTTGGGAGCAACCTTCCTAGGCCTAGACGAGTAGAGCTGAGACTGCCTTATGAAAGGAGGTCTAGGCTCTTTCCATCTAGTCTGTACTTGTCTAGAACTCGTCTCCTCAGGATACCAATCCTCGTATCTGACCTGGTTTGGTCGTCCACGACTAGTGGTCCTCTTTCGACTTGTTTTAAACGGAACAGGTCTGTTGTTAACATTCTTTTTACCACCTTTGGTAATCGGAGTGTTAACTCTAGTCTGTTTGTGTACAATGCCTTTGGATGTCGTTCTAATATCGTATTCCATTGGTCTTTTACCTTTATCCTGTGTCAAAGAGCTTGAACCAACATCAGTAGGGTTCTTAATGACATGAGTAGGCGAGTTAGGTGTTTCTGCACCCAACCCTGTCTTGTCATCTGGAGCCCTATACCTATCTGACAGTTTTTGATTAATCATTGAAGAGTTAACCAAGTCAGTAAGTTTAAGGTCTAGATTTACGACCTCAGTTTCTAAGAACTTATTGTGTTCTTCAAGCTTTTTGCACTTATTCTTTAAAACATTGTATTCATTCGTCTCAGTTGCATGTCTTTTAAGTAGGTCTTGATACAACTTATCTGTCATCGCACACTGTTGGTCCTGAAAGGAGTATATAACAAGTGTATGGGGGGGGGGGGAATACACTTGTATGCAAATTCTTTTCAAACTTGATCAAACCAGAGTTCAGCAAGGTTGTCCTAGACAACTCTGCTGATGTGATTAACTCTTCTAAGATAATCAAACTACTAAGTACTATTGAGTACTTAGTTGAATAACTATCTACGGGAGTTATATGTGCGGAATTAGTGGTTGGGCCTTTGGTTTAAACTCCTTTTATGTTCTGAAATCTCCTTAACAGTTTATCACAGTCTATCAGGGAACTTGTCCAAATCAGGTTTTGCACAGTTTGTGATGTGTAACTTTGAAAATTCAGTTTGTGTGCAGTGTTGAGTATATGTAAAGTACTTTGAAAGTAAATCAACACGGTGGTTTATAGTGGTTCAGAGGCTCAAGCTCCTACATCCACTTTCCCTGATTTAACAGGATAATTCCTTCACTCTTGGAATTAACTTGTTTTATAGTGCCAAGGTGCACTTGATCAAGAACACCACTCCTTGGTGCTTTGATCCCTAGGATGTACAGAGTCCTAGTACCCTTTCTCAACTCAGAACTCAACTGTTCTTCTCTCAACAGTTAGTTCCTACCACTTCTACTACTACAACCTTCTCACTTTCTCACTTGAAAGGAATAAGGATTGAAGTAAGGTTCCAACTAATGAGATATCCTTTACAATGGAGATCAGTGTGTAAGAATAGGATATCTCTCTAAGCTCTTGTAAGGTTATACAATGGGGTTCAGCTTAGAATGAAGTGTTTGAAGACTAAGAATGTCTTTTCAAGACTTTGAAGCTTCAGGATAGATGTTCAGTTGGATGTAGATTGGATTCTTGAGGGTTGCTTCAAATGGTCTTCACACTTCTGTATTTATAGACAAATTTGAGGATTTGCCCGTTGGAGAGGCAGTCCCAAATTGCTATAAATGTCTTCCTTGAGTTCTTCAAACTGGAAGACAGATTCTGATAGTGACATGTCCTTGTTTTGGGAAATAAACGGCTGTAACAACTTTGTCTTCATTCTGAGCACTTTTCCCAATGTCTGACTTCAAGATTCACTTGGTCAAACATGGACATCTCTTCTTATCAGTATTCTTGAGATAAGGACAACCTTCCTTATCACTAGGACAACTCTACTTATCAGTTTCAGCAGAATTCATTCATCAGCAGTGTTGGCTCTTTAGTTCTTCAGATGATTTGGCTCTTTCTCCTTCCATGACTTCTTAGTATAGTTCTTTGGATGTATATGTCTTGGAAAAATGAACTTAACCTCTTCAGCATAGTTGTCTTGGAGACAGATTTTAGTTCAAGTGTACTGAGACAACTCTTCTGAACCATTCTGGTTGGACAATTCTTCTAAGCTTTGTGTGATGCAGTAGATTGGTGCTTTGATGTTGCATCTTAACTCATGTTGGCATTCACTAAGTTGTCTTTTGACTGATTCCACTTGATCAGCATACTTGTCCTTCAGCAGACTTGAGGTTATTCCAAAAACTGAGCCTTGAGGAGACTTATACAGATTTAAGCTTTAAGCATGTGTTCCCCCTCAACTAATGCATCTATTTATCTAAGAGCTGTCTAACACATCAACTTCTCTACTTGTCTTAGTCTACATGTTCCAACAGTCCTGAAACATGTTGATCTCAAATGACTTATCTACTTGGCATGTCTCAGGGGGTTTTGGTATTTCAATCAAAACTCATTTTATTCCCAACACACACTTGTCTTTGAGTTGACTCAACTCATCTATCAAGCATTTGTTTAGGACAATTATATTAGGATCTACTTTAGATTGAGCTTCTTTAAGATCAATGATTTCTTGTTTAAAAGAGATGTTCTCGTCGCATGAACGCCTTGTTAACGAGTAGGAGGTCTTCTTCAGTCATACCAGTAGAGTGATGAAGATTACTCCCTACTCCACTTTCGGCAGTATCACTTTCATCAGAATCTGATTCATCACATGATTGAAAAGAAGTTGCAGATGATACCTCTTGTTCGATTTTAGCCATGCAGCATATGCCATCATCCACTATAAAAGCTTCTTCATCTTCATGACCAGACGGGTAACTAGACGAAGACGAAGGTAACTCGTCTGAATCCGTTTCAGAGTCATCATTGGCCATCATTGCCTTCTTACCCTTGTTGTATCTTCGTTACCTTCTTGCTTTACGTTCTTCACGATCATCAGTACTCAGGTCCGGACATTCGTAGATGTAGTGACCTGGTTTCTCACAGTTATAGCAAAGTAGATCGTTAGTAGACTTTTTATCAAGAGAGTTATCCATTCTCTTATCTCGTCTATCAGAACGTCTAATCTTCCTATCCTCAGAGTTCCTATCTCGCCTGTTTCCTTTTGAGACCTCAGCTCTCCTTTCGGATGAGTTTTGATCTCGTCTGATCTCAGACGAGTCCTTGTTACCAGAACCTCTAAAGTCTTTGTAGAACTTCTTATATCTACCGTATCGTTTGTTCAGCTTGTCGAACTTCCTAACCATAAGGTTCATCTGATCTTTCAGACTGAGATCAGACTTATCTAACTCGTCCTTGATACTAGCAGACTTAGTCTTAGACTTAGACCTGTCTACTCTGGAACTCTTAGACGAAGTAGACTTAAAAGCAACATTTTTCGACACAACATTCTCTCTATCACTACTGGCTATAGGATCATCCTCATCTAGATCGAACTCATGCGTTTTAAGGGTTTGGAACATTGTCTCAGCACTCCATTCATCAATGTCCTGAGTATTCTTGATGATCATCTTGACCATCTTCCATCTAACATCAAGACTCTTAAGAATTCTCAAGTTAATTTCACGATTAGTATATGACTTACCAAGCACTACCAAATCATCCATAACACGTGTGAAACGAGTATCTAACTGGTCTATATTTTCACCAGCCTTCATCTTAAATGATTCGAACCTCTAAACAACTGTGGAAAGCTTACTTTCTTTGATCAGGGTGGTTCCTTCACAAATGATAGCAAGTCGATCCCACATTTCTTTGGTAGTCTTAAATTTTAACACTTTCCCAAGATACTCATTAGGAAGGGTGTGTAAAATATAGTTCTTGGCCAAACTGTCCAGATTGTTCTGTCTCATTTCTTCCGAAGTGAGTTCTGACCTTGGTTTTGGGAAGAGTACCCCAACGGCCTTAGTAGGTTCCAATGCAGCAGTGTTTGGAATCATCGTAACAATCGGTCCTTCCTTTACGACGGACACCATCAAGTCGTGAGTAGAGCTGAAAATCGCTTCCATGCGAAGTTTCCAATAGTGATAGTCCTGAACTGAGAACTTAGGAAGTTTGTTAGCACTTATCTCCATAGACATGATTTCAAGATTGATCAATTAGGAGTATAGCAGGAAAATCACAGATACAGATATTTCACGAAACGTGACAAGAACAAGTACAATCAAGAACCAAGACTTCCCTCAAAGTCTTTTAGGGTGATCAAGAAACAGCAGTCCAGTGAACTGATGCTCTGATACCACTTGTAGGTCCCTAGTTGAGTTGATAAGATTGAGTAAGCTAGTAAAAGTCTAGAGGGGAGGGGTGAATAAACTTTTAAAAATCTTTCAAAATATCAAAGTACACAATGCGGAATTATCAGATTTATCGATGAGCCCAACAAATTTATACTCAACTAATACTCGAATATGAACTTCTGTATGAACACTCAACTTGTCTATTCTATATGCAGTTTTAATCAATTAAACAAGTAATCAACTAAACAACAAATAAAATAGTAAAGTAAATCAACACAAGATTTATAGTGGTTCGAAAACTTGTCTACATCCACTCTCGCAACTCCAATTGCGAAATTCTTATTACTCTTCTCTTCGAGTAGTGTGTTCTTGTAGCTTAGAGTCCCTAGAAATAAGACTTCGATCTTTTCGATTACACTTCCAAGTGTAACTTCGATCTAACTAGCTATTTTACAAGTAACTAGCAACTTGAACAAAAAACAATAGAACTTCTCTTAGTTCAGTAGTAGGCTTCTTTGAATTCTTCACTAGTCTTCTGGCTTCAACCTTCTGAACTTCAAATCTGTGAGTTTATTTGCTTTGCATATCTTCAGTAATTGCTTCAGTATATCAAGTTTCAGTGTCTTGAATCGTTGAACATCCTTCGATATTTATAGACTTCTGAATATCAAGATGAGTTTGTTATCCAACTAACTTTCTTGATAACTAACTCTTGTAACTGCTTCTTCTTATCTATCCACGCGTTTCTTCAGTTAATTAGTTATTCCATAACTAACTCTTCAATATATATCTTCTATACGCGTTTCTGACTTAAGATTTCCTTCTTTACTTTATGCGCACTTGTCTAGTCTGTTTTCCATACTTAGACAAATCTTCAATCTCCTTCTTCACTTGTCTTGTCTTCAAGTCTTCTTTTCTTCAGTAGACTTCTCCAGTAGTAGACTATATAGAACCAACCTATACTAGTCCTATCATCTAATCCTAGCAAGACTATTACATTACATTAAGCTTTATAATTCAGCTTAGTCACCTTAAATCTATACATCAATATAAACATAAACTATGAGCTTCTATACATCAATTAAATGCTCATCATAAAACCTAACATAGTACTTATAAATCGTACTTATCTCTTCTTCATACTTAATCTTTTCTTTCATGTTTTGTACTTTACTGATCTTCACAAGACGACTTACATAACTAGATCAGTCAACACTTAGAATATATTCAAGTCCTCTTTTTGGCTTATCAAAACTACTTATCTTTTCATCAATTAGGACTTATATTAGGATTCATATCCCAACACCTGTCCTCCTCTCACCGCTTGTTCCCCTCTTAACTTGGCTGTAATGGAAAATCTGAACCGCCATGTAACTCACCATAGGTATTGTTGGGAAATAAAATGATTTTGATTAAGATACCAAAACCCCTGATTGATGATGATCAGATTAGTTGAGATACAGTCCTGAAAAGAATCAGTCTAGTTGTCTTAGGATAGTTGAGACGGTAAAAATGCTTAAGTCTAAATCTCATAAATAGTTCAGGGTAGTTGTCCAAAGCTGAAATGTTAGGCAGCTTGTTTGTTTTTAGGACAAGTGTGCTGAGTATACAAGACAAGCTGACTGAAGTGGACAACATGGCTGGATAATCAAAGAGTGATAAGGCAAAGCTTCATGCACTAATAAGAACTGTTTCAGATCAATCGAAGTGCTAATGATCAAGAGCATTGAATGCTATAGTCACAGAAGACATATTTAATGAAGCATTTATTGCCATCAAGCCTGAACTTAGCATTGAAGACTTAGGAGCATTAAAGACTGAAGTATTGAATGAATGTTGGAACATTCTAGTTTGCAGCAGGAATGTTCAGGGGAGTTGTCCCATCTGACCATTGGTTGAGTGTAGAGTCTGCCACAAATCAACCTTGGAAAATGTGCAAATTTGGAAACTGACACAAGTCTTCTCAGCCACATTTTTCAGAAGTCAACACATTCATTCAAGCAACCATTGAAGAAGCCTTTACACAGTGGATAATAGGATGTCAAGCTTCATAACCGTTTCAATGGTGCTGCAAATAGACAAGTTTGAAATGCTATCTCTCCAACGGATAGTTGATCAAATTTGCCTATAAATTCAGAAGTGATCAAAGGATTCAAATATCCAACTACTTGCTACCAAACTATCATCAAGCAATCAAAGGAAACCAAAGCTGTTCTTAAGAATCCCAAGTTTCCTGATCACTTCAAATAGCTAAGCCAATTCTTGTAACATCCCAAGCTTAGCATTGAGATATCCTAAGCCTTTACACTGTTCTTATTGTAAAGGATATATCTACTAGTTGGAACCAAACCTCAAACCCTTACCTCATTTAGTGAAGAAGTGTTTGTTGTAGAAGTGAGAAGTTAAGGACTGTCATTGTGAAACACAGTCTTAACTTAGAGAGATTGAGCACTAGGACTCAGATTATCCTAGGGATCAAAGCACTAAGAGAGTGTTGTTGATCAGTGCACCTTGGCACTATAAAACAAGCTAATTCCATTGTTAAGGAATTATCCTGTTCAATCAGGGAAAGTGGATGTAGGAGTATTGAGACTCTGAACCACTATAATCTGCTGTGCCATTTACTTACTGTTTTCATTCTTTTGTTTGCATTGCTTTACTTACAATCATTCATTTTCAAAGGAAACAATTGAGTAAGATAAGAAAATCTGTTTTGGACAAAGTCCCTGATCACTGTGTTTTTCAGAAAATAACTTGGAGTATTTCTTCAAAGAAAAGGCCAACCACATTCCGCACTTAGCAAACCAATTAGATATTTATCCAACTGATCACTGTCTAGTTTTCAGTAGGACAGATATCTTTAGAATATCACTCAGGGTAGTTGTCAGACAACCTTCCTGATAAAACTAAACTACTGTTTTTAAGAAGAAAAGAAAGAATTTGAATACACAAGTGCATTCCCCCCCCCCCCCCCCCCATACACTTGTGTCATACTCCATCAAGGACCAACAAGTGCTATCAGAGCAGGGGTTCAAAGACCACTGCCTCTGAAAATCCAACTAATTTTCAAAATCATATCATATCTGTGGTCACTGAGCTGATCCAAATTTCTGAAAAACTTGTCTGTGTTTATCTAACCAATTTATCTAGTCATGGCAAACAATGCAGTTCCAGGTGATGGTGTCAACACCATTAACAACATGGGTCCAAATCAAGTAAATCATATTTCTCACCACAAATTGCCAATGTTCTCAATAGAGAACTATGATTTCTGGAAGATCAGGATGAGAGCACATCTTTCCTGCCAGCATGATAAAATGCTCAAAGTCATCACCAGAGGGCCCTTCATATTCACAAAGCTAAATCCCAAGGTTACTGATGCTCAGAAAGCAGACCCAAGGGAGCTATTGCCAAAGGATGAGGATGAACTGACTGCAGAAGAGAGAAAGAGGCACAATCTGAACTACATTGCCATGAACACCTTGTACCAGACTATTCCAGATGCAGTGATGGGAAGAGTGTATCACTGCACCACAGCAAAAGAGATCTGGGATACCCTAGCACTTATGTGTGAAGGTACCCAAAAGATCAAAGAAAACAAGCTTCAAGTGGCCATCCAAAAGTATGAACAATTCACCATGGAGCCCAATGAAACTATTGATCATCTTGATGGCAGATTCACTGACATCATGAATGAGATGAATTCTCTGGGCAAGTTCTATGCCAAAAGAGAGGTTGCACTGAAAATTCTAAGAAGTCTCACATCCAAATGGGACATATATTCAGTCATGATGCAGAACACCAGCAATCTTGACAACATGCCTATGCAGCAGGTGTTCTCTGAACTCAAAGCATATGAGTTTGATCTAAACAGGAAGAAAGTACATGAAGAGCCATCCTCCTCAAGCAAAGGTGTTGCATTCAAGGCTGCTGGGTCAGAAAAGAAGAATGCACAGAAAACATCTCAAACTGTCTCCAAGACTGAGATGAAGGAGGAATTGGCACTCATGGCAAGGAGATTTGAAAAGCTCAACTCCAGATTTGGTAGATACAAAAAGTTCTACCAAGATAACAGGACTAGGAGAAGATACAGTTCTCCTGACAACAAATCAGAGGACAAACTCTCTGATGAAAAGAAGGCTGACAAGTATGCTGATAAAAATAAGTACAGCAAAGGAGAACCATCATCATCCAGGAGGAAGGAGTCCTCAAGCAAGAAAAATGATGATGAAGATATGTGTTACAACTGCCAGAAAAGGGGTCACTTTCAATGTGATTGTCCTGACCTAAGTTCAAAGGAAAGGAAAGAAAGGCAACACAAAAGAGACAAGAAGCTGAACAACAGGAAGGCTATGATAGCAGGAGAATCAGCAAGTGAAGAAAGTGTGTACTCATCTGATGATGGGTTGTTCTCCAACAGTGACAGTGAAGAAGACTGTCAAATGGCCTTTGAAAATGAAGAGGTATGTTCATCTTCCAACTCTTCTATTAACACACATGAATCTAGTGAAATCCACTTCAACTTTGGAAAGTTGTTGGAAGATTTCACCAGAATGCAAGAAGTATGCAATATGGCATTGAGAGAAAATGAACAGTTGAGATCTAAAGTTGAAATCTCCAATCTTCCTGAATCTGAGGTTGACATTAGATCAACTGAGTTGTATCAGCATATTGTGAGAGAACATGGTGAAATGACTCTCAAAGTCTCTGAACAACAAAAGTTGATTGATGAACAAAATCTGGTTTTGAAGAAAAAGGATTTTGACCTTAGAACTCTTCCAGCTAAATTTGATAATCTCTCTAATGAATTTGATACTCTTAAATTAAGTGAGGGGAGCCTGAAACTGAAAATGTCTGCCTTGAACAAATCTGCTAAGGCAATAGAGGAAATTCAAGGGTTTCAAAGACCAATGGCTCAAAGAAGTGGATTAGGCTATAATCCATTTGAACCCTCACCTGGTCTTAGCATTGCTTCAACAAGCAATACTAAGATGATCTTTGTAAGGTCAGTGGCTCAGCAAAAAGAAAATGAAATGGAAGTAAACCAACCACTGATCAAGGGTAAGGGTAAAGAAACTCTTATACCTACTCAAGTAAACAATGTTCCTAAACCCAAACCTAAGGAAAAGGTTAAGAACATTGTATACAAGAGGAATGAGGTTCAGAAGGGGAGAACCAATGGAAGGTCAACCCAACTGAACACTCATCAGTGGAATTGTCCAAAAACTGTTCAGAAGATGAGGCAACCTCAACTGGACAGATTAAGGCCCAATCCCACTGACAGGTATAACAGCTTCAGGAAGCCTGGACCTTTCATGCCAAAGGGAAAAGGCCATCCAAGCTCCTATCCTCAAAGGTCTTACCAAGCTGCACCTAAGTCTAGTAACTTCAGGAGAAATGCCCCAAAGAAGTTCACCAAGGCCAAGGATGCAATGACAAAATTCACAAAAACTGTGAAAAATGAGCAGCAAGGTTTAAAGAATCTCTACAAGCACAATGTTTTGGCTCTAAGAAGGACAATTAAGGATGCCTTGAGGCAGAGAACAGCAGCTCAGAGGAGGAAAGCTGAGGAGCTAAAAGCTGCAATGGTGAAGGAGGCTGCTGAGAAGTTCACAGTGGAACTTATGGCCAAGGTCTCTGATCAAGTTGTGACCAATCTCACTGAGCAACTGCAGGCCAAACTTGATCAATCCTTGAAGGCCACACTTGATGCTATTGTTGCTCAGAAAATGAAGCCAGTCCATGCCTTTCTGAGTATGGCAGATGATAGGATGCAAAACATCCACGATGAAAATGTTTATTTGCTGCAAGAGCTGAAGTCTCTCACTCATTCTCATTCCCATCTCTCTGTCACTATTAGTGACTTGAAGCCCCAATGTTTTGATAATGCCAAAAAGGGGGAAAGAGAGAGAGTTGGGGCAAAGGGAACCTTGAAGATAGGTGAATCCAAGGGAAAGGAAAAGTTCCCTGAGGTTGAGGAAGAGGAAGAAGAAGACATTGGGAAAGGCAAAGGCCCAATGAACATTGAAGATCTAACTGAGGAAGAACAAAATCAGATTGCTGTAAAGGAGTCCATGGCTTCTGTGATAGAAAGTCAGGCCAGAAGGCAACAGAGACCTGGTGGTGAATCTGAAGGCCTTGACCCCAAGGAGAAGATTGTTGAAGTAAGGGGGAAGGTGACCAGGTCCTCTGAAAGAAAGAGAAAGGAACAAGCCTTCACTGAATTCCCAACCAGCCTGACTCTACCATCTGAGTTTCAATCTGAAGAGTCAACTCCACTGAGAAAGTCAAAGAGGCTGAAGAAAGCAACCAAGTTGCCTGAAATCCAAGAAGAAGAAGAACAGGACAAAGAGCCTGAAGTCAGAATGCCCAAACTTGCTGATGATCCTTCAAAGCTGTTTGAAGAAGGATTTGGAAAGGATCCTGAAACTCAGGAAAAGCTGGCTCTTCAAAGAGCAAAGGAGAAGATGGAACAGTTGGTTGAAGCCAACAAGGCAAGGGATGAAAGAAGGGCTAACTTCAAAGCTCCAAGAAGGAGGAGAGCTTCATACACAAGGTTGAAGCCTCAGATGCTGCAAAGATGGGACACTCAGTACCCTCACCATGACAAGTGGGTGCCAATCTCACTGAATGATGCATGGGAGGAGGCCAAAAGGAGATTTGCGTATGACTTCTATGTCATAGGAAAGTGGCTTGGTGAAAATGTTGATGATGTATTTGTGCAGTTCATGTTTGAAAACCATAGGGATCTATACCAGAAGCTGTTTGCTGCAGCTGACATGGAAAGGATAGAATTCAAAGCCCCTGGTCCTATTCTGTACATGCCTCCCAAGTTCAATGGGAACTTGATTGATGAAGGGAAGATTCTAGAGGAGTTCATCTCAATCATGAGAATGGAGAAGATGAAGCCTGGCCCCAAAGGAACAAATCAGGACATTTGGGAGCTGAAGAAGAGAGTTTGGGCTCAGTATGGAATTGCTCCTCAGGATGGTGGAACTCTTTGAAGCATAAGTTCACTCCTTCCCTTATTACTATGTTTTAATGTTATTCTGTATCAGTTAGTGAGTCCTTCTGATTTTCCTGTTTTGTAATGCCTCATGAAATATATGAAAGGATCACTATTCTTCTATCAAGAGATAACAACTCATTATCTCAACTAACCTGACATGACCTATATACTTGATTATTTGTGCTAACAGTTTGTTTCAGGAAAACTGACCAGATCATTTATCCTGAAGACAGAGCTTAAGTCAAGTTCCCTTTGTAATAGGTTTTGGCATCATCAAAAAGGGGGAAATAAAATGGTTTTGATTAAGATACCAAAACCCCTGATTGATGATGATCAGATTAGTTGAGATACAGTCCTGAAAAGAATCAGTCTAGTTGTCTCAGGATAGTTGAGACAGTAAAAATGCTTAAGTCTAAATCTTAGAAATAGTTCAGGGTAGTTGTCCAAAGCTGAAATGTTAGGCAGCTTGTTTGTTTTTAGGACAAGTGTGCTGAGTATACAAGACAAGCTGACTGAAGTGGACAACATGGCTGAATAATCAAAGAGTGATAAGGCAAAGCTTCATGCACTAATAAGAACTGTTTCAGATCAATCGAAGTGCTAATGATCAAGAGCATTGAATGCTATAGTCACAGAAGACATATTTAATGAAGCATTTATTGCCATCAAGCCTGAACTTAGCATTGAAGACTTAGGAGCATTAAAGACTGAAGTATTGAATGAATGTTGGAACATTCTAGTTTGCAGCAGGAATGTTCAGGGGAGTTGTCCCATCTGACCGTTGGTTGAGTGTAGAGTCTGCCACAAATCAACCTTGGAAAATGTGCAAATTTGGAAACTGACACAAGTCTTCTCAGCCACATTTTTCAGAAGTCAACACATTCATTCAAGTAACCATTGAAGAAGCCTTTACACAGTGGATAATAGAATGTCAAGCTTCATAACCGTTTCAATGGTGCTGCAAATAGACAAGTTTGAAATGATATCTCTCCAACGGATAGTTGATCAAATTTGCCTATAAATTCAGAAGTGATCAAAGGATTCAAATATCCAACTACTTGCTATCAAACTATCATCAACCAATCAAAGGAAACCAAAGTTGTTCTTAAGAATCCCAAGTTTCCTGATCACTTCAAATAGCTAAGTCAATTCTTGTAACATCCCAAGCTTAGCATTGAGATATCCTAAGCCTTTACACTGTTCTTATTGTAAAGGATATCTCTACTAGTTGGAACC
This sequence comes from Galeopsis tetrahit, assembly GCA_963675135.1. Taxonomy (NCBI): domain Eukaryota; kingdom Viridiplantae; phylum Streptophyta; class Magnoliopsida; order Lamiales; family Lamiaceae; genus Galeopsis; species Galeopsis tetrahit. The sequence continues at coordinate 8,778,852 of OY776127.1, read as the reverse complement.
AAACCTCAAACCCTTACCTCATTTAGTGAAGGAGTGTTTGTTGTAGAAGTGAGAAGTTAAGGACTGTCATTGTGAAACACAGTCTTAACTCAGAGAGATTGAGCACTAGGACTCAGATTATCCTAGGGATCAAAGCACTAAGAGAGTATTGTTGATCAGTGCACCTTGGCACTATAAAACAAGCTAATTCCATTGTTAAGGAATTATCCTGTTCAATCAGGGAAAGTGGATGTAGGAGTATTGAGACTCTGAACCACTATAATCTGCTGTGCCATTTACTTACTGTTTTCATTATTTTGTTTGCATTGCTTTTCTTACAATCATTCATTTTCAAAGGAAACAATTGAGTAAGATAAGAAAATCTGTTTTGGACAAAGTCCCTGATCACTGTGTTTTTCAGAAATTAACTTGGAGTATATCTTCAAAGAACAGGCCAACCACAATCCGCACTTAGCAAACCAATTAGATATTTATCCAACTGATCACTGTCTAGTTTTCAGTAGGACAAATATCTTTAGAATATCACTCAGGGTAGTTGTCAGACAACCTTCCTGATAAAACTAAACTACTGTTTTTAAGAAGAAAAGAAAGAATTTGAATACACAAGTGCATTTCCCCCCCCCCCCATACACTTGTGTCATACTCCATCAAGGACCAACAGGTATTTTGATGTAATGGGCATTTTTAAAAATCCTAGGGCTTTGTATCACTTCGGTTTTGGTCGCACTGATTACCCTTTAGGTCCAGATGATGGTATTACCATTTCCTTCCCCTGTTGTTGCCCTCCGGGCTTATATCTTTCTTGTCTCTAATATCTTTGTTTTCTTGTCGCAGCTATGAGTTGGTTATCCCAAATCTCTCGAGATGCTACCCCTCTCTCCATGGTGCACAGGCCAGCTGCTCCTGAAAGTTCTCAAAAGGCTCCTCTTCCTCCTTCCCCGGTGAAACCTGCAGTGGGGTCTGTTGCTAAACGGACCAGGTCGTCTGCCGGCAAAGCTGCCTTCTCCTCCGGGCTCCCCACTTCAGGGGCCTCTAAGAAGAAGAAGACCAAAGGTCAATCTTCTGCTCTTCCCTCAGAAACTATCGATCTAGAAGCTACGGGGGGGATCAATATCGAACAGTTTGCTGCTTTTGTGGAGCACCACATTCCCATGCCAGCTGTTAAAGCTTTTAATACTCTAACTTTGGAGGAGAGGATGGTGCATACAACCCATAGTTTCTCCCAGGTAAGTTTTTACTGCATACCTTCACTATATAGTCTGTAAAGAGTGAAGTAGACTTCTTGACTTCCTTTATGGCCTTGCACAGTTTGGTCTTCTCTATTCGTATGTGTTCGACCAAGCCCTTCAATCTCTTCGACTTCATGAAGACATCCGCAGCCAGATAGAGCAGGACAAGGTGAAAAAGGAGATGGTCGAGGCAGAGCTCCGGGAGGCTACCCTAGGGAGAAAGGCAGCAACGGCTGAAAAGATTCAGGTCTTGACACAGAACCAGGTTTTTTCTGAGGAGCTCTCCCTACTCTGAGCCCAAGTTGCTGAGCAGGGCACGGAGATCCAGCGTTTGAAGAATGAATTTTCCTCAAATGGGGTGAAGCTTTGTGTCGATTCTCTCTTCACTTCTGCGGCAGGGCAGACTTTTCTGGGTACTTTGCACCGAGAGTGGCTAGAGGCTTTCCTCAAAAGCTCTAGTTTTTGGGGGCTATGGGGGCATACATTCCACATTTCATCGATCATGGTTTCTCCAATGCCGTAGCCGAGCACTCTGCTGCAGGGTTTGATGGCCACTACACTCGTGCCCTTCGCCTGGATGAGTTAGCTACTCCCCTAAAGTTCCCCGGAGATCCCAAGGAGGATATCAACACTCCTTGGTGGTTGCCTGGCATGAGGAGGGATGTCTCGGAGCTAAAGAGTGCAGCTCTAGGAGTGGGGGACTTGGTGCCCATGAGCAATCTGGAATTTCCTATTCACATAGCTAACCCTGATCCCCTGGCTACCGTGGCGGCTGATGTCTCGGGGGAGAAAGGGGAGGGTGGTGGCTCCAGCGGGCAGGTCAACGAGGTTGTGGAAAGCACTGGAAGGGTTGAAATTCCTCCCTCTTCATAACTTTCTTTACTTTTTCTGATAACGATGTTCTGGTACTCTTAAAACACTTTTTTTTTTTTTGTTGGGGGCCTTCGTGCTCCTTTGGTATTTTCAGGAGACTCCACACTCCTGCATTTTTTTGTGGAGGGCCAGGGCATGGTGCCCTTGGTCTTGGATATGTTTTGCCTTTGGATGCTTTATCTTACTCCTTCTCCTCATACCTGCATATTGTCTTATTGTATGCATACATATATGTTTTCTCTCTTCATAAACATGTTATGTGTTATGTCTAAGATAATGAGTATGTCATATGTTGCATGTCTAGTTTCTCTTAGCTGAGTTTCAATGCATATCTCTAACATCCTTCTAACACCTATGGGCTTTGAGGCTTCATTATCGCAAAAATAGCAAAAATAGGGAGTTCAGGCTTTTGTACTTACTTGATAATACTTGTAGAGTTTCTACATAGCTCCTACTCCCCCTAGCCTCAAAGGCTAAAGCGGATGGAGACTTCTCCCTTAGAATATGTTTGGTCTTAGAGCTTTGAATTCTCCCCTTAGGATGAATTTCATTTCAAAACTGCATTAATTCTCAAAGTGAGGTTCATTGGAACCCACTTGTTTTCTCAAGGTGAGGTTTGTATAAACCTACGCATTTTCTCTAAGTGAAGTTCATTGGAACTCACTTGTTTTCTCAGGGTGAGGTTTGTATAAACCTACGCATTTTCTCTAAGTGACGTTCATCGGAACCCACTTGTTTTCTCAGGGTGAGGTTTGTATAAACCTACGCATTTTCTCTAAGTGAGGTTCATCGGAACCCACTTATTTTCTCCAACTGAGGTTCATCGGAACCCACTTATTTTCTCAGGGTGAGGTTTGTGTAAACCTACGCATTTTCTCTAAGTGAGGTTCATTGGAACCCACTTATTTTCTCAGGGTGAGGTTTGTATAAACCTTCGCATTTTCTTCAAGTGAGGTTCATCGGAACCCACTTATTTTCTCAGGGTGAGATTTGTATAAACCTTCGCATTTTCTCCAAGTGAGGTTCATCGGAACCCACTTATTTTCTCAGGGTGAGGTTTGTATAAACCTTCGCATTTTCTCCAAGTGAGGTTCATCGGAACCCACTTATTTTCTCAGGGTGAGGTTTGTATAAACCTGCGCATTTTCTCATTTTATCCTTCGCTTTAATATCATTACATATCAACCATCTCATCATGTTTTCAAGCATCTATTTCACACAATAATTTTTCAAAGATCAAGAGAAATCGCTGCAATTTCTTCAAAAATAGGGCTTCATTGATCAAAAAATGTTTATCAACATAGGCAAAAAGGAAACCTATGCCGGCTTCATTAAAAACCTCTACATGGTAAAACCCAAAGGGAAACCCACGCAGAGGGAAAAAGAGTGTCGGTGAAGCGATGCGTACAATTATTCGAATGGAAATGAATGTCAAAATTGCACAAAAAAGGTAAATAAAGGACCAACACGTTTTTAAATGTAAAACCTCTTAAGGTGGCACACGTTCCATGGGCGCAGCACCTCATTTCCTTCCATACTCTGGAGCTTGTAGGCTCCTCCTTTCAACACTTGTATCACTTTGTAAGGACCCTCCCAATTGGGCTCCATCTTCCCAGTATTTTTCAAGGCATCAGCTCTTCGGAGGACTAAGTCTCCAACTCTACGATCGTAGGCTGCTTTGATCCTGCTCTTGTATCTCTCTGCTTTCAGCTTCGCTATCTCTCTCTCCTCCTCTACCAGGTCCAGGGCCTCTCTCATTAACTCTTCGTTTTTCCTTTCATCGAAATATGTGATTCGATGTGACCCTAATTGGGCCTCTAGCGGTATTACTACTGTTGTCCCGTACACCAATTGGAAAGGGGACTCCCCTGTAGCTGACTTAGGACTAGTCCTGTAAGACCAGAGAACATTGTCCAGTTCCTTTACCCATCCCCCTCCTATTGTTTGTAGGCGAGTTCGGATGCCATCCACTATGATTCTGTTTGTGACCTCCACCTGGCCATTAGCTTGCGGATGAGCCACTGAAGTGAACCTCTGCAGAATATTCCATCTCTCACACCATCTTCTCACTCTTTCCCCGTTGAACTGCGTGCCATTATCCGAGACTAGAATTCTAGGTACTCCAAATCTGCAATAAATGTGTCTTGCTAGGAAACTAATTACATTATCTTCCTCTATCTTGGCCAACGGTGCGGCTTCCACCCACTTGCTGAAATAGTCCACTGCCACAATTAAGAACTTCCTTCCTCCAGGTGCCATAGGAAAGGGCCCCACTAAATCTATTCCCCATTTTGCAAATGGGCAGGGCGAATACATGGCCCCCATTTCTTCCGCTGGTACTCGTATTAGCGGTCCGTTCCTCTGACACTTCTCACATTTCTTCACAAATTCTCGAGCGTCCCTCATCACATTAGGCCAGTAAAACCTGCCCTGAACACCTTCTTCACAAGTGTCTTATAGCCCTCATGGCTGGCTGCATAACCTTCGAGAATATCCCTGATCACGAACTCCGCTTCCTGTTTTGAGAGACATTTCAGATACGGTTGATTGAAGGACCTTTTGTACAGTTGATCCCCAATGATACAATACTTCACCCTCAAGGCTTTGGCTTCTCTGGATGTCTGGGTTGTAGGATTCTCAGGATTTTTGCTCAATTCTTCCCATATCTCTTTTCTCCAATCGTCTGTCTCGGTTATTTCTCCCACTAAAGCCTCTGTCGCTAGTCGGTCCGCCACTAACAGGGTTATCTTTCATGGGCCCTCAAACTCGGTGGAGCTGGCCAACTTGGACAACCCATCTGCCTTCGTGTTTTCCTCTCTCGGTATCTGTATTACCTCGAAAGCATGGAATTTATTCTTCAAGTTCCTCACTTGTTCCAAATACGCAATCATGTTTTCGTCTTTGGCAAGGTATTCTCCCATTACTTGTTGCACCACCAGCTGTGACTCTGAGTATGGAGTAACCTTTTGTGCTCCTAGCTCTGCTGCCATGTTAGCCCCTCTGATCAGGGCCTCGTATTCTGCTCTGTTGTTAGAGGTTGAAAACCGAAACTTAACTGCAACTTGTATCTCCTGGCCCTCAGGGTCTACTAGCACTATCCCTGCCCCAGATCCAAGTGCCGATGCGGAGCCATCAACGTACACTTTCCACCCTTCCATCTCCTCTGTTCTAGTGGATTCTTGGATAAAGTCCGTTAGGGCCTGGGCTTTGATAGCCTTTCTGGGTTCATAATCAACATCATATTCCTGCAATTCAACGACCCACTTGACCATTCTTCCTGACAAGTCTGCTCTCCCTAGTACCTGCTTCAAAGGGTAATTAGTCCGCACAATGATTTTATAAGATAAGAAATAAGGGCGTAATCGCCTTGCTGTCACTACCACCGCCAGAGCTGCCTTCTCCACCTCTGAATATCTGACCTCCGCTCCTTGGATTACCTTACTTACATAGTATATGGGCTGTTGTGTGGAGCCCTCTTCCTTCATCAACGATGAGCTTAAGAAATGTTCCCCTACTAAAAGATACAGGAATAGTATATCTCCATGGGAGGGTTTCGTTAGCTTCGGGAGTTGTTCCAGGTGAAGCTTAAATTCCTCAAAGGCCTTCTGGCAATGCTCGTCCCATTCAAATTTTGACCCTTTCCTTAAGGTCCTGAAGAAATGATGACTTTTCTCAGCCGATCTTGATATGAATCTGCTCAGAGCTGCTATTCTCCCATTCAGGGTCTGTAGTTCCTTCAAGTTTCGAGGAGGCTGCATGTCAAGTACGGCTTTCACCTTTGCAGGGTTGACTTCTATTCCCCTCTGGGTCACCATGTATCCCAGGAATTTCCCTGACCTCACTCCAAAGGAGCATTTAGCTGGATTCAGCTTAATGCCATTACTCCTGATTACCTGGAATATCTCCTTCAGGTCTTTTATATGTTCCTCTGCCTTAACGCTCTTGGCCAACATATCATCCACGTAGATTTCCATGTTCTTACCAATTTTCTCTCGAAATATTGAGTCTACCATTCTCTGGTAGGTGGCTCCTGCATTTATCAGTCCGAAAGGCATACGTATATATCCAAAGGTACCACATGCTGCAATAAAACATACCTTCGGGATATCAAGGGGATTCAACTGAATCTGATGGCATCCCTGATATGCGTCCATCATACTGAGCAACTCAAAACCTGATGTCGCGTCCACCAATTGGTCGATTCTGGGCAAGGGATAATGGTCCTTGGGACATGCTTTGTTCAAATCCCTGAAGTCGATGCACATCCTCCACTTACTAGCTCCTTTAGACACCAACACTGCATTTGAGAGCCATTCAGGGAACTGCACCCTCTTTATATGCTCTGCATTCATTAACTTATCAATTTCCTCTTTCACAATAAGATTCTTTTCTTTACCGAAATTTCTCAATTTTTGTTTTACTGGTCTCGCCCTGGGATCCACGTTGAGGTGATGTACTGCTATCTCTGGAGGGATACCCGTCATATCCGCTGGGGCGAAGGCAAATATATCCACATTCTCTCGAAGAGTGGCTATCATTCTTTCTTTGAGTTCTGGGTCTATCTGAGTCCCAATTCTGGTCGTGAACCCCTCATTTTCTACGGAAAGTTTGATGTTCATTAATTCCTCATCTGCCCTGATCTTGGGCTGCTCCCCTGCCAATTCACCTACTCTTCATTTTTCAGTTCGGGGTCCTCCCCTTTACATCTTTCTAAACCTCGAAACATAGCCTTGCCCGCTATCTTTACTGACTCTACATAGCATTTCCTTGCTTGTTACTGATCTCCACATATCTCTCCCACTCCCCCTGAGGCAGGAAATTTCATCTTCATGTGGAAGGTGGAAATTACGGCCTGAAAGATATTCAAGCTCAGTCTTCCCATCACCACATTATATGAGGATGGAACGTCTACTATCAAGAATTCTATCATTTGTACTCGTCGGTGGGGGGCAGTCCCTAGCCCTACTTGCAACAATGCTGAGCCGAGGGGCTGGATTGCTCCCCCTAAGAATCCATAAAGGGCAGTTTCCACTGGCCTAAGCTTTATGTTCAGCTCCAACTTTTTGAAGCACTCCAGGAACATAATGTCCGCTGAGCTTCCCGTATCTAAAAAGATTCGCGCCACGTCATATCCTGCGATGTCCGTAGTAATGACTAAAGCGTCATTATGAGTTTCTCTGGGTACTCCCATGTCTTCTGGTCTAAAATGGATATCAGGGACCACTGTCATTTTTCCTATCCCTCGATGTTCTATATTCTGCTACACTTTCAACGATCTGACACTTTGCTTCCTTTTTCTAAAGGAGTCGCCATCAGTAGGGCCCCCCATAATCATGTGGATTGTTCCCCTCCTCTAGGGAGGGGGGGTTGATCTTCCGTTTCCTTCCTCTGTTCCCTCTTATTTTCCTCTGTCTTCCCCTCCGGATCCTTTCTCTTTTGTGCTCGAGGGCCCTGCCTATCCCTGAATGTGAATTCTTTAAGATGTCCTGCTTGGATCATCCTTTAGATGCCAACATTGATTTATATCATGTCCGTAATCATTGTGGAACCGGCAAAACTTATCAGATTTGGGATTCTGAGGACCTCTGTTTCTAGAGTAGGGGAATTTCATATTAGGGTGATCTCCCGCTACTTCTAAAACTTCCGCTGGCTCTATCTTCAAAGGGGTATACTTCTCGAACTTTCCCCTAGGACCCAAACGCGTTGTTTCTTCTTCCTTTATGTTCCCAGGCCTTCTCGAACTTCTGTATCTTTCTAGACTAGACCTCCTAGGTATTATTTCTCTCCTTCGTTCTCCATTTCCTCCCATTGGTTTAGTCTCAGAGCGCTTGGCTTTCCGTATGTCTTCGAGGGTGAGGTATTTTTCGGCTCTCCTTAATAATTCATCAAAGGTCTGTACTGGTTTCTTGGCCAGGGATGTAAAAAGGTCTCCATCTTTTAACCCATTGGTAAGGGCATTAATCTTAACTTCCGAGGAGGCTGTAGGTACCTCTAGGGCTGCTCTCATTCTCTCCCTGTCGCATGTTAAACAAGGTGAGGGTAGCCCTGGGCTGCCTCCGAGCACTAGCGAATTGATGCAAGAACAATTCACTAAATTCCGACCACGAATGAATGGTATCAGGTCCTAACTACGTAAACCACTGTTGTGCAGCTTTGGATAGAGTGGTTAGAAAGACCCTGCACTTGACACCCTCTCCGTAGCGGTGCAACAAGGCAGCATTTTCAAATCTCACCAGGTGTTCCTACGGGTCCGCGGTACCATCATATTCAAAATTTAAAGATTTGAGGTTAGAAGGTAATTCATCTTGTAGGATATTGGGAGAAAACTGATAACCAGTAACGTAAGAAGGTTTATTTACATTATCAACCATGTGTTTCCGCATATCCTTCATTTCCTTCCGAATGGCTTGTATCTGATCACTGACTACCCCCTGATAAGTGTCATCCGTGCTTTCTCCTGTTTCGGTGTCCAAAGTAATCCTCCCCGGGGTTATCTCCGTGTTCCTCCTAGGTATTCTGTTGAGGATGCTCCTTTCGGCTTGAGAGGGTATCTTTTCTTCTTGATCTCGAGGGAGCCCCTCATTTTTGGAAGGAGCCAGAGAGGAATCAATGATGTGTTCCGGAGGGTTCTGCTTTATGCCCTCGTTTACTGGTGGAATTGGACCGGAAGTGTGAATTCCACGGGAGGTAATTATCCTTTCCACTGCTTGGGCAATCATTGCATCTAATTGATCTTGAGAGATGGTCAGGAGCCCCGGTTGCGCGTCGGCAGGAGGGGTATCTCTGTTGGTCCCGCTTCCAGAGGCTCCTGAAGTACCTGTCGCATTCCCCTCGGGTGCGAGAGGGTTATCTTCCACTGTAGTGTTTACGGGTTGTTTCCCTAAATTTCGGTTTGGGGGAAAACCCGGTGGAGGTGGAGGGAAAGGAGAGGAAGTAAGATCTCCTTTCTCTTTGGTTTGCTTTGTAAGATCCTGTTCTCCACCCATTTCGTACGAAACTTTCTCACTCCTTAGCTCAAAAGTTTCCCACAGACAGCGCCAGTTGTTGCGTTTGAAAATAACGAGTAGGGATATCGAATCTCCCTGCCTGGATTACGGTGGTTGTGGGCTTTGATCGTCACTTTTAGGCAAGCTTATCCACGAAAAATCCTCCTTCAAGCTCCGTAAAGACCTGCAAAAGCACGCCGGAGGGGATTCCGGCGTGGAATCTCCGACGCTCAAGTCAGAATCTTTCTCCGGAGAATTAAAGAGGAATTTCCCTGTAATTCAAGGGAAATTCTCGCAAGTATCGTGAAGTTTTCTGTGTTTTTCAGTGTAGATTTCGTATATTTCTTATCAAGAATATCAATAGTGTGTCATGAATGTAAAACGTAGTCAATAAAGTAAACAAACCTGCCTTTATACCTGCCCTCATTTCGTGGGGGAGAGGGAGACTCCCTCTCCCTCTTCTTTCTCAACCGTCCCGCAAGACTCGGTCCTTTAGTGGACTCCTCCCACTTCCTTTCATTGACTTCTTCTCGGGCCTCATCTATCAAGAACGGACCCTAGATCTTTCCCTCATGGGCTGGAAATACTTGGCCCAAGAACAATTAAGCCGTAGATGTGGGCCAAAAGCCCACTTATGACTATTTCCCTTTTTGGGGTTGGTGGTGTATTAATCCCCTTTACCGAACTCTTATTTATAACCAGACGGATTTAATTCATCTTATATCCACGTGTCGTCATCTTCAAAAACGACATATTTTGTCCGCATCATATAAAAAAATAAATCGTGTAATATACGAGACTATTATGCTAGTTTACATCAACATACATGAACATATTTAAATTAAGATTAAAATGAAATTACTCGGTTAAATGTTTACAGTATTTTATTTGAAAGAGTGGAAGTGGGTGGGTATGCAATTATTTGGGCTACCTCTTTCTCCTTCCCCAATTTGCCTGCTCGTTGACTCTCACAAACACAAACTATTGTTGAGTTCTAAAAATCCAATTATGGCAGAGGCAATTCTCAAAGTTGTGATCGATAATGTAAGCTCTCTAATTCAAGGAAAAATTGGCTTGATTATGGGCGTGGATAAGGAAATGAAGAAGCTCTCCGACACTCTCACTACTATCCAGAAAGTGTTGGAAGATGCAGAAGACAAACAATTTCATAGCAAATCAATTCAAAATTGGCTAGGCGAGCTTAACTCCATCGCCTATGAGATTGAAGATATACTGGACGAGTGTCAGACGGAGGTCTCAAATCTCAAGCGCAAAGGTACTGGAGAATATAACCTGAAGAAAATTTTGTACAAACACAAAATTGCACGAAGGATGAAGAAAGCTGTGGAAAAATTGGAGTCGATTGCAGAGGATCGCCACAAGTTTCATTTGCAGGAAATAGTTGTGCAGAATTCAAATCAGGTGGACTGGCGACGCGAGACGGGATTTGTTCTGAACGAGCCAGATCACATCTATGGCAGGAACGACGATAATGAGAAGATTGTAGATCTGTTGGTGAATCAAGTTAAGGACTGTGAGCAACTCTCTGTCTTACCTATAATCGGTATTGGGGGTATGGGTAAGACAACACTTGCTCAATTAGTGTATAATGATGAGAGAGTGAGTCAGAATTTTGATATAAAATTGTGGATTTGTGTTTCTGATGATTTTGATTTGAAAGTTATTCTCAATTCTATTATTGAATCTGCTACTGGTGTTTCTCCAAATTTGGGGAATTTGAGTTCTTTACAGTACAGAGTCCGTCAAGAATTGAATGGAAAAAAATACTTGTTGATATTAGATGATGTGTGGAATGAGAATCAGGAACACTGGGTTAAATTGAAGAGTATCTTGGAGTGTGGCTCCATTGGTGCTTCGATTGTTGTCACTACACGTCTGAAAATAGTTGCAGATATCATGGGAACGCATCCAGCGCATTGCTTGGTGCAGTTGTCGGAGGAGCATTGTTGGCTCTTGTTTAGGCTAAGAGCGTTTGGAGAGGAGAATGAGGAACATCATAACTTGGAAACTATTGGGAGGCGAATTGTGAAAAAATGTGGTGGTGTTCCTTTGGCGGCTAAGGCACTTGGTGGTCTTTTGCGGTTTAAGAGGGGAGAAAAGGAATGGATTCGTGTCGACGAAAGTCGAATATGGAATCTTCCGGAAGAAGATAATTCAATCATACAAGTCTTGAGATTGAGTTATCACCATCTCCCTTTTGTACTGAAACGGTGTTTTGTTTATTGTTCCTTATTTCCAAAGGATTATAGATTTAAGAAGGAGGAGTTGATCTTTCATTGGATGGCTCATGGATGCATATCGTCAAACGATCTACAGGAAGTGGAGGACGTTGGTGATCAAATATGGAGTGAGTTAGCTCTGAGATCCTTTTTTCAAGAAATCTTATATAATAAAAGGAGGAAAATCTCTCCAGTTTTACGCCAAGTGTCATTTTTGATACATTCTGCTCTCGCCATGTGTCGTTTAGAAGGATCCAACCTGTCGCCACGTGAGATACATGTCATCTTCTCAGACAACGAACCGTTTGCAAGGTTTTACCCCTTCTCTTCATTCTTCGTCTCTTCAGTTTCATCCCTTACCGGACTTCTAAAAACCCTTATCGATTACAGTTTGTAGGGCTGGATTTTAGATTGGGGTTGGAGTTTTTGGTGGGTTAAGAGTGGCGTTGGAGATGATTTCGGGAGCCTCCTCCGTGGTCTATGTGCGTGAAAGCAAATCCCACCATAAAGATCGGTCGCGCCACCTTCGTGTTAGGAAGGTAGGTTTTTTTATTTGGGCTAATTTCGATTTCAAAGAACTGACCGGCGGCAAACTCGACACAGGTGAAGATGCTGTCTCAATTTTAGAAATTGAGATTCAAAGCCACGCGATTTTTGAAGCATTATTGATGATTTTTTTACCTTATATACTCTGAAAATTGTTGAAATGCTTAATCAGAGTTTTCATGATTGAAATACTCTGTGTTTATGATTGAAGATTGAGTTATATATACATATATATACTGTGACAACTTGGTGCGTAGTAATTTTTTACAACTTAAAGAATGTGTTGATTGTTTTCTGAATTTGGGGTACAAGGTGTGTAATCACACCGAATCATTTAAATTTTGCATTTTGCCTGATGAACAATTTCCCATGCTTAAATGTGATGAATTGTCTGTATTTTGCAATGTGTGTTTACAGAGCGGTGCGGTTAGGGAGAGGTATTTGACTTTAGAGATGAAGTTGTTACAAGTGACTGTAGTTTGTGGAATTTAGCCGGCACTTGATCTGGAATTCTCTATTTTGGTTTAGAATTTATGTCAAATAAATGTGAGATGAAAAGACAATTTTTATCTATTTACACTTGGTGTTGGCTGGAAGACTATCACCATTGTTGATTTCTCTGCTTCAACGTCTACCTGGATTTATCTGTTTCACTAACAGTAAGGGATAACTCAAAAAAGTTAATCCAAAAATAAATTTCCAGTCTTGGTCATTCAATAGTCACTCAGCTTTCTATTTTTAAAACTTATGTTTCTCTAACTTGATTTTGAAATCTTTTATTGCTTTCTGAATTTTATTTTAGGAAGAAGATGATCAATATGATTATGAGAAGAGTTTTTTGCAGCCTTTGAAGCCATTTGAATGGCTATCTTGGCAAAATTTCACATCTTCAGGTATTTTTATTATTTAAAACTTATCAATATTATTGTTCAGACTTTTTGACATTTTTAAGTTGAGCAAAAGGTGGTGCGATTGGTTTTTGGTATTATTAGTTTTAGTCGCCATTGAGATTCCTGATGTTTTAGACGACTCCTTTAGTATAACACCTTTCACACTCTGTGTGATGATGACGATGAAGATGAACATATGTGATTCTCTAAGATGGGGGTTGGGCAGAAATATAAGTTTGGTTCATCGAATTCTGATGCAGAAATAGAGTATAGAAGAGGGTCAAGCTTGAGAGAAGCGCGTTACTGGTGAGAATTAGCAGCAACTTTTCCTCCTTCAATGATCTATCTAACTTAGTGAAGGCTAAGAAACAAAAGTTATAATCCATCCACAGGGACTACAGTAAATGGCACAAATTATAATTGCAGCCCTTAAAAGAAGCATGGGAAAATTAATTCTGCATATAGTCCTTTAACAAGCCAAGCAAATGTTTTCTATACAATGAATTATAGGCCTAAAATTATTAAAAAAGAACAAACTTAGCCAAGAAGATGATTTTTGAATTGATCTGAAGAGTGGTTGTTCTTTGCTTTCCATTCTGTTATAAAATGTGTAGGGCTTGGAATTCATTTTGTCGTGTTCCTATTTTGTTTTTGGGTTTTTTAAGATAGAATCATTTATTCTTCCTCTGGTAGAATTTGTAGAATATAAAGAAATGAATTAATTGTGCTGGGAGACTTATATAAAAAGAAATTGGTAAGTTGTTTCTTGCAATCATAAAACAACCAACTTCCTTTTCCAAACTTATTTGATTCTGCATGTTTTAACACTGTGACAGATTATTTGCTGACAATTGCTTCAACCAAAAATCAAAGTTGTATTCTGTGATAATTGAATGGTGGAATATTTTGTCATCTTGCAAGTGTTTTCAGGTTACATAAAGGGGGTAGGGTGCAAAGAAGATTATTGGTAATAAAGGTGGTTCCACCATTGGAGATGAAGGTTTAGATGAAAATTAAGTGGAATATTTACAAGTTGTGGTGGAGGATTGATTTCTGTTTTTCTTTTCCTTCAATATATGCTTATGTTTTTAGTCTACCTTCAACCGTGAGATTGGTTGAGCGTTGTGGCTCTCCAGCTCTTGACACGTGGATTCTATTTTTGCCACATAGGTAAGGTTCTCCTACCATGTCATTTTGACATAATGCCCGTTACGTGCCTTTCCAGTTCTCAAAACTTGCTTCCATCAATGGCGGCATCCTCTGAACAAGAGACACACGACGATTTGGAATTCCACTCTGTGCCATCCTTATCAGTCTCCTTCGCGCATAGGTTGCACTCTCATTTTATCTTATGGTATTTAATTCTAAAATCTTTTGGTTTATGTGTATACTCTTTTGCTGTCCTTCCCAGCCTGTCTTTTCCGCTCTTCAAAAACCCCTACCTCTGAACCCTAGCTTCCGCCGTCACGCGAAAACCAGATTCGAGTCCGCCAATCGCTGCCGTGAGCCCTCCCTCCGTGTGCATCCATCGAGACTGGCGCCACCTTGCCCGGTATCCGACCAGATGCCGTCGCTGCCATCCCTGTGTCGCCGCCGCCGCTCCTTGTGCAGTCAAGGTTTTCATCTTCCTACCATTCCATCTCTCTCTGTTTTGGCGTAAATTTTCTTTATTTTCTGTAATTTTGAGGTTTTAGTATTGCTAAATTTAAACTGGCTTTGCATTTGGGTGCGAGATAGGTGGGTAACGCATTTGTAGCGCGATTAAGAAAGAATTTGAGGAGAAATGTGGAACCCCAAAGATTAAATTGAAGAAAATTTCAGATGTTATTACCGTTGAAATGCTTGCTGGATTGACATCTGAAGGAGGAAACAAGTTTAAAATGCTTATTAGCTATGATGATAACCTCTCAATTGGGTAAAATTTCTCCCTCCCTCTCTTTCTTTTTTTTTTTTATTTTGATTATTTTTTTGTGTAGATACATGGAGATTAGATTCTTTTAAAATGCTTTATGAGTAAAATGTTTGTACGCTTGAAATCTTCCGAACCATACACGATGTTGTAGGAACTGAATTTAGGTGGTAGCATCGTTGTTGCAGCCCTAGAAGAGGCATATGGAACCAACATATAAACAATAAAGAGTCTTGGTGATCGATCTGCATATTGAAGTTTCTGCTGATCAAACTTTGCCGCCGGGTCGTAATAACGCCGTCGGTTTGCTGTAGAGTGGTTACCGTCACTGAACCGAGAGAAATTTTAATTGTATGCTTTCTTCAATCATAATTTTCTAATTGCCTTTGCTATTTTATGGGCATATTTTAAATGACGACTTCCGTATTTATCCTTTTTCTACTACAAGTGGTTATTAGATAAGAATCTTTCGAGAAGTTTATCTCCGGAATTGGGACATTTATCTCAATTGATGATACTACGAGTACAATAATTTTGCAATATACACTAACAAACTTTTGCATATTTATATTGACAATTTTTGGTTAAGATATGGTGGCTTTTACTTCCGCTTATGATGACTTCCTATTCATTTTATTTTTGACAGGGATTTTATGCAGAACAATATTAGTGGGCCAAAATACGAAGGAGATATGCAACATTGGACCTTTGGAATGCCAGGGGTGAAATTGTCGAGGTACATTGCCTAGATTAAGAAAATTTTTGTGTGCTAGAATTTTTAACTACATTAGTATGTAACACACTGCCTTGTGAATGTGAGGATGTGAAGTTTGTCATTTGTTGCCTATTTATGCTTGCAGTAAGTTATATTCCTTAATATTAGTGAGATGGCAGCAGATGTTTCGATATAATAGTGTGATCGGGTTATGATGCATAACACCATAGCATGGATTCATTGTGTTTGCATAGCGCCATGGTGTGGATTCAGTTATGATTCACGTAACCTAACATACGTAATTGATGTTTTTCTTTGTCTCATAATTGTTCTTTAATATATTAGCCTTTAGAGTATATATCAATTATCAACATCAGCAATAAATGGTATAAATATCTTTGATATGGTGGAACTGGTCAAGCTGTACGAATATGGGATTTGCAGAACAAGATATGTGTCAAATGGTTGAAAGGTCATACTGATATGATAACAGGTGCAATGTACAAGTTACAACTGCAAAGATGAGCATAGCTCTCCAGCTTCTCTTCTTTCCATGCAGATCACGTTGGTAGTGCTACTTCCACACGTAGCGATGATTTTCTTGGCGATGGAGCGCCGCTGGAGTGGGCATTGCTGCTCATCGGATGCCTTTTCAAACTGTGGAAGTTGAAGGAGTGACAATTGCATCAATGGAGGAGGGAGAGGACAAAGCAAAAGGTGTGCCTGACTTTTGGCTAACGACAAACTAATGAAGTATTGGTTGATCGAGGAGGTTGATATTTTTTAATGCTATTTCTTACTCAACTCTGGTTTCTGCCTTCATCTGAACTTTTTTACCTGTCTTTTTTAGATTGCTGAGTGTGATGAAGAGGCACTAAGATCTCTCAAGGACATCAAGTGGTGTAGAATTCATAATCTAAGGGACTTAGAGTAATGTTTATTCATTTCGACAATACTATATAATTCTTTTCCAATCAATGTTTGTAATATTTAAATATGTTAATCCATGTCATATTGAATATGCCTACAGGATAGAGATTGAATGGTATCCTGGAAAATGCTTGACGCAGAAGGTTTAATTTAAAGAAAAAGCCAACAATAAATACTGAGGAGTGTGAAAGTTTTTTCAACTTTTTAGTCCACCAGAGGTTCCGAAAAATGAAGATGATATTGATAAGGATGAGGTATGTATGGTCTTCCCTTTGTGGTTTATCATCTGAAATTGAAAGCCATAATAATGCTTTTAATCTCTTATTACTCCCCTATATTATTTGATAATATGTTTGAATAGGTTGAAGATCTCCAAAATCTTATGTAACAAGACTATGATATTGGGTGAATATCTTGTTCTATTTTCCCACTAGGGTGTGGGGAGTTTCATAGGATCTCATCCATTTTCCCTCTGGCATGGAATCATTTGTAGCACATGTTGTTCCATAAGATGGTGGGTTTTCTTTGAAATTTGAGTGGCTTAATATTTTGATATGATTTTTATCCATTACAGCTCAACAATTCGGGATAAAATTATCCCCCATGTTGTTTCTTGGTTTATTGGGGAGGCTGTTGAAGCTGATGAACTTCAAATTGATGACGATGATGAAGAAGACAAGAATGAGGAAGATGAAGACGTGGATGATAACGAGGCTCAAGAGGACGTCAAGAGCAGAAAGAAGGTGAACAAATTATTTGGAAAATAGAGCAAATTTATAATTCAAGGTTTAATTTCTAAATTTCACTTGGGAGACTCACTATTTTCTCTCTCTCTCTCTCTTTGTTGTACCATTTCACCTCAACTTTTCAGCCTTCTGGACAAAAGGTATGGTTATTGTTTCAACTTCCATTTGTTGTATATTTGTGTCTACTTTATGCAACTTACCAAGCTATTGGAACGACTCTCCTATTATATAGAAAGGTGCCAAAGTGCCCTCCTGGCCTCCTTTTGTTGATAGAATCGATCAAACTTGATTTTTGTTATCTTCTCATGGCCTCCTTATGTCTCAAGCTCGCCCCTTTCATGGTTGATTTCTTTAATGCAGCCTTGATTTTTCATGGTTGTTGAGCGTAAACATTTAGTTTTGAGGCATCACGTGAGCATGTATTTTATTTGTTTTTGGCTCATCCATTATCTTTTGTGTAATAGACTAACTGTTGGCATTTGGTGTGGGTTTATTTATATACAAGTCAAGTTCACTTTCTATCTTGTGTTTTGATTGTTTTATATCAACCTTGGAGTTCAGAGACCACAATCTAATGTCATGGGTAATTTCTTGGCAGTGTGAATGCTTTGTGGTCATTATTTTAGATATATTATTATCATTTTAGCATTCTGCCATCGATTTTAGATACATTCTTATGATTTTGGTTGATTACAAAATCATCAAAGGCTTACGACTTGCAGATTCTGGTTTGTGGGAAAAGTGGTACGTATCTGATCTCAAAATCTTTGTTGAAATTTGATTATTATTACTCCCTCCGTCCAATTTTATTATGTCAATTTCTCCGAGCACGGATTTTAATGAATATTGATTAGTTTATGTATAAAGTAGGTAAGTTGGGGGTATGATGAGATGTTGTTGGGTCCATTTATAGATAAAATGATTGTTTATGAATAAAGTTAGTGATAATTTGAGTAAATAAATAATGGTCAGAGAGTGGAGATAAAGTAGTGTGAATAGTATTATTTCAAAAAATGGAATGAACATAATAAATTTGGACAACCAAAAAAAGGAAAGTGGGTTGAGATAAAGTAGTGTGAATAGTATTATTTCAAAAAATGGAATGAACATAATAAAATTGGACAACCAAAAAAAGGAAAGTGGGTTGGGAGTGAGATCATTATCTGCTGCCCATTAATATGGCCTATTAAGGTTAAATTTAGTGTTAAATAGAATTGCCCTTCATGAGTCAAGAAAATGTTGTTT
This sequence comes from Galeopsis tetrahit, assembly GCA_963675135.1. Lineage (NCBI taxonomy): Eukaryota > Viridiplantae > Streptophyta > Magnoliopsida > Lamiales > Lamiaceae > Galeopsis > Galeopsis tetrahit. The sequence goes on along the minus strand of OY776127.1, from coordinate 8,760,543 downwards.
GGGTTATGCTTATTTTTAATTGTATTTCTCAAATTTTAAAACATAAAACTTATTGTTTCGAAACTCCACGAACCTCCGTTTTATGCCCTAAATTAAATTGTGAGCAATAATTTAAACTTGATAATTGATTACTTGGAATTCAGTTATCTAGGAACAACCATATATGTAATGCAGTTTGGACATATATTCATACACTCTACAGTTTAGTGGAAGCTAAAAGATATTATAAAATAGCATTCTAAATTTTTTTGGTATATCTGTCACATTATGGAATGACCTTCGTTTAAGTTTCAGTATTTAGTTTTGCGTTCATTGTTGTTATAGGTAGACTATCTTTTTTTATTCTGCGCCTCGATTATTGAATGTCTTTCATATACATTTGTAAGATTTTATGAAAGGAATTTTGTGATAATATTGTTAAGGTATTGCAGCTAATGTAGCATAAGGATTTCTTAATAATGCTGAAATATTAATGAATGGTGAAAGAAAAAGGAATACATACTTCTGATTTAGCACCTATGTAAATTGATAAGATCGATTTTATTGTCAAGTCTTCAAATTTTATTTGCCAACACTATTGTTATGGAGCAAGATGGTTGAGAAGCAACTTGTAATCTCTTGGTTTTCCCACATTATTGAACCGCTTCTTCTCCACAAAAAAAAAAATGCCATAAATCTTTATCTTTATCATTGTCGTTCATCTTCTAGCAATTTCAACTTCCGAGATCCTTCTGCTATATGTGTCGGTCTATTGTCGAATTGTTTATTCAACAATGGTTAATGCATTCTTTTTTTTAATTATTATTCAACAAAGGTTGATTTCCTCCGTTTAAGATCGAATTTCAGCATCTTTTTCTATTGCTAAAGTCTAATTGTTTATGTAAATTTGATTTATTTGGTTAAGAAAACAAATATTATTAAGAGTCGAGAGGAATGTTTTTTTTGCTATTTTTCTTTTCCGTTTTAAAATAAAATTTAGTTTAATCAAATAAATTTAAAAGCGGCATTCAAATTATATAGAATGACAAAAAACAATTAACTATCGGACTATAAAAAAGAGAATATACAGCAGACCCGTGCAACGCACGGGCAAAAAACTAGTTTTTACAATGAGAAGGGATATCTATTTTAAAATGCATGATCTTGTTCATGATCTCGCTCAATCCATCATGGAAAAAGAAAAGGACGGCAGTGCAAGGTCTTCAGATATCAAAATACACGAGGTACATTGGGGAAAACACTCCAAGACTACTTCTTCAAGTATTACTGCAGTAGTGTCCACATTAACCACCATTATGAAGTACAATCGCTTGAGAACTCTAAAGCTAAATTCGCGGACAGTGGAAGAGTTGCCTAGTGCAATAGGCAAGTTGAAACATTTGCGGCAGTTAGACTTGTCAAACTCGTCCATTTCCACTCTTCCTCGTACATTTTGTTGCCTTAGCAATTTGCAAATTTTAAATTTGAACTTCTGTCGTAAATTGAAGAGTTTGCCCAAAAAGATTCGATACATGACTAGCCTCCGTCATATTTTTTTAGAAAGGTGTTGGAGGTTGAGTCATGTACCTTACAGAATTGGGGAATTGATTTCTCTGAAGACATTGAGTTTGTTCATAGTGGATAATGGAATAGGCAATCAACTTGATGAATTGGAACACTTGAATATTGGAGGAAGACTTGAAATTAAGCACATGGAAAATGTCCAAAACCATATGAATGCCAAAAAAGCAAATCTGGTTGAGAAACCAAACCTTCAGGAATTGGACTTAGATTGAACATCATATAACCAGTCATCAGATCAAAATTAGTTTACCTATTTTAGAGCAAAATGAACCATCTAAAAAAAATTTCATTAATAAAATTATTCCATCACCAAGGGATATATTTTCTTTGCTCTGGAGGAGGTACAATTTAAATGAAAAATGTATTTTTCATTCTTGTAATTTCAATTTTTTAAAATTTTGATCTGATGACTGGTTATATGAGGTTAAACATTCGGTACGTAGTCTAATCAAATAAAGGAGGAGGAAGTGGAAGAAATGTTCCCAAATCTTCAAAAACTAACTATTGAAAAATGTGAGCTGCTTAAAATGACATCAACCTTTGTGTCCTCTGCCCTAAAAAATCTGAAAGAAGTGAGTTGCAGCCCCTTGATTCTGCCTTCATTCTCTTCTAAGATTGAACATCTTTCATCTCTTACATTGTATTTTTCCGAGATAGATCAACAACATGCCAGAAGACGCACTGCGAGGTCTTTGTAAGCTTAACATACTGAGTGTTGATAATGAATGGGAGAATCGTTTGCTAGAAAAATGGTCTTGCAGCCTGAATTCTCGAACGCGGTTGTGTAGAAGGGTGGTTGCAGCACCTCACAGCTCTTGAGGAGCTATGTATAGTTGCATGCAAGGGGGAGTTGGTAGATATGGCAGAGGAGATTAATCACCTCCAATTCCTTAAACGCCTCTCACTTGAATATCTTGATGACCTGGTATCCCTACCACAAGGCTTACAAAGTATCCCCTCACTCCAATCTCTTACACTTAATGGGCTTGATCGACTGACTTCACTGCCGGATTGGTTGCCTAATCTTGTTTCTCTTACGCAATTGGCAATCAAGAACTGCCCATCACTCCCATCAGAGAAATGAGAAATCTTCAACATCTTCAGATTTCTGTAAGCCCACAGCTTCAAATGCGATGTATGGAACCAAATGGCACAAGATTTCCCACATTCCCCAACTGTCTATTGAATATCCATAAAATAAGGAGATTCAGATTCATAAGTACTATGATTGATATATCACTGCTTCATTTTGTTGTTATTAGTTTTAATTTTTTGGTTTATATCTTGTTAATTTGATAATCATTGACATATATAAATTGTGATTCTAGGATTGGACTTATCAGAAGGGAAATGCACTGCCGGCCGGCCTGTATAGTTTTCTTTATTTTTAATTTTGTTGTGAAAATATATATAGTTTATATCCTTTACTTTTTTGGCCTCTAATTCGAATGGAAAATAAAGAGATGATATAACTGCTGCCATTTTTTTACTCTGCTTAATTATGTTGTTTAAAAAGAAGCCTCAACTTATTAACTACGTTTGTGATATTTATTATGCAGAGGATCACCCTACAATATCTTGCTCATTTTTTATGGTAGTCTCCAGGCCTGAGCGAGACCGAGCATCTACTAGTGCCACCGATTCTGCATCCGCGACACTGATCTCAGCTACCTCAAAAGGCTTTACCAGTGTATATCACTCGATCCCTTTTAAAGTTTGATTTGAAATGAATTGACATGAATGTTGCTGAGATTGCCTTAGCAAACATGTGATGAATTGTACTATTAGTTTAATTTTGAATTATATATAAGCAGACTTTTATTGTATGATCATGTTTAGCTTGATTGTCTTCTCACTTAGCTGAATAATAATGCTTATGATTCATGCATCGGAAAAAACAGCAATGTTCGGAAGAAATGCGAAAAAGATAAATTTCGCTTCACAAAAAGGATGCGGGAATGAAGTCCGCAAATAAATGGACTCAGTCGACTTATGCTGGTGGTATCGATGTCTGCATTTTTCATGTGAATCGAAATTGTAATATTTCTTGAATAAATTAAGAAAATTGATTGTTAAGTTGTTTAAAATTAATTTTGAAAATTGTAATACTAATCTGATACTTTGTTGATATTGTGGATTTGAATGTGAAAAACAATTTATGTGTGATAGAAAATAACGCGTGTATGCAATTATTTGGTGGCCTAACCTCTTTTTCTGTGAAGAATAACAAGTCAAGCCAACAAATGAAAGAGTATTAGTTAGAGTAGTTATTCTAGTTGTAACTTCTAGTTTAGTAGTTATAACCTCTCTTGTAAATCTCCTCTTATATAGAGGAGTGATGATCATCTTTCACTATTCAATTTCATTTACTACTCAATAAGAATTCTATATTTCTCTATCCAATTCCTTCGTATTATGAAATTTCACATTTTCTTATAATCTCTTCCCCTTCCCCAATTTGTTGACTCTCACAAACAATTGTTGAGTTCTAAACTCGATTAATTAGGCAATTTTCCAAAGTTCTTACCGATAATTTAAGCTCACTAATTCAAAAAATTATTGAATTGATTATAGCTCAAAGAAGGTTTCCAATACTCTCACCATATCCACAAAGTGTGGCTAATTTATTACTTTATGGTAATTTTGAAATTTAGTACGGAGTATCATATAGGTGGTGAAAAATTGGGTAGTTCAAAATATAAGTATGGGCGTGCGTTTTTTAGAGCTTCGTGCTTCTAACGGAGTCGTACCTCCAAAACGCGCCTCTTGTTGAATATTGTTAGAACATGATGTGATATACATATCAATTATCACATATGATGTTTTGCGTAATGAATATGAAGGTTGTATGTCACGTTGACGTGAAGAAGACGCGCTTGCAAAATGTCTCTCTTGTTAGAATTTATCGTCCGACTTAATTTATCGTGACAGGTCGTATGGGTATTTATGAATATTATTAAAAAGTCAAAGTCTTGTATGTACTCAAGTAAACCATGTACTTGAGTAGACTTAGACTTTGACTAGTCAAATATTAACCGTTGACCGGTCAACAGTCAAATTTTGACTTTTTTTTTTCGATTTTTTTTTCGATTTTTTTTTCCGATTTTTTTTTTTCGATTTTTTTTTTTTGAAAAAGTGTATGTTATTATAACTAAAAAGTGTATCTTTGTTTTTTTAATGAAAAGTGTATGTTACTATATTAAAAAATGCAACATTGTTTTTAATGAAAAGTGTATGTTATTATAACTGAAAAGTGTATGATTTTATAACTGAAAAGTGTATGATCTATTAATGAAAAGTGTAAGTTATATATTAATGAAAAGTGTATGTTATTATAACTGCAAAGTGTATGATATATTAATGAAAAGTATATGTTATTATAACTGCAAAGTGTATGATCTATTTAATGAAAAGTGTATCTTATTATAACTAAAAAGTGTATGTTTTATTAATGAAAAGGTGTAAGATTTATATTAATGAAAAGTGTATGTTATTATAATTGAAAAGTGTATGATATTATAACTGAAAAGTGTGTGCTAATGATACACCTTTTGGTTATTTGTACTTGCACTTTCATAATCTAGAAAAACTGGTGCTAATTTTTTTTTTTTTTATTAATTTTACACGTTTTATTATTTTTTTACTTGCACTTTTATTACTATTAATGATATTATTAGTAAGTGCAATTAATAAAAGTGTTATTATATAAATTAAACAACAAAAAATATTTATCAACATACAATGATATATATGATGTTGTTGAATAACATACATAAAAGAAAACACATGCACCTCAAACTAAACCCAACATTCTTGATAGAAATCATAACACGCAAAATTAAATCAATATTTCTAACGATTTTATTTTCTCAATCATTGATTTTTTCACATTTTATTATTTATATTGGTTCCAAAAATTTTTTAAAAAAATTGTTATTAATTTCACATTTTATTATTTAAAACTTACACTTTTATGACTATTAAAATACACCTTTTTGTTATTAGTAATTACACTTTTATAATCTAGATAAACGGGTCCCAATTTTTTTTTAAAAAAATTGTTATTAATTTTACACATTTTATTATTTAAAACTTGCACGTTTATGACTATTAAAGATACACATTTTAGTTATTGGTACTTGCACTATTATAATCTAGATAAACTGGTGTTAAAATAAAATTAGGTGCAAAAATAAAAAAAACAACTGACCTTGCAGTAAAATATTTAGAGGTCAACCGCTAGGCTGTAACAATCTATGTTTAATTTTTTGTGCATTATCCTATATATTCAATTGGGCCCTGTTTAAAATTGGACTCAAGAACACACTGTACTTGAGTACACAACAGCCCAACCCTATTAAAAAAATAAAGGGGACTATATATTTGTATACACGCACTTTCTTTAATAATAAATGAGATGTAGTATATATTGGGAATATATGTTATATATATATATATATATATATATATTCCTCTTGTATTTAATTAGTTTAATTAGGAATATTATATATTAGAGAGATTAGGGTTTACTATTTCCTTATATATCTTGGTTCACATTGTTTAGTTAACCTAAAGTCAATGCTTATAGTTTAACCTAAAAATCCATTATGTAATCTATATATACTCATTCTCATTGTTAATAAAATTATCTTTTCATTCATTCTCTACATGGTAACTAGAGCCTAAATAGGCAAACGCCTCAATTACTCGATCCTTCCTTCCTTTTTTTTTTCGGATCCTCCATAATTGTGGAATTCTCTCCCACCAAACCCTAGCCGCCTCACGCGCCTAAAGCACGAACGTAGCCTCACGCGATCGTGCTCATACAACTTCTTCGGCCGCCATCCCTGCTGCGTCCTCATGTCAACAAATATGACAACCCCAGACGTCAATACCGGCTTCTCGTCAATCTTCGTCCTCTGCTCCTCGACGGTCGGTTGCATGTCCCCGTTCTTCGCGTGTGCCCTCGCCCCATCATTCATCGAGCCGGCCTGCTCGCCCCTACCAACAACCGAGTCGCCACATTGCTCGGCCCTACCTCGACAAGTGTCAGTTATGTGGCACTCCTGGCCACTCGGCTCGATGTTGCACAGAGCTCAGCTCCCACGCATCCTCGAGTGCTCCTGCTCGGCAACCAGCCCTATTAGCCTTCTTCTCGCCCTCGCCCACACTGTCGAATCGCCCCCCACATCCCCTGGATGGATCCTTGACTCCGGGGCTTCACATCATATCATCGCTAACCTGGTCAATCTCTCATCCTATGCTCCTTACAGTGGACATGATGGTGTTATTGTTGGTGATGGAACTTCATTGCCTATCACTCATACTGGCCGTCTCACCTTCCCTAACTTTATATCCCTTATATTTTCAGATGTATTAATTGTGCCTTACATGGCAAAGAACTTGATTTCAGTTTCTCAATTATGCAAACAGAATAATGTTGTGGTTGTGTTTTCTACCTTTGATTTTCAGGTGAATGATTGTCGTACGGGGGGAACTCTGCTTTGGGGTCAACGCGTTAATGGGTTGTACATGTGGCCTGCTGTCTTGTGCTCTTCACCTTCACATGTCCTTACCTCGGTTAGACAATCCTCTTCCATTTGGCATGCTCGCCTAGGCCACCCCTCTACCAAAATTTGATAATTTACCCTGTCTAGTAATAACCTCTTGTCGCATCACGCATGCTAATCATTCTGATTTTAATTTGTTGTGATTCTTGTAAGTGCATTAAGAGTTACAAACTACCTTTTGATGATTCTTCGTTAACCTCTATGAAACTCTTACAATTAATTTTCTCTGATGTTTGGCCGTCTCCTGTTTTGTCTAGTAATGGTTTCAAATATTATGTCATCTTTGTTGACCATTTTACTAAATATGTGTGGTTTTATCCCTTGAGAAAAAAATCTGATGTTTTGCCTACATTTATTGCCTTCAAAGCTCTTATTGAAAACTTCCTTAACTCTAAAATTGTCAATCTTTACTCCGATAATGGGGGTGAATATCTCGCCCTTTGTTCCTTTCTCTCCACTCATGGCATCACTCACCTCACTACTCCACCACACACTCCCGAGCACAATGGTACCTCTGAGCGCCGCCACCGTCACATTGTTGACACCGGCATAACTCTTCTCCACTAAGCCTCCATGCCCCTCACCCTTTGGCTCTTTACCATCTCCGCTGCCACATATCACATAAATCGCCTTCCTAAGGTTGCCTTTAACATGGTCTCATCATTCGAAAGGCTCTTCCACTCCAATCCCAATCTCTCAAAACTCCGTGTCTTTGGTTGTCAATGTTTTCCCTGGCTTCGGCCGTATACCACCCACAAACTCGCTCCTCGTTCTCACCCATGTGTCTTTCTCGGATACCCACTCACCCAAAGTGCCTACCTTTGTCTTGGCATAACTTCTCATCGCATTTACACGTCCCGTCACATCGAATTTGTGGAGACCAAATTTCCCTTCTCCTCATGCTCACCTTCACCTCCCTTGTCGCCCGACACCTTGGTCGACTCGGGGCCCATCCCTCAGCCTCCACCAGTCCTCGCCTCTCTTCCACTGCCAACTCCAACTCCGACACCAGTTGCCCCACCAATCGCACCGACCTCTCCGGTATCGAGGCCCCCCGTCCGGCCCCTTCACCAACGGTTTCTGCCACGGAAACCTCATCTCGCCATCCCATGGTCACCCGTGCCCAAAACAACATCATAAAACCAAATTCGAGGTACTGCCTTACCTCATTTATTTCTTCTGATATTGAGCTTACTACTATTACACAGGCTCTGGCTGATTCTCGTTGGCGGGAGGCCATGTCCTTGGAGTTCACTGCCTTACTAAAAAATGGTACTTGGGATCTTGTTCCACCTAGTGCCTCTCAAAATGTTGTTGGTTGTAAGTGGGTTTTCCGTATCAAGCGTAAGCCCGATGGCTTTATTGAAAAATTCAAGGCTCGACTGGTAGTTAAGGGTTTCCATCAACGTCCTGGCATTGACTTCTTTGAATCATTCAGTCCTGTTGTCAAGCCTGCCACTGTTTGGATTGTTCTCAACATTGTTGTAGCTCGAAATTGGCCTCTTAGACAGTTTGATGTAAATAATGCATTCCTTCATGGTACCCTTAATGATGAAGTTTATATGGCTCAACCACCTGGCTTCTCTGACAAAGAATACCTGTCCTTTGTTTGCAAGCTACGAAAATCCATCTATGGCCTGAAGCAAGCCCCTCGGACCTGGTATAATGCTCTTCGGGCCTTTCTCGTATCTGTTGGCTTTATCTGTACTAAGTCTGATGAATCACTATTCGTTTATTCTCACGATAATGTTCATGCCTACTTCCTTGTATATGTTGATGATATTATTCTTACAGGTAACGACGACTCTTTTCTCTCTCAAGTGGTATCTGATCTTGCAGCTCAATTTTCAGTTAAAGATTTGGATCCTCTCTCCTACTTCCTTTGGGTGGAAGTTCTTCCTACTACTTCCTCTTACTACCTGTCCCAACGAAAGTATATCACTGATATGATCCTCTCTCGACATGGTGTTGGTCCTAGATGGAGTATGACACAAGTGTATGGGGGGGGGGAATGCACTTGTGTATGCAAATTCTTTTCTTTTTAAAACAGTTTAATCTAATCAGGGAGGTTGTCTGACAACTAGCCTGAGTGAACTTCAATAGATACTTGTCCTACTGAAAACTTATGAAGTGAACAGTTGGATAACTATCTAAAAGAGTTGTTAAGTGCGGAATGTGGTTGGCCTTTTGAAAGAATACTCCAAGTTAATTTCTGAAAATAAACAGTTGATCAGGGACTTTGTCCAAAACAGTTTTCCTTGACTTACTGAAATTGACTTTTTAAGAATGATTAATTGTAAGCAATGTAAGTAAGAAAATGAGTGCAGTAAGTAAATGACGCAGCAATTTATAGTGGTTCAGAGTCTCAAGCTCCTACATCCACTTTCCCTGATTGAACAGGATAATTCCTTAACAATGGAATTAGCTTGTTTTATAGTGCCAAGGTGCACTGATCAACAACACTACCTTAGTGCTTTGATCCCTAGGATAATCTGAGTCGTAGTGCTCAATCTCTCTGAGTTAAGACTGTGTTTCTCAATAACAGTCCTTAACTCCTCACTTCTACAACAAACACTACTTCACTCAATGAGGTAAGGGTTTAAGGTTTTGGTTCCAACTAATAGAGATATCCTTTACAATAAGAACAGTGTAAAGGCTTAGGATATCTCAATGCTAAGCTTGGGATATTACAAAGAATGGCTTAGCTTTTTAAGTGATCAGGAAACTTGGGATTCTTAAGAATAACTTTGGTTTCCTTTGATTGCTTGATGATAGTTTGATTGCAGATAGTTGGATACTTGAATCCTTGGATCACTTCTGAATTTATAGAGCAATTTGATCAACTATCCGTTGGAGAGATAGCATTTCAAATTGTCTATTTGCAGCTTCCTTGAAACGGCTATGGAGGGCAACCTTCTTTTATCCAGTGAGTAAAAGGCTCTCCAATGGTTGCTTGAATGAATGTGTTGACTTCTGAAAAATGCGGTTGTAAAGACTTGTGTCAGTTTCCAAATTTGCACACTTCCCAAGGTTGATTGTGGCAGACTTTGTACTCCACCAACGGTCAGATGGGACAAGTGCCCTGAACATTCCTACTGCAGTTGGAATGTTCCAACATTCATTCAATTCTTCAGTCTTCAATGCTTCTAAGTCTTTTAATGCTTGTTCAGGCTTGTTGGCAATAAATGCTTCATTAAATTTGTCTTCTGAGTAAGCATCATTTAATGCTCTTGATCATCAAAACTTAAAAGGGTTGATCTGATGTAGCTCTTATCAGCACAATGTAGCTTGACTTTTTATCTTTGATTACTCAGCCATGTTGTCCTCTTCAGCAATCTTGTCTCTATGAAATCAGTAGACTTGCCCTAACATACTAACACTAAACAAGCTGCCTAACATTCCAGCTTTGGACAACTATCCTGAACTATAAATCTCACAACATTTCTGAGATTTAGACTTAAGCAATTTTATTGTCTCAACTATCCTGAGACAACTAGACTGATGCATACTTAGATGTATCTCAACTAATCTGATCATCATCACTCAGGGGTTTTGGTATCTTAATCAAAATCATTTTATTTCCCAACTATTTCCCCCTTTTTTATGATGCCAAAACCTTATTACAAAGGGAACTTGACTTATACTAAACTTTGTCTTCAGGATGAATGACCTGGTCAACTTTCCTGAAACAAACTGTTAGCACAATAATAAATCAAGTATATAGGTTATGTCAGGTTAGTTGAGATAATGAGTTGTTATCTCTGATGAAAATAGTGATCCTTTAATATATATCATGAGACATTACAGTGCTGGAAAATTAAAAGGACTCACTATGTTAAACAGACAAATAAAGATAACAGCATATTAAAAACATAGATAGAAGGGAAAGAGGACGTATGCTTCATAGTGAGCCATCATCTTGGGGAGCAATCCCATACTGAGCCCAGACTCTCTTCTTCAATTCCCAGATGTCCTGATTGGTTCCTTTTGGGCCAGGCTTCATCTTCTCCATCTTCATGATGGAGATAAACTCCTCCAAGATCTTCCCTTCATCAATCATGTTCCCATTGAACTCAGGAGGCATGTACAAAATGGGACCAGGGGCTTTGAAATCTATCCTTGCCATGTCAGCTGCTGCAAACAGCTTCTGATACAAGTCCTTGTGAATTTCAAACATGAACTGGCCAAATACTTCTTCAACATCTTCACCTAGAAATTTGCCTATGACATAGAAGTCATAGACAAAACTCCTTTTGGCCTCCTCCCATGCATCATTCAAATGGATTGGCACCCATTTGTCATGGTGAGGATATTGAGTGTCCCATCTTTGTAGCATTTGAGGTTTCAACCTAGTGTAAGAAGCTCTTCTTCTTCTTGGAGCTTTGAAATTAGCCCTTCTCTCATCTCTTGCTTTGTTGGCCTCAACCAACTGATCCATTCTTTCCTTAGCTCTCTGAAGAGCCATCTTCTCTTGTGTTTCTGGATCTTTTCCAAAACCCTCCTCAAACAACTTTGAGGGGTCATCAGCAAGCTTGGGCTTTCTCACTTCAGGCTCTTTGACCTCTTACATTTCTTCAGTTTCTTCTTCCAGAATTTCAGGCAACTTGGCTGCTTTCTTCAGCCTTTTTGACTTTCTCACTTGAGTTACCTCTTAAGCTTGAAATTCAGATGGCAATGTCAGGCTGGTTGGAAAATCAGTGAATGCTTGCTCCTTCCTCTTTCTATCAGTGGCTTTGGAAACTTTCCCCCTTACTTCAATCACCTTATCCTTGGGGTCCAAGCATGCAGATTCCCCTCCAGGCCTCTGTTGCCATCTAGCCTGATCTTCAACCACATAAGCCATTGACTTCTTTACTGCAATCTGAATTTGTTCCTCTTCAGTAAGATCTTCAATATTCATAGGCCTTTTGCCTTTTCCAATGTCTTTCTCCTCTTCTATCTCAGGCTGCTTGTCTTTTCCCTTAGGCTCTCCAATCTTCAAGGTTCCCTTTGCCCTTGCTCTCTCCCTTTCCCCTTTTTTGGCATTATCAAAACATTGGGGCTTTAACTCACTCATTGTGACAGAGAGATGGGAATGAGAATGAGTGAGGGACTTCAGCTCTTGCAGCAGATAAACATTTTCATCATGGATGTTTTGCATCCTATCATCTGCCATACTGAGAAAGGCATGGACTGGTTTCATCTTCTGGGCAACAATTTCATCAAGTGTGGCCTTCAAGGATTGATCAAGCTTGGCCTGCAACTGGTCAGTGAGATTGGCCACCACTTGATCTGAAACCTTGGCCATAAGTTCCACAGTGAACTTCTCAGCAGCTTCTTTCACCATTGCAGTTTTAAGCTCTTGAGCTTTCTTTCTCTGAGCTGCTGTCCTCTGCCTCAAGGCCTCCTTGATTGTCCCCTTTAGGGCAATAACATTGTGTTTGTAGCTGTCCCTTAGGCTTTTCTGCTCTTGCTTCACGGTCGTTGTAAATGTTGTCATTGCATCCTTAGCCTTTGTGACTTCAGTTGAGATTGTTTGCAGACTAGCCTCAACTCCACTGATTCTGGCATCCAAGGTGGGCAAGACTACTTCTTTAGAGCCTGTGAGCCTCATCTCAACAGAGGCTAATGCCTTTCCTTGGACATCAAGGGTGTCAGTAGTTTCTGCATGAGCCTTTCCAACTTCTCTGACCAGGATGTCCAACTTCTCTGACTGCTCCTCAATGGAAGTTGCAGTCTGTGTAGCAATTTGCAAACCAGCCTCTATTGCATTTGCTTGTTCAAAGTAGATTTTGTTCAATGTAGACACATTAGCTGAGATTACTTCAAGGTTAACATCAGTGTCAACTGGAATGTCAGAAAGGGAAGCACCTGCAAAAATTTGTTCAATTGTGACAGCTATTGAATCTGCAAAACTCAAAGGGTTAGGTAATTCTCCCTCAACACCCTCTTTCTTTTCATCTCCCATAAGGTCTGATACATCAGCACCTTTGCTCTCATTTTCAACTCTATTCTTTTCTGCATTTTCATTTGTTGGACTCACATACACTGGAGAATCAGGCCTCCTTTCACCAAGGGATTCTTCAAGTTCAGATTTGACTTGAAGAATAACCTGGCTCTTATGTTGAGATGCACTCAACATTTCAATTTCATCACCCTCTTTTTGTGGTGCACTCATACTAGCTACTATCTCACACTCACCACTTTCTCCCTCTGATTTTTCATGACTACACTCCTTTTCAACTCCTTCAGGGTCTAAACCTGACACCTCCATATCCTCAACAGGATGCATAGAGGGCAATTGATGGGAGATCACAGTGCTTGGGCTTCCCAAGTCCACTGAGTCATCCTGAATGACTAAAGGCTAGTCAATGTCCAACTTCTCTGACATTGATGAGGCTTTAGTCAAACTAGCTTCACCTATGGAAGTCTCAACATTGTCAAGCTTTGCCTCAGGCTCAGAAGAACCATCCTTGGCCAATGTATCTTGGACTGAGTCACCACTCTTGGTCAACTCCTCTGATTTATCAGAGTCCTTAATTGAAGAGTAAGTCAAGTAATGTACCTGAGCATAGTTTAGTCCAGGAGGATTGGGGTTGGTGGTGTCATCATCATCATCATCATCCGCATCATCTGAGGTGCTGTCAGGGTGTTTGATCCCCTTTGCTATCCTTTCTCTTTCAGCAAGCACCTTCTCAGACACAATTGTGCAGAACAAGGCCTCAGTGGTCAACACACTGGATTTCTTAACATTGGCAAAATGTAACAGTCTATTCTCCTCCACCTGCCACAAGCTTGCACTTTTATCCTTGATAGCCTGAGCTATCTCCACCATTGTTCTATCTTTGATCTCAACTAGTGCTCTGAGATCATAGAACCGTTGCTGTAATCTTGGATAGTCCTTTAATCCAGGATAAAGCTGATCAACATTAGCCTTGGCAATCTGCCTTAGCATCCCCTCATAAGTATACTCTTCTCCACTGTCATCATCATTGTTTTCATCAGAAGAGATGTCTTGAGATTCAGAAGGGATGGTTTGGGCTTCAGGAAGGTTGGACTGGGGTTCAGTAGGGTTGGGTTCAGAAGAAGTGGGAATGATTTGGGTCTCAAGTGCTGTAGAGAGCAGTGTTCCTAAGGAGGTTATTGAAAGATTCAAAGGCATGGCTTGAATGGGTGGCAAAGTAGGTTGATCACCTTCTTGAAGGGCAGTTTCAAGGAGTTTGGTGTAAGAAACACTACTACATAAATAGGTTTTAGAGACGCTCAAAAGTGTCACTAGAAGTAGATTTTAGTGACGCTTTTGATATAGTGACGTATTGGTCAAGCGTCACCTGATTTGGCGTTTCTATTGGTTGGTATCGTGACGCTTGAAAAACATCACTGCAAACGATAATTGTGACGCTTTTTATGCGTCATAGTTACAATATTTGGTGACGCTAACCAGCGTCATGAGGGTGTGCTTTAGTAATGCTTCCTCGCGTCACTAACAAAATTCTAACTAACTTAACCACCATATTTGTGACGTTTTTATGCGTCATAGTAACACTATGTTGGTGATGATGGTTAGCATCACATCGATGTGCTTTAGAGACGCTTTTTCGCGTCACGAAAAAATTTATAACTAACTAAACTACCTTGTTTAGTGATGCTAACCGACGTCACGACAACGTGTTAGTTGAAGAGATTTTATTGTATGATCATGTTTAGCTTGATTGTCTTTCTCACTTAGCTGAATAATAATGCTTATGACTCATGCATCGGAAAAAACAGCAATGTTCGGAAGAAATGCGAAAAAGATAAATTTTGCTTCACAAAAAGGATGGGGGAATGAAGTCCGCAAATAAATGGACTCAGTCGACTTATGCTGGTGGTATCGATGTCTGCATTTTTTATGTGAATCGAAATTGTAATATTTCTTGAATAAATTAAGAAAATTGATTGTTAAGTTGTTTAAAATTAATTTTGAAAATTGTAATACTAATCTGATACTTTGTTGATATTGTGGATTTGAATGTGAAAAACAATTTATGTGTGATAGAAAATAACGCGTGTATGCAATTATTTGGTGGCCTAACCTCTTTTTCTGTGAAGAATAACAAGTCAAGCCAACAAATGAAAGAGTATTAGTTAGAGTAGTTATTCTAGTTGTAACTTCTAGTTTAGTAGTTATAACCTCTCTTGTAAATCTCCTCTTATATAGAGGAGTGATGATCATCTTTCACTATTCAATTTCATTTACTACTCAATAAGAATTCTATATTTCTCTATCCAATTCCTTCGTATTATGAAATTTCACATTTTCTTATAATCTCTTCCCCTTCCCCAATTTGTTGACTCTCACAAACAATTGTTGAGTTCTAAACTCGATTAATTAGGCAATTTTCCAAAGTTCTTACCGATAATTTAAGCTCACTAATTCAAAAAATTATTGAATTGATTATAGCTCAAAGAAGGTTTCCAATACTCTCACCATATCCACAAAGTGTGGCTAATTTATTACTTTATGGTAATTTTGAAATTTAGTACGGAGTATCATATAGGTGGTGAAAAATTGGGTAGTTCAAAATATAAGTATGGGCGTGCGTTTTTTAGAGCTTCGTGCTTCTAACGGAGTCGTACCTCCAAAACGCGCCTCTTGTTGAATATTGTTAGAACATGATGTGATATACATATCAATTATCACATATGATGTTTTGCGTAATGAATATGAAGGTTGTATGTCACGTTGACGTGAAGAAGACGCGCTTGCAAAATGTCTCTCTTGTTAGAATTTATCGTCCGACTTAATTTATCGTGACAGGTCGTATGGGTATTTATGAATATTATTAAAAAAATAAAGGGGACTATATATTTGTATACACGCACTTTCTTTAATAATAAATGAGATGTAGTATATATGGGGAATATATGTTATATATATATATTCCTCTTGTATTTAATTAGTTTAATTAGGGATATTATATATTAGAGAGATTAGGGTTTACTATTTCCTTATATATCTTGATTCACATTGTTTAGTTAACCTAAAGTCAATGCTTATAGTTTAACCTAAAAATCTATTATGTAATCTATATATACTCATTCTCATTGTTAATAAAATTATCTTTTCATTCATTCTCTACATGGTAACCAGAGCCTAAATAGGCAAACGCCTCAATTACTCGATCCTTCCTTCCCTTTTTTTTTTTTCGGATCCTCCATAATTGTAGAATTCTCTCCCACCAAACCCTAGCCGCCTCACGCGCCTAAAGCACGAACGTAGCCGATCACGCGATCGTGCTCATACAGCTTCTTCGGCCGCCATCCCTGCTGCGTCCTCATGTCAACAAATATGACAACCCCAGACGTCAATACCGGCTTCTCGTCAATCTTCGTCCTCTGCTCCTCGACGGTCGGTTGCATGTCCCCGTTCCTCGCGTGTGCCCTCGCCCCATCATTCATTGAGCCGGCCTGCTCGCCCCTACCAACAACCGAGTCGCCACATTGCTCGGCCTTACCTCAGCAAGTGTCAGTTATGTGGCACTCGTGGCCACTCGGCTCGATGCTGCACAGAGCTCAGCTTCCACGCATCCTCGACTGCTCCTGCTCGGCAGCCAGCCCTATTAGCCTTCTTCTCGCCCTCGCCCACACTGTCGAATCGCCCCCCACATCCCTTGGATGAAACCTTGACTCCGGGGCTTCACATCATATCACCGCTAACCTGGTTAATCTCTCATCCTATGCTCCTTACAGTGGACATGATGGTGTTGTTGTTGGTGATGGAACTTCATTGCCTATCACTCATACTGGCTGTCTCACCTTCCCTAACTTTATATCCCTTATATTTTCAGATGTATTAATTGTGCCTTACATGGAAAAGAACTTGATTTCAGTTTCTCAATTATGCAAACAGAATAATGTTGTGGTTGTGTTTTCTACCTTTGATTTTCAGGTGAAGGATTGTCGTAGGGGGGGAACTCTGCTTTGGGGTCAACGCGTTAATGGGTTGTACATGTGGCCTGCTGTCTTGTGCTCTTCACCTTCACATGTCCTTACCTCGGTTAGACAACCCTCTTCCATTTGGCATGCTCTCCTAGGCCACCCCTCTACCAAAATTTGATAATTTACCCTGTCTAGTAATAACCTCTTGTCGCATCACGCATGCTAATCATTCTGATTTTAATTTGTTGTGATTCTTGTAAGTGCATTAAGAGTTACAAACTACCTTTTGATGATTCTTCGTTAACCTCTATGAAACTCTTACAATTAATTTTCTCTGATGTTTGGACGTCTCCTGTTTTGTCTAGTGATGGTTTCAAATATTATGTCATCTTTGTTGACCATCTTACTAAATATGTGTGGCTTTATCCCTTGAGAAAAAAATCTGATGTTTTGCCTACATTTATTGCCTTCAAAGCACTTGTTGAAAACTTCCTTAACTCTAAAATTGTCAATCTTTACTCCGATAATGGGGGTGAATATCTCGCCCTTTGTTACTTTCTCTCCACTCATGGCATCACTCACCTCACTACTCCACCACACACTCCCGAGCACAATAGTACCTCTGAGCGCCGCCACCGTCACATTGTTGATACCGGCATAACTCATCGAATTTGTGGAGACCAAATTTCCCTTCTCCTCATGCTCACCTTCACCTCCCTTGTCGCCCGACACCTTGGTCGACTCGGGGCCCATCCCTCAGCCTCCACCAGTCCTCGCCTCTCTTCCACTGCCAACTCCAACTCCGACACCAGTTGCCCCACCAATCGCACCGACCTCTCCGGTATCGAGGCCCCCCGTCCGGCCCCTTCACCAACGGTTTCTACCACGGAAACCTCATCTCGCCATCCCATGGTCACCCGTGCCCGAAACAACATCATAAAACCAAATTCGAGGTACTGCCTTACCTCATCTATTTCTTCTGATATTGAGCTTACTACTATTACACAGGCTCTGGCTGATTCACGTTGGCGGGAGGCCACGTCCTTGGAGTTCACTGCCTTACTAAAAAATGGTACTTGGGATCTTGTTCCACCTAGTGCCTCTCAAAATGTTGTTGGTTGTAAGTGGGTTTTCCGTATCAAGCGTAAGCCCGATGGCTTTATTGAAAAATTCAAGGCTCGACTGGTAGTTAAAGGTTTCCATCAACGTCCTGGCATTGACTTCTTTGAATCATTCAGTCCTGTTGTCAAGCCTGCCACTGTTTGGATTGTTCTCAGCATTGTTGTAGCTCGAAATTGGCCTCTTAGACAGTTTGATGTAAACAATGCATTCCTTCATGGTACCCTTAATGATGAAGTTTATATGGCTCAACCACCTGGCTTCTCTGACAAAGAACACCCGTCCTTTGTTTGCAAGCTACGAAAATCCATCTATGGCCTGAAGCAAGCCCCTCGGACCTGGTATAATGCTCTTCGGGCCTTTCTCGTATCTGTTGGCTTTGTCTGTACTAAGTCTGATGAATCACTATTCGTTTATTCTCACGATAATGTTCATGCCTACTTCCTTGTATATGTTGATGATCTTATTCTTACAGGTAACGACGACTCTTTTATCTCTCAAGTAGTATCTGATCTTGCAGCTCAATTTTAAGTTAAAGATTTGGATCCTCTCTCCTACTTCCTTTGTGTGGAAGTTCTTCCTACTACTTCCTCTTACTACCTGTCCCAACGAAAGTATCACTGATCTGATCCTCTCTCGACATGGTGTTGGTCCTAGATGGAGTATGACACAAGTGTATGGGGGGGGGGGAATGCACTTGTGTATGCAAATTCTTTTCTTTTTAAAACAGTTTAATCTAATCAGGGAGGTTGTCTGACAACTAGCCTGAGTGAACTTCAATAGATACTTGTCCTACTAAACACTTATGAAGTGAACAATTGGATAACTATCTAAAAGAGTTGTCAAGTGCGGAATGTGGTTGGCCTTTTGAAAGAATACTCCAAGTTAATTTCTGAAAATAAACAGTTGATCAGGGACTTTGTCCTAAACAGTTTTCCTTGACTTACTGAAATTGACTTTTTAAGAATGATTAATTGTAAGCAATGTAAGTAAGAAAATGAGTGCAGTAAGTAAATGACGCAGCAATTTATAGTGGTTCAAAATCTCAAGCTCCTACATCCACTTTCCTTGATTGAACAGGATAATTCCTTAACAATGGAATTAGTTTGTTTTATAGTGCCAAGGTGCACTGATCAACAACACTACCTTAGTGCTTTGATCCCTAGGATAATCTGAGTCCTAGTGCTCAATCTCTCTGAGTTAAGACTGTGTTTCTCAATAACAGTCCTTAACTCCTCACTTCTACAACAAACACTACTTCACTCAATGAGGTAAGGGCTTGAGGTTTTGGTTCCAACTAATAGAGATATCCTTTACAATAAGAACAGTGTAAAGGCTTAGGATATCTCAATGCTAAGCTTGGGATATTACAAAGAATGGCTTAGCTTTTTAAGTGATCAGGAAACTTGGGATTCTTAAGAATAACTTTGGTTTCCTTTGATTGCTTGATGATAGTTTGATTGCAGATAGTTGGATACTTGAATCCTTGGATCACTTCTGAATTTATAGAGCAATTTGATCAACTATCCGTTGGAGAGATAGCATTTCAAATTGTCTATTTGCAGCTTCCTTGAAACGGCTATGGAGGTCAACCTTCTTTTATCCAGTGAGTAAAAGGCTCTCCAATGGTTGCTTGAATGAATGTGTTGACTTCTGAAAAATGCGGCTGTAAAGACTTGTGTCAGTTTCCAAATTTGCACACTTCCAAAGGTTGATTGTGGCAGACTTTGTACTCCACCAACGGTCAGATGGGACAAGTGCCCTGAACATTCCTGCTGCAGTTGGAATGTTCCAACATTCATTCAATTCTTCAGTCTTCAATGCTTCTAAGTCTTTTAATGCTTGTTCAGGCTTGTTGGCAATAAATGCTTCATTAAATTTGTCTTCTGAGTAAGCATCATTTAATGCTCTTGATAACCAAAACTTAAAAGGGTTGATCTGATGTAGCTCTTATCAGCACAATGTAGCTTGACTTTTTATCTTTGATTACTCAGCCATGTTGTCCTCTTCAACAATCTTGTCTCTATGAAATCAGCAGACTTGCCCTAACATACTAACACTAAACAAGCTGCCTAACATTCCAGCTTTGGATAACTATCATGAACTATAAATCTCACAACATTTCTGAGATTTAGACTTAAGCAATTTTACTGTCTCAACTATCCTGAGACAACTAGACTGATGCATACTTAGATGTATCTCAACTAATCTGATCATCATCACTCAGGGGTTTTGGTATCTTAATCAAAATCATTTTATTTCCCAACAATTTCCCCCTTTTTTATGATGCCAAAACCTTATTACAAAGGGAACTTAACTTATACTAAACTTTGTCTTCAGGATGAATGACCTGGTCAACTTTCCTGAAACAAACTGTTAGCATAATAATAAATCAAGTATATAGGTTATGTCAGGTTAGTTGAGATAATGAGTTGTTATCTCTTATGAAAATAGTGATCCTTTAATATATCATGAGACATTACAGTGCTGGAAAATTAAAAGGACTCACTATGTTAAACAGACAAATAAAGATAACAGCATATTAAAAACATAGATAGAAGGGAAAGAGGACTTATGCTTCAGAGTGAGCCATCATCTTGGGGAGAAATCCCATACTGAGCCCAGACTCTCTTCTTCAATTCCCAGATGTCCTGATTGGTTCCTTTTGGGCCAGGCTTCATCTTCTCCATCTTCATGATGGAGATAAACTCCTCCAAGATCTTCCCTTCATCAATCATGTTCCCATTGAACTTGGGAGGCATGTACAAAATGGGACCAGGGGCTTTGAAATCTATCATTGCCATGTCAGCTGCTGCAAATAGCTTCTGATACAAGTCCTTGTGAATTTCAAACATGAACTGGCCAAATACTTCTTCAACATCTTCACCTAGCCATTTGCCTATGACATAGAAGTCTTAGACAAAACTCCTCTTGGCCTCCTCCCATGCATCATTCAAATGGATTGGCACCCATTTGTCATGGTGAGGATATTGAGTGTCCCATCTTTGTAGCATTTGAGGTTTCAACCTAGTGTAAGAAGCTCTTCTTCTTCTTGGAGCTTTGAAATTAGCCCTTCTCTCATCTCTTGCTTTGTTGGCCTCAACCAACTGATCCATTCTTTCCTTAGCTCTCTGAAGAGCCATCTTCTCTTGTGTTTCTGGATCTTTTCCTAAACCCTCCTCAAACAGCTTTGAGGGGTCATCAGCAAGCTTGGGCTTTCTCACTTCAGGCTCCTTGACCTCTTCCATTTCTTCAGTTTCTTCTTCCAGAATTTCAGGCAACTTGGCTGCTTTCTTCAGCCTTTTTGACTTTCTCACTTAAGTTGCCTCTTCAGCTTGAAATTCAGATGGCAATGTCAGGCTGGTTGGAAAATCAGTGAGTGCTTGCTCCTTCCTCTTTCTATCAGTGGCTTTGGCAACTTATATGGGATGGTGCCACCTCCTGAGGATGATCTCTAAAAATTGGCTAAGTCTTCTGACCCTTTCTGGATAGAAACTTATCTGAAGATATTCTTTTGGTCAACTATGCTGAATTTAGACAAGCCTGCTGGTGTGATGTGCCTTGACATGCTGTTTGCTCTAATATGATATGGATGCTCTGATACAAGTATTTGCTTTGATATGCATTGGTTGCTCTGATACAAGCAATTATCTTGATATCCAGTTTCTGCTCTGATACTTGAAGTATTTTTGTTTTTGCTCTGATACTAGAAGATGCTCTGAAACTTGAAGATCTAGATACTTCCAAGTGTTCAGTTGTTCAAGTGAGAAAGTGAGAAGGTTGTAGTAGTAGAAGTGGTAGGAGCTGACTGTTGAGAGAAGAACAGTTCAGTTATGAGTTGAGAAGAGGGTACTAGGACTCTAGACATCCTATGGATCAATTCACCAAGGAGTGGTGTTATTGATCAAGTGCACCTTGGCACTATAAAACAAGTTAATTCCAAGAGTGAAGGAATTGTCCTGTTAAATCAGGGAAAGTGGATGTAAGAGCTTGAGTCTCTGAACCACTATAAACTATTGTGTTGATTTGCTTTACAAGTACTTTCATACATTCAACACTGCACACAAAACTGATCTTTCAAAGGATACATATTCAAAGACTTTGCAAGACCTATTTGGACAAAGTCCCTGAAAACTGGATTATATTGATAAAGTGATTTCAGAAACTAAAGGAGTCTAATCTAAAAGGGCCAACCACTATTCCGCACACATAACTCCCCTAGATAGTTATTCAACTAAGTACTCAATAGTACTTAGTAGTTTGATTATCTTAGAAGAGTTAATCATCTTCAGCAGAGTTGTCCAAGACAACCTTGCTGAGCTCTGGTTTGATCAAAAGTTGAAAAGAATTGCAAACAAGTGTATTCCCCCCCCCCCACATACACTTGTTATATACTCCTTTTAGGACCAACAAGTGGTATCAGAGCAGGGGTTCAAAGACCACTGCTTCTGAAAATCCATCTTGATTTTCAAAAATCACATATTTGTGTGGTCACTGAACTGGTCTCTATCTGAAATCTATTACATGTTGACTAACTGTTTATTTTTGAGATATGGCCAACAACAATCCTGTTCCTCCACATGCTGTTCAAGGATTGGACAACATGGCCACAAATCTAGTCAACCACATTTCACTTCATAAACTGCCCATGTTTTCAATAGACAATTATGATTTCTGGAAAATTAGAATGAGGGCTCATCTTGCATCCCTTCACACTGACATGTTAAGAGTAATCACAAGAGGACCTTTTGTGTTTACTCAAACTAACCCCAGGATAACAGATGAGCAAAGAGCTGATGTAAGGGAACTGATTCCCAAAGATGAAGATGACTACACTGCTGATGAAAAGAGGAAAGATAATCTGAATTATCTTTCCATGAACACCCTCTACCAAACAATTCCAGATGCAGTCATGAGTAGAGTCTACCACTGCACCACAGCCAAAGAAATTTGGGATACTCTTGCTGAAATGTGTGAGGGTACAGAAAAGATCGAGGAGAACAAGCTCCAAGTTGCTGTGCAAAAGTTTGAGCAATTCTCAATGGAAGCTGATGAGTCCATTGACAAATTTGCTTGTAGATTCACTAATGTGATGAATGAAATCAACTCATTGGGCAAGGTGTACTCCAGGAGAGAAGTTGGATTGAAGATCTTGAGAAGTCTCACTCAAAAGTGGGACATCTATGCTGTGATGATGCAGAATACCAAGGATCTCTCCTCCATGCCCATGCAACAAATCTTTTCAGAACTCAAAGCTTATGAGTTCGATCTCAACAGAAGAAAGCCTGTTGAGGAACCTTCAAATCCTACTAAGGGAGTGGCATTCAAGGCCAAAGTTGGTGAACCTGAAATGCAACCCACTCCCAGATCATCAAAGTCAGTCTCAAAGACTGAAATGAAGGAAGAACTAGCCTTGATGGCTAGAAGGTTTGACAAGCTAAACTCAAGGTTTGGTAGATACAAGAAATTCTACCAGGACAACAAATTCAGGAGAAGGTACAACTCCCCTGAAGACCAGGCTGAGGACAAAAAGCCTGAAGAGAAAAGATCAGAGGACAAGTCCTCTGATAGAAGAAGGTCCAGTAGAGCTGACCCTTCATCATCTAAAAGAAGAGATGAATCCAAGAAGGATGATGATGAAGACCTGTGCTATAATTTCAAGAAGAAAGGGCACTTCCAGTATGACTGCCATGAATTGAGCTCTATAGAAAGAAGAGAGAGGCAAGCCAAGAGAGACAGAAAGTTCACCAATAGAAAAGCCATGATGGCTGGTGAAGAATCTGATAGTGCTGAAAGCTTCAACTCTTCTGATGGACTGTTCTCTAACAGTGATGATGATGATGATGTGTGCAACATGGCTATTGAGGATGATGAGGTATCCTCCACTTCTAGTTCACCATCATTCTTATCACAGAACACTAGTGAAGTCAACTTGAAACTTTCCTTTGGGAAGTTGATGGAAGATTTCACTATATTACAAGAATTTCATGATAATTGTGTGAGAGAAAATGAAAGACTTTCAATTGAGCTTTCAAAACCTGCTGAGACAGTAATTGACATTAAATCTACTAAGTTGTATCAACAAGTCTTGAGAGAGCTTGAGGAAGCAAATCTCAGGGTAGTTGACCAACAAGGACAGATTGATGCTCAATTACTTGCTCAGAAGAGGAAAGATTTTGAACTAAAAATTCTTCAAGCTAAGTTTGAAAATCTCTCACATGAGTATGACATTCTTAAATCAAGTGAAGAGAGCCTGAAACAAAAGATGTCTGCTTTGAACAAATCCTCTAGAGCAATAGAGGAAATTCAGAGTTATCAAAGACCTATGGCTCAAAGAAGTGGATTAGGCTTTGATCCATTTGAATCTTCACCTTATCTTAGTGTTGCTTCTACAAGTAACACTAAGAGAATCTTTGTTAAGTCAGTGGCACCAACTGAAAATGAAAACAAACAGCCACTGAACAAAGGAAAGGGCAAAATGGATGATTTGCCTACTCAAGTGCCTCAGGAGACTAGGCCAAAACCTAAGGAAATGGCTAAAGCTCCTGATCACAAGAGGAATGTTGGTCAGCAGAGTAGACCCAATGGAAGGGCAACTCTCCTGAACAATGTTCAGAGGAGTTATCCAAGGTATAATCAGCCAAGGCCAACTCTTCTGAGAAAACCTCAGCTGAATAGACCTAAGGACAACTATCCTCAAAGGCAGAATAAAATGAGACAACCAAAACCCTTCATGCCAAAGGGTAATAGTCATAAAAATGCCTTTCCTCAAAGATTTCATCAAGCTGAACAAAGAACTCATAAGTTCAGGAGAATTGACAACTCCCCTGAAACTTACAGAGTTAATACTTTCACACACACTTTCCCAAAGGTATTTAAGGGAAAGACAGTGTATGTTGATGCACAAGGAAAACAACTTAGCCACCTTGAATCAATCAGGGTGATTAGGCAAGTTTGGGTTCCTAAAGGTACAGCTAACCTCTCAGGACCCAAAACTCAAAGGGTACCTAAACCTATCTAATTGCAGGTACCAATGGGCCACAAGAAGAGGAGCATGAGCAAAAAGTCAGCATGGTATCTTGACAGTGGATGTTCAAGACACATGACTGGAAACAAGGAACTCCTCACTGATTTTATTGAAAGAGAAGGCCCAAATGTCAACTTTGGAGACAGCTCACAAGCAACAACAAAAGGTTATGGTACTTTGATGATTGGTAACATCAAAGTAACCAATGTATCCTATGTAGCTGGTCTCAAATATAATCTCCTAAGTATCAGTCAATTCTGTGATAAAGATTTCAATGTTGAGTTCTCAAGTGGAAAATGTTTAATTAAGGATAAAACTCAACAAATTCTATTGACTAGAACTAGGAAGGGAAATGTGTATTTTGCAGACTGGGACAAGTCTACTGATGCTGCATGTTTCATTGCTAAGAGCACTAGTGAACAAAGCTGTTTATGGCATAAGAGGCTAAACCACCTGAACTTTAAATCAATGAACAAACTTGCTAGAAATTCATTAGTTAAAGGACTACCTAATGAGGTTTTCATTAAAGAACATGTGTGTAAACCATGTCAAGAAGGAAAACAGATTAAAGCCTCATTCAAAGGAAAACCAGTCATCTCTACTGAAAGGGTACTTGAACTACTACATATGGACTTATTTGGACCAATTACCCCTGCAAGTATAAATGGTAGAAAATACACATTGGTTGTAGTAGATGACTTCTCTAGGTTCAAATGGGTAGTATTTCTCCTTAATAAGAAGGAAACACAAGTCAAACTACCTGAACTTCTTAAGAGACTGTCAAATGAGAAAAGCCTTAGCATTATCAAGATAAGATCTGATAAAGGCACTGAGTTCATAAATTCATACATCAATGAGTATTGCACATCTAATGGAATAGCTCATGAAACCTCAGCAGCTAGAACTCCCCAACAAAATGGAGTTGCAGAAAGAATGAATAGAACCTTAAAAGAAGCTGCTATAACCCTAATTGCTGATTCAAATTTACCTAAGAGGTTTTGGGCTGAAGATATAAACACTGCATGCCATACTCAAAATAGATGCTTGATTACTAAGGGGCAAGGCAAAACCCCCTATGAACTCTGGAATGGAAGAATGCCTAAAGTGTCATACTTTCACATATTTGGTTGCAAGTGTTTCATTCACAATAATGGGAAAGAACAGTTGAAAGCCTTTGACAGCAAAGCTGATGAGGGAGTATTTCTTGGATACTCTCAAATCAGTAAAGCTTTCAGAGTCTACAACAAGAAAACCCTTATAGTAGAAGAAACATCTCATGTTGTGTTTGATGAATCTATCTTTGAGATCAGGAACAAAAACTTGGACCCTGAAGAAATCAAACAAAGAACAACCAGATTGAGCCTAAAAGACAAGGACACTGAGTTCATAGATGTTGTCCAAACCAATCTCCCTGAAAATATTACACTGGACAACTATCCTGAAGTTCATAGATGGTGAACTGAATGATCCAATCCCAGTTCATAGATGGTGAACTGAATGATCCAATCCCAGTTCACATCCAGGTAACAATTACCAATGAAGAAGCAGGCTCTGCTGAGGTAGTTAATGAATCTAATATTCAAGGGGGAACTCAAAATGTTGAAAATGCCAATGTCCCTGACATTGAGGACAACACCCCTGAATATGATCCTGAATTAGATCCTGCATTCAATTATCCTGAATTCTATAACACTGGTGACTCAACCTTAGTAGAGGACAACTCTACTGAAGGGATCAGAAAAAGAAGGAATTGGTTGTCTGACCATCCTACTGATCTGATACTTGGTGATCCTAGTATAGGAGTCAAAACCATAAGTTTTCATGGTGAAAGTGCTATGTTTTGCTGTTTCTTATCAGAACAGGAACCAAAAGACATTGATGAAGCACTTCAGGATGCAAACTGGATCACAGCAATGCAGGAAGAGCTCAACCAATTCACCAGAAATGATGTATGGGAGCTGGTGGATAGACCTTCACATCAAGATTTTATTGGAACCAAGTGGGTGTTCAAGAACAAGAAGAATGAAAATGATGTGATTGTCAGAAACAAGGCCAGATTAGTGGCAAAAGGCTATTGTCAATCAGAAGGCATTGACTATGATGAGACCTTTGCACCTGTGGCAAGACTAGAAGCAATAAGACTCTTCCTAGCCTATGCAGCCCACAAGAGGTTCAAAGTGTACCAAATGGATGTCAAGAGTGCCTTTCTGAATGGAGTCTTGAAAAAAGAAGTCTATGTGGAGCAACCACCAGGTGTTGAAGTTGGAAACCAAGTCTACAGATTGAAGAAAGCTCTATATGGACTCAAGCAAGCTCCAAGAGCTTGGTATGATACACTGTCACAATTCCTCTTGGATCATGGCTTTATCAAGGGAACTGTGGACAGAACTCTCTTCAGAATCACTGAAGGAGAGGACATCTTGCTTGTCCAAATATATGTGGATGACATAATATTTGGATCTCCCAATGAGAAGCTGTGTGAGAAGTTCTCCAAGCTTATGCAAAGCAAGTTTGAGATGTCCATGATGGGTCTGATGAATTTCTTCTTGGGTCTACAAGTCAAGCAATCAAAAGAAGGAATCTTCATCAACCAAGCTAAGTACACCAGAGAAATGATCAAGAAGTTTGGGTGTACAACAAGCAAGCCAGTAAGGATCCCAATGAACACTAATTGGAAGATGGATCCAGATGAAAGTGGTGTTCCAACCAACTCCACTGAGTATAGAGTAATCATTGGTTCACTCCTCTATCTCACTGCCAGCAGACCTGACATCACCTTTGCAGTAGGTGTTTGTGCAAGGTTTCAAGCAAATCCTAAGAAAAGTCATCTTGAGGCTGCAAAAAAGATCTTGAGGTATCTCAAAGGGACTGAAAATCTAGGCCTTTGGTACCCTGTTGATGACAACATTGAGTTAACTGGCTACTCAGATGCTGATTATGGAGGATGTAGAATTGACAGAAAGTCCACTTCAGGGACTTGTCAATTCTTGGGCAACAAACTCATATCTTGGTTCTCCAAGAAGCAGAACACAGTGGCTACCTCCACCACTGAAGCTGAATATGTTGCTGCTGGAAGCTGTTGTGCTCAAATTCTTTGGTTGAGACAACAACTAAGAGACTACAATGTCAACTCTACTGAAGTGCCTATCTTCTGTGACAATAACAGTGCTATTGCCATATCACAGAATCCTGTATTGCACACTAGATGCAAGCATGTGGACATCAAGCATCACTTCATTAGAGATCATGTGGAGAAGAAGGATATCAAGCTAGTAAAGATCCACACAGATCATAAAAAAGCTGATATACTAACAAAACCACTTGTAGAGGCAAGATTTCTGGAATTATCAGTAGAGTTGGGTCTTCTTGATCCAGGGAAGTTGGATAAATGAGTCGAAAGGAGTTCATCCATTAAGGGGGAACTTTTTTCAAACTTCAGCAGACTTGGTCAAGTCTACTGAAACTCAGAGAAATGACCATCACTTATCAGGACACTTGTCCATCGAATTTCAGGACAGTTGTCCTAGTGGGGTCAGATAAGTTGTCCTAGATATCAAACCAAATCTTGGACTGATAAACACCTATTTTGGGTAACCATTGTCTATTTTGAAATCTGTCCCATTCCATATACAGATTTCACCTTTTTGGGATTTAATTTGTCTCCCACCCAAAAGGTCACTTTCCATGCATTAAATGCCAAGATTTAACTCTTGTTTGCATTAAACTCTTTGGGACATGATCTATCTCGAAAACCCCCCAGCCTTAAACAAACATTAAAACTCCACCCACGTTTTGAATAAAACCAACCACTCACTGTTACATTGGTTTTTGACCATTGGATCAAAATTGGACAACTCCCCTGAAGACAATCCTGGCCGTCCATTTTGATTTCCATTTTTGTTCACCTTTGAATTGCATCAAGACTTCACCAACTCATTGACAAACATTCTTTTTATAATATTCACAAGTCTTAAGATACCCCACAAACTCTTCTTCCCCAAGTATTCGAAACCCTAGCTTTTCATACTCTCTCAAACTCTCTCAATTTCATTTCTGTAAACCTTCAATGGCTCCCAAAGTTAGACCAGAAATGATCATTGATTTCTCCAACAAGGCTCTAGACCTTGATTTTGGATACTTGAGCAACAAAAACAGCCTTCACTTTGAGCCCATGGTATCTGTTGAAAGTGAGGATCCTGAGATTACACCAACCCTGAGATGGTTGAGGAGAGCTGGATTGCAGAAGTTTATGGAGGAAAGACCAAGCTCTTGCTTGGAAAGCTACATGGCTGAGTTCTTTGCCTTTCTCAAGTGGAGAGGTAAGCCTGAAGATGGTGAAGTCACTACAAAGCTTTCATATGTGGCAGAAGGAGAGGAGAAAGAGAAATTTCATAGAGTGAAATTCTCTTCAGAAGATCTTGAAGGAGCCTTTGGATTGCCTTCTGAGGGAAGGAATCCTGAACTTTATGGTGCTGATCATGAAGATGAGATAGCACAAGAATGGCTTTTGGTTCCAGGCCCCATCTCTTCAACACAAAACAAGAAGACTCTCAAGCCAAAATTTCTCAATCTATTTGAGGTAATCACTAAGAGTCTTATGAGCAATACTGGAAGTTTGGAGCAAGTTAGCCATCCAAGAATCAGAATTATGGCTGCAGTTATTGATGCTAGTGACAAAGGCATCAAATTTGATTGGAGGACCTTCATCATGTCTGAGATGATGAAGGAAAAGGCCAAGTTTAAGGTGAAAGCCCACAACAAGGTTGTGCAAGAAGAGAAACTCAAGTATTGCACCAGGGCAAGGTTGTTGATTGAAAGGTTTTCCCATTACTCTCAAATGCAAACCTTTGCAAAGCCCCTCCCAGCCCAAAAGATTTTGTTTAGGAAGCTCAGCAAGAAAACTGAGCAAAGGAGGATGCTTATGGCCAAACCTGCTGAAGAAAAGGTGGAAGAAAAGCCAAAATTGAAAAAGAGGACAAAGGCCAGAGTGGTGAAGACAAGGAAAATGTCTCAAATCCCCTCAGAGGAGAATTCTGGAGCTTCAACTGAGATTGAAGAAGTTGCTGAAGAGGGAGTAAGTGTGCCCTCTGATCATTCAGAAGAATTAAGACAGAAGTACAATGAGACTAGACAAAAGTCTAGAGGTGATAAGAGGATCAGGGAAGTTGTCCCTGAAAAGGATGGTGAAGGTAGTGGGAGCAGTAGGGCCAAGCCTACTGATAAAGTGTTGGAACTTCAGGAAGAAAGGTCTCTCCAACTTGCTCTAAGAGAAAGCAGAGCAGAAAGCAGGACCAAATCCAAGTCAAGGACTAACTCATCTGGTTCTGGAACTCCAGAATCCAAAGTCCCTGAAGGTCAACCAATAGAACCCAACTCCCCTGAAACCCATGTTACCCCTCCCAACCAACCCATCACCCCTGTAAATCTCACCAAGAGATATTCTCCAGAAGGGAATGTGCAAAGAGGTGGGGTAAATGTGCTAGCAGATATATCAGTAGATGAGACAAGATTGCAATCTCCCCTTGACTCATCCATGCTCAATTACTCAAAGCTCTTAGAAGCTGCACTCTTTGAACCAACCCCCTTGAGCAAAGCCCCTTTAGACTCATTGCTCTCTAAAGCAACTGAAGTACCTTCATTTGAGCCTAATCCTTCTGAAGCCAACCCTCCTGAACTTAACTTGCCTGAAGCTGCAATTAAAGAAACCACAGCCCACTCCCCTATAGCCCAAAGTTCTCCATCAAATGAGAATGAGGAGGAGTATACTTATGAAAGTATGCTCAGAGGTGGAGCCAAGGCCACTGTGGACAGTTTGTATCCACAACTTGCTGAATTTCCAAGAATTCAAAAGACATTTCATGATTTGAGGATGCTTGTGGATGTAAAAGACAAAACAATAATGGAGATATCACAAGTCATCCAAGATAAGGGTGCAAACTGGTGGCAAGTGGAGGAGAGCAGATTGCTTACACTTTGCTGGTTTAATGAAAACAAGATTCCTCACTGATGAGGAAGTTTTTGCAAAGTTGGTAGATGATAAAATCATTGAGGAGAAAGAGAGAAGAGCTAAGGGCATTAAACACCCTGACAGTAGCTCAAATGATGATGATTCCCCTGATGATCCCTCAAACCCTTCAAATCCCAACCCTCCTGAAACCCCTCAAGCCAACCTCCCTGAACCTTCTCAACCCAAGTCTTCTGTAGCAGACAGACTTTCAAACCCTCCTAGAACCTATCATAGGAAAGGCTCTATATCCTCAGAGGTGTTGACCAAGGGTGGTAACACAACCAAAGACACATCTGCCAATGAAGGTTCCTCTGAACCCAAGGCACAGCCTAAAGATGTTGAGGTTCCTATGCTAGAGGCTGGTTTGATTAAGGCCTATTCAGTGTCAGATGAGTTGGACACTGATCAGCCCTTAATCATTCAGAATGACTCAGTGGCTGCTGAAATAAGCACTGTGATCTCCCCACAGCTGCCATCTTTGAACCTTGTTGAAGGTGAAGGTGTTGCAGGTCTAGGTGATGGAGTTGAAAAGGAGAATTTAGTGGAAAAACTAGAGGGAGTAGTGGATGATAGAGAGGTAGTAATCACTAAGATAGTGAGTGTACCACAAATAGAGGGTGGTATAAGTGAGGAAGGACAGGTTATTCTTGAAGTCAAATCTGAACTTCAAGAATCCCTTGATGAAAGGAGGACTGATTCCTTGGGGGAGAACATTATAAATGAAGGAAGAAAAGAACAAGTTGAAAATGAGAAGAAGGCTGCTGATGTATCAGAGTCTTGTGCAAAAGAAATTGAGGGTGATGAGTGTCTATTCCCTAACCTGTTTGATTTGTCTAACATTGCAGGTATAAGTTTTGATCAAATCTTTGCAGATGAGTTCTTGACAGATGCTCCCATCCATGTTGATTCTGGATCAGCACAAGCCTTACTTGGCTTGCAATCAACAAAGCTGGATTCCTTGGCTCAACAAGTTCAGTCAGCTCATGCAGAAACTTCTGGAGCATTAGATGAGCATGGAAGAACCTTGGCATCTGTGGAAATGAGGCTGACAGGCTCTGAGGATGTGGTGTTACCCACATTAGAAGCAAGAATTGAAGGAGTGGAATCTGGTCTTCAAACCATTTCCACTGAAGTTCACAAAGCCAAAGTCAGTAACCATTTCCAAGGAGTGGAGAACATCTCAAAGGAGGTCAAGTGTTGGGATATAAATTCACCCTAAGCCCCATTTGATGTTAGAATAGTTTTGATGGCCAAAACACTTAGAGTTTATAAATGTAATAGGATCAGCTGACTTGTATAGAACAGCTTAGACTAGTCTTGTGTGATCAACTGTATTGATAGCAGCTGATCAGCACAATCATGGCTTACATGCCTATCCTCAAGATAAGAAGAGTAGAAGACATGAAGACTAGAAGATCCTTGAAGACCAGATATGTTAAGGTGCTTGTATACCTACTTATCTGATGGAGTCCCAGATTAAAGATGGCCTAAAGCATTACAAAGAATTTCCAGATCAGAAGAGTAGTACTCGTCTGATACCAGAAGACAGAAGACCTAAGGCCAGAAGAGCAGTCAGAAGACTAGTAGTACAGATCAGAAGACTATGTGCTCTTCCAGGACTCGGCTGATTCCCAAGTCATCTTGCAATTCAAACGAAGACCTACCTTATTTAGAAGATTGACATGATCCCAGGATTGAAGCAATCAAGCGACTGGAATCAAGGAATCAAGCTATTATGGGAAGATTGCTCAAACGGCTAGTCAACTCCAACGGCTAGTTGCACTCAATCTCCATTATAAATACAAGAGGTTGAACACAGAAGCAACACAAGAGAGAATTCACAAGCTAAGCAAGCCATCAAGCAAAAAGCTACACTGTTCTAAGAATTCTCAAAGAGCCTGAAATCCATTAGATTATCCATAGCTCTTAAGTACTTCTTATCCAACCCTTAAGAACCTGAAACTTATTCATATTGTATATCAGTTGTTTTAGGCATAGTGGTTAAGCAAATTAAAAGCTTGAACCATTAGTTGGATACATCTCAAAAACCCCAAACCCTCACCGAAAGGTTTAAGTTTTTGAAACCCCTCAAAGTGCAAGTGCTTACAATCACTTGTGGAGACCGTAGCTGTTAGGACGGCTCAGATCTCAAAGTCCTAACCTTGGGACTATAAAGGACAAGACCCTTGTAATTTGTGGAAATTAAAGGGATTAAACATCACGTTAGGACGTGAGAGTGGACGTAGGATCGTATATCCGAACCACTATAAATCCGGTGTTATTTACTTTCTGCACTTTACATTTCTGCTTTTACATTCATTATTATATAGTGCATACTGTGATTTCAACACTCTTAAAAAAGGGCCATAACTTTCAAACCAGCATCAGCTGAGTAATTTCACAAAGTAAAACAAGTTACAAGAACGAGTCTAAACCAGGGCCACCATATTTCCGCATATAACTTCTTCAGTCAGATCACTATAGTCATCTGGACCAGCAGACTTGCAGTCCAGTTGACATAGAAATCAGAAGAGGTTCCCAACTCTGTTTAAAAAGGTTTTAAAGTCTATTCACCCCTCCCCTCTAGACTTTAATCCCATTCACTACTCGTTCAGGGACCAACAAGTGGTATCAGAGCAGTGGTTCTAACGGACTACTGTCTCTAGATTATCAGAAGACTTGAGGGAGTCTTTCTGTAGTCCTCTTGAACAGATCTTTTTTTTTAAAAAAAAAACTTGTTTTCGAAAACTCATACAGCATGAGTGCTAATATGCGTAAGTTGCCTAAGTTTTCAGTGGAGGATTATGATTACTGGAAGATCAGGATGAGGAAGAATCTCACATCAGTCCACTACAAGATGTGGTCTGTAATCACAGAAGGCCCGATCACCATCATGACAGTCAACACTGCAAATGGTGATCCAGAAGTCCCAGTTGGAGAACTGGTTCCCAAGCCCATGAAGGATCTCACACCAGAAGAGATGAAGCAATCAAACCTTGATAGCATTGCTCAAGATTACATAATGCAAACTCTTCCAAATGAATACATTGCAAAGGTAATCCATTGTGAGTCAGCCAGAGAGATGTGGGAGGCATTGGCACTTCTCTGTGAAGGAACTGAGCTGATCAAAGAGTCCAAGTTGTCTACAGCAGTCAAGAAGTTCGAACACTTCAAGATGCAACCAGAAGAGTCTATTGATCAGTTAGACAACAGATTTACCAAAATCATCAATGAGATAGAATCTCTGGGCAAGAAATACACAAATAGAGAGAAAAATCTAAAGATCTTAGATTCTCTAACCAAGAAATGGAGACTCAAGAAGACCATCATCAAAGATACTCAAGATATCAAGAAGTGGTCTGCCCAAACTCTATTTCAGAACCTGAAAGCCCATGAATACGATCTTGAAAGAGAAGAGAACTCAGGAAGTGATGAGCCAACTGCAACCCCATCTACCTCCAAGACTGTAGCCTTCAAGGCAGCCAATACAAAAGCTGCAAGCACCTCATCTGGCAAGACCTCTCTGAAAACAGAAGACTGTGAAGGATCAGACATGAGCCTAAAAGAGCAAATGGCACTTATGATCAAGAGATTTGAAAGGATGAACACCCTCAATAGTAAATACAGAAAATTCTATAGAAACTACAAAGATAGAAGAGCAAGTTCACCCTCCAGAGGTTCCAGAGAAAGAACACCAGAAAGACATCCTAGAAAGGATGTGGAGTCATCTGACAGCCGAGGATCTAGAAGAAGAGATGCCACTCCTCCAAGGAGAGGCAACTCATATCAGAAACCTGGATCTTGCTTCAACTATGGCAAACCAGGACACTATGTCTATGAATGTCCTGAGCTGGATTTGGATGACAAGAAAGAAAGAAGGCCGAGAAGAACCTCAGACAAAAAGGCAATGGTGACTGAAGAATCTGAATATCAAAGTGATGAACTTCCTACATCACCAGACGATCAAATCTTTTCAGATGATTCAGACGACCTAGCTATGATGGCCATAGGAGAAAATGAGGTAAACTCTTATACTACTACTTTCCATTCACCTATTTTCTCACAAACAGATGATATAAACTCATCTGAAGGCGAATCAGAAGACACCTATTATCAATCTTTGAGAAAGGTGAAAGGTGATCTGGATATTGCCACTAGAGCCTTTATAGAAGTGGAAGAGGAGAATAAGGATTTAAGGAAAGAAATCGCTAGGTTGAAAAAGGTTAAGTTTGATAACACCCCTGAGTTAGTCACCATGAATGAAAGGTTGACCAAAGAAGTGGAACTTCTTAAGGAAGAAAATACCACAACAACTCAGTTGTATGAGGGGATGTTAGAAACTCAAGCCTTAGAAACCAAAGAATTTCGTATACTTCAGTCTAAGTTCGATGATCTCTTCCAAACACATAAGCTCTTAGAAAAGGAGAAGGAATGCCTAGATCGAAAAATATCAGAATTCAATAAAGCTTCGACTACTATTGAAAGTATCTCTGAATATTATAGATCAAGTGGCAATAAGATGGGTTTAGGTTATGAACTTAATCCATCAACATCCTCTCCAGCTGGGGGTAGTACACCTAACCAGTGCATTACTCAGACACATGAACAGGGTGAGTGTTCTAAACACAATGAACTCAATATGAACCAAAAGGCATCTGTATCAGCTAAGGCTAACTATTCCAAAACCAAAAATGGTAAAGGACAAGTTAACCCCAAGCCTGTACAGAGGAACAGCAAACAGCCTAGACCATCTCGGCTGAGACAGTCTCAGCTGTATGCTGCTCCAGCCAAGAAGAATAAATCTTCTTCAAACAAATCTGTTCTCTTTGCACCCCCTATCTCTTATGATATTGTGAGAACAGAAGAGTATGGTCCATATAATCGTGTGCATCGACCAGCTAATGCACCCAGGCCGAATGTAACTAGTCAAAAGATCATATATGTACACTCCTATAAAGGGAAACCATTTGACTACTACTTAGCTGACACCAAGAACAAATCAGATCAGTCCAAGGTGCTGACTGGTAAGATTTGGTTCTGTGATGCCCGAGGGAAACAACTCAAATGTTCAAGGTTGTTTAAACGACCAATGTATATGTGGGTTCCCAAGGGTAGTACTAACACCCAAGGACCCAAAACAAAATGGGTACCTAAAACTTAACTTTTCTTGCAGGAAAGGAGGGACCTATACAGAAGAGGAGGTCTAGCAGGAGAAATTTGGTACATAGATAGTGGATGCTCAACACACATGACAGGAACCAAAACCCTGCTGACTAACTACATAGAGAAGAAAGGTCCAAAAGTTTTCTTTGGTGATAACGCGCACGGTAACACAAAAGGATATGGCACCCTTAGAAATGGTGACATTGAGGTACATGACGTATCATATGTAGAAGGTCTTAAGTTTAATTTATTATCTGTTTCTCACTTTTGTGACACTGGTTATTCAGTTAAATTATCTAAAGATGAATGTCTCATAAGTGATAAAAGAACAAAACAAAACCTTCTAACAGGATCTAGAAAGGGAAGTATGTATCTTGCAAATTGGAACAGCTGTCCTAAGGATACATGCCTGCTTGTGAAGAGCCCTAAAGATGTCAGCTGGCTATGGCACAAACGTCTTAGCCATCTGAACTTTAAGACTATGAACAAGTTAGCAAGGGAATCCTTAGTTGATGGTCTGCCTAATGAACTCTACTGTAAAGATCAGGTTTGTGATGCATGTCAACAAGGAAAGCAAACAAAGGTCTCATTCAAGACCAAGAAGACAGCATCAACCAGCAGAGTTCTTGAATTGCTTCACATGGATCTCTTTGGACCAATCACTCCAACCACTCTAACAGGAAGGAAGTACACTCTTATTGTTGTAGATGATTATTCCAAGTTTACTTGGGTTATCTTCCTATACAAGAAGAGTGAAACACAGCAGAAGCTCCCTGAACTATTGAAGAGGATCCAAGTAGAGAAAGGAGAACCAATTGTGAAAATTAGAAGTGACAAAGGCACTGAATTTATTAATTCTTATATAATTGCCTATTGTACTTCTAATAGTATTCAGCACGAGACAAGTGCAGCAAGAACACCACAACAGAATGGTGTAGCTGAAAGAAGAGTCAGAACACTCAAAGAAGCTGCCAGAACACTCCTTGCTGAATTCTCTACTCCCAAGAAGCTATGGGCAGAAGCCATCAACACAGCTTGTCACACTCAAAACAGGTCAGGTATTCATAAAATACATGAGAAAACCCCATATGAACTGTGGAAAGGAAGAAAACCTAGAGTATCTTACTTTCATATATTTGGTTGTAAGTGTTTCATTCACAACAATGGGAAGAGTAAGTTGAATGCTTTTGATGCCAAAGCAGATGAGGGCATATTCTTAGGATACTCCTCAACTAGCAAAGCATTTAGAGTACTCAACAAACGAACCCTTCTTGTGGAAGAAACACCTCATGTTGTTTTTGATGAATCTTGTGAAAAGAATGCAGTAGAAACAACCTCAGCTACAGAACAGATGAAGAAACTAGTGATCAAGAAGAGGTCTGATGAATTTATTGAAGTCAATGAACCATTCCCTGAAGAACCAGAGGAAGATAAGCCTCATAGACCTGTCACTAGATCTCAAACTCAAGCAGGACAAGCTGACCAGAATCAAGATGCATCAATTCTAAATGCCAGGGGGAATGATCTCTTTGACACTCAAGATACAGAAGATGATCGACCTAATCAAGTCAACCCTCCTGATGGCACTAGATCAGATGAGGATCCAAACTCATCCAATGCAGATACTCCAGTGAGGCATACATGGAGGAACAATCATCCATCAAACCTCATATTAGGAGGAGCAGAATCAGGTGTCAAGACAAGAAGACAACTGAATCAGAATTCTCAATCATCTATGTTCTGCTGGTGTGCTTTCCTGTCCAACATTGAACCAGCTGACATAGAAGAAGCAATGACAGATAGCAATTGGATCACTGCTATGCAAGAAGAACTAAACCAATTCGAAAGAAATGAAGTCTGGGAACTGGTAGATCGTCCTGAAAACCACAATGTAGTAGGAACAAAGTGGGTATTCAAGAACAAGAAGGACGAAAATGATGTGATAACTAGAAATAAGGCAAGGCTAGTTGCAAAAGGATACTCACAATCTGAAGGGATTGACTATGATGAAACTTTTGCACCAGTAGCCAGATTAGAAGCCATTCGACTATTTCTAGCTTATGCATCATATATGGGCTTCAAGGTATATCAAATGGATGTCAAGAGTGCTTTTCTAAATGGTATTCTGATAGAAGAAGTATATGTAGAGCAGCCTCCAGGATTTGAAAAAGGTGATCAAGTATATCGACTGAAGAAGGCTCTCTATGGTCTAAAACAAGCCCCTAGAGCTTGGTATGACACATTGTCACAATTCCTACTTGACAATGGATATACAAAAGGCAAAGTTGATAGAACTCTCTTCAGAATACAAGAAGGAGAAGACATTTTAATGGTACAAATATATGTAGATGACATCATATTTGGATCACCCAATCAAGAAATGTGCAAGAAGTTCTCTGAACTTATGCAAGGAAAATTCGAAATGAGCATGATGGGTGAGATGAATTATTTCCTAGGACTTCAAGTCAAGCAGAGTCCAGAAGGGATCTTCATCAACCAGTCCAAGTATACCAAGAGTCTGCTAGAAAGATTCAAAGCTCTACAAAGCAAGACTGCAAGGATTCCAATGATGACATCCTTCAAAATGGAACCAGATGAGACTGGACAGGCAGTTGATCAAGCTGAATATAGAGCACTGATTGGATCTCTACTATATCTTACAGCCAGCAGACCAGACATAACATTTGCTGTAGGAGTATGTGCTAGGTTTCAAGCAAACCCAAAGCAAAGTCATCTAGAAGCAGCAAGGAAGATTCTCAAGTACCTAAAAGGATCAGTCAACCTAGGTCTATGGTACTCTGCTGATGACAATCTAGAATTGAGTGGCTATTCTGACTCAGACTTTGGAGGATGCAGAATTGATAGGAAGTCCACATCAGGAACCTGTCAATTTCTAGGAAACAAGCTGATATCATGGTTCTCTAAGAAGCAAACCTCAGTTGCAACCTCCACCACTGAAGCAGAATACATGGCAGCTGGTAGTTGTTGTAGTCAGCTGCTCTGGCTAGTTCAACAACTCAAGGATTACAATGTAGAGGCAAGAGAAGTCCCTATTTATTGTGATAGCAGCAGCGCCATTGCCATCACTCAAAATCCAGTCCTCCACACAAGGTGCAAGCATGTTGACATTCGACACCACTTCATAAGAGATCACCTTGAAAAGAAGGACATCAAGATGGAGAAAATTCACACAGATATCCAAAGAGCAGACATCTTGACTAAGCCCCTAGCTGAAGAAAGGTTCAAAACCTTATGTTACAGCTTAGGACTCCTGGACCCAAGCACATGAAGAAGGAGAGAACAGCTGAAAACCTCAGCTGACCCAAGTGCAGCAGACTAGGAGAATCAGATGAGGTGAATAGACACCCTCATCTTCAGGTAAGTTCTTTCCCAATGAAGACAAATAGAGCTGAGGGAAAACTTAGAGTTATCTAATCAAGGGGGAATCAATGATACCTTAAGAATCCTTGATGAAATACTCTAACATCTGCATTGCACAGTATACATATATAGCAAACTTGAACAAAGCTATTTGATCTTCCTACTCTAAGCAATGTATAACTATGTATATTAATAAATTATTCTTCATAAAATACTTTATTCATATACATAAATACAGTATACTAACTGAGTCATACTTGGCTGGATTAATACACCATCCTCACCGACTCAACAGTATGCATGCACAGTACGGATTTCAAATAACTCATGGTCAAAATTTATAATTTCTGCATTCCATTAGATAAGTCTGAATATCTTTAAATGTGCACCCTTGGATCAAGAAATTCACTGCTGATCTTAAGAAATCACTTTTCAGAATTCAGACCTATCACCCCTATAGTCTTGTCATCTTTCTCTCCATTACCTCATTTCTACCCCTATAAAAGGAGAAGTTATGAGAACACCTAAGAACACAAAACATCTAACATTTTTTTATTTCAGGTATGGAGACAATTGAAAGAAGAGATGGAATGGAGATCATTCTTCAACCAAAATCTTGGGTGAAGGAGATGAAGATTTGTCCAGAAAATGAAGATGATGCAGATCCAGATCCATGGCTTACTCAACATGAGTATGTTCATGAAAGCTAAAGGAAGAAGAGACGTTCTTGTTGAAAGCTAAAGGAGGAAGAGATGCAGAGGACAAAGTAGCAAGCAAGCAGAGCTTCTTCTCCAGAAGGAAGTTCTACATGGAAAGCTTATTATGCAAAGCTACTGTGTCTAAACAGAACATGAAGGCTGAGTCCATGGCCCTCTCTTCAACTCCATTGAAGCACCCCTCAACCTTCCTTCCCCTTCTAGAGAAGCGAAGAAATTCAACAAGAGCACATTAGATGCTACATCCCATCTGATGATGAGGAACATCCGATGGTGAGGAACATTTAAATCAGTGGGACTATGTCTAAACTAGCTCCACTTGATTTAAAGAAGGAGTTGAAAGATCCATCAAACCAGGTTGGATCATCACTCACAATAAAGCTGGAAGGATCCATCCAGGTTGGATCATCACAGCAAACACCGTTTCCTCTACTCAGCTGATCAGAAGACCAACTCAGCTGACCAGAAGACTTTTCAAAGACAATCAGCAGACATCTTGACAACATCAGAAGACATCACTTTGCTGACCGAATCACACGAATTTAGAGTATAATGACTAGTCTTGATCATGTAATTCATTCTAGAATTATTCCTGAATGTAATTAAACAAATTGGCTTATATAAGGAATGCAATTTTCTTATAAAAAACGGCCTTGATGATCAATTCTTACCATAAATTAGTCTCAACGGCTATTTTTGGTAATGATGTCATTAATAGTCAAGTACCATATTGCCAACAAATCAAATATTGCCAAATGGCATACCCAGCCGGCAAATTTAAGAAATCAAAGAAGGAAATCTTGGGCTCTACTCCAAAACCAAATCCAAATCTGACCGTTAGATCAAATTCTCTGGAGTATATATATTCACATCCCTAATCCCTGTCGCTCTTATTACTCAATTACTCACATTACTCTCTCTCGTTCTGCAAATTTCTTTCAAGCCTTCAAACCCTAACACTCAGACTCTACTATGGCAATCATTGAAATTTACGACGAGAAGACCAAGAACACTGGCACCTTGGATGCTGCAAAGTGGTCCAAGGAAGGGAAGATCTTTACGGAGAATGCTCTGTTTTTCAAAGGCAAACATTCAGATGAGAACAAGGAGATATTGCTTCGGTGTGTCAATCTTAAACTCAGAGACTTTCTGGAAGCAGCTCCAACTAATGTCTATGAACAAGACGTTCTGACATTCTATGCAAACGCCGTGATGAAGGGTTCTCATGTTGAAAGTGTCATGAATGGACACAAAGTCAAGGTTACAAGGGAAATTCTTCAGGAATTGTTTGGCCTGTCAAGGGGGAAAATAAATATCTCCAACTACATCATGAATAGAGAAAAGGAGTATATGGAGATGTTTACTGGTGGAAGAATCAAGCTGAGCATCATCCTTCCAGATATTCTCCCAAAGAAGTACAAGATGGGACCTCATAAGACCTTTCACATCTCCAAATATTATTTGAGAAAGGAAGCTCTTGCTGAGGCAGAAAGGTTAAAAGAAGAAAAGAGGAAGCTGTTGGCTGAGCAGGCAGCCCAAGAGTCTGATCATGACTCTGCTGAAGAATAAGAGGAGCCAACCAAAGAAGAGGCTCAGAAAAAGGTTGCTGAGGATGATGATGATGATGACAATCAGACCTTAGCTCAAAGACGATATCTAATCAGATCTGGGCTCATCTCCCCATCTGATTCAGATGCTACTCCCACTGCCTCTCCCTTGAAGAAGGCAGGTACCTCTAAACCCTCTCCCTCTTTTACTCCTTCTAAATTGTCAAAGGGTCAGAAGAGAAAGAAGAATAATTCTTCTTCCAACAAAAAGTCCAAGAAATCGAGGCTTCCTGCTCCCATGTTAATAGCCCCGATTGCATCCTTCAACCCTTCTGATGACTCCAACCCATCTGACCACTCAAACACTGATATCCAAATCCCTACTGATACTCACACAGTAGAGGAACAAGCTCAAACTACTTCAACCCCTGAATCTCTATTGCCAACCCCTGCTGATGTCCAAGGTCTACAGGTTCAACCTTCTACTGATCTTCATGAAGAACCTATACCAGACCAGCAGACTCAAAACCCTGCTGATGAACACATCACTGAAGATCAAGAACATATCACTTCCCAAATCCCTGCTGATACTCACACAGCAGAGAACACTACCCCAAATACTCAAACTCCTACCATCATTGTTTCTTCTGTTCCAGAAGACATGGCACCAGCAGACATTGCTCCAGCTGGTCCCTCTCAACCTCAATCCAGAATGGTCCACTATCCTATGTGCACAAGGGAGAAGATAATGAGGATGAAGATAGCAAATCTGCTCAAGTCTACTATTCCTGGTATTGATGAGGAATCAGTTCAGTTCGAACAAATTCTCAGAATCTGCACCTGGATTGAACTCAGGAGAGATGATGTGGATGACCTTATTGAAGTCATGGAAGGAATGGGAGGAAAAGCTAATTTCCTCGACTGGGAAATGGAGCAAAAAGAAGTTGCTCAAGTTACATCCTTTACTCAACTGCTGCCCGAGGAAGCCTTTACAGCAGTATGCCACAGAATCCTAGGTATTCAACCTACTGATGCCTCTATCCCAGAAGGCATATCAGATCATCAGACAACTGACACAGCAAATGTGAATGACTCAGCTGCGTCCGTTCCTGCGGAAGACTCAGCTGAACCAGCTGACAGAACCGAGATTGAAAGAGAAGTAATCACTATTCCTGATCACTTCATGCCTAAGGATACTCTACCTCACTTCATTGACAAAGGTGACACCATCATGTCCCACCTGGTTAAGGCCACTACCACATTTCTCAATGAAGAGTACCTTTCAGCTGAAGAAAGAGGCAAAGCCCTAACAGTCCATCCAAAGCCTCAAGGTACAGCCTCAACTTCTACTCCAACAGCTGACTATACAGCAGACATATGCTCCCAGGTCAAGACTGCTATAGACCTACACTTTGAAAAGGGTTTAGGCCTACAGCTTGGAAGATATGTTGAAAAGGCAGTCAAGGAGCAGAGAACTCGTCTTCATAACCAGATCATTGACATTGAAGACAAGTTTGGAGAATCTCTTCACGATCAGATAAGTGAGTATCTGACCAGCATTCTGAAGATGGCAGGTGAACATTCCACCAGGTTTGCTGATCTCTACACCAATGAGGTCAACCGCATGGAAAACACCTACAAGCAAAGAATTGAAGATGCTGAGGCAAGAGCTACTGAAGGTCGAGCTCTTCTCCAATCAGCTACAGCAGAGAATGAAAAACTTCGGATTCAGCTGCAGGAGACAGCAACCAAATTGGAAGCAATTACAGCTAAACTAGAAGCTGTCTCCTCCTCCAACTCTCATGCTCAGATTCTAGAACATAGCATCACACATCTGACTCATATTGGCAAAGTCAACGCCATGGCTCTTCAACAAACTCTTAGGGTGGAGATTCTGAATGCCATGAAGCCTTTTGCGGCTGCACTTGCTGAAGCCAAAAAGGGGGAAGATGTATTGATAAAAGCTCTAGAGAAGACTACTGCACAGCAAGCTGTAATGGTAGTATCTCAAGATGAGTTGAATGAAACCTTGGGTGATTTATCAAGCAAAATCAAGAGCAAGAAAGGCAAAGGCAAAGAAATTGCTCAAGAAGACATCCAAGCTCCCACTCAAGCAACTGCCAAAAGTCTGCAGATCACTGCCTCTACAGAACAAGTTTCCGAGAAAAGAATGACTAGGAAAAGGAAGGCAGATGAGCAAGCAGATGAGCAAACTCAGAAGTCAACTCCAGCAGAGCCTACTGCAGAAGAGAAAGAGGCTTTAGAGTTGAAGAAAAGAAAAGAACTTGAAGCACAAGAGCTTAAACAAAAGAAGCTAAAAGATGCGAAAGCAGTCAAAGCCAAATTTGACAGGAAGATAGCCAAACTCAGGAAAGCTCTCAAGGAGAAAGCACTGAAAGAGAATGCTCTGGCACAGAAAGATAAAGTTCTGGTGTTTGATAGCAACTATGTGGACTATCTAGCCCTTCAAGATGAGCTACCAAGGTGGTACCCTCTGAAGAAGAAATGGCAAATTCAACACCACATTGTAAGAAAATTTGGCCCTCTCCCAACCTATGAAGATGAATTCTTCCAGTTCAATCAATTCATGAACATTGAAGATCCAGAGTTCTGGAAAGAAGTAGTCAAGACAGCCAAAGAACTTGATAACTGCAGAATCTTAACTCCTGAAGAACCCAAATGGGATCCTCCCAAACTGGATTCTGGAAGAACTGACTTCATTGAAGTCAAAAGGATCCTAGAGAA
Source organism: Galeopsis tetrahit (assembly GCA_963675135.1). NCBI lineage: Eukaryota > Viridiplantae > Streptophyta > Magnoliopsida > Lamiales > Lamiaceae > Galeopsis > Galeopsis tetrahit. The sequence continues at coordinate 8,715,805 of OY776127.1, read as the reverse complement.
GATCTATGAAGAGGAGAATGTTACAGACCTGCAGCACATGGAAGAAGTTCGATCTCGTCTGTACCTTGCCTTCCGCATCTGAAGATCAGAAGACCTGATGAAGACCACTTTCAAAGCCTTAAGAAACTATTACTTGTAATCTGCAAAAGTTATATATATTCAAGTTTAGTTCTCTTTGCTTCCAAGACAAACTCTCATTGTCTTCATCAGATACTTCAGTTTTTATGAAGTTTATAAACTCCTATCTTATCTTATTAAGAGCATTTATCATATATATAGTTTTGGCTTCATCAAAAAGGGGGAAATTGTTGGGATATAAATTCACCCTAAGCCCCATTTGATGTTAGAATAGTTTTGATGGCCAAAACACTTAGAGTTTATAAATGTAATAGGATCAGCTGACTTGTATAGAACAGCTTAGACTAGTCTTGTGTGATCAACTGTATTGATAGCAGCTGATCAGCACAGTCATGGCTTACATGCCTATCCTCAAGATAAGAAGAGTAGAAGACATGAAGACTAGAAGATCCTTGAAGACCAGATATGTTAAGGTGCTTGTATACCTACTTATCTGATGGAGTCCCAGATTAAAGATGGCCTAAAGCATTACAAAGAATTTCCAGATCAGAAGAGTAGTACTCGTCTGATACCAGAAGACAGAAGACCTAAGGCCAGAAGAGCAGTCAGAAGACTAGTAGTACAGATCAGAAGACTATGTGCTCTTCCAGGACTCGGCTGATTCCCAAGTCATCTTGCAATTCAAACGAAGACCTACCTTATTTAGAAGATTGACATGATCCCAGGATTGAAGCAATCAAGCGACTGGAATCAAGGAATCAAGCTATTATGGGAAGATTGCTCAAACGGCTAGTCAACTCCAACGGCTAGTTGCACTCAATCTCCATTATAAATACAAGAGGTTGAACACAGAAGCAACACAAGAGAGAATTCACAAGCTAAGCAAGCCATTAAGCAAAAAGCTACACTGTTCTAAGAATTCTCAAAGAGCCTGAAATCCATTAGATTATCCATAGCTCTTAAGTACTTCTTATCCAACCCTTAAGAACCTGAAACTTATTCATATTGTATATCAGTTGTTTTAGGCATAGTGGTTAAGCAAATTAAAAGCTTGAACCATTAGTTGGATACATCTCAAAAACCCCAAACCCTCACCGAAAGGTTTAAGTTTTTGAAACCCCTCAAAGTGCAAGTGCTTACAATCACTTGTGGAGACCGTAGCTGTTAGGACGGCTCAGATCTCAAAGTCCTAACCTTGGGACTATAAAGGACAAGACCCTTGTAATTTGTGGAAATTAAAGGGATTAAACATCACGTTAGGACGTGAGAGTGGACGTAGGATCGTATATCCGAACCACTATAAATCCGGTGTTATTTACTTTCTGCACTTTACATTTCTGCTTTTACATTCATTATTATATAGTGCATACTGTGATTTCAACACTCTTAAAAAAGGGCCATAACTTTCAAACCAGCATCAGCTGAGTAATTTCACAAAGTAAAACAAGTTACAAGAACGAGTCTAAACCAGGGCCACCATATTTCCGCATATAACTTCTTCAGTCAGATCACTATAGTCATCTGGACCAGCAGACTTGCAGTCCAGTTGACATAGAAATCAGAAGAGGTTCCCAACTCTGTTTAAAAAGGTTTTAAAGTCTATTCACCCCTCCCCTCTAGACTTTAATCCCATTCACTACTCGTTCAGGGACCAACATCAAGAAAGATCAAAAGCTGCTTAGAGATAATCATAATGCAAATGTTCAAGCTATCAGATTGACCATTAAGCAAGCTCTTGGCAAGAAGACTGCATTGCAAAAGAAAAGAGCTGAAGAACAAAGGAAAGCAATGGTGAAAGCTGCATCTGAAAAGTTTTCACAAGAAGTGATGACCAACATTGCTGAAGGAGCAGTGGCCAACCTCACTAAGCTCTTAAAAGCCCAATTGGATGCATCTCTGAAAGCAACCTTAGAGGAGGTTGTTGAGCAAAAGATGAAGCCTGTTCTAGCTTTTCTTAGCTTGAGCAGTGATAGAATGCAGAATATACATGATGAGAATGTATATCTGCTGGAAGAGATGAAGTCTCTGAACCTAGCCCAATCCCTGATGGCTACAACTACGAGTGAGCACCTCAGTGTTTTGATGCTGCCAAAAAGGGGGAAAGGGAAATAGCAAGGGCAAAAGGTGCCTTGATAATTGGAGGTTCAGACAAGGGCAAGGGCAAAACTGCTGAAGACAAGGGAAAAGAGCCAACAGTGCTGAAATTGGAAGACTTAGATGAAGAAGAACAATTAGTCATAGCCTTGAAGGCCTCCATGGCATCAGCACAGGAAGAAAAGGCAAGATTTCAACAAAGACCAGGAGGAGAAGTTTCTGGCTTGGACAAAGGTGCTGAAGGTGTCCAAACCAGAGGCCAGATCAAGAAGGCCAAGGGAAACAAAAGAAAAGCTGAGACATTCACTGATTTTCCCAACAGCCTAGAACTTCCTCTTGAGTTCAGAATTGTGGAAGATCCTACCCCCAAGAAGAACAAGACTGTTGAAATAACCAAAACTGCTGAAAAGGCCAAGTCTTCTGAAACTGAAAAGTCTGCTGAGACTAAGTCCTCTGAAGGTGCCAAAGCTGCTGAAAATGTGGAAGCACTATATGAAGAAGGCTTTGGACCTAGACCAAAGAAGACAAAGATTGTGGTGCTCAATGATCCATCAAACCTGTTCCATGAAGGGTATGGTAAAGACCCTGAAACTCAACAAAAATTGGCCATGATGAGGGCCCAAGAAAAGATGGACTTGATGGATGAAGCACAAAGAGCAAGAGATAAAAGAAGAGCAGATTTCCAGAAGCCAAGAAGGAGGAGAGCAACCTATAACAAGATGAAGCCACAGCTGCTAATCCCAATGGACACCAAATATCCTCACTTGGATAAATGGGTGCCAACGAAAGTATATCACTGATCTGATCCTCTCTCGACATGGTGTTGGTCCTAGATGGAGTATGACACAAGTGTATTGGGGGGGGGGGAATGCACTTGTGTATGCAAATTCTTTTCTTTTTAAAACAGTTTAATCTAATCAGGGAGGTTGTCTGACAACTAGCCTGAGTGAACTTCAATAGATACTTGTCCTACTAAACACTTATGAAGTGAACAGTTGGATAACTATCTAAAAGAGTTGTCAAGTGCGGAATGTGGTTGGCCTTTTGAAAGAATACTCCAAGTTAATTTCTGAAAATAAACAGTTGATCAGGGACTTTGTCCAAAACAGTTTTCCTTGACTTACTGAAATTGACTTTTTAAGAATGATTAATTGTAAGCAATGTAAGTAAGAAAATGAGTGCAGTAAGTAAATGACGCAGCAATTTATAGTGGTTCAGAATCTCAAGCTCCTACATCCACTTTCCTTGATTGAACAGGATAATTCCTTAACAATGGAATTAGTTTGTTTTATAGTGCCAAGGTGCACTATTCAACAACACTACCTTAGTGCTTTGATCCCTAGGATAATCTGAGTCCTAGTGCTCAATCTCTCTGAGTTAAGACTGTGTTTCTCAATAACAGTCCTTAACTCCTCACTTCTACAACAAACACTACTTCACTCAATGAGGTAAGGGTTTGAGGTTTTGGTTCCAACTAATAGAGATATCCTTTACAATAAGAACAGTGTAAAGGCTTAGGATATCTCAATGCTAAGCTTGGGATATTACAAAGAATGGCTTAGCTTTTTAAGTGATCAGGAAACTTGGGATTCTTAAGAATAACTTTGGTTTCCTTTGATTGCTTGATGATAGTTTGATTGCAGATAGTTGGATACTTGAATCCTTGGATCACTTCTGAATTTATAGAGCAATTTGATCAACTATCCGTTGGAGAGATAGCATTTCAAATTGTCTATTTGCAGCTTCCTTGAAACGGCTATGGAGGTCAACCTTCTTTTATCCAGTGAGTAAAAGGCTCTCCAATGGTTGCTTGAATGAATGTGTTGACTTCTGAAAAATGCGGCTGTAAAGACTTGTGTCAGTTTCCAAATTTGCACACTTCCAAAGGTTGATTGTGGCAGACTTTGTACTCCACCAACGGTCAGATGGGACAAGTGCCCTGAACATTCCTGCTGCAGTTGGAATGTTCCAACATTCATTCAATTCTTCAGTCTTCAATGCTTCTAAGTCTTTTAATGCTTGTTCAGGTTTGTTGGCAATAAATGCTTCATTAAATTTGTCTTCTGAGTAAGCATCATTTAATGCTCTTGATCATCAAAACTTAAAAGGGTTGATCTGATGTAGCTCTTATCAGCACAATGTAGCTTGACTTTTTATCTTTGATTACTCTGCCATGTTGTCCTCTTCAGCAATCTTGTCTCTATGAAATCAGCAGACTTGCCCTAACATACTAACACTAAACAAGCTGCCTAACATTCCAGCTTTGGATAACTATCATGAACTATAAATCTCACAACATTTCTGAGATTTAGACTTAAGCAATTTTACTGTCTCAACTATCCTGAGACAACTAGACTGATGCATACTTAGATGTATCTCAACTAATCTGATCATCATCACTCAGGGGTTTTGGTATCTTAATCAAAATCATTTTATTTCACAACAATTTCCCCCTTTTTGATGATGCCAAAACCTTATTACAAAGGGAACTTGACTTATACTAAACTTTGTCTTCAGGATGAATGACCTGGTCAACTTTCCTGAAACAAACTGTTAGCACAATAATAAATCAAGTATATAGGTTATGTCAGGTTAGTTGAGATAATGAGTTGTTATCTCTGATGAAAATAGTGATCCTTTAATATATATCATGAGACATTACAGTGCTGGAAAATTAAAAGGACTCACTATGTTAAACAGACAAATAAAGATAACAGCATATTAAAAACACAGATAGAAGGGAAAGAGGACTTATGCTTAAGAGTGAGCCATCATCTTGGGGAGCAATCCCATACTGAGCCCAGACTCTCTTCTTCAATTCCCAGATGTCCTGATTGGTTCCTTTTGGGCCAGGCTTCATCTTCTCCATCTTCATGATGGAGATAAACTCCTCCAAGATCTTCCCTTCATCAATCATGTTCCCATTAAACTTGGGAGGAATGTACAAAATGGGACCAGGGGCTTTGAAATCTATCATTGCCATGTCAGCTGCTGCAAATAGCTTCTGATACAAGTCCTTCTGAATTTCAAACATGAACTGGCCAAATACTTCTTCAACATCTTCACCTAGCCATTTGCCTATGACATAGAAGTCTTAGACAAAACAACTCCTCTTGGCCTCCTCCCATGCATCATTCAAATGGATTGGCACCCATTTATCATGGTGAGGATATTGAGTGTCCCATCTTTGTAGCATTTGAGGTTTCAACCTAGTGTAAGAAGCTCTTCTTCTTCTTGGAGCTTTGAAATTAGCCCTTCTCTCATCTCTTGCTTTGTTGGCCTCAACCAACTGATCCATTCTTTCCTTAGCTCTCTGAAGAGCCATCTTCTCTTGTGTTTCTGGATCTTTTCCTAAACCCTCCTCAAACAGCTTTGAGGGGTCATCAGTAAGCTTGGGCTTTCTCACTTCAGGCTTCTTGACCTCTTCCATTTCTTCAGTTTCTTCTTCCAGAATTTCAGGCAACTTGGCTGCTTTCTTCAGCCTTTTTGACTTTCTCACTTGAGTTGCCTCTTCAGCTTGAAATTCAGATGGCAATGTCAGGCTGGTTGGAAAATCAGTGAATGCTTGCTCCTTCCTCTTTCTATCAGTGGGTTTGGCAACTTATATGGGATGGTGCCACCTCCTGAGGATGATCTCTAAAAATTGGCTAAGTCTTCTGACCCTTTCTGGATAGAAACTTATCTGAAGATATTCTTTTGGTCAACTATGCTGAATTTAGACAAGTCTGCTGGTGTGATGTGCCTTGACATGCTATTTGCTCTAATATGATATGGATGCTCTGATACAAGTATTTGCTTTGATATGCATTGGTTGCTCTGATACAAGCAATTATCTTGATATCCAGTTTCTGCTCTGATACTTGAAGTATTTTTGTTTTTGCTCTGATACTAGAAGATGCTCTGAAACTTAAAGATCTAGATACTTCCAAGTGTTCAGTTGTTTTGCTTGATACACTAGATCTTATGACTAGAATATGTAATGGATTTTTGTAATGATGTCTTGATTTCATGCTCTGATAAGTTAACTTCAACTATCAACATGCTTGTAATGACTTTTATATGAATGATAGTTGAACTACCTTTGAATCAAGATACATTATTGAATTTTCTCTATGCCTATCTTTGAAACCTACTTGCAACATAAACAGTGAATACACTAACACATTGTTTTTCAGGAATACTGACCTTAGTCATGTCTTCTAAAGATAAATGTAATAGGTGTGGTCAAGTCACTTTTGCATAGAATGTGTAGGTTTTGGCATCATCAAAAAGGGGGAAATTGTTGGGAATAAAATGAGATATGTTTTGATTAAATACCAAAACCCCCTGAGACATGCCTAAGTCAAGATGATTGTGTTCTAAGAGTGTTAGAACACATAGCATAAGGCTAGATGAGAAGCTGATATGTTAGGCAGCTCTTAGATGATTAGATGCACAATGTGAGGGGGAACATATGCTTAGAAGTTTATTAAGAATAAGTCCCCTCAAGGCTCAAATTCTGGAACAATCACTAAGTCTATGAAACACCAAATACTCTGATCAGGAGAGTTGTCCAGAGAAGTTGTCTCTGCTCAATTAAAGCAAGAACAAAGGTTCTAAAGCTCAAAAGGCCAAGTATATTCAAAATACTCTGATCAGGAGAGTTGTCCAGAGAGATTGTCTCTGTGCAAGAACAAAGGCTCTGAAGCCCAAAGGCCAAGTATGCTGATCAGGAGAGTTGTCCAGAAGAGTTGTCTCAGCACAATCAAGATCAAGGTCAACTATGCTGAAGAGATAAAGACAACTACACCCTAAAAGACTTCATTAGATCATGCTAAGATCACATCTACATGAAACAAAGGGAAAGAGTCAAGTCATCTGAAGAAGAGCAAGCCAACCATGCTGATAAGCAAAGTCTGCTGATAGTGATAAGCAGAGTTGTCCATTTGATAAGGAATGTTGTCCTATCATTGGATCAACCTTCAGAAGCCATGTCCAAGTCCTAACAAGTGAATCTTAAAATCAGACATTGGGAAGAGTGCTGAAGAATGAAGACAAAGTCTTACAAGCCGTTTATTACCCAAATGAGGACATGTCACTATCAAGAATCTGTCTTCCAGTTTGAAGAACTCGAGGAAGACATTTATAGCAATTTGGGACTGCCTCTCCAACGGGCAAATCCTCAAATTTGTCTATAAATACAAGAAGTGTGAAGACCATTTGAAGCATCCATTCTACATCCAACTGAGCAATCATTCTGAAAGCTTCAAAGTCCTTAAAAGACATTCTTAGTCTTGAAACACTTCTTCTAAGCTGAACTTACTGTATATCCATACAAAGCTTAGAGAGATATTCTATCCTTATACACTGCTCTTCATTGTAAAGGATATCTCATTAGTTGGAACCTTACTTCAACCCTTACCCCTTTCAAGTGAGAAAGTGAGAAGGTTGTAGTAGTAGAAGTGGTAGGAGCTGACTGTTGAGAGAAGAACAGTTCAGTTCTGAGTTGAGAAGAGGGTACTAGGACTCTAGACATCCTAGGGATCAATTCACCAAGGAGTGGTGTTATTGATCAAGTGCACCTTGGCACTATAAAACAAGTTAATTCCAAGAGTGAAGGAATTATCCTGTTAAATCAGGGAAAGTGGATGTATGACCTTGAGTCTCTGAACCACTATAATCTCTTGTGTTGATTTGCTTTACAAGTACTTTCATACATTCAACAGTGCACACAAAACTGATCTTTCAAAGGATACATATTCAAAGACTGTGCAAGACCTATTTGGACAAATTCCCTGAAAACTGGATTATATTGACAAAGTGATTTCAGAAACTAAAGGAGTCTAATCTAAAAGGGCCAACCACTATTCCGCACACATAACTCCCCTAGATAGTTATTCAACTAAGTACTCAATAGTACTTAGTAGTTTGATTATCTTAGAAGAGTTAATCATCTTCAGCAGAGTTGTCCAAGACAACCTTGCTGAGCTCTGGTTTGATCAAAAGTTGAAAAGAATTGCATACAAGTGTATTCCCCCCCCCCCATACACTTGTTATATACTCCTTTCAGGACCAACAACCTCTAATTAATATTTTTAGATACACATAAAGATGTCAATGGATTCTGTAAAACATTTCCTCCTTTTTTAAGTTTTTAGAAGAATTCAAACCTCATTTCAATGAAAATGGATATAAAGATCTCACCACCAGGTTAAATATTATAGTTATAATGTGAATGGCTTGGATAAATATGACAACAAAATTAAATTTTGTTAAAAAAAGATCTGAATTGAGAATAACAGTTCTCTGCAAATAGTATGCACCACTACATATTTTTTTCTGGAATCTGAAAATGAAATCTCATAAACATCAACTAGCATACAGGGTGTGAAGCAATTTTCCCACAAAATCTGAGAAAGGCTAGAAAAGTATAATTTGGACTTTTTGTTTGAATCAAACTGCATATCATGAGTTTTGTTCATTAAATTACAGAGATTAGTTCAAACAATCCATTTTTCTATTTATTAGCAGTCATGACTCATGAGCTATCCCAACTAAAGAAGTAAACGGTCAATTAGTTGATCACGAAGGAAATATGATATTTTTAATTCAGTAATCAAGATATGCTGCATTTTTTCAAGCATAGGAGAACAAATATGTGTATACAAATGACACCCAAATACAGTATATATATAGCAATGATGGGAGAAATAAACCTTGGCTTTGCAATATCCTTATCCCTTGTAGCAGCTTCTTTTATCATTTGCAATTGGTCCATAAGATCATTCTCAGAAGGAGGAACTTCATATGAACTACAAAGCAGGTAAATCAAGCATCACATAGAAAATATTATAAGAATCAAGGAAGATCTAACATATACTAAATATTAGAATGCCTACCTAAAGGTTTTTCCGATGTGTTTCCATATTTCTTTTGTAGATTCCTCCTCCGGATTCATTTTTAGAAAGTGGAGATAGTGAACTGAGATCAAAACAGTCCATACAGTCTTTTCATAACCATTTCTTGTGTTGGTCCTTGGTGGAGTATAACACAAGTGTATGGGGGGGGGGGAATGCACTTGTGTATGCAAATTCTTTTCTTTTTAACAAACTGGTCTTATCAAGCAGGTTGTCTCACAACAAGCCTGAGTGTGAACTTTGATAGATACTTGTCCTACTGATTACTATTAAGTGATCAGTTGGCTAAATATCTAAGAGAGTTGCTTAGTGCGGAATGTGGTTGGCCTTTGACTCAAGGAAATACTCCAAGTTGATTTCTGAAAAACACAGTTATCAGGGACTTTGTCCAAAACTGTTTTCTTAGCTTACTGACTTTTGCTCTTTGAAATATGTTTGAATATAAGTGCAATAAAGAGTACAGTAAGTAAATGGCACACAAGTTTATAGTGGTTCAGAGACTCAAGCTCCTACATCCACTTTCCCTGATTGAACAGGATAATTCCTTCACAATGGAATTAGCTTGTTTTATAGTGCCAAGGTGCACTGATCAACAACGCTCTCTTAGTGTTTTGATCCCTAGGATAATCTGAGTCCTAGTGCTCAATCTCTCTGAGTTAAGACTGTTTTCACAATGACAGTCCTTAACTCTTCACTTCTACAACAAACTCTCTCTTCACTTAATGAGATAGGGTTTGAGGTTTGGTTCCAACTAGTAGAGATATCCTTTACAATAATATCAGTGTAAAGGCTTGGGATATCTCAATGCTATGCTTTGGATGTTTACAAAGATTGGCTTAGCTATATGAAGTGATTCAGGAAACTTGGGATTCTTAAGAACAGCTTGGTTTCCTTTGAAAGCTTGATGATAGTTTGATAGCTTGTAGTTGGATAATTGAATCCCTTGATCACTTCTGTATTTATAGGAAAATTTGAGCAGCTAACCGTTGGAGGGATAGCAATTCAAACTTGTCTATTTGCAGCACCATTGAAATGGCTATGAAGCTTGGCATCCTTTTATCCACTGTGTAAAAGGCCTCTTCAATGGTTGCTTGAATGAATGTGTTGACTTCTGAAAAAATGCGGCTGAGAAGACTTGTGTCAGATTCCAAATATGCACATTTCCCAAGGTTGATTTGTGGCAGAAGCTACACTCAACCAACGGTCAGATGGGACAAGCTCCCTGAACATTCCTGCTGCAATTTAGAATGTTCCAACACTCATTCAATGCTTCATACTTTAATGCTTCAAGACTTCAATGCTTGGTTCAGGCATGATTGGCAATAAATGCTTCATTGATTGTGTCTTCTGTGAGCTTTGGCATTCAATGCTCTTGATCATTTGCACTTTAATTGTTCTGATCATTTGCATTTATGAGCATTGCCTTATCATTCTTGATCTCTTCAGCTCAGTTGTCCACTTTGTCAGCTTGTCTTGTAAGTTCAGCAACTTTGGCCTAGAAACTTAATACATATCAAGCTGCCTAACATTCAGCTTTGGACAACTATCCTGAACTCTAAAATCTCACAACATTTCTGAGATTTTTGACTTAAGCATTCTACTTACTCAAGTGTACTGAGAAAACTTGTCTGAACTGGACTTGAGCATATCTCAACTAATCTGAACATCATCAATCAGGGATTTTGGTATCTAAATCAAAATCATTTTATTCTCAACAATTTCCCCCTTTTTGATGATGCCAAAACCTATTACAAAGGGAACTTGACTTATACTATACTTTACCTTCAGGGTAAGTGAACTGGTCAATTTTCCTGAAAGAAACTGTTAGCACAATAAATCAAGTGTGATATGTCATGTTAGGTTAGTTGAGATAATGAGTTGTTATCTCTTGATAGAAACATGGTGATCCTTTTATATAAATCAAAGAGCATTACAGATCAGAAAATTAAAAAGGACTCACTAGTCTAATACTGTAGAATAACAAAAAAAAAAAAACATAACAACAGATAGGGAAGAAGTGAACTTATCCATCAGAGAGTTCCATCATCTTGAGGGGCAATCCCATATTGAGCCCATACCCTTTTCTTCAGTTCCCAGATATCTTTGTTGGTTCCTTTAGGGCCAGGCTTCAACTTCTCCATCCTCATGATGTTGATGAACTCTTCCAGTATCTTTCCCTCATCAATTAAGTTCCCATTGAACTTAGGAGGCATGTACAGAATAGGACCAGGGGCCTTGAATTCAACTCTTGCCATCTCAGCTGCTGCAAACAGCTTTTGGTAGAGGTCCCTATGGTTCTCAAACATAAACTGCACAAAGACTTCATCTACACTCTCTTCAAGCCACTTCCCAATGACATAAAAGTCATATACAAAACTTCTCTTGGCCTCCTCCCATGCATCATTCAGTGAGATTGGAACCCACTTATCATGGTGAGGGTACTGAGTGTCCCATCTTTGCAGCATTTGTGGTTTGAGTCTTCTGTAAGAAGCCCTCCTTCTTGGAGCTTTGAAGTTTGCCCTTCTTCCATCTCTTGCCTTGTTGGCCTCAACCAACGGAACCATTCTCTCTTTAGCTCTTTGAAGAGCTAGCTTCTCCTGTGTCTTTGGATCCTTTCCAAATCCTTCTTCAAATAGCTTAGAAGGATCATCAGCAAGCTTGGGCACTCTAACTTCAGGCTCTTTATCATGTTCTTCTTCTGCTTCTTCTTCAATAACAGGCAACTTGGCTGCTTTCTTCAACCTCTTGGATTGTCTTACTGGAGTTGTTTCTTCAGTCTGAAATTCTGATGGCAGAGTCAGGCTAGTTGGGAATTAATTGAAGGCTTGCAATTCCTTCCTCTTTCTTTCAGATGCTCTTGTCACTTTCCCCCTTACTTCAGCAGCCTTCTCCTTGGGATCAAGTCCTACAGACTCACCACCAGGCCTCTGAAGCCTCCTTGCCTGACTTTCCATGGCTGACATCATAGATTCCTTGACAACAATTTGAATTTGCTCTTCTTCAGTCAAGTTTTCAATGTTCATTGGGCCTTTGCCTTTCCCAATGTCTTCTACTGCCTCCTCTTCATCAGGGACCTTCTCCTTTCCTTTGGATTCACCAATCACCAAGGTTCCCTTTGCCCTAGCTCTCTCTCTTTCCCCCTTTTTGGCATTATCAAAGCATTGGGGCTTCAAGTCACTCATTGAGACTGAGAGATGTGAGTGGGCATGAGTGAGGGACTTCAACTCCTACAGTAAATAAACATTCTCATCATGAATGTTTTGCATTTTGTCATCTGCCATGCTCAAGAATGTGTGAACAAGTTTCATCTTTTGAGCAACAATGGCATCCAAGGTGGCTTTCAGTGATGGATCAAGTTTGGCCTGAAGTTGATCAGTGAGGTTGGCCACAACTTGATCAGACACTTTGGCCATAAGTTCAACAGTGAACTTTTCTGCAGCCTCTTTCACCATTGCAGCTTTTAATTCTTCAGCTTTCTTTCTCTGTGCAGCTGTCCTTTGCCTTAATGCATCTTTGATTGTCCTTCTCAAGGCTCTCACATTATGCTTGTACAAATCTTTGAGGCCCTTCTGCTCTTTCTTCACAGATTTTGTGAACTTCACCATCTCCTCCTTTGCCTTTGTTACTTCTGTTGAAACTGTTTGCAGTCCAGTTTCAACACCACAAATCCTTGCATCCAGTGTTGGCAAGATTACTTCCTCTGAGCCAGTAAGCCTCATCTCTACAGAGGCAAGAGTTTTGCCTTGGTCATCAAGGGTGTCTACTGTTGCAGCATGAGCTTTCCCAACTTCCCTGACCAAGGTATCCAACTTCTCTGATTGTTGCTCAATGGATGTTGCAGTTTTTGATGCAATTTGCAAGCTGGCCTCAGTTGCATTTTCTTGCTCAAAGTAGATCTTGTTCAAGGTGGACACATTTGCTGAGACTGCTTCTAGGTCAATGTCAGCATCAACTGGAATATCTCTGAGGGAAGCATCTGCAAAAATTTGCTCAAGGGTGACAGCTACTGAATCTGCAAAACTAAGAGTGTTAGTAAAAACTCCCTCAACACCCTCATTCTTTTTATCTCCCAATAGGCCTGATTCATCAGCACCTATACTCTCATTTTCAACTTCTTTCTTTTCTTCAGTATCAACAGACAAACTCACATTCACTGGAGAATCAGGCCTCCTTTCACCAAGGGATTCATCAAGTTCAGATTTGACTAGAAGAATAGCCTGACTCTCATATTGGGCTGCACCCAATATTTCTACTTCCTCTCCCTCTATGATTGGTGCACTCAGGGAACCAGTAATCATACACTCATCCTCACCATCTCCCTCTGATTTTTCATCACTATCAGCCTTTTCAACTCCTTCCTTTCCTAAACCTGACACCTCCATACCCTCAACAGGATCCACAGAGGGCAGTTGTTGGGAGATCACAGTGCTTGGGCATCCCAAGGCCACTGAGTCATCCTGAATGACTAAAGGCTGGTCAATGTCCAACTGTCCTGACATTGATAAGGCTTTAGCCAAACTAGCTTCTCCCATGGAAGTCTCAACATTGTCAAGCTGTGCCTCAGGTTCAGGAGAACCATCCTTGGCCAATGCATCTTGGACTGAGTCACCATCTTTGGTCAACTCCTCTGAATGATCAGAGTCCTTAACAGAACGATAGGTCAAGTAATGTACCTGAGCAGAGTTGAGGCCAGGAGGATTGGGATTTGTGTTGTCATCATCATCATCATTGTCATCATCAGATGGGCTGTCTGGATGCTTGATCCCTTGTGCAATTCTTTCTCTTTCAGCAAGCACCTTTTCATGAACAATGGTGCAGAATAAGGCCTCAGTGGTTAACACACTGGTCTTCTTTACATTTGCAAAATGTAAAAGCCTATTTTCTTCAACTTGCCACCAGCTAGCTCCTTTATCCTTGATAGCTTGTGCTATCTCCACAATTGTTCTATCCTTGATCTCAACAAGTGCCCTGAGATCATAGAACTGTTGTTGCAGCCTAGGATATGCCTTCAATCCTGGATATAACTCATCCACATTGGCTCTTGCAATTTGCCTCAGCATCCCTTCATAGGTGTACTCTTCACCACTATCTTCTTCATCAGAAGAGTTGACTTGGGATTCAGGAGGGTTGGATTTGGATTCAGGTAGGTTGGATCTAGAAGGATTGGGTTCAGAAGAGCTTAAGACAAGTTGGGATTCAGGTGCTTTTGAGAGCAATGTTCCTGAAGAGGTAATTGGAATGGCTGGAATGGGTGGGAGAGTAAATTGATCACCTTCTTGAAGAGCAGTTTCAAGAAGTTTGGTGTACGACAAAAGTCGGGGATCAAGAGGGGAGAATGGCCTATCTTCAATGTCAGCTAAATCAGCTAACACATCAATTCTTGTCCTATCAGGAGCACCTTTAGGAGAGTAGACCTTCTTTGCAACAATTGGGGCATCTTCAGGGGTCTTGCACTCCTCTTCTTCATTCCTTGATGGAGATATTCTTTGAGATTGAATATCAGGAGAATTGGCTTCAGGACTGTTGGGCTTTGATTTGGACTTGGAGTTAGACCTACTTGCTTGTCTAATCTCCTTGAAAAATTCCTTCTTTTTCTTCTCCTCTTCCATCAACTTCTGCTTCTCAGAAGTTTTGATGATTCTTCTTCTTCTTTCTGACCTTGTTGGCTTATCAAGGTCCCTAAACTCTGTTACAGACTCAAGTTGCAAGGGGACAACTTCTCTGACTTCTTCACTTTCTTCAAGAGGGTTGACTCCTTCTTCAGCAACCTTCTCAATCTCTTCAGAAGTGGCATCTCTACTTCTAGATTGGCTTTCTGGGGAAGATTCATTCAGAATCTTTTTCACCTTCTTCATCTTTGGCTGAGCTTTCACAGTTGGAGCTTTCCTCTTTCTTGGAGAGGATCTGGTGGTTGGTACAACAGTTACTGCTTGCTTGGAGGCTGCCTCTTGCTTCCTCTTTTCTGTCTTTGAGGACAGTTTCCTAAACATCACCTTTTGGGCAGGAAAAGGCTTTGGCTTAGCTTGGAGATGAGTATAGTGAGCAAATCTTTCCAAGAGCAGGCTTGCCCTTGTGCAAAACTGGAGTCTCCCATCTACCACCACCTTGTGGTGCTTCACCTCCTTAAACTTGAATTTTTCATTCATCATCTTGTCCAGAATGAAACTTTTCCAATCAAACTTGACTTTCTTTTCAGCAGAGTCAATCACAGCAGCCATTACTCTCAATTTTGGCATACTGATTTGTTCAACACTACCAGAGTGGCTCAACAAGCTCTTCACAACACAGCCAAACAAGTGCCTATAAACAGGCTTTAAGGTGTTCTTGTTCTGAGCACTTACTAGCTTTTTGGGAACTAGCATCCATGGGTTGGAGAACTCCTGCTCCTCTCCTTCTCTGTATACTTCTGGATTTTGGCCTTCAGAAGGTAGCCCAAAACTGGCATCTAGATCCTCAGTAGTGAAGATGATGGTGTGTTGGCTTTCTTCTTCTTCATCCTCCTCAGCATAAGTCAACTTGGTGCATACATCACCCTTTTTGCCCTTCCATCTGAGATAGGCAAAGAATTCTGCCATGAATGGATTCAGGCAGGAATCAGGCTTGGTGCCAAGGAATTTCTCAAGCCCTGCCTCCCTTAGCCATTGGAGGACTTGATGAACTTCTGTGTCTGGGCTGTCAAAAGCAACCAACTTTTCAAACCAAAGAGAATTTGGGTTGCTAAGATAGGAGAAATCAATGTCCAAAGAGGAGTCATTGAAATCTACAAGTTCTTCTCTCTTAATTTTGGGAGCCATGAAAAATTTTGAGAGATAGAAAGGATTTTTGAGAAAAGTTGCAGGTTTTGAGAGGTTTTCAAAAGATTGTGAATTTGGAAAATATGAGTGCGTAAGGAAGAAGGTAAAAATCGAGGAGTTTATATATGTGAGGAATTTATTAACCGTTGGTTAATAGTAAGTAATGGTGGGTAAAATTAAAAAAAACCAATTGGATAAAGTGGGGTAGGCGGTTAAAAAAATGTTTAATGCAAATCAATGGTCTTGATGATGGCTCAAGAATTCATGAAATCTTAATGGAGATTTTGCATTAATGCTGATTTGCCATTTTGGGGGCAAAGATCTTAATAGCACACGCCATCCTAAAATGGCCTACTCTTAGACCAAGAAATCTTTTAAATGTCTAATCAATGCTAAAAATAGCAATAATTAACTTATTTACTCGGACAAACATCCTGAGATGTGTTTTGACTTCTTTTTAGGTCAATATGTCTGACCAACATTCCTGAGTGGGTCCCAAAGTTGCTGAGTGGGTCCCACTAAGTCAAACATCCTGACCAACATTGATGAATGCACTAGGGACAACTTTGCTGATTTTCCCTTTTTGACAGATTGATTCAGTGAGGTTCGTCAACTTTGCTGAAGTTCAATTTAATGAACTTCCCCCTTCTTATGAGCTTCCTTCCTTCATTCCTCCATCTTCCCTGGATCAAGTAAGCATAATTCAGCTGAAAGTTCTAAGAACCTTGCTTCAGCTAGTGGCTTAGTCAAGATATCAGCTTTTTGCTTATCAGTGTGAATCTTGACAAGCTTGATATCTTTCTTCTCCACATGATCCCTTATGAAGTGATGCTTGATATCAACATGTTTGCATCTAGTATGTAACACTAGATTCTGTGAGATGGCAATTGCACTATTGTTGTCACAGAATATTGGCACTTCATTTGTGATGACTTTGTAATCTCTAAGTTGCTGCCTGAGCCAAAGTATCTGAGCACAGCAACTTCCAGCTGCTACATATTCTGCTTCAATTGTTGAAGTAGCAACTGTATTTTGCTTCTTGGAGAACCATGAGATAAGCTTGCTGCCCAAGAACTGACATGTTCCAGAGGTGGATTTTCTGTCAATTATACATCCTCCATAGTCTGCATCTGAGTATCCAGTGAGCTCAATGTTGTCATCAGCTGGGTACCATAATCCAAGATTCTCAGAACCTTTGAGATATCTTAGGATTCTCTTGGCAGCATCAAGATGGCTCTTCTTTGGATTTGCTTGAAATCTTGCACTAACTCCAACTGCAAATGTAATATCAGGCCTGCTTGCAGTGAGATATAGTAAAGATCCTATTATTCCTCTGTAGTTAGTGGAGTTTGTTGATTCTCCACTATCATCAGGATCCATTTTCCAGTTAGTATTCATAGGAATTCTGACCGGCTTGCTTGTAGCACATCCAAATTTCTTGATCATGTCCCTTGTATACTTGGCCTGATTAATGAATATTCCTTTCTTAGATTGAGTGACCTGAAGTCCTAAGAAGAAATTCATCAATCCCATCATGGACATCTCAAATTTGCTCTGCATGAGTTTGGAGAACTTCT
The DNA here is from genome assembly GCA_963675135.1 of Galeopsis tetrahit. Lineage (NCBI taxonomy): Eukaryota > Viridiplantae > Streptophyta > Magnoliopsida > Lamiales > Lamiaceae > Galeopsis > Galeopsis tetrahit. The sequence continues at coordinate 8,698,366 of OY776127.1, read as the reverse complement.
CACATAGCTTCTCATTTGGAGATCCAAATATAATGTCATCCACATAGATTTGGACTAACAAAATATCATCTCCTTCACAGATTCTGAACAAAGTTCTGTCAACAGTGCCTTTGACAAAACCATGATCTAGAAGAAACTGTGATAAGGTGTCATACCAAGCTCTTGGAGCTTGCTTTAAGCCATAGAGAGCTTTCTTTAATCTGTACACCTTGTCTCCTTCTTCAAAGCCCGGGGGCTGTTCAACATATACTTCTTCTTTAAGCACCCCATTGAGAAATGCACTCTTCACATTCATCTGATATACCTTGAATCTCATGTGAGCTGCATAAGCTAAGAAGAGTCTGATTGCCTCAAGTCTGGCCACAGGAGCAAAGGTCTCATCATAGTCAATCCCTTCAGATTGACAATATCCTTTGGCCACCAGTCTTGCTTTGTTCCTCACAATGATGTCATTTTCATTTTTCTTATTTTTGAACACCCATTTGGTTCCAATAACATCTTGATGAGTTGGCCTATCCACCAGCTCCCATACTTCATTTCTGGTAAACTGGTTCAGCTCTTCTTGCATGGCTATGATCCAGTTGGTGTCCTGTAGTGCTTCTTCAATATCTTTTGGTTCCTGTTCTGAAAGGAAACAACAAAACAAAGCACTTTCTCCATGAAATCTTCTAGTTTTGATCCCTTCACTTGGATTTCCAAGTATCAGGCTAGTTGGATGGTCATGCAACCAAGTCCTTCTAGACCTGATCCTTTCAGGAGGATTGTCCTCATCTGAAGTTGGATCACTAGATTCATTAAATTCAGGAAAATTAATTGAAGGATCAAGTTCAGGATCATATTCAGGGGTATTGTCCTCATTGTCAGATAAGTTGACATTTTCATTGGTTCCCCCTTGAATATTGGATCCATTAACTACCTCAGCATTGCCTGCTTCTTCATTGGTAGTTGTTACCTGATTTTGAACTGGGATGGGATCAGTCAGTTCAATTTCTCCTTCAGGTTGGTTGTCCTCTGGTTGATTGCCATCAGGTAGGTTGTCCAGTTCTTGATTTTCATGAAGTTCAGGCTGGGCAACATCTACAAACACTGTTTCCTTGCTTTGAAGCCTTAATCTGGTTGTTCTTTGTGTTATCTCATCAATATTCAGGTTTCTATCCCTGAACTCATTAACAGATTCATCAAACACAACATGAGGTGTTTCTTCCACAATAAGGGTTTTGCAATTGTAGACTCTGTAAGCCTTGTTGATTTGTGAATATCCAACAAATATTCCTTCATCAGCTTTGCTGTCAAAAGCTTTCAATTGTTCCTTCCCATTATTATGAATGAAACACTTACAACCAAATATATGGAAATAAGCAACAGTGGGCAATCTACCTTTCCATATTTGATATGGGGTTTTACCTTGTCCTTTGGTGATTAAGGACCTGTTTTGAGTGTGACATGCAGTGCTGATGGCTTCAGCCCAGAACCTTTTAGGCAGTTTGGATTCAGCAATCAATGTTCTTGCTGCTTCTTTCAAGGTTCTGTTTCTTCTTTCAGCAACACCATTTTGTTGAGGTGTTCTTGCTGCTGAAGTCTCATGAGTGATGCCATTCTTGCTGCAGTACTCATTGATGTATGAGTTTATGAATTTTGTGCCTTTGTCAGATCTGATCTTGACAATACTTAGGCCATTTTCATTGCTCAATCTCATCATCAATTCAGGTAGCTTGACTTGGGTCTCCTTTTTGTTCAGCAAGAATACTACCCAAGTGTACCTGGAAAAATCATCAACAACAATTAATGCATATTTTCTTCCATTCAAACTTACTGGGATAATTGGACCAAATAAATCCATATGCAGTAGTTGAAGAACTCTCTCAGTTGAGATGACAGGTTTTCCTTTGAATGAAGCTTTAATCTGCTTTCCTTCCTGACATGGCTGGCATATATGTTCTTTGGTGAACACTTGATTAGGCAGCCCTTTAACTAGAGAGTTTCTTGCAATCTTGTTGATGTTTTTGAAGTTTAGATGATTCAATCTCACTACAAGAAAACTGCAATTTAGCCACGAAAAAATTTGTCGCTAATTCTAATATTTTCGTCGCTAACGTGAGTTAGCGATGAAATAATTTTGTCGCATAATTTGTTGCTATACACCCGTCGCTAACGTGTTTGTGACAAAAAAAATAATTTTGTCGCAAATATTAGCGATGAAAATTTCAGTTTCATCGCAAAATATTAGCTACGAAAATATGAGTTTCATCGCAAAATGTTTGCGAGGAAAATCAAACATTTGTCGCAAACACGTTAGCGACGGGTGTATAGCAACAAATCATGCGACGAAATTATTTCATCGCTAACTCACATTAGCGATGAAAATATTAGAATTAGCTACAATTTTTTTTTTGTCTAAAATAGTAGCTCCTTACTTCGTGATTAATTTTTTGCGACGATGAAACCCATATTTTTGTCGCTAATATTTGGCTATGGGTATCCGATTTACAAATTGTTCTCTAAATCCACTTCCGCGCACTTGGCCAATCCGACCCACACCCGCCCCCAACCTGACCCAACTGACCCGCATACCCCTCCCCATTTTATTTATATAACCGACCCGCACCCAACCCAACCGACCCGCATACCCCTCTCCATTTTATTTATATAATCGACCCACACACACACTCGTACCAACCCAACCGACCCGACCCGCATACCCATTCCCCATTTTATTTAAATGACTATTTATTTGGTCTTTGTGGGAATTGATCCCAGGTGGATAGGCGCCCATAGCTGGGCGCCCACCACTCGGGCAGACAACTCTTTGGTTCAGTTTTTAATATTGATTATATATGTATTCAATTGTTACTAATTTAGTTAATTTTACTTATTTAATTAATTTATTTCACATATATTAATTTATTAATTTTTAACTTGTAACAATTATATATATATGGTAATATTTAAAACAATTTCAATTATAAAAAATCAATTTTACTTTAACAATTCCAAAAAAATAATAAATATTACATCAAATCTTCATCCTCTCATCTTTATGTCCATCTTCATTTGCATCTTCATATTTATAAATATTTTTATAAACATTCAAACTGATTTATATAAGATACAAAATTTAGGAGAATTATTAAACATTTAAACCGATTTTCTAGATTTAATATGCATACTTGAAGTAGTACTCTTCCCTCATGCTTAGTAGAAATAACAACAAATAATTAATGAAATCAAGATAACAGAAAAACAGAAAAATATAAAATAAATTATACATAATGAAATCAAGAAATTATACCCCAAAATAAATCAAACAAAAAACTTAATATGTCAAATTAATGAGTGTAAATGAAATTATATTGATCATATTATTTCAAACATCATAGTGTTGGAATCGTCTCTATTGTTTCACACTATGCATGCACTCAAACTTTTTTCCTTTATTATGTTTAAACGACAACCATTTTTAATTCATGAGAATTAAATATGAAAATTTCTATTTAATCACTAAAATATTAGAGACGAAATATAATTTTTATTATTGTTCTGATTATTAACAATAAAATAAAATATTGTTTTGCTAATAAGGTGATGAAATGTTTTAATTTTCTCGCAAATATTAAATCCACAAAATTAGTCATACAAATTTTAATTTTGTCGCTAAAATATTAGCGACGAAATATAATTTTCATTGTTGTTATGATTATTAACAACAAAATGAAGCAATTTGTTGCTAGTATAGCGATGAAATATTATAATTTCATCGCAAAAAATAATTTCAATAAATTAGCCACGAAAATTTCCATTTCATCGTAAAATATTCGTGACGAAATGTAATTTTCATTGTTTTTCTGGTTATTAACAACAAAATGAAGCAATTTTTTGCTAATATAGCGATTAAATATATAAATTTTGTTAAAAAAATTAATTTCAAGAAATTAGCCCCAAATTTTTTTATTTCATCGCAAAATATTAGCGAAAAAATATAATTTTCATTGATGTTTTGATTATTAACAACAAAATGAAGCAATTTGTTGCTAATATAGCGATAAAATATATAAATATTGTTGTAAAAATTAATTTCAAGAAATTAGCCACGAAAATTTCTATTTCATCGCAAAATATTGGCGACGAAATATAATTTTCATTGATTTTATGATTATTAACAACAAAATGAAGAAAATTGTTGCTAATATAGCGATGAAATATATAAATTTTATTGCAAAAATTAATTTCAAAAAATTAGCCACTAAAATTTCTATTTCATTGCAAAATATTAGCGACGAAATATAATTGTCATTGTTGTTTTGATTATTAACAACAAAATGTAGCAATTTGTTGCTAATATAGCGATGAAATATAATAATTTTGTTGCAAATATTAAATCTAAGAATTTAGCGACGAAAATTTCTATGTCGTTGCAAAATATTAGCGACGAAATATAATTTTCATTGCTATTTTGATTATTAACAACGAAAGGAATCAATTTGTTGCTAATATAGTGATGAAATATATAAATTTTGTTGCAAATATTAAATCTAAGAATTTAGCGATGAAAATTTCTATTTCGTTGCTAAAAATCTATGTTAGCGATGAAATTTAGATTTGTCGCAAAATTTTCGTCGCTATTCCCCCTGTTTCTTGTAGTGTCTCTTGTGCCACAGCCAGCTTTGCTCACTTGTGCTTTTGGCAACAAGACACACTGCTTCAGGAGTTTTGCTCCAATCTGCAAAATAAACATTTCCCTTTCTCACCCCTGTTAGTAGCACCTGTTGTGTTGAATTGTTTTTTATAATACATTCATTTGGTGCAAATTCAACACTATATCCTTTATCACAGATTTGACTTATGGACAGCAAGTTGTATTTTAGGCCTAGGTGATTCGGGTGGAATTTACACGTTTTAGGGGCACATGTGAAGCATGTTTTGATGTGGATTTCATTGATTTATGCATTGATTATGATTGTTTGAGCCAAAATGAGAGAAAGGTTGTGTTTTGTTGATTTTGTAGATAAAACGATGGAATTTGGAGCAAAACATATACCACAAGTGATCGGACCAGAAAGAGGAGTGCACGGTTGGATTCGTCTCGGAAAACGGAGTGAATTAGCCGAAGGAATCAAGTCAATCCGACATCCGAGGCGAAAGTTATGCACGAAACGAGAAAAGACCGAAATCGAAGTGCAGGGCAATTCGGCCGAGTGACCTTACTCGGCCAAATCTGCGAGTTTGGCTTCGACTGCGCACTCGGCCGAGTAAGTCACTCGGCCGAATCTGCGAGTTTGGGCTTTACTGTGCACTCGGCCGAGTGACCTTACTCGGTCGAGTAAGGATTTACGTAGCCTCTGGAATTGGACATCACTCGGCCGAGTGAGCTCACTCGGCCGAATCTGCGAGTTGAGCATTTTCTGCACACTCGGCCGAGTAAGCCCAACTCGGTCGAGTCTCGACTAAACAAAGTCGTGGCACGCTTTTTAAGTGTTCTACTCGGCCGAGTGACCCCAACTCGGCCGAGTAACCCCATTTTCGGTGCCAAACTTGTATTTTCTCCATTTTTGAGGGATCAACTTGCAAATATGCCATCCAAACCCTTCCCCAACACTATATAAGGCCCTTTTCTTGAAATCCAAGACACTTTCCCCCAAATCCACACATAGTTACACATACTTGGAGGTGTTTTGGCCATGACTTCTTCATCTCTTCATCAAATCAAGGAAGAAAGGATGCAATAGCTCCCAAATTCCATTCCCTACCAAATTCTAGACTAAGCTTTCTCTTTCTTTTCCTTTTTATTTAGTTATTTCATTTGGATTTTGTAATTTGATTATGCTAGTTAGTAGCTAAACACTTTGTGGTTCTAAGGCATTGTAAGACTTGGATTGATGTTTATGAGTAATTTCTTGCTTTAATTGGTGTTTGTTTCCTATTTGCATGTTTAATTATCAATTGTCAAGCATGTTGTTATTGGCCATGATGATTTGCTTATCCATTGTTAATTGGGGTAAGATCGAGAGATTTATTTCATTTAATCGTATGCAAGCATGCAACCCGATATTATTATGAGCTCGAGAGAGGATTAATTATCGGAGAGGGATTTGAATGATCTTAGGAGCTATTTTAGGCGGTGTAATGTTTGTGAGGTAGAAATACGAGCATATGTTGCATTGCGCCTTTGGTTAATTAGATCGAGAGATTAATTAATTCTTCTTGTGTGATCACCCTATATGAGATAAACTTAATGGCCATCTAAACGAGATAACTCTCATAAACGGATGTCTAAATATTACAATTGCCTTGGAACCCACCTTTCCTTCTTTGCGTTTTTATCCATTTTACATTTGTTTTATTGATTTGCATGGTATTTGATCGATTTCGTATTTACTCTTCATTACTTATTGGTGACACATTGTTAGGTAATCTTAGAGTAATTCACACCACTCAAATTATCGATCACGTCTACTTAGAACTCGACTAGCAAACTACCACTTTTACGCTTAACCTCTTTGTGGGATCGACCTCGTGCTTATCACGCTACAATAGACGCCGTATACTTGCGGTTGTTTATTTAGTGTTGCATAACACGTGAATCAAGTTTATGGCGCCGCTGCCGGGGAGGTTTTATAAGCTCTAGAGTGTAGGCTAGGAGAGTTTTAGTTTAGACAATTTATTTGTTTTCTTTATTTGTAAAAATTCCAAAAATATTTGTGTTTGTTACTTTGAGCTTATTTGTATTTCTCACTCTCGTTTGCTCTTTTGATAGACATGGTTTATGATCACACGATCTAGGAGGAACCACCAAGAAGTGCTACCTTTAGATCCGGAGATTGAGGCCAATTGTCGAAGAAGGAACGCCGAAAGGAGAAGACTAGATTTGGAAAGAATGAACCGAAGAGAGAATCCGGTTGTAGAAGAGGTCGAGGAGGAGGTTGAGAATCAAGGGGTTGATGGATTTGAGGAACCGAATGGGAATGGGGGAAATCGACCACAAAGGGTACTAAGAGATCATTTCCGCCCAATTCCGAGGCCATATGGAGAAGCGGGTCGAGAACCCGTAGATGCTCACAATTTCGAACTCAAGCCGGCCTTGATCATGATGGTTCAAAACAACCAATTTGGAGGGTTGTCAAAGGAGGATCCTAACCTCCATTTATCTCAATTCTTAGAGATAAGTGGAACGGTTAAGATCAATCGTGTCCCTCAAGATTACATCCGTCTCCAATTGTTCCCATTTTCCCTCCGTGATCGTGCAAAGCAATGGTACATGTCTCTTGATCTAAGGACGATCGAAAATTGGGCCGACCTTGTAGATGCCTTCCTTATGAAGTACTTTCCTCCAAGCAAGACCATCAAGATAAGAGGAGAAATTTCTTCATTTATACAAGATGATGATGAGTCGTTAGCCGAAGCTTGGGAGCGCTTCAAGGATTTGATAAGGAGTTGTCCTCAACATGGGTTCTCAAGAGACCAATTGATTTGTTACTTCTACAACGGGATGGACCATCGAACGAGAGGGATGGTGGATGCCTCGGCCGGTGGAGGTTCTTTATTGGGAAAGACGACGGATGAGGGTTATGTGCTTCTAGAGGAGATGGCAAAGAACGGACATCAATGGCCATTCGAGAGAAGGCAAGCCCGGAAAGTTGCTTCAACCTAAGACTTGGATGAGAATGCTAAACTCTCCAACAAGGTGGATAAATTGATATCCCTTATGACGGCTAAAGCTTTAGTGGGGCCACGTGATGAGCAATATGAAGAAGCCCACTACATGAACAATCAAAGGGATAGGCAATTTAGAGAGAGAGGTTGGAACGATAGGCAAGCCTATGAAAGTCCCTCCAATCCCAACCAATATCATCCGAACTTGAGAAACCATGAAAACTTCTCTTATGCCAACACAAGGAATGCTATCATCCCACCTCCAAATTTCAATGCTAGAGATGGAGTTATTGTGGAGTCTTCATCAAAGCCATCAATGGAGGATATGTTTGGTACTTTTATGGGGGAAACCACGAAATTTATGAGAGAAACTAGGGAGAATGCAAACAAGACTTGGCAAAGAATTGATGAGCAAGGAGAAATGATCAAGAATGTGGCAAACAATATGAAAGCCATGGAAAAGCAAATGAGCCAACTTGCCACCATCATTGGAAAGCAACACGTTCCGGGGCAATTCCCTTCTAACACGGAGCTAAATCCTAAGGAGCAATGCAACGCCATAAGGCTAAGAAGTGGGACAAGCTACGAAGGGCCCAAGATGCCATTAGAGGAGGAAGTGGTAATGGCACCCGAGGGTGTTGACAAAAATGATGGCTTAGTGAAAGAGAAAGAAGGAGAGAAGAAGAGTGGGGAGGCAATCCCTCCTTTGTTTAGTAAAAATGTAATGCCCATCCCATATCCTCAAAGGATGAAGAAGAAGAACTTGGATGGCAAGTTTGTCAAGTTTGCGGAGATGTTCAAGAAACTCCATATCAACATCCCTTTCGCCGAAGCTCTTGAACAAATACCACATTACTTCAAATTCTTGAAGGAGATAATGTCACACAAGAGGGAAATGGAGGCATATGAGACGGTGCACTTAGCCGAACATTGTAGCTCCATAATTCAAGCTAAGCTACCTCCAAAGCTTAGGGATCCCGGATCCTTCACTTTATCATGCACTATTGGAGATGGAGGTACATTAAGAGCCCTATGTGATTCGGGAGCAAGCATCAACCTCATGCCATTGTCACTCTTCAAATCACTTGGTTTAGGAGAGCTCACACCAACCACAATGAGCCTTCAATTGGCGGATAGGTCTATGACATACCCTTTGGGTATAGCGGATGATGTATTGGTCAAAATCGGCAACCTCCTCTTTCCGGTAGACTTTGTGGTTTTGGACATGGAGGAAGACAAAAACATTCCATTGATATTGGGAAGGCCATTTTTGGCAACCGGAGGGGTTATTCTTGATATGAGGAATGGAAAGTTGGAGCTTCGAATGAACCAAGAGATAGTTACGATTGACATGTTTAGAGCTATCAAACTCCGAAATGATGAGACGGGAGAGTATGGGTTTCCCAAGGGAGAGTATCCCCCAATACCCATGAGAAAGGAGGTAGAAGAAGAGCCCAAGATGAATATTGTGGAGGAGAACCCCAAGGTGGAAGACGATGAGTTGAAGATGGGTAAAAAGGCCAAGTTTGGGGGAGTTTTTTTCAAAAACTCCCCCAAATCAAGAAAAGCTACTTGTACAAACTTGGGGATGAATGAGGCATCATCTTCTTATGATATGGTTGAAGAGCCGGATGGGCTAGCTAGTGGATGTTTTGATGGACTTAAGAAAGTTGTATGGGCAAGGAAGGTCAAGAACAAGGGTGACAAGGGGGTGACTTGATATTCCCCTCAAGGAGAACCGTCCGGCATAGGACGTTAAAAATAGCGCTTCTTGGGAGGCAACCCAAGGTTTTATTGCTTTCATGTTTTTATTGCTTTAGTAGTGTTGATAGCTTGGTTTATTTTGTAGGTATGGATGAAGAAATACTATGGACATCATATCTTGAAGAATGGAGAAGGAAGCAAAACCAACTTTGAAGAAGGGAAGCAAGTATTGCAATGGTGATCTTTGAAGAAGCATTGGATGTGCAAGGAGGGAGGTAACAACTTGTAGCCCCAAACTTAGAATTTATACATAGTAAAATTCTAAGTTTGGGGGAGTTATTTTTCTTTTACTTTTCTACTAGTTGTTACCCTTGCACCGGTTCGTCATTCTACTTGTGTCACATTTTGCACCGGCGCACACTTGACTTTCACATGAGTATATTGGCTTAGTTGGTTTTGAGCATATGTTGGGTAGTGGACAATTGGTGAAATGTGAGCATGAATAGTCATTGGAATCCATTGTTGAGTAGTTGTGATGATGTTTATTTGCTTTGAATGTAAGCATGATTGATGTTGGATATAGTTTCATGATTGTGTTCATATTTGTGATCCTGGATAGCATGGATATATGATGTGTTGTTGTTTGGGGACATTTGATGAATGTGAGAGTCCTATTGAATAAACCGGTGAGAATTGAGCCTTAAATCGAGCATGTAATCCGGTTTAGTTCATTTGAGAGTGGACTATGTTGTTGCTAGTAATTCTAGAACTTGCCTAAGTTCTTGTTTGAAAGCATGATTGTGTGAAACTTTGTGATGTGATATAGGCCATCTTGTTCTAAAAGAGTCACTTAGCCAAAATTTCCCAAAACCGAAGTAATTTTCCGTAGTTAGCCCCTTGAGCTTAATTCCTCATTTTCTTGGCAAACTACAATGTTAACCACTTAGCCCTTTTTGAGCCTTTGATACCTATATCTAGTGGGGGATAAAAGACAAAGTGGAAAGCATGTGCTTGAATGAACATCTTTGGTGGAAAGAAAAGTTGGAAAAGTTGAAAGAAGAAAAAGAGAAAGATGAAAAGAAAATCAAGGAAAAGAAAAGAGGGACAAAGAGCCCCAAAAGCTTGAAAAGAAAAGAAAAATGGTTCAAAAGATGAGGTGATGAATGATTGAAAAAGAAAGGAAAAAGGAAAGTGAGGATGAAGTTTGTAAGCTTTGAAAGTGAAAGCACACATTGTAAAACAACAAGCTTTGTCCTCCACTAGAAGAGTCACAATTCCCAAATTCATCCTACCTTGTCCAAAGAGCCAATGTTACATCCTTGATTAAGTCATATTGATCACATTGTTGAGCATTTGAGTGTGTGTAGAAAGTAGAAGTTGGGCAAGCATATGGTGATTGCATAGCATGACTTGGTTGATGAGTGCATTAATATCCTTAATTTGTTTGTGTGTTTGAGAGAAACACTCCATCATGTGAGTAGAGGATTTGAACATTTGGATTATGTTTCCCATTCACAATGTGTTGTGTGTTTATGCATTCTTTGATCCATGAGTGTGAATTGCAATAGTGAGCCTATGACTTTCATTGAGAAATGCACTTGGAGAAAGAGATATCATTACACCTTACTTTGCATGTGTGATTTACATTGAATATTCCATTGTGATCATTCCACCCTCATTGCTTTAAGTGCTTAGTTGTTTGAGGACAAACAACATTTTAAGTTTGGGGGAGTTTGATTCGGGTGGAATTTACACGTTTTAGGGGCACATGTGAAGCATGTTTTGATGTGAATTTCATTGATTTATGCATTGATTATGATTGTTTGAGCCAAAATGAGAGAAAGGTTGTGTTTTGTTGATTTTGTAGATAAAACGATGGAATTTGGAGCAAAACATATACCACAAGTGATCGGACCAGAAAGAGGAGTGCACGGTTGGATTCGTCTCGGAAAACGGAGTGAATTAGCCGAAGGAATCAAGTCAATCCGACATCCGAGGCGAAAGTTATGCACGAAACGAGAAAAGACCGAAATCGAAGTGCAGGGCAATTCGGCCGAGTGACCTTACTCGGCCAAATCTGCGAGTTTGGCTTCGACTGCGCACTCGGCCGAGTAAGTCACTCGGACGAGTGACCTTACTCGGCCGAGTAAGGATTTACGTAGCCTCTGGAATTGGACATCACTCGGCCGAGTGAGCTCACTCGGCCGAATCTGCGAGTTGAGCATTTTCTGCACACTCGGCCGAGTAAGCCCAACTCGGCCGAGTCTCGACTAAACAAAGTCGTGGCACGCTTTTTAAGTGTTCTACTCGGCCGAGTGACCCCAACTCGGCCGAGTAACCCCATTTTCGGTGCCAAACTTGTATTTTCTCCATTTTTGAGGGATCAACTTGCAAATATGCCATCCAAACCCTTCCCCAACACTATATAAGGCCCTTTTCTTGAAATCCAAGACACTTTCCCCCAAATCCACACATAGTTACACATACTTGGAGGTGTTTTGGCCATGACTTCTTCATCTCTTCATCAAATCAAGGAAGAAAGGATGCAATAGCTCCCAAATTCCATTCCCTACCACATTCTAGACTAAGCTTTCTCTTTCTTTTCCTTTTTATTTAGTTATTTCATTTGGATTTTGTAATTTGATTATGCTAGTTAGTAGCTAAACACTTTGTGGTTCTAAGGCATTGTAAGACTTGGATTGATGTTTATGAGTAATTTCTTGCTTTAATTGGTGTTTGTTTCCTATTTGCATGTTTAATTATCCATTGTCAAGCATGTTGTTATTGGCCATGATGATTTGCTTATCCATTGTTAATTGGGGTAAGATCGAGAGATTTATTTCATTTAATCGTATGCAAGCATGCAACCCGATATTATTATGAGCTCGAGAGAGGATTAATTATCGGAGAGGGATTTGAATGATCTTAGGAGCTATTTTAGGCGGTGTAATGTTTGTGAGGTAGAAATACGAGCCTATGTTGCATTGCGCCTTTGGTTAATTAGATCGAGAGATTAATTAATTCTTCTTGTGTGATCACCCTATATGAGATAAACTTAATGGCCATCTAAACGAGATAACTCTCATAAACGGATGTCTAAATATTACAATTGCCTTGGAACCCACCTTTCCTTCTTTGCGTTTTTATCCATTTTACATTTGTTTTATTGATTTGCATGGTATTTGATCGATTTCGTATTTACTCTTCATTACTTATTGGTGACACATTGTTAGGTAATCTTAGAGTAATTCACACCACTCAAATTATCGATCACGTCTACTTAGAACTCGACTAGCAAACTACCACTTTTACGCTTAACCTCCTTGTGGGATCGACCTCGTGCTTATCACGCTACAATAGACGCCGTATACTTGCGGTTATTTATTTAGTGTTGCATAACACGTGAATCACTAGGACATATGAGACATCAGTAATTTTGACACTACCAATGTTTAATGTACCATAACCTCTTGTGATTCCTTGAGAGCTGTCTCCAAAGGTTACTGAGGGACCATCTTTTTCAATGAAGTCTGAGAGAAGCTTTTTATTCCCAGTCATGTGTCTTGAGCATCCACTGTCCAAGTACCATGCTGTTTTCTTGTTGATGCTTCTCTTATTTTTGTGGTCCTTACAGTCCTGCAAAGTCAAAATTTAGGTACCCTTTGAGTGTTGGGTCCTAGAGGGTTAGCTGTACCTTTTGGAACCCAAATCTGCCTGATTAGTCTGATTGATTCAAAGTGACTGACTTGGTTTCCATTTACATCTACATACACAGTTTGACCCTTAAATGCCTTGGGTGGCTTCTGTGTATAAGTGTTGGCCTTGTAAGGTTCAGGAGAGTTGGTGAATTTCTTTGGGGCATTTCTCCTGAAGTTACTAGACTTAGGTGCAGCTTGGTAAGACCTTTGAGGATAGGGTTTTGGATGGCCTTTTCCTTTTGGCATGTAAGGTCCAGGCTTCCTGAAGGTTTTATACCTGTCAGAGGGAATTGGCCTTAATCCATTCAGTTGAGGTTGCCTCATTTGAGTTGGCCTTTTCTGAACATATTTTGGATAACTCTTCTGATGAGGATTCAGATAGGTTGACCTTCCATTGGTTCTATCTTTCTGAACCTCATTCCTCTTATAGACAATGCCTTTAACCTTTTCCATAGGTATGGGTTTAGGTACATTGTTTACTTGAGTTGGTATAAAAATTCCTTTACCCGTATCCTTGACCAGTGGTTGATTTACTTCCATTTCATTTTGTTGTGCCACTGATCTTACAAAAGTCATCTTAGGATTGGTTGATGAAGCAATACTAAAACCAGGTGAGGGTTCAAATGGATTATAGCCTAATCCATTTTTTTGAGCAAATGGTCTTTGAAATCCTTGAATTTCTTCTATTGCTTTAGCAGATTTATTCAAGGCAGACATCTTTATTTTTAAGCTCCCCTCACTTAATTTAAGAGTATCAAATTCATTGGAGAGATTGTCAAATTTAGCTTGAAGGATTCTAATATCAAAATCCTTTTTCCTCAAGGCCAGTTCTTGTTCATCAATCATCTTTTGTTGTTCAGTGACTTTGAGAGACATTCCATCATGTTCTCTCACAATCTGCTGATACAACTCAGTTGATTTAATGTCAAACTTTGGTTCAGGAAGGTTGGGAGTTTGAACTTTAGAATTCAAGAGCTCATTTTCTCTCAGTGCCATATTGCATACCTCTTGTAGCCTGGTGAAATCCTCAAGTAACTTTCCAAAGTTAAGTTTCAAGTGGATTTCACTGGACTCGTGTGTGTTAATGGAAGAGTTGGAAGATGAACATACCTCTTCATTCTCAAATGCCATTTGACAGTCATCATCACTGTCACTGTTGGAGAACAGTCCATCATCAGATGAATAGATACTTTCTTCACTTGCTGATTCCCCAGCTACCATGGCCTTCCTATTGCTTAGCCTCTTGTCTCTATTGTTCTGCCTTTCTTTTCTTTCTTTGGCAGTTAGGTCAGGACAGTCATACTGAAAGTGACCCTTTTTCTGGCAGTTGTAACACACATCTTCATCATCATTTTTCTTGCTTGAGGATTCCTTCGTCCTTAATGATGATGGTTCAGTTTTGCTGTACTTCTTTCTGTCAGCATATCTGTCTTCTTTCTTCTCATCAGAGACTTTGTCCTCTGATTTGTTGTCAGGAGAGCTGAATCTCCTTCTGGTTATGTTGTCTTGGTAGAACTTCTTGTACCTACCAAATCTAGAGTTGAGCTTCTCAAATCTCCTTGCCATGAGTGCCATTTCCTCCTTCATTTCAGATTTTGAAACATTTTGAGAAGATTTTTGAGTGTTCTTCTTTTCTGTTTCAGCAGCTTTGAAGGCAACACCTTTGCTTGAGGAGGATGGCTCATCATGCACCTTCTTTCTGTTGAGATCAAACTCATATGCTTTTAGTTCAGAGAATACTTGCTGCATTGGCATGTTGTCAAGATTGCTGGTATTTTGCATCATGACAGAATATATGTCCCACTTTGATGTGAGACTTCTCAAAATCTTCAAAGCAACTTCTCTTTTGGCATAGAACTTGCCCGGAGAATTCATCTCATTCATGATGTCAGTGAATCTTCCATCAAGATGATCAATAGTTTCATTGGGCTCCATAGTGAATTACTCATACTTTTGGATGGCCACTTGAAGTTTATTTTCTTTGATCTTCTGGGTACCTTCACACATAAGTGTTAGGGTATCCCAGATCTCTTTTGCTGTGGTGCAGTGATACAGTCTTCCCATCACTGCATCTGGAATAGTCTAGTACAAAGTGTTCATGGCAATGTAGTTCAGATTGTGCCTTTTTCTTTCTTCTGCTGTCAGCTCATCTTCATCTTTTGGCAATTGCTCCCTTGGGTCTGCTTTTTGAGCATCAGTGACTTTGGGATTTAGCTTGGTGAAGGTGAAGGGCCCTCTGGTGATGACTTTAAGCATTTCATCATGCTGGCAAGCAAGATGTGCTCTCATCCTGATTTTCCAGAAATCATAGTTCTCAATTGAGAACATTGGCAGTTTGTGATGAAATATGATTGACTTGGTTTGGACCCATGTTGTTGATGGTGTTGACAGCATCTCCTGGAACTGCATTGTTAGTCATTTCTATAATAATAGAATCAGATTATCACAATTAAGTTTTTCAGAAATTTGGATCAGTTCAGTGACCACATAAATGATATAATTTTGAAAATCAGTGCTTTTCAGAGGCAGTGGTCTATGAACCCCCCTCTGATACCACTTGTTGGTCCTTGGTGGAGTATAACACAAGTGTATGGGGGGGAATGCACTTGTGTATGCAAATTCTTTTCTTTTTAACAAACTGGTCTTATCAGGCAGGTTGTCTCACAACAAGCCTGAGTGTGAACTTTGATAGATACTTGTCCTACTGATTACTATTAAGTGATCAGTTGGCTAAATATCTAAGAGAGTTGCTTAGTGCGGAATGTGGTTGGCCTTTGACTCAAGGAAATACTCCAAGTTGATTTCTGAAAAACACAGTTATCAGGGACTTTGTCCAAAACTGTTTTCTTAGCTTACTGAGTTTTGCTCTTTGAAATATGTTTGAATATAAGTGCAATAAAGAGTACAGTAAGTAAATGGCACACAAGTTTATAGTGGTTCAGAGACTCAAGCTCCTACATCCACTTTCCCTGATTGAACAGGATAATTCCTTCACAATGGAATTAGCTTGTTTTATAGTGCCAAGGTGCACTGATCAACAACACTCTCTTAGTGTTTTGATCCCTAGGATAATCTGAGTCCTAGTGCTCAATCTCTCTGAGTTAAGACTGTTTTCACAATGACAGTCCTTAACTCTTCACTTCTACAACAAACTCTCTCTTCACTTAATGAGATAGGGTTTGAGGTTTGGTTCCAACTAGTAGAGATATCCTTTACAATAAGATCAGTGTAAAGGCTTAGGATATCTCAATGCTAAGCTTTGGAAGTTTACAAAGATTGGCTTAGCTATATGAAGTGATTCAGGAAACTTGGGATTCTTAAGAACAGCTTGGTTTCCTTTGAAAGCTTGATGATAGTTTGATAGCTTGTAGTTGGATAATTGAATCCCTTGATCACTTCTGTATTTATAGGTAAATTTGAGCAGCTAACCGTTCGAGGGATATCAATTCAAACTTGTCTATTTGCAGCACCATTGAAACGGCTATGAAGCTTGGCATCCTTTTATCCACTGTGTAAAAGGCATCTTCAATGGTTGCTTGAATGAATGTGTTGACTTCTGAAAAAATGCGGCTGAGAAGACTTGTGTCAGATTCCAAATATGCACATTTCCCAAGGTTGATTTGTGGCAGAAGCTACACTCAACCAACGGTCAGATGGGACAAGCTCCCTGAACATTCCTGCTGCAATTTAGAATGTTCCAACACTCATTCAATGCTTCATACTTTAATGCTTCAAGACTTCAATGCTTGGTTCAGGCATGATTGGCAATAAATGTTTCATTGATTGTGTCTTCTGTGAGCTTTGGCATTCAATGCTCTTGATCATTTGCACTTTAATTGTTCTGATCATTTGCATTTATGAGCATTGCCTTATCATTCTTGATCTCTTCAACTCAGTTGTCCACTTTGTCAGCTTGTCTTGTAAGTTCAGCAACTTTGGCCTAGAAACTTAATACATATCAAGCTGCCTAACATTCAGCTTTGGACAACTATCCTGAACTCTAAAATCTCACAACATTTCTGAGATTTTTGACTTAAGCATTCTACTTACTCAAGTGTACTGAGACAACTTGTCTGAACTCTAGACTTGAGCATATCTCAACTAATCTGAACATCATCAATCAGGGGTTTTGGTATCTAAATAAAAATTATTTTATTCCCAACATCTTGGTTTTTGGAGCTTTATCCATCTCGCATGCTTGGTGTCCTGAAGGACATGAATTTCTGGAGTAGCATAAGAAAGTAGAAACTTCATGCGATTACCTTCTTGAAGATAACTCCATACCCATTTTCCACCATTCCTCGAAGAAATGCATGCTCAGTGGCTACCAGATTCTGCTCTTGATGGTCATTCCATCTAAGCGGAAGGATTGAAAACGAAATCAGCTCTTCCTTACTAACAAAATAATAGTTTGTCACCCTCTTCTTCCGATGACTCCATATCGTCTGATCCTGCACGATATGACATTCAATGATCATTAATCAGAAGCACGTAACAGTACCTGATGGGTGGGTGGTGTTTCTTATGCTACATCTGATGAACTACATCCCTCGTTTGTAGGAAAATAAGTTTGGATAACATCGATCATGCATGTTCATCTAATTCAGGTGACTGCGTCTAGCATTCACAATTCACAAATAACAATCAAAGAAAATGATTGTATACTAAATTATCAAGAAAAAAAAAAAGGAAACATTTTAGTGGTCGCTTTAGGTACAGAGTGATGATCCCATTCTCCAGCAAAATAAAATCCTTCACTTCCAAAGGTCATCGCACACCATCAAAGCAAGCTGATTAAATAAAGACATACTAAGCTAAAATGAAGATGAGTAATATTAATTTAGATGGAGAAAATGCCTTCAAAAAGGGAAGATATCATCCTCACTGTAACTATATTTTAATAATAGAAAAAAGAAAAGTTAAGGACTAAACTTACATCAACTATATTCTAACAATAGAAAGAAACTAAATGTTGAGTCGAAGACGAAGACCACTACCTTCGATTTCTCTGTACCCGATATGTGAGGCAAGGATGGTGAAATTTGAGAGGTCTACTAAGGTAGGAAGAAAGAGCGGTGAACAACACTGCTCAAACGTTTTCAGAAACGATTCGATTCACTTGGCTTCAATCAAAATAGAGTGGCAAAAGAATTACACATGACATATGAGTTTTGGTCACATGTCACAAGTAATAGAGAATAGTAAGAATATCAGTCCTGAAAAAAAATTTGACCTGAGATACTACTGATCTAGTTCCAGCGGCCTTTGATTATAGCAAATAGCAAATATCTGAGCCCACTTGTGATAGTTTTTGTGTTAAATGCAAACAGAAAATTTAGATCCTTCACACTATCTAAACACTGTTGCATTCATCACATCAACTAAAATTACTGAAAACCTCAAAATTATCTAGAAACAAATTGTGTAATCTAAACTATGCTTTCTAATCAGGAGGAAATCTTCTGAATATGATCTCACATTCCTGGTTAATTTTTTGAATAACTGCACCAAAATAAAAGCAGTTTAATTAAAACATGAATTTGGATTATCCAACAGGCAACAATATTGGAAATATTATAAAAAAAACACCATATTTGACATAAACTGCCTTATAAGGAGCCAGAAAGGTCGATCCTCTTATTTGCATCCGAGACTCCAAGTAATAACCTATTGATAATATATCTGCCAAAAAAAAAAAGAAAACTTAAAAACTTTATAAAGGGTGGCAACCTTGAGTGCAAAAATTAACTCATAAGATTTGCTATGGGGTTTTTATTTGGCATCTAATTCCAAGAAAAAAAACCTAGATAATTCGACAATTTAACCCTCTAAAACAGTGTTTTGCGAAAGAGCTAAATATTTAACAAAAGATTTAACAGATAGTAATATTTTTTCCCCTTACAGAAACGATGAAATTTTCTGTACGTAATTGGCAATTTTCAAATTGAAACGGTGCCGCTTTCGTTTCGATTTCTGCCGCATCGGAAGTATCTACTTTCAGTTCGCCGTCTCCGATCTTCGAAGGTCCAACGATTTCCGTACTGAAATCTCTCTCTTCAGAATCTCCAATTGCATGCTCTGAAACCTCTGTATTTGCCTCGACACCTTCTCGATAACTGCAGCCAAGTTATCGCATAGCGCAATCGGCTTTTTCTCTTCGGCGCAATCGCCGGAGACGGAGCCGTCACTCTAGCGGAACGATGATTGCATTGCCGATGAGAAAGACGACGTGGTGGTTGAAGAGATAGTTTGAGAACTCAACGAAATAACAGCCGGTGGGCGTCTTTCCATGTCTCCGTCTTTAATTTGAGTCTTAATTGAAACAAAATGCAACGTGGCTTCAAATTGACACGTGTTCGAATGAGAGTCATTTCATTGCCACGTGTAGAAAGAAGGAGAGACACTTCATTGCCACATGTCGTAAGGAGGAGAGCCACATGGCGGAAGGCTGGAGAGTCTATCCTCCTTTTATTATATAAGATTGTTCATGGTATTACTTGTTATTATTAATTATTGTTAATGGTATTACTGTTTACTATTTATGGTATTACTAGTTATTACTTATTGTATTACCTACTACAATAAAATTATATCTATAATATTATTTCGTATTAAAATTTTAAAAAATACAAATGAAAAAATGGAAAAGAAAGGTAGGGAAAAAAATAAGGAAAAAAAATGAAAGAAATAAAAAGTTTGGAATAAAAATTAAAAATGTGAAGAAAAAAAAAAAGGAAAAGAGGGGAGGGGAGGGAAGAAAAATTAAAAAGAAATCTAAATTTGCGACTAATTTCGATAGTTTTTTTCTAAAAATATGGGTGACTAGGTGTGAATAGATGGTAACTCCATGAAGATTTTAAATATAGAAATTAAGATTGATTTTATTATATTTTGTGTAAATTAATAAAATGATAATATAGTTTTTAAAATGTAATTATTTAAAAAAATATATACTTTGAGATGGTAAAAAGAAATAATTTGGGGTCATAAAATGAAGAACAAAGTTATTATATTATTTATTTAGTTTAATTTAATTTAAAATTAAAATTAAAAAAATAAATTGGGTCAAATTAGGAAAACACAGAAAAGCGTACTGGGACTTGTGCAAGAATGGCATTCTTGTGGCAACGCGGTGCCTGCCATGTCTCTTCACATGGCAAAAGGTTACCCCACCTATATTCATTCATTCCAATCCGTCACACTCTCTTCTTCTATATATATCTTCTCAATACAGGTGAGAAGCCTACGAGTCGATAAAATGTTTTCAGAAATGTTTTCAGAATTTTACGAGAAGTGGATGGAGCAGCTGGAGGGCCACCTTGCCCTTCTTCTCCAGGTCCAAACAGAAAATTCCGACAGTGCAATCTGCGTGGCCACGGTTAACAAACTCATTGAGCATCACAAGGAGTTCTACAAAGTCAAATGGACCCATGAAAATGTTTTGGACTTCTGGTTGACTCCTTTCGAAAACGCATTCGAAAACGCTTTTCTCTGGGTCACCGGCTGGAAGCCTTCCATGGCTTTTCGTCTAGTTGAGTCGCTCAAGAAGGGCTCATCCGGGTCGAGCCTCGCCGCCATGACGGAGGAGCAGACGGGGAAAATCGAGGTCTTGCTAGCTTATATTATCTGCGAGGAGGAGAAGGTCGGAATGGAAATGAAGAGGCATATTATGGCCGAAAAGGAGAAATTGGGGATGATGGAAATGGAGGGGCAGCAGGTTAGTATTATCAACTTTGTTTTTTCGAGATGTTGAATGACATATGTAATCTTATACTTTGAACTGGGGTAACTTATTTTGTTTTTACTTTTACTTTTGTATTGTATTTATTTTAGACTCGAAAGGAGGTGCCGATCGGAGGGTTAGTGGGCGGTATGGAGAGCGTGATGAAAATGGCGGATTGTGTGAGGATGAAAACGTTGAAAGGAGTGTTGGAGGTGTTAAATCCAATGCAGGGCGTCGAGATCTTAGCTGCCACGTGTACGTTTCAGATTAAAATGAGAGTTTTAGATTAAGATGAGAGGATAGGGCTAATAATCAATAGAGAATCTGTAGAATGTTTTTTTTTTTAATCTGTTCTAGGCGCAACGCGGTGGCAATTATGGGTACGTAGGTTACTTATTATATGTATGTAGGTTACTTCTGTCTGTAGCCAATACACTATGTGTATGTAGGTTACTTTTTTAATTAGATTATGTTGTGTGTTTGTATGTCTTTTATAAAATTTGACTTTCAATAATGTAGAGTTTATCAATTCTGAATTCGAGAGT
Organism: Galeopsis tetrahit; assembly: GCA_963675135.1. Classification (NCBI taxonomy): domain Eukaryota; kingdom Viridiplantae; phylum Streptophyta; class Magnoliopsida; order Lamiales; family Lamiaceae; genus Galeopsis; species Galeopsis tetrahit. Next base: position 8,677,049 of record OY776127.1, on the reverse strand, counting down.
AGTACAAATCAAAATGAGAAACACAAAACAAATCAATAAGGCTATGTTTGATAGTTTAGATTAACTATATATCATTTTTATTGGTTGTTTGATAAGTTAGATTAAGGGTAGATTATGCTTTAAATTTTATAAAGTTTAGTTATCATCCTAATCTTAGATAATCCATCTTTGCTATCAAACATGCCCTAAGGGTAATTAAGATCGGTAAATTGTATTGGTCCCATGTGAATTTCCTCTCAAATTTGGTCCCTTTATAAGCAATTTTGATCCCATGTGATTTCTTCATCCAAAGTTAACGGATAATGAGAAGTGAATGTCACGCGCCGTCAGTTTCAAAGTTTTTTTTATTAATTAAAATTTTATACTGCAATTTTTTTTATAAATAAAATATTAAATAAAAAAAACCTGCTGCACATATCCTAGCCCCTCCTCCACATCACCGCCTCCCTCCATACCACCACCGCCTCGTCTAAGTACTAAGAAAAAAAACCCTCATCAATTCCATATTTAGACCACCGATTTTTTGCTATTTTTTTTAGAAAGGTTTTGCAATTTTAAGTGTGAAATTTGGTATTTGTTTTAGGGTGAGGCTGGTGGCGTCGGGAACGGTGGGGGTGCCTTGTCGGGAACGGTGGGGGTGCATTGAGGCAGTGGCCGTGGTGGGGTTTTCGCCATGAGTTTAACCGAATTCAGCGATTTCGAGACAGATTCAAGCAAAAATAATTAAATCAGATCCAGCGATTTGGTTTTGAGACTATTTTTATTCTTTTAGAGGGCTTAATTTGTGAGAAGAATCTTTGAGCTATTGAATTTTCGAATTTGACCGGGGCAGCACGGTGGCGATGACAACGGGGACGACGGTGAGATGAGCGGCTGAGCGGCAGGTAAATGATTGATATACCTTTTTTTTTTTTAATTATTATTATCTTTAATTTTAAAGTTCAGATTTTACACAAAACTACTACTCCACTTATTTAGTGGGAAAAATTAACTTTTGTATTTTTTTTTGTTTATATTCAAATTATGTATATAATTTTATAATTAATTTGTAATTTATGAATTCATTCATTAATTACATAATTAATTGATTTTTACAACAAAAAAAAAATTAAAAACTATGGGGAACTGTTAGAAACTTAATGGTTGGGACTATTTTTGCAAAAAAGGGGATCAAAAAATAACATGGGACCAAAATTATTTTTGAAAAATTCTCGTGGGACAAAAATTGCAATTTACCCAATTAAGATCTAACATCTTAAAAAAGAAAAAAAAAAAAAACAACTCAAGTCAAACGAACAAATTACCATTACCCACTTCTAAAAGCTTGATTAATTTGCATCAAAGTTCCTGGATTGAAGGCGTAGGTTGCCACCCTTGCAGCTCGCTCGATCAATTGAATGCCATTCTATGTCATCATCTTCTTCCGTATGATCCGATGCAACAAAACTTTCAATTCATCTCTTCTCGCCTTATCTTATTTACCTTGAGACAAACAATTTCAGGCATTTTCTGGGGTGTGTATATATATGGGAAGCTGCAATATATATAATGGACTTACATTGTGTGAAATGGTGTTTATTGTGTGAAATGGTGTTGAATCAAGGTGTCTCTGCCGAAAAGATCTCATGTTCAGCCCACCAAAGTGGAGAAAGTCGCGGAGTAGCTGCCTCAGGTGATATATCAATCCAGTGTCTCAATATTTGAATGACTTCCGTCATTGAAGGTCTTCGTCTTGCATCTTGTTGAGTGCAGCTCTATATTGCCTCACACACTGCAACCAGTTGTTCTTCATTGAAAGACTTCAAAGTTGGATCTACCAACGTTTTTACGACTGTTTTATCATTCATGTATTGAGAAGCCTAGTGACAATTGAAGAAATCATGGTTAATTAAAGTAGTTGTATCAGTCCCATTTTGCACATATCATTGAAAATCTGAGTAAAATGGATACCTAGTTTAGAAGGTTTCCATGCTCTTCTGAGTAAGGAAGCTTCCCAAAGATTACTTCAAGCAACAACATCCCGAAACTATGAACATTTGTTTCCACGTCAGCAAGTGGAGGCAGTTCAGAGTGCTCAGACTCACTTTCTCCCTTATTCTTGGACTTGGTTACGAGATATTTCCAGAAAGCTACGTCAGAGATCTGCATGGGCCAAATTGTTCTTAGTATGGGGCATGAATGGTACAAATTAAGGAATAAGCAATTATGAGGTGAGAAAAGTAAAAAATACTTACTTTAGCAGCATAATCATATGTCAAGATAATTTCTTTGGAAGTCAAGTTGAAATGTGCAACAGGTGGAATGAGCTCGTGCATAAATTGAAGGTAATAAGTTGTCCCCATGATTATCCTCACCCTTATACCCCAGTCTAAGTGTTCAAGTTCTTTAATCTAGGTGTTCAAGTTCTTTAACTGACAAAACAAACAAAATATTCAACCTAGCTAATAACAATTCTACAGACAGAGAGAAAGAGAGTTACCGTGCAGATGTTCAAAGAGGGAGCCATTTGGAGCATACTCGAAAATCATCATCCTAGTGAAATGTGCATTTTCTTCACAGAACCCAAGAAGATTAATAAAATTCTTGTGATTCACTCTCGACAAGCTATCAATCTATGGAGTAGCAACGCAAAATGAACAATTTTAGGATGATTTCATTGTGGAGATGAACACGGTTTGTGAATTATTATTGTCTAACATTTTTCCTGTATGCTAATTTTGCACGTTTAGACCACTCTTTTATAGAAGCTATGACAGTTAAAGCCACAACAATCTCTACGCCACTAGATAGAGTCCCCTTGTACAAAGTGGCCACACCATCATCCACTCTAATAATATTGCTGAAATCTTCACATGCAGTTTCTAGCTCACCTCGATGCAACTTATGCACCCCTACAAACAAAGCACAAGCATGTTTCAATTTGAAGCAACGATAAAATTGTAAGATATGTTAAATATTTCCCAAATAAATTAATCTATTCAAAAGCGTGCCAAAATCATTATATATCAGTGGGTAGAGTAAAAAGATGACATAAAAGCATACCTATAACAAAAGTTTTCTGCAACTGCCCGCTCAATCCAGACTTCCAAGGACCAATATTTCTAGTTGCCCTACTTCTGAAAATGATCAACATATATACTACAAGAATGAGAATGAAAACTGTACTTGAAATTCCAATTATAAGCTTTAATGAGTTCTCTGAATTCCCATTGTGTTTATCGTTTTGTTGACCAGGATTACTTGTCTCATGAGGCTTATTCTCTTGACTTGGGGATACATGAGCAGGGGATACTTTCTTTTTATTTGGTATAGCAAGAAACGACCCACTACTTCTGCTTGGAAAAAAAATTGCCTGATGGGGGGTGGGGCCCCAATGTTGGGAGGAATGGCAACAAGATTACTACTGGATTGTTCAACTAGCACACGCCGCCTTACATTATTCACTTCCTTGAATGTATTTTGAACAACACTTTGCTCCGGTGAATCTATAAAATGCATTTGTCAATATCGGTGAACCAATATCAAGTTAAGAAACAATTTAAAAAATAAATTTGTCCATCACCTGTTAGATTGATGCATCGATCATCAGCATGACTCTGAAATGATTGACTACCAAAGTTTAACGTTAAAAAGGTCAACAAAGTGGTCAAATGAATAAAATTACGAGGAAGATGTCAAAGCGGTAGAATGAATACATTCATCAATTATCTCCCCAACAACAACACATCATGCACTTATAGCATCAAAAACCAATAAAAATGAACACAACATAAGCACTATAATCCATCACCAATCATGCATACATTCAAAGAATAGAAATCACCACAACTCCTCAACTATGGATTCCAAAGATTACATATGCTTACATTTCACCACAACTATATTACCCAATAACATGATCAAAGCAAACTCAACCAATATAAGCACATGAGATGCAATCATGCGCCGGTGCAAAATGTGACACAAGTAGAATGATGAACTGGTGCAAGGGATAACAAACTAGTGAAGCAATAAAAAAATAACTCCCCCAAACTTAGAATTTTACTATGTAAAAATTCTAAGTTTGGGGCTACAATTTGTTGCCTCCCTCCTTGCACATCCAAAGCTTCTCTAAAGGATCATCATTGCACCACTTGCTCTCTCTTTCCAAGGTTGACATTGATTTCCTCTCCATTCTCCAAGAGTTGGATCCACAATGTTCCTCGTCTATATCTACAAAAGTGACTAAGCTATCAAAAACTACTAAGAAAACAAAGCAAGAATAAAATGAAAGCAATAAAATCCTGGGTTACCTCCCAAGTAGCGCTATTTTTAACGTCCTATGACGGACGAGTTTTTCTCCTTTCAAGCTTCATCCAAGTGGAATGACTCCACCATTCGAAGTTGCTCATTTCTGAAGTAGTGCTTCACTCTTTAACCGTTGACCACAAAAGTCTCTCTATCTTTACCAACAAGCTCCACATTTCCCATGGGCGTCACATTCTTAATCACAAAGGGTCCCAACCACTTCGTCTTCAACTTGCCCGAAAATAATCTTAGCCTTGAGTTGAACAACAAGACTTGTTCTCCCACTTGAAATTATCTCTTCTCAATCATCTTGTCATGAAACTTCTTGGCCCTTTCTTTGTAGATCTTGGAATTCACAAAAGCCTCATTTTGAAACTCATCAAGCTCATTAAGCATCATCTTTCTTCTTTCTCCAGATGCCTTGAAATCAAGATTCAACTCATTAATGGCCCAATGAGCTTTACACTCCACTTCCACGTGTAAATTGTTGGGATATGAAACCTGAAACAAGTCCTAATTGATGTTGAAGTAGTTTTGATAAGTTAAAAAGAGAACTTGAATATATTTCTAAGTGTTGACTGATCTAGTTATGGAAGTCGTCTTGTGACAAGATCAGACAAGTATAAGAATACTGGAAAATAAACTAAGTATTGAAAGAAGTTTCATATAGGATTTTATGATAAGCTTATAATCATTGTATAGAAGCTTATAGTTTATGTTTATATTGATGTATAGTTTTAAGTTGACTAAGCTATTTTATAAAGCTTAAAGTAATGTATTGGTCTTGATAGATTAATTGATAGGACTAGATTAGTTCTACTAGAAGAAGACTACAAGATAAGAAGACTTGCAAGACAAGTGCTGAAGACTGAAATATTATAAGTGTCGAAGCAAGACAAGTCAAGTACGCGCAGAATGAAGATAAAGATAAGAGTGTATCGAGAAGTGAAGATATGAAGAGTTAGTTATGGAATAACTAATTAACTGAAGAAACGCGTGAATAGATAAGAAGAAACAGTTAGAAGTTTGTTGAAGGAAGTTATCAAGAAAAGTTTGTTGGATAACTAACTAATCTTAAGGAACTGAATTCTATAAATACTTGAAGACTTACAACATTGAAGACTACTGTTACTAAGAGATTTTGAGCATACGTTGAAGATATTCAAAGCAAGGAAAACTCACAGAGTTGAAGTTCGAAGTTGAAGCCAGACAAGACAAGTTCATATTCTGAAAGGCGAATTCGAATATAGAGAAGTTTTCTTTATAGTTTTTGTTTGTAAATCAAGTTGTTAGTTACTTATGTTCAAGAGTTAGTTGTTAGATCGAAAATATATCTGGAGATATAGTCGAAAAGATTGAAGTCTTATATCTTGGGACTTAAAGCCACAAGAACACTCGAAGAGAAGAGTTTAATAAAATTTCACGACTGGAGTTGTGAGAGTGGATGTAGACAAGTTGTCGAACCACTATAAATCTCGTGTTTGATTTACTTACTGTTTTGTTTATGTTTGATTGATTGAATTGTTTAATTGATTGAATTTTTTAATTGATTAATATGCATATAGACTAGGCAAGTTAAGTGTTCTAAGAATAGTTGAGTATAAAATTTAAGGGCTCATTGTTAATTATGATATTCCGCATATTGTTTACTCTGATATTTTGAAAGATTTTAAAAGTCTATTCACCCCTTCCCTTTAGACTTTTACTAGCTTACTCAATCTTACACTCAACTAGGGACCTACAAGTGGTATCAGAGCAGTAGTTCTTTGAATGATGTTTCTTGATCACCCAAAAGACTTTGAGGGAAGTATTGTTGTCCGTTTGTATATGATCATATCATATTACTTGATTTTTCTGTATCTTTGATATGTCTGATATATTCCTACTGATCTTCTTGAATCATGTCTATGGAAATAAACGCTAACAAATTGCCCAAGTTCTCAGTACAGGACTATGACTACTGGAAACTCAGGATGGAAGCCATTATCAGTTCGACTCACAATCTGATGGTGTCCGTCGTCAAAGAAGACCTGATTGTTACGATGGTGCCAAATACTGCTACTCTGGAACCATCCAAAGCGGTGTGCTCGTCCCCAAGCCAAGGTCAGAACTCACTTCAGAAGAAATGAGGGAGAATAATCTGGACAGCTTAGCTAAGAACTACATTTTACATACTCTACCCAGTGAGTATCTAGGAAAAGCATTAAAATGTAAGTCTGCTAAAGATATGTGGGATCGACTTGCAGTCCTTTGTGAAGGGACCTCCCTGATCAAGGAAAGTAAGTTATCCACTGCTGTACAAAGATTCGAATCATTTAAAATGAAGGCTGGTGAAAATATAGACCAGTTAGATACTCGTTTTACACGTATCATGAATGATTTGGAAGTATTAGGCAAGACTTATACTAATAGAGAGATTAACTTGAGGATTCTTAAGTCGTTAGACGATAGATGGAAGATGGAAGATGGTCAAGATGATCATCAAGAATACTCAGGATATTGATGGATGGTCTGCCGAAACAATGTTTCAAACACTCAAAGCACACGAGTTCGATCTAGATGAGGATGATCCTGTAGCTAGTAGCGATAGGGAGAAAACTGTGTCTAAAAATGTTGCTTTTAAGGCCTCTTCGTCTAGGAGCTCTAGAATAGGCAAGTCTAAGTCTGCTAGTATCAAGGATGAACTAGATAGGTCTAATCTAAGTCTAAAAGATCAGATGAGTTTAATGGTCAAGAGGTTTGATAAGCTTAACAAAAGATACGGTAGATATAAGCGATTTTACAAGGACTATAGAGGTGCTCAGAACAAGGACTCGTTTGAGAACAGACGAGATAGAAACTCATCTGAAAGGAGAGATGACATCTCGAAAGGGAACATACGAGATATGAATTCTGATGATAGGAAGGATAGACGTTCTTCTGATAGGCAAGACAAGAAAATGGATAATTCATCTGTGAAAAAGTCTATTAACGAACCTCTATGCTATAATAGTGAGAAACCAAGTCATTACATTTACGAATGTCCAGACCTGAGCTCAGATGATCGAGAAGAAAGGAAAGCCAAACGCGAACGAAGATACAACAAGGGTAAGAAGGCCATGTTAGCAAACGATGAATCTGAAACGAATTCAGACGAGTTGCCTTCGTCTTCATCTAGTTACCCTTCTTTTCTAAGAAATAGTGAGAATTCTGGATCTCTCTCAATATCTCTCTCAATTCGAAAATCCAGGATTGGAATTGATGTCCTTTCATTGATTCCTCCTAAATTGCATTGATTTATCCTAAAGATTTCATTTCAGTAACAAACGAGAAGCCTTCATAGCAGATGATGGCCTAAGTCTCATGGCAAAAATCGAACAAGATGTATCATCTGCAACTTATTTTCGTTCATGTGATGACTCAGATTCTGATGAAAGTGATACTGCCGACAATGGAGTAGGGAGTAGTCTTCATCATTCCACTAGAGTGACTGAAGAAGACCTCCTACTTGCTAATAAGGCGTTCATGGAAGTCAGTGATGAGAACATCGCCTTAAAAAAAGAAATTATTGATCTTAAAGAAGCTCAGTCTAAGGTAGATCCTAATATAACTGTCCTAAACAAACGTTTGATAGAAGAGTTGAAACAACTCAAAGACAAGTGTGCGTTAACAGACAAGTTGTATCAAGACTTATTAAAGACACATGCTACCGAGACTAATGAATTCAATGTTTTAAAGAACAACTGCAAAAAATGTGAAGAGCGCAATAAGTTCTTAGAGAATGAAGTCGTAAATCTAGACCTTAAACTTACTGACTTGGTTAATTCTTCAATGATTAATCAACAACTGTCAGATAGGTATAGGACTACAGATGACAAGACATGGTTGGGTGCAGATACACCTAGCTCATCTACTCATGTCATTAAGAACCCTATTGTTGTTAGTTCAAGTTCTTTGACAAAAGATAAAGGAAAAAGACCAATGGAATACGATATTGGAACATCATCCAAAGGTGTTGTACACAAACCTACTAGAGTTAACACTCTAACTACCAAAGTAGGTAGAAAGAATGTTAACAACAGACCTGTTCAGTTTAGAACAAGTCAAAAGAGGACTACTAGTCGTGGACGACCAAACCAGGTCAGATACGAAGATTGGTATCCTTAGGAGACAAGTACAGACTCTTTGGAATGAGCCTAGACCTTCTTTCATAAGGCAGTCTCAGCTCTACTCAATAAGGCATATGAAGGTTGCTCCAAAATATCGTACTCAACCTGTCTTATATCCTCCACCTTTATCATATGATATCATAAGTGAGGAAAGACCTAAGCGAGTTTATAAACCGTATGGACCAAACGCTTATAAACCGTATTCGAACTATCAAAGGCCTATGCCTGCTCAAGTAGAGGTTAAATCCAAAGGATACCTCAGACGAGTAGACTCAAGGTCTGACGATAGATCAGATAAGGTTGATAAGGTACTATTCTGCAACAAGTATGGCAAAAAAATAAAGAGGTCCAATTTGTTCAAAACTCATATGTACATTTGGATTCTTCTTAACTCTACTAACCCCCCAGGACCCCAATAGACAAGGAGGGTACCTAAGTTATTAAATAGCATCAATGCAAGGTCGACACGACTTGTACAAGAAAGGTGGTTCTGTAGGAGAAACTTGGTACATTGATAGTGGTTGTTCGCACTACATGACAGGTACTAAGGCTCTTCTATCGAGCTACTGCGAACAAGAAGGACCCAAGGTGATCTTTAGTGATAGCTCAATGGTTGTTACAAAAGGTTTCAGTTACATCAGAAATGGAGATTTAGAAATACAAGATGTATCCTACGTTGAAGGATTGAGGTACAATTTACTTTCGGTTTCTCAATTTTGTGATCGTGGTTATAAGGTACAATTCAAGAGTCGCAAATGTGAGATCATCGACAAGAGGACACACACTATACTACTCGTTGGCATTAGACAAGGCATCGTATACATTGTGAACTGGAATAGTTGTCCTAGGGACACTTGTCTTCTTAGTAAGAACCCTAAAGAGATCAGTTGGCTATGGCACAGACGCCTATGCCATATGAACTTTAAGGTGATTAATAAGATCGCAAGAGATTACCTCGTTGAAGGTATACCCAACGAAATCTATTTCAAGTCACATGTATGTGACGCATGCCAGAAAGGTAAGCAGGTAAAAGGTTCTTTTAAATCTATTCCTACTCTCTCAACAAGTAGAGTCCTAGAACTACTACATATGGATCTTCATGGTCCAATCACTCCTCCAACCTTGAATGGTAGAAGGTACACGCTTGTTGTGGTAGACGACTATTCTAAGTTTACTTGGGTAGTCTTCTTACACAAGAAGAGTGATACACAAACTCTCCTACCTGATCTATTGAAGAGGATTCAAGTTGAGAAGAGTCAGCCCATTATCAAGATTCGTAGTGATAAGGGGACTGAATTCATTAATAGTTATATAAATTATTTTTGCTCTAAAAGAGGTATCCAGCATCTTACTAGTGCAACTAGGACACCTCAACAAAATGGTGTAGCTGAGCGACGGAATAGAACACTGAAGGAAGCCTGCAGGACCATGATAGCCGAGTATAACACTCCTCAGAAGTTTTGGGCGTAGGCGATCAATACAACTTGCCACACCCAGAACAGAAGTGCAATCAACAAGGCACTAGGTAAGACGCCCTACGAGGTCTGGAAAGGCAGAAAGCCTAAAATTTCATATTTCCATATATTCGGATGTAAGTGTTTCATCCATACCATTGGGAAAAGTAAGTTGAATGTCTTTGATGCTATGGCAGACGAGGGGATATTCTTATGATACTCCTCTACAAGCAAATCATTCAGAGTATTCAACTACTCTACTCTTTGTGTAGAAGAAACACCGCATGTTGTTTTCGATGAATCTAGACAGGACTCGTCTACCGACCAGATCAGTGAGAAAGTAAAAGACTTAAAGATTCAATCTGACAAAGAAACAGAAGTGTACGAATCAGTTCAAGCTTATAATCCATTCCTGAAAGCCCTCGAGTTAGATGACGAGGTGAAGGTAAGTCTACTAGACCAGTTGACATGCCTGCTCTAGTCAACTCGTCTACTCCTGATAAATCTACTAATATAGATGTTATAGATTCACATGATGTTATAGTTGACTTAGATGATGAAAGCGTGCCTATTAAGTCTAGAAAGACATGGAAATCTGCTCATACAACTGATAATATAATTGGTGACTCTACTAAAGGTGTAAAGACTAGACGACAACTCTTTGAGTCGCAAGAACAGCCGAGTCCATCTCTGTTTTGCTGGTGTTGTTTCCTGTCATCTATCGAGCCTAAAACCGTTAAAGAGGCTTTGGCTGATAGTAATTTGATCATCGCTATGCAAGACGAGTTGAACCAATTTGTTCGAAACGACTTCTGGAAACTTGTCGATAGACCAGAACACCATAATGTAGTTGGGATTAGGTGGATTTTCAAAAATAAGAAAGCTGAGAATGATATAGTCGTTAGAAATAAGGCTAGACTAGTAGCCCAAGGCTATTCACAAGCCGAAGGCATAGACTATGATGAAACCTTCGCGCCTGCTGCTAGACTAGAAGTCATTCGATTGTTTCTTGCATATGCTGCTTATATGAAGTTTACTGTATTTCAAATGGATGTTAAAAGTGCATTTCTTAACGGTATTCTTGCGGAAGAAGTGTATGTAGAACAACCTCCAGGCTTCGAAGTGAAAGGCAATCAAGTGTATAGGTTAAATAAAGCTTTGTATGGATTGAAACAAGCTTCAAGAGCATGGTACGACACTCTCTCTCTCTCTCTCTTTCTACTTGAAAATGGTTTTACTAAGGGCAAGGTCGATAGAACCTTGTTCAGAAGATAAGAAGGGAAAGATATCCTACTTGTTCAAATTTACGTGGATGATATCATTTTTGGTTCACCCAACAAAAGCATGAGTGAGAGCTTTTCGAAACTCATGCAAAGTAAATTTGAAATGTCCATGATGGGAGAAATGAATTACTTTCTTGGTCTTCAAGTAAAACAATCTGATGAAGGCATATTCATAAATCAAGCCAAGTAAACTCGTAATCTACTTGATAAGTATGGCATCAAAACCTGTAAAACGGTTGGTGTACCAATGCTACCCGTCTACCGCATAGATCCTGATGAAAGAGGTAAGTTTGTTGATCAATCATACTATCGTGGTTTAATTGGTCCATTACTCTACTTGAATGCCAGTAGACCAGATATAACTTTTGTTGTTGGTGTGTGTGCACAATTTCAAGTTAACCCCAAGGAAAGTCACCTAGAATCTGCTAAAAGAATATTGAAATATCTGAAAGGAACCATTAATCGAGGTTTATGGTACCCTACAGATGATGATCTATTCTTAAGTGAATATTCAGACTCGGACTTTGGTGGTTGCAGAAAATAGATAGGAAATCAACATCTGGTTCATGTCAATTTCTTGGTTCTAAACGCATTTCATGGTTTTCAAAGAAACAGACAAGTGTAGCAACCTCTACTACTGAAGCAGAGTACATGGCTGTAGGTAGTTGTTGTAGTCAGCTATTATGGTTAATGCAACAACTCAGAGACTACAATATTGTAGAATCAAATGTACCTATATTCTGTGACAGTAATAGTGCTATTGCTATCACTCAAAATCCTGTTTTTCATACAAGTTGTAAGCATGTAGATGTAAGACATCATTTCATACGTGATCATGTTGAGAAGAAGAACATACGCATGGAAAAGATTCATACTGACATTCAGAGAGTTGTCATTCTTACCAAACCACTACCTGAAGCTCGATTTCAAGAGTTATGCATTAGTTTAGGATTGATTGATCTAGACCCTACTACTGCATAGTATTGTACTAACAAGACAGGTACACAATAACAAGCCTTTTTGCAGAACAGATGAGTTCAACATATTCAAGTCATACTACTTTCAGACTCGACTAGATCCAGGTAAACAAGGTCAGAGAAGATGGCTAAACAACCCGATGAGGAAGCTGGTAAAGCTGAGGGTAATACTAAGAGAATATACATTTAAGGGGGAATATATGATTTCTTAAATATCCTTATGTTGACTCTTAAGTTTGTTAAAAGTCATCTTGTTCAAAACCTTGATTACTGCATTTGATTGATATTCGTTCTATTTATTCTACTCTACTACTTGTATCTACTCTCATGTGTCGCACAAGATAAAATAGGTACATGATAATGTTCGACAGTCAGACAGACAAGCACAGTCGAAGGGGGAACTCGTCTAGTGCAACTCGTGTCTACTAATCTGTTCTGATGAACTCGAACAGGCCAGATAAGTTCTTATGTGTTTATAATTCACTAAGTATTTGGAACTGAATTAAGGGTATTCTTGTAATTTTGAATTGCGAAATTTTGGAAACCCTAAAACTAGATTTATACACTCCATTTAATGAGGTGTATACACCCAGTTCCCGCCTAAACCTACTGCATTAGGTTAGATGAGTACACCCTACTTTTCTAACTAATAACAAAGGCGGATTCCAATTTTTACAATATCAATTCACATAATATTCTCGATTCCACAACTGAATTCCAAAGGTCGATTTCTTAGTTCTTACCGTTGGATCGATCTGCTCAATCCCAACCACTCGATTCAAAAAACCCCAACTCATAAAACCCCATTCCTGAAATTACTCCCCACGTTTATTCACTTTGTTATTTTCAAGCCTTTGATTCCTCGAACCCTAGTATTCTTCTGTGTTTAGTTTCATACTCATTTCAATCGAAAAATGTCTATCGTTTCCATTTTCGACTCTGAAACTAACATGTAAGCTAGGTTCAATCTCGGAAAGTTTGCTGCTGAAGGCAAGGTTCATGTGGAGAGTTCTCTGTTCTTCAAGGGAAGACATTTGGATGATAACAAAGAGATTCTCATGAAGTGTTACAACTACAGTCTCAAGCCATTCTTGGAGTTGTACCCAGAGACGGTGCTGGAGGAAGAGGTGTTGGAGTTCTATGCGTCTGCTACTCATAGAAGCGAGTATATTGAATCGTTTATCAGTGGAAGAAGGGTGAAAGTAACCAGAGAGATACTGAACGAGAAGCTACATTTAAATCTAGGTTCCATTGATGTGGAGATGTACGCTGCTGGTCAGGAGCCAAGATACCTTAGTATCTTTTGTGGAAGAAAGCTAAGCCTTACTAGTGATGGAAGGCCCCCTGCTATCAAGAAGAAACAGCTATTTCCCAAATACAAGACTCTTTTAGACATTGCTTGCAAAATGTTATTAGGTGTTACTAGAAGTTATGATTCGGTTACTCTTCAGAAGGCAAGAGTAATGGCTGCGAATTATGACGGAATCACAGTGGGAAACTGGGAGAAACTGTTTATGGATCGATTAATGTACTTTTCTAAGTATGTCAAGGTTGACAGTGTTTCTAGAGAATGGACGGTGTCTGCTACCGTTAGTTTCGGGAACAAGTTAAGTGTTCTTCTACCCCACTTGCTGCCTACAAAGAAAAATTGGAGCAAGGGTAAGCCAATACACGTCCTTAAGTTCTATTTGAGGAAGGATGCTATAGACAGACAGACTCAAGGTCGATTAGCGGAGAAAAAGCAGATTCAGATCAATCCTAGAGATGCTGTGATTGAGGCCGAGTCGTCTAGTTTTGAAGAGGAGCAAGAAGAAGCTGGAACTAGTGGTGCACTAGTGGAGTATGTTTTAGACGAGGCACAAATTGAGCCAGCCGATGATTCTGAAGAGACAGAATCAGACAAGTCTTCGCAAGAATAGATGGAAACGGAAGAAGAGTACCAGTTGCGGATAAGTCAAATTCCAAGAGGCGACTTGTCTGGTCCTCCTCCTCCTACTTGTCTGGTGGTCGAAACTTCCTCATCACCAGCCAAGAAGGCCAGAATGGTTAGTACTTCTACTTCCATTCCTATGATATATCCTCCATCTATTCCAATCAAAACAAAGGCAAGAACGCTTCGTTCTCGTGCCAGACCAGATCCCCAATCCACTCCCAAATTTGTTCAGCACTTGAGTTCTCTTTTGACTCAAGATGCCCCAGTGTTTGTTCATGCTGATACTCCCTCAGCTGATGTTCTTGTTCAATCCCCACCCAAACCCCAAGAAACCACCACCCAAATTTCAAACCTACCCTCAACAGAAAATGTTGATCCTTCGAACCCATCTATTTTGGGAACCCCACTAGCTGACACTTCAGCAACTGAGCAGAGGACCCCACTCACTCAGACCCCTCCCAAAATTAGATTTCCCAACCTAGTCGATTATCCAATGTGCCCAAGGGAGAAGAGGCTCCGTGCACAAATGACCAAGAACTTGAAAAAGATTATGTCGTCTGTTGAGATCGACACAAGTTCTGAAGCTTATGAGAAGCTGATCCGCATCTGCACATGGGTTGCCTTGAGAGAAGGACCATGTGAGGATATGTTTGAAGTTATCACTGGCATGGGCGGAATCTCTAACTTTCAAGACTGGGAACTTGAACAGAAAGAGAATAGTGGAGTGAAAAAGCACTCTGAGTTGAGGTCGCCTGAAGCCTTGATGAATCTGGTGAAAAAGATGTTGAATATACCAGATGATGTGTTATCGGTTGGTAAGCCAAGTGTAGGTGTTCAAGTTTCAGAAACTAATTTCGTAGAAGACGAGTTGATGCTGGAAACTGAACATGTAGAAGAGTTGGAGTCTTCTGATCCTGTTCTCGATCTGGAGAACGTATCTGATCAACTTAGGGTAATTGTCTTCAAATTCCAAGTTGAGCATGCACACAGTCCGAGGTGCAATGTTGGTCATATCACCAAACAAGTGGAAAAGTACTTCCCTTCGGAAACTTATGCTTACACTGCTAGATTAGTTGAGTTAGTGAAGAAGGAATGTGAAGAAGCTGAGCGAAGAGCTAAAGAAGAAAGGTTAGCCATCATTCCATACTCAACTCCTTTGAATTTAAGAGATATTGCTGGAAGTGTTGAATCAGTAGAAGAAGATGTGGTCTTGTCTACTGAGTTAGAAGACAAATTGGTTGAAGTCACTGTTGTTGAAGAAGATGAGTTGATGGAAGAAGTTGTTCCTGAAGAAGTTGTTCACACAACCCAATCCATTCCAACTGCATCTATTGAGAATTTGAAAGACAACTTGAGACAAGTCATAAAAACAGCAATAGATGAGTTCTTGAAATCTGATGTGAAGAAGGTGCTGATAGACCAGAACAGTTCTTTGGTAACTGATTCTAAGGAGATGATCTTGAATGAAGTTAATCAGCTCGATGCAGCCTTTAGATAAGAGATGTTCAATCAGTTGGAAACTTTCATGCAAAACCAGATTGAATATTTAGAGAAGAGCTCAGTTGATTTTGCGAGAGTTCTTGCTCGAGAATCTAAAAAGATGGAAAGAGTTTACAGAGTTAAGATTGAAATTGCTGATGAGCAACGAAGAGAGGCTCATGAACAGTTGGTTCAAGCAAGAGCATTGCTAACTGCCATGACAGAAGAGAACAGACTATTGAAGTTGACTGCTACTCACTTCAAAAACGAGTTCAATCTTACATCCAAGAAACTCGAGTACACAGTTGATCGACTTGAGAAACTAAGTCAAGATGCAAGTCATCAGAAGCAGATTGAGAGAGCTACTGTTCTGATGAAGCAAGTTGTTAGAGAAGAGATGACTAGATTTAGAAGAGATGACTAGATTTACTTCTCCTTTCACCCTCAAGGCAAGTGATGAAGCCAAAAAGGGGGAAGAGGTTGAAGAGGTAAAAGAAGTCAAACTGCCAGAGATTCAGACTGATGTTCCTGTTCGATCTACTAGAAGGAGACTAGTAAAAGCTGTAGAGAAAGAATAGATCAGTGTTGAAGAGCAGTTGAAAATTGCGAAAGGCAAAGGAAAGATAACTGAAGAGGTTCAAACAAGAAGAGTTGTCAAGCGCAAGCTCGAAATTAGAGAACCTAAAGTGAAAGAGTCCATAGGTCAAATCATTGCTGATATTGATGAGACTGGAGTTCTGAAGAAGCAGAAAATGGAAGATGATAAGTATGCTAACAAGAAAGTGTTAGGCAAACATATCAAAAGGTTGCAAGAGATGAAGGAAAATCCAGATGTTATTGAAGATTCTCTCATTGACAGATTTATTGATGTTGAACACAGAGATGTGTGGAAAATTGTCAAGAAGAAGTGGGAGATTGCTCACTGGATTATTCGTAAGTATGGAGATCCTTCTAGTCAAGACGAGTTATTCGTAAGCTTTGAGAAGTTTATAGAAGCAGAAGATAACAACTTGTGGAATTTGATCATGCGTATTGCAACTACTGTTGGTTACAACATTAACAGTCCAAAATTTCTGAAATGAGAAACACCCATGTTTGGTTCTGGAAAAAGAGTTGATTACAATGTTATTAAGAAGTTTGAAGAAGATTTGCTAGAAGAAGAGAAGATCGACAATGAAGATCATATTTCTGATATTCATAGAAGAATTCTTGAAGCATTTCAAACACCTAATCCAGATGCTGATACACCAAGTGGAGATCTGTAAGTGTTTACTTAAATTTTTAATTATTTTTGCTAAGTAATTGTAATCGATATGATCCGATTTACAATGAATGAAAAGATGTTATGTTTTGATAAGATAACTACTTAACTAGTCTATTTACTTAAAATAATTCAAGTAGTTTTGGTTTCATCAAAAAGGGGGAAATTGTTGGGATATGAAACCTGAAACAAGTCCTAATTGATGTTGAAGTAGTTTTGATAAGCCAAAAAGATAACTTGAATATATTTCTAAGTGTTGACTGATCTAGTTATGAAAGTCGTCTTGTGACAAGATCAGACTAGTATAAGAATACTGGAAAATAAACTAAGTATTGAAAGAAGTTTCATATAAGATTTTATGATAAACTTATAATCATTGTATAGAAGCTTATAGTTTATGTTTATATTGATGTATAGTTTTAAGTTGACTAAGTTATTTTATAAAGCTTAAAGTAATGTATTAGTCTTGATAGATTAGTTGATAGGATTAGATTAGTTCTACTAGAAGAAGACTACAAGACAAGAAGACTTGCAAGACAAGTGTTGAAGACTGAAATATTCTAAGTGTCGAAGCAAGACAAGTCAAGTACGCGCAGAATGAAGATAAAGATAAGAGTGTATCGAGAAGTGAAGATATGAAGAGTTAGTTATGGAATAACTAATTAACTGAAGAAACGCGTGAAGAGATAAGAAGAAAAGGTTAGAAGTTTGTTGAAGGAAGTTATCAAGAAAAGTTTGTTGGATAACTAACTAATCTTGAGGAATTGAAGTCTATAAATACTTGAAGACTTACAACATTGAAGACTACTGTTACTAAGAGATTTTGAGCATACGTTGAAGATATTCAAAGCAAGGAAAACTCACAGAGTTGAAGTTCGAAGTTGAAGCCAGACAAGACAAGTTCATATTCTGAAAGGCGAATTCGAATATAGAGAAGTTTTCTTTATTGTTTTTGTTTGTAAATCAAGTTGCTAGTTACTTGTGTTCAATAGCTAGTTGTTAGATCGAAGATGTATCTGGAGATATAATTGAAAAGATTGAAGTCTTATATCTTGGGACTTAAAGCCACAAGAACACTCGAAGAGAAGAGTTTAATAAAATTTCACGACTGGAGTTGTGAGAGTGGATGTAGACAAGTTGTCGAACCACTATAAATCTCGTGTTTGATTTACTTACTGTTTTGTTTATGTTTGATTGATTGAATTGTTTAATTGATTAATCTGCATATAGACTAGACAAGTTAAGTGTTCTAAGAATAGTTAAGTATAAAATCTAAGGGCTCATTGTTAATTCTGATATTCCGCATATTATTTACTCTGATATTTTGAAAGATTTTTAAAAGTCTATTCACCCCTCCCCTCTAGACTTTTACTAGCTTACTCAATCTTACACTCAACTAGGGACCTACATAAATGACAAGACTTACCATACACAAGTTGGTAAGGAGATGTGCACAAAGGTGTCTTGTAGGCGGTTCGATATGTCCAAAGGGCATCATCTAACTTAATGGCCCAATCTTTCCTCTTTGTCCCAATGATCTTCTCCAAGATTTGCTTCACTTCTCGATTTGCAAGCTCCCTTTGTCCATTAGCTTGAGGGTGATAAGGTGTGGTCACCCTATGCTTCACTCCATATTTTGTCAAGAGTTGATCTAGCCATCGGTGGCAAAAGTGTGAACCACCATCACTCACTAGTGCTCTTGGAGTGCCAAAATGGGTGAAAATGTTCTTCCTCAAAAAGTTGAGGACCACCTTAGCATCATTGGTAGTGGTGGGAATTGTCTCAATCCATCTAGAGACATAATCAATGGCTTAGAGGATGTAAGAAAATTCATGAGAAGTTGGGAAAGGCCCCATAAAGTCTATTCCCTACACATCAAAGAGCTCCACTTTAATCACATTCGTCAAGGCATCTCATGCCTTTTTGAAATATTTCCCATCCTTTGGCACCTATCACACTTCTTCACATAAACTTCACAATCTCTAAAGATGGAAGGCCAATAGAAACCGCTTTGAAGAATTTTGTGGGTCGTTCGATTTGCTCCAAAATGCCCTTCATAAGGAGATGAATGACATTCATCAATCACTTTCTCCCACTCATTTTCCGGTAATCATCTTCTCATGATCATATCCGAGCACCTTCTAAAGAGAAATGGATCCTCTCACACATAGAATTTAGCATCATGGTAGAACTTCTTATTTTGATGAAATGTGAGATTTGGTGGATGTGTTCCGATGGCTATGTAGTGCACAAAGTCGGCGAACCATGGACATGATTCCTTGATAGCAAGGATTTGCTCATCAGGAAACCACTCTTTGATAGGGACTTGAACATCTTTATCTTCTATATTCTCAAGTCTTGAGAGGAGATCCGCCACCACATTCTCACACCCTTTTCGATCTTGAATCTCCACATCAAATTCTTGTAATAGAAGAACCCATCGTATCAACCTCGGTTTAGCCTCTTTCTTCTCAATTAAGTACTTGAGAGTCGTGTGGTCCGTTTAAACAATGGTCTTAGCTCCCACCAAATATGCTCTAAACTTGTCAAAGCTATAAACCACGGCTAGCATCTCCTTCTCCGTTGTAGTATAATTCATTTGAGTAGGTTTCAAGGTCTTGTTTGCATAGTATATCACACGAAAGAGCTTGTCTCTCTTTTGACCCAAAGCCACTCCAACGGCATAGTCGCTAGCATCACATGACTTCAAAAGGTTGACTCCAATTGGGTGTCACCAACACGGGGGCCTTGATTAAGGTCTTTTTCAATATCTCAAATGACTTCACACAATCCTCATTGAAAATGACCGTGGCACCTTTCTCTTATAATGAACACATGGGATTGGCTATCTTTGAAAAATCCTAGATGAATCTTCTATAAAATCTGGCATGCCCAAGAAAACTTCTCACCGTCTTTTCATTGGTGGGAGGAAGTAACTTCTCAATTGCCACAATCTTTGCACTATCTACCTCAAGTCCCTTTGACGAAACCTTGTGCCCAAGCACAACCCCTTCTTTCACCATGAAGTGGCACTTCTCCCAATTGAGCACCAAGTTAGTATTTATGCATCTTTGCAAAACACGTAAAAGAGAGGTTACGTAGATCAAAAGAATAACCAAATACGGAAAAGTCATCCATAAAACCTCCATTATTTTTTCAATCATGCCATGAAAAATAGCCAGCATACATCTTTGAAAGGTGGCGGGAGCATTCCACAATCCAAATGGCATTCGTCTAAAAGAGAAAGTACCATAAGGGCAAGTAAAAGTTGTTTTCTCTTGGTCTTTAGGATCAATCAAAATTTGATTGTATCCCGAATAACCATCAAGAAAACAATTATACTCATACCCTGGCATCCTATCAAGTATTTGATCAATAAAAGGTAAAGGGAAATGATCTTTCCTAGTGGCATTGTTCAACATGCGATAGTCTATGCACACTCTCCACCCCACAATAGTCCTAGTAGCAAGTATCTCTAAGGCCTCGGTGGTTACAATAGTCATGCCCCCCTTCTTAGGTACCACTTGTGTAGGACTCACCTACTCACTATCACTAATGGGAAAAATTATGTTATTATCTAACCATTTCAACACTTCTTTTCTAACTACCTCTTGCATGATGGGATTCAATCTTCTTTGACCTTGGGCTCTAGGCTTAATGGACTCATCTAGCCTAATTTTATGCATGCAAATATGAGATGGAATGCCCTTCAAATCTGAAATGTCCCAACCAATAGTCGACTTATAAGTTCTAAGCACCCTTAGCAATTTTTCCAATTCAACATCATTCAAATGTGAAGAAACTATAACCGGAAAGAGGTCACCTTGTTCGAGAAATGCATACTTCAAGTGATTCGGAAGTGGTTTCAAGTCTAACTTCTTCCCTTTTTCTTGAGCTTTCGATTTTTCATGAGCTCCATCATTTGATGCCTCCAACGAGAAACATGAGGGCCAACTGTCAAGATTTTTGTTAGGAAATTCTTGACACCCTTCAAGAAACCCCCCCTCCCCCCCTCCCAAAAAAAACTTGGCTTCTCGTCGTATCTCCATGAATTTCAAGCTCCTCTGAAACATCAAGAGAGCAAATATAGTCAAACAAATCCACATCATTAAGTTCATAAAAGTTAAACTCAAATGGAACAAGAGAGGGTGAAGTGATATAATTTCTTATGCAAAAATTAAGTGGATCTTTCGAGTTTCTTCTTTCCATATGCTCATCCACAAGAGCTTGAACACTATTGATCATATTGCACTCGAAGCTCTCATCCTCATCATCCCGAAACTTGATAGCCTTGTAGATGTTGAACAAGATTTTCTCATTGTTCACTTGAAGTTCTAACTCTCCTTTTCTCACATCAATGATAGCCCCTCCGGTTGCTAGAAATGGCCTCCCCAAGATCAACTGGATGTACTTGTCCTCCTCCATATCTAAAACCACAAAGTCCACCGGGAAGATGAACTTATCAACTTTAACTAGTACATCTTCTACTATATCCAAGGGATACGTCATAGACCGATCCGCCAATTGGAGACTCATTGTAGTCGGTGTTAGCTCTCCCAAACCAAGTGTTTTAAAGATGGATAGGGGCATGAGATTTATACTTGCCCCTAAATCACACATGGCCCGAAATGTAGCTCCATCTCCAATGATGCACGGTAAAGTGAATGATTCGGGGTCCCAGGTGTTTTAAAGATGGATAGGGGCATGAGATTTATACTTGTCCCAAAATCACACAAGGCCCGAAATGTACCTCCATCTCCAATGATGCACGGTAAAGTGAATGATTCGGGGTCCCTTAGCTTTGGAGGTAGCTTAGCTTGGATGATTGAGCTACATTCTTCGGTGAGGTGGACCATTTCATACTCAACTATTTTCCTCTTGTTCGACATGATTTCTTTCAAGAACTTTGAGTAATAGGGTATTTGCTCAAGAGCTTCGGTGAATGGAATGTTGATGTGGATTTTCTTGAATATCTCCACAAACTTGGCAAACTTGTTATCCAATGCCTTCTTCTTCAATCTTTGAGGATATGGAAGCGGCACTATATTCTTGCCCTTATCTTGTGGAGGAATGATCTCTTCATTCTTCTTATCCCCATCTTTCTCTTCTTCCCCTCTTGCCTCTTTTTCTTTCCTCACTTGCTCTTCTTGTTTTTCTTTCTCTTGGCCATTTTTTTTTTTGTCAACACTCTCGGGTGCCACCACCACTTCCTCCTCTTGTGGCATTTTGGGCCCTTCGTAGCTTGTCCCACTCCTCAAATTTATAGCTTTGCATTGCTCCTTGGGATTGAGCTCTGTGTTAGAGGGGAATTGCCCCGAAGTGTGTTGATTTCCCAAAATATTAGCAAGTTGGCCTACTTGCTTCTCAATGGCTTTTACATTACTCACCACGTTCTTTATCATCTCTCCTTGTTCATCAAGTCTTTGCCATGTCTTTGCCATGTAGTTCTTAGTTTCCCCCATGAAGGAGCCAAACATTTATTCTAAAGATGGCTTCGGTGAAGATTCAACAATAATACCGTCTCTCACATTAAAATTTGGTGGTGGTTGAATGGCATTCCGTGGGTTGGCATAAGAGAAGTTTTCATGATGCCTTAAACCGGGGTGATATTGGTTCGAATTAGGAGGATGATGGTTCTCACGACTTTGCCTTTCGCCTCAACCTCTTTCTCTAAGATTCCGGTCCCTTTGGTTATTCATGTAATGGGCATTTTCTTATTGAGCATCGCTCGACTCTACTAACGCATTGGCCGACATCAAAGAGGTCAACTTATCCACATTATTGGATAAATTGGAAAGTTCTTCCGAATCTTGAGTTGAAGCTATCCTTCGATTTTGCCTTCGTTCGGATGGCCATTGATTTCCATTTTTAGCCATCTCTTCCAAAAGAACATATCCCTCCTCCGTAGTCTTCCCCAACAAAGATCCCCCTCTAGCCGATGCATCCACCTTACCTCTTGTTCGGTGGTTCATTCAATTATAGAAGTAGCAAATGAGTTGGTCTCGAGAGAAACCGTGATGTGGGCAACTTCTAATCAAATCTTTGAACCGTTCCCATGCTTCGGCTAGAGACTCATCGTCATCTTATTTAAATGAAGATTTTTCCCCTCGAATTTGAATAGTTTTGCTTGGAGGGAAATACTTCATCAACAATGCATCAACCAAGTCATTTCAATTCTCAATGGTCCGTAGATCGAGGGATAGATACCATTGTTTTGCACGGTCTCGAAGGGAGAAAGGGAATAGTTGCAACCAGATGTAGTCTTAAGGCACTCGATTGATCTTTACCGTTCCACTTATCTCGAGGAATTGAGATATGTGGAGGTTAGGATCCTCCTTGGAAAGCCCACCAAATTGGTTGTTTTGGACCATTACTATCAATGTCGGCTTGAGCTCAAAGTTATGAGCATCCACGGGTTCTCGACCCGCTCCTCCATACGGTCTCGGTATTGGGCGGAAATGATCCATCAACACCCTTTGTGGACCGTTTTCCTCATTCTCCATTGGTCTTCCGTCTCCTCCCACATTTGCATTCTCCCCAACTCTCCGGTGAAAGTTGTCTCTTAATATTCTTTGTGGTTGGTTGCCTCCATTCCCATTCGACTCCACTATTCCTCCAACATCTTCTTGGATCTGATGCACTCGGTCGAAAAATAAATTTCTTCTTCAGCTCGGCCGAGTTGTTGGTTGTCTAAGTTTGCACCTCGAACTTGTTTTGTGTGTAACTTTTGCTTCCGACCTCCAATCGACTCGATTCATTTTTCCATCCCACTCCGTTTTTCAAGCCGGATCCAATGGTGTACTTCTTTCTTCGGTCCAGTGAGATGTGGTATGTGTTTTTCTCCAAAAATCCTCATTTTCCTTACAAAATCGATAAAACACCACCTTTCTCTTATTTTGACCAAAACATTCATAATCGACCAATAAATCATTGAAATCACAATCAAAACGAGCTTCAAATATGCATAAAAACGTGTAAATTCCACCCGAATCAATTAGTAAGACACCCGAAGCAATTCTTCCACTTACACTTTCATCTCGAGAGTTAGTTTTAGTTGTTTACTTATTGTTTATTTTTCTTATTGGTGTTTGCTTAATCCTCCCATTTAACACCATGTCGACATATAGTTTTGGGACTCCACGCTCTCCTAGGTCCTAGGTCGATACTACTTGGTCGTATACTTGCAAAACTATAACGAACTCATACGCTTTTTTGTTCATAAAAAGTAGCAAAAATACGAAAAAGTCAATATGGTGGATATTATGAAGGAAATAAATGGACACCCCTTGAATATCCATTAGGTAAGATTATGCCTTACTAAAACCTTACTAGCAGGGGACTACCCTGGGAATGCCTACAATCTCATTACTAAGAACTGCAACCATTTCTGCAACGATGTGTGTGTTCGATTGACTGGGAAACCTATTCTGAGATGGGTGAATCGACTTGCTCGACTTGGTATGCATTTTACCACATCTTAGAATATGATTTCTCTCACTTGTCTCAGTTTCGATCACTATTTTACCACATCTAACTGAATCATTTCGAGTTCTTTAGAGCCATCATTCAATCCTTAGAATCTTATAATAGCTCTTAGTTTCCTATCTAAGCCTGAATCTCATTCATATCCTAAGCTTAGAAAAGTGTTGGTAGAACTTGTTGTTCATCACACTAGTTGAAGGTATATATATAAACCAAACCACTTCTACAAAGCGGGTAACTTCTCCAACATACATTTTTAGGAGGCACCGCCTTGCATAATTAGAGAACATCTTAAAAGCAATGAGCTCTAACAGAAGCTAGAACTTGATTACGCCAAAATGGATAGTTATCATTATCCAGACGAATCGAAAGAGTAATGATAAACCAAACATGGGAGAAGATGGGTTTACATATCAAACCCATCACTAAAACCCCCTAAACCCATGAAGCAAACATGCCCTATATATATAATTGTTGCCATCTTGAAATTAACTAAATAAGACTTACTCCTTATAATAACACTACATAATCATGTTGCATACTCTATTAAAAAATTAATACTGGCATAGCCATAGCATTAATTAATGAACTCAATTATCGGGTTACGGATTTTGAAATCGTTTTCTATCCGTTCTTAATCACATGGTATTTATAAATGTCCAGTTTTACAAATTCTCTTTCTAATAAGGGATAGGTTTGAGACCCTTTTCTTTTCAATTCTGATGAGAGACGGAATTTGACATCGTATTATCTAAACGATGAACGGTCCATTTTACATTCGGGTCAAAAATCTGTTTCAAATATTGTTTATATTTAACAATGACTTTTATCATCTCTAAATCTGTATCTAAACGATAAACGGCCCGTTTTACATGCAGGTCAAGAATTTGTCTATAAATTTGTTCCTAATTAAAAACGACGTTATGTCATCTCTAAACTAGGAACGAGTTTTACCTCCGGGTTAAGAATTCGTCTATAATTTCATCTCTAATTCGAATCGATTTTTTCGTCTCTAACTTGAATGTCCCTACCCACATTCCTGACCCAACCTAGAAGCCCGACTTGCTAAACCCGGCCCTTGACAGTCCGTCCACCCCGTGAACCCGCACCCACACCGACCCCACACGAACCCTTAAATGACTATTTCTTTGTTTTGTGTAGAAATTGAACTCAGGTGAGCGCGTGCCCATTGGCACCCGCCACCTGGGTAGATAGCTCTTTTGTTTTCTTTTTTAATATTAATTGTATATATATATTCTTTTGTCCATTTTTTTATTCATTTCATTTATTTCTTTCACATATATTCAAATTGTAACTTTAAAATTTGTAAATGTAATTTTTTTTGTTAATTTTTAAATTGTATATTTATTCAATTTTGACTCATAATAAATTAATTTCACATATATCGTTAATTGATTAATTTGTAACTTTAAAAAAAATGTTATTGTTATTTTTAAATTTTCAATTGTAAAACTCGATGTTACTTTATAAATTTAAATATTTTGCCAATACTTTGCCCTAATATTCTGAATAAAAATTGTTTTCATTTAGGAAGTGCTTGAGATGCACAACTATTTACCTCGTCGAACTTGATTTTAGAGACAATATTAAATTACCTTGTGAGCAAGATGATCTTCCATGTAGTTAGTATCCTCAACTTGATTTATCATGTTTGGCATATCCATCCCTCCACTACTTCATCTTCTTTGACTACTCTCGATGAAGGCATCTAGCAACTCGATAAGATAGGGTGAAGCCTCCCTTTCTCCATAATCTTGATAATTTGTGGGAACTTGTTGCATTTGATAATCGTAATCGTAGCTCCTCAACTATTGTAGCAAATTTCTTCTTGATGAGGAGGATAAACCATATCATATTGATCAAAACATTGATTCCATGCATATTGGTTATATTCGTCCATCTTCCACTTAAGCTCACCTACACAAATGATCAAAGTATCAAATTCACAAGATAGAGTAGAACAAATAAAGTAAAAGTATCATTAGTAATTATGCTCAACTAACACTAAGTTACACCAAAAGCAAAAATAATCCCCGACAACGGTGCCAAAAACTTGACACGTATTTTTCAATACTCACCTCTCAAGTATAAAAGGATCCTAGTGGTAATGATAAGTGCTCGATTAAATTATCAAACCATGGGACTAGTTTGCTAGCGTAGCCTTAGTGTTGTATGTAATCACGTAATTATAGTGAAAAGAAACGGGGTGCGATTAATACTAAATGCAAAAAACAACAAGATAAATATTAATTAAGAAAAGCAAGTAAAAATAATGATCAAAGATCAAATGAAGAGTAGAAGTGTTCGGGTGTTCTTCATTATGTGGAAATCGATTAAAACTTAACTTAAACGTTTAATTAATTGGTTGGTGTATGATAAAAGCAATCACTAAGGATGTATCTAATAAAGTACCTAAAATCGGGAGGACTAATAGACTCGTTCCTACTCGAATAATCACATAACAATGGGGTTCTATCTAATCCCTAATTATATTTTTCCACCTAAATACTAAAGCTCAAGCTTCTGTAATCTCCTCACTAACTACCTAAATTCTCATTCAAGTTATTAATGTAAATCAATGAGATTTTTAATGAATTTATCCAACTCTCGGTACGATAAACCAATATATACTAAAATCACACTATTTTAACCCTCGTCCATACGATCAAATACAAATACTCAACTCTCGTTGCGATAATCATGCATCAACATACGAATTAATAATTGAATCATACAATTAATTAAATAAATACCCACTAATCTAATTAATACACCACCAATAGAATCAAAAAATCTAAATTAAACTAAAAATTACAATTTTATCATAAATCCATACACAAAAACACCACAAACCTAACCAACAACTAAATTAGTAAATGAAAGATAAATAGGAAAGCATTAAATACTCAATCTGAAACTAGAAATGTGAAATTAGGGTTACACTTGCACCAACTAAATGCTCCTTGTTTTGTGCGCTGAATTGGCTGCGCATACCCCTGTTTGCTTACAGCTGCAATGATTAATGAGAGTGGCCCAGCATTCATTTTTCAATTTTAGGCCCATCTATTGTGCCTTCGAAAAGGGCTTTGCTGTAAATGGGCTTCAAATATTTTTCTTATTTAATTTTTAAGTTCAATGTCAATTTTTTTCAAATTATTATTTCGATTGACTTCACAATATAATCGAGATGTGTTTTGTTCTAAAAATGCTCATTTTTCTACAAAAATCGCAAACTACATCATTTCTTTAAATCAAGTGCAATTAGACAATTTATTATAAATAATGTACAAAATCCAATAAAATTATGCAAATTAAATAAATGAATTTCGAACAATTTTCACACTAATAAGGGAGATATAACACTCCATCAAAAAAAAAAAAAAAAAAAAGATATAACACAATATTATTATAATATATATGTTTGTCCTAGATATATATTGATATAACATGATATTATTCTACCACCTATGTTTATCTTGATATATTAATTGATTTTTTTTTTTTACTATTTATTAATTAAATAAAAGAGTAAATGAATTAATATAACTCAATTATACATGCTACAACCATGTTCTCGATTCTCTCGGTAATATAAGGATTTCATCTCTCCCAAATTACCCAGCCGTTTCACCTCCCAAGAAATGAATTCACACTCTCATCTTCTTTCTCTGATTAATCCAACTCGCTTCCTCTCCACTTTATGGTGACCACACGTAGGGGCTACTGCTGCTTCTTTAAAAAAAATACAGAAGTAATATTTACAATCTAATACGAGTAATTTTTATTTTATTTTAAGATAAATGAAAATGTAATAGTCATTTATATTATAAAGGAGAAAAATAGTAAGACATTGCATAATATTAGAAAACAAACATTACATAATAGATTATTGAAGTAAACTATGATTGAGTATTATAACACACTAATTACCACCTTCAGGGTGTTGGTCCTTAAATGAGTATCAATGCTGGTGAAAGTTTAGAGGAGGGGTGAATGGACTTTCAGATTTTCAAACTTTTGTGTGCTGATCAGATGAGACAACCAGGTGAGCTATGTGCTCTAGTCGTCTGATGCAGATAATATGATCTGATTTTAAGAGTGCGAGTGTATAGTAGCAAATATAGATAACCAACCTACTGATTGATATAACAGTTGGTCAGTTGGACAACTATCTAACTAGCCACTAGTGCGGAATTGTGTAGGCCCTAAATATTTAGACTCGTGGGTTGAATGAAAACATTTTGACAAATAATGACTTTAACAGATAATGTATGATATCAACTTATACGATGTCTGCTGATTATGTAAAACAACACGTAGTGAATTTAGACTCTTTTGAAAACGTATGAATATGAAATATTAACAGTATGAATAATATGAACAATAAATAATAAAGTGATAAAACAATAAACAACGCGAGTATTTATAGTGGTTCGAACAACTTGTTCTACGTCTACTCTCACAGCTCAACTATGAAGTTAATCCTTATAAAAAGGTTATTGCTAACTTTATAGTCACAAGAGAAGACTTTGATTGAAATACACTTTCCTTAGTGTATACGGATCTACTTGTTATTATAAGAACAAGTACTTTTGCAATGTGGTTTGGTTAACTACTAAAAACTTGAAAAGTAAAGTATGTGAGTAACCAACTAAGTGTGAAGAACACACTTTCTAAACACTATGGATATGAATCTGGATTCAGACTTAGGATCGAAAACTTAGAGCTAAGGATAGAATAGAAATTCAGGCTCTATGGAACTCGAAATAAGATTCGGAATGTTAAAGGCAGTGTTTGGTTTGGAAATTGGAATTGTGGTTGATTGGATTGGGATTGAGATTGGAAAAGGATGGATTGGGGTAATACATGAATAGTAATTATGTGTAAGTTGTGTTTGGTTAAGAATTGAGAAGTATGGGTAAATGTAACTTTATGTCACATCAAAAGAGTGATTATAATATGTTATTATTGTTAGTTAGTGAAATAATGATTGTATAATAGTGAATGATATATTATTTTATTATTGTTAATTAGTGAGGTAATGATAATAAGGTTTAATTATTAGTATTTTGTTTATAGTGTAAATATATGTATTTAATATTTAATATACTTACATATATTTATATTAATTTGTTATTATGTGTATTTAATGTAATAATTATTATTTATCTAATTAATATTAATATTAAATATATTTATTCACATTATATAATATATATATATAAATATTATATACGTGCATAACTACATAAAATATATTTTACTATTAAAAAAATGCAAAACTATGGTTAATATATATATATATATATATATAAATTCATACAAATATCAAATAATTATTATTTTTATATGTTTGGTATAATAAAATTAAATATAAGTAGTTGTTATTTTTTTTTATAGTATAGAGAAAATTTCATTTTAAGTCTGGTAACTTAGGTCTAATCCATAATATATCCTTTAAGTTTTCACATTTTCAATTTACGTCCTAAATTGTCCAATTTACATCAGTTTCGGTTCAATTTACGTCCTTTTCACCAAAAAATTGGAAATTTGGTCAAATTATCCAATTTACATCCTTTATGTTTGAAAATTATAAATTAATAATTAAAAAATTCTGAAAATATCATTAAAAATTAAAAAACCTCATTAAAAATCTAAAAATCTCATTAAAAACATATATATTGTGTCAAATAAATATAAAAATCTAAAAAATTTACAAATACTACATTCAAAAAATCTGAAAATGTGTAATTTTTTTTCTTTCTAAAAACTCATAAAAATAAAAAAATCTATAATTTCTACAATTCAAGAAATCTGAAAATGTGTAAATTTTTTTTTTCTAAAAACTCATAAAATTAAAAATATCTATAAATTAAAAAATTTTAAATGTTTAAAATAAAAAAATTCCACGTACAATTTTAAAAATATCGTGAAAATGAATTTGGGACGGTTTCAAAATCGATCAAGGTGTGGAACTTCCACTCAACCTCGACGGTGAGTTGGAAAATCTCGTGGGACCCAAAATTTTTTGGAGTTCGAGAAAAACTTTAATGGTAGACGAGTTTGAATCAAGTCTGATTTTTAATGAAATGTTAATACTTTTTATTATTCTTATTAGATTTTTAGGATTAGTAATTTTTTATCTACACATTTTTTATAAATTAATGAGATTTTTAGAGTTTTTAGAAATTTTAATGAGATTTTGAATTTTTAAATTACACCTTTTCCATTCTTTTAATTGTAGAATTTTTTATTTTTTATATTTTCAAAATTTTAGAATTTTAGAATTTTTTTATTTTTATTTTACACAATTTATAATTTGTAATGATATTTTCGAAATTTTAGTGATATATTTTGAATTATATTTTACACATTTTATATTTTTTAATTTTAATGAGATTTTTGGATTTTTAAGGATACTTTTATAGATTTTTTTATATCTTTAATGGGATTTTTAGAAAATTTTAATTATTAGATTTTAATTTTTAAACTTAAAGGACGTAAATTGGACTATTTGGCCGGAATCCCAATTTATTCCTCACATTCCATTGAGTTTTAAAATTTTCCGACGGAAAGGACGTAAATTGGACCAAAAAGAACGTAAATCGAAAAAGTAAAAACTTAAAAGATATATATTGGATTAGGCCTAAGTTACAGGACGTAAAATGAAATTTTCTCTATAGTATATAATTATTAATTTTATAATTTTGTATAGAAATAAGAGTGAGAATAAGTGATTAGAAAAATAATATGAGAGATAATGAATGTGTGAAAGAAAAGTAAGAGACAAAAGAAAGTAGGTGAGAGAATGAGTGATTGAAAAGGAAAATAGTGATTTGATTATATAAAAATAGGTGTATTGTAGGGGTGGATTATATTTGGATTGAGAGAGATTTGATTGGGATTGGGTCAATCCAATCCAGGTTGGTCAATCCCAAAAACAAACACAGCCTTATGGATTTATATGGATTTTCATAGACTTGACAAGATTGTGGAATATTTTTTTTTTATGGATTTACATAGATTTTCATAAACTTCGATATTTGTGGGAAGAGTTTTTTTTAATGTGAAGTGTTTTTTTTTTAAATTAATATTATATATATATATATAAAATATTTTACCAATAAATATATATATATATAAAGTTTATATATTAATTCGGGACGGGCCGGATACCCGCGGGTTGGACATAAGACTCAAATCCGACCCATACTCAATACGGGGCGGATCCGACCTGACCCAAAGCTCGCGAGGTGGGTGGGTACCCGCGGGTCGGGTTAATATTGTCATTCCTAATTCTGATCTTTCATCTTCAGAGTTCTCTGAGAGACCGTTGAAATCTCTGGTTTTTAGAAGAAATTTTGGATAGTGAAATTTATTTATATTTTTTAAGGAGAAACCAACAAAATCCATAAAGTATTAAAATTCATAAACTGTTGAATACCTACAGATTTTTAAAGACTTTTTAAAATCCGTATTGAATACCTCATAATTTTTAAAGACTTTTGAAAATCCGAATTGAATACCCCCAGACTTTGAAAGTCCAAAAAAATCCTACAGAATCCACAACCAATACACCCCCCTAAGTGTTCTTGAGGTCCGCTGATGAGTTCTCTCACGTATAGTTTCCGTGATTGTTCTAGTGAACAATGTCTTTTATTTATAGAGGATTGCTTGGACGAACTAGTCGTTTGTGAGAATTAGCCGTTAGAGACAATCTTCTATTTTTAGGACGAGATCTTCATGGAGTTGATGTGTCAAGATATTCTGGTACGACATTACCTTAAAAGGGAATGTGCATTAAATGCTCTTTTACGACTCTGAAAAGATCTTTAAATTCCTAGTTCAAGTCAACTTCATAGCTGTGTTGTCATCTTCTAATTGGTCCACATCAGCCGAGTTGTTTGACTTGCAGTCTTGTCGTCTGTTTTAGTCTGATGATATCTGACATTTTCTTTGTCTTCTGTGATGTTGTCTCTTCTTCCATTAATGCATTCTTCAATAAATGTGTTATGTAATCTGATCAATCAGACTAAAGGTCTTTATTGCTCTTTAAGGCTTGCCAAGATCCGGTGAAGTTCATATCAGCTGGTGTTTTCTGATCGCCTGATCTCATGTAGCTACTATCAGTTGACAAAGTATACAAGAGCTTTTCAGTTTGATTACACTAAAACTTAGACTTCTATACTCTATCTACTAAGCTTTATAAAACAACTTAGGTGGTAACCTATCACTAGATTACAAATTGAGATCTAACACTTTGAATACTGATTTGGTTTTGGCCATCAAAACTAAATACATATATTCTAATCAGATTAGGGGTATGATGAATATCCCAACACAGGGTAGGTAAGGTAATCAACAACATAAAATTTTATGTCAAACATCTCATTATCGCACTTACTATTCACAAAATTTGTTTCAACTCTTTTCTTTTTTTCTTGATCGATTCTTGATATAGGTTAATAAGATGCTCAGGCGTGCGACATGCCTTAGTCCAATGTCCATTCGCCCCACATCGATGATAAGTGTCATATTTGGGCATTGTATCAAGTGAGTCGTTCTCTTCCTTTGGTGTTCAAAATTTTATTTTCCCTTTTGTGAGCCTTTAAATTTCGGACGGTAATTATAATTATTTTGAAATTTGTCTCGGCCAAAACCACGTCTGAGGCCAAGTCATCGCCTGCGTCCATATCCTTGTCCACGACCTCTTTTACGACTGTTGTAGGAGCCGTGATTATTTTAAAAGATACAACATTCATTTCAGAAAGTAGAGAAGAATCGGTTGGACCGAAATTCATGGTTTGTCATCAAAAGCTCATTATTTTGCTCAGCCACCAAGAGACATGAAATCAGTTCATAATATTTAGTAAAACCCTTCTCATGATATTATTGTTGCAAGAGCACATTAGAAGTATGAAACGTGGAGAATGTTTTTTCCAACATATTATCATCAGTAATATTTTCTCCACATAATTTTAATTTAGAAATGATTCTGAACATAGTTGAGTAACGAGCCTTTGGCAAAATCACCGTTTTTTGTGATCATAACTTTCTTTAAGATTTGTCCACAATTCAAGTGGATTTTTCACAGTGGGGTACTCAGTTTTTAATCCTTCATTAACATGGTAGCGAAGGAAAATCATGGCTTCAGCCTTATCTTGATTAGATGTAGTGTAGTTATTCGAACAGAGCATTAATGAGACTCGGCTCGACTCGTTTAGCTAAATAAGTCGAGTTCAAGCTCGTTAGATACTCGATTTACCAACGAGACGGCTTGAACTCGACTTGTTAGGCTCGATAACTAATTTTTTATAAACAATTTCATTAGGCTCGTTAGGTTCGACTCGATAGGCTCGTTAGACTCGTTAACGAGTCGAGCTGAGCTCAATTTTTAACTCGACAATATTATTGAGTCGGGCTCAGCTCGTTACGTTAAGAGCTCGAGTCGAACTCGAACCTCAAATACTCGGCTCGACTCGGCTTGAATAACAGCTCTAATTAGACGTTTGATTTGCCACTTTTATGGAATCTTCAAGACCCACGACATCCAAATGAATTTCTGCGTTAAGAATCCATGACAAATATTTTTTTTCAGTAATATCAAGTTCCACAAATTTAAGTTTTATCAAGTTCGATATGTTGGAAACTGAAATTGGTCGATCACTATTTGAATTTCATCGATCGAAATATTTTACGAGCCTCGTGTTGATAATGTGTTTTGAAAAAACTTAAACATATAACTTTGTATGTTGAGAGAGTGAATAATATGTAGAGAATATAAAAATATTTAATTCTTCTTCGAATGTATAGATCTCGATACAAGCTTAAAAAGATTGAAATGGAAATATGGTAGATATTACAAAGAAAACAAATGGAAATATTATACTCCGTTTCAATATTGTTACTATATATTTTCAACATTGTATGAAACACAGTCAATGAGTCAATTTCGGCGCCTCGTATTTGTAAAAACGAAATTAAAGATTGAGATCCCCCCTATTAACTGTGAGGCATTAGATAAATTTGTTTGTTTGTTTGTTTATACGAGGTAGGCGTGCGATTAGATTAAATTAAATTAAACCGAGCGAGCTTAATTACCATGATTACTTTTAATAATAATTCTCTCGCTCACACTCCACGAAACCCCACCCAAATTCTCCCCCAATCAAATTGGAATTCCTTTTTCCTCTTCCAAACCAAAACACCATAGCCAAGTGAAATAAGGTATGGTAAAGATGCTGTGCAGAATGATGATGATGGGGCGGAAGAGGAAGACGGGGGCTGTTCCGGTGTACCTCAACGTATACGATCTTACCCCTATCAACGGCTATGCTTACTGGTTCGGCCTTGGAATCTATCACTCTGGTGTTCAAGGTTTCAATTCACAAATCTCAAATCCTTTTTGCTTTTCCATTCATTGGTTATGTTATATATGTGTTTGTAATTGGGGATTGATTGTTCACGGTGAAATCCTCTGAAAATTCTTCAACTAGTATAACCCTATTTTCTGGCTAATTTCCTCCTAAATTCATTGTGTTGCGCAATTCACGGAGTTTGGTGGCTGCTAAATTGTGATAAAAAAATAAAATAAAATATTGCGCTAGCCTTTGTTTACTCCGTCAATCAGTGACTAGAAAAGTAAACAATTCGAGTTGGAATTATCGCTTATAGATTGAAGCTTTCTTACTTCTTTCATTCAAGTGAATTGGCAGTTTTGGCTTAGGATGCACTTCTTGAATAATTATACCTTCTTTGTGATTGTGAAGACTATATAACCTGATTATGCTATGAAAGTTGCTTTAAGCATGATTTGTGCAATATGAATCTCTTGCTCATTTTTTATGCTAGTTCACGGGGTAGAGTATGCATTCGGTGCCCATGAACATTCAACAACTGGCATCTTTGAGGTAGAACCAAAGCATTGCCCTGGGTTCACATTTAGGAAATCCATCTTGATTGCAAGGTCAGATTTGGATCCCAAGGAGGTCCGCGCGTTCATGGAGAAACTAGCAGGGGATTACCCTGGGAATGCCTACAATCTCATTACTAAGAATTGCAACCATTTCTGCAACGATGTGTGTGTTCGGTTGACTGGGAAACCTATTCCGAGATGGGTGAATCGACTTGCTCGACTTGGTATGCATTTTTCCACAACTTAGAATATGACTTCTCTCACTTATCTCTGTTTCGCTATTTTACTTTTCTGCCTTTATATGCTTCAACTTCAACTGCATAATGTCTAGGATGCTCGTGTTTTGAGAAATGCATTTACATTTCCACTTCTATTTTCATTTCCTTTGCTTAGAAACAGCAAGAAAGTGAAGTTGAAGTCCTCTCTCGAGTGTTGATTAGTCATATTCCATACACATATGCAGGGTAGAAATAAAGATAAGTGGTAAATTATGTCTCGTTTGGGCTGCCTTCGGGTCCTCGACTATCTACATTGGTGGTCTTAGGGATTATGTATTCATAAGTAAATTAGCACATGGCTCACAATTCTCAAAGAAAAAGACTCCCAATATGATGAAATGTGTGATCCCTATAAAAATCTCCCGCAATTCTGATCAAACGCGAAAAGCTTCTAGGTTGAATACTTGTATTTTCCACAAGAGTTTCTCCCTGTTTACTTTTAGAAAAATTGAATAGAAGTCCCACTACTCTTTTATTGAAAGTTGAAACTATCTTTGACTTTTGAGAGTAGGATATGAGATTTATGGGGACAAACTTATGTTGCTAATATTTTGAAGTATTTTGTATATATTAAAGTAATTTTATTGTGTTATGGTATTGCAATAAGGTTTGTTCTGCAATTGCGTTCTTCCGGCTGGTTTGAATGAGGTGAAGATTGGGCATGTAAGAGCTGAAGACGGGAATTCCGTGAAAAAAAAACTGAGAAGTAGTTCAAATAGGTTAAGTTCTGCAGCTTCTGCTAAAAGAATCGACAGACACCAAAGCCATCGTTCTTTGTCGTCGCGCTCATCCTCTTCGCCAGCATAACCGAGCACTAATGGTGGGTGGCCTGGTTCAGAATCTTGGCAGGTTTTATTGTAATTAAACAGAAGATGGATTGCTTATATATGAATATGAAAGAACCTTGGGTGTTTAATCTTTTGTCTCTGTATAATGACTGTGTGAAGATAATTTAGACGCAGTTGTGAAAAATGTGAAAGTTATAAGATGTTGCAATTGAGTAAAGGGTAAATTAGAAAGAATTAGTGTAGGTTTGATATCACCCCTATATATTAATATATATTTTTTTAGATTTTAATGTGTAATTAAACTATTGATTAAGTATATGGGTTATTGATATTAAAACTATTGAAAATTAAATTAAAACTAATTAATGTTATTTTGACTAAATTCTCTTTATATTCTTTATCTAAAAATATAACTATGTATTTTGTAAAGTATGTTAATTGTTAAGTTAATCAATAGGTTTTCAAGTTAGGCTGGAGGGAAGTACTCCTATATATTATGATTATTAATTTTTTCTAATGTACCGCATAATACGCAGAAACTCATGCAATATATGTATATCATATATTTTACAGTTTTCCACACTAAACCTTTAAAATATATGAGAGAAGATCAGAAATGGCAGCATTGTCTAACAGTCTTAGATGGAAGGGCAATAAAATTCAAAGTGTAGGTGGATCAAGGAGGCAGACGGAGACGCGAACTCAAGATATTGTCATAGCTACATCATCAACAACAACAAAAAGAAACAAAATCTCAGACATAAACATACATGGGAGATGGAGAAGTTAAGGAAGGTGTTTTTGAACACTTCAAAAAGCACTATGCCAAAGATCAGACAGTGAGGTCAAGCCTTCATTCTGATTTCTGCCAAAAAAAAAAAAAAGAATTCCTAGAAAGAAAATGAGATGTTGATAGCCCTATTCACAAAAGAAGAAACGAGAATTCCAAAAGCCCGATTCCATATGGTTTTAATTTCAAGTTTATGAAAGAATATTGGAACTTGTTTAAACTAGATTTCATGAGAATGATGAAGAAATTCCACCAACACGGCAAATTGGTCAGAGGTCTAAATTCGACTTTTATTGTGCTAATACCGAAGAAAGAGGTGGCAAGAGAGATGTCCGACTTTAGGCCTATTTCTCTTATTCAGGGAATCTACAAGATTCTATAAAAAATACTCGCAAACAAGTTAAACAACGTGCTAAACTCATTCATATCAGAACAATAAAGCGCTTTTGTGAGGGGTAGATAAATACTAGACAATTAATGTGATGATTCTCAACGATACAATAGTAGAAGCAAAAAGGAGCAGACATGAGAGGGTGTTGTTTAAAATAGATTTTGGATTTTGCAAAAGCCCATGATTCAATAGACTTAGATTACATGAAGCTACTCATGGAGAGATTCAAATATCACCCAACATGGATCAAATGGGTGATGGGATGTGTCACAAGTGTCTCGGCCTCAGTCTTGGTGAATAGAAGTCCATCGGTGATCTTCAATCTCGAGCGAGGATTAAGACATGAAAACCTCCTATCCCCTTTTTATTCCTCATTGCAGTAGAAGGCTTGAGCATAATGATGAACAAGGCAATATTAGGCGGGTTATATATATAAATTAAGAAAAATTATTGAAAAATTAATTTAATAAATTGTTTTAGTAGTGATTTATTGTAAAAGTCATCTCAAAAGAGATTGTTATTGTATTTTTGGTACTTAATTATATAAAAATTTGATTATTTCGTAAGTATTTATAAGTGGACCTTTCAAATTCAAATCCTCCAACTCATCTACTACTATACTCCCTCCAATCCAAAATATATGTCATCTTAAGCTCATGCACATATATTAAGAAAACATTTGACTTCTCATTTTACCTTTAATTAATACTTGTAATTCACATTTAAAAAAATACATCTTTGTAAATAATTATTGATTTTAAGGATAAATTTGAAATAAATGTAATTAATTTGCATTGAAAAGTGTAAAACGACTTATATTTTAAATAGGAGGGATTACTATATAGATAAGCAATCAATATTTTTTAAAGGATTAATTGTAAATTAAATTTACATATTTTGTTAAATTGCAATTTAATCTAAACTTTTGAATAATGGTAAATAATCACCAACTTCAAATAAAGTTACAATTTAGATTTATAGACAGTCTTATTTGTGTCCAAATCTAATGTGACTAGCTGATGTAACATTTTCTTAATGAAACAACATTATTTATTATTCCGATCTAATATCGAAATGTCAAATTCGGACACAAATGAAGCCACCTAAAAATTTAAATTGCAACAATATTTAAGATAAATGATTTATTTGTAATTATTCAAAAATATAGATTAAATTACAATTAGTGAAAAGTGGTGATTTATATAATTTACATTTAATTTTTTTTAAATCCATGAAAATGAATCACAAATGGTATATGACCAATCCCAACCCGACCCGTTAAAGAAGAGATTTGATTGTTGTTGACCAATATTCTATCCAACTATTCAATTCAACAGCTATGTATTTATTCTCTGCAATGTAATTGTAAGAAGAATATATTACTGTAATACATTCACAGCAGTAGCCAACTGGCCCTCACATGCTTCCTACTGTTAGTCTTGTGGAAAATTTGATACCACCAAAATCATGTTTAATTTGGATAGTTTAATTAATTAATGATTACCCCTTCTTCGTTTCATAAAATATATCGTATTTGATTTTAAATTTTATTTTAAAAGATTTATCATTTTTTCTATTTTTATTAATGAACTTCCTAAACTATTCCTATTACTTACTATAATATCTATTTTTTTTAAAGATCTCTAAGGCTGGAAAAGAGGTTCTCATCAAGTCTGCTGTCCAAGCCATTCCTGCTTATTGTATGGGGGTATTCTTGCTACCCCCTTCGTTGCTGGACGAGTTACACCGCATGCTTAATGCTTATTGGTGGGGATCGGGGGGTGCAACATCTGGAATAAAGTGGTCAACATGGGGAAATATTTGCTCCCTTAATCGGATGGAGGCATGGGCTTTAGGGATATTTATTTGTTTAATGTGGCAATGTTGGGCAAAATGGGATGGCATCTCATAAATGATCCAGAGGCTCTTGTGTGTCGGGTGATTAAGGCCAAGTATTTCCCGAATGGAGATTTTTTTATGGCACCTTTGGGGCATTGCCCTAGCTACACGTGGCGCAGCATTCATGAATCTCAGGATTTAATTCGACGAGGTACAAGGTGGAGGATAGGTAGTGGTGACCACATAAAGGTTTGGGGACGTCCATGGCTTTCCTGCGATGATAATTTTTGGGTCCACTCTCCTATTCCGGATGGGTTACAAGATATCAGGGTGTCAGAGCTCTTCATCCCGGGTCAAAGACGTTGGGACACAGAATTATTGGAGCTTTTGTTTCACGAGGAGGATACTAAACGAATTCTCGAAACTACAATTCCTCATGTGGGTTTTGGTGACAAATTAATATGGCACTTCTCTCGTGACGGAAAATATAGCGTTAAATCGGCATATTTCCTAGCAAACAAACTGGTACGAGGGGATAAGGAGGGTAACGAGGATTGGGCGTTAATTTGGAAGGTAGGAGTTCCCCCCAAAGTGAGAAACTTCTTGTGGAGACTGTGTCGAGGGTTTCTTCCCACTCGGCATAGCTTGTTTAGGCGGCATATCGTGTCTAACGATTTGTGCCCCCAATGTGAGGTTGAGATAGAAACAGAATGGCACACCTTTGTGGGTTGTACGACTATCATAAATGTATGGAGAATGATTGGTTTCAGGGGTCAGTTGAGTAAGGCCATGATGGCTGTGGAATCAATGAAGGATCTGATTTTTTTGTTGTTGCGTGAATTGAACGAGGAAGATATGGTGATGATGGTTGTGACTTTATGGCGCATTTGGAAAGAACGGAATGACAAAGTGTGGACGGGGAAGTGCAACTCGGCTGCTGTCATTTTTTCTCTAGCAACGCGCGTTTTGAAAGAGTGGAGAGAAATATGGGAGCCTACCACTCGACTGAGGACACGACAACGGTGTATTGCATGGCATCCTCAACAGCAACAGTGTATTAAAGTAAATGTGGACGCCGCTTTCTTTGCAGCCACAATGGAAATGGGAGTCGGCATCATTGCCCATGTTGACATTGGGACGTTTATATGCTGTCGTACTATTAGGATTCAAGGGCTTTATCAGATTGCCGAGGGTGAAGTGTTGGGTCTCTTTGAAGCACTTTCATGGATAAAGGAATTGGGTTTTGAGAAGGTGGAGATTGAAGTAGACGCCAAGTTGATCTCGGATGCAATGAATTCGTCCCAACAATCAGATTCAATTTTTGGGAATTTTATTGATGCTTGCAAAGCTATTGTAGTTACTATTCCTTTTTGTTCGATTAATCATATCTGTCGAGCTGCCAATGAGAAGGCGCATCGACTTGCTAGAGCTGCTAGGGAGTTCACGAGCCCCCATGATTGGTTTGACCCCCCGTCTCTTATGGAGGGCTTGCCTAATGGTATTTGCCGTTGTTGAATAAAATGAAGTTTTGCCTTAAAAAAAAAAATCAAAGGAAGGTGAAAAAAAAAAGTATGATAAAAAGAAAAGTAAAAGAGAAAAATTAAAAAAGGGGTAAATGTGTTAAAAAGTACTAGTATATTTTAATTTTGGAAAATTCTCAAATGCACCATGCACCCAAACATGTTTGGTGCACATGTTTTGTCCTTATCCTCCCACTCTAACTTATTATTCATTTTTCTTTACTTACCGTTATAATTCCAATTTTTTCTCTACTTATTAATTAATTTATTTATAATCTATTACTTAATTAATTAATTTACAATTATTAATTAATTACAATTCTCATTTTTATCATCAATATTTTCAACTATTAATTAATTTACAATTCTCATCACTTAATTAATCTATAATTTTCATATTTATTTTGCTTTGCTAATTTAATTAATTAAAACTGGTATATTTAATTATAAATTGTACCGTTAAAATTATTATTAAAAATGAAAAAATGTTATTTTTATTATTGAAAAATGGTAGATTTTGTTACTGAAAAATGTAATTATTATTATTGAAAAGTGGTAGATATTTTAACTGAAAATGTAATTTTTATTATTGAAAGTGGTACTGAAAAGTGTAATTCTTATTATTGAAAAGTGGTTGATATTTGAACTGAAAAGTGTAATTCTTATTATTGAAAAGTGATAGATATTTTTAACTGAAAAGTGTAATTCTCATTATTGAAAAGTGGTAGATTTCGTTATTGTAAAGTGTAATTCTCATTATTGAAAAGTGGTAACTATTATTATTGAAAAGTGTAAATTTTGTTACTGAAAAGTGGTGATTCTTATTATTGAAAAATAGTAATTTTATAACTGAAAATTCGTAAGTATTATTATTGAAAAGTTATATTTAAAAAAAACACAGACATGGAAAATTTTTTTTAAAAAAAATTGTATTTTAAAACAGAATTATTATTTAAAAAAATGGAATGATCACGGTAAAAAAAAAAAACAAGATTATTATTTAATAGTAACTGATAGGAATTGAACCGGTGTCAGTGTTTATAACCATTTGGACAGCGACAATTTAGTTATATATTTTTGTCTTTATTAATACATAGATGATTGACAAGTGCATTAACGTGCATGTGCACAGAAGACTAACTCTTTAATTTTATACAAAAAAAAAAGGGTTAATTGCAAATTAAATCACCACCTTTCAATGAATTGCAATTTAATCTAAACTTTTGAATAATTGCAAATAAAATCATCACCTTTCAATATTGTTGCAATTTAGACTTCTAGACAATCTCATTTGTGCCCGAATTTGACGTTTCGAGATTAGATCGAAATAAAAAAACAATGTTGTTTCATTAAGAAGGTGTCACATCCGCCAACCACGTTAGACTTGAGCACAAATGAAACTATTAAGAAGTTTAAATTGCAACAATATTTAAAGGTGGTGATTTTATTTGCAATTATTCAAAAGTTTAGATTAAATTGCAATCTAGTAAAAGGTGGTGATTTAATTTGCAATTAACCCAAAAAAAAAAAAGGGATAAACTTTATAAAGCAAATGAAGTGTTTCAGAATATTCATAATCATAATTAAACAACTCATTATGTTCCGCAAAAGCGGTTGCAAACTTGAATTTTGTGTGTGAACATGTATACAAGGACGTACATTGTGTTAATTACGGCTAATTATTCATGATTACTTTCCTTAATTTGCTGCATTTCCTCAATCAAGTGTCCACACTCAATGCGGAGTGCGGACGTAATTATTTGCAACTATATTTCTATATTCTACTTTAATCATTACACTAATATTATGTGTATCTTTAACATGCATTACCATATTTGGGTTGGAATTTTTTAAATATACATGAAATATATCCTTTCAAAAACATATACTCCCCCCACCGACCATAAAAAAAAAGTTTATCTAAGTAGGACTAAATGGATCTGACTCGATTAACCCTGAATAATGTAAAATTATGATTCATAAGTTATATGCCCGTGATTTTTTTACCCGAATTGATTAGTTTGTGAGTTAAACGGACCAGTCCGAGTTGTTTATATATATATTGGGTCTAACTATTAATTTATGTATTAGGTCATTTGGCCCATGATCATTGTACAGAGTATAATTTTACTATTTTTATTGTCCAAGTGTTCAAGTCTAACCTGACAATTCATAAAGAGTCGTTCATTACTCATTATTACTTTATACCCAAAGTTAGATTAACAAATACGATGAAATACTCTTACCCAATTATTTCTAAAATTGTGTTTAAATCATACTTTTGTTCTTTCATTTATCGATTATTAATTAATTATTTATTTTTCTATTTGGATGTGTCATTTGTGACCTTTAATTTTAAAAGAAAAAAATTTAAAAAATTTATTATAGCCCCGTAATGGCCCGTTTAGCCCATGGCCCGCTAGGGTTAGGGTTACGTCCCAACAATTGTAGGACCATTAAGAATGAACCGGTTAAGGTCCTAGCCCGTTTAACACATGGCCCTGTAAGGCTGGGGTGTCTAATAAAAAATATGCTTATACATTTGAGCACTTGTTTTAAGAAAAAATAGATGAAGTAAGAGTGTTGTGAGATTATTGTG
Source organism: Galeopsis tetrahit (assembly GCA_963675135.1). Taxonomy (NCBI): domain Eukaryota; kingdom Viridiplantae; phylum Streptophyta; class Magnoliopsida; order Lamiales; family Lamiaceae; genus Galeopsis; species Galeopsis tetrahit. Next base: position 8,633,604 of record OY776127.1, on the reverse strand, counting down.
AGGTAAAAATAAAGTGATTGTTTCTATAAAAGATAATGAACATACTTTTGGTGAACCGACAAATAAGGAAAGTGAACATACTTTTGGTGGATCAGGTTCGGATTGTGAACTTATAACTTCTAGATTTTCTTTTTTCCTTTTAATTTACAACCTTTTATTGTCCAAAATGATAAAATGGGTAACTTTTGAATGGACAAATAGAGTACATGATATATAGTTAATTAAAATAAATTTGGACAAAAATTTGTAGATCGAACTTAATTGAAATAAATTTTATCAATCTCAAGTATTACTATAAGATCAAAATATGTTATTACAAGGTTAAAATATATTGCAATTACAGTAACAAAAATATAGGTTTACAGTACCACAAATTATTTTTGTAGTAACATAATATTATACTTTAGTACGGAGTATAATTTTGGCATTGTAGACTTGTAGTATCATATTCTAGTCTTCTAATAGTTTTATTTTGCTCTTATAGTATTTTATATATATATATATATATATATATATATATATATATATATATATATATATATATTAAATCATATGTTTATAACCTGGGCGATTCAAATATAAGGGGAGTGTATTCAATTGAGATTCTGTTTAAAAGGTCTTTAGAAATCTTTGGTTAGAGCACCACTAGGCCTTAGGTCCTGGGTTCGAGTCATGGGGAGGGGAAAAAAGGGATGGGTATTTAACTTTCCATCAAAAAAAAAATCTTTAGGTATTCAACAATCTATGAATTTTAATACTCTATGGATTTCGTTGGATTCTCCTTAAAAAAATTTCACTATTCAAAATCTCTTCTAAAAACCAGAGATTTCAACGATTCTCTCAGAAGACTCTGAAAGAGAAGAAAAAAAAAACTTTGTTGTTCTTCTAACAAAATTTCAACTACTAACATACTACATTAGTCTCATTCGAAAGCATTATTTTGAACCACAAAATCCTACACAGCCTCACAGTTTACAAAATCGAAAAGCTGTCAATCTTCCTGCTCTTCTTCAAACGAAATAAAATCAAGAAATTGTAACTATGTTCTTTGATAAGCATCACAGATTCTTTACCACCATTATTATTATCGTGAAAAGGATTACATCTCTGTATTTTAAAATTATGTTAAAATGATGTTCTCTCTTTAAAAATTATATTATATTGGCACAGTCCATTAGGTTAGCAATAATATATTCTCGATCGCCACCTAATTTATAGCATTATCGCAATTCACAATTTTCAAAACCCACCTCCATTCTCATTTCAAACACAAGCAAAGTTAGTATTGGCTTGTGAGTTGTGATTACATAACTTTTTCTTCGGAAAGAATGTTGCTCTGATGAATTTTCAGTCGTATAAAGAAGATCAGATTCACCACATATGGAAGAGAACATTCTAGCTAATGCATGGAGAACTAGTATTGCTAATGTTATGTGGTGGGAAATGAGGGTCGACCGTGATGGAAATGAAGATGAGAATAATAATGATGAATAATAAAAAAAAATTTGAACTAATATATTTTCGCAAAAACTTATATGTTGCATACATGCAATATGACTAATTAAGGTAATTAGGTCAAAATTCGTGGGTCAACGTGGGTCAACGCGGGTCAACACGGGTCAACCTTAATTAAAATATTTATTTTCACTCTAATATATTATTATTTTACTACATGACCAAAATTATGTTACTACAAGAACTAAATTTTGTCACTATAAGGTCAAAAGTGTATTACTACAAGTCTAAAAATATTCTGGACACTTATTTTTTGGGGGCAAAATTACTAAAATAATTTTGACTTATTCCGCTACTACATGACTAAAACAATGTTACTACAAGACCAAAATTTTATCACTACAAGGTTAAATGTGTATTACTACATGTTCAAAAATATTCTGGAGACTTTATTTTTTGGTGAATTTTTCAGAATGTTTTGACATGTAGTATTAAATTTTTGGCCTTGTAGTGGTAATATTTTGGCCTTGTAGTAACAATATTTTGGTCATGTAGTAAACCACCTGTTTGCAACCCGCGAATTTTCTGGGCAACCCGGATCCAGGCTTATGACCCGCGAATTTTTTTAAATTGACTTAATTTGACTTTTAGACTTAGAGTTTTGACTTGCCTAATTGGGATAGAATGCATGTATGCAATATTTCACATAAGACTAACCCATATATTTTTGGTATTTTTTCTAAATAATTTAGATAATTTTTTTTATATACAAGTGTGTTCGATATACGTGTGCAATTTTGCATCAATAGTTTTAGGGGCGTAGTTTATGAAAATTCATGTAAATCAATAAAAAAATGTGTATTTCAAAATCCTGTCAAATGACAAAGTGGGATAGCTCAAGTGGTTAGAGCACCACTACCTAGGCCTTAGGTCCTGGGTTCGAGTCATGGGGAGGGAAAAAAGGGATGGGTATTTAACTTCCATAAAAAAAAAAAAAAATCTTGTCAAATCTATGAAAATCCATATAAATCAATAAAAAAGTCAGTCAAACTCTATATAGAGTTTATGAATTTTCTAAATTCACGGACTTTTTAAAGTCCAAAAAAAATCCAACAGAATCTCAATTGAATACACCCCTAAGTTATGACCCTAGAATTAAAGTTATGACCCTAGAATTTTTAAAATTACCTTAATGATGTGCTCCATTCATATGTAAAAAAATATTTCAATTGCTTAGTATCTTTTTGAATTGATAATTTTTTTCGTATACTTTTGTTGATACATTCAACTTTTTTTTTAGTTTATACATAAATGTTATTTCAAATTCTACTTATTATTACACTGTATTAATATGTACTCCTTCCGTTCCATGATTTTATGCACACTTTCCTTAACAGGCGTCCCAACATTTTTTGCAACTCCAAAAAAGGAAACAACTCACATAATTTTTACCAATAATACCCCTCCTTTATTTTACCTTTACTTCCCTTTAGTCAAATCTCCTCACTTTAATCAATGAATTACCAATAATACCCTCTTTTATTTTACCTTACATATCACTTTATTCAATTTTCTTAATTTTCGTGCCAGTCAAAGTGTACATAAAATCCTGGGACGGAGGGAGTATCCATATATATAAATGTTACTCCGTATTATGGAAGTATTAATATATACCTCTACTTACATTTATTTTATACATAGCAGTACCTTTTAAAATTTTAATTATTACACTTTTTGACTAAATTTTTTTATTATTACACTTTTTTTAAATTGAGGAAGTAGAAGTATTGCACTTTTTATTTTGTAGTATTATCATCACGTGGATTTTTAATATATATGGAATTTTTTTTTTAATATGGTAATTAATAGATGTACCTTCCAAGTCTACTTTGAAGATTGACTGCATGATTAATTCATTCGAAGGTAAGTTGAAAAATATTTCCTAATTGACCAATTTATTACTCAAATTCAAAACAATAATAAATCACATCAAAATAAACGTGGCGTCAACGAATTCGATTGCACACAACTTCAATATTGACCCATTCATATATATAGTATAAATAATCATGTCTACTCTCACAAATAATAATTCAATTCAATTAATTAGGAAACTAAATATATAGAATATAATATCTTGATTGATTGACAATAACGTATATTTTTTAATTTACTTTTTAAAATTAATTTAATATTTCAGATTAATGAAAAATTAAAATTTTGAATGAAAAGTTATGATAATGACATGTAGGACATAAAAAATTTACGATAGTATTAGGACTATGATTGAAATGAATATATATATATATATATATATATATATATAATAATAATAATAATATAATGACAAAAATTTATATAAAATATTTTATACATAACATATAGTTAATTAAGGTAAATTTGAAGTAAAAATTCATGGGTCAAATTCAAGTCAATGAGAGCACATTTCTAAGTTTCAAACCTACACCACTAGGTCAACTTCGTAAGGTTCTAAGATAAAAAATTTTTGTTTTCAAGTATTATTTTACTATATGACCAAAATTATATTATTATATGATCATAATATTGTTACTAGTCACTGCAAGGTCAAACGTGTATTAATACAAGTCTAAAAATATTTTAAACGCTTAATTTTCTAAACAAAGTTTTCAAAAAAAAAATTGACATGTAGTAGTATACTTTTTTTCTTATAATTATAATGGTAATACTTTTAGTCTTATAGTACCAATACATTGATCAGGTAACAAATCAAATGATTATGACTCGTAAAGTTCGAATCATGTTTATGAACTGAATTTTTTTTAAAATTGTTATAATGTGTGTATAATATGTCGATTTATTCAGTCTACTCATGTTTTTTTTTTCTGAAGCCAATCGAATGAATAACCATTTTTCTTTTGGAAAGCCGCAATTTTTGCCTGTTTCATTAAAAAAAAAAAAAGTTTTTGAATTACACAATGTTGATTAAATAGGTTTTCATTTTCAAAGAAAAAATAAAATTAAGTAAAGGTCTAATGGATAATTATTGCCGACGGTTGTACGATGACAGTATATATCCATTGCAAATTGTCCAAGTGGATGATAAAAAAAGAAAATTGTCAACTAAACCATGTTTATAAACATTCACACTTGTAAATAATTTTAATAGTGTAATTCAAAATAAAACACTCACATGTAATCTCATTTGTTTCGATTTTATTCTCATGTTACCATTTTCGTGTTTTACTCAATCTAGACACTGAAATTATATTAAATTTTGAACGTGTCTAATATTGTAAATTTTAGTTTTGGAGATAAGAATATAAAATAATATCTCCAAAATTTGAGGATTATCTCTTTTCTTATTTTTAGGATTTTCGAATATCATTTCCTTGCTCTCTGTTGTTCGTCTCTTATAAATAAGAGAGTACAAATAGAATTGTAGTAGTTTTCAGATGGAATAAATCAGTCATGACTCCATCAACTCCATACTACTAAATTGTAGGTCAAATTGAGTATGATGCAATAAGTCACAAATGACTCCATCCCTACTACTAGACATGTTCAAACCGTAACCGGGAAATCGGCCAACCGGTAAAACCGCCGGTTTTTAACCGCCGGTTTGGCAAACCGCCGGTTACGGTTTAAAAATCGAACCGTAACCGTAAAATGGTGGTTCGGTTACGGTTTGACATTTTGACAAACCGCAAACCGCCGGTTTGGCCTGTTTTGACGGTTAACCGCCGGTTTGCCGGTTAACCGAAACCGCCGGTTTGCCGGTTAACCGCCGGTTTGCCGGTTTTTAAAAATAAATTTTTTTTTTTTTTAATACACAATTCTTCTATTTTTAATGTATAAATTTAATTTATATAATTTTTATTCAATTCTAGTAATGTATTTTCTAAAAAATGAGTTAAAATGAATAAAAAATGAACAAAAACGGAGTGAAAACGAGCGAAAACGGAGATAATATTTAAAAAATAAAAAAAAATAAAAAAAAAGCAAACCGGCGGTTTTTAACCGTAACCGGCGGTTAAAAACCGTAACCGTAACCGGCAAACCGGCGGTTCGGTTACGGTTACCGATTTTCGAAAACCGTAACCGGCGGTTTCTAACCGTTGCGCATGTCTACCTACTACTATCCGGAACACGTCGCTGAGACCTCGTTATCATATATGTTTAGAGAGAGGAATCAAGAGGCTTACCTTCGCTCTTCATTTCCACTCTCCAAGAATCGTTATCATATATGTTTAGAGAGAGGAATCATCTTCATTTCCACTCTCCAAGAATCGTTATCATATATGTTTAGAGAGAGGAATCAAGAGGTTTACCTTCGCTCTTCATTTCCACTCTCCAAGAATTTCATGGGGCATGCTAAATCACCTTTTGAGTTCTACATCAAGGATTTTGAGATCAAGTTGCATTCGAAATAAATCTCTACAACAGATCTCGAGGGGCCATTTGTAGACACTGGAATTTTATTAAATTTTGAATGTGTCTAATATTGTAAATCTTAATTTTGAAGATAAGAATATAAAATAATATCTCCAAAATTTGAGGCATTTGTAGACACTGGAATTTTATTAAATTTTAAATGTTTTGTAAATCCTAATTTTGGAGATAAGAATATAAAATAATATCTTCAAAATTTGAGGATTATCTCTTTCCTTGTTTTTAGGATTTTCGAATATCATTTTTTTGCTCTCTAAGTTGTTCCATATTTACAGATGTTTAAATTTATTGGTTTACACTCAACTTTACTTAATTATTAATACATGTTGACGTTTATTGGTTTACACTCAATTTTACTGAATTATTAATACATGTTGACGCAATGTATATATTTCATAAAAAAAAAATCTCTAAATGTCATACATTTACACTATGAAACACAAAATGAGACAGTATTCTATTCTCCTGTATATATACTATTGATTTTTTTTTTTTTAAGCTTGCAAATATCATTCATTTACACCATGGGACACCCGATGATTTCATTCACCCTTCTTTAATTTTTTTATGAAAAGTGGATGATAACAATAAAAATTGCCAACTAAACCATGTTTACAAACATTAAATAATAACAATAATACTCTTCCTAAAAATAATAATGGCAATATTAATGAACAAAATAATCCAAAAAATAATAATGGCAATATTAATGAACAAAATAATTGGTAAAGTAATTAATTCCTCCAAGCATAAACAAGCAAAGAAAATCCAGAATAAGGATAATCCATGAACTCATCATCCTCTTCATTATCTGCCCACTCCATTACAGAGCTACTGCAACTACTCGAAGAATTCGCTGAAGAAAACGAAGAGAATGACGAACTTCTTCCTCGCAGCAAACCCCCTTTCTTCTTCTTCTTCATCTTCTTCTCCTCGAATCCCAGCCCCAATGAGCTCTGCTGATTATTCAATGGCGGCATAACCGAATTCTTCGACCTCTCTTCTCTCTGGGTAAATACAGTGAACATGAAGAGTGCATACCCATCTTCGCTCCGATTTCGATCGAATAACCAATTGTAAACATCCCACGACACTTGCACATAATTCCCATCGATCTCGATACTCTGGCTTCCCCTGAATTTCCACTTCAGATGCTTAATTTGTAAAACTCTATTGTTATCGATACTTACATATAGCCTCGGATCCTTCACTAATCGGCACTCGATCGAGATTTCCCTTTCCTTGCCGCCAATTAGGGCTTTTGTGGAGTACGGTTTCGTGCCGTAAACGTGCTCTCTCCTCAAAATCACGGAATTCTGACAATCGTTAACCGTTGTTTTCGACTGAGATTGGGGTTTAACAGAGTCGTCGCCGATGCAGAGGACGGTTTCTCCGTCGACGATTACGGTGATGTTGAATCCGGATACGGGTTCGGGTCCGGATCCGTATTTGGCAGCGGAGAGATCCCAGAGGATTGTTGCTTGTTTATTGATGGCGATGAGGTTGATTTTTTTGGATCCTTTTTTGTTGTGGAGAAAGGGGAAGGATTTGATTTGGAGATTGAAGAATTCGTGGTGGTGGTGGTGGAGGTGGAGGGAGCGGCCGAAGCGGTTGCGACACCAGGAGAGGGCGAAGAGGCCTACATCGGTGTTGTAGATGCAGGTTGTGAGGTTGGGGTTTGCGGCGGCGGTGGGGCGGCGGAGGCACGACGGGAGGGGGGAGGAGCGGTGGCGGTGCGACATTTGAAGTTTTAAAGAATCGTGAGAATGACAAGTTTTTTTTTTTTTAATGGGGGAGATATAGGGAGGGGTTTGTAATTATTAAAATGAAAAATTAAGGGGAATAAATAATTGAGAAAATACAGAGAAAAAGAGTTGAGAGTGGAGTTGGGAGAGAATCTAGAGTATTTATTTTATTTATTTATTTTTGTATTAAAAAAAAAAAAAAAAAGATAGTCAATTGAATTGAATTGGTGGGGGGTTTGGTTTGATTGAACAAAGTAGGAGGATTGTGGGTGGACTTGGAGAGGCCCCTCCCCGGCTCCCCCTTACAATGATAATTTATAAAATTAAGAGTAACATAAATATATATATATATATATATATTTTGTTTATTTATTTAGTTGAGAATTTAAGTTTGGTAAATATTGATATATGTATGTAAATATAATATTTTCTAAGTAAGCTTGTTTTCCTTATTTATTTTTTCATCAAAAGTATATTCAATTTTCCTTAGTTTAGTTTTTTCAGACCTTAAATTTAGTAAAATTGTACATGTAAGGTTTAAAAGATTTTCTCTACCGATTCAATATTGAAAAATAAAAAATTAGTATCAATTTATGACTTACATATTTTAAGATAATGTTTGATATCTTATACTCCCTCCGCTCAACATTGATAAGTACTCCCTCTTGTCTCAGTAAAAATTATTCAATCAACTTTTTGTATGTTTTAATGAAAGTTACTCATTTTTTTTGTCAAACTATTCTCTCTCACATATTATTACATCACCTCTAATACATCTATGTATTCTATCATATTTTTAATTCTCGTTCCCAAAATTCATGGATAATTTTCACTGAGATGGAGGTAGTATTATTCATTTGACACATATATTTTAAAAGAATATTAATTGTTTATGTATATAAATACATGTGTAAAGTAAAATGTGAAATGTGTATTATATTAATGTATTACAAGAATACATATTTAATATTTTCATTTATAAAAATGTGCATATTAAATTTGGACGGGCAAAAAGAAATTAAACGTATTTAAGTTTAGACGAATGGAGTAATTTTAAGTTATTCAACCCTATTTTTATAAATCATAAGACTAAATATTATTTGAAGAAATTATTTTAAATGCTAGTAAAGTTTTAGGTGTTGAATTAATATGAGCATGTTAAATAATGGTGCCAGATATTATTTTAGGTGTTGAAATTAAACGCCAGATATTATTTTAATTTAAGAGAAGTTACCAACTAATAAACCTGCAGACTGAATCAAAGAAATATAATCAGACATGTCGACATTTGTAATAACTCGGTTTGTACTTTAAGAAAGTTCAAAGTCAAGAATTGAACCACCAAAATTGGAATTTATTAAAAAAAAAAAAAAAGTAATTGTAATAATAAATAGATAGATAGAGGGAGGGCACTACTTTCTCGTCTTTTCTAGTCATAATAATTTGACCCACAAAAATGAAGCCTTATATTGGAGTGTTGTATTTAGGTACGTTGGGCTACAGTCTCATTCACTAGAATCCTATGCTAAACTTTCTTACGTGGCCTTTTCTCAATAAATAATTTTTTAATATGTTCATTTTTCGTACATAAATTTTAATAAATAAAGTTTATTTATAAATTACATAAATTAAAGGTATAATGATATATTGTATGGTCCATTTATAAATAAAGTGATTTATTTATTAATAAAGTTTATAACAAAATAAATAAGTGAGGGTCGTAGTATAAATAATATTTTCTCTGTCCATGAAAAATATGCTTATATTATTAGGCATAATTAAAAAAAAAAAGGATAAAGTAGAAAAGGTAAGTGTGTTGTGGAGTTATTATGAGATAAAAATAATGTGATTTCCATAAATATATATATATATATTTGTATATATATATTTGGTGGACAGACAAATAAAAAAAGTGAACATATTTTTTTTTGTGAATAGAGAAAGTATTAAAAAATGGAAATAATGAAATTGGAAGGGAAAAGTATTCAACATATTTAATTTTACAAATCGTTGTTGAATTTAAAAAATTTAACCAGTGCACTTGAGTGTTTTTAGTGATTGATATTTTTACATTTATTGAATATTTATTGCGTTGAATTTTGATCAATCTTTTTAGGTGTCTTACTAAAATTATAAATATGGGAAGGATCATATATATGCAATCACCATATAAAGAGAGTAATTTGGGCATATTATTAATTTTTAAATTAAATTATTTTTTTATACTTTTTCACTAATTATAAAAGAATTTAAATAATTAATTTTAGTCTATACTTTTCACTTTTAATTAAATCTAGCACACACTTTTTTTCTTAATAAAATTGTATCCATAATTTTCATTTATTTGCCAAATCTAGCGCATATTATTTTCTTAATCAAATTATACTCATACTTTTCACTTTGTATCAATTTAATATACTATTTATTTTATCCAATTAATATCCGTACTTTTTTTTATAAATATAAAATCAAATTAATTAATTAATAAATATACATTACTCTATAAAATAAAAAATTCTAAAATTATATAATACTCCCTCCGTCCCATAATTAATGGAACATTTACTATTTGCACGCATGGATAAAAATATCCGGAAATTTCTCTGATATATCCATTTTTCGCAGTCACCGATATCGATATTGAGAAGAAACGACATTTCCACGATATTTGTAAAAAAAATTGAAAATATCGATAAAAATCGATATACAATAACAATATCGAGACTAATATCGGTAAAATATCGAAAGAATATCGGAAAATATCGAAAAAAAAAATGTCTATAAATTTCAAAAAATATCATATAAAATAACATTGTATGCTATATTTTATATAAATTTATCATAGATGTATATGGATTTAAATTGTTTTCTTGAATTTATGTATTAAAAGTTAGTTATTAAATTTTCACAATTTTTAAAATTTACCGATATCGATATCGATATATCCATCGATATTTCCACAAATTTAAGGTCTCGATATTTCCAACGACACCGATATTTTTGTCCTTGTTTGCACGGGTTTTAATGTAGAATTGTTTATTAGTATTAAAGATAATAAAGTTGACTTTTAGGAGGGATATCATGGGTATTTCAACTTTATTGGAGATATAATCTTTTGTTTGTGTGTAAAAAGTAACGACATGGAGTATAAATAAATAGATGTTAGGGGAGATTTTTAAAGGAGTTTGAAGTAGGTGGCAAATGTTCCAATAATAATTAATGAGACAAGAGTTTTTAACAAATGTTCCAATAATAATGGGACGGAGGGAGTAATTTTTATTCTGAAAAATATAAAAAGTATTTAAAGAATTTCAAAATATTATTTAAAAAATATAAAATCTCTTTTTAATTTAATAGATAATTTTCAAATTCTCGGTAATTTTTAAAAGGGAAAATATCACTTTTGGTCACTGAACTTTACCACTTTTCACATTTGGTCACCCACATTTCATCACTATCAAAATTGATCACTCACTTATTTGTCACTATCAAAATTGGTCACTCACTTATTCTTTCTCTATTAATTTTGATGCTGCTGTTAGAGAATCCGTCATTTACTAACGGAGAAAAGGTTTTGAGTGCCCACTTTTATTTTTCCTCTTTTAATTCCTTAATCCTAAACCCATTTTTTTTTTTAAATTTTACTGAATTTATATTCAATTAATATTACTGGTGTGTGGTTAAGAATAGATTATCAAGCCCGAATGAGTATAAATGGGAAAATGAATTCTAATAATTAACTATTTTGAAATAAATTTCTATTCTCAATCATTATACAAATTCAATATGAAAATCAGTAATTGAAATATTATTCAAAAAAATCTGAAAAAACAGAGTACAAAAGCAAGTCTGAATACAATAATTATAAAACATCAAACTACACACCTTAATTATAAAAACGGAGTACATAACTAGTACATGCCCACCACAATTTGACTAATTTGGCTTGCTTTTGTACTCTGTTTTTTTAGATTTTTTTGAATAATATTTCAATTACTGATTTTCATATTGAATTTGTATAATGATTGGAAATAGAAACTTATTTCAAAATAGTTAATTATTAAAATTCATTTCCCCATTTATACTTATTCGGGTTTGATAATCTATTTTTAACCACACACCATTAATTTAACCACATTGAAAATAAATTCAGTAAAATTTAAAAAAAAAAAAGGGTTTGGGGGTTTAGGGTTAAGGAATTAAAAGAGGGAAAATAAAAGTTGACACTCAAAACCTTTTCTCCGTTAGTAAATGACGGATTTTCTAACAGCAACATCAAAATTGATAGAGAAAGAATAAGTGAGTGACCAATTTTGATAGTAACGAATAAGTGAGTGACCAATTTTGATAGTGATGAAATGTGGGTGACCAAATGTGAAAGGTGGTAAAGTTCAGTGACCAAAAGTGATATTTTCCCTTTTTAAAACTTATAGATTTTAAACAGAATTTTTTAATTTAAACATATTTAGGATATTTTTTTATTTTTAATTATTAGATAATTTTCACATTCTTTTTTTTTTTTTTTTTGTATTTTCAATTAATTTATAAATAACATGTGCTACAAAACATAATAAAGTATGTGCTATAGATTTGATAAGAAAATGAAAAGTGTGAATATATTAGAAAAATTATGTACTAGATTTAATTAAAAGTTAAAATTATGTACTAGATTTTATAAATGAAATGAAAAATATTGATATAATTAGATTATATTGAAGTATAATGCAGCAAGCATGCAGAACGCATGCAAACATCTACTGTGCATGCAAACATCTAACTCTAGATACTGCATGCCCTACTAATACACACATACAATACACATGCCTTACTAATGGAGTTTCTAGAAGAAGAGTAGTTTTTTACTAACTAATAGTTGTTAGTTAGTTGATGGAAGACTCTAGAATGTGAGTCTCCTTCTATATATATTGTAAATACTACACATTGCAAATTGAATTGAAAATATACAATTTTAACATGGTATCATGAGAGCAGGATTTCTCATGCTTTAGTGTGTGGTTTTACAGAATTTACAGTTCTTCTTCTTCAATTCTTCATATCTTCATCATATTTGTTTTCTGTAACCGTTTTGTTCTTCGCATAACCAACTCCTTATTTCAGCTTTCGATCCAATACTTCTGCTATTCTACTCTGTTTTTCTCCTTTCAATCACAGATCATGACTGATCCAACCTCTTCTACTGTTCTTCCTCGCTTTATTACTCTTTCAATTCGCTTAGACAATGAAAACTATCCATTCTGGAAAAATCAAGTTCTCGCATATGTGCGAGCTCATTGCTTCGAAGATGTTCTTCTATGCAAGGTTGTGCCACAAAATCCGTCGGAATCTACATCGGATTCGGTTTCGTGGCAAAGAAAAGATCAATTCCTCCTCAGTTGGCTCCTGAGTTCTGTTTCTGAGTCGATGTTGGGACATGTTAGTAGGTGTGAGCATTCATTTCAATTGTAGCTCACGTTCGAGGCTCTGTTTCAATCGCAATCTAGTGCGAAAGCAATGATTCTTCGTTTGCAAATTCAAACTTTGAGGAAAGGTGATCTCAGTGTTGATGACTTTATTTTGAAGATGCGATCGATTGCAGATGGTTTGTTTCATGTCGGATAACCCATTCGAGAAAATGAATTAGTGTTGTATATCCTTGGTGGACTTGGAGCTGATTTTGATGCAGTCGTAGTCTCTCTCACCACTAGAGGCTCTGTTCCATCTCTGCCAGAAGTGCAATCTATACTCCAAGCTTTTGAAATGAGGATGTACAGTCATTCTACACATTCATTGTCCATTGCTAGTGGCAACATTACTTCTTCTTCTACACCATCAGCTAATGCAGTAGCTCGATCCAATGCATCTGGATCTTCAAATGGCAAGGGCAGGGTGTTTCAGAAACCTAAAGTTGTGTGTCAATTGTGTGGCCGTAAGTAAGTATCATGTAGCTGCTAAATGCTACAAACGCTTTGATCAAGCCTTTCATGGTCTGGAACAGTCTAGAAAATTCAATCCTCCTCCTCACTCATCTCCTACTCCTACTGCACATGTGGTTCATGCAAACTATGCTCAACATCAACCCCAGCGCCCTTACTATCCTCCTATGTCATCTACTTCTCCTAACACTAATCATTCTAATGCCTCGTTGGATTCAAGTTCCTCCACTGGTATCTCCCCTTGGTTTGTGGACAGTGGAGCAACTCATCATGTCACCTCACAACTCTCAAATCTGAACATCTCCACTCCTTATCAAGGTATGGATTCCCTTATTGTTGGAAATGGTACTGCAGTTCCTATATCACATACTGGTTCTTTCAGTCTACCTACTTGTGATAATTCTAGAAATGTAGCCATGGAAAATGTTTTACATGTGCCTGCAATCACAAAAAATCTTATGAGTATTTCTCAATTTCTAAAGGATAAAGATGCTGCTATTGAGTTCTTTGTTGATTGCTGTTTTGTTAAGGATTTGAAAACACACAAGATCCTATTGAGAGGGGAGCTTAAAGATGGTTTGTATGCTCTGAATTTTGGTGGTTTGAAGAGCTCTTATTCAAGGCAGATTAATAAAGTGTCAGTTTATCAAGTGAATAAAGCCAGCACTGCTTGGAAGCTTTGGCATTGCAGATTAGGGCATCCTAATGATTCAACTCTTTCTACTGTTCTTAAGAGATTGAATATTCCATGTATTAGTGATGACACCACATTTTGTGATGAATGTAAAATGGGAAAGATGCATTTGAAACACTTATCTTCTGTTGTGCATCATACTTCTGCTCCTCTTGAATTGTTGCATATGGATGTATGGGGCCCTGCTTCTTGTGTCTCTGTTGATGGTTTTAGATACTTTCTGTCTATTATGGATGATTACACTAGGTTTGTGTGGGTGTTTCCCTTGGCTGCTAAATCTGATGTGGTGAAAGTTTTTCAGCAGTTCATGCGCACAGTTGAAAGATTGTTTAGTGTGCATATCAAACACATACAACATGATATGGGAACTGAGTTTTTACCAGTTGATAAGGTAGTACAGCCTTTGGGAATTCAAGTTAGAAAGTCTTGTGCTTATACTCATGCACAAAATGGCCTTATTAAAAGAAAATTCCAACACATTACTGAACTTGGTCTTGCCATGCTAGCTAAATCCAATCTCTTAATGTCCTTTTGGTGGCATGCTTTCTCTACAGCTGCTCATTTGATAAATATCCTCCCCACACCTACACTGAAACACATCTCCCCTTTTGAAATGATTCATCACAAGCCACCTGATTATCACTCACTTAGGGTTTTTGGGTGTGCCTGATTTCCTTTTCTTCGACCATACAACTCTTCAAAACTTCAATTCTGTAGCTCTAAGTGCATTTTCTTAGGCTACAACCCCTCACACAAAGGTTATCAGTGCTTACATTCATCTGGAAAAATTTATATTTCAGCCTCAGTTCAATTTAATGAATCTGAGTTTCCTGCCTTCACAAGGCTCCAATCTCCTTCTAAACCCTCACACTTCTTCTCAGCTCAACTCCCCTCATTTGTTGATCCTGTTGTTCCCATTTCTCAATCTCCCTTATCCAATGCTCAACAATCATCTCCTGTTTTGCCTGATCTGCCTTGCTCTCCTATTTCTGATGCTCATCTTTCTTCACCAAGTCATTCCTCCTCATCTTCCACCAGATACAAATTACCTTCCCCATCATCAGCATCATCATCATCACTTTCCAATGTTCCTCCTCCATATCACTCCATGACAACTAGATCCAAATCAGGCATATTCAAGCCTAAAGTATTCTCTTGCACCACACCTATCTCTGAACCTACATAAGTTAAGGAAGCCATGCTCAGCTCAGATTGGCAACAGGCCATGCAGTTGGAATATGATGCCCTCATACAAAATGGCACATGGACTTTGGTACCTCCCTCTTCTGTGATACATCCCATAACTACAAAGTGGATCTTCAGAGTTAAGTATAAAAGAGATGGTTCTGTTGAAAGGTATAAAGCAAGGTTGGTGGCTAGGGGTTTTCAACAGCAAGTTGGGGTGGAATACTTCCATACATTCAGTTCAGTTATTAAGCCTGTCACACTTCGAATTATATTCACTCTTGCTGTCTCTAGAGGCTGGTCTGTTCAGCAAGTGGACATCAACAATGCATTCTTGAAGGGGGATCTTCATGAGACAGTTTACATTGCACAACCAGAAGGTTTTGTTGATTCTCAGCACCCTTCTTATGTTTGCAAACTCAGAAAATCTCTATATGGTCTAAAGCAAGCTCCCAAGGCTTGGTATGATACACTTCGAGCCTTCTTAATGGATCAAGGTTTCACTCACTCTACTTAACATCACTGCTTATTCCACAGATTTCTAAATGGGAAGATCACCTTACTTCTGGTATATGTCGTTGATGATATACTGATCACTGGATGTGATTCAAAGCTTGTTCAGCAACTTATTGAGGCTCTTCACTCTCAATTCTCCCTTAAACACTTGGTGGAGATCAACTACTTTCTTGGGATTGAAGCACATGTCACTCCCAATTCCATAAAGCTTACACAATCCAAATACACTTCTGAACTCCTTTCCAAAGCCAATCTTGAATCCTCTAAACCTTGTTCCACTCCACTCTGCCCTTCATCTCCCTTATCTCTCTCTGACAGCCCCTTGTTTGATAACCCCACTCTATATCACAGCATCATTGGTGCTCTTCAATACCTAACCCTCACACGTCCTGATATTTCTTTCAGTGTCAACAAACTCTCTCAGTTTCTGCAAAATCCCACACTAAATCATTGGAAAGCTTGTAAACGAGTCCTTCGTTATCTTAAAGGCTCTATTTCTCATGGTTTATCTTTTTCTAAAGTCTCTGATTTCAGGTTGCAATGATATGTTGATGCAGATTATGCCTCAAGCATTGATGATCGACGGAGCACTTCTGGTTTCTGCATAACACTAGGTGGCAATCTCATCTCATGGAGCTCTAGGAAACAAAGTGTTGTGGCACGAAGCAGTACTGAAGCTGAGTATAGGGCTCTTGCATTGGCCACCACTGACATCTTGTGGATCACAAGTCTATGCAAAGAGCTTCTTCTCCCCATCTCCCCACCTGCTATTCTCTGGTGTGACAATCAGGGAGCCATAACCCTTGCTTTTAGTCCGGTGTTTCATTCCAAAACCAAACACATTGAGGTCGACGTCCATTTTTTGAGAGAAAAAGTTCAAGCCAAGATTCTTGATGTTCGATACATTCCCTCCGAGGATCAACCTGTAGATTTGCTCACCAAGCCACTTTCTCCGGCTCGTTTTGCCTGCTTAGGAGCTTGGTTCAATCTCCACTCTCGGGATAGTCCATCTCATTCCGGGGCGTATTGAAGTATAATGCAGCAAGCATGTAGAACGCATGCAAACATCTATTGCGCATGCAAACATCTAACTCTAGATACTGCATGCCCTACTAATATACACACATACAATACACATGGAGTTTCTAGAAGAAGAGTAGTTCTTTACTAACTAATAGTTGTTAGTTAGTTGATGGAAGACTCTAGAATGTGAGTCTCCTTCTATATATATTGTACATACTACACATTGCAAATCGAGTTGAAAATATACAATTTTAACAGATTAAAAAGAAAAGTATATGCTTAGATTTGATGATAAGTTAAAAGTATTGGCTAAAATTGATGATTTGACAAAAAATTAAATGTATGTGATAAAAATATCAACTTGTATAAAAAAAAATGTTATTTATACACCGAAAACATATTAATATTGTCCCGTATACAAACTACTCTGTAATACTTTATTCGTTCCTAGCTCACTCAATAGTCAATATGACATTTACTGTTTACACAGATTTTCAAGTAGGAGTTGTTTATTGATTTTTAAAAGGATAAAACTGTTCTTGCAATTTAATAAATGTCTATAGAATTGTGATTATTTCCTACAAAATATTTGGTAGTTAGTGAATTATTTTATTGTATATTCGTCTCTCCCATAATAAATGTCTTTTAAATTTTATTTCAAGTTATTTATCTTTTTAATTATTTTCATCTCATTTTTTTTCAATCTATCTACGTCCACCAAATATCTCTAAGAACATTTTTAAAATAAAAATTCTTTATCGAAAGCAATGGGTAGAGAAATAAGAGGAGAGATATAAGATTGGAGAAATAAAGATTGATTATGATAAAATTGTCCAAATTTTAAGCTGTCATGACTTTTTTTTTTAATTGCAAAAAAGACAATTTTCATTTACTGTTAAGAGTTTTTTTAAATACATTAACAATATTTAATCCCAAAAAAATTAATATTATTGGCTTCTGGTGACGAGGGCCTGGTAGGCCCACTAATCTTTTTCGAAAATTATGTGATTGGGCTTGTCTTATGAGTTATTTCAGCCCAAATCTGGTGCACTACAAACTCATGAGCCCAGTTTGGATTTGTAATAGGGAAATATGACAAAAAAAAAAGTAAAAGAAAATAAAAAAAAATAACCCAATAACCCAAGAAAATGATCATGTAACTAGTAATGCACGCAATTAATTATTAGTACTTTTTTTTAACTTTTTAACTATTTAATATTATGATATGCATTATCTAGGGAAATTATGTAATCAATAAACTCAATTCAATGGGACATAATTTCTTGTGTGAGAGTAGAATCGTAAAATGAGAGTTATATTAAATTGGGTATATAAATTTAAGTTAAGTAAATCTCACTTGTGTGTATTAATTTAAGATAAGTAAAATATTATGTATATTTGATTAAATTGATTTGCATTTTCTAAACTCATTTTCGCGGATGACAACATCATTTTCTTCTGTGCAAATCAGACTGAGATGTACAAGGTGAAAAATATTACATACATATGAGCATGCATCGGGGAAACGTATTAACTTGGATAAGTATGAGCTCTCAACAAGTGGCAACATTAGTGTGAACAATGTGTCTGATTTGGAATGGAGGATAAAAAGAACGGAGGATTGGGAATTAGAGAACTAACTTTATTTAATTTAGCTCTACTTGAAAAATGGGCTTGGAGATTTTTTTTTTTTGGGGGTGGGGAGATTTTTTTGGGGGGGGGGGGGGGGGAGATTGTGGGTGAGAGTTTTAAAATTCAAGTATGGATGGTTAGGGGGTGAGGCCGAGCGAAATAGGAGGGGGAGCAGAGATAGAATGGGGTCGGGGGTGGTAGAAAACAATTACATAAATTTCTGAAGGGGTGAACGGTGGGGGGTTTAAGAGCGAAATTGTAAAAATAGTGGGGAATGGTGAGGGAACCGGATTCTGGAGTGATATATGGCTAGGTGGGGAGACAAATCTGAGAGAAAGGTTCACTAGATTATACAATTGTAGTGAGCAAAAGAATGCATTAATAAGTGAGATGGGAAGGTGGGTCGGAAGGGTGGGAGTGGAAGTAGGAGTGGAGAAGAGTGTTGAGCCAACGTGAAAGTAATACTCTTGTTGAATTATCTAACCATCTTAGCAGGTACAAACTAAAACAGGGATTTGAAGAGGTGTGGAGCTGGGTGCACGGGAGTGTGCACCCAATGGACTGTACTCGACAAAGGCAGCCTACAAAAGGCTGGTATATGAAGCCGGAACGAGAAGTGTAGAAGAAATAGAAAGGAAGGAATTTTCGCTACTTTTGAAGACAATAGCACCAAGAAGATTTCAAACCATTGTGTGGAAAACTTTGAAAGGAAGATTAGCAACAACGTATAACTTGGTCAGGGGGCAGACCGATGTTATGGTCCAGGGGCCCTGGCCCCCCACCCCACCCCCTATATATATATATATTAAATTTAATATTTTTAATAAAAAAATTAAATTAAGTAAAATAATAATAAATTATTTTAATAGTAAATTTATTGTAAAAATTATTTCAAAAATAATTTTTTATTGCACTTTTGATACTTATATATAAAAAGTGATTATTTTGTAAGTATTTTAATTATAAATCAATCTTTAAATAATTATATTTTATATATTTGAAACTATTATATATTAATAAAAAAAAGGATCATTTTAGTAATACTTTAATATTTTTGAAACATGTTCACAAATTAACACATGTAATAATATAAATAAGTAAATAACTTAACTTCAAAAAAAGAATTTAAAGAAAATATAAATAATAGTTTAATTTGTTAATTTTACATCATATTAAACAAAATAAATAAAATAATTGTTGTTCATAATTTGAGTGTTTATTTTATTTCAATTATCAATATTTGACGACACAATACAAAAACAATATATATTATTTTTAGGGTTAATTGCAAAAAAAATCACGATCTTTAGTGGATTTATCAATTACAATTTACAACATATCATTTTTTTCTTTGCAATTCGATACACACGATCTTTTTAAATTTTACAATTTAATGCACCGGTAAATTTTTCTGTCAATTCTAATATGACATGGCGCCGGAAACATAAATAAATTGTCACACGGGTGCCAAGTAGACTGTCAACTAATTAATTTTTTTTTTAAAATACATTTTAAAACTCTAAAAATATACAAAATTAAATCAACACTAATTATCTAATTATCGCACACACGCACAAGAAGAGGTAAATTTCAACCAGTAATCTATAAATTTTAAGTGTTCAAGAGATTCCTACATGATCCTCCCAAGTTAGTGCAGAACTCATGAAAATTTAAAATGATTAATTTCTAGAAAATGTTAAGAAGTCCAAATTTAAACAGAAAATGTCCGATGATAACAATATTGTCGATCTGCATCGGGGCAAAATTCGAAATACTCTTCTTGTGTCCGATGATAACATTGTCGATCTACAATGTCCGATGCTCTAGCGGCAAAATGTCTGATTATTCTTTTCACTGATCTAGCGGCCAATATTCACACTGTACAAATTAAATAATTAGGGCGTGAGAATTTGAGTGAAAAGAATTTATTCTTCTTTTTTTGTCTGTGCGTGTGTGTGTTGTGCAGATAATTAAGGTTGTTTAATTTTCTATATTTTTAGAGTTTTAAAATATTTTTTTTTTAAGAATAATTAATTAGTTGGCAGTTTACTTGGCACCCATGTGGCGATTTTTTTATGTTTCCGGCGCCACGTCATATTAGAATTGACCGAAAAACTATCGGTGCATTAAATTGTAAAACTTAAAAAGATCGTGTATCGAATTGCAAAGAAAAAAAAGATATGTTGTAATTGATAAATCCTCTAAAGGTCGTGATTTTTTTTGCAATTAACCCTTATTTTTACAACTCAATGACATCTTTTATTGTAAATTAATATACAAGTATAATTAAATAATATAGGTTAGTATTTTGGTTCATTAAATATTTTTTTAGCCCCCCTAACCTTAACCTGAACTTGATTAAGAGAGGGGTCCAATTATCAGATGAAGAGGCAACATGCAGATTGTGCGGAACAGTTGAGGAAACTAATACACATATTCTGCTGGAGTGTAGACCTACAAGTTTGATTTGGTGGTATAGATAAATGAACAATATTGGAAATATGTTTTCTTAATTAGTTACAAAAGAGATTTACAAAAGGTATTTATACAAGAGAGAATTAGGTCTAACCTAACCCTAATGGGCTTTATAAGAGAGTCCATAGGAAACTAAGATGGGCCTATACAATAAATAAGAAGGAGAGTGTATTTACTAATATAGGTCCAATATGCCCCCTCAAGATGGAGTACCGTAGGATAGTCCAATCTTGGTCATAAGCAGCTGAAGGCGAGCACTGGAGAGAGGCTTGGTGAGGGCATCGGCAAGCTGGTCGGCAGTGGAGACATGCGAGATGCGGAGCCGAGCAGTTTTGACGAGGTCACGAACAAAGTGGAAGTCAATGGCAATGTGTTTCATTCGTGAGTGAAACACAGGGTTTGAGCATAAGTAGGTGGCCCCAATGTTGTCACAGTAGATGACTGGCACCGGAGAGTCAGGAAAGTGTAGTTCTTTAAGTAAGGATGTTAGCCATTGTACTTCAGAGGCCGCTGCGGCAATGGCTCTGTATTCGGCCTCAGTGGATGAGCGAGCAACAGACTTCTGCTTTTTGGACGACCATGAGATAGGATTGGCCCCCCAAAAGACGACATATGCACTTGTGGAAGTGCGATCATCACAGTTGCCTGCCCAGTCAGCATCCGTGAAGCAGTGGAGCGAGGAGGATGAGGATGGGGTAATGTTGATGCCAACATCCCTTGTACCATTGAGGTAGCGGAGCAGTCGTTTGACGGCATTCCAGTGCGTGATGGTGGGTGCATGCATGAACTGAGATAGCTTATGGACGGCAAAGGCAATGTCAGGTCTGGTGAGCTGGAGATACTGAAGGCTGCCGAGCACTTGACGATACTGAGTGGAGTCAGTGGGAGAGGTGCCATCCGAGAGAGTAAGGCGAGCAGAGGTGGATAATGGAGTTTGAACTGGTTTAGAGTCGAGCATGTTGTATCGGGCGAGCAGATCAGTGACGTATTTGCGTTGGGAGAGCAGGCATGACGTTGTAGAGCGAAGAACTTCAACTCCCAAGAAATAGGATAGAGGGCCAAGGTCCTTGACTGAAAATTTTGTACTGAGGTCGGCAGCCACCCGGGCGAGCATGGGCGAGGAGTTGCCCGTCAGTATGAGGTCGTCAACATAAACAAGGAAGTAGGCGACCACCCCATTGTTGTTGTAGACGAACAGAGATTCATCAGAGTGAGTAGGGATGAATCCAATTTCTTCGAGAAACGTGCGAAGAGCATA
The DNA here is from genome assembly GCA_963675135.1 of Galeopsis tetrahit. Classification (NCBI taxonomy): domain Eukaryota; kingdom Viridiplantae; phylum Streptophyta; class Magnoliopsida; order Lamiales; family Lamiaceae; genus Galeopsis; species Galeopsis tetrahit. The sequence goes on along the minus strand of OY776127.1, from coordinate 8,611,257 downwards.
GTACCATGTGCGAGGAGCTTGCTTTAGTCCATAGATGGATTTGCGAAGCTGACAGACATAGGTGGGAAATGTCTTGTCTTTGAAGCCCGGAGGTTGAGCCATGAAGACAGTGTCAGAGAGCTTTCCATGGAGAAAAGCGTTGTTGACATCGAATTGGCGAAGGGGCCAGTTGTTAGTAACCGCAATGCTGAGGACTGTTCGCACAGTGGCGGGCTTGACAACGGGACTGAATGTTTCAGTGAAGTCAACACCTGGACGTTGATGAAAGCCTTTGGCGACCAGACGAGCCTTGTATTTATCCAAGGTGCCATCAGGTTTTCGCTTAATACGAAACACCCACTTGGAGACAACCACATTTTGAGATGCATTGGGAGGAACTAAGTCCCAGGTGCCATTTTGGAGAAGGGCATCAAACTCAGCCGACATGGCTGCTCGCCAGTTTTTGTCCTTGAGTGCCTGTGATACACAGCTCGGTTCAATGTCAGAAGTGATGACAGAAGTAAGCCCATACCTCGGATTTGGCTTGAACACGTTGTTCTGAGCTCGAGTTACCATGCGAGATGCAGGAGGTCGTAAGGGAGCATTGGTCGGCACAGGGATGTCGGATGTGGTGGCGAGCAGCGGGGAGGTAGGTGGGGTTATGATCGGCGGGGTTATATTCAATTGGTCGACCAGTGTGGGGTGCTGGGGAATGGTAGTGGTGGGCACTTGGTTGTGATCGAGGACGGTCGTGGTAGAGTGAGGTGGCAAAGGTGAGAGAAGAGTGGGCGAGGAGCTGAGGTCAGAGGAAGTGTGCGGCGAGGAGGTGGAGGTCGGCAAGAGAGATGGTTGAGCGAGGATCAAGTTTGTGGGTGGTATAAGGGCGAAGCAGAGGATAGCAGAGACAACCAAATACACGGAGTTTGGTCAGATTCGGGGGGCGAGTAGTGAGTTTTTCATAGGCAGAGATCATGTCAAGGTTAACTTTGGGAAGGCGATTTATAGTGTATGCTGCCGAGCAGACGGCATAGGGCCAATAGGTGAGGGGCATAGAAGCATGATGAAGAAGAGCAAGGGCTGTGTCGACCACATGGCGATGGCGACGTTCAGACATGCCATTATGTTCGGGAGTGTGAGGTGGGGTGGTGAGATGTGCAATGCCATGAGTTTGAAGAAAGGGGCGAAGAGCAATGAACTCTCCCCCATTGTCTGAGTAGAAGGTTTTGATTGAGTTTTGATAGTTGTTTTCAACAAGAGTTTTGAATGTGATAAATGTGGGGAGAACATCTGATTTTCGTTTTAGAGGATAAACCCATATGTATTTGCTGAAGTGATCAACAAATAGCACGTAATATTTGAAATTATCAGGAGACAAGACAGGCGACGACCAGACATCAGAAAAGATAACATCAAGTGGTTTAGTGGACACAATGCTTGAATCATAAAAGGGTAATTTGTGACTTTTGATACAAGAACAAGAGTTACAATTGAAGTGTTTGGAAGGTGCACTGGATAAGCTGAGCTTGGAGAGGGTGTGAGCAAGGATTTTTGTCGATGGGTGGCCAAGGCGAGCATGCCAGGTAGTTGCTGTGGGGTGTTGAGTGGTGAAGGCTTGCGGGGAGGTGTTGGGCATGTGTGCCGGCCAGACGTACAAGTTATTGATACGACTCCCAACGAGGAGAATGCTCCCCGAGTGACCATCCCGCACCTGAAAGGAAGATCGATCAAAGACAATGTTAACATTATTATCACGACAGAGGCTAGAGACCGAGATCAAGTTTTTCGAGATGTGTGGGACAACCAGGACATTCGAAAAATTGAGAGACTCAAGTTGAGGAAACCGCATAGAGCCAGTGTGAGATATGTGTAAACCTTTACCGTCACCAATTCCAACATTGTCAGGCCCATCAAATGGTGAGTGAAGAGATAGGTTGGCGAGGTCGTTGGTGATGTGATGCGAAGCACCCGAGTCAAGAATCCAGTGCTCGGCAGGCTGTGCCGAGGAGGCTGAATGAGCCGAGTACGCCGGGCGAGCACCTGTTCGATTGTGGCGAGGTGTCGATGGATACTGTCCAGGTGGGCGGCGAGGACCAGTGGTTGGAGCAGTGGGCGATGAGGGAATCTCAGGGCAGGTGCGAGTAGTGTGCCCCGGTGTACGACAATATTGGCAGGTGCCAAGGTAGGGCCTTTGCGAGGGCTGGCGAGGACGAGTGTCAGCAGTTTTTGACCTCGAGTCAGGTCGCGAGGAGCGATGATGAGATTTACCAGCAGTGAGCGCAGATGCAGGTATGATGGCCGAGGCTGGTCGCGAGGCAAGTTGAACCTCGGTACTGAGGAGCTTGTCGCAGAGCTCGGCAAACGAGATGGGCTGTTCGCGAGCTTGGATGGCATTTGCAATGTCATTGTAGGACTCATCAAGGCCGGTTAGGACCTGGAGGGTGATGTCCTCGGCATCAGAGGGAACGCCGATGAGGGCAAGCTCGTCGACCACGGAGCGAACTTCCATAAGGAAGTCAGAAATCGGGCGAGCACCTTTGGACAGAGAGCGAAATTTAGTTTTGAGGGCAAGGATGCGACCTCTGGAAGGTTTTCCAAACATACTCTCAAGCATCGACCAGGCTTCACAGGAGGTTTTGGTTGATGCAACAAAGGGAATAAGTTCAGGAGACATGGATCCAACCATGGCCGAAAAGATCAGGTTGTCCTGACACACCCACAGGTCGTGTGCAGGGTTGGGAACTGTGGCGGTGGTGCCGGCGACAGCTGGAAGTGTGGGAGGTGGGCATGGATGTGTGCCCAATACATAGCCAAAGAGGTTGTGCCCAGTAAGAAGAAGGCGAAGCTGAAAAGACCAAGCACCATAGTTGGTGGAGGTGAGTTTCAAGGACATGTTTGCAAGGCCTTTAAAGGTGATTGGTGCCGGCAACTGAGAGGAGGCAGCCATTGTATCGAGTAGAGCAGCGGAGAGAGTGGAGAGGCAGTAACGAGCTGGGCGTCGTACGACGGATGGCGGCGGCACCTTAGAGATGAAGGCGACGGCGTGAGTGAGGAGCGGCAGCGGCGGCTGGATTTTGTGGCGGTTGGAGTGTGCAGCGGCGGCGGCGGCGACTAGGGCTGGATAGCGGCGGCGGCGGCGGCTGGTGTGGATCAGGCGTGAGCCAAGAGACTCGATGATACCATATAGATAAATGAACAATATTGGAAATATGTTTTCTTGATTAGTTACAAAAGAGATTTACAAGAGGTATTTATACAAGAGAGAATTAGGTCTAACCTAACCCTAATGGGCTTTATAAGAGAGCCCATAGGAAACTAAGATGGGCCTATACAATAAATAAGAAGGAGAGTGTATTTACTAATATAGGTCCAATAGGTGGGAGTGTCAAAATTAATCGGTGGACATGCCTGGAAGGGAGGAATCTTATTTTACTTAACTTTTTTATTTCGGCATGATTTTGTGGCCCATATTTGTGCCTCATGGAATAGTAAATTGTTGGGATATGAATCCTGTAAACAATGTTCTAAGTTGATGAAAGTATGTTTTGATGGCCAAAAGCAACTTAAAGTTAGTGATATATGTGGTTCTAAGTCATCTTAACTAAGTCATCTGAATCTAAGCTTACTAATCTGATGAGAAACGTAAAATTGAGATTACTGATCTTAATGCTAACTGAAGTAAGTTTACTGATCTTATTGAGTAATATTAAGAATAAAATTACTGATCTTAACTGAGTCATGTGAAATAAGATTACTGATCTTAGTGTGGAAACTGAGAATATTTTTAGTGATCTTATATGATATATTTGAAATCTGAGTTACTGATCTGATGTACTTACTGATCTGATGTACTTACTGATCTGATGTGCTTACTGATCTGATATGTAAGTTACTGATCTTAAGTGTTTACTGATCTTAGTATTTACTGATCTTATATGGAAGTTATTGAACTTATATGAGTTACTGATCTTATGAGTTACTGATCTTATTGGTTACTGATCTGATATATGAACTGTTAGGAACTAAGCTGATGTTTTGTATTGTATAGACAGCTTATAGTGTAGGACTTAGATATACTCATCTGTATATAGTTCAGTTGATGTATAGATAGGTTTTATATATGTAAAGTTGTATTATATTTGTATTCAGCATTGTAAAGCTCAGAACAGTAAAATCAGAACACTAGATTAGGAATAGATTAGGAGAAGATCAGAAGACTAAAGAAGACTCAGAGGACTACTTCAGATTAAGAAGAGTTGAAGATAAGCTGAGAAGAAATCTGGAGAAGTTTTGAACAGTTTTTTTGGTTACTGTGCTGATTGAATCAGAAGAGTAAAAATCAGCAGAGTAAAATCCGAAGAGTAAAAAATCAGAACAGTAAGTTTCTGTGCTGATTTGTTGAAATTGAAGGATAAGTTTGGAAAGCTTATTTAAAGTGTAACTGAAGATTTATTGAAGAGATGCTGACTTGGAAGGAAGTTACAAAGTCGGTTACAAGAAGAAGTTACAAAAACAGTTTAGAGTTAGTTGAGAGTTAGTTCACAAACTGCTAACTGTCATACTAAGTTCTATAAATACTGTATGATCTCCTACTGCTGAAGACTACTGAAGCAATTACTGATCTTAGAGAATTCAAGAGCAAGTTTACAAAAAAGAACTCACAGAGTTGAAGGAGATTGAAGAAGAGAAGCCACTGAATTGAAGAGAAGAATCAAAGGCTATTCAAAGAGAAGTTTTACTTTTCAAGTTTAAGTTTGTATTTTGTAAAACAAGTGTGCTAGTTACTTGTAGAATTACTAGTAGATCGAAGATATACCTGGAGGTATAATCGAAAAGATCAAAGTCTTAATCTTGGGACTTTAAGCCACAAGAAGCTCAAGAAGAGTAATAAAACTTCACAACTGGAGTTGTGAGAGTGGATGTAGACATTTGTCGAACCACTATAAAATTCTGTGTTCTTTACTTTACTATTTGTTATCTGTTTGAATTGTTTTAATCAAGAACATTAAGAATTAACAAAGATAAAGATCTATAGAAAAGTTGAGTATAAACTTGATTGGGCTCATTAGTAATCTGATTATTCCGCATTGTGTATTCTGATATATTAAAAGATTTTTGAAAAGTCTATTCACCCCTCCCCTCTAGACATTTTCACTAGCTTACTCAATATTATTAACTCAACTTTGGGACCAACAAGTGGTATCAGAGCAGTAGTTCATTGGACTGCTGTTTCTTGATAACCTTACAGATCTTGAGGGATATTTTACTGATCTTACTGTTATTTCTTGATACTTGTTACTATCTGAATACTTGAAATCTATCTGCTATACTACTGATCCTATTTGTCTAATCAAACATGGATGACACTAATGTGAACAAGCTGCCTAAGTTCAAGATTGCAGATTATGACTACTGGAAGCTTAGGATGGAGGCCATCTTTAGCTCAACCCATGATCTGATGGTGTCTGTGGTGACTGAAGGACCAATTGTCATCATGGTGGAAAACACTGCTGTTCTGGATCCATCTAAACCAGTTGGAGCACTGGTCCCCAAACCCAGGTCAGAACTGACTTCAGAAGAAATGAAACAAAACAATTTGGATAGTCTTGCCAAGAACTATATTTTACATACCTTACCAAATGAGTATCTTGGTAAAGTATTAAAATGTAAGACTGCAAAACAGATGTGGGACAAACTGGCTATTCTTTGTGAAGGTACTACACTGATCAAAGAAAGCAAGTTATCCACTGCTGTCCAAAAGTTTGAATCATTTAAAATGAAGCCAGGAGAATCAATTGATGAGCTAGATACTCGATTTACCAAAATTATGAATGATCTTGATGTATTAGGAAAGACTTATACTGACAGAGAAGTTAACTTGAGAATCTTGAAAGCCTTGGATGAAAGGTGGAAAATGGTCAAGATGATCATTAAAACCACACAAGACATTGATTCTTGGCCAGCAGAAACTATGTTCCAAACACTTAAGGCACATGAGTTTGAGTTAGATGAAGAAGATCCTATTTCTGTGATCCATAAGGATAAGGATGTCTCTAAGGACATAGCTTTCAAAGCCTCTACTTCAAAGGGGTCTAGATCATCTAAGACTAAGGCTTCAAGCATAAAAGATGAACTAGATGGTTCTGATCTAAGTCTGAAAGATCAGATGAGCCTTATGATCAAAAGATTTGATAAACTGAACAAGAGGTATGGCAGGTACAAAAGATTCTACAAGGAATCTAAGGGTTCTAATAACAGGGACTCTTCTGTGAACAGAAGGGATCAAAACTCTTCTGAAAGAAGGGATGAGATCTCTAATGAAAACAGGAGAGACAGGAACTCATCAGAAAAGAGAGACAGAAAGTATTCTGATAAGAAAGACAGGAACTCAATTGACAAGCATGACAGGAACATAAAGCATTCTCCTCCTAAAAGAACTTCTAACAATCCTGTTTGCTATAATTGTGATAAGCCGGGTCATTATGCATATGAATGTCCTGATCCGAGTTCTGAAGATCGAGAAGAAAGGAAAGCCAGAAGAGATCGAAAATATGCTAAGGGTAAGAAGGCAATGATGGCTTACAATGACTCTGATTCGGAATCAGAAGAGTTACCATCGACTTCATCTGACTGCCCCTCTAGCAATGAAGATGAAGCCTTCATAGCAGATGATGGACTGGCAATGATGGCCAAAATAAATGATGAGGTATCATCTGTTAACTCATTTCAATCTTGTGACAATTCTGACACTGATGAAAGTGATGCTGCTGTTAGCAGTGTAGGAAGTAGTCTTCATCATTCCCAAGGAGTGACTGAAGAGGACCTTCTACAAGCTAACAAAGCATTCATTGAAATTAGTGATGAGAATATATCTTTAAATCAAGAAATCATTAAGCTAAAAGAAGCTCAGTCAAAAGTAGATCCTAATATAGCTGTCATAAATGCAAGACTATCAGAAGAGTTGTCTCAACTCCAAGAAAAGTATGCATCCATTGACAAACTATATCAGGGTATGCTTAAAACTCAAGCCAAAGAGACTAATGAATTCAATGATTTAAAGATCAAATGTGAAAAACTTGAAGAGCACAATAGATTCTTAGAATCTGAAGTAGTGAGCCTAGATCGAAAGCTATCTGGGATGATTAACTCTACTAAGATTAATCAAACAATCTCAGACAGATATAGAGCTCCAAATGATAAAAGAGGAATAGGTACAGATCTGCCTAGTCCATCTACTTCAGAATTTAAGAACACTAATGGAGCTAGTACAAGTTCTTTGCAACTAGATAAAGGAAAAGAACCTATGACTTATGATGATGATCCAAAACTCAAAGTACAGTCTAAATACATCCCTCCTACTACCAAGAATGGTAAAATGAAGAATGTATTAAGACCAGTACAGTCAAGACCATACCAGAAGAGTTATACTCCTCTGACCAGATCAGGTCAGTCCTGGAATCAGAAGAGACAAACTCAGAACAGTAGGTCAAGACAAGCACAGGCAAGTTGGGAACAGCCTAGACCTCCTTTCATAAGGCAGTCTCAGCTGTATTCAACTAAACCTAGGAGATTTGTGCCTCATTATCATAACAAACCTGTTCTTTATCCTCCTCCTTTATCCTATGACATCTATGGAGAGAAAAGACCAAAGCAAATTTATAAGCCTTATGGTCCACATGCTTTTAGACCATATTCAAACTATTACAGACATACTGATCTTACTGAAAAAGGGATAGAACCAAGGAAAGGCTATCTCAGAAAAATAGATCCTAAGTCTGCTGATAATTCTGAACTGGTTAATAAAGTACTGTTCTGTGATAAATTTGGAAGGAAACTGAAGAGGTCCCACTTATTCAAATCCTCAATGTTCATTTGGGTACCTCTCACCACTAACACTCAAGGACCCCAATAAATAGTGGGTACCTAAATTGCATGTGTATAGAGATATGTACTAACATTCCAGGTACTGATCTTATACCAAGAGAAAGATAAAGCAAAAAGTAAGAGCAGTACATCAAATTCAACAGTCAGAAGAGACAATCCTATGTCAGATCACTAAAACAGGTAACAAGGTTACTAAAGTGACCTTAATCCCAATGAGGAAGCTGGTAAAGCTGAGGGACACTGAGAACATACATTAAGGGGGAATCTGTGATTTCTTAAAGATCCTTTTGTTGACTCAGATCACTAAGTTACTTTAGCAAAAACCTTGATGTGATCATTAAATTAAACATATTACTACTAATCTGTACTGTTTTACACTTATATCTCATGAACTAACACTTCTACCAAGGTGAAACAGGCACAGAAGAGGAATTCTCCATTGAAGGGGGAACTGATCTGATTACAGATTTGAAAAGTCTACTAATCTGATCTGATTACAGGCTATATCAGTCTACAGATATTCTGATTAATACATTGACTTGTCTACAGAACTGTACTGATTACAAAGTTTCTTTGTCTACAGTACTGATCTGATTACAATTCAGTTATTCTACAGAACTAATCTGATTACTGACTAATCTGTCTACAGAAAGACTTGTTTGTGGAAATCTGTCTACAAGAAATCTACTGATCTGACACAGTACTGATCTGAGGATTACTGTGCTGATATCAAAAAGATGAAATCAGGGAATTTGGGTACTGATCTGAGGATTACTGTGCTGACCCATCTACTGATCTGAAATCTACTGTGCTGATTCATCTACTGATCTGATTTCTAAAAAGGTTACTCAGCTGATCACAGTACTCAGCTGATCCAGATAAGTGAAATTTTCTTTATATACTTGTAAGAAAATGAAGTGAAATTGTTTTGGAAACTACTGTGCTGATCTGCATCAGAACAGTCTTTTGGTTTAGATTACTCTAAGTCAAAAATTGTTCATATTTTTAGATTACTAATAGAGAAGATTAATACACTCTTCTATTTCTAACCTAAAAATTGTGGTGTATTTATCAAACACTAGTTGCCTCCAAAAATTAAGAATGTTACTAGAATGTGAACAGTTATTGTTTAACTCGAATTTCGAGATTTAATCCCAACCATTCTTTCTAATAATCTAATTCAATCCTAGCCCTAGATTGGTTTTGAATCATAACAAAAACAATCACACTTCATCTTCTTCATTCTTACGAGTTCATTTCTGGAAATATCTTAACTTCATAACTTCTGCAAAATTTGATTTCTACAAAAATCTCAAATGGCAACTGTCAATATTATCAATGAAGCTAACCAAGTGGCAGGAACTTTTGATTCAAATTTATGGATGCGAAAGAAAGGAATTTTTGTGGAGAACGCTGTCTACTTCAATGGCAGACACAGTACAGAAAATCAAGCTATCTTAACTATGTGTGAAGAATGCGGACTACGGAAGTTTCTGGAGTCATTTCCCGTAAATGTCTACGAACCAGAAGCGGTGGAATTCTATTTACAACTCCAAGGAGATAAAAATGGTGTTCACTCGATGCTTGCTGGACACAAAGTCACCATTACGAGAGACATTCTCGAAGTAATGTTGGACTTACCACAAGGTCCAGTAGATATTATGACCTACAAAGCTGGAGAAGAAAAGGAGTGCGTGGGAAGATGGTCAGGAGTTGAAACAGAGACCTTGACGAATTTGAAGAAGGATGTACTTCCTACTGGTCTACAGTTCTTGATGGATATAGCAGGAAAATGCTTGTTAGGGCAACATCATAGCCAGGATGCCTTATCGAGTTTTAAAATTAGAATTATGGCTGCGATCATCGACAGAGTGCAAGGTGATTGGCAAGGATTCTTCCTGAAAAGGCTAATGACTGAAAAGGAAAAAGTTTTATTTGATGAGGATACAATGGAATTCTCACTTAAATCAAAGTTAGGGTTTGGAAACAAGCTGAGTTTCTTGCTGCCTCAGCTGGTGAAGAAACCTTATTGGAGTAATCCCAAGAAATTCCATCATGGGAAGTTCTTGATGAAGAAGGAGTCTGTTCAATTTGAACAAGAGAACCCCTTGGAACACTCTCAAGAAATTGAAGCAGAGGAGTCTGGAGCTTCAATGTACCAATCGGAGGATGATCAAACTGAGGTTAGATCAAAATCTAGGCATGACCCGAGCAGTACTAATTTAAGAAGAGGAAGGTCTGCTACTGCTGCCTCGGAGCCAACAGTTCGTTTTGTGGAAACTGTGGTGCAGTCAAGCTCAGATGAGCAAGAGGTTAGTGTTCCTAGTCCTGTTGCTATTCATAAGAGGACTAAGTCAAGGAGTGTTAGGAGGAAGTTGGTTGTTGTCTCTTCTACCCCTTCTGATTCTGAACCAAGCCAACTTGAACCCCAAAACCCTCAACCTTCATGTTCTGGAGGATCAGATCACTACTTTTCTGAGACTCAGAACACTCCCCATTCATCACCCCAGCTCACTAACTTTGAGCCTACTTCAATTCCTACCCCTCAACATCAAACTTCACATCAACCTTCACCACATCAATCCCCATTACAGGTTCATGCTCACTCTACTGAACATGAATTTGAACCTTCTTCTGAACCCATTGATATTTCATCTTCTCCTGAACCTGAGTTTGTTACTCCTAAACCTGCTGATTTGATGGAGTACACTATTTGTGACAAAGAAGATAGAATCAGGATTGATTTAAGGATAGCACTGTTGAAAAAAATTTCTGGACTGGATGAAAGCTCTGTTGAGTTTGAAAAACTCCTTAGGATAGGCACTTGGGTGTATCTTAAGAGGAGTTCTTTGAAGGAAAGTTTAGCTATAATGGAAGGTATGGGAGGTACTTCAATCTTTGATGATTGGGAAGCAGAACAAATGCAAGCAGCTGGTGTTAACTCTTTTCTTGAGTTAGTCACTCCAGAATCTGTTGTACTTCTTGTTGAGAGATTAACAGGGATCAAGTACACTGTTGAAAAGATTGCAACTCCTGTCTCTGATGAAGATTTGTTCAGTGAAGAGAAGGGTGTTGATGAAACTGAAGCTGCTGAAGAGGATTTTATGGAAATTGATGAAGACATTGTCAATGCAACAGAAGTGTTTGAGAACACTGTTGTAATTGAGGAAACTGAAGTTGTTGAAACTCAGGATGCAAATGCTGAAGAATTGGAAAGCATTCCTATTCAATCTACTGATCCTATTGAGGATGTGCAAGAAGAGATCAGAACAGATCATGTTGAGAAGGATTCTGATGTTTCTGAGTTTGAAATGCTGAAAAGACAGAATGCAGAGCTTCAAGGCAAGTTGGAAGCTGCTGTTCAAATGTTTCAAGAAGCTACTGAAAGGATGAACAAGATGCATTCTGAACACTCTTATGAGAAGGTAATGGAGTATACAATGTCCAAAATATTTGACCTTCATAGAGTACAAGAGAAGAATTTGTCTCAGGTGTTGCATAAGAAGCTGGAGCAACACATATCTTCCCTGAAGGAGTGGCATGATGAAGCCAAAAAGGGGGAAGACAGGACAAGACAAGTGATGGAACAAACACAGTCACAACAAGCTCAGCTGGTTGTAAGTCAAGATGAATTAAGAGCTGAAATTCATATGTTGAATGAAAAGCTGAAGCAAAGAAAGCAACAGAAGCAACAAGGTCAAGAGATTGTTGAAAAGAGACCTGATATTGCTGGAAGTTCAAGTCAGAGGAAAAGGAAGCTAGTTTTATCTGATGAAGAACAACAAGAGGAAGAAACTGAAAGAATGACTAGATCAAAGAGCAAAATGAAAGCTGTTATGACAACTGAAGAAGAAAGTTTGAAAAAGAAGAAAGAAAAGGATGTCAAGTTCTTGAAGACAAGATTTGATAATCGAGTCACAGCTTTGAAGAAGAAGATAAATGCTCAAAAGAAAGCTGAACAGTTTGACAAAGATTTTCAAGATGAAAACTTTGTGGATTTCATTGTTTTAACTGAACATATGGAATACTGGAAGAATTTAAAGAAGAAATGGCAGATTGCTAACTTCATTGTGAAGAAGTTTGGTGATCATTCGAGCAAAGAAGCTGAATTTGCTGACTTTGAAGAATTCATGTTGAATATTGATCAAGAATTCTGGGAAGACATAGCACAGGTTGTTAATCGTGCTGGAACTAAGATTTTGTGCCCTGAAGAACCTAATTGGGAACCTCCAAGACTGGAAAGTGGAGAACCTGATTATAAAGAGATAAACAACATTATTGCTGAAATTATCAAGGAAGAAGGAATATCTGATCATCAACACATGATGGATATCAAGGCAAGAATGTATGTGGCATTCAGAATCTGAAGATGCAGAATGAAGATGAAGGAAAAGCTCAGAAGATAACATTTCTATCCTTAATCTTTATTTCTATATTTTTGTGTTTTTCATATTCTGTGATTATTTGTAATATCTGATCTTATTTGAATATGAATCTGGAATTTCTGAATTGATGAACTGTTATGATTGACTACATACTTAACTACTGATTTATTAACATTTAAGTAGTTTTGGCTTCATCAAAAAGGGGGAAATTGTTGGGATATGAATCCTGTAAACAATGTTCTAAGTTGATGAAAGTATGTTTTGATGGCCAAAAGCAACTTAAAGTTAGTGATATATGTGGTTCTAAGTCATCTTAACTAAGTCATCTGAATCTAAACTTACTAATCTGATGAGAAACGTAAAATTGAGATTACTGATCTTAATGCTAACTGAAGTAAGTTTACTGATCTTATTGAGTAATATTAAGAATAAAATTACTGATCTTAACTGAGTCATGTGAAATAAGATTACTGATCTTAGTGTGGAAACTGAGAATATTTTTAGTGATCTTATATGATATATTTGAAATCTGAGTTACTGATCTGATGTACTTACTGATCTGATGTACTTACTGATCTGATGTGCTTACTGATCTGATATGTAAGTTACTGATCTTAAGTGTTTACTGATCTTAGTATTTACTGATCTTATATGGAAGTTATTGAACTTATATGAGTTACTGATCTTATGAGTTACTGATCTTATTGGTTACTGATCTGATATATGAACTGTTAGGAACTAAGCTGATGTTTTGTATTGTATAGACAGCTTATAGTGTAGGACTTAGATATACTCATCTGTATATAGTTCAGTTGATGTATAGATAGGTTTTATATATGTAAAGTTGTATTCTATTTGTATTCAGCATTGTAAAGCTCAAAACAGTAAAATCAGAACACTAGATTAGGAATAGATTAGGAGAAGATCAGAAGACTAAAGAAGACTCAGAGGACTACTTCAGATTAAGAAGAGTTGAAGATAAGCTGAGAAGAAATCTGGAGAAGTTTTGAACAGTTTTTTTGGTTACTGTGCTGATTGAATCAGAAGAGTAAAAATCAGCAGAGTAAAATCCGAAGAGTAAAAAATCAGAACAGTAAGTTTCTGTGCTGATTTGTTGAAATTGAAGGATAAGTTTGGAAAGCTTATTTAAAGTGTAACTGAAGATTTATTGAAGAGATGCTGACTTGGAAGGAAGTTACAAAGTCGGTTACAAGAAGAAGTTACAAAAACAGTTTAGAGTTAGTTGAGAGTTAGTTCACAAACTGCTAACTGTCATACTAAGTTCTATAAATACTGTATGATCTCCTACTGCTGAAGACTACTGAAGCAATTACTGATCTTAGAGAATTCAAGAGCAAGTTTACAAAAAAGAACTCACAGAGTTGAAGGAGATTGAAGAAGAGAAGCCACTGAATTGAAGAGAAGAATCAAAGGCTATTCAAAGAGAAGTTTTACTTTTCAAGTTTAAGTTTGTATTTTGTAAAACAAGTGTGCTAGTTACTTGTAGAATTACTAGTAGATCGAAAATATACCTGGAGGTATAATCGAAAAGATCAAAGTCTTAATCTTGGGACTTTAAGCCACAAGAAGCTCAAGAAGAGTAATAAAACTTCACAACTGGAGTTGTGAGAGTGGATGTAGACATTTGTCGAACCACTATAAAATTATGTGTTCTTTACTTTACTATTTGTTATCTGTTTGAATTGTTTTAATCAAGAACATTAAGAATTAACAAAGATAAAGATCTATAGAAAAGTTGAGTATAAACTTGATTGGGCTCATTAGTAATCTGATTATTCCGCATTGTGTATTCTGATATATTGAAAGATTTTTGAAAAGTCTATTCACCCCTCCCCTCTAGACATTTTCACTAGCTTACTCAATATTATTAACTCAACTTTGGGACCAACATAAATTTATCTAGAAAACTCTGTAACGTGTAATATGTAAGGGTTGAGTACCTCTTGTACTGAGTTCCTAATATCAGTTACTATTTATCGTTAAAAAAAATTATTTGCATCAAACATCAATTATAACTATTAACTTTTTGTTGGAAAAAAAAGGGGGGCTTTTGCTTTATTCTAAGCAAAATTAAGTAATGCTAATTATTAAACCTACTCTATCTAAGTAGAGTTTAATACTTGTAATTATTGTCTATATATGCTCCAACATCTCCTCATCATATTCAACGAGACACCATCATTGCTTTTGACCACTAATATTATTTATGATCATGAATCAACAAAAGAAACCTTGCGCATGAAATTTACACCACATTTCTCTATATTAATTTTCTTTTTTATTCTTTAATTAAAAGTAATAGAAATAATATTATTAATATATTGTGTTCATTGGAAACATCAAACTAATGTTCTCTACAACATAACTAACCATGCATGCATTCTACAAAAATGTTAATGCTAGGTATCACGCAATCACACGGAATATTTGTTTTATTTTTGGTATACTATATATATATCCATGATTCACCCTCTAAATTATGTGGAAAAAAATTAAGGAATGATTAATAATTATGACGATCCGTATTAAAAATTCATGTAATAAAATATATGATAAAAAATAAAAATTCAAGTAATAAAATATATGATAAAAAACAAAAAATGACACAGAAAAATAGAACTGCATACACACCCTAACATATTAACAAAACGTTTATTTTTATGATGTTCTGGTACGTACAATTTATTTAGACGTTGTTTTCAAATTTATTTTGATAATTTGTTGTTCTTAAACTATTACTCTCTCTGTTTTAAACACGAATTTTAATTAATGTATAAAGTATAAACTGTTTATTGGAGTAGTATTATGACAGATAAAAATGAGGGTAATAAACATTTTTTAACATTAAAAGTAATAAAGATGACAAAGTGGGATAGCTCAAGTGGTTAGAGCACCACTACCTAAGCCTTAGGTCCTGGGTTCGAGTCATGGGGAGGGGAAAAAGGGTTCGAGTCATGGGGAGGGGAAAAAAGGGATGAGTATTTAACTTCCATAAAAAAAAAAAAAAAAAAAAGTAATAAAGATGTTTTTTTATTGTGAATAAAGCATTGACATTATTTGATGTAATATTAAGATATTTTGCAAAAATAGTTAAAATACTGTTTTACTATTTTAAGTACAAGTCATTAAATAAGAAAAACTAAAAATAATAAAATGAGTCATTAAATAAAAAACAGAAGAAGTTCTGTGTAACTTTTGAATTTTCTTTATAATTATTTGGTATTTTATATAAGTTGTGGACTTGTGGTTGTTATAGAAGTGTGTATTATTATAATCTTTTTTTTTTGTTTTGTTTTTTGTATTATTATAATCTTAACCTCAACTGTTTTAGGTAAACTTTCTATATAGAGTTTTGATATGAAGTTTATAATGGACTTTTATAGAGCCAAATAATTATGTCTCATTATACTCCTATAATCTACTCCCTCCATTTTTTAATAAGTGTTATTTTAGCTTTTTTCAATAAATTAATATTATAAATTGTGGTCTATACTACCCTTCATTAATTATAACTAATTTTAATATAAAAAAATTTATTTGATAAAGAATGTGGTCAAGAATGTAGCTAGTATTCATAAATCAAACTAATTTTGGTATAAGCAATTTTTGTGGAATTTATTTATGAAATATATTTATGGTAAATTAATAAGGGTAAAATAGTTAAAATTAAAGAAAAAACCCCAGAATGACACTTATTTTAAAATTAGTTAAAAAGCCAAAGTGACATTTATTAAAAAATGGGGGGAGTAATTACCAATCAGTGTGAAGCTAGCACATTAATTAGTTAAAGTATATTTTTTCAGCTTTAATTGATATGGGTAAAATATATAGGAGTAAGTCAGTCGAGTCAATTCGCGAGCTATTCATGTTCGATTCGATAAAAGATCGAAATCGACTCGAAGTTAATCGAATCGAGTCGAGTTTCGAGCTACTCAAGTAGCTATCGAGTTCGAGCTCATAAATACTCGGTTCGAAAGGCTCGCGATCGCCTAATCAAGCTTAAATTAATAATATTTACTATTTTGTCATTAATATTTATATATAAGTAATCGAGTCAAGTCGAACTCGAGTTTATTTTAGAAAAGATATAATTTGCAATTAATTTTGAAAATTATATAGGTAATCGAGTCGAGCTCGAGTTTATCGAATTTCTTATTGAGTCGAGCTCGATCTTTAAAATTTTAAACTCGATCGTGTCGAATTTCGAGCTTCGAATATAATAATCAAATCGAGTTTCGAGCTCAGCACTACTCGTCTCGAGTTAGGCTCGTGTACACCCGTAGTAAAACACTCCAAACACACAAATATATTGTTTGAGAATTATTATATTATTATCTATATAGACTATATTGTTTTTTTTTTTTTTTTTGGCATCTATATAGACTATATTGTTGAGATATAATAAATGGGTAAAAATAATACTCCTGAGTCCTGACATGTTAATTCTTGGTATTATATTTTTCGTTGGGATTGTCACAGTTCGAGGATTGATACCTTTTTCCTGCTAAAAATTAGGGAGGTGAGTGAGACATTTTCAAAAGTGACAAATTTTATATACAAATCAGATCAAATCATGAATGTTGTCGTTTTACTCACAATTTACCCCATGAAATACTCCCTCTGTCCCGGAGGAACTTGCACCCTTTGACCGGCACACATTTTAAGAAATGTGTAAGAAAAGGTGTAATGATGGATGTTTTGAGGGGTAGTTTTGTAAACTCTTATGAATAAAGTAAAGTAAAAAGTAGATTGAGTGTGAAAAAGTAATGGCATATGGGTAAATATGAGTATATTTCAAGAGTGAGGGTTGTGAAGATATTTCCTTTTATGGAGTGTGCAAATTGGTATGGGACATCCATATATGGAAAGTGTGCAAATTCCTGTGGGACGGAGGGAGTACTAAAAACTTTTTACAATCAATCTTATTCACTTTACCATTATTCATCTCAATTATATAGAGTTATAGACTAGTTTTCCTTCGTGTGGAGGTGTGGAGTGACACTTATGTGCATTTAATTATATGGATAAATTAATACAATTGAGTTATAATTTTATTTTTATTTTAGGGCAATATTTATGTAAAATATATTTTACACATGAAATATGTCTAATTAAAATAATTTTAAAAAATGCGCGGATCATAAGTCTTCATACGGGTGGCCCAAAAAATTTGTGGATCGCAAACAGTTGGTTTACTATATGAGGAAAAATATTTTTTTTAGTCCTATAAATTTGAGTTATTCCAAAATAAATCCTTTAACTTTTAACTTTACAAAATACACCCTATATCTTATAAGTTATTAATTTTAGTCATTTTTAAAATCAAATTTAGTCTTTTAATTTTAAAACAAAAAGTAAACACTAAATAAATAAATTTGATAGAATATAAAATTGAAATTTGGGTAGGATCTCAACTTATATTCAAATAAAATATTTAACAAAAAATTATTTCCTCAAATTGAATAGTACAAAAATTTTCAGTTTAACAAAAAATTATTTAAAAATCTGAAAATATAAAATTTATTTAACAAAAAATATTTAGTAAAATAAAATAATTAAAAACCAACAAAATAAAATATAAAAAATATTATATAAATCATAAATAAATCTGCATTTTAGTAAAATAATAGTACCAAATATATTTAGTTAAAATAAGATTTTTTTTTTTTTGACAAAAAAATTATGAAGATATTAAATTTAATATAAAATAGAAATATAAAATTTTAAAAATGAAATAATTCTTTTTTTATTATATTGATAAATTAAATAATATAATGTAAACTATAGGTAAATTTTAAAAATAAATTTAAATTTGAATATTTCATCATTATATCAATTTAGGCTTTATTAATACACTTTTCAAAGTAAAATCTAGAAAAATCTATCAATTTATTTTTCATTTTGGAAACACGAAGGGGGCGGTGGGGCGTATATTTTTTATTGAATTATTAATCTGATTTTTTTTTTTTTTAGATTTCAGTATATATTTTTGTTTTTATTTTCAGATTTTTATATTTTTAATTAATTAAGGGCGAAATGGTTGGGTAGAATTCAAACATAATTCAGATTTTAATGTTGCTTTTATTTAATTTTAAAAAATGTTTTAATGATGTTTTAAAAAAAATACACATTAAATGATAAAAAAATTTATAAGATGATTTGCATTCAATTTTTTTTGTTATATGTATTTAGAAAAATAATAATTATGCATTATCCACCCAAAAATAGCACTACGTCACAATCAAACTCTATTTTCATATAATTAAAAGACTAAATTTGATTTTAAACTAAAATCAATAATCATAATTTTAGTTGTTAATTGGGTAAGATGTTAATTTAGAATTAAAGATAAAAGGTTATGAAATTGTAGCTTTTAATTGGCAATTTGGTAATTTTAATTCTTTAAAAAGATAAAGGACTAAAATTGATGTAAAAAAGGATTAAAATTGAAAGATAAATGACGTATTTTGTAAAGTTGAAACTTAAAAGATTTATTTTGGAATGTGTCAAACTTATAGGACTAAAATAAAAATTTACCATACTACATGACCAATATATTGATACTACAAGACCAAATTATTTTCACTACAAGACCAAAAGTGTACTACTCAATGTCAAAAACTATTTAAAAAATTTTGCTAAAAATTAAGTGTCTAGAATATTTTTAGTTTTATAATAACATATTTTGACTTTGTAGTAGTACAAATTTTATTTTTTACTACAGGACCAAAAATATTCTGGCAAATTCAACCTAAAAACTAAGTATTCAGAATATTTTTAGAGTTGTAGTAGTACACTTTTAACCTTTTAGTTACAAATTTTGGTCATGTAGTAACATAGTTTTGATCATGTAGTAAAACGATGCTTGAAAGCAAAAAATTATAATGTAGTTACGTTTGACCTATGTTGACCCGGGTTTGACCAGTAAATTTTTGCCTCAAATTTACCTTAATTAACTATATACATGTATGAAATATTTCAAATAATTGTTTGTGTTTGTGTCAAATTCTTGTATGCAATTGGATGTATGCATGCAATTGATTTTTTAGTGATTTAGATATAATTTTAATTATTCAATTAAAATTTTGATCCATCAAATTAAAATCAAGTTAAAATTATCGTATCATGTAATTAAATACACACAAGTGTGACTCCTCTCTTATATCTAAAATAAAATTTATTTTAGATCAATGCATGTATATTAAGAACACGTGCATTTATCTTAGAATTGTAAAAAAAATGTGAAACAATGGTAATTAATTTACATTAAAAAAAAATGCAAAGCCACCGTACCATCTGATTGGCATAGAAGGTGAGATGGCAAAACGTCACTTATTATTTGATATTTTGTAATTCATTCACCAATATATATCTATATGCATTAATTATATTGAAAATAATTCTTATTAGAGATATAATAATAAAAAAAATAATTAATATATTAAAAATACAAAACGTCATTGGAAGATCACATTGACATTTATTAAGAACACGAGAAATCATATTTTCTAATTTAACTAGTATTCAAATTCTAAATCTGATTTTGAGTTTTAAAATTCTATACTGATTTTACTCTAAAATTTAAAAATCATTTTTTTAAAATCACCACTACCAAACATATTAACTTGATATAAAGTTAAACCCTTATAATATCTTTTCAATCATTATAATCTCTCTCAATAATAATATACTCCTTTCATCCCACTATAATAATAGTTTCTCACTTTCTTTTTATAGATGTACCACAATAAATTTCTCATTCTATTTTTAACATATTATTTTCTCCCTTTCAATTACATCATGTATACTTAATCTATTATTTTATCATATTTCATCTCCTACTCTTCTATTATTCATCTATCACCATTACATTACTTGTACTACATCTATTATTTTATCATATTTATTAATCAAAACACACAAAAAAAAAGGGTAACTTATAGCGGAACGGAGGGAGTATATAGTAATATAATAAATCAATAATTACATATTATAACCCTCTAAAAAAATCATTATAATCTCATCCAACAGTAATATATACTCCACAACTTGATCCAGAGCCGGTCCTGAGAATTTGTAGGCCTGAGGCAAAAAAAAAAAAAAAATGGGCCCTTCTTTGAACAACATCAAATAAAATAAGTGAAATAAGTATGTACATATTAAAAATGAGTGAACATTTAAAAACAAATCATTTAAAATGACTTTTTTTTTTAGCATTTTGAGAAGCAAATTTATTAATAATATCTTCACTCTTTCAATATATAAAGTTTTAATATTTCTTTTGATATAGTGGATCGTAGGTATGTTTTTAGCAATTTTAATTTAGAGAAACTTCTTTCTGAATAGTCAATATTATTTCTATATGCGCATTAATAGGATAGCAATCCAAAGTCTTTTTTTTTTTTAAGAATAGCAACCAAAAAAATTTACTAACTCAATAATTTCAAGGTTTTTTTTTTTTTTTTTGTTGATAAAGTTACTTGCAACACTTTTAGTTCGAAAAATAAATCAAATAAATCATTTGAATCAATATCTAAAGAGTTGTCATGCTTCAAAGTATTTCCTAGATTTTTTTTGCAACATTTTTTTTAGTTTATTATCATCCCAAAATTTTAATTTATTTGAATAAAATAAAAATTCAAGTAAAGATAATAATTTAACTAAAAATAAATGAAAAAGTCATTATAAATATAAAAGAAACACAAGTATTATAGAAATAAAAGAAACAACAAGTCAGTAATTAATACTCCCTCCGTCCGTTTATAAGTTTTCCATTTTACCATTTTAGTCTGTCCGCCTATAAGCTTCCCATACCCTTTTTGGTAAGTATTTTTTCTTACACTTCACTTTATATTTTACTTTTTCTCTCTCTCTATCTCTCTCCTTCTTCCAATCACATATACTCCCTCCTATTCAAAATGTAAGTCGTTTTGACCTTTCGTTTTCTTTAAAAAATATAAGTCGTTTTGCACTTTTCAATGCAAATTAATTGCATTTATTCCAAATTTACCCTTAAGATCAATAACTATTTACATAGATGTATTTTTTTTAATGAGAATAACAAATATTAATTAAGGGTAAAATGAGAAGTTAAATATTTTCTTAATATGTGTGCATGAGCTTAGGATGACATATATTTTGAATAGGAGGGAGTATTAATTATTTAATCACTTTTCTTAATCTTTGTGCCAAAAAGTAGCGGGAAGCTTATAGGCGGACGGATGGAGTATTCAATAAGTAAAAAAAAACTAAAATAATATAACCGTAATTGTGGACTGTGAAAAATTGAAAAAGAAAGTCGAATACAAAACGTGATCACCGATCCAATTAGATGTCAAGATGAGATAAATCTACTTAGATACAATGAAATATTTTATAGAATAAATAAAGAAAAATTGATTGAAATTGAATAAAGCATATCGAATCCACTACTCAAAATTAATATGTACTAGATACGGAGTATTAATTACTCATTAGAAATAATTGTGTTGCATTAAGTTTATTAAGTTTATGATCATTTTCAAGAAATACAATTAATGTTAATTAGCATATTAAAATTTTATTTTAGCACAAATCTTATATTTTAGTTATTATTTTTATCTTTTAATTTCTTTTAAAAAATATTACGGGGCCCAGGGCGCCGGTCGCCCCTCAGGCCCACCCTCAGGGCCACCACTGACTTGATCAATCTTACAAACTGATTTAACATAAAGCTAAATATTTTAATATTAAAAAACTCAAAAGAAACCCACTTATTATTATTCATCAAAATTTAAAAAATTCGAAATTTTTAAAAGCAATTTTTAAAACCACCCGATACACAAAGTAAACATCACTTAAGCCAAAAAAATCATGATTTTGATATGCATTCTAGTTTATATATATGTATATTTTTAAAAAAGTACTCCTTAATTTGTGTGTTGAAAATAATTAGTATTTTAAGTGTAAAAAATTAAATTTTTTTATACAATATATAGTAGTACTAAATCTGTCCCAGAAAACCTTTCACATTTACTGTTCATTCACTTTTTAAAAATATTATAATAAATATAATTTTATAAAAAGATAAATGAATGAGTTGACTTGTGTATATGTATGAACCCTAAAAATTATGTTATTAAATGTAATATTATAGATATTGTACAAGTGAAATTTCTAAAGAACCAAAAAAATAGGTGGAAAGGTTCCTTGGAACAGAGGAAGTAATACTTTTCAGGTGATTTTTTTTCAATGAAATTGCTTTTGTGAAAAATAAAAAAAATATGTCTTAATTTCACTTTTATTATATTAGAGATCGGTTAATTTTGTATGTTGGTACGTAAAATTGCACCAATTACATATTACAATCAATAAATGTTATTCGTGTTAATAATATTGTTAATTTAATACACATTATTACAAAATATTGGAACACTGTTTGAAACGAAAACTCGTATGTATTTTTGTGATTTAATGATTGAGTTGAGGCACCCCACTCGCCATGTACCTAATATATATAGTCCACTTTTTAAAGTTTTTACTCAGCCACAGTCTCTCTGCAGCTTGGATTATTTATACTTTTGTAATTATTAATTTTTTAATAATATATATATTATTTTGTTTAATTGTGTATGAGATTAATTAGGGAATGAAATTGGGTTGGTGAGGTGAAATTTCATGTCTCGTAAAGGACATAAAATTCAAACAAATAATGATGGGTAAACTCAGTAGCATGCATGTCATCATTTAATTATACTTTTTTTTCTTTTCAAATGGAAATAAAAGTAGAAAAGCAAAATAATGAGGAGTGAATTGTGCTTTATGATTTTATTTGTGGGGAGCAAAATCAATTTCCAAACATCAACTTTCACGACGATATATACCATTTCGGACACTAAAGCTCCCTCCATGCATACCTACCTAGCTTGCACACTCACCAGCTCACTCAAATTAAATTTGTACGAGACTGTCTTATCCGTTCAAATTCATTATGTTCATTTCTCTGAATACGAGTTTTAATAATTATTAATTATTTTATTTATAAAGTAGATAGATTTGAGGTATAATGAGATATTATGAGGTTTATTTGTAAATAAAGTGATTGTTTATAAATAAAGTGAATATTGACCGAGTGATCGAGTAAATAATTGTTGACTGGAGAGTCGAGAAAATATAATATAAAATTGCACAATCAAATAAGAAAATGGGAATAATGAAATTGTACGGAACAATATATTATATGCTACAGAGAAAAGTATAATATATGTTTTTAAAAAACACATTTTTCATATAAAAATAAATTTTATACTGTTTTCAAAAGTGTAATTTACTCTGATAATTTTTATTGTTAAAAATGATTAAAAAAATCAATACATGAAACATATTTCGTGAGATGATTTCATTCAAGATCTAATCAACGCATTGAAGACAATAAAAGGTAGATTAAATAAAAGAAAAGAAACCTAGGACCATAAGCTCACAGATCGAGCATTGAAGACAATAAAAGGTAGATTAAATAAAAGAAAAGAAACCTAGGACCATAAGCTCACAGGTCGAGCCAGAGGCCGGAGTGCCATTAAAACCTTGTCTGGGAAAACTCTCATTAGGGATAAAATCCAGATCAAGGAAAAAAGTACACTCCTCTACAAGTCAATGTCTATAGAAAACAGAATATAGGTCATTATTCAGAAATGATAGTAAAAAGTCTGGAGGGAAGCCCCTCCAGACACAATCAAGGCCAGTCTTTGCCACAGCATCCGCCGCTTGGTTGGCCTCTCTAAAAATATGTGAGTATCTAATGTGCATGTCCTGTGTAAGAGGGTGGACCTAACTCCACATGCCTTGCAGACGCCAAGGAATAGAGGGGTTGGTGCATGCTCATAAGAATGTCAATCGTGAGGGTCGAGTCCGACTCAATCCAAAGGAAGTAATGACCTATCGATCAAAAATGTATATATACATGTATATACTTTTCATAAATAGGTAGTAATTAATTTGATGCTCTTTTACTACTTTATTTTCAATTCTAAATTTCTAATCTCATTATTTTTTGTTGTAAGTTTGTAGTAATAATTAATTTTAAGGGATATTTTTCTAAGCTTACTAAAAATATTGATTCCAACTTTTAAAATTTTATCAAAAGCACTATAGTACTCGAGCACTAACTATTTTTAATTTTCCAACAAAAGAATTTAATTTAGTTCATTCACTCAACAACATAATCATTATATCACTCACATTTTAGGTTATAAAGTAAAAAGAATGATAAAGTATTTTTGTTTTTCTTCATTAAAGTTGAGATTTTTCACGAGGACGTACAGTATAATGTAAAACAAAACTCCCCTAATAATTTTTTTTTTTTTTTAAAACCCCTAATAATAAAATATTAGCATAACCATATCTAAGTTAATTGTTATATTTTATTTAAAATATATAATATTTAGTTGGATAACATTTCACGAGCTTGATTAATCAGCACATGGCTGTACGTCATTATTCGAATGTGCCCATAATTTTCGACGACTTTAAGAACTAATTCTTCGATTTTAAGATTGGTTCTTGACTAATAATTGAGGAAATTTATTTGTACTTTTTAATTTCTTATTAATTAAAGAAAATAATAAAATAATGGAGTTGGCAAGTTGATTGACCTAAAAATCTGGAAACACGCCAATAAATTAATTTTTTACTTTCTGAAAAAAAAGGTGATTTTCATTTAACAATATATATGCAGCTATATATAGTGACTAAATAAAAAAAATACTACCAGATTAATGTTGGGGAAAATGATAAACTAATTATGTCCTATGTATTTATCCTGGGATACTATAGTATTTTAGCATAATTGCAATATTAATGCCGTTTGCGAACTATATAGTTGGACTCCAAAAATATTCGTTTGAGTTCTTTCAATAAATCTCGTTAATATAAACAACAAACTCAAACTCAATTTGTTTGCTTGTAAGCATTGCTTATTAGTAAGCTCATTTACATTTTAATGAATAGTTTGATTTTAATATATTTATTTTACACTAGTTAGTATTCGCTCTATTCCGATGAAAGTTACTCATGACCTTGGGCACAACGATTAAAAAATATGATAAAATAGTTAAATAAATGTATTAGAGGTGATGTGATTGAGAGATAGAAAAATATAATGAAATGTGAAAGAGAGTAGATCGATTGTCAAAAAGAAAATTGGTAGCTTTCATATACGGAGTATATGATAATTAATATGAATTAAAACAGTAAATCACATCAAACTATTTGATACTCGATTCGAGATTGTTCGATAAAAGCTAATTTGAGTTCGGTTTCACATAGATATATATTAAATAAGCTTGAACATATATTTATACGAAGTACAATTTAAAGCTCGATTCGAGCTCGATCGATAAGTAAAAAAAAAAAAGTAAAATTATTCGAGCTCAGCTCGTTTTCAATTCGATTGAATATCATTCGAGCTCAACCCGTTTAATTATCAAATAAGCTCGAACAAGAATTTCAATTTTCAAAATTTAATATGATTTGAAGTCTCGGTATCTGATTCTAAGAGCGACTAATTTGGTGGACCAATCCCACCGTCCACTAGCGGGGGGTTCCGTTTAAAGCCAAAGCTAAGCTCTATATGCATTGATCCCTTAGAAATTATTTACCCCCTTATGGATTTCAAACTTAAAACCTAGAGAAAAGTATACAGTCTTAAATTTCAAACCTACACCGCCAAACTAACTACATGGGGTTAATATGATTGGTCAATTGGATAATCTCGATACAAAGGATTTGAATTTGGCCAATGGTCAAAACAATATACATATACAATTAATATTAAAAGAGAAAACAAAAGAGTTATCTATCTAAGTGGCGGGTGTCCAACAAGGGTTCAATTTGGTTTGGGCTAGGTGGGGTTTGGGTTGGGTTCGGGTTAGGGTGGGGTTCAGGCTTCGGGTTGTGTTGGGTTGGGTTCGGGTTAGGGTGGGGTTCGGGCTTCGGGTTGTATTGGGTTGGGTTCGGGAAAAAATCGATTCGAATTTGGAACAAAATTATAGACGAATTCTTGACCCAAATGTAAAATGAGTCGTTTCTTGTTTAGATATGGAGTGGAAATATAGACGGATTCTAACATATTCAGAGACGGTGTTTATGGTACCTAATTTGTCTCTAAATTTCAATTGTTTTTTGTAGTGATAGTTGCAGATCTAATCCCAATTCTAGGTCACTTTGAGTGCTTTTCAAGAGTACTATAATATGATATTTTAATTACTACTATTATCTACGAAGATTAATATTACGTTATTTCTATCATAATAAATTATCTCTAGATTTAATGCATGCTTTTAAAACAAGTCACATACTTTTATAAAGTATCCAATCATGTAGTATGTGCGATGATAATTAAAAATTAGAAGACGAAATAATAAAGGAGCTCCAATGCATAGTATGTGGCTATGTGCGATGATTAGAGAAAGGAAAGATGCATTAATTTCTTTCTTATGCATGTTGGTTTTTGTTCTCGAGTATTTCATTAACTTTGATTTAAATAATGTTTAAGATAAACGTTATTAATATATTTGATGGACAAATAATTTTACATCAAGTTGTTTCATATCGAACCGGATAGAAGTAATGCAATATTGAAGGTATTAATTAGCTGGTTTTAAAGTCTAATAGAAGAGAAGCCATAGTACGGTCGTCGTCTGGTTGGATCGGATCAGTTGAGTAAGGTCAACTCAACTAATAAGGTTTAGTCATCTGATCGAGGATCAATTCATTTGGTAGGGTAAGGATAACTCTACTGATAGGCATATCAGCTGAGTCAAGTCTTCTGATTCAGTTTATTCCATGTTTGTGGCATGCAGTTCATATGAGGATTGTATCTACGTACAACCCTTAGTGCATAGTTGTCGATTAATCTATGTGATGGTCGTGATAATCTTTGTGAGTTACGTACATACTTGAGTGAGTTAGCAAGTTATTTTAGTGAGTCGTACTTGTAATCTGTAAACACTTGTTCAAGTTTAGTGAAGATAGCCTCTATTTTTCGTGGGCGTAGATCAATTGGATCGAATCACGTAAAATCATGTGTTTGATCTTACTTGTTCATTTCATTGCGTCCTTGAGTGTCTTGATTTATCATTTGGATTTAGTATTATTTTTTGACAATTCCATAACAGAAACATTAAAAAAAATGAGATTAGCGTGTAAATCTAGTGAGCTACTCTTATCACCAATTAATTTTAGTATGGAACCTCGCTAGAAATGTGACTAGTCTCCTTCACTTATTCGGTGCACTTGAATGTGTGCGACTGCATCGGTCGTACCCGCATTCTTCTAAGTTGGTACATATATCTCATACAAGTTTTTATAGGATAGGTTAGTTAATTATAATTAGTTGACCCAGGGAAGAATCAGTGGCTTAATTCTCGTATAAAAACATATTTAGAAGATTTAATATGATCATTAGTGCTTGACAGCCATAAAGTAGTTGATACAGTGTTTTTAGTACTAATAATTTTTCTCAAATTAATTATCAATGTTTGTTGTTGCCGTGTTATAATTAGTCAAATTTAGAATTAAGCTAAAATTTCATGAAAGAAAAAAATATTGTTTTTTTAAATTAAAAATAGTACAATGAGGATGATTTTAATGCGTGATTTGCGGTCCAACGTTAAATGATTTTCCAATTCCAACATCATAAATACACGTGAAATGATAATAATTGATGAACATATATAGTACGTATAAAAGTTGAAACATAATTTGTAAATAATACTAGCTTTATCTAATTTATTAAAATTGGGGGATGAATTCTAATTAACTAGGAACAATAATACTATAATAATCCAGCTAGGAAATTGAGTTAAATTAGGATGAAAAAGGTGGTGATTAATTGAGAAAATAATTAATGAACTCAATATTGCAATTGTTGTTGGTCTTGGGAAGAACAGAGCTCAATAGAGCCATAATGCAGGAGTTCTTGAATCATTTGCTCCACGTGGTCTTCTTCTAGTGGTTTGATCATTTGTTGACTAATCGGGCGGTGGTGGAGGGTGGCGGCAGACGGCGAAACGGTGGCGGCGGAAGTTGGATAGTTAGGCATTGGTTTAATGGTTTGTTTGGTGACCAATTGAAGTGAAGCCATGTAACACTTGTGTAATTTCGCGGTCAGAGCAGCCGAGAGAAGCTTAGGTGCCACATTAGGGTTGTACGGAAAATTCGTTCGGGCTCTCGGTCCGCACATTAGTCGAGCTGCTTCGTCGTACGCTCGTGCAGCATCTTCCGCCGTCTCAAACGTCCCTAGCCATATTCTCGTCTTCCTGCATACGTAAACGAATGAGAATGTTGGTTTAGAGAATTAGTCATATTTACATATTCTCGATCGTTTTTTCTCATAAAATGTAGTATATTCGATAACTTACAGTAACGGATGACGGATTTCGGACACCCACGAGCCCCAGTGTCGTTGTCGGACGCCTCGATATCGTTGTTGTGGTCTTGCCATTTTTGTTGTTGGTGAGCTTGATTGAATTGGTTGAGGTGGGAAATTAGGGAAATGTTTTGTTGTGAGAGTTGGAAGGCAAAATATGTTGCAATGTTATATATAGATATATAGTGGTTGGTTGTGTGTGTTTTTTCTTTTTCTTTGTTTGGGTCCCATATGAGTCTTGACCCTCACATGTGTGTGTGTATATACACTGTCTAGCTAGCCCCATCTATTAAACACCATTTGGCCTGAATATATGATTATTGAATCAACTCAAACAATAATATTTTCAAAACTTGTCCATATTCATTTCACATGTTCAAATCATTACTCTATTATACACTATAAGGTAAAATTTTAAAAAAATATAAAATCATGCACATTCATTTTACTTTTCTACATTTTTTTTTTAAATTCTATCACCGCCATTTAATATTTACAATTGGATACACAATATTTTAGATTATTATAATTCTATCGGATGATTATTTTTGGGCAAGTGGTAACATGTATTCCCTCCGTTCAAATTCATTATGCTCATTTCTTCGATTCTGGACTTTAATAAATATTGATTTATAGAGTAGATATGTTAATGGTATGATGAGGTATTGTGGATTAATTTGTAAATATAATTGTATATAAATAAAGCGAATGACAAAATGTGTAAATAAGTAATAGTTAGAGAGAAGATAAAGTGATAACTGATATGTTATTACTGCACACAAGCAATACGATGTTGGATAATAATCCTGTGATATAATTGTAAAAATTAAATGTCATATTACTATTAATTGACTTTACTTATTTTTCTTGATCAATTAACAAAATCTTAAGTCATAGTCGCATAGATTCTTATCATGTGAGTTGCTGTTTTTTTTTTTAAGATCTTATCATGTGAGTTGTGAATGCAGATGATGACTCATTCAACATTTTTGATTGACAACTATAACCCAGAATTATTTGAAAACGAAATAAACAAATTTCTTGTGATGAAGATTAGCTACCTACTATAATCATGACCAAACTTCTTTTTCAAAATAATTATTTTAAATTTCTTCTAATTCTAGTTAACTACAACTGGATAACAGCCGCTACCTAGCTAAGAATTAGATGGGAATATGTGCATAATAGGGGGGAATATATTTAAAATTGGAAAAAACAAAGTTAATACACATTTAGAAATGAGAATCTTGAACCACCATGTGTACAATTTGATCATCTTGAATCTTGATTGAATATGAACTCATTGAAAAAAAAGAGATAAAATGGTTATTAATCACAATAATCAAGTGTTTAATATAAAGTATATATATATATATATATATACTATACACAACGACCCTAAAAAAAATATATACTATACACAACTTGTGTGCACGCCACTACAAGAAGATTGACATGTAATGACATAATTTTTATATCATCATAGTCTGTCTAACTAAACGTAAAGACTTTCTAGAGAAATACTATAAGAAAACTGACTTTTAGAGACAGTATCATCTCATTATTGTTTCTCTAGCTAGAAGTGTTTAGTGACATGAAATTGTGAATTAATGACAAGATATGTCACTAAAAGTCAATTTATATAATTAAAGTTTTTTAACTAGAGAAGTTATAATAACAAAATTCCAGTCTTTAAATTAAAGTCAATTATCTTGTAGTAAAACTATAATTACATAAATTATGTCATTATGTGTCAATTTTTTTGTAGTATTAACTAGTTGGAGAAATGGGGGGTGGAGGGGTGGTGGGTTGGATTGAGAAGCAAAAAAGAGCATGATGATGATTATGAAATAGAATGTGGGAAGCCATGCATCTATCATTGTCAAGAATATGAATGAGAGTGGTCTCAAGACATAGAGTGATGGTAATGAGGGGATTTGGAAGGATGTGCAATTATATCCATACACATTGTTGTTATCATGGTTTGTAATATGAAATATCCCAAACATACCCATATGAGGGGAAACATCCCAAGTGCCTATTTTGGATGCCCATGCTACCTCCCAACTTCTAATTAATTTTCACGTTTACTATTTTGTGTGATAATAGTTACAATGAATATGATTTAAAAAAAAAAAAATGGGCCACAACTCTAAAAATTCATCGAACTCGAATACTGTTTAAAACCAATCCATCAAGTTCCATAACTCAATATTAATGTATTGATGCATGATTGAGAGTGCAATTTAACATATATTATGAAAGTTGAAAGGTTCACAAATCATATACACACTCATGAATCATCCCAAAATAATGGCATGATGAACTAATTACATACTCATCATATGGAAATATAGTTTTTGGACATGTAGTACATTTTTTAAACGCAATTCCCTATATATATGGATCACTATATTTAAATTTTGTTCATAAATGGAGTATAATTTATCGACAATAAGTATAAGGAGCAAATAAAATAATAGAAGTGAATGGCATCAAATTGTTATAGAATTCAAAACATGAACAAGGACTAAATTTACACAAATATAATTATTCTATATCCCTATCAAACCTATTTTCACTTGTCTTATTTTTTATCCACCAAATTTATTTTCATACATTTTATAGAATTCATCACTTTATATATCTTCACCCTCCGACCATCAGTTAATTACTCAAATTGTCATTCAACTTTACTCATAAACAATTACTCCGTATTTTATTCATAATAGAACCCAAAATACTCCACTTTGTACTTATTTTGTCTACATTATCCATTTCTTTCATAGTGGTCAACGTGCATGCAATATGCAGTCATGATTGATGAGCATTAATGCCAATTTACATGGTTCACAATGAATCAGTATCTATATACTTTCATACATACAAAATAGAATGTTCTTCATTTCTAAGTAAAATGTTCATTAATTTCTTTGTTTTTTTTTTTTGTTCCAATATACTGCATGAATCCATCCCACAAGTATTGTGTACCCACATGCCTTGTCTCTGACCATGTAATATTATGCATGTGACTTCCAAAAAAAAAAAACTAAAACTGACATATTTTTGTCTGAAGAATGAATGTCGTTATTCATGTACATTGAATAATGGGCACATGAATTACGAAAACCATGTTAAAAAATTTAGGGTAAATAAGTAAATATTGGTAAATGTTTTTAAATAGACAAATGAAAAAAATATATTTCTAAACTAACTATCAAGTTTTTTAGAAGGTTTTGCGCCTCCATACATGATTGATATTGTGTAAACCAATTTTAGCATTCATATGTTTTACCATTAATATTTTATAGTAAAATAGCTACTACCACTTCATTCGTTCTAATCTAAACTTCTTATTAAAAAATAAAATTATGAAGATTAAAGAGTAATAATTAAAATAAAGTGTAGTAGAATTAATGTTATTGAAGAGAGAGAATAAAGTAAAATGTATGAATAATAAAGAGTTAAATGAGTTGACAATTAATATAAATAAAATGAAGTGTATGAATCGTGTCATTAGCTTTTCAAAAATGAAATGTGAAGCTTTAAATGAACATATTACACCTTTCCAAAAAAAAAAATGTAGACAGGAACAAAGGGAGTACATTTTAATAGAGCAACTAATACTATAAAACTAATACTTCTCCGTCCATCTTTATTATTCACAATTTTTTTTTTGAGTTGTTCAGTATCATTATTGACACATAATAAATTTAAACAAAGAAGAATACCTTCTAATGAAACTAATAACATTACAAAATACAATCAAAATGCAAACTAATTTTCCATAAAACTAATTATACAAGGCTTCGTCTTAAGCAAATAATGTCAGCTGCTGGTAATTTAGTAGTAACTGATTAGATCACTACAAACATAGACCACATCAAAAGGTGCAAATTTGTAAAACAAAAGTAAAATGTCAAGTAGCCCATTCAGTAACTCACAAACTAGAATGTGTTTTTGTGACGACAAAAATAAATAATTAAAAACCCTAATCCTGCCTAACTACTCGTCGCTCGCGCTGCAATTATGGAAGTCAATAAACCTAAGACGACATAAACCAAAACACGTGATCAATAAGTAACAACAAATAACCTCACTTCCTCTGATAACAAGATGACCAAATCATTTTACTAATGACTCATTTTCTTCTCTTCTTTCCACTTTTATTCCCACTTTCTCCCGACTTCCCACCCTTAACGGTGTCCCCTGATTTCACCGACTCCAATTTTTTCTCCACCTCAACAGTTTCTTTCCCCTTGGATGAACTCCATTTCTTCGTCCCCTTAGGGCCAGCAGTTTTTTTACTTTGTGCAGATTTACCTTTAGAGTTATTGAATCGTTGAATGGCTTGTGTTTTAAGGCTTGGTCGAGACCTACCAGATGCTTTAGCA
The DNA here is from genome assembly GCA_963675135.1 of Galeopsis tetrahit. Classification (NCBI taxonomy): domain Eukaryota; kingdom Viridiplantae; phylum Streptophyta; class Magnoliopsida; order Lamiales; family Lamiaceae; genus Galeopsis; species Galeopsis tetrahit. Next base: position 8,578,192 of record OY776127.1, on the reverse strand, counting down.
GAACTCTCGGGAGATTTAACCTCGTTTTCCTCGGAATCATCTTCAGAGTCATCAGACCCGTCTTCAGAATTTACAGGGGATTCCACCTTAGCTTTGGCATCGTTTTTAGATTTGCTGATTGATTTTGTTACATTGCTTTTGGGCTTCCTGCAGGAAATATACTCACCAAAGATCATTCTCGATACACTCTTGTTATTTACGAGAGAATTTTGGATTTTAAGAATATCATAAACAAACCTTTTAGGTGGATCGTCTATCTTTTCATTCTTGTTAGATAACTTAACCTCGTTTTCCTCAGAATGTTCTTCAGATTTATCTGACCCATCTTCAGAATTTTCAGGGGACTCAGGCTTAGCTTTACTATCGTTTTTAGATTTGCTGCCTGATTTTGTTGCACTGCCTTTAAGCTTCCTGCATAAAATATACTCACCACAGATCATTCTCGATACATCCTTGTTATTTGTGAGAGAATTTTGGATAGTGTGGCTATTAACACCCGAGTATTTGCTCAATACACCCATTTTACAGTTGTATTTGGGGGTACATGATGCTAAAAAAGAATATTGTATATACGAGCGTATTTAGCAAAAATCCAGGTGTCCAGGTCAGTAGCTATGCCCTTTTGGATATAAGAAATATCATAAACAAACCTTTTAGGTGGATCATTCATCTTTTCCTGCTTGTTAGGTGTTTTAGGATTTGCACCTTTCTTCTTGTTTCTGGCAAGGAAAACAAAGTCGGAAATAACCAGTTATAGAAAGTGCCAACAGAAACCCCATTGTTAGATGAAGTGGCTCTATTGCCCATCCAAAAATTTAGGGAATTTATTGACGATTGTCCAGAATGCAGAAATCGCCTGTGTAGTATATCTTTACCCTTTAATGATTCTGTGTTTTAATACAATTGAACAGCTGCACCTATCTCAATAAAACTAACAAATACCTTAAAACAAGATTTACAGATTTTATATTGGGCTCCCAGTCGTGACAAGATTTGTTGCTGATATTTTTGGGGTTAACCAACAAAATCTAGTACTATTCTAAGCTGACATGATCTAAATCTATATAACACAACGGGCTGGGATCACCTCCTGTAAAGTAGGGTCCTGTGCAGGGGTGTGATCCCTTGGGTCATACACGCACACACAGTCACACACACACCCGTGTGGGTGTGTATGATCCAAGGGAACACCCCTGAACAGAACCCTCCTGTACAAGAGGTGACCCAAATCCATCTTCAAACCCCAATGTGATGGAACAGAAAGTAGAGAATAGCAAATGACGTGAATAGAAAAACTTACTTTTTAGAGGAAGCACCTTGACCTGAAGGTTCAGCAGATTTGCCCTATTCATAAAAAAAATCTTTTTAAGTAACAATATGTAGAACAAGATAGCTTTTATATGCATCAGCAAGCCACTTACCCCATCTACAGCTGAATCATCCGTAACAAATGTCCACTCTTCTTTTCTAAGATTTAAATGTTCTTCATCACCGTCAGCGTAAATCACCTATTCAAAAATTGAAGACAAAATAATAAGAAGTTTCAGATGCACGACAAACAGCATCAATGATCAGCAAAACCTGAGACAACTGGAAATCACCTTATGCTTCTTCTTGACATGATCAAACGACGCAATCACACCTTCATAAAACCTGGAGACAATGAAGCAGTATTACAAAAGAGAAGCATAAATGCCCATTCTGAAGTAACCAGCCACCACAATGTACAGCACGAATGTATGGTAACACTTACTCATCATCATCTGGCCACAAAACTTTGACTTTTGAACCAATCAAGTTTTTACCATACTTTATATTCTGAGGTGTCTGAAAAAGGGAAAAGAAAACCAAATAAGTAAAATAAACCAATTGAACCGAATGAATATCATGAGTTAGGTCAAACAACCTCCCTTGAAGTTAATATAACAATCCTATATATCCCAAACGGTTTGCTACGTCTAAAAGTGGAATGAACCTTCTTGTGTATCCAATTTGAAAATAAAATGAAGTCATGGATACCAAAGTTCATTTAGAAGTCAAATCAAAGCAAACAACATATTCTCTGTTTTAGAAAGTCTGTAACATAATTTTAGGTTTTCTAAGATTGGATACACGATATCTATCATAATCCATTACTTGTATTTGTAAATTGCCCAAACTCAATTCAAAGAGTTGAGAGAGCATCATATTCATATATAATCCATGATAAAACTTCACCAACACAAACTACTTGTCATTTAAAACCTACTTGCTCTATCCCAAATATATATTCTGCTTTGGTTTTTTCATGCTGATTAATTTCAGGTTCTTTCTGTAATACTGTTATCTATAGTATAAATTTTAATGTAGAATTCAGTGACAATCATTTCCACCAAGCAGAATTTGATGTTATATCTTCTTTAATGCAGATGCAGAGAGAACATGTGATTTTAATGAAATGAATATCAAATGATAAAAAAAAATTCAAAGAACATACATTATATTTTCCTGAGGCTTGCTTCATCTTTGAATCAGTTCTTGGTGTTTCTTCCTGGTTGACTTCATCCTCTGCTGATTTTGCAGACAATGAGGCCTCTGTGTTCTGTGTAATAAATGATAAAAAGAAACATAAGATGAATGGGCGATCAAGAGTAGTTAACAGAAATATTATTGAACATGTGATTTTAACGAATGAATATTAAACGATATAAGAAAATTTCAAAGAACATACATTATATTTTCCTGAGGCTCGCTTTCTCTTTGAATCAGTTCTTGGCGCTTCTTCCTGGCTGGCTTCATCTTCTGCTGATTTTGCAGACAATGGGGCCTCTGTGTTCTGTGTAATAAGCATGAAGTGAAACGTAAGATGAATGAGTGATCAAGCATAGTTAACAGAAATATTATTGAACACGTGATTTTAAAGAATGAATATAAAATGATACTCTGTATAAGAAAATCTCAAAGAACATACATTATATTTTCCTGGGGCTCGCTTTCTCTTTGAATCAGTTCTTGGTGTTTCTTCCTGGCTGACATCATCTTCTGCTGATTTTGCAGGAGACAATGAGACATCTGTGTCCTGTGTAATAAAACGATGAAGAGAAACATAAGATGAATGGGCGATCAAGAATAGTTAACAGAAATATTAATGAGATGACTTAATTACTTTTCCATGATCTCCTGCAGAATATTTGGATGTTTCTTCCTCAAACTTAGGTTTCATACGGCCACCCCGTCTCCCATCCTCCTTCGGTAAGGATCGATTTTCTTTCTTATTACTAGCACCTCCCAGCTCTCCTGAATCCACACATCTTTCCTCTAAATCACTCATGTCACCAGCATCATTCTTTGACACACCTTCATTCAATGCCTTATCCACAATGTTTGTTAAATTATGTTGTTTCTTCATTGTGCGCCGCTTCTTATTCACTTCTCCAATATTTAGGCCTTCTGATGCCTTCCTAGAGGTAGTATCTTCTTTGACCATGTTTTTCTTCCTTTTTGCCTGACCAGCTCTTTTAGGTCGATTCTCATCCGGAAGACTGCTGTTTTGGATTGGAGATGCTACGTTCACAGGTTCAACCTCGGTTTCTTTCACTGGTGAAACCTGAATAGTGGTGTCTTTTACAGTGTCCAAAGGTTTTTCTGCCTTTTCACTTGGAATTTCTAGGTTACAAGGCACTTGCTCTCCCTGCTTCTCATCATCTACAATATCAGATGATTCGGCTGAATTATTTCTACGATTAGCCGGCCTTGCTTCTCCATTAGCAACATGCTCCGGTTTAACTTCCGAATGGCCAGGCTTTTGAACACCCATATCAGATTCAGTTTTGGATGTTGATTGAGCATCAGTCTGTTGCTTAAACCCCACCAGTATTGGTTGTTGATTGAGCATTAAAGGATATACGTCAGTCACAGTTTCTTCATCCCCAGTCTCATTGAGGCTATTACAAGCAATTGATTTGTGTGATCCATTCAGAGCAGGATCTTTCTCTTGAGGTTTGGTCTCTTCTTTAACATCTTTAGCTGCCTGTTACATGACAATGATATTCAAGTTATTATTTGTAATGGAGAAAACAAAATTTCTCCCAGATCTATCCAAAAGCATGCTGTAGCATAGCTGGAAAAGGTTTTGGCAAAAAACTACAGCTGGAAAAATAGCACGACAAATTAAACATGTAGAGAATTGTGAGACTATAAAAAAATAGAGAGGCTTTTATAGACTGAAGAAAGCATATGATCGACACTTTAAAATTGGGAAATTAGTTCCAGTAGCCTCTTCCACTTAAAATTTTGTTTAAATAGCCTTTGACTAACATTAATGAGAAGCACCCCTATATTCCCCTCACAAGACATCGCAGATAACTCCCATGAATTTGAAAAAAGGGCCATTTAAATAAAAAATTAAGAAGAGAGGTCTTTTAAATGAGGTTTTATGTTGACCGGGCCCTTTCAATAAAGATCCCTTTAAAATTCATCAACAATCAACAACACTACAAGTTATGCAACAAGATCGCACATTTATAGAGTTGGACCTTGTATGACTTGCGCATGGAAGAGAGTGACAAGAGACTGGTACTAACAGCAGCAACAGTTTAACTAGGGCTAACAACTAGTGATAAAATCTGCAGAACTCCTACTATTAAACAGAAAATATCAATCACTTGTAAAGAGAGAAGCATACCGGCTGGTCTTTAAGGATGTTCTCATCACTATGTCCAAAACTACCATAAGTCTTTTTGCACACGGAAGCTACAACTTCATTGTAATCATCCAAAGATGCATTTAAAGTATTCACAGCGTCTGCTAAACAAGGTCTAAGCTTCTCTGCACCATTTTCAATCACTCTCTCAGCCAATTTCTTCGCAATTGGCAGAACCTCCTGCTGATATACATTTTATAAGAAGAAGGTAGTATAAAGGGGGAAGATAAGAGAACAAGAAATTGACCTTATTGTTTTTTCTCAAGGCATCTAAAATTGGACAGAGTAAATCTGGAGATATTTCTTCACTTTCTTCCAATACAAGAGTCATAATTGTGCTCATTGATTCAAAGATAATGCCTGCATGATGCACTCTGAAAGTAACAAAGTATTACAAATCAGATCAGAAAGCACATAGTCATCTTATGCAGCAAACAATGAGAAAATAGAAACAAAATATACAAAATATTATTCAGATATGATAAACATTGTTTGCGGGGTTCAGAATACAAAATCTAATCAGATGCATTTTAAACATTGATATATTGCCCCTAAACATCATTTGAGCAAACTAAGTTTCAACAAAGTTCTCTAAATTCACTTTCTAAGAACACCATTTCTTGTATCAGAACTCGGATTCTTCAAAATATCATGTTATTGTCGATTCCATTTCATGACAAATACTGAAATGGTCCTCAATCTGGGAAATTATATGCATGGCATCTCTTTAAAAAAATCTGGTCCGAGTCACATAGTAGAAAGTTTGCTAACAGAAGATCTACAAGATCAGACTTCTCTTTTCCATCATTAATGAATAAATACTGAACATCACACGACAGCATTTACAAGGCATACAACGGAAATTAGTTACATGTAGTCAAAGACGGGAAAATAAAAGGTTAAAGTAAGTCCCATATTTGATTTGAGCTTCACTAAACTCCACCCCACCGCCAAAAATCAACTAAAACAGAGATTTAGAGAGCGAAAGGAAGTAGATGAAGATTAGATTAGAAAGATGGGAGCCACTTCTACCTCAAGCATGCAGAAATTACCTGCATACTCCCTCCGTCCCACAACTGTTTGCACACTTACCTTATTTGTCCGTCCCACAATTGTTTGCACACCCATAAAAGGAAATTCTCTCATAAACTCCACCCTCACAATATTCACATATTTACATAAAATGCCATTACTTTTACCCTCTTTCCAATCACCTTTTTATTTTATTCATATAACTTTACAAAATTACCCCTCAACACTCCACCCATTACACTTTTTATTTTGTGGTGCAAACACTTATGGGACGGAGGGAGTATATAGCAATGACAGAAAAACAATTTAACCACATTCATAAGTCCCAATCATGAGGCCCTCACATCCTCCACAAAATAAAAGGCATGGACTGATGGACAGTTGGTATTTGATCTCCTTTATTAGACAGGAGACAAAGTGTTCAATCCTCCCACCCCAAGTATCCCAATTTGATAAAGGAATTGGGGTGAAACAAGTGCAACATTAGGATACAATGCATCGAGGAAAGGACATTAAAGTGGTGGAATGCAGCATTCTCATAGTTACAATTGCATAGCATATGACACAAAATTTCTACCCAATACAGCTTTAGCAGATACCAGAATTTTTACCTTATAGACTTGAGGAAGTGTTGGAACATCTCAATAATCATCTGATCCAATTCCAAATCCAACATGATGACACACGACCTAACTTTGGCCACAGTTTCAAGTATAGAAGCCCTTTTTTTATAGGACCGGCTTGATGTGTCTGCCAAATTGTCAAAGGATGATACCATCAATTGAAAGATATCCTGCATTGAAACAGAGATGTGAACAGCATGGCAAAGGAAAAGGACCCACACACACAATACAGAGATAATTTTAAGGCACAGGCACCTTCATTTTCTCATCATCATATGGAGCCTCTGGTGCAGTTATTCTGGTTATTTCACTGATGCAAGCAGCAACCCCTACTTGTACATCAACATCTGAATGCTTCATAAGTTCTTCTGAGACTATTGCTGTCATGAGCGGAGACATTGCAGATTGCATGGATGTGCCAGGTGACTGTGGCACTTTTGATAAAAGTTCCTCAATTACCTTAAAGTGGATCAAATAGAAGAAAGACAATTAGAGTTATATAAAAACTACAAAATGTTTCCATTATCAATATCTTTCTCTTTTGAGGCTAGCTGATCAAAAGACCAAGAAGCTAAATAAACGCACATCAAAACCATAGGCAGGCATTAACACAGGAACAGATACTGCAGTACAAAATTTCAACACTTTACAGATTAACGCTCTAAAAAGTTGAGAAAATTGACGAGAATCCCTGTGTTCTACTTCTACTATTACTGTAGACCAAAAAAACAACCATGATCCTAAGTTTTTGGGTAAGGTAAAACTCAATAGAGAATCACATATCCAGAAGTATATCCAAACTGCTTCCTTAAATTTACAAATTATAAGTAGAAAGGGCCAGCAAACATAAATGAGATTAACTCCTAAGAATCCCGTAACAAAGGCATCATGCCACTCAGTTGGAATAGTAGTCTACTACCCTCAACTGCTCAAAAATTGATTCTAACACGTAAACTATTACTCCAAATGCCCTAGTGAATACACAAAAAACCGTAATTAATTATCAAATAGGCAACAAATTAAATTTTAGTAATTTAATCAACTTCAATAATTAAAAAGACATAAATTTTGTTGAAAACTCCGAAGAAAGGTGCGGTAATTTCAACATCAAAAAAATTGGAGGTAATTGTGCCAGAATTCAAACATTCAAAAAGCGTAGAACAATTCTTACATCGATAAGTGTGAGAAGTTCATCGAGCGAAGACGGAGGTGGAAGAAGACTCTTGGCAACAGCGGTGAGTCGATCTTCCAGATCCTGATTGGGAGGTAACGACATCGTTTCGGGCAGATCTCCCCAATCACAACTGAAAGCAACAGAAAGGGCGCTATAGGCGTGAATTGAGAAACCCTAGGGAGATACGAATTTTTGGTTTTGATTGTTTATGATTGAGATTTGAAAGTGGAGAAAGGAAAGGATACTTGAAAACCCTGGGAAGAACCGGGAGTCCAATTTCCAAATCATAACCGCGCCTCTCATCAAAATTTATTAATGTCTAAATTAATATTTTATTTTTAAATAAAAAAATTGAAAAGAAAAAAGTGGGCCACAACTCGACCCAAAGCGCCCCAAGGACCAATGGGCTGCCACACACTAAAAAAGAAGGCCACGGTTATTTGTACCCCCCTTATTTAATTACTGCACTTACCTTTAGTTTTTACTAGTTCAAGACCGCTTATTACTCAGGATTGTGAAATAAATTATTTGATAAGAATTTTTTAAATTTTACATGTATAAAACTTTATTTAAAGAAAATATTTAAAATTAATATAAGGAATGAAAAATTAATAAATTATTTGACAAGAGTTTTTTTAATGATTAAAGCGGTTTTTTATTGGAAATTTAATTTTTTTTTAAAAAAATTGGAAATTTAATTAAAAATTATAAAATTTTCTTATATACTGAATCCAAGGATGAAAATATCCGGAAATATCCCCGATATATCCTCGATATATCCATTTTTCGGGGTCACCGATATCGATATTGGGAAGAACCGATATTTCCACGATATTTGTAAAAAAATTGAAAATATCGATATATATCGGTAGACAATAACAATATCGAGCCTAATATCGGTAAAATATCGAGAAAATATCGAGAAAATGTCGATAAATTTCGAAAAATATCGATAAATGTCATACGAAATAACATTGTATGTTATATTTTATATAAATTTATCATTGATATAAAATGTATTTAAATTATTTTGTTGATTTTATGTACTAAAGGCTTGTTATTAAATTTTTGCAATTTTTAAAATTTATCGATATCGATATTCGATATCGATATATCCGTCGATATTTCCATAGATATTTCCATAAATTTAAGGTCTCGATATTTCCACCGATACCGATATTTTTATCCTTGACTGAATCTCACCGTGCTGGCGTGGCTTCTTCAAAATCAACCTTTCTTAAAACTCTTAATTTCTATAATTTTGAATTTCTTTAAAAATAATTTTCTCCTTCCTCTTTTTTCTCTCTCTTTTCAACTGTCATTTTTTAAATTATTTTTTCTTTTTTATCCATTCTCAGTCTCACCCTTCCACTTCTTCTTCGGTTTAAATCTTCCTTATATACTATTTCTGAATCTCACCATGCTGACGTGACTTCTTCATAATTTCTGTAATTTTGAATTTCTTTGAGGTTGCGTTTGGATGGAGGGATTTGATTTGAGGAGGTATTTCAAATGAAAGGTTTTAAAAGTAGATGGATTTCAAATGACATGGTTTTAGTGAGGATTTGAAATATCTCTCAATTTTAACTAAAAAGTGTATGGACACAAATCTAACTATTTGAAATCCACTCATAATCCAAACACGTAGAATGGATTTGAACCGTGGATTTGAAATCCATAGGCCCAAATCCACACAACCAAACGCAACCTAAAAATAATTTTCCCCTTCCTCTTTTTTCTCTCTCTTTTCAATTGTCATTAAATTATTTTTTCTTTTTTATCCATTCTCTGTCTCACCCTTCCACTTCTTCTTTGGTTTAAATTTTAAATAATTTATTTTACCCTCCCGGGAATTTCGCGTATTGCACTATTTATGATAAATAGAAGTGTGGATAGCGGAATTTGTGTTGAGCAATATGGAGGAGTTTCGAAAATAGATGAAAGGGGATTCAAATTGGGCATGCATGAAATGTTAAATCTACCCTTGCCTCTTTTTAAAAAAAAAAAAAAAATTTAAAATAATAACTTCCTTGCCGCATTTGGTGAATTCGATTTTGGTCAGATATTGATGCAATGTCGTCTTTCGCTAGTGCTAGATATCCATATGTAAGTTTTTCCTTTTGTTTAAAACTAGGTTTTAGTGTAAACACTTTTACGCTGTGTTTGGAGGGAGGGATTTAGGTATGCATTTTAAATATATAATCTAAATTCAATCCATTTGTTTGAATTAAAAAGTAAATGAATGGATTTCAAATACTTGACATATTTTTTTAAGTTAAAATTGAGAAGATTTTAAATTCTCACTAAAATCATGTTATTTAAAATCCATCTATTTTTAAATCATTTCATTTGAAATACCAACTCAAATTAAATTCCCTCATCCAAACACAACATTTATGTACGGTTTATGGTTTTTATGTTGCTATATTATGCTTATCATAGTAGTTTGCTTAAATAATATGGTTGGATACGTGAATGTGATATCATAAATGATCTCAAGTTTATAGAAGCGAGAACAAGAATGACGAATTTGTGTATGTAAATTTATTGATTTTTCATTGGAGATCAATCTCCACCAATGTGATTTTTATTTGCAATATTATTAAGGTCTTTTAGCACTAAAAATAAAATGAATATTTTTGTTAAATTTATATACTTGAAAAAATGTAATAGATTTAAACACTTTTACCATATGTCCTCACCAATTATTTTGTTCGAAGTATACTGCGTTTCAATTCTTTTTTCGAGTTTTAATGAAATAAATATTTTTAAGATTTCAAGTTAACGACTTTAGTTTTATTTAGTTTAGAATGGTTGAGTGCATTTTTTAAAAGATATAAAGATTATACATATAAAAAAAAAGTTAAAAATCCAGCTATGGACCTTTAAATTATGATTTCAGTCCGGTCCTGACCGCAACCTATAATTCTAAAATTTCAAACAATGCTCCAACCTTAGCATCTTATTTGTGAGGGTTGATAGCATTTGTGTAGAGTTTAATTTCTCTTACTTTCACCTACCTGTCAATTTTACGTTTGCTCACATTCAACTCCCAAACAAGCCTTTTGATGACTATCCTTCTTTAAAGAAGGATATGATTTTCATTTGCTCAATATTTAAAACACTTTTTATTCTTACCTTTTATTGGACACCAATTATTTTTTATTTGAAAAATGGTGGAACCGACTCTTGAATGCATTTTTTTTAAGTTGTTCAAACATTTTGAGTTGTTCTCTTACGTACTCCATATGATGCAACTGTTTCATCAATTTTGACTCCACTAAAAGTACCATTGAAGTTGTTTGACATGAGAAACTGTGCAATTAATTGATTCTATGTTGAACTGATATCAACTTTTCTTCTTTTATTAGCCATCAATTATAGAACTTTTGAACTTGTATTGAATGTGGTAGGTGTTGATATTAAATGGCTAATGGAGTATTTGTGTAGGAGTTTTGTGTTGCAATTTTAGAGGAAATTTATTTTTGGTGTATAATTTCAATACCACCAGCTTTTAAAATTGCTTGTGGAGGGAAATTTGAAATTCCACTTAGGAGTGTTTTAAAATAAATCGGACCCGAAAAAAGACCGAAACCGGTCCGGAACCGGACCGATCGGTTAGATTCTGGTCCGGTCTCCGGTTCGGGAAATTTTGGATTCCAGTCTTCCGGTCCGGTCCAAGACCGGAATTTTCCGGTCCGGACCGGTTTGGACAGAAATTTTTTTTTTTAAATTTTTTTTTTATATTTTTTACTAATGCACTCTCAATTATTTTTCAAAACCAAGTAATTGGTGAAAATGGATCTTATTACATTTTTTACAAATATATAATTTAACAAATATATTTAATTTATTTAAATAAAATTCACATTGACGTAATGAAGAGCAAACACTTTAATTTTCATACACAAATTCATCAATCTTGTTCTTGCTTCCATAAATTTAAAAAAAAAAAAAAACAATTCCGGTCCAACCGGTCCAAACCCGGACCGGACCGGAATTTTCTGGTCCGGTCCGGTCTCCGGTCCGACCTTTTGGTAAGATTCCGGTCCCGGTCCAAACCGGTCCCGGTCCGGGTCCGGTTTTGGACCGGTGCACACCCCTAATTCCACTTGTACTATATATATTTTTTAAAACAATTATTTTTTAATTATAACAGTTTTTTAATTTTTTTAATATATAACTAATAATTTTTATTATACTAGTTAATTTTTTTTTTAACATGAATTTAAAAAAAAAAAATCGATCATTTTTTTCTATGATTTGCAAAAAAATACAACTTAATTGTAAATTTCAATCAAAACTGTACCATTTGCGAGTTGCAATTGATGTATCGAAGTGTTGTTATTCATTGGCAGGGTGAGAATAATTTTGCTCTTCACTACGCCACATACAGTAACACAATTTGATCGACTTTTACGGATTTGTTTGTTTGATTTATTTTCCTTTGATTTGGGGAGAAATAATTTGGTACTACTACTGAGATAATAGATCAATTGATTTCTTGCCAAATACAAGTAGTCTCATTCTTGAGTGAGATGGAACATTGTGCCGTGTATATTAAAATACAAGCTACTACAAATTATTTAACTAGTTTCATTTTAGAAATAAATTTATACCCTAGCTCTTCGTTCCTAATAAGGAACAAGTTTACTTATCTTATTTTTTCGTCCATAAAAAAATTAATTATTTTTATGAAAATCATTTTATCATAAATGAATTCACAATACCTTTACATTATATATTTTATCCATTTTAAAAATATTTGTGTCAAAAAATATAAATATACTTTTAGTTGGGGGGAGTAAAAATAAAAAAAAAATCAAATATAAATAACATATGTAAATTGTTTTTTAAAAATATAAATTCATCAACATTTTCAATTTAATTAATATGCTTACACATTTCCCCTTTTTTTATTGCCTCTATGAATAAAGTAGACCAAGACTTATCTTCAAACCTCTGGATCGATCCAAATCTCAAAATTCAACCCGTGCAACATGAATCTAAAATAATTAGAGGCCTTAAAAAAACTCAATAATAGCAATAAAATAATTAGAGGCATTCAAAAACCATCTACAATAATTTATCCATCCAAATTTATTATATTTATTTATTTAAACACAAGTTTAAATGAATATTGATTAATTTATACATAAAATATATAAATTTAGAGTATTATAGAGTTCACTTATAAAAAATTATTATTTATAGATAAAATAAATAACAAGTTGAGTAATAAGTGATGGTTTGAGGATGATATATAAAATAATCTAAATAATATTATTTCTAAAAGAGGAATGAAAATAATGAAATTGAATAAAAAAAAACAGTGAAAATAATGAAATTGGATCGATGGAGTAATAATTATGAGAACAAATAGGAAAATATAATACTCCATCCATCTCAAAATACTTTTTACAGTAAGTGAACACACTTTTTAATAAAATGTAATAATGAACAGAGTTTTGAGAGGTAATTATGTAAATATTTATATATGTACTTCAAGTAAATAAATTAGTTGACTTGTATGTATGTGTGGATCCAAAGTAATGACATTTTATGTAAGGGTGGTGTTTATAACATATTTTATATTTTAATTGTATGAATGTTTGGTTAAATATAAAAAAAAAATGTGAAAAATATTGTGAGACGGAATAAATATTTTTTGGTGTTCGATTTTTTAGTAGAATATCCGTTTGGGATAAATGAAAGTATGCCAAAAGTGAATTAAATACAAAAATGGTGGTCCATTGTTGGTGTATGGTCATATATCTATCCATACACGGGTTTTTTGAATGCTTCTGGACCCTAAAGCTCACATGCCCATGCTTTCACTTCCCAAACTATGATTTTGAAATCATTTGTTCCATTTTATGTGTTTTATTTTGTGTTTCATACTTCAAATTTATCTAACGTGATTGGTAAAAAAAATAAAAATTGAGTGCACGGTCTCACAGTAATAGCATTCACAAATGATTACAAATTAATAAACATTTCTCTTCGGAACTCTGTCTTACGCAAGACCTCACCTCAAATTAATACATTTATAAAACGCGGTTCGACTTTAGATATAGCCCATGTAGGGACTTGTCTTAAAACAGTACTACACGAGGAAAACCTTGCTTCTTAAGAATTTTTTTTAATTCCAAGATCTAAAAGAAAATCTCTATATATAAATTCGCCTCATATTTTACGTACCATTATGCTAGTTGTGAGTGTTATCTCATAATCTCATAATCAGCACACTAAGTAATTAGTGAGCTGATAGGATCAGATAAGATGACTTAGGCCGAAATCAGATGAGTGGAATGGTTTCAATCAGCTGAGGAGGTGATGCTTAGACTTCAGCAGAGTTGTCCAGCAGAGTTGTTCAACAGAGTTGGCCAAGCACAGTACTGGATCAGCACAGTAAGGAGTCTATCAGCAGAGTTAGCTTTTGATCATCAGAACAGAAGAGTTGGGTATCAGAACAGTAGAAGTGATCTGATCTTTATGGACAAGTTTTCTGGTTCGAAGTTAGTTAGTTTAACTAACAGTTTTACAGTTACAACAACTTGAGGGCATAACTACCATTTCAGTTGGGCAATAACAGAGCACATGGGTTGTTACAAGCGGTTGTAAACGGTTGATAACTACTCAAAACAGTTCCTAACAGCAGCAACTACCTTTGGTCTTTATAAACTCTTGTTTGTGTACATTGTAAAGGTTGGATTGAGAGATTTAGTACGTTATTGTATTCTTTGAGTTGTGTGAGTTCACGAGTGAAGTGAGGAAATATCCAATTCCGAGTGAATGAGTGTGTAAACATTCTTTATCAATCAAAGAAGTACTAGTCTGATCCAGTGGATGTAAATCACATTGATCGAACCACTTAAATTCTTGTGTGCTGTTTGTCTCGTTGATTACTTTTATGAATTACTATCCTAGAGCAGTTATTTCTTCTATATTCAAGTGTTCTAATTAGTTGGAGACGTCTAACCGATCGGAATCAACTTGACAATTGGCGCCGTCTGTGAGAAATTGAAGTAGCTGCAGATCTAAGATGGGGAATTCTACCAAGTACAACATAGAGAAGTTTACAGGCATTGGAGATTTTGGGATATGGAAGGTCAAAATGCAGGCCCTCCTTGAACAGTAGGGATTATTCGAGGCTCTTGAAGAATCCGAAGAGATTGCAGAAGAATTTGCAACAGCTGCGGCTGAAAGGAGCAAGTTGCTCAGAAAAGCTCGAACCACGATCCTACTCTGCCTTGGAGATAAGGTCTTGAGGGAGGTTGCTAAAGAGAAGTCAGCGAAGGAGGTTTGGGATAAGCTTGAGAAGCTATATATGGTGAAAACTCTTGCTAACTGACTCTATTCGAAACAGAAGCTGTATGCCTTTAGAATGGGAGATGACAAACCCATTACGGAGCAGCTAGATGAGTTCAACAAGATACTTGATGATTTGGAGAATTTGGATGTCAAGCTTGAAGAAGAGGATAAGGCTCTGATCTTGTTGAGTGCTCTGCCTAAGTCCTTTGAAATCCTAAAGGACACCATCTTGTATGGTAGAAAGGAGGCAATCACATTGGAGGATGTGATATTGGCTGTCAAGTCCAAGCTGTTACATAACAAAACATCTCAAGGAGATAAAAGTAGCAGTGGGGAAGGATTGGCAATCAAGGGAGGACAGAAGAAATCTGCCTCCAAGAAGGGGTCTAGTCAACCCAAGGGAGCTGATAAGGGAAAATCAGCAGTGTCAAATCAAGGGGAAGTAGTGTGCCACCACTGCAACAAACCTGGGCACTTTAAGAGTACTTGTTACAAGTACAAACAGCTTATGAGAAAATCTGGTCCTAAGAACCCTGTTGATAAGAATCAAGCAAATCAAACCCAAGATGATAAGGAGCAGAAAGGCTATGAGTCACCTCAGTCCCTATCCATCACTTCCACTAAAGAGCAACAAGATTGGATTTTAGATTCAAGGTGTTCTTTCCACATGACTCCAAGAAGAGAGTGGTTTCATGATTTTAAGCATCAGAATGGAGGTTCTGTGTTGTTAGGGAATGATCACACTTGCAAAGTCAGAGGTGAAGGTACAGTACACTTGAAGATGTATGATGGAGTAGTGAGGATTCTCAAGAGGGTCAGATATGTTCCTGAACTCAAGAGAAATTTGATATCTCTTGGTATGCTGGATTCATTGGGCTATAAATTCCAGTCAGAAGATGGAGAGCTCAGAGTTTCAAAGGGGAAGCTTACTGTTCTTAAAGGTGAGAAAAGAAATGATCTCTACTTTCTTAAGGGGGGAACATTTATTGGCAGATCAGATGTGGCAAGAGTGCAAGACAACTCAATGTTGTGGCACAGAAGATTAGGTCATGTAGGAGAGAAAGACCTACTTGAGCTAAGTAAGCAATGATTGCTATCTGGTGACAAGATCACAAAGCTTGATTTGTGTGAGCACTGCATTCTTGGGAAATCCAAGAGATTGAAATTTGGAAAGAGTTCACACTCTACCAAAGGAATTTTGGACTATGTCCATTCAGATTTATGGGGACCAGCTAGGAATCAAACCAGAAGTGGTGGGAGATACTTCATGTCTATCATAGATGACTACTCAAGAAATGTATGGATCACTATCCTGAAATCCAAGTCAGAAGCATTTGAAAATTTTAAGGAATGGCTCACTGAGGTGGAGAACATTTCTGGAAAGAATCTAAAGCATTTGAGAACTGATAATGGGCTGGAGTTCATATCAGAAGAGTTCAATGTTTTCTGCAAAAAGAAGGGTATAGTGAGGCATAGAACAGTACCAGGTACACCTCAGCAGAATAGAGTAGCTGAGAGAATGAACCAGACTTTACTTGAGAGAGTTAGATGCATGTTGAGCAGCTCTGGATTGCCTAAAGTATTTTGGGGAGAAGCAGTGTCAACAGCAGCATATTTGATAAACAGAAGCCCTTCCTCAGCTGTGCAATTTAAAACCCCAGAAGAGTTATGGTCTGGCCATGCAGCTGAGTACAGTAATTTGAAGGTGTATGGTTGTTCAGCATATGCCCATGTCAAGCAAGATAAGCTTGAGCCTCGAGCCTTGAAATGTGTGTTCATAGGATATCCTTAAGGTGTGAAATGATACAGATTGTGGTGCCTAGAAGCTGGAATGCAGAAGTGTATTATCAACAGAGATGTAACTTTTGATGAGAATAGAATGCCATTGAAAGAGGAGGCAAGCTCCAGTACAGCACACAACAAACCAGATGAGACACAGGTGAAGGTGGAGCATGATGACATCAGAACACTAACTGAAGAGCAGATTGATCCAGATGAGGAGGAAACTACTCATAGTGATACTGATCTTCATGACTATCAGCTGACTAGGGACAGATCAAGAAGAGAAGTCCACCCACCTCAGAGGCATGGTCAAGCTGACATAGTATCATTTGCATTATGTGCAGCCCTTGAGGTGGAGTCTTTGGAGCCTAAAACTTACACAGAAGCCATAAACTGCCATGACAAAGAGAAGTGGTTAGTTGCTATGGAGGAAGAACTGTTATCTCTTAACAAGAATCAGACTTGGGAGATTGTTGAGAGGCCTAAGAACAAGAAACTTGTTGGGTATAAGTGGATCTACAAGAAAAAGGTGGAGGCTCAGAGAGGTGGCAAGATTAGGTACAAGGCAAGACTTGTAGCTAAAGGATTTACACAGAAAGAAGGTATTGACTTTAATGAAATCTTCTCACCTGTTGTAAAGCATTGTAGCATCAGAATCTTGTTGGCTATGGTTGCTCAATATGAATTGGAGCTGCATCAGATGGATGTGACCACAACATTTCTTCATGGGACTTTAGATGAGAAGATCTACATGAAAATACCAGAAGGGATGGACATAGAAGATGGAGAAGACAAAGTGTGCTTACTCAGAAAATCACTTTATGGCCTCAAACAAAGCCCTAGACAATGGTACTTAAGGTTTGATGAGTACATTTGCTCAACTGGTTTTGCAAGAAGCTTGTATGACAGATGTGTTTACTTCAGGAGGGTTGGGAGTTCAGTTACCTATCTTCTGTTGTATGTAGATGATATGTTAATAGCAGGAGAGTCTATTAACAGTATCAATCAAGTTAAGGAGATTCTCAAAAGGGAGTTTGAGATGGAAGATCTTGGTGAAGCTAAAGTGATTCTTGGGATGGAGATCAGTAGAGTTGAGGGAGCAATCCAGCTTAGTCAGCCTACTTATCTGAGAAAGGTGTTAGAGAGATTCAGGATGAATCAAGCTAAGTCAGTTTCTACACCAATTGGTCAGCATCAGAAGCTATCCAATCAGATGTGTCCCAAGAACAGCCAAGAAAGAGCTCAAATGAGTAACGTTTCTTATGCCAGTGCAGTAGGGAGTTTAATGTATGCTATGGTGTGTTGTAGACCAGATTTAACTCATGCAATGAGTGTAATCAGCAGATACATGAGTGATCCAGGCTTAAGTCATTGGGAGATAGTTAAGTGGGTCATGAGATATGTTATAGGATCAACTGAGAAAGGTCTAAAATTTCAGAAGATATCAGATGAGGGAGAAGCACTTGTGGGATATGTTGATGCCAATTATGCAGTCAATGTAGACACAAGAAAGTCCTTAACAAGGTATGTATTCACCTTATTTGGTACAGCTATATCATGGAGGTCAATACATCAGTCCGTAGTTGCATTATCTACTACAGAATCAGAATATGTAGCCTTGACTGAGGCAGTTAAGGAGAGCATGTGGCTTAGGGGGATCTTGAAGGAGTTTGGTATATCACAAAGAAGTGTGACTGTCTTCTGTGATAACCAAAGTGCAATACATCTTGCAAAGCATCAGGGGTATCATGAGAGAACTAAACATATAGATGTAAAGTTGTACTTTGTAAGAGATATTGTAGAGAAGGGGGTGGTCCAGGTAGTGAAGATTGGTACAGAGGAGAACCCTGCTGATGCGTTCACTAAGGCATTGCCAAAAGAGAAGTTTGGCTCGTGTCTTAAACTTATTGGACTACATTAATTCCTCTGAGGAGAAGGCTACTGTTCTTGTGGCAGAAGATCAGTAGTGGAGGCTATTCTTTGAGGAGAATAGTATTGGTGTTTTGTTTTTGGTGGAGATTAGTTCGATTATGAGCTAAAGGTGGAGAATTATGAGTGTTATCTCATAATCTCATAATCAGCACACTAAGTGAGTAGTGAGCTGATAGGATCAGAAGATGACTTAGGCCGAAATCAGATGAGTGGAATGGTTTCAATCAGCTGAGGAGGTGATGCTTAGACTTCAGCAGAGTTGTCCAGCAGAGTTGTCCAGCAGAGTTGTTCAGCAGAGTTGGTCAGCAGAGTTGGCCAAGCACAGTACTGGATCAGCACAGTAAGGAGTCTATCAGCAGAGTTAGCTTTTGATCATCAGAACAGAAGAGTTGGGTATCAGAACAGTAGAAGTGATCTGATCTTTATGGACAAGTTTTCTGGTTCGAAGTTAGTTAGTTTAACTAATAGTTTTACAGTTACAACAACTTGAGGGCATAACTACCATTTCAGTTGGGCAATAACAGAGCACATGAGTTGTTACAAGCGGTTGCAAACGGTTGATAACTACTCAAAACAGTTCCTAACAGCAGCAACTACCTTTGGTCTTTATAAACTCTTGTTTGTGTACATTGTAAAGGTTGGATTGAGAGATTTAGTACGTTATTGTATTCTTTGAGTTGTGTGAGTTCATGAGTGAAGTGAGGAAATATCCAATTCCGAGTGAATGAGTGTGTAAACATTCTTTATCAATCAAAGAAGTACTAGTCTGATCTAGTGGATGTAGATCACATTGATCGAACCACTTAAATTCTTGTGTGTTGTTTGTCTCGTTGATTACTTTTATGAATTACTATCCTAGAGCAGTTATTTCTTCTATATTCAAGTGTTCTAATTAGTTGGAGACGTCTAACCGATCGGAATCAACTTGACACTAGTGTATGTCCATATCAATTATTTTTCAATTATTATATATTTTTGTTCTGATTGCCACACCTCTCTCTCTCCTCAAATATATATTAATTCAGTTTAGGGAGTGTGTTTGCCTCACCATTAAATAGCCCTCTAGCTGCTTTCATATGACTGGTATATAGAGTAGAGGTTTTAGCAGGCTTTCAAGGTATATATATATATATTAATTACTTTTGATGTTCAAATGCTTATGTAATATTGTTGTTCATAATTCAGGTGATGCTAATTATTAAGGATGAAAGAAGTTGGAGTACTCAGGGAAGAAGTAGCCTTTGAGATCTCAAGACATTCAACTCGACTTTCACAATATTCATAATGCCGGTTCCTCTCGCACCATTTCCGATTCCCCAGCAACCTCACAATCTGCCCGCTAATGGTACAGATCGATGTCGTACTCGTATCAGTCTGTGGTTCGAATTTTGGCAAATTTTTGTGTGAATAAATTTTACCATGAAGCTGGTTTGCATTTTAAGTATACTTTTTATATGGTATTAAATGTTTAATTGAAAATTACTTCCATTGTCTCTATTTAAGTTTTACATTTTGCTATTTTTAGTATCTCATTTGATGTTTACGTTTATTTAATTTTTTAACAAATTGTGGCCCCACATTTATTACTTTTAAACAAAATTACCATAATTGTCACCCACTTTTATTTCTCTCTCCACCTTTTTATTTTTCTTACACTTTCGTTAACAATTTTACACAAAATATTGTATTTTTTAACTTGTGTCATCCCCCAATTGTAAAATTTAAAAGGGATGGGGGAGTATTAATTTGATTATTTTGATTGAAATATAACATTAATTAGCTTTAAGCCTTTAACTAAAATATGACGAGTACACCAGTTCTAGATCCGTACACCTGATATATATATATGAGACATTATCATAGGAGAATGATTTTTTTTTTTGAAGTCTCGGGTATCCGGTCATAAGACTAATCCCGGGGGACCAATCTCACCGCCCCACTTGCGGGGGTCCCGTTTATTATCATAGGAGAATGATGACTCGTTTAATTTCAGGTGGACAGAGGCAGCTTGTTTGCTCGGGCTGCAGAAACCTATTGCTATATCCAGATGGAGCAACTTCTGTATGTTGTGTTGTTTGTAATGCTGTCACTGCGGCACCTCCCTTAGGTAAAATAAAACTGAAAAAAAATATATATATATATATACTCCCTCCGTCCTATTTTATAATATGATTTTAAGAAAAATTAATTGTTTATGTAAAAAGTTAAAGATGCGGAAAAAATAAGTAGGAATAAAGTAGTGGGTGAGAGTAGAGCTGTTATTCGAGTCGAGTATTTGAGGTTCGAGCTCGGCTCGATAACATTGCTGAGTAAAAAATTGAGCTCGGCTCGACTCGTTAACGAGCCTAATGAAATTTTTTACAAAAAATTAGTTATCGAGTCTAACAAGTACGTCGAGCTTGAGCTGACTCGTTAGTAAATCGAGTATCTAACGAGCTCGAGCTCGGCTCATTAAACTGATCAAGTCAAGCCTTATCGAGCCTTAATGAGTCGAGTCGAGCCGAGTCTCATTAAGACTCGGTTCGAATAACCACACTAGGTGAGAGTAATATTTCATTTTTAAAAAATGAGAATTATAAATTCAACAAACAAAAAGAAAAAGTATGAATTATAAAATTGTACAAATGGAGTAATATTACACGAGATTGTCTTATTTCATGAATACACTTGCATGTTTCGTAATACTTTTAAAATTTAAGTATAAAAAGCATGTAAGTGTAAGTACTTGTCATTATTAATTTGTTCTCACTTGTCTTATAGTCAAATTTGTTATTATTTCTTTTATGAAAGCTATCAATTTATATTTATATCTACACCATTACTTAATTACTGATATTATTATTCAACTTTATTCACAAAATAATTTTTTTTTTAAAACACATTATACATAAAATAATTCCCAGGCACAGAAATGAGTCAATTAATTTGCGGAGGTTGCCACACGTTGCTGATGCACATTCGTGGTGCAACAAGCGTCCAATGCTCTTGTTGTCACACACTCAATCTACCAGCCACCCAAGGTAAATATGCACATATTAAATATTATTAGATATTTTTTAATTAAAATTTAATTTCTGGGAAAAATGATCTCATAATTTATTTAAATTAAATAAAGAGTGCACATATTAATATTAATTATATTGTAATTACATGCAGGAAATGAAGTAGCACATGTGAATTGTGGGAACTGCCGTATGCTGTTAATGTACCAATTTGGAGCAACCTCTGTCAAATGTGCACTTTGCAATTTTGTTACACCTGTAGGGGTAACTCACAGTATATAGTACTCCTTCATGATTAATTAAAAATATCATGTAAAATCTACGTATTAACAGGTTTTAAATCTAATATGAATATTTAAAAGGTTTTCAAATTATATAAGCTCCTTAAATTATCCAATATTAATAATATCTGAATAGATTCCTAAACTATATTCTTCAATGTGTCATGAATTAATGTTCGAAAAATGTCTCTAAATTAATTAAACCGTGAAAAAAATATTGGAAGCAATTAAATATAGTTTTTTTTTTTAAATAATATATACAACGGAATTGCACATAAGAATAATGTTATGGGGGCTTGAAAAATTAATGCAATGGCTCATTTCCTTTTTCTGGTACATCGCCAAATTAATATTCCTCATATATCCCCTATATTACCGAGGTCATCGATATTTTTTTTTATGATATTCAAAAAAAAAAAATTATCGGTAACATGTTAAAATAAATTTTAAAAAATGTTGATAAATCTGGAAAAATATATGATAACATTGTACTCCATATATTATATTTAAGTAAATTTATCAGAAATCAGAAATGTAAAATTTGTTCAAATTTTTTTAGTAAAAGTTTGTTACATATATAGTTCAAAGTAAATTAACGGGTCATTTATTACTAAACTAAATTTAAGGCATTTAATGTGATTTCACACATTTTTTTTTTTGACAAGTAAAGATGGTGCTTTGTATTCTATATAAGTACAGGGGGTACTCAAACCCGTTTACATCGATATAATAAAGTTACAAGTGTTTCAAAATGAAGATGATCCATATTAAGCTAGTAATTATTCAGGGATACACATCTAAGGTTCCCGTTCCCACTCAAAGAAAGAGGATTCAATAATTTTGTGTGCCTTCAGCCATTTCCAGGAGCTAAATCTAATGCTATCCGATAACTCTTCCGCCGATAACGCTTTTTCATTAAAAATCGAATTATTCCAATTCCTCCATATTTTCCAGATCACGCACTGCCATATGAGACTAAGAATCTTCTTCCTAAAGGCTTTCTTCCCGAAATTGCAAAATTCTTCCATTTGCTCTCCCAGGTTGTTTGAGGAAAACATTCTGCCTTTAATCCATATGAGTATTTCTTCCCACACCATTAAGGTTGTTGTGCATGAATAAAACAGATGTTGCACTGATTCTGATCCGATTCTGCATTGTGGACAGACGTTGTTCATTCCTTCTGGATTGATGCCCCTTCGCATCAGATTGTCGGCCGTAGCAACTCTTCCTCGAAGGACCTTCCAAACTAATGCCGAAACCTTAATCGGAATACATTTCCACCACACGTTTGCCCACATCACGGTTGTATCGTCTTCTGACTGCTGTTGATCGGCCAATCTGTCGTACATACTCTTGGTACTGAACTGCCCCGATTTAGTTCCTTTCCAGATGAACGTGTCCTCTCTGTTATTCGCCAACCTGAATCTGCAAATGCACAGCCACATAGATACAAATTCCATATAGTTGTTAGCATTAAAAGATTCATTCCAATTGAAAACCCAGGTTAATCCATCTTATGAGAATTTTTTTTTTATACTCCCTTGCTTGTCCGTGGATGGAGAATACAGAGAGTGGAATTTTTCTTTCAGGCACTTCCTGTCATCAAGCCAAGGGTCAAGCCAAAATCTGACTGATTAGCCTCTACCAAGTTTAAATTCCAAATTATCGTAAAATAGAGAGCCAGCAGATCCTCCAATTATTTTACTAATGTCGCGCCACCAAATGGATTGATTGGATTCGTCTGTCTCAATCGAATTGGGGTCGCCATATCTCGATTTTAGGATTCTGACCCAAAGGGCTTCTTCTTCCTTGGACCACACACATTGAAGCGCACCCAGTGAGTAAAGGAAAATAGACGGTCTCTAGCAAAGTACGTTCCATCGATCCTAAAAGCAATTAATAATTGAAATTTATTATCAGTCAAATATATTCAACAAAACTCAAGTAAAGTATTTTAAGAGTAAATTTAATACGTTGAAAATTACAGAACGTCATTTAATGTATGAAGGAAATGAACAATCAAAACGTCATGTACTAAGAACAAGAGGTAGTATTAAATATTGTTTTAAATTTTGAATTTTATCCTATAACTTTTAGTACGCTGCTATTGAAGATCGAAAGAACGTTTTTCGTAAAAGACTTGGGGGTGCATCTATTTATTGTTGGACGTTAGATGTTTGAGACTATTTTGATCAAGGCAAAACTTTACACTTTATTTGTATTATATTGATAGGCTTATTTTTTAAAACGAACTGTTGTATATCAAATTGGTTGGATGACATTATGCAACCCATGTTTATCTTGTATTATTGTCAATAAATTGCATGCTCTATTGCACTTGCTATAGATATAAATTTAGTTAAAATACTGCATATAGCGGTAACATGGACATGCACAATCAAATTATATCTGATTTCAAAGAGCCTATTGCACTGATGCATTTGACATTTAATCAATAATTTCACGCGGTGTCCTATAATTTATCTTTTGTTTTTCTTATGAACAACCCCTTCTAACAGACTTTGAAATAATATTTGGGCAACTTGTTGGAATACAATGTTCTATTAATTTTTGCACAGTAAACTACACCTGCAAACCGTCTCAATAAAAGGAAAGACCATAACTTAATGTATTTCTTTTGATTAGCATGCACCACCTATAATTAAAAAAAAAAGTTAAAAGTGTGGGTAAACACCTCAAATATTGAGGTGCCACCCAACTACCTAGGGCGCGTTTGATAGGCCCCATAACTAATGGGGTCGACAACTCAGTTAATTAATGTGGACCGATATTTTGCAAGATTTCATCTCCCAAATTTTAAAACAAGTGTTTGATTTAAAAGTTTTACCCCATGACTTGATATTTAATTTTCATGTAAAATTACCCTTTTCTCCACATTCAAATTGGGATATACCAATTTTAACATTCATCCAAATTAACTCAGTAGGCATTTTCTCATTTTCATAAACATTCTTCTTCAAGTTTTCTTGCGAAAAACCCAAATGTGAGTAAGGCCACAAATCTTGAAATGCTACAAAAAATCAGAATCCATATTATCCACAGTACTAATCTAAAGAAGATTACCATAAATTGGTACAAAAAGAAGTATGATAATGAAGAAGAGAAACAATTAAAGCTCAGATGCAGAAATTTGGAACACCCAACTTATGAAAGCAATAAAAGAACAAAACCCATACGAAAATTTCCAATCCTTTTCTGTTTAAACACAGAATTTGCTCAAATTTGTAATAAAAGCCAGATGAAAATTTCCAATTGTTCGTTCGTGCGAGGCGTGGATGAACCCTAGATAAATGGAAACAAACTTTTGTCAATGAATGCCAAAAAATTGTAAGAAATGACAAAGAGATGGGGAGACGGCGAGAGAATTGTTGGAGATGGTGGAAAACTTACCTGAGACAAACGATGACAGAGAGATGGGGGAGACGACGAGAGAATCGTTGGAGATGGTGGAATATTTAAGAGATGGAGAGGCGGTGAAAAATCGCCAGAGAAGAGAGACCAAATGTGTTCAGCAAAAAGTAGGCAGAAATTAGGGTTTGGATATAAATATGATGGGCAAATTAGTAATTTTACTCTAAATCTTACACGCGATAAAATGGGTCAATTGTAATCTCGCCTTTTTGTCCCGAGAACTCCTACAAAGGTGAACAGTGCTAACGAGCGGGCCTCATTTTTGTATTGGGCCTGTTCATTTGAAATCAAACACTAGATAGGCCCAAATTAGGGAATTATCTGCCCCTAATCTGGCGCATCAAACGCGCCCCTAGTATATATATAAAGTGAGGACATCAGGGTCACTCAAAAGTGTGTCCCAAATTATTTATGAAAATTGAACTACTCTTGGGTCAAGCTGAATGCATCTGGGGGATTAATCGGGTGTGTTTGGGGTGTGTTTCGTTTTGGATTGACCCATTCGGATTGGGATGGACCATCCCCATCTCTCTCCATCCAAAAACTCATCCAAATACTAATTCATTCCTATAGTACATCTATTTTATCTCCTACTTTTCTTTCTTACACTAATTACTTCACTATTTAACAATAATAAAATAATATAACATCACTATTTGATTTGACATAAAGTTCTCCATTCACACCTATATATTTTTCAATCTCTATCCAAACACAACTCATCCATATTTTTCCAATCCTCATCCCATCCACCACAATCCCTAATCAAACAGGCCCTAAAGGGTGTGTTTGGTTTGTGATTGACTCATCTGGATTTGGATGGGCCATTCCTCATCCATCTCCATCCAAATATTCATTCACCCCTATAATACACTTACATACCCTTTTTTTATACAATCACATAATTTTTTTAATTACTCATTATTTCTTCTACTTTTCTTCCACACATTTATTCTCTCTACTACTTTCTTCCACACATTTATTCCTTCTCCTACTTTTCTTGCTTACACTAATTACTCCAGTAACTAATAATAATAAAATAATACAATATCACTATTGATTTGACATAAAATTCTCCATCCACACCTATTTTTCAATCTCTATCTAAACACAATTATTATTCAATTACTATTCATGAATTACCTCCATCCATATTTTTTCAATTTTCATCTCCATCTCATCTACCACAATCTCTAACTAAACAGTCCGTTAAAAGGAAGGTGAGGTGCATGCATTATCTAAGTCATGGAAAATTTAAATAAATGCATGGTTTTTCATATACAACTAGAGAAAATATCAATAACAATTTCATCAAATCAGATAATAACTTAGAGGTTGACTATCAATTAAGTATCAACCTAACTTGAGGATTTTTTTTTAGTTCTATAAGTTTGTAACATTCTAAAATAAATTCTTTAAATTTCAACTTTATAAAATACATTCTTTACCTTTCAATTTTAATTCTTTTTTACATCAATTTTAATCTTTTATGTTTTGAAGGAATTATAATTGGTAAATTTGGTGCCACATATATTAAAAAATGCCACATCACTATCTCTCCTCTATATATATTAAAAAAAATAGTATAGCTAATAACACCCCAAAATACTCTATACACATCCCATAATTTTAAATATACAAAAATAAATGTATATAAAATGACTAAGTAACCCTTACATAAATAAAGAGTAAAATAATTTAAAAAAATAACTTAAAAAAAATATGAAACAAAATAAATTTCACAAACGAAACCAAAGGGTATTCATTTGAGTTTAATTATGTGAATCTTATTTTCCTCTATTAATTGAAATGTATAACTAAATTTAAGGATAATATCATCATTTTATCAAATACTCATAATAAATAAATAAATATATTTCAAACAAATTAATTAATTAGTTTGAAATAGATGCAATTTTTTTTCATATATAGAGGAGTGATTAATTAGTTTGGAGTAGATGCAGATAATTTTTTTCATGAAGCTACTAACACTCCAAAAAATGTTATACACATCCCACTAAAATTTAAAAATCAATTTTATTACTAAACACACCTCAATTCTTTTATATTTACCCTTTATCCCTCAAAACAAATTGAATAAAAACTAAAAATATAATTTAAAATTCAACTAAATCATTAAAAATATATATAAACTAGTGTGAGACCCGCGAATTTCGCGGAAATGGTTAATCATTAATTTCATTTGCACTTAAATTAAATTAGCTTTACTCAAAATATATATTCAAACTTAAAAAAAATAGTTGAGATCTCGTTAAAAGAGAATTTTAGTTAAGAGGAATAAAATATCATCTAATGAAAGATTACTATAAAGAAAGAAATTATGTTATGAGAAATAAATGATAAAATAAAATTGATACATTTTGAATAATTAATAAGAAATTGAAACTTTTTATTTTTTTGATTTTCCTTGTTTTTTAAAAATTGTATTATGATCGGAAGAAGAAAGAAATAAGTACAGAAAAAAATACATAAAATTACATTAATAGGTAGTTATATTATAAGTTGTAAGTTTTTCATTGATTCTCTTCACATCTTCCTTGAACTCTCTTTTTTATTGAACTTTTATTCTCATTCTCTTCACATCTTTTCTCTATTGAACTCTTATTCACATCCTCTTCCTTTTTGCAATTTGACGTCATGTAAATTACACTCTGTGTAACAAAAAGTTAACGGAACACAAAAAATATTACACTATCTAATAAAATTAGAGAACGTAGAAACATTAAAAATTACACTATCTAAGAAAATTAGAAAACACGATCTAGCAAGTGAGAAGGTGCAATCAAGGAATCGGACGTGGAAAACAATAGATCCATTAAAGAAAAACAATAAAAAAGTAAATTAAAAACAATAGATCCATTAAAGAAAAACAATTAAAAAGTAAATTAAACTAAACTAATGCAACAATTTTTTAGAAGAATAGCAGAGAAGGGAGAAGAAGTTTTTCATAAGAATAGCAAAGAACGGAAAAGAATGAAGAACGGTTGTTAATGAAAACTGTAAATAAAAAAAAATTAAATAAAGGAGACAGAGAAATATGAGAGAGAGAGGAGAGAACGAAAAAATAATTAAAAAAAAATGTAAAAGAAAAAATAAATAGACCTAGAAAAAAATAATTTAACAAAAATGTAAAAAAGTGAAAACTGTAAAAGAAAAAGAATTGAGGCAGAGAAGAGAAATAAGAGAGATCTGTGAAAATAATTTAAAAAAAATGTAAAAAAAAAAACTGTAAATAAAAAAAGGGATGTGCCTGCCTTGAACTCTTATTCCCATTCTTTCATCAAACTTGCAAATAACTCTTATTCACTATATTTAAAGAAATAAAAAAATAAAAAAATATCTTTTATTAATGAAAATTGTAAATAAAAAAATTAAATAGAGGAGACAGAGAAATATGAGAGAGAGAGAGAGAGCACAGAACCGAAAAAATAATTAAAAAAATGTAAAAGAAAAAAGAAGAGATCGAGAAAAAAATAATTTAACAAAAATGTAAAAGAATGAAAACTGTAATTGAGGCAGAGAAAACTGTAAATAAAAAAAAGGGACATGTCTGGTTGAACTCTTATTCCACTCTCTTCCATCTTCTTTCATCGAACTTTCATTCTCATTCTCTTCAATCTTTTCCTTGAACACTGTCTAACAAAAATTTAACGGAACACAAAAAATATTACACTATCTAATTAGAGAATACAGAAACATAAAAAAAATACACTATCTAAGTAAATTAGAGAACACATAAACATGAGAAGATGCAAAGAAAAACAATTAAAAAGTAAATTAAATTAAACAATAGTAAGGTTTTTGAGAAAATAGTCGGAAGAAGTTTTTGATAAAAATGGCAAAGAACAGAAAAGAAGAATGGTTTACAACTGTCTTCTTAGTCATTATATTTATATAAATAAAAAATAACGAAGAACGGTTGTTGAGAGAGGAATTTTTAAGAGAGAGAAATATGAGAGAGAGGAGAGAACCAAAAAATAATTAAAAAAAATAAATAACTTTTATTAATGAAAACGGTAAATAAAAAAAATTAAATAGAGAAGACAGAGAAATATGAGAGAAAATCAAAAAAATAATTAAAAAATGTTAAAGAAAAAAAAATAGATCATGAAAAAAATAATTTAAAAAAATGTAAAAGAAAAAGAATTGAGAGAGTGAAATAAGAAAGATCTGAAAAAATAATTTAACAAAAATGTAAAAAAAAATTGTACTATCTAATTAGAGAACACTTAAACATAAACAAAATACACTATCTAAATAAATTAGAGAACACATAAACACGATCCAGCAAGTGAGAAGATGCAAAGAAAAACGAATAGCTGAAAGAAGTTTTTGATAACAATGATAAAGAAAGGAAAAGAAGAATGGTTTACAACTGTCTTCTTACTCAGTATATTATTATTATGGTTTACAACTGTTTTCTTACTCACTATATTTAAAGAAATAAAAAATAACTAAGAACGGTTGTTGAGAGAGGAGAGAACCAAAAAATAATTAAAAAAAAAAATAATTTTTATTAATGAAAACTGTAAATAAAAAAATTAAATAGAGAAGACAGAGAAATATGAGAGAGAATTAAAAAAATAATTAAAAAATGTTAAAGAAAAAAAAAATTAATCGAGAAAAAAATAATTTAAAAAAAATATAAAAGAAAAAGAATTAAGACAATGAAATAAGAAAGATCTGAAAAAATAATTTAACAAAAATGTAAAAAGAAATTGTAAATAAAAAAAATTAAATAAAGGAGACCGAGAAATATGGGAGAAAGAGAGAGTAGAGAATTGAAAAAATAATTTAAAAAAAAAAAGTAAAAGAAAAAAAAAGACGAGAAAAAAAGGGAGAGAGTAGAGAATTGAAAAAATAATTTAAAAAAAAAAAAGTAAAACAAAAAAAAAGACCGAGAAAAAAAAGGGAGAGAGGAGAGAAAAAGGAAAAATGAATGGTACATTTTAAGAAAATTAGAATATTAAAGAATTAAATTTTTTTAATGAATATTAAAGAAAACTGTAAAGAACCTATAAAAGAGAGAAGAGAAAAATTTAAGGAAATTTTAAAAAATAATTTAATTTTTTAAAAAGTTTTTTAAAGAATATTAAAGAAAACTTTAAAAAACCTATAAAAGAGATAAAAGAGAGTATAAAGAGAGAGCCTATCAAATCAAAGAGATCAAAGAATAAAAAGAGAGAAAATAAGTCAAGAAAAAAAGATAAGGAAATTTAAAAAAAATATATATATATACTAGTACAAAACTCACGTATTACGCGGGAATTAAAGATAATTTTATATATTATTATTTTAAAATTTAATTAAATATTTATTTATAAAGGTAAAGTCTAGTATGCACTCGAGTGCATGCTGTGCACCCTAGTCCATGTGCACTTTTCAGTTTACTGACTTACACTTTTTGGTAAATGGTGTTGCACTTTTCAATTATTACTAAAAATATTATTATACAGTTTAATAATTGAAAAGTGCAACACCATTTACCAAAAAGTGCAACATGGACTAGGGTGCACAACATGCACTCGAGTCTATAGCAGACCAACCCATTTATAAATTTAATTTGATGTTTTTTTAATCCATATCCATGTTAAATTTACCATAAAATTCAATATTATTAAAAATGAAGAATAAGAGAAGAAAATAAGAAAATAAATCATTCACGCAGATATAGAAAAGAAAATAAGAAAGAGAAAAAAATAAAAATTTGGTATAAATCAGTTAAAAGAGATATGAGAGAGAGCAAAATTCTTATAAATTGAGAAAAGGCAAATGGAAAGAATTTGGAGTGACATGTAGGAGAGAGAAGATTCAGAATTAGTATATAGAAGAGATTTTTTAAAGAATATTGATGAAAACTGTAAAGAATGTATAGGAGGAGAGGAGAGAGAGTAAGGAGAGAGAAAATATCAAAAAAAAAAAAAAAGAGAGTAAAGAGAGAGAAAAGCTGTCGAGAAAAAGAGAGAGAGAGGAAGATGAGAGAAGTAAAAATTATTTTAAAAAATATAAAAGAAAAATGTATAAAGAATAAATAAAATAATTATTAAAAAAAAACTGTCGAGAGAGAGGGAGTGAGAAAACTGTAAAAGAATAGAGAAAAAAAGGGGAAGGAGAGAGAGGAGAGAGAACAAAAAATAAATGTAAATTTTAAGAAAATTAGAAAAATGGAACGAAAGAAATCTGCACGAGAAAAAAGATTAGAAATAGTAATTAAGGGTACATTTTAAAAATTAATTAAAAAAATATTCAATAATACAAAAAACTAAATAAAATTTGAAAATATTTAAAAAAATCAACTAAATATTAAAAAAATATTTGAATGAAAAAATCAATTAAATCCAAATAAAATTTAAAAATATTAAATAAATAAAATTTATAAAATAATTAAATTAAAAATACCAATTAATGATTCAATTTTTTAAAAAACTAAATAAAATAAAAAAACGAAAGAAAAATTAACTCAATTAAAAATAAATATTAAGAAAATTAAAAAAAAACTTACTTTTTTATTGATTTTTTTTTTACGTTTTATTGATTTTTTTTGAATATTTTTAATTTAATTTTTTAATTTCAGATTCTATTTAATTTTCTAAGATTTTTTTTTTTAAAAATGAATTAATTATGTAAATTAATTATTTTTAAAGATTTGGTTAGTTTTTTTTTTCCAGATTTTTTCATTTTTTAAAATTATTTTACTTTTTATTTATATAAGGGTTACTTAGTCATTTTATATTCATATATTTTTGTATCTAAAATTATATGATTTGTATATAATATTTTGGGGTGTTATTAACTCTACTTTTCTTTTTTTAATATATATAGTGGAGGGAGAGTGTGATGAGAATGAGGGTCGTGGGCTCAAAATTACATACCGTCGAGAGCGGGTTGAAGGGCGGCCAATGAATAAAGCAGACCAAGGTGAAGTCAAGGCCTAGAATGTTGCTAAGCCCAGTTAGGGATAATCTTTTATTTTATTGTTGCCTTATTTTTAGGAATATAGATATGCATTAGATATGATTTGTTAGTTTGTTAGGTGCTTTCATTGAGAAAATAAGAGAATTCATGGAATTCACACCAATTTGATGAGAACCACGATACAAAATACGAATAAATCCGTAATCCCTAGCTCAGGCTAGGGAGAAACGGGGCTGCAAATTATTTTGCAAATTGAATTCTATGCATTATGTTATTTTTCTTCTCCCTTCATACAATACTTTCACCCTTAATATATAGAGATTTAATTCCTCCACAAAATATGTAAATATCCTAACAAACTAACAAATCATATCTAATGCATATCTATATTCTTAAAAATAAGGCAACAATAAAATAAAAGATTATCCCTAACTGGGCTTAGCAACATTCTAGGCCTCGACTTCACCTTGGTCTGCTTTATTCATTGGGCCGCCCTTCAACCCGGCTCTCGACGGTATGTAATTTTGAGCCCACGACCCTCATTCTCATCATTCCTATCTCCTTCACAAACATCCTTGTCCTCAAGGATGAATTTAGAATTATTGGAGTTCGATCCTCCAACGACGTTGATCAAGAAAACATGTTTGGTCTTATCCGATTCAATCGAGAGTGTTTTTCTGCAATATTTTTCGGGAAATTTGAAGTTTTTGTGTTGCATGTAAATCAATGCTAAATTTTCCAACAATCTCGAACAATCTTTCTTAACCATGATTTGAACCTTATTCACTTGAGGTCTTGCGAACTTGGTTCTTTTTTCAGAAATTGTTATTTCTTGCCTATTGCAGTCAATTCCATCTTCATCACCAACCTCATTAAAAATTGGCGGTACATCATAACCACAATTTTCATCAAAATATTCATCGAAAATTGGTGGTTCATCATAACCACAATATTCATCGAAAATTGGTGGTTCATCATAACCACAATTTTCATCGAAAATTGGTGGTCCATCATAACCACAATCTGTAGGCGTCGGGTTCACCCCTTCGTTAGAGCTTGTACCGAAGGTGCGGTGTTCTCCAGAAGACGAACTTGACTTGATTCTTGATCCGGTTCTTGATGATTTCTTGTGTAACAATTTTGACATCATTCGTTTCATCTTGGCATCGATGCTTTTGAATTTTGTTTCAATTTGATGACATCTTGTCTCTAGTAACTCAATACGTTCCCGATGAGTTCCTACCATAACGATCGTGATTCTCAAATACTCTCAATGAAAGCACCAATTTGATGAGAACCATACGAATAAATCTGTAATCCCTAGCTCAGGCTAGCAAGAAAGGGGCTGCAAATTATTTTGCAAATTGAATTCTATGCATTTTGTTATTTTTCTTCTCCCTTCATACAGTACTTTCACCCTTAATATATAGAGATTTAATTCCTCCACAAAATATGTAAATATCCTAACAAACTAACAAATCATATCTAATGCATACCTATATTCCTAAAAATAAGGCAACAATAAAATAAAAGATTATCCCTAACTGGGCTTAGCAACATTCTAGGCCTCGACTTCACCTTGGTCTGCTTTATTCATTGGGCCGCCCTTCAACCCGGCTCTCGACGGTATGTAATTTTGAGCCCACGACCCTCATTCTCATCATTCCCATCTCCTTCACAAACATCCTTGTCCTCAAGGATGAATTTAGAATTATTGGAGTTCGATCCTCCAACGACGTTGATCAAGAAAACATGTTTGGTCTTATTCGATTCAATCGAGAGTGTTTTTCTGCAATATTTTTCGGGAAATTTGAAGTTTTTGTGTTGCATGTAAATCAATGCTAAATTTTTCAACAATCTCGAACAATCTTTCTTAACCATGATTTGAACCTTATTCCCTTGAGGTCTTGCGAACTTGGTTCTTTTTTCAGAAATTGTTATTTCTTGCCTATTGCAGTCAATTCCATCTTCATCACCAACCTCATTAAAAATTGGCGGTACATCATAACCACAATTTTCATCAAAATATTCATCGAAAATTGGTGGTTCATCATAACCACAATATTCATCGAAAATTGGTGGTTCATCATAACCACAATTTTCATCGAAAATTGGTGGTCCATCATAACCACAATCTGTAGGCGTCGGGTTCACCCCTTCGTTAGAGCTTGTACCGAAGGTGCGGTGTTCTCCAGATGACGAACTTGACTTGATTCTTGATCCGGTTCTTGATGATTTCTTGTGTAACAATTTTGACATCATTCGTTTCATCTTGGCATCGATGCTTTTGAATTTTGTTTCAATTTGATGACATCTTGTCTCTAGTAACTCAATACGTTCCCGATGAGTTCCTACCATAACGATCGTGATTCTCAAATACTCTCAATGAAAGCACCAATTTGATGAGAACCACGATACTAAATACGAATAAATCTGTAATCCCTAGCTCAGGCTAGCAAGAAAGGGGCTGCAAATTATTTTGCAAATTGAATTCTATGCATTCTGTTATTTTTCTTCTCCCTTCATACAGTACTTTCACCCTTAATATATAGAGATTTAATTCCTCCACAAAATATGTAAATATCCTAACAAACTAACAAATCATATCTAATGCATACCTATATTCCTAAAAATAAGGCAACAATAAAATAAAAGATTATCCCTAACTGGGCTTAGCAACATTCTAGGCCTCGACTTCACCTTGGTCTGCTTTATTCATTGGGCCGCCCTTCAACCCGGCTCTCGACGGTATGTAATTTTGAGCCCACGACCCTCATTCTCATCAGAGTGATGTGACATGATGATGTGACATTTTTTAATATATGTGGCACCAAGTTTGCCAATTATAATTCTTTCAAAACATAAAGGAATAAAATTGATGTAAAAAAAAATTAAAATTGAAATGTAAAAAAAAAAATTCCCCATAAACTTACCATATTCAGAACAATACAATACAAATTTATTACTCTCTCCGATTCGTCCCACAATAATTTTCAAACTTTTCTTTTTAGCCCTTAAAATGGAGAATCGTTTATAAATTCCACCCTTATAATGTTTTTAATTTTACATAAATGTCATTAATTTTTCTCCACACATACATAAAAGTCAACTCATTTATTTAGTTTATACATAAAATTTTATAAAATTATCTCTCAAAACTCCACACTTTATTACACTTTCTTAATATACGTGTTCATCTGCCTATAAAAATTATTAGAGTTGGTCTGCTATGGACTCGAGTGCATGTTGTGCACCCTAGTCCATGTTGCACTTTTCAGTTTACTGACTTACACTTTTTGGTAAATGGTGTTGCACTTTTCAATTATTAAACTGTATAATAATATTTTTAGTAATAATTGAAAAGTGCAACATCATTTACCAAAAAGTGTAAGTCATAAACTAAAAAGTGCAACATGGATTAGGGTGCACAACATGCACTCGAGTGCATACTAGACTTTACTAAATTACTAGTATGGGCAGCACCTCAATTCTTGAGGTGTTTACCCAGATATTCGTAATTTAATTGTATAATGTTCTTAAGGTGTTTACCCAGATATTATGTAATTTAATTGTATAATGTAGTATTAGCGGTAAAATTTTATAATTATACTTATTTTGCTTGATGAAGAGATCGGTGTACATAGTTTTTATATTTACTTCATATTTTATCTCTAAATGAGAGTTTTTTGGACAATCTTTTAATAGAACCACGACCTCATATTTGACTTGTGAACAAATTTAAATTTTTTTTCTTTCTTCAATTTATACATAGTTACTTTTCTATTTAATTTCTTGATATTTATATACTCCGTATAATATTCTTAATAATTATATAGTGCAAAACTCTAGCTTTAACGGCCCCCCCAGCAAGTGGAAGGTTTTAAATGATCTCCCGAATTAGTCGATTCATGTACCGGATATAAAGGCATAAAAAACGGTCAAACCATATATATAAATAATAATTTAATAGTATAAAATAAAAATATTTTTAATATTTTATTATATGATTGTAAATACTCTTTTTTATGTAAAAAATCTTTTTTTCTTTCATCTAAACTTAATATGCACTCCCTCCGTCCAATTTTATTATGCCCACTTCGTTGGACACGGATTTTAATGAATATTGATTAGTAGATAAGTTGAGGGTATGATGGAGTATTGTGTGGTCCATTTGTAAATAAATTATTGTTTATGAATAAAGTGAATGACAAAGTGGGTAAATAAGTGATGGTATAAGGGTGGAGATAAAGTAGTATGAATAGTATTGTTTCAAAAAAGGGTATGTGCATAATAAAATTGAACAACAAAAAAAGGAAAGTGGAAATAATGAAATTGGACGGAGGGAGTTTGAAAATAATATTTTTATCATGTACCTCCAAACCATTATATATTTACTCAAATTGTTATTCGTTTATTCGTACACTATCACTTTATTCATTAGTGAAACTCGCAATACCTCATAATACCCTTCAATTCGTTTAGTTTATATATAAATATAATTTTTTTTTTTAATTCGTGAACAATAAATCATACCTACAAAGTTTGGATGAATAGAGTAATACTCTCTCTCTCTCTCTGTTTTTTAATAGATGATGTTTTCTTGAAATTTGTTAGAATTAACAAAGGGAGGGCATAATTGGAGGGCATAATTGGAATAAATAGTATATTAATTCTCTTAAATAATAAAAGTAGGTTAGAAATTATGAGATTTTCTAAAGTTAAAAGGGATGATATAATTGAAATAAACAGTGTAAAAGAATTTTAAAACATCATTTAATTATGTATAAGAGAAAAAGTCTAAAACATCATCTATTAAATAATGGAGAAAATATATATTTGAAATATAAAATAATAAAATTATAGTATAACATTTTAATTAATCATGTGATTATTTATCTAATACAGTAAAATATATATATTATTAAAATTAAATAATGAGTCAAATTCTTAAAATTGTGTGAAGATTTCCAAATCAACCTTACCTCCTGCCAGCTATATTAACACTTACCTGTTACCGGCTGGAAACTGGCCAACCTAGCACAACTCCCTCTTTATTATAGTAATAGATTATGGATCGAAGGGAATAGTATATTTCAAAACTGGACCAAAGCAAGATGTCTAGGTCAACTTTTCATCATTTCCATAATCACCATTACTACATAAGCCTAAAAAAAAAAAATCACCATTACTACATGCTAATCTACATTGATTTGGAATTTGGTTTTTCCACTTTGCATCAATAAGTAAACAAAGCACTTAGCATTTCTCAAGCAAATTACTCCTTAAGGACTCTGGCCTCCTCTCAGATAATAATTAAAGATTATTTATAAAATGATTTGATTCGTTTACAACCCTAATTTAATATTCTCGCATAGTCGACAAAGATCCCATTATTCACACCCCTTTTTCCGTTTAACACTGAAAACTCCACCACATCGTTTTGTGACCATGGCTCAAATCCCACTTCAGTTGACTTCTGGCTTTAATTAATTTTCAGAATCTAATTAAATATCACTTTGTTCATTTAATACATCAAATTAATTACTCCCTCTCACACTACAAAAACGCTCGTTTATGCCGACGGACGTATACCGACGGATTACCTTTCCGACGGCTGTACCGACAGAATTCAAAGTCAGAAGACTCTGCCGACGGAATTCAATTTCCGTCGGCTTTCCCGACGGGATACCGACGGATATGCCGACGGACACTCAAAACTCTCTACACGGTGTCGTTTTTGGGTCACCGGCCGACGGATTGTTCAGTCGGTATTGTAAATATTCCGTCGGTAACCGACCCGCATTAACTAACCGCCTTCTTGATCGACTCCCAAAATTAAATGTGGTCATTACCGACGGAAATGTCCGTCGGTAGCCGACCCGCATTAACTACCAAAATTAAATCTGGTCATTACCGACGAAAATTTCCGTCGGTAAAGGCAATTTTTTTTTGTATATAAACTGAAGAACTGATTACTTCTTTCTCTTTCGAGAGAAAGAAACCCTCCCTCCTCCCTCCTCCCTGTTTCCGTCTTCATCTTCATCGCGCGAAGAAGAGGCTCGGCCGAGGTGATCTCTCGACTCGATTAGAAAATCTATACGGTACGCTTTCTTAATTTGTTAGTAATTAATTTTTAAGTTATATTGTATTGCCTATAATTATGAATTAAATTGCATGTGTTAATTTAAATTGTTATATAGATTAATATGAAATTAATTGTTTGTAGTTGATGTATATAGTTAATTATTTTGAATGTATGTAGTTGATATATCTAATTAATTAGTTGATATTGTAAGTGGATAATTGCCTATATATATACCTAGTTGATGTATATAGTTATTTATAATAAATTGATGTGATTTGTTAAGATCGATATTGCATGTTTTGCATAATTGATGTTATATATATAGTTGATATTATTGTTTAATTTGCATATACGTTGGAGTAGAGTTAATTACATAATTAAATTATGATATTGTACGTTATAATTAGCTAGATTAATATTGTTGATTTACTAATTATGAAATTATTGATTAAATTAGGGGCTTTGTTAATTATATTAGAAAATTGTTATTTTAAAGTTAGAAAAAATTGTTACTAAATTTATTAGGTTATAGATTGTTAATTAAAATAGAAAATTGTTAATTAAAATTGGAAATTATTGAATAAATTAGTTATTGTTGAATAAAATAGGAAATTAGTTATTGTTGAATAAAATAGGAAATTATTTATTAAAATAGGTTATTATTGATTAAATTAGGTATTGTTGATTGAATAAAAAATTATTTATTAAAATAGGTTATTATTTAGGGATTAAATTTTAATTTATTAGATTATTGTTTTTTATTAAATTAAGAAATTTATTATTAATTAATTAGTATTATATATATAATTTATTAATTTAAATGTTTAAATTAAATAGATGACTGGAAATGGTGCTGGTGCCTCTGGTGGCTCGGGATCTCACGGGGCCTCCGGGTCACGTAGCCGATCGAGGAAGAGTCGATCCATACTTAGACCTGAGGCGTCGGCGCCTACACTGCCACGAACACCATTATCGTCGCCTCCGCCACCCATTCCACACCTGTCGCCTCATCAGTCGTCGTCTCATTCGTCTGTCCGGGACCATCCTGTTGTTCCTGCTCGGGATGGCCGGGAGTGCGTTTGGGCTACAAGTGGAGGAGTGTAAGTAATTAAATACTTTTATTGTTTAATAATTAATAATTAATTAATTTCGCATTCGTTTTAATTTATAATGTGTTTTGTTTGTTAATTAATGTCACAGATTGTTACCTGGTAACGAGGTCTCCAGGGCATGCACGATTGCTTTTGACTCTTTACCGATCTCTGCGGGTGCAATTATCTGGTCGAAGGTCCTAAAACAAAAAAAGTTGGCGTACTTCGAAGAATTTCAGGTAGTAATTAATTACTTAATTATTTAATTAATGTTTGTTAATTTGTTCAATAATAAACAATTTGTTATATGTGCAGAAACAAACCACTTGGGATCGGAATATGTACTCAGACCAGGCTATGTTCAAGTATTTCTGTAAATCGGCGCAAGAGCGGTATAAGGATTTAATGTACGAATGGAGAATGGCATGGCGGAGCGATGGGACGACGCAGAGCTTGGGTAAGGATGATAATGATGTTGTGTTGTGGGATTCATTGACGAGGGAGTGGCTGGATCCGGAGTACATCAGGAAGTGTGAGATTGCTAAGGCCAACCGGAGATCCGACGTTGGGGGTGGGATGTCCAGGCATCGGACTGGAGCCCGGTCCATCCTTGAGCAGTCGATGGTCATTGTAAGTGTTTATTAATTTTTTAATTAATTTCAATAAATTTAATTATATATTTAATATATATAATACATAAATTTAATTATTAGGAACGGGATACGGGGCGTGTACCCACTCACTTGGACCGGATGAGCATTGCTCATCCGATTAATGCTGATACACAGCAATCCACATACGGGCGCACAACTAACCTCCACGTAAGTAATAAAATTGTTTAATTAAATACATTTTTTATAATTTATTCTATTAATTTAAAATTATTAATTATGTAGTTGGAGATGAACCGGAGGATGGCCGAGATCGGAACTCAAGTCGACCCCTACTCAAACCGGAACCAGCAGTGCCCCTACAATCGAGGAGGTGGACCGGGCTTATTTGGAAGTTGCCCCCACCACCCGCGGACGAGTTCTGGGCCTTGGTCGTATGAGCGCTGATGTCAGGTCCGGCGTTGGTCCGTCCCAGACGGCATCGCAGGGTTCCGTATCTTCCACCCCAACTCCTGATGTGACGATGGCACAATTCAACCATTACATGCATGTGATGCATGTGAATATGGGTCGAGAGATGGGGTGGTCGGACGAGAGGATCGAGGAGGTTTATCGGAGAACCATGCAAGCTCCTCCACCGACGGCCAACGTGAACGTGTCTGTTCCCCCAAGCCCCTCAGCCCCCCAGCCCACTCAGCCTATGTCCCGACCATGCAGCAGGATGATGAGATCATGGGTCAGCAGTTCGGTGGTGGCGCCGACGTTGATGTTGATTTGTGGGACTTTGGTCCATGAGTGACTTTGAACAATTTTTTTTTTTTATGTGTTTAACAATTTTATTTTTATGTCTCGTAGAACTATTTACTTTTATGTCTCGTAGAACTATTTATTTTTTATCTGCATTTTTGTTTAACTATTTACTTTTATGTTTAAGTATCAGCTGTTTAATTTTAGTTATGTGTGTTTTATGTGTTAAGAATGTGTATATTTATTTTAGTTATGTTTTATGTGTGATTTTGGATGTTATCTGTATTGGATCTTCATTTATGTTTGAATGTACTCTGTTTTTTCATGTTTGTGTTTATGTGAATGTGAATGTGATGGGAGACTATATGTGATAGATAAACAACATTTTCATTGAAAATTGCCTTGAAGAAAGGCTGTTGTTGTGGTTACATTACATGCATACACTTAACATTACATAAACTTAGCAATACATATTAGAGACATAAACTTAGGATTACATCCAACCTATAAACTTGAACACATAGGGTAGAACACAGAATACTATGGCCACAATAAGAAAGTTCCTCTGCTTCTTTAGCTCTTCAACTTTTCCAGCTTCAAATCCTAATTCTGAGGTTAGTTGGTCAGATGTATCCTTATACATATCCCCAACTAGTTGCGCATGATTCAACTTGTTGTTGAGCTCTTGATTTTCAAGCAAAAGTGAGTCAATTCTCCTCACCATGCCCGGAAACATTCCGTGTGAACTCGTTCCTTGTCCGTGAATTTCGTGTTCATCGGCCCAAACAAAAAAGGAGCATCCAGAACCATTTAGTGAATCTGGGCAAGTATAAAATAGTCTACCTCTGCTTTTTTCTTGCTTCGACATGCACACACGAGCTTCTTTTCCACAATGGCATACCACAATTTTCATGGATGTCGAAGATGAAGACATGAGTTTCTGTATTTTTTTAATTTTTTATGTTTGTGAAGAAGTAGGTTGTTTTGAGTGTGGTTGGAGTGTTAAGAATACGCAGTTTAATTTTTTTTATACGCGTCTTTTACCGACGGAAAGTGATTCCGTCGGTATTGACACATGTTTTAATGCCGACGAAAATTTCCGTCGGCAATGTAATTACCGACTGAAATTTGATCAACGAAATCTGACTGATTTGACATACATTTGAAATATGTGTTACCGACTGAAATTATCCGTCGGTATTGCCAATACCGACGGAATTTCGGCGCGTGATATACCGACGGACTGATTTGACATACATTTGAAATATGTGTTACCGACTGAAATTATCCGTCGGTATTGGCAATACCGACGGAATTTCGGCGCGTGATATACCGACGGACTGACATTTCCGTCGGCATGTAGTATTGAAAAATGTTCCAGAACCTCAAAACACGCGAAAATTTTGGAGTGGAACAAAAAATTAAGGGAAAAATTTGGATTGGAGCGAAAATTTAAGGTATGTTTTTCAGTGTGTAATTTTAATTTGGTGTTTAATTTTTTAGTGTGTAATTTTACTACATAATTTTTACTTTTAGTGTTTAATTTTTAGTGTGTAATTTTAATTTGGTCAAATTGTTTAACAGATGGAATTGCCGGATCGTCGGTGGATGTATTGTACTCCTAGGCTCGTTTTAGGAAATGTGAATGTTGAATTTTATGATAAACTCGTGTCATTTGTTGAATTTGCAAAGCTACACCCACATTACATGTCTGAGGATTGTATTAGGTGTCCGTGTAATGCTAAGAAATGTAAGAATAGATCATTTAAAAGCATTGATGAAGTCTTATGCCACGTTGTTATGAATGAGTTCGTTGATAATTACTATAATTGGACAAGTCATGGCGAACAACGGTGGCCTTATAATTTTGATCAAGTCTTGTACTATTACACTACTGCAATTTATGAACAACCAGTACACGTTGAGCATGTCGGCACCAGTAACGATCAAGAGTTTGGGATGGAAGAACCCGATATGTATCAAACAATGGTGATGGAAGCCGGTATGTCAAATATAGAGGAGGAACCAACGAATGAAGCATTTCAGTTTTATGAGATGCTCAAATTAGTCGATCAAGATTTGTACCCAGGGTGTGATTCTCATTCTCAGTTGTCATTTAATGCTCGACTTATGGCTATCAAGACGGAGAACAAGCTATCTAACAGAGCATATGAGCAAATGACACAATTATGCAGTGAGATTTGTCCTGTCGATAATAAAGTACATACGACGTTTCATCAGAGCAAACAACTGATGAAGAATATGGGTTTGCCGGTTGAGAAGATTGATTGTTGTGTGAATGGTTGCATGTTATACTGGGGTGATGACGATAGCGATCTTCTTATGTGTAGAATGTGTGGCCATCCCCGGTACAAAGAGCCACGACGGAAGGGACCAGGTGGTCAATCGAGCAAGACAAAAAAGAAAGTGCCACACAAGAGGATGTATTATCTTCCTATCATTCCTCGTTTAATGAGATTGTTTCAATCTAGTGCTACAGCTCAACACATGACGCGGCATGCAAGAAATTCTGAAGATACTGAGGCTGGGGATATGAGACATCCGTCCGACTCTGAAGCCTGGAAACACCTTGATAACGTGTTTCCAGGATTTGCTTGTGAACCGAGGAATGTGAGATTAGGCTTGAGTACTGATGGTTTTGCACCGTTTGGGAGTTATGGAAAGAAGTATTCTTTGTGGCCGGTGATACTGACTCCGTATAATCTACCTCCATGGATGTGCATGAAACCTCAAACAATGTTTCTGACTGTATTGGTGCCTGGTCCGTCGAATCCAAAGCATAAACTTGATGTTTATCTCCAGCCTCTTATTAAAGACTTGATCTTCCTATGGGATAACGGAGTCCAAACGTATGATGTTTCTAGGAAACAGAACTTCACGATGCGTGCTGCTTTATTGTGGACCATTAGCGACTTTCCTGCATATGCTATGTTGTCCGGGTGGAGTACAGCCGGAAAGCAAGCTTGTCCGTATTGTATGGAATATTCTGAAGCTTTCAGTCTCCCAAAGAGTAGAAAA
Organism: Galeopsis tetrahit; assembly: GCA_963675135.1. Lineage (NCBI taxonomy): Eukaryota > Viridiplantae > Streptophyta > Magnoliopsida > Lamiales > Lamiaceae > Galeopsis > Galeopsis tetrahit. The sequence goes on along the minus strand of OY776127.1, from coordinate 8,534,430 downwards.
GTTTCATGGTTCGATAATCACCGAAGGTTTTTACCCCGAGATCATCCATTTCGAAGGAATAAGGTGGACTTCACGAAGAATAGAACAGTCACAAACAATCGACCGCCCCTTCGAAATGGTATTTTATACATTTATTTTAACATGTTTTTTTGGGTTACATTTATTCTAACATTTATTAATCGTACAGGACAAAGTCTGTTACATGAGATTGAGTGGACGGGTTTGAAAAAAACTACGGAGGAAAATGCAGAAGAACACAATAAAGGAATCCCAGGTAACTGGAAGAAAAAGGGTATTTTTTGGGACTTGCCATATTGGAGTTCACTATTGCTCCGACACAATTTGGATGTCATGCACATTGAGAAGAATGTGTTTGACAATGTGTTTCACACAATCATGAACACAGAAGGCAAGACGAAAGATACTCCAAAGTCCAGGGAAGAGTTGAACACTATCTGTCGCCGTGATGAGTTGGAACAGGATACCCGTACAGGTAAATATCCAAAGGCTTGCTACACACTAGATAAGGCACAAAAACAGGAATTGTGTAGGTGGATTAAAGAGTTAAGATTTCTAGACGGCTACGTGCCAAACATGAGTCGATGCGTAGACACAACAAAAGGCAAAGTTGCAGGGATGAAGAGTCATGATTGTCATGTTTTTATGCAGCGCTTGATACCTATTGCGTTTCGAGAATTTCTTCCTCTGAATGTGTGGAGGGCTGTCACTGAATTAAGTCTCTTTTTTAGAGATTTAACGTCTACAACAATCAAGGTTGATGATATGAATCGTTTGGAACGAGACATTCCAGTTATTTTGTGTAAGTTGGAACGTTTTTTCCCACCTAGCTTCTTTGACTCGATGGAACACTTACCTGTTCACTTAGCGTATGAAGCTAGGATTTGTGGTCCAGTGAAGTACAGGTGGATGTACCCATTTGAGAGGTGAACAATTCTATTTCTCTCATTTAATTAGTTTTTAGTATAAGAAGCCTTATTTTAATTTGTTAACTATTATAATTTTAGGTATCTCCACAACTTGAAGCGCAATGCTAAACAAAAGGCAAACGTCGAAGCATCGATTGTTAATGCATATTTGAATGAAGAGGTTGGCATGTTTTGTTCATATTATTTTGAAGACCATGTCAACACGAGGATCAGGAATGAACCACGTAACTTCGATGGTAGAGGTACGCAACAAGAAGTCGATTGCATGCTCTCTGTATTCAAGTCTAAGGGGCGACCTATAGGAAAAGCCACTGAACGATATTGGTCAACAAACACAGAGGCTGAAATAGCACAAACGTACGTGTTATTGAATTGTGATGAAGTTCAGCCTTACATTGAGTAAGTATTTCATATATTTATCATCTAATTAAATAGCACTAAACGTGTGTCATTTATCATCTAATTGTGTTGTGAATTATTAGGATGTATACACAAGAACTACGACATGCAGATCAAAACATCTCAGATAGAGACATAGATACTAGTCTTCAACGTCAATTTGCCCGATGGTTCCAACGTTATGTGAGTATCATTAATTGAATTTTACGTGAACAAATAATTGTTTTGATTAATGTTAATTTTAACTGTACGTATAGGGACAATCGCACGATTTTCAGAGCCGGTTCTTACAGGATCTCAGCCAAGGACCACTACGACGTGTGAGGACTTACAACGGCTATATTGTGAAAGGCTACAGGTTTCATACATCAGAGTATGCATCAACAAGAACGACTAACAACAGTGGTGTTTGTCTTAGGGGTGCGAATTACAATGCAGATGCAAGTGATTACTTTGGGGTGTTGCACGAAGTCGTTGAAATTGAATATCCGGGATATCCAGTGAAAACCGTAATGTTGTTCAAGTGCCATTGGTTTGACACATCCCCTTTAGGAACCAAAATTCACCCGGAGTACAAGCTTGTGGATGTTAATTCGAAAAGGAAGTATAGCGGGGATGATCCGTTTGTATTTGCCTCTCAGGTATCTCAAGTCTACTACTGCACGTATCCAGGAGCTGGAAAACGTAATAGATCAGAATGGCACGCTGTTTGCAAAGTGAAGGCAAGGTCAATGGTGGAGGTCCCCCAAAAGGAAAACAACGATGAAGATGAACCTCCGTTTCAAATGGAACAAATAGAGAATCAAACTGAAGTGTTTGCGGGAGATTTTAATCTTTCGGTAGACTTGACGGCTGCAAATCTACAATTGATTGTTATTGAAAACGATAGTGGACATGAGGAGGAGGATGAACATGACGAGAGGGAGGATGAAGAAGATGAGGATGAAGAAGATGAGGAGGAAGATGTGGCAAATAATGAAAATGAAGACGAAGATGAAGATGAATATTAAATTAATGTAACCTAACTATTTTATTTTGTACAATTTATAAGATTTCATTATTTATCATTTGGTTATAACTTATAATTTAATTATTTATCATTTGGTTATGTTATAACTTATAATTTAATTATTTATCATTTGGTTGTAAAAATTCAATGGCGACGGAACATATCCGTCGCTAACGGCAACGAGCCAAAGCCGACCGACATATCCGTCGCCATTTCCGTCGCTAACGGCAACGAGCCAAAGCCGACCGAAATATCCGTCGCCCCTTCCGTCGCTAACGGCAACGTGCCAAAGCCGACCGAAATATCCGTCGCCATTTCCGTCGACATTTCCGATTATAAATGTAACTTTCTCTCATTTCACGCGTATTTTCCCTCCCTCTCTCTATGTCTCTCCCTCTCCCTCTCCCCCACTCCGACCGTCTCCTCCTTTAGGCTTCGCCACATGCTGCCCCTTGCCCACGTTCGCAGCGGCGCCACACCCTTCTCCGGCCGGATTCCGCCCATCCCACCGTCCGCGTCGCAGTCCGGCGACACCCTACCGTCCCTCCCCGACACGCCGCCGTCCACATCTACGAATTACGTTTTGATGGTTAGTGTGCTGCTTTTCTTGAATTCTTCACGAATTGTTTTGATTATTCTCGTATTGTTAAGCATGAACTGTGACCGTTCGAGAATTTCGCCCCAATTTTTTGTGGAGTAGTAATGTTTTTGACTTGATTAATGTGCCTCTATCTGTCAGGAATCTAATTACATAAGATCACAGTTCGTGCTTTTGATTGTCGTGTTATCTTTGTTGAATTGAATTGTGATTTTCATTAGGGCTGTCCTGTAATATTCAATTATTGAAATGTTATTGATAGTTTACTTTGCGAAATTTGATTTCATATTCTGATTCCGAGGGACAAACCAGTTGAGAAAACCGTGTTATGAATTCCTTAAACAAAAGATAGAACAGGGTTTTTGTTTTTTGTTTTTGAGTGAGCCACAATTTCTGTTTTTCAGTTTATCTTCTTTAATGGTTAAGGTGTAATTGTAGTAATATATCAGGTAATGCTCTATGAAATGAGTCTGCAAGAAAAAGATTAGATTTCTGCTTTTTTTTGTTCCTGCATTAAGAGTCTTTTTCAAGCATTGTGTCCAAAATTGAATTTTATTAGACTGAAGATAGAGTGAATGGATTTTTAATTCATGATGTTGTAGTAATGAAGTTTGCTGAGACCGACCGAAACTATGCGAGCCTAATGAAGTTACTTGATCTCTGTTGAGGTATGTTCAATTTTTATGATAATTTAATTTATGTTTAAATATATAAAATGACAATTGAATCTTGATTCTTTGGAATTGATTTTGAAATGGCAGGGATGGAGTCGAGTCAGCGAAGGACAGTTTAATATACTCCACGGTTCGTATTAATATACTCACATTCTTGTTAAATTATTTCTCATATAAGTTTTTGTTAATGTTTACTACGTTGTTTTAATATTTCAGAGCTTTTTCAACCATTCTAGTGAGGGGTATAGTTGTCATAATTAGAAGCAAAATTCTATTTGCTTCTTACTTGATCGATCCTCTGCCAATTCCGGAACACCATTAGATTCCTTCGATGCCTTAGCACTCTGGTCTACATCATCAACTGGTCTACATCATCAAGTTTTTGCTGTTTTGCTCAAGCAAAGGACGACGATTTTTTTTATTCTGTTGGATCTAATGTAGATTTGTGTATTGAATTATTTAAGCAATTTTGATCGGGTCGGATCCCGATCGCAAATAAATTTTTTTTTTAAATTATTGGTACTTACCGACGGACTATTCCGTCTGTTTAGCGTCGGTAATACCGACGGGCAAGCCGACGGAATATCATTTTTTTAAAAAAAAATTTAATACTTACCGACGGAAAAATCCGTCGGTAAATAAAAATAATAAAATTTAAGTCCAAAATATACCGACGGATTTACCGACGAAAAATTGATTTGGGACCCGTCGGTACAGGCGACCCGGTTTGAAAACTTGGTTTGAAAACGGGTTGGCTTGACTGCCGACAGAATTGAATCCGTCGGTACAGGCGACCCGGTTTGAAAACGGGTTGGTTTGAATCCGTCGGGAATCCGTCGGCATATACCGATGGATGCATATTTTCCGTCGGTAACCACTACCGACCAATTGATTGACGACGGATGAAATCCGTCGGTACATCCGTCGGTAAGAGCCAATACCGACTGAATGTCCGTCGGTATAACCGTCGGTAAAACACCTCTTTTTTGTAGTGTCAAAAAGACAATTCACTATTCCTTAATTTTTTATTGTCTCAAATTATAGTTCTTTTTTTTCAATATTTTTGTCTAAAATACCCTTATTTAATTATTAATATTATAATTAAATAAGGATATAACAAGAATGCAAGAGTAAATTTATAAGCTAAAAATATTTGCATTGATTTGTGTAAAAAATGAAAGTAACAAATATTTGCATTGATTAATTAGCAACTTGACAAACCTTAATTTACGAAATAATTATGTAGTTGACAAACGTTTTTAATCATTATTATATAGTAGTGTCACATGCACAAATAAAATTGGCAAAGCAAGGAATATATATATATTTAATTAATTCTTGAGCTACCAATATATTGGTATATTATCCAATATATGCAAGAATATTATTCTAGCCAATTAACCCAAAAAACACTCGATTGTGAATCATACAAAACGGAACCTAAGTCACCAAGTTCCAATTTTGGTCAAATTTGCTTCATGATTTTGTTGGTCGTAGTTGGCGTAGATGCCATCTGCCTTGACGACGTAATTGTAAATGTGGTGATCGCGCCAAGTTGAAATAAACGCGTTGATTGTATCTGCCTTGACTTCCCAATGAAATTTACATTCGTAAAAGAGGGGTGTTTTACTGTCAGTATCAAAAAACCAAGTGAAACCATTGCCCGGATAAATTGTTCGAACTCCAAAATCAAGCCCTCCAGATACTTTGGAGTAACATTGAAGCAACAAGGGTTGTGAATTCTGAGGAAGGTCACTGTAGACATGAATGTCTATCCTTCTTATAGCAGCTTCACCCCTAAATATCAAGCACATTAATAATACTACAACACAAAAGGATACACTAATATTGTTGTGAAATGCCATTCTTTTAATCTAATTTTGTGGTGTGATCGATAGTTCAACCAAATATCCACATTATATAGTGCATATTAATTTCTGAAAATAAATAAATAATCCACGTATATATTAATATATATTTAATGTGGTTTTACGGCAAACACACTATTACTCCCTCCGATCCATAATAATTTTTATAGGCAGATGGACACGTATATTAAGAAAGTGTAATAAAATGTGGTGTTTTGACAGGTAATTTTATAAAATTTTATGTATAAAGTAAATAAATGAGTTGACTTTTACGTATGTGTGAAGAAAAAGTAATGACATTTATGTAAAATTAAGAACATTATAAAGGTGGAATTTATAAATGATTCTCCATTTTAAGGACTAAAAAGAAAAGTATGAAAGTTATTGATAAATTTGTATTTTTTGGGGGGGGGGGGGGGGGGGGGCTATTAGCAGAATCGGCAGCAGAGGTTGATAAAGTGAGTGATAAGAAAATCCTGCTCCAGCCCACAGACTACTCCATTTCAATCGTGAGAAACGGTAGAGTCAGCTCCAATCTGAGCAATTTATGCGCATCTTTAAGCTGATTCCTCGGGGTATATTTGAATTTGCACACTACAAATTCAGTAGTCAAGGATAAGATTTCCTTAACAACACATTCTTCGTTGACAAAGAGATATCGCTAATTGACAGTCCGTTCTGATTTCAACTTTTGTCGCATGGATCCCAATTGTAATTTTTATCCCTTCTAAGATTGCCATCAATTCCGCTCCGAGGGCTTCCCTTTGAGGTCTTATCCTTCTTGCAAAATTCGTGACAAGGTATCCATCTATCGTTTTAAAGATTCCTCCTATTCCATATCTTCTGTCATCACTCTTGTGGGCCCCATCCACTTCCAAAATGAATCCAACAGGATGCTCAACATTCATTCTATCATCATCGTGGTGATCATAATGTGATTTTTGGTTCATTTTTTCCAGCTGTTGTTGATACGCATCCAAGTAGAATAATACTCTTTCCCCTATATTGTGATTCATGTCTTTTGGTCTAGGCTGATCCGAGTGAATAATTCGACATCTTTCCTTCCAGATACCCCAAGCCGTCATAATAATCCTTTCGAGCTCTGGCTTTTGAATGTTGGACCGCAGGAAGTCCAAGAATTCCATGGTATCCCGACCTTTTCCTTTCTTGATTAGGCCATAGAGACCTAAATTATCCCAAATCTTCTTAACTTTACGACAATGGAAAAGAGCATGGGTAGTGTTTGGGGAGTAATTTTCGCATAGGCCACACATCGGATGGACCGGGATATGTCTTTTAGCTAGGTATCCTTCCGTTTGAATGAAGTCCTTACACATTTTCCATCCGAAGATTCGGATCTTAGGAGGCACATTCATTTTCCATATCTGGTTCCACCATTGTTTAAACCAATCTCCAGAAGAAGTGGAAGCATACTGTGAGTTGTCATACGTCTCCTTCATTACGATTTTATACCCCGAGCTCACAGAATAGTTCCCCATTGGATCATCCTTCCAATATCTTTTATCACCATCTTCTTTACCTCCGACCTGCGTTCGAAGTATCCCCTCGGCCTCATAGTGATTGAAAGCAATTCTCACCAAATCTTCTTTCCATGTTCGATTCTCATTGATAAAGTAGTTAATATTCGGAGCGGATGCAATTCCCGAGGTAATTCTACCACTCTTAATACCCTGTACCCATGCATGTTTGTGTAGTTGAATTGAGTGCCCGTCTCCAATCACCCACCTCATCCCAAGTTCTAGGATGTATTTACTCTTACAAAGAGATCGCCATGTGAATGATGGATTATTCCCGACATCTGCTTCCATAATATCCATATGCTTATAGTACCTACCCTTGAGTACCCTATTAAGTAGAGAAGACGGCTCTTTAATGCACCTCCATACTTGTCGTGCAAGGAGTGCGTCATTGAAAACATGCATTCTTTTAAACCCCATTCCACATTCTTCCTTATGCCTACAGAGATCCTCCCATTTCTGCCAGTGCATTCGGTTGCCTCCCTCCTTTCTACCCCACCAAAATTCGGCCATAAGTTTTTCCATTTTTTCACAAATTTGCAGGGCGATTTTGAAGCACATCATAGCATAAGTAGGGATAGCTTGGAGAACCGAACGAATTAGTACCTCTCTACCCCCTTCCGAGAATTCCTTGTTCTTCCAGTTATCGATTCGATCTTTCATTCTGTCAACTAGGTAGGCAAATTGAAGACGTTTAGCTCTACAAGAAAAAGTTGGTAGCCCAAGATAAATCTGATGGCCCTGGGTGGCCCGGATTCCCAATGTTTGATTCACCAAGAGCTTAATATTATCGGTCGTGTTTGGACTAAATAGGATAGTGGATTTCTCATAGTTGACTACCTGACCTGATGCTCTTTCATAGCTATCCAAAGCCTCCTTAATCTCGGGTCCGCTATTATCCTTAGTCTTGAAAAAGATAACACTATCATCTGCAAAAAAAAGATGTGAAATGGTCGGCGCATCTCTAGCCACCCTTACTCCTTCAATCCGTCCCCTGGAAACCCTATCTTTGATGAATGAAGATAGCCCTTGAGCACAAATTACAAAAATAAAAGGCGAGAGAGGATCACCTTGGCGTATGCCTCGGGTAGGAACCACCTTTCCAACCACCGAATTGTTTAAATTGAAAGAATAATTGACTGTTTGGACGCAATCCATAAGAAGTTTTATGGTTCCACTTGGGAATCCCAATTTTTGGAGTTGAGCTTTAATGAATGGCCATTCCATGCGATCATAAGCTTTGCTCATATCAAGCTTCAAAGCTGCATACCCTGTTTTACTTTTATTATGCCTCAACCATGTTAGTGTATACTGTAAAGCAAACTTTTAGTGGGCTTTTGTGACGTATATTTGATTTCCTTTTTATCTGAAATAAATGGTTTTTCACATTATCGCATTCTTTGTGATTACTTGTATGTCTGCTTATCTTGCATTGTAGACGATGTGGTGGGTTTGTAGTCACACAGAAGATCACATTGTCAGTTCCTTGTAAGATATAAAATGTATTCACAACTGAGATAGTTATGGACAAAACTATTGGTTTAAGTTGTAGTGTAAACTTGTTAGTGGTTTGTCTTGGCCATTAGTTTATACTAGTGCGCTGTGGCGTATTGAATGGATCACAGATAAGACATGTTCTTCTGTTCTGACTGTTATGAAGAACTAGAAGTCTTGGTGACTTTTATGATTCTTAACCCTAAGTGTGATATTTAGATGTGTGGGGTGCTTGTTCACTACTTTGATGTACCATAGGTGAGAATCTTGTTAGATTCTTCACGCTCCGTATTTTGGGTAGTGGCATCGCTCGCATGATGTCTACTTATTGGCATTAGGGCACCGTGTCCTGTACATCCAGGCTGATGACGTCCCCTTGAGGAAACTCATAAAGGATTGTCGTACTAAACCCTGCAGGTGGATTTAATCCGTACGACAACGAGGTTGAGTGGTACTACTCAAAGGAATTATAGAGATTAATTATTTAAAGAAGTCAGAAGCTTTAATAATTAATGGACGTGCGATATCTTTAACACGGGGAATTATAAAGTCTAATAGAAGCCCTGATTCGGTTTGGGATAGGACGGGAGTGCAACATTAATTCTCTAGTGGAATGAATTAATGTTCTCGGGCCAAATTATATGTTCTGGGCTGAACATAAGAGTATTTGGGCCTGTAAGAAGCCCAAGCCCTATACCTTCTAATGGATCCCTAGTCTGGCCCATGAAACTTATGGAAATTATAAATAGGAGCCTCAATTCAGTTTTGAAACCCTAGCACACACGAAATTAAGAAAAACGGCTAGGGTTTCAAGGAGACGAAACTGAGGCACCTTCTCCACGTTTGATAGCGCGCCGTCCACCCGGTGTTCGAGCGAGGTTGGGAGACAGGCTAGAAGATCCGTAGATTGGAATCAACGTCTCGATCTTCAAGGGTAACGAATCTAAATTCTGCTTTAGATGCATGTTTAGGTTTTAATTCGTTATTAATACGTTTGGCATCCGACAACGATCCCGGTGATGGACCGCCTTCGCCGGCGCGTTCCAGCAATTGGTATCAGAGCCTGGATTCGTAGATTGTTGGCTCTGCCTGAAACGTACTGTTGTATGATTCAATTTTTTTTGTTGTTTCATGTATGGATTCGTTTCTGTCATTTATTATTTAAGGTTTTTATTCTATCGCAACCCTTGTGTGATTTTGTAATCGTTTTTCCCACCAGATAATAAGTGTGGGTAGTATAGGATTTTTTCATAGATCACTGTAGTAGGGTTTTTCTCGTTTATATTGTATTTTTTGATCGTGAAAATGGGCGGTGTCGATGGAAGATCTGAAAACAGTAATCTGAGTTTTTCGGGTTATGGCCTTGGACGGTGAAAACTGTTTTGGCCATAACTTTGGACTCGGGTGTCCGTTTTCAGCCCACAAGACCTTTTTGGAAACGTCTCGACGAGATCTACAGGAGTCGCAGCTATACTGCGACGACGAGTGGCGAGGCCTAATTCAAAAGCCTTGATGAAGTTTTCTGCCAGTTTTTGTCGGTGGACGAGAATTCGAGGTTTTTTTGCATTGCGTGAGAGGCCGATGCGAGGCATCCGTCCGCGCCACTGTTTTTTTTTTTTTTAATCATTGTAATAGCTTATAGTAGGCTGTTTTTGATAGGTTTTCAAGGGGTTGCGATAGATGTGCATTTATTTATTTTTGCCTATGTTTATCGCATCTTGTATTGTTATGGCATGCATGTGTTAATTTTTGTTAATTTGCTATGCCAATGAATAATATTCATGTTAAAATGACTAAGTGAGATAATTGAATTTTAATTAATTTATAGGCCTCCACAATTGGTCTTTAAGTAAGGTGTATGTTGCTCGTGGGACCTTGGGAGTCTTCCCCTAACGGGTGCAACATTCACGAGCTTATTAGTTAAGACTTCTAATAAAACTGTTTTAATCTTTAGATGAAGTGTGTGATCTTCCCTAACGGATGTGTCATCCATGAGTTCATCAGTAAAGAATAATTCAAGATAACTGTTGTTAAATTGTGGTCATCACTTAGATGTGAATTTTAATATAACCCCCCAACGGGGTCACTGTTCTAGTTCACATGGCCAGTTAAAGTTCGACTGTTAATTTCATTCGTCATAAGGATAAGTTGACGTGATATTGAAATTAAAGACTAAATGTCTGGTCGATGAATACATGTGTAAACGACCACCCTAACGTGGCTTGCATATGTGTTTGTTGGGCTGTTGGAGGTTGTGTTGAATATTGGTTTTGAAGGTTTCCAATGTTTTATGCTTCAAACTTATGTGATTTATTGCTTGCATTTTATTTATTTCAGATACATTATGGTGACATTCAACCCACTTATGGTTATCTTAAATCAAAATAAGCTTATTGGTCAAAATTACTTGGATTGGAAAAGAAATTTGGACATTGTCCTAGTTGCTGATGAGTACAAGTTTGTGCTCGATACACCTGCTCCTGCCCCTTTGGGAGCCGAATCTACTGAAGAGCAAAGGGAGGCTCATAAGAAGTGGCACAAGGCTGATGATATGGCTCGTTGTTACATTTTGGCCTCGATGTCAAATGTTTTACAACAGCAGCATCAAACTATGCCTAGTGCCGCAGCTATGATGTTGAGCCTCAAAGAGCTTTTTGGTGAGAAAGATAGGGCTGCCCGCTTTGAGGCTATGAGGAAGATCATGTCAACCTCTATGCCAGAGGGAGCGTCCGTGAGGGACCACGGTCTCAAGATGATGGAATATCTGAATGAGATTGAGGTCCTCGGAGGGTTAATCGATAATGACACCAAGATCGATATGATCCTACACTCGCTCCCAAAGTCTTTTGAGAACTTCCGTGTAAACGCAATCATGAGTAAGAAGGATTATACTTTAACCGAGCTTCTTACAGAATTGGTCGCGGTGGAGGGTCTCATGGGTAAACGACCACAGGCCAATGTTACTGTTCAGGCTGGACCTTCTTCGTCTAATGGCAAGAAGAAGAAAAAACCTTTACAGAAAAAGAGTGGTGGTGAAAGCAGTGGGAGCAAGAAACTAGCGCCTTCTGGTGGCGTGAAAAAGCCGAAGGGCAAATGTTTCAAGTGCAACACGACGGGACATTGGAAGTCTGATTGTCCTCTCCTGAAAAAGGACAACTCTGGTACGTCTCTCGCTTTAGTTGTTGAAACATGTTTTGCGGCTTGTTCTGCCTTTTCTTGGGTAGTAGATACAGGAGCCACTGACCATGTTTGTTACACCTTGCAGGGGTTTCTGCAGACAAGGGAACTGAGTGAGGGCGAGATTACTATTAGTTTGGGCAATGCTGCGATAGTATCAGTGGTTGCAGTGGGAGACGTGCACTTATGTTTTTCTAATTCTGTTTTAGTATTAAAGAACGTTTTATACGTGCCGAATTTTCGGAGAAATTTAATTTCTGTTTCGAAGTTGTTTTTGGATGGATGCTCAGTTGTTTTTAATGACAATGTTGTTATTATGAGAAATGACTCTTTAATCTGTTCTGGCACGTTAGAAAACAATCTTTATACTATTACGCGTGCATATCATACTGTGACTGAAGCTCATTCATCATCATCATTAAATAAGAGAAAGGAACCTTCTAAGTTGAATCAAACATACCTTTGGCATCTAAGATTGGGTCATGTCAACCTAAGAAGGATTCAAAGACTAGTAAGTAGAGGGTTTTTGGAGTCTCTCCAAGTGGAACCATTCTCAGTCTGCGAATCCTGTTTGGAAGGCAAGATGACCTCGAGGCCTTTTAAGGCCAAGGGTAATAGGGCTAATGATGTGTTGGAATTGATTCACTCTGATTTGTGTGGGCCTATGACTGTTCAAGCTAGAGGAGGCTTTGAGTACTTCGTCACTTTCATTGACGATTACTCAAGATATGGATACATCTACCTGATGCGCCACAAGTCTGAATGCTTTGGCAAGTTCAAAGAATTTAAGGCAGAAGTGGAGAATCGTCATGGTAAGAGTATCAAGTCACTGCGTTCTGATCGTGGTGGCGAGTACCTTAGCAATGAATTTAGGCAATACTTATTAGATAACGGGATTAGATCCCAGCTCTCCGCGCCTGGTACTCCGCAACAGAATGGCGTGGCTGAGAGAAGGAATAGGACTCTATTAGATATGGTGAGATCGATGATGAGTTATGCTTCAGTACCTACCTCTTTTTGGGGTTATGCCTTGGAAACAGCAGCGTACCTTCTAAATTATGTACCTTCTAAAGTGGTTCCAAAAACCCCGATTGAATTGTGGTCTGGGCGAAAGCCTAGTCTAAACCACATTCGGATTTGGGGTTGTCCAGCACATGTGCTGAACAAGGAAGCTGATAAGTTGGCACCTAGAACTGAAGTACGGTTGTTTGTAGGATACCCTAAGGGAACGAGAGGTGGTTATTTTTATAGTCCTAATGATCAGAGGGTGGTGGTGAGTACCAATGCCCGATTTTAGAAGAAGACTATATGAATGAGCATAAGTCCAATACTGAGATCATTCTAAATGAGTTGAGAGGAGACAATGGCACACCGAGTGTGCAAGGGGAAATACCACAAGAGACTGCACAACGTGGCGACTCTAATGAACCTTTGTATACATTGCCTCGTCGTAGTGGGAGGGTTGTTCGCCAACCTGATCGTTTCATGTTTGTGGGAGAGTCTATGGACTTGATTCCAAGCGATGAACATGATGATAACGACCCCTGGACATACAAAGAGGCAATCAAAGACAAAGATGCAGAGTCTTGGCACAAGTCCATGGATTCAGAAATTGAATCTATGGATGCTATGGAAGTGTATGACCTAAGTGAACTTCCCCACGACAAGAAAGCCGTTGGGTGTAAGTGGGTCTACAGACGTAAGAGAGGGTCTGATGGGAAGATTACTGCTTTTAAGGCACGGTTGGTGGCAAAGGGTTTTACCCAGAAAGAAGGAATCGACTATGACGAGACCTTCTCACCAGTAGCCATGCTAAAATCGATCCGGATTCTCTTATCCATAGCTAATCACATGAACTATGAGATTTGGCAAATGGATGTCAAGACAGCTTTCCTTAATGGAAATTTGGATAAGGACATCTATATGCAGCAACCCGAGGGTTATGTGAAGAAAGGCCAAGAGCATCTAGTCTGGAAGTTGAAAAAGTCTCTTTATGGGCTAAAACAAGCTTCCAGGTCTTGGAACATTCGTTTTGACGAGGTGATCAAATCTTTTGGATTTGAACAATGTCAAAATGAAAGTTGTGTGTACAAAAAGAGTGACGGAGACGTAGTGGTATTCTTAGTACTATACGTAGATGATATTCTTCTTATTGGCAACAATGTGAAAGTATTATCAGACGTAAAGGTGTGGCTTTCAGAACAGTTTCAAATGAAGGATATGGGAGAAGCATCGTACATTCTTGGTATTAAGGTCACTCGTGATCGAAAAAAGAGAATGTTGTGTTTATCTCAAGCGTCTTACATTGATACTGTGATTGCTCGTTTTGGCATGCAGAATTCCAAGAAGGGTGTGCTACCTTTCAGACATGGAGTCCCTCTATCTAAAGATATGTGTCCTAAGACACAGAAGGAGATAGAGGAGATGGCTAAGGTTCCTTATGCTTCGGCTGTAGGAAGCCTTATGTATGCGATGCTGTGTACGAGGCCTGATATTTGCTATGCAGTCGGCATGGTAGCAAGATATCAGTCTAACCCTGGTCAAGGACACTGGACTGCTGTTAAGCATATTCTCAAGTACTTGAAAAAGACTCGAGATTATATGCTAGTATACCAGTCAAATAGTTTGATTCCTTTGGGTTATACCGATTCAGATTTCCAAGCTGATCGAGATGAACGGAAGTCAACCTCGGGTTATGTGTTTATACTGGGAGGCGCAACCATATCTTGGAGAAGTGTGAAGCAGAAATGCATCGCGGACTCCACTATGGAAGCCGAGTACGTAGCTGCCTCAGAGGCTGCAAAGGAGGCTATCTGGCTGCGTAATTTCTTTCTGGAATTAGGGGTATCTCAGAGTATGCCGATGTGTATCACTGTTTATTGTGATAACGCGGGTGCAGTGGCAAACTCGAAAGAACCTAGAGCCCATAGAGCAAGTAAACACATAGAGCGAAAGTACCACATTATACGAGATATCATAAATCGAGGAGACGTGGCTGTAGCTAAGATTGCGTCGTTGGATAACTTGGCTGATCCTTTCACAAAGACGCTGGCAATAAAAGTCTTTGAGAAACATGTAGAGGGTCTTGGTTTACGATGTATTACAAGCTAGACTTTGAGTATAAGTGGGAGAAATGTTGATGTCTTTATGTGTATACTAAAAGTTAAGCTTTAGTATAAGTGGGAGATTGTTAGTGTATACTGTAAAGCAAACTTTTAGTGGGCTTTTGTGACGTATATTTGATTTCCTTTTTATCTGAAATAAATGGTTTTTCACATTATCGCATTCTTTGTGATTACTTGTATGTCTGCTTATCTTGCATTGTAGACGATGTGGTGGGTTTGTAGTCACACAGAAGATCACATTGTCAGTTCCTTGTAAGATATAAAATGTATTCACAACTGAGATAGTTATGGACAAAACTATTGGTTTAAGTTGTAGTGTAAACTTGTTAGTGGTTTGTCTTGGCCATTAGTTTATACTAGTGCGCTGTGGCGTATTGAATGGATCACAGATAAGACATGTTCTTCTGTTCTGACTGTTATGAAGAACTAGAAGTCTTGGTGACTTTTATGATTCTTAACCCTAAGTGTGATATTTAGATGTGTGGGGTGCTTGTTCACTACTTTGATGTACCATAGGTGAGAATCTTGTTAGATTCTTCACGCTCCGTATTTTGGGTAGTGGCATCGCTCGCATGATGTCTACTTATTGGCATTAGGGCACCGTGTCCTGTACATCCAGGCTGATGACGTCCCCTTGAGGAAACTCATAAAGGATTGTCGTACTAAACCCTGCAGGTGGATTTAATCCGTACGACAACGAGGTTGAGTGGTACTACTCAAAGGAATTATAGAGATTAATTATTTAAAGAAGTCAGAAGCTTTAATAATTAATGGACGTGCGATATCTTTAACACGGGGAATTATAAAGTCTAATAGAAGCCCTGATTCGGTTTGGGATAGGACGGGAGTGCAACATTAATTCTCTAGTGGAATGAATTAATGTTCTCGGGCCAAATTATATGTTCTGGGCTGAACATAAGAGTATTTGGGCCTGTAAGAAGCCCAAGCCCTATACCTTCTAATGGATCCCTAGTCTGGCCCATGAAACTTATGGAAATTATAAATAGGAGCCTCAATTCAGTTTTGAAACCCTAGCACACACGAAATTAAGAAAAACGGCTAGGGTTTCAAGGAGACGAAACTGAGGCACCTTCTCCACGTTTGATAGCGCGCCGTCCACCCGGTGTTCGAGCGAGGTTGGGAGACAGGCTAGAAGATCCGTAGATTGGAATCAACGTCTCGATCTTCAAGGGTAACGAATCTAAATTCTGCTTTAGATGCATGTTTAGGTTTTAATTCGTTATTTATACGTTTGGCATCCGACAACGATCCCGGTGATGGACCGCCTTCGCCGGCGCGTTCCAGCAAACCAGTGCATGCATTCAAAGCCCAGTAGCACATTATCAGCTATCTGTCGGTTTTGGACAAAAGCACTCTGATGCTCATCTATGATTCCTGGCATGATACTCTTAAGTCTGTTGGCTATAGTTTTAGCCATAATTCGATAGATGACATTACATAAGCTGATAGGTCTATAATCCTTCATATTCTTGGGATTTTTAACTTTTGGGATTAAGGTAATCCATGTCTCGTTCCATATCTGTATCCCTCCGTTATTGTTCAAAATATCAAGCGCCACTTTTAAAAGATCCCTTCCAACAATGTGCCACTTATCTTGGAAGAATTTTGCATTGAAACCATCTGGCCCCGGTGCTTTATTCGGGTTAAGGTTGAATGTTGCCTGTTTAATTTCTTCACTTGAATAGGGGCGGGATAGGAATGAGGCTATGTTCTGAGTAACTACTGGTTCTGTAAAAGCCATGATCCTGTCAATATTCTCCTCATTGGGATGACTCGAGGTAAAGAGCTCTTGATAATAGTCTGAGATAGCATTCGTGATGTCCTCCTTTGAGTGCACCCATGATCCATCCTCCAATTGTAATTTAGAGATCGTGTTGCGACTCCTTCGTTCTGTGGCTCTACGATGAAAATAAGTCGTGTTTCGATCTCCATTGATCATCCGGTTCGTTCTTGATCTTTGTCTCCAATATTCTTCCTGTTGAGTCAATAGTTTTTCAAAAGTAATCTCCATATTGGTGGTATTCCAATCATCTGAATCGTTATCTTTTCGATCGAGGATCTTTTTGATAATTGCTTGATTCTTGTGTCCAAATTGCCAATGTTTGCCGAGGCCCAACTAACCAAACGCGTCGAGCAAACGTGAAGTTTGGAGGTAATTGAACTATTACTGTCAAAACTATTCCAGCTACTAAGGAGGAATTCATCGAATGTTGGCTCTAAAAGCTAAGCATTCTCGAATCGAAATTGTTTGTGAACATTATGGTTTCTATCCCAATCCTCGATCTTTACACAAAGATTAATCGCGCGGTGATCGGACCCGAACCAATGGGAATGTTGAACTTGTATTGAATTCCACATACAATGCCATTCATTGTTTGCTACATACCTATCAAGTCTTTCTTTAATGTGGAATTGAGCCTTTCTCTTATTGTCCCAAGTAAATTGAGGTCCTTTAAAACCCAAATCTATTAGTTCATGAGAGTTGAGCATTGTTCGGAATCTATCCATATTATTTTGAGTTCTACCATTCTGATTTCCGCCCCACTTTTCATTAATCCGTAATATCTCATTAAAGTCTCCCCCCAAGGGCCAAGCTTTTGTGGAAGAGTGTGTTGAACCAATACGATTCAATAACTCAATTGAAAGATGTCTTTATTTGAATTTGGGGGGCCATAGAATCCGGTAAACCACCATTGTGTCTCACTAAACTTAACAAGTGAATCAATATGATTGCTGGAATAAGAGAATACAACAATGTCAACATATGAAGTAGCATACAAAATTAAGCCCCCACTATTTCCAATTGGATCCACAGCAAAACAAAATGCAAAATGAAGAAGAGATTTCCACTGCTGGGCTATTCTAGTAGGGAGTTTTGATTCCAACACAAACAAAATAGAGGGTTTATTTATGGCTTTCATTTGCCTAAGGTTCTGGAATGCATTGGGACCCTTCAAACCCCTTGCATTCCAGCTGATTATATTCATGGGAAAGAGCGGGGAGGGGTTTCTCCCTCCTCCGCCTGATTCGAACTTGCCGCCTCCTCATCACTTCTGTGTCGCTTCGTTCCGCCATCCCCTTCATCTCCACCTTCATTCTCGATTCCAGCCGGTCCAACATTAATTTTCAGCATGGTATTGATAGGCCTACCTATTTTCCTAGGGCCCTTCGGAAACGAACGAGGGTTAACCGCTGCCTGTTCTTGTCCACTTTCAGCCTCCTCAGTTGTGATTGTTAATGCTTTGCCCTTGCTTTTGTTGAAAGCGTCCTTCATGAGCCCTTTTCCTTTTCCCAAACCTTGACGAGAACTCGAGCCCTCCCCATTCTCAAATCCACATCGACTAGCCAGGTAGCTAGCCTGCATAACTCCTTCCCATTCTGCTCTCCTCCCCGGCTAAGAACCTGTTAGTGTTTCTCTGCAGTAAAAGTTGAGCTTCGTCCACCAGCACCGAATCAGCAAATTGATGTGCCTCCTGCATTTATTCGTGCTCACGCTCGCTCTAAATCTCTTCCCTCATCACCAGTCCACCTACCCTCGCGTCGGCCCGGATCACCAGAGAGTTTGGGACATTTCTTTCCTCGCACTGCGGCTGCATCTGCTCAGGAATATTAGCTGTAGTGAGACTCTTCAAGAAATCAAATTGATCATGGGAGAGCCCCTTTTGACCCTCCGCCCGGAGCCAAAGTGGGAATTTCTTTTGGGCCATACTACGTTGTCCCTCCTCACGATACCTCTCGATACAATCTTTTTCAATATGAGTAAGTGCACCACACTGATAACAAAATTCCCCAAGTTTTTCATACCTCAAAGCTAACAGAATAGCTTCACCATGGACGGTAAGGTTAGTGCTTCGATTGAGGGGACGATGAAGGTCCAGCAACACCCTCACACGAAGACACCTGCCCCATGCCGTCTCCCCTTGTGGACAGTCCAGATCAATGACATCTCCCAAAGTTTCACCTAGCTTGAAGGCGATCTGGCGAGTCATGCAGTAGATAGGGAGCCCGTGGATTTGAATCCAAAAAGGGATCATGTTGATCACAAGATCTCTTGGCTGCTCCGCTCCTTCAAGTTTGGATAACACCAGCATAGGCCCGTTGACGACCCACGACTGTCTATAGAACACCTTGTTTGAGTCAGCCTCTCTTTTGAACTCCAGCATAAAATATCCGTCATCAATCAACACGATCCTCACCTGACCCTCCACTTTCCAAATGCGTTTCAGAGAGTTAACCGTCTCGATCAGACCCATTGGTCTACGAAGAGTGAAGTGTCCCAACAGAGCGTTCCTTGGAATCGCCAGTTCATTCGCCTCAACATAAAGATTTGTATCTTCCACATCGAAGATTCGCACATTTCTTAGAGGTTCGTTAAGGTGCTCAGCCATTGCAAATAACCAGAGAGAAAGAAAGAAAATTAGGGTTTGAGTGTGTTTCATCTCCCCCCCCCCAAACTCGGATTTATACTCCATCCCACCGCCGCAATGCCCTATCGGCGTTGAGTATTTCCCCAAGAAATCAGACAATGATTAATAAAATCTCGAATAAGCCAACCCAGACGAAGAGGCATCTTGGATAAAGGGAAAATCTACAGATATCGGCTACCGGATCACGTAAATCGCACGGGTAATGAAGCCATTAGGCCAGATTCCGACACATTTAAGGCGTATACTCCTTCCTCCCATGATAATTACTCCCTATAACACGTTCTTAGGCCATCATTATCCTTGCCTAACCTAATGGAGAAAATCGCACCTTTTCGAGGTAAAATTGCACCTTCCAGAAGTGAATCGCCCCTACATCTGCGCGTGTTATTTACTCGCTTTAAAGCAACGTAGTGTTTGTGCTATCTTTTAAATTTTTATTGATAAATTTGTATTGTTTGTTCTGAATTTTGTAAGTTTATGAGGTTGATAGTCAACCTCTAACTCTATCTAATTTGATGAAATTGTTATTGATATTTTTCATATATTTCTTTAATTTTTTCATGATTTAGATAATGCATGCCCCTCACCTACCTTTTAGCGGACTGTTTGGTTAGAGATTGTGGTAGATGGGATGGGGATGAAAATTGAAAAAATATGGATGAAGGTAATCCATGGATAGTAATTGAATAATAACTGTGTTTGGATAAAAATTGAAAAATAGGTGTGAATAGAAAATTTTATGTCAAATCAATAGTGATATTGTATTATTTTATTATTATTAGTTAGTGGAGTAATTAGTGTAAGAAGGAAAAGTAGGAGATGGAATAAATATGAGTATGTTGGTCCTGAAAGGAGTATATAACAAGTGTATGGGGGGGGGGGGAATACACTTGTAAGCAATTCTTTTTCTACTTGATCAAACCAGAGTTCAGCAAGGTTGTCTTGGACAACTCTGCTGAAGAAGATTAACTCTCTTAAGATAATCAAACTACTAAGTACTATTGAGTACTTAGTTGAATAAATATCTAGGGGAGTTATATGTGCGGAATAGTGGTTGGCCCTTTTAGTTTAGACTCCTTTAATTTCTGAAATCACTTAGTCAATGCAACACAGTCCAGTTTTCAGGGAACTTGTCCAAATAGGTTTTTGCACAGTCTTTGAATGTTTATCCTTGAAAGATCAGTTTTGTGTGCAGTGTTGAATGTATGAAAGTACTTGGAATGTAAATCAACACAAGAAGTTATAGTGGTTCAGAGACTCAAGCTCCTACATCCACTTTCCCTGATTTAACAGGATAATTCCTTCACTCTTGGAATTAACTTGTTTTATAGTGCCAAGGTGCACTTGATCAAGAACACCACTCTTGGTGAATTGATCCCTAGGATGTCTAGAGTCCTAGTACCCTCTTCTCAACTCAGAACTGAACTGTTCTTCTCTCAACAGTCAGCTCCTACCACTTCTACTACTACAACCTTCTCACTTTCTCACTTGAAAGGGGTAAGGATTGAAGTAAGGTTCCAACTAATGAGATATCCTTTACAATGAAGATCAGTGTATAAGGATAGGATATCTCTCTAAGCTTGTGTATGGATATACAATGAAGTTCAGCTTAGATGAAGTGTTTGAAGACTAAGATAGTCTTTGAAAGCTTTGAAAGCACTCTAGCTTCTAAGAACTTTGAGCTTAGTTGGATTGTATTGAGGTTGAGGTTGGTGCTTTCAAATGGTCTTCACACTTCTGTATTTATAGACAAAATGGAGGATTTGCCCGTTGGAGAGGCAGCCCCAAATTGCTATAAATGTCTTCCTTGAGTTCTTCAAACTGGAAGACAGATTCTTGATAGTGACATGTCCTCATTTGGGTAATAAACGGCTTGTAAGACTTTGTCTTCATTCTGCAGCACTTTTCCCAATGTTTGACTTCTTGTTAGGACTTGGACATGGCTTCTGAAGGTTGATCCAATGATAGGATAACATTCCTTATCAACTGGACAACTCTCCTTATCACTATCAGCAGTTTTGCTTTTCAGCAAGGTTGGCTTGCTCTTCTTCAGATGACTTGGCTCTTTCCCTTTATTTCACTCCAAGATGATCTTGGCATGTTGCATTGTATTTCTTTAGGGTATGGTTGTCTCTAATTCTTCAGCATAGTTGACCTTCAACCTTTAGAGCATCTGTTCTGATTCAATCATGCTGAGACAACTCTTCTGGACAACTCTTCTGATCAGCATATTTGGTCTTTTATCATCAGGGCACTTTTCACATAGAGTTGGCTTCTCTGGACAACTCTCCTGATCAGATTTATTTGGCTTGTCCTTTTGATTTTATCAATCTTGTATGTGGACAACTTCTCTGGACAACTCTCCTGATCAGATCATCTTATTGGACTTGTCCTTTTGAGCTTTACAATCTTGTTCTTGCATAAGAACATCTTCTCTGGACAACTCTCCTGATCAGAGCATTTGGTTTTCCATAGAGTGTCCTTGCTCTTAAGTGATTGTTCCAGAATTTGAGCCTTGAGGGGACTTGATCTTGATCATCTTCAAAGCATAGGTTCCCCCTCAAATTGTGCATCTAATTGTCTAAGAGCTGCCTAACATTTCAGCTTCTCATCTAGCCTTATGCTATGTGTTCTAACATTTTTTTAGAACACTATCAATTTGACTTAGGCATGTCTCAGGGGGTTTTGGTATTAGATCAAAACATATCTCATTTTATTCCCAACAGAGTAAATGTGTGGAAGAAAGTGGGAGAGAGAATAAATGTGTGGAAGAAAAGTAGAAGAAATAATAGGTAATTAAAAAAAAATGATGTGATTGTATAAAAAAGGTACGTAAGTGCATTATAGAGGTGAATGAGTATTTGGATGGAGATGGATGGGATGAGGGATCGGATGACCCATCCAAATCCGGATGGGCCAATCCCAAACCAAACACACCCTTTAGGACCTGTTTGATTAAGGATTGTGGTGGATGAGATGGGGATTGGAAAAATATGGATGAGTTGTGTTTGGATAGAGATTGAAAAATAGGTGTGGATGGAGAACTTTATGTAAAATCAATAGTGTTTATATTATTTAATTTAATTATTGTTAGTTAGTGGAGTAATTAGTGTAAGAAAGAAAAGTAGGAAATAAAATAGATGTAATTAGGGATGGATTTGTATTTGGATGAGTTTTTGGATGGAGAGGAATGGAGAGGGATGGGGATGGCCCATCCCAATCCGAATGGGCCAATCCCAAACCAAACACACCCGATTTAATCCCCAAGATGCATTCAGCTTGACCCAAGAGTAGTTCAATTTTCATAATTAATTTGGGACACACTTTTGAGTGACCCTGACGGTCCTCACTTTATATATATACTAGGTTGGGTGTCCCTACAATTTTTGAGGTGTTTACCCAGAATTTTAGCTTTTTTTTTTTTTTTTTTAAAATTATAGGTGGTGCATGCTAATCAAAAGCAAAATTCATTAAGTTATGGTCTTTCCTTTTATTGAGAGATTTGCAGGTGTAGTTTACTGTGCAGAGATTAATAGAACATTGTATTCCAACAAGTTGTCCATATATTATTTCAAAGTCTGTTAGAAGGGGTTGTTCATAAGAAAGACAAAAGATAAATTATAGGACACCGCGTGAAATTATTGATTAGATGTCAAATGCATCAGTGCAATAGGCTCTTCGAAATCAGATATAATTTGATTGTGCCCGTCCATGTTACCAGCCATATGCAGTATTTTTAACTAAATTTATTTCTATATCAAGTGCAATAGAGCATGCAATTCATTGACAATAATACAAGATAAACATGGGTTGCATAATGTCATTCAACCAATTTGACATACAACAGTTCGTTTAAAAAATTAAGCCTATCAATATAATACAAATAAAGTGTAAAACTTTGCCTTGACTAAAATAGTCTCAAACATCTAACGTCCAACAATGAATAGATGCACCCCCAAGTCTTTTGCGGAAACGTTCTTTCAATCTCCAACAACAGCGTACTAAAAGTTACTCCCTCCGTCCCAGAAGTGTTTGCACCACAAAGTGGGCACACTTATTAAGAAAAAGGCGTAATGAGTGGAGTGTTGAGCGGTAATTTTGTAAAGTTATATGAATAAAGTAAAGAGAGTGGTTGGGATAAGTGTAAAAGTAATGACATTTTGTGTAAATATGTGAATTTTATGTGGGTGGGATTTATGGAGGAGTTTCTTTTTTAAGGTGTGCAAACAATTGTGGAACGAACAAATAAGGCAAGTGTGCAAACAGTTGTGGGATGGAGGGAGTAGTATTAATTCAAAAATAGGTGGATACAAGAGAAATTCTGAGAATAAGGTCCTTACAACAGAAGGAGTCATTTGATCATAAAATACACAAATGTCAAAAATCACAAAGTCATCTGAATTTTTTTTTTTGAATTACATTAAATACCCATCCCTTTTTCCCCTCCCCATGACTCGAACCCAGAATCTAAAACCTAGGTAGTGGTGCTCTAACCACTTGAGCAATCCAACTTCGTCGTCATCTGAAATTTTTTGTTGAGTATAAAATACTTTTTTTTGTATGTAAGATTGTGAATTTGAGAATTGAATTACAAACTTGGTTGAGAATAATATCAGGCATTCTAGATGTTGAATCTTTCGTCATTTTTTGTCTCTATTTTTATCCTAATCACAAATTACTCAACATCTTTATTTATAATTACAACTACTAAAATATGGACAGGTAAACTACAAGCAGTGTGTCATTTGTGTACAACATTGTTTATGTCTGTTTTGTAGAATGTTGTGTGATATCTGATGATCTGAATCACTTTTGCTATATGAAGCATATTGGTTGCTTAGATTTAATATATAATGTGCAAATTGTAAGTGTTGTTGTGGATGAAGTTGATCTATTATTTCTAGAAACAAGTTGATGGCTAGTGCGCAACACTGAAATATCTCTAGTTCCGAACAATTAAGAATCTGCCCCTTCCCACGTGCCCCGCTTAAAAGCATCATCAAGAATGATCCAAGCCTATCATATCCCTATCTAATGCGTAGCAGCGTTTGAAACCACCAAAATTAAATTAAAAAAATAGTACTTCCTCCGTCCCATACTTGAAGGCTCAAACCAATTGGACACGGGTTTTAATGAATGAATTGTTTATTAATATTGTGTAAGATAAAGTGGGGGTAGTAAAAACTTTTAACTTTATAAATAGTACTCCCTCCATCCCTGAAGAGTTTTCATACTTGCCTATTTGGTCCGTCCCTGAAAAGTTTTCATGTCTTAAAATGGAAAAGTTTTCCACAATCCTTACCCTCACAAAACACTCATATTTACCACTTATGCCATTACTTTTTCATCCTAATTAAATCTATCTAATTAAATTATCAAAATTAATTAATCATTACGCCTCCACCAAACTCATTACAGATTAATTAAATCAAACCCATCAAACTCTCTCCCTTCTCTCGAATTCATCCTAAAAGAAAAAACCCCCATTACCCACCCCCCTCTCTCCTCTCGAATTCATCGTCAAACAAAAATCCCCATTACCCACCTCTATGTTTCTCTCGAATTTATCCTCAAACAAAAAACCCCATTACCCACCTCTCTGTTTCTCTCGAATTTTATTCATCCAACTCTTACTCATCGCCTCTTCAACAAAACCCTAACTTTTCTTTTCCTTCTCATCTCCTCCTAATCCATCTGAAACCCTACATCCACCACGAATAATCTCTATTTTGTTGCTTCAATGGATTCTGATTCACCTCCTCGATTTATTTGTTCTCCCTCAATGGAATGGGAACCCACGGTGAACAAGACGCCCTCCGACCCTCCATCGGAGTTGGTGTCCGTTGATCTTCCAGATTCACCTATTTTCGACATTAATGATGCCGTGGTTCCCAATTCTGAAGACGAGGAATGGTTTCCTGTCCCTGAGACGGAGGCTCCAGAGTGCTATGGCCCGATGGCAGTGGATTTTCTGGATTCACCTATTTTTGACATTAATGATGTCGTGGTTCCTGATTCTGAAGATGAGGAATGCTTTCCTGTCCTTGAGACGGAGGCTCCAGAGTGCAACGGGCCGTTGGCAGTGGATTCGGTGGAGACGGAGGCTGAGGATGAGGAGGAATATCCTTTCCGTAAATGGATGTTGACGTTTCTAGCCATTTGGTGTCCACTTGTGCTCAGGTTACTCACTTCTATCTGTGTTTATGATTGCATGTCACTATTTTTGGTGGGTAAACTGATATGTTGGTGTCTGTTGATCTTTGGTTTGCTGAATTTTTTTATTGTTGGTTTTTGATGAAATGCTCTTGGGTATATTAATTGTTGGTTTATGTGGATTCTACAATTTTACTGAAATGGTCCTGGGTATACTGAAATATTGGTCCTGGGTATACTGAAATGATACATGTATACTAATGATGATTAATGTCAACATAGAAGAAACTTTGTAGAGGTTTCTTAATTTTGGAGACTTGATTGTCATAAATTGTCACCAACTAAGAAATACTTTTGATTTCTTAATTTTGGAGACTTAATTGCCATAAAGTGACTCAATGATTGAAAAAAAAAATACTCTTCATTATGAGAGTCATATTGTCAATTTTTTATGAATTGATGAATTTTTTGATGAAATGATGTGGGTGTACTAATTTTTTGATTGTTGGTTTCTGATGAAATGTGGATTCTGGTTTCTGTGGATTGAATTAAGTGTGATGAATCTGTAATGAGTTGGGTTAAATGTGATGACTATGCTAAGGCCACCATTTGGTAGATTCACCTAGTTTAGGAGGCCTATCCCTTGTGATGAATGTGTTGTGAGGGCATACTTTTTTTTTGAAGGGGTTGTGACTTGTGAGGGCATACTTACATGATGATTAATGTCAACATAGAAGAAACTTTGTAGAGGTTTCTTAATTTTGGAGACTTGATTGTCATAAATTGTCACCAACTAAGAAATTAATACTTTTGAATTTCTTAATTTTGGAGACTTAATTGCCATAAATTGACTCAATGATTGAAAAAAAAAAAACTCTTCATTATGAGAGTCATACTGTCAAAAGGTTACATATTTTAATGTTTACAACATAAGCAAGTCTTTGATGACTTCTAAACATATGTTTAGGTTGTAAACATAACAAAATGATTTCAAAAAGAGTTCAAAATGATGGTTCCCATTCCCTAATCATATCCTAAACTTGACATCAAGCCCGCGAAGTCATATGTTGCATGATCAATGTGTCCATTGTCCACCAAATATTGTATGCTTTCCCTCATAAGTACATCATCCACTTCTAGTGTAAATGGAAGTGTTCCATCTCTGATTCTACGCCACTTGTTCAGGTGTGGCACCTTGTAGTTGTTCTGCCCCTTCAATTTCATGATCTCAATCATGCAACCCTGTAGACTTATGAAGACATTATTCAGTGTAATGTGTGTGAGCTCGTCAAAAGATAAAATCACACATTTCATCCACTTTATATGATCTAGTTTCCACTTGCAAACTTTGTATAGCTCTGAACCACCCTAAGTCATTTATATTAGTGTCTGGTGAGTTGGGTGGTTGACAAATCAGTTGAATGTTGAATCCATCTGAGTTTGCAGCTGCTCTAAACTCAAGATCCAAGTTGTTAATATGTGGTCTTGCATTGTCTTGCTGGATGTAAATGTGTTTGCTTGCACTTGCAGACCACTTTGCCTTTATTGCTGGTATAATCTGTAATTAATTGTGATGATTAATGTCTTCAAAACTTGAAAATTTAAGAAAAAATTCAGTTTTGGAGACTTACATTTGAGTGCAACTACATGATGATTTATTTCTGATAGTTTAATGCAAATAGTAATGTTAACACTTGAAATTTCTTAAAATTTCAATTTTGGAGACTTACTTGTACCCAAAACTAGACGATGACTCATTTCTGATAGTTTAATGCATACCTGGTTAATTAGACACCCTTTAATCACTGCTTTTGTGATTGATTCTGTTGGCTTTGTGATCATTGTACCTCGAACCCGGTTTTTGCTGTTTCTTTGGGCTGGTTCCTCACTTGTGAATGGAAAAATTCCAATTTTTCCATCAAATACAAGTGCACCATCACTTGAATATTGTGGCCTTGCAACTGCACACATAAACATAATTTTGGTAATAAACCTCTTGGATTTGCATGTTCTGTGAGGCTCAGGTTCACCTGGCAACATGTAGCCTCTCTCCTTTGTCCTTGTCATGTAAAACCATTTCTCATCAATGTGAACCACATTATGCATGTTGTCAAACATTATTTTGTTGTTGAGGTTGTCTATCTTCAATGCATTCAAACAATATTTAATTCTTTGCACCTTATTTTCGGGTGTAAGATCAGGTTTGATTGCATTTGTATGTGGTTTGATTGCCCATTGCTTTATCCACCTACCAATAGTGCTTTTGCTCAAGTCCATTTCCTTAGCCAACCTTCTTATGGTTCCTCTTTTCTCAAATGGTATGGACTTCATTTTTTCCTCATCCAAATGACCATTAACTCTTCCAGTATGTTTGATGCCTACCTTTTTTGAAATGAATATAGCAGGCTGACCATTTGCTTGTTGTTGTTTTGTAGCTGCCCAAATATATTAAATGCACCTCACGGTCACTCCAAATGATGTGGCAGCTTCAGCTTGTGCCCCTCTATGCACTGAACCATTTGTGCTTTTGTTAATCAGAAATTGGGCAATCAAGTTCTTCTCTGATGGAGTGAGTTCCTTCTTCCTTCTTCCAGAGGTGCTCATTGAATGCAGCTGTAAAGTTTTTTTTTTTTTTTTTTGAATGAACAATGGATTTTTAGTGGTGGGTGGAAGTGAATTTATGGTAATGAAGTGTATTTATGTGGGTTTTTGTTGTGCTTGTTTGGAGGGAAATTGTAAGAATTTAAATTGTTGATTAGACAATTGATATGACCATTTGGAGGGAATTTTGGTAATTGTAATTTTGGAGGGAATGTGAACTCCAAAATTTTCAAGTTGGTGAACAATTGTACTCCAATTTAAATGCAGCGATAATTTTTAATTGCAGTAGTTTTTTTTTTAATGCAACAGTTTTTTTTTTAATTGTATTAGTGTTCTTTTTTTCTAATTGCAACAGTTTTTTTTTAATTGCATCGGTGTTTTTTTTCTAATTGCTAACAATTTATTTTTACTCCAGCAGTGTATTTTAAAGGGGTTGGTTTGAAATCAACAATCAAACAAATCTCTAATTAGCAAAAAGTAGAATTGACAATTTTACCCTCAAACTTGCTGAGTCATAAAGCTAAAATACACTTTTTCTTAACCTCCGTGCCCAAGATTCCACGAATACTCTTCAGGGACGGAGGGAGTAATAAAGTTACTTTTTAGTGTAATAAAATAGTGGCATTTGTTGTAATATTGTGATGTTTTAATGGGAGTGTTTAAAAGTGTTTTTGCTATTTTAAATAATGTGCCTTCAAGTATGGGACGCCCAAAATGGTAAAATGTGCCTTCAAGTATGAGACGGAGGGAGTACTAAGTAGAACAATTTATCAAAAGACACTATATACAACTTCTGAAGAATAATATTATTAGTATTTTCACAGCCGAAAATTTATCAAACAAAATGGTGTGCATATAAATACTCAAACAAATTGTCAAACAGATGGTGTGCATATAACTCAAACTACAATAACTTAGTCTCTTTCCCTTCATCAGTAGCTTCAGATACAGAAAAAGAAGAAGAAAATTGTAGAGACTTATAGGAAACAAGGAGCAAGCAAGACTAAACAAATTTCTAAACCCAAATATACAAGATCAGGGGAGAGGACACAGTGACCTGGCAAGGTCATTGACGAAGGAACGGTGGGAGAGAAGGAATTCGGGAGAGCAGCAGAGACGAGATGGAGATGGGGCTAAGGGAGTTGCGCCATGTGAAGTGAGGAATTTTAATGGAGAGAGAGAGAGAGAGAGAGTAGAGTCAGGAGGAAAGAAAGGGCAGCTGCCAAAGAAATTGAAATATGAATTGCTTGAACATGCTAGAGAAACACACACGTATGCACTTTGTAACCAACCTGAAACCGACATACCAGACCATCTCAACTTATTCACTCTTTATATATAGTGTAAGATAAGATATATATCTAACACTATATATAAAGCATGAATAGTTGAAATATGTCGGGTATTCACCCGGTTTCAGGTTACCGAAAATGATACGTGTCTATACAAAAGAGAGATACTCCATATTTATCGCGCCCAACCGCTCTTTCTCTCGTCCTCTACTCTTGTCTTCCTTCATTAATTCTTGTTGCATTCGATTCTCACTTTTTTTCACATTTTTGGGTTTTTAGATAAATATTATGTGATTTTCTTTGTTACAATTTTTCGTTAATTAAATTTAGGGTTTTTTGTTGGGTGGGGTTTAAACGCTTCTAGGAACCTTATGTGTCCTTTTATGGCTGTCAGAAACTAAGCCAATATAACAAGAATCTTTTATTCATCATGTAATTGCAATGTTATTAGGCTGCTCAAATTATGCGCATTTTTTTCTATAATTTTACTTTTTCATTTCTTGTTCCACTTCAGGTTGGTTCTCAGCACGTTAGATAGGGATAGAATGCTAATAATTTCATATTGATCCAATGTTTCTCTTCTTTAATTGCAAAGCTTTCAGCAATGTGAAAGACTCTATGTTTTACCCTTAAGATTACATGTAAAGAGGCAAGTTTGATGCACCAACATGTCATAAATATTGGCAAAATAATAATTACTTTAAATCCAAGGCGTGATTTCAAGCTTATAGCAAATTCAGCTTCTGAATATTCACTCGGAAGTCCAAGTCATGATTTTAATTGTATGCCAAATTCTGCTTCTAATATTCTTAAATTCGAACCTTCTAGGAGCCCTTGAAGTTTAGTTCAACATGCATTAGATGCTTTCAAGAGTTAGTTGTAGGACTAAATCAAAAAATTAAAAAAGTTACTAGCTACATCAATTGACTTTAATCTCCCATTGTTGCTGCCTTGTTGATAGAAAGTTAGAATGATAATATTGTTTGAAGTATACCTCCCCTGATCGAGAATAAACTGTTCTATTGTCAGAAAATATTTAGAAAATTAGATTAGCTTAGGAAAACATAATACAAATTTTTGAAGGTTGTTTTATTGTATTGCCCAAGCAATTTGTTTGGGCTAAAAAAAGTACTAAAAAGTATTTGAGTGCACATGATACTTTACCTTTTTTTAATTAACAACAAAAAAAAAATTACTAAAAAAACAGGCGTAAAAAAAGGAAAAAGAAAAAAAGGCGCACAAAAAAAAAAAAAAAACCAAGGTCAACAAAATATTATGTCTTATATTACGTTTTAGAATTGATTCTGCACTCTCTCAACGTCGCCGACTTGTTGCCGTCCTTTGTGGGAGCCGTCACTGTCGCTAACACTTCTGCCTTAAACTAGAAAGGGGCTTGCTTCAGTGCTTGGTTTGAGTTTCATAACAATAGTGGTAGTCAATTTGGGGGCGTACTCTTCATATTAAGGTGATCATTCGATTCCGGATGTTAATTTCTTCTTCTTCTTCGAATTTCTGACTTGTATTTTGGAGTTTTATGTTTCATGATTTCTGGGCAGTTTTGGTCTAAATTTGGCTTTCTAGAGAATTGGTTGCGATTTTGCTTTTTCTACTGAGTAGATCAATGCATTTTTTTAGGGGTCATTCAAATTTGGATATTTGGCCTAAAATCTAGAAATCTTGCTAGTTAGGCATAGTAATTTAGAATGATTTCAAGTTAATTAATGCAGGGCTTGACGATGATAAATGACTTACTTCAATACGTTAATTCTTATGAATATAGTAGGAGAGACATAGAATTGAGGGAAATTCTCTTTTCTTAATTCTTTTTTCAATAAAACAACAACCGAATTACAATAATGAAATACTACTGTTTAAATTAATTAAACCTGAAGAAACTGTACCGTAAGTAGGATTCTTCTAAATTAAGAAAATAATAACAATTATAAACTCCTAATATAAAAGTGCATGTCTTATATTATGAAGGGTGCAAGACTTATTGATCAAGAGTGTAACTATAATTTTTTTTTTTCCGGAATGTGCATTTTTTTTTTTTTTTGAGTGTATTTGTAAAAGTGCATGTCTCAGAATATTAAGGTGTGAAGATTGAAGAGATGAATACATCAACAGTGATATTGACCCTAAATATTCTAAGGGAAAATTCTTGTTAGAGTCATTTCACAAAGACTTTTTTCTAATAGGGAATATGTTATTATTTTTTATCCAATAGAGTCAAATTGGCACTTAAAAAGACGGTGTTGCCCCTTTTCCATTTAAATAATTTTAAATTCTTTAATATTATACAGATTACCATCAAATCAATTTAATAAATGCATATTCTCATGAAATGCAAATTGGCACTTAAAAAGACGGTGTTGCCCTTTTTCCATTTAAATAATTTTAAATTCTTTAATATTATACAGATTACCATCAAATCAATTTAATAATCACCTTCCATAATTCAAAAATTCATAAAAATACGGCAATTCGAATTAATTTCCAGATTATGTGTAGCTAAAAGCTTATCGCATCACGTTTTAAAATTCAAATCTTCATCACATCACGTTTTAAAATTCAAATCTTCATTACGCAATTTCCAATAACACCAGGTAATATATGAAGGACAAAATGCATATACATAATGTAATATATGAAGGACAAAATGCATATACACCAAATAATATATGAAGGACATAATGCATACACATCAGGGAATATATGAAGCACAAAATGCATATAAAGGAATGCATGTAAACATGACAACAAATATGCATAAAGGAATGCATGTAAACATGACAACAAATATGCATACATATAGAAAGGAATGTATGAATGACAAAATGTAATATTGTAAAATATGATAATTATTTTGCATATAAACATGACGACAAATATGCATACATAATTCAAAATATAATGATTATTTTGCATATAACTTTATACATAATTCAAAATATGATGATTACATTGCATATCATACTAGATTGAAATAGAATAACTATTTTGCAAAAAATTGAAAACTAACCTAAAAAATCATGTATTTAAAAAACAAAATCTACGTACAAAAATCTGGAAGAATCTGGAAAAATTACAAAAATTACAAAGTTCTTCAAAAAATCTAAAAAAAAAATCTAGGTACAAAGTCGAACTCGTATGTTACAATGGCGTCGATTTTGATGCTTAAAATGTTAAAAAATAAATGGAAACACTCGGGGCTTCGACCACTGCGAACACAGTTTGCGTCGAATCGGCCACCACCACGAAGAAGATGAAGCATGCCACTTCCCGCCGCCGTCTGTAACGAACACCGTGCACGTGCCGTCGCTCCTTCGCCATGGCCACCGCTGGAAGAAGAGTTTCCCTTCGTCACTGTAAGAAGATTTACCGCCGCCGCACAGATAGGCCGCCACGAAAAACAGATCGGTGGGTTCACAACCTCCATCTTTTCTTGCAACAAAGACGCAGAAAACAGCAGGAGGAACAACTATAAGAAGTGCTGACAGAAAGACTAGTCTCACATCAGGTCCGAATATTAGCCTACCCCAAAACAGAATTTGTGCAAGAAATAGAAAGATCACCAATCCTGTAAAGAGCAATAAGACTTGTGCTTGGGGCAAGTAACATCATAATCTCCTGGAAGGATAATATTTCTTTAACAGAATTAATATAGCATTCAAATGTTCAGTAGTGCATCAAAAGAAATCAATTCTAACTCTAAAAAACCTTCAAGCAAAACTATAATATCTTACTCCAATAATTGACGAAAAGTATACTTCACAGACAAACTAACAAGCTAATATTCCTTTCCACTTAATTTCAAATCACTGTGATCACCAGAAATCAAACCAGGCAAGACTTTTACTCCTTTCTGACTTGAATTTTTCATTTTCTTAGAACAAAGCTGAGAAAAAAAAAGCTTTAGAAAACATCGAAAAGATCATTTGGTTGACAAAAACTTCCTACAGAAAGCATAAATTTGATCATATTTCAAACTAATCCAAATCCCAGAATAAACTTTCAGAAATTATACTCTCCCCTAATTCAAGTACAAGATTAGTAAAATTGATTAGAGAAAGAACAAAAGCCTAAATTAAAAATCGTAATTGAAAATCTCAAACCTCAAATGCAATCACTAATCAATCTCAAACAACAGATAAATTAATCTCAATAAAAGCAGATAAAGTGAATCGAGGTTACATTACTGCCCTCCCAAGCCTGGTATGCCCACTCCCGATTTCGCATATCTGAGCTTGAACGATCAAAAGTCGATGGGGGTGACTCGTCGGCGATGGCCCCTGAAAGCTCTTACATGGCGGCGGCAATAGGGAAACCTCGTCTTTGTAGGTTTGCAGACGGTGATGGGCGGCGGCTTCTTAGAACGGCGGCCATGGTTGAGAGAAGGTTAGGGTTTTGGAGGTGTGTAGGGCTTGGAGGTGTAAAATATGAAATGAGAATGAATGAGATGGGTAAGAAGTAAGTTGTATTTATATTGGGGTAGAAAGGTTTTTTTAGCACCAATTATTTCCTAATAGAAACTTTTTAAAGTTGTAGTCTCTATTAGAGTAAGGTGCTATATGAATGGCTCTATTAGGGAATAATATCATAGTCTAAAACAAAAGAGAGAGGGAAAATAGTAAAAGGTCACCAGAATGGCAAGAAGAACAAGAAAGAGAACAAGAAGAATAAAGAAGCAACATTAATACCAGTTGGTGTAAATGAATTTGACTCATAAACTCAAAGTCCACGTTTGTTTTAGATTGTAGTATTTTTAGACAATATTTTTTATGAAGTTTTATTTCTAGTCATAACATTATATATCATTGAAAAGCGCATCTCAATATAACTAAAATGTGCAGCATAACATTACCGAACAATGCAAGTCTCTATAACTGAATATATTATTGAAAATTGTAAGTAACTACAATTGATAAGTGCAGCAAAATACGACTAAATGGTGCAGCATAACATTACTAAGCAATGTAAGTCAGTATAACTTAAAATATTATTCGAAATTGTAAGTCACTACAACTGAAAAGTGCAACAAAATACGACTAAAAGGTGTAACATAACATTAATAAAAGGTGTAAGTTATTATAACTTAAAATATTATTCGAAAAAAAAAAAAAAGTATCAGCAACATGTTAAAATAAATTCAAAAAACGTTGATAAATTTAGAAAAACATCAATGATGTACACGATCCATATATTAAATTTAAGTAAATTTATTAGAAATGTAAAATTTGTTCAATTTTTTTTGTTAAATTTATTTATTAATAGTTTGTTATAATTTTTTTTTTTTTTTTTTTTTATAATTTACCTTGGTTGTAAGTAGACTAGAGGGGTGGGCGACTACCGCCCAATTGCACTGATAAACGGCTTCTATAAGATCATATCAAAGGTGTTGGCAAACAGATTGAGCAAGGCCTTGGAATCAAGCATATTAGAAAATCAAAGTGCCTTCATGGGGGGAGGGAGGCAAATTCTGGATAGCATAGACGTTTTGAGCGAAGCTATAGACGAGGCTAAAAAGAATAAAACAGAGAGAGTAATCGTGAAAATTGATTTTGCAAAGGCATATGATACAGTAAATTGGGAATATTTATACAACATGATGGAGTGCTTCGACTTCGACACTCAGTGGATATGGGAGTGTATTTCAACAGCGTCAGCTTCAGTGTTAGTGAACGGGAGCCCAACAGAGGAGTTCAAACGAAAACGAGGACTTAGACAAGGTGACCCATTGTCTCCGTTCTTGTTTCTTATAGCTGCGGAGGGTCTTAGTCTACTGATGACGAGAGCAACAAAATTACAATTACTCCAGCCTACAACAATATGGAGAAATAATGTACATGTGTCTCATTTACAATTCGCGGACGACACCATACACTACAACAAAACACACTTTTTGTAACGAAAAAATTGGTTACAAAAGGTCAATTTTTTGTTACAAAAACCTTTTGTAACGAAACATTTTGTTACAAAAGTTGGTCTTGTAAAGCTCGTTGCAAAAAGTTCTTGTAACGAAAAAAAATCAAGTTCGTTACTAATACAATTGTAACGACACCTTGTTTAGTTACAAAAATCTTAGTAGTGGTAACAAAAATTTTGTTACAAATTGTTGTAAATTTTATTCAAAAGATCTGTCCCATTATCTCAAATTTTATTCAAAAAAATAGTTTCGTTACAAATAAGTTGTTACATAAAATCATATATTTTGTATTAAAATATTGATTTGCTAATAATATCTAATATTATTTACCAGCTAACTCGTACAATTTATTTACATATCATACTATACAATATTTGAAGAAATCTTAAAAACATAGGATCATAATGTAATAATTCTATTTCAAGAAATTTGTAATTCTCTAAATGCACTCAATCAACAATATATACATACTAGGAAGAAGAAAAAAATCTATTAATGTCATATAAAGTTGATTAAAAAACAAAATATGTCTAAAAACATTCTAAACAATTATACGAAAGTGTGTTTGAACATTTCAATGTATCTAATAACTTGCATAAAAAGCCATATACTTGATTCAAGTCCTGATTAGTCTTCTTGTCTACGATCAATGTGAAACTCCATTATCCTACAAAAGACACAACAATAAAATATCATAAGATTATGAGTTTATTATGTACAAATATAAGTATACAACTTAAATTTAAAAAAAAAATATTCAACTTAAATAAAATAAAAATGCATCAACCCAACTACACTACATCCTTTAAAAAGGCCAAATCAAGAAATATAAACCAACAAAGAGGCCACTTAGCCCCTAAATCAAGACCCAAGCCAAAAGTAAAAAATTAGTTAAGGTTCTCACCGAAGCAAAACCAAACAACATCACATTAACTCTTATACTTATATAGTATACCTAACTATATATACAATAGCAAGCAACAACCATCTCAAACAGATATAACATATCTAAAAATCACCAAAAACTCACATATACCAACAATAGAACATAGGCACAGTTCAAGTTGAGACAAATTAAAAATAAAAAAATCATAAAATTCAAGATGAAAAGTAATGACAAGTATGTACCTGACAACCTAGAGGATAAATTGTTTGTAAACAATCCTAATAGCATTTGATTCATTTCATCATAGTTATCTCTTCATCTTGCTTTGGCGCTGCTTTTCGTTGAACTTGATTTGTTATTGTTGAGACTTTATAAGGGAAATTGCAGCTTGTACCTCGTTTTGTACCCTAAATAATTTCTCTAGAGTTTTTCGCAGTTGTGGTGGCCCACATCTTACCCATTTATTTTTTCCTAGATGGCACTACTCAATATCTCATACCTCATTCATACGCACTACGTGCACCAAAAACCTCCATCATAATCTCTTTCAGGTGGATTTTCATCATCTTCGTCAACTTGACTTGCCTTTTGTTTCATTTCATTCTATAATTCATAAACAAATAAAGTTCATCAATATTTTGACATTTAATTGTACACACAAATTTTTGAGGCAATGAATAATATCAAATTTTTCAACTTACATGTTTTTGTGCAACTTCCTCATTTACATATTCTCCATTCATCATCAAATGAGTGTTATCAAAGTTATCTACACTTTACTTTTATTTTCTATATGAAATAAAATGATAATGTAATTTGAAAAAAAATGAGTAGAAAATAAAATAATAGTTTCAAATAAAAAACATACCATTTCCAACAACCTTGTAACAAAAGTTTTTGAACCCAAGGTATGAGATATGACATATGTGTTGAGTTGTTAGTTGGTTTTTACTAATATTGCTATTAATCCATGTGGTAGGGCGACATAGTACTATTCTTTGTAGTGGCATGTTTGGCTACACATCAACAAAAAAATTTAGTAGATGTAAATTTAAACGCATCTCATTTATTAAAGACTCTTAAAGTTTATAAAATTTATAAAGAAAGACAAGAATAAGAATCAACTTGAACAACACCTTTTATAAGATAATCAACAAATATCAATCTCGTTGACCCTACAAGGGTGAAAAGTGAGAGTGAAAAGATTTTATGCTAAAATGACACTTCTTTACTTTAATATACTCAACTCTTAAATTTTCACTCTTAAATTAGATTAGTGATAATATTCTTAACCCCTCAGTTTTTGAGCTAAGTGTATGTGTCATGCTTATCTAAAAGACTCAGAAACTGAATAATGGAAATAAATCTACATATAACCTTTTCTAACTAAAAAAATAGATCTAAACAGGATATAGTGTGAGGCTCAAGTGACGAATTGATTTGTAGGGACATTTACTTCTTTTTTTGTCCAAGAATGTAATTTATCATGTGAAATATTACTAGATTTTCACTTCAAATATTTGGTCATTTCCACTACCAATTTAATCCAAAAGGCTTCATCAGAAATATATTACTAACAACTAATGTGAATGAGACAAATTAACATTCTTTCGAATTAGAAAGAGCAACAAACAAAGAAAGAATTCCACAACTTCATAATGAAGGCATAAAGAGGGGAAAATATGTGTGACACACATATATATATATATATAAAATATACCCACACACCACAATATATACATATATATATCCACGCACACTGCACACACATCACACATACTGACATACATATATACCATGCACACACATATACCTACGCGCACACTTTATCGTACACTACCAATAAATATATGTACATGAAGAGATATATAATTACCTATGAAAGAACTTAATTGCGTATGGATTTCGACGACTGCTGTAACTGGTGTCCGGAAAGTAACAAGTGCCTACGGATCAGAATTACGATTTTTCCAATCGTATTGGGGAAGAAGACCTAAAAGTGTTGATTTTTCTTTTTTGAGGTGAAATTGTGTATTGGATCAAGAACAAGAAGAAGGCATGGATACTTAATTTTTATGATCTCGTTTTGAGAGGGGAATTTCATATTTGAGAATTGGGAATTGAGAAATTTAGGGCTTTTCTTTCAGCTTGATGTGATGAGCGGGTACCCTCAAAAAAAAAAAAGATGTGACGAGCGGGATATAAGAACCGCCTTTTTTTTTCGCTGAATTCTCAAAATTTTCAATTTTTTTAATAAATTTTTTTGTGAGGTTATAACCGCCTCTTTATATCCTGGCTTTAATTATTTATTACCCAATTTTAAAAATAATAAAAAAAAAAATGTTCGAAACCTATTTCCTACCTATTCAATAATATATATGTAGTTATAATATATGATATGATTTTATTTTTAATAACAAGATACGTACATCTTTTGTTTAATTTATATTTTATACTTTTAATATATATATATATATATATAATATGTAATTAAAATATTAAGTTATATTAGTCATTCAAGAATATAATTATATAGTTATGACAATAAAAAAAATTCACTTTGATTTCTAATTATCACATTACGTGACCATCTAAAAAATTATGCCTAGCTTTTGCAAATTTCCGAGGATAGTTGATAAAAAAATTTAGCACTCCCCTCCTCGTCTTCATGTTTTTCATTAAGACATTTCTATGGTATAGATTAGGGGGAGCTAGACTATAGGAGTAGGTGGAACCACAGAAGCAACTTCCCCATCAAAAAGCTTTGATAGTTGTCATATGATTCCATTGGGAGTGAGGACTTTACTTTTTCTTCTATCAACGATTCACATATCGACTTCAAATAAAGTATTAAGTCACATGACTTCATAGAAATTGTTTGCAATTGAGGAGTTTTGAACCTGAGATCGACCTAGAGATGAACATACGCATAAGTCTCAAGTTTACACCACTAGACCAACTCCTTTGGATTACACTAACTCATATAGTAATGCAAGACGTGCGAACAAGTTTTCTATTTTGCTTATGTGAGTTTTTTTTTTGGTAACTCATTTGATCCACTAAAGATGTTTTTGCTTTAAATGGATATATTTCATTTTATACTCCCTCCATAACCTACTTACATGATCATAACTTTTTGTTACATATTTTAATGTATAATTGTTTATTAATATTGTGGGAGATAAAAGTTAGATAATAAAGATTTTCTAACTATACGAGTTAATAAAGTTACTTGTTGGTATTAATAAAATAATGTCTATATATATAATGTAATATTGTAATGTTGAGGTCATAATTTAAATGTTCTTTTGGTATTTAAAGTATGAGTAAATAAGTAAGAGACTATAAAAAATAACAAAATAAGTAATTAAGTGAGGGACGGAGAGAGTAAAAGTTTTTGTGTTTACAAGTTTAATGAAGTATTAATTAGCTAATCTTATTTCGTTGTAAATTCCTAATAAATGAAGATGTCAATTAACTTGTCACATTTGAATAATTTAGATACAAATTTTATATAGCCTTTTCAAAATGAAAAAAAAAAAAAACACTTTATAATTAATTATAGTGTTTCTGTAAAAAATTTTTTTTATAATGTGTATCTTATATACCAAGCCACAAAATATATTTAAAATAAAAATAAAATTTAGTTGATTTAATTAATCGTGCTATACTTTATAACCGAAAATAGTGCAATAGGGAGGGAATACTATTTGATTAAAAAAAGAAAAGGCGGTAACCTTCCCTCCAATTCTTGAACCATTCCCAAATCCAGAGCATATATTTTCTTTCTCCACAAACTCATTTAGTCAAGATTTCTCTCAAGATATAGAAAACTGTTCATATATTCTTTAATTAAATTTTCATTGTAAATGGAGTATTAGTTCGAAACACAATCCCCTTTCTTGTTCGTGGGTAATAACTCATAATCTCTTTCCTAAAAGATGTAGGATGCAACCGCAACGCCGCCGTGTTACGAAAAAGTAGACGTCTTCGCAAGGTGGTTCAGTACGGGCGTCATGACGGTTTTCCTCGCCTCTCTTGGGCGGGGCTCTTTCGACGCTGACAGAAAAGAAAA
The DNA here is from genome assembly GCA_963675135.1 of Galeopsis tetrahit. Classification (NCBI taxonomy): domain Eukaryota; kingdom Viridiplantae; phylum Streptophyta; class Magnoliopsida; order Lamiales; family Lamiaceae; genus Galeopsis; species Galeopsis tetrahit. The sequence goes on along the minus strand of OY776127.1, from coordinate 8,494,220 downwards.
AGACGATGAGGAGGCGCTCGATCGGCCTCTATTGATCACTACGTATCCGGGTTTTGTTTCCAGCGCCTCTACTTCCGTCGCCTCTGATCGTGAAATTTCCTTCCTGACCGCTTGTTGGTTTGTTTTTGTAGAAGAATAATTTTATGCTTTTATTTTGTGTCAATGTATATATGATATTTCCTTTCTTGTTGGTGGTTTTTTCAAGCTTTCTGTCCTTCATTAGAAATTTCCTAAAATTTTGTTTGATTTCTTGATCGCGAAATATATTTGATTTTTGTTATACGTCTCAGTTCGAGATTGATTCCTAAATTATGAGTTTTCTTAATACAAAGTTTTGTGCTCTTTCTTCTTTGTTTTAGGGATATTCTTTACAAAGTCATGTGGTCACGGGTTGTTTCTAAGATTCTTGAGATTTCTCTACTTCGTTGAATCCACACTTTGTTTATGCTAGCCATGGTTGGAACCCTTGTTCAAGTAAAGGAGGACTCAAATTTGCAATCTTGCTTTTGTTCTAATTCTCTTTATGTTTTCTAGTTGCATATTGGATGTAGGAACCACAGATCATATAGTTTCTGATTTAAAATAGGTTACTAATACACCTGCAGTTGGTGATATTAATTTACATTTAATTTGTTAGTCTGTATATGTTAGTCATTTAATTTGCACTTTTTTGGCCTCATTCTGTGTTTTGCAGGAGAACACCAACAACAAGGTGATTTGTACTCTGAACAAGAAGGTAGCCTTTACAAATTGAAAGTTACTTACTATGTACATTCTGTTTTGAGTTTTAGGCTTTTTGATCCTTGGCATTCTAGGCTAGATACATGTTTTATATAAAGGAATTGAATATAAAGTATGTTAATATGCATACCAATTGTGAAATTTGTCCCATAGCAAAAAAAAAAAAAAAATAACAATATTTTCCTATTAGTTCTTCAATTTCTGCTTGTTTTCACATATTCATTCTAATGTATGGGATCCTTTCTTCGTTGTTTCTCATGCTGGACTTTTTTTTTTATTTTGTTATTTTAATATAGTAGGTGTATACCTAATGATCAGCAGCCGCCTAAGGGATCTTCTTAAGGAAGCCAGTTCGTACGCCGGCACAGCGTGATAAATCTCTTGATATGACTGATTCATGAATATACTATTATGGAATATAAATTTAAATCTGATGTTTTGTTGTCCTTAGTAAATTTTTATAACATGGTTAATACTCAGTTTAATGCTAAAATTAAGATATGGAAGAGTGATAATAGTACTGAGTTCTTGTTGTCTAAGTAATTTGAGTTTGATTGGTGTAGTTATAAAGATCTCTTAGTTTAATATTATTTTTTTGTCGATAAAAAAGGAGCTTCCATTGAACATAATTAAAAGTGGGTACATACAATTAAGATGTACCAAAAACAGTAGTACAAAATAAGAACAAATGATGCCCAACAATCATCAATGGTTAGCTCTCTTACTTCGTTCCACTCTAATTATGATTTGCTTGCAGTTACTTGGAGAACCAGGAGCTAGTGGATCATCAATGGTTGGTGCTGTAAAGAATTGAAGTGGCAAAACTCTCTTGAAACATGGAAGTTGTCAGAAGAAAATTATGCACTAGAAATGCACCTCAACACCTTGAGCAAATTGGCAGAAGCTTATTATGATGATTACAGAAGTGCCATTAACAAATGCAACTTGCTCACATCTGAAAAGGTAAATATCATGAAAATTATGTTTCATATCATGTGATGGAGGAAAAAGAATATCCATATTGTAGGAATACTCTTATTGCATGTGAAAAAAACATGAGTAATGCATTCGACTCAGAACATGCTCATGAATGTGAGCTAATGGCTAATTATTCTGTCATACATACCAATTTTAATCAAAATCTGAGATTACATTTTTTGATTACTTTTCAACAGTGGATATATAGAGCTAGGGAGTTGTTGGACCAAATCAAATAGAAGTCGTTAAAGCACTATTAGGAGCTAGAGATGATATGCTTACGATGCACAGGATGGGCGAGGCTGCTGGAGTTTTGGTAGGTTCTTCTAATTTATCTTGAATCTTATTTTTTGCTTGTGCTTTCTGTTTTTATATAGATCAAACTCTATATAACTGCATAAAATCTGATAAAAATAAAATTGTTATCAATTAAATTTTACTTCCCTTTACTCTATTTTCTTAGTTACATGCTTATTCTCCTGAAAGTCACTTGTTATTGTATACTTATAGCTTCTGCATTACTTTGTCCTTGTACCTAAATATAATTTAGATTCCAACATGATTAATTTAAAATCTAACCCTTTATTAGTAGCATTAGAAAACTCTACCTAATTTTTCTACATCTAAACCCCTTCTTTTGTAAACAAAGCTATTCTTCCGTGCACTGTGCGAAGTTATGTTGAATTTTAATGAGTTCGCCTTGTTGATGTTAAACCTGCGTATTTTTTTGCTTAAGGAAGAAATAGATAAAGTCTCGTATTCTGCAAGTAATTTTATTTTAATTGTTGTAGTTATAAAGATTCTCTTTAATCTTTATACTTCCACTAGATAGGATGATAGTTATTTTTCTGTAATTTCAAGTTTGTTTGTGGTAGTGAAATAGATTTTCTTTAATCTTTATAATTCCATATGACAAAATAAATGTTATTTTTCTATATACAGTACTAGCTAGCAGAAATTTTATTGGAATTCAATATAAACATATGATCATATTGATTTAGGAGAACCATTCCAACTACTGCAGCCGTTGGAATGGAATGTTCATTGTAATTTTTGTAAAAAATAAAATTTCAATGCTTTTCCAACCGTAAATTCCAATGGTTTTCATAGGTGTTGAAATCTTTGTGGATTTTTCCAACATGTTTTATGTCTTTGGAAAGAACGTTGGAATTTCAAGATTTTTATTTTTATTTTTCCATTGAAATTTTCCATTAAATTTTTACCTATTTTTTAAATATAAAAATAAAATAAATAATTGAATAAAATCAAAATAATAAGTTATTTAGTGACAAATAAGGATTATCTTTAATTTTCATTTGTTTAAAGAAAAGAATGAATAAAATAAATTAACAAGTCATAATTATTTGTAACCAACTTTTTGCCATTTGTAACGATAATTATTTATTGTTATTTAAAATATGACTTTTTGTAACGAATACATAATATTGTTACAACAAGTTAACCTCTTGTAACCATTTAAATCTTGGTTACAAATGAATTCGTTACAAGAAATGCATTTTGTTGTAGTGATATTGATGGGAGCTGCAACGATTGAAAATGCTCGCATGATGAGGAGAATCCTAAATCTTATGGAAGTGAATTCTGGGTTAAAGGTCAATTTTGAGAAAAGCAGCTTGTATGGAGTAAATGTGGGATCAGAGTGCATCACAGAAATGGCTTCAGAATTAAAGTGCAAAGTAGAACAATTACCGTTCATCTACCTGGGAATGAACGTTGGAATCCAGCAGCGGAGAATTGCAGAGTGGTCAGGCGTTGTAAAAAAGATCAGCAATAGACTAAAGCGATGGGAAAATCATAAGATTTCATTTGGAGGCAGAATTACTCTACTCAACTCGGTCCTTTCGTCGATACCTACCTACTACCTATCCTTCTACCGAATCCCAAAGAAAATTTTGAGCGATATCATGAAATTGCAACGTAACTTCTTATGGGGGGAAAAGAGGGTGAGAGAAAAATTGCTTGGATTAATTGGAACGCTTTGTGTCAACGAAAGGAATTAGGGGGTCTAGGGGTTAGGAACTTGGAGATGTTTAATCGAGCACTACTAGGGAAGTGGATGTGGAGATTTTTAGTAAATAGAGAGAGTCTCTGGTCAAGAGTAATTGAGTCTAGATACGGGAAGGGGTGGGACACGATAGGTCATAGAAGGGTCATATCGGGGTGGTGGAAAGACATCGTGAATAATTATTTTGGGGGAGAGAGGAACTGGTTCATGGGGGAATTAGAGAGAGTTTTGTGGAACTGACAGGGTATTAAATTCTGGGAAGATATTTGGATTGGGGGAGAGAGTCTTAAAGATAAATTCAGTAGACTTTATCATCTTAGTACCGATAGAGAGAGGAAAATTAGCGAGATGGGAGAGTGGAGAGAGGGGTCATGGGCCTGGAAATGGAATTGGAGGAGAGTATTATTAGATAGGGATAAGGATTATCTTAACACATTTCTACAAGTCATTGACAGGTACAAACCAAAGATGGACGAGGAGGATACATGGAGATGAAAATCGTCTAAATCTGGGAGGTACACCATGAAAGAGGCATACGAGGCACTACATAACACACCACAATCAACGCAACCGAATGAGGAGAAGAGGGCGGGCTTCAAGATGGTATGGAACTTAATAGCTCCACAAAAGGTAAATGCACACGCTTGGAGGGTTCTTTGGAAGAGGATCGCAACAAAGGACAACCTGCGAAGGAAACACGCACTACCGAATGGAGCGGATATGAACTGCGTTTTCTGTGGGAATCAAGAGGAGTCAATCAAGCATTGCTTCTTCGAATGTACAGTAATATACAATTTCTGGATGAATTGCTATAAATGGCTTGGGTCTCTACAGCACATCATTCAGAACCATTAGCGAGTCTATTGAGCCATAGTGATACATTCAAAGGGAAGAGGGGTCAAGCATTGCGGTTTGTGTATGGAATTGCATTGTTTGGCTAATATGGAAATGGCGGAATGAGCATATTTTCAGGAGCAAGGAAATCTCTCAAGAGAAAATGACAATGGAACTTAAAACAAGATTGTGGAATTGAATAACAGCCAAGGAGGGACATAGCAGAAACTGGGACTTCAAGCATTGGATAGCAGATCTACGATGCGTTGTGGACAGTTAAATTGCGGACAATTAAATTGCTTATGAGATCTTAAGTTGTAAACCTTAAAGTGGCATTTCTCATGCTGACTTGAAAACTATGGGTGGGGCTAATAACACCCCATAAAATGTTATACAAACCCCATAATTTTAAATACAGAAATAGATAAATATAAAATGACTAAGTAACCCTTTACCTAAATAGAGAGTAAAATAATTTGAAAATAAATATAATTAAAATTTAAAAGTATTTTTAAAAAATCAACTAAATCTTTTAAAAAAAGTAATTTACGTAAATCAATTATTTTTTTTGAAAAAATTCTGAGAAAATAAAACAGATAATTAAAAAAAAATCATCAAAAAAGAATTAAATAAAAAAATGAATAAAATATTTAATAAATTGTCAAAAATAATAAAATTAAAAAAATCAATAAAAAATAAAAAATAAAAAAATATATTTTTATTTAATTTTTAATTAGATATTTATTTATGATCGAGTTAATTTTTCTTTCACTTTTTATTTATTTAGTTTTTTTAAAAATTGAAACGTTAATTGATATTTTAAATTTATTTAGTTTATAAATTTTATTTGATTTATTTAGATTTAATTGATTTTTCAATTCAAAAGTTTTTTAATATTTAGTTGATTTTTTAAAATATTTTCAAGTTTTATTTCATTATTTCGTATTATAGAAAGCAATTTTTTTTTTTGAAATTTTTATATACTTTTGAAGATTTATTTGAATTTTATATTATTTTTAAATTTTTTATTCAATTTATATTTGTTTTGAAGGATGGAGAGTAAATAGGAAAGATTTGGAGTATGTTTAGTAATAAAAATTGATTTTTAAATTTTAATGGGGTGTGTATAACATTTGAGGTTTGTATAACATTTTATGGGGTGTGAATATTCTATTTTCAATTAATGGATTGGTAATTTGTCTGACCAAAAAAAAGACTAGCAAGTTTGCTCATTGGGTTTTACATAGTTCAAAGTAAATTAACGAGTCATTTATTACTAAACTAAATTTAAGGCACTTGATGTGATTTCACACATTAAAGCGCACCCAGTAAATAAAGGAAAATAGACGGTCTCTAGCAAAGTTCCATCCTAAAATCAATTGATAATAGGAGGAGTAACTTGATTACTAGGTCTATATATATGCTAGTTTCACTTTTTTTTCAACGTTTCGATTTAGACAATTAACACGTGAAATTTATTATCAGTCAAATATATTCAACAAAACTCAACTAGAGTATTTTAAGAGTAAATTTAAATTTTACATTCAAAAGTGCATAACGTCATCTAATGTAGGAAGGAAATGAACAATCAAAACGTCATGTACTAAGAACAAGAGGTAATATTAAATATTGTTTTAAATTTTGAATTTTATCCTATATAACTTTCAGAGTCAAATAACTAAATACTTCCTCCGTCCATGAAAAGTAGTCTCATTTGTCTTATATTCTTTGTCCACAAAATGTAGTCTTATACCTTTTATAGAAACTATCATCCTTCAATCTTCACTTAATTATTCAAATTGACATCAACTTTATTCACAAACAATCAATTTATTCACAATGGACCCCCACAATACCCTACAATACTCTTACTTTATCTACTTTATCTATCTTTTTTTAAAACACGTGTCTCACTCCAATGGGACTACATTTCATGGACGGTGGAGTATTAATAGTCCAATTTACGTCACAAAAAATATGAGCATACATGTGGCTCGCTTGTGTGGAATGAATTGAGATTCCGATTAAATAGTTCAATTTACGTTTTTAAAATTTTAAAATGAAAATTTAATAATTAAAAAAATCTAAAAATCTCATTAAAGTTTCTAAAAATTCTAAAAATCTCATTAAATCTTTTCTCGTGCTCATAAAAGTTTTAGGCTCCACGAGGTTTCCCGACTCGTCATCGAGGTTTAGTGGAAGCTCTACAACCTCTACTCCTTGATGGACCGAGAAACCATCCCATTTCCATTTTAATGAAATTTTTAGAATTTTTTATTTACACATTTTCAGGTTTATAGAATTGTAGAATTTTTAATATTTAGAATTTTTATTTTACACATTTTAGAATTTTTTAATTTAATGAGATTTTTATAATTTTAATTTACCCATTTTTAGTAGAATTTTATTATTTTTTATTTTGTCATTATTAAATTTTAAATTTAAAAAACGTAAATTGAATTATTTGAACGGAATCACAATTTATTCCATACATGCAAGCTTCACACTCATATTTTTGGCGAGTTTAAAAATTTTCCACAAAAAAGGACATAAATTGAATATCATAGAACATAAATTGAAATAGTAAAAACTTTAAGGATATATATTAAATCACACTTAAGTAACTTAGACGTAAAATGAAGTTTCTCATATAATTTTTTTTTTTTAAATTTTCAGGCCAATCTTGACAAAAAAAAAAAGAAAATTGTACCTCAATTTGTCATAGGGTTTTAGGTCCGAGTTGATAGCTATAGGTTTGTTATTTTTTTTTAATATTTTGGATCCATACTCTAATTTTATGTTACCGTTTGCATTGTAGACATGATTAGGGGTTTGACCATATGCACCTCTATTTCGGAGGGATGCACTTTCCCTTTCAGTATATTAATAAAATAATAGGGTAAAAAATTAAAAATATCCTTCAATAAAATACAGTATACTAGATGAATCCTCTCTACTGAAACGCATCTCCTACTGTCATTTCTTTCACCTTCCACCTAAATCATTACTTTCGCCGGCACAATTTCCGACGACTATCAAACAAAAAAAAAACCATAAATTCCAAAATATACTTAAATCACAATTTTTTTTATAAATTTTGACCAACTAGTGTCGACCATATTCACTCCCGTCGACACATCGTTGTCGACGGGAGTGTATATGGTCAAAAAGATTGGTTGGAAAAAAATAAAAAATTAATTTTTAAAAAAATTCGACCATGTAATGTCGACCAAATACACCCTCGTCGACAACAATTTATCGACGAGAGTATATTTGGTCGACATTATAGAGTCGAAAATAAAAAATAAAAAAAGGGTTTCTGCGCAAAAAACCCTAACAAACGCCGGACAAACCTGGGGTGTGGGCTGGCGCCGTTGGCAACGAATCGAGAGAGAAGAGAGAGGGAGGGGGCGGCCGCTGTAGAACTTTTTTTTTTTAAATACAAGTTGGGAGCAGTGCGGCGGCACGGCCGAGGGAGGAGCCGCGCCGCTAAGTGAGGGAGAGAAGAGTGAGGGAGAGGGTGGCCGCTGGAATAATTTTTTATTTTTTACATACGCGGCGGGGGTGGCCAAGGGAGGGGGCCGCCGGTGAAGAGAGGGAGAGTAGAGAGAGGAAGGGGCGGCCGCTGGCATAATTTTTTTTTCACAGTAATGTGGCGGGGGCGGGGGGCCATGGCAGAGGGTCGCGGACGCTGTGGCGGTGACTGCAAGGGTGGGGTGAGGGCGGGTGTCGGCGGGAGCAGCAGAGTGATTTGTGGGGGAGGGGGAGAGAAGAAGAAAATGAAGGAGAAATTAGGGTTTGAAAGGGGTGTGTGTAGTAATAGGAATTTTATGAAAGAAAAACATTTATGACAATTAAGGGGATGCATCTATTATAGACCGATTTTAGGGGGTTGCATCATTCGGGGGAGTGCATCCATCTGAAATTGAGGTGCATATAGTCAGACCCCATGATTAGTACATTGTACATATGTACATGGTCCAAAATTACGCAAAAAGGGCCCAAAAATTAACATATTATAAGAAGAAAAAAGGGACCATCGTAGAAAAATAATAAAATTTGGACATTTGATGTGGCAAGATGGGCAAGGCATATTTGAGCCCTACTAAGATACTCTCTAATCTATGTCATATCACATACAAAATCTAGACGAGTAATAATCATTTTATAATATTATATATTGTAACTTTCACGGATAAATGAACACACTTTTTTAAAAAGTACTTCTTTCGTCTATGAAAAGTAGTCTCATTTATCTTATATTCTTTGTTCAAAAAATGTAGTCTCATGCCCTTTATGGAAAGTATCACCCTTTAACCATCACTTAATTACTCAAATTGTCATCAACTTTATTTACAAACAATCACTTTATTCACAATGGACTCCATAAATATACTCTTACTTTATCTACTTTTGACTTTAAAACATGTACCCCACTCCAATGAGACTACATTTCATGGACGGAGTGAGTATAATAATAAATAAAATTTTGAAAAATAATTTTATAAAACCTTTTATATATTAAGTAAATAAATAAGTTTACATATGTTGACTAAAAAATAATGACATTTTATGTAAAATTATGAATATTATAAAGGTGAAGTTTATAAAAAGTTTTTAATTTCAAGGGTGTGTAAGGTATTATAGAATATTTTGAAAAAAAAGTTTGAAAGTGTTGCGTCAAAAAGTGACGAGGTATGATATTGAATCCACCGGTTCGGATTAAGGCTTCTTCGACTTTGGATTATCACTTCTGAGCAAGCTTTCTTACGAACAATCCTCTTCCGAGCTCCCAAAAACCTGCAAAAACACGCCGGAGGGTATTTCGGCGTGGAATCTCCGACGCTCAAGTCAGATATGCTCTCGGGAGAATCAAAGAGGAACTTCCCTACGGATGGAGGGAGAGTTCTCGCAAGAATGTTGTAATTTCAAGGTGTTTTGTGTATTATTTCGTGTCAAGAATGTAAAAACTGTTGTATTGATAATTATCATCGTATATCCAGTATGGAATGACTTAAATCTACTTGAAAATGCACCTTGGGGGAAAAGGTAGGCTTTTCTCCTTTTTTCTCAACAACCTCCCTTAGACTCGGTCTCAAGCCTTGCTTCCTCCTCCCAGTCCTCATTCCTAAATCTTAGGCATCATTTACCATCTTCCAGCCATAACTTCCCTCCTCAATCGAAGGCCTCTTTGACTAAGACTTAGTCCAAGTAGTCCTGCGCTTGGACCAGAGATATGGGCCGAGGGTTAGCCTTGGACTTGGGCCGAGAGTTAGGCCCATCTATTCTATTTGCTTCTCGAGGGACTTTGGACCACCACCTTCGATATAATCAAGTTGGGCCACTTCATGGACTTATTCTCCATATGATTGGGCTCCTAAGAGACTCATTGGGTTACTTACAAAACATATAATCGAGGGTGTATTAATCATCTTGTAAAATAAATATAAATATTAAGTGAGGATAACTCATCCTTTACCCGCGTGTCGTCACCTCACATGATGACATATTTTGGGCACATCAACCACTCCCTCCTACTCTCGTAAAGTACCTCAAACTTATGAGAGTAGGAAGGAACAAGATGAGTTAGCCTCAGTATCTCCCCACATGGGTCATCCATCATCTCTCTTTCAAGACTTTTCTTCATCTTTGAGTATGACAAAGTTCAAATTTCCGAGAGCATATCATATCACCTTAGGAAACCATATCCCTCCGAACCTCGGGCTTTGGACATATAAGACTACTCGACCTCCGGAACCAAGCGAGTCTTTATTTTATCAGAAGCTTCCAGTTAATAAATTTTCCCAATTTTTCTTCTTGTGTCGCCTCGAATTCTGCGACTCGGAACATCTCACGCGCCTGCAGCGAATGGGACAACCCGCAGTCATCCTCCAACTACGCGCTCTCCTAATGGGTCTCGATTCCGCCTTTCTCAATTTTCTCCCCCACCGCTCTTAATTCAAATCATAACTTCCCCAAAATTTAAAAACCTCCCCACGTCGGTAAAACTCCTTCTTTCCGATTTTCTCGATTTTTCCAGGGCTTCCTCTTTCGTGTTCATCTTTCCATCCTACAACCAACCTCTTCCTTAACGCGTTCGCCGGAGAATCACTATCACTCGTGTTTTATCTCGTTTTCAGGTATCCTTCTTCATTTCCCTTCTCTTTTATTTTCTATCTCCATGTCCACTTCTACCTGCAATTCATCAGATGAGGTTCCCCTTGAGGACTCTTCCCCTTGTTTAATTCCATTATTCCCCATAACTGCACCCGCACTAAAAAACAGGGTATCGATCTCCTCTTCTCTTTCGAAAGATCGAGTAGCCGCCTTCGTTTGTTCTGGAATTTTTCCAGTCGATTATATAGTTAGGGCTGCTCACTCAGAGGAACGTCCTAATTTTGTTGGCCCCTTAAGTTTGGCATTCTGGGAGGCCCAACTTAAGGCCAGTCTCCGTTTTCCCATTAATCCTTATCTTTCTGAAATTTCCTCTTACCTTCGAGTGCCCGTAAATCAATTCACCCTAAATGTTATTCGAGCCATGATAGGGTTCTATATTTTAGTTAAAGGGAATGGTGGGGAACCTTCTGCCCAACTCTTTCTGACTCAGTACTCCTGTAAATTTTGCGATGGATTTTTATATGTTAGTGGTTGTAGGTCTATGGCTGGTAAGTTTATGGAGAAACTCCACGAGGGGGTTCAGGGATGGAAAGACTACTATTTCTTCGTTACTAATCCGTCCTCTTGGGATTTCCCTCACGAGCATTGGATTTATGAAAATCCCGGGGTACCCTATCCTTCACTCACAACATATTCTCCTCATAACCTAGCCGTAATGGAAAACCTTAATAAACATGTAAAAATCCACGGGTTCTTTGACATAATAGGTATATGTAAGAACCCTAGGGCTTTATCCCATTTCGGTTTTGGTCGCTCCGATTATCCGTTAGGCCCGGATGATGGTAATATCATCTTCCTTAACCGTTATTGCCTTTCCGTTTGTATCTTTAATGCATCTAACTCCTGTTTTTCTTTTGTAGCCATGAGTTGGTTATCCCAAATTTCCAGAGATGCCACTCCTCTTGACATGGTTAACAAACCTCCAGTTCTTGCTCGTGAGAGCTCTTCGAAGGCTCCAGTTCCTCCTTCCCCGGTGAAGCCCGCACCCGGCTCAGTTGCTAAGAGGACCAGATCCTCCACGGGGAAGATGGTTTTCGACTCTGGACTCCCCGACTCAGGGGCCTCAAAAAAGAAAAAAACTAAAGGTAAATCCATGGTCGTTCCCTCAAAGACTATCGACTTGGAAGCCACCGACCCAGTTAGCATTGAGCGGTTTTCCGCCTTCGTGCAGCGTCATATCCCCGTACCTACTCTCAAAGCCTTCGGGACGTTAACCGCGGAAGAAAAGATGGTATTCACAGCGCACAGCTTCTCCCAGGTATTTTTTCTACTTTACATTTACCATAGAAGTTGCAAATGTCTGGATGAATATACTAACTCTCTTTTCTGTTTTATGAAGTTTGGGCTCCTCTACTCAAATGTGTTTGATCAAGCTCTCCGATCGCTCCAACTCCATGATGATCTCCAGAGTCAAGTGGACCAGGAGAGGGTAAAAAAGGAATTGATTGAGGCAAAACTCCATGAAGCGAATGCTGAGAAGAAGGCAGCGGTGACTGAGAAAGCCAAAGTTCTGAAGTAGAATCAGGCCTTATCTGGGAACATTTCTTCCCTCAGTGCTAAAATTACCGAGCAAGAGTCTGAAATTCAGCGCTTAAAGACGGACTTACCTTCGACGGGGGTAAAGCTTTGCGTCGAGTCTCTCTTCACTTCTACAGCAGGGCAGACTTTCCTCGACACTCTACACAGGGAGTGGTTGGAGGCTTTTCTCAAGAGTGCTAGTTTCTTGGGGGCCATGGGGGCTTATACTCCTCATTTCATCGACCATGGCTTCTCCAACGCTGCAGCGGAGCATTCTACCCAGGGATTTGACGGCAATTATACCCGTGCTCTTCGTTTGGAAGAGCTGGCTGATCCTCCCAAATTTTCTGGAAATCCTAAGGAGGATATCAAGACCCCTTGGTGGTTACCTGCCATGAGGAAGGCCATTTCGGAGCTTAAAGATTTGGTCCTTGGAGTGGAGGACTTAAAGCCTATGGATGATTTGGAGTTTCCCATTCATCTAGCAAATCCAAATCCTCTGGCTACCATGGTCGTTAATGCCTTAGAGGAGAAGGAGGAAGGAAGTGGTTCCAGCGGCCGAGCGGAGGAGGCAGCTGGTGATGAGGAAGGTGTCAACGAGGGCAATGCTTCTCCTCAAACCTAACAAACTCTTTTTTTTTTTTTTTCTGTTCATGTTAAAAACTCTTTACTTCATATGTTTTGCTACAATTTCTAAGGCTTTTGTGCCTTATTGGTATTTTCAGGGGACTCCACATCCCTGGGTTTTTATGTGGAGGGCTAGGGTACCATCCCCCTAGTCTTGAATGGCTTTAACTGTTTTGTTTTATTTTACTTCTCTCTTCTTTTGTGGTACTTGCACTCATTGCCTATTCGCATATATGTTGCTATTCATTCTCAAGCATATTACCTGTAATACATATCCCTAATATCTTTCTAGCACATATAGTTATTGAGGCTTTATTATTATACTTAACACATATTAAGTATTCGAAGTGAAAAATGCATTGAGTTTTACACTTACTTGGTTTGGTTTTGATAACCTCTCATAACTCTGGATGTCGTTCTCTCCCCCCCCCCCCCAAAAGCCTCAAAGGCTATAATGGATAAAGCTTTTTCTTCTTGAATCGTTTTGGGATCTGGACACCTGTTGGATCGTAGAGTTCCAAACATATTTTCCTGGTTCAGATCAGGAACCCTCGTAAATTTTTCAGGGGTGGGGTTCATATCAAGAACCCACGCAAATTTCTCAGGGGTGGGGTTCATATCAAGAACCCACGCAAATTTCTCATGCTCTTCATGATCTTAGAGTGTCTTTTGTTCTTGAATTAGATTACATGTAGGTTTATTCTGCCTTCCATTTTCAGGGATATGATTTTCAGTTTCAGTTCTCCGGGGATATTGCCCCACAAATATATTAGGTTTTGCCTATAATAGTTATGTAAAATAATCATTTCATCAATCTTTCCAAGTATTTATCTCATGCAAGGAATCTCAATAAAAAAGAGAGAAACTACCACAATTTTTCAAAGGTAAGGCTTCATTGATTGAGAGTGTATATCAACATAGGTAATAGGTGACCTACGCCGGTCTCATTAAAAACCTCTTTATGGTAAAACCCAGAGGGAAACCCATAAAAAGGGAAAAAGAGCTCTGGTGAAGCAACATGCACATTTATTCGAATTGAAATGAACATAAAAAACACACATAAAACAAGTTTTTTCAAGCAAAACATGCTATTAAACGTAAAACCTCTTATGGTGGCACACATTCCAGGGGCGGAGTATCTCCTTTCCTTCAATGTCTTCGAGCTTGTAAGCTCCTCCCTTTAGCACCTGTGTAAATTTGTAAGGGCCCTCCCAGTTGGGCTCAAGTTTTCCTGTATTCTTCAGTGCATCAACTTTCTGTAGGACTAGGTCTCCAACTCTGAAAGATCTCGGGATCACTCTACGATCATATGCAGCTTTAATCCTGCTTTTATATCTCTCTGCCTTGAGCCTTGCTATCTCTCTCTCTTCTTCTACCAGATCCAAAGCTTCTCTCATCAATTCATCATTCTTTTCTTCATTGAAGTGTGTGATCCGATGTGATCCTAATCGAGCTTCTGGAGGGATCACTGCTGTCGTTCCGTACACCAGTTGAAAAGGGGATTCTCTTGTAGCTGACTTAGGGCTAATTCTGTAGGACCAAAGGACATTATCCAATTCCTTTACCCAGCCCCCGCCTATTTTCTGTAAATGGGTTCGAATGCCATCCACTATAATTCTATTAGTGACCTCCACCTGACCGTTAGCTTAGGGATGAGCTACGAAGGTGAATCTCTGAAGGATACTCCATCTCCAACACCATTTTCTGACTTTCTCTCCATTGAATTGCGTGCCATTGTCCGAGACCAGGATCCTCGGTACTCCAAACCTGCAGCAAATATGTCTTGCTAGGAACTTAATTACATTATCCTCCTCTATTTTAGCTAGTGGAGCGGCTTCCACCCACTTGCTGAAGTAGTCCACCGCTACAATCAAGAATTTCTTCCCCCCCCCCCTGCGCCAAAGGGAAAGGTCCTACCAAATCCATCCCCCACTTTGCAAAAGGGCAAGGTGAATACACAACCCCCATTTCTTCCTCTGGCACTCGTATCAGAGGTCCATTCTTTTGGCATTTTTCGCATTTCTTTACAAACTCTCGAGCGTCTCTCATCACAGTAGGCCAGTAAAAACCTGCTCTAAATACCTTCTTTACAATAGTTTTATAGCCCTCATGGCTGGCTGCACAACCTTCATGGATATCCTTGATTATGAACTCTGCTTCTTGCTTCGAGAGGCACTTCAAGTACGGTTGGGTGAAGGATCTTCTATATAGCTGGTCTCCCATGATAAAGTACTTCAACATCAGAGCTTTAGTCTCTCTAGATGCTGGAGCGTTAGGATCCTTGTTCAATTCTTCCCATATCCCCTTCCTCCAGTCATCTCCCTCCGTTATCTCACCAACCAAGGTCTCCGTAGCCATTCGATCTGCCTTCAATAGAGTTATCTTCCCCTGTCCCTCGAACTCGGTGGAGCTAGCCAGCTTGGATAACCCATATGCCTTCATATTCTCCTCCCTCGGTATCTGTAATACTTCAAAAGCATGGAATTTTTTTTTCAAGTTTCTTACCCGTTCTAGGTAAGCAATCATTCTTTCATCTTTGGCAAGGCACTCTCCTATCACCTGTTGTACCACCAATTGCAAATCAGAGTATAAAGTGATCTTCTGGGCCCCTAATTCTGCCGCTATATCTGCTCCTCTGATTAAGGCTTCATATTCTGCTCTGTTGTTAGAGGTTGAGAATCGGAACTTAATGGCGACTTGTATCTCTTGACCTTCAGGATCAATCAAGACAATCCCTGCTCCACACTCTATTGCTGATGCGGAACAATCAACATAAACTTTCTAGTCCTCTACTTCTTCCGTTCTAGTAAATTCTTGAATGAAGTCTGACAAGGCTTGCGCTTTAATAGCCCTCCTAGGCTCCTAGTCAATGTCATATTCTTGCAATTCCACGGCCCACTTGACCATTCTCCCAATAAAGGGTAGTTAGTCCGCATAATAATTTTATATGATAAGAAATAAGGGCGTAATCGCCTAGCTGTTATTACCACAGCTAGAGCAGCCTTCTCCACCTCTGAGTATCAAATCTCGGCTCCTTGAATAACTTTGCTGACGTAATAAATAGGTTGCTGAGTGGGCCCTTCTTCTTTTATCAGGGTTGTACTCAGGGAATATTCCCCTACGGAGAGATATAGGAGGAGGGTATCACCTTGAGAGGGTTTTTTCATCTTCGGGAGCTGTGCCAGGTGGAGTTTGAGCTCCTCAAGGCCTTTTGGCAGTGTTCGTCCCATTCAAATATTGACCCTTTCCTCAACGTTCTGAAGAAATGGTGGCTTTTCTCCGCTGACCTGGATATGAATCTGCTTAGAGTTGTTATTCTACCATTTAGCGTTTGTAACTCCTTCAGATTTCGGGGGGGCTGCATGTCGAGTACTGCATTTACCTTTGCAGGGTTTACTTCTATCCCCCTCTGGGTCACCATGTATCCTAAAAACTTTCCAGATCGCACTCCAAAAGAACATTTAGCTGGGTTCAACTTGATGCCATTATTCCTGATCACCTGAAATATCTCCCTCAAGTCTTCTACATGCTCTTCTACCTTAGTGCTCTTGGCCAACATATCGTCCACATAGATCTCCATGTTCCTACCAATCTGTTCACGGAATACTGCGTCTACCATTCTTTGGTAAGTAGCTCCTGCATTTATCAATCCAAAGGGCATGCGTACATAACCGAACGTACCACATGTGACAATGAAACATACCTTTGGGATATCGGAGGGGTTTAACTGAATTTGATGGTATCCTTGGTACGCATCCATTATGCTAAGCAGCTCAAATCCCGACGTTGCGTCTACCAGTTGGTCAATTCTGGGTAGAGGGTAATGGTCTTTCGGACAAGCCTTGTTCAAATCCCTGAAGTCGATACACATTCTCCATTTACCAGCTCTCTTGGACACCAGAACGGCGTTTGAGAGCCATTCGGGGAACTGTACCCTTTTCACATGTCCTGCATTCAATAATTTGTCATTTTCTTCTTTTACGATAAGATTATTTTCCTTACCGAAGTTCCTCAATTTCCGTTTTATTGGCTTTGCCCTCGGATCTACGTTGAGGTGATGCATGGCTACTTCTGGAGTGATGCCTGTCATATCTGTTGGAGCGAAAGCGAAAATATCTGCATTCTCTCTGAGGGTGATTACCATCTTCTCCTTAAGTCCTGGGTCCATTTGAGTACCGATCCTGGTTGTGAACCCTTCTTTCCCTGCGTAGAGCTCAATAATATTCATCAGCTCCTCACCTGCCTTAATTTTGGATTGTTCTCCCGCCAATTCGCCCACTCTTTGTCTTTTCAGTTCGGGGTCATCGTCTTTAAACCTCTCCAATCCTCGGACCACGACCTTGTCTGCCAATATTTTCACTGATTCTACATAACACTTTCTTGCTTGATATTGATCTCCACATATCTCCCCTACCCCCGTGGCGGGAAACTTCATCTTCATATGAAAGGTAGAGATTACTGCCTGGAAGATGTTTAAACTCGGCCTTCCCATCACCACATTGTATGAAGAGGGGATGTCTACTATTAGAAACTTCATCTTCATCTGGTCTGAACTCAATGTTAGGGACAACTGTTGTCTTTCCTACCTCTCGGTATTCCCCATTTCGTTCAGTCTTTAATGATCTAACACTCTGTTTTCTTTATCTAAAGGAGTCTCCATCCGTAGGACCTCCCATGATCATATGGATTATCCCCCTTTTCTGAGGGAGAGGAGGTTGACCCTCCGTATCCTTCCTCGGTTCTCTCCTATCTTCATCTGGCTTCCCTTCATGGTCTTTCCTTTTCTGCCCTCGAGGGCCTTGCCTGTCTCTGAACGTGAATTCTTTAAGGTGTCCTGCTTAGATCATCCTTTCTATTTCGTCCCTTAGATGCCAGCATTGGTTGGTATCATGGCCATAATCGTTATGAAAACGGCATAACTTATAAGACTTGGGATTTTGAGGACCTTTGTTTCTGGAGTAGGGGAATTTTATGTAAGGATGGTCTTCTGTTACCTCTAAGACTTTCGCTGGTTCCAACTTTAGAGGAGTATATTTCTCGAACCTTCCCCGAGGGCCTAGGCGTGATCCTTCAACATCATTCGCATTTACAGCTCCTTTTGAACTCTTGAATCTCTCTGGACTAGGCTTTCTCGATGTGGGTTCTCTCCTTCTTTCCCCACTTCCTCCCATCGGTTTTGTTTCAGACCTTTTAGCTTTTCGTACCTCTTCCAAAGTGAGGTATTTCTCCGCCCTTTTTAGCAACTCATCGAATGTTTGCACTGGTTTCTTGGCCAAGGAGGAGAAGAGATCTCCATCCCTCAATCCGTTGATAAGGGCGTTAATTTTAACTTTCGGAGAGGCAGTAGGTACCTCTAGAGCGGCTTGATTAAATCTTTTCAGGAATGCTTGAAAACTTTCATTTTCTCCTTGTCTCATATTGAACAAGGTGAGCGTGGCCCTGGGTTGCCTTCTAGCACTAGCGAATTGGTGTAGAAACAATTCACTGAATTCTGACCATGAGTGAATAGTGTCAGGTCCCAACTGTGTAAACCATTGCTAAGCAGCCTTGGCCAAAGTGGTTAAGAAAACTCTGCACTTGACACCTTCTCCATAATGGTGCAGTAGGGCGGCATTTTCGAATCTCACCAAGTGTTCGTACGGATCCGTAGTGTTGTCATATTCAAAATTCAAAGATTTGAAGTTAAAAGGTAATTCATCTTGTAAGATACTTGGAGAGAACTGACAACCAGTGACATAAGGAGATTTACTTACGTTATTGGTCATTTGCTTTTTCATGTATCTCATTTCTTTCTGGAGGGCTTGTATCTGGTCACTGACGGCCCCTTGGTAGATATCGTTTATGATCTCTCCCGTCCCAGGATCTAGGGTTCCTTCTCGAGCTGCTTCTGTATTCCTTCTAGGGATCCGAGTGGGGACACTTCTTTCGGCCTAAGAAGGTATTTTATCTTCTTGATCTCGAGGAGCTTCCTCATTTCTGGAGGGGGCCAGAGAAGAGCCAATTATATTCTCCGGAATTTTTTGCTTCACGTTCTCGTTCACTGGTGGAATAGCACAAGGGATAGGTACTCCTCGAGATGTAATTACCCTTTCCACAGCTTGGGCAATCATGGCACTCAGTTGATCTTGAGAGACCGTAAGGAGCTCAGGTTGGGGGTGGGATGAAGGTGTTTCCCTATTGGCTCCACTCCCCGAGGCTCCGGAAGTACCGATTGTGTTTTCTTCAGGTGGGGGTAGATTATCGCCAGACGTAGTGGTTGAGGGTTGTTTCCCTAGATTTCTGTTTGCAGAAAAACCTGGAGGAGGCGGAGGGAAGGGGGGGAGCAGTGTCTCCCTTTTCCTTGGTCTGCTTTATGAGATCTTGTTCTCCACCCATTGTTATACGAAATTTTCTCACTTCTTAGCTCGAAAACTTCCCACAGACGGCGCCAATTGTTGCGTCAAAAAGTGACGAGGTATGATATCGAATCCACCGGTTCGGATTAAGGCTTCTTCGAGTTTGGATTATCACTTCTGAGAAAGCTTTCTTACGAACAATCCTCTTCCGAGCTCCCAAAAACCTGCAAAAACATGCCGGACGGGATTCCGACGTGGAATCTCCGACGCTCAAGTCAGATATGATCTCGGGAGAATCAAAGAGGAACTTTCCTACGGATGGAGGGAGAGTTCTCGCAAGAAGTCAATACTCGAATATTCATTGCACGAAGTGTAGTCTTTTGTAAATTTAATATTTATATATATTTAAAAATTGATTCATATATAGACTTGGTTCGATTGAATATTTGGAGTGTAGAATTCTACATAACTTGCTGTCATTAATTTAAAAGTTTGCACTATTTGGACATGGAAATGATATAAAGCCCATCTGCACAGCAATAATATTTTTTATTTATATTTAATTTGAATTTAATCTCATATTAATATTTTATTTTATTCATATCAAAATTATAAAATCTTTTTTTACATTTAATTTAATATTATCTCTATCAAATCATCTAACTAATGACATTAATCTTTTTTCAAATCTTTTTCATCCCATTCATTTTGGCGTAACAACATTTAAGAACATTTTAGAAAAATATGATGTATCATAAATTAATTTTGCCATAAAAACCTTTTAAAATATTTTAGAAAATTTTGATGTATCATAGATTAAGAAAGACTCGCACTGACTTTTTATTGAAGAACTACAAAATCTAAAGAAAAAAATAACATAAATGATGTTAATATTAGGCATTGATGCAGCCAAAATATGTCGTCCTCGGAGATGACGACACGTGGATATAAGATGAATTAAATCCGTCTTAGTAAGAGTAATGGTTTGTCGAAGAGGATTAATACACCCTTAAGCCCAAAGAGGGAGATAGGTATATTTGGGCCTTTGGCCCATATCTGAGGCTTGATTGTTCTTGGGCCAGGTGTTCCCAGCCCGTGAGGGAGGTCTCTAGGATCCAGTCTTGATAGATGAGGCCCGAAACGAAGTCAAGGAGTAGGAGAGGAAGGAGTCCACCGAAAGACCGAGTCTTAAGGGGCAGCTGAGAAAAAAGAGGGAGAAGGAGTCGCCCTCTCTCCCACGAAATGAGGAAAGGTATAAAAGCAGGTTTGTTCACTTCATTGACTACGTTTTTTATATTACCAACACACACTTTACATTTTTTACATGAACTACACGAGAAACATCCTGAATATACAGAAAACTCCACGATGCTTGCGAGAATTTCCCTCGAATTACAGGGAAATTCCACTTTAATTCTCCTGAGAAAGATTCTGACTTGAGCGTCGGAGATTCCACACTGGAATCCCCTCCGGCGTATTTTTACAGGTCTTTAAGGAGCTTGAAGGAGGATTATTCGTGGATAAGCTTGCGGGAAAGTGACGATCTAAGCCCACAACCGCCGTAATCCGGATTGGGAGATTCCGTATCCCTAATCGTTATTTTCTGACGCAACAACTGGCGCCGTCTGTGGGAAAGTTTCGAGCTAAGAAGTGAGAAAAGTTCCATACGAAATGGGCGGAGAACAGGATATGATGAAGCAGAAAAAGGAAAAGGGAGATATCGCTTCCCCTCCTTTCCATCCGCCTCCCCCGGGTTTTCCCTCAAACAGGACCTTAGGGAAACAACCCTCAACCCCTGTGTTAGACGATAACCCTCTGTTACCTGAGGGAAATACGACGGGTACCTCGGGAGCCTCTGGAAGTGGGATCAACAGGGATACACCCCCTTCCCACACCCGACCTGAGCTACTTAGTATCTCTCAGGACCAGCTAAATGCTATGATAGCCCAGGAAGTGGAGAAAATAATTGTTGCCCGAGGGATCCCTACCTCTGACGCTGCTCCACCAGTGGATGGGAAGGTGATGCAGAAGAACCCAAAGCGCATGATCGATTCCTCTCTGGCCCCTTCCAAAAACAAGGGAGTCCCTCGAGACCAAGAGGATAAAGTACTCTCTCAGGCGGAAAGAAGTGTCTCCAACAAAACCCCCAGAAGGAATACAGAGATATTTCCTGAAAGAACTTTGGACATGGAGATCGGAGAGAGTACGGATGACACTTATCAAGGAACAGTCAGCGATCAAATACAAGCCCTTCGGAAAGAAATGAAGGACATGAGGAAACAAATGGTTGACAACGTAAGTAAATCTCCTTATATTACTGGTTATCAGTTTACTTCGAATATCTTGCAAGTTGAATTACCCTCTAATTTCAAATCTTTGAACTTTGAATATGATGACACGGCGGATCCCTACGAACACCTGGTGAGGTTCGAAAATGTCACTCTGTTGCATCGCTATGGAGAGGGTGTCAAATGCAGAGTTTTCTTAACCACTCTATCAAAAGTTGCCCAACAATGGTTTACACAATTGGGACCTGACACTATCCACTCTTGGTCAGAGTTTAGCGAACTGTTCTTGCACCAATTCGCCAGTGCCCGAAGGTAGCCCAGAGCTACCCCCACTTTGTTCAACATGAGACAGGGAGAAAATGAAAGCCTTCGAGCTTTTCTGAAAAGATTCAATCAAGCTGCCCTGGAAGTGCCCACTGCCTCTTCCGAAGTTGAGATTAACGCCCTTACCAACGGATTGAAATACGGAGACCTTTTCACCTCCCTGGCCAAGAAACATGTACTGACATTCGATGAACTATTAAGGAGAGCTGAGAAATATCTCACCCTGGAGGAGGTACGGAAAGCCAAACGCTCTGAAACAAAACCAATGAGAAGAGATGAAAGGTGAAGGAGAGAAATCATACCCCGGAGGCCCAGTCCAGAGAGATATAGAAGTTTGAGGAGGACTGGAAACATTAAGGAAGAAGAGGCAACACGCTCGGGTCCCAAGGGAAGGTTCGAGAAATATATCCCTCTGAAAATAGAGCCAGCGGAAGTCTTAGAAGTAGTGGGAGATCACCCTAACATGAAGTTCCCCTACTCCAGAAACAGAGGTCCCCAGAATCCTAAATTTGATAAGTTCTGCCGGTTCCACAATGATTACGGTCACGACACAAATCAGTGCTGACACTTAAAGGATGAGATAGAAAGTTTTTATCCAAGCAGGCCATCTTAATGAATTCACATTCCGGGACAGGCAGGGCCCTCGGGGGCAAAAGAGAAAAGATCCAGAGGGGAATAGAAGTTAACCCTGCGAAAGTGAATGTCGTACTTGATATGCAACCTCCTCGAAATTGAAAGAGCTATAGACCCTGAATGGTAGAATAGCAGCCCTGAGCAGATTCATAGCAAGATCGGCAGAGAAAAGTCATCACTTCTTCAGGACATTAAGGAAAGGGTCGAAAGTTGAATGGGATGAGCACTGCTAAAGAGCCTTCGAGGAACTTAAGCTTCATCTGGAACAACTCCCAAAATTGACAAAACCCTCTCAGTGAGATATCATACTCTTATATCTCTTAGTAGGGGAGCATTCCTTAAGTATAGCTTTGGTGAGGGAAGAGGGCTCCACACAACAGCCCATTTACTATGTGAGTAAGGTACTAGGGAGAGCAGATTTGTCAAGAAAGATGGTCAAATGGGCCGTTGAATTGCATGAATATGATATTGATTATGAACCCAGGAGGGTTATTAAGGCCCAAGCCCTTGGGTGTGGAAGGCTGGAAGTTGTATGTTGATGGCTCCGCATCAGCGCTTGGGTGTAGGGCAGGGATAGTATTGATAGACCCTGAAGGTCACGAGATACAAGTTGCCGTTAAATTTTGATTTTCGATCTCTAACAACGGAGCAGAGTATGAGGCCCTGATCAGAGGAGCAGACATGGCAGCGGAACTGGGAGCGCAAAAGATCACTCTATATTCAGATTCACAATTGGTGGTGCAGTAGGTAACAGGGGAATACCTCGCTAAAGATGAAAAGATGATTGCATATTTAGAGCAAGGGAGGAACTTGAAGAATAAATTTCATGCTTTCGAAGTAGTACATATACCAAGAGAGGAAAAACACTTGTGATTCTAATATTAAAAAAACTTCAATCATCGAGAGAATTGCGGGAACAAATGAATTTCGCTTCACAAAAAGGAGGGGGGAATGAATGCTCTCAACCGATGCATACTTGACAACTTAAGGGAGGTATCTCTGCACTTTTTATGTGAATCGAAATTGAAATATCGCTTGAAAGACATTTTTTGTTGATGATATAGTGTTAAGTATTTCTGAAAAATCATTTTGTATAAGAAGCATAAATTTAGCATGAGAACAATCATTTCTTGACCATTGTGTTGAAAGGGTAAGTGAAATATATATTAAGACTTGCAGTAGTGTTCATCTCTTAGCTATTATGTTGTGAAAAATGTGATATATGAGGTAGCATGCATTGTCTTGGCTAATTGATTTATACTAATCTGATATTTGAATGAGACTTGTCGATATGATGAATTTGAGTGAGAAGAATAATTTATCTATGATAGATAGGATCGAGATAAACTATTATATGTTGTGATTTGCATAATTGATTACTCCTTAACTACGATGTTGTGGAGAAGGACTTAAATCTACTTAGTGTAGCGTGGATATTAATCATTTCAATCAATGTGTTGCGAAAATATGAGATGTATTGTATATGAGGAAAGATTCGCATGAGAATACACCTTTTATTGAATTAGCACTAGAATTTTGACAAAGCCGGTACCAAATCTTGGTACAAATTGTTATTTAACCTTTTTGTTGTGAGAAATTTCGAGAAGGTCCAGCCCAGAAACCTTTAAGAACCCTGGGAGTGCTGAAAACACAAGAGGTTCCGGAGGGGTATGCAGGGCCCCGAGGTCCATGATCCAGATCGGTGGAGGTTCTGGAGGGTTATTCAGGGCCCCGAGGCCTAACATCCAGATTAGACAATACGAGACAGAGCATTCCAGGCCCCGAGGGGTGGCAAAAATACGAACTCCAATTAGTTAAGACCTGAATGTCCAGGACCCGAGGGCTGGCAGAGATAGAGAATATTCTGGTCCCCGAGGGCTGGCAGGGATATGAACACTAATTGGTCAGGACCTAAGGGTCCGTGCTGAATGTGCTGGAAACGTTGGAGGTTCTGGAGGGTTATTCAAGGCCCCGAGATCCAGCATCCAGACTAGGGAGTTCGAGATGGAGTATTCAAGGCCCCGAGGGCTGACGGAAACCTAAGGATCCAGGTCCGTGAGGGCTAGCTGAGATACAATGAGTACATTGGTACCACTGGTTAGTACACGTGTTTGATATATCCTAAAATATTAGATCTTTTGTATTAATTTGATATTACCATGAGCATGTCTTTAAGAGATTGACGTATATGATTCGAGGCTAATTTTTTTCCGTTGAATTAAGCATAGTCCCCTTGAGCTTACATGATTGATTTATGTAGATATTTTAGAAACGATATTGGAATTGAGAATTACTTGAAATCTTAGAAGCATGAGTAGGTAATTCATATGTCAAGTTCTGTGACTACTTAATGCGGGAGAATTGATGGTAACTATGGTTCTGGAAACGAAGGCTAACATAGCTATTTTCAAATTGTGTATGATTGACATGTTTCTATACTTTAGATATGATTTCAGAATATAGAGTGAGCCTATTCAGGTCCTTGAGATCAAAAAATGAAAAATGTTATTTCTTACCTTTTTATCTTTAAATAATGATATGTCTTGAGTTATGTCCTCGTTTAGGACCTTGAAGCTTGCGTGTACTAGAAATACTCATTTATGATGAAACGTGGAGAATTGAATATTCATTGAAATTTTCATTTGAAGAGACTATTTGAGAGAGCATGATCCACTTTATTTTTAGAATGGGAGTTGATTTGTTTTGTTTGTTCGATGCTATGAAGTTTTATATCCGAAAAGATAATGAATTTTTAATATTGCATGAGATGATTCTTGTAGAGTGATGAAACATGATTTAAGCGTTTTGAGGTACTTAAAGGCTAGTATCCCTAAGTGACCGAAATAATAATTCCGAGCGTTTTGAGGTATTTTAGGGCCACCAACCCTAAATAAGTGAAATAATAAGCCTGAAAACTAGAGTTGATAAACAATGATCCCATGAGGAGGAGTTGGAGATTCTAGAGGTGCTTGATTAGCCCGAGGGAGCAGGATTACAGAAGAGAATAAAGATTGAGTTCAGGGGAGCCTTGAAGGACCCCCAGATTATTATGAGATTTGAGATCCTAAAGAGCGAAGGCAAACAACGTTGAGAGGCTGGAGGTTCAGGAAAAGACCATGTACAATGAAGTTAAACCTCGACCTGCTCGAGGAGCTGTAGATGTACGAGAGATATGCGCAACTCCGAAGATGAATATTGAGGTAACAAGTTAGTTCATATTACTTGAGGTTTCTATGTTCCGATAGCCAGAAAATTGATGGCTCAGATACTAAGACGAAGATGGATATTACCGGACTGGCTATGAAACAAACTTCATCATGTTGAGGACTTGAGATCAGATTACCACCTCCGAGACACGGCTACGAAGTCAACTTAGTATATTTGAGGGGCAATACCCCTGAACGACCAAAGTCAAAGACCATATCCCTAGAGGAATGAAGATGATGTCCCTGAGAAAGAGTTAGAATAAACCTGCAAATAGTTTGATTCGAGAGTAAGAGACACCCTAAGGCCACGAGGCCAAGGGGAGCCTGAAAAAATTGAGTAGGTTCTGATGAACCTCACTCTGAGAAACTTGCGTAGGTTCCGATGAACCTCACCCTGAGAAATTGAGTAGGTTCTGGTGAACCTAACTCTGAGAAAATTGTGTAGGTTCCAATGAACCTCACCCTGAAAATTTGAGCAGGTTCCGATGAACCTTACTCTAAGAAAATGCGCAGGTTTAGACAAACCTCACCCTGAGAAAATGAGTAGGTTCCGATGAACCTTACCCTGAGAAAATGAGTAGGTTCCGATGAACCTTACTCTGAGAAAATGCGCAGGTTTATACAAACCTCACCCTGAGAAAATGAGTAGGTTCTGAAAAACCTTACTCTGAGAAAATGCGCAGGTTTAGACAAACCTCACCCTGAGAAAATGAGTAGGTTCCGATGAACCTTACTCTGAGAAAATGCGCAGGTTTAGACAAACCTCACCCTGAGAAAATGAGTAGGTTCCGATGAACCTTACTCTGAGAAAATGCGCAGGTTTAGACAAACCTCACCCTGAGAAAATGAGTAGGTTCCGATGAACCTTACTCTGAGAAAATGCGCAGGTTTAGACAAACCTTACCCTGAGAAAATGAGTAGGTTCCGATGAACCTTACTCTAAGAAAATGCGCAAGTTTAGACAAACCTCACCCTGAGAAAATGAGTAGGTTCTGAGGAACCTTAATCTGAGAAAAGACGTAGGTTTAGACAAACCTCACCCTGAGAAAATGAGTAGGTTCCGATGAACCTTACTCTGAGAAAATGCGTGGGTTTAGAAAAACCTCACCCTGAGAAAATGAGTAAGTTCCGACAAACTTCACTCTAAGAAAATGAGTAGGTCTCAATGAACCTTACTCTGAGAAATAACGCAAGTTCGAAAATGATGCAAGGTCGAAAGGAACTTTATCCTAAGGGAGCACTTGAAGCTCTAGGATCGAACACGTCCCTGTGGAATAAATCTCCACCCAATATAACCTCTGAGGCTAGGGGGAGTAGGAACTAGGGGAAAATTCTACAAGTATTATCAAGTAAGTATAAAAGCCTGAATTCTCTATTCCCGAATTCTTTATTTTTGCGATAATGTAGCCTCAAAGCCTATATGTGGTAGAAGAATACTAGAGAGACACATGGGAACCTAGTCAAGAGATGATAAATGCAATATATGACATGCTCACTATCCTAAAACATAATACATGGCATGCTTACGAAGAAAAAACAACACATATGTATGTATACAATGAAATAACATGCAGGTAAGATAGGAAGGAGCAAGGTAAAACATTAAAAGGCAAGAAATATAGTAGAAAAAACATCCAAGACCAAAGACACCATGCCCTGGCCCTCCAAAGAAAAACGCAGGAGTGTGGAGTCTCCTGAAAATACCAAAGGGACACAGAGGTCCCCTAAAAAAAAAGAGAAATTGTTTAACAAAGTACTGAAATATTGTTATTATCGGAGAAAGTACCCAGAAAATTCTGCCCTGCTGCTGAGGTAAAGAGACTCTCAACACAAAACTTCACCCCAGTTGAGGGCAATTCATCCTTCAGACATTGGATCTCCTTATCCTGCTCAGCAACATGGACCCGAAGAAGAGAGAGCTCTTCCAGTAAGACCTGGTTCTGTGTTGAGATCTGAACCTTCTCGCCATGGCTGCCTTCCTCCCTAAGGTGGCCTCCTGAAGCTTTGCCTCGATCATCTCCTTTTTCACCTTCTCCTACTCTACCTGACTGTGGAGATCGTCATGGAGTCGAAGAGACTGAAGGGCTTGCTCGAACACATCAGAGTAGAGGAGACCAAACTTCATAAGAGTTGCAAAATAATAAAGAAAGTTAGGACATTTGTTCTACCCCTTATCAGTCATATAAAGAAGTATGTACTACAGGCTTACTTGAGAGAAGCTGTGGGCGGTATGCACCATCCTTTCTTCCAGGGTTAGGGCACTAAGAGCTTTAACTGCGAGGGCAGGGATATGTCGTTCCACAAAAGCGATGAACTACTCAATACAGATATCATCCGTGGCCTCTAGATCAATGGTCGCCGAGGGAGTGAAAGAGGATTTACCTTTGGTTTTCTTCTTCTTAGAGGCACCAGAAGTAGGGAGCCCAGAAAAGAAAGCAGCTCTTCCAGCGAAATTTGGGCGTTCTCTAGGGTGAGCAGCCCTAACTCGGTAATCCATCGGGAAAATCCCTGAACGGACAAAGGCGGCTACCCCCTCTTTTGGAAGGCTAGAGGAAGTAGAAATTTTGTTTTTTAAAGTGGGATCTGTTATGGGAAATAGGGAGACTGAGTTGGAAGGGGAATCAGAACCTTCCATAGAAGCATTTTCCGATGAGGAATGAGAAGAAGAGGACATGACGATAAAATAAAAAGGAAAAAGAGGTAAAGATGGGTACCTGAAAATGAAAGCACCTCCGGAAAGTAAGTGATGTGTCGGCGAACGTGTGAAGAAGACGGTTGGTTGCAGAATCGAAAGGAAAACTTGGAGAGAGACGTAGAACTGTGGAAGAGAAGTTTGCAAGAGTGAGAGAGGGTTTTTTTTTTATTTTTGAATTGGGAAGTTATGATGGTAACTCAGAATATGGGGAGAAAACCGAGGAAAGTGGCATTCATAACTCATAGGAGGTCACGTGATTATGGCAACGGCGGCTGGCTCCCTTTCCTAGGATAGGCGCGTGACGAAGGCAAATACGGAATTCGAAGCGGTAAGGAAATTGAAATAAGGGATGGTTATCACTTAGCAGCAAAAGGAGATATTTGAAAGAAGGATTAAGCTCCTATACCGAGGGGTATATTTTCTTAGGGGTGTACAATGTATCCCTTGAATTTAGTCTGAAAAATAGCAGCAGTTTTCGAGGAATGATCCATAAGGGGAATTCATCTTATCCCTTTTCCTACTCTCATAAAATTACTAACACTTTTACGAGAGTAGGGGGGAGTAGTTGATGCGGCCAAAATATGTCGTCTTCGGAGATGACGACACGTGGATATAAGATGAATTAAATCTGTCTTAGTAAGAGTAATGGTTTGTCGAAGAGGATTAATACACCCTTAAGTCCAAGAGGGAGATAGGTATATTTAGGCCTTTGGCCCATATCTGAGGCTTGATTGTTCTTGGGCCAGATGTTCCCAGCCCATAAGGGAGGTCTCTAGGATCCAGTCTTGATAGATGAGGTCTGAAACGAAGTCAAGGAGTAGGAGAGGAAGGAGTCCACTGAAAGACCAGTCTTAAGGGGCGGTTGAGAAAAGGAGGGAGAAGGAGTCTCCCTCTTTCCCACGAAATGAGGAAAGGTATAAAAGCAGGTTTGTTCACTTCATTGACTACGTTTTTGACATTACGACCCACACTTTACATTTTTTACATGAACTACACGAGAAACATTCTGAATATACAGAAAACTCCACGATGCTTGCCAGAATTTCCCTCGAATTACAGGGAAATTCCACTTTGATTCTTCTAAGATGAGAAAGATTCTGACTTGAGCGGAGATTCCACGCCGGAATCCCCCTCCGACATGTTTTTGCAGGTCTTTAAGGAGCTTGAAGGAGGATTATTCATGGATAAGCTTGCGGGAAAGTGACGATCTAAGCCCATAACCGCCGTAATTCGGATAGGGAGATTTTGTATCCCTAATCGTTATTTTCTGACGCAACAGGCATATATAAAATATATTATAATATATTTTATATATACCTAATTAAGACCCTTGTACTTAAGGATGTGGACATGTCATGATAAACGAACCTATCCTGATCTACCTTCTAAATACGCTTTAAAAAAAAAACTTTATTACTTAGTTAAAATATAAACTGATCAAGTTAGTTATTAATCTTCCCTTTTGTATGCGTTTTTTTTAAGCTAACACGACTATTTCATAATTGGTACATAATACCTAAAATTTTGTGATGGCAGTATCAAGGATCGGATGAACAAAATTTTGGAGTTTTTTTTATTATTTATATATATTTTTTTTAATGTTGATTTTGGAGTTTTTTTTTATTATTTATATATATTTTTTTTAATGTTGCTGAGTTTTTATATTTCCTTTACCTTGTCCACATTTAATTGATTTATTGAATGAATTATTAAAACATTTATTGAGGTTGTGATGAATGATATTTTTCATTTAATAAAAAGTCTATATATAAGTGAATTTCTTAATCTATGATACATAAATTTTTTCTAAAATAATCTTCTAAATTCTAAAAGGTTGTTATGGCAATTAGATTAATTTTTATTTTGGGATGAATATATTCTGAGACAAAATTAATTTTCAAGTGTCCTTTTTTTTTTTTTTTAATTTCGATATCAAGTCGACTAATTCGGGGGATCAATTCTATTGTTCATGTACTATGGACTGACCCCTTACTATTTGTTTGCACTTTGAAGAATTTTAAACTTGAGACTAAAGAAAAGTAACTCCTACTTAACTTAGGTCATCTACCGCCACGAACTCTAAAATGAAGATCTCTAAACTCTAAAATGAAAATCTATAAACTCTAAAATACAGTTTTTTTACTCTATTTTACCGACCTTCTCCAACTATAAAACTTTATATCTTACTCTATTTATTATTTTATTCATTTTCAATATATTTCAATCATTAAATAATATTTTAATATATTTATCTTGATATTTAAATTAATTTATACAATTAAATATTCAATTAATAAATTAAATTATAAAATTAAATATTATTGATTTTATCAAAATTATAAAATATTAACAAATTTATAATTTTCAAATATTACTTTTATTTAAATATAAAAATATGAAACACATAATGACGTACAATGAACATGTGAATGTAATCTAATACAATAAAAGTACACTCATTACATTTAAAATAGACTAAATAACACTCACAATATTGTGAATTATTGGTTTGTATTTCTTTTCAGTTTGTTTTCACTTAATTTAACATGTCGGTGTTATATGTAGCTAGGTTATGCATGTATGTCCGTTTTAATATGTAATGTATTTCATATTTCATATGTAATGTATGTTTTATTGTATTTTATGTTATTTGTTTGTTGGTAATAATAATACAAAAAAAAAATTAAATTAAACAACTAAAATCATATTATAGATTAGTACAACAATATAATTGTAATTGTTTAACAAAAGAACTCTAATTAATAATATAAAATTATAAATATAGAATTGTAAATATTAATAAAATAATAAATATAAAATATTGAGTTTTGAATAGTTAACTTTATATAAAACTCTATTTCAAATCTTCATAAAGTATGATTGGAGAAAGACAAAACTCCATTTTTTAAGTTTAACTCCATTGTAGCCTACCGTTCGAGTTAGTCTTAGACCATCTCCAGCGGTACTCTATAAATAAAGTTTAACTTCATTTATAGCTAAATAAAGTTTAACTTCATTTATAGAGTTTTGCTCCCTCCAACTGTACTCTATTTTGAAATAGAGTTTTGAATAGTAAACTTCATATATGAAGTTTACTATTCAAAACTCTATATTTTATATCTATTATTTTATTAATATTTACAATTCTGTATTACAATTCTATATTAATAATTGGTTAAATATAATTACAATTCTATTATTACACTAATTTATAATTTAATTTTAATTGTGTAATTAATTTTTTTTTTTTTTTGTGTATTATTATTACCTACAAAAAAATAACGTAAAATACAATAAAACATACATTATATATTAAATATGAAATACATTACATATTAAAACGGACATACATGCATTACTTAACTATATATAACACCGACATATTAAAATAAGTGAACACAAACTGAAAAGAAATACAAATAATAAAAAAACGATACACTAGTACGGCGGAATGTTGGATCCAAATGGAGAAGTTCCGCTAAAAAACATTGTTTTTGTACGATTATACACACATGTATCGTTTTACATCATTATGTGTTTCGTAATTTTATATTTAAATAAAAGTAATATTTAAAAACTACAAGTTTATTTACATTTTATGATTTTGAAAAAATCAATAATATTTAATTTATAATTTAATTTACTAATTGAATATTTAATTGTATAAATTTATTTAAATACGAAGATAAATATATTATTTAATGATTGTAATATATTGAAAATGATTAAAATAATAAATAGAGTAAGATATAGAGTTTCATGGTTGGAGAATGTATTTAAAATAGAGTATGAAAAAATATATATTTTGAAGTGTAGAGATTTTCGAATTTGTGGTTGGAGATGAACTTTAGTTTGATATTTTGTTTGCACCCTCAGTCTAGGGCCTCTAGGCTATTGAAGATAAGATTGCGACACCTGAAATGAAGTCAAGTAAGGTAACAAGTGTTACCATGTGCATGATTTGAGTTCAGACTGCGAGTTATTCGTACTTGATTTGAAAAAAAATTGAAATCGATTCGAAGGTAATCATCGAGTCGAGTTTCGAGCTACTCAAGTAGTTATCGAGTTCGAGCTCATAAATACTCGACTCGAAAGGCTCGCAAGCTTAATCGAGTTTGAACAATATTTACTATTTTGCCATTAATATATAATTTATATTTATATATAAGTAATTGAGTCGAGCTCAAGTTTATTTTCAAAAAATATATATTTTATATTTAATTTTAAAAATTATATAGGTAATCGAGTCAAGTCGAGTTCAAATTTATTGAGTTGAGCTCGATCTTTAAAATTTTAGACTCGATCGAGTCGAGTTTCGAGCTCAGCACTACTCGACTCGTTTACATCCCCTACTTCAATTAGTAAGGCTCACATCTGCAAATAAACTATTTGCTAGGTAGTTGTTAATTGATAATTAATGTATGAGTTGGTCTCCTGTGCATAGTGTGCACGTGCACACTAATACACAAATTAATTCTCTATATATGAGTAAGAGCGAAACTATTGAGTTAAGTTACTACTGTACAAGTGGTTACAAACACCTTTTAGGTCTTAGGTTCGATTCCTGTTTCATGTTTTTTATTTAATTTGCTATTTCTATTTGTTTTTTAATGTTTTTTATTTTAATTCGCTGTTTTTTATTTTAATTCGCCATTTCTTTGTTTTTTATTTTAAATACAATTTTTTGCTACTTCTGTTTGTATGTTTGTATTTTTTTTTATTCTAAACACAATTTTATATTTGTAATTCAATAATAATAGTTACAACTTTTCAATAACAAAATTTTCACTTTTCAGATTACACTTTTCATTTCAATAACAAAATTACCACTTTTCTATAATGAGAATTACACTTTCAGTATCACTTTTTATTTTTATTTTAATTCGCTATTTCTATTTGTTTTTTATTTTACTTCGTTGTTTTTTATTTTAATTCGCCATTTCTTTGTTTTTTATTTACCACTTTTCTATAATGAGAATTACACTTTCAGTATCACTTTTTATTTTTATTTTAATTCGCTATTTCTATTTGTTTTTTATTTTACTTCGCTGTTTTTTATTTTAATTCGCCATTTCTTTGTTTTTTATTTTAAATACAATGTTTCGCTATTTTTGTTTGTATGTTTGTATTTTTTTTTATTTTAAATACAATTTTATATTTGTAATTCAATAATAATAGTTACAATTTTTCAATAACAAAATTTTCACTTTTCACTATTAAAGATTACACTTTTCAATAACAAAATTATCACTTTTCTATAATGAGAATTACACTTTCAGTACCACTTTTTAATAATAATAATTACACTTTTCAGTAACGAAATCTACCACTTTTCAGTTAAAATGTCTACCACTTTTCAATAATAAGAATTACACTTTTCAGTTAAAATATCTACCACTTTTCAATAATAAGAATTACACTTTTCAATCAAAATATCTACCAAGCCACTTTTCAATAATAATAATTAAAAGTAATAAAATCTACTACTTTTCAATAATAAGAATAATATTTTTTTAATTTTAATAATAATTTTAACAATTTATAATTAAATATACCTATTTTAATTAATTAAATTAACCATGATAGTATAAGCAAAATAAAATGAAAATTATAGATCAATTAATAATTTTTATAAACGAGAATTGTAAATTAATTAATAATTGTAATTGTAAATTAATTAATTAATAAAGTAATAGATTATAAATTAATTAATTAATAAGTAAAGAAAAAATCGGAATTATAACCGTAAATAGAGAAAAGGGAACAATAAGTGAAAATGGGAGGATAAGTGCATTTGAGAATTTCCCTTAAAGTATAGTTAGAATAATTAATTTGTATAAATTAATTTCCTCTAAAACAAAAATTCTAATAACAAATTTCTTGCAATCCCCTATTTTATCAAGAATGGGTTTTAACTCTGTATAATTATCAAAACATGTACTTAATTTGTTAAAAAGAATACTCCCTCCGTCCCAAAGGAACTTGCACCCTTTGACCGGCACACACTTTAAGAAATATGTAAGAAAATGTGTAATGATTGATGTTTTGATGGATATATAGTTTTGTAAACTTTTATGAATAAAGTAAAGTAAAAAGTAGATTGAGTGTGGAAAAATAATGGCATATGGGTAAATATGAGTATATTTCAAGGGTGAGGGTTGTGAAGATATTTCCTTTCATGGAGTGTGCAAATTGGCATGGGACATCCATATATAGAAAGTGTGCAAATTCCTGTGGGACGGAGGGAGTATTATTATTAAAAACTTCATTTTCATATATATAAAACATTACTAATATTTTATTTAGTATATATATATATATATATATATATTTATGTTATAAATGGATGGATTCAAGAAAGAAATTAATGTGATATGATAATGGTGGAGTCCTCCTGTTTTGGCTGATTGCGAGCAGGGATGGATATGGGAAATCCTCCTTTCTTGGCCGTTCATTGCACCTCTTACTTAAAAAATACTCTGTATGTTGTTTACCGACTAAATCAATGTATAAATCCTTTGATATTTCAACATTTCTTTGTATTGGCATTTAAAAATAATTATCTAATACTCAGTATATTCTAAACAAAATATGTGACACATCCTCCATTCATTATTTTAAAATAATATACTGTTATAAACTATTGTTTTTTTTTTCTAATTATTTATTTATTTATTTATTCAAGGTGTTGGGTATGAAATATTGTAATTCTTATAATATTAATATTGATTAATTACATTATAATATAGAATTGATGTTATATATAAAAGTAAGTTTATCCATGTGAATCCCCTATATGTAGGGGTGAAAACGGATCGGATATTTCCCGACCGATCCGGAACCGTATCCGGTCGGATACGAATTCGGTATAAAAATTTAGTATCCGGGCGGATACGGATTCGGATACGGATAGTTGACTTCGGATTCGGATTCGAAATACATAATATCCGACCGTATTCGAGTTTTCCCATATTTTATCGGATATTATCCGGATAATAAATCCGGATACCCGGATTTTTTAATATATTTTATTTTATATTTTATTTTAATTTTATTAAAGCTCTATTATAACTTATAACATTATTGGGTCTTATTGGGTCTCCGGCCTCTTGAACAGGGTGTGTTCATATGGCTCTAGGTTTTTTGCAATATAAGATCGTAAATTATATTATTGGGTCTTATTAAAAACTAAAAAGTGGTGCACAAAAACTTATATGCAATATTGCATACATGCATTTCAGTCATTCACACACATGTTTTTTATAAATACACCCACAAGCTTAATTCACACACATTTTTTATAAATACACCCACAAGCTTAATTCACACACACATTTTTTATAAATACACCCACTGACAGCTCAATTCACACCCACGTTTTTTATAAATGCACCCACTGACAGAAATTGAACATGGTCGTCTTCTCCGAGCAGTTTTCGGTCACCTCAGGCCGCGGTCGGACGCTGCAATTTACGATGACCTTAATCCTTAAATATTTTATATTGCTTTAAATATTCTTTAATACTAATTATTATGGGTCAATGTTATTTTGTATTACGTGCAATAATATATCTTACTACATGCAATACTATATGTTACTATATATTATAATGTGGGTTACTTAATCAATAAAAAAATATAAAAATATAAAAGAATCAGTATTACTATATAAAATTGTGTTATTACTACATGTAATAATTTGTTTTACTACATAAAAAATTATATGCTACTACATACTACAGTTTGAATTACTACATTGAATAGACGTTTGTTACTATATGTAACTTTATCAAATTATCTAATATTTTTCGCATCATCCTACAATAAAACCTTTTGTATTACAACATGATTATTGTGTTTACTACATTCGATAATATATGTTACTACATATTATAATGTGAGTTACTACATCAATAAAAACACTAGAAAAAACGTGTTACTAAATAAAAGAATTTGTATTATTATATAAATAGTTTGTGTTATTACTACATAAAATAATGTGTATTACTACATATTACAATTTGAATTACTACATTTAATATCCCGCGTTCGACAATAAAATAAAAGATAAAAAAATCACAGAAACGAGTAAAACAAACGGATTAAAAATTTCGAATTAAGTTGTTAATGGGTGTATTTATAAAAAATGTGTGTGAATTAAGTTTGTTGGTGTATTTATAAATATTGTGTGTGTGAATTAAGCTTGTGGGTGTATTTATAAAGAACATGTGTGTGAATGACTGAAATGCATATATGCAATATTTCATACAAGACTAGCCCAAAGTGGTGATGTTTACGAATGATATATTTTGATGATTTCATGTTTGTTGATTTTTTATGTGTTTCAATCACATTTTGATGATTTCCATTTGAAATATATTATCCGATTATAGTTATTCGAATCCGGCCCGGATTCGTCCGATATCCGTTCCGTATCCGTATACCGAATATTCCGAATTCGTATCCGAATCCGGCTTTTCCGTATTCGACTCCGAATTCGAGAAAAAAATATGGTTTAGGATACGGTATAAGCACTATCCGTCCGTATCCGATCCGTTTTCACCCCTACCTATATGTCATATTTTAAAGAGTTGAAATATTTAAAATAAAGTGACATGTGATAATTATATTGGTTAAAAAATATTTACAAAATGTTGTATCAAGAAAAATCTTTGTCTTATTCGATCTATTTCTCAATTTTTTTATTTTAATATTATTTTATAAAATTATTTAAATATATAACATATTATGAATGAAATCAGTTTTCTTGTAATCTACACATTTGATAGAATATACAAAAGAAAATATGCCAAAAATACATAGAAATAAAAGATATTTGGAGATACACCAGGTAAGGTGTGCATGTTCGGTGTACTCCAACTAAGATTTGGGTGTACCTTGTACTCTATAATCCAATACTCCCCCTAAAGTTGAACAGTTTGAATCTCTCGATACAATAGTGTAACATCTTCTGTTACATCATTTAAATTCACGTCATATGTATGTTCATCAAAATTTATAAATTTGAGAATAACGTCCTCACATAATCATTTACCCTATTCAAGAAATGATGCTAATTTATACTCCATAAAAGAATTTTCTTCCAAAATCTTATTCCAAAAAATCTTATAAAATTTATAATAATCTTATATTTGGAGACACAAAATATTAATTGGAATCACATATATTAATTATTAGCTATAACATCTATAATTGATCATACTAAACTAGAACCTAATATATAATTAGAACGTACATAATATATGCTCAAAACTTGAGATTTTTGGTGGTTCAATGTCCGAAATATAATTTATTTTCACATGGTGAAAAATTGGATTGTTGGAGATGTGCTAACCAGCCTGGCTGTCACAAATAACACAAGAAACGTGTGATAATTGAATTCAATCATCAGGGCCCAACTAAAGGTAATTATTAAGCCAAAAATAAAAAATAAAGAAATCAAGCCAGAGTTAGTGATTGACACTAGAGGTGTTTAAAAACATTTTTTTTTTAATTTTTTTTTTAAATAAAATCACTTTTGGAGTAATACAGTTAAGTGATTTTGGTGAAGCACCCCTCCACATACTTTTAATAGCTTTTATGTGCTTCTCATCATTATATTAATCAATTTTACAATTTTACCCTCATAATTTAATTAATATTTCATCTTTCCTCATTATCTATTCAAATGTAATAAAGGTGTCTTTTGTAAATTTATTAAAAATGTGATTTGTTTTGT
This sequence comes from Galeopsis tetrahit, assembly GCA_963675135.1. Taxonomy (NCBI): domain Eukaryota; kingdom Viridiplantae; phylum Streptophyta; class Magnoliopsida; order Lamiales; family Lamiaceae; genus Galeopsis; species Galeopsis tetrahit. The sequence goes on along the minus strand of OY776127.1, from coordinate 8,456,099 downwards.
AAACACCACAACATATACATAATTGATTAAAAATGTTTAATTTTAAAACACTATCAACTTTCAATTTTATTGCAAAAATCAATTTTAATCACTTTAAATCAATTAATGGTTAAAAAAAACACCCTTATAAGTCAATGAATTGCAAACCATTATGTATGGAAGCTTTAATTTCTACGAAAAGATAATGCTTCATGATTTTTGAAAGCCTAAAAATTTTATAAAAAAGAAGGCACTAGAAATGGCATGTAATGTCAACTAGGGCCCTATAAATTGTAATGTCAATTCTGGGGTCCGTCCCTAACTACAATACGAAGCACATATATATTTGGTTCCCTAGGCCTTTGTAAAAGATAGAGTTTCTTGTATTGGATATTCCTAAATCTAACCTGTAAAAAAAAAAATCTTTTATTTTCCTAGTTTTAAAGTTACTATAAAAAAAATGTTTTCGATCACACATCTTTTATCATCACTATAAAATAAATATTGTAAAATTTATTATATAGTCACATTAAATTTTTTAAGTTGTTAATATATGTGTTATAAAGACACTGAATAATGAATGTGTGAATATATACCCAATTACCACACATAATAATACATTGTCTATTATCACACTCCTTTTAATACACTAAAAATAGATGCATTTATAAGTATTTTTTAAATACATTATATTTTGATAAGTATATTTTTTACAACACTAAGAAAATAAGTTGAGTTAATATTAACTCTAATGCCACCAAATTATAAAAATTCATTTTTAATTTTAGTTGAGGGTGTGATTTTTTTTAATGAAACTTAGTTTTACCTATATGAATTTTTTGTTCTTAAATTAATTTTTAGAATAAATAAAAAATTAATTTGAATTTTAATCAAAATATAGTTTTTTTTTTTAAATTTCCCAATTCCAAATCACATATTTTGAAATTGATTTTAAAATATAAAAATATGATATATATATATATACATATATATATCTTATTTTAATCTTAATACTCTATATTTATGAGAATATAATGGCACACGAAATCCCTACATTCTCAGGCATTCTGATTAAAAAAATCTATTTTTTCTATTTTAATTTCAAAATAATAATTTTTTCTCCTCATAATTATTATTTTTAAATTTTAAATCATAATTATTATTTTTAATTTATTTTTTAACTTTAATCACAACACAATTTATTTCTTAAAATTTAATCATCTTATTATATTCTTAATACCACCCTATTCAAATCTCTCTCATTCTCAAAATCTTTGATCAGATTTCATACAAATAATTTTGAAGATTTTAAATGTACATAATCTTGAAGGTTTTTGTATTAGATTATTGATATACAAATTGAAGAGATTTTTGTATTAGATTATTAAGAAATTTTAGTTTTAAAATAGTGTTTTATCGGTAAAAAAAAAATCTCAACTAATTTTAAATATTTATTTACAATATTAATTTTATAATTTATAACATTTGTAAATTTACCAATAATATTAATAAAATTAAATGTCACGGTGGCAATTTTATCTCTTTTAATTATTTTAAATTTTAAATTTAAATAATCACATGATTTTCTCAACTAAGTTAAATCTCTAATCTTTTTATACCCGACTCACGTTTCGGTCACAATCTCTTGGTACAAAAAATCAACTTTTCTTCTTTTATTTTTTCTCTTTTATTAAATTTAAATCTTTAGGTGATTTTTGAAGGTTAATTGATTTTTACTTTTTCTCTTCTATTAAATTTTTAGGTGGTCAATAATTTTTAAAAAGAGGTATGTTTGACAACTAAATTAAATTTCTAATCTTTTTATACCCGACTCTTTATCTTATCTCAGTCACCCTCTCCCTCTCCGGCACATGATTTTTCGGAGGTTAATTATTTTTATTTTTTCTCTTTTATTAAATTTTTAGGTGATGAATAATTTTTAAAAAGAGGTATGTTTGATTTTTCCCTTTTTATTAAATTTTTAGGTGATTTTTCAGAGATAAATAATTTTAAAAATAGGTTTGTTTAATTGAATAATTTTACTTTATAGGGTTAATTCCAAATAAATACACCACCTTTCATCTCAATATCAATTTAATGACCATCTTTACTATTTTTTTTTAAAACCCCAATCTTTCATCGTGTTGCAATTAGATACACGTTTTTTTTTTCTCCGGTCAACAATTGATGATGTGGCTTGCTGGAGCTCGCCACGTCATATTACACATATTTTTTTTTATTTTCCCTATAAATATTACACTTTATAAAAATATAAAATTTTATAAAAATAAAATTACAGTGTCTCCTTTCTTCTTAAACTAAATCAAGTTTTCTTCTACCATTCTCAAACTAAATCAAGTTATTCTCTTCTAACCATAAAAATTAAATAAAAATAAAACTATCGGCATCTTCGACGTCTTCTTTGCTTCTCAAACTTTGTTATGCGCGTCTCTCTCACTTCTCACTTCTCAAACTCAATCAATCAAGTTCTTCTCTTCAAATCCTAAAAATCAAAATCATAAGGGATAGAACATTTTCATCTCTCATTAGTGTTAAACACATTAATTGTTAGAATATTATCATGTCTCATAAAGCATATAAATTGTAGTTCTCGAACAATAATCATTAGTTTTAAACACATTAATTCCTAGAATATTTTCCTCTCTCATAAAACATATAAATTGTAGTTCTCCAATTAGTTGAACAAAATAATAAAAAACCACCAACAAGGTTATCTTCAGTATACACCCAAATAGTCCACCGAAAAAAATTATAGTTCTCGAACTAGTTGAACAAAACAATAAAATTATTAAATAATTTAAGAATTCCTGAAGAAATAAACCACCAAATCACCAATGATCATGGATAAGATGCGTGAGTTTTTTATTTTTTTTGTATGATTTTTATGGTTAGAGGAGAATAACTTGATTTAGTTTGAGAATGGTAGAGAAAACTTGATTTAGTTTGAGAAGCAGGGAGACGCATGAAATTTTATTTTTATAAAATTTATGGTTAGGAGAGAATAACTTGTTTGAGAATGGTAGAAGAAAACTAGTTTGAGAAGCGGAGGAGACGCATACAATTTTATTTTTATTTTTATAAAATTTTATATTTTTATAAAGTGTAATCTTTATAGAGAAAATAAAAAAATATATGTAATATGACGTGGCGAGCTCCGGCAAGCCACATCATCAATTGTTGACCAGAGAAAAAAAAATGTGTATCTAATTGCAACGCGATGAAAGGTTGGGGTTTTAAAAAAAAATCGTAAAGGTCGTGATTAAATTGATACTGAGACTAAAGGTGGTGTATTTATTTAGAATTAACCCTACTTTATACGGAGTATTATTTTTCTGCATCTTTTCTTACTTTTCCTCTTTTATTAAATTTTTAGGTGATTTTTCATGGATGAATAATTTTAAAAAAGAGTTTTGTTTAATTTGAATTATTTTATTTTATATTATTTTTATGTATTTTTTCTTACTATTTCTCTGTTGTTAAATTTTCAGTTGATTTTATAAAAATTGATTAATTCGAAATGGAATGTGAGAAGCTTTGATCAATTTCAAAACTTCTGATTTATCACAATCTTTATCTTTATATAACATTAACAAATTGCATATGGGTTGGTCTGCTGTGGACTCGAGTGCATGTTGTGCACCTTAGTCCATGTTGCACTTTTCAGTTTACTGGTGTTGCACTTTTTAATTATTAAACTGTATAATAATATTTTTAGTAATAATTGAAAAGTGCAACACCATTTACAAAAAGTGTAAGTCAGTAAACTGAAAAGTGCACATGGACTAGGGTGCACAGCATGCACTCGAGTGCATACTAGACTTTACCATTGCATATTATCTGTGTTGTATTTCGTATAGTAATTTTTGAAAAATAAAATTATAATTTTCTATTCTATCATTATTTTTATATATATAATTTAATTTGTATCACTTATCATTTCATTTTTTTAATCTTTAATTGAATAACAATTTTATAAATTTTCAAAGTTTTTTTGATTAATAAATTAAATTAAAATATATTATAAATTTCAATTTATTTAAAGTTAACTAAGTAATATTGTATTATTTAATTTAATTTTATTATATTATATTCATATTCAAAATATAAATAATTGTATTATTGTATATTAACTTTTATAAATAAATTTATAATTTTCTCTCTCTATATATATATAGGTAAGGTCTAGTATGCACTCGAGTGCATGCTGTGCACCCTAGTCAATGTGCACTTTTCAGTTTACTGACTTACACTTTTTGGTAATGGTGTTGCACGTTTCAATTATTACTCATTTACTAAAAAGTGTAAGTTAGTAAACTGAAAAGTGCACATGGACTAGGGTGCACAGCATGCACTCGAGTCCATAACAGACCAACCCATATATATATATATGTGATGTAATATATATTGCTACAAATATGTTTTTATCTTTTAATATAATAATGAATTTACAAATCTACACATGTTTTGATAATATTTTTGTTATTTAATAAACTAAAAGTTTATTATAAATTTATTTCAAGTCAGCATAACTCACAAACCCCGTAACAAATAATTCATAAAATGAATTACTCAATCTTGAATTGAATTATTAGGGCATGATTGGTATGATAAAATGAATTTGAGGTTGAATGGAATAAACTCAAGAATTGAATGAATATTTGAATGAAATAACATAAGAATAAGAATGGTCATTCCTAATTCCTATGATTGGTATACCATTGGAATGAATATCGAAATGAAATATAGTATTGTTTAAAATTAATATTATTGAATATTGTTAAAAATATATTATTTTTATTTTTAATATTTTAATAATCATTATTCACTCTCTATTATTATTATTATTAATATATATATATTTCTGATTTTATTATTTATAATAAATGTATATTTTATATAAAAATAATAATTTTATTTTTAAAATAAGAATATTATCATTATTTTTAATATTAAATAAATTTTAAAAATATTATTATTATTTATATTATTAAAAATTACTCCATCCGTCCCATAGAAACTTGCACACTTGATTTGACACACAATTTAAGAAATGCGAAAGAAAAGGTGTAATGAGTGATGTTTTGAGGGGCAGTTTTGTAAAGTTTTATGAATAAAGTAAAGTAAAAAGTAGATTGAGTGTGAAAAAGTAATGGCATATGAGTAAATAAGAGTATATTTTGAGGGTGAGGGTTATGAAGATATTTCCTTTTATGCAAATTGATATGAGAAATTCATTTATAGAAAGTGTGCAAATTCCTGTGGGACGGAGGGAGTATTATACTATTATTTTATATTATTGAAAATAATATATTGTATATACTATATAGTACTCCGTATTATATATATATATATATATATTTTTTTTTAAATTTAAATTATTTTTATGTTATTATATTTATAATTTAATATTATTGAAAAATAATATTATTGTTAAAATTAATATATTATTATTTATATTTTTTAAATTTATTATATTAATATTTTTATTAAATATTATAAATTTTTTATTATTAAATAATAATATTATTATTAATTTTGTTTATAGGATTTATTAAAATTTTAATTCCTTCCTTAAACACAGGGGGTGGGAAGATACATTTGGGAATTACGATTCACAAGGAAAGGAATGATGATTTCATTCCATAAATTATACCAATCATCAAATTTGGAATAGATCAATGAATGGTAATTCCATTCATGACCTATTCCACCATAATTAAGATACCAGTTTCAACTAAATCTCGTTTAATATGAAGTTAGTTTAAATAATTATTACTAAAATCTTTCCAACACATAAAATATATTAAGAATAAATTTAGTTGGTAGAATAACATTTAATTTAAATAATTACTACTAAAATCTTTCCAACATATAAAATATATTAAGAATAAATTTAGTAGGTAGAATAATATAAAATCTCTAATTTTTTGGTTTACCAAATCATTTAATTTTGAAGATCTTTTGATTTTAAAGGTAGTTGTTGTTACGAGACTTGAGAATCACGTATTCACGTTACCAAAGACAAATACGGAAAGTATTCATTCAGAAATGGAAGAAATATTGGAAGTAAAATATTATTCCAATTACATTGAATGTTTTAGATGTACCAATTTCATATTTATTTATTGTGTTACATGTGAGATGTTGGAAGTAAAATATTCATTCCAAAAATGATTTTAGATGTACCAAAGAATTGAAAACTCTTCCAAATATGTTTCTATTTAAATTGAAAACTTTTCAAATATGTTTCAATTCAAATGGAAAACAATGCAAGAATATTACAAATGTTTTTTTTTTTTTTTTGATCAAAGCATATTACAAATGTTGTTCGTTAGAAATTTGTAAAGTTATAAATTTACTTCTTTATTAATAAAATATTTTACTTTATTAAATTCATAATTTATAGATATATTTTATAATGCTCTTATTAAAAAAAATTCAATTTTTACCATTAAAATTATAATTTTATTAATGCATATGTTATTCATATATTAAAAGTATTATAATACAAATTAAAATTTATAGAAATGTATACGTTGTAATTATATTTAAAAAAATTAACTTCTACAAACTATAACAATGAAAAATGTATAAAAATTAATATAATATTTAAAGTCATTATTTTAATAAATCGACCCGCGTAAAACGCGGGCATATGACTAGTATATATATATATATATATATATATTCGTATAATTTTTCAATAATAAGCATAATGACAAAGCCATCAACTAGACGTATAGAGGTCGAGTCCTGATGTGGTGGCCACTGGTGGGGGGCTAGTGGGTGCATTTTTTATAATTAATATTATAAGTATTTTATTATAATATTTTCACATGTTTTAAAAAATAATTTTTTAATTACTTATTTAATTAAAAGTAACTAATTAATAGAACAAAGCATAAACAATTGAAATAATTAACTTACACCGTATGGTAAATTTTGTGTCGGTATCAACAGCACGGTGAACTGAAGAGATAGTGGGTGGGGACTGGAGAATGCTTCACCTCTCACTACTCCTTGCAATCCGTTATACCCCTTTTTTCAATTGAGTTGGTTTCTTGTCTGTAAGTGTGCACCGTGTACACTATATCACTAGTCAATCCTTATTATTTAGAAAGACAGAAAGTTTACATAAAATTTACACAAAGTAGTCATTGGTGAAACGATTATTATGGCTCAAACTGGATTGAACGTCGTGTATTTTAATTAAATTAATTTTAAAACTATTATTATTAACACTTTTCAACAATTTTTATTTAAAAAAAAATCACTTTACAATATTTAAAAATACCACTTTTCATTAATAAATATTATCACTTTTTACAAAAAAAAAAAAAAAAAAATCATTAATAAATATTACCACTTTTTACAATTTTTTTTTAAAAAAAATCACATTTTTCACTAATAATATTTACCACTTTTCATTGGTATTAAAGATTAACACTTTTCACTCATAATAGTTACCACTTTTTAATATTTACCACTTTTCATTGGTATTAAAGATTAACACTTTTCACTCATAATAGTTACCACTTTTTAATATTTACCACTTTTCATTGGTATTAAAGATTAACACTTTTCACTCATAATAGTTACCACTTTTCAGCAATAATAGTTACCACTTTTAGTATTAAAGATTACCACTTTTCACTAATAATATGTACCATTTTTCAGTATTAGAGATTACCACTTTTCACTAATAATAGTTACCACTTTTCACTATAATAGATTACCACTTTTCACTAATAATAGTTACCACTTTTCAGTTTTCACTAATAATAGTTACTACTTTTCACTAATAATGTTTACCATTTTTCACTAATAATAATAGTTACCACTTTTCAGTATTAGAGATTACCACTTTTCAGTAGAGATTACCACTTTACACAAATAATGTTTACCACTTTTCAATATTAAAAATTACCACTTTTCACAAATAATGTTTATCACTTTACTCAAATAATGCTTCATCATAAACTGAGGCAACGGTTTCCATGGACGGTCGGGAGAGGAACTTGGAGTGTGGGAGCAGGTGGTTTCCATGGACGGTCGGGAGAGGAACCTGGAGTGTGGGAGCAGGTGGCCGGAACTGAAGAAGGCGACGGCGACGACGACAGTGTGAAGAAAAACATAGTGAAATGTGTGTATATTTTTTTAATTAGGGTTTACATATTCTCTCAAATAAATAATAAAAAGCAGGTTAAAAAAAAGTAGAAAAAATACGGTTAAAAAAAAAGCAAAAAAAAAAAGCAATTAAAAAAAGCGTTAAAAAAAAGGAGTTAAAAAAAAAAACAGAAAAAAAAGCGATTAAAAAAAAAGTTAAAAAAGTGAGTGCACCACATCACTTTGGTGTGTTTGGTGCATATAAGACTTTCTCTTTTCAATTTTATTATATCCATTTTTTTTAGTTGTTCAATTTCTCATTTATTCTCTTTTTTAAAATAATACTATTTATAATACTTTGTCTCTACCTTTAAATCATTACTTTTTTTTTTAAGATTTACAAGATTATCAATACATGATAGATAAAACAATTGCAAGAAAGAGGAAAATGAGTGAAACCTTTGTCCGCCAAAAGAACACATATCTTCATTTTTCAATACGAAACACCGCACATTAAGGTATCAACATATCAAAATAATAGAGATAAAAATATACAGTCAAAGGATCACCAAGCACCGAAATTCTCTCCACGAACATTCAAATCTCAATCACCAACAGGTCTCAAAAGAGGGAAGACAGGTCCCATAGAAGGGAAGCAGACCACATATTGCGTAGAGGAGACGTAAAAACCATTAATTACTTATTTATCTACATTAGCATTCACTTTATTTATAAGTGGCTCCATAATACTCGATCATACTCAATTACTCATATCCCCAATCTATCTATTTTATAAATAAACTAATCAATATTCATTAATAATTGTGTCCAGAAAAATGAAATTTGAAAGGAGAGAATATATTTTATCAATTTGACTACAAGTTTAATTTGATTCTAATTAATGCTATGAGTTAAAAAATTCAATTGAATAATTGATATTATATATTTAAATTATTTAAAAACAATCAATTAATTACATACATGAATTTGCTATAAAATATTCTTTTATTTAGTGGATGTTATAAATTGATGATAATTGTGGAGATTGACAAGTGATAATGGTGGAGTCATCCTTTCTTGGCTGATTCGTTTCCTCCATCCTACTACTACGTAACCTCAAAACAAACATGACTACAAGAACATCATTTAACCAAGATGTAATGCATAATTTGGCACAAACAATATATTTTCTTGATATACATGAGAAAGAAAGCACTCATATTACACCGTTACCTTACTTAATTGATCGTCTTTTTATAGAAGAAAATATTTGATCTCTTTAAAACGTCATGAGAGCATAGAAGAAAGAAGAAAATTAAAACACTCCCATTATTATGTGGTTCAAATTCTAAAAAATCAAATGAACAAAATCTTCCTCAATGTTGATATTCGATCTCCGACAAAGTTCAGAATACAAGTTCAATATAAATTATTAAATGTGAATTTGAATCCCTTCTTGTCGACAAGGTTCCAATGCAAACAAAAAGACACAAGAAACGTGCTTGTATATTTCAGTGATATTCTGAAATCAATCATCAGGGCCCAATAGTAATAATAATTAAACCAAAAAAGAGTTAGAATGCAATGAATGAAGTGCACCTTCACAAGGATTTGAACGGGGATACTTTTAGTAAAGACAATTTCTTTTGTAAAATACAAGATCGGACTAAAACATACTCTCTCCAATCCATCATAAGTTTTCCACTTACCTATTTTGACATCTCATCATGAACTTTCCATTTCTTTAAATGACAAATTTTACTATCCCTCTCTACTTGGGAATACATAGTAGTAAAACTCCAAGACATTAATTAGGGAATCCAAATCCACACAAAACCTCTATATAAGGAAGCTTTTTACAAATAGGTTATACACATAATTACTTTAAAGATGGATACCCTTTCATCCTCTTTCCTCCCAAGAAATACAGCTCCATTGCTGAATATTTCACCGTCACATATCATCTCTAAGACAAAGAGGCCTCAATTACCAATCATCATCTCTTCTACCACCAATAATCACCACCAAACAAAGAAATTAAAACAAACTACTTCTCCTCACCATAAGTCCTCTTCACTTCTTGCAATCATCTTCAATGCATGCGATGATTTCGTATGCAACTTTCTTGACTTGCCCCTTCGTCCCTCCGTCGATCCAAAGCTCGTACTTTCCACCTTCTTTGCACCCGTGGACGAGCTTCCCCCCACCGCCTGCTCGGAGGTGGAGGGCTCACTCCCGAGCTGCCTCGACGGAGCCTACATTCGCAACGGCCCAAACCCTCAGTTCACCCCCAAGGGTCCTTACCATTTCCTAGACGGTGATGGCATGCTCCACATGGTCAAAATCTCCAAAGGCAAAGCCACATTCTGTAGCCGCTACGTCAGCACGCACAAGCACACAGTCGAGCGTGAAGTCGGGTACCCTTTTATTCCGAGTATTTTCGCCTCATTTAACGGCCCCGCTGCCTCAGTGACACGCGCTCTATTAACCCTAGCGCGTGTGCTTACTGGGCAGTTTGACCCTCTGGTTCGCGGCTTTGGAGCCGCGAACACCAGCCTAGCACTATTTGCTGGGCACATATACGCACTCTGCGAATCGGATCTTCCGTATGCGGTGAAAGTGACACCCGATGGAGACATAATAACTCTCGGTCGCCACGATTTCCAAGCTTCCGAGCCGTTCATTAGAATGACGGCTCACCCGAAAACGGATAGACGAACCGGAGATTCGTTCGCCTACGGGTACTCCACCAGGCCTCCATTCATGACATATTTCAGAATCGACTCTAAGGGAAGAAAGCAAAAAGATGTCCCTATATTCTCCATGGGAGGAGCCACAGCACTTCATGACTTTGTCGTTACTCAAAACTACGTCGTTTTCCCAGACATGCAAATCGTGGTCAACCCGTGGTCGATTTTGAGAGGAAAAACACCCGTGGAAATGGATCCGGGTAAGGTTTCACGGGTCGGGATTATTCGGAAATATGCGGAGGATGATAAGGAGATGATATGGATCGATGCGCCGGGTTTTAACCCGTTTCATTTTATTAATGCTTGGGAAGAAGAGGGTGGGGATAAAATTGTAATTGTTGCCACAAATGCTTTAGCAGTAGACATGTTCTTGGACGAAATTGGAGATTCTCAATTGACAATGGAGAAGGTGACCATTGATGTCAATGCAAAGACAGTGAAGAGGTGCCCGTTGTGTCCTAAATCTCTTGAATTTGGAGTAATCAATCCTGCTTATGCCGTAAACAAAACCAGGTACGTTCAAATTAAAACTATCCTCACTTTTTTTATTTATTATTTTTTTTTTTGTATACTCTCTCATACATAAAAAATTTTATTTTCAATAAGTTATTGGGATTATATTTTTTTTAGTCCATTAAGTTAACACTTTTTTTAAATTTAGTCAGTTAAGTTTTAATTTATTTTGATTTTGGTCCAATTACTTATTATAACAGATTTAACAGGCCATTTTTTAAAACACACCACACACATCATACTAAAATTTAAAAATCAATTTTTATTACTATACACACCCCAATTCTTTCCTATTTAATAAATTGCTAAAAATAATTAAATTAAAAAAAAGTAAGAATTCAAATTAATATAAAAAATATAAATAAAACATATAAAAAATTGCCTAAATCTAAACAAATCTAAAAAAATTAATTAATTTAATTAGTTTTGAAGATTTAGTTGATTTTTTACTATTTTTAAAGATTTTTATTAAATAAAAAAAATCAACTCAATCTGATTTTTTTATTAATTTATATAAAAATAAAAATATTAAAAAATTAACTAAAATTTTAAAACTAATTAAATTAATTAATTTTTTACCTTTATTAAAATTTTGAAAATTTAGGTATTTTTTATAGATTTTATTTATATTTTTTATATTAAATACTTTTTTAATTAAATTATTTTTGACAATTTATTAAATATGTTTATAATTTTATTTTAATTTAATTTATTTTTGAATTTTTGTGTTTAACATTTGGAGTGTATATAATATTTATGTGGTGTTAGTAGATTCATGTAATATAAAAGAAATATTTAAAAGAAAAATAAAATAAAAAAGTTTAAAACTCTAATATTTTATTAATATTTTATTTACGTTCTAACTTCTATAAAAATGTCGACAATAAAGTTAAATAAAATTTAAAAATAGTAGAAAATCAACTAAATCTTAAAAAACTAATTAAATTAATTAATTTTTTTTAGCTTTGTTTAATTTTTGAAAATTTAGGCGATTTTTTTATAGGTTTTATTTATATTTTTTATATTAATTTGAATTCTTATTTTTTAATTCAATTGTTTTTGACAATTTATTAAATAGGAAAAAATTGGGGTGTGTATAGTAATAAAAAAATAATATTTAAATTTTAGTGTGGTGTGTTTAACATTTGGGATGTGTATAACATTTTATGGGGTGTGTGGTGTGTTTTAAAAAATGATCTGTTAAACCTGCTATAGCCGGTAATTGAATCAAAATCAAAATAAATCGAAACTTCATGGACTAAATTCAAAAAGTGGTAATCTGGTGGACTAAATGAAAAAACGTAGTAACTTAATGGACTAAAAAAAAATATAATCCCTAATTTATACGTTCCGCACTTACAATATCTACAATTTTATATAAAATATCATTATTAAAATAATACAAGACAACTCATTTTTTACTTATTACATAAAAAAATATATTATTGTTTGTATATGATTGAATTTGCAAAAGAGCGTTTACTCTGTACAATGTACGTGCAATCGCACTTCTTTCGTCATATACTAATATATTAATTTAATAAATATAAATTGAATAAAATATTCTTTTAAATTTAAATAAGTAAAAATATTTAATTATAAAACAACATATAAAGTCAGAGTCGATGGTTAAACAGGACGGGTCGGGAGTCGGGACGGACCAGCACCGGCTCGTCGGGCCACCTTTTTCTATAAGACCGGGCCAGCATCGGCATGCTAGGCTACCTCTTTTAGTCAAATTGGTTCGACTCGGCCTAGTTACTATCGGACCTGAAAATCTGCGGCCCAGCTTGGCCATCAGGTCAAATTGGCTCAATTTTTTATAATTTAAAAAACAATGCTAATATTTATAATTTTAAAAGACATAAAATGAAAAAAATAAATATTTAAATGATTTAAACTGAATTATATATAAATTACGGGACATAAATGAAATTATCTCATTTATAAATATGTGAAGTTTGAGTTTTCTAAAAGAAACATTACAAAGATAATTTTGTAATTTTATATATATTTTTTATGAAAATTATTACTTAATCACATGACTATTAGAAAATTAATATACAAGAATTAATCTTTCTCTTCAAAATTTTAAATTAGGCTGAATTATTTCACTGATCATAAAAAATCGATCTCTACAAAACTCAGGAGTAATGTACGTACCATCACATTAAGTTGTAAAGTGATTGTATTGAGAAAATACTCGATCATCTATGTGGGAATTGTCAAATATGGCCGGATAACCCACTGCATATTTAATTTTGGCCTTATCCCTCTTTGACCAAATTTAATTGCAATAAAAAAAATTAAAAAGTAAAAAACTAAAAAACCCTTTCTTCCTTCCTATAGCAAAAAACACTTTCTTCTCCCCAAAGCTTCTGCTCTGCGCGCAAACACTTCTTCATCTTCTTCTTCTTCGCTTCTTCATCTTCTTTCACAGATCGAAAAAACCCCTCTTTGTTAAAAGAAAAAATCCCCTCTTTCTTCTTCCCAAAGCTTCTGCGCGCAAACACTTCTCTATCTTCTTCGCTTCTCAAAATTTTCGTTCAGGTTGTTTAGGGTTGTGTAGGGTTGTTTATGATTGTTTACTGGGCTTGTTTTAAGTTGTTTGAGGTTGTTTAAGGTTGTTTAGGGTTTTTGTTTGAGGTTGTTTAGGGTTGTTTGAGGTTGTTTAGAGTTGTTTACTGGGTTTGTTTGAGGTTGTTTAGGGTTGTTTACGGTTGTTTAGGGTTGTTTACTGGGCTTGTTTGGGGTTGTTTAGGGTTGTTTAAGGTTGTTTAGGGTTGTTCGAGGTTGTTCGAGGTTGTTTAGGGTTGTTTACTGGGCTTGTTTGAGGTTGTTTAGGGTTGTTTACTAGGCTTGTTTGGGGTTGTTTAGGGTTGTTTAAGGTTGTTTAGGGTTGTTTATGAGCTTGTTTGGGGTTGTTCATGGTTGTTTAGGTTGTTTAATAGAGTTGTTTAGGGTTGGTTGTTTATTGTGCTTGTTTTTTTTTCTTTTTTTTTTAATTAATTAAATAAAAGAAGGCCATTTTTGTATATTTTGTATAAGTAAGGCCATTTTTGATAAGTAGTAGTTTGACTAGGCTATTTCTGAAATTCCCCCGATCATCTATAGCCACATATTAGGAATTTTTAGAAACCTTTGATAAATTTTGATTGTGTCACGATAGGTATATGTATGCAACGGTAATAGACACCAAACGTACACTTGGGGTGGTGAAGCTAGACCTATCACTAATCAAGGACGAGGAGCATACTGCAGGGCAGGACTGCACGGTGGCTAGCCGCCTACACGGGCCTGGCAGCTGCATAGCCGAGCCTTTTTTCGTGGCGAGGCAGCCGGAAAATTCAGCGGCCGACGAGGATGATGGGTATTTGTTGTCATATTTCTATGATGGTAATGCTAAAGTCTCCAAGTTTTTGGTAATGGATGCAAGATCTCCTACTCTCGACATAATCGCCTCCGTAAAGCTGCCGCAACGGGTTCCCGATGGCTTCCACGGCCTCTTTGTGTCCGAGAGTGATCTAAAAAAACTCTCATGACGTTATAAAATACATGCTTGAAACGTGAATCAACCCTCTTTATATATCACATATACATGGTGTTGACAACCAATTTGATATTTGTAGATGTGGCTTATATATCAATTATCAAACATAAATATTAGAGATTGATTGAAGCTTACGTTAATGTTTAATTCTTATCAAAAACAATATACAATATTTTTTTTTGAATTACATTAAATACCCATCCCTTTTCCCCTCCCCATGACTCGAACCCAGGATCTAAAGCCTAGGTAATGGTGCTCTAACCACTTGAGCTATCCAACTTCGTCAACAATATACGATATATATATTGGAGTTGAATAAATTAGTTTTTGGCCATTTGTGCATACATTTATTCTGGCCCATGCTTTATTTTCTTATGGGCCTGTGCCCTAGTACTAGTGCATATATATATTCGGCCGTTGTACCCGATAAACAACCAATTCACAATACATTCTTCAGATTATTCGAGTATGCAGGCCTAGGGCGAAAAAGAATTGGACCCCTTTTTTAAACAATTAAATTAAATAAAATATGCAAATATTTGTGTGTAACTATTACATGGTAGCGTATAATTATATACTTTACATGAATGAGCTGAATATATAAGATGTGAGGTGAGTTTTTGTATTTAAATTATAATGGACGGAGTATTTGAGTTAAATATAAATTACATCGTGTATAATAATATACTTTACATTAATGAGCTGAATATATAAGATGTGAGGTGAGTTTTTGTATTTAAATTATAATCGACGAAGTATTTGAGTTAAATATAAATTACATCGTATGTAACAGTTACACAAGACTTCGACTCAACAAAATAAGTGACATATGTAGGCACATATTAAAAACGAATGCATGGAAGTATAAAATGGTCAATCATTTAAAATGACTCCATCTAGTAGTTTGAGGAGCATATTCATCAATAATATCTTCATAGTTAATTTTTTGTAGAATATCTCTTTCAATACATAGAGTTGTTTGTCAATTTAACATTTCTTGTGGCATAGTGGACCGTAGATACGTTTTTTTATCAATTTTAATTTAGAAAAATATTTTTCTGGAGATGCACTATTACAGGAATAGTCAATAATATTATATACACAATCAAAGTATTAGGATAGCAATCCAAAATATTTACAAACTCAAGAATTTCAAGAGCCTTAATTATGTTTTTCTTTTCCCGTTGATAAAGTCACTTACAAATAATCAATATTCAATAACTAAAAACAAGGTAAATAAGTACTAACACCACTATTGTATAATTAATGACTAATGCGATATTGCCTACTGAATGCATACTAAGTGTATATATATAGTACGAAGTATATCATAAGGAATTACATGAAGAATGGTTACCAGGCATGAGGGCTGCCTGAAGTCTACAACTAGACAAGAAAAAAACACAACTCTCAATCCCATTGTACTTCTGAGTTTTAATTAGTAGGGACCCGAAAGGTCGCCCTTTCCGCTCTGCCTCTAGGCCACCCCTGTGAGTGTGCTATACCTTGTTCCTCTGTTTTTTCTCATGGTAAAAGAGCACCGATCTTGGTAATTAATTTGATACTCATACACACACGTTGAATTATGGCAGACGATAAAAGTGACAACAAGATAGTCAAGAATCGCGATGGCTCCGATAACTCTTCAGGCCCCGTCGTCACCATAGCAGGCATGACGACGCGTTTGCAAAATTCGTTGATTACCGATTCATGCGCTACCGAGCATATTACGTGTGACAAGAATGCATTAGTTAATGTCATCATGAACCATTCTGAGCCGTGTGTCGAAATCCCGAATGGTGAGGTCGTTCCTGTCCTCTCGGTTGGCAAAGTGAATTTGGATAATGGTTTACATTTGGGTCGTGTTTTATTCTTCCCTCAATTTCATTGCAATCTTATTTTTGTTAGCCGTCTCACCACAAAATTAAATTGTACATTCACGTTTTTCTCGAATTTTTGTGTTATCCAGGACTTTGGGGTGGGCATTAAGTCGGTTCGGTTTTAGACCTTTTTCAATCGAACCAAAATAACTGAAATTTAAAAAAAATGAACTGCAACCAAACCGAAATTATGTAAAACCGAACCAAACCGAATTACAATTCGGTTTAAACCGCTTAATCGTTTAATTTGATCAAACTACTACTCATAATAATTCACTACTACACATTTGGCTTTGGAGAGCTGCACTTGGAGAGCTCTTGTTTCGAAAAGCTCTCCAAGATAGCACTTGGAGAGCTCTTTTTTCGAAAAGCTCTCCAATTTAGCACTTGGAGAGCGGTTTTATTTAAAAAAAAAAAAAATACTTGGACAGCGGTTGAGAACCGCTTTGCAAGCCAACATTAGACAGCGGTTTAGAACCGCTCTCCAAGTAAACACTTGGAAAGCGGTTCATAACCGCTCTCCAAGCACAAAATTTTTGTCAAAGCCCTCCATCCCCAAATTTCAATTAATTAGACGCGTTTTCTCTAACCTCCAACATTAATTTCAAAGTCGAAGCTGGGTTTCTCCCCTTTCTCCCCCAAACCTAACATTACCGCCTCCTGCATCTACATCGCGCTGCCTTCCGCTCGCTCCCTGCCACCACACTCCACCCTCTATCTGCGATTATTTCGATTCCCATTGTTGCCACTCACCTCTGCGTTTGCATTGCGCCGCCGCAGCTCTGCCACCACGCCACCGCCGCTCTGCGTGACACTCCCTCTGCCACCACGCTCCGCCATATCTCTGCGTAAGGTGTATTTAGTTTTGTTTTTTACTTTGAAATAAAACTGAAAAAAATCAAATTTTGTGCTTTGAAGAAAACTGGAAAAATAAGCTTTTTTGCTTCGGTTGATTTTCTGCTTTGAAAAAAAAAAACTGAATAATTATGTTTTCTGCTTTGATTTTATTTTAAACCTAATTTCAAAAAGCAGATCGAAGAGTTGCCCCACAAATCAACCGTCGCCGTCGCCGGCCTCCTTCCTCGCTCCTCGCGCCGTCGCCGTTGCATCACTCCCTCTCACTCCTCGTCGCCGTCGCCGCACTACTCTCACTCCTCGTCGCCGTCTCTAGCTCCAGCCGTACGTCGCCGTCGCATCGTCTCTCACCCCCACAGGTACGTACTCTAGCTTATATATATATATATATATATATGTATATTCGTGTATAATACTATTTTCAGTTTATGTGTATGTATTAATTTGTGTATGTATATTCATGGTGTATGTATATTATTGGTGTGTATATATATTAGTGTTAATTTGAAGCACTCAAGGTGTTTGATAATATGCTTGTGTGAGGGATATTATAAAAGTCGATTTGTAATCGTCTAACTCGAGTTCTCATTCGATATTATGCTTCAAATTTAAAAATTAGGATTTTTGTCAAGAAGAAGTTTAATTAATTATAGAGGTATAGGGTGTGTTTGAGTTTGAATGCCTTCCCATGATTTCAACTAACATACCTTGTGGAATTGGGATCTCATAATTGCAACTTGATGGATATCTCTTCCCTGCTTGCGTAGTTTAAGATGATTGGTTGGTGTAATTTCCCTTCTCTCTGAGTTTGACAGTAGAGTGGGTTGCTGGAATGTGTTTATGCTAGCTTTTAAATGAAAATTAGCTTTAAACTTAAGGAAGGGCCCATGATGAAAGAATCTGGCTGTCTGGAAATGAGTTTTCTTATTACGTATTGTGATTCCTCTGCAGTAGGATCTTAGAAAAGTGTGGTTTTCAGAAAATCGGCATTTACTTAAAAAATAGATCATATTGTAAATAAGTAAATCATCTGCCCTGTTCATGGTTTCTTTTACGACTTCATAATTGGATCCTGATGTTGGTTCCCTTTAGTTTTCTACTTAAATATCTCTCATATGTTAATCATTGTAATTAGTTCTTTTATTTATTTATTTATTTCACCCGTTGTTCTAACTAATTACCTTCTGCTATGTTATGCGACTCAGGAGAGGAGCGATTGCCACAACCTTTGTCGTATGTTATGCTTTTACATCATTCATTGCTGGTTATGTCAGTGGTGGCATGTATTCTTTCCATGGTGGTATGTGATCTCTTTAAATTTCTCACTGCCAAAATGATAACTAATTTTAAAGGCCCACAACCTTTTGTGAATATCATATTATCTATCTAGCTTCTATCATCTCTTGTTAAGTAAAAACTGGATAAAGTCGATGATCCTGACAGCATCACTCTTCCCTTTCATATGTTTTGGTGTTGGCTTAATCTTGAACACAATTGCCATATTTTATGGTTCTCTAGCTGCCATCCCTTTCGGCATAATGGTCGTTGTTTTTGTGATATGGGTGTTTATTTCGTTTCCCCTGGCACTTCTTGGCACTGTGGTCGGAAGAAACTGGAGTGGGGCCCCGAACAATCCTTGCCGAGTGAAGACAAACTCACGTCCAATTCCCGAGAAGAAATGGTATCTCACACCTTCTGTTATCTCTCTCATGGGAGGCCTACTTCCTTTCGGGAGCATTTTTATCGAAATGTATTTTGTCTTCACTTCCTTCTGGAATTACAAGGTAAATTCACTTTTTATAATAATTTTCCCGAATATTTTCAGTTGCTGTCTTTCTTAGATATTTACGAACAATCTGCCTCCCAAATGTCTCCGATACTTTCTCCTATTTGCTTTCTGGTAGGCTATGCTTTATGTCACGTTTCTACCCTAAGTGAATTTTGAACATTTTGATCTGTTTTGCTGTTCTTGATTATTGCTAGAAACTGAACAATGAGAAATATTTTTACATTGAAATTTCTGCACTGGTGTTTATTTTTTGGAGTCTTATCAATTCAGGGCCTGAAAAAATAGAACTATCAATACTACTCTGATGCATCTCTCTCTGTTGCTGCTAGAAATATTTCTTACATTGAAATTTCTTGATATATTTTATCAATTCACTGGCAATGGACTTCATTCTTCTCGACTTCATTCATTAATTCCACCATTCCTCAACCAACAATTATTATTTGTCCCTAAATATTCCAATGTTAGAGCGGAAACACTAACAACGTAATTGCAATTCATTATTCAATGATTCGTATTACCATTCCATTGAAGAATTTTGAACCAAGTGCCCCCTCACTTGTCATTTACATAATTCTCATGCCACGTTTTTTCCATCTGGATTGATCATAATTTACAACTATGTTACATTTTTCCTGAAATTATAACTCTTTCTTGCAACTTTCCTTCATATCCAAAAAGCATCGCCAGTGTTTATCCTAATGTTACTCTTTCTTACACAGTCAAGAGGTGAAGAATATAGCTGCTATGAAGACGATGGCGATGCAAAGGAACCGCAGGTAAATACAGATCCAATAACAACACTGAATGACTGAATTTGTGTTTGATCACTATATATACTGTATCTAATCATGTCGATTCTTTTGCATGTTCGACAGTGTTCTTTCACAATCAAACCTAAAGATCTAGTTTCAATAAAGTGAGTTGGATAGATGTTAAAGTAATTTAATTTAGTACGTTATCAAATTAATAGAAAATAATCATAATTGTAATGCACGCATGCTTATAATTGCTAATCATAACAGGTTCCGAGGCAACGTGATGGAGACTATTGTGGACATTTTGTATGTTGTTATATTGAGGATATAATCAATTTTTCTGGATTGGAGATTAATCCTAACACTATAAGTCAATTTATTGATTTATTTAAATTATTATTGATTGAATAAAAATTCATATACTATATATCTAACTATATTAATTGATCGTTGTTTGCAGTTTGTCTATGCCCGTCCGCTCAACACTTACAAAGACAAAAGAATGGACAAATGGAAAAAAGATTGGATCGGGTACTTGTACAATCGATTTTTGTATAGGTATAATTTAAGTAGCTAGTATAACTTTTGTTGCATGTAATATATTAACTTATACATTTGTGATGATATTTAATGTTTTTTGGTGTATATTGAACGTATGTTAGTGTACGTTTATTTATTTAATTTTTTTGTATTTGACGTGTATAAAATGGATTTTTAAAATATAAAATTTATTTATTGGTATATAAATAAATTTGATTTTGTATAAAATTGATTTTTAAAATATAAAATAATTATTTTAAAAAAAAAAAAATTGACTTAGACAGCGGTTCATAACCGCTGTCCAAGCCCATGCGTTTTTAAAAAAAAAGTCACTTAGACAGCGGTTATGAACCGCTGTCCAAGTCAAAAAACAAAAAAAAAAAATACACACCGCTGTCCAAGTGACTTTACTTGGACAGCGGTTCAAAACCGCTGTCTAAGACATCTCTTGCACAGCCTTTAAAAAGAGCTCTCCAAGTGCAATTTCACTTGCATAGCTTCCACTTGGAGAGCTCGTTTAAAAGCTCTCCAAGTCCCTTTTTTAAAGCTCTCCAAAGCCAAATGTGTAGTAGTGATTAATCGACTAATTTACACTAATTTACAATTAATCAACTAATCAAACAAGTACTTGGTAGTCGCGGACGTCGGTGGCTGGTGCGGTGATGTTTGGTGGTCGCGGTGGTACTTGTACTTGGTGGTCGCAGACTCGCGGTGGTGCCTGGTGGTTTTTGGCCGTCGATCGGTTGTGACACTGGTGGAAGGAAGGCTGGCCGGCCGACGGCTGTGACGCGAGAAGAGAGGTGGTGGTGGAATAGGAAGAGAGAAATCGTGAATCTGCGATGTAGAAGAGAAAGGGAAATCGACATAAAATGAATGAAGAAAGAAGAGACCTAGTCGACTAGGGTTTCTTAAATGTATATTTATTTATTTATTATATTTATAATTCAGTAGGTTCGGTTTAATCATTTTTTATAAAAAATAAACCGAACTGAAAAAACCGAAAATTATCGGTTCGATTTTTTAGTTTTCTCGATTTTTTGCCCACCCCTACCAGGACTTACGCTCGAGGATGCTGATTGGAGTGGGTCAACAACGTGATGGTCTGTACTATCTTGAGCCTTCGATACAGGTGGGGGCAATTTTGGCTGTTGTTGGAAATCTGAAGCTATGGCATAGGCGATTGAGACACGCCTCTAATGGGAAACTACGACATATTTCTTGTTTACGTGACGAAGAGAAAAAAGTGACCAATTTTGTGATTCGTGTGTACGTGCTAAGCAAACTAGACTTTCACTTAGTCATACTAAAACTACTCATTGTTTTGAATTAATTCATTGTGACATATGTGAGCCTTATAAATGTGATACGTTTACTGGTGCACATTACTTTTTGACGATTGTTGAAGATTATAGCAAGGGTGTTTGGATTTTCCTCATTCGGCTCAAGTCAGAAGTAGCAACCTCCTCGATTGATTTTCTTAAAATGGTGCGGATGCAATTTTCACGGGACGTCAAACGTATTCGATCGGATAATGGTGTTGAATTTCGAACAACAATTTTCTTAACTATTGTGCGAATAAAGGGATCTTACTCAGAAAGTTCATGCACTGACACCCCTCAACAAAATGGGGTCGTGGAGAGAAAGCATAGACATATTGAAAGTGACTAGGGCCCTTCGTTTTGAGGCATAATTTGCCATCAACACTTATTTCGAACAAAACTCCTTTCGGAGTCTTGTTCGACAAACTACCGTTATATGACCACTTGAGAACTTTTGGATGCTTGGTGTATGCTCATGAGAACCGTCGCAAGGACAAGTTCGATGAGAGGGGGAGGGCCTGCGTTTTTGTCAGGTATCCTAGTGGACACAAAAAGCGTACCGGGTTTTTGATTTGGAAACCCATGCCTTTTATACTTCTCGAGATGTTACGTTCTTTGAAGAAATTTTCCCCTTCAAAGGAATTGACAATGATAATTTTCTTGGGGCCGTGACTGAAGCTGCTAAAGATATTAAAGGGCCGCAAATTGATCGTGTAGTGGTGTCTGCTCCCTCATCATCGCGACCCTTCATTTGCCATGAACCCTCACCCGCAATAGACCCAGTCAAGACACTTAAGATGCACCTTCCACCGAGACCCATAACTCACCTAACCATGCTGAACCTGCTGGCAGTGATGGACCCATGTAGGGCCCAGAGGGGGCAATGCCCCCCAATAATTTTTTAATATATATTTCTTCCGTTTTGTAATTACTAGATTTTGCCCGTGCGACTGAATTTCTTCTTTTTTAATTTTTGTACTGAAAAATATTGTCAATTTTTTTGTTGCAATAAAACTTAGTTGTTTTTTATAAATTAAATGTTGATTCTTTTTTTTTTGACAAGAATTAAATGTTGATTCTAGATTTATTTTGTTAAACTTAAAGTTTCCTTAAAAAAATAAAATAATAATGAACAAAAATATTTAAACACAATATATATGCGCAATTTCTGATTAGATTTATTGATTCAATTTTTATTTAAATTAAATTATTACACTTTTTGAATTTTCTGCCGTGTTTAATGAAGTAGTACTCCTCTTATTTCATAATTTCCTGTACACTATCAATATGGAAATAATACATAAAATTAATATTTTCATAATATTATTTTATTTTTAAAATTGTCACTAATTTTAAACTCACATTTTTTCATACGATCCCACTAAATTATCTAAAACACACCTTCTTTATTTGACCTCACTTTCCCATACATCGCACTAAATTATTCAAAATACACCTCATTTATTTGACCTTACACTCCACTAAATTTCACTTCATTAAAAGGTGTACCAACCAAGGTATAAAGTTATCTATGAAGGAAGTATAATTTAAACAATTTTTTTTTTGTAATCAAGGCAAGCTTGATGGTATATATTGTTAAGTTCCACATTTTAGAGTTTGCAATCAACTTGATCTCTTTTGCAATTGCACATCTAATCTCCATGGCATAATTGCATCTTCATTCCTTGTCTAAATAATGATACTTAAAATAATACAATGCGATGATTGTTCAAGCCTTATTGTTACTGAAACAACCCATTAATTAAATACAAATGCATAACATCACAAATTAGCTTCGTTATCACAACTCAGAGATTTATCACAAAAGCATAACATCAATCAAGAATGCGGTCCGATTGTTCCTTTTTATTTTTATAAGATTATAGAGCTCCAATATGTCTTCTTCATCAATTGCATACACATGTAGGATCAATGAATGAAGAATGAGGGTTTTGCACCATTATAAATATCAATATTTTTAATTAACCCAACTGTAACTTCGTGGACTAAAAATCTGAATCACATTTTAAATACAATGTCATCAAATTATAAGTTCCATATAATGTTGTTTCTCCCTCAATAGGATCACAATTATACTTCTTCCTGCAGCCTCATGTACAATACCTATCTTCCTCAAGAATTCTCTTGTTATAGAAAAGGTAGAGCCTGAATCCACACACACAAGGGTAAAACTGGAATCTGCCTCAAAGCATATTGGACACAATGTCTGATCTGACCCTAAATTATTTTAGGTCCAAACTGATCCACCTGGACCAAAATGCCGCCCTGAGTTTAAATGGAAACCATAGTGCTTTGAATTGGGCAAGCTCTGATGTATAAAAATATCATGTGGCCTCCAAGCCTGACAAGTTACATAAGGTCTGTGCGTAGGTGTTCATCCACTATCCTGTTGCTTTGTCATACTCCCTTAAGAACCAAATTGTGTAGAATTTACATGCTTCAATCTCAAGAGGTAAACCAGATCCGGATTCAGGGATATGTTGTTGTTGATTGTCTATCTTCAATGGCAGCTAAGGCATCACCTATCATCATCAATATCCCCTTAATCTTCGTCGCTCCATTTGTACTGCTTTGACCACAGCTGCAACCGCATCGACTGCGTTGAGTAAAATTGCCACCTATACAATTACTCCCTAATACACTACCTCCACCATTCAAATCCTCCTTATCCTTACAACCTTCCTTATTTTTGACTGGAAATGTTAAGAA
Organism: Galeopsis tetrahit; assembly: GCA_963675135.1. Classification (NCBI taxonomy): domain Eukaryota; kingdom Viridiplantae; phylum Streptophyta; class Magnoliopsida; order Lamiales; family Lamiaceae; genus Galeopsis; species Galeopsis tetrahit. The sequence goes on along the minus strand of OY776127.1, from coordinate 8,431,309 downwards.
TGCATTAACATATCACATTATCAAATATTGTAACTAACAGTTTAAAAAACAATATTAAAAATAACTTTGGCCGTTTAGACAAAGCTAAACATAAACAATGGAATTAAGGAGATAAAAGATTCAAGAAAATTAAGATTCTCAATTCAAGATCAAACCAAGATCCTTGCCTTACTGCAATTCTCTCCTTAATGATAGACAAATCGTATCAACAAACTGTCAACATGATTATGTCAGGTGATAATCAATCATCAAAGCATTAAAATACCATCGTAATCATATTAATTGTTTGAATACTTCAAATATTAAAAAAAAAAAAATACCAGTTGAGGGCTGCAATATAGAGAAAATTATAGAGAAAATAAATATGTGGAAAATATTATTTCTTGATTAGTTGTGAAGAAGATTTACAATGGGTATTTATACAAGTGATATTTAGGTCTAACCTAACCCTAATGGGCTTTATAAGGGAGCCCATAGGAAACTAAGATGGGCCTATACAATAAATAAGAGTAAGAGTGTATTTACTAATATAGGTCCAATACGCCCCCTCAAGATGGAGCACCATCGGTGAGTCCAATCTTGGACATGAGAAGTTGTAGGCGAGTGCTGGAGAGAGGTTTCGTGAGAGCATCCGCAAGTTGATCGGCAGAGGAGACATGAGACACACGTAGTTGTTTTGTCTTGATGAGGTCACGAACAAAGTGAAAATCAATTGCAATGTGCTTCATTCGTGAGTGAAACACAGGATTCGAGCACAAGTAGGTGGCACCAATGTTGTCGCAGTAGAGGGCTGGTGTAGGCGAGGTGGGGAAGTGGAGTTCTTGAAAAAGAGTTTTGAGCCACTGAACTTCAGAGGCAGCAACAGCAATAGCTCGATATTCAGCCTCGGTCGAGGAGCGAGCAACGGACCTCTGTTTCTTGGACGACCAGGAGATAGGGTTGGAGCCTAGGAAGACAATGTAGGCACTAGTGGAGGTCCGGTCGTCCGTGTCTCCTGCCCAGTCGGCATCAGTGAAGCAGTGAAGTGACGAGGACGGACTGGAGGTAATGGAGATCCCAACGTTCCTTGTACCATTTAGATACCTTAGAAGACGTTTAGCAGCACCCAAGTGAGTAGTGGTGGGTGCATGCATAAATTGGGACAGCTTGTGGACGGCAAAGGCGATGTCCGGCCTGGTGAGTTGCAGGTATTGGAGTGAACCAAGGACTTGGCGATATTGAGTGGAATCTGTAGGCGGGGACCCATCCGAGATAGATAGGCGAGCAGAGGTCGGTAGTGGGGTGCGAACAGGTTTCGAAGTAACCATGTTGTACCGGGCGAGCAGGTCAGTGATGTACTTGCGTTGAGAGAGAAAGCAAGAGGTCTTAGAGCGAAGAACTTCCACTCCCAAGAAATATGAAAGAGGACCAAGATCCTTGACTGAGAACTTGGCACTGAGGTCGGCAGCCACACGAGTGAGCATAGGCGAGTTGTTACCCGTTAAAATGAGGTCATCGACATAGACAAGGAAATAGGCGACCACCCCAGTGTTGTTGTAGACGAACAGTGATTCATCCGAGTGAGTGGGGGTGAAACCAATTTCTTCAAGAAAAGAGCGAAGAGCATAGTACCATGTGCGAGGAGCCTGCTTCAGACCATAAATGGATTTGTGTAATTTGCAGACATAGGTGGGAAAAGTCTTATCTGCAAAGCCAGGAGGCTGGGCCATAAAAACAATGTCGGAGAGTGTGCCGTGGAGAAAAGCATTGTTGACGTCGAATTGCCGAAGAGGCCATTGCTGAGTGATATCAATGCTGAGGACTGCTCGCACGGTGGCCGGCTTGACGACCGGACTGAAGGTTTCAGTGAAGTCAACACCTGGGCGTTGATGAAAACCCTTGGCAACCAGGCGAGCTTTGTACTTATCGAGGGATCCATCAGGTTTTCGTTTAATACGAAAGACCCACTTGGAGCCGACCACGTTCTGCGATGCAGTGGGGGGAACTAAGTCCCAAGTGCCATTTTGAAGAAGGGCATCAAACTCAGCCGACATGGCTGCTCGCCAGTTTTTGTCTTTGAGTGCCTGTGAAACACAGCTCGGTTCAACATCAGAGGTGATGATAGAAGTAAGACCATACCTCGGATTAGGCTTGAACACGTGATTTTGGGCTCGAGTCACCATGCGAGGTGCAGGAGGTCGTGGGGGAGCATTGGTCGGCACAGAGATGTCGGATGTGGTAGCGGTCAGCGGGAAGGTAGGTGTGGGAGTGGTCGGCTGGGGTATGTTCGGTTGGTCGACCAGTGTGGGATGGTTGGGAAAGGTGGTGGTCGGCAATGGGTTGGGGGCAAGGATAGTGGTCGGAAGAGGAAGCGAAGGTGCTATAAGGATGGGCGAGGAGCTGGGATCAGAGGAAGTAGGTGGCGAGGAGTTGGAGGTCAGCACAGGAGATGGTTGGTTGATGGGAGAAGGGGTGGAAAAGGGAAACGTATGTTCAACAAATTGAACATGTCGCGAGGTGTTGATTCGGTTTGTGGAGCGATCAAGACAGAGGTAAGCACTCTGTGTGGGCGAGTACCCAATAAAGACACAAGGAGTGGAGCGAGGATCAAGTTTGTGGGTGGTGTAAGGGCGAAGCAGAGGATAGCAGAGACAACCAAATACACGGAGTTTGGTCAGATTTGGGGGGCGAGCAGTGAGTTTTTCATAGGCAGAGATCATATCAAGGTTAACTTTGGGAAGGCGATTTATGGTGTAGGCTGCCGAGCAGACGGCATAGGGCCAATAGGTGAGGGGCATAGAAGCATGGTGAAGGAGAGCAAGGGCTGTGTCGACCACATGGCGATGGCGACGTTCAGACATGCCATTATGTTCGGGAGTGTGAGGTGGGGTGGTGAGATGTGCAATGCCATGAGTTTGAAGAAAGGGGCGAAGAGCAATGAACTCTCCCCCATTGTCTGAGTAGAAAGTTTTGATTGTGTTTTGATAGTTGTTCTCAACAAGAGTTTTGAATGTTATGAATGTGGGGAGAACATCTGATTTTCGTTTTAGAGGGTAAACCCATATGTACTTGCTGAAGTGGTCAACAAATAGCACGTAGTATTTGAAATTATCAGGAGACAAGACAGGCGACGACCAGACATCAGAAAAGATAACATCAAGTGGTTTAGTAGACACAATGCTTGAATCATAAAAAGGTAATCTGTGACTTTTGATACAAGAGCAAGAGTTACAGTTGAAGTGTTTGGAAGGTGCGCTGGAAAAGCTGAGCTTGGAGAGGGTGTGAGCAAGGATTTTTGTCGATGGGTGGCCAAGGCGAGCATGCCAGGTAGTCGCTGTGAGGTGTTGAGTGGTGAAGGCTTGTGGGGAGGTGATGGACATGTGTGCCGGCCAGACATACAAGTTATTGATACGACTCCCAACGAGGAGAATGCTCCCCGAGTGACCATCCCGCACCTGAAAGGAAGATCGATCAAAGACAATGTTAACATTATTATCACGACAGAGGCTAGAGACCGAAATCAAGTTTTTCGAGATGTGTGGGACAACCAGGACATTCGAAAAATTGAGAGACTCAAGTTGAGGGAAACGCATAGAGCCAGTGTGAGATATGTGTAAACCTTTACCATCACCAATTTCAACATTGTCAGGCCCATCAAATGGTTAGTGAAGAGAGAGGTTGGCGAGGTCGTTGGTGATGTGATGCGAAGCACCTGAGTCAAGAATCCAGTGCTCGGCAGGATGTGCCGAGGAGGCTGAGTGAGCTGAGTATGCCGGGCGAGCACCTGGTCGATTGTGACGGGGGGTCGGTGGGTACTGTCCATGTGGGCGGCGAGGACCAGTAGATGGAGCAGTGGGCGATGCGGGAATCTCAGGGCAGGTGCGAGCAGTGTGCCCCGGTGTACGACAATATTGACATGTGCCAAGATAGGGCCTTTGCGAGGACTGGCGAGGACGAGTGTCAGCAGTTTTTGACCTCGAGTCAGGTCGCGAGGAGCGATGATGAGGTTTACCAGCAGTGAGAGCAGATGCAGGTATGATGACCGAGGCTGGTCGCGAGGCAAGTTGAACCTCGGTACTGAGGAGCTTGTCGCAGAGCTCGGCAAACGAGATGGGCTGTTCGCGAGCTTGGATGGCATTTGCTATATCATTGTAAGACTCATCAAGGCCAGTTAGGACCTGGAGGGTGACGTCCTCGGCATCAGAGGTAATGCCGAGGAGGGCAAGTTCGTCGACCACGGAGCGAACTTCCATAAGGAAGTCAGAGATCGGGCGAGCACCTTTGGACAGAGAGCGAAACTTGGTTTTGAGGGCAAGGATGCGACCTCTGGAGGGTTTTCCAAACATACTTTCAAGCATCGACCAGGCTTCACAGGAGGATTTGGTTGATGCAACAAAGGGAATAAGTTCAGGAGACATGGATCCAACCATGGCCGAAAAGATAAGGTTGTCTTGACACACCCACAGATCGTGTGCAGGGTTGGGAACAGTGGCGGTGGTGTCGGTGGTGCCGACAGCTGGGATTGTGGAAGGTGGGCATGGATGCGTGCCCAAGACATAGCCAAAGAGGTTGTGTCCAGTAAGAAGAAGACGAAGCTGAAATGACCAAGCACCATAGTTGGTGGAGGTGAGCTTCAAGGACATGTTTGCAAGGCCTTTAAAGGTGATTGGTGCCGGCAACGGAGAGGAGGCGGCCATTGTATTGAGTAGAGCAGCGGAGAGAGTGGAGGGGCAGAACAAGCTGGGCGTCGTGCGACGGACGGCGGCGGCGGCTCTTCAGAGACGAAGGCGGCGGCGGCGTGAGTGAGGAGCGGCGGCGGCGTGAGTGAGGAGCGGCGGCGGCGGCGGCAGCTGGAGTTTGCAGCGGCGGCGGCGGCGGCGGCTAGGGTTTGGATCAGGCGTGAGCCAAATGACTCGATGATACCATATAGTGAAAATAAATATGTGGAAAATATTATTTCTTGATTAGTTGTGAAGAAGATTTACAATGGGTATTTATACAAGTGATATTTAGGTCTAACCTAACCCTAATGGGCTTTATAAGGGAGCCCATAGGAAACTAAGATGGGCCTATACAATAAATAAGAGTAAAAGTGTATTTACTAATATAGGTCCAATATGCAATTCCTGCCATAAATATGTATAAGGCATGCAATTCAAACTTGTGTGTAGGAAACTTTTCATTGGAGTAAACATGGAATCCTTCCTCAAAGATAAAACAGTAATAGCTTCTAAAGGCACTGAACAATTAAGGTCCATAGATATTATATTTGTATTACCAATATCCAATTGTCATTGTATAAATTACAACAATTAATTTGTAATTGAAGAAATCGAGCATCAGAACAAAAATCTATTATTTTCGTATGAGTTATTTTTCCAAAGGCTATAAACCAGTAAATAAACCACCCTTAAAAAGACAAATAAACCACTAAATATTTTAATCTAGCAATTCATAGAATTCATTGAGACGATCAAAGTAAAACCAAACACCTTTTTACACTACAAAAAAACTGCGAAATACCGACGGAATTTTACCGACGGATTGAAATCCGTCGGGATTACCGACGGATTACCGACGGATTATCAAAGTCAACCGATTTACCGACGAAATTTATTTTCCGTCGGTACTACCGACGGAATTTAATTTCCGTCGGTAATTACCGACGGATATTCCGTCGGCAATCACAAAAAAAAAAGAGATTACCGACGGAAATTTCCGTCTCTAACCACAAAATTAAAAAAAAATATTTAAAAAAATTAAAAAAAAATTAAAAAATTAAAAAAATTGTGATTACCGACGGAATTACCGACGGAAATTTCTGTCTCTAACCACAAAATTAAAAAAAAATATTAAAAATATTTAAAAAATTGTGATTACCGACGGAAATTTCCGTCGCTAATCACAAAATTAAAAATTTGTGCGAAAATTAAATTATTAATTAAAGAGGAAAAATTTTTAGTTAGAAATTTATGATTGATTAAAATATAAAATTTGTTGATTAAATTTGAAACATGTCGATTAAATTATAAAATTAATGTTGATTATGTTAATTAGGAAATTATTGATTAAATTATAAAATTTTATATTAAATTAGGAAATTCTTGATTAAATTAGAAAATTTTATATTAAATTAGGAAATTATTGATCAAATTAGGAAATTTTATATTAAATTAAAAAATTATTGATTAAATTTGAAATTTTTATGTTATATTGTTTGGACATAATTTCTTTAGTGTTTATATCCATTTAGTTTATATGATAATTAAGTGTGAATTAATAAATAAAATAATTATAAAAAATTAAAAAATTAAAAATAAAACTACATTTACAATTTATAAATTTAAAAAAAATTACAATAATTACAAGCCAAAAATTTAGTAATTAATATAAATGGAATCATATTTAATCAAAACAAAAAAAATTATACATGTGAATTTTAGAATTTTAATTAAAACCAAAAAATTACATTTACAATTTATAAATTAAAAAGTTAATATTACAATAATTATAAGTCACAAATTTAGTGATTAATATAAGTGAAAGAATGTTAATTATTAAATGAATTTGTTGTTTAACTTGTTTTGAATAAAAATATGATATATATACATTAAATTATTAATATACTATTTGAAAATAAGATTCACACATATACCATAGTTATAAGTCACAAATATAGTGATTAATATAAGTAAAAGAATGTTCAATTATTAAATGAATTTGTTTAAAAAAAGAGTAAAACATGTATAATAATATGAACTATTTAGAATTTTAATCAAAACACAAAAAATAAACAAATTAGATTTATTATATATAAATTAAAAAAATTAAATTAGTTATAAATCACAAATTTAGTTATAGTAATATAGAAAGAAATTAATTTTGTGAATTGTTTAAAAAAAATTGGGTCGAAAATGTGTACATATACAATTAATATTACAATTATTAACGAAAAACAGACTTGTCCGAGTGGTGGGCGCTCCTCACTAGGCGCCCACACACCCGGGTTCGAGTCCCATGTATGCCGCTTAAATTCTGAGATTTAGTTCGGGCTCTCGCGGGCCGTGCTGGGTCTGGGCCGGGCTGGCCAGCCCGTTGGCCTGGGCCCAGGCAAAATATTTTTTTTTTAAATTTTGATTTACCGACGGAATATTCCGTCGGTAATTAAAAAATTAAAAAAAAAAAAAAAAATTCTGTCGGTAATTAATAAAATTAAAAAAAAAAGAAAAAAAAATCTGTCGGTAATTCCGTCGGTAACACTTACCGACGAGGTTGGCACCGACGGAATTTTTCCGTCGGTATTTCCGTCGGAAAACACGCTTACCGACCGAATTTCCGTCTCTATTTCCGTCGGTAAAACAACTATTTTTTGTAGTGTTATTGTTCTACTTCGTAGCCATCCTCACTGGTTGGAATTGAGAGTTCCGGTGATTGGATGAGTGCATATATCACCAATAATCTTTAATTCCTACTCATTCAAATCTGTGCCAAAAATTGTAAATAACAACATTGCAGGACAACAATCACTCTAAAAATAATGATGTATGACTTGGTTCGTATTTTGCACACTTTTTAGTACAACAATAACAATCCCCACAAGCTAGCGTATTGGTTCGTTATAGTTGAGTAAGTATATACAATCTAGTAGTTATCGTCCAAGGACCTAGAGAGAGTGTGGAGCCCCAAAACTATAAGTTAAAATGGTGTTATAGAAGCTAAACGAGAGAATAAGCAAATATCAATTAAGGAAATAAACAACTAATGCAAACAACTAAACTAACTCTCAATAATGAAAGTGCAAGGTGAGAAAGTATTGCCTCGAGTGTTTCCGTTTTGTGAGCAATTAAGTAAATTAGCGAACCAATTATATGATTTTACTACGAATTCAGGTTAAGCTAAAGGCTATCACAAATGTGTGCAAACCCCCTCGAAAGGCATAGGTAAACAACGTGCATTGATTAGCAATTATAGGATCTAACCAAATACCATAAGCTCCTAAGATAGTGTTTCATAAGCACTTTCAACACGGTTACTAATGCTTATGAAACACCCTCTCACCAAACTCCTAGACGACCTCTACTCGTTTAGTGTCTAAGGTTGTCGGTCTAGCCATTAACACCCCTCTCGGGTGAGCTAATTACTAATTAACTTCTATTCAATTGATCAAAGCTCACACTCACACTCCCAATTATGCTACCCAACTCTCGTTGCAATAAACATAATCGAACATGCTCGCTAATAGGGTTGATCAACCAAATGAATCAATCAAAGTACAACTCTAGAAACATAAAAATTCAAATTATAAGCTAACCATGCAATTAATCCACAATTACACTAAATTCTCATCAAAACATCCACACCCAAGGCAATAGGAGATTAGCCCATAACTAAATTAACAACTAGAATAAAACTCATAGAAATTAAACTACAAAACATGAATGAAAATGAAATTACCAAATTAAAATTACAATAATAGAAAAATATCACCTCTTGTCTTCAAATCCTCCAAAGCTAACATTAAATTGAAATACTAAATTAAACACTAGCTAAGAAATGAAAGAACAATTAAAACTAACTAATCTATTGAGTGGAGTGGTGGGGAGGAGAAAAGATTTCTCCCCCAATGGAAGAGATGTGTTTCTCGCCAATCCTCTCTGCAGCTTCTGTTCTCTTTTCCAGCTCACGCTTATGCTCCTCTTTTGTTAAATATATGATGGGCCTGAAAAGTGGAATGAATTGTGGCCCAATTGAATTGCATAAGTGGTCTGCTCTTCTCAAAAGTTGCAGCCTCCATAAATAATTCTCACGGCTTCTGCATATAAAAAAAATAAGGTGGGCCTTGCTTGCTAACAATTATCAAATGGGCTTCTTCTCATGGGCTGCAAAGATGGGCTCAATTCTTGGGCTTCAAATAAATAATCATGTTTCCATTTTCTTCAATAATGCTATCCTTCTCGATTTATTCCTTCGATTGACTCCACGAAATTATCGAGGCGTGTTTTTCTCAAAAAATGCTCATTTTCCTATAAAATAAACAAAACACCACCTTTCTCCAAATCAAGAGCAATGAGTCAAATTAGTGTAAATAATGCACAAAATCTTATAAAATTATGCAAATTAAATCCATGAATTTCAAGCAATTTTCACACTAATCAACCCCCCAAACTTAAAGTGTTGCTCGTCCCCGAGCAACGAAAGAAATTAGAACAAGTGGGAGGATTGTGAAGGAATTCATTCAAGCCAAAATAGAATAAGTGATTGTCACAATATATCCTCACAAGTAAGTGTGTCACTCATCACTCAAAGTGTATATCAAAGAAGTGTATGCTCTCAACATCAAATCACACAAGTGCACTACCATATGCTTGCCAAATGTCTAAGTTCTCCACCACACGTTATGTGCTCAATCAATGAATCAATAAGGACTTCACATTTGGTTGTAATGAAGGCTCTTTGGTTAGGGTGTGGAAGATTTGGATAAAGTAACTCATAAACTAGTGGAGTGAAAATGAAAGTTACAATTGATCAAGTTGCAACTCAAAGTTCTCAATATCACACAATTTACTTGCTTCTTTTATTTTTAAGCACATTCTTCACCACCAAAACTTTTTGAACACTTTTGAACTTCAAGCTCTACCAAAATCTTGTGCACAAGAGAGTTTTCTTTTTTTTATTTTTCTTTTCTTTTCCCATCAACTCAATTTTTTTTATGCACAACTCACAATTCATCTTTTTTTTTTTTTTTTCTTTTCAATCTCTTCACTTTCCAACCAAACAAATCCACCAAATTCATATTTCACCTCAATTCAACCACATTTGTCAACATTCAAGCTCCACTAGTTCATAGGAAAATTAGGCTCATAAAAGATGGACAATGGGCTAAATGTGTAGGTTGCCAAAGAAAATGGATCAATAGGCTCAAAGTGGCTAACTACGGAAAATATTCATATGGTATGGAAAATTTGGCCAAGTGACTATCAAAACAAAGATGGCCTTATATCACCTTCAAAAATCTCACACAAAAAGTAGCCTCAAGCAAGACAATTGGCAAGTTCTAGAGCACACAAGCATGAATGATACTCACATGAAGGAAAATAGATCATAATATATGAAAGTCTAAAGGCTCTAAAGCTCACAAGCTTGTCTAATCATGAATTGAGAGCACCAAACCAAGCACAAATCGTCACATAATCAAGTGAACAAGCAAGCATCAATCAATACCAACAAGCTCAACCAAACTTCAATAACCAACAATCACCATCAATTAAGCCTCAAATACCAACCATCCACAAGATATCTCAATCATCAAAGCTAAACAAAATATAGGACAAACGATGCAATAATAATGAAGGTAAACACACGAAATCTCCCCCAAACTTAAATGAAACTATCTAGTTGAATGCAAAGTTTGGGGTTAAGTGTGTTACCTAGGAAAATATCCACCAACTAAGCTCACTAAAGAAGCAAGCTACCGCAACCAATTGTCCCTTGAACTTCTTAGCACCAAAACACTATTACCCTTGAGCTCCACCATGCGTATCTAACATCCTTGACCACCAATACAACACTCAACCTACAAAACAAAAACTAAACAAAAGATCAAACAAGCTACAAATCTAAAAATAAAAGAAAGCAATAAAGAATGGGTTGCCTCCCATTTAGCGCTAAGTTTAACGTCTTCAAGTCGGACGGAAATAAAAGAACTCATCGGAAAGGCCATGGATATCGGTCTTCCTTCCCATTGTATTTCAACCTTTGAGCTTCAAACTCAAGGAGGCTCTTATGAATGGAAGACCTATCATCCACGTGTTTCCTCCATACTTTCATCAATGTAGGCTTCTCTTGCTCTTTCCACATCCTTTCTTTCCACTGCTTTCCTTTCTCCTCAAGAATACCTAAGTTCTTCTCAACTTTCTTTTTTGGATTAAAATGATCAAGAGGCAAAATGAAATCAATAGAAGCATCAATATCAATTAAAGAGTAAATTGAAGAGTTTAAAGGTTTAGAAATGCTCATTTCGCTCTCCAACTCATCTTGTGATGCTTCTTGATTTTCTTGTTCCTTGTAGCTCATGTCCATCAAAGGACATTCCTCTTTATCATCTTCTTCAATCACCATTAAGCTCATTCCCGTGCTCATGTCTTCAAGTGGATACCCCTTTTCATCCTCATCCTCAATTGGATCCTCTTTTTCTTTCATAGCAATGACTAATGCCTCGAGTGTTGAGTTCATCCGCTCCATTCCATTCAGAAGTGACTTGAGGTTATTCTCTCTTTCTTCATTTCTCTCCTTTATGTGTGCAATGATCTCTTCAGTAGTAGTCCTACCCTCATTGTTTTCCCAATCTTGATAATGAGAGGGAGCTTGTTGCATTTGATAATCATACTCAAAGCCCACCTTTTTATCATGACGAAGTTCATCCAAAGCTCTTTGAAATTCATCTTCACCCATATAGTTTTTGAATGCTTCTATAAGAAAGGGTGAAGCTTCCATTTTCCCCCAATCATGATATTGATAATGAGAGGGAACTTGTTGCACTTGATGATCGTACTCAAAGCTCCTCTCACTATCATACCAATTTCCTTCTGAAGCTTCATGAAATTCAAAGTGAGGTTCTTCTATAGGTGGAAGAGGAGGTGGACGATACTGCTCTTCAGGTGGTGGAGGAGGATATGGATATGGTGGATAAAGGTGTTGAGGAGGAGGGTATTGATGTGGATGTGGAGGATAATATCCTTGAGGAGGAGGTGATGCTTCTCCATTCCTCCAATCTTGATAATAGGAGGGAACTTGTTGCATTTGATAATGGTGATCAAAGTTCCTCCAATCATCGTAGCTCACATCTCCATGTTGTGGAGGATAAATCATGCCACGTTGATCATAGCAATGATTCAACGGGTATTGATTATATCCATCCATCTAGTCAATGAAGTTCACCTACAAAAACAAAGTATCAAATTCAAAGCTAAAAATAAAATGCAACTAGTAACACCACTCAACAAGTTTCAAGTCCCACGGTAAGACTCTCAACTAGATCCCCGGCAGCGGCGCCATTGACTTGGATCGTATTTTGCACACTTTTTAGTACAACAATAACAATCCTCACAAGCGTATGGGTTCGTTATAGTTGAGTAAGTATACGACCTATTAGTTATCGTCCAAGGACCTAGAGAGAGTGTGGAGCCCCAAAATTATAAGTTAAAATGGTGTTATAGAAGCTAAACGAGAGAATAAGCAAATATCAATTAAGGAAATAAACAACTAATGCAAACAACTAAACTAACTCTCAATAATGAAAGTGCAAGGTGAGAAAGTATTGCCTCGAGTGTTTCCGTTTTGTGAGCAATTAAGTAAATTAGCGAACCAATTACATGATTTTACTACAAGTTTGATCACCTAGGAGATTAGCCCATATCCAAGGCAATAGGAGATTAGCCCATATCCAAGGCAACATGATTTTACTACAAGCTTGGATATTAGGTGATCAAAGCGAACTAATTACTAATTAACTTCTATTCAATTGATCAAAGCTCACACTCACACTCCCAATTATGCTACCCAACTCTCGTTGCAATAAACATAATCGAACATGCTCGCTAATAGGGTTGATCAACCAAATGAATCAATCAAAGTACAACTCTAGAAACATAAAAATTCAAATTATAAGCTAACCATGCAATTAATCCACAATTACACTAAATTCTCATCAAAACATCCACACCCAAGGCAATAGGAGATTAGCCCATAACTAAATTAACAACTAGAATAAAACTCATAGAAATTAAACTACAAAACATGAATGAAAATGAAATTACCAAATTAAAATTGCAATAATAGAAAAATATCACCTCTTGTCTTAAAATCCTCCAAAGCTAATATTAAATTGAAATACTAAATTAAACACTAGCTAAGAAATGAAAGAACAATTAAAACTAACTAATCTATTGAGTGGAGTGGTGGGGAGGAGAAAAGATTTCTCCCCCAATGGAAGAGATGTGTTTCTCGCCAATCCTCTCTGCAGCTTCTGTTCTCTTTTCCAGCTCACGCTTATGCTCCTCTTTTGTTAAATATATGATGGGCCTGAAAAGTGGAATGAATTGTGGCCCAATTGAATTGCATAAGTGGTCTGCTCTTCTCAAAAGTTGCAGCCTCCATAAATAATTCTCACGGCTTCTGCATATAAAAAAAATGTGGGCCTTGCTTGCTAACAATTATCAAATGGGCTTCTTCTCATGGGCTGCAAAGATGGGCTCAATTCTTGGGCTTCAAATAAATAATCATGTTGCCATTTTCTTCAATAATGCTATCCTTCTCGATTTATTCCTTCGATTGACTCCACAAAATTATCGAGGCGTGTTTTGCTCCAAAAATGCTCATTTTCCTATAAAATAAACAAAACACCACCTTTCTCCAAATCAAGAGTAATGAGTCAAATTAGTGTAAATAATGCACAAAATCTTATAAAATTATGCAAATTAAATCCATGAATTTCAAGCAATTTTCACACTAATCAATGTACATCCATCAAGAAATTGCAAAACAACATAAATTTGTAAGAAGAAAAAGTAAATATTCTAAAGTCAAAATTGTTTCGACACATTTCAAGATAACGTAAAAGGCCGTGAAGGAAAGGAAAAGAGATCTCACAGAGAAAAATAATGAATTTTAGGCCATTTATTCTACATCACAACACTGCAATTCTCTTTGTCAATCGCAATTGATGCTTGTGGCTCCTCACTGGCCTGACTTTCCGCAGTTCCAAGATTTTCCGTTGACGCCAGTAACAAATTGACAATAGTATCACAACCTAATACATAATACACAAAGATAAAACCTTGGAAAATTCAATTGGCATTGGTTAAGAGGGAACTACCCCCACGCACATGCATCTTACTTAAAATAACATAAATTCAAGTAGCATAGGAGAGAGGAGCACCTTCCATGGTTGTGGCCCCTCGAAGAAAGGCTGGGGACCTTCAACTAAATCTGAGTGTGGCACCAGCATCTCTTCATCTTTCTGTTATTGCAGTTTTAAAAGCAAATAAATTAAAACAGAAATAACCATATGACTTCCAAATTTTCTAACAAAATTTGAACATTATACTAATTTCAAGCAGGTTCAACTAAGTAAATTTGAACTGACGCCTGAAATAGAGTTTCCTATGCATTTTGCAGCAATGCTAGAAATGCATGAAGCTGGAATTAATTCATATTTTGTGATTAATGAAATGAAATGAAATGAAATAAAATAAAATTGATAGTTTTTGTTGGTCGAAGTAGTAATCTTCAGGGGATGTGGAGCTTCCACAAGAGGGACATTAGAGCCTTTGTAATTGCTATGCTTTCACATCTAATCTTACCATTTCTAATCTTAGGGCACAATTATCTGACCTGTCTAAAAAAAAATCAAGAATTTTAGACCAAGATTTTGATAAACTTTGATTTTAAAGCTCATATAGCTATTTTCCACACCCTCTCATTCACCGTTCAATCTCCACCTTTTGGCACTTAAAATTAATTTTACAGATTCATTATATTCCTTCATGTTCGCAGACGAAGCATCAATAAAATCTTTTAGATAAAAAAAATGAATACTACCCGCCTCTTACAATTGTTACTTAAAATCAACACTCAATTTTCCAGAAATTTCATTAGCCAAACAAAAAAAGACAAGAAAAAACTATAGTGGAAAGTAGACACACCATCCATGAGAATTTCTGGGAACCGAAAATTGAACCACTTACTCATACTCGCCTTCTCCAAAATCACCGCCCCCAGCAGCCTCAATTTTTCGGCCTTCGCTCCGTCGCTTCTTCTTCACCCTCTGCTCTCGTCACTCCAACACTGTCTTCTTCTACCGTCTCCAATTCCACACTCAAGCAGCCTTTCGTAATCCGTATTTTAGTTTCCAACAACTTAATTATCCTGGGTTAGATCATCAATTTGAGCAGTCAAATTTTATTTCTCTTTCAAATTTCAAACTCATCGTATGTAGAAGGCTTGGAGGAGTGATTGTGCCGTTTTAAGTATGATTTTGCATCATCTTTCCCGGCTTTTTGAAGAGTAAGCCCAATGGAGAATAGTGGAACAGGCAGAATGAAAAGTTGAATCTCAAATATAATGACACGTGGCAGAAGAACAAAGCATCTAAATTGGCACATGGCAGAAGGCCGGAGAGACATATCTTCCTACATTCAAGAAATACTTAAGTCCCTAAATCAGCACAAAGCAATCAAACTAACTATTCACACAAGAAAATAATAATTAGAAATACGTCTAAACATTGTACGACAATAGGGCTCAAGTCTGTGGCAACTCTTGCACCAACTGGGCCTAAAATTCAAGTTATTCCAATGGTTTGGGCACCGCTTCCAGTCCCTAAATCAGCACATACCCCATTCTTCGTTTCTTTTCACTACATCATCAACCAAATTCACAATAACACTCAATATTAAATTCCTCCAATGCTCACACCCCACAATATATTAAAACAACCTTCTTTCCTAGCTCAATGATTTCTGTATCATAACTGGAGAATGAAATACTCCAAGAAAATAGATTGTAAGGAATAAAACCTCTGCGCTGAATCTTGCATTGTGCCTCAATCTGTCGTCTAGAACCGCTAGTGTCGAGTCATTGTCATTTGAATCCTGCTCAGAAGTCACGGACACATCAGGGACTCGACCAAGGCAGAGGCGATTCTGCGTAGTGTGGGGGGTTTGCAACAGACATTTGACGGCGACGCTATCCTAACAAAAAAAAAAAAAAAAAAAAACGAAATCAAAGTAAAGATGGAATTTTCAGTATCTGTATACATATCCGAAAAGGGAATTATGACGAAGTGAACTACCGTGGAAATATCTTCCAGTGTACTGAAGTTTCGTCGATGCCCAGATTGAATTGAGACGATGATTCATCTTTATGATGGACGATGATTCATACCTTCTCATAATTCCGCTACCTCCAAACTGTATGATGGACGATGATTCATCTTTATTTTTGTCGGACTTCCAGAACGCAACGTCCTTGTGCGGCCATTATTTATACAATCTCATGTTTCAAGTCTCTCTAAAATGTGGCCATTCACATTCAGAATCTCTCTCTCTTCCTAGCTTTGCAATGGGCAATTAAGAATGGAATATGAAACGATTTCTGCAATTAATGGAAGAATTAGTATACACTGACAAGTGTCGAAAAATGGAATAACAAAAATGACACGCGTAGGAACAGGAGAGACTCTATTCTACTTTTATATATATAGATAGATTCGTACACTTTCTTTATTGAGATGTTTCACGATTTTTTGCACACATAAATAATTTACAAAATTAATACTCTTACTACATTTTTTTTTTTCAAATTGTCACTCATTTTGGGTCCACATTCTTCACTACACCTCACTAAATTGCCTTTAAACCTCACTAAATCACCGAAAATACTCCCCTACGTTATTTTACTTTTAAAATTGTCACTCATTTTGGGTCCGCATTCTCCCGTACATCCCACTAGATTACATTTAAACCACACTAAATCAACCAAAATACTTCTCATTCATTCGATCCAAAGCGCGTACTTTTCGCCTTCTTTTCACTCGTGGACAAGCTTTCCCCACTGCCTGCTCGAAGGTGGAGGGCTCACTCCGAAGCTTCCTCGACGGAGCCTACATTCGCAACGGCCCAAACTCTTAGTTCACCGCCAAGGGTCCTTACCATTTATTAGACGGTGATGGCATGCTTCACATGGTCAAAATCTTCAAAGGCAAAGTCACTTTATGTAGCCGCTACGTCAGCACGCACAAACACACGGTCGAGCGTGAAATCGGGTACCATTTTGTTCCGAGTATTTTCGCCTCATTTAACAGCCATGCTGGCCTAGTGAAACGCGCTCTGCTAACCCTAGCGCGTGTCCTTACTGGGCAGTTTGACCCTGTGGTTCGCGACTTTGGAGCCTCGAACACCAGCCTAGCAGTATTTTCTAGGCACATGCATGCACTCTGCGAATCGGATCTTCCGTACGCGGTGAAAGTGACACCCGATAGAGACATAATAACTCTCGACCACCATGATTTCCAAGCTTCCGAACCGTTCATTAGAATGACAGCTCACCCGAAAACAAACAAACGAACTGGAGAATCATTCGCTTATGGGTACTCTACCACACCTCCATTCATGACATATTTTAGAATCGACTGTGAGGGAAGAAAGCAAAAGGAAGTCCTATATTCTCCACGGGAGGAGCTAAGCTCTTCATGACTTTGTCGTTACTCAAAACTACGTTGTTTTCCCGGACATGCAACCCGTGGAAATGGATCCGGGTAAGGTTTCACGGGTGGGGATTATTCGGAAATATGCAGAGGATGATATGGAGAGGATATGGATCGATACGCCAGGTTTTAACCCGTTTCATGTTATTAATGCTTGGGAAGAAGAGGGTGGGAATAAAATCGTAATTGTTGCCACAAATGCGTTAGCAATAGACCAGTTCTTGGACGAAATTGGAGATTCTCAATTGACAATGGAGAAAGTCGTCATTGATGTCATTGAAAAGACAGTCAAGAGGTGCCCGTTGTGCCCTAAATACCTTGAATTTGGGGTAACAAATCCTACTTATGCGGCAAACAAAACAGGTAATATTATGACACACAAATTTTTTCGTCAAACCAATTTGTTATATTCTTCTCTCTCATAATCACATCACCCCTAATACATCTACATATTCTATCATAGTTTTTTAATCTCTATATATGCCAAAAGCTCATGAGTACCTTTCACCGGGACTGAGAGAGTATTCACCACTCCTTTCATCTTATAAAAACTTTTACATGTACTTTTCTTTTCAAACAATATTACAATAACTATTACACTATTAAATTTATAAACTCCGACATCACAATATACAATTTTACATAAAATATCATTACTTAACTACAAATACATACAATTAAGTTATCAATTTACAAAATTACTACTCAAAACTTTATTCATTATTACACTTTCTTAATATGTGCTCGTACACTTACATATAAAAGTGGAGTAATATGGAACTGATGGAATATATTTTAAACATCATTTACCATCACATTTAGTTCAAATTAAAGTGATTGTACTGAGAAAATACTCAATCATATATAGCATAACCACACCCCAAATATATATTTAGTAATTTATACCCTAATATGAATGAAAGTGCAACTACTTTTTTTTTCTATTTTACTATATATTTCATAAATTTTAACTGTCACAGCAGGTATGCATATGCAACGGTAATAGATACTAAGCGTACACTTGGGGTGGTGAAGCTAGACCTATCACTAATAAAGAAAGAGGAACATACTGGGCAGGACTGCACGGTGGCTAGCCGCCTACATGGGTCTGGCAGCTGCATAGACGAGCTATTTTTCATGGCGAGGCAGACGGAAAATTTAGCGGCCGACGAGGATGATGGGTATCTATTGTCACATTTCTATGATGGTAAGACTAAAGTTTCCAAGTTTTTCACTATAAAAAAACTGAGATTTAGAGACGGATTAGATACCATAAACATTGTATCTAAACAGGTTAGAAACGGATTTCGGAACCATTTTCTATCTGTTCCTAATCGCATGGTATCTAATGTTAGGAACGGTTTTCTAAATTCCGTTTCTAATAAGAGATGGATTTGAGACCATTTTTTTCGGTTTATAATGAGAGACGAAATTTGACACCGTATATTCTCATATCTAAACAATGAACAACCCGTTTTATATCCGGATCAACATTCCGTTTCAAATGTCGTTTCGTCTCTAAATTCGTATCTAAACGATAAATGACCCGTTTTACATCCGGGTCAAAAATCCGTCTGTAATTTCGTTCTTAATTAGAAACGACGTTTTGTCGTCTCTAAATCTGTATCACAAGGCAAAAATTTGTCTCCAAGATTTAACAACCCAATCCCCATTCCAAGCCTTTAATCCCCATTCCAAGCCCGAACCCGACCCGACACGGCGACACCCATCCCACCCTACCCTGCAACCACCCCTGTCCAATTATTTAATCCCCATTCCAAGCCTTAATCCCAATCCCACCAAGCCCGAACCCGACCCGACACCCACCCCATCCCACCCTGCAACCACCCCGCTCTCCAACTATTTAATTGACTTTTTTTTGGTCTATATGGGAATTGAACCTAGGTGGGCAAGTGCCTATTATTGAGCATCTGCCACTAGGACATATAACTCTTTTGTTTTATCCTTTAATATTAATTGTATATGTACATTAATTTATTTCTTTTACGTGTATTCAAATTGTAAGTTTTAAATTTGTAAATGTAATTTTTTTTATTAATTTCTAAAAATTGTAATTACTCACCGCCGTCAACAAGCTGTAAAATATTAAGAACTATGCATAGTTTAGACACTTTATTTTATTATAATAGTTTAACATATATAATTAATTGATTAATTTGTAACTTTAAAAATATATTAAAAAAATTGTTATTGAATAATTTCAATTGTAAAAGTCGATCTTAATTTATAAATTAAAATAAATAAATTAAATTACGTTTAATCTTCATCTTATTTTCTTCTTCTTTTTCTTCTTCATCATATTCATCTTTGCAGCCATTAAATCTAGAAAGAGATTGAAATCTCCGTAATCTATTTTTTCTGTTTGAAATAGAGCTTCACTTTTGTCATGTTTTTTCTTTGTAGTGTCTTCCACCTTTAATTTGCAAACAACGATCCATTCATTGTTACGTGGTCCTCCTAGATAGGCCAAAGTCTCATGTGCACTAAAGTACACCGTGTACTTGAGTGGACCTTGACCGGTCAATTGTTGACCGTTGATCAGTCAATGGTCAAACTTGGAAAAAAAATCGATTTTTTTTTCGATTAGTTTTTTCGAAAATGTGTATGTTACTATATTTAAAAAATTGTGTTTTGAACTTGTGACATTATGGTAAGGCAATTCAAGGACAACAACCACTAGGGTTGTGATACCGTGTACTTGAGTACACAGTCCTACCCCTGGATAGGTGCTAGGTGCAGTAGTATACTTGACACACTTGAATGACAAAATTTATATATTCATATTTGAACAACACTAGGATATCCTAGGATATCGCGAATATTCTAAAATTAAATTAAATATAGAAAAACTGGTACTAATTAATATAGAAAAACTGGTACTAGGTGCTAAAATTAAATTAAATTTCAAAAATTGAGTTTTGAACTTGTGACATTATGGTAAGGACAACCACTAGGCTGTGATACGACAGGTGCAGAAGTATATTTGACACACTTGGCAAAATTTATATCTTTGTTCCTATACCATTTTTATCTACTTGACACACTTGAATGACAAAATTTATATCTTTGTTCCTATACCATTTAGGGAATGTGATTAAACCAATCACATTTGAACAACACTAGGATATCCCAGATATTCTACTTTAATGACAACAGTCTTTATTGGTAGTCGATCTTCTTGATGCAAATTCGAATGTATGAAATTTGTATCCAACGAGTCCTGCATGAATTCTGAATTGAGTCAATATTATCTTGAGATTTACTCAATGTGACATTGATTCAATGTGTTTGCCTACTTGAATTTAGTTATGTGACATTGATTCAATGTGTTTGCCTACTTGAATTTAATTATGTGTACGTGTATGTGTGTTCTAGATGAATGTGAATTTAGTTATATGTATATGTGTGTATGAGCGTGATAAATCTCATTTTTATACAATAATTTTTTAAATTAAATGATAATTGTAATTTATAGTAGGCGAATTAATTGATAAGTAAATTGATCGTGACTCACCTTCGATTGACCTACGGTTCTTGAGTTACCGAGATTGAAAGATATTCATGAATTATTATCAATTTTTATTTCAATTCATTTTGACACAAAATGATTTTTGATTTTTATCTCAAAATATTTTCATTAGAAAATCAATTAATATATATATTGGCATATGGAATTGAAGATCTAATATAATATTATTATTATTATAATATCTATATCTATCCTAAAATATATCTACATAGTATTATTCTAACATTTATATTTATCCGATACATAGAAGATATATTAATTAATTTTTTTTTACTATTTATTAATTAAATAAACGAGTAAATAAATTAATATAACTCCGTCCATATTCTCTCATTCTCAATTCTCTATATACATAAGGTTTTAATTTATTTTTTATTTTAATTTTATCATTTGACTAATTAGATACAAATTAGAGATGGTTAGATTCTGTATCGCAAATTTCGTGTACCACCTTATCTCGTTTTATATTGGGGAGAAAAAATTGATTGTTTAGAGACGGTGGTATATGTATCTAATCCGTATCTAAAACTCTTGAAACTAAAAGTCGTATCTAATATGTTTATAATGAGAGCCGGATTTATTTTCGGTTTCAAATCTCGATTTTTTAACAAATCCGTATCTCATCCGTATCTATTAGAGACGGATTAGGTGTCCGTCTCAAAATTTCGGTATCGAAATCAGGCTTTTTTTGTAGTATTTGGTAATGGATACAAGGTCTCCTACTCTCGACATAACTGCCTCTGTAACGCTGCCGCAACAGTTCCTGATGGTTTCCACGACCTCTTTTTGTCCGAGAGTGACCTCAAAAAACTCTCACCCCATTAATTAATTGAATAAATTATAGGCAAATACTTGTGTGTACCAGTTACATGTGTGTAACTGGTACCACTTGATCCAATTTTTTAAATGCATGAATGTTATCCATGAATTGTGGTAAATATAGTTAAAATAGAGTATAATATTAGTTCAAATACAGCATAATATTAACTCACATATTGTATATTATTAATTCAAATATTAAATAGGAACAAGTTACATGTATGTAACTAGTACACAAAAGTGCAATCCTAAATTATATGTTTGTTGCCTAGTGTAGATAATTAATTAATATGAGTCACTTGATAACCTATTACCTTTTTTATTATCATGTATCGTACTTTTATAATTAATTTAATTAATTAAAATATATAATTTTAAAATTACATTTTAATAAAATATGAGTATATTATATTTATTAAATTTAAATAATTTAAAATATTTAATAATAAAATCACATATGTCACTTAAAAGTGTGTCCCAAATTAATTTGAGAATGTCATGAAAATTGAACTCTTGGGTCAAGCTGAATGCATCTTGAGGATTAACGGCCTGTTTGGTTAGTGATTGTGGTGGATGAGATAGAGATGTGGATTGGAAAATATAGATGGGTAATCAGTGAATAATAATTGAATAATAATTGTGTTTGGATATAGATTGAAAAATAAGTGTGGATGAAGAACTTTATGTCAAATCAATGATGATGTTGTATTATTTTATTATTGTTAGTTAGTGGAGTAATTAGTGTAAGAAAGAAAAGTAGGAGAGATAATAAATATGTGGAAAAAAATAGGAGAGAGAATAAATGTGTGAAAGAAAAGTAGGAGAAATAATGCGTAATTAAGAAAATGATGTGATTGTATAAAATTAGGTATGTAGGTGTATTATAGGGATTATAGTCGGCAATTTGGGTCCGACTCGATGGGTCGGTCCGGCTAACCCGAAACCTAGTATGGACTGGGCTCTAAAATTAGAGGTCCATATATAATTGGACCTATTTGGCCCGACCCGTTGGGCTAGGCTGAATTTGGCCCGCGGCCTATGGACAGCCCGTTTGGCCTGATCAATATTTTTTCTTTAGACAAATGGATAATTAAAATAAGTAAAGTATCTTATATTTAAATATTATTGAGTTTTTATTTTATTCTGACTTTGAAATTTGAACTTATGAATTATTTATAATTTTATTTGAAGTTGTTATATAGTGTAATGATATACTCATTAATCATTATGACCATTTATGAATTATATATAGTTAATACATTAGTATTGCATATTTTTAAGTATAATTATTTGTATAAATAAAAATTATATGTGAGTATGTGACCAATACATAACAATGTTTATATATATATATATATAAATTTGTTAAAAAAAATTCATAGGCTGGGCCGGCCCGCTAGCCCAGCGGGCTAGGATGGATTAGGCTGGACTCACATTTTATAGGCCCGACTAATTTATGGGCTGGCTCGACCTAGCCCACGAACATCGCTTGGCCCGATGGGTACGCTGGGTCGGGCGATCCGATTTACCAACTCTTATAGGGATGAATGGGTATTTGGATGAAGATATATGGAGATGGATGAGATGGGGGATGACTCATCCAAATCCGAATGGGTCAATCCCAAGTATTTGGATGGATATATATGGAGATGGGGGATGGCTCATCCAAATCCGGATGGGTCAATCCCAAACCAAACACCCATTCACCCCTATAATACACTTGCATGCCTATTTTTATACAATCACATCATTTTTTTAACTACTCATTCTTTCTCTTACTTTTCTTCCACGCATTTATTCTCTCTGCTACTTTCTTCCACATATTTATTCCGTCTCCTACTTTTCTTCCTTATACTCCCTCCGTCCAATTTTAAAATGTCAACTTCTTCGGGTACGGGTTTTAATGAATATTGATTAGTTTATTAATAAAATAGATCAGTTGAGGATATGATGTATATGATGGAGTGTTGTGGGGTCCATTTGTAAATAAAATGATTGTTTAT
This sequence comes from Galeopsis tetrahit, assembly GCA_963675135.1. NCBI lineage: Eukaryota > Viridiplantae > Streptophyta > Magnoliopsida > Lamiales > Lamiaceae > Galeopsis > Galeopsis tetrahit. The sequence continues at coordinate 8,407,695 of OY776127.1, read as the reverse complement.
AAATAAAGTAAATGACAAAGTGAGTAAATAAGTGATGTTATAAGGGTGAAGATAAAGTAGTATGAATAATATTGTTTCCAAAAAAGGAATGAGCATTATAAAATTGGATAACCGAAAAAGGAAAGTGAGAATAATAAAATTGGACATAGGGAGTACTAATTACTCCACTAATTAACAATAATAAAATAATACAACATTATTATTTATTTGACATAAAGTTCTTCATCCACACCTATTTTTTAATTCCTATCTAAACACAATTATTATTCAATTACTATTCATGAATTGCCTCTATCCATATTTTTCAATCTCCATTTCCATCCCACCTACCACAATCTCTAACCAAACAAGCCCTTAAGAAGTAGGTGAGGAGCATGTATTATCTAAGTCATGGAAAAATTAAAGAAATGCATTATTTTTCATATACACCTAGAGAAAATATCAATAATAGTTTCATCAAATTTGATAAGAGTATCACAATAACTTTCACACTTTCCTTTTTAGCCCTTAAAATGGAGAATCATTTATAAACTCCACCCTTATAATATTCTTAATTTACATAAATGTTATTACTTTTTTTTCACACATACACATAAGTCAACCCATTTATTTACTTTATACAGTACATAAAATTTTATAAAATATCTCTCAAAACTCCACACTTTTATTGCACTTTCTTAATATGCGTGTCCATCTACCTATGAAAATTATTATGGAATAGAGGGAATAATCTATTTCAAAACTGGACCAAAGTAAGATGTGGTCAAGTTTTCATCATTACCATAATCACCATTACTACATGCTCATCTACACTGATTTGGAATTTGGTTCTTCCACTTTGCGTCCTTAAGTAAACAAAGCACATAGCATTTCTCAAGCAAATTACTCTTAAGGACTCCTCCTTTCAGATAATAATTAAAGATTATTTATAAAATGATTTGATTCGTTTACCACTCTAAATTATTCCCGCATATTCACCCCCCTTTTTTCGTTTAACACTGAAAACTCCTCCACATCGTTTTGTGACCATGGCTCAAATCCCACTCCAGTTGACTTCTAGCTTTAATTAATTTCAGAATCTAATTAAACATCATTTTGTTCATTTAATACATCAAATTAATTACTCTCTCACTCTTAAAAAGATAATTCATTATTCCTTTTTTTGTTTTTCTCAAATTATAGTTCCTTTTTTTTTCAATATTTTTATCTAAAATACCCCTATTTAATGACTAATGTTAAAATTAAATAAGGATATAACAAGAATACAAAATTTAATTTATATGCTAAAAATGTTTGCATTGATTTGTGTAAGACCTGTGTGATTAACAAATAAAAATGGTAGTTGACAAACATTTTTAATCATTATTATATAGTAGTGTCACATGCACAAATAAAAATGGCAAAGCAAGGAATATATATATATATTTAATTAATTCTTGAGCTACCAATATATTGGTATATTTTCCAATATATGCAAGAACATTATTCTAGCCAAATTAACCAAAAAAAAACACTCGATTGTGAATCATACAAAACGGGACCTAAGTCACCAAGTTCTAATTTTGGTCAAATTTGCTTCATGATTTTGTTGGTCGTAGTTGGCGTAGATGCCATCTGCCTTGACGATGTAATTGTAAATGTGGTGATCGTGCCAAGTTGAAATAAACGCAGTGATCGTATCCGCCTTGACTTCCCAGTGAAATTTACATTCATAAAAGAGGGGCGTTTTGCCGTCAGTATCAAAATACCAAGTGAAACCATTGCCCGGATAAATTGTTCGAACTCCAAAATCAGACCCTCCAGATACTTTGGAGTAACATTGAAGCAACAAGGGTTGTGAATTCTGAGGAAGATCGCTGTAGATATGAATGTCTATCCTTCTTATAGCAGCTTCACCCCTACAAATCAAGCCCATTAATAATACTACAACACAAAAGGATGCACTAATATTGTTGTGAAATGCCATTGTTAATCTAATTTTGTGGTGTGATAGTTCAACCAAATATCCACATTATATAGTGGTTTAAATCCACATATTAATTTCTGTAAGAAAAAAAATCCACGTATATATTAATATATATTTAGTGTGGTTTTATGGCAAACATACTACTCCTTCCCGTTCCATAATAATTTTCATAGGTAGATGAAAGAAAGTGTAATAATGAGTGGAGTTTTGAAAAGTAATTTTGTAAATCTTTATATATAAAGTAAATAAATGAGTTGACTTTTATGTATGTGTGCAGAATGTAAAATTGAGGATATTGTAAGGGTGAAGTTTATAAATGGTATTCTATTTTAAGGGTGTGAAAATTAATGTGAGACATTTTAAAAAGAAAAATGTGAGGCTCCTTTTGGATGGAGGGATTTGGTGTATGAATTTCAAATCCACAATTCAAATCCATTCCACTTGTTTGGATTATGAATGAATTTTAAATACATAGATTTGTGTCCACACATTTTTTAGTTAAAATTGAGAGGATTCTAAATCCTCACTAAAACTATGTCATTTTTTTTTTATGGAACTAAAACTATGTCATTTGAAATCCATTTATTTTAAAATCATTTCATTTGAAATACCCCTCAAATCAAATTCCTCCATCCAAACACAACCTGAAAGTTATTGTGGAATGGAGGGAATATAATTTTGTGGAGGGGTAGTATGTAGTAAATCATAAAAAGGCAATTAGTAAGTAAATCGGATAAGGGAGGAATATGATTTTTTTTTTTTTTTTTTTTTGAGGTAAGGATATTTCTTTATTAATTTAAAAGAGAGTAAATAACTATACGAAGGTCAACAACAATAGACGCGGACTAGAATATAGCGATATAATTCTATTTAGAAAGACAATTTAATGAATTTTTGTCAGGGTATAATTAACCAATAAAAAAATCTTGAAATCAATTACAAAAATATATAGATTATGTTAATCAAGCTTGAGTTTGAACAACTACACGTCTACACCATAAATGATTCATAAATAAATGGGTAAAAAAATTGAATTAAATTTTAACCTTTTTTACACTTTTTTTTTTTAATTATCATTTTACTCTCCTTCTAACTTTAACTTTAGAAAATATCACAAAAACTTGTATGGTATTGCATGTACCAATTAAGATAAATTTATGGGTTAAATGTGGGTCAACTTAATTAAAATATTTTTTTCGGTCTCAAATATTATCTTACTAAATGACTAAAACTATATTACTATAAGATAAAAATTTTGTCACTACAAGGTTAAAAGTGTATTACTATAAGTTCAAAAATATTCTGGACATTTTTTTTTTTTTTGGAAAATGACTAGAATATTATTATGCTACTATATGACTAAAAATATGTTACTACAAGACCAAAATTTTATCACTACAAGATCAAAAATTTATTTCTATATGTCCAAAAATATTATGGACACTTGTTTTCTGGGTGAATTTGCCAGAATATTTTTAGACATATAATAGTAAACGTTTGATCTTGTAGTGGTAATATTTTGACTTTAGTAACAATATTTTGATCATGTAACTAGTAAACTACCTGTTTGTGACCCGCGAATTTTCTAGGCAATTTGGATCCGAGCTTATGACCCGCGAATTTTTTAAATTTACCTTAATTAAACATATTTCATGTGTGAAATATTTTACACAAGTGTTGCTCATGGTTTAAAATATATTTGTTACATAATTATCTCTCATTATTTAACTAAATATATTTTTCTATAAAAAAACTAATTAAAATTATGGATGTAATAAAAAATTATTCTGATTAATTAATGTCAAACTTATCCATAATATATTCTTAAAAAATAAATAATTTATTTATGAATGGAATCATTAGGGAGTAGTCAAAGTCTGAAGTGTACCATGTACTTGAGTAGACTTTGATTGATCAACTGTTGACCGTTGATTGGTCAACTGTCAAACTTTGACGTTTTTTAAAAAAAAAAAAATTCGATTTTTTTTTCGACTATTTTTTTTTTTTGAAAAAGTGTATGTTAGTATATTGAAAAATGTATCTTTGTTTTTTAATGGAAAATGTATGTTACTATATTGAAAGTGTAATATTGCTTTTAATGAAAAATATATGTTTTTATAACAGAAAAGTGTATGTTATTATAATTGAAAAATATATGAAATATTAATGAAAAATGTATGTTATTATTAAAAAGTGCAACACAGTTTCCCGCAACATTCTAATAAAACAGGTATTTGGCTACCATTAGGCTACAACCTAGTTTTAATATAATACACATTCAACAGTTTGGACTCGAGTCACATGAGACCCTCGAGTCCACATGAGACCCACTCTTATCTTTTTAATGGTATGATCTTAAATACAATCGTGCATGATTTGAACAAGTTTGTTTGTTTTTTTTTTTTTTTAATGTGTGCCTTTTTTTTTTCGCTGTTTTTTTTCCCTTTTTACGCTTGTTTTTTAGTACTTAATTTTTTTTATTAATTAGAAAATGGATAGCATTTTTTCACTGTAAATTTTTTTCCCTCTTTTTTCGCTTTTATTTTTGTAAAAAAATTATTTTTTCCTTTTGTTCACCTGTTTTTTTTTAAATTAAAAAATGGGTAATCCACCCTTCTTTTCTGTATTTTTTTTTTTTTACTAAAAGTATAAGTTAGTATAATTAAAAAGTGAAACACTATTTTTGAAACGTGCAAGTTAGTATAACTGAAAAGGGGTAACACAATATTAATAAAAAATGTAAATCAATATAACTAAAAAGTGCAACACAATATTACTAAAAAGTGTAAGTCAATATAACTGAAAATCGCAACAGAATATTATAAAAAAAGTGAATGTTAGTATAACTGAAAAGTGCAACACAATATTACTAAAAAGTGTAAGTCAATATTACTGAAAAGTGCAACACAATATTATAAAAAAATGCAAGTCAATATAACTGAAAAATGCAACACAATATTACTAAAAGTGTAAGTCAATATAACTAAAAAGTGCAACACAATATTACGGAAAAGTGTAAGTCACTATAACTGAAAAGTGTAAGTATTTATAACTGAAAAAAGTGCAACACGTTTTTTTTTTTTTTAAGTGTAAGTGAGTATAACTGAAAAATACAACACAATATTGGTGAAAAGTGTAAGTCATTATAACTGAAAAATGAAACACAATATTATTAAAAAGTGTAAGTCACTATAACCGAAAAGAATAAAAAAACTATTTATTATTGAGTTGTCAACAACTTATGTTGGGATATGAATCCTAATGTAAGTTCTAATTGATGAAAAGATAAGAAGTTTTGATAAGCCAAAAAGAGGACTTGAATATTTCTAAGTGTTGACTGATCTAGTTATGGAAGTCGTCTTATGACAAGATCAGTAGAGTACAAAAGTATGAAAGAAAAGTTTAAGTATGAAAGAAAAGACAAGTACGTTTTATAAGTACTGTGTTATGTTTGTATATGCTTTATGATGAGCATTTAATTGTTGTATAGAAGCTCATATGTTTTGTTTGTATATTAATGTATAGATTTAAGTTGACTAAGCTGATTTATAAAGCTTAATGTAATGTAATAGTCTTGTTAAGATTAGATGATAGGACTAGTATAAATTAGTTCGTTATGGAAGTCTACTATTGAAGAAGTCTACTAAAGATAAGAAGACTTGATGCGCAAGACAAGACAAGTAAAGAAAAGACTGAAGATTTGTCTAAGTATGGAGACTAGACTAGACAAGTGCGCATAAGAAAGGAAGATTCTTAAGTCAGAAACGCGTATAAGAAGATATGTTCGTGTATTGAAGAATTAGTTATGGAATAACTAATTAACTGAAGAAGCGCGTGGAAGGATAAGAAGAAACAGTTACAAGAGTTAGTTATCAAGAAAGTTAGTTGGATAACAAACTATTCTTGATATTCAGAAGTCTATAAATACTTCAAGGTATTCTACGATTCAAGACTACTGAAACGCTGAAATTTACTAAGAAATTACTGAAGATATTCAAAGCAAAGAAGAAACTCGCAGAGTTCAAGTTCAGAAAGTTGAAGCCAAGAGTCAAGTCAAATTTAAGAAGGCTACTACTGGACTAAGAGAAGTTTTTCTTTTATAGTTTTTGTTCAAGTTGCTAGTTACTTGTAAAATAGCTAGTTAGATCGAAGAAACACTTGGTAGTGTTATCGAGAAGATCAAAGTCTTATTTCTTGGGACTCTAAGCCATAAGAACACACTACTCGAAGAGAAGAGTAATAAGAATTTCACGACTGGAGTTGTGAGAGTGGATGTAGACACGTTGTCGAACCACTATAAATCTTTGTGTGTTTGATTTACTTTACGGTTTTATTTGTTGTTTAGTTGATTACTTGTTTAATTGATTGAAACTGCATATATAATAGACAAGTTCAGTGTTCATATTCGATATTAGTTGAGTATAAATTTTAGGGCTCATTGATAATTCTGATAATTCCGCATTGTGTACTTTGATACTTTGAAAGATTTTTTAAAGTCTATTCACCCCTCCCCTCTAGACTTTTACTAGCTTACTCAATCTTATCAACTCAACTAGGGACCTACAAGTGGTATCAGAGCAGTAGTTTATTGGACTGCTGTTTCTTGATCACCCCTAAAGACTTTGAGGGAAGTCTTGGTTCTTATTTGAATGTGTAATTATCACTGATCTTGAAATCCTTGTATCTTTGATTTTCTTGCTATATCTTGATACTAATCATGGCAATGGAAATAAGTGCTAACAAACTACCCAAGTTCTCTATTCAGGACTATGATTACTGGAAACTTCGCATGGAAGCGATTTTCTGCTCTACTCACGACTTGATGGTGTCAATCGTTAAGGAAGGACCAATTGTTACGATGATTCCAAACACTGCTGCATTGGAACCTACAAAGGCCGTTGGGGTACTCGTCCCAAAACCAAGGTCAGAACTCACTTCGGAAGAAATGAGATAGAACAATTTGGACAGTTTGGCCAAGAACTACATTTTACATACCCTTCCCAACGAGTATTTGGAAAAAGTATTAAAATGTAATACTGCCAAAGAAATGTGGGATCGACTTGCTATCATTTGTGAAGGAACCACCCTGATCAAAGAAGTAAGCTTTCCACAGCTGTACAGAGGTTCGAATCATTTAAGATGAAGGCTGGTGAAAATATAGACCAGTTAGATACTCGTTTCACACGTGTTATGAATGATTTGGAAGTGCTTGATAAGTCATATACTAATCGTGAAATTAACTTGAGAATTCTTAAGAGTCTTGATGCTAGATGGAAGATGGTCAAGATGATCATCAAGAATACTCAGGACATTGATGAATGGACTGCTGAGACAATGTTCAAAACCCTTAAGTCGCATGAGTTCGATCTAGATGAGGATGATCCTATAGCCAGTAGTGATAGAGAGAATGCTGTGTCGAAAAATGTTGCTTTTAAGTCTACTTCGTCTAAGAACTCTAGAATAGACAGGTCTAAGTCTAAGTCTAAGTCTGCTAGTATCAAAGACGAGTTAGATAAGTCTGATCTCAGTCTGAAAGATCAGATGAACCTTTTGGTTAGGAAGTTCGATAAGCTGAACAAACTATATGGTAGATATAAGAAATTCTACAAAGACTTTAGAGGTTCTGGTAACAAGGACTCGTCTTAGACCAGACGAGATCAAAACTCTTCCGAAAGGAGAGCTGAGTTCTCGAAAGGAAACAGGCGAGATAGGAACTCTGAGGATAGGAAGATTAGACGTTCTGATAGACGAGATAAGAGAAGGGACGATTCTCCTGAGAAAAAGTCTACTAACGATCTACTTTGCTATAACTGTGAGAAACCAGGTCATTACATTTACGAATGTCCGGACCTGAGCACTGATTATCGTGAAGAACGTAAAGCAAGAAGGGTACGAAGATACAACAAGGGTAAGAAGGCAATGTTGGATAATGATGACTCTGAGACGGATTCAGACGAGTTGCCTTCGTCTTCATCTAGTTACCCGTCTGGTCATGAAGAAGAAAAATCGTTCATAGTAGATGATGGCGTCTGCTGCATGGCTAAAATCGAACAAGAGGTATCATCTGCAACTTCTTTTCAATCATGTGATGAATCAGATTCTTATGAAAGTGATATTGCCGATAGTGGAGTAGGGAGTAGTCTTCATCACTCTACTAGTGTAACTAAAGAAGACCTCCTACTTGCTAACACGACATTCACTGAAGTCAGTGACGAGAACATCGCTTTAAAACAAGAAATCATTGATCTTAAGGAAGCTCAGTCTAAAGTAGATCCTAATATAACAGTCTTAAACGAACGCTTGACAAAAGAGTTGAGACAACTCAAAGACAAGTGTGTGTTGACAGACAAGCTGTATCAAGACCTACTTAAGACACATGCTACTGAGACGAATGAATTCAATGTTTTAAAAAACAAGTGCAAAAAGCTTGAAGAACACAATAAGTTCTTAGAGACTGAGGTCGTAAATCTAGACCTAAAACTTACTGACTTGGTTAATTCCTCAATGATTAATAAAAAACTGTCAGATAGGTATAGGGCTCCAGATGACAAGACAGGGTTGGGTGCATATACACCTGACTCGCCTACTCATGTCATTAAGAACCCTACTAATGTTGGGTCAAGCTCTATGACACATGATAAAGGTAAAAGACCAATAGAATACGATACTAGAACGACATCCAAAGGCATTGTACACAAACAGACTAGAGTTAACACTCTGATTACCAAAGGTGGTAAAAAGAATGTTACACAGACCTGTCTCATTTAGAACAAGTCAAAAGAGGACCACTAGTCGTGGACGACCAAACCAGGTCAGATACGAGGATTGGTATCCTGAGGAGACGAGTTCTAGACAAGTACAGACTAGATGGAAAGAGCCTAGACCTCCTTTCATAAGGCAGTCTCAGCTCTACTCGTCTAGGTCTAGGAAGGTTGCTCCCAAATATCGTACTCAACCTGTCTTATATCCTCAACCTGTATTATATGATATCGAAGGAGAGGAAAGACCTAAACATGTCTATAAACCTTATGGCCCAAATGCATACAAACCTTATTCGGACTATCAAAGACCCATGCTTACTCAAGTAGAGGTTAAGTCGAAAGGCTATCTCAAACGAGTAGACCCAAGGTCTGATGATAGACCAGACAAGGACAACAAGGTCTTATTCTGTAACAAGCATGGTAGAAAGCTTAAGAGGTCCAACTTATTCAAAACTCCTATGTACATTTGGATTCCTCTGAACTCTACTAACCCCCCAGGACCCCAATAGACAAGGAGGGTACCTAAGTGTTTGGAAATGAATTGATTTTGATCAAGATACCAAAACCCCTGATTGATAATGGTCAGCTCAGTTGAGATAGTACATCAGTCTACTTGTCTCAGGATAATTGAGACAGTAAAATTTGCCTAAGTCTAAATCTCAGAAATGTTATGAGATTTATAGATCAAGGTAGTTGTCCAAAGCTGGAATGTTAGGCAACTTGTTTAGGTTTAGTGTATTAGGACAAGTCTGCTGATGCCACAAGATAAGCATGCCGAAGAGGACAACATAACTGATAATCAAGGATGCAAAGAGAAACTACAAGAAGTACTGATAAGAGTTATATCAGACCAGTTTCAAGGCTTGAAGATCAAGAGCATTGAATGATGCACATAGAAGACAAATTTAAGGAAGCATTTAATACAATCAAGCCTGAACAATGCATTAAAGACTTAGAAGCATTAAAGACTGAAGAATTGAATGAATGGAAGAACATTCCAACTGCAGCAGGAATGTTCAGGGCACTTGTCCCATCTGACCGTTGGTAGAGTGTAAAGTCTGCCACAATCAACCTTGGGAAATGAGCAAATTTGGAAACTGACACAAGTCATATCAGCCACAATTTTCAGAAGTCAACACAACCATTCAAGCAACCATTGAAGGACCTTCTTACCCACTGGATAATAGAAGGATGACCTTCATAGCCGTTTCAATGAAGCTGCGAATAGACAATTTGAAATGTTATCTCTCCAACGGATAGTTGATCAAATTGGTCTATAAATTCAGAAGTGATCCAAGGATTCAAGCATCCAACTATCTGCTATCAAACTATCATCAAACAATCAAAGGAAACCAAACTGTTCTTCACAATCCCAAGTTTCCTGATCACTTCAAAAGCTAAGCCACTTCTTGTAATATCCCAAGCTTAGCATTGAGATATCCTAAGCCTTTACACTGTTCTTATTGTAAAGGGTATCTCTATTAGTTAGAACCAAAACCTCAAACCCTTACCTCATTGAGTGAAGTAGAGTTTGTTGTAGAAGTGAGAAGTTAAAGACTGTTACTTGGAAACACAGTCTTAACTCAGAGAGATTGAGCACTAGGACTCAGATTGTCCTAGGGATCAAAGCACTAAGATAGTGTTGTTGATCAGTGCACATTGGCACTATAAAACAAGCTAATTCCAGGTGTTAAGGAATTATCATGTTCAATCAGGGAAAGTGGATGTAGGAGCTTGAGACTCTGAACCACTATAAAATGCTGTGTCATTTACTTACTGCACTCATTTTATTACTTACATTACTTGCTATAATCATTCTTAAAGAAGTAAGTTCAGCAAAGTTAAGTAAATCTGTTTTGGACAAAGTCCCTGATCAATTGATTTTTCAGAAATTAGCTTGGAGTATTCTTTCAAAGAAAAGGCCAACCACATTCCGCACTTAATAACTCCTCTAGATAGTTTTCCAACTGATTACTTCATAGTTTTCAGTAGGCCAAGTATCTATTAAAGTTATCACTCAGGACAGTTGTGTGACAACCTCCCTGATAAGTCAAACTGTTTTTAGAAAAAGAAAGAATTTGCATACACAAGTGCATTCCCCCTCATACACTTGTGTCATACTCCATCTAGGACCAACAAGTGGTATCAGAGCAGGGGTTCAAAGACTACTGCCTCTGAAAATCCAACTGGTTTTCAAATCACACTTTTCTGTGGTCACTGAACTGATCCAATTTCTGAAAAACTTACTTGTGCTTATCTAACCAAATTCTCTAGAAATGGCTAACAATGTAGTTCCAAGAGATGCTGTCAACACCATTAACAACATGGGTCCAAATCAAGTGAATCATATTTCTCATCACAAACTGCCAATGTTCTCAATAGAGAACTATGACTTCTTGAAGATCAGGATGAGAGCACATCTTGCCTGACACCATGATGAAATGCTCAAAGTCATCACAAGAGGGCCCTTCACCTTCACCAAACTAAATCCCAAAGTCACTGATGCCCAGAAAGCAGACCCAATGGAATTACTGCCAAAGGATGAGGATGAATTGACAGCTGAAGAAAGAAAACGGCACAACCTGAACTACATTGCCATGAACACTTTGTACCAGACTATTCCAGATGCAGTGATGGGAAGAGTGTATCACTGCACCACAGCAAAAGAGATTTGGGACACCTTAGCACTTATGTGTGAAGGTACCCAAAAGATCAAAGAAAACAAGCTTCAAGTGGCCATCCAAAAATATGAACAATTTACTATGGAGCCCAATGAAACTATTGATCATCTTGATGGCAGATTCACTGTCATCATGAATGAGATAAACTCTTTTGGCAAGTTCTATGCCAAAAGAGAAGTTGCACTGAAAATCCTGAGAAGTCTCACATCCAAGTGGGACATATACTAAGTCATGATGCAGAACACCAGCAATCTTGACAACATGCCCATGCAGCAAGTGTTTTCTGAACTCAAAGCATATGAGTTTGATCTGAACAGAAAGAAGGTGCATGAAGAGCCATCAATCTTGGTATGACACCTTATCACAGTTTCTTCTAGATCATGGTTTTGTCAAAGGCACTGTTGACAGAACCCTGTTCAGAATCTGTGAAGGAGATGATATTTTGTTAGAAATCTATGTGGATGGCATTATATTTGGATCTCCAAATGAGAAATTGTGTGAGAAATTCTCAAAACTCATGCAAATTAAATTTGAGATGTCCATGATGGGATTGATGAATTTCTTTCTTGGACTTCAAGTCATTCAATCAAAGAAAGGGATATTCATCAATCAGGCCAAATATACAAGGGACATGATCAAGAAGTTTAGATGTGCAACAAGTAAACCAGTCAGGATTCCCATGAACACCAACTGGAAAATGGATCCTGATGAAAGTGGAGTATCCACCAACTCCACTAAATATAGAGGCATCATTGGATCCCTACTATATCTCACTGCAAGTAGGCCTGACATCACATTTGCAGTTGGAGTATGTGCCAGATTTCAAGCAAATCCAAAGAAGAGCCACCTTGAAGCTGCCAAGAGGATTCTAAGATATCTCAAGGGAACTGAGAATCTTGGATTGTGGTATCCAGATGATGATAATATTGAACTCACTGGATACTCAGATGCAAATTATGGAGGATGTAGAATTGACAGAAAATCCACCTCTGGAACTTGTCAATTCTTGGGTAGCAAGTTGATCTCATGGTTTTCAAAGAAGCAGAATACAGTTGCAACATCAACAACTGAAGCAGAATATGTAGCAGCTGGGAGTTGTTGTGCTCAGATACTTTGGCTCAGACAGCAACTGAGAGACTACAAAGTGATCACAAATGAAATTCCCATATTCTGTGATAATAATAGTGCAATTTCTATCTCACAAAATCTAGTGCTTCACACCAGATGCAAACATGTTGATATCAAACATCATTTCATAAGGGATCATGTGGAGAAGAAAGATATCAAGCTTGTCAAAATTCACACTGATAAGCAAAAGGCTGATATCTTGACAAAGCCATTAGCTGAAGCAAGATTTCTGGAACTTTCAACTGAGTTGGGCTTACTTGATCCAGGGAAGATGGAGAAATGATAAAGGAAGCTCAAATGAAGGGGGAAGTTCATTAAACTGAACTTCAGCAAAGTTGACCAACCTCACTGAAATTATCTGCCTATAAAAAGAACTCAGTGCAGTTGTCCCTCTAGCCTTCAGCAATGTTGGTCAGTGTGATTGACCTTGTGGGACCCAGTCAGCAACATTGGGACCCATTCAGGTCTGTTGGTCAGATATCTTGACCAAAATAGAAGTCAAAACACTTATCAGGACGTTTGTCCAAACTGATAAGGTGATAAGTGCTATTTTTAGCATTGATTGGACATTTAAGGGAATTCTTGGGCAAAGAGTAGTCTATATTTAGGATGGCGTGTGCTATTAAGATTTTAGCCCCCAAATGGCAAATCTGCATTAAATGCAAAATCTTCTTAAAGATTGCATTAATTACTGTGCATTTCATCAAAGCCATTGATTATTCTTAAACCTATATCTAACCGTTTTCAAGCCACTACCCCACTTTATCCATATTGTTTTATGATTTGTCCACCCTCAAATACCATTATCCAACGGTTAATAAAACCACTGAATATAAAAACCTTCGGTTTTAACTTCACTTCTCACGCACACATATTTTCAAAACCCTTAAGCAATATCCTGAAAACCTTTGAATTTTCAAATCTTTCTTACCCATATCCAATCCTTTCTTTTCTTCCAAACATCCATGGCCCCCAAAATTAAAAGGGAGGAACTTGTAAACTTCAATGATCCTGCCTTGGACATTGATTTTACTTATCTTAGCAACATAAACTCACTATAGTTCGAAAAGATTGTGGCTTTTGACAGCCCAGATGAGGAAGTCCTTCCAGTTCTCCAATGGCTAAGAGATGCAGGGCTTGAGCAATTCTTAGGCACCAAACCTGACTCATGCCTCAATCCCTATATGACTGAGTTCTTTGCATATCTAAGGTGGAAAGGCAAAAATGGTGATGTTTGCACTAAGCTCACTTATGCAGAAGAAGGAGAAGAGGAGGAATCTCAACACACCATCATCTTCTCTTCAGAAGATTTGGATGCAAGCTTTGGGTTACCCTCTGAAGGACTCAATCTAGAAACCTACAGAGAAGGAGAGGAGCAGGAGTTCTCAAACCCATGGATGAAGGTACCTCAGAAACTTGTAAGTGCTCAAAACAAAAAACCTTAAAACTGAAATATGAGCACTTATTTGATATTGTGGTGAAAAGTTTGCTGAGCCATTCTGGAAGTGTAGAGCAAATAAGTTTGCCAAAGTTAAGGGTAATGGTAGCTGTGATTGACTCTGCTGAAAGAGGAGTCAAATTCGATTGGAAGACTTTCATTATGGGAAAGATGATGAATGAAAAGTATAAGTTCAAAGAGGTGAAGCATCACAAGGTTGTGGTTGATGGAAAGCTTCAGTATTGTACAAGAGCAAGCTTGCTCTTAGAAAGATTTGATCACTACACCCACCTGCAAGCCAAACCAAAAGCATTTCCAGCACAAAAGGTGATGTTCAGGAAACTATCCACAAAGACAGAAAAGAGGAAGCAAGGTGCTGCAATAAAACAGGCCTTGACAGTTGCACGTGTTACCAGATCTTCTCCAAGGAAAAGGAAAGCTCAGACCACCAAAACCCAACCAAAGATGAAGAGGATGAAGTAGATTCTCAGTAAATCCTCCCCAGACAGTCAATCCAAAAGTGGAGGTGCCACTTCAGAGGAGATTGACAAAACTGCACTAGAAGGGGTCAACCCTCCTGAAGCTGATGAAGAAATCAGGGTGATTGTCCCTTTACAGCCTGAAGTGGTCACTGAGTTCAGAGATCTTGAGAAGCCTACAAGGGCTGAAAGAAGAAGGAGGATCATCAAAACTTCTGAGAAGCAGAGGTTAATTGAGGAGGAAAAACAGAAGAATGAGTTTTTCAAGGAAATTAGACAAGCAAGTAGGTCTAATTCCAAAACAAGGTCCAAGTCCAAGAGCCCTGGAGCCAACTCTCCTGATATTCAATCCCAGAGGATATCACCAACACATGATGATCCAAAGCTTGAAGAGGAGGAGTGCAAAACTCCTGAAGATGCCCCAATTCTTGCTAAAAAGACTTATTCTCTTGAGGGTGCCCCTGACAGAGGAGGTATTGATGTTTTGGCTGACCTAGCTGATGAGGAAGATTAACATTTTTCTCCTCTTGATCCAAGACTGATCTCCTACACCAAGTTTCTTGAAAGTGCCATTCTTGCTGATGATCAACCCCAAGTTCCAGCCTTCCAGCCTATCCCCATTAACCTTCCTTCTAACCTCTCAGATACATTGCTCTCTACAGCAACTGAGACAAACCTGATTCCCAGTTCTTCTGAACCCAACCTTTCTGAAACCCAACTCACCCTTCCTGAATCCAAGTCCAACCCTTCTGATACCCAAACGAACTCCTCTGATGACAATGATGATGAGGATGCAGAGGAGTACACATATGAAGGCATGCTGAGGCAGATTGCCAGAGCAAATGTTGATCAACTTTATCTAGGGTTGAAGGATTACCCCAGGCTACAGCAGCAGTTCTATGATATCAGAGCACTTGTTGAGATCAAAGATAGAACAATGGTGGAAATAGCTCAGGCTATCAAGGATAAAGGTGTTAGCTGGTGGCAGGTTGAAGAGAACAGGCTATTGCATTTTGCCAATGTTAAAAAATCCAGTGTGCTGACCACTGAGGCCCTGTTCTGCACCATTGTCCATGAAAAGGTGCTAGCTGAGAGAGAAAGGATAGCTAAGGGAATCAAGCATCCTGACAGCACTTCAGATGATGCAGATGATGATGATGACACCACCAATCCCAACCCTCCTGGACCCAATCCTGCTCAGGTACATTACTTGACTTATCATTTAATTCAGGACTCTGATAAATCAGAGGAGTTGACTAAGAATGGTGACTCAGTCCAAGATACATTGGCCAAGGATGGTTCTTCAGAGCCTGAGGCAAAGGTTGACAATGTTGAGACTTCCATAGGAGAAGCTGGTTTGACTAAAGCCTCATCAGTGTCAGAGAAGTTGGACAGTGACCAGCCTTTAGTCATTCAGAATGACTCAGTGGACTTGGGAAGCCCAAGCACTGTGATCTCCCATCAACTGTCCTCTGTGCATCCTTCTGAGGATATGGAGGTGTCAGGTTTAGGACCTGAAGGAGTTGAAAAGGACTGTAGTGATAAAAATCCAGAGGGAGATGAAGGTGAGTGTGTAATTATAGGTTGCATGAGTGCTCCACAAATAAAGGGAGATGAAAGTGAAATGTTGGGTGAAGCCCAACATGAGAGTCAGGCTATTCTTCAAGTAAAATCCGAACTTGATGAATCCCTTGGTGAAAGGAGGCCTGATTCTCCAGTGATTGTGAGTCCAACAAATGTGAATGAAGAAAAGAATAAAGTTGAAAATGAGAGCAAAGGTGCTGATGTATCAGACCTTTTGGGAGATGAAAAGAAAGAGGGTGTTGAGGGTGATTTACCTAACCCTTTGTGTTTTGAAAATTCGGTATCTTTCACTCTAGAACAGATTTTTGCAGATGCTTCCCTCACTGATATCCCTGTCAACACTGATGTTGATCTTGAGGCCATCTCAGCCAACATGACCACATTGTCCAAGATATATTTTGAACAGGCAAATGCAACAGAAGCAGGACTGCAAATTGCCTCCCAGACTGCAACTTCCATTGAGGAGCAGTCAGAGAAGTTGGACACTCTGGTCAAGGAAGTTGGGAAAGCTCATGCAGAAACCACAGTTGCCCTAGATGGCTAAGGAAGAACTCTAGACTCTGTTGAAATGAGGCTCACAGGCTCTGAGGAAGTAGTGTTGCCAACTTTGGATGCTAGGATCAGTGGTGTTGAGACTGGTCTACAAACAGTCTCAACTGAAGTCACAAAGGCTAAGGATGCAATGACAACATTTACAAAGACTGTGAAGCAAGAGCAGAAAAGCCTAAGGGAGAGCTACAAGCACAATGTTGTAGCCCTGAAGAGAACAATCAAGGATGCCTTAAGGCAAAGGACAGCAGCTCAAAGAAAGAAGGCTGAGGAACTTAAAGCTGCAATGGTGAAGGAGGCTGCTGAAAAGTTCACAGTGGAACTGATTGCCAAGGTCTCTGATCAGGTTGTGGCCAATCTCACTGAACAGTTGCAGGCCAAGCTTGATCAATCCCTGAAGGCTACTTTGGATACAATAGTTGCTCAGAAGATGAAGCCAGTCCATGCCTTTCTCAGCATGGCAGATGACAAAATGCAAAACATTCATGATGAGAATGTTTATTTGCTGCAAGAACTGAAGTCTCTCACTCATCCTCATTCCCACCTTTCTGATACAATGAGTGAATTAAAGCCCCGGTGTTTTGATCATGCCGAAAAGGGGAAAAGAGAGCGAGCAAGAGCAAAGGGAACTTTGAAGATTGGTGAGCCTAAGGGAAAGGACAAACTGCCTGAAACTGAAGAAGAAGAAGTCACTGGAAAAGGCAAGGGGCCTATGAACTTTGAAGACTTGACAGAAGAGTAGCAGATTAAGATTGCAATGTAGAAGTCTATGGCTTCTGTCATTGAGGATCAGGCCAGATGGGAACAGAGGCCTGGAGGAGAGTCTGCAGGCTTAGACCCCAAGGATAGGGTGATTGATGTAAGAGGGAAGGTCACTAGAGCCTCTGAAAGAAAAAGAAAGGAACATACCTTCACTAACTTCCCAACTAGCCTGACATTACCCTCTGAGTTCCAAGCTGAAGAGCCAACTCAAGTGAGAAAATCAAAGAGGCTGAAGAAAGCAGCCAAGTTGCCTGAAATCCAGGAAGTTGAAGTAGAAACAACCCAAACTTGCTGATGATCCCTCAAAATTGTTTGAAGAGGGATTTGGGAAAGATCCAGAAACTCAAGAAAAGCTGGCTCTTCAGAGAGCTAAGGAAAGAATGGATCACTTAGTTGAGGCCAACAAAGCAAGAGATGCCAGAAGGGCAAATTTCAGAGCTCCAAGGAGAAGGGCCTCTTATAGAAGATTGAAGCCTCAATTGCTTCACAGATGGGACACTCAATACCCTCACCATGACAAATGGGTGCCAATTCAATTGAATGATGCATGGGAGGAAGCCAAGAGGAGTTTTGTTTATGATTTCTATGTCATAGGAAAATGGCTTGGAGAGGATGTTGAGGAAATCTTTGGCCAATTCATGTTTGACAACTACAGAGAGTTGTACCAGAAGTTGTTTGCAGCAGCTGACATGGTCAAAGTGGAGTTCAAAGCACCAGGTCCCATCCTGTTTATGCCTCCCAAGTTCAAGGGGAATATGATTGATGAAGGGAAGATCTTGGAGGAGTTCATTTCCATCACGAACATGGAAAAGATGAAGCTGGGTCCCAAAGGCACAAATCAGGAGATTTGGGAGCTGAAGAAGAGAGTATGGGCTCAGTATGGAATTGCTCCTCAAGATGATGGTTCTCTCTGAAGAATAAGTCACTCCTTCCCTTATCTGTTTAATGTGTTGTTTTTATCTACTTGTTGTTTAAATTTCAGCTTAGTTAGTCCTTCTGGTTTTCTGCTTTGTAATGCTGATTAATATATATATTGAAGGACTACTATTTTTATCAGAGATAACAACTCATTATCTCAACTAACCTGACCCAACCTATATACTTGATTTATTATTGTGCTAACAGTTTATGTCAGGAGACTCGACCAGATCATCCATTCTGAAGACAAAATTAGTATAAGTCAAGTTCCCTTTGTAATAGGTTTTGGCATCATCAAAAAGGGGGAAATTGTTGGGAAATGAATTGATTTTGATCAAGATACCAAAACCCCTGATTGATGATGGTCAGCTCAGTTGAGATAGTACATCAGTCTAGTTGAGACAGTAAAATTTGCCTAAGTCTAAATCTCAGAAATGTTATGAGATTTATAGATCAGGGTAGTTGTCCAAAGCTGGAATGTTAGGCAGCTTGTTTAGGTTTAGTGTATTAGGACAAATCTGCTGATGCCACAAGATAAGCATGCTGAAGAGGACAACATAGCTGATAATCAAGGATGCAAAGAGAAACTACAAGAAGTACTGATAAGAGCTATATCAAATCAGTTTCAAGGCTTGAAGATCAAGAGCATTGAATGATGCACACAGAAGACAAATTTAAGGAAGCATTTAATACAATCAAGCCTGAACAATGCATTAAAGACTTAGAAGCATTAAAGACTGAAGAATTGAATGAATGGAAGAACATTCCAACTGCAGCAGGAATGTTCAGGGCACTTGTCCCATCTGACCGTTAGTAGAGTGTAAAGTCTGCCACAATCAACCTTGGGAAATGTGCAAATTTGGAAACTGACACAAGTCATATCAGCCGCATTTTTTAGAAGTCAACACAACCATTCAAGCAACCATTGAAGGACCTTCTTACCCACTGGATAATAGAAGGATGACCTTCATAGCCGTTTCAATGAAGCTGCAAATAGACAATTTGAAATGCTATCTCTCCAACTGATAGTTGATCAAATTGGTCTATAAATTCAGAAGTGATCCAAGGATTTAAACATCCAACTATCTGCTATCAAACTATCATCAAGTAATCAAAGGAAACCAAAGTTGTTCTTCACAATCCCAAGTTTTCTGATCACTTCAAAAGCTAAGCCATTTCTTGTAATATCCCAAGCTTAGCATTGAGATATCCTAAGCCTTTACACTGTTCTTATTGTAAAGGGTATCTCTATTAGTTGGAACCAAAACCTCAAACCCTTACCTCATTGAGTGAAGTAGAGTTTGTTGTAGAAGTGAGGAGTTAAGGACTGTTACTTGGAAACACAGTCTTAACTCAGAGAGATTGAGCGCTAGGACTCAGATTATCCTAGGGATCAAAGCACTAAGATAGTGTTGTTGATCAGTGCACCTTGGCACTATAAAACAAGCTAATTCCAGGTGTTAAGGAATTATCCTGTTCAATCAAGAAAGTGGATGTAGGAGCTTAAGACTCTGAACCACTATAAACTGCTGTGTCATTTACTTAGTGCACTCATTTTATTACTTACATTACTTGCTATAATCATTCTTAAAGAAGTAAGTTAAGCAAAGTTAAGTAAATCTGTTTTGGACAAAGTCCCTGATCAATTGATTTTTTCAGAAATTAGCTTGGAGTATTCTTTCAAAGAAAAGGCCAACCACATTCCACACTTAATAACTCCTCTAGATAGTTCTCCAACTGATTACTTCATAGTTTTCAGTAGGCCAAGTATCTATTAAAGTTATCACTCAAGACAGTTGTGTGACAACCTCCCTAATAAGTCAAACTGTTTTTAGAAAAAGAAAGAATTTCCATACACAAGTGCATTCCCCCCCCCATACACTTGTGTCATACTCCATCTAGGACCAACACTAAGTTATTAAATATCATCATTGCAGGGTCGACCCGACTTTTATTAGAAGGGTGGCTCAGTAGGAGAAACTTGGTACATTGATAGTGGTTGTTCGCACCACATGACAGGTATTAAGGCTCTTCTATCGAGCTACTGCGAGCAAGAAGGACCCAGGGTGATATTCGGTGATAGCTCTATGGCCATTACAAAAGGCTTTGGCTACATCAGAAATGGAGATGTAGAGATACAAGACGTATCTTACGTAGAAGGTTTGAAATATAATCTATTATCTGTTTCACAGTTTTGTGATCGAGGTTACAAAGTGCAGTTTAAAAGCCGGAAGTGCGAGATCATAGACAAAAGGACTCATACTGTACTGCTCGTCGGCATAAGACAAGGCAGCGTGTATATTGTGAATTGGAATAGCTGTCCACGGGACACTTTCCTTCTTAGCAAAAACCCTAAAGAAATCAGTTGGCTTTGGCAAAAACGCCTTTGTCATATGAACTTTAAGGTGATTAATAAGATTGCAAGAGTCTACCTTGTTGAAGGTATACCCAACGAAATCTATTACAAGTCACATGTATGTGATGCTTTTCAGAAAGGTAAACAGGTAAAAGGTTCCTTTAAATCTATTCCAACTCTCTCAATAAGTAGAGTCCTAGAACTACTACATATGGACCTACATGGCCCAATTAATCCTCCAACCTTGAACGGTAGAAGGTACACACTTGTTGTGGTAGACGACTATTCTAAGTTCACTTGGGTAGTCTTCTTACAGAATAAGAGTGATACACAAACTCTTCTACCTGATCTGTTGAAGAAGATTCAAGTTGAGAAGAATCAGTCTATTGTCAAGATTCGTAGCGACAAGGGTACTGAATTCATTAACTGCTATATCAAAGTTTTTTACTCTAAACGTGGTATCCAGCACCTTACTAGTGCAGCAAGGACACCTCAACAAAATGGAGTAGCAGAACGAAGGAATATAACCCTCAAGGAGGCCTGCAGGACCATGCTGACAGAGTATAATACTCCTCAGAAGTTTTGGGCAGAGGCGATCAATACTGCATGCCACTCCCAGAATAGAAGTGTTATCAATAAGGCACTAGGTAAGACTCCCTACGAGGTATGGAAAGGTCGAAAACCCCGAGTTTCAAATTTCCATATATTTGGTTGTAAGTGTTTCATCCATAACAATGAGAAAAGTAAGTTGAATGCATTCGATGCTAAAGCAGACGAAGGGATATTCTTAGGATACTCCTCGACTAGCAAAGCATTCAAAGTATTCAACTACTCTACTCTATGTGTGGAAGAAACACCACATGTTGTTTTCGATGAATCTCGACAGGAATCGTCTACCGACCAGATCAGTAAGAAAGTAACCGGTCTATCAATCCAAACTGATAAAGAATCAGATGTGTATGAACCTGTTCAAGCCTACAACCCATTCATGAAAGCCCTCGAGTCAGATGACAAGGAGAAGGTAAGTGCTCAATGTAAGTCCACTAGACCAGTTGATATGCCTGCTCTAGTCGACTCGTCTACTCCTATTAAATCTTCTGACACAAATGATGTTGAAATGCATGATGCCGTAGCTGATTTAGATGATGATAGTATGCATGATACTGAAAATATGCGCATGATACTGAAAATATCATTGGTGACTCTACTATTGGTGTGAAGACTAGACGACAACTCTTTGAGTCGCAAGAACAGCCGAGTCCATCTAAGTTTTGCTGGTGTTGTTTCCTCTCATTTATCGAGCCTAAGACCATTAATGAGGCATTGGCAGATAGTAACTGGATCATCGTCATGCAAGACGAGTTGAACCAGTTTGTTCGAAACGATGTCTGGGAACTTGTCGATAGACCAAAACACCATAATGTAGTTGACACACGATGGATTTTCAAGAATAAGAAAGATGAGAACTATGTAGTCGTTAGAAATAAGGCTAGACTAGTAGCCCAAGGCTATTCTCAAGCTGAAGGCATAGATTATGATGAAACTTATGCACCTGTTGCTAGACTAGAAGCCATTCGATTGTTTCTTGCATATGCTGCTTATATGAAGTTTACTGTTTATCAAATGGATGTTAAAAGTGCATTTCTTAACGGTATTCTTGCGGAAGAAGTGTATGTAGAACAACCTCCAGGTTTCGAGGTGAAAGGCAATCATGTGTACAAGTTGAAGAAAGCCTTATACGGATTGAAACAAACTCCAAGAGCATGGTATGACACTCTTTCCTTATTTCTATTAGAAAATGGTTTTACCAAGGGCAAGGTCGACAGAACCTTGTTCAGAAGACAAGAAGGTAAGGATATCCTACTTGTTCAAATTTACGTGGATGATATCATTTTTGGTTCACCCAACAAAAAGCTGAGTGAAAGTTTTTCAACACTCATGCAAAGTGAGTTTGAAATGTCAATGATGGGAGAAATGGCTTATTTTCTTGGACTTCAACTAAAACAAACTCCCGACGGGATTTTCATAAATCAAGCCATGTATCCTAGAAATCTACTAGACAAGTATGGTATTAAAACTTGCAAATCTTTTGGAGTACCAATGCTACCCACCTACAGGATGGATCCAGACGAGAACGGTAAGTGTGCTGATCAATCATATTATCATGGTCTAATTGGCTCATTACTGTACTTGATTGCTAGTAGACTTGATATTGCATTTTCTGTTGGCGTATGTGCTCGATTTCAAGCTAATCCAAAAGAGAGTCATATGGAAACCACTAAACGGATACTGAAATATTTGAAAGGAACTATCAATCGTGGTATATGGTATCCTTCGAATGATGATTTATCCCTAAGTGGCTACTCTGATTCTGATTTTGGTGGCTGTAGAATAGATAGGAAATCTACCTCTGGTTCTTGTCAATTTCTAGGCACAAAACTTATTTCATGGTTTTCGAAAAAATAGACTAGTGTGGCTACCTCCACTACTGAAGCCGAGTACATGGCTGCTGGTAGCTGTTGTAGTCAATTACTTTGGCTCATTCAACAGCTTAGAGATTATAATATTTGTGAATCGAATGTTCCTATATTTTGTGACAGTAACAGTGTTATTGCAATTACACAAAATCCTGTTTTGCACACACGTTGTAAGCATGTTGATGTGAAACATCATTTTATACGTGATCATGTTGAAAATAAAAATATTCGCATGGAGAAGATTCACACTGATATTCAAAGAGCTAATATCTTTACGAAACCATTGGCTGAAGCGCGTTTTAGAGAATTATGCATTAGTCTAGGACTAATTGATCTAGACCCTACTTGCCTATAGCTGTGTAATAACCAGACAGGTACATTATAAAGAAGAAAGGAAAATCAGACAAGTAACCACAGAAACAGAGCACGTGTCTACTCCTCAACAAATCAGGTACACAAGGTCAGACAAGATGACCAAACAACCCGATGAGGAAGCTGGTAAAGCTGAGGGTAATACTAAGGGAATATACATTTAAGGGGGAATCTATGATTTCTTAAATATCCTTATGTTGACTCTTAAGTTTGTTAAAAATCATCTTGTTTGACACCTTGATTACTGCATATGAATGATATTCGATTTATCTATTCTACTCTACTACTCGTATCTACTCTCATTTGTCGCACAAGATGAGACAGGTACTTGATGATGTTCGACAATCCGAACAGATAAGCACAGTCGAAGGGGGAACTCGTCTAGTGCAGATGAAGTCTACTAATGTATTTTGATGAACTCGAACAGACCAGATAAGCTCTCTCGTGTTTTAAAATCCATTGAGTGTTCAAAGCATGTATGAAGGGTATTAGTGTAATTTGATAGTGCAAAATTTTGGAAAACCTAAGACTGGATGTATACACTCCATCTAATGAGGTGTATACACCCAGTTCCCGCCTAAAACCTATTGGACTAGGTCAGATGAGTACACTCTTCTGTACTAACCAATAGAAAGGACGAATTCCAAAGTTTACGATACTAAATCACATTATCCTCTCGATTACATAACTGAATAACAAGATTCTCTGCTGTTAGATCAAACAAATCAATCTTGGCCGTTTATTCAAAATTTTGATTTGTAACAAAACTGATCTTTCCTAAAAACACTCCCCATGATTCACTTTACTTTCCTATTTTCAAGCAATCATAATTTCTTGCGAATCTCATACTCTGTGTTGAAACCCATACATCTCAGTCATCATGTCGATCGTGTCCATGTTTGATATTTCCACTAACATGCAAGCAAGGTTTGACCTAAGCAGGTACGCCTCGGAAGGCAAGGTGCATGTTGAAAGCTCCGTGTTCTTCAATGGAAGACACACCGACGACAACAAAGAGATCCTGATAAAATGCCTCAGATGCGGCCTGAGACCTTATTTGGAAGCATTTCCAAAGGTCGTATATGAAGAAGAAGTATTGGAGTTCTTCGCCACTGCTACTCGTCAAGGCGACTCCATTGAAGCTTTTATTGGTGGTAGTCGAGTGGAAATCACTTGAGAGTTGCTATTCAACACACTCCGCTTGCCTTCAGGATCAATCAATGTAGAAATGTATGGAGCAGGGCAAGAGTTGAGGTACCTGAGTATTTTCTGTGGAAAGAAATTGAAATTAGGGCGAGATGGCAAGATTCCGTCTGTGAAGAAGAAAGAATTGATGCCCAAATACAAAACTCTCCTCGACATCGCAAGCAAAATGTTGCTCGGAGTGACTGGAAGTTATGATTCGGTGACTCTCCAGAAGGCGAGGGTGATGGCTGCAATCTATGATGGTATTACTGATGGAAACTAGTACAAACTGTTCTTGGATAGGTTGATGTACTTTGAGAAGAATGTAAGGGTAGACACCGATGCTGGAGAATGGGTGGTGTCTGCTGATGTAAGTTTCGGTAACAAGCTTAGTATTCTTCTACCCGTCTTACTCCCAAACAAGATGAACTGGAGCAAGGGTAAGTTGTTTCATGTTTTGAAACATTATCTGAAGAAGGACGCTCTCGATAGACAAGCTGAGCAAAGAGCTCTTGAGCGTGGGCAAGTCCAGATCAACCCAACAGATGCGTTGATAGAAGCCAACTCGTCTAGTGCTGAAGAAGACGAGGCTGAGGCTGGAACCAGTGGAGCTTTGGTTAATTATGTGTCGGATAAGGCTATGATTGAGCCTATTGATGATTCTGAGGAAACTCAATCAGATGATGCTTCGGAAAATAAAGATGAGGATGCGGAAGCCTACAGACTGGTGAGAGTTGAGTCGAGTTCACCACTAGAAGAGAAGACTGAAGTGGTTAGTACTTTTTCTCGTGCTATTTATATTCCTCTAAATGTTCAAGTGAAAACCAAGGCAAGATCACTTCGATCTCGTGCCAGACCTATTCCCCGAACCTCTCTATTGATCGTTCAACCGCTGAGATCAAATATTAGCCAAGACACTACTATATATGCATCATATGATACTTCTACGGCTGACATACCAAACCTAGCCACATTAAAGCCCCAAGAAACCACAATCCAAATTGTTGGGATATGAATCCTTGAAACAATATTCTAGTTGATGATTGTATGTTTTGATGGCCAAAAGCAACTTAAAGTTAATGATATATGTGGTTCTAAGTCATCTTAACTAATTCATCTTCAGAAAACTTATAAACTGAGTTACTGATCTTATATATGTTTACTGATCTTAGTGTGTTACTGATCTGATATATGAACTGTTAGGAACTAAGCTGATGTTTGTATTGTATAGACAGCTTATAGTATAGGACTTAGATGTACTCATATGTATATAGTTCAGTTGATGTATAGATGGGTTTTATATTTGTAAGTTTGTATTCTATTGTATTCAGCATTGTAATAGTTCAGAACAGTAGATTAGAGGAAGACTAAGAAGACTATTGAAGACTCAGAAGACTATTTTAGAATAAGAAGACTTTGAAGTGTTGAAGAGAAGCTCAGAAGTTCAAGAGAAGCATTCTGAAGTTGTTAGAACAGTTTTGGAGAACTTTGCTGACTGGCTCAGAGCAATAAAAGTCAGAGTTATAAGTTACTGTGCTGAGGTGGTAAGTTTGAATAATAAGTTTGGATAACTTGTTTAAGGCGTAATTGAAGATATATTGAAGATATGCTGACTTGGAATTAGTTGAAGGAAGTTACAAAGTCGGTTACAAAAAAGAAGTTACAAAAAAGTTTTTAGAGTTAGTTGAGAGTTAGTTTTACAAACTGCTTACTGTCATACTAATGTCTATAAATACTGTGTGATCTTCTACTGCTAAGACTACTGAAAGACTACTGATCTAAGAGCAATCAAAGTATTCGAGCAGTAGTTCTTTAGACTGCTGTTTCTAGATTACCAAGAAGACTTTTGGGAAAAGTCTTGTTGTCTACAGAACTGATCTGTGAAATTACTTGCTGTAAAGATTTATTGTTATATAATATCTTGATTTCTTATAATGGATACTAATGCTACAAAACTGCCTAAGTTCTCTATTTCAGATTATGATCGTGATGACGACTTGGCACTCATGGCCAAACAAGAGATTGAGGTATCATCTACTATTTCTTTCCGTTCTTGTGATAGTTCTGATTCCGATTTATGTGACATTGCTGATAGTAACGTATGGAGTAGTCTTCATCATTCCAATGGAGTGACTGAAGAAGACCTCCTACAAGCTAATAAAGCATTCATGGAAATCAGTGATGGGAATATATCTTTAAAATAAGAAATCATTAGTCTACGAGAAGCTCAATTAAAAGTGGATCATAATGTAGTTGTCATAAATGCACGACTATCAGAAGAGTTGTCCCAACTCCAAGAAAAGTATGCATCCATTGATAAACTATATCAGGATATGCTTAAAACCCAAGCCAAAGAGACAAATGAATTCAATGATTTAAAGACTAAATGTGATCAACTTGAAGAGCGCAATAGATTCTTAGAATCTGAAGTTCTGAGCCTAGATCTAAAGCTATCCGAAGTGATTAATTCTGCTAAGATTAATCAAACCTTATCAGACAGATATAGAGCTCCAGATGATAAAAGAGGAATAGGTGCTACTGTGCCTAGTTCTCCTACTTCAGGCACTAAGAACACTAATGGAGCTAGTTCAAGTTCTTTGCAACTAGAAAAAGGAAAAGAACCTATGACTTATGATAATGATCCAAAACCTAAAGTACAGTCTAAATACATTCCTCCTACTACCAAGAATGGTAAAAAGAAAAATGTATCTAGACCAGTACAGTCAAGACCATACCAGCAGAGTTATGCTCCTCTGACCAGAGCAGAACAGTCCTGGTATCAGAAGAGACAAACTCAGAACAGTAGGTCAAGACAAGCACATGCAAGTTGGGAACAACCTAGACCTCCTTTTATAAGGCAGTCTCAGCTGTATTCAACTAAACCTAGGAAATTTGTGCCTCATTATCATAACAAACCTGTTCTTTATCCTCCACCTTTATCTTATGATACCATTGGAGAGGAAAGACCAAAACGCATTTATAAGCCGTATGGTCCACATGCTTTTAGGCCCTATTCAAACTATTACAGACATACTGATCTTACTAAAAAAGGGATAGAACCAAGGAAAGGCTATCTCAGAAAAATAGATCCTAAGTCTGTTGATAATTCTGAAAAGGTCAATAAAGTACTGTTTTGTGATAAATTTGGTAGAAAATTAAAAAGGTCTCAATTATTCAAAACCTCAATGTTTATTTGGGTGCCTCTTACTGCTACTAACACTCAAGGACCCCAATAAATAGTGGGTACCTAAATTGCATGTATATAGAATTGTACTGACATTTCAGGTACTATGCTGATAACAAAGAGCAGTACAGCAAACCAAGAACAGTACATCAAAATGGTAAACCAGAAGAATAAGACTATGTCAAGACCCCTACATTCATAAAAAAACAGGCACATAAGAAGAGTTCTCTACTGAAGGGGGAACTGATCTTAGTCATAGTACTAATCTGATAGTACTGTGCTGATACTAAAAAATGATCTACACTTCGAGAAAGTAATATTCAGAAAAGTTGGAGAACTGATCTGATGTTGTTGTGCTGACTCCAAAAAGTGATCTGATCTTCAAGAAGATGATACTCAGCTGATCACAGTACTCAGCTGAATCCAGATAAGTAGTTCTTATAATAAAATTGTGATAAAAATGATGTAAAAATGTATCTGAAACAACTGTGCTGATAAGAATCAGCAGAGTATTTTTAACCTAACTTGGTGCTGTATCTACTAAACAATATACTAAAGACTACTGATCTAAGAGCAATCAAAGTATTCGAAGCATTCAAGAACTCACAGAGTTAAGGAGATCAAACTGAGAAGAAGCCACTGAATTGAAGAGAAGAATCAAAGGCTACAATCAGAGAAGTTTACTTTTCATTTTAAAGTTTGTATTGTGTAAACAAATGTGCTAGTTACTTGTAGAATTACTAGTCGATCGAAGATACACTTGGAAGTGTAATCGACAAGATCAAAGTCTTAATCTTTGGACTTTAAGCCACAAGAAACTCAAGAAGGAAGGAGTTAATAAAACTTCACAACTGGAGTTGTGAGAGTGGATGTAGACATTTGTCGAACCACTATAAATCTTGTGTTCTTTACTTTCTGTTTGATATTTGTTTGAATTGTTTAACTAAGAACATTAAGGTTTACAAAGTAAAAGATCTAAATAAAAGTTGAGTATAAACTGAAGCTGGAAAGTACTGATCTAACTCAGTAAGAGCAGTACTGTTCAGAACACATTTCCGCATTAAAACTCTGATATTTTGAAAGATTTTGAAAAGTTTATTCACCCCTCCCCTCTAGACTTTTCTTAGCTTAATCAATCTTAACACTCAACTTGGGACCAACACAAATTACTCCTCCCACAACAGAATATGTTGACCCCCCTAACCCGTCTATTCAGAGAACCCCACTAGTTGACACTTCAACTACTGAGTTAAGGACCCCACTTACTCAAACCTCTCTCTCGAATAGATTTCCAGACTTAGTTCATTATCCAATGTGCGCAAGGGAGAAGAGACTCCGGGCACAGATGACTAAAAACTTGAAAAAGAAGTTATCGTCTTTTGAGATAGACACAGAATCAGAAGCCTATGAAAAATTGATTCGTATCTGCACATGGGTTGCCTTGAGAGAAGGAATGTGTGAAGATTTCTTTGAAGTTGCTGCTGGTATGGGTGGAATCGCCAATTTTCAAGATTGGGAAATGGAACAGAAGGAGAACAGTGGAGTCAGAAAGCATTCTGAATTGCTTTCACCCAGAGCCTTGACTAATCTTGTCAAGAAGATGCTTAATGTTCCAGATGATGTGTTATCATCAAATTATCCAGAAGTTGGCATTCAGTATTCGGAAGATGATTTCATGCCTACTGATCCGATCATTGATATAGATGACTGTTCTGATCAACTGCGCGGAATGGTATTCGAATTCCAAGTGGAACATGCTCATGGCCCAAGATGTAATGTTGGCCAGATTACCAAACAACTGGAGAAGTATTTTCCATCTGAAACGTGTGCTTACACTGCCAGACTAGTACAAATGGTTCTGAAAGATCAACAAGAAGCTGAAAGAAGAGCACGGGAAGCAAGGTTAGCCATTATACCTTACTGTCCTATTGTTGAGAAAGTTGTTGAAGATACTCTTCCTGAGATAGTTGAAGACGAGGTCTTAACTATGGAGATGGAAGACGAGTTGGTTGATGTTCCAATTCTTGAGGAAATGGAATTATCTTAAGTTGTTCCCATGGAGACTGATCACATGCCGTCGCAATCAGTGTCGTTCGCATCTATTGATGAGTTGAAGAAAGACTTGCAGAATTTGATTAAGTCTTTGATAGATGAGTTCTTGAAGTCAGATGTGAAGAAGGTTCTGATAGATCAAAATATGTCTCTTGTAGAGCATTCAAAAGCTCTGATTGTAGAAGAAGTTAATCAGATGGATACTACATTCAGACAGGAGATGTTTACTCAGTTAGAAGAATTCTTGCATAGTCAAGTTGAGTATTCAGAGAAAAGTTCAATTGAGTTTGCGAAGGTGTTAGCGCAAGAGTCTAAAAAGATGGAACGAGTCTACCGTGTTAAAATTGAAATTGCAGATGAGCAACGGAGAGAAGCTACTGAGCAATTGGTGCAAGCAAGAGTTTTGATGACTGCAATGACAGAACAGAACAGGTTACTTCATAACACTGCAAATCATTTTAAAAATGAATTGAACTATTCTACGATGAAGCTGGAGTTAGTTGCCACTCAACTAGACAAGTTGATGCAAAATAAGAGTCAACAGAAGCAAATTGACAGAGCTGCTGAGATGATGAAGCAAGCAGTACAAGAAGAGATGACTCGATTGACCTCTCTATTCACTCTTAAGGCAAGTGATGAAGCCAAAAAGGGGGAAGGGACTGAAGAGGTGAAAGCTGCTGCTACTGATCTTGTTGCTGAAGAGACTAGCAGACCGAAAAGGAGAAGACTAGCAAAGAAAGTGGATCTAGAACAGATCAGTGCAAGTGCTGAAGAGCAGAAGAGACTGGTGAAAGGAAAATCTATTGCAACTGAAGATGTTCAACCCAGAACAAGACACGTCAAGAGGAAACTTGATCTTGTGAAAAAGAAAGAAGTATTAGGAGAAATACTTGCTGGTATAGAAGATTAAGATGTTGAAGCTCTTCATAAAAAGCAGAAACTTAAAGATGACCGTTATGCTAACAAGAAGGTGTTAGGTAAACACATTCACAGATTGCAAAAGATGAAAGCAAATCCAGATTTGATTGACGATGCCCATATATAGACAAGTTCATTGACAATGACCATAAAGATGCTTGGAATGTTGTCAATTTGAAATGGGAAGTTGATCGTTGTATTATCAAGAAATTTGGAGGTCCAGACAACAAAGAAGAGTTATATGTTGTGTTTGACAAGTTCATGGAAGCTGAAGATAAAAACTTATGGAACTTGATCATGCGCATTGCAACTGCTGTTGGTTACAATATATTAGTTCCTGAATTTCCTAAGTGGGAAACGCCACTACTTGGATCTGGAAAAAGAGTCGACTTCAACAAGGTGAAGAAGTTGGAAGAAGAGTTGCTGGAGAAAGAGAAGATTGAGAACGAAGATCATATTTCTGACATTCACAGAAGAGTTCTTGAAGCATTCAGCATTCCTAATCCAGATATTGATAACATCAGTGAATAGATCTGTAAGTGTTCTACTTAGTTTCTTATGATTTAATTTTGTCTAAGTAATTGTAATCTATCTGATCTTATGAATATGAATGAAAAGATAAAATATTTTGAGAAGATAACTACTTAACTAGTCTACTGACGTGAAAATATTCAAGTAGTTTTGGCTTCATCAAAAAGGGGGAAATTGTTGGGATATGAGTCCTAATGTAAGTTCTAATTGATGAAAAGATAAGTAGTTTTGATAAGCCAAAAAGAGGACTTGAATATTTCTAAGTGTTGACTGATCTAGTTATGGAAGTCGTCTTATGACAAGATCAGTAGAGTACAAAAGTATGAAAGAAAAGTTTAAGTATGAAAGAAAAGACAAGTACGTTTTATAAGTATTGTGTTATGTTTGTATAGGTTTTATGATGAGCATTTAATTGTTGTATAGAAGCTCATATGTTTTGTTTGTATATTAATGTATAGATTTAAGTTGACTAAGCTGATTTATAAAACTTAATGTAATGTAATAGTCTTGTTAAGATTAGATGATAGGACTAGTATAGATTAGTTCGTCATGGAAGTCTACTATTGAAGAAGTCTACTGAAGATAAGAAGACTTGATGCGCAAGACAATACAAGTAAAGAAAAGACTGAAGATTTGTCTAAGTATGGAGACTAGACTAGACAAGTGCGCATAAGAAAGGAAGATTCTTAAGTCAGAAACGCATATAAGAAGATATGTTCGTGTATTGAAGAATTAGTTATGGAATAACTAATTAACGGAAGAAGCGTGTGGAAGGATAAGAAGAAACAGTTACAAGAGTTAGTTATCAAGAAAGTTAGTTGGATAACAAACTATTCTTGATATTCAAAAGTCTATAAATACTTCAAGGTATTCTACGATTCAAGACTACTGAAACGCTGAAATTTACTAAGAAATTACTGAAGATATTCAAAGCAAAGAAGAAACTCGCAGAGTTCAAGTTCAGAAAGTTGAAGCCAAGAGTCAAGTCAAATTCAAGAAGGCTACTACTGGACTAAGGGAAGTTTTTCTTTTATAGTTTTTGTTCATGTTGCTAGTTACTTGTAAAATAACTAGTTAGATCGAAGAAACACTTGGTAGTGTTATCGAGAAGATCAAAGTCTTATTTCTTGGGACTCTAAGCCACAAGAACACAGTACTCGAAGAGAAGAGTAATAAGAATTTCACGACTGGAGTTGTGAGAGTGGATGTAGACACGTTGTCGAACCACTATAAATCTTTGTGTGTTTGATTTACTTTACGGTTTTATTTGTTGTTTAGTTGATTACTTGTTTAATTGATTAAAACTGCATGTAGAATAGACAAGTTCAGTGTTCATATTCGATATTAGTTGAGTATAAATTTTAGGGCTCATTGATAGTTCTGATAATTCCGCATTGTGTACTTTGATATTTTGAAAGATTTTTAAAAGTCTATTCACCCTTCCCCTCTAGACTTTTACTAGCTTACTCAATCTTATCAACTCAACTAGGGACCTACAACTTAGATAGTAAATAAATATTTTTATAAGGTCGAATTACACAGTTTGAATCTGTCTCTCATTTTATTTTATTTTTGCATTTTTTAATTTTTAATCGAACAATTTGATAAAAACAACCACATAATATTAATGACAATTGCTATGAATCGTAGTTGAAAAATATTAAAAGCATAAGAAGAATAAGAAGGATAAAGAAACAATAACAATACCAGTTGATTTAAATGAATTTGGCTCAATTACTCCAAATCCACGTTTTTTTTTTAGTTTGTACTTGTTTTTAGACAATATTTTTTATATATAAAGTTTTTATTCTTTGTTACTGATAATTTTTTTTTTAGCAAAACGTGCAACATTTTTATTACTAAAATGTGGAACTTACTATAAGTAAACAGTGCAATATAAAATTATTACTATAAAACATAATTCACTTTAACTTAAAACTGTAACATTATATTACTAAAAAGTATAAATTCTTATAACTGAAAAGTACAAGATAATATTAGAAGAAAGTGTAGTAAAATAAGCTAGGTACTTCCACTAGGCTATAAGCGAATATCTGTAAGTACGCGTGAATTGTTCTATATATGGGACTGGAACGCACCATGTGCACTCGAGTGCACAACAATCCAACTCTTTTTTCATTAAGATAAAAATTAATATAGAAAGAACTAGAATGTCAATTTACATTTTTAAAAAAGAGAGAAAAAGATACATTAATATATTTCCAATTTAAAAGCGGATATTGATGGTTCCAAAAGGAGTGTGACAGTGTATGGGGGGGAGGGGGAAATAAACGTGTGTGCATTTTGAAAAAAAAATTCAATCAATAAACACACAATAAAAAGAGTCAGGTAAGTTGTCCAAGGGTTAAGTCCTATGAAAATATTTTTTGAATATTTTCACAAGTTTAAAACAAATAAATAACTTAGTGAATCACCTACATTTTACTCACACAGAATAGTTCCTATGCCAAATTTAATGAATACTTAACCGTTTTAACATATGCTTATCAACAGAGATAAACAAGTAATGATCAATCAATTGTAGTAAGCAAATAACCAAGTAAGTAACAAGTAAATACTGAAAGTAAATGACACAAGATGTATAGTGGTTCAGAGGCTAAACTGCTCGTACGTCCACTCTCCTAATTTAATATGATAATTCATTAATCTTATGATTTTCTTATTTTGATGCTTCAATGTGAATGTATTATGATACCCATCATACACCACCCGCCTATCAAATTGCCATGGTTTTTGATGAGTCGAAATTATTGCATATTTGTGTGCTTTAATTGAATATTTTATAAGAATTAATTTGTAATTTTATTGTGTTTTCCCGACTTATTATTTATTTGGCTTTAAATACTGTGATGTGGAATTCTGTGTAATTTCAAAATATTTATGATCTTTTTAATTGAATTTGAGACGAGCCAAGTGAACCGATATGAGGGGCACAAGTCGAATATATGGGTTGGAATGCACGTTACAAGTCCACTGAGGGACTAATTGTAAAACACAACAGTGGGAAACAAATTTGGAGGCTGAAAGAATTCAGTGCCATAAATTGATTAAAGCCCAACACTAGAAGGTCTAATGATGAGCCCATGCCTTATTTCCATAATCCCATACCAAAGGCCCAATTAAGTTAATTGATCAGGTGGAACTTGAAAGAGATGCGCCTCAAATTGTATTGGGCCGTGGAAATAAAAAATTGGAGACAACCATATATATTAGTGTGTGAATTCTCGAGGACAGCCGCCGAATTGATCTGGGATTGGAAGTAAGCAGCAGGCAGCGGAAAGCCATTCTAGCCCGAGGATGTGAAACCTTGTGACAATTATGTCTTTTTAATTATACAATTCTGATTGATTTTGATTTATATCTCGATTTTGTTATTACTTGAGTAGATGCTATGCATGTTTGAATTAGGAGTTTAATAGGCTTGATCACCCAATTTTATTCATATATCAATTCTAGGTATCATATAAATTATAATCTGTAATTGTTATAATATTGTGGGAATTGTAGCAACTAAGGCAGAACACCTTAGGGAGTAGTAACATCTAGGTTGCATGAAACGAGCGTCTCGTATTCATGGTCTAGTTTATTCTATTATTTTAATTCTTGAATGCGTTCCTCGAGTTGAACCTTAGATACATGTTTTAGGGTTATTCGTATCCCTACAAATTAATTGGGGGTCGTACCTGCTGAATAATTAAACGTATGAAACAATTCAAGTTAGTTTGGTCGTACCACTGGCTTAGGGATAAGATTTGTGATTAAATTGAGTTAACCGGGCTTGTTTATTGAATTTGTATAATTAATCAAGGGGAAGCTACCTAAAGGCTAGATCATTCACATTATTTGAGTATCGTTGATTTTATATTTGCACTTTATTTATTATTACTTGCTTCTTAGTAGTTTGTTAGTCAACCAACCAAACTCCCCCCATTTTATTGCTTTTGTACACAATTTATTCAATTGAGTTACACTGTTCCCTATGGGATCGACCCTTGCTTACTCTACTACATAGTGGGTATTTAAGGTAATTATTTTTGGGTGTCGGCGACAACACACCAGTCTTCCCAAAAGAATATAACTTGCATGCCACATCACATAGAACTTCATCGTTGTATTTTCCAATAGAGAACGACACCAAAACTTGTTTAGTTACTCGAATTTCTCCATATTCATTAAGCCATTGAAGCTTATATGGGTTAGGATGCTTCAAAGTAATTAAACTCAATTTTTCCACTATTTCCATACTAACAACATTAGTACAACTCTCACTATCAATAATTAATATGCATACCTTTTCTTGAACCAAACACCTTGTGTGAAAGATATTTTCTCTTTTGTTCGACTTTTTCTACCTTTGCTTGCATGTTTAGGGATCTTCTTACCACCAAAATTTCTTTCATAATATATAATTTCTCACAAATCACTCGTGTTTCACTCAAAGGAAAAAAATTTTTTCTCTCAATTCACTCTTGTATCACTCTTTTGGCATTTACCTCCCCTCTAATAATCTCACAACTCTAACCTTTTACCACTCAAAATTTGGGAACAAAATCAAGTTTGAACAATTTCTAGTAACACTCAACAATCCCTTAGTCCTATAGATGTAAGGAACAAGAAATTCTTGAAACTGTAATATGAAGAGGTAACAATATTCCAAAACAAATATTATAACTATTCTTGTCCTTTTTCTTTCTTTCTTTCTTTCATTTTTTTTTTTTTTTGACTTGCTTTTTAAATATGACAATATGAAGAAATCAACAACCAAGATATACAACTTTTTTTTTTCTTGGATTTTTTTTTTTTGAAACTAAATACTATAAACAACGATAAAATAAAATCAGATCAATATCAAATTGCTCTGATACCAAACTGATGTGGATAGACACGAAGGGCCCATTAGATATAATGATCTAAGAACCCAACATATAAATTAAGCAGCGGATATTCCCAAATTTAGATTTGGATTGATCTTACTTAGAGCATAAAAACCTTGACCCGTTTGGCTATAGAAGAGCCAAGAACCTTGTGTTGGGATATGGTTTGTTTTAATAAAGAAAATTTGATTTTAATTAGATACCAAAACCCTATGTAAAACCCCAAGGTGGATGATTAATTTGTTATGTCTAGATTTTCAGGTTAGATGAGCTCATACATGTTAGAGAGCTTTAATTTTTATTTAGATAGATTTCTTTAATCTATGATATATGACCTTGAAGCACAAAGAGCATGAAGACAAGAAGCATTGAAGACAAGAAGGTAAAGTGCTATGAACAAGTGACAAATACTAAGAATTGATAAAGTCAAGTACGCTGAGAGACTATATGTCAAGTATCATAAATTTGGATATTCATATACTTTGGATTTGGCACACTTGTAGTAAAAAACGATGGATGACAAGGCATTTACCCAGTACGAGACCGTTATCTTGAAGGACATAATTATTCCAAGGAGGCCAATGAGTTATTGACACCTGTCACTGCGCATAACAAATTCTGATAATGGAATGAAGAAATCAGAATGAACGTGAACGCATATACTATTTGCATGCAGGCCCTTGAACAATTTAAAAGTTCAAATTTACAGATTAATTAAACTTGTTATCTCCACCAACGGATAGTTTTGCCTCGTCTATAAATAGGTCATATCTTACTCAAGATTCTTGATAAGTTCTCAAATAATTCAACCTCACAAAGAGAATAAGCAAACAAAACTTATAATTTTCGTATTAAACTTGGTGTCCCTTCCCAAAGGAATGCAAGTCTTATTTATAGGCTAAAAAGTACTCCCTCCGTCCCAACTTAACTTTCATACCTACTTTTTCGGTCCTTCAGAAACTCTATCCATACAATATCTAAAATATTATATTTAATGTTATTATTTTTATGGTACATACATATACACAAGTCAACTCACTTATTTATTTTTTTATAAAATTATATCTCAAAATTCTATTTATTATAATATTTTTTAAAAAGGGGGTGAACAGTAAGTGTGAAAGTTAAGTTGGGACGGAGGGAGTAACTCCTAAGATTCAATACATCCATAACCTACACTTATGGCCTTAAAAGGCCACTAAAGACTCAATTCAAAGCAAAAAATGTAACTCACGACTCTTTGAATTTCCTAGAAAGTATAAATAGTCTAAATAACTAATAATATTAAAAATAAAATGATAAATCTGATGGGCTTCTTGTGTGTTACGTTTGAAGGTCCGTGCACTTAGAATTATATCTTTTAGCCCAAATTAACTTCATGACATCTTTTTAAACGTATTCCAGCCCAATAACATTCACTACTAGGCCTTTTTTGAGTTTGTCTTGTACATTTTCTCTCATTTCAGCAACTAAATTCGTCAATGCCTCATTTATCTTCTTAGCTCTTGTCCTTATAATCGACTCATCATGCATGATCAAATAATCCCTTTTATTTTCATGACTTTGCACTGATGGATCGTTGTCGGACCATCATAGCAAAACAATAAAATTTGGACATTTGATATGACAAGATGGGCAAATGACCGAAAAAATATTGTTCACGTGCACCTTTAAAAAATTTGCTTAGGCAAAAAATGGGCCAAAAATATAATAAAATAACAAACATATCAACTTGGGTAGGCATAATTGAGCCCTACTAAGATACGTACTCTCTAATCTATGTCATATCACGTGTAAATATTATACCTTTCACGTGTAAATGTACACACTATTTTAAAAAGAGTAATAATAAATATAGTTTTGAGATATAATTTTATAAACATTTATATATAAAATAAATAAATGAGTTAATATGTGTGAATCCCAAAATAATGATATTTTATACAAAATTGTGAATATTGTAAATATAGAATTTATAAATGATTTTTCATTTTAAAGGTGTGTGAAAGTTAATGTGGAATCTCTGAAAAAAAAAGTGTAAAAAAGGTATTTATTAAGGAATGATTGACTCATTCCTTGTATATAACAACATTTCTGGTATATAGCATTAATTAGATTTAATTCCCTACAATCATGTAAATCGGTTATTGTAACTTTACTATATGTACAAGTCTACACACCTAACCAAAGTTAACGGTGATCATATCTCATTGTTCACATGGTATCAGCCTAAACACTACACCTAAAACTCTAACCCTAATTCTCTCCCTCTCTGTCGCTGTCGCCGATGTGCCGCCTCCCTATATTCTTCGTCGAGCTTGTCCCCCTCGACTATCTCTCTTCAATGACAGACTCTTCCATCCCCATGAATGTCCTTATTCATATGGTCACGGTGAAACTCTCTTCTTCCAACTATCTCATATGCAAGAAGCAGGTTGTCCCGATGCTCACTTGTGTCGATCTCTATGGCCTTGTGGATGGCACATTCGCTCCCCCTGCCGCCACTCACACTACCTTCGCTGCCTGGAAATTGAAGGATCAGAAAGTACTTGCCCTTCTTCTCTCCTGTCTCACTGAAGAAACCCTAGCCGAGGTCGTTCAATGTGACACGGTCCGTGACACTTGGCTTGCTCTGGAGGATGCCTTCAGTCAGGGGCAGACCCAGGATTAACATGTAAAAATGTTATAAGAAAATATCTATAATCACATTTTCTCTATTACCACATTAATCCCTGTACCTTTGGGTGGTATAGTGACAACTTTCCCACTATGCTACATCTTAATTAGTATAAAAAAAATACGTGAATATGTGTATATTAAAAATAGATGCAAATATATATATATATATACAATATAAATTTAAATGTAGTATAAAAAAATTATTTTTTAAGTGCGTAAAAAGGAGAACTCATATAAATTTTTTAATGGATAAGTTGAGGGTACGTGTTTTAATGAATATTGATTAGTTTATTCATAAAGTAGATAAGTTGAGGGTATGATGGGGTATTGTGGGATCAGTTTGTAAATAAATGATTGTTTATAAATAAAGTGAATGGTAAATTGGGTAAATAAGTGATGGTAGGAGGGTGGAGATAAAATAGTATGAATAGTATTGTTTCCAAAAAGGGTATGAGCATAATAAAATTGGACAACCAAAAAAGGAAAGTGGGAATAATGAAATTGGACGGAGAGAGTACATAAAAAAAAAGTTGAGGGGGGTCATGGCAACCTCAAGCATGAACGTGGTTCTGCCCCTGCCTTCAGCCACTCCTCCCAGTCACGCATCACTCAGCTTCGTGAGGAGCTCCTTCTCCTCAAGCGTGACTCTCTCCCTGTTGCCGATTATGGTCGGAGTTTTAAGGCGTTATGCGACCAACTAGCCACTATCGGTAAACCAGTGGACAAATCTGACAGGTCGCACTGGTTTCTACGGGGTCTTGGCCCCAAATCCAGTGGTTTTGCAGACACTCGGATGGCCTTCTCGCGAGTTCCCTCGTTCCGTGACTTGCTTCATTAGGCTGTGGCCTTCGAAATCATGAACAAGCCTGACTTGGCCGAACCTTCCCCGACTGCCTTTTATGCTCGTGGTCAGCCTTCTGCTCGCCCACAACCTCGCGACCATAGTGGTCGCCCCTCTGATTCTTCTTGTGGCATTCAGAACACCTTCTCTGGTGGTCGCGGGGGGCGGAAGCCCTACGTCCCTCGCTGCCAGATTTGTCGCGGCGAGCACTATGCCAACAAATATCCTCAGCGATTTGTTCGCGGTTCAGATCCTCGTCAGTCTCCTTGCCAGTCTGCTCTCCCCTCCGAGGACTCATCTACCAACCTTGCTTAGGCCTTCCAATCAGCCTACACTGTCTCCTCGCCAACCTTCTCGGACTGGTTTGTGGACTCAGGGGCCTCGACCCATATGACCTCAACTGCCTCGCATCTGGATTCCTCGACCCCCTACACTGGTAATGGTCAAGTCACTATCGGTAATGGAATTGATCTTTTGGACGTTCTCTCGTGTTGGGTTTCAATCACTCCCTAAGGGTATTGATCTTTTGGACGTTCTAGTTGTTCCCCATATTACCAAGAACCTCCTTTCTATTAGCAAACTCACGTCTGATTTTTCAGTTGATGTTTGCTTTTCTGACAAATCGTTTATTATTCAGAATTGGGTTACCAAGGAAGTGGTGGCTCAGGGTCGTTGTGAACAGGGATTGTACATGTTGGAGAAGGCACTTCCAGTTTTGGCCGCTGCTTTGAAGCCTGGAGTGGCAAAAACATCTTTTGATATATGGCATTCCCGTTTGGGTCATGTTTCTTTTGATACTATTAAGGAATTGAATAAATTAGGGCATCTCTCTATTAGTTCACTTTTGCCAAATCCCACTGTTTGCACCTCTTGCCAGTTGGCTAAGAGTAAACGATTGTCATTTGCTATTAATTAAAAACGAGCTTCTTCAATTCTTGACTTGATCCATTGCGACCTATGGGGTCCAGCTCCTGTTAATGCTTCATCTGGTTCTCGTTATTATGCGGTGTTTGTTGATGACTATTCTCGGTTCTCGTGGTTGTATCCTCTCCGTGCCAAATCGAACTTTTTTGCAACCTTGGTCGTGTTGCACAAATTTGTGTGCAACCAGATCTTCACTTCTCCTCGACCATCAATGTTTTTCAGAGTGATGGTGGTACTGAGTTCGTCAACAGAGTTTTTCGCACTTTCATGGCCGAGCATGGCATACTGCATAGTATGTCATGCCCTTACATACCTCAATAGAATGGTCGCGCTGAGCGAAAACATCGACATATCACTGAAACAGGCCTCTCTATGCTCTTTCATGCTCGTGCCCCTTCAGAATTTTGGTTTGATGCTTTTGCAATTGCGGTTCATCTCATTAACCGGTCCCCAGTCTAGGGCGGACTATCTCCTTATCAGACTCTGTTCGGCACAGTGCCCCTTTATGGAAATCTCAAGACATTTGGTTGTCGGGTGTTCCCTTATCTCTGGGACTATGCTTTGAACAAACTATCTCCTCGCAATCGACCATGTGTCTTCTTGGGATATAGTAGCCAACACAAGGGTTTTTAGTGTCTTGATCCTGGCTCATCCAAAATATTTGTTACTCGCCATGCTATATTTGATGAAGAGTGTTTTCCCTTTTCAGGTTCTGCTTGACATATGCCGACTAATGCAGTGGTCTCATCCTTTTTGGATGCCGAGCTTGATTCCTCGCCGGCCTCCTCTCTTGAGTCTGGCCCTTTCTCACCGACTCTGCCTTGCTCGGCATGCATATCTGATCCTGGCGAGGACGCCCCTCCTCCGCCAGCCACCATTGCAGGGCTACCTGCTCCCCCTGAACCGGCCGAACAACCACAACCGACCATTTAACCTCCAGCGCAGCAACCACGGTCCAATCACCAAATGATCACGCGAGCAAAATTTGGGATTTTCAAACCCAAGTATCCACTAAACTTGGCCTCAACTACCTTGATTAGTGCTCTCACTGCCTCCTCGGAACCTCGTGGTTTCAAATTTGCTGCCAAGTCCCCTGAATAGTTGGCTACCATGCAGGAGGAAATTGATGATTTGCGAGTTAACAAAACTTGGGATCTTGTTCCTCGCCCT
Organism: Galeopsis tetrahit; assembly: GCA_963675135.1. Classification (NCBI taxonomy): domain Eukaryota; kingdom Viridiplantae; phylum Streptophyta; class Magnoliopsida; order Lamiales; family Lamiaceae; genus Galeopsis; species Galeopsis tetrahit. The sequence goes on along the minus strand of OY776127.1, from coordinate 8,365,845 downwards.
TGAGATGCGAACATTGTTGGTTCGAAATGGGTTTTTAGAACTAAGTACAAATCTGATGGTTCTATTGAGCGGCACAAAGTTAGATTGGTCGCTCAAGACTTCACCTAAATCCCCGATAGGGACTTTTCACACACTTTCAGTCCGGTTGTCAAGAAGACCACAGTTCGTGTTATTCTGGCCCTCTCTGTGCGACACAACTGGACCCTCCATCTACTAGATGTCAAAAATGCTTTCCTTAACAGATATCTTCAGAAACCAGTCTTCATGGCCCAACCTCCTAGTTTTATTGATCCTCGGCTCCCGTATCATGTCTGCAAATTGAAGAAGGCCCTGTACGGTCTTCGCCAGGCCCCCTTGGCCTGGTTCCAACAACTCCTTCCTGCTCGGGATTGGCTTCAAGGAGTGCAAGTCTGACTCCTCGCTGTTTTACGTGTTTCAAGGTTTCTCAGTCGTCTATATACTCCTGTATGTGGATGATATCATTGTTACTGGAAATAACCCATCCACACTTGCTCGCTTCATTGCTCGGGCGAACAAGGAGTTCGCACTCAAGGATCTTGGTCGCCTCAACTATTTTTTGGGTTTGGAAATATCTTACACCTCTTCTGGGCTGTTCGTCGGGCAGTCCAAATATGCTCGCGAGATCCTTGAGCGAGCAGATCTTCAAGACTCCAAACCTATTGCCACTCCCTTGGCCGCGGGCGAGACCCTGGTCAGCACTGGTGACCCATTCTCGGATCCGACTCTTTATCGCTCATTGGTGGGCGCCCTCCAGTACCTCACCATTACTCGACCTGGTCTATCCTTCTCGGTAAATCATGTCAGCCAGTTCCTCCAAGCGCCGACCAGCGACCACTTCTCGGCAGTGAAGAGGATTCCTCGCTATGTCAAGCACACTATCAACTGCGACCTTTCCTTCACTCGCCGATAAAACTCCTCCGTGATCGCTTACTCAGATGCTGACTGGGCTCGATGTGTGGAAACTCGCCGCTCTACCTATGGTTACTCGGTTTTCTTGGGTGAAAATCTGGTGTCTTGGAGTGCCAAGAAACAACCCACCGTTGCTCGCTCCAGCTGTGAATCGGAGTATCGTGGCTTAGTCAACGCAGCTGCCGAGGTCGTTTGTATAACCTCTCTGCTCCGCGAGCTCCGCATTCCACTGCCTGCTTGCCCTATTCTCCTTTCCGACAACAATAGTGCCATGTTTCTCAGTCAGAATCTAGTGACTCACAAACGGGCGAAGCACATTGACATCGACTGTCATTTTGTTCGCGAGCTCATCACCTCCGGTAAGCTATCCACACAGTTTGTCCCCACACATTTTCAGCTAGCCGACATCTTTACGAAAAGCCTTCCTCGCCCGACGTTCGAGTTCCTTCGTTCCAAACTCTGCGTTTTTCCTCATCCCACACATCGCTTGATGGGGGATATTAATGAATGATTGACTCATTCCTTGTATATAACAACATTCCTTGTATCATTAATTAGATTTAATTCCCTATAATCATGTAAATCGGTTATTGTAACTTTACTATATATACAAGTCTTCACACCTCACCAAAGTTAACGGTGATCATATCTCATTATTCACAATATTATAGGATAGAGGAAGTAAATATTAAGAAAAATTCATACTCGTAAAAACCCACTTCAAATTAACTCATTTTTTGCTCTAAAATATTGTACTCCCTCCGTTCCAAAGGAATTTGCACCCTTGGGATGACACGCACGCATTTTAAGAAATGTGTATAAAAATGTGTAATGAGTGATGTTAAAAATTAAGGGGTGTTTGCAAACTCTATAAACAGCTTAAAAGCACTTCTCAAAAGTAAAATTTGTGAGAGGACAGCTTTAAAAAAATGATTTTAGAAGCAGTCTGTAGAGTTTGAAAACACCCCCAATATGAAAAACCGTCTCAATCACGGGGAGGGCAGGACAGGTTCCTATGATCCATGGATCGGGTATAAATTGTCATCTCTAAGACATAATTAACTCATACACGTTAATTTACTTCTTAAATTTAGGAATAGTTCATCTTTTGATGGATTTACGCTAATTTCTTAATGTCTATCTGTGTCTGCACGAGATCATATACAGTAAAATCTCTCTATAGTCATATCCTTGGGACCACAAAAAAATATTCCTAAATAGAGTTATAAGGTTTTTTTTTTTTTTAAATGCATGTATATTATATAATGGTATAATTAGTAGATACATGTACATGATGTAATGTGTTGAAGTTAATTCAACTAATTTACTCACGTAATATGAAAAGACAATACTCAAGAGTCACCCACCATAGATGCATGTACTTGCTTTTGATTGCTTTAATTTTTTCATCTATAAATACTATGTATAATACATTTTTTTTTATCAATTACATCAAATCAACTTAAATCTATTGTAAAATTATATATATTATTATGATTTATTCCTAAATGGAGGTGTATTTCTTTATGTTGGGACTTAAAAAAATATGAATTATGACAATATGAAATTTATTCCAAATTATAACCGGTCCCAAGTTGGGACCATGGATTTTTATTCCTAAACTCTCCTTAATAGAGTATTATTTTTTAGAGGTTTTACTGTATTTTCTATTGCCCAATAACTTTAATTTATATGCAATTCATAACTAATAAATTAGAATCATATTGAAAGTTAATTTATAATTTTATCACAATTATTACTTTAAACATAAAATTATTCTTATATTTTAACGTATAATATACAGGGACGGTGCCACGTTGGGGCCAGGGGGCCACTGGGCCCCCCACCAATTTTTTTTATATATATATATATGATAAATATTTTATAATAATTATATACTCCGTATATTATGTGATAATAGTTATTCTTATTATATATATCTTAATCTTATCTTAATTTATCATATATTTACAAATATTTTAGTTGTACATGTCAAAATGATTGGTCTAATCTATTTTTTCTCAAATCACTTTAGTTCAAAATCTCTTTTTTCTTATTAATTTCACCTTTGTGTCTATTTTTTAATCTTATCTTTTGAATATTAAAATTTAAATGAAACTTTTTGATATATGAAAATAAAAATATTATTTTTATTTTTTGACACATACATATTAAGTATAGACAAATAAAAAATAAATGCTTGCATACAAAGTTTGAAAGAAGTAATATATTTTTTCATGTGTTTTTTACTTAAAATTATTTCTTAATACTCCAAAAATAAATTATTTCTTCAATAGAGTCAATAATATAGATTGATGGTGTATTTGAGAATTATTGTCTAAGTTTTTACTAAGAATTGTAAAATATTTTAGCAATTTTTAAATTGTTTCGCTTTATTTTGAATCAAACTATCAAAACTTCAAAATAAAATGAAAGAGAACTTGTTCAATTTAATTTAATGAAATGTATTGCCAATTTTATCATGTAAAATTTCAATGAGTATAATAAGATAAATATGTCGCTCTTGGAAAAGTCGACACGTGGAAACGGGATAAATTATGATGGTCTCGATTAAGTCAATAAGATGGAAGGTTGGATTAATACACCCCCCAGTCCTAAAGAGGGAAATAAGAATAATTGGGCTTTTAGCCCTATACTTGAGGCTTATTGGCCCTTGGGCCGAACATTCCAGCCCATGAAGGAGAGGTTCAAGGTCTGTTTTTGATAGAAGAAAGTCAAAACAAGTATATAGGGCCGGTCTCGTGAAGGACCGGGTCTTTTGGGGATAGTGGAGGAAAAATAGGGAGAAGGAGTCTCCCTCTCTCCCGCGAAATCAGGAAGGATATATATAAGCAGGTGGGTTTCCCTGAGGAGGTACGTTTTTTACATTAAGAATACATATTATTAACATGTTTGATGAGAAATATATGGAATACACATTGAAAAACAAAGAGAATTCCCCTTTGATTCTCCTAAAGAACGATTCTGACTTGAGCGTCGGAGCTTCCGCGCCGGAGCACCCCTTCGGTGTGTTTTTGCAGGTTATTTTCGGATTCTCAAGGAGATTTACGTGAAGATCGCCAAGGACGAACGAGTGATTCGAACTCGTGATTAACAGTGCTCGTAAAGGAACGATTGATATCCCTAGGCGTTCTTTTTCTACGCAACATAAGTACATATTATTTTATCTTTAAAGTAATGTTAATCGGGCCCCCTATCGAGATTTCCTGGCTCCGTCACTGATAATATACCTAGCTATATTAATTTAACACTTTAAAACTCAATTAATTAAATCTCATAAGCTTTTGAATTATGTACGTATTATAATATTATTTGTTTAAACTTATCGCTAGGTTTATAAGTTTAACTTATTTTTTTTTTTGGGAAAGCCAAAGATTTAACTGAAATTACAACACGTGGATAAGTTCATCTAGAAGGCTCGACCCTAATTGACATTACAACTCACCCGATTAACACTACACCCAAGTTTCTCTCTCAAACAAATTTTCAGTACGTAGCAGCAATGTAGTTACTGTATGTACCATTGCATGATTTGAGACTATAGAGATGTAAACACACACTCATCTTATAATTGTAAAAAAGAAAATATAAAACAAAAGGTATTTTATGGAGTGTTACAATGTTTATAATGCTTAAAATGCATAAGGAATACAAAAGACCCTAATCTATATTTATAGACTAAGTAAGTAGTAGTTACTAACTAACCACTAACTATCCAAACTAACTCCACTAACTATCCAAACTAACTAACAAAAGGAAGAATGCTATTTTATATCATTTACACCCCCCTCAAAATGAGAGTGGATGTCAATCAACCTCATTTTGACAATGTCGTAATTCTGAGCAAAGTGCATTCTCAAATCGGACCATGGCGTTTGTACACACAACCAACCACAATCAACAAAGAATCCCCAATAGATGAAGTGCAATGATCAATCTCCAATAAAAATGTTACCAATGAAACAAATAAGGTACAACAAAATTGAAGTAGCCGAGACCTCCAAAATTGAGAACAATTCAGAGCGCAAATGATGTCAAGAAGAACAAGTGTTGCTAGTTGAGCACCAGTTCCAACAACAGCTGAAAGTAGAGCCAGATTTCGAGCAGGCCTAAACACATCACCATGGACAAGTTTCCAACCAGATTCTCCACTCACATCCCGTTCCAGAGACTCCAGATCATCATCTTCCCGTGCATATTTAGCATAGTCATTGCGGAGGGTGCGCATTAATATCATCGACACCAGCCTGAATCGCAAACAACCGTCGGCAAACAAATTCCACCGAGAAACCGTCGAACAATTACCAAGAATTGATAATTCTCAAAACCAAACAACACCAATAATCGAATTCATCCAATCCGTGGTGATAATTCCACAAATATTCCAAAAAAAAAAAAGGAATCGTGATAAACACGAAAAATCGATTTCGAATCAACATGAAATCGAATATAAAACTCACGAGGATATAACTCGCAAAGAAATGAGTATTAAACTCAAGAAACACAAAAAAAAATTCGAATCAAGATGAAATCGAATCTAAAAATTCACGAGCATAAAACCCGTAAAGAATAATCTCGAAAAGAGAAAAATCCAAATCCATCAAAGATTTGGCAGAAATGAGTACAAAAACTCAAGAAATTCGGAAATTCATGCATACCGAATTGCGGAAAACATATGATCGACAAACTTATTTAATCGATCATAAATTAATCAATACATAGCTCTGATACCATGTAGAGATGTAAACACACACTTATCTTATAATTGTAAAGAAGGAAATACAAAACAAAAGGTATTTCATATATGAAGTGTTACAATGTTTACAATGCTTAAAATGCATAAGGAATATAAAAGACCCTAATCTATATTTATAGACTAAGTAAGTAGTAGTTACTAACTAACCACTAACTATCCAAACTAACTCCACTAACTATCCAAACTAACTAACAAAAGGAAGAATGCTATTTTATATCCTTTACAGAGACCCACCTTATTATATCGCTTCAATTAGTAAACCTCACGTCTCCATTTGCTAGTTGTTAATTGATAATTAATATATAGACGTTAGACATTAATTTTAAAATAAAGGATTGAATCGACATTTAATTTAACCATTATTTCATTAATTGAACTGCATATATGTTAGAGATCGATCGAAACCGAAATAACTTACATATATATCAAGATTATGAATAACATATATATATATATATATATATATATATAGTTTCAAATTGGAAACGATCGGTCTCCAAGCGCGGTTTCAAGTTTTTTATTTTTTATTTTTTATAATCTCGGTATCAGGGGCGGACCCAGGATAAAACGTTAGGGGGAGCCAACGCTAAAATTTTAAAGTAATCAAATTTAAATTATACAATAACAAGTAATTTAATTTGTGTACATCACACAATTTTTTTTATATCTCATTGATTTAAACTTTCACTATTATTTTTAGAATGATTTGATTGGGATGTTCTCACATTTTTTTTTAATGAAAAAATCTATTTAATTAATTAATTAAAAGACTATCTTAAATGTCAAATTTTAACTCTCAGACAACAATTAGCTCTATGATTCTTATTCAACTTTGACCAACAAAATAAAATGTAAAATACATTAATTAATAATTAAATAATTAATTTTTAACGTCAATTATAGATTAAATATTTAGAAAATAATTAAAATAATAAAATAAAATAAATAGTGTATAATTGAAAAGGCTAACGGGTGAGTTTGAAGTAAATTGAGGCAAGTTATGTTCGTGGAATTGGAAAGAAAATAATTAATTAAGGAATTTAGACAATTTATAAAGTATTTGGTGGCTGGGCCAAAGCTTAGATTTAATAAATTTGAGCCCAAAGCCCATGCAATATTTCATTTGAGGTGGCCAACTAAAAATAAATTAAAAAAATTATAACACTACAATATATATATATACATGTCGCCTGATATTTAGGGGGGGGCCATGGCCCTCCCCACAACTAACGTGCGTCCGCCCCTGCTCGGTATTCAACCAACTAATTCGGAGGATCAATTTCATCGGTTCATGTACTAATCAAAGAAAAATTCTATATGAGCTAATTCCTTACAATTTATTTGCACATTGAAGGGTTTTGAATCTAAGATTTAAAGAGGACCACGTAACATAATTTGCCATGACACGACAGGTAACATGCAAGTGTTATCAATCAAGTAATGGCCTCTCGTATATTAATTAGGAGTAATTATTAATGCAGCCGGCCAAATATACATTCAAAAAGTCAAACTCAATGCATATACCGTTTAATTTCACATGTTAGAATGATGCATGTGGGTCATGTAGTGATAACAACAATTTTCTCCCAATTAGCTAGGGTCGATAATTTGTAGTATAAATTATAATTTCCTCTAAACAAAAATTCTAGTAACAAATTTCTTGCAATCCCCTATTTTATTAAGAATGGGTTTTATAATTATCAAAACAAGTACTTAATTTGTTAAAAAGAATATTATTAAACGTGAAACAACTCGTGGACCGAATTATCACCTCTTACCCTTTTGGGGAGGATGCCCATCGACTGAACAATTTTAAATGGATAGAGTTGCTTTCAGTAGGAATCGAACCCATAACGTGTGGGCGTGAGCCTTATGACTCTGGCCGAAGTCTTGTATGTACTCAAGTACACGGTGTACTTGATTGGACTTTGACTGGTCAACTGTTGACCGTTGACCAGTTAATGATCAAACTTTGACTTTTTATTTTTTATTTTTTTTTCGATTTTTTTTAAAAAAAAAATTCGATTTTTTTTTTTTTTTTTAAAAAGTGTATGTTAGTATATTGAAAAGTGCATCCTTGTTTTTTAATGAAAAGTGTATATTCTTATAACTGAAAAGTATATGTTATTATAAGTGAAAAATGTATGTTATATTTAATGAAAAGTGTATGTTATTATAACTGAAAAGTGTATGTTCTATTAATAAAATATGTAAATTATATATTAATGAAAAGTGTATGTTAAAATAGCTGAAAATATTATTGAAAAATGTAAATTTTCTATTTAAAAAAAAAAGGTTAACGGTCAACAGTTGACCGGTCAATGAAAAATGTAAATTTTCTATTTAAAAAAAAAAGGTTAACGGTCAACAGTTGACCGGTCAAAGTCACCGATCAATTGTTGACCATTAAAAGTCCACTCAAATACACCGTGTACTTGAGTGCAAAAGATACCCACCCATGACTCTGATACCATGTAAATACTCCCTCCGTTTTTTATTGTAAAATGTTTTAGACCTTTTCTCTCGTACACAAGTGCGGATCTTCACTAGGACTTTGGTGGGCTATAGCCCATAGGGAATTTTTTATTATATATATTATATTATATTAATTTATTTATTTTAATAGCCAGACAAATTTAAAAAATCAACTTCTACGCATAAAAGAAAGTTTACCAAAAACTTAATTCATTTTTATTAAATTATTTATAAATTAGGATTATTTAATTCTTTACATAATTTAAAATTCAAATTAAATAACAAGCCTTAAATTAAATTTTTAATTTCAAACTTGTTAGGTAAAAAGGCATATCAAATTCGAATCAATGACTTCCATATAGATAGAGTTGATATTTTTAATAATAAGATGTGTTTACATTTGTATTTTTATTTATTAATTGTTGTTGTTTCGTTTTTAATGGAATATTCCTAATATACGCTTCAATAAAAAAATTGTCATTTTAAAAAATAAATACGGATCAATAAATGATTTGTTGAGACTTGAATTGCATAATTGCAAATTTGATATGTTTTTCTCAATAAAGTTTTCATTTGATATGTTTTTTTAAAAGAATTTTTAAAATTTGTCAACTATCTATATACTATTTCAAAAGTTAATCAAGACAAACAAGGTGGAAGCGCATTCTTTTAATTACGAGATCCATTCACCTTATTTTGACACTTCATGTTACCACTGTCACGATCGAACGAACATTTTTAGTTATTTAACATGTCAAGAGTGTTTTTCGAAATAAAATGTAGAGTGATTATCTATTAAATTTTATGGTTGTCTATATTGAAATAAAATTGTTTGAAGACATTAATTCTGATTCTATTATCGATAAATTCTATCGACTAAAAAAATCGTAGGATGCAACTTATGTAAACAATTTTTTTATACGCGTATTCATTTCCGACTTTCAGCCCACCCAAAAAAAAATTCCTGGCTCCGCCCTTGCTCGTACATAAATGTAAGATGTTTTAGAATTTTTAATGAATTTATTCTAATTATGCCTTGACTTTAACTTTGGAAACAATCATAATTTCTAAATTACTCTAATTAACTAATGTGTGTTATAGAATGACATTGATGTAATTAGAAATCTCCTTTATTATCTAAGTGTATATTTGTCAAAACATATATTTTCTTAATTCTAGTCAATTATTCTAAAACATCTTTAAAAAAAAACGGAGGAAATATAAAATTGTATTTTTATTGAATAATTTATGAAAGTAATTACATTGTCAATATATACAAAAGATTAGGAAACTACTATGGAAAGTCAAAGGATTACATTCCCTAAATTTGTGGAATAATTAAGGGCCAAATCATTTTGATTTATTCTAATTTATTTGATAGTAGTATAAGACCGCGAATTTCGCGGGATTGAAAAAAAATTATATTATTATTTAATAAGATTTTATACAATTTATTATATTAAAATATATTTGATGATAATTGATGTATTTGATGATTTAATGCCATGTTCAACAATACGGACCACAAAAGACACTCTTGCATAAGTTCAGATTGAATAAGAGGATGTGTTGTCATTTTTGTATGCATAAGTTCAAATTTAATAAGAGAATGTGTTGTTATTTGTGTATGGTTGTAATATGTTAGTTTGTATGGATTTTTATACATAATATGAGAGTTGGGCTCTTATATCCAAAATTGTATCAATTGTATGTGAGTCCTTGTCTAATAATGTTTTCATACCTGAAGTAATGAAATATTATTGAGCATACAAATTTTTTTTTTAGATAACAATTATGAACATTAGGATGAAATTTGTAGTCCTAGAAAGTTTGTAGAATAATATAAAGAACATTTGTCAGCAATTTAATTAAAATCATGTTCATAGTATATAGTATATAATGACATAGATTAAATTATTATAAGTGAGTAATTCAAAATGTTACTTATCAAATACATAGAAATTTGAAGTGAGTATGTGGATATAGGATTTATGTAAGACAATTCACTGTTATATGTAATATATTAAAATTTGGAAGTGAAGAAGTAGAAAAAGTAATATACATTATAAATTCTTAAACACTTCTTTGATAGTGCAACTGGTAGTGTACTTGCACGTTTGCTGTTATTTTATTTAGACTCTTGTTATACTTAATAGATTGGTGTTGGCACCCTCAACATTTATATGAGCTTTTGAGAACTGTATAACCATTATTTCTTCTACTGTACAACGGTTAAAGAGTTTTGAACATTACCATGTAAGGCGACATCTTTATGAGTCCTCTATCATTTAAGAATCTTGTAATTTCTAGCCATTTTGAATTGCAAGTAAATGTGATGAATAAATGTGGACATATTTTGTAGTCCTTAATGTCACATCAAACAACTCTATGGAAAGTAGAATAAGTCGAAGGTAGAATACAATGAAATCCGTTATTATATTTTTTAAATTATCAACATTAAAGAAACCACTCCAAATCTTAAAAATACATTTTCAAACGGAACACCTTAAAAAAATGCATAAAGAAATATTTAACATGCACTTTTTTAAAAAATACATAAACATATATTTAATGACTTCTTTTTTCAATCAACTTTTCCAAATCTTGACGTTGGTTTGTTGTAGACATTTTGGAATGAATAGTATTATCCTTAATACAGAAAATTTTTTCTTGCCCCAATAACACTGATTATCAAAACATGCAATCTGTGCAATGTGATCACGTATAGTTATTCCAGTTATTCTCCCAAGTGTAGTTGAGAGATGTAGAATCTGAAAATAAATTACCTATGAAGCAAATGTTGAAACTGGATCGGTAGAGATGAAAAAAAATAACAAAAGCGTCCATATAAAGTATTTGACATGCTATGTTTTTACAATCAACTAAAACATTGAAGAATGTAACATCACGTTGTCCAAATCAGTTAAAATTTCGAATGGAGTTTTGCCAATGAGTGGAATAAGAATGTTATTAAAAAAAAGGGACATATCTGCCTTGAACTCTCTCATTCTCTTCACAATCTTTTTTGAACTCTTATTCAACATCCTGAAAATTAAGGATTCAGACGTGAAACACAATAAATGCATTAAAGAAAAATAATTAAAAAGTAAAGTAAACTAATCCTAAAGTTTTGAAAAGAATAGCAGAGCGGAGAGGAAGAAAACGGTAAAAAGAAAAAAGATTCTAAGAAAAAGAAAAAGAAGTTGAAAATAGGGAGAAATATTTAACGAAAATTTAAAAAAGTAAAAGTATATTGAAGAAAACTTATTTTTTTTAAGAACCAAAAACAAAGGGAGAGTAGAAATAAAAAACAATAATAATTTAAGAAAGAGTATAAATCTCATAATCATTCAATCTTTATATATCTCATCATTAGAATTTGCTTAAAAAATTTAATGTAAATTAAATAGAAAAAAATTAAAAGAGAATTCTAGTAAAAAAGAATGAAAGAGAAGAATACATTGGAGAATAAATAATCATTGATTTTCTGTTCAAACGTCTTTGAAAAATTCTAGGAACATAGAAGAAAAGAAAAAGTAAATTTCTTTTTAACAAAAGTATACATAATTCAAATATTACAAAACACATAAACTTAAAATTTCACATTTTCCTTGAACTCTCTTCATTAAACTCTTATTCCACATTTTTTTCCTTTTTGCTGCAATTTGACGTCATGTCTAAAAAAAATTATAAGAAAATTAGATAACACAAAAACATAAAATTACCTTAATATTTTCTTAAAAAAGAATTCGATCTAGCAAGTGAGAAGATGCAATCAAGGAATCCAACGTCTAAAGAAAAACAATTAAAAAGTGAACTAAACTAATTGCAAAGTTTTTTAAGAAAAATAGCAGAGAACGGAGAGGAAGAAGAAAACTATAAAAAGAAATAAGAACTGAGAAAAAAAATTGAAAACTATAAAAAGAAATAAGAACTGAGAAAAAAATATTGAAAAGAGAGAGAAATATTTAAGATTTTTTTTTGAAAAGAGAGAGAAATATTTAAGAATTTTTTTTTTAAGAAAAGTGTAAAAAGAAAACCGTAAAAAACTTTGAAAAAAAAAAGAGAGAGGAGGGAAAAAAAGAATAATTTAAGAAAACTGTCTAAAAAGAGAGAGAGAGAGCAGGGAAGTGAAATAATTATTTTAAAAAAATATAAAATAAAACAGTATTAAATAAAGAATTAAAAAATTAATTATTTTAAAAAACTAATTTAAGAAAACTGTCGGAGGAAGAAGAAAACTATAAAAAGAAATAAGAACTGAGAAAAAAAATTTGAAAGAGTATAAATCTCATAATCATTCAATCTTTATATATCTCATCATCTAGTTAGTAGAATTTGCTTAAAAAATTTAATGTAAATTAAATAGAAAAAAATTAAAAGAGAATTCTAGTAAAAAGGAATGAAAGAGAACATTGGAGAATTAATAATCATTGATTTTTTGTTCAAACGTTTTTGAAAAATTCTAGGAACATACAAGAAAAGAAAAACAAAAGTATACATAATTCAAAGATTACAAAACACATAAATTTAAAATTTCACAATTTCTTGAAATCTCTTCATTGAACTCTTATTCCACATTCTTTTCCTTTAGCAGAGAACGGAGAGGAAGAAGAAAACTATAAAAAGAAATAAGAATTGAGAAAAAAAATTGAAAAGAGGGAGAAATATTTAAAGATTTTTTTTAAAGAAAAATAGTAGAGAAAGGAGAGGAAGAAGAAAACTATAAAAAGAAATAAGAACTGAGAAAAAAAATTGAAAAGAGAGAAATATTTAAAGATTTTTTTTTTAAAGAAAACTGTAAAAAGAAAACCGTAAAGAATTTAAAAAAAAAAGAGAGAGGAGGGAAAAAAAAGAATAATTTAAGAAAACTGTCGAGAAGAGAGAGAACAGTGAAATAATTATTTAAGAAAAATATAAAATAAAATGGTATTAAATAAAGAATTAAAAAATTAATTATTTTAAAAAATAATTTAAGAAAACTGTCGAGAAAAAAAGGGAGAGAGAGGAGAAAAATATAAAAGAAAAAAAAAAGGGAGAGAGGAAGTTGAGAAAACCGTAAAAGAATAAGGTGAGAAAACAAATAAAAATGTAAATTCTAAGAAAATTAGAAAAATAGAAAGAAGAAAACCTGAGAAGCCACGTGAAAAAAAAATTGAAAAGAGAGAGAAATATTTAAGAATTTTTTTTGAAAAGAGAGAGAAATATTTAAGAATTTTTTTTGAAAAGAGAGAGAAATATTTAAGAATTTTTTTTTAAGAAAAGTGTAAAAAGAAAACCGTAAAGAACTTTGAAAAAAAAAAGAGAGAGGAGGGAAAAAAAGAATAATTTAAGAAAACTGTCTAAAAAAAGAGAGAGAGCAGGGAAGTGAAATAATTATTTTAAAAAAATATAAAATAAAACAGTATTAAATAAAGAATTAAAAAATTAATTATTTTAAAAAATAATTTAAGAAAACTGTCGAGAAAAAAAGGGAGAGTGAGGAGAAAAATATAAAAGAAAAAAAAAAGGGGAGAGGGAGTTGAGAAAACCGTAAAAGAATAAGGAGATTAGGAAAAAAAATTACATTGTCTAAAAAAAATTATAAGAAAATTAGATAACACAAAAACATAAAATTACCTTAATATTTTCTTAAAAAAGAATTAGACCTAGCAAGTGAAAAGATGTAATCAAGGAATCCAACGTCTAAAGAAAAACAATTAAAAATTGACCTAAACTAATTGCAAAGTTTTTTAAGAAAAATAGCAGAGAACGGAAAGGAAGAAGAAAACTATAAAAAGAAATAAGAACTGAGAAAAAAAATAGAAAAGAGGGAGAAATATTTAAAGACTTTTTTTAAAGAAAAATAGCAGAGAACGGAGAGGAAGAAGAAAACTATAAAAAGAAATAAGAACTGAGAAAAATTTTTTGAAAGAGTATAAATCTCATAATCATTCAATCTTTATATATCTCATCATCTAGTTAGTAGAATTTGCTTAAAAAATTTAATGTAAATTAAATAGAAAAAAATTAAAAGAGAATTCTAGTAAAAAGGAATGAAAGAGAACATTGGAGAATTAATAATCATTGATTTTCTGTTCAAACGTTTTTGAAAAATTCTAGGAACATAGAAGAAAAGAAAAACAAAAGTATACATAATTCAAAGATTACAAAACACATAAATTTAAAATTTCACAATTTCTTGAAATCTCTTCATTGAACTTTTATTCCACATTCTTTTCCTTTAGCAGAGAACGGAGAGGAAGAAGAAAACTATAAAAAGAAATAAGAATTGAGAAAAAAAATTGAAAAGAGGGAGAAATATTTAAAGATTTTTTTTTAAGAAAAATAGTAGAGAAAGGAGAGGAAGAAGAAAACTATAAAAAGAAATAAGAACTGAGAAAAAAAATTGAAAAGAGAGAAATATTTAAAGATTTTTTTTTTTTAAAGAAAACTGTAAAAAGAAAACCGTAAAGAATTTAAAAAAAAAAAGAGAGAGGAGGGAAAAAAAAGAATAATTTAAGAAAACTGTCGAGAAGAAAGAGAACAGTGAAATAATTATTTAAGAAAAATATAAAATAAAATGGTATTAAATAAAGAATTAAAAAATTAATTATTTTAAAAAATAATTTAAGAAAACTGTCGAGAAAAAAAGGGAAAGAGAGGAGAAAAATATAAAATAAAAAAAAAAAGGGAGAGAGGAAGTTGAGAAAACCGTAAAAGAATAAGGTGAGAAAACAAATAAAAATGTAAATTCTAAGAAAATTAGAAAAATAGAAAGAAGAAAACCTGAGAAGCCACGTGGAAAAGAAAAGATTTAGAAATAGTAATTAAGGATACATTATTACTATCGATATAAAATAACCAGTCCTAGAGCGACACGTCATGCAGGTACAATCAGGTCAGGTCGGCTCATGGTGAGGTAAACAATCAACCAATTATATACTTAGTGGAAATTATCAAGTATGGCCGGTTTACCCGGCCAATACTTAATTTTAGCCTTTGTCCACTTAAAGTGGAAAAAAAAATACTCCCTCCACTTTTAAATAAGTGTCATTTTAACAATTTTTAACATATTAAGATATATAATTATGGACCATTTTACCCTCCACTTTTAAATAAGTGTCATTTTAACAATTTTTAACATATTAAGATATATAATTATGGACCATTTTACCCTTCATTAGTGATAATTAATTTTAATATTAAATTTATGTTTAGTAATGAATGTGGTCAATATTGTAGATGATATTTATGTATACAATAATTAAGGTTTATGCATGATTTATGTTATAGTACTATATTTAAAAGGAAAAAAAGCTTAAATCAAGATAAATAAAATGGAGGGAGTACAATGTATAAGAAGGGTAAAATTGTCAAATTTGAAGAAAAAAAAGTGTAGAATGACACTTATTTAAAAAATATTAAAAAAAGTAAAGTGACATTTAATTAAAAACGGAGGGAGTAATTAAAAAAGAAAAAAAAAAACCCTGCGCAAGTAAATAAGGTTTTCTGCAAAAAGAACCCCTCTTTCTTCCTCCCAGGTTTATGCGCAAACACCCCCTCTTACTTCCACCAAGCTTCTGCGCAAACACTTCACCATCTTCATCTTCTTCGCTTCTCCATTGTAGCATTGTAATCGATTTGATTTTAAATATTTCATTGTCTACACTTAAACCTTGTCAATATTGTGTTGCATAGGAATTCTAGGAATCGGGTTTTGAACAAGCACTCAAGGTTTGGATGTCAGGTGATTCTGATTTAGGAATTGCAAGGTATGGTGGTTGCAGACCCTGAACCTAGGCCGTGGGATGCTTCGTTTGTAAGCCTATTTTGTTATTTTTGAATAATGTGGATGAATTTAATGGATAATTGACCTTGATTATGAATCTTTGGGGAATTGTTGTTTTCAAGTATTTTCTGTTGGGGAATTGTTGTTTTCAAGTATTTTCTGTTGAATGAATTTGATAAAATTGAACCATAAACTATTTTATTTATGATATGATTTTGCATTTCAGAATTTTATATTTAACATGATGAATTATCTTGTTATACTGAATTGACTCTTCTTATTTGTTTGTTCAACGTCGGTTCTTCTTCTTGGTAACATTATTGTTCTGGAGTAATTTTTTTTATTTTCTTTTTTCAGAATAATTTAGCATTTTGTTCTTATGTTAGCATCAAAAAGAGTAATAGACTTATACTTTCTTCACTTTTGAATTGGAAATGAAACTAACAATTCTGTTGTGATGAAGATTTGCTTATTTTATACTCCCTCCGTTTTTTATTAAATGTCACCTTGCCTTTTTCAATATTTTTTAAATAAGTGTCATTCTACACTTTTTTTTCTTTAAGTTTGACAATTTTACCCTTGTACATTGTATTCCCTCCATTTTCTTTACCTTGCTTTAAGTTTTTTCCCTTTTGAATATAGTACTATAACATAAATCATGCATAAACCTTAATTATTGTATACATGAATATCATCTACAATATTGACCATATTCATTACTAAACATAAATTTAATATTAAAATTAGTTATCATTAATGAAGGGTAAAATGGTCCATGATTATATATCTTAATATGTTGAAAATTGTTAAAATGACATTTATTTAAAAATGGAGGGAGTATATTATTTAGAGATGAGATAGACTACAAAATTGTTGTAATTTTTTATTCTGCTAAAAAACAATGGTAATATTCAAATTCAGATTCCGTGTAACACACCGTAATTGTGTCTGATCTGTTACATTATATTAAGGGTTGGTCTGCTATGGACTCGAGTGCATGTTGTGCATCCTAGTCATGTTGCACTTTTCAGTTTACTGACTTACACTTTTTGATAAATGGTGTTGCACTTTTTAATTATTAAATTGTATAATAATATTTTTAGTAATAATTGAAAAGTACAACACCATTACCAAAAAGTGTAAGTCAGTAAAATTGAAAAGTGCACATGGATTAGGGTGCACAGCATGCACTCGAGTGCATACTAGACTTTACCTTATATTAAATGAAATCATCCATAATCACTAATACACAGTTTAGTGTTTAGTGTTGTATAATATTGTGCAATGTATGTTGTATAAATTTTACTCTCCTTCTTCAAACATCAACCATATAAATTATTAAGAATTGATATAGTAACTTATGATGAAGTTTATGGTTGATCTTGATTGATTTAGTAACTGTATGAAGTTTGTGGTTGATCTTCTTTTTTATGTAACAGTTAATGGAGTATGTTATTCTGGTGAAAGACTAATTTGATTCAAAACAGCTAGCTAGCAATGGTTAAAACAGTTTATAATGCGCATCAAAATATGTAAATAGTTAATGGGGTAGTATGTTCTTTACATATTTTTGTGTAACCATTTATAATGAAGGGGCTAAATTTTTCAGATAGGTTAGAATGTTAAAATTCAGTAACTTAAAATGGAGTAGTATGTTGAAATTTTTCTTAATGCGTTTTTGTTTTGATTGTGACATGTTTACTGTGAAGTTTATTGAGTTTTTGTTTGCGTAGATATCTTTTCCAAATATTTTGATCGTAATTTATTTTTCTTTTTCACTTTATAAATAGTTATATAAGAATATTTTTTTATTTTTTTATTAACAAAAGGTTATGTTTAGAATATTTTAGATTGTGAGAAACATTGAAGAATTGTGTTTCGAATATTTTAGATTGTAAGAAAACTTGAAGAATTATGTTTGAAATATTTTAAATTGTAAGAAAACTTGAAGAATTATGTTTGAAATATTTTAAATTATAAGAAAACTTGAAGAATTCTACAAGTTTTAATGTTTTTCTAGCATGCTCATTTTGTTTACAGAAATTACGTTTGAAATATTTTAAATTATTTCAGCACGTTTTGTGAATTAAGGTGCTCTACACAACTCTAAACAACTCCAAACAACTAGATATAAAACAAGACTACACACTCTAAACAACCTTACACAATTATATATAAAACAAGACTAAACAATTCTACACAACGCTAAACAACTCTAAACAACCGTACACAACTCTAAACAACCTTACACAACTATATATAAAACAAGACTACACAATTGTACACAACACTGAACAACTCTAAACAACTCTACACAACACTGAACAATGCTAAACAACTCTAAACAACGCTAAACAACTCTAAACAACCTTACACAACTATATATAAAACAAGACTACACAACTCTAAACAACTCTACACAACGCTAAACAACTTTAAACAATCTTACACAACTATATAAAAAATAAGACTACAAACTTTAAACAACGTTAAACAACTCTAAACAACCTTACACGACTAGATATAAAATAAGACTATAAAACTCTGAACAACATTCAACAACGCTACACAACTTTAAACAACATTAAGTGAATAAACTCTATATCTAATACTTTAATCTTCAAAATGGTACACATAACATCTTATTAATGATAAACAATGAGAATATTTAATATGAGTTTATTATATAGTATTGGGCATTCAAAATTAAACAACATTATTTGATCACAAATAAGATTAGTAAACTTCAATTTGATACTTTAATCTTCAAAATGGTACACATAACATCTTATTAATGATAAATAATGAGGTTGTTTAACATGAGTTTATTATATAGTATTGGGCATTAAAAAACTAAACAACACTATTTGATCACACATAAGATTAGTAAACTTCAATTTTGACACTTTAGTATTTAAAATGGTACAAATAACATATTTTTAATGATAAATAATGAGGTTGTTTAACATGAGTTTATTATATAGTATTGGGCATTCAAAATTAAACAACACTATTTGATCACACATAAGATTAGTAAACTTCAATTTTAACACTTTAGTATTTAGAATGGTACAAATAACATATTTTTAATGATAAATAATGAGGTTGTTTAATATATATATGGTTATTTAAATAACGAGGTTGTTTATAGTTATTTAGAGTTGTTTAGTGTTACTAAGAGTTGTTTAAGGTTGTTTACAGTTGTCACATCCCGATTTTTTGGGGCCTAGATGAAAACATACTTTGAGTGCTAATGAAATTCGAATTTATGAATTTATAAAAGATTTTACAGCGGAAGATTAAATAAAACTCAAATTTCTTAAATAAAATTATTACCAAACTTTAATTTTTCAAGTAAGGCTCAAAAACTGGTTTCAAAGAAATCAAATAGTGCATTAGTGAACAATTAAGTCTAAATTGAGATGCAACTAACTAATTAAAAGCAAAAATAATATAAGGAAAAACATTGCATGACTAGACATCCACTTCCACCGTCCCTCCACTACAACTCCGTCAATCTGTAAAATATTAAATTAATTGGGGTGAGCAAACAACTAGCTCAGTGGGATCCTCTTTGTCACAGTTAAATATCAATGCAAATAAAATCATAAACTCACAAACATGCGTACATAAGTCTTCCATATATTGACCAATTAAATTGGCCAATCTGTATACGGTGGAGTTGCCCCCAAGGATCTTACCATCCCGGACCGTAGTCCCCGCTAGCTATAACGACATTTCCGTCGAAATAACCCATAATAAACATTCTTCCATATATTGACCAATTAAATTGGCCAATCTGTATACGGTGGAGTTGCCCCCAAGGATCTTACCATCCCGGACCGTCGTCCCCGCTAGCTATAACGACCTTTCCGTCGAAATAACCCATAATAATCATAAACATAGGATCATGTAGCTAAGCAACAATTAAATTCACAAATAAAATTTAAAGGTGACAAAGTGAATACGTAAGTAAGAAAACCCCACCTTAAAAAAATCTGGATATGATTAACCTTGCAAAAACGTAGCCTGGCTTACTATGAGTGTCTCCCGTCACCTAGAATAATAAAATTTCATGACTTAGTATTATTATCTCTTAATTAGTAATGTTGGGAATAAAATGAGATATGTTTTGATCTAATACCAAAACCCCCTGAGACATGCCTAAGTCAAGATAAATATGTTCTAGAAATGTTAGAACATATAGATTATAGGCTAGATGAGAAGCTGAAATGTTAGGCAGCTCTTAGACAATTAGATGCACAATTTGAGGGGGAACCTACTTTTAAGATGATGAAGATCAAGTCCCCTCAAGGCTCAAATTATGAAACAATCACTTAAGAGCAAGGACACTCTATGGAAAACCAAATGCTCTGATCAGGAGAGTTGTCCAGAGAAGGTGTTCTTATGCAAGAACAAGATTGTAAAGCTCAAAAGGACAAGTCCAATAAGATACTCTGATCAGGAGAGTTGTCCAGAGAAGTTTTCCACATGCAAGATTGATAAAATCAAAAGGACAAGGCAAATAAATCTGATCAGGAGAGTTGTCCAGAGAAGCTAGCCATATGCAAGAATAAGTCTACCTAGCTCAAAAGGACAAGACTACTTAAAGGTTTTGATCAGGAGAGTTGTCAAGAGAAGCCAACTCTATGTGAAAAATGCTCTGATGCTAAAAGACCAAATATGCTGATCAGAAGAGTTGTCTCAGCATGACTGAATCAGAACAGATGCTCTAAAGGTTGAAGGTCAACTATGCTGAAGAATTAGAGACAACCATACCCTAAAGAAATACAATGCAACATGACAAGATCATCTTGGAATGAAATAAAGGGAAGAGCCAAGTCATCTGAAGAAGAGCAAGCCAACCTTGCTGAAAAGCAAAACTGCTGATAGTGATAAGGAGAGTTGTCCAGTTGATAAGGAATGTTGTCCTACCATTGGATCAACCTTCAGAAGCCATGTCCAAGTCCTAACAAGAAGTCAAACATTGGGAAAAGTGCTGCAGAATGAAGACAAAGTCTTACAAGCCGTTTATTACCCAAATGAGGACATGTCACTATCAAGAATCTGTCTTCCAGTTTGAAGAACTTAAGGAAGACATTTATAGCAATTTGGGGTTGCCTCTCCAACGGGCAAATCCTCAATTTTGTCTATAAATACAGAAGTGTGAAGACCATTTGAAAGCACCTCAACCTTGACAAGAATATCCAACTATCCTACAAGTTGACAAGTGCTCTTAAGCTTTCAAAGAGACTATCTTAGTCTTTATACACTTCTTCTAAGCTGAACCCAATTGTATATTCATACACAAGCTTAGAGAGATATCCTATCCTTATACCTTGATCTTCATTGTAAAGGATATCTCATTAGTTGGAACCTTACTTCAATCCTTATTCCTTTCCAGAGAGAAAGTGAGAAGGTTGTAGTAGTAGAAGTGGTAGGAGCTGACTGTTGAGAGAAGAACAGTTCAGTTCTGAGTTGAGAAGAGGGTACTAGGACTCTAGACATCCTAGGGATCAATTCACCAAGAGTGGTGTTATTGATCAAGTGCACCTTGGCACTATAAAACAAGTTAATTCCAAGAGTGAAGGAATTATCCTGTTAAATCAGGGAAAGTGGATGTAGGAGCTTGAGTCTCTGAACCACTATAACTTCTTGTGTTGATTTACATTCCAAGTACTTTCATACACTCAACACTGCACACAAAACTGATCTTTCAAGGATAAACATTCAAAGACTGTGCAAAAACCTATTTGGACAAGTTCCCTGAAAACTGGACTGTGTTGCATTGACTAAGTGATTTCAGAAATTAAAGGAGTCTAAACTTAAGGGCCAACCACTATTCCGCACATATAACTCCCCTAGATAGTTATTCAACTAAGTACTCAATAGTACTTAGTAGTTTGATTACCTTAGAAGAGTTAATCTTCTTCAGCAGAGTTGTCCAAGACAACCTTGCTGAACTCTGGTTTGATCAAAGTTGAAAAGAATTGCATACAAGTGTATTCCCCCCCCCCCATACACTTGTTATATACTCCTTTCAGGACCAACAAGTGGTATCAGAGCAGGGGTTCAAAGACCACTGCTTCTGAAAAGCCATCTTGGCTTTCAAAGTCACATATTTGCTGTGGTCACTGAACTGATCTATCTGAAATCCTTTGTATCTAGTGTGTAATCTCTTCTTGAAGAAATGGCAAGAGGAAATAACAACAATCAGAACCAGCAGCAGCAGAATCCTGATCAGAACATCAATGTTGCAGTTCCACCTCCTGCTAACCAAGGATTGGATAACATGGCAACAAATTCAGTCAATCACATATCTCATCACAAATTGCCCATGTTCTCAATTGATAACTATGATTTCTGGAAAATCAGAATGAGGGCTCATCTTGCATCTCTTCATACTGATATGTTGAGAGTGATCACAAGAGGACCTTTTGTGTTCACCTTTGTCAATCCCAGAGTCACAGAGGCTCAAAGGGCAGATACAAGAGATGTACTACCCAAAGATGAAGATGACTTCACTACTGATGAAAAGAGGAAGGATAATCTGAATTATCTAGCAATGAACACCCTCTATCAAACAATTCCAGATGCAGTCATGGGAAGAGTCTACCACTGCACAACAGCCAAAGAAATTTGGGATACTCTTGCTGAAATGTGTGAGGGCACTGAAAAGATCAAGGAGAACAAGCTCCAAGTTGCTGTGCAGAAGTTTGAACAATTTTCAATGGAGTCTGATGAGTCCATTGACAAATTTGCTGGTAGATTCACTGATGTGATGAATGAGATTAACTCATTGGGCAAGATTTACACCAAGAGAGAGGTTGGATTGAAGATCTTGAGAAGTCTCACTCAAAAGTGGGATGTCTATGTTGTAATGATGCAAAACACCAAAGATCTTTCCACCATGCCCATGCAACAAATCTTCTCTGAACTCAAAGCTTATGAGTTCGACCTCAATAGAAGAAAGCCTATTGAGGAACCTTCAAATCCTACTAAGGGAGTGGCATTCAAAGCCAAAACAGCTGAACCAGAGATGCAGCCCACTCCAAGACCATCAAAGTCAGTCTCAAAGACTGAAATGAAGGAAGAACTAGCCTTGATGGCTAGAAGGTTTGAAAAGTTGAACTCAAGGTTTGGTAGATACAAGAAATTCTACCAGGACAACAAATTCAGGAGATACAACTCTCCTGAAGCACAGGCTGAAGTCAAAAAGCCTGAAGAGAAAAGATCAGAGGACAAGTACTCTGATAGGAGAAGGTCCAGTAGAGCTGAACCTTCATCATCAAAAAGAAGAGAAGAATCAAAGAAAGAAGATGATGAAGATCTGTGCTATAACTGTAAAAAGAAAGGGCACTTCCAGTATGACTGCCCTGAATTAAGCTCTAAGGAGAGAAGAGAGAGGCAGGCCAAAAGAGACAGGAAATTCACCAACAGAAAGGCCACGATGGCTGGTGAAGAATCTGATAGTACTGAAAGCCTCAACTCCTCTGATGGACTGTTCTCCAACAGTGATGATGATGATGATGTCTGCAACATGGCCCTTGAGGATGATGAGGTATCCTCTACTTCTAGCTCACCATCATTCATCTCACAGAACAATAGTGAGGTCAACTTGAAACTTTACCTTGGAAAGTTGATGAAAGATTTCACCTTGTTACAAGAATTTCATGATAACTGTGGGAGAGAAAATGAAAGATTGGTCATTGAACTTGCCAAAAACTCTGAGGTAGCTGTTGATGTCAAGTCTACTGAGTTGTATCAACAAGTCTTGAGAGAGCTTGAGGAAGCAAATCTCAGGATAGTTGACCAACAAAAGGAGATTGATGATCAACTTCTCTCTCAGAAGATAAAAGAATTTGAACTTAAAATTCTCAATGCCAAATTTGAAAACCTCTCACATGAATATGATATTCTTAAATCAAGTGAAGAGAGTCTGAAATTAAAGATGTCTGCTCTGAAGAAATCCTCTAGAGCAATAGAGGAAATTCAGAGTTATCAAAGACCTATGGCTCAAAGAAGTGGATTAAGTTTTGATCCATTTGAATCTTCACCTTGTCTTAGTGTTGCTTCTGTAAGTAACACTAAGAGAATCTTTGTTAAGTCAGTGGCACAAACCGAAAATGAAGTGATTCAGCCACTAAACAAAGGAAATGGCAAAATAGATGATCTGCCCACTCAAGTGATTCAGGAGAATAGGCCAAAACCTAAGGAAATGGCCAAAGCTCCTGAACACAAGAGGAATATTGGTCAGCAGAGTAGACCCAATGGAAGGGCAACTCTCCTGAACAATGTTCAGAGGAGTTATCCAAGGAATAATCAGCCTAGGCCAACTCATCTGAGAAAGCCTCTTTCTAGCCAACATGAAGGCATTGACTATGATGAGACATTTGCACCTGTGGCAAGGCTAGAAGCAATAAGGCTCTTTCTAGCCTATGCAGCCCACAAGAGGTTCAAAGTATACCAAATGGATGTCAAGAGTGCCTTTCTGAATGGAGTCTTGAAAGAAGAAGTCTATGTGGAGCAACCACCAGGTTTTGAAGTTGGAAACCAAGTTTACAGACTCAAGAAAGCTCTATATGGACTCAAACAAGCCCCTAGGGCTTGGTATGATACACTGTCACAATTCCTCTTGGATCATGAATTCACCAAGGGAACTGTGGACAGAACTCTCTTCAGAATCTCTGAAGGAGAGGACATCTTGCTTGTCCAAATTTATGTGGATGACATAATTTTTGGATCCCCTAATGAGAAGCTGTGTGAGAATTTCTCCAAGCTCATGCAAAGCAAGTTTGAGATGTCCATGATGGGGTTGATGAACTTCTTTTTGGGTCTACAAGTCAAGCAATCTAAAGAAGGAATCTTCATCAACCAAGCTAAGTACACCAGAGAAATGATCAAAAAGTTTGGGTGTACAACTAGCAAGCCAGTAAGGATCCCTATGAACACAAATTGGAAGATGGATCCTGATGAGAGTGGTATTCCAACCAACTCTACTGAGTATAGAGGAATAATTGGTTCACTCCTCTATCTCACTGCCAGCAGACCTGATATCACCTTTGCAGTAGGTGTTTGTGCAAGGTTTCAAGCAAATCCTAAGAAAAGCCACCTTGAGGCTGCAAAGAGGATTTTGAGGTACCTCAGAGGCACTGAGAATCTAGGCCTTTGGTACCCTGCTGATGACAATATTGAGCTAACTGGCTACTCAGATGCTGATTATGGAGGATGTAGGATTGACAGAAAGTCCACCTCAGGGACTTGTCAATTCTTGGGCAACAAACTCATATCTTGGTTCTCCAAGAAACAAAATACAGTGGCCACCTCCACCACTGAAGCTGAATATGTTGCAGCTGGAAGTTGTTGTGCTCAAATCCTTTGGCTAAGACAACAACTCAGAGACTACAAAGTCAACTCTACTGAAGTGCCAATTTTCTGTGATAACAATAGTGCCATTGCTATATCACAAAATCCTGTCTTGCACACAAGATGCAAACATGTGGACATCAAGCACCACTTCATTAGAGATCATGTGGAGAAGAAGGATATCAAGTTGGTGAAAATTCACACAGACCATCAAAAAGCTGATATACTAACTAAGCCACTTGCAGAGGCAAGGTTCCTGGAATTATCAGCAGAGTTGGGACTTCTTGATCCAGGGAAGTTGGAAAAATGAGTCCAAAGAGGTTCATTGTTTGAGGGGGAAATAAACTCAAACTTCAGCAGACTTGGTCAAGTCTACTGAAAATCAGAAATATGACCTTACCTCTTCAGGACACTTGTCCATTGACATTCAGAACCTTTGTCCACATTTCTTCAGGACACTTGTCCAAGTGGGGTCAGATAAGTTGTCCCAGCTATCAAACCAAATCTTGGTATGATAAGCACCTATTTTTGGTGATCAATACCTATTTCGAAATCTGTCCCATTGAAATACAGTTTTCACCTTTCTGGGATTTAATTTGTCTCCCACCCAGAAGGTCACTTTCCATGCATTAAATGCCAAGATTTAACTCTTGTTTGCATTAAACTTTTTGGGACATGATCTATCTCGAAAAACCCCCAGCCTTAAACAAACATTAAAAACCACCCACGTTTTGAATAAAACAGTTATTTCACTGTTACATTGGTTTTTGACCATTGGATCAAAAATGGACAACTCCCCTGAAATCAATCTTAGCCGTCCATTTTGGATTTCCATTTTTGTTCACCTTTGAATTGTTTCAAGACCTTACCAACTCATTGACAAACATTCTTTTTAGAATATTCACAAGTCTTAAGATCCCCACAAACACTTCTTCCCCAAGTATTCGAAACCCTAACTCAAATTTTCTTCAAACTCTCTCAAAGCTCTCTCTGAAAATTTCAATGGCCCCCAAAGTTAGACCTGAGATGCTTGTTGATTTCTCTAACAAGGATCTAGACCTGGATTTTGGCTACTTAAGCAATAAACACAATCTTCATTTTGAGCCAATAATATCCTTTGAGAATGAGGATCCTGAAATCACACCAACCTTGAGATGGTTGAGGAGAGCTGGACTTCAAAAGTTCATGGAGGAAAGACCAAGCTCTTGCTTGGAGAGCTACATGGCAGAATTCTTTGCCTTCCTCAAGTGGAGAGGCAAATCTGAAGATGGTGAAGTATCAACCAGATTATCTTACACTGCAGAAGGAGAGGAAGAAGAAAGATTCCACAAAGTAAAATTCTCCTCAGAGGATCTGGAAGGAGCTTTTGGATTGCCTTATGAGGGAAGGAATCCAGAAGTTTATGGTACTGGCCATGAAGATGAGATAGCCCAAGAATGGCTATTAGTTCCAGGCCCTCTCTCCTCAACTCAAAACAAGAAGACTCTCAAGCCAGAGTTTCTCAACCTTTTTGAGGTAGTTGCTAAGAACCTCTTAAGCAACACTGGAAGCTTAGAGCAGGTCAGCCATCCAAGGATCAGAATCATGGCTGCCATTATTGATGCCAGTGATAAGGGTATTAAGTTTGATTGGAGGACCTTCATCATGTCTGAGATGATGAAGGAGAAGGCTAAATTCAAGGTGAAAACCCACAATAAGGTGGTGCTAGAAGGGAAAATCAAGTATTGCACCAGGGCAAGCTTGTTGATTGAGAGGTTTTCCCACTATTCCCAGATGCAGACCTTTGCAAAGCCCCTCCCAGCCCAGAAGATCTTGTTCAGAAAGCTTAGCAAGAAAACTGAACAGAGAAGGATGCTCATGGCCAAACCTGCTGAAAAACAGGAGGAAGAGAAGCCTAAGATGAAAAAGAGAACAAAGGCCAGGGCTGTCAAAACAAGAAAAATGTCTCAATTGTCCTCAAGAGAAGCCTCAGGAGCATCAGCTGAAGTTGATGCAGTGGCAGAAGAGGGAGTGAGTGTGCCTTCTGACC
Organism: Galeopsis tetrahit; assembly: GCA_963675135.1. NCBI lineage: Eukaryota > Viridiplantae > Streptophyta > Magnoliopsida > Lamiales > Lamiaceae > Galeopsis > Galeopsis tetrahit. The sequence goes on along the minus strand of OY776127.1, from coordinate 8,338,497 downwards.
ACTCAGAAGAGTTGAGGAGGAAGTACAATGAGACTAGGCAAAAGAAGAAGGGTGATAAGAGAATCAGGGAAGTTGTCCCTGAGAAGGAAGGAAGTGGAAGCAGTAGGGCCAGCAAGAGAAGGGCCAAACCTACTGAGAAGGTGTTGGAGCTTCAAGAAGAAAGGTCTCTTCAATTGGCTCTAAGGGAGAGCAGAGCTGAAAGCAGGACCAAATCCATGTCAAAGACTAATTCATCTGGTTCTGAAACTCCAGAATCCAAAGTCCCTGAAGGTCAACCTATAGAGGCCAACCTCCCTGAAACTCAGAACCTTGAACCCAACTCCCCTGAAACCCATGTCACCCCTTCCAACCAACCCATTACCCCAGTAAACCTCACTAAGAGATATTCTCCAGAAGGGAATGTGCAAAGAAGTGGCATTGATGTGCTTGCAGATTTAGCAGTAGATGAGACAAGACTCCTGTCTCCCCTTGACTCATCCATGCTCAATTATTCAAAGCTCTTAGAACATGCACTCAATGAGCCAACCCCCCTGAGTAAAGCCCCTTCAGATTCATTGCTCTCTAAAGCAACTGAAGTACCTTCATTTGAGCCCAACCCCTCTGAAACCAATATCCCTGAACTTAATTTGCCTGAAGCCACATTAGGAGAACCCAGAGCCAACTCCCCTATAACCCAAAGTCCCCATTCAAGTGGAGATGAGGAGGAGTATACTTATGAAATTATGCTCAGAGGAGGAGCCAAGGCTACTGTGGACAGTTTGTATCCACAACTTGCTGAATTTCCAAGAATTCAGAAAGCCTTTCATGATTTAAGGATGCTTGTTGATGTGAAAGACAAATCTATGATGGAGATATCACAAGTCATCCAAGACAAGGGTGCAAACTGGTGGCAAATAGAGGAAAACAGATTGCTACACTTTGCTGGAGTTTCAAAGACAAGATTTCTCATTGATGAGGAGATTTTTGCAAAGCTGGTAGCTGATAAGATTGAGGAGGAGAAAGAAAGAAAAGCCAAGGGAATCAAACACCCTGACAGTAGCTCCAATGATGATGATTCCCCTGATGATCCCTCAAACCCTTCAAATCCCAATCCTCCTGAAACCCCTCAAGCCAATCTCCCTGCATCCTTTCAACCCAAGTCTTCTATAGCAGACAGACTTTCAAACCCTCCTAAAACCTATCACAGGAAAGGCTCTGTATCTTTAGAGATGTTGACCAAGGATGGTAACACAACCAAGGACACATCTGCCAATGAAGGTTCCTCTGAACCCAAGGCACAGCCTAAAGATGTGGAGGTTCCTTCTCTAGAGGCTAGTTTGATTAAGGCCTATTCAGTGTCAGAAGAGTTGGACACTGATCAGCCCTTAATCATTCAGGATGACTCAGTGGTTGTTGATATAAGCACTGTGATCTCCCCACAACTGCCATCTTTGAACCTTGTTGAAGGTGGAGATGCTGCAGGTTTAGGAGAAGGAGTTGAAAAGGAAAGTAGTTTTGAAAAATCAGAGGGAGTTATGGATGATAGAGAGGTAGTTATCACTAAGATTGTGAGTGTACCAACATATGAGGGTGGTATAAGTGAGGAAGGACAGGTTATTCTTGAAGTCAAATCTGAACTTTAAGAATCCCTTGATGAGAGGAGGCCTGTTCCTTTAAGTGAGGAAATTTTTAATGAAGGAAGAAAAGAAATAGTTGAAAATGAGGAGAAGACTGCTGATGTATCAGAGTCTTATGAAAAAGAAAATGAGGGAGATAAGTGTGTTTTTACTGATGCTTTTGATTTGTCTGATATTGCAGGGATAAGCTTTGAACAAATTTTTGCAGATAATTTCTTGACAGATGCTCCCATCCAAGTTGACACTGGATCAGCACAAGCCTTGCTTGGGATGCAATCAGAGAAGTTGGATTCCTTGGCTCAACAAGTTCAAACAGCTCATGCAGAAACTTCTGGAACATTAGATGAGCATGGAAGATCTCTAGCTTCTGTTGAAATGAGATTAACTGGCTCTGAAGATGTGGTTTTACCCACATTGGAAGCAAGAATTGAAGGAGTAGAATCTGGTCTTCAAACCATCTCTACTGAAGTTCACAAAGCCAAAGTCAGTATGGAAAACATCTCAAAGGAGGTCAAGAAGGATCAAAAGATGCTGAGAGATAACCATAATGCAAATGTTCAAGCTATCAGACTGACAATCAAGCAAGCTCTTGGCAAGAAGACAGCCTTGCAAAAGAAAAGAGCTGAGGAGCAAAGGCTAGCTATGGTCAAAGCAGCCTCTGAAAAGTTTTCCCAAGATGTGTTGGCCAACATTGCTGAAGGTGCAGTGGCCAACCTCACTGAGCTTCTGAAAACCCAATTAGATGCATCTCTTAAGGCAACCATGGAGGAGGTTGTCCAACAGAAAATGAAGCCTGTTCTTGCCTTTCTTAGCTTGAGCAGTGACAAGATGCAAAATATACATGATGAGAATGTATATTTATTGGAAGAAATGAAGTCTCTAACCCAAGCCCAGTCCTTATTGGCATCTACTATGAGTGAACTGAAGCCAGAATGTTTTGATGCTGCCAAAAAGGGGGAAAGGGAAAGAGCAAGGGCAAAAGGTGCCTTAGTAATTGGGAGTCCAGTGAAAGGGAAGGACAAAGTCCCTGAAGGAAAGGGAAAAGAGCCAGCAGTGCTGAACTTGGAAGAATTGGATGAAGAGGAGCAGTTAGCATTGGCATTGAAGAACTCAATGGCCTCAGCTCAAGAGGAGAGAGTGAGGCTACAACAAAGACCAGGTGGTGAAGTATCAGGTTTGGACAAGAATGCTGAAGGTGTCCAAACTAGAGGAAAGATCAAGAAGGCCCAAGGAAAGAAGAGACAAGTTGAGAAATTCAATGACTTCCCCAATAGCCTTGATCTTCCACCTGAATTCAGAGTTGTTGATGATGAGCCTACCTCAAAGAAGGCCAAAACTGCTGAAAAAGACAAGTCTTCTGAATCTGACAAAAGTACTGAAGGTCCCAAGTCCACTGAAGACATTGAAGAATTATTTGCTGAAGGATTTGGACCTGAACCTAAGAAGAAGACAACTATCCTAGCCCATGATCCATCAAAGCTGTTCCATGAAGGGTACGGCAAAGACCCTGAAACACAACAGAAATTGGCCATGATGAGGGCCCAAGAGAAAATGGATCTGATGGAAGAAGCCAACAGAGCAAGAGATGAGAGAAGAGCAAACTTTCAGAAACCAAGAAGGAGGAGAGCAACTTATAGCAAGATGAAGCCTCAGCTTCTAATCCCAATGGACACCAAATATCCACACTTGGATAAATGGGTGCCAATTCAACTGAATGATACATGGGAAGAGGCCAAAAGGGAGTTTGTCTATGACTATTATGTCATTGACAGATGGAATGGAGGAGATGCAAACTCTGCCTTCACTGAGTTCATACTAGAATACTACAGAGAGTTGTATCAACAACTACTTGCAGCTGCTGACATTGCAAGAATTGAACTCAATGCTCCCAAGCCTATCATCTATATGCCTCCAAAGCTTGAAGGATGGATTGACCAAGCAAGGATCCTAAGGGAGTTCACAGAAATTCTGAAGCTGAACAAGATGACCCTTGGACCTAAAGGAACCAACCAGGAAGCCATGGCACTCAAGAGGAGAGTGTGGGCACAATATGGGATGCTGCCACCTCCTGAGGATGATCTTTGAATGGCTAAGTCTTCTGACTTTTTCTGGGTGAAAAATTATCTTATCTGAAGATATTTTTGCTATGTGGTCAAATCTGCTGAAATTGGACAAGCCTGCTGATATGTGCATTGACATGCTGATTGCTCTGATATGATTTAGAATGATCTGATACAAGAATTGATGAATTCTACCTTGCTATCTGGAATATCTTGTATTAGTTAGCTCTAGGTGTTAAAGCTCTGATACCTGAAATAGTCTATTTTGCTCTGATCTTATGTTTAGTGTGTCTTGATTTGTAATGATTCCATGCTCTGATAAGTTATCTTCAACTATCAACACGCTTGTAATGATTTTCTTTATGAATGATAGTTGAACTATTTTTGAATCAAGATACATGATTACATGTAATCTCTCTATGTCTATCTTGAACCTACTTGCAACAGAAACAGTGAATACACTAACACATTATCTTTTCAGGAATATTGACCTTAGTCATGTCTTCTGAAGATACATGTAATAGGTGTAGACAAGTCACTTTTGCTTAGATAATGTAGGTTTTGGCATCATCAAAAAGGGGGAAATTGTTGGGAATAAAATGAGATATGTTTTGATCTAATACCAAAACCCCCTGAGACATGCCTAAGTCAAGATAAATATGTTCTAGAAATGTTAGAACATATAGATTATAGGCTAGATGAGAAGCTGAAATGTTAGGCATCTCTTAGACAATTAGATGCACAATTTGAGGGGGAACCTACTTTTAAGATGATCAAGATCAAGTCCCCTCAAGGCTCAAATTATGAAACAATCACTTAAGAGCAAGGACACTCTATGGAAAACCAAATGCTCTGATCAGGAGAGTTGTCCAGAGAAGGTGTTCTTATGCAAGAACAAGATTGTAAAGCTCAAAAGGACAAGTCCAATAAGATACTCTGATCAGGAGAGTTGTCCAGAGAAGTTGTCCACATGCAAGATTGATAAAATCAAAAGGACAAGGCAAATAAATCTGATCAGGAGAGTTGTCCAGAGAAGCTAGCCATATGCAAGAATAACTCTACCTAGCTCAAAAGGACAAGACTACTTAAAGGTTTTGATCAGGAGAGTTGTCCAGAGAAGCCAACTCTATGTGAAAAATGCTCTGATGCTAAAAGACCAAATATGCTGATCAGCAGAGTTGTCCAGAAGAGTTGTCTCAGCATGACTGAATCAGAACAGATGCTCTAAAGGTTGAAGGTCAACTATGCTGAAGAATTAGAGACAACCATACCCTAAAGAAATACAATGCAACATGACAAGATCATCTTGGAATGAAATAAAGGGAAGAGCCAAGTCATCTGAAGAAGAGCAAGCCAACCTTGCTGAAAAGCAAAACTGCTGATAGTGATAAGGAGAGTTGTCCAGTTGATAAGGAATGTTGTCCTACCATTGGATCAACCTTCAGAAGCCATGTCCAAGTCCTAACAAGAAGTCAAACATTGGGAAAAGTGCTGCAGAATGAAGACAAAGTCTTACAAGCCGTTTATTACCCAAATGAGGACATGTCACTATCAAGAATCTGTCTTCCAGTTTGAAGAACTTAAGGAAGACATTTATAGCAATTTGGGGTTGCCTCTCCAACGGGCAAATCCTCCATTTTGTCTATAAATACAGAAGTGTGAAGACCATTTGAAAGCACCTCAACCTTGACAAGAATATCCAACTATCCTACAAGTTGACAAGTGCTCTTAAGCTTTCAAAGAGACTATCTTAGTCTTTATACACTTCTTCTAAGCTGAACCCAATTGTATATTCATACACAAGCTTAGAGAGATATCCTATCCTTATACCTTGATCTTCATTGTAAAGGATATCTCATTAGTTGGAACCTTACTTCAATCCTTATTCCTTTCCAGAGAGAAAGTGAGAAGGTTGTAGTAGTAGAAGTGGTAGGAGCTGACTGTTGAGAGAAGAACAGTTCAGTTCTGAGTTGAGAAGAGGGTACTAGGACTCTAGACATCCTAGGGATCAATTCACCAAGGGTGGTGTTATTGATCAAGTGCACCTTGGCACTATAAAACAAGTTAATTCCAAGAGTGAAGGAATTATCCTGTTAAATCAGGGAAAGTGGATGTAGGAGCTTGAGTCTCTGAACCACTATAACTTCTTGTGTTGATTTACATTCCAAGTACTTTCATACACTCAACACTGCACACAAAACTGATCTTTCAAGGATAAACATTCAAAGACTGTGCAAAAACCTATTTGGACAAGTTCCCTGAAAACTGGACTGTGTTGCATTGACTAAGTGATTTCAGAAATTAAAGGAGTCTAAACTTAAGGGCCAACCACTATTCCGCACATATAACTCCCCTAGATAGTTATTCAACTAAGTACTCAATAGTACTTAGTAGTTTGATTACCTTAGAAGAGTTAATCTTCTTCAGCAGAGTTGTCCAAGACAACCTTGCTGAACTCTGGTTTGATCAAAGTTGAAAAGAATTGCATACAAGTGTATTCCCCCCCATACACTTGTTATATACTCCTTTCAGGACCAACAAGTAAATACACATAATCTTATACTACTAAGTTACTAAGTCTTAAATATATATATATATATATATATATATATATATATAAATGAAATCATAATTAACCGAGATGCTACTGCCACTTATCCAACTGAACTATGACTTTATCCGCAACCCTCAAACTTAGTGCTGGTTTGATTAAAATCAACTACATCTGCCACTAACAGTTTTCTGTACACGAGACTAATTAATATAGTTTTCAACTTGTTTTAGAAACCAATGAAGAAACTAAAATGATTTGAATTTTATACAGCAACAACTAATTAAATAATAACAACTATATCTATCTAGCTAGTCATTAATTGAACACAAAATAATTAGAGCAATTGGTCTCAAATATAATAACTAGAACAAGGTTTGGCAATAATTTGGATTTTAAAACATTTTCTAATTTCAGAGACTATAGCCGCCCAAATTCAGAAACTGGAAGAAGGAAAAATCAACGACGAAAAATTTAAAATAAAATTAGGAGAAAATAAAACTTTACCGAACCCAATTGGAAAAGAGATTGTTGTAACTGTCCGATCCAGAGAACACAGCAACTTAGATGATAACGACTCGATCACTATATAGGCTAGGCTTAAAGTGGTTAGTTTAGAAAGTTTTTGTAGAGAGGGAGTTCTTTATGTGATTGTGTTGAGAGAAAATATACCGTATCATAAAGTAAGGGTGGAGAAGATAAGATTAGTTGAGAATAACTTGGGACTAAAGAAGTCTGAGATCACGTTAAAAATAAATCTCTCAAGTCTGAGTTTGAACGTAACAGAATTGAGATACTTGGGGGATAATTTTAGCATACGTGTTAATTAATCAGGGCAGAATTATTTAAAATTATTAATGTAATAGTAATAATAATGTATAACAATAATAAATTAATCTGATTCATCACCTACTCATATGTATGCATATAATATGTATACAGTAAAATATATCACTCCTAATTATGCTTACGAGTATATTTATGTATAATCCTATAATATATATCAATTAAACATTAATATCTTCAAATATATATATATAATGTACATAATTTATTTATTTTAAAGGAAATAATATCCTGTGCATTTTTAAGTGATTGGAAATTTGAGGGTGTTACAACAGTTATTTAGAGTTGTTTTATATCTAGTTGTGTAGGGTTGTTTAAGGTTGTTTAGTGTTACTAAGAGCCTTTTCAGAGTTGTTTAGAGTTGTGCAGGGTTGTTTAGAATTGTTTACAGTTGTACAGAGTTGTTTACAGTTGCATGTTCAAAGTTGTTTATGGTTGTTTACAGTTGTACAGAGTTGTTTAGAGTGGGACAGAACAACCTAATATAAATCTATTGTGATTTACAGTAGCAAAAGAAATCTCATGTGAACTTCATAACAAAAAAAATATATAATACCAATAAAACAACCTAATATAGATACTTAATCGTTCACATACGATAATTAAAGTTGCACATCCAATGAAACTTTGTTCATCGTCCAATTGACTTCATTTTCTTGCACATGCGATGTAACTTTGTTCATCAACCCATTAACTTCAATTTCTTGCACATCCGATGCAACTTTGTTCACAAGGGTAACACAAATGGAACAATAGTGACCTTGTTTGTTGAGACCCACCAACCATTGCAAATGTCTATCTAAAGTGATTTGAACTGGAACTTGAAATTCTTTTTTATTTTATTTTTCAGTGAGAAGAAATCGCATTTCCACATCATGCATTGAAGAATCAACATTGCACAAACTTAGTACTTCGAAATGAAGCTCTTTATATGTCATTTTCGAAGATATTGGAAGTCGTTCTACATTATTACCATGATCACCCTCACTTCTTTTTCATTGATAAACTCGCCAAAAATAAATTATGTTGACCAAAAATTGAGGCAACTTCATATCTACAATTCAATAAGAAAATTATAATAGTTAGTAGTAGAATATTTAATAAAAAAACAATCTAAACAACTTAAACAACCATAAAACAATCACCTTAAACACCCACCATAAACAAAATTAAACAACTCTAAACAACCACATTTAACAAACCCTAAACAATCACAATAAACAACCTTAAACGACCCTAAACAATCACATTAAACAACCCTAAACAACCCCATTACACAACCATAAACAACCCTAAACAACCCCATTACACAACCATAAACAACCCTAAACAACCCAAAAGGTAATTTTGGGTTTAAACCTAAAAAAAATTCCACTTGAATTTACTATGATAAAATATCAAACAACAAAATCAAACAAAAAATATATACTCCCCCGTCCCACAAAGATAGCTACATATTCCTTTTTTGGATGTCCCAAATTATAGCTACATTTCCTCTTTTACTTTAGTATTAAATGATTTTTTGTCAATTTTACCCATAATTAATAAGAGTAATTATGGCTCAACAGATTTTGGAGAATGTGATTCCAAGGGTAAAATTGGCACATTAGATAAATTTGATTACATTTATTGATTTTTCTTAATTTGTGTGTAAAGTCAAATTGAACTATTTTTGTGGGATGGAGGGAGTAATAGAAATATATTGCTTACCTTTAATTCAACTTTCAATTACATTATGAGAAAAAAAAAGAGAGAATTTGAATGTAAAGAATAAAAAAATGGAAGAATGAAAGAGGAGAATGTGGAGATTTTTTTTGTTTCTCACTGCAGTAAACCCCAGCGTGAAATTGGATTCTGTTTTTCATTTTCTTTTTTCATTTTTTAATTAAAAAAAAGGCTATTTTTATATGTTTTAAATAAGTTGGGCCATTTTTGATAAAGTCTACTTTGACTATGCCATTTTTGTATTTCCCCCTATATACTTATATGATATTTTACATAATTGTATTGATAGTACAATCAACTAAAAATATTACTCATATGCCATGTGCTATAGGAGCCGCAAGATTTCTCTCTTTCTCTCTAAGAGAGTTTCTTGATTTTCTGGAGTTTTCTTCGAAAACTTTTTCTTATCACCGCTTCGAATTCTGCTTCGCTTTTGATGATCTTTTTTGATTTTCTTGGTGTACGTGTATACCTTTCTTACACGCTTGGATTTTAATTGTATTGGGTAGTGAAAAGTTACTAATCATTAGAATTGTGGGAAGGCGTTCGGGTTCAGTTTCTGTAGGCCACTCGCGAACGCATTGGGGAAGGGCATGAGGAATTATGTGATTTCTTGGAGACATAATTTGAAAAGGGGGAAGGGGATTGGGAGAAAATATTTCGGGGGATTTTTTTCTTCTCAGAAGGCGGTTTCGGTGGATTTTGATGGTTTTAAGGTAGTGATTTTATTTTTACCACAGTTTCTCTCAACCTCTTCCTTTATATACTGGGTGGAAGGTTTCACTTCTCACACACCCTTCTTCAGTAAGCTTCTATCGCTTTTCTTCTTTTCTTTTCTGTTAGCCATGGCGGAATCTCTCAATGAAATGTTGGAGAATTTCTGAATCTCTGATAAAGAAACTACACACATTGTGGCCCAAAGAAATGAACTAGCAATCCCAAAAAATACGGTGGCCATGAGATTTGTTGCACGACGACTGATTAGTATTGCTGAACTAAAGGAGATATTGGAAAGGGCTTGGCACATGCGTAATCCTTTGAAGATCTTGAGTGTGGGAGAAGGGTTGTTCCTTATCACTCTTGACACTGCTGAAAAAGTGACGGAGGTGCTTGAGAAGCAGCCTTGGAATGTTCGAAAATCACTGATTGCTTTTCAGCGGATGCATGGGGGGGGGGGGGGGAAGGCTTCCCAACTTAGCTGAACTTTTGTGCCTTTTTGGATTCAGGTCCATGGCCTTCAGATTTTTGCTATGAGCAACATTTTGGGCTTCAAAATCGGCAGCATCGTGGGAGAGGTGATGGAGGTAGATGCGAAAGAAGGTGAAGAGGCGTGGGGGGAATGCTTGCGCATAAGAGTATTGTTAGATGTTTCAAAGCCTCTTGTTCGTTTCTTCTATATTAAAGTGGAAGATGAACCGGTTACTGCGGTTTTCAGGTATGAACGTCTGTCTGGTTTCTGTGTTTTGTGTGGTATGTTGGATCATTAGGAGAGGGAATGTTCTCTTGCTTATGGTAGGAATGATGCATGGTGCAAAACAATCGGTTTTTCCCTCTATGGCTCCAGGCGGATAAGAAGAAAAGCCCGAAGGTTGATGAATTGGAACAGTTCTTTCAGTTACTTAAAATAGGTGTAGGGGAACAAGCTCAGCTGCAGACCCAAAGGGACACTGAAGCTAGAAGGGCTCTGAAGGGTAAAGCGGTGATGGTAGAAACTGAAGAGGTGGAAACTAGGTTGGCGATTGGCCCTCAAAATAGGCAGGCTGTGAATCGATTTGATGAGCTTATGTTGGACAAGGATAGAATGGATGGTGAAGGGGGGAACTCTATGCCCAACAGGAAGGGACGATTTGATCCACGGTCAGGTACGTACTTGGCCCCTCTTTCATTCACTGTCCCTCCGGGTTTTCAAAATTGCTTTCTGAAAGAACCCTTGCATGGAGTGGAGAATGGGTGTGATTATCGGGTGATTCATTTTGTGGGGAAAGATCTCAGTTCTACTAAATACACTTCTTTTGTTGAGATCATTTATGATGGTGAGAGTCCTTTTATTCCGGTGTATGAGAAAGAAATTGCTAATGAGAATGTTGTCCCAGATGTCGAGATTTTGTTTCAGGATAAAGAAGTTATGGGGCAAGCGGACTCGGCCAATAGCGCCGTTGCACCATATAAGAAACGACCATGGCAGGATGTTTCGGGTGCAGTTATGGAATTTTGGGGGGATGGAAAGGGCTGGTCTGAAGGAGAAGTCGTGAAAGATGTGGGCAGTATTTGTAAGCGAGCTAGAAGCATGATCGAGATGTATGGAGCACCTCTTGTGATTCGGGACACGGCGGAGGCTGAAGTGAATCAGCCCCGCATTGGGGAATGATTATCATTTGCTGGAATGCCCGAGGGGTTCGTAGAACTCGGGCATTCAATAATATTAGTAGACTAGTTTTTAAATTTCGTCCACATGTGTTGTTTGTTTCTGAATCAAAGTGTTCTTCGGCTAGAGCCGATTTTTTGAAGTCTAAACTTGGGTTTAGTTGCTGTTTTACTGTTAATGCGAAAGGTCTTTCTGGTGGATTGTTGATGTTTTGGAAAGATATTGTGTTTGACATTGTTTCTTACTCTTGTGCACATATTGATTGCTTGATTTCATCACATAATTTTCAATGGAGGTTTACGGGTTTTCATGGGAGCCCAAAATTGGAAGAGAGGCAGTTTTCATGGGAATTGCTTAAGCGCCTTGGTACTTACTATCAGTTTAGGAACCAAGCATGGTTGGTGGGAGGGGATTTCAATGAAACTTTGTTTCATAATGAGAAAAAGGGTGGTGTCAAAAAGCCCTTATCTAGATTATTAAAGTTTCAGAATGTACTTAATCTTAATGGTTTGATCAATTTGAAGGTTAATGGGCCGAAATTTACATGGATGAATAGGAGGGATGTAAATGATTTAATACGAGAAAAACTGGATAGATTTGTTGCCACTAATGAATAGATGAATTCTTTTCTCTCTTATGATATCAAGGTACTCGATTTCATGGGATCGGATCATAGACCTCTTCTTTTATCATGTAACTTGGAAGTTGATAATGTGCACCCTAAACCAAGAGTTGGCTTTTGATTTGAGAACCATTGGATTAAAGAATCTGGATTTAAGCAAATGATTGACAAAGTATGGGTTAGGAAAGGACAACAGTCTGACTTATCTATATCCTTAAAGCAATGTGGGGAATCTGTTAAAATTTGGGCAGCCACGAAGGGGGGTACTTTGAAGAATAGAATTTGTAATCTTCAAAATCAAATCAAGCAGGAGTTGGATAATGAACATAATATTCCAAATGTTCAGCATGTGAAGGAGTGTGAGAAGGAATTTGAGAATTTGTATTCTCAAGAGGAATGGTATTGGAAGCAGCGGTCTAGGGTTTCTTGGATAAGTGAAGGGGATCGAAATACTCGGTTTTTTCATAGTCGGGCTACTCAAAGGAAGTGTACCAATCGTATTACGAGGATTCAAAATGCAGCTGGAGTTTGGATACATAATGAGGATGGAATAAAGGAGATTTTCGTCCAGTACTTTCAAGACATTTTTAAATCATGCAATCCTAGTGTTGAAAGGCTTAATAATGCAACACAAGAAATGAGCCAACAATTGCCGAATGATCATGTAAGTTTTCATGATGCTCCTTTTTCTAGGGAGGAGGTGAATAAATCTCTTAAGGATTTGAATCCGTGGAAGGCAGCTGGGCCTGATGGTTTTCCGGCTTCTTTTTATCAAGTAAACTGGAATACGGTTGGTGATGAGGTGGCAGAACAAATTTTGTTGCATTTGAATACTGAGAAGCCTTTGGAATTCTGGAATACTACTACGATTGTACTAATTCCAAAGGTGAAGAATCCGATTAATGTTTTATAATTTCAGCCTATAAGTCTATGTAATGTCAGTTACCGGATTCTTTCAAGAGTCAGTACAAACAGACTGAAGATGGTTATGAATGATATCATTGATTCTTCTCAAAGTGCTTTTGTTCCAGGTCAGCTTATATCGGACAATGTTTTAATTTCGTTTGAATGTTTACATTGGGTCCGATCATCGAAAAGTAGTGAAGGGTATGTTGCTTTGAAGTTAGACATGAGTAAGGCATATGATAGAGTGGAATGGCCCTTTCTTTTACAAGCTATGAAGAGGATTGGTTTTTCTAGAAAATGGATTCAACTCATCAATAAATGTATCTCATCGGTCTCTTACAACATTTGTATCAATGGGTCGACCACTGAATCATTCAAACCATGTTGAGGCCTTCGGCAAGGTGATCCGTTGTCTCCATTTTTGTTTGTAATCTGCGCTCAAGGCCTTTCATCGCTAATTCATGCAAGAATGGAACTTAAATGTTTTACAGGTATTAAAATTGCGAGAAATGCTCCTGATGTGTCTCATTTATTTTTTGCAGATGATAGTTTGATTTTCTTGGAAGCTACTCAACGTGATTGCATGGTATTGAAAGAGTGTCTTCAAACATATGAAGCTACTTCAGGTCAAATGATAAACTTTGAGAAATCAGCCATTACTTTTAGTCCATCTACAATAACCGATAATCGCGAAAGGGTAAAGCAAATGTTGGGGGTTCGAGCGACGAATGGTCATGATATCTATTTAGGGCTTCCCACATTCTCACTCAGAGCTAAGAGGCATCAATTTGGGTATCTTATGGACAGAGCGAGGTAGAAAATCAATTCTTGGAGTCACAAAAAATTTTCGGAAGGTGGAAAAGAAGTTTTGATTAAATCTGTTTTGCAGGCAATCCCGTGTTATGCTATGTCATGCTTTAGGGTTCCAATTTCGATATGCAGGGATTTAGAAAGCCTTATAGCTAATTTCTGGTGGGGTTCTACGAATGAGCATAGAAAGTTGCATTGGAAAAAATGGAGTGATATGTGCAAAACTAGTGAAGATAGAGGTTTGAATTTTCGAAATTTGGTTCACTTTAATAAGGCCCTCCTTGTTAAACAAGTTTGGCGGATTTTGCTTCGTCCGGAGTCTCTTGTTAGTAAAATATTTAAAGAAAGATATTTTAGACAAGATAATATTTTGAATGCAGACTTAGGATCCAACCCTTCATTTGTTTGACGATCTATGGTATGGAGTAGAGACCTGTTGGACAAAGGTATTAGGTGGCGCATTGGAAATGGACAGACTGTGCATATTTTTAAGGACAGATGGGTTGGAGGTTTTGGAGATGGCATGATTCATTCCAGGATTGCTAGTGCCTCTAAGGTTGATCGTTTTTTGGGATCAAATTTTGAGTGGAATGAAGATCTTGTTCGACAGGCATTTTGGTCGAATGAAGCAGAGGCCATTTTAAAAACTCCTTTGATTGGAGGGCATCAAAGTGATCAACAATTTGGCCAGAAGATGCTTTAGGGAATTATTCGGTGGCATCGGGATATCGGTTTATTTCTCGTGTTTCTTTGAAGGTCAATATCGAAACCAAGGCAAGTTCATCCGGTAAGAACTGTAGTAAGGAGTTATGGAATTTCTTATAGAAACTAAAGATTCCGCCAAAGATTCGAATTTTTGGATGGAAAATCTTGAATGACTTGGTGGCTACGGAAGGTAATTTGGTAAGTCATCATATTCCAACATCCCCTTCGTGTACTTGCTGTGGTGCTTTTTATGCGGATACCTTACATGTCTTGTTTCAATGTGTTTTTGCTAAAAAAGTATGGAAAGAGCAAGGGTTATGGAAGCAGTTAAAGAAGCTGACAAAAGGTACGATCTTTCAGTTCTTTCATGCTGTGTTGGAAATTTTTGATAAGAACTTTTTATCTCTGGTGCTTACTATTGCTTGGGCAATTTGGCGAGAGAGGTGTAGTTGGTTACATTCAGATGAATTTGATAAGCTTTCAACAACATCTTTAAAGGTTTTTAGGGTTCAATGGGCAATTGATTATTGGAATGATTTCCAAACACTCAGTTTCTTATCTTTGGATAAGAGAAATGAGATGGGGAAGGCAAAGGAAAATGGTTTTTGCTCAGAAGGAAACTTTAATCTTTTTACTGATGCATCGTTTAATTTGGAGAGAAGCTTTTTCGCTGTTGGTTTTGTGGTACATGACTCTAAAGGTTTGGTTTTGTTGGCCGGAGGGGAACGTATTCTTAATCCAGGATCGATTGTTGCAGCAGAATTACTTGCGGTCCAAAAAGGGTTGGAAAACTGTATTAAACATAAAATACCAGTATCTGGTATTCGAATGGATTCTGCTAGTTCAGTTGAGGCTATCAATGCTTCGTTGTCTTTTGAAGCTATGGAAAATGAGCTGGTAGTGAAGATTAGAAAGCTGTTGAAATATCTTCTCATTTGGGATTGTGATGCTATCTCAAGAAAGAACAATCAAGCAGCACATACAATGGCTCAGCAAGTTTGGAATTTTTCAACACCTCTTGATTGGGTTGAAAACAATATTCCTAGATATATTAAGGAGATGTGTTTTTCTTAAATTTGTATACTCCTTGTATATCCTCGAAAAAAGAAAAAAAAAAAACTAAAAATATTACTCAATATTGTGCATATGAATGTATAGAAGTTCAGTGGGTGTGTGTCAATAGTCGCACACACCCTTATTTGATCATAATTTTATTAGACTACTGATTAGTGTGAAAATTGCTCGAAATTCATGTGTTTAATTCGCATAATTTGATAGAATTTATTGCATTATTTACACTAAATTGACTAATTGCCCTTGATTTGGAGAAAGAGTGTTGTTTGCTATTTTTATAGGAAAAATAGCACATTTGGAGTGAAACACGCCTCAATTATTTTGTGACGTCAATTGAAGAAATGAAATGAGAATGGAGTCGAGCAAAAACGGAAGTTGAAGATTATTTGGACCAACAATTTAATTGATGGTCCATTTAATTGAGTAGTACGAGAATTTCAATGGATCAAGTGGGCCCATTTGA
The DNA here is from genome assembly GCA_963675135.1 of Galeopsis tetrahit. Classification (NCBI taxonomy): domain Eukaryota; kingdom Viridiplantae; phylum Streptophyta; class Magnoliopsida; order Lamiales; family Lamiaceae; genus Galeopsis; species Galeopsis tetrahit. The sequence continues at coordinate 8,322,754 of OY776127.1, read as the reverse complement.
TAAATGTTGTAAGGAATGAATTAAAAAGCAAGCAGCCCTTGTGGCTTGATGAAATTAGCCCAATTATGGCAGCTGTCAAAGAGGAAGGAAGCTGCTGAAATTAAAACAATTAATTTAGGAAGGTTACCATATACAATAATATAATTAATTTAAGAAGGTTACCATATACCGTATATATTACTTGGAGGCCACACCACACAGGCAACTATATATACAAAAGGAAGTGAATTGAAGAGAAGGGGAGAGCAGTAGAGAAGATGGAGAAAACGGAGCAACTCATCGGGGGAAACCCTACCCCTCCACACTCCACTCAATGAATTAGTTTAGCTTGTTATTTTATTTTTTAGATAGATTTAATAGTTTATTTTATTCGATTGAGGAATTGAAGGATTAGAAGACTTAAAGGTGATATTTTTCTTTTATTTAAGTTTTGTTTGGTAAATTTCATGTCTATTTCAATTTCTCTTATTGTGTTAGTCATGCGTGTTTTCTCAAACACCATGGTTTAAGCTTTTTATGCTTTGGGTGTTCGAAATCATGTGAATATTTAGTGTTGAAATTGTTTATGCTTTGATTATTGTTGATATTTGGATTATTGCTTCTCTTATTGGGTTTTGTTGGTGCTTTGTGTATTAGCTTTTATTAATCCGTATTTTGAGGCATGTTTAGCGTAGACGAGAGTTACAGGAACATGTTTAAATTTATGGTGTGAGTTGTTGATATACAAATGCGTTTATTATACTTTTAATTCGTCGAGAGAGAGTTAATTGTATTAGAATCCTCATTAAGAGACATTAATTACTTGATTGGTTATTTGGATAGTTGATGAGGATTATGAAGATTTCTTATTACCGGGTTTGGGAACACCTTAGACGTAAGGCTATAGTACCCGAAGGGAAACGATTTTTATCCTAGCATCTTGATGCTCTTAGCAAGTCCATATTGAAGCATAAAAACGGTATAAACAATCTCACTCGATTTCACTAGGTAGAGAACACCCGAAGCATTCCCACACTTGCACTTCTTCGAATTTCATTTGTAGTTGTTATTTGCTTTTAATTGCCATTATCTTGTTTTCTTGGTTAATAGTTAATTTACTTATTATGATTGTCTTTAGTTTAATTTATTGTCTTTAGATTATTGTTTAGTTTTAGTTTTGCATCCAACTCTCGAAATCGCAGCTACATTAGGTATGACAACACACAACTCTAGGGATCCATTGCACTAGCCCACCTCCCGTGGTTCGATACTACTTGGTCGAAATACCTTGCGTGTATACTACTGCGATCCCTTATGCTTAAGGGGAAGTAGTTAGTTAATGGCGCCGTTGCCGAGGGGTGACGTAGTGCTATAAGTGGGACTTAGAGTTAGTTGAGTACTAGTGTTAGCTACATATTACTTGTTTTATTTTGTTTTCTTTTTATTTTGAGAATTTTGATACTTTGATCTTTTATAAGTGTGCACTACATTGACTAGATGGAGGGATATAATCAATATCCGTGGAATCAATGCTATGATCAACATGGTATGATTTATCCTCCACAACATGAAAATATGGCCTACGATAATTGGAGGAACTTTGACTGTAACTATCAAATGCAACAAGTTCCCTCATATTATCAAGACTAGATTTTTGCCCGTGCCATGCACGGGACTGGTGTAATTTTATTTTTTGTAATTTATAAAACTATCATCAATTTTATTGTTTTTGTCTTTACATTGCTTATAGAGAATAATTAAAATAACAATCATATTATTATATGTAACACCCGCAAAATTTCAATCGCCATAAATTATTAAAAATGCATAAGATATTTTTTTCTTAATATAAAAAAAAATGATAATATATGTTTATATATATTTGAGTTAATTGAAATATTTATATATAATATTTTATTTAAATACACAAATGCGTGCATATAATATATATATATATATATATGTAAAATCAGATTTTCATTATTAATTACTAGTATTATTATTTGAAAGTTTTATACGCCAAATCCTTTAAGCCCAAGTTTCTCAAATTTTGTTATATCTAAATTCAAAATCGAGAGCCTATTTCTAGGCTTCTAAATCCCAAAATCTTCTCAACAAATTCTATCTTAATACTGCTCCTTTATTTTATTCTCGATAGTTAATCAAACCACCACAGAAATAAAATTGTTTTTCCACTCGGCTCAAACACACCCCACGTATATTCTTAATTTCGATCGAAAGGATCTCGTCACCGATAGAACGGAGTTTGTGGATTGGCCTAAAAGGGTGTTGTACGGCGTCTCCCCCCTCTCTTGGCTTGAAGCAATAGCAAATTCCTTCTTTTAAGCACTGTATAAATCTCTTTCCTTTTTTCTAGATTTATTATTCTTTCACGCTTCCTATTCTCTTGATAATCTTAGGGTAACGAATTATATGTCTCTACGTCTTAGGCTGAAGTTAAAGATCACTAAACCCTAGACTTTATAAATACTTGCATGATAAACCTTGCTAATATTAAAACTCAGATGCTTCTTTTTCATAAATGGTGTTTTTTACAGTATATATCATTGGTTTAAAGCTTCTTAGAATTTCTCTCGTCAAGAATTGTATATGGCGCCCAAAAGGCCATATTTTAAAGGCTGGTTAATTAGCATTGTATTACTACTTGCCTCGAAAATTTCTTAATTTACTCAAATCTCTTGACCAATTTTAATAAGGCAAATTTCTTGGTTTTTGTAATGATTTTCGGATAGGACAGTGGCATATATACGTTCTCTATCCTTTAATATGTTAATTGGCATGCGATACATACACAGGCATATACATACATATATAAAATGGATATACTGTGAGATCATGGGTTTTGGAATAAGATGTAGTAATATGTATGTCCTTTAAGATCGGATATATAATATTAGTATGAATTATAATTTTACTAGTTGTGATCTTAAGACGCGTTGTTAATTATTATTATTTTAGGTGGCGAGAGACACTCGTGATAAGTCAAGCTATATAATTACGAGATTAATCAAGACTTTAAGGTGGAGTTTTCTTTACTATGTATTCACTTTGTCACCTTTAAATGTTATTTGTGAATTTAATTGTTGTTTAGCTACATGATCCTATGTTTATGATTATTATGGGTTATTTCGACTGAAAGGTCATTATAGCTAGCGGGGACGACGGTCCGGGATGGTAAGATCCTTGGGGGCAACTCCACCGTATACAGATTGACCAATTTAATTGGTCAATATATGAAAGAATGTTTATTATGGGTTATTTCGACGGAAAGGTCGTTATAGCTAGCGGGGACTACGGTCCGGGATGGTAAGATCCTTGGGGGCAACTCCACCGTATACAGATTGACCAATTTTACTTGGTCAATATATGGAAGACTTATGTACGCATGTTTGTGAGTTTATGATTTTATTTGCATTGATATTTAACTGTGACAAAAAGGATCCCACTGAGCTAGTTGTTTGCTCACCCCAATTAATTTAATATTTTACAGATTGACGGAGTTGTAGTGGAGGGACGGTGGAAGTGGATGTCTAGTCATGCAATGTTTTTCCATATATTATTTTTGCTTTTAATGATTTAGTTGCATCTCGGGTTAGACTTAATTGTTCACTAATGCACTATTTGATTTCTTTGAAAACAGCTTTTGAGCCTTACTTGATGAATTAAAGTTTGGTAATAATTTTCTTTAAGAAATTTGAGTTTTATTAAATCTTCCGCTGGAAAATCTTTTATAAATTCATAAATTCGAATTTTATTAGCACTCAAAGTATGTTTTCATCTAGGCCTTAAAATCGGGATGTGACATTATAGTTTCGGAGTTTCGTACAAACTTTTAAAAAGTTGTATTTTCTATCGTATTGAAGTAAAATTTAAGTGACTCATTAAATAAAGTTAAGCTCCAAGAAATATTTTTAGAAACTTAATCCAATTTTTCTGAACATAATTTAATTTCAAAAAATGTGTAATTTTCTAAAGGTCCCACAAAGTTAATTCTTGAACATGGTATCTTATATAAAGATATATGGTTGTAACTTCTTGTACCTAAACAATTCATCTTAGATTTTTAGAATAAATGTCAGACAGAAAGGGGAAAAAATTAGAAAAAAATCCTTCATCTGAAATCTTCTGTTAGGCAACCAAGATATAATCTGGCAAAGATTAAATTTAACTCTCCATTCAACTGATTTCTCGACTCATCATTTGGATGTGGACACTTTCCTCCAGCGTTCATTAGTCCTACCAAAGTGAAGAGATAATTGACTTATCATGGTTGATCAAAACTAATAGTTGACATTTTGGTATGAGAAATTAATTCACTCTCATGTAGTATTTAACCAAATTAACAAATGCATGCATACAACTGATATGCATTGCTGGGAATAAAATGAGATATGTTTTGATTCAATACCAAAACCCCCTGAGACATACATAAGCTTAAGATGATTATGTTCTAAGCATGTTAGAACATATAGAATGTTGGGAATAAAATGATTTTGATTAAGATACCAAAACCCCTGATTGATGATGTTCAGATTAGTTTAGATAAGCTCAAGTCTAGTTCAGGCAAGGTGTCTCAGTTCACTTGAATGTGTAGATTGCTTAAGAGAAAAATCTCAGGAATGTTGTGAGATTTTAGTTCAGGATAGTTGTCCAAAGCTGGAATGTTAGGCAGCTTGATAAGTCTTTAGGACAAAGCTGCTGAATCTTCAAGACAAACTGACCAAGTGGACAACTTAGCTGAAGAGATCAAGAGCAGCAAAGCAATGCTCATAAATGCAAATGATCAAGACAGTTGAAGTACAAATGATCAAGAGCATTGAATGTCAAAGCCCAAAAGACACATTCAATGAAGCATTTATTGCCAATCATGCCTGAACCAAACATTGAAGACTTGAAGCATTAAAGAGTGAAGCATTGAATGAATGTTGGAATATTCTCAATTGCAGCAGGAATATTCAGGGAGTTTGTCCCATCTGACCGTTGATTGAGTGTAGCTTCTGCCACAAATCAACCTTGGGAAATGTGCATATTTAGAAACTGACACAAGTCATCTCAGCCGCATTTTTCAGAAGTCAACACATTCATTCAAGCAACCATTGAAGAGGCCTTTTACACAGTGGATAAAAGGATGCCAAGCTTCATAGCCGTTTCAATGGTGCTGCAAATAGACAAGTTTGAAATGCTATCCCTCCAACGGTTAGCTGCTCAAATTTGCCTATAAATACAGAAGTGATCAAGGGATTCAATTATCCAACTACAAGCTATCAAACTATCATCAAGCTTTCAAAGGAAACCAAGCTGTTCTCTAGAATCCCAAGTTTCCTGAATCACTTCTCTTAGCTAAGCCAATCTTTGTAATCATTCAAAGCTTAGCATTGAGATATCCTAAGCCTTTACACTGTTCTTATTGTAAAGGATATCTCTACTAGTTGGAACCAAACCTCAAACCCTTATCTCATTTAGTGAAGAGAGAGTTTGTTGTAGAAGTGAGGAGTTAAGGACTGTTATTGTGAATCACAGCCTTAGCTCAGAGAGATTGAGCACTAGGACTCAAGTTATCCTAGGGATCAAAACACTAAGAGAGTGTTGTTGATCAGTGCACCTTGGCACTATAAAACAAGCTAATTCCATTGAGAAGGAATTATCCTGTTCAATCAGGGAAAGTGGATGTAGGAGCTTGAGTGTCTGAACCACTATAAATTTGTGTGCCATTTACTTACTGCATTCTTTATTTCACTTATATTCAAACATATTTTAAAGAAACATAACTCAGTAAGTAAGAAAATCTGTTTTGGACAAAGTCCCTGATAACCTATATCTTTTCAGAAATTAACTTGGAGTATTTCTTTAAGTCAAAGGCCAACCACATTCCGCAGTTAGCAACCCTTTTAGATATTTAGCCAAATGATCACTCAATAGTAATCAGTAGGACAAGTATCTATCAAAGTTCACACTCAGGCCAGTTGTGAGACAACTTGCCTAATAGACCAGTTTGTCAAAAAGAAAAAGAATTTGCATACACAAGTGCATTCCCCCCCCCCATACACTTGTGTTATACTCCACCAAGGACCAACAAGTGGTATCAGAGCAGGGGTTCACATACCACTGCTTCTGAGAATCATTGATTTTCAAAATCTCACTTTCTGTGGTCACTGAACTGATCCAAATTTCTGAAAAATCTACTTGTATTTTCCTTTGTCTATCTGTATAAGAATGGCTAACAATGCAGTTCCAGGAGATGCTGCCAACACCACCAACAACATGGGTCCAAACCAAGTCAATCATATTTCTCATCACAAACTGCCAATGTTCTCAATTGAGAATTATGATTTCTGGAAAATCAGGATGAGAGCACATCTTGCCTGCCAGCATGATGAAATGCTCAAAGTCATCACTAGAGGACCATTCACCTTCACCAAGCTCAATCCCAAGGTCACTGATGCTCAAAAAGCAGATCCAAGGGAGCTGTTGCCAAAAGATGAGGATGAGCTGACAGCAGAAGAGAGAAAAAGGCACAACCTGAACTACATTGCCATGAACACCTTGTACCAGACCATTCCAGATGCAGTGATGGGAAGAGTGTATCACTGCACCACAGCAAAGGAAATCTGGGATACCCTTGCACTTATGTGTGAATGCACCCAAAAGATAAAGGAAAACAAGCTTCAAGTGGCTATCCAAAAGTATGAGCAATTCACTATGGAGCCAAATGAAACTATTGATCATCTTGATGGCAGATTCACTGACATCATGAATGAGATGAATTCTCTGGGCAAGTTCTATGCCAAAAGAGAAGTTGCTTTGAAGATTCTGAGAAGTCTCACATCAAAGTGGGATATATATTCTGTCATGATGCAAAATACCAGCAATCTTGACAACATGCCTATGCAGCAAGTATTCTCTGAACTCAAAGCATATGAGTTTGATCTCAACAGAAAAAAGGTGCATGATGAGCCATCCTCATCAGGCAAAGGTGTTGCCTTCAAAGCCACTGAAACAGAGAAGAAAAATACTCAAAGATCTTCTCAATCTGTTTCAAAATCAGAAATGAAGGAGGAGCTGGCACTCATGGCTAGAAGATTTGAGAAGTTGAACTCCAGATTTGGTAGATACAAGAAGTTCTACCAAGATAACAGAACCAGAAGGAGATTCAACTCTCCTGATAACAAATCAGAGGACAAAGTCTCTGATGAGAAGAAAGAAGACAGACATGCTGATAAAAAGAAATATAGCAAAGGTGAACCATCATCATCAAGGAGGAAGGAATCCTCAAGCAAGAAAAATGATGATGAAGATGTGTGTTACAACTGCCAAAAAAAGGGTCACTTTCAGTATGATTGTCCTGACCTGAGTGCCAAAGAAAGAAAAGAAAGGCAAAACAAGAGAGACAAGAGGATGAACAACAGGAAGGCCATGGTAGCTGGAGAATCAGCAAGTGAAGAGAGTGTCTACTCTTCTGATGATGGACTGTTCTCCAACAGTGACAGTGATGAAGACTGCCAAATGGCATTTGAAAATGAAGAGGTATGTTCATCATCCAATATTTCAATTAACACACATGAATCTAGTGAAATCCAACTTGACTTTGAAAAGTTGTTAGAAGATTTCACCAGAATGCAAGAAGTATGCAATATGACACTGAGAGAAAATGAACAGTTGAGGTCTAAAAATAAAATGCCCAATCTTCCTGAATCTGAGATTGACATTAAATCATCTGAGTTGTATCAGCAGATTGTGAGAGAAAATGGAGAAATGTCTCTCAGAATCTCTGAACAATAAAAGTTGATTGATGAACAAACTCTGACTCTAAAGAAAAAGGATTTTGAATTTAGAACTCTTCAAGCTAAATTTAACAATCTCTCAAGTGAATTTGATACTCTGAAATTAAGTGAGGGGAGCTTAAAAATGAAAATGTCTGCCTTGAACAAATCTGCTAAGGCAATAGAGGAAATTCAAGGGTTTCAAAGACCATTTGCTCAAAAGGATGGATTAGGCTATAATCCATTTGAACCCTCACCTGGTCTTAGTATTGCCTCCACAAGCAATTCTAAGATGACTTTTGTAAGATCAGTGGCACAACAAAATGAACTGGAAGTTAATCAACCACTGATCAAGGATAAGGGAAAATGAATTTTTATACCAACTCAAGTGAACAATGTCCCTAAACCCATACCTAAGGAAAAGGTTAAAGACATTGTTTACAGGAGAAATGAGGGTCAGAAAGGTAGAACCAATGGAAGGCCAACCTATCTGAATCCTTATCAGAGAAGTTGTCCAAAATCTGTTCAGAAAAGGCCAACTCAGAAGAGGCAACCTCAACTGAATGGATTAAGGCCAATCCCCTCTGATAGGTATAAAACATTCAGGAAGCCTGAACCTTTCTTGACAAAAGGAATAGGCCATCCAAACTCCTATCCACAAAGGTCTTTCCAAGCTGCACCTAAGTCTAGTAACTTCAGGAGAAATGTCCCAAGGAAATTCACCAACCCTCCTGAACCTTACAAGACCAACACTTATACACAGAAGGCACCCAAGGCATTTAAGGGTCAAACTGTGTATGTAGATGTAAATGGAAACCAAGTCAGTCCCTTTGAGTCAATCAGAGTAATCAGGCAGATTTGGATTCCAAAAGGTACAGCTAACCCTCTAGGACCCAACACTCAAAGGGTACCTAAATTTTGACTTTGCAGGGCTGCAAGGACCCCAAAAAGAAGAGAAGCATCAACAAGAAAACAACATGGTACCTGGACAGTGGATGTGCAAGGCACATGACTGGAAACAAGGAGCTTCTCTCAGATTTCATAGAAAAAGATGGTCCTTCAGTAACCTTTGGAGACAGCTCTCAAGGGATCACAAGAGGCTATGGTACATTAAACATTGGTAGTGTTAAAATTACTGATGTCTCATATGTCCTAGGCCTAAAATATAACTTGCTGTCTATAAGTCAAATTTTTGATAAAGGATACTGTGTTGAATTTGCACCAAATGAATGTACCATAAAAAACAAATCAACACAACATGTGCTACTAACAGGGGTGAGAAAGGGAAATGTCTATTTTGCAGATTGGAGCAAAACCCCTGAAGCAGTTTGCCTTGTTGCCAAAAGCACAAATGAGCAAAGCTGGCTATGGCACAAGAGATTGAATCATCTGAATTTCAAAACCATCAACAAGATTGCAAGAAACTCTCTAGTCAAAGGGCTGCCTAATCAAGTGTTCACCAAAGAACATATATGCCAGCCATGTCATCTCGACTGAGAGAGTTCTTCAACTACTGCATATGGATCTATTTGGTCCAATTACCCCAATAAGTTTAAATGGAAGAAAATATGCATTAGTTGTTGTTGATGATTTTTCCAGGTACACTTGGGTAGTATTCTTGTTGAACAAAAAGGAGACCCAAGTCAAGCTACCTGAATTGATGATGAGAGTGAGCAATGAAAAGGGCCTAAGTATTGTCAAGATCAGATCTGACAAAGGCACAGAATTCATAAACTCATACATCAATGAGTACTGCAGCAAGAATGGCATCACTCATGAAACTTCAGCAGCAAGAACACCTCAACAAAATGGGGTTGCTGAAAGAAGAAACAGAACCTTGAAAGAGGCAGCAAGAACTTTGATTGCTGAATCCAAATTGCCTAAAAGGTTCTGGGCTGAAGCCATTAGCACTGCATGTCACACTCAAAACAGGTCCTTAATCACCAAAGGACAAGGTAAAACCCCATATCAAATATGGAAAGGTAGATTACCCACTGTTGCTTATTTTCACATATTTAGTTGTAAGTGTTTCATCCATAATAATGGGAAAGAGCAATTGAAAGCTTTTGATAGCAAAGCTGATGAAGGAATATTTGTTGGATATTCACAAATCAGCAAGGCTTACAGAGTCTACAATTGCAAAACTCTTATTGTGGAAGAAACACCTCATGTTGTGTTTGATGAATCTGTTAATGAGTTCAGGGATAGAAACCTGAATATTGATGAGATAACACAAAGAACAACCAGAGTAAGGCTTCAAAGCAAGGAAACAGTATTTGTAGATGTTGCCCAGCCTGAACTTCATGAAAATCAAAAACTGGACAACCCACCTGATGGCAACCAACCAAAAGGCAACCAACCTGAAGGAGAAATTGAACTGACTGACCCCATCCCAGTTCAAAACCAGGTAACAACTACCAATGAAGAAGCAGGAAATGCTGAGGTAGTTAATGAATCCAATATTCAAGGGGGAACCAATGAAAATGTCAACTTATCTGACAATGAGGACAACACCCCTGAATATGATCCTGAGCTTGATCCTTCAATTAACTTTCCTGAATTCAATGAATCTAGTGATCCAACTTCAGATGAGGACAATCCTCCTGAAAGGATCAGGTCTAGAAGGACTTGGTTGCAAGACCACCCATCTAGCCTGATACTTGGTAATCCAAGTGAAGGGATCAAAACTAGAAGATTTCATGGAGAAAGTGCTCTGTTTTGTTGTTTTCTTTCAGAACAGGAACCAAAAGACATTGAGGAAGCACTACAAGATACCAACTGGATCATAGCCATGCAAGAGGAGCTGAACCAGTTTACCAGAAATGAAGTTTGGGAGCTGGTAGATAGGCCAACTCATCAAGATGTCATTGGAACTAAATGGGTGTTCAAAAACAAGAAAAATGAAAATGACATCATTGTGAGAAACAAAGCAAGACTGGTGGCCAAAGGATATTGTCAATCTGAAGGGATTGATTATGATGAGACTTTTGCTCCAGTGGCCAGACTTGAGGCAATCAGACTCTTCCTAGCATATGCAGCTCACATGAGATTCAAGGTGTATCAAATGGATGTAAAGAGTGCATTTCTCGATGGAGTGCTCAAAGAAGAAGTATATGTTGAACAGTCCCCAGGATTTGAAGAAGGAGACAAGGTGTACAGATTGAAGAAAGCCCTCTATGGCTTAAAGCAAGCTCCAAGAGCTTGGTATGACACCTTATCACAGTTTCTTCTAGATCATGGTTTTGTCAAAGGCACTGTTGACAGAACCTTGTTCAGAATCTGTGAAGGAGATGATATTTTGTTAGTCCAAATCTATGTGGATGACATTATATTTGGATCTCCAAATGAGAAGTTATGTGAGAAATTCTCAAAACTCATGCAAAGCAAATTTGAGATGTCCATGATGGGATTGATGAATTTCTTCTTAGGACTTCAAGTCACTCAATCAAAGAAAGGAATATTCATCAATCAGGCCAAGTATACAAGGGACATGATCAAGAAATTTGGATGTGCTACAAGCAAACCAGTCAGAATTCCTATGAGTACTGGAAAATGGATCCTGATGAAAGTGGAGAATCAACAAACTCCACTAACTACAGGGGAATCATAGGATCCTTGCTATATCTCACTACAAGCAGGCCTGATATCACATTTGCAGTTGGAGTATGTGCAAGATTTCAAGCTAATCCAAAGAAGAGCCACCTTGATGCTGCCAAGAGAATTCTAAGATATCTCAAGGGATCTGAGAATCTTGGATTATGGTATCCAGCTGATGACAACATTGAGCTCACTGGATATTCAGATGCAGACTATGGAGGATGTAGAATTGACAGAAAATCCACCTCTGGAACTTGTCAATTCTTGGGCAGCAAGCTTATCTCATGGTTTTCCAAGAAGCAAAATACAGTTGCAACTTCAACAACTGAAGCTGAGTATGTAGCAGCTGGAAGTTGCTGTGCTCAGATACTTTGGCTCAGGCAACAATTGAGAGATTACAAAGTAATCTCAAATGAAGTGCCAATATTCTGTGACAACAATAGTGCAATTGCTATCTCACAGAATCCAGTGCTCCACACCAGATGCAAGCATGTGGATATAAAGCATCACTTCATAAGGGATCATGTGGAAAAGAAAGATATCAAGCTTGTCAAAATCCACACTGATAAGCAAAAAGCTGATATCTTGACTAAATCATTGGCTGAAGCAAGGTTCTTGGAACTTTCAGCTGAGTTAGGCTTACTTGATCCAGGGAAGATGGAGGAATGAAGAAAGGAAGCTCATAAGAAGGGGGAAATTCATTAAAATTGAATTTCAGCAAAGTTGACCAACCTCACTGAAGCAGTCAGCCAAAAAGGGAAACTCAGCAAAGTTGTCCTTATGATGTTCAGCAATGTTGGTCAGGAGCTTTGACCAAGTGGGACCCAGTCAGCAATGTTGGGACCCACTCAGGCAAGCTAATCAGGCAGTTTGACCAAGAAGGAAGTCAAAACACATCTCAGGATGTTTGTCCGAATTAATTGGATAGTTTTTGCTATTTTTAGCATTGATTAGACATTTAAAAAGGTTTCTTGGTCTAAGAGTAGGCCATTTTTAGGATGGCGTGTACTATGAAGATCTTTGGCCCCGAAATGGCAAATCAGCATTAAATGCAAAATCTTAATTAAGATTTCATGAATTCTTGAGCCATCATCAAGGCCATTGATTTGCATTAAAACTCCATCAAACCGTTGAAAGCCCACTACCCCACTATATCCAATCGGTTCTTCAAAATTACTCACTGTTATATTCTATTAACCAACGGTTAATAAAACCCACTCATATATAAACTCCTCAATTTTTACTTTTCCTCCTCACGCATTCATATTTCCAAACCCTTAGGTTTTTCAAAACTTCTCAACCTGCAACTTTTCTCCAAAACCATTCTATCTCTCAAAATTATCCATGGCTCCTAAAATCAAGAGAGAAGAACTTGTAGATTTCAATGACTCCTCCTTGGACATTGATTTCTCCTATCTCAGCACCAAACTCACTTTGGTTTGAAAAGTTAGTTGCTTTTGACAGCCCAGACACTGAGGTTCATCAAGTCCTCCAATGGCTAAGGGAGGCTGGGCTAGAAAAGTTCTTAGGCACCAAGCCTGATTCCTGTCTGAATCCATTCATGGCAGAATTCTTTGCCTATCTCAGATGGAAGGGCAAAAAGGGTGATGTATGCACCAAACTAACATATGCTGAAGAAGATGAAGAAGAAGAAAGCCAGCACACCATCATCTTCACTGCTGAGGATCTGGATGCTAGCTTTGGGTTACCTTCAGAAGGCCAGAATCCAGAAATGTATAAAGAAGAAGATGATCAGGAGTTCTACTATCCATGGATGATAGAGCCTAAGAAAGTTGTAAGTGCTCAGAACAAGAACACTTTGAAGCCAGTGTTTAGGCACTTGTTTGATTGTGTGGTAAAAAGTTTGTTAAGCCACTCTGGGAGTGTTGAACAAATAAGTATGCCTAAATTGAGAGTAATGGCTGCTGTGATTGACTCTGCTGAGAAGAGAGTCAAGTTCAACTGGAAAAATTTCATTCTAGACAAGATGATGAATGAAAAGTTTAAGTTCAAAGAGGTGAAGCACCACAAGGTGGTGGTTGATGGGAGACTCCAATTTTGCACAAGAGCTAGCCTGCTCCTAGAAAGATTTTCACATTACACCCACCTCCAAGCCAAGCCAAAGCCTTTTCCAGCTCAAAAGGTGATGTTTAGGAAGCTGTCTTCTAAGACAGAAAAGAGGAAGCAGGATGCAGCTTCCAAGAAAGCAGGTGCTATTGTTCCCACAACCAGAACTTCTCCAAGGAAGAGAAGAGCTCAACCACCAAAAGCTCAGCCAAAGTTGAAAAAGATGAAGAAGATTCTGAGTGAATCTCCCCCAGAAAGCCAGTCAAGAAGTGGAGGAGCCACTTCTGAAGAGATTGAAAAGGTTGCTGAAGAAGGAGTCAATCCTCTTGAAGAAAGTGAGGAAGTCAGAGAGATTGTCCCCTTACAGCCTGAAAGTGTAACAGAATTCAGAGATCTTGACCAGCCAACAAGATCTGAAAGAAGGAAAAGAATAATCAAATCCTCTGAGAAGCAGAGATTGATGGAAGAGGAGAAAAAGAAGAAAGAATTTTTCAAGGAGATTAGGCAAGCTAGCAGGTCTAACTCCAAGTCCAAATCAAAGCCCAACAGCCCTGAAGCCAACTCTCCTGATATTCAATCAGAAAGAATATCCCCATCAAGGCATGAAGAAGAGGAGTGCAAGACTCCTGAAGATGCCCCAATCATTGCCAAGAAAGTCTACTCTCCTGAAGGTGCCCCTGACAGAGCAGGTATTGATGTACTGGCAGACTTGGTCAATCTTGAGGATAGACCTTTTTCCCCACTTGATCCAAGACTTCTCTCTTATACCAAACTTCTTGAAACTGTCCTTCAAGAAGGGGATCAAGTTTCTCTCCCACCCATTCCAGCCATTCCAATTACCTCTTCAGGAACATTGCTCTCAAAAGCACCTGAATCCCAACTTGTTTTAAGCTCTAACCCTTCTGAACCCAACCTACCTGAAATCCAGTCAAGCCTACCTGAATCCCAATCCAACCCTCCTGAATCCCAAGCCAACTCCTCTGAAGATGAAAGTGGTGAAGAATACACTTATGAGGGGATGCTAAGGCAGATTGCCAAGGCTAATGTGGATGCACTATATCCAGGGTTGAAGGACTATCCTAGGCTGCAACAACAGTTCTATGATCTCAGAGCTCTTGTTGAGATCAAGGATAGAACTATGGTGGAAATAGCTCAAGCTATTCAGGACAAAGGAGCAAGCTGGTGGCAGGTTGAAGAGAACAGGCTCTTGAACTTTGCAAATGTGAAGAAATCCAGTGTGTTGACCACTGAGGCCTTGTTCTGCACCATTGTTCATGAGAAGGTGCTAGCTGAGAGAGAAAGAATTGCACAGGGACTCAGGCACCCTGATAGTCCATCTGATGATGATGATGATGATGATAACACCAATCCCAACCCTCCAGGCCTCAACTCTGCTCAGGTACATTACTTGACTTATCATTCTGAAAAGGACTCTGATCATTCAGAGGAGTTGACCAAAGATGGTGACTCAGTCCAAGATGCATTGGCCAAGGATGGTTCTCTTGAACCTGAGGCACAGCTTGACAATGTTGAGACTTCCATGGGAGAAGCTAGTTTGGCTAAAGCCTCATCAATGTCAGGAAAGTTGGACATTGACCAGCCTTTAGTCATTCAGGATGACTCAGTGGCCTTGGGATGCCCAAGCACTGTGATCTCCCAGCAACTGCCCTCTGTGGATCCTGTTGAGGATATGGAGGTGTCAGGTTTAGGAAAAGAAGGAGTTGAAAAGGCAAATAGTGATGAAAAATCAGAGGGAGGAGGAGAGGATGAGTGTGTAATTACAGGTTCCTTGAGTGCACCAATCATAGAGGGAGATGAAGTAGAAATATTGGATGCAGCCCAATATGAGAGTCAGGCTATTCTTCAAGTCAAATCTGAACTTGATGAATCCCTTGGTGAAAGGAGGCCTGATTCTCCTGAAAGTGAAGAAAAGAATTTAGTTGAAAAAGAGAGAGAGGGTGCTGATGTATCAGGCCCTATGGGAGATAAAAAGAATGAGGGTGTTGAGGGAGATTTTACTAACACTCTTAGTTTTGCAGATTCTGTAGCTGTTACCATAGAACAAATTTTTGCAGATGCTTCCCTTACTGATATACTAGTCAATACTGATATTGATCTTGAAGCAGTTTCAGCCAATGTATCCACATTGAACAAAATGTATTTTGAGCAAGCCAACACCACTGAAGCAGGCTTTCAGATTGCTACTCAAACTGCAAATATCATTGAAGAACAGTCAGAGAAGTTGGATACTTTGGTCAGGGAAGTTGGTAAGGCACATGCATCAGCAACTGATACTCTAGATGGCCAAGGAAAGACTCTAGCCTCTGTGGAGATGAGGCTAACTGGCTCAGAGGAAATAATCTTGCCAACACTGGATGAAAGAATCTGTGGTGTTGAAACTGGACTGCAAACAGTTTCAACAGAGGTAACAAAGGCAAAGGAAGAGATGGTCAAGTTCACCAAATCTGTGCAGAAGGAGCAGCAAGGTCTCAAAGTTCTATACAAGCATAATGTGAGAGCCTTGAGAAGGACAATCAAAGATGCTTTAAGGCAAAGGACTGCTGCACAAAGAAAGAAAGTTGAAGAGTTGAAAGCTGCAATGGTGAAAGAAGCTGTAGAGAAGTTCACTGTTGAACTGATGGCCAAAGTGTCTGATCAAGTTGTGGCCAACCTCACTGATCAACTTCAGGCCAAACTTGATCAATCACTGAAAGCCACTCTAGATGCCATTGTTGCTCAAAAGATGAAACCTGTCCACACATTCTTGAGCATGGCAGATGACAAAATGCAGAACATTCATGATGAGAATGTTTACCTACTGCAGGAGTTGAAGTCCCTCACTCATGCTCACTCACATCTCTCTGTCACTATAAGTGACTTGAAGCCCCAGTGTTTTGATAATGCCAAAAAGGGGGAAAGAGAGAGAGATAGGGCAAAGGGAACCTTGGTTATTGGTGAATCCAAAGGAAAGGAGAAGGTCCCTGAGAATGAGGAAGAGGCAGTAGAAGACATTGGGAAAGGCAAAGGCCCAATGAACATTGAAGACTTGACTGAGGAAGAACAGATTCAAATTGCTGTCAAAGAGTCCATGATGTCTGCAATGGAAAGTCAGGCAAGGAAGCAACAAAGGCCTGGTGGTGAGTCAGCAGGACTTGAACCCAAAGAGAAGGTTGCTGAAGTAAGGGGGAAGGTGACAAGGTCATCTGAAAGAAAGAGGAAGGAATTGCAAGCCTTCAATGAATTCCCAACCAGCCTGACTCTGCCATCAGAATTTCAGTCTGAAGAAACAACTCCAGTGAGGCAATCAAAGAGATTGAAGAAAGCAGCCAAGTTGCCTGCCATTGAAGAAGAAGTTGAAGAGGAAGTACATGACAGAGAGCCTGAAGTGATTGTGCCCAAACTTGCTGATGATCCTTCTAAGCTGTTTGAAGAAGGATTTGGAAAAGATCCAGAAACACAGGAGAAGCTAGCTCTTCTAAGAGCTAAAGAAAGAATGGATCAGTTGGTTGAGGCCAACAAGGCAAGAGATGGAAGGAGGGCAAACTTCAAAGCTCCAAGAAGGAGGGCTTCTTACAGAAAGCTCAAACCACAAATGCTGCAAAGATGGGACACTCAGTACCCTCACCATGATAAGTGGGTCCCAATCTCACTGAATGATGCATGGGAGGAGGCCAAGAGAAATTTTGTATATGACTTTTATGTCATTGGAAAGTGGCTTGAAGAGAGTGTAGATGAAGTCTTTGTGCAGTTCATGTTTGAGAACCATAGGGACCTCTACCAGAAGCTGTTTGCAGCAGCTGAGATGGCCAGAATTGAATTCAAGGCCCCTGGTCCCATTCTGTACATGCCTCCTAAGTTCAATGGGAACTTAATTGATGAGGGAAAGATACTTGAAGAATTCATCAACATCATGAGGATGGAGAAGCTGAAGCCTGGCCCTAAAGGAACCAACAAAGAGATCTGGGAACTGAAGAAGAGAGTATGGGCTCAGTATGACATTGCTCCTCAAGATGATGGAACTCTGTGATGGATAAGTTCACTTTTTCCCTATTTTGCTGATATGATTTCTATTGTTATTTTGCAATTCTAGACTAGTGTGTCCTTTTTTAATTTTCAGCTCTGTAATGCTCTATCACTTATATAAAAGGATCACTATGTTTTTATCAAGAGATAACAACTCATTATCTCAACTAACCCATCAGGACATATCTTACTTGATTTATTGTGCTAACAGTTTCTTTCAGGCAAGTTGACCAGTTCACTCTCCCTGAAGGTAAAGTATAGTATAAGTCAAGTTCCCTTTGTAATAGGTTTTGGCATCATCAAAAAGGGGGAAATTGTTGGGAATAAAATGATTTTGATTAAGATACCAAAACCCCTTGTTGGTCCCAAAGTTGAGTTAAGATTGAGTAAGCTAGTAAAAGTCTAGAGGGGAGGGGTGAATAGACTTTTAAAAATCTTTCAAAATATCAGAATATGCAATGCGGAATTTAGTCTTCTTATGTACTGTACTTTGCTTACTTAGCTCAGATCAGTACTTTCAGAATAATATGGGTCTTACTAGTTTATACTCAACTTTTATTTAGATCTTTATCTTTGTTAATTCTTAATGTTCTTAGTTAAACAATTCAAACAAATATCAAACAGTAAATGTAAAGAACACAGAATTTTACAGTGGTTCGACAAATGTCTACATCCACTCTCACAACTCCAGTTGTGAAGTTTTATTACTCTTCCTTCTTGAGTTTCTTGTGGCTTAAAATCCCAAGATTAAGACTGTGATCTTATCGATTATACCTCCAGGTATATCTTCGATCTACTAGTAATTTCACAAGTAACTAGCACACTTGTTTACAAAAATACAAACTTAAACTTGAAAAGTAAAACTTCTCTTTGAGTAGCCTTTGATTCTTCTCTTCAATTCAGTGGCTCTTCTTCTTCAATCTCCTTCAACTCTGTGAGTTCTTCTTGTGCTCTGTAGACTTAGATTGCTTGTAAACGCTTTAAGATCAGTAGTTGTTCAGTAGTAGCAGTCTTTCAGTAGTCTTAGCAGTAGGAGATCACACAGTATTTATAGAACTTAGTATGACAGTTAGCAGTTTGTGAACTAACTTTCAACTAACTCTAAAACTGTTTTTGTAACTTCTTCTTGTAACTGACTTTGTAACTTCCTTCTTAGTCAGCATATCTTCAATAAATCTTCAGTTACTCTTTAAATAAGCTTTCCAAACTTATTCTTCAATTTCACCAAATCAGCACAGTAACTTACTGTTCTGATTTTTACTCTTCGGATTTTTACTGTTCGGATTTTACTCTGCTGAGCCAGTCAGCACAGTAACTTAAAACTGTTCAAAACTTCTCCAGATTTCTTCTAAGCTCTTCTTCAACTCTTCTTGAAGTCTTCTTATTCTGAAGTAGTCCTCTGAGTCTTCATTAGTCTTCTGATCTTCATCTAATCTAGTTCTAAACTTACTGTTCTGAACTTTTTACAATGCTGATTACAATAAAATACAACTTTACATATATAAAACCTATCTATACATCAACTGAACTATATACAGATGAGTATATCTAAGTCCTACACTATAAGCTGTCTATACAATACAAAACATCAGCTTAGTTCCTAACAGTTCATATATCAGATCAGTAACCAATAAGATCAGTAACTCATGTAAGTTCAATAACTTTCATATAAGATCAGTAAATACTAAAATCAGTAAACACTTAAGATCAGTAATTTACATATAAGATCAGTAAGTATATAAGATCAATAAGTATATCAGATTTCGAATATCTCATATAAGATCACTAAAATTGTTCTTAATTTCCATACTCAGATCAGTAATCTTATTCCATATGACTCAGTTAAGATCAGTAATTTTATTCTCAATATTACTAAATAAGATCAGTAAACTTATTTCAAATATCATTAAGATCAGTAATCTCATTTTAAGTTTCTCATCAAATGACTTAGTTAAGATGACTTAGAACCACATATATTACTAACTTTAAGTTGCTTTTGGCCATCAAAACATACAATCATCAATTAGAACATTGTTTCAAGGATTCATATCCCAACAATTTTCCCCTTTTTGATGAAGCCAAAACTACTTAAATGTTAATAAATCAGTAGTTAAGTATGTAGTCTATCATAACAGTTCATCAATTCAGAATTCATATCATATTCACAATCAGATCAGATATTTCACATATTACACATACTAACATAATATGCAAAAAAAACAAAATATAGAAATAAAGATTAAGGATAAGAAATGTTATCTTCTGAGCTTGTCCTTCATCTTCATTCTGTATCTTCAGATTCTGAATGCAACATACATCCTTGCTTTGATATCCATCATATGTTGATGATCAGATATTCCTTCTTCTTTAATAATCTCAGCAATAATGTTGTTGATCTCTTTGTAATCAGGTTCTCCATTTTCCAGTCTTGGAGGTTCCCAATTAGGTTCTTCAGGACACAATATTTTTGTTCCAGCTCGATTAGCAACTTGAACTATGTCCTCCCAAAACTCTTGATCAATATTCAGCATGAACTCTTCAAAATCAGCAAATTCCTCTTCTTTGCTCGAATGATCACCAAACTTCTTCACAATGAAGTTAGCAATCTGCCATTTCTTCTTCAAATTCTTCCAATGTTCCATATTCTCTGTTAGAACAATGAAATCCACAAAGTTTTCATCTTGAAAGTCTTTATCAAACTCTTTTCCTTCAGCTTTCCTTTGAGCTTTCAATTTTCTCTTCAAAGCTGTAACTCGATTATCAAATCTTGTTTTCAAGAACTTGATATCCTTTTCTTTCTTCTTTTTCAACTTTGCT
Source organism: Galeopsis tetrahit (assembly GCA_963675135.1). Classification (NCBI taxonomy): domain Eukaryota; kingdom Viridiplantae; phylum Streptophyta; class Magnoliopsida; order Lamiales; family Lamiaceae; genus Galeopsis; species Galeopsis tetrahit. The sequence continues at coordinate 8,302,490 of OY776127.1, read as the reverse complement.
TCTTCACTTGAAGTAACCACTTTCATCTTGCTTTTTGATCTGGTAGTTCTTCCAGCTTCTTCTTCTTCTTGTTCTTCATCAGACAAGACTAACTTCCTCTTCTTCTGACTAGAACTTCCAGCAATATCAGGTCTTTTCTCAACAATTTCTTGACCTTGCTGTTTCTGTTGCTTCCTTAGTTTCAGCTTTTCATTCAGAATCGCAATCTCTTCTTTTAACTCATCCTGACTCACAACCAATTGAGCTTGTTGTGACTGAGTTTGCTCCATTACTCTTCCATCTTGCTTCTTCAACTTGAAGTAACCACTTTCACTTGAAGTAACCACTTTCATCTTGCTTTTTGATCTGGTAGTTCTTCCAGCTTCTTCTTCTTCTTGTTCTTCATCAGACAAGACTAACTTCCTCTTCTTCTGACTAGAACTTCCAGCAATATCAGGTCTTTTCTCAACAATTTCTTGACCTTGCTGTTTCTGTTGCTTCCTTAGTTTCAGCTTTTCATTCAGAATCGCAATCTCTTCTTTTAACTCATCCTGACTCACAACCAATTGAGCTTGTTGTGACTGAGTTTGCTCCATTACTCTTCTTATCTTATCTTCCCCCTTTTTGGCTTCATCATGCCACTCTTGCATGGGAGTTAAGTGTTGTTCCATCTTGTCATGCAACACCTTAGATAAGTTCTTCTCTTGTAGTCTATGGAGATCATAAATCTTAGACATTGTATGCTCCATAACTCTGTCAATTGAGTTTTCAGCAAGCATTTTATTCATTCTGTCAGTAGCTTCTTGGAACATCTTTACAGCATCTTCCAATTTTGCTTGAAGCTCTGCATTCTGCTTTTTCAACATTTCAAAGCTTGAATTATCAGCATCCTTCTCAACAGGAACTATTCTGATCTCTTCCTGCACATCCTCAGGAATGATAGGATCAGTAGATTGTAATGGAATGCTTTCCATCTCTTCAGCATTTACATCTTGATTCTCTAAAGCTTCTGTTTCTTCAATCACAACAGTGTTCTCAAACACCTCTGTTGCATTGTCAACATCCTCATCAATTTCCATACACTCTTTTTCAGCAGCATTCTCAGCTTCATCAACACCTTTCTCTTCATTTTCCATAAACAAATCTTCATCTGTATTAGGAGTTGCAACCTTTTCAACAGTATACTTGATTCCAGTTAATTTTTCAACAAGATGAACTACAGATTCTGGAGTGACTAACTCAAGAAAAGAGTTAACACCAGCTGCTTGCATCTGTTCTGCTTCCCAATCATCAAAGATTGAAGCACCTCCCATACCTTCCATGATAGCCAAATTCTCCTTTAAAGTACTCCTCTTAAGATACACCCATGTGCCTATCCTAAGGAGTTTCTCAAACTCAACTGAGCTCTCATCCAACCCAGGAAATTGCTTTAACAAAGCTATCCTCAAATCTATTCTGATTCTATCCTCTTTATCACAGATAGTGTACTCCATTAAATCAGCAGGTTTAGGAGCAATAAATTCAGGTTCAGGGGATGATGAAATGTCAATTGGTTCAGTAGAAGGTTCAAATTCATGTTCACTAGAGTGCGCATGAATCTGTGTTGGGGATTGATGTGGTGAAGATTGATGTGAAGTGTGATGTTGAGGACTAGAAATAGGAGTAGGTTGAAAATTAGTGTTCTGAGGGGATGAATGGGGAGTGTTCTGAGTCACAGAAAAATAGTGTTCGGATTGCCCAGAACATGAAGGTTGGGGGTTTTGGGTTTCAGGTTGGCTTGGTTCAGAGTTTGAAGGGGTAGGAGAGACAACAATTAACTTCCTCCTAGCACTTCTTGTCTTAGTTCTTTTATGCACAGCAATAGAACTAGGAACACTAACCTCTTGCTCTTCTGAGCTTGATTGCACCACAGTCTCCACAAATCTGACTGTTGGCTCTGAGGCAGCTGTAGCAGACCTTCCTCTCCTTGGTCTAATACTGCTCGGATCATGCCTTGTCTTCGATCTAACCTCAGGTTGATTGTCATCAGATCGGTACATTGAATCTCCAGAATCTTGTGCTTCAGACTCTTGAGGTTGTTCCAATGGATTTTCTTGTTCAAACTGAACAGACTCCTTCTTCATCAAGAATTTTCCATGATGGAATTTCTTGGGATTACTCCAATATGGCTTCTTAACCAACTGCGGCAACAAGAAACTCAACTTGTTTCCGAACCCTAATTTCGACTTAATCGAAAATTCCATAGTATCCTCATCGAACAAAACTTTTTCTTTCTCAATCAGCAGCCTTTCCAAGAAAAATCCTTGCCAATCACCTTGAACTCTGTCAATGATTGCAGCCATAATTCTAATCTTGAAACTTGATAAAGCATCCTGGCTATGATGTTGCCCTAACAAGCATTTTCCGGCTATGTCCATCAAAAATTGAAGACCTGTAGGAAGAACGTCCTTCTTCAGATTAGTCAAGGACTCTGTTTCAACTCCTGACCACCTTCCTACACATTCCTTCTCTTCCCCAGCTTTGTAATTCAAAATATCCACCGGGCCTTGCGGTAAATCCAACATCACTTCTAGAATTTCCCTAGTAATAGTGACCTTGTGCCCAAAAAGCATGGAGTGGACACCATTTTTATCTCCTTTGAGTTGCAAGTAAAATTCCATAGCCTCCGGTTCATAGACATTCAGGGGAGATGATTCCAGAAATTTCCTTAGCCCACACTCTTCGCACATAGTCAGAATGGCTTGATTCTCAGCATTGTGTCGGCCATTGAAATATACAGCATTTTCCACAAAAATGCCCTTTTTGCGAACCCAGAAATTTGAATCAAATGTTCCTGCAACTTCGTTAGTTTCACTGATAATATTGATAGTTGCCATTTGTAGAATTTTGTAGAAACCAGATTTTTCGGTAGTTATGAAATTATGAGATTTTCAGAAATGAACTCGTAAGCAAGACGATGAAGAGTGATCGTTTTTGTTAAATTCAAAACTAATCTAGGGCTAGGATTGAATTTGATTATCACAAAGAATGGTTGAGATTAATTCTTGAAATCCGTGTCTTAAGAATAAACTGTTCATATTCTAGTACCATCCTTAATTTTGGAGCCAACTTGTGTTTGATAAATACACCACAGTTGTTAGGTTAGAAATAGAGGAGTGTATAAATCTTCTCTATTAGTAATCTAAAATGAACAATTTTTGACTTAGAGTATTCTAAACCAAAAGACTGTTCTGATGCAAATCAGCACAGTAGTTTCCAAAACTATTTCTCTTCATTTCCTTACTTATATATAAAGAAAATTTCACTTATCTGGGTCAGCTGAGTACTGTGATCAGCTGAGTAAACTTTTTAGAAATCAGATCAGTAGATGAATCAGCACAGTAGATTTTAGATCAGTAGATGGGTCAGCTCAGTAGATTTCAGATCAGTACCCAATTTTCCTGATTTCACCTTTTTTATATCAGCACAGTAATCCTCAGATCAGTACTGTGTCAGATCAGTAGATTTCTTGTAGACAGATTAGTAGTACACAAATCTTTCTGTAGACAGATTAGTCAGTAATCAGATTAGTTCTGTAGAATAACTGAGTTGTAATCAGATCAGTACTGTAGACAAAGACGCTTTGTAATCAGTACAGTTCTGTAGACAAGTCAATGTATTAATCAGAATATATCTGTAGACTGCTATAGCCTGTAATCAGATCAGATTAGTAGACGTTTCAAATCTGTAATCAGATCAGGTCCCCCTTCAGTGGAGAATTCCTCTTCTGTGCCTGTTTTACCTTGGTAAAAGTGTTAGTTCATGAGATATAAGTGTAAAACAGTACAGATTAGTAACAATATGTTTAATTTTAACGATCACATCAAGGTTTATGCTAAAGTGACTTAGTGATCTGAGTCAACAAAAGGATCTTTAAGAAATCACAGATTCCCCCTTAATGTATGTTCTCAGTGTCCCTCAGCTTTACCAGCTTCCTCATCGGGATGAAGGTCACTTTAGTAACCTTGTTACCTGTTTTAGTGATCTGACATTGGATTGTCTCTTCTGACTTTTGAGTTTTGATGTACTGCTCTTAGTTTTGCTTTGTCTTCCTCTTGGTGTAAGATCAGTACCTGAAATGTTAGTACATATCTCTATACACATGTAATTTAGGTACTCACTATTTATTGGGGTCCTTGAGTGTTAGCAGCAGTAAGAGGCACCCAAATAAACATTGAAGTTTTGAATAAGTGAGACCTCTTCAGTTTTCTTCCAAATTTATCACAGAACAGTACTTTATTAACCAGTTCAGAATTATCAGCAGACTTAGGATCTATTTTTCTGAGATAGCCTTTCCTTGGTTCTATCCCTTTTTCAGTAAGATCAGTATGCCTGTAATAGTTCGAATAAGGTCTAAAAGCATGTGGACCATACGGCTTATAGATGCGTTTTGGTCTTTCCTCACCAATGATATTGTAGGATAAAGGAGGAGGATAAAGAACAGGTTTGTTATGATAATGAGGCACAAATCTCCTAGGTTTAGTTGAATACAGCTGAGATTGCCTTATGAAAGGAGGTCTAGGCTGTTCCCAACTTGCCTGTGCTTGTCTTGACCTACTGTTCTGAGTTTGTCTCTTCTGATTCCAGGACTGATCTGATCTGGTCAGAGGAGTATAACTCTTCTGGTATGGTCTTGACTGTACTGGTCTTAATACATTCTTCATTTTACCATTCTTGGTAGTAGGAGGAATGTATTTAGACTGTACTTTAGGTTTGGGATCATTGTCATAAGTCATAGGTTCTTTTCCTTTATCTAGCTGCAAAGAACTTGAACTAGCTCCATTAGTGTTCTTAAATTCTGAAGTAGAGGAACTAGGCAGATCAGTACCTATCCCTCTTTTATCATTTGGATCTCTATATCTGTCTGAGATAGTTTGATTAATCCTAGTAGAATTAATCATCCCAGATAGCTTTCGATCTAGGCTCACTACTTCAGATTCTAAGAATCTATTGCGCTCTTCAAGTTTTTCACACTTAATCTTTAAATCATTGAATTCATTAGTCTCTTTGGCTTGAGTTTTAAGCATACCCTGATATAGTTTGTCAATGGATGCATACTTTTCTTGGAGTTGAGACAACTCTTCTGATAGCCTTGCATTTATGACAGCTATATTAGGATCTACTTTTGACTGAGCTTCTTTCAGATTAATGATTTCTTGCTTTAAAGTTATATTCTCATCACTAATTTCAATGAATGCTTTGTTAGCTTGTAGAAGGTCTTCTTCAGTCACTCCTTGGGAATGATGAAGACTACTTCCTACACTGCTAACAGCAGCATCACTTTCATCAGTGTCAGAATTGTTGCAAGATTGAAAAGAGTTAGCAGATGATACCTCATCATTTATTTTGGCCATCATTACCAGTCCATCATCTGCTATGAAGGCTTCATCTTCATTGCTAGAGGGGTAGTCAGATGAAGACGATGGTAACTCTTCTGATTCCGAATCAGAGTCATTGTAAGCCATCATTGCCTACTTACCCTTGGCATATTTTCGATCTCTTCTGGCTTTCCTTTCTTCTCGATCTTCAGAACTCAGATCAGGACATTCATAAGCATAATGACCTGGCTTATCACAATTATAGCAAACAGGATTGTTAGAAGTTCTTTTAGGAGGAGAATGCTTTCTGTTCCTGTCATGCTTGTCAATTGAGTTCCTGTCTTTCTTATCAGAATACTTTCTATCTCTCTTTTAAGATGAGTTCCTATCTCTCCTGTTCTCATTAGAGATCTCATCCCTTCTTTCAGAAGAGTTTTGATCCCTTCTGTTCACAGAAGAGTCCCTTTTATTAGAACCCTTGGTTTCCTTATAGAATCTCTTGTACCTACCATACCTCTTATTCAGTTTATCAAATCTTTTGATCATAAGGCTCATCTGATCTTTCAAACTAAGATCAGAACTATCTAGTTCATCTTTTATGCTTGAGGCCTTAGACTTAGATGATCTAGACCCCTTAGAGGTAGAGGCTTTAAAAGCTATGTCCTTAGAGGCATCTTTATCCTTATGAATCACAGTAATAGGATCTTCTTCATCTAACTCAAACTCATGTGCCTTAAGTGTTTGGAACATAGTTTCTGCTGGCCAAGAATCAATGTCTTGTGTGGTTTTAATGATCATCTTGACCATTTTCCACCTTTCATCCAAGGCTTTCAAAATTCTCAGGTTAACTTCTCTGTCAGTATAAGTCTTTCCTAATACATCAAGATCATTCATAATTTTGGTAAATCGAGTATCCAACTCATCAATTGATTCTCCTGGCTTCATCTTAAATGATTCAAACCTTTGGACAGCAGTGGATAACTTGCTTTCTTTGATCAGTGTTGTGCCTTCACAAAGAATAGCCAGTTTGTCCCACATCTGTTTTGCAGTCTTACATTTTAGCACTTTACCAAGATACTCATTTGGTAAGGTGTGTAAAATGTAGTTCTTGGCAAGACTGTCCAAATTGTTTTGTTTCATTTCTTCCGAAGTCAGTTCTGACCTTGGTTTAGGGACCAGTGCTCCAACTGGTTTGGATGGATCCAGAACAGCAGTGTTTTCCACCATGATGACAATTGGTCCTTCAGTCACCACAGACACCATTAGATCATGGGTTGAGCTAAAGATGGCCTCCATCCTAAGCTTCCAGTAGTCATAATCTGCAATCTTGAACTTAGGCAGTTTGTTCACATTAGTGTCATCCATGTTTGTTTAGACAAATAGGATCAGTAGTATAGCAGATAGATTTCAAGTATTCAGATAGTGACAGATATCAAGAAAGAATAGCAAGATCAGTAAGTTTTCCCTCAAGATCTGCAAGGTTATCAAGAAACAGCAGTCCAAAGAACTACTGCTCTAATACCACTTGTTGGTCCCAAAGTTGAGTTAAGATTGAGTAAGCTAGTAAAAGTCTAGAGGGGAGGGGTGAATAGACTTTTAAAAATCTTTCAAAATATCAGAATATGCAATGCGGAATTTAGTCTTCTTATGTACTGTACTTTGCTTACTTAGCTCAGATCAGTACTTTCAGAATAATATGGGCCTTACTAGTTTATACTCAACTTTTATTTAGATCTTTATCTTTGTTAATTCTTAATGTTCTTAGTTAAACAATTCAAACAAATATCAAACATTAAATGTAAAGAACACAGAATTTTATAGTGGTTCGACAAATGTCTACATCCACTCTCACAACTCCAGTTGTGAAGTTTTATTACTCTTCCTTCTTGAGTTTCTTGTGGCTTAAAGTCCCAAGATTAAGACTGTGATCTTATCGATTATACCTCCAGGTATATCTTCGATCTACTAGTAATTTCACAAGTAACTAGCACAATTGTTTACAAAAATACAAACTTAAACTTGAAAAGTAAAACTTCTCTTTGAGTAGCCTTTGATTCTTCTCTTCAATTCAGTGGCTCTTCTTCTTCAATCTCCTTCAACTCTGTGAGTTCTTCTTGTGCTCTGTAGACTTAGATTGCTTGTAAACGCTTTAAGATCAGTAGTTGTTCAGTAGTAGCAGTCTTTCAGTAGTCTTAGCAGTAGGAGATCACACAGTATTTATAGAACTTAGTATGACAGTTAGCAGTTTGTGAACTAACTTTCAACTAACTCTAAAACTGTTTTTGTAACTTCTTCTTGTAACCGACTTTGTAACTTCCTTCTTAGTCAGCATATCTTCAATAAATCTTCAGTTACTCTTTAAATAAGCTTTCCAAACTTATTCTTCAATTTCACCAAATCAGCACAGTAACTTACTGTTCTGATTTTTACTCTTCGGATTTTTACTGTTCGGATTTTACTCTGCTGAGCCAGTCAGCACAGTAACTTAAAACTGTTCAAAACTTCTCCAGATTTCTTCTAAGCTCTTCTTCAACTCTTCTTGAAGTCTTCTTATTCTGAAGTAGTCCTCTGAGTCTTCATTAGTCTTCTGATCTTCATCTAATCTAGTTCTAAACTTACTGTTCTGAACTTTTTACAATGCTGATTACAATAAAATACAACTTTACATATATAAAACCTATCTATACATCAACTGAACTATATACAGATGAGTATATCTAAGTCCTACACTATAAGCTGTCTATACAATACAAAACATCAGCTTAGTTCCTAACAGTTCATATATCAGATCAGTAACCAATAAGATCAGTAACTCATGTAAGTTCAATAACTTTCATATAAGATCAGTAAATACTAAAATCAGTAAACACTTAAGATCAGTAATTTACATATAAGATCAGTAAGTATATAAGATCAATAAGTATATCAGATTTCGAATATCTCATATAAGATCACTAAAATTGTTCTTAGTTTCCATACTCAGATCAGTAATCTTATTCCATATGACTCAGTTAAGATCAGTAATTTTATTCTCAATATTACTAAATAAGATCAGTAAACTTATTTCAAATATCATTAAGATCAGTAATCTCATTTTAAGTTTCTCATCAAATGACTTAGTTAAGATGACTTAGAACCACATATATTACTAACTTTAAGTTGCTTTTGGCCATCAAAACATACAATCATCAATTAGAACATTGTTTCAAGGATTCATATCCCAACAATTTCCCCCTTTTTGATGAAGCCAAAACTACTTAAATGTTAATAAATCAGTAGTTAAGTATGTAGTCTATCATAACAGTTCATCAATTCAGAATTCATATCATATTCACAATCAGATCAGATATTTCACATATTACACATACTAACATAATATGCAAAAAAAACAAAATATAGAAATAAAGATTAAGGATAAGAAATGTTATCTTCTGAGCTTGTCCTTCATCTTCATTCTGTATCTTCAGATTCTGAATGCAACATACATCTTTGCTTTGATATCCATCATATGTTGATGATCAAATATTCCTTCTTCTTTAATAATCTCAGCAATAATGTTGTTGATCTCTTTGTAATCAGGTTCTCCATTTTCCAGTCTTGGAGGTTCCCAATTAGGTTCTTCAGGACACAATATTTTTGTTCCAGCTCGATTAGCAACTTGAACTATGTCCTCCCAAAACTCTTGATCAATATTCAGCATGAACTCTTCAAAATCAGCAAATTCCTCTTCTTTGCTCGAATGATCACCAAACTTCTTCACAATGAAGTTAGCAATCTGCCATTTCTTCTTCAAATTCTTCCAATGTTCCATATTCTCTGTTAGAACAATGAAATCCACAAAGTTTTCATCTTGAAAGTCTTTATCAAACTCTTTTCCTTCAGCTTTCCTTTGAGCTTTCAATTTTCTCTTCAAAGCTGTAACTCGATTATCAAATCTTGTTTTCAAGAACTTGATATCCTTTTCTTTCTTCTTTTTCAACTTTGCTTCTTCACTTGAAGTAACCACTTTCATCTTGCTTTTTGATCTGGTAGTTCTTCCAGCTTCTTCTTCTTCTTGTTCTTCATCAGACAAGACTAACTTCCTCTTCTTCTGACTAGAACTTCCAGCAATATCAGGTCTTTTCTCAACAATTTCTTGACCTTGCTGTTTCTGTTGCTTCCTTAGTTTCAGCTTTTCATTCAGAATCGCAATCTCTTCTTTTAACTCATCCTGACTCACAACCAATTGAGCTTGTTGTGACTGAGTTTGCTCCATTACTCTTCCATCTTGCTTCTTCAACTTGAAGTAACCACTTTCACTTGAAGTAACCACTTTCATCTTGCTTTTTGATCTGGTAGTTCTTCCAGCTTCTTCTTCTTCTTGTTCTTCATCAGACAAGACTAACTTCCTCTTCTTCTGACTAGAACTTCCAGCAATATCAGGTCTTTTCTCAACAATTTCTTGACCTTGCTGTTTCTGTTGCTTCCTTAGTTTCAGCTTTTCATTCAGAATCGCAATCTCTTCTTTTAACTCATCCTGACTCACAACCAATTGAGCTTGTTGTGACTGAGTTTGCTCCATTACTCTTCTTATCTTATCTTCCCCCTTTTTGGCTTCATCATGCCACTCTTGCATGGGAGTTAAGTGTTGTTACATCTTGTCATGCAACACCTTAGATAAGTTCTTCTCTTGTAGTCTATGGAGATCATAAATCTTAGACATTGTATGCTCCATAACTCTGTCAATTGAGTTTTCAGCAAGCATTTTATTCATTCTGTCAGTAGCTGGAATGTTAGGCAGCTTGATAAGTCTTTAGGATAGTTGTCAAAAGCTGGAATGTTAGGATAGTTGTGAGATTTTAGTTCAGGATAGTTGTCCAAAGCTGGAATGTTAGGCAGCTTGATAAGTCTTTAGGACAAAGCTGCTGAATCTTCAAGACAAACTGACCAAGTGGACAACTTAGCTGAAGAGATCAAGAGCAGCAAAGCAATGCTCATAAATGTAAATGATCAAGACAGTTGAAGTACAAATGATCAAGAGCATTGAATGTCAAAGCCCAAAAGACACATTCAATGAAGCATTTATTGCCAATCATGCCTGAACCAAGCATTGAAGACTTGAAGCATTAAAGAGTGAAGCATTGAATGAATGTTGGAATATTCTCAATTGCAGCAGGAATATTCAGGGAGTTTGTCCCATCTGACCGTTGATTGAGTGTAGCTTCTGCCACAAATCAACCTTGGGAAATGTGCATATTTAGAAACTGACACAAGTCATCTCAGCCGCATTTTTCAGAAGTCAACACATTCATTCAAGCAACCATTGAAGAGGCCTTTTACACAGTGGATAAAAGGATGCCAAACTTCATAGCCGTTTCAATGGTGCTGCAAATAGACAAGTTTGAAATGCTATCCCTCCAACGGTTAGCTGCTCAAATTTGCCTATAAATACAGAAGTGATCAAGGGATTCAATTATCCAACTACAAGCTATCAAACTATCATCAAGCTTTCAAAGGAAACCAAGCTGTTCTCTAGAATCCCAAGTTTCCTGAATCACTTCTCTTAGCTAAGCCAATCTTTGTAATCATCCAAAGCTTAGCATTGAGATATCCTAAGCCTTTACACTGTTCTTATTGTAAAGGATATCTCTACTAGTTGGAACCAAACCTCAAACCCTTATCTCATTTAGTGAAGAGAGAGTTTGTTGTAGAAGTGAGGAGTTAAGGACTGTTATTGTGAATCACAGCCTTAGCTCAGAGAGATTGAGCCCTAGGACTCAAGTTATCCTATGGATCAAAACACTAAGAGAGTGTTGTTGATCAGTGCACCTTGGCACTATAAAATAAGCTAATTCCATTTAGAAGGAATTATCCTGTTCAATCAGGGAAAGTGGATGTAGGAGCTTGAGTCTCTGAACCACTATAAATTTGTGTGCCATTTACTTACTACATTCTTTATTTCACTTATATTCAAACATATTTTAAAGAAACATAACTCAGTAAGTAAGAAAATCTGTTTTGGACAAAGTCCCTGATAACCTATATCTTTTCAGAAATTAACTTGGAGTATTTCTTTAAGTCAAAGGCCAACCACATTCCGCACTTAGCAACCCTTTTAGATATTTAGCCAACTGATCACTCAATAGTAATCAGTAGGACAAGTATCTATCAAAGTTCACACTCAGGCCAGTTGTGAGACAACTTGCCTGATAGACCAGTTTGTCAAAAAGAAAAAGAATTTGCATACACAAGTGCATTCCCCCCCCCCCCCATACACTTGTGTTATACTCCACCAAGGACCAACATAGAATAAGACTAGATGAGGAGCTGATATGTTAGGCAGCTCTTAGATGATTAGATGCACAATTTGATGGGGAACATATGCTTTGAAGACTATCAAGAACAAGTCCCCTTAAGGCTCAAATTCTGGAACAATCACCAAAGCTATTGAAGGACAAGTATGCTGATCAGGAGAGTTGTCCAGAGGAGTTCTCTCTGCACAATTAAAACAAGAACAAATGTTCTGAAGCTTAAAGGCCAAGTATGCTGATCAGGAGAGTTGTCCAGAAGAGTTATCTTAGTGCAATTGAACCAGAACAAGTGTTCTGAAACTTAAAGGTCAACTATGCTGAAGAGATGAAGACAACTACACCCTAAAAGACTTCAAAGAATGATGCTAAGATCAATTCCAAGTGAAGCAAAGGGTAAAGAGCCAAGTCATCTAAAGAGAGCAAGCCAACTATGCTGATAAGCAAGTATGTTGATAGTGATAAGCAGAGTTGTCCATTTGATAAGGAATGTTGTCCTGTCATTGGAGCAATCTTCAGAAGCCATGTCCAAGTCCTAACAAGTGAATCTTAAAGTCAGACATTGGGAAGAGTGCTGCAGAATGAAGACAAAGTCTTAACAGCCGTTTATTACCCAAATGAGGACATGTCACTATCAAGAATCTGTCTTCCAGTTTGAAGAACTCAAGGAAGACATTTATAGCAATTTGGGACTGCCTCTCCAACGGGCAAATTCTCAAATTGTCTATAAATACAGAAGTGTGAAGACCATTTGAAAGTATCTCAACCTTGACAAGAATATCCAACTATCCTACAAGTGCTTTCAAAGCTTTCAAAGAGACTATCTTAGTCTTCAAACACTTCTTCTAAGCTGAACTTATTGTATATCCATACAAAGCTTAGAGAGATATCATATCCTTATACACTGACCTTCATTGTAAAGGATATCTCATTAGTTGGAACCTTACTTCAACCCTTACCCCTTTCAAGTGAGAAAGTGAGAAGGTTGTAGTAGTAGAAATGGTAGGAACTAACTGTTGAGAGAATAACAGTTTAGTTCTGAGTTGAGAAGAGGGTACTAGGACTCTAGACATCCTAGGGATCAATTCACCAAGGAGTGGTGTTCTTGATCAAGTGCACCTTGGCACTATAAAACAAGTTAATTCCACGTGTGAAGGAATTATCCTGTTCAATCAGGGAAAGTGGATGTAGGAGCTTGAGTCTCTGAACCACTATAAACTCTTGTGTTGATTTACTTTCAAAGTACTTTCATACATTCAACACTGCACACAAAACTGATCTTTCAAAAGACATAAATTCAAAGACTGTGCAAAATACATTTGGACAAGTTCCCTGAAAACTGGATTGATTGACTAAGTGATTTCAGAGCTTAAAAGGAGTCTAAACTAAAGGGTCAACCACTAATTCCGCACATATAACTCCCCTAGATAGTTATTCAACTAAGTACTCAATAGTACTTAGTAGTTTGATTATCTTAGAAGAGTTATTCATATCAGCAGAGTTGTCCAGGACAATCTTGCTGAACTCTGGTTTGATCTAGTTTGAAAAAGAATTTGCATACAAGTGTATTACCCCCCCCCCCCATACACTTGTTATATACTCCTTTCAGGGCCAACAATTGGTATCAGAGCAGGGGTTCAAGGACCACTGCTTCTGAAAATCCATCTTGGTTTTTCAAAATCACATATTTAGTGTGGTCACTGAACTGATCTGTCTGAAATCCTATTATTTGACTGACATCTTATTCTTGAGCTATGGCCAACAACAATGCTGTTCCTAATGATGCTGTTCAAGGAATCAACAATATGGCCACCAATCCAGTCAACCATATATCACATCACAAGCTGCCCATGTTCTCAATTGAGAACTATGACTTCTGGAAGATCAGAATGAGAGCTCATCTTGCATCTCTTCATACTGACATACTGAGAGTGATAACAAGAGGACCCTATATGTTCACTCAAATCAACCCCAGATTAACTGAAGACCAAAGAGCTGATATAAGGAAGAGATTCCTAAAGATGAAGATGACTTCACTGCTGAAGAGAAAAGAAAAGATAACTTGAATTATCTTGCAATGAATACACTCTATCAAACAATTCCAGATGCAATCATGGGAAGAGTTTACCACTGCACAACAGCCAAAGAAATTTGGGATACACTTGCTGAAATGTGTGAGGGTACTGAAAAGATAAAGGAGAACAAGATCCAAGTGGCTGTGTAGAAGTTTGAACAGTTCTCAATGGAGCCAGATGAGTCCATTGACAAGTTTGCTGGTAGATTCACTGATGTGATGAATGAAATCAACTCCTTGGGCAAGGTGTACTCCAGGAGAGAAGTTGGATTAAAAATCCTGAGAAGTCTCACTCAAAAGAGGGATGTATATGTTGTAATGATGCAGAACACCAAGGATCTCTCCTCCATGCCCATGCAACAAATCTTCTCAGAACTCAAAGCATATGAGTTTGACCTCAACAGAAGAAAGCCAGGAGAGGAGTCTTCTTTACCAACCAAGGGAGTGGCATTTAAAGCCAAAACTGCTGAACCAGAAATGCAGTCCACTCCAAGATCATCAAAGTCAATCTCCAAGGCTGAAATGAAGGAAGAAATGGCCCTCATGGCAAGGAGGTTTGACAAACTCAATTCAAGGTTTGGTAGATACAAGAAGTTCTACCAAGACAACAAATTCAGGAGAAGGTACAACTTTCCTGAAGATCAGGCTAAGGACAAAAAGCATGAAGAGAAAAGATCATAGGACAAGTACTCTGATAGGAGAAGATCCAGTAGAGCTGACCCTTCATCATCTAAAGGAAGAGATGAGTCCAAGAAGGATGATGATGAAGACTTGTGCTATAATTGCAAGAAGAAATGGCACTTCCAGTATGACTGCCCTGAATTGAGCTCTAAAGAAAGAAGAGAAAGACAAGCAAAAAGAGACAGAAAGTTCACCAATAGGAAGGCCATGATGGCTGGTGAAGAATCTGATAATGATGGAAGCTTCAACTCTTCTGATGGACTATTCTCAAACAGTGATGATGATGATGATGTGTGCAACATGGCTATTGAGGATGATGAGGTACCTTTGGGCCACAAGAAGAGGAGTATGAACAAAAAGTCAGCATGGTATCTTGACAGTGGATGTTCAAGGCACATGACTGGAAACAAGGAACTCCTCACTGATTTTATTGAAAAAGAAGGCCCAAATGTCGCATTTGGAGATAGCTCACAAGCAATAACAAAAGGTTATGGTACTTTGATGATTGGTAACATCAAAGTATCCAATGTGTCTTATGTAGCTGGTCTCAAATATAATCTCCTAAGTCTCAGTCAATTCTGTGATAAAGATTTCAATGTTGAGTTCTCAAGTGGAAAATGCTTAATCAAAGATAAGACTCAACAAACTCTATTGACTGGAACTAGGAAAGGAAATGTGTATTTTGCAGACTGGGACAAGTCTACTGATGCAGCATGTATCATTGCTAAGAGCTCTAGTGAACAAAGTTGGTTATGGCATAAGAGGCTAAACCACCTGAACTTCAAATCAATGAACAAACTTGCCAGAAATGCATTAGTTAAAGGACTGCCTAATGAGGTCTTCATTAAAGAACATGTATGTAAACCATGTCAAGAAGGAAAACAGATTAAAGCCTCATTTAAAGGAAAACCAGTCATCTCTACTGAAAGGGTACTTGAACTTTTACATATGGACTTATTTGGACCAATTACCTCTTCAAGCATAAATGGAAGGAAATACACACTGGTTGTAGTAGATGACTTCTCTAGGTTCACATGGGTAGTATTTCTCCTTAATAAAAAAGAGACACAAGTCAAACTGCCTGAACTTTTAAAGAGATTGTCAAATGAGAAAAGCCTTAGCATTATCAAGATAAGATCTGATAAAGGCACTGAGTTCATAAATTCATACATCAATGAGTATTGCACACTGAATGGAATAGCTCATGAAACCTCAGCAGCTAGAACCCCTCAACAAAATGGAGTTGCAGAAAGAAGGAATAGAACTCTAAAAGAAGCTTCTAGAACCTTAATTGCTGATTCTAATCTACCTAAGAGGTTTTGGGCTGAAGCTATAAATACTGCATGCTATACTCAGAATAGGTGTTTGATTACTAAGGGGCAAGGCAAAACCCCCTATGAACTCTGGAAATGAAGAATGCCTAAAGTGTCTTACTTTCACATATTTGGTTGTAAGTGTTTCATTCACAATAATGGGAAAGAACAGTTGAAAGCCTTTGATAGCAAAGCTGATGAGGGAGTATTTCTTGGATACTCTCAAATCAGTAGAGCTTTCAGAGTCTACAACAAGAAAACCCTTGTTGTGGAGGAAACACCTCATGTTGTGTTTGATGAATCTATCTTTGAGATCAGGAACAAAAACCTGGACACTGAAGAGAATACACAAAGAACAACCAGATTAAGCTTAAAAGACAAGGACACTGAATTCATAGATGTTGTCCAAGCCAATCTCCCTGAAAATGCTACACTGGACAACAATCCTGAAGGCAACATACCTGAAGAAAACCCCACTGAAGGAAATGATGAACGGAATGATCCAATCCCAGTTCACCCTCAGGTAACAACTACCAATGAAGAAGCAGGCTCTGCTGAGGTAGTTAATGGATCCAATATTCCAGGGGGAACCATAAATGTTGAAAATACCAATGTTCCAAACATTGAGGACAACATCCCTGAATATGATCCTGAATTAGATCCTGCATTCAATTATCCTGAATTCTATAACACTGGTGACTCAACTTTAGTAGAGGACAACTCTACTGAAGGAATCAGAAAAAGAAGGACTTGGTTATCTGACCATCCTACTAATCTGATACTTGGTGACCCAAGTATAGGAGTCAAAACCAGAAGTTTTCATGGTGAAAGTGCTATGTTTTGTTGTTTCTTATCAGAACAGGAACCAAAAGACATTGATGAAGCACTTCAAGATGCAAACTGGATCACAGCAATGCAGGAAGAGCTGAACCAATTCACTAGAAATGATGTTTGGGAGTGGGTGAATAGACCTTCACATCAAGATGTTATTGGAACCAAGTGGGTGTTCAAGAACAAAAAGAATGAAAATGATGTGATTGTCAGAAACAAGGCCAGATTAGTGGCAAAAGGCTATTGTCAATCAGAAGACATTGACTATGATGAGACCTTTACACCTGTGGCAAGGCTAGAAGCAATCAGGCTTTTCTTAGCCTATGCAGCTCACAAGAGGTTCAAAGTATACCAAATGGATGTCAAGAGTGTCTTCCTGAATGGAGTTTTAAAAGAAGAAGTCTATGTGGAGCAACCACCTAGCTTTGAGATTGGAAATCAAGTCTATAGACTGAAGAAAGCTCTATATGGACTCAAGCAAGCTCCAAGAGCTTGGTATGACACCCTGTCACAGTTCCTCTTGGATCATGGTTTTATCAAAGGAACTGTGGACAGAACTCTCTTCAGAATCACTGAAGGAGAGGACATCTTGCTTGTCCAAATTTATGTGGATGACATAATTTTTGGATCCCCCAATGAGAAGCTGTGTGAGAAATTCTCCAAGCTCATGCAAAGCAAGTTTGAGATGTCCATGATGGGTCTGATGAATTTCTTTTTGGGACTTCAAGTCAAGCAATCTAAAGAAGGAATCTTCATCAATCAAGCTAAGTACACCAGAGAAATGATCAAGAAGTTTGGGTGTACAACTAGCAAGTCAGTAAGGATCCCAATGAACACAAATTGGAAGATGGATCCTGATGAGAGTGGTATTCCAACCAACTCTACTGAGTATATAGGAATCATTGGTTCACTCCTCTACCTCACTGCCAGCAGACCTGACATCACCTTTGCAGTAGGTGTTTGTGCAAGGTTTCAAGCAAATCCTAAGAAAAGCCATCTTGAAGCTGCAAAAAGGATCTTGAGGTATCTCAAAGGCACTGAAAATCTAGGCCTTTGGTACCCTGCTGATGACAACATTGAGTTAACTGGCTACTCAGATGCTGACTATGGAGGATGTAGAATTGACAGAAAGTCCACTTCAGAGACTTGTCAATTCTTGGGCAACAAACTCATTTCTTGGTTCTCCAAGAAGCAAAACACAGTGGCTACCTCCACTACTGAAGCTGAATATGTTGCAGCTGGAAGTTGTTGTGCTCAGATTCTTTGGTTGAGACAATAACTGAGAGACTACAATGTCAACTCTACTGAAGTGCCTATCTTCTGTGACAACAACAGTGCCATTGCAATATCACAGAATCCAGTATTGCACACTAGATGCAAACATGTGGACATCAAGCATCACTTCATTAGAGACCATGTGGAGAAGAAAGACATAAAGTTGGTGAAAATCCACACAGATCATCAAAAAGCTGATATATTGACTAAGCCACTTGCAGGGGCAAGATTTCTAGAGCTATCAGCAGAATTGGGATTACTTGATCCAGGGAAGTTGGACAAGTAAATCCTATTGAAGTTAATGGGAGGAAAGGGAACTGAAATGATGTTCAGCAGACTTGGTCAAGTCCACTGAAATTCAGAAAAGATGACCTAAATCATTCAGGACACTTGTCCATTGAAATTCAGGACACTTGTCCACATCTTTTCAGGACACTTGTCCCAGTGGGGTCAGATAAGTTTTCCTAGCTATCAAACCAAATCTTGGTGTGATAAGCACCTATTTTGGGTAATCATTGCCTATTTTGAAATTTGTCCCATTCCATATACATATATCATCTTTTTGGGATTTAATTTGTCTCCCACCCAAAAGGTCACTTTCCATGCATTTAATGCCAAGATTTAACTCTTGTTTGCATTACACTTTTTCAAGACATGATCTACCTTGAAAACTTCCCAACCATTAACTAATATTAAATATCCTCCACGTTTTGAATAAAACCAATTACTCACTGTTACATTGGTTTTTGACCATTGGATCAAAATTGGCCAACTCCCCTGAAGTCAATCATGGCCGTCCAATTTTGTTTTCCATTTTTGTTAACCGTTGAATTGCCTCAAGACTCCACCAACACATTGACAAACATTCTTTTTAGAATATTCACAAGTCTTAAGAATCCCCACAAACACTTCTTCCCCAAGTATTCAAACCCTAGTTTTTCATCTTCTTCAAACACTCTCAAACTTTCTCAAAATTCTTTCAGTAACCTTCAATGGCTCCCAAAGAAAAACCTGAGATGGTTGTTGATTTCACCAACAAGGAACTTGACCTTGATTTTGGCTATCTAAGCCACAAGAACAACCTCACCTTTGAGCCAATCCTCTCTTTTGAAAGTGAGGATACTGAAGTAGTTCCAACCTTAAGATGGTTGAGGAGGGCAGGTCTCCAGAAATTCATGCAAGAGAAGTCAGACTCTTGTCTTGAATCCTACATGGCAGAGTTCTTTGCTTTTCTCAAATGGAGAGGCAAGCCTGAAGATGGAGAAGTTGCCACAAGATTGTCCTTTGTTGCAGAAGGAGAAGAGGAGGAAAGATTTCACAGGGTGAAATTTTCTGAGGAGGAAGTTGATGCTGCTTTTGGATTGCCTTCTGAGGGAAGGAATCCAGAATTTTATGGAAATGGACTTGAGCAAGAAATTGCTCAAGATTGGCTTATCACACCAAGGCCATTATCCTCTACACAACACAAGAGAACCCTCAAACCAAAGTTTCTTACCTTGTTTGAGGTTGTTGCAAAGAGCTTGCTCAGCAACACTGGAAGTTTAGAGCAAGTCAGCCATCCAAGGATAAGGATTATGGCAGCTGTGATTAATGCTAGTGACAAAGGCATCAAGTTCAACTGGAGGACCTTCATCTTGTCTGAGATGATGAAGGAGAAAGCTAAGTTCAAAGTAAAAGCTCACAACACAGTTGTGATGGAAGGAAAGCTGAGATATTGCACCAGAGCAAGTCTCTTAATTGAAAAGTTTTCTCACTACTCTGAGATGCAGACCTTTGCCAAACCTCTCCCTGCACAGAAAATATTATTCAGGAAGCCCAGCAAGAAAACTGAGCAAAGAAGGATGTTCCTGGTCAAATCTACTGAAGAGAAGGCTGAAGAAAAGCCAAAATTGAAGAAAAGGACTAAGGCCAGAGCTGTAAAGACAAGAAAGGTGTCTCAAATTCCTTCAGAAGAGAACTCAGGAGCCTCAACTGAAATTGAAGAAGTTGCTGAAGAAGGAGTGCATGTACCTTCTGATCACTTAGAAGAGTTGAGGCAGAGATACAATGAGACTAGACAAAAGTCTAAGGGTGAAAAGAGGATCAGGGAAGTTGTCCCTGAGAAGGATGGAGAAGGAAGTGGGAGCAGTAGAGCTAGCAAGAGAAGGGCTAAGCCTACTGAAAAGGTGTTAGAGCTTTAAGAGGAAAAGTCTCTACAACTTGCTCTAAGAGAAAGCAGAGCTGAAAGCAGGACCAAGTCTAAGTCAAGGACCAACTCTTCTGGTTCTGGAACTCTAGAATCCAAGGTCCCTGAAGGTCAACCAATAGAGGCCAATCTTCTTGAAACTTAGAATCCTGATCCCAACTCCCCTGAAACTCATGTTACTCCCACAAACCAACCAATCACCCCTGTCAATCTTACAAAGAGATATTCTCCAGAAGGGAGTGTGCAAAGAAGTGGGATAGATGTGCTTGCAGACTTAGTTGTACATGAGACTAGATTGCAATCACCCCTTGACTCATCTATGCTCAATTATTCCAAGATTTTAGAAGCTGCACTTCATGAGCCAACCCCCCTGAGCAAAGCCCCTTCAGATCCATTTCTCTCAAAAGCAACTGAAGTACCTTCAACTGCACCCAACCCTTCTGAAGCCAACATCCCTGAACTTAACCTTCCTGAAGCCACTTTAGGAGAAGACAGAGCCAACTCCCCTATAACCCAAAGTCCCCATTTAAGTGGAGATGAGGAGGAGTATACTTATGAGAGTATGCTCAGAGGTGGAGCCAAGGCTACTGTGGACAGTTTGTATCCACAACTTGCTGAATTTCCAAGAATTCAGAAGAGGTTCCATGATTTAAGGATGCTTGTGGATGTGAAAGACAAAACCATAATGGAGATATCACAAGTCATCCAAGATAAGGGTGCAAACTGGTGGCAAGTGGAAGAAAGCAGACTACTACACTTTGCTGGTATGCTAAAAACAAGATTTCTCACTAATGAGAATGTTTTTGCAAAGTTAGTAGATGAGAAGATCATTGAGGAAAAGGAAAGAAAAGCTAAGGGCATCAAACACCCTGATAGTAGCTCAAATGATGATGATTCTCCTGATGATCCCTCAAAACCCAACCCTCCTGAAACCAATCCCAACCCTCCTGAATCCAATCTACCTTCAACCCCCCTCTTAACCTATCATAGGAAAGGCTCTGTTTCATCAGAGGTGTTGACCAAGGGTGGTAACACAACCAAAGATACATCTGCCAATGAAGGTTCTTCTGAACCCAAGGCACAGCCTAAAGATGTTGAGGTTCCTACTTTAGAGGCTGGTTTGATTAAGGCCTATTCAGTGTCAGGAGAGTTGGACACTGATCAGCCCTTACTCATTCAGGATGACTCAGTGGCTGCTGAAATAAGCACTGTGATCTCCCCACAACTGCCATCTTTGAACCTTGTTGAAGGTGGAGATGTTGCAGGACTAGGTGAAGGTGTTGAAAATGAGAGCTTAGTTGAAAAATCAGAGGGAGTAGAGGATGAAAGAGAGGTTGTAATTACTAAGATAGTGAGTGTACCACAAATAGAGGGTGGTATAAGTGAGGAAGGATAGGTTATTCTTGAAGTCAAATCTGAACTTCAAGAATCCCTTGATGAAAGGAGGCCTGATTCCTTGGGTGAGGACATCATTAATGAAGGAAGAAAAGAAAGAGTTGAAAATGAGAAGAAGGCTGCTGATGTATCAGAGTCTTATGAAAAAGAAATTGAGGGTGATGAGTGTTTATTCCCTAACATTTTTTATTTGTCTAACATTGCAGGTATCTCTCTTGACCAAATATTTGCAGATGAGTTCTTAACAGATGCACCCATCCAAGTAGACACTGGATCAGCACAAGCCTTGGTTGGGATGCAATCAGAAAAGTTGGACTCCTTAGCTCATCAAGTCCAATCTGCTCATGCTGAAACATCTGGAGCATTGAATGAGCAAGGAAGAACTCTAGCATCTGTAGAGATGAGATTAACTGGCTCTGAAGATGTAGTGCTCCCTACATTGGAAGCAAGGATAAGTGGAGTGGAATCTGGTCTTCAAACCATTTCCACTGAAGTTCAGAAAGCAAAAACCACCATGGAATCCATCTCAGAAGAGGTCAAGAAGGAACAGAAGTTGCTGAGAGATAATCACAATGCAAATGTCAAAGCTCTCAAACTAATTGTCAAGCAAGCCCTTGGAAAGAAGACTGCACTACAAAGAAAAAGAGCTGAGGAACAAAGGCTAGCAATGGTGAAAGCTGCTTCAGAGAAATTTTCCCAAGAAGTGATGGCCAACATTGTTGAAGGTGCAGTGGCCAACCTCACTGAGCTCTTAAAAGCCCAATTGGATGCATCTCTGAAAGCAACCTTGGAGGAGGTTGTTGAGCAAAAGATGAAGCCTGTTCTAGCTTTCCTTAGCTTGAGCAGTGATAGAATGCAGAATATACATGATGAGAATGTCTATCTGCTGGAAGAGATGAAGTCTCTGAACCTAGCCCAATCCCTGAGGGCTACAACCATGAGTGAGCTCAAACCTCAATGCTTTGATGCTGCCAAAAAAGGAGAAAGGGAAAGAGCAAGGGCAAAAGGTGCCTTGATTATTGGAGGTTCAGACAAGGGCAAGGAAAAAGCTGCTGAAGATAAGGGAAATGAGCCAGCAGTGCTGAACTTGGAAGATTTAGATGAAGAAGAGCAGTTAGCCATAGCATTGAAGGCTTCTATGGCATCAGAACATGAAGAAAGGGTAAGGTTTCAGCAGAGACCAGGAGGAGAAGTTTTTGGATTGGACAAAGGAGCTGAAGGTATCCAAACCAGAGGCCAAATCAAGAAGGTCAAGGGAAACAAAAGAAAAGCTGAAACATTCACTAACTTTCCCAACATCCTAGAACTCCCTCTTGAGTTCAGAGTTGTAGATGAATCAATTCCCAAGAAGAAGCCCAAGACTGCTGAAAAGGGAAAAATTGTTGAAGTGCCCAAAACTGTTGAAAAGGACAAGTCTTCTGAAACTGAAAAGTCAGCTGAGACTAAGTCCACTGAAGGTGCCAAAGCTGCTGAAGATATAGAAGAATTGTATGAAGAAGGCTTTGGACCAGGACCAAAGAAGAAGAAAGTTGTGTTGCTAAATGATCCATCAAAGTTGTTTCATGAAGGGTATGGCAAAGACCCTGAAACTCAACAGAAATTGGCCATGATGAGGGCCCAAGAGAAAATAGACTTGATGGATGAAGCACAAAGAGCAAGAGATCAAAGAAGGGCAAATTTCCAAAAGCCAAGAAGAAGGAGAGCAACTTACAGCAAGATGATCCCCATGGACACCAAATATCCTCACTTGGATAAATGGGTGCCAATCCAACTGAATGGCTCATGGGAGGAAGCCAAAAGGGAGTTTGTATATGACTACTATGTCATTGACAGGTGGAATGGAAGGGAAGTCAACACCACCTTTGCTGAGTTCATGATTGAATACTTCAAAGACCTTTATCAGCAACTACTTGCAGCTGCTGATCTTGCAAGGATTGAACTCACTGCTCCCAAGCCAATCATCTATATGCCTCCCAAACTGGAAGGATGGATTGATCAATCTAGGATTCTTCAAGAATTCCTAGAAATTGTGAAGCTAAACAAGATGGTTCTTGGACCCAAGGGAACCAACCAAGAAGTCATGGAGCTGAAAAGAAGAGTGTGGGCACAATATGGGATGGTGCCACCTCCTAAGGATGATCTCTGAAATGGCTAAGTCTTCTGACCTTTTTGGTGGTTGAAAACTTATCTGAAGATATGTTTAATTGGTCATCTATGCTGAAGTTTGGTCAAAGATGCTGATATGCTCTGAAAAATATATTTTGCTCTGATATGCTATGATTGCTCTGATAAAAGTCTTTTGTGCTCTGATACTTGAAGATCTAGATGCTATTAAGTATTTAGTATATGCTCTGGTATCTTGTAATGAAATACACTAATGTAATAGTGTTTATGATTCATGCTCTGATATGTTAACTTCAACTATCAACATGCTTGTAATGTACTTCTGAATGATAGTTGAACACCTTTTGAATCAAGAAACATTGTTACAGAAATCTCTCTATGCCTATCTTTGAAACCTATTTGCAACATGAATAGTGAGTACAATAACACATTCTTTTTTAGGAAAATTGACTCTAGTCATATCTTCTGAAGATAAATGTAATAGGTGTAGTCAAGTCACTTTTGCATAAAATGTATAGGTTTTGACATCATCAAAAAGGGAGAAATTGTTGGGAATAAAATGAGATATGTTTTGATTCAATACCAAAACCCCCTGAGACATGCCTAAGCTTAAGATGATTATGTTCTAAGCATGTTAGAACATATAGAATAAGGCTAGATGAGGAGCTGATATGTTAGACAGCTCTTAGATGATTAGATGCACAATCTGAGGGGGAACATATGCTTTGAAGACTATCAAGAACAAGTCCCCTTAAGGCTCAAATTCTGGAACAATCACCAAAGCTATTGAAGGACAAGTATGCTGATCAGGAGAGTTGTTCAGAGGAGTTCTCTCTGCACAATTAAAACAAGAACAAATGTTCTGAAGCTTAAAGGCCAAGTATGCTGATCAGGAGAGTTGTCCAGAAGAGTTGTCTTAGTGCAATTGAACCAGAACAAGTGTTCTGAAGCTTAAAGGTCAACTATGCTGAAGAGAAGAAGACAACTACACCCTAAAAGACTTCAAAGAATGATGTTAAGATCAATTTCAAGTAAAGCAAAGGGTAAAGAGCCAAGTCATCTGATCTTAAGCTTGAGTCTCTGAACCACTATAAACTCTTGTGTTGATTTACTTTCAAAGTACTTTCATACATTCAACACTGCACACAAAACTGATCTTTCAAAGGACATAAATTCAAAGACTGTGCAAAATACATTTGGACAAGTTCCCTGAAAACTGGATTGATTGACTAAGTGATTTCAGAGCTTAAAAGGAGCCTAAACTAAAGGGCCAACTACTAATTCCGCACATATAACTCCCCTAGATAGTTATTCAACTAAGTACTCAATAGTACTTAGTAGTTTGATTATCTTAGAAGAGTTATTCATATCAGCAGAGTTGTCCAAGACAATCTTGCTGAACTCTGGTTTGATCTAGTTTGAAAAATAATTTGCATACAAGTGTATTCCCCCCCCCCCATACACTTGTTATATACTCCTTTCAGGACCAACATGCATTATAAACACTCTTCAATCTTTTTTCATTCGATATTTCATGGTGTTACAATTACGGTGCTACCAAGTTGAACGAAGATAAGTTGTTCATTAGACTAAGCTTACATGAATTAAAATAACTAATCTAATCATTTTATACTGTACATCAATCATAGGCATATCTATTTTAATGATTATCAAGCACCCAAAGACAACGTTGATGATTTACTTTCTACGCAGGGAGATAAATGTCAAGTCTCCTCTTGCCTCGAACTAATATCAGCGAAGAACTTTTCTTCTCACTTATCTCTCAAGCTCGATCTCAACCCATTTATCAGTCATAAAGAGAGAAATAAAATATCATATTAGACAATTTTAAGATTACCATTTTAGGATTGAACCTCTTCCATCAGAGTTCTCACCAAGATTGTCCATTTAATCTAGCATATTTATGCGCTCCTTTCTCAGTCCAACCTTTAACATCGTATTCTTTCCACCTACATTCAACAATTTTTTATCCAATATATATATATATATATAAATGACTGCATCACTCTTACCAATTTTCATACCTCACAGTATATCCTGCTCCACATTTTCCTTGCTTCTTTCTACTTCGTTATGTCAGTTCAAAATGGAATTATAATTGTGAGGATGATACTCCCTCCGTCCCACAGGAATTTGCACACTTTCTATAAATGGATGTCCCATACCAATTTGCACACTCCATAAAAGGAAATATCTTCATAACCCCCACCCTCAAAATATACTCTTATTTACCCATATGCCATTACTTTTCCACACTCAATTTAATTTTTACTTTACTTTATTCATAAAACTTTACAAAACTACCCATCAAAACATCACTCATTACACATTTTCTTACACATTTCTTAAATTGTGTGTCCACCCAAGTGTGCAAGTTCCTATGGGACGGAGGGAGTAATACTTATTACTAATTTTCTTATGCCTGATCCCTTCAAACACTCTTCTGGAGTTTCTGCAACAGTCACTAAAGAATATACATATGTGGCCTCAACCAACAAAATAAGACAAAAAATGTGCAGGTATCAAACTCATAACTTGTCCAAACGTGTTAAGAGGACAATATTTACACTGATGCATTGAGAATGACTTGCACATTAAAAGCATGTGTCATTTCACAATGACGGGAGCACGAATGTAGTTTCAACCTCCAGAGGCACAAAAATTCAGAGTTTCATCAAGACGGAAACAATTGGTTATCTATCCTCCAAATTAGTGACAAAGAGTCTGGAGTACCTCAATGGTTAAAACTTAAGAGTGGTAGTTAGAGGTGTCATTGATAACCAAAATTCAGTTATACTTTTCCCCTCTTTCATAACACCAAATCCAACAATAAACAATATGCAGTTAATGATAATATAACAGTTGTTATAAGGAGCATCCTTCTAATAAAAATTGCTAACAAAACTTCGTAGAGCAACTAAGCAGTAACTTAATATAACATCAAAATACATGTATAGTATATAAAGCAATGCCAAAGCCCATTAATTGCTGACCTCAATAAAAGTCAAAGCTGTCTATAATACCTTTGTTTTTCCATAATTCAGATTATATAATAGTCTGACATACATCTTTTGTAAATTTTTTGCTCACCCCATGCTTCTTCACACAAAAATCATATTTTTAAAGACAACTGATATTTCAGTTTCTTAATATCAAACACTGGAAATAAATTCAACTTTTACAGAAAACCAAAGAATACTAAATTGCTAACAAACTTATTATCAACTGAAACAGTTACACCTACGCCTTGGTGAATTAAATTAAACAAAACATCCAATTCCACAAATATATTCTCACAATCACAGTGCATACCTTAAAAATTTAAGGTAGATATCTGTTTAATTCAAAAGATGTAGTATGTACAAACCATCACTCGAATAACACTAACCACAAAATAGAAATTAAAAACAGTCCATTTAAAAAAGAAAAAAAAAACCAAACCAATATGAAGAAAGATAAAATGTTACCTTCTTCTTCAGTCCTTCTTGAAGCCAAATTCAATTCATAACTTGTCCCTCTTCTTGTCAAATCCTTAATTAAAGTTGGACTAAATAACAATTCAAAAAAAAAAAGTAAGAAAACTCAATTAGTTATTTACATGTAGGCAAATTATTAAATGAGATTCACCATTCACCATCCATTGATAACGATATCAAAATTTGGATGGAAGGTGATGATATCAACTCGTAATCAAGCATCAAACTACTGGAGATCAATCTTCTTAAAATATGAAGATTGTGAGGCTTTCAATTGAGTATTCCGGAATAACATTGTTCCTGACAATTGCAATGTGGTAAGAACGCAGATACATTGAACGTGTATAAAACCAAAAAATTCACTCAACCACATAATTCTTAACAAAGTAAAATATTCTCCAAAATTACCTCTCCTTCAAGTAACGAGGGCATAATTGAAACCGTAGTTGTGCAAGTTCTTGAAAGAAAATTGAGAGTGCTTTAGCAAGAACATAGCTGACTAATCCTTCAGTTATTTAATTTTACCTAGGAACAATAGAGAAATATATCAATATCAATATCTATAGGAAACAGGAATACCCGTGATGTCCGACACTCTATTATTTCCATTACCAAGCAAAAGCTTTGCAACATCATAAACAAAAAATGATTAATATTCATAAAAAAACAGTAGTGTGAGATGTACTTCTTTTCTATTTAGAGCATTGAGTTTGCGTAGTTCATGATCCGGAGTAGAACCAAAACAGTGAAATTTAGCATGAAACTTTATAACCATGACCTGCGCCAACAAAGGATTGTTACAACAACACTCCTCCCTATTTCATTACAGCTTTCCCAGTCTGGGCTTTTACCAAATACTGGATTTATTTCAACTTAATTAGGACGCATCTTTAGGAGATTTTAGAGAAATTTATTTGTCTTGTCTTATTGTAAGGCATGTTTTCTAAATTAAGCATATGACATAATTTACTCAAACTCAATTCAAATACAAAGTATCATATCCTAAATTTACAATCTCAAATCTATATACTTACATCTGTGCAAAGGAATAACTTAACGAAATTCGGAATTTACTCAAACTCAATTAAAATACAAAGTATCATATCCTAAATTTACATTCTCAAATCATCTGAAATCTGAGGAAAAAACATGTCAAATGAAAAGATATAGAAAAAAAATCATCAAATTAACTGGAAGATACCGCAAAATTCGACACCGGCACACCCGTCATCACAACGACTCTGTGTCGAATTCCCCTTCACGATGCTCTCTTCAGATTCTAATAATGTGTGACTTTAGATGAGTGATTGATTGTCTCTTCTGATTCAAATTCTGCATCCATGACGTAGGTGGCATACACATGTCAAGACCTGGAGAGCCACGTGTCAGTAATCTATTGTTTTAAACATACTACTTTATGTTGTTTCAACTAAACATTATCTCGCACAAATTCTATTACACATTGCAGTAAAAAGGCAAATAGTGCGACAGTAACAAAATGCATGATATGATTAATACCTCATATGCTATGATCGCATCAGCAACAGCTGGTTGCCTATGAGGACCAGTTTTGAACTCAGTAAGATACCTATGGACATTCCCTTTCCTGTATAAGTGGAGGAGGTTAATTAACTTGGCCTGAATTGAAAGCAACAACTAATACTACAATAGATTAAAGCCTAGCCTACTCACAGTGCAGTGTAAAGCACAAAGGCTTGTGGAGTAGACTCTGAGAAGGGAATGAGATGTTGTTCAAGAATACTCAAAACTTCGTTATAGATTTCAGTCGCATCAACCTCCACCGTTCGCTTATACTAATTGATTAGTCCAACATTCGGGTCATCCGATTTCAATTCGTCTACTTTTTTTGACAAGGTTAGCAAAGATTATGTGCCGTAAAATCTTATTCCCTCCATGACTACTTATTCGTCTACTTATTGATAAGTTTACTTATTGATTACCATGACTCACAAATCAGATTATGTCGCAAAAATCTTATATGAATCAGTTAAGACATAAATTAAATTGAGAAGCTTAGGAATTCCCTAACAAAAGCGGTAGAATAATTCTCCATTGATAAAATCTCAAAACCTATAATCAGATAGCTTGCTGCAATTAGCATATTTAAATTGGGGAATAAAAGCTGACCAAAATAATTAAACTGTTATAATATTTCACCAATTATCAAAATGCCAATACTTTAGCAATCCAATTTTACCTTTTGCAATTTAGTTTACTCATTCGATCGTATCAAAGAATTATAAACTAATGTGTAAAACAGGACAAATGCGATTGAGTGAGAATAAAATCGGAGAACTTGATGAGTAAATAAAGCAGCAGATGCGGGGACTTCAAGGTCTTCAGCCTTTCATGATTATAAGAAGATTGATCTAGACATAGACTAATTAAATAATCAAAAAATCATGAAAAAACTTGACTAATCTCACAATACAAACCATTAGCAAAAAACCGCACGCAGGACATGCAGCTATAATTTATAATATGAATTGCAACAATTCAAAATAGAATATGAGCAAGTTAATGTTTAAGGGAATCAAAACTTTAAACTGCAAACACATGAATTTTGAATAATTTAAAATAATTAAACTATTATAGTATTTCACCAATTATCAAAATGTCAATACTTTAGCAATCCAATTTTACCGTTTGCAATTTAGTTTACTTATTTGATCGTATCAAAGAATTATAAACCAATGTGTAAAACAGGACATATGTGATTGAGTCTGAATAAAATCGGAGAACCTAACGAGTAAATATAGTTGCACATGCAGGGACTTCAAGGTCTTCAGCCTTCCATGATTATCAGAAGATTGATCTAGACATAGAGTAATTAAATAATCGAATAATCATAGAAAAACTTGACTAATCTCACAAAAGATTTTTTTACCTGAATAAATGTGATCCATTCAATCTTGTTAAATTTCATCGTCCCTTTCTTAACAAAGATGACTCGGTCTTCATTCAAACATTTTATCTAACACAAAGTGTTCAAGTTTTTACAATCTTCAGATCATCTTATTCTTTCCTTCGATCAATGTTGATATTCAAATTGGGAGCTAATGAATTAGGAACGTAGGCGCCTGAGGTAGAAGACTACAACAATTCAATTCAATCATTAACAATATGCGACTAGTTCCTCTTATTTTCTCACACATTATTCAATCGAGATAAAATCCAAAGCCATGTACTTAGATATTACTTCACTGAGTCATCGCATAACGCAATCGGCCTTTTCTCTTCGGCGCTCACCACAATTTGCTTCTCATAATCTTTGGTCGTTTGTCACTCTATGTGAATTTGTGTGTCAGATGAGCAAAACCGTTCTCTTTTGGCGCTTCAAGTTTTTGGCGTCTTTCGAGTGGTGGAGTAATGAAACTGAAGAGACAAAAAGGGAAGAGAATGGGTAAAACTTTGCAAACGGTTCATTGTCTTGTCCCGAGAAGATGCCATGTATCTCAAATTTGACGTGGCGACAGGTTGGATCCTTCTGGATGACACATGACGAAAGAATAAACACTCTAAAATGACAAATGTCAAAAGGATGGAGAGACTTTCTTCCTTTTATTATATAAGATTGGAGTAACAATAATGCACCCACTTTTCAAGAGATGGCCCCGGTCTACATGGATGTGAATTATAATCAAGAAATTGATTCACGAGATGGATTTGAATTTCATGCAGCTCCAGAAGTAAATTGTTACGATAATGAGAGAAGTTTTGAGTACAATTACCAAATGCAACAAGCTTCCTCTCATTATCAAGAGTGGGGAAGCAATGAATATTGGCCACCAAATGATGAAGAGAAGCACAAAATAGAAGATGTCATGACAAGGATGGAAGATATGTTGAAAAGGACGATAGAGGAACAAGCTAAGACAAATTAGCAACATGCAAGGGGACTCAAATCACTTGAGTGTGTAACTGGGCAACTTACCACAGTCGTTGGGGAGTTGAGCATCGTCATTAAAGAACTACAAGAAGTGGAGGACCCAAGTGAGGAGAATGAAGATGACAAGCTCATTGTCAAAAGAGATGAAGAGAAATGTCCTTTGATGGACATGAGCTACAAGGAACAAGAAAATCAAGAAGCATCACAAGATGAGTTGGAGAGCGAAATGAGCATTTCTAAACCTTTAAACTCTTCAATTTGCACTTTAATTGATATTGATGCTTCTATTGATTTTATTTTACCTCTTGATCACTTTGATATTAAGAAAGAAGTTGAGAAGAGCTTGGGCATTCTTGGGAAAAAGAAAAAGGAATGGCAAGAGATGTGGAATGAACAAGATGGACATTCATCGATGAAAGTATGGAAGAAACATGTGGATGATTGGCCTTCCATTCATAAGAGTCTCATTGGGTTTGAAGCTCAAATGTTGGAATACAATGGGAAGGAGGATCGATATCCATGGCCTTTCCGATGAGTTCTTTTATTTTCGTCCGGCTTGAAGACGTTAAACTTAGCGCTAAATGGGAGGCAACCCATTCTTTTATTGCTTTTTTTAGTTTTATTTTAGTTATTGTGCATTTTGATTTCTTTTTGTTGAGTTTTTGCTTTGTAGGTTGAGTGTTGTGTGGATGTTCAATGATGAGTTATATGCATGGAAAGCTCAAGGTGGTGGTGCTTTGGTGCTAAGATGTCCAAGGGGCAATCGGTTGTGGTAGCTTGCTTCTTTAGTGAACTTTCTTGGTGGAAAAATTCTAAGGTAACACACTCATTCTCAAACTTTGCATTCAAATAGATAGTTTCATTTAAGTTTGGGGGGATGATTTCGTGTGTTTACCTTCATTTTTATTGCACAGTTTATCCTATAATTGTGTAGCTTTGTTGAATGAGATTTCTTGTGGAAGAAAGTGTTTGAGCCTTAATTGATGGTGATTGTTGGTTTTTGAAGTTTGGTTAAGCTTGTTGGTATTGATTGATGATTGCTTTTTCACTTGATTATGTAAAGATTTTTGCTTGGTTTGGTGCTCTCGAATTCATGATTAGACAAACCCGTGAGCTTTAGAGCTTTAGACTTTCATGTATTATGGTCTAATTTCCTTCTTGTGAGTATCATTCATGCTTGTGTGCTCTAGAACTTGCCAATTGTCTTGTTTGAAGCAACTATTTGTGTGAAATCTTTGAAAGTGATATAAGGTCATCTTTGTTTTGAATAGTCACTTGCCCAAATTTTCCATACCAAATGAAATGTTTCCGTAGTTAGCCACTTTGAGCCTATTGACCTATTATTTGGCAACCTTCAAAATTTAGCCTATTTGTCCATCTTTTATTAGCCTATTTTTTTATGAACTAGTGGAGCTTGAATGTTAATAAATGTGGTTGAATTGAGGTAAAATGTGAATTTGTGGATTTGTTTGGTTGAAAAGTGAAAAGATTGAAAAAAAAAACGAGAAAAAGATGAATTGTGAGTTGTACATGAAGAAGATTGAGTTGATTTGAAAAGAAAAAAAAAATTGAAATTGAAAAATAAAACTCTCTCGTGTACAAGAATTTGGTAGAGCTTGAAGTTCAAAAGTGTTCAAAAAAGTTTTGGTGGTGAAGAATGTACTTTAAAAGAGTGAGCAAATGAATTATGGGAGTTTAAATTTGGAGTTGCAACTTAATAAATTGTAACTTTCCTTTTGAAGATTTAGAAATGTTTCTAGGCATTTTTACTTCTTGCTCCACTAGTTTGATGAGTCACTTTATCCAAATATTCCCTACCTTAACCAAAGAGCCTACATTACAACCAAATGAGAAGCCCTTGTTGATTCATTGATTGAACACTTTCATGTGGTGGAGAACTTAGACATTTGGCAAGCTTATGGTAGTGCACTTGTGTGATTTGATGTCGAGAGCATACATTTCCTTGATATACACTTTTGAGTGATGAGAGATACACTTACTTGTGAGGATATTGTGAATTGAGCACTTAATCTTGCATTGATTTGAGCATAGTTTGTGAAGTTGTGTGTTGATGTCTTTGCCTCTTGGCTTGACTAGATTGATAGAACTTGACAATCATTTATATTTTGGCTTGAGTGAATTTCTTCGCAATCCTCCCACTTATTTTATTTTTCTTTCGTTGCTCAGGGACGAGCAACACTTTAAGTTTGGGGGAGTTGATTAGTGTAAAAATTGCTCGAAATTCATGTGTTTAATTCGCATAATTTGATAGAATTTATTGCATTATTTACACTAAATTGACTAATTGCACTTGATTTGGAGAAAGGGTGTTGTTTGCTATTTTTATAGGAAAAAGAGCACATTTGGAGTGAAACACGCCTCAATTATTTTGTGACGTCAATTGAAGAAATTAAATGAGAATGGAGTCGAGCAAAAACAGAAGTTGAAGATTATTTGGGCCAACAATTTAATTGATGGCCCATTTAATTGAGTAGTACGAGAATTTCAATGGACCAAGTGGGCCCATTTGATAATTGTTGTAAGGAATGAATTAAAAAGCAAGCAACCCTTGTGGCTTGATGAAATTAGCCCAATTATGGCAGCTGTCAAAGAGGAAGGAAGCTGCTGAAATTAAAACAATTAATTTAGGAAGGTTACCATATACAGTAATATAATTAATTTAAGAAGGTTACCATATACAGTATATATTACTTGGAGGCCACACCACACAGGCGACTATATATAAAAAAGGAAGTGAATTGGAGAGAAGGAGAGAGCAGTAGGGAAGACGGAGAAAACGGAGCAACTCATCGGGGGAAACCCTACCCCTCCACACTCCACCCAATGAATTAGTTTAGCTTGTTATTTTATTTTTTAGATAGATTTAATAGTTTATTTTATTCGATTGAGGAATTGAAGGATTAGAAGACTTAAAGGTGATATTTTTCTTTTATTTAAGTTTTGTTTGGTAAATTTCATGTCTGTTTCAATTTCTCTTATTGTGTTAGTCATGCGTGTTTTCTCAAACACCATGGTTTAAGCTTTTTATGCTTTGGGTGTTTGAAACCATGTGAATATTTAGTGTTGAAATTGTTTATGCTTTGATTATTGTTGATATTTGGATTATTGCTTCTCTTATTGGGTTTTATTGGTGCTTTGTGTATTAGTTTCTATTAATCCGTATTTTGAGGCATGTTTAGCGTAGACGAGAGTTACATGAACATGTTTAAAATGGTGTGAGTTGTTGATATACAAATGCGTTTATTATACTTTTAATTCGTGGAGAGAGAGAGTTAATTGTATTAGAATCCTCATTAAGAGACATTAATTACTTGAATGGTTATTTGGGTAGTTGATGAGGATTAGGAAGATGTCTTATTACCGGGTTTGGGAACACCTTAGACGTAAGGCTATAGTACCCGAAGGGAAACGATTTTCATCCTAGCATCTTGATGCTCTTAGCAAGTCCAAATTGAAGCATAAAAACGAAATAAACAATCTCACTCGATTTCACTAGCTAGGTAGAGAACACCCGAAGCATTCCCACACTTGCACTTCTTCGAATTTCATTCGTAGTTGTTATTTGCTTTTAATTGTCATTATCTTATTTTCTTGGTTAATAGTTAATTTACTTATTATGATTCTCTTTAGTTTAATTTATTGTCTTTAGATTATTGTTTAGTTTTAGTTTTGCATCCAACTCTCGAAACCGTAGCTACATTAGGTATAACAACACACAACTCTAGGGATCCATTGCACAAGCCCACCTCCCGTGGTTCGATACTACTTGGTTGAAATACTTGCGTGTATACTACTGCGATCCCTTATGCTTGAGGGGAAGTAGTTAGTCAAAATATATTGCCTAAAATTCGTTCAAGTCAACTACATTTTGTATAAACGTATGTTCACATAAGCTTATTATGAATCATGGAACCAACACCCCCACCCCCCGAATATCATTAACATGTTTATAATATGAATTTTATTTTCATGATAAGTCTTAATATGGAAACAGTTTATATAAAATATTTTGTCATTTTACTTTAACTTGTATTTTCTATAAGCGTTAGTAGTCAATTCCTATAAAATTAGTTTTAAAAAATAGTACTCATTCGTCCCTTCAAAGGTTACTCATTTTACCATTTTGAATATTCACTATGTCTCGATCTCTACCCTTTCTCTTACATCTCCCTTCATTTTCCATTTCGTACTTAATTCAATAGTATTGCATAATATGTTGAAGAATATAGAAATACACAACACAGACGACTCTCATGCATGCAAAACTCACACATGCGTTACATACACACTTATATATATACAAATCCTATACATATAAAAAGGTAGTTACCTATTTAACAAACTATTGTTAGATAGAAAACTCTAGAATGTTGAGCTCTCTATATATAGTGTATACCTCACACATTATTGCTTTGAGTTGAATATATACAATTTAAACATAGTATCATGAGGTCAAGTTTTTCCTCTTGGTTTTGATGTGTATTTTGCAAGTTCTACCTTTCTCCTTCTTATCTTCATACCTTTGATTTCAGAAACCGTCGTGTTCATACCTTTCTTCATATCTTCTTCAGCTTGTAACCGCCTATCTCTTCACATCTTCATCCATCTCAACCAACTGTTCTTCACATCTTCATCGATCATTCAACTCCCGATCCTTTCCGCTCTCATACTACTCTGATTCTTCTCTTATGGCTACTCAAAATTCCTCTCCTGCTCTTCCCCGATTCATTACGTTATCAATTCGCCTTGATAATGCTAATTATCCTTTTTGGCGTAATCAAGATCTTGCTTCGGTACGTGCTCATAACTTTGAAAATGTTCTTCTTTGCACAACCGTTCCACTGAATCCAGCTGAATCTACGTTAGAATCAATCTCTTGGCAGAGGAAAGACCAATTCCTCCTCAGTTGGCAATTAAGTTCTGTTTCTGATTCGATGCTTGGTTATGTTAGTCAGTGTGAGCATTCGTTTCAGCTCTGGTTGGTGTTTGAATTGCTCTTTCAATCGCAGTCGAGTGCCAAGGCTATGATTCTTCGATTACAGCTTCAAACTCAGAGGAAATGTGGTCTGAGTATTGATAACTTTATCTTAAAGATGTGATACATTGCTGATGGATTATTTCATGCTGGACAACCGATCAAGGATAATGAACTGGTCATGTACATCCTTGGAGGTTTGGGTGCTAATTTTGATGCGGTAGTGGTTTCACTCACAACTCGTGGATCCATTCCATCATTACCTGAGGTGAAATCGATCTTACAGGCGTATGAGGTCTGTTTGATGAATCATAGCTCGCACTCTATTCAACTTAAAGGAGGAAACATCTCTACTTCTCTACATCCATCTGCTCATGTTGTATGTAAGGATAATCGAGAAGCAACTAGAAACACTGGAAAGGGTAGGGTTTACTCTAAACCTAGGGTTGTTTGTCAACTATGTGGCCGTAAGTTTCACACAGCAGCTAAGTGCTATAAGAGGTTTGATCAAACCTTTTCTGGTCTTGAAAATTCCACATCCAGATTATATAACCCTAACTCTCACTCCATATCATCTCCTCGTCCACCTCCTTATCAAGCTCATCTTACTCAATGCCAATCTACATACTCACCTTTTCCTAACAATCACCCTTCTACTTTCATTGGTCATGTGAATCAAGGTGCTTCCACCTCTGGCCCTTCCTCTCCCTCTCCTTGGTTTGTTGATAGTGGAGCTACACACCATGTTACCTCACAGCTAGCTAATCTTCATATCAACACTCCATACCAAGGTATAGACTCTCTCATTGTTGGTAATGGAGATACTTCCCGTATTATGCACACTGTCTCTTTCAATATTCCATTGCATGGTGGATCTAGCTCTGTTGTTATGAATAATCACTACAAAAAATTGTCTAAAAGGCAACGAATATTAGCAAGGGCAGGCGGCAATTGCCAATTGGCAACGGATTTTTTGGCAATTGCCAGAAAAAAGGCGACGAATGTTGTCGCGGTCCCCTTTTGGCAACGAAAAAGACAACGGATGTTGTCGCGGTCGCCTTTTGGCAACGGAAAAGGCAACAGCGTGTGTTACACTCGCCAAAAGGCGACAGGAGTGGGCCCCTTGTAAAATGGCAACAGGACCCCATTCGCTAAAAGGCAACGGGAGTAATGGGCCCCTTGCTAAAATGGCAACGGGAGTGGGCCCCTTGCCAAAACCGTTGCCCTAATGAATATATTTATAATAAACAGTCGCCCTATTTGAATTATATGTATATTATATGTATCATTTTTTTTAATTCTTCCCCCGTCTTATTCTTCAATTTGTAAAATGATTTGATACATTATTAATCACAATTTGTATGTCTTTTTTTTTTTTTTTTACTTATATCACATACAAAAGAATTGTAAAAATTTCTAATATTTTTAAACCACAAAACAAATTAATGTGTCAAAAGATCTTTGAATACTATTAACTGGAGTATTAATTTTTCAAATTCTAGTATTCTCATGATTTTTTCAAAAAATAAGTCAATAATATGAATACAAATCTTCAACTAGTAAGAACGTGCATTACATGATTGATTACTGTCTTTTTCTTAAACTACTAAATTTAATTCGTCAAAATTTTAAATCTAGATGGAGAATGTGTATATTATTACTGTCTTTTTCTTAAACTACTAAATTTTCCTTAAAATTTTAAACCTAGATGGAGAATGGGTATATTATTAAGTACGAGTTAAATGATTCAAACCTTAAAAATAATTATACTCAATGTTGTATGCAATGATATTGTTGTGAATTGAAAATTAGAATGAATTTAAATGTTGTAAATTGAAGATTAGAATAAATTTAAATGTATAAGTGAAAATAATTATACTCAATGTTGTATGTAATGATATTGTTGTAAATTGAAAATTAGAATGAATTTAAATGTTGTGAATTGAAGATTAGAATAAATTTAAATGTATAATTGAAAATAATTATACTCAATGTTCTATCTAATGATATTGTTGTGAATTGAAAATTAGAGTGAAGTTAAATGTTGTAAGTTGAAGATTAGAATAAATTTAAATAGTGTGAATTGATAATTTTAATCACCGTAATAAAATTATTTAATTTGAAACACATAATTTAGTAAATTCTCATTTAGAAATAAATATGATATGCTTTGAAAATTTAATAATCAACAATTAAAGTTAAAATGGATTGAATTAAAGAATTAAAACTAAAATTAAATATATATTAATTGCATTCACAACATGTCGACTAAAGCTCATAGCCTAAACGGCACACAAGGGGCGCCCATAATGCTTCGCGACCGAGAGGTTGCGGGATCGACCCCTAGTGATCGCGAAATTCGCGAATTATTGGAATAAATAGGTGGCCCAGCGGTGAGTGGGGTGGGTTGTGGCCCTTGATACCTGGGTTCGAATCCCAGGTTCTAATTTTTTAAAACCTAGTGAAAAGGCAACGGATTAGAGCTGTTGCCAATTGACAACAGAATGGGCACCTTGCAAAAAGGCAACGGATTCGCGCCACACGCTCGCCAAAAGGCGACATATACATTAATTGTGTTGCCTTTAAAATGGCGACGAGCATATTGTCAACTGGGGTAAACCGTTGCCTTTTCCGTTACCTTTTAGATTGAAGAGAGGGGAATTCGTTGCCTTTCCCCTCGCCTTTTGGAGCATTTTTTGTAGTAAATGTTCTACATGTGCCAGCTATCACTAAGAATCTTATGAGCATATCTCAGTTTCTTAAAGATAATGATGTTGTTATTGAATTCAATGCTGATTGTTGTCTTGTTAAGGACCTGAAGTCTCACAAGATACTATTGAAAGGGGTGCTTAAAGATGGACTGTATATGCTGGACTTTGGATGCTTGAAGGCTCACAGAGATTCTGTTCATGATCATCATGTATCTAGCTACTGCACTAGTATTGTGAATAAGGTCAGCCAAGTGTTAGTGTTAATAATACTATTTTACATGAGAATAAATGGAGATTGTGGCACCCTGATGATTCAACTTTATCTAGTGTTTTGAGAAGCTTGAATACTGCTTGTAAGCCTTCTTAGGCAAAATTTTGTGATGAATGCAAAATTGGGAAGATGCATTTGAAACATTTCTCATCTGTTATGCATCATGTTGCATCTTCATTTGAACTGTTACATATGGATGTATGGGGGCCTGCATCTTGTATGTCTATAGATGGTTATAGATACTATCTATTGTTGATGATTACACTAGATTTGTATGGATTCTCCCTCTCACAACAAAGTCTGACGTACTTGTTGTATTCACACAGTTTATGAGGTATGTTGAATGATCTTTTGGTAAGCTAATCAAGGCTATACAACATGACATGGGTACTGAGTTTCTGCCGGTTGCAAAGCTAGTTAAGCCTCTTAGTGTTCAAGTAAGTTTGGCATGTACATGCACTCACCCTCAGAATGGCTTGGTTGAAAGAAAGCATCAACATGTCACAGAATTTGGCTTGGCCATGCTTGCTTGATCTAAACTTAGTATGGCTTTCTGGTGGCATGCCTTTTCCACTGCAGTCCATGTTATCAACATGCTTCCCTCTCCTATCACCAACAACACATCTCTTTTTGAACTTCTTCACAGTAGGCCACCTGATTACCTCTCCCTCATGGTTTTTGGTTGTGCCTGCTTCCCATTTCTCAGGCCTTACAACACCTCTAAACTGCAGTTCAGAAGCTCTAAGTGCATATTTCTGGGATATAGCTCAACTCATGAGGGATATAAATGTCTTCATGAGTCTGGCAAGATTTTTATCTCAGCTTATGTTCAATTCAATAAAGATGAGTTCCCTTCTTTTACTCAATCTCATGCTGCTTCTCCATCTCACACTCCTGTTTTCTCAGCTCAAATACCAACTCCACTCCTCATAACCAATGCCACTCCTATTAATACACCTCCCACAAGCTCAGCTTCTGAATCATATTAGCAATTATCTCCTCAAGACAAATGCTCTCTCCTGCACAAACTACACCACCTTCTTCTCCCTCAGCACATCCATCTCCTTTATCTAATTCTAGCTCCTTAAGATATATGCTTCCCCCTGCACCAGCAGCTTCACCATCTGTCTCCTCCTCTAACCTTATTCCTCCTTTTCACCCTATGCAAACAAGGTCCAAATCTAGAATTTATAAACCTAAGGCTCTTCTCTCCACTACACTCATTCCTGAACTTACCTCTGTCATTGAAGCAAGTAAGAGCTTAGAATGGAAACAGGTTATGCAGCTTGAGTATGATGCACTGATTCAAAATGGCACTTGGCCCCTTGTTCCCCCATCTTCAGATATACACCCCATCACCACCAAGTGGCTATTTAGAGTGTAGTATAATAAAGATGGCACTGTTGAGAGATACAAAGCTAGGCTTGTGGCAAGGGGTTTTCAGCAACAAGCTGGTGTTGACTACTCCAGTACTTTCAGTCCAGTCATTAAACCAGTTACCCTTCGCATTGTTTTCACTCTAGTTGTTTCAAAAGGTTGGTCTATTCAACAAGTTGACGTCAATAATGCCTTTCTCAAGGGGTTACTACATGAAACAGTCTACATTGCTCAACCTGGAGGATTTGTTCACCCTAATAACCCAAATTATGTATGCAAGCTCAGAAAGGCTCTCTATGGCTTAAAGCAAGCCCCAAAGGCCTGGTGTGACACACTCAATGCATTCTTGGCTCAGCAATGCTTCATCCATTCTACTTCTGATCACTACCTATTCCACAAATTCAGTCAGGGACACATCACTCTTTTGTTAGTATATGTGGATGATATTTTGATCACTGGTGATGACACTACTCTTGTGCATCAGCTTATTCATGCACTTCACTCTCAGTTCTCTCTCAAACACTTGGGAGAGGTCAACTACTTTCTGGGAATAGAAGCTCACTCCACTCATTCACTCATCAAACTCACCCAATCCAAGTATGCCAATGATATTATTTCCAAAGCTCATCTCAATGATTCTAAACCCTATCCAACACCAATATGTCCTTCTTCAAAACTTTCTCTATCTGACAGCCCTCCATTTGAAAAACCCACTCTATATCGAAGTATTGTTGGAGCTCTTCAATACCTCACACTAACTAGACCAGACATAGCCTTCAGTGTCAACAAACTTTCCCAGTTCTTGTTGTAAGCACATTAAAATTGCACCCAATTAAACGGTGACACATGGACAAATATATATTAAAATCAAATTAATTTACTATTTCAATTTGGGAATTTAATTAAATTAATTCTCGAATTAAATAGTTAAATTAGTGATATTTAATATACACGGTACGGGCCGGTCAAATTATACGAGTATCGAAATACTCGTAATTAGTAAGAATAAATTTGACTTACCATATATGGAGGAAATCAAATCACATATCTTCAAAAAGGAAAGATAATTAAATTAAAACCAATCAAGCCAATCAAATCGGCATCAGCCAATAAGAAGGCGCCACGTGGTATGGTAAATAGGGAAAGTCTTCACTCCCTCACCCTATAAATAGGGTCCCTCCCTCATTCATTTTAGAGACACAACACGAGAATCTTCAAGACTCTAAAGTTCTCTGTAGAGATTTAGAGTGTTCTTCAACATTCAGAGGAGCTTCAAAGTCGTTCTTCGTGCAAAGCGGCCAAAAGCAGCGTTCGATTCGAGATCAAGGTGCTAAGCCCCTCAATCCGGCGTTTCTTCAAGGAAGTTCTTCGTGGATCATCAACGATCTTCAAAGGCGTTCTTCGTGCAAAGCGGCCAAAAGCATCATTCGATTCGATATCAAGGTGCTAAGCCCCTCAATTCAGCGTTTCTTCAAGTCAAATTCAAAGGCGTTCTTCGTCACCTTCGAAGGTGTTCGTCTAAAATCTCTCCAAATCAACGTTTTATCCAAAATAAGACGTCAAGTCCTTGGATAAACGTTACAAATTTTCAAATTCAATCGTGGTCAAGATCAAAGCGAGGATCACGCCACAAAATCTTCAAAGTCAAAGTCAAGATTCGAAGAGAAGAATCAGAGGAATAAATTAGAGACTTGTAAATCCACAAAATTTCTCAGTTTAATCCGAAAGAATAAATTGTATCTCAATTTTTGTGTTTTTATATTAATTCACGAAATTTGTTGTTACACTTGCAAAATCCAACTCAAAATCATTGGAAGGCTTGTAAAGGAGTTCTTAGATACCTGAAAGGCTCTTTAATTCATGGCATATTTTTTTCTCCTATTTCTGATTTCAGGTTGCAAGGATTTGTGGATGCAGATTATGCTTCTAGCATTGATGACATGCGCAGCACTTCAGGGTTTTGTATCACGCTTGGACAAAATCTTCTTTTTTGGAGCTCGAGAAAGCAATTCGTCGTAGCTCGAAGCAGCACAAAGGCAGAATATAGGGCTCTTGCACTTGCTACAACTAATCTCTTATGGATAGCTAGCCTTTGTAAGGAATTACACATTTCAATTCTTTCCCCAGTCTACTTTGGTGTGATAATCAAGGGGCGATTACTTTGGCCTTTAGTCAAGTCTTTCACTCCCGTACCAAACACATTGAAGTGGACTTTCACTTTCTGATGTTACGTTCCCTAATTAATTTGCTTTGAGGTTATGTTCACTTTCTCAAACATAAAGAATATACACAAATGTAATTGAAGTTTGTTCCCTAATTAATTTGTTTTGCTAAAAAAATAAGTATAAATTTATTTTAGTAAAACACATTTGTTGTTTAATAAATTAATAAATTAATAAATTTAATTATTTTATTAATAACATTAGTTGTGCTCAATTATTGTGTTAGTGCAATTATTAAAAATGAATTTGATTCCTTTCTTGTCAAGGCCAATGCAAACAAATAAGTCAAGAAACGTGTGATAATTGATTCCAATCATCAGGGCCCAAGTAGAAGTAATTATTATTAATTAAGCCAAAAAATAAAATGAAATGAAGATCTGCGAAAAGATAATGTTTCATGATTTTTGAAAGCATAATTTGTTTTTATTAAAAAGAAGGGGTCCGTCACTGAATACATCAGTATAGTGACAATATTTGGTTCCTAAACCAATCATTGAAAAAGATAGAGTTTCTTGTATGGGGTATTCCCAACCCAAATTTTTCTTTTATTTTTCTACTTTAAAAATTATTACAGTATATTTTTTTAAAGAATAATTATATCATTATATTTTCAATCACATTATAAACCTATTTAATTAAAAGTAGCTAATTAAAATAACAAATTAAGTTTCTACATATAACGGTGCAAGATTGAGGCAGGGATGTCTGTACCAATATTTATGCACCAATATATCTGGTTTAAAAACAATCAATTAAAATTATATATTCAAATTATTTAAAATTCAATTATATGATATGCAATTTTTTGTTAAACAAATCAACGGTATGCACATAATTGCATTAACATATAAGAATTTGCTATATATAAAATGGAGTATTATTTTAATTCGTGGATGTTATAAATTGATGATAACAAAAATTTATATGCAATATTGCATACATGCATTTCAGTCATTCACACACATATTTTTTATAAATACACCACAAGCTTAATTCACACACATTTTTTATAAATACACCCACAAGCTTAATTCACACACACATTTTTTATAAATATAACCACTGACAGCTCAATTCACACCCACATTTTTTATAAATGCACCGACTGACAGAAATTGAACATGGTCGTCTTCTCAGAGCAGTTTTCGATCACCTCAGGCCGCGGTTGGATGCTGCAATTTACGATACCTTAATCCTTAAACATTTTATATTTCTTTAAATATTCTTTAATACTAATCATTATAGGTCAATGTTATTTTGTATTACGTGCAACAATATATCTTACTACATGCAATAATATATGTTACTATATATTATTATGTGGGTTACTTAATCAATAAAAAAATATAAAAATATAAAAGAATCAATATTACTATATAAAATTGTGTTATTACTACATGTAATAATTTGTTTTACTACATAAAAAATTATATGTTACTACATACTACAGTTTGAATTACTACATTGAATAGACAATTGTTACTATATGTAACTTTATCAAATGATCTAATA
The DNA here is from genome assembly GCA_963675135.1 of Galeopsis tetrahit. NCBI lineage: Eukaryota > Viridiplantae > Streptophyta > Magnoliopsida > Lamiales > Lamiaceae > Galeopsis > Galeopsis tetrahit. Next base: position 8,258,493 of record OY776127.1, on the reverse strand, counting down.
TTTTTCGCATCATCCTACAATAAAACATTTTGTATTACAACATGATTATTGTGTTTACTGCATTCGATAATATATGTTACTATATATTATAATGTGAGTTACTACATCAATAAAAACACTAGAAAAAATGTGTTACTAAATAAAAGAATTTGTATTATTATATAAATAGTTTGTGTTATTACTACATAAAATAATGTGTATTACTACATATTACAATTTGAATTACTACATTTAATATCCCGCGTTCGACAATAAAATAAAAGATAAAAAAATCACAAAAACGAGTAAAATAAACGGATTAAAAATTTTGAATTAAGCTGTCAGTGGGTGTATTTATAAAAAATGTGTGTGTGAATTAAGCTTGTTGGTGTATTTATAAAAAATGTGTGTGTGAATTAAGCTTGTGGGTGTATTTATAAAGAACATGTGTGTGAATGACTGAAATGCATATATGCAATATTTCATACAAGACTAGCCCATTGATGATAATGGTGGAGCGCGCCCTCCTTTCTTGGCTGATTGGCGAGTAGGGGGTCGCGGGGATACAATTTAAATTTTCTTTATAATAGTATATATTTGAGAAAATTTCAAAATACATTAGGTCGATTTTATTTTATATCATTAAAGTTTTCACTCTTTTAAAATATGTTTTAAGGTGTCCAATTTACATTCTTTTTGTTGAAAAATTAAAATTTTCGCTAGAAATTGACACGCGTACCTCGACCATGTATTTAAAATTGGGGCTTCCGACAAATTTGGTGACTGAGCACCACATATAATAAAAATTGTCACATGTAATTAAAAATATGACAACGTGTGCAAGCTATTGGAGGGAAAGCTTGATGGCAAACCTTGTAACTATTGTTGCAAAATTGGGCAACAATAAACATTGAATTAAAAGAACGAAAAATTAATCTCAAAATTAGAAGAAAAAAATAAACAAAAACTTAGAAACACAAACTTAATTAGAAAGAAAAACACATAAAAAAAAACTTAGATTTGGTTGGATCCCGACGTCGTTAGTATGTTTGCTCTATTATTTCGCTTCCTTTCATCTTTAAATCTCGTCGAGTTGAATTTTTTTTTAGGGGTCGTTGAGTTGAGTTTTGTGGGTGTATTTTAGAACATTTTTTATAAACAAAATTTGTTGTTTATGTTTATAATTAAGAGAGATGATGACGTAACCATATTTTTAATTACATGTGGCGCAGTCAGTCAGTCACCAAATTTGTCGGAAACCCCAATAATAAACACATGTTCGAGTCGCGCGTGTTAGTTGTCGGCGAAATTTTTAATTTTTCGACAAAAAAAAAATGTAAATTGGACACCTTAGAACATATTTTAAAAAAGTGAAAAGTTAAAGGATTTAAAATGAAATCGACATTCGGTCCCCTTGGCTTATATATATTTTGGTCTCTATTGGAATACTTATATACTCTCCGTTTTACAATAAGTGAAGTTTGAGCCTTTTTTTTTTCTTATACACAATTAAATGACGTTTAAATATTTTTTACATTGTTTACTCCAATTATACCCTCCTTTAACTTTAGAAAATATCTTAATTTCTAACTTATTTTTATTAACTAAAATTAGTTGTGTGAAAGATTAGTGTTTTTAAGTAAATTAAAATTATAGAAAATTAATGTGATTATAAACTTTTTTTATTATTTAATTTCTAACTTATTTTTATTAACTAAAATTAGTTGTGTGAAAGATTAGTGTTTTTAAGTAAATTAAAATTATAGAAAATTAATGTGATTATAAACTTTTTTTATTATTTAAGGGTATACTTTTCAATACATACCCTTTTTTAATTTCAATAAATTTCAAATATATGACAAACACTTAATCGTCTTTTTATTTTTAATTTCAATAAATTTCAAATATATGACAAACACTTAATCGTCTTTTTATAGAAGAAAATATGTAATCTCTTTAAAACAGAGCATATAAGAAAATTAAAACACTCCCATTTTTTATGAGGTTCAAATTCTCAAAAATAAAAAATCTTCCTAATATTGATATTCTCCAACAAAGTTCATAATACAAGTTCTATTTTGACATCTAGCTTCTCATAAACTTTTCATTTTCTTAAATTACAAATTTCATATCACTCTCTACTTATGACACATATATAATTGAAATTGAGTTTCATTGAATTGAGTTAAATGTTAAATCAAATATTAAATTATGTAAATTGAACATTAAAATTCAAATGTATATATTTCTCCAACAAAGTTTCAGAATACAAGTTCTAATGAGAATACGAACAGGTGACATACAAGGAGGAATTCAATATGAATTACTCCCTCCGTCCAATTTCATTATTCCCACTTTTCTTTTTTGGTTGTCCAATTTTATTATACACATACCCTTTTTAGAAACAATACTATTCATATTACTTTATCTCCACCCTCCTATCATCACTTATTTACCCACTTTGTCATTCACTTTATTCATAAACAATCATTTATTTACAAATGGACCTCACAATACCCAATCATACCCTAAATTTATCTACTTTATGAATAAACTAATCAATATTCATTAAAACCCGTGTCCGGAGAAGTGGGCATAATAAAATTGGACGAAAGGTGTATTAAATATGAATTTGAATCTCTTCTTGTCTTGTCGGCAAGGTTCCAATGCAAACAAAAAATACAAGAAACGTGCTTGTTTGATTGTTTTAGTAAAAGTAATTAAGCCAAAAAAAAATCCACCTGAGGAGGAAATGAAGTGTACCTTCACAAAGATTTGAACGGGCCTAAATACAAAATCAGACTAACACATACTCCCACCGACCCATAGTAAGCTTCTCACTTACTTATTTTGACATTTCGTCATAAATCTTCCATTTCCTTAAATGACAAATTTCACTATCACTCTCTACTTATAAGTCGGACGGAGGGAATATATAACAGTAAAACTCCTAGACATGGGGGATCCAAATCCACTCAAAACCTCTATAAATGGAAGCTTTAATTCTACGAATACCCTTTCATCCTCTTTCCTCCCAAGAAATACAGCTCCATTGCTGAATATTTCACCATCAAATGTCATCTCTAAGAGCCCTCAATTACCAATCATCATCTCTTCTACCACCAATAATCACCACCAAACAAAGAAATTAAAACAAACTACTACTCCTCATCATCTTGCAATCACCTTAAATGCTTTAGATGACTTCATATGCAACTTTCTCGACTTCCCCTTCGTCCCTCCATCGATCCAAAACGCGTACTTTCCGCCTTCTTTGCACCCGTGGACGAGCTTCCCCCCACCGCCTGCTCGGAGGTGGAGGGCTCACTCCCGAGCTGCCTCGACGGAGCCTACATCCGCAACGGCCCAAACCCTTAGTTCAACCCCAAGGGTCCTTACCATTTTCTAGACGGCGATGGAATGCTTCACATGGTCAAAATCTCCAAAGGCAAAGCCACATTCTGTAGCCGCTATGTCAGCACACAGTCGAGCGTGAAGCCGGGTACCCTTTTGTTCCGAGTATTTTCGCCTCCTTTAACGGCCCTGCTGCCTCAGTGACACGCGCTCTGCTAACCCTAGCGAGTGTCCTTACTGGGCAGTTTGACCCTCTGGTTCGCGGCTTTGGAGCCGCGAACACCAGCCTAGCACTATTTGCTAGGCACATATACGCACTCTGCGAATCTGATCTTCCGTACGCAGTGAAAGTGACACCCGACGGAGACATAATAACTCTCGGCTGCCACGATTTCCAAGCTTCCGAGTCGTTCATTAGAATGACAGATCACCCGAAAACGGACAGACGAACCGGAGAATCGTTCGCTTATGGGTACTCTACCACGCCTCCATTCATGACATATTTCAGAATTGACTTAGAGGGAAGAAAGCAAAAGGATGTCCCTATATTTTCCATGGGAGGAGCTACAACTCTTCATGACATTGTCGTTACTCAAAACTACGTCGTTTTCCCGGACATGCAAATCGTGGTCAACCCGTGGTCGATTTTGAGAGGAAAAATGTCGGTGGAAATGGATCTGGGTAAGGTTCCACGGTTCGAGATTATTCAGAAATATGCGGAGGATGATAAGGAGACGATATGGATCGATGCGCCGGGTTTCAACCCGTTTCATGTTATTAATGCTTGGGAAGAAGACGGCGGGGATAAAATCGTAATTGTTGCCACAAATGCGTTAGCAGTAGACATGTTCTTGGACGAAATTGGAGATTCTCAGTTGACAATGGAAAAGGTGACCATTGATGTCATTGAAAAGACAGTGAAGAGGTGCCCGTTGTGTCCTAAATATCTTGAATTTGGAGTAATCAATCCTGCTTATGCCGCAAACAAAACCAGGTAATACCATTCAAATGAAAGGTATCCAATTTTTTATTTTTTTTATTCAATACTCTTTATTAATATTAAGGAATAGTCAAAACATTCCTTGTATATAGGACGTACATATTTGTTATATTTACCTTTTGTATTTATCTTTTTCTAAAATCATGTAATTAGGTTATACTGTAATTACTCCTATAAATACAAGTAATTCCCCACTCACCAATTCAACGGTGATCATATCTCATTGTTCACACTCTCACACATAAAAACTGACACTTTTCTTTTCAATAATTTGCCAATTTCACCATCACAATATCTATAATTTTACATAAAAATAATTATTTAAATAATACACAAGTCAACTCGTTTTTTACTTTATAGAAGTACATAAAAATTTATAAAATCTTTGTATATAATTGCATTTTACAAAATAGCGTTTGCTCTATGCAACCAGCACCGGCTCGTTAGGCCACCTCTTTCTATTAGATTGGGTCGGTATCGGTATGACAGGCCACCTCTTTTAATCAGATTGGGTTGGCTCGGCCTACCGGGCCTACAAACCCGTGGCCTAGTCTAGCCCTAGGTGGGTTGTCATGTCGGGCCATCGAGTCAAAATGAAAAGTAAATATTTAAAAAATTTAGTCTGAGTTATATCTGAGTTACGGGACATAAATGAAATTATATCATTTATAAATATGTGAAGTTTGAGTTTTTTAAAAAAAATATTACAAGGATATTTTTGTAATTTTTTTTTTAGAAAATTAATTAATTTATCACATGACAAAGGTAGATCGTATTATGGCGAATATGAACGACATGTTAGTTTTAATAGGCTTTCTATTGTTAGGGAAGGCAGACATCCTTTCTCACTATTAGAAAATTAATACACATGAATCAATCTTCTCTATAAGTTCAAACTTTTAAATGAGATGAAATTATTCACTGATCATAAAAAAATCCCTACAAAACTCATGTGTAATGTACCATTGCATCACATACCGTTGTAAAGTGATTGTATTGAGAAAATACTCGATCATCTATAGCCACAGATTATGATTTTTACCCTATTGTTTTTCATTTACTATTTGATAAATTTTGATTCTGTCACAATAGGTATGTGTATGCAACGGTAATAGACACCAAACGTACACTTGGGGTGGTGAAGCTAGACCTATCACTAATCAAGGATGAGGAGCATACTGCAGGGCAGGACTGCACGGTGGCTAGCCGCCTACACGGGCCTGGCAGCTGCATAGCCGAGCCCTTTTTCGTGGCGAGACAGCCGAAAAATTCAGCGGCCGACGAGGATGATGGGTATTTGTTGTCATATTTCTATGATGGTAATGCTAAAGTCTCCAAGTTTTTGGTAATGGATGCAAGTGATTCACGTATTCTACAACGCTAGAATAAACGACCGCAAGTATACGGTGTCTATCGTAGTGAAGTAAGTACGAGGTCGATCCCACGAGAAGGTATAGCGTAAAAGTGTATTTTGTTAACGGAATTCTATTTAGACGTGATCGATAAAGTGAATGTGGTGAATTACCCTAAAATTGCCTACCAAGTTGTCACGAATAAGCAATAAAGAATAATAACGAATCGATCACTAACATGCAAATCAAGAAAACGAGAAGTAAAACAGATGAAATTCAAGTATGAGAAGGTAGGTTCTAAAGAACATGCAATACTAATGAATCCATCTATGATTAACTATCTACTTAAGTGGTGTTCATGCTTTATCTATAAGATTGATCACATAATAATGAATTAAAAGTTCTTTCGATCTAAGTAATCCAAAGGAAATATCACACAACTTAGTATCTCTACCTAAATTGCACAATAAAACCCAATAAAGCTCCTAAGATCATCACACATCTTCCTAATCATTGTTCATCTTTCAATCTCACAATAAAATTAGGTCAAATGCTTGCAATCAATTAATCAAAGTAGATTTCTCAACCTAATTCAATTAACTAGGATTAACACATCATCATTGTACACTAATGACATGTTTTGCAATGAAAATCAAGCATCCAAATAGAATTAAGCCACACAAACACCAATTAAGCAAAACATTAATTCATAAACTTCATCAAAAGTATTTACAAGGCTCTAGAACCAAAAGTGTTCTAGCCACTAACTAGCATAGTCAAATTACAAAATCAATTGAAATAACTAAGTAAAAAGAAAGGGGAAAGAGGGAGCTTAGTCTAATGTGGTAGAGAATTGAATTTCCAAGCTATTGCATCATTTCTTCCTTGATTTGATGGAGAAATGAAGAGTAAATGGCCAAAACACCTCCAAGTATGTGTAACTATGTGTGGAATTTGAGGAATTGGGGGAGAATGTCTTGGATTTCAAGAAAGAGGGCTTATATAGTGTTGGGGTAGGGCTTAAGGGTGAAAATTGCACTTAGGTCCTTGGAAATTGGACAAAATATGCAAAGGGCACTGAGAGCAGGGGAGACTCGGCCGAGTGGGACAGCTCGGCCGAGTTGGGGTGTTAAAATTGTGGCCAAAATCTTCAGGGCTCGGCCGAGTTGCCCCACTCGACCGAGTGCAATTGATTCCAGCGTCCAAACTTTGTTCAGCAGCTCGGCCGAGTCAGGGAGCTCGGCCGAGTGGCAAATGGTTCCAGATTCTGCATCCTTCAGTAGCTTGGCCGAGTGGTCCAACTCGGCCGAGTTGTCTCTCCAAACTTTTCCTCGCACTCGGCCAGATCAGCTAGCTCGGCCGGATGGAACTTGGTTCCAGAATCTGCCTTGATCAAGGGCTCGGCCGAGTTGGTTGGCTCGGTCGAGTTGCTGTGCACTCCAAATTTGTTTCGTGCATATCTTTTGCCTCGATTGTCCGATTGACTCGATTCTTTAGGCTATTCCACTCCGTTTTTCGAGACGAATCCATTGGTGCACTCCTCTTCTCGATCCAGTGAAGTATGGTTGGTGTTTTGCTCCAAATTCTATCGTATTTCCTACAAAATCGACAAAACACAACCTTTCCCTCATTTTGGCTCAAATCATCATATTCACACCATAAATCAATGAAATCCACATCAAAATACGCTTCACATGTGACGTAGCGGAAGCCTAAATACGAATAAGAACACCTTGATACTACGTATATTAGGCGTCTGTAAATATTATTTAATCTCAAAATTCAACAACCCTGACAGAGTCTCAGAAACTGGAATAAATAGTAAAACTACGGCCCGTGCAAGGGTCCAATAAGACTAATAAAATGTACGGTCGGGCTTTATTTAAATGCATAAGTAAAATAAATAATCTTATAAATTACTTCTTGGGCTTGAAGATACGATCGTGGGCCTCCATAAAATTAAATGATACTGCAGCCACATCATTCTCCCCCACCGAGAAAAGGTTCGCCCTCGAACCGGAACCATCATCGTCGTCCTCCTCATTATCCCCCATATAAGGAATCAAATGCTTCACGTTGAAGACGTCTGAGGTCCGAATATGGGACGGCAGCTTCAACCGGTAAGCATTCGGGTTGATCTTCTCTAACACCTCCAAAGGACCAATCTTCCTAGCAGCCAGCTTATTGTACTTGTGAGCAGGGTACCTATCACGAGTCAAAACAGCCCAAACAAAATCCCCCGGCGTCCTCTGTCCGCGTCGGTTTTGTAAGCCGCATTCGCCGTCACCAAATGATCATACGTGGCACGATGTGTGCCCCGAAGTGCCTCAATCATATCCACAGCCCGAACATCTGCCCGAACAGGAGAGGGAAAAGTCATCAAATCCGTTGGACCACGCGGAATCGCCGCATACACAATCTAGAATGGAGCAAAGCCAGTGCTACGATTCACGGCCGAGTTGTGAGCAAACTCAGCCTGACTCAACTGAATATCCCACGAACGCAGGTTCTCCCCCACAAGGCAACGCAGCAAGTTGCCTAACGAACGGTTCACCACCTCGGTCTGACCATCAGTCTGCGGGTGATAAGCACTACTGAAGTTCAGACGCGTATTAGCCATACGCCACAAACTCTTCCAAAAGACACTGAGAAACCGAGTATCACGGTCAGAAACAATGGAAGATGGAAGGCCATGCAAGCGATAGACCTCCCGAAAGAACAGTATCGCCACCTTCACAGCATTTACAGTCTTCTTGCAAGGGATGAAATGCACCATCTTGGAGAAACGATCCACCACAACAAAAATCGAATCGTTCCCCCTCTGAGTACGGGGTAACCCCAAGACAAAATACATACTGATCGCCCCCAAGGCGCACTCGGGACCGGAAGAGGACGATAGAGCCCAGCATTAGTGGCCATCCCCTTCGACACCTGACAAACACGACACCGAGAAACAAAACGCGACACATCACGCCGAAGAGTTGGCCAAAAGTAGGAACGCTGCACCAACTCAACCGATCTATCTTGTCCCACATGGCCAGCACCATGTAATTCAGCAACGAGTCGCAGGCGAAGGCTCGTATCAGGAATACAAAGGCGAGTGCCTTTGAATAAGAAAGAATCCGTCCACCAGGACAAAATCAGATGCCTCACCCGCAGCAATACGGGACAAAATGAGGGCAAAGAAACGGTCATCTGCATACGCCTCACTCAACAACTCCAAACCGGGAACAGAGACCCGGAGATCAGTGACGACCAAAGCACGCCGGCTCAAAGCATCAGCCACCCTGTTCGAAGTCCCCGAACGATGCTTCAAGACAAAAGTAAACTGCTGAAGATACGCCACCCAAGAAGCATGACGAGCCGACAAGTTGTCCTGCGTAGCTAGATGACGCAAGGCCTCATGATCAGAGACCAACACAAACTCACGATGAAAGAGGTAGTGACGCCAATGACGAACAACACGAACCACAGCATAAAACTCTACATCATACGTGCTGTAACGGCTACGGGGCCCGGACAGCTTCTCACTAAAGAAGGCAACCGGACGACACCCCTGACTCAACACTGCACCAATCTCGGCCTTTGAGGCATCACACGAAAGCTCAAAGGGCTACTCAAAGTCTAGAAGTAACAGAATTGGGGCCGAGATCAACCGCTCCTTGATACGACTGAAAGCAGATTCAGCCGCAGGAGTCCACACGAATGGTTTGGTCCCAATACAATTCGTCACTGGGGCCATGATAGAACTGAAATGGGCGATAAAACGCAGATAGAATGAAGCAAGGCCATGAAAACTGCGCGCCTCAGTCACAGTCGTGGGCGAAGGCCAATCACGGATAGCCTCAATCTTAGAATCGTCAACACGAATCCCCTCCGCAGAAATAATGTATCCCAAGAAGAGCACCGAATCCACCCCAAAAATGCACTTTTTGGGAGAAGCATAGAACTTCTCCACTCTCAAAATGCACAACACCGCACGCAGATGTGCAATATGATCATCCAAAGTACGGCTGAAAACCAGAATGTCATCAAAATACACCACCACACAGGAGCCAATCAAAGATCTCAAGGTCTGGTTCATAATGCGCATGAAGGTGCTCGGCGCATTAGAAAGACCGAAAGGCATCACAAGCCACTCGAAGAGGCCTTCACGGGTTTTGAAGGCGGTCTTCCACTCATCCCCTGGACGAATACGAATCTGATGGTACCCACTACGAAGATCCAGCTTACTGAAAATCGAAGCACCACACAACTGATCAAGAAAGTCATCCAACCGAGGAATCGGGAACCTGTAACGCACTGTAATCTTGTTGATAGCTCGGCTATCAACACACATCCTCCAAGAAGCATCCTTCTTGGGAATAAGCAGCGCCGGGACAGCACAAAGACTCAAACTCTGACGAATACTCCCACGAGATAATAACTCCTCCACCTGCCTACGGAGCTCTTCATGCTCAATCAGACTCATGCGATAGTGAGGCCGATTCGGGAGAGACGCACCCGGCACCAGGTCAATATGATGTTGAATGTCCCTCAAAGGAGGTAACCCCGGTGGCAATTCATCAGGAAATACATCAGAAAACTCAGTAATCAACTCCTGTATACGAGGATGAACAGGAGACACCACAGAAGGAGTATCCACACTCAACAGTAAAACCAAAAAGGGAGCAGAGGGTGCTTCAGACAAAAAATCAGCCTGCGATAATAGTAAAGACTCAGACTGTGCAGGGGGTTTAGGGGGAATCGAATGCAACACAATTTTAGACCCGTCAAAAACAAAGTTGTACGTATTACTACGACCATCATGCATCATGGAACGATCAAATAACCATGGTCTGCCCAACAATAAATGACACGCGTCCATAGGCACCACATCACACCAAATCACATCCTTATACTTAGCACCAATAGAAAAGTTAACACTCACACGACGATCAACAGTCACAGAATTACCACGTTGAATCCATGCCAAGGTATAAGGTAAAGGGTGGGGCTCAGTAGGTAAATTCAATTTACGCACAGCATCAGCAGACAACACATTTTCACAAGAACCAGAATCAATAATATAGCGACAAATCTTACCCCCAATAGTGCATGTCGACTCGAAGATATGGTGGCGCTGCAAATCCGTCTCCGTGGGGCCCTTAGGCGACAAACAAGCTCGACGAAGCACAAGTAACTGACCTACATCTCCCTCCACATGTTCCTCGGGCAAGAGGGCGGACTCATCATCATCAAAAACCGGCGGCCCATTATAGGCCGTCGTCTCCCAATCATCGTTCAATAATGCCCGCTGCCTCATATGGGGACAGGCAGCACGTCGGTGGCCTGCCTCACAGCAAGCAAAACAGCGCACAACCGACGATGAGGAAGCAACGTCTACGGGCTTGGACAAAGGAACCGCAGGCGGGGCAGGCGGCGCGAACGCGGTACTGCGCGCAGGAGGGGCGCAGGCGGATGAGCCCGCTGCAGGGGCGCGAACAGGCGGGGGCCACGCCGACGGAACCCGACGTCCCTGCTGTTCGATCAACAGCGCCCGCTGGTGGGCTTTCGAAACGGACAGAGGCGCAAACAGCATGAGGGTTTCCCGAATCCCTCGATTCAATCCCCCGATATATCTGGAAACCAACTGCGTCGGTGAATCATGGATCTCAAGGCGGGACTGATATTTGTAGAATTCATCCGTGTAGGAATCGACCGAACCAGAACCTTGATTCAAGGAGATGAATTTCTGAAATAGGGCACTCTCGTGGTTGAAGGGGAGGAACTCGCGTTCCAAGTGCTTCTGAAACTTGGCCCAAGAATCAATTTTGGGCTTACGTTGTCGCAAACGAGAATGTTTGATCTGCATCCACCAAGAGGCAGCGCGGCTACGGAACCGCGTGGCAACGAGCGCCACCCGTTTGTTATCGGGGACCTCCTTGAACTCCAACACGTCCTCGACAATGTTAATCCAGTCCAAGAATTCACATGGATCGGAACTCCAACACCGCGTTCGGCGGCCGGTAGGGCAGCAGCAACTTGGAGGCAGAGATCTTCCATCCTGGCCGCTAACGTCGCCATTTGCCGTGTCAACTCAGCCACGTCCGCATCACGACGTGCCTCAGCCTGAGCGACAGGATCAAGGGGCGGTTGGCGACGTGGAGGCATCGTACCCAGTCTCTAGATACCAACTGACGTAGCGGAAGCCTGAACACGAATAAGAACACCTTGATACTACGTATACTAGGCGTCTGTAAATATTATTTAATCTCAAAATTCAACAACCCTGACAGAGTCTCAGAAACTGGAATAAATAGTAAAATTACGGCACGTGCAAGGGTCCAATAAGACTAATAAAATGTACGGGCTTTATTTAAATGCATAAGTAAAATAAATAAACTTATAAATTACTTCTTGGGCTTGAAGATACGATCGTGGGCCTCCATAAAATTAAATGATACTACAGCACATCAACATGTGTCTCTAAAGTGTGTAAATTCCACCCGAATCAGCAAGATCTCCTACTCTCGACATAATTGCCACCGTAACGCTGCCGCAACGGGTTCCCGATGGCTTCCATGGCCTCTTTGTGTCAGAGAGTGACCTCAAAAAACTCTCATGACGTTATAAAATACATGCTTCAAACAATTTGTGTATGTGGCTTATATATCAATTATCAAACATAAATATTAGAGATTGAAGCTTAATGTTTCTTGTCAAAAACAAGATAAGATATGCGTGTCACATGTCCTCTAATTAGGATATTTAATGCACATCGTTTACACGTAGTTCCTTATCTTGATTTGGTTCCTCGTCTCGTCATGGGTGAGATGAATATGGTTTCATACTTTCCCTGTCGCATGTTCTTCACTTGGGATATTTTCTACAAACAGGTCTAGTAAAAGTCGAAGAAAATAAATAATAAAGGTCACGATGCAAGGTTTACATAAAACATTCTTTTAAAATTTCAATGTATTTCTAAAACAAGTACTCCACTAACTCGAGATTTTAGATTTCACAATTATGCATACAAGTTCAAATCCAACAATCTTCGGGTTGGAATGGCAAGTAGAGGTGTACTTTTCCTCATCACAATTCCAAATTTGTCCGACAAGTCAATCCCTTCGCCCTCGGGCAATCGCCACTCGAATGAATGAACAAGTGTGGCCAGCAAATACATCACCATTCTTTCAGCCAAGGTAAGGCCAGGACACACCCTCCTCCCCGATCCAAACGGAAGATACTGGTAACTATTGCCACTGTACTCAACGTCCGCATGCTCGTTGAGAAACCTGTCGGGCTCAAACTTGGATGGCTCCTTCCAGAGCTGAGGATCCATGCAAACCGACCACATGTTCAAGAAGACTCTCGTACCCTTTGGGATCGCGTAACCCCCGAGCGTGGTGGGTTGGCTTGGAATCCTGGGGACGATGAGCGGGAGAGGAGGGTGTAGGCGGAACGTTTCCTTCACGACTGCATCTAGATATCCAAGTTTGGACAAGTGGGATTCCTCGACAATGTTGTGTTCTCCAACGACGTCCGTTAGTTCTTGTTGGACTTTCGCCATTACATCAGGGTTGCTCAAAAGCTCGGCCATCACCCATTCGACCGTCGTTGCTGATGTGTCGGTCCCTCCTACAATAATGTCCTGTGTTACAAAGATGATCGAGGAGTTTGATTAGCTGAACAAGCCTATAAAATGTTCATTCGTCACATTAAACTCACAACATTCATATATTTACACAAATTTTACACGTAGTACCCCACTCATTAAACCTTCTTCTTTGGTGCAAACAAATCTGGAAAGAAAGTTTTTCAAAATCATTTCAACGCGCGTTATAAACATAGAGCACACTTACCATCAAAACAGCCTTAATCTGGAAAAGCCCAAATGATGATCCATCACCAAGTTTGTGATCCTTGAGCTCTAAAAGAATCTCCAGAAAATCCTTCTTCCTATTTTCTTCTCCTTCATCAACAAAATTCCCAATCGACTTCATTCTTTCATCAATAAGAGAATCAAGAAGCTCTTCAATCCCAGGAACAACACTCTTCATCTCTCTGGCTATCCCCTGAATATCAAACTTAGCCAAACCAGGAAAAAAATCAGAAACATTGGGCCTTCCCAACAGATCCACAAATTTCGTAACCATCTCACGAAACGCAGCTCCCACCCTTTCTCTCTCCTCCTCTTCAATTTTCCCGCCCCAAATCAACGCCATTAACACGCGCAACTCCGTCAGAAAAATCAGTTCACCGATCTCGATCTTCTCTCCGATCTTAGTATTCAGATCCTGCACAAGCTTCCGCACTTCATCCACGCGCAGCGCGTGCGAAGCTTCCAGGTTTTTTTTGCTCAGCATCTCGCGCACGAACAGTTTCCTCATGTCTCTCCAGTAGGGTCCGTTCGGCGACCAGAAGATGTCGCCGCCGCCGTGGGCGGCCATCGCCGAGGCAGGTGGGTCCCGATTCGCGAAGATGGAGTCCTGGTCACGAACCACCTCTTTAATCAGGGAAGGGGAGTTGATGACGACGCAGAGCTTGGAACCGAGCCAGAGCTTGTAAATGGGGCCGTATTTGTGAGCGAGTTGAGTAAATTGGTGGTGTAAATTGAGGTTTAGAAATGGAAGGTATCCCAAAACTGGAAGGCCGCGGGGACCCGGCGGAAGCGGCGGCGCCTCTGTTTTGGATCTGAAAATCCAGAAAATGGAAGCTGCGAGGAGTGATAGGAGGGTGAGTGCTCCTCCGACTACCAGAGAAAATTGTTCCATTTTTTGTACAATTTTTCTGGTTTGGCGGCTGATTTTCTACAAGTGTTCCATTAACGTGTGGTGGCAATGCAAAAGGAAATGAGGATTTTTATGTGGGGTGGGTCGTTGAAACTAAAAAGTTGTATTTTATCATCCTTTTTGTTGTATTCATCACTCACATGGATGGTATGGGTTACACGATACTCAATTTGATTAAATTCAAGTCAACTACAGTATAATTTATGGCCCGATTCACTTTCTCCTATATGTACAACCACCAAATCTTTTTGAATGGATATATGTATCTACTGAACTTTTTTTTATCAAAACTTTTTGAATGAATCGATGTTATCTTTCTTAATTGAAGGGAATCTTAAGTAGTGTTTCATATTTAAATTAAAATAATAGTATAAGCAGAGCAGGGTTTTAACCGCAATTAAAGACCTTTGAGTTATTATTAGAAAATTAATAGTATATAAGAATTACTCTACTCCTTCATAAGTTATAATTACATAATACAGTATATAAATTAATTTCACTATGTCAAAATAGTGTTGTTCGCTGACGTTCGGAGTAAGGGATGGGAAGGAAAGACAAACCAAAAATACAAATGAGAAATAAGATTAGTACTTCAATAAGTAAACGAAAATTGAAAATCGCCATTTAATTTTTTTTTAAAATGTCAAACCAACGAGTGAGATCGGTTTATTTTGTTTTTCCAGATTTTTAGCGGTTCAAAAGTTGATGGTAGCACTAGCACCAAGAACGTACTTATGTGTCTTAATATTATTGATTCAGTTTGAATAAAGATATCTTATATATACAAATCCCATAGCTTGCCTGCCTTTTGAGAGTGGGGATCAGGCAAATACATTTTCCTTTACCTAATTTCTCGATATATATATAGGTATTGTTAACCGATTTGTTAAGATGATGATGTGGCTTTAGTAATTTATACTCCCTCCGTCCCCCTATAAGTTTCCCGCTTTCCTTTTATGGATGTCCCACAATAAGTTTCCCATTTCATATTTTTCCATTTTTGGCATATGATTTTCTCTCTCCCAATCACATCACTTACACTTTATCTATTATTTTATCATACTTCATCTCACACTCATCTATTATTTTCTCTCTCACCATCACATCACTTGTACTACATCTATTATTTAATTATATTTCTTAATCAAAACAACCAAAAGAAAGGGGAAACTTATACCGGGACGGAGGGAGTATTTGAGAGTGTACATGTAAAACTTGCCCAAAGTACGGAGTAGTAATTAACTTAAGACCAACACGCGACAATCTTGTGAAAGCAAAAGATTATCCAAAGCACGGGGGACACGAGGTGCATTACATGTGATGCGTCGAAAAAGAACGTCTTCGGATGTTGATCGTTCCCTTGCGAGCACTATTAATCACGAGCCCAATCTCTCGTTTTATCCTTGGCAATCTTCAAGTAAAACTCCTTGGAAATCCGAAAATAACCTGCAAAAGTACACCGGAGGGGGGCTCCGGCGTAGAAGCTCCGACGCTCAAGTCAGATTCGATAGTAGGCGAAATCAAAGAGGAATTCCCCTGTGTATCTAGGGAAATTCCGGCGAATGTAATGAAGTTTTCCTTCAAATTCAGTGTATGTTTAGTAAAAATGTATGTATATGTCAAAGAACGTAACCCAGAATATGAAAATAACCTTCTTTATATATCTGACCCCTCTCTGCGGAGAGGGAATGACTTCTTCTCCCTATATTCTCGGTCCACTCCTGTAAATCCCTAAGGACCCGGCTTCTCTCCCTGAAGACTTGGTTCTTTCAGCTTATCGGCCCCTATCTTCGTGGGTTTGAATTATTCATTTGACTTGGCTAGGAAAGGTGGACTATTTGTTCCATATTTGGGCTGGATTCTTCCAGGCCCAAGGGCTATTAATTTCTCCAAATATGGGCCAAAGGCCCAATCACCCTGATCTCTCTAATTCCCCTACTTAGGCCCAGGGGTGTATTAATCCTGCTTCTTGGCCTAATCACCATTATCATAATTTATCCCGTCTCCACGTGTCGACTTCTCCGAGAACGACATATTTATCTACATCAACCACTACCCCCTACTCTCATAAAAGG